>OU342649.1:21799845-24654012 GCA_910589605.1 Chrysoteuchia culmella
GGAGTCGGTGCTAGTTAGCTAAGGCCAAAAAAAATATAGTTAATAGAAGTGCAATGTAGAATGTTTTGGCTGGCACCGACTCCAAAAGTTTTATTTTTTACTTTTTGAAGTCGGTTTGTTTTTTTTTATAAAATGTTTTTTTACTAGAAAAAATCGGAAGTCGGCCCGCTTTCGGAGTTTTCTTGGCAGCTCTTTCTTCAAAAGTAGGACTCCCAATTTGTAAACTGCCAGTGAGTCATTACTTTTTCCTTTTGTAAATGTAGAATAAACAAATCAAAATATTAAATAAATATTTTTTGCCATTATAAAAATTAGTAACTTTTAATTAGTAAATGTTTAACCATAACCGAACGAAACTATACATTAACTTTTTGAAGGTAGACTTATAAGTAGCCAGTCAACCCGTGACCACGGCAGCTGAAAAGGTGCTGAAACGTCGGGAAACCAAATAAACCCTGAAAATACCAAAAATACAAAAAAAAAATCAGTAACTTATTGTAATATAGTCTAAAAATAATAAAGCAAATATGTATTAAAATAATATATCCCCCCTTTCAGAAAATATGCTTATGGTAGGCAGCCCCGCTCTTCCATAGCATGATTACAAATAGACTAAACCACAATGATAAGTATTACGTATTAATAATTTATATATTACTAAACCAATTTTACTAAACCAAGATAAAAGATAGCCAGTTCCTCAGTGGTTGAGGATTCCGGGAGAGGCCCGCTTCCATCTTCAGCCTTATCAATACTGAACGTCAGGTATGAGGAAGGTTCAGAGTCTCCTCGTCTCGTGAATAAAAAATAAATAAAACCAACAGTATAAAATGAACTATACAAAATTTTACTGAGCAATTATTAACTTTACCTAATTTTCCTACTTTTTTATATATTTTTATTTTTTTGCCAATAATAAACGCTATTATAAATTATATAATATTACTACTATAATATACGGTGAAATATACGAGTATTTGTGCACATAAATCTGTGAAAGTGGTTTTATTTCACTATTATGTGCGCGAAGAAACTAAAGTTATGTTTAGAAAAAATCTACTCGTTATTTATTTACAATTTCAAGTTCCGATTTCACCGGTTTTGGATAGCTTATCTGGCAGATCATTTGACAGTTGTAAATGAAAAATATGTCAAATTATGTGCCTGATAAGCTAGTCAAAACATATATCGGTGGTGAAATCGGCCCTAAAAATAAAAGCAAAAAAACTCTAAAACTTTTTTGGCGTTCTGAGCATATAGCATGGTAACAGACGATTTTTTTTCTTTTTTTGTTAGTGTTTTTCTGACCTCCGAGGTCCTTTACCCATGACGTCACGTCTAAAACTACTGAATGGATTTGGATGTTTAGCAAAGAGATAGAATAGAGCCTGAATCAAAACATAGGATACTTTTTATCCCGATATACCCACAGGAACGGGAACCGAACCACGCGGGTGAAACCGCAGGCGGCCGCTAGTGCAAAATAAAAAGAAACACACAGGTTAAACTGTCTATACAAACAAATAAATGAAAAAAAAGAAGTGGATTTTACTGAATGACGAAATTGGTGAGTCTGAGTATGAGTAGTTGGAGGAGTTATTTTATCTAAGAGAGGAAATTAAAAAAAAAAACTTTTATCACAATAAATATTCAAACAAATATACCAGTCCAATACATACAGTTCTCATGATAAATACCATTCTAACACCATAGGCGCCCAACAATACGCTATTGAAAACCGAGCACACCCGGACCTAGTATTACCGGACGCCCGAGTATTACCGGACGCTCGAGTAATACCGGACAGGTGAAGGTAAGTCTTGTTGAGCACTCTGAGCAATATATCAAACGGTCCGCTCATTTCTCGCGCAGTAATTTAATACTGGCTTAGTGTCTCTTAAAACATTTACTAGGTGTGTGATACAACAATGTTGTTGTTGTAATCGTCATAATAATGTATATATAACAAAAAATATAAATACACACAACAACAAAAAATCATAAAAAGTACTAAAATATAATTTAGTAAGCATTTATTATTGTACTGACAATGTAGTTGGTTACATAATTAGTTAAGACTGATAAATTTTGTATTAGTAAGCATTATTACAGAAAAAGTGTATAAGAGCGATCTGTGGCGCAGGGTTCTTGGAAAGTTGTAAACCTCTATTCAAAGCTCTAAAAGTGTTGCCACTTCCCTGTCTTTACATACTCGAAATCTGTGTTTTTGTGAAAAAGTATCCTTATCTTTTCAATGTCAAAAGTGATTTCAATTATAGGGGCAGAAATGGTAAAAAGCTATGTATTCCAAAAAAGCGATTACAGTTGTTTTCGAATAATTGTTTCTGTATGCTATCAGTATTTATAATAAATTGCCTAATGATATCGTCCAAATGACATTCAATAAATTCAAAAAGAATTTATTTAATATGCTATTAGATAAAAATTACTATAGTATTAAGGACTTTATGAATGATAAATTGTGACTTATTTTTAAATATTCCGATTGTACTATAATTACACTGTGACAATTGATTTAATATTTTATTATCTTTTTTTTTTTTTTAACATTGTTTTAATTATTATTTTTTGACGCACTATGTAAATCTATTGTATTTCTAGGACGCTTAATTTTAATTTAGTTTTATATTCTACTGCTGATCTATACAATGATGCTAAAGTTTTGACGGTTAGACAGTTATACATATTGAGCACTATCTTGCGACAACATCGGCACATTCCCGATAATAAGCAAATAAGTGGTCGTAGATTTTATAAGGTCTATAATACAACTAAAGTTAATACTAGTTTTGGCCAGAAATTTTTCTACTATAGAGGATGCAGACTATATAATATTATGAACAAACAACTCAATATCGTTAACAATTGTACTCATGAATTAAAAAACAAAATCAAGGAACATCTGCTTAAGCTCAACTATGATAACACTGAATATTTACTGAAGTCTTAAATTAAATTCATAACACTTTAATACATAATATACACAATATAAATTATACATACGTTACCTAAGTACATATATTTAATATAAAACAGCTCTAAATAACTTTTATTGTTGATTGTTTTTTTTAAATTTACAGCTTATAATTATACTGTTTTTGTCTTAGATTAGTTATATATACTATGTATAGAATAAGGATACCAAAATTGTCACGAGGGCGGAGATCCTGGTATCCTATAATACAGGCTTCGGCTTAGCTTAGGTGCCAGTCTCCTTACAAATAGATGCTTACATAATTTGTTGGTATTGGATTTAGACATAAGACTGTTTGTAAAGAGAAAAATAAAAACATTATTATTATTATTATTATTATATTAATTACACTGACATTTAATTAGTTTTAATACAGTATGTGCTCTTTTGACTGAATTGCACTACCAAATTTAATATTTGCACGCTGACTTATCAGCAGAATATGTCGGTCATTATTTTATGTAACAACCCTTGTATCCATATTCTTGCAAATAAATAAATTTATTAATTTATTATTTATTATTATTATTATGTAATTGTTTGTTGTTCCAAACAAAAAAAAAATTGTCAGCTTAGGTTCGTATTATGTATAATCAACAGCACCTTAGACTTTACATGTGCACTTCGAAAACCACTGCTATTACAAACGACATGGAACGCTCTTCAGGTTTAAACGTAAAGGCTGACATGCTGTTAAATGTAAGAACAGTTTGACGGAACCTCGAACTGAAGCAGGGGTCCGTAACAGACGTTTTATTCCATATGTTGCGCAAATACACTACCTTGTTATTTTCACTATGTTATTATTAGTGCAGCAATCTACAACCTTTTTCTTAGACTAACCATTTTCTTACTAATTTTCACGACGAGATTTAGACTAAAAGCTTTCTCTGTAAATAATAATGTCTATACTTAGTAAAGTATCAAATATTGACTCTCCAAAGAATCGCGGAGCAACTCAGCAAAGTCATCTAAAGAGTAATGGCGGCCGATAATCAAAAGTTGTTTGTTAATTAAGCAACGTGAAAACCAAATTAAACCGATCGAAATGCGACGTGGCATAGTTGCAAACTTAAAAGTATTCGAGGATCGCGTACTTAATTTAAAAACGGCCGGTCCAATTTGGGGGCCTTTCCTAATTAATTGATCTGAAGATCCGCGGAAATTGCTTCAGCCTCCCTCCTCTCCCCCCTCTAGTGTATCTTTGGCTTTAATTTAGAATTGTTAGCGCAAAGGGAATGCAATTTACGTAAAATAATTGTTTGATTTCGGATACTCCGTCGCTCACCCCTTCCGTTGCGGCTCGCAATTCGGTTTATGGTCGGTTTTGGGGTTTCGTGGTGAGATAGTGGAAAGCGAAGTTTGTGGGTTATCCATTTCTTTAAAACCCCGACGCAAAAAGAGGGGTTTTATGAGGTTTGACGTGTACACCCATCAGTCTGTCTGCCTGTCGATGATAACGTAGCTCCTAAACGAATGGACCGATTTTGATTCAATTTTTGTATGCTGTTCGCTAGTGCAATGTCATGTGGGATGTGCTTATGTCATCTTTCACTCATAATGATGTTAAGAGAACCTGAAAACCAATAGATTTCCAGTTAAACAAATGTGGTTTACAGTGGTCCAATACTAAAAAATAACTAAATCGGCTTAGGTTTCCGCAAAGTATTAATTTCGTTAAGTAAACTTTAAAACATTAGTTCCTAGCATGACGTGGTAAAGTGTTGTGTTTTATCCAGATGTCATCTTAGAAAAATTACAGGGATAACGTTACAACCTTGTTTTGTGTAGGTTCTTCACTTTTATACGTATATCTCATTTAAAAATAATGACTGCTATGTTTATTCAACAGCTGACTAACCGACCGATTAATTCCTAAATTTTAATTTAGTTTTATATTAATTACACTGACATTTAATTAGTTTTAATACAGTATGTGCTCTTTTGACTGAACTGCACTACCAAATTTAATATTTGCACGCTGACGTATCAGCAGAATATGTCGGTCATTATTTTATGTAACAACCCTTGTATCCATATTCTTGCAAATAAATTTATTTATTTATTATTATTATTTATTATTATATATGAGCGAGTGAAACATAATGATTTTTAAACGACGATTAAAACAAAAACAAAAAAAAAATGGAATACCAGTAATAATATACAGAACACCAATTTATGTACCCTTCGGAGACTCTTCACTTACGAAGCGGGTTTTTAAACGTAACAAGATCAGAACTCACGGTTCTAATAGACGGTAATAATAAAAGACATCGGATCTTACCCTAATTTTGTAAATCCAGTTACTGCAAAAAAGTCGAATCACGACGTTACGAAGTAACAGCATGATAGGCAAAAACCTTACAACGTTCAAGGGATAAATAGGGTGTTTTTTATATTCACTGGAGATGAGTTTTACAATGCAGAGAACGTAAATAACTAGCTACCTCTTTTTATAATGCTGAGAGATGACATAGTCCACTTGATAGTACTGCAAAAATCAGCTAAAAACCATGAATCTGGGAATATTGATATAGCTTTAATTTGAATAGTAATATTTGCGTACATCTTAAATTTTGGCTACCTTAAATCCTTTAGTTAGCTCATTTTACTTAAGGGAAACATTCCTTTAATTTCAAAAATAGAAAGAAGAAAGTAAGAAAGAAAATCAATTTATTTTGGGACAAATTACACGTTAACGAAAGGCAGTACACATAAAGAACATTAAAATTTGTCCCAAAACGTCTTACGACCCACACTGGTCTTCCGCCGTGACCGGTTTGATGACGTTCCGGACAACAAAAACAAAACAACATACCATACTACAATTTTAACAGACAAGTAAAATAAATAAAAAAAAAGAAACAGAAAAATATTAATTAACAAAACAAAACGATCACAACACAACGATATAGTGTGATTATACAAAAAACAAAAACTTAAGCTAGGCTGAATGGGTTCGATCCTACGCCCAATTCAAGTGACAATTCACAGAACAGAAATAAAAAATATATATATCTTTAGTTCAGCTGTCTGTAACTGTCTGGGACACTGACAGGCGAAAAAGAAAAAATAATGGAACCAATTTTATTTTCCGGCAATCTGCAGTTTGGCACAATATAAAAAACATAAATTAACACATTGCACAATATTTGTGATACATCACTTGCCTGCCCCGGGAATCGAACGGTATTATTTTCTTCTAATTTAGGCAGGCAAGTAGTTTATCAAAATTCTTTGAATGCAGGATTACTTATTTTTGAAAATAAAGGAATGTTTCCTTACCGTAAAAATGAGCTTATTTAAGTTCCCCACCAGGGCCCATAGATTTTTTCCACCCTGTATTTCACGAACTAAGATCTAATTGTCCTAATTTTTTAGGTTTGGGGTTTTTTATTTTCCCGACGTTTTGGTACCTTTTCAGCTGCCGTGGGCACGGGATGACTGGCTACTTATAAGTCTACCCTCGAAATGTTTTTTTTTCTTTATTTTTCTAAACAGTATTATTTATATTCTATTACTAGTTTTTTACTACATTTCTGTCATTCTCGCATCATAGTTACTCGGGATCTAGTTAATCATACAATCTTAGTTAATCAGTTAATATTTCGATTTTTGGTCCAAACAAAAATTATGTATAAATGATGAACACTAGAGTCAGTAATTATCGTCGAACAAAATATTGTCTACATAATTCATTTGTTATAAATTTACGGACACAAGCATCATACTACTAAGAAAAAACAACGCAAGAAAACTAAAATCTATATTCTACAGAACTATAGAAGATATGAGGTTCACAGACACCCATTTGAAATTATAGTGTATGCAAATCACCATTAAAAAAGCAATCTGGATTTGTTACCGCCGTTTTCTACATTCACATTGAAAAAATGCACTGCAATCTACATTTTAAAAATGTCTGCAGCGGAAATCTCAAGGGACGAAGAAGATAAAATCATTTTATGAACAAAAAATTGTGTATGCCCTTGTATGAAATTCTTCAAAATATATTTTTCCGCCTTCCGCTTTGTAACATTGACTAGTTAATTTCTTGTTTTGTTTTACTGTACGGTTTTTGGATCCTAGTTTGTCTTTGTAGTTAGTATCAAGTAGGTAATATTATTTTCGTCGTGAAATACAATTGACAAAAAATTTCAAGAAAAAGTTAAACAACGATTGATGGACTATGGTGGGATATAATAATATATAATAAATAATACTTGTCTACGAAATTTAAAACTGTGGATACATTGCTTGTAGTAATTGTAAATCAGATGAATCAAGACAGCTTAACAACAGCAATTGTGTAGAAGATACCATAAATGCTGTACCCTTAGAATAGCATCGTAAAAACCATATTTTAGATCAAACAAATCTTAAAGTCCAAGCGCTAAAACCTAATCAAATTATAACAAAAGAAACGTCAGATGTATATGCACGATCAGATATGGATCATAAGAACTGAATTAATCAATATACAAAGCTCTTGAACATAACAATAATAATTCAGATAATAAGGTAGATAGATGTAAACGAGTAATAGCAGCGCAAACAAATTCATATTAATTTCACTTATCTTAAAGTCTAAACAATGAAGACCAAATCAGACATAACGAAATACGTTAGATGTATATCCACCGTAGGCATAGCCTACGGTGGATATACCGTAAAAACTGAATAAATCAAGAGATTATGTTCTTGAAACATCACAGCAATGCAGTAGATGCTACGATAGAGTGTGATATAACAGCAGCGCAGTCAAATTCATATTAATTGAACTAATCTTGAAGTCTAAGCGTTCAAGACCAATTCAGACATAGCTAAACACACGCTGTAGGATATACCGCGACAACTGAAGTCGCACCCACCTGGGATTGTAATAATCAGCCAGACCAATAACGGTAGAACGGCAGATGTAGACATATGCACTGTCAGATATGGATCATAACAACCGCCTCTGTGGTCCAGTGGTACAACCACCGGTATCAGACCCAGGGAAAAAAAGGGTCCCGGGTCCCGGGTTCGATTCCCAGCGAGGGTACATATTGTATTCGGTTTGATTGGTGGTAGGAATTGTTGGTGCTTGGCTAGATACCACCATCTTAGTCCATCTAAGTCTGACGCCATAACTTCAATGTTTTCAGCATTGTTGTGTTCCGGCAGTTGGAGATAAGATAGACAGTTCCTCAGTGATGAGGATTCTGGGAGACGCTTACTTCCATCTTCAGCCTTATAATTAATTAACATCAGATATGATGAAAGCTAAGAATCTTCCCGTCCTTCATAAAAAAATCAATATACAAAACTCCTAAACATAACAGTAATAAATAACATGATAAGATAGATGTAACTTATAGCAGTGCAGACAAATTCACGTTAATTTGACTAATCTTAAAGTCTAAACGATAAAGACCAAATCAGACATAGCGAAACACACGTCAGATGTATATCCACCATAGGATATGTACCGCGACAACTGAAGTCGCGCCCACCTGGGATGGTAATGTATGTAAATTGCCGTTAACTCGGCGCGCAGCCTGCGAGCGCTGTATCAAACTTGTTATTTGTGTGTTTTAAGTTGCGATGATTTACGCGCAGATTACTGCGGGTTGCAGGATGCAGAGCGTCGTTTGGAGCAAACCGGATTGTATATACCAGACTAGACATTTTTAATTTTTCCGTTCTTTTACTTTTTGGAAAGAGATTTCTGATTAGCATAGGTATTTAGAGTCGGTGTTGCTGTTTAGTCAGAATTATTTGTGGCATCTAATTTGATTCAATTGGTCTTAATAATAGCAATAAAACTGAGTTTTGGTCCTCACAAATATAACGCTAGAGTCGAGACACCAATAAGAAGAAGGAGGTCGTGTTTATATGAGGGTTATTAATGAATACTGATGCTATTCCTAAAAGTAACTGTAAGGTGTGTTTTTTTATATTTAAATTATTTCAATTTATATCTCTAGTTTCAGTGTTATTCTCTTTCGACTAAACTTTATTGCCAAAGTTTTTGTCGCATTCATGTTTACTAGATTTAGCTTCTTTGTGTCTACAAAGCTCGTTATGTTTTACGTCTGTATGTTTATTCGCAATAGCGCCACTATAACTGGCTAAGGTAGCAGGTGAAGGTGACTTACGGCGTTCACCGCTTTCAAAACTGTACTCACGTCCCTGTAACTAGATTACTTGTTTATCAGAATAGAGTGGTAGACTTGCATTATATTATTGGGAAGTTAAATGGTTTAGAGCAGCAGCAATGGATTAAATTACAATTTGTTAGTGGAGAATTAAATTCAGGTGATGCATAATGTAAATGTGAGTCTTACAGTGAAGTTTAAATAAGAATACTTAAGTAATACTTAGTAACATTAGTAAAACTTATAGAAGTAGTAACTTTAACATTATTATTTTGATTAAAAAATATTAAACATTTAAGACCAGGAATTTAATTAACAACATGCCGGAAGCCAGAATAAAGACCTTCAAATAAACATTTTGAAAACGGAAATAAATCGTAAATGATAATCTCTTCCCTATTCACGCAACGAAATTTGTTATTTCAACCAAAATATAATTTCCAACGTTGTGAAACACGAAATAAAACCGACAACTTTTATACACCTTTATCCGGTATTTGTCCAAATACTCAATGTGGAGTACATAAATGTTCCTCCCGATGAATAGGACGATTAAAATCTCCCTTCAAAGAGAAGTGCCTTTAAATAAAACGTTTCAGGTCTTAGCCGCTACGTGGACGTGAGAAAAAGGAAAATAAAAAACAACAATGTTATAAAAAGGAATAACAGCTTAGGTCGAGTGACTTTCACATTGAGAGCCCTTGATATACTTCGGGATAAGTGTAAATATGGTAAGGATAGATAATAATTCCAATCAAATTAATGTTTGTTTCTGGAACATTGTTCAATGAATGAGAACAAATAAAAACAAGAATTACTAAAAGTAAACTGCAAGAAATCAGCTCGAGCGAAGTGTTTTTGTCTGTAAAGCGTAATTAAGTAATATAAAAAAAAAACAAATAAGCACACAGAAATTTAAAAAAAGGACTAAAAGTAAAGCGAATAAGTAAAATTCTGTGTTCATTAAAAGAAACGTCGTCCTTCTTCTTGCAAATTAGCACTTTAAGGCAAAACAAAAACATCGTCGTGTAATTGAAGCAGAGATCTTAGATAAACAAAGTCAATAAGAATATCTTGTATCTGTTTGCAAGCCAATCTCTTACAAATCGTTTTGTAAATACTACCTGCTATCTTTGGAGTAAACAGAAGATTCGTTTGTAATTTGAGTCCTATTCAAGACCTTAATGAACAGATAGAACAAAATGATAGATTCTGTTAGTAAATTAGTCGGAATTTAGCCAATTGTGATTTCGGTATTCTGATGGCGGTATCCTCGCAGGCTTAGCGGCTAAACTCTAATCACTCATCTCTCTCAGATCGCCCACCTTTTGGAAAATCTGTATTAAAATCCCTCGATTTGTGTCTTAAAGGTTTTGCGACGTAATCTGAAATTTCAGATTTCTTGTTGCAACTTCAATTCCACTTTGGGCTACTTCACTTTCTTGTTATATTGTTTTTATAATACCTTCTAGTGACTTTATTTTTTCTTTGTTTTTCCTGAAGATAATTGTTTTTGACAATTATTATAAAGAAAAATCGATTAAAAGGTGGTGAAAGTTGGAAGTTTACTTTGGTAGGTTACTTCGAGGCAAAAGTACACAATTGAGTAGATAAAATTGCATTTAATCGTAAATTTGCAAGTTAAGCCTTCGACGTTTCATACTTCTATATCTAACCTAAAGGTCATAAATTACAACTGTCTTAGCTATGAGCAAAGGTAAGTACAACATTAAATACATTTTATGGGAATGAAAGATATTGAATGCGTTTGGAACGGTTCCAAAGCTGTGAGAAAACAAGCACACAAAACATGGACTATCTTTGATGCGACTTGCACGAATTATGGGCTTAAAAAGAATCGTTTGGATTCCTTTTCGAGTATATTTATATTCTTTTGCCTTGCATATAACATATTAGATTAAACAAATACCTTGATAATTTATTAGCCTTTTGTAATTACTTATAAATAATCGTCATCCCGTGACCACGGCAGCTGTAATGGTGCCGAAACGTCGGGTAAATCAAAAAACCCCTAAAAAAACAAAAAATACGGTCAATTACAACTTAGTGCGTGAAAAAATAGCGCGTTTGATATCCGTAAAAGTTGTTTTATTTCAATAAACATAAGATGTACGTATACATATAAATAATTTTAAATTTTTGTAACAGTATTAAATTGATATATGAGAGACTTATATAAAGATCTTAGCGTTAGAAGAAAAAATTAACCTCCGCCAACTTTCAGTCACAGTCACCTCACAAAAGAATCTCTACGGTTTTTGGAACTGCTCCTTACAAAAATTCAGCTTACATAACGATATTATCAGGGTGGAGGGCGTTCCGCTTTGAACGACATACAATGCTGGGTACAATATATGATGCATTTATATGTAGCTAAGTGGAGCGACGATGCACTACAGTCTGGAGCACCGTCTCTTGACCGGTCTAACTTAATAATAAAACCTCTTCCTTCGGTACCTACGTCTCCTTTTTTGGGGTTCCACGAATTTTGCACAACATCCCTTTTTGGTAAGTTGATTCGACAATATGCGAGTCACCGTTTCCTAGAGCAATATTTAATCTGACACGAAAAATGATGTACGAATATAATAATATACGAAAACGTGATATGGAATACACGTATTATTCATGCATGTCCTTGGAAAACGCTGAGTATTTATTACTTTTATACAATTTATTCCTACAATTTTGATTATGATAAAAAAAAACATTCAAATATTTTAATCTCGTTAGTTATCATTTTACTAGACTTACGATTTTAAGTTTTAATTTAAAAGTGAAAACTTATTCCTACAATCCTGGAGGAGCCCAATGTTTGTTTCTACTGATTTTAGTTCGACGTTTGAATTTCCATATTTTTGAATCGCTCGACCGCAACGAGTGAAATAAGTCGCATGCGTCAACGCTATGTCATACAAGCGATTCAAAAATCGAGCTCTTGGCCTCTGCGTTCAAGGCGAGAGTGAATAGGCATTTCCTGGGCAAGCCTCTAGGTAACATCTTGTGTCTAAGCAAAATGGTGGTAAAATGCCATCCCATGCCGTCTTTATTAAAAAAAATTACTGCCAAGTTAAGGAGGTGTGTAGCATGAACTGCAGATAAATTCGGTTTTATGCAGGAAAATAAAAAAATATCCTTTTAGTTGGTATGGAAAAAACTTTCTCAATATTAAGTAAAAGTGCAACTTCACTCCGTCCAAAAACGAAAAGGCAATTTACAAATGAATTTGCAACGACACGAAACGAACGGAACCCTTTATCCCCAGCGAGTGTACACATTTTTTCCGCGCCTCGTTTTACTTTCGCAAGGTTCTCGGGAACGGAAAACGTTCCTTCCTTCCTTATTTGTCTAAAACTGACGTGGACTCCAGAGAGGGTATTGGAGTAACTTTATTTAGTTTAGTTTTCTATTCCTCTCTGTGTACATCGTGTAAATGAAAAAGGGTCGGTGCGAGTGCATTTGTCATTTGGTTTCGGGTTGTTTTTGTTGGATTTATAGCCTTTTTCGGGTAAACTCCGCGGTAAATATATTTATCTGGTGAGATTGTGGGTTGTGCGTATAATGAAATGATTTACGTCCGCTAACCTTTATCAGACCCCTATTATTTTTGAAATGTGTTTCTTAGAGAATTAATTCATTGAACAAAATTTATGAAGGAATGATAGAGCTCGTAACTTGATAGGGTTCAACCGCTTCTCACTATCACTTAATCACAAGTCACTTTGAAATCGGACAACTGATTTATAAAAGATATCTTTTATCTAATCTTTGTAGAATAAACTTGTCAAGTATGGCTTACTACATACAAACATTCATACCATCATGCCGTAAATCCCATGAGGAGTTGGCAGAGCAGGTGCAGCTTGAAAGGTATGTATAATAAAACATATAATATGTAGAGTAGCTTGTAACGACTACGTTACAAGCTAGTCTACGTATTCTATATTTTATGCTATGTATTTTATAGCCTCCTTACGAGCCTATATGTCATATTGGTTCGTAAGCCACAAAGTAGGCTATAAAATACGTAGAGTAGCTTGTAACGACAACGTTACAGTATTATATGAATTATTACCGCCTCTATGGTCTAGTGGTAACAAACACCGGTATCACACCCAGAGGTCCAGGGTTCGATTCCCAGCGGGGGTACAAATTGTATTCGGTTTGGTTGGTAGTAGGACTTGTTGTAAGTCCGCCTGGCTAGCCACTACCATGCATCATTGTTGTGTTCCGGCAGTTAGAGATAAGATAACCAGTTCCTCATTGATTAAGGATTCCGGGAGAGGCACGCTTCCATCTTCAGCCTTATTAATACTTAACAGCAGGTATGATGAAGGCTAAGAGTCTCCCCGTTGTATATATAAAAATGTACTGTCACTCTCATTGCCGCATCTCAACGACACGCCACAGTTGGTATTCCATCATTAGCCTGTGGACGTCCACTGCTGGACATAAGCCTCTCGTAGCTCACGCCTATTGTGGCGTTGATTGGAGGCTATTAGCCTACTGCTACCACGCTGGCCAGACGGGTTGGTAGAGGGTTTGTTTCAAGATTTGGTTCTCTCGCACAGCTTTTCAATGCCTCGAGCCTCTTAGTCGACTCTTACGACATCCCAGGCATGTAAGGGAGTGGTGACACTTGTATTCTTAGGCCGTCACCACACGGCAAACACATTTGGCACCACGGCATTTGGTATTGCTTGGGTCTAAATCTTGTTCGGAAACAATAGTGACAGGTTGACAGCCTTATAGGCGGTGATGATAAACTCTGACACCAGAGGTGGCTACTGGCTACTAATCCTCATTCGATAAGAAGAAGAATGGTTTTTAAAACTAACTACATACAAATATTCATACCATCATGAAAACCCCTTAAAGGGTTGGAAAAGCAGGTGCAGTTCGAGAGGGAAATGTAAAAAGTCACTCTCATAGTCACACCTCAAAGACGCCACATTTGGTATTATATATTGCTTGGGTCTAAACAATCTACAGTATTTTTCGCATCGGCGTCTCAGCCACATGACATCCACTGCTAGGTATATTCGACAATTTATACTCGACAGATTGTAATTCAACGGTTTGACTTCGATTCTATCGAAAAATAATACAATCACAGTATGGTACAATCACAATTTATCGGCAGTGTACAATCTCGCTAGCTATATTATTATATTGTGTCTCGATCCGATTCCTGACAGATTAATGCATGAAGTAAAGTAAGTGCTGAATACAATTTTGTAATCATGCCACAGACACAAATGTCGTTTATTAAGTCAACTCAAAACTGCAGCGTCTTCAACACAATTGTCTGTATCAACTGGATGCAGTTACGTAATCTGACAAGTTTAATTTGACTAGGGCTCAGCATAAAAGCCTTTTCCATCCGCACAATGCGGAATGGCAAAAGTTACCTTGTTTATTTCAACTTTGGAGGTGCGAAAGCACGCAAATGGGAGGTGTGAAAATGCCGGCTGACTTATTGCCGTGAAGTATTTGCCTTCAAGGGCCATTATTGTGTATTCGGCTTTAAAGCGTAGTTCTTTCGTATGATTTGTTAGCTACTCACGAATGTTAATGAGATATGCCCTTTAGCTGCGATATTTTGCAAGGTTTTTGTTTTCTGCTTTGCCCTTTTTTTTGTTTTATGAACGGCGGGGAGACTCTTAGCCTTCATCATACCTGATGCTAAGTATAAGGCTGAAGATGGAAGAGAGCCACTCCCGGTATATTATCTCTAACTGCCGGAACACAACAATGCTGTTAACATTGTTGTTATGGCGTCAGACTTAGATAAGACGATGGTAGCTAACCAGACGGACTTAGAACACCGAAACCCTTTATGTATAGTAATGGCATTTGTATTATTTGATGTAGAATGTGATTTTTAATTACTTATAATGATAACATGTCGCCTGAGTTACTTTTTATGTACTTTTTTAAAAGTCAATAATAAAAAATAATTTGTATAAGTAAATTATATTTGTATTTGAAGAATTACATTAACCTATTTAGGTCATTATTGATGTATTTTTGACTAAAACCATTATCTTATAAAGAAATGGTACCTTCAAACATAACGTTGATGAATTTTTGAATAAGTTCTTCTAACGAAAATCCATTTTCATCAATCGTCCTCTAAAAAGGATTATTCCGATTCCAATTGTGTTTGCAAAAGTTTCAATCCTTGTCACTCTACCCGGACCGTACCTCTTTGACGGTGCAGATTCATGCAATCAAACTAATGAGGAGAGTTGACAGCAAATCCCTGCCAACGGCCCGCGGACCCCATTGACCGCCGGGAAGTTCAGGGCTTACGTGATTTACGCAGGGTTGCCAGGAAGGCTAGGGATGAGACGTGGGATGATATTTCAGTATATTCGTCCAAGTGTTTTTGACTTAAAGTTAAAAAAATATTTAAATTTAAATACTTTGGTCTGTTATTTTAACTTTTATTCTCTATTTGATTAAGAATACCAGAGTTTTAATTGAGTTGGACATTCGTAATAGCGTTAGTACAACAAAATAGTGTAAAACGTTCGTGTATTTTAGACGTGACATAAATCATGTGTTAAACAATATCCAAATCAAGCTCAAATATCTCAAATGTATTTGAAATTCTAAGTGAAAAGTTATGAAAAGTAAACTTTAATAATACCTATTTACTGTGTTAGTGCATGTGACAACCATAGAATTAAGGGAATCACAGAAGCAGTTTCGCTTTGTAAAAGGTTTAATAACAGAATGTTATCAAACAGACTTGGCTATTCATAATTTAGTTAGGGTACTTTACACTTCGAAGACTGGATTTCATGACAGTACGATGGACTCTAGGGATTAGTGGCGGGTAAATGGTTTAATTTAGGTTGAAGCAAAAGTTCAAATAGCATTTTATGATGATGTAAGCATTCTGAATTTGTATCTTAGACTTCATTCCTATTTAAAAAAATTAAGAAAGCATTTTTTGGAACAATTGAAACTATGATCACATTTGTTTTAATAATATCATCTTTAAATTAGCGCTCAGCAATAGCTCCCAATTAAAACATGCTTGTATTTGCAGCCATAGCCTAACACTCTCTAAAGGATTTGTTTCGTCCGGTCTAAGCCTGGTTCCGTCCACAAGGCCACGGATGCCGACTTTAAACTTCATTTCCTAGGAACGGATATTAGGGATTAAAAGTTAGTCTAGACTTGATGCCAAAGCTGCTGCTCTTGTAGGTCTTTGTTTTGTGAAATAGAATCTTTGCAGAACATAGTCTGGTTTTTCAACGATAACCAGATTCAAGATTTAGTTTATGTGGATTTTTTATTTTTGAATTTTATTTAATTATATCGAAAAATTACAATGAAAACATTAAATATATTTTACGTTAACATTGATGATCATTGATAATAAAACATAATAAATAATAATAGTAATAAATAATTGATACAAATTCAGGTATGAATGTTATTTCTTCTATTTATCCCACGAAGTGAGTCAAGGTCAGGAACACAAGGATATTCAAATTGAATCATTATTATTGTTTAGATAAGCATTTCAACTCAGAGCAGAAAAGGAATTGCTAATTTCACACCGCTCAAATCTTATTACGAAACGCAATTCAATTAAGTGTAAAATTAAAAACGCAGGCAGGTAACCGATTACGCAATAACAAAAGCCGAAATTAATTTCTACAGACGAAATAAATTCAAGTTTTATTTTAAACAAAACTCTCGAACAATTTTGGAAATTGGCGGCGCGATTTGGATTCATTGTGCTTGTAAAGTTTTATCTTCAGCAGCGAGAGCCAGCTTGAGAACTTGTTCAGGAAAGCAATAAAGCATTTTGGCAGATTTTGAAGTGGTTGGGAGATTAAATGTGCATTACGGCCCGTCGGCGACAGATGTACGGAGTTCTCCCGGGTACCGCTTTGGGGCCGGTATCTTTCTGTTTTCGTTATTTTTTCGCGTCTCTCAAGTATGTTGTCAGTGTCTACGTTATTGAAACATTTGACAATTATTTGACATTTTATAACTTTTACCGAGCAATTCGTAAGCTTTGATAAATGTCCGCACTTTTTAATAATAACTTTGGTATTCGTTTACGGTTCGGGTTATTTACTTCAGACCATTGTTGGTGCTTACCAAAGCATTTTTAGGTGCATTTTTATAAACATTGAAAGCAAAAACCCCAATATTTTACCACACGCCAAACCCTTAAATTAACTTCACAAAAGCGTAACTGATACATTTCCCAGTGGAAACCGCACAACTCGTTCTGTAAACACGTAAAATTTAATTAACGTAACCGATCTGATAATTAAAACGTGAATTTAATACAATATTACGGTAAACTATAGGTGGCAGACAATAAACTCGATGAGTGACACGTGAATGGTCCGACCGATGTGTTGGACGAAATCAGCCAGGATTTTCACAATACACATTGTGAAAATCCAGGCTGCGATTTTACCTATTTTAGATACTAATTTTGATAATTTCCAATCTCAAAAATTTGCAAATAAATGTTCTGGTTTCTCTTCCTATTATAAATTAATAGGTCATTGTAAATACTGTTATAAAATACTACGACTCGTAATTAACATTATTGTGAGACCGCCGGCGGTATTGTGCTGCTTTATGAATAGACATGTACTTTTCTGGAAATAGCGAAACATCTATAATTTAATTTAT
The DNA here is from genome assembly GCA_910589605.1 of Chrysoteuchia culmella. Taxonomy (NCBI): domain Eukaryota; kingdom Metazoa; phylum Arthropoda; class Insecta; order Lepidoptera; family Crambidae; genus Chrysoteuchia; species Chrysoteuchia culmella. The sequence goes on from OU342649.1 coordinate 21,817,681, forward strand.
TTTTGGCAAGGCAAAAATTTGTTTACAGACGATCAGGAAACTAGTACAGTAACACATAATAACATAAAAGATAAAGAAGTTAGTTATTTACAAATATTTTCAACTTCTGTTGAATAAAATTATCCGAAGTCAAAGAGTTAATCATTCATTTCGAGTCTATGAAGACGCCGGACAAATAAAACTTTTTCCTTTAAACAAACTCAAAATATTTTTAAGGGGCTGAGTAAATACCGCGCCTATTGTACTTTATTACAGTACCATTCAGATTTTAATTAATTGTCAGAAACTGAGGAGCGTTTGATTGAAACACTTCGAAAACTTGTTAGATATTGTTTGGACAGGTTTCGTGAGCAAACCTTGTCTATTCAGATTACAAGCGTCTTGATAAGTATTTTCGATTAATCTGACTTTATTTGGCCTTCGACCGCAGCCCGGACGTAGGATAACTAACTTTATTTTATTTTTTATATAATTGCAGACGCTCTCGACATATTTGTGTAGGTTCTTAGTCTTATGTTTTTTAAATAATTGAATGTTTTAAAGTCTTTTCAGACTTTATTTCCCTGAATTGATTAAAAAAAAAACTATAAGTAGTGCTCGCCTTTGCGAAATGTAGACTTCTGCGTTTATGAGCTTATCTGTTAGTCAGACAACATATCAGCCAGTCAGCCAAATGTCCGCAACAGAAAGATTTCATTACAAGCTTCAATAAATGATGGACTCTACCATTAAAGTTTTTGATCTGTGATAAAATACATATCTTCTTATTACTTTCAAATGTAATTGATATGCCGTATAACATAATCTATAAAGTTACCAACTAGACCAAAGAAACTCAACCACATAATTAAAATGTAAGTATCGTTAGAACTCAATTAAAAAACCTATTAAGCGTCCTAAAATGAGCTGAAATAAGCGCTCAACATTAATAACGTTTGCCTAAGAGTAATTTTAACAGAGACATTTACGAGTGTTTAAATGTAGTTGGTGATATATTATGAAATTATAGTACCGACGCCTAGTGGATGAGGAGAAATTTACAGAGCACCACAAACAATCTAATTTACATCTAGGAGAGCTGACGTATGGGCCAATTTTGTACGTCTCGCACGCTTAAGTCGTATGCATACCAAGGTAACTACATTATATTGTTTGAAAGATAATATTCAGTTTCACTCGGAGTTATCCTTTTTAGAGAATGGTTGATGAAAATGAATTCTTGGAAAAAGTCTTCATCGTTATGTTGACAGAAGCATTATCTAATAAGTTAATGGTTTTACTTATAAAAATTGATAGCCTAAGTTAATGCAATGTCGTATGCATACCAAGGTAACTACATTATATTGTTTGTAATCTTCAGTTTCAATTAGAGTAATATTTTTTAGAGGATGATTGATGAAAATTAATTCTAGTTAAAATTAATTTAAAAACTCATCATCGTTATGTATGACGGTAGCATTTTTATTGATAGCCAAAGTAGGTTAATGCAATGTCATATACATACAAAGGTCACTACATTATATTGTGTCAAAAGTTACATTGGTTATTTTCAGTTTCATTTCAAATAATCGACATCTACAAGGAAAAACATGGTAATTCATTTTTTGGCATTTTACAGGAGAGTACGACAAAGATTCAAAAAATCTTGGCAATTTTGGATAAGCCTTAATGCCAATCGAACTTGAACATTTAAGTAAACGTGGTAAGACCTAAACTATTGTATTATTTTGATGCCATAAATGTATATATTTAATAATTTATTGTATGTTTTTTGAGTAACAATCAAATTCGTCCACTTATACTTCGTAACCTAGACATACAATCAATATTGTATGAAACTGATATATTAGTTGAATTTTAAATTATTTAATAAATAATTGTATGTCTGAGATACAAATTAGTATTGCAATTTGTTATCTTGGCAAGCATAAAAATCACAAGTATTTTTCAACTAAGATGATTCCTGTGACACTTCAAAGTTTGTCCGAATCCCGTAATTATACTATGTCAACAAAATATTTTTGAAAAGTCATTTTTTTACTGCAGAAATATAATGAAAAAATTATAAACTACACCTAATTGATATAGAAAAATCTGTGTCTATTAATTACATTTTAATTGAATACGATAGAAACATATTTCTTTTTCAAAGTAGTGCAATGTGTGATTCGCAACAGGGTAGAGATGAGACACAACAAAATCGACAACTGCCGCTGTTCATTTGTCGATAACAGTGAAAAAGTAAATACTTTAAATTTTAAACAAATCAAAACTCAGCTAGGTTATTGATGTACAAATCAAATGTTTTGGCTGACATTAACATTGACAGCTTAATGTATCATTATTACATAGATTAGCACAAACATTAATTTTTATTCTTTATTATTTTTAATTTGGATGATATAAGTTACGCTACGTAATTAGGAATATTAGTAAAATATATTGCAATTTCTCCAAAAGTATAGTATTAGAAAAATCGATAGATAAGTTGATAGGAGTTCAATATGGGACATCTCTAGAACTGTCAAACTTGATACGTTACAGCAATCATCCTACTTGAAACAGACTGTTAATATACAATTTTGGTACAATTTTTTACAGTTGACCTCCACTTACGATGTTTGCCTGCAGATACACTCTGCAGATTTTGATTTATAACGAATTTAGGTAAGATGATACCTAAGTGTAAAAATATCCGCATTTTTTGTTTAGTAAGAATATCATCTTAAATATAAGTATCAATACTGCCTAAAAACTGAGTTACAGTGTTTTTCCTTGCAAGTGTCGTTAAGATCCTTTTTAGAAGATGAAGGATGAAAATGATTTTAAGTAGGATGAAAATGATTTTAAGTAAAAAAGTCATTCAAAAACTCAACACCGTTATCTGTGACGGTAACAGTCTACTAATATTATAATTGCGGAAATATGCCGATACGTTTGTTTGTTTGTTCCTCTTTCACGCAAAAACTACCGAACGAATTTGGATGAAATTTGGTATGTATGGACTTCAAGCAGTGGACTAACACATAGGCTTATTATCTCGATATACCCGAGTGTGAAACTGCGGGCTGCCGCTAGTTATTTGATTTGATAAGATAAATGGTTTTACTCACATTATTATGTTATTGATAGCCAATGTAGCTGCATGCAGAGTCGTAATAAAGATAGTCTTCCCAGTTTTACTTTAAAGTATTGCTTTTTAAAGACCTTATCGGTTATTACTCATTTTGTATCTAATACAGTAACATTCAACAAATAAATATAATAAACTTTCATTTGAGTTGGCTAGATTTTTTTTATGTACGAGTACTAACGAGACTCTAAGCTTTCATCATACCTGATGTTAAGTATTGATAAGGCTGAAGATGGAAACGAGCCTCTCCCGGAATCCTCAATCACTGAGGAACTGACTATCTTATCTCTAACTGCCGGAACACAATAATGCTGAAAACATTATTGTTATGACTTCAGACTTAGATAAGATGGTGGTAGCTAGCCAGGCGGACTTACAACGAGTCCTACCACCAAAATCGAGATAGAATCAATTTCATGTAGAATATTGCCAATTTGAATCAGTTCAGAATATTTATTGATATCTAAGCGACGTCAAAATTAAAAAAAGTGAACGCTAATTGGTTGAACATATTTAAAATGTGAAAGATGAGGCGAGAGAAGTTTGCAATAGTTTGTAAACATATTTTACTCCATATGAAATGTATGGTAAAAGTGTGATTACTTTAAGAAATGAGTAAGCATTAATTATAAGCAATATAATAAAATATATAATAAGATGTACTTAATTTAGAAGTAACATTCTTCTATTAAATAAGCGCAACTAGCGCCATGTCGCTTCTGTTTTTTGGAACAATACAAGAATAAGAATGCAAGGAAAATCATACATTTAATAAAATAATAAAGATAAGATGAAACATTTATCGTCATATATGTTTGGTTTGGATAAGGTAACATTATTCTTGAGTAATAAAGTATGAGGATGTCATCTACATATTCTTATAGCAATCACTTTTGTAGTTGTTATTGTTATTTTCGTTTTTACTAGAAATAAGAACATCAAATTAGGCAAAGGCATTTCTTGAGCCATTATGTACCTGATGTTGCAAGTCTTCATGAACCTGCACGAGCGGGATGTAGTCACGTCGCCGTGTGCGTTGAAACGAGACTGAGACAATAGCCGTACGTTTGTTCATAAAGTCTATTTTATTTTGCACCTTTAAAGTTTTATCATAATAATTTTATTGTTTACAGTCCTGTCGTTTGTTATGATGTTTTGTTAGGTCCATGAGGGCCAGAGAATGACTGGCGTGCGTCGGACGCGGCAGCAACAGGCGGTCATGGGGGCGGAGCGATGGAGCCACGCGCCTGCGTGCAAGGTGACCGGTTACTATGACAACGCCTCCTCTGAATGATTACGCGATGTATCCAGCCTCTGGAAGGAAACTTCGCTGTGATTGACGCGTGATGTTCAATAATTGTGTTTGGATGTTGGGCAGCTTTTTATGAGGTATTAGCTGGGCTTTAAGTTCAGCTGATGTATAGGTTCGGAAGAAACTCATAATGAAATTGGGTGAAGTTGAAGTTTCCTGTAATGATGAATCTTGGGATCTGGGAAAAAATTGTAACAAATACTTTTTGTGAGAACTTAATAGTATTTTTTTGCATATTTATATGCAAAAATATTTACTTCTTTTATATTCATCTATATATCGAATCGAATATACAAAAACACTGCTTGTTTTCAAAGAAATTTCTTTAATTTTTTCACTTTGACAATTTCCAAAACAACAATTGATTTCTCTATGTGGACTACACCCGACTGTAATTTTGCTCTTTATATCTGTTATATGTTATTTTCGTTAGCACTGACACTTTCACTTGCTTGAAAGTTCATAAGTAAACTTACCTTTTTTATAAAAATCTCTAAAAGAACTTTAAATATCATCTTCAGCTACTTTAACCCCCATAGCGGTGTCATTGACATTTTTTAACCTGACTTGACCCGCTCCATCTCCATACGGTATTGGCTATATCCATAAGAGTAATTATCTGCTCACTCAAAGTGAAATAAAACTTTATAAGGATTTGATAGAGATTTGAGAAGAACACTTGGCAGAAACGAACTACTCTTGATTATTTTTCACTTTGACAATTTCAAAACAACAATTGTTTTCACTATGTGGTGTAGACCCGACTATAATTTTGCTCGTTATATGTTACATGTTATTTTCGTAAGCACTGACACTTTCACTTACTTGAATGGCTGGTAGGGAAAAAAATGTTGGACTATTCGAAAGTACTTATCTATAAGTCTATTTGAATAAAAATCTTTGACTTAGACTTTGACTTGAAACCTCTTAAGTACCCAAACTTTTCGTTTTATATAAAAATCACTAAAATAGCTCCGAACATGAGCGCGTTTAGTATCTTCAGCTACTTTAATTCTCATAGCAGGGTCATTCACATTTTACCCTCTCCATCTCCATACGGTATTGACTATATCCATAAGAGTAATTATCTGGGGCTCACTCAAAGTAAAACAGCACTTTATACGGATTTGATAGAGATTTGAGAAAAACACTTGTGAGAAACGAACTACTCTTGTTTTTTTTTCACTTTGACTTTTTCCAAAACAACAATTGAGTTGTATAAGTTGACTACACCTGACAGTAATTTTGCTCGTTATATCTGTTATATGTTATTTTCGTTAGCACTGACACTTTCCCTTACTTGAAATCTCTTAAGTAAACTTTTCGTTTTATATAAAAATCACTAAAACAGCTCCGAACATGACCGCGTTTAGTATCTTCAGCTACTTTAACCCTCATAGCAGTGTCATTCACATTTTTCAACCTGACTTGACCCGCTCCATCTCCATACGGTATTGGCTATATCCATAAGAGTAACTATCTGGGGCTCACTCAAAGTGAAACAAAACTTTATAGCCCGAAGCTCTTAGCTGTATCACCGTAATATTGCAGAGTGGCCCCTACTATAGGTTAGTTCTTTTGTGAGACAGATTTTAATCATCATTTTAATCCCAGTAGCACCTATACTGATGGTTACTGAAGTGGATTCAAATTATTACACATCGGTATGTCATCAGATGTCATGAAAATCAAAAGAGCTCTGGAGAAGTGTGTTAACCATACATAGCTTCTTGGCAGATCTTCTTAGTACAAGACGATAAAAGAGGCCGTGAGTTCTGATTTTCAAATCAGAATAAAATCATTAGGTATAATTGAGAAGTAAACTCATTTTTACACAAAGAAATTAATATTGTTTGCGTTATTTCCCTACCCTTCACGATAAAAACACGTTTCTGAGAAATATTGTTACTTGTCAGTTAGTATAAAATGTTGGATACGCTCGGCTAATTAAAATTCCTTTTCAACTAAAGCTTATTACAATAGCAAGCTCTAAGAAAACCTTAATAAAATAAATGTTTCTACCAATTAAATTTATTGTAAGGATTAAAATGGAAATCAAAACCTAGAACTCTCAAAACGTTTCAGCGAAATGAAAAATTGTAATTCAATTTGCAGCGGGATCCTCTTAACACTAATCTCCCTTTTGATGTCCAATGCTGTGATGCTAATAAATTGATGGTGGCATTATTAGGGAAAGCCTTAAAGGGGTAATTCTCTTATGCATCTATAGCAGTATTAATTTCAGTGGTTCTGGGATTTGTTTCGAAATTAATTAATTGCATTTTCGGTGTATTAAAATCATTGTTTTGTTACACTGCCTCAATGATTTTGTGCCAGCTTTTGATGTGACTATCTTCTACATGTTTGTCAAATATTATGTGAGACCTCTGATATAAAGGTGAGAGCTATCATAAATACATGCTAAACTTCTAAAACGTAAAATAAAGTAAATTTGAGTCTTAACCAATTAAGGTGCTACGACTTCTATACAAACAAACATTACACAATTATTGGTTCATCATACCTTAATAACTGATAAACTAGGGCGGTTACAACCCGATACTCGGGTTCGTCGATCGACGAAAAATTCCAAATTATGCGAAAATCTTCAATTGCAGTTTGTGATCATCACGTTTAACATTTTGTATATTTTATAGTTTTCGGAACAAATAGACTCGAGTACCTTTAATTTGATACCTTATTCGGCCGCGTACTACGCGCCAAAGTCCCTATCGAGTCGTCACAAATTTTGCGAACCTGAATTAAGTATATAGATATATGCGCAACTAACTCGTTTCAGTTATTTGTTTGCGCGAAATAATAATAAAAAAATACATTCATACATAAAACACGAATATACTAACTTTTTATAATTTCAATAATTCGACGTATGTGTGTGTGACTCATCGCATTTATATAGCTAATGTATGAAAGTACATATTTTTTATAATTTCGCGCAAACAAATAACTGAAATGAGTTAGTTGCACATGTATTTATGAATTATTCATGTATGATGAACCAATTAATGTGCAATGTTTGTTTGTATGGAAGTCGTACCACCTTAAATACCAAATCTGACACATACTTATACTCGTATGATAAAACTGAATAACTGTTTGTATTATTACCTTTATTCTTAAATTACTGAAAAGTCAACATAATTTTTATTCTGGTATTCAGGGGGCTAATTGTCTAATTTTAAAATCGATCGCAATCCCTTTCAATTCTTCATTTGAAAGAAAGATATTTACATACTTACAGCCGCCACTATTTGATAGGGATTGTGATCGGGACGCGTTTTGAAAGGTATTGAATAAACGAAATAAACTATAGTGTATCTCCTTATATTTATTTGTCCTTCTAAAGATAGAGAACGCTCAAGGCAGAATAATTTAAAGTAAAAATCGAAATTAATCAGTGTATCTTTCAATACGGGACGTTGGCGGAATTTCTGCGAGGAACAGAAGAAAGCCATTATATATAATATAAAAAAAAAAAAAAACGAAATTGAACTGTCTAAGCAAAGTGACAAACGAAAATATATTTCAAATGTATGGAGAAGTGTCAAATGAAGTGGCATTTAAAACATCATTCGTTCCCAAAGGAATTGCAATTATTACTTAATTTTATATGTTACACAATTCCATAAATCACTATCACAATCACAATATTTTTGAAAGGGATTGTGATAGATTTTGAAATAAGACAATTGGGGGGCTGGTTGTCGCAAATCATTCCATAAATAATATACTGTAAACCAATCTACTACTTCCGATTAGTTCTATTTGTTAACCTAACCTAAATAAAGCCATCCAAGGAAGATCCCAATAAAAACTTAGCACATGAAAAGCTTTACTGTTCATTAAGATAGAATTAAGTGGGATGCGCTATACGACGATACATGTGCGTTGTTACGACGGATTTTATCGTCCAACTTGTATCGTGATCGTTGTTAACATACATATCGTGGATAGCGTTTAGCAATTAAATTGTATCTACTTTTTGAAGACTAGATTTTAAACTAGATAATTTCTGAAAGATTTTCAATACATCATTTATTATCCCTATCTTTCCTAAAATACAGGCTTCGGCTTAGCTTAGGTGCCAGTCTCCTTACAAATAGATGCTTACTTAATTTGTTGGTATTGGATTTAGACATAAGACTGTTTATAAAGAGAAATAAAACATTATTATCATTATCTTCGTCATCTCCTCATCATAGTCGCATTTGCTCATATCTGGATACATATCGCATGTTTCTGGGCAAAGGCGTCCCTCAAGAATTTGAACGATTAGTTCTACAGCTTACAACAACCGTCACTACGTCGTTAATCTTTCTTGCAGGAATCCTAGATAGCATCGTCATTATATTATTAGAAATTATATACAGATTAGCTATGTGCATTGTGTATTGTCACCTTGGACGAATTAACCACTGGACACGAAACCCGAGAAGAATGTATGAAATTACGATCAACCAATTCTTGCGGGGGTGAGGGGCGATTACTAATGTCAAATAATGAAAGTAGTGCGTGAAGTAATCGATAATTTTTTTATCGATAAGTAAGGAGTGAATGAATGAACCTATTGAGTTTAATAAACCATGTGTGTTTTAAAGAAATTAGTAAGTTAATTGTTTATTTCGTGGAAAAATAAAAAGCACGATAAGTAAGGAGTGAATGAATGAACCTATTGAGTTTAATAAATCATGTGTGTTTTAAAGAAATTAGTAAGTTAATTGTTTATTTCGTGGAAAAATAAAAAGCACCTAATAATATGAAAACTTCATTAAAAAAATCCCTCAAATTCATTAAAACTATAAAATATGGTTTCCAAAGCGTGTGTTTGGGTTTTTTTTCGTGAAAAATGGGTAGATACATGCAACCTGATACTAAATGGAAGCGCGCCTCTCCCGGAATCCTCAATCACTGAGGAACTGGCTATCTTACCTCTAACTGCCGGAACGGACTTAGATAAGATGGTAGTCCTAGCCAGGCAGACTGACAAATTACTTACTAACACTCTTTATGTGAGTAAAAATCATTAATATTTGGTTTATATAATAATATAATTCATTATTTACATTAACTTCTTCTTCATTCACTCGAGCTTTTTTATATAAAACAAAATATGGGTAATTAGTTCATTACAGAACCTTTGTATAGGACATACACAATAGCAACCCCTCCATAAGTGTTTAATTTTATAATCGATTGCAATCCTTTTCAAAGGTCAAATAGTTGGGGCGCGATGCTCGTATAATATGTACCTTTTAAATGAAAAATTTAAAGGGATTGTGATAGATTTAAAATTAGACAATTAGCCCCCTGTGTGCTTCTCGAGCTGTGACATCTCGTATTTACATTTTCTTTGGAGCAAAAAATCTATGTATACTAAAACTTACTAAAAATATTAATCGACATTACAGGATTGTCAAAGATCGTTGAGACTAAACATTTTATTTTCTCTTTCATTTCTTACATTTAAGAAATATGCATATTTGTAAGAAAAAATATAAACTTGTTTTCACTTTATTAAAGATCTCAAAACTTACGCCACCGTATAAAATTAGCACAACCTACACCCAAATTAGAAATAGTAGACTAGCATTTGGATAGCGTATGGTCCAGCATACGCTATGACAGTTTTAAACAACAAACTCCCAGAAGTTATCAACAAAACATCCCATATAAATTACCTATATTTAAGAAAAAGCCAAGGCAGTATCTTTCTAGCAACTACTAGCTAAAATAGAAATTGCAAGAATATTTCAAAAAATAGTTTATTGTAGTTTTAAGATTGTTTTACTTGAATATAATAAAGCGATCTTAAAATTAAAATATTAAAGATTAAAAAATAGAATAAGTAGCTTACGTACATACATAAATATAATTAATTTTATTCTTGCTTGACCTAACAAGGCCTATGTTAGAAACAAATAATAAATGTAACCACCAGTTATGATAAATTTTAACAAGAAGAATATTGGAACAAATGAACTCGGCCACAAGTGAATTTTCAGATGGGACTTGCACCCACGACCTTTGGGAATCCGGCCCACTGCTCTTACCAATGAGCTACCGAGACTTGCGGACCACTGTCAAAATTCTCCGATACTTTTATACTTTTAATATGCTGTAAGAATATCCTTCCTTGCATTCGAAAGAGAAAAAAAAACAAATCTTCAACGATCAATTATGATGCAACAGCTAATAATTTATGATTTTTGATTTTTTGCGTTGTCAATGCTATTTTTATACTTATGATAAATGTTAAATGTTAATGTACAACACACTATGATAATGTACAACATAAGTCTAATACTAAAAAACAATACCGTGACTGATTGATAGGCAACGCACAGCCCAAACGGCTAAACCAATTAAACTGAAATTTTGCATACAGGTTCCTTTAATGATATTGGCGAGCACTAAGGAAGGATGTTTTGATATTACCACGGGAACGGGAACCATGCGGGTGAAAAAAGCACCTTTTTTTAAGTTTGAAGCTATATTTAAAATATAACGAGCTCAAAGTTCGTAGGGTTGCGTCGTATAATTACAGAGTTCCTATAGTTATCTTCTGGCTCCATCATCAGACCTTAGATGTTATCTAAGACCTGACTCCTCGTCCATGTTATCTCCCTGCGTACCGGTTCCACCCAATTTCTTCTTGTTAGGGGTTCAACTGTAAATATGAAATTAATTTGAATAGTTCCTACAAAATTGGATTCGTTCGTTCATTTACATACATCGATATGTTTATCGATATGTTCAAGCCCTATACGACATAAAAATGACAATTGATTGAATGAATGATACATATAACCCAACCAAATTACTTATGCAATATCTTTGAAGAATTTACACGTACAATGATTACTTTTTGAAATGACGTATTACATTTTGTTTACAAACCAAATTTTATTTATTTTACGAAAAATTGCTACTCTAATAGATTGAAATTATACTTACGCGTGAAAAGAAAAATGTTTTGATTGTCCGCTATGTTTTTTACAAATTAACTCGGCGTATTTACCCATTTTTGAGATAATGTTCCACTTCGAGATCTCGCGTCATACTGACAACGCCATATTGCTTACTGTGTCTAAAAGGCAGGGTAAGTGACAGAGGGGTAAAGGCGAACGCGGTCCTCGTTACGCGTCCAGTGGTTAATTCGTCCAAGATTGTCACTTAAATTGTCATGTTTTCTGGTACTATCCATATTTTATAAGATCTTATGTAACCAAACATGTTGCAATAAACTATATGACTATGACTGTAAACTTTGTTATTTATTTTGTTGCATAAACAAATGGTGGTATTTTGACTCTTGCAATACTTATTTTCCCAATAAAAGGTAGCCTGTCGTTCTGTGCTTCAGACGTGCAGCGGTCTCGAGTTCATTTTATTAGTATGATACATGACTCACGAATACATACCCTTATCGGGACGAGGCCTATTTCTAACCAAGTTAATTTCTAACAACTAAGCACCATACGCTAGTTTGTTGATAAAGCCTCGCACATTCAAAAATCTCAAAGAAAATTGTTCAAGCAAAGCAACTCGTGAGTCCCGTAAAATATTTCGCTAAACTTAATAACGACTACTAGCCAAGTTGTTTTTAAGCAAGTGTCATTACTCGCGTCTACAGCAGGTAAGATTGCGGTGAACTTTCAACTCATCGGCGAACTTCCTTCATGGCCGATAAATTACCGAGTCACTTTTACAGCTCCCGAGAACATATGACTAAACTTTTAGAAGCCCGTCTAAGTTAGCAGCTAGTGCGACTAATATATCAAGAGATTAGCGCTGACTGTTAAAAGAAAACGTTAGTAGCGATAGTCACAATGGGTGCTGCAGCCAAAATCTGAAATTTATCTGTTCCGAGTTTCATTTTATTTGTAAGGATTTCGTCGTGTTGTTTAAGTTTTGTGCGGAGTGTTTTGAGTCTTTCGTATTTAATATTACAAGTATCTATAACTGTCATTTTATTCAAATCAGTCATTGATAGGTTATAATTTGAACTTCATATTATTTCACTATTCATCACCAATCAGGGATTGGTGGGTATGCAGGCTGGTGGGATATTAATCTTAGTATTGTTGTCTTTATACTTATTAGCTGTTAATTTGACTTGGATCAGTCAGTTATAGATATCAAGACACATTCATCCCTTTTATCGACTAAAGCTAAAGCCTCCAAAAACCAACTCTGATACAGACTGACTTTAAACTAGAACGGTTACATGAGGAAACTACACTATCTTATCAAAGACCATAATGCTTTCAATGGAAGAAATTGAATCTACACGCCGACGCTCGTGGCTTGTGACTCTTGTAAGCCCCAGTTGCATTAAGTGGATAATCCCAAAGTTCATACTTCCATCTCTCTAATGGATGCAGCGAAACCATTTATTGCCATCGGTTGTTTTTATCCTCAGTCGATTGGAGTGACAATATTGAGTTTTTGCCGAGTGCCTGCCATAAAAACTGACACGCACGAAAATTCAGTTTCAGAATTTCCCATTGCACAGCTGTGGACGCGTTCGATTAATTTTGTGATTACGTCCATCGACTTTTGTGGATTAAAGTGAATGTTGGTGAAGGAGAATGAAGGTTGAGTATTAACTTTTTAATTATAGAGATTCGTGATTAATATCGGGAATACGATATCGAAGGTTTTTTGAAGTTGTAGATAAGCAGTTTCTGTTTTTATCTATAAAAATATTACACACAAGCAATGACGTCAATGGGCAAATTATTAGAACAGCTTCTTGGGGTGCTAGGTGGTGGGGATGGTACGGTTGTTTTCTCATTTTAATAAATCGACTGGAGCTGGGGCTCTCTAATGCTTTCTTTCAGATTGTTTTATTCTTCTTCTTCTTTTCGAGTCGATAGCAAACATAAACTGTATCGGCCCAAAAATCAGCTGCTAAGACTGCAGCACCAGTAGCCTCCATAAGGTACTCCTGTGTGCAGCTGTACGGACACGCAGGACATGACATCAAGTGCGCCATCGTTTGGGGGACAGCACCGTACCTACACCCCAAGTTGGAGCCGCCCAAAAATCCTCACCTGACCATGTTGTCTTTGCTTCGGCCGACAATCGTCTGGAGTCTATTTAATAACTTCCAAGGCGACCATGGCAATTCAAGTCCAGGCTCAGGACTCACAGACGGTGGGACGAAAGGTTTTAGGAGGTCAGCCCTCTCCTGCCACAGCCTGCATCTCTCCTTCGACCGGTCTGCGTCTTGAAGAGGGGCCACGCAACGTGCAAAGTTTTTCCGTCTCTTCAGCCGTTGGGGCACAGGATGGTGATCGTTGAGTGGGTGCCGGGTGTCGCTTATCGTGATTATTTTTTCGGATGAGCTTGCTACGGTCCTTCGGACTCCTAGGGGAGCTATTCCGGCAAGAGGATACAGCATTTGCACCGGGCTCAGTTTCAAACAACCAGTGATGTTTAGTTTAATGCTGTATCCAACAACTTTGCTGTATCCAACAAAATACACATATTAATTAATGCTACAGACCTAATGCTATAATCGGGCTATGATGCTAACATGCTGAAAGTTTATATTATGAAACAAGAAACCAAAAGTATAATTAACTAGCTAAGATTGTTTTAACTGACTGAAAATTACAGCTCCATTTAATGTTGCTGCAAGCACAAGTAAACTTAAATCTGACTGAACTGAGTTTTATCCGAAGCTGCTTTTCTAACTCTTTGTTGATGCATAAACATCTTGTTGTTTACTCCGAGGATAGTTGGACGGACACATCTTGACAGCAAACTGCAATGAAATATACCCGTTGGCAGACAGTCTAAAAAGCTGCAAGCTAACGTCGGCGCTGTTTTATAAGAACGAGTTTGTACTTGTAATTGAGCTTTTAAGCATGATTTAAGTAGTTTAGTAAATGTTCAATTATTTTTGAAGTGAAAACTTCTTTAGCGGCGTCGTGCACAGAGTTTTAATTTTTTTTTTGGGATGGGTAAAAAATTTTAAAGTCGCGTCAGGACACGTGACCTGATCAAAAAATCGTAATACGGAAGGAGAGTAGACCGCCGGCAGCGTAGGAGAGGAAGTAATATCCCCCTCTCTTTCTACCGCGCGGCGAAAATGTATGCCTGCTCCTGTTGTTTCGTTTAAGCGGTTTTCATTTCTGACGGCACTCCCGGAGTGCAACCCGTTGTTTTTTTTTTCATAGAAAAATACTGGAAAAAATCCTGAGTTAACAAACAAAAATATCACATTGTCACTTTGAGAAAAGAAAACCAGCGTGTCACAATGTTACTCGTTGGGAGAACAAACTTATAAAAATAATTCCCAACCGAGTCCCGAAGGTATGGAATATTTTTCGGTGAAAATACCAGGGTCGCATAGCTAACCTGGAGTTATTTTAGAATCTAAAATAACTCCTGGCTAGCTATCGACAATGCTATAAATAATCTAAAATTTAGATGTTTTGAGAAGTTACTAAAAGTCCTTGTTCAGAGTGTAACGCCTTATACCTTCGGGAATGATTCGTTGGGAATTATTTTTATAATTTGTTCTCCCAACGAACACCTAACACTGTGACTCGATGGGATTTTTTTCAGACACGTAACAGTGTGACACGTTGTAGTGAGTCGTTGGGAACAAACGGAAAAAATTAACTGGTCTCCGAATTGCTTAGACGGAACTCAAACCAGCAACCTTTGTATGTCCGGTCTAATGCTCTTCCAATGGGGATTAAAAGCACTCTAAGATATATTATGCCATCATGTCGTACATAAAAAATAATAAACAGTGTTTTGACTTTTTCCTTAAGTGGAATATTTCTAGATATATTTACATTCTTAACTACGGGTCGGCGTTTTATGTTGTGTTGTGACGTCACTTTACAACACTTTGTATGCAGCTTGCGGCTCACGCTTGACCAATTTGGTCAGAGAGTCGTCTTCTTTGTATCAAACTGGAATAGAATGACGTCACGCGACCAGCTTGAAGTTTGGATAGGTACTTGTAAATCGGAAACTACTTATCGTATTCGAATAAAAAAAGATTCCGACTAATTGAAAACCTCCTCCTTTTCTTGAAGTCGGTTAAAAACAAAAAAGTGTTTTTTTTTAAACGTTTTAGCTACACTGTAACAGTTTCAAGCAATTTAAGCTATCTGAAGTATGAGGTTACGTCGGACAGGACAATTTGCAGACTAGTCGATTTTTACAAGTACATTGTCGTACATGACGACCTGTTTGGAGCAGGGGTACTAAGCCTGACTTCTGCACCAGAGGTCCCGGGTTCGATCCCCGGACAAGACCAATATTTGTGTGCATGAACATGTCTATTTGTCTTGGTCTAGGTGTTTAATGAGAGAGAGAGAGAGAGAGAGAGAGAAACATTTTATTGACCACATACACAACACAATTAACATAACAAAAATAGAAAAATGAAAAAAAAAAACAAATGGTCAATTAGGTCCTGCCTCAGCTTTGTGTTGCCATGACATTAAATGTGTCACAGCAACGCTGGTATTCTGACAGGACCTAGTGATGTATGATTGACGTGGACACACAAAAATACGAAGACAGTAAAATAAAATAAATACACAAACAAATCAAACAATTATTGATATCAAAAATATTTGACAAGTGTTACGCCAGGGCCGGTAATAAATATATATATATATAAAAAGAATTAAAAAAAGAGTTAAAACATTGTTTTTGATTGGAAAAAGTGAAGTGAACAAACAAACAAAAAGAAGAACAGTTTTTGCACACGTTTTTAAGAAGAAAAATGAATTGAAATACCTACATAAACAATTAAATCTCATAAAATTAGTCTATTTGTGTCTTCAACAGCTCAGTGAAAGGAGTAAGCAAGCAATTACCAAGCTGTTGAAGCATGACTGTAATGTACCTGTCCCAAGTGCCTGGTACAAATACAAGCATTTTTTTTACGTACACAAGCAAAACAGAACAGAACACAATACACAATATGTATATTATGTATGTATTTACAACAACTAAGTACCTATATAAGTATGTTTGTTATCCGTTATCTAGTAACCACAACACAAGTTCTTTATAAAACTTAACGTAGGCTACAAAATTGGTGTGTTTGTATGCAATTATTTATTCAAATTTAAATTGTAACATTAAATTGTAAAAAACAGATGTTTTAATGTTACATGTTTTGTCACGAGCTCGATATAATATTTTTTTTATCACCCATCCCGTGACCGACCATTGGAAAAGTTGTTTAACCTAAAATCGTAGGCTTAGTTCGCGAGTCATTGCGCAAGCCAAGCTTCTTCGAATTCATTAAATTAATACACGTTTTCGGTTCATTAAGAACGGCTTAAAAGCTTATATGACATGTTGAGATGCAACATAGATATTCAGACTATTCATTATGTTGTACCTATGTGCAGACCACAGTATTAAGGCAAGAACCTGTGTTTAGACAACGTTTGCTACGAGAAAACTTTATTAGCTTTGGTAAGCTGATTAAATGTTTAGTTGTCGTGTAGTTTGACTAACTTATAATTATAATAATAAGAATAATAAAAATAAGAAAGAAATAAAAAAACATTTATTTTGACATTGCACGACAATCAACAACATTCTAATTAAAAAGAGCAATGAACATAAAACAAAGCTGTGCTCAGCTGTGCTCAGATCAGCAATAAATATTTCTTACACACACACCAATTTAACCTAGCCCCAAAGTAAGCACTGTAAGGCGTGTGGTAAGGTTATGGGATACTAGGGTAACGGATATAAATACATACATATGTATTTATATCCCCTCCAGGGCCCATAGATTTTTCCCTGTATATAGATATATACAGGAAAAAAATCTATGGGGCCTGGTGGGGACCTACCTTAAATCCTTTAGTTATCTCATTTTACTAAAAGGAAACATTCCTTTATTTTTTAAAATAATCACAACTGCATTAAAACTTTTTTTAAAGTACGCTTCCCACACCAAGGAATCGAACCAGCTAAAATCTGTAAAAAATAACATTCTGTACTTTTATACCACCAATCGATAGGGTTAATCAAAAGGATCAACTCTCTCTAACAAACATAGTAAATTAAATTAAAGGAAACACATGAAAACTCAACTTTTAAACTCAATTGGACGGATAAAGCACTTTTGAAAAATATTATTATGCAAGGCTCTTTTTAAAAATTTACAACAATATTTGAATGCAGTTTTGTTTCTTTTAAAAAATAAAGGAATGTTTCCTTTCAGTAAAATGGGCCAACAAAGGATTTAAGGTAGTTCCCTCCAGGGCCTATAGATTTTTTCCACCCTGTATAATTATAATTATACATAAATTAATTTATTATTATATATATTGTACATAATTTTATATAATTATATTTATGTGTAGACATATATATAAAGGTCTTTGACTCTGGTACAAATGCTCATATTAATTTAACGAACATTTGCCCCTGCCGGGATTCGAACCCTGGACCTCAGAGTAAGCGACACCTTGAAACCGGTGTACGTACCATTCTACAACGGAGATCGTCAAAAGTTGTTTCCTATCTGAATATCACAAAAATCTTCATAAAAAATAGTGACGCTATGACTGCTAAATATTATATTATGAAACATCAACTTATACTTACAAAGATTGTGCTAAATGTATCGGATGAAGTTGAACTTACCTGAAAGAAAAACAATAACATAATTTAATAAACAATTTTCCTGCTTATTGATGAAAAAAGTGCTTCCAAGGGATAGCTAGAAATCAGACAAAACTAATTATGATTTATGGTAAATTTTGAATAGAAAAATATTGGAAAAAATTGACTCGGCCACAAGTGAATTCTCAGACGGGAATCGAACCCGCGACCTTTGGAAATCCGGTCCAATGCTCTAACCGCTAAGCTACCGAGACTTGCGAACCACCGTCGAAATTCTCCAATACTTTTATATTTTTAATACGCTGTAGGCCAGCGTTGTCACATCAATGCTAGGAATATCCTTGCATTCGAAAGAAACATCTTTTCAGGTGTTTAACGATTGATTAAGATGCAACTGCCAATAATTAATGATTTTGTAATTTTTGCATTTGTCATTTTACATTGCACTTCTATTAACTATATATTTTTTTGGCCTTAGCTAGCTAGCACCGACTCCAAAAGTTTTATTTATTACTTTTTGAAGTCGGTTTGAATTTTTTTTATAAAATGTTTTTATTTCAGATTTTTTAGTTACATCATGTGCCGTTACTTACACTAAAAATCAGCCCATACACAACAATGTCACCTAGGTAAACGACTACTTGCCAAAAGGTGATTGATATTTTTCAAGATTATGAAAAAACTACTAGCCAGATCTCCGTAAAAATTATATGTGACCACACATAAACCATTTTCTTTCAGATAAAAAAGAATTATAATTATTGCGTGAAACTTCAGCTCGAACAAGAATCTAACAATTACCTGGATGATATAATTGTTTCATGACTTCCATGACATTAGGCCCCATATCTCCGAAGATTATCATCGGATCTCAATGAGACTTATATGGGACCAAATTGACAGTGTACCCGATCGAACAAAAAACAACTATTAAAATCGGATCACCAACACCGGAGTAATCGGTATACATACATCAGACAAAAAAAAAAATACGCGTTGAATTGAGTACCTCCCTCCTTTTTTGTCGAAGTCGGCAAAAATTACAAAATCATAATTATGATTTCCTCACTAATTGGATCAACCAAACCTTTGTCTAATATTAAAAAAATGTTTAATCAAAATCTTAATCACATTTCCCTTTCGAATTCAAGGTAATTTGTATCTTAACTCAAATGTAATAAGAACTAATTTGGACAGCTAACGCAGTATGTGTGTAGCAGTCATTTATTACGAGCTTATTAGCGCAGCCCTCTGGGTGAGATAGGTTGTCTAGGAAACAACAGGAACATAAAATAACTAGAAATGATAAGGAAATACTGTGTTTTATGAACAACGGTTAAGTAATGAAAAGGTTGAAGGAAGCGCACCTTTCCTGGAATATTTAACCGTTGTCTATATGAGATGAAAGATATTTATTAGAAGTAGTCACACTGAATAGTGATAGATAAAAAAAAAATGGTAATTGTTATCATCAGCTACGTTATAAAACTTCATAAGGGCCGTTTTCAAGCTTCCAATTCATTCTTCCATATTTTAATATTCCTACGGACGCACAATGCCTTTTTACACGTAGATATATAAGATGGACAGGTCATGATCATGACCCACCACTTTTGCATATTCGAACTGGTGCAACGATTGCAATTGCAGCCGCGAATAATGGCTTAACGAGTCTTACAAAGCACGGAGGAATCCGGGAGACGTAATTTTTCATTACCATTCCTTGACCGACCATAGCAGAACATCTTGCGAATCAAACTATTTAAACGTGCAGTGGCAAAGATCTCGATATAGAGTACAAATCGCTGTCATCCGCTACCCGCCTCACACATTTATAAAGGTGCGTTTCCACTGTAACAGAGAAGCGGAGCGTTTTAATACTTGTGACAGTAGAGCTAGACTCTGTCTGCTGCGTAAAATGTATCCAGATCCATCCTAAGGCTTGGCATATCAGATGCGCTATGGAATGAAGTTGGGGCAAGCAAATGGGGTGCTTCATCTAGTAACTCTATAGAAATAGAAAGATCTTAAATTACACACTGTGGATTGTGAGCAGTTTGAATATCGCAGTAATTGTTTGTGATGGATCCAGAGTGGTGTGTTACAAACGGCAGTTCCTTTTAGCTAATCTGGGCTTCCAGTGCTATTAGGTATTTGTTACAAAACATTACGTACTTACTGTAGCGTTACCTTCCTCACCTTTCTGAGAATGTGAAAAATCTTACGCGACGGAAGTTGATAATTAGTGGTATAGTCGAGTTCAATAATATCTGTGCACTTTTGAACTTTGTCGTAGTAATTGTGACAATTTGTACAGAAATTGTCAAAGACGATGTCCAAAAATGCTCAGGGCCCGTAGACAAAGTAACATCGTTATGTAGCGAAACGATAATTCTATTCGTTATTGTCTATATGCGCCAATTAACTTGCGGTAAGACCACGTGATTTAGCGCGGCTTCTGCCAATCCGCCAATCCGATACATTTAATTCTTTTCGAACTTCGTTATCGTTTTTGAATTGTTACTTTGGCTAAGGGCCCAGATATTATTGAACTCGAATGTAGCAATGAAAATAAAAAACTAGGAATCGTTTAGATTCAATTATAATTAACCTTGTCGAATTCCAAAATTGTCATCCTAATAAGTGGCTAGACGCTTATATCCAGACCACGCGAACGTTCTCTTGGAGCATTCTTGCATGTTCGCACATTCGGTTTCTTTGAAAATCTACGTTCGTCCGCTCTACAATTGGTTCGAGAACATTTGTTTGCAAGCAAGACAGAGAGAGAAAATATACTTTGCAAAATGTTACAGCTTCTTAAACTAGCCAAATCTCCAACAAAGCATGCAAGTCAAACATTTGTAACCCAAAACATCCTTTAACCCGACGGCCATCAAAACAACGAGCCAGAACTCTTCAAAAATGCACGCAGAAAAAGGATAGTTTCGTGAAACCTTGCATATATCTTCCCCGTGTTGTTCCATTGGATCCAATAACCATTCCCGTAGTAATATTTATTATTTACCTGCGTACTCAACGCGGGATGATATAGGGCATCCATGCGTCAATACCGAATAAAGGTGTATTCAATTTGTAAGAAACTCGTTTCTGTGATATACGCGAGTGGTGGGTGCTGGTGCCGAATTTATGCCGAAACACATGTCTTGTTGGTATTTGAAAGGGAATGGGACTCACTGTTTAGTAGGACGACGATCTTTTTTATTAGGTATGGATTAATGAGCCGTCTTTGCTATGATGACTTTTAATTGGGATCGTAATTGAATGATACCGTGACATTTACTGATCGTTTTTCAGTAAAACTAAGAATTTTCATTTGATGACAATTATATTGTATCGTTATAATAGTCGTATTATATTCTCTTCCCTATCAATGACTCACCAACAGGGTCAAGCGCGAGTGACAGGCCAAGCAAGGCCGTAACTTTCATATAATTGATCCTCGAGTATGGCAAAACCAAAAATAAATGCAGACACATTTGTGGTTCATCATCATCATCAGACTGTGGACGTCCACTGCGGGACATAGGCCTCTCCTAGCTCACGCCTATTGTGGCGTTCATAGGAGGATATTACCCTACTGCTACCACGCTGGCAAGACGGATTGGTAGTGGGTTTGTTCCAAGTTTTCCTTCTCTTGCACAGGTGTTCAATGCGTCGACCTCTTAGTCGACTCTTTCGACATCCCATGCAAGTAAGGGAGTGGTGACACGTCTCTTCTTAGGCCATTAACCTATCTTTACATACAACTTTAGACGTACGGTATATTTTATTAATTTTAAAGTACAAACTTAAGTTCCAGTACTTAATTTTTGAGATGCCACAAGTACTTTAAAAGTTTTGTAGTTCGTAAAAGCATTTAATATTTGTCATAAAAAATCAATCAGTCTTCTAGTAACAACTAATTGTGCTTTCAGACTATTTATTGTTGTCTGAACTACAGAGTCGCGTGTATCGTCTCGAATGTTGGATAACTTAGGTCTTAGAGCGTCGTTAGTTTGCTTTGAGATAGGTTATTTATGTTGCGTACTACAAATGTACAGGTTCATTAGGGGTTTTGCTGCTACAGAGATATTGATGGACTCGTTTGTAGATATCGTGAATATAGAATTTAATGTCATAATTTAGCAACGTCTAATTTTGTTCATTTGTAATGAAACTGTAAATTTTACTTTGAGAATCCGTGTTCCGTTCGACGTACTCATAAAACATGTGTACTATTGCAATAAGTTTTAAGTGTAATGTGGCTTTTATTTCTACGCAGAATAATTCTGATGAATAATTGGGATTGTGTGTATAAATTGTCTAGACTTAGATACTCATATATAGCAATGAGAATGAAAATCCCTACATTGTGAAGGGACAGATAAATATTTTGTTAAATATTTGATTTCATTGTACCAATTTGCATAAAGAAATTTTACTGTTGTTATTTCATATTTAAAATAGATGCTTGGTTTGTTTATTGTCACATTTACTTTTACGCCCTACATTGGAAAGTAGATTAATTTCCATTAATTTACCAAAGTTCCAGATTCCAAAAGATAAAATCGTATCTATCCACTTGATTGCTTGACGTTTCAAGGAAAACCCTTGTCTGCTTGCCGCAACCACGGTTACGTATTTCAAAAACGTCTAACTGCTCCAAGCAACTGTGGTTGTGAGGGTCTTGTTTGCACAAAACGTTAAAAAACTGTGTGTACCTGATGTAAGAATGCTGTCTGGCCAACATAACGGAACAAAAGTTTTTTTTTTAAGTTGACGTACTGCTAAACTCCATTTTCTTAGCTGTTGGAGATTATTTTTGATTTATTTCTAATTTCGAATAATTATTCTTCCAATATTACTACAAATACAAGTAGGTAGGTAATATTTATACATTTTTAATTTTGCATTTTACAATGCTATTTTTGTGTGATAAATATTAAACAAGAAAATATACTAGAAAAAATCAGAAAAAGCCTATACTAGAAAAAGCCTCATGTCAGGACGACATGAGACTAGTTTTTTCTAGTAAATTTTCTTGTTTAATATTTATCACAGGTAGGTAATATATTGCTTTGTTTATTATGAAAATCATGATTTTCAAAAGAACCGGTCAAATATACCATATTCAACTTTGAACTTAAAGGGCCGCTTCTATCTGCTACATTTGTTAAAATAAGATGGACTGTTATAATTTCGAATACCCTACACAGAACAGTTTTGTTTTATTTTTTATCTACTGTAATTAAGAGTTATTCAATTGCTATTTAATCACATCACCATTTTAGTAAACTACCCATTTACAGTCTGCATTAACGACCTCTTTGATCCAAAACTTGGCAAGGTCCACACATATCTCAGCGGTGGGGCTATTAGATTTTTACAACCACCCGTTGAAGTCTGAATCTGTTTTATGGGTGAAACGTGAGCCTGGACCAGTAGCAGGCTACTTAGTCGATCGTAAATCTCTGTACTGGCTAGTTTATGCCCGTACGGGTTACCGGAGCTGTGGTAGTGAAGCTTTATACTTAAGCTGTTTGTTCAAATGCAACTTAAATTAAATTTTAATAATGCTGGGTAGTTTTTGCTTGTTATTGAGCCAGTTACTAAGGATTGGTGGGTGGTTGCTAATTGATGGGTATCTTAATATGATGAAAATCATAATACATTTTCTTGCCTTAACCATTTAAATTATTTTAGTATAGATGTAAATAAAACACTACAGAAGGAAAAAGAAACCATTTTTCGTTAAAATAAAATTTGAAGAGGATGATATTGGGAATGAACGGGAAACTAAACACGCCGACGAATTCACAAAAAACTTTGTTACTGATCAATAAGCATTGGTATAAAACCATCATAATAACTAATTAAAAATGAATTCTCAATAACAAACGACCAAAACACAGCTTTTTAAAACTCCAACCTACTTCAAATTTTAATCTAAAATTTCATTACATGGCTCTCCAGTTTTTATTTCGTGCTGCAAAAGCAATAACTAGACCGAAATAAATTGACCTCCAATATAAAAAGCGAGTTTGAATTGTTCAGTTCTGCCTAGCAAGCACTGATTCGGGTCGCACGGCGAAACCAAAAAGTGGAAAAAGACTAGGTATCGGTCGAAAGGCGACAGTTTCCCGGCTCGATTTTTTTGTTCTCTTCTATTTTTCGGGTTTCCCGTTCGAAATCATTGACTGCTTCGAGTTTCGCAGTTGCATACGAATGTAACTTCCCGTGTTTCGAAAATAGCTGTGGATTCGGAAATGAGATTCTTTATGGAGCTAATTTTACGACGTTTTTAGTACTCTAGGTGTTGTGTGTGACTCTTTGATTACTAGATTTGATTACTTTGATACTATTGTTATTTATTGTGAATTTACCTTTAGTTTAAGTTATCGTGAGACAAGTAATCCAAGTGGAGTTCGTTACATAGACTCATACAAACTTGATTTTTTTTACTTAACCCTTAATGTAGGTGTGAATAATAATAACGTATTTATTGTTGTGGGTCCCGTGGACCCATATATTTTAGAATGTAACCAAACTGAAATTAAGTTGAGTTTATCTATATTTTTTTATCAAATGACTTATTAATATTTTATCAATCAAATTGTTTAACAAAATATCCATAGGAACATTATTTATATTTCCAACTTTGAGTTAAATAAAATACATACAACTAGAAATTAGGTTAAGATAAAAAAAAAATATCTAGTCTCGAAAATCAAAAAAATTTTTTTCATATACATGAAAGTGTGTTGCTTTACAAAAACTCAGAAAGCAAGAAATAGCACCCAAAACAAAAATTCTGACACCAGTTCAATTGTGACTATTTACAAATATGAATTGTCGGCACGTTAAATCGTCGGTCCCGATTTTTGTCAACTGATAACAGTCGTTAAACCAAGTCAGAAGCCTTATAGGCGGCTTGATAAACTCTGACAGCAGAGGTGGCCACCAATCCTCATACGATAAGAAGAAAACCATAAAAATTGGATGGACGTGATTATCAGACCATAGATACTTGATAGAGGCTGAAGTTCGGATGGCAATATAAAAATTCTCATAATGCGGTTCGCAGCTGATGCAATATTAAATTTTAAATATCGACCGCCACTCAATTTGCCGCGATATCAGCATCGCGGTTAGGCACACTACATACTTGCTATTTTATGGCACATATTATTATATTTTGCTATAAAATTATATCCTTGTAATATTATAAATGTGAAAATTTGTGAGGATGTTTGGATGTTTGTTTCACTTTCACGCAAAAACTACTTAACCGATTTGTATGAAATTTGGCACACAAACAAAAGATAGCCTAGATTAAAGCATAAAATACTTTTTATCCTGATATTCCTACGGGAACGGGAAACACGTGGGTAAAACCGTGGGCGGCCGCTAGATTTAATATAAAAAAAAACACTAGACACTTTAGCTATAGGCTCGGTAGCTCAATGGGGAGAGCAGAAGGCCGCACATCGAAGGGTGGTGGTGTTCAAGTTCTTAGAGCATTTTTTTTTTCGAATATTTTTCTTTCACATATAATTATAAAATTGCATTGGAAATGCAAAAACAATGCTAAAATGATGCGTAAGAAAATAACTATATAAATGACACCCGCGGTTTTAGCCGCGTGGGTCTCGTTTCCGTGGGAATATCGGGATAAAAAGTATCATATGTATTAGTCCACTACTGGAAATCCCTACACACAAAATTTCATTCAAATCCGTTTAGTCATTTTTGCGTGAAAGAGTAACACACAAACAAATAATAATAATAATAAATATTTCCGTACAATCACACCAATTATCTAGCCCACATTAAGTATCATGAAGAACTTGTGTTATGGATACTAGATAACGGATAAACATACTTATATATCTTTTTTTGTAAATACGTACATTATATACATATTAAAACCCAGACCAAGACAAATAGACATGTTCATGAACACAAATATTTGTCTTGTCCGGGGATCGAACCCGGGACCTCTGGCGCAGAAGGCGGGGTTAGTACCCCTGCGCCAAACAGGTCGTCAATAAAATAAACAAACAAACAAACTGCGAAAATGGTTAATTGTGCAGTGCTTTCTTGCAAGAGCTTGTCAATAACATTTACACATCAATAAATCTCGCTAGTGACGTCATCGTACATACGAAAAATTCGACGGTTCTCATATAGTTTAAAGCGCTCTTTTCATCTATCTCGATACAGGTCTGTGCATGCATGCACCTTTTATTCCTAATTCTATAGTGTTTGCATTTGTTTGATGATCATGTATGATTTGATTTGTAAGATCTCAAAGCAATTATTATTATTATGTACTATTTTCCAAAAAGGTAAATCGTAAGGTGAACAAACTAAAGGAATATCCTCCCAACTAGTCAACCTAAATAAACTTAAGTTCTAACCACACGACCATTACTAATAAAAGTCGACAGTTTGCGGAATCCTCAGTCTAAATTCGCGTCTGTAAAATAACTATAACTGAGTGATGGCGTCGTTCTCCGGATAGTGATCGTAGATCGTTTGATAGTTTTCTTCGCGTGTGTGATTATTGGTTTCCTAAGCACATACTAGGATACTATCGTACTGGCTTAATGCACTCGTTATAATGCTTCTGGATTGAATATTAAAAATTAAATTATAGTTTTATTGGCTTTAACTGGTCAGTTAATGCGTTCGGGAGTTATCCTGCTTTCTACATTGAGGTTTTTTAATTTAATCCTTCGCCTATTAAAAATAAAATATGTAAATATGTAAATATTTCATTTTTAATAGGCGAAGGATTAAATTAACTATGTCTCTAGCCACATTTGCTAAAATAAATAAAACTTTATTTCTGTTTCTCTTTTCTTTCAAGTTTTAAAAATCATTGTTTTAGTTTTGTTCAGAAATCTTAATATATTCGAAACCCACGTAGTTCTCGAACACCAAAAAAAAGTTTACCATTTTTTTTTTACAAATAAAGCGTCTGCAGAGATATTGAATCTAGGCCAGTTTCTGACAGAAAATAAGTTTTATTAAATATTTGTAGTTAAAATGAGTATGGGTCGCACAGGGGTCGGTGCTTGGGCCGCTCTTGTGGAACATAGGCTAAAATTGGGTGTTTCGCGGGGTTCCTCTGCCGAAGATGCAGGTCATTTGTTACGCCGACGACACCGCCGCTCGGGGTGAAACATTCGTCGAGGCCAGAAGGCGGGCTGGTGTTGGAGCATAGCTTATCATAGACCGGATTAGGGAACTCGGCCTAAATGTAGGCATCGAGAAGACGGAGGCAATTCTCTTTCATGGTCCCCGAAGAGGCCCTCCTGCTGGGGCTGCAGTAGTGGTGGATGGGGCGAGGATTCCATTAAAGCCCAGTATCAATTACTTGGGACTGGTGCTGGACGGGCGCTGGAAGTTTGAAGAACACTTCAAACGACTGGCGCCCAGAATTGCGAAGGCGACAGGGGCATTGGGACGCCTCCTCTCCAATTTGGGTGGCCCTAACGCAAGTTGCCGTAGACTCTTTGCGGGTGTTCTGCGCAGTATGGCTCTGTACGGGGTCCGGTGTGGGCGGACCGCTTAAACGCGGAAAATAGGAGGCATCTCAGACGGCCTCAAAGAGCCATAGCAGTACGGTGTGCAAGGGGCTACAGGACAATATCGCATACGGCGGCATGCGTCCTTGCAGCAATGCCTCCCTGGGAGCTAGACGCTCAGGTTATTAGGGAAGTGTATCTAGAGCGAAAAGATGCCATCCAAAGAGGGGACCGTCTGGCCCCTGAGGAATTTGTAGAGATAAGGAGGAGGGCGGAAACGTCGTTGATGGTGGAGTGGCGGAGGACACTCCAGACGGACCCGGCCGGACGACGGACAGTCGATTCGGTCCGTCCAGTCCTGCAAGAGTGGTGTAGTAGGAGGTTTGGGACGCTGACCTTCAGGCTGACCCAGGTGCTTTCCGGACATCGATGCTTCGGAAATTACCTGTTTAAGATTGCCCTGCCTGGGCTCCTCAGCGCGGCATTCTGGTGGCTGCGATAGGAAGCGATCTTTCGCTGCTCGGCATGGCGCGCGCCATGCTGGCTACCGAAAGATCCTGGGAGGCAGAAGTCTCCTTTTGCAAGGACGTCATCTCGCAAAAGGAGACATCGGAGCGGATTCGCGAAGAAGAGGCTCATGAGAATCGGCTCCGACACAGACGGATGGAAAGAAGGAGGCGGCAGTTTGCCCACCTAATTCCACTATAGTAGCTTGGAGAGGTGGCCACACTTGCTCGGCCATCTCTCAGCCGTGAGAGGGCCCCGAAAACAGGCCGGCCGCCGGGTCAAAGGGCGATTGACACCACGGTCCCCCAGGACCCTACGGCGGTGAGAGAGCAAGTAGTGAGGGGTGTAGCTGGTAGTACCTCCTCCCGGCCTTCCATCGAACCTTCTTGGGCCGGATGGGGGCCACGAGGCATCAGGTGAGCCCAGCATAACCTGTTTGGTATGCGTAAAAGCATTCCCCTCACTTAAAAAAAAAAAAAAGTTAAAATGAGTATTTAACCGTAAACAATATATTGTTAAACTCTACGATTTTGAGCTACGTATATTTTGGTGTAAAAATAAATATAAATTTTCATAATTTTACTTCAAAAATATAGGACTTCTTTTCTTACATATATCTTCATTTATTACAGGAATCAAAATTCGGCGTGTCTGTACATTACTTGGATTTGCAATAAATATAGTTTGGATGACTATAAGCATCATTCTATAAGCAGCATTCTCTATGCAGTAGAATCAATTTCTATAAGTTTTAGAATTTAAGTCTGTCTGTATATCTGTGTGTTTAAAAGAGCATCACGCAAAAACCACTAATTTGAGTCAACAGAATTTAATATTTATTTGTAGTCCGTATCTTTACTTAACATTTAGGCTTTATTTCATCAAAATCAGTCAACTCTATCAAAAGTTATTACATTTAAAAGAGAGGAAGGGCGTATTTTTTTTAAGATTGTGACGGGTTCACACGTTTTGGTATACAAAAGTCAGAGTTTGAGTTCATGCTTCATAGATGGCGTTGTATGCATAATTTGTAGTTATTTCTAAAAGTTTTGGATCCTTTAGAATTTTTTAACCAACTTAAAAAAAGAGATTATCAATTTGTCGCGTATACGTAGTTGCACTTTTTATGTAGTCAACAGCACGTCGGTCTTTATACTTTGTGTTTGAGATCGCCCTATGTCATTATTGTCATTCATATTAGAGGCGGTCATACGTAATGCAAATTCGAACAGGTTTGTGCCAAAGTTTGTCGCATTTTTACCGACTTCAACAAAAAAGGAGGGAGGTACTCAATTCAACGCGTATTTTTTTTTTATTTTATTTTTTTTGTCTGATGTATGTATACCCATTACTCCGGTGTTGGTGATCCGATTTTAATAGTTGTTTTTTTATTCGATCGGGTACACTGTCAATTTGGTCCTATATAATTTTTACAAAGATCTGGCTAGTAGTTTTTTCATAATCTTGAAAAATATCAATCACCTTTTGGCAAGTAGTCGTTTACCTAGATGACATTGTTGTGTATGGGCTGATTTTTAGTGTAAGTAACGGCACATGATGTAACTAAAAAATCTGAAATAAAAACATTTTATAAAAAAAAATCAAACCGACTTCAAAAAGTAAAAAATAAAACTTTTGGCTAGCTAAGGCCAAAAAAATATATAGTTAATAGAAGTGCAATGTAGAATGCCCTGGCTGGCACCGACTCCAAAAGTTTTATTTTTTACTTTTTGAAGTCGGTTTGATTTTTTTTTTTAAAATGTTTTTATTTATATATTTTTTTAAAGTTCAGTCCTAGTGCCGGGTCACTGCCCTTTCTTATGGATGGATGGATATGGCTCAGGCGTAATAATTAAGACAGGCGAAGTTATAATAGGTACAGTCGGTGAACTTCTCTGTAAACCAGTAGAGTTTGTTATTGTTAGAGATAGTTGTTTCAAAAATTAATATATTTATAGAAAATGTTTATATCACAAATAATTAAACGATAATATAGTAGTATTTTATTGGATTAATGGATATTTCTTTAACATTTTTACTTTTCGAAAAAAGTTCCCAAAAAATATTTAAAAGAATCAGGCGTTACTTGGCGGAAATTCATATCTTAGAAGACATCGAAAAATATGTAGCTTAATTCCGCAAGAAAACTTACATGCAAGATTGCAGGCGGACGCAAAAAAATCTTCTGGCTGACTGGGGGTTCCCGCATAGGGTCCTATTTTTTTTGTGGGTTAATTTTATGTGTTCGCCAGGGGTTCGCTTTTTATCCTAATCAAGCCGCGGGGACTAAGGCAGGATCTTCGGTGAGGAGAGGACTACAGAAGATGCCTCTTCACGCTTGCTTTGAAGGTTGCTTTGAACCTCTTCCTTTTTTTGAAGTCGATTAACGCCCGAATTTATATAAGTAGAAATAGATAGGGCTATCTGAGATAGTTGCCTAGGATATTTTTGTTAATATGACTAAAATAACGACGGTTGCTAGGCAACGAACGCAGTATACTTGGCAACAATCTTAGATAGCCCAATCCATATCTACAGATAGGTTATTTATTTCGAGCGTAAAAAGACTGCCATTATATTTATTATGTGTGACAGGAAAATTTCTATATCGCGGGAAGCATTGCAAACAATGCAATCCGAATCTCACGCGAACGAAGTGGCGGGCACAGCTAGTTTATAATAAAACTAAAATTTTTGCCTTATAAATATTTATACTACATTTTTTTAGTGCACGTTTTTTTTTATTACTGATATTTTTAAAGTTTCTTTTCATTTTCGATCATCACCAGTTCTTACATTTCATAAACTTAGAACAAAAATTTCTAAACTATTTAAATATTAACAAATAAATTAATAATAATGATATAAGCTAATACACTACCATAACTAACTACTAAACTATAACAAGAAAACGCCGTCCAACTCGCAGCTGCGTGGCATAGTACCGAGAACACAAGAATATTAACACAGCATTTATTAAGGTTTATTTCAAATATTACAAAATTTAACAATACATTTTTTAGAACAGTAAGTATTTCAAAAATATATTTATTACATTAAAATTGCATTAACTGCCCGTGTGCACCCACCCTATTGATGTCAGAAGCCGCTTGGCGTCGCTACCGGCGGGCAATCGATATGCGTTGCTAGGCAACGTTCATGTTGCAAAATAAACAATCACAGTCGAGCCTCGCCGTGAGCAAATTTACTTTCTTATTTTATTACTTGTGTCAACATTTTAGATCTATATTATTGGATTATTTACTGTAACATGTCACTGATCTGTTGAGGCATCAATATGGTGTTGTTACCTCCGTGCGCTCCTGATCTTTGCGGGAAGGATTTTAGGCAGTCTTTGAAGAAGCCTAGTCCTAACTATCCCCATGGGTACAAGACGAAAAAGCCTAGGATAGTGCCTGCGTTTACCATCCAAGGTAAGATTTTGCGAGTTTACTTTCTTAATTATATTTTAAATGATAAAATTTGGATGGATGTTTGTTACCCAATCACGCAAGAGCGGCTAGTCTCTGGATAAGCTCACTGGGTAGATACATTTTATTCCAATATTCCCACGGGAAGGGAAACCACGCTGGTAAAAACTACAGGCGACCTAGTGTGTAACTAGTATCAAATAAGTACTTCACTTTTTGTATGAGAAATTTGATTTCCACTATAACGTAGCCGCGTAATACTTAGGGTTCAATAATTTTCTGTGTTAACGTGTAAAAAATTGTGAAATAATATTTTTATTTTAAAAAACCGACAAAAATCACTGCCACCCAAAGCATCGATGGCGCATTCTTTAGAAATAGAAATAGAAAATATTATTTATTTGCTCAATACAGTGTGATTCATTGAGATGGATGACAATGTTTGTTTACTGTGGTCTACTGTATTCTACCTTAAATATTGTAGGCATGCAAAAATTATATATTCATTTAAATTGTACAATGTCAGATTATTAAATATTAATTAAATTCCAACTCGTGATAGTGTCAGTATATGAAAAAAAGAAATGAATACAATATAATTACACTAAAGTTACATTTTTATGGTCATATTCTTGAGTCAATGTCCTCAAAATTTATTGTTAACTTGTTTGTAGTCTAAGTATTCTCTTACAGAGTAAAAGTTGTTTTCGATAAGCCAGCGTAACAAACAATGCTTAAACTTATTTTTGGCTAGCGGTACTTGTACGAGATCAGATGGCAGTTTATTATATAATTTGATTGCCATGAAATATAAATTTTTCATAAATAATGTTAATTTACAATGCGGTATTAATAATTTATTTTTTCTGGAGTCTCGTACATTTTCTTTAACATCATCAATTTTTGTAAAATACTCTGGATGTTTTTTTACTAACATACACATCTCGGCTATGTAAATAAAGGGAAGAGTCAGTATTTTATTTTGCTTAAAACAGAGTTTACACGTATCCCTGCTACTTCTAAGACCACATTTAAATTCTACATTGCACTTCTATACTTTTTGCCTTGGCTGGCGGCACCAACTCCAAAAGGTTTGTATTTTTTTATTAAAAGTTTTTATACCTAAATTATTATATTGCAAAAAAACTAACTAAATTGTCATTTGCAGCATTACAAAAGAACACAAAGGTAAAGCCTCCCCCAAAATGTGGTGTGTACGACCCACTGCCTGCAAGACCGACGATGTTCAGAAAATGCTACCAGCGAGGAGAGTTCCCTGTTACTATCGAGTTCACCAACATTGGGAAGAGGCTGTCGTGGAAGGTAACTCAATCATACTGTAATATAAATGAGAAAGATAAATATGTTTAGATAGGTTGTTTTATGAACAACTGGAAGACACTTAGCCTTCACCATACCTGATGTTAAGGAATGATAAGGCTGAAGGTGGAAGCGCGCCTCTCCCGGAATCCTCAAACACTGAGGAGCTGGCTATATTATCTCTTACTGCCTGATGCTGTTAACATTTAATGTTATGACGTCAGACTTAATGGTGTAAACTAAAATTGCTTGAGGTTGAAGGAAAAGGTTTGTTCCTCTTTCACGCAAAAATTACTGAATGGATTTGGATGAAATTTAGTATGTAGAGACTTCAGGTAGTGGACCCAAAAAATAACACATAGGCTACTTTTTATCTCGATATTCCCACGGGAACGGGAAGCATGCGGGTGAAACCACGGTTCTTAGTTTGATACGGTTCTGTGTGAAACTATTCAAAGCTACCTCTAGTAGCAATGTTTAAAGAGTTTTTTTTTTTTGTTAAAGCTAAGATAAAAAATATAATTTCTTTACTGGCATTGGCGTGATTTGTATAAATAGAATTCTCCGAACATCCGCCAAGATAAATTTTCTAGAGTTTTATTGTTATTTTTCTTAAGACAAATAAACTGTTGTTTATTTCTTAATCTTATTTCTATAAAATTTTCCTTTCCGCTAATTGGATAAACAGATAGTATTTTTTTTCTGGATCCATGAGATGAAGATAAAGACGCAATTAATTGGTTCTTAGTTCTTAATGAGTAGGGTGCTTTCAAAACAAATCGACTCCTTGAAACAAAATTCTTTTTTCTTTTGTGTTATTTATTTGTCGTCTGATAGGTTCAACCCCTTTCAGCTTAAGTATTGTTTATTGATATTGAACATAATATAATACTTAGAGCATTGGACCGGATTTCCAAAGGTCGTGGGTTCGATTCCCATCTGAGAATTCACTTGTGGCCGAGTTAATTTTTTCCAATATTTTTCTATTTAAAATTTATCATAAGTATAAAAATAGCTTTGAAAAATGCAAAAATTCAAAAATCATAAAAAATAAATAAATAAAAAAAAAACAATATAATAGTTAGAAACAACACCAACAGTATATAGATGAAATATAGTGACACAACAGCTATACTGACAGATCAATATTATGTAATATAGATTTAAACGGACAATGTGTAATGGTGCATCCACACCGCTGTTAACTTTTGTTGCTCATCGTTTCCAAATGTAACTGAGCCACGTCCGTCAACACAAAGTTAGTTTATGTTACCATGCTGTTGCTGATTGTTATCGAATGTTACCGTCTTTTTTTTTCATCATTCTCTTAAAGAATTGTTTAAAGAGATTAATATACTAACTTTGGCGGGACAATACATTTATGATAATATAGTATATGTAAGGAAACATCACGATTTATTTATTAAGCATAGCGATGTTCATAATTTTAATACTAGAAACAAGAATAAGCTTGCCGTTCCAAGATTTCGGCTTGAAAAATGCAGTCGCTCGTTTTTGGGGAAAGGCATAGCCTTTTTTAATAAAGTTCCACAACAAGTGATTTAGCTGCCTTTGCATAAATTTAAAATACATGTTAAAAAAACGCTCTTAAGCAAACGTTATTACAAGGAAGATGATTATTTGAAAGACCAAAATGCATGGAAGTGATACTAACATAAAACATGACTATTGTAATGTATAAAAGGAAAATATTCTAATAGAGTATAAGAAAATTTTCCTCTTATATTAAATATGTTTCAAGATTGTAGATTTGTGTTTGGCAACGACATGTCCCTTTGTAAATGTTGTTGCTTCTGTTAAAGCTGATAAGTTTCTTGCGGCCGTTCTTCTTATCAGTTAAAAGATGTCCTGAATGGCTTGTAGGAAAAAAAAAATTGGACGATTCGAAAGCACTTATCTATAAGTCTATTTGAATAAAAATCTTTGACTTTGACTTTGACTTTGACATAATCATTTATTTGCACTTGTTTGGGGTACATAATTAAATTAGATTTATACAATATTGATTCATTCCATAGACACAACACCAACATGTCAGTTTCTAGTGAAATTAAGAAAAACATAATGTCAGAGAAACAATAATAATTACAAATATAAATCCCAATGTTTACAAGTCAACAAATAATAACAATTGCATTCAAGGACTAATTCTAATATCAGTAATTATAATGGTCATCATCAACACGATGCGAAAATGTCAAAAATTATATTATATTATCATATGAAAATATAATAAATATATACATATTATACGAAATATAAATATTATACGAAAATGTCAAAAAGTATATTTACGTGTTGAAATTTATGTCAAACTATTATACAATAACTAAAAAAAATTTCTTGCACAGTGTTGCTCCATAAAAAAAAGTAACTGCGGTGTGAATGCACCACAACAATTTAAGTTTAATTTATTTTTTGAACATGGCAAGCCTATTTCAAGAGTTTTAAATTTTATTAATCAGTAGAGAAATTTTAATACAACAATTTTCTTACTCGATGCCTACAAACTACTTAGGAAATGGTGTAGTCACGATATTGCAGTCTTTTATATCGATTTTCTATAAATTTTAAGTTTACTTATTAAAAAGTTGAAATTCCCTTGGCAGGTACCAATAGAGAAGTTAGACTTCCACCACTACCTGCCAATGTTCTTCGATGGTCTGGCGGAAGGGTCGTATCCATTCAGCTTCATCGTGGAACAAGGCATCAACGACTTGGTCACTAAGGGGTCATACAAGATCTTACCTGTTGTGCCTCAACTGATCATTCCAATCAAAAGTAAGTTCAGCTCGTTATCAGCATCTGTTGTCACAACATATAAAAAACGTTAATTCAGAGATGGAACACACCGGTGTTCAGAGAACAATTTAATATCTATTGTGTCTCATAACTCGGGACTGAGAGGTTACGTAATATTATTATTATTTTTATTAACTGGCATCTAACTTACATTAATAACTTTAATATATTGCTTAAACGGCTTATGGCAATGCCTCCGTTCTGATGATTCTTTACTGCATTTACTTATTACGCTATTATTTTTTTCGTACTTGAATTTGAAGTGAAATTCAACGAGATTGAAATTGGCAAATCTAGAGCTCCTTTATGACGAATGGTACATGGTGACAATTGACAACTGTCTGTTTTATTTTGCACAGAAATTCAAATTAAAAACTCATTTCTTCGATTCAGCTAGTTATTTCATCGGTGATAGCCGCAACACCGGATCTCCTCTCAATCAAACAGTATGCAACTTGATCGGCCCTATTCAGATAGACCCTCCGTACACATAAAAAATAATGAAATTCCCCGTAATCCCGAGATTATTGCTTAAAACAACATCTGTATTGGATTACGTTAAAGAGGATCTACTTTTTCAGTCGGTGATGATTTCGTTTCTTTAACGCCCATTCCAAGATTTTTTATTGCTTCGAATGAAATCTTGCCCATTGGTGTCGATTTACTAGGCAGATGCTTCGATTCTCTTTATTACGTAAAGTTTTGTTAATAAATTGTCATAATAACCGAATTTTACTTACTGTCATACTCAGAGACGCCATTTAATGAATTAAAACAACAATTGAGTCTCTTGTTGTTACTTTCTTTTAAATATAACACAACAGAGAAGGAAATACATATTCTCCTGAAATTAATACATACATCATTAGCGTGTGGACGTCCAATACTGGACATAGGCCTCTCCTAGCTCACGCCTGTTCTGGCGTTCATATGAGGCTATTAGCCTACTGCTACCACGCTGGCCAGACGGGTTGGTAGAGGGTTTGTTTCAAGTTTTGCTTCTCTCGCACAGGTGTTCAATGCGTCGACTCTTACGACATCCCAGGCTTGTAAGGGAATGGTGACACAAGTGTCTGCCGTGTGGTGACCACACGGCAGGGCACGGTTGAAATTAATAACCTATCTGTAAATATGGATTGGGCTGTCTGAGATTGTTGCCTAGGATACTGGGTTCGTTGCCTAGCAACCGTCGTTATTTTGGTCATATTAACAAAAATATCCTAGGCAACTATCTCTGATATCTATATCTACAGATAAGTTATTAATTTCGGGCGTTATTTGTAACTTGAAAGAGAAAGTTCAGCAAAGTATGGTCAAAACCCCAGCATCGATTAGGATATGATGTATGAAGTTTTACAAGGCATAAATAGTAGGTAGGTACATGATATAGAATTAGTTTCGCGGAAAATCATCACCGTGCGTGACAGTTCTCCATGACTTTTATTTTATCAGTAAATTAGTATTAATAGTCATAATGGGGACGTTAAATGACTGGATTTAACGTACCCACTGATGGGCTACTAGCCTCCATTAGTTCCTTAAGAATGAAAAAGGAGAATGGACCATTATCCACCACGCGGGTCCAATGTGGATTCGGGTTTTAACGACTGCAATACAGCGGGAACCAAAGGCTTGACTTGCCTATCGAAGCATGGAGGAGCTCAAGATTATAAAAATTTGGTCACCCATGCTGGGACCGTCTATTGCGAAGTTGCTTGACATCTACAATCGCAGGCCATGCGCTTTGTATCTGTCTATAATGACCGCTAATCAATCCGTATTACCCATTTCTCTCTATATTGCGTTTTATATGTGTCTTTTAAACAAAGAAAGTCTTTTATCCACCCTTGCAGAGTTGCTACTTGTAACGCCCAGTTCTTGTCTCGGTGATCATTTAGGGAGAAACTAATTACTTCTTTGTGACCTACTATTTATGTCGAAATTAACCACATATTTGGTTGGTTTGGTTGGTGGTAGAACTTATTGTGAGTCCGCCTGGCTAGCTACCACCATCTTATCTAAGTCTGACGCTATAACATCAACGTTTTCAGCATTGTTGTGTTCCGGCAGTTAGAGATAAGATAGCCAGTCCTTCAGTGGTTGAGGATTCCGGGAGAGGCTCGTTTCCATCTTCAGCCTTACCTATACTTATGAGGTATGATGAAGGCTAAAGAGTCCCCCCACCATGAATAAATATATATATAAATTATTTTATTCGGCTCTGGGTCATTCGCCTTTAATTAACAAATCAAATCAAATCAAATCTTTATTGCTGACCAAGTGTAATTACAAAGGTGTTATTAGATGTTATAGTACTTAATACTTAGTCGCCCTTTCTGGACGCAGAAATTAAATAGAGCGCTCCCAATATATTATAATAAAAACAAAAGAAAAATTATAAATTAAGTAAATCATCTAACACATAATAATAACCTAACAGTCATAAACATCTCTGAGTGTGGCAGATAGTTCGATTTAAACCAATCATTAACTTAAAAAAATATATTGACTTGAAGATGCTGAGCATGCCGGTTGAGTAGTTTGTAAAGATGCTAGGTGTTTCACTGTTTTTTGCATAATATACCTAAAAAGAGTTTTGTGCGGATAAGGTATAGATACTGTTATTTCGTAGTAAAATGTAGTAAATAAGCAAAAATCCGTTTCACCAGACGCAATGGCAACAAAGCGACCTACAGTGATCTGCCACGCTCTGAAGTGCATCCAGATGATCGTGACTGGTTCCGACAAGGTGGGAGAGGCACTGGTCCCGTATTACAGGCAGATACTACCGATACTGAACCTCTTCAAATCACGGAACCGTGAGTATACTTACCACCTTTTAACGGTTTCACTTCTTATTCTTCTTTTTACTACCTGAGTTTTGTAAACTAAGATTCAGTTGAATTATTACTCACATCTCGATCCTCGACCGATCGACATAAACATAGTCATCAAATCCCCTTTCACATTTATCATCAACGCCTAGGAGCACTGAACAGATGGCACAGAAATTGCCGAAGCAATATAACTGTATATAGCTTTTAGGAATTGTAGCGATAGTGGCAAATTAAAGCGAGATATATATTTTTTTCTGAGCTAAAAATCACACAATCTTTTTGTCCGATTAATTATTGGCTTGCTTTCTTTAAATCTCAACAGCGAAAGTCGCTTAGTTGTTGAAATTCAATCCAGTTGCGTTGAATAAGCTTAGCAATGAAATTAAAACAAGATTAAATGCGGAGATTTCATATATGAACCCGACGCTTAATAACCTCAACGAAAACATAGTAGAGCCTAATGAGGTTGTTCTCAAAACATTAGCTTTAGACGCCATTGAGAAAAACGACACTGTGACGTCGGCCGCAACTATTTGCAGAGAGGCATTAGGGTCGGGACGCTTCGCAAGCTACATACTACAGAATGTTTACGTGGACCTTAATGAAGTCACTTTTAAATAACTCAAGCACAACAGTTAGATGATCCTGCTTTGTAAATACATAATTAATTAGATTATCTTTTACATTAATTCAAAGTAAGAGTATTTTTGTATGTGTATTAAGATTTGATTAGGTTGTTGTTGTTTAGCCAATGTTACTGGTAGAATTTTGCATTGAATTTCGTCCATCGAAAAGAGTAATGAGAATTGATTTTTTAACCGACTTCAAAAAAAGGAGGAAGTTATCAAGTCGACTGTATTTTTTTTTATTTTAATTTTTTTTTATGTATGTTCCACCATAACTTCGCCAGTTGTTAACAGATTTTTAAAATTCTTTTTTTATCTGGAAGAAAATGGTTTATGTGTGGTCCCATATAATTTTTACGAAGATCTGGCTAGTAGTTTTTTCATAATCCTGAAAAATATCAATCACCTTTTGGCAAGTAGTAAATGTATACCTAGATGACATCATTGTTGTGTATGGGCTGATTTTTAGTGTAAGTAACGGCACATAATGTAACAAAAAAATCTGAAATAAAAACATTTTATAAAAAAAAATCAAACCGACTTCAAAAAGTAAAAAATAAAACTTTTGGAGTCGGTGCTAGTTAGCTAAGGCCAAAAAAAAAATATTTAATAGAAGTGCAATGTAGAATGCTTTGGCTGGCACCGACTCCAAAAGTTTTATTTTTTACTTTTTGAAGTCGGTTTGATTTTTTTTATAAAATGTTTTTATATCATCCATGGAAGAATTTACTTAGTCTAAGAAATTTTAGGTGTTGTATGCCTAAAGATTTTACAGATTAAGAAAAAACTTTGGTATTTTTTTTAAGAATATCAGTATCTATGTACTTAGAACATAAAAATATTGTAATTTTAAAATACATTCAAATAGTTTCGAATTTAAAGTCCACATTTTTGTCTTTTGCCGTTTTTCTACCCGCTGCTAATGCAAGTTGATTAAACATGACAAATATTCACTAGTGTCAAGTACGCCACAGAGCGGATGGAACGCTCAGAATTCGCGCAACAATGCCATCGTGACGCGGAGTTGTCGCGCAACACGAGCCACGTTACACGTAATTAATCTGCTCTGGAGCCTGACATTCTATTATGTGGAAAACAATGTGTCTTGAGGTCTTTTCAGTGTCGATATTGTTTGGTTTTATGGCTTGCGAAAGAGTTAGAATTTTGCCATTAGGGGAATAAAAAAAGTGATTTTCCATTGGACAATAAATGTAGAGTGTTGTGAAACTTGAGCGAGATCCCTTTAAAACAGGGTATCTTTAAAAAGTAGATAAATAAACTGAATAGAAACAGCTAGACATAATACTCCTACACAGAAAAGCCCAACCCACGCTTTCGTCTGAGGATCAGTGCCTTGCCTGAAGTCCATAACTTTTCTCAACCCGGCAATCAATAAAGACTGCATTGATTTTGATAATTTTAAGTTAAAGACGACACAAGAATCGTTGCCGTGATGACCGTTGACCGTTTCAAAATTTATTTATCATTTATGATGGGAGTTGGAATAGATATAAATTAGGTGCATAGGTGGGATCATTTACCCATCAATAATGAACTTCTTATAATTCCAACAGCTTCGTAACTTCTCTAAATGATTCAAGTAAATTCATCTGCTAGTGTTGTATCCGAAGTGTCGGGTGCCGGTAACCGACGAACCGTAACAGGAGCACAGTTCGGCCCCGTTGATTGGGTCGCATCCATCATGCGCAAAATAATTGACACCCTCAGCTCAGGAGATATTGTTTTCGACGTAATAGACTTGTCAGCGGTAGATTAATTACATGCATCCGATGGTGCCATGCGTCACACTTGACAGCGGTTACGACGACAGATTGATGCGCTTTTCAGACTTTGGAAGTTGTCAGGGATGAAGGTCATGCAATCAATGAGCTTACTGATTACAAATTATACAAATACTTATACCATCTTAATGTTTGTAATTGTATAGGTCACGCGCGGCATGCAACTTGATCTAAGCGCCGCGAGATAATAGATTCCCAACTACGAAGACTATAGTCGTACTTTTTATTCACTGGATTAATCTGACAGATACCAATAACACTGTAAAAATTATGCTGCCTTATAAAGTTTTAGTAATGATGTGCTCAGTAGGACAAGCACGAATAACTATCGAAATAGTATCGAGTAAGTATCGAGCACGTAATGTCAAAAAATGTATAGGAAAATGTAGTTCCGTTTACGTCCGGTAGGAACTCTGCTCAATATGTCATACATTTTTTTACTTTACTTCCTCGATACTTACTCAAAAGTTATTCGTGCTAACCCCACTGATCCTGTTCCAGTTCGGTAAATAGTTTTTTTTATTTTATTAACGACGGGGAGACTCTTAGCCTTCATCATACCTGATGTTAAGTATTGATAATGCTGAAGATGGAAGCGAGCCTCTCCCGGAATCCTCAACCACTGAGGAGCTGGTTATCTTATCTCTAACTGCCGGAACACAACAATGCTGAAAACATTGTTATTATGGCGTCAGACTTAGATAAGATGGTGGTAGCTAGGCGGACTCACAACAAGTACCACCAACCAAACCGAATACAAATTTTACCCCCGCTGGGAATCGAACCCGGGACCCCTGGGTCTAATACCGGTGGTTGTTAACACTAGACCACAGAGGCGGTTAAAGGTGGCAGTGATTCCATTCACGTACACAAATTCATAATTACTAGGTGCATTCAAAAGGCAGCATTATTTTAGCGAGTGACATTATTATCACCGTCCTGTAAGTGAACTAAAAATCAGACTTCATCATCATCATCACACCACATCTAGTCACTGTGCCGAAACCTTTTATTGGCATTGCTTATTTATTATTTCTTCCATAATCACAGGTAATTTGGGTGCCGACATAGACCACACGTCCAGCCGAGACGAGAACGTCGCGGACCTCATAGAGGATACTCTTCAGATCCTGGAACGCTACGGTGGTCCTGACGCCTTCATCAACATTAAGTACATGATACCCACCTACGAATCTTGCGTGCTCAACTAAGTCCTATTACTATGTGATTAGGATACAAAATTGATTTCTTGCTTTAGTATTCTCAAATTTTAAAGCGATATCACATGTCTAATGTACTCACTGTAGATTTTACATTATTGCGACAAATGTAAGCACGGTGATGTCATAGTGTAGTACTTACATAATTTAATTGTTTTAATACTCAAAATTTACTCATTATTTGAAATCAATATCACGTGTTTAAAGTTATGTTACACATTAACACGACTTCGGAGACAAAAGTTTCGCCGTACATTTATGATATTCAATATTAATTTATTAATCCTGTAGCAATAATTTTACGGATGTTGGTAAAACGATTTTGTTGAGTTAAATTTTCTTTTGGAAACGAAATTTCAATAACATGTTTGTTACTTAAAATAAATAAATTACTATTGAAATTTTATAATATAGGTCCTTTGTATTTTATTGAACACATGTTTCCAGTTCATTAAATAAATAATATTACTTATAACAAGTTAGCTTATCATATAAGAAAGCAAGCCAATCAAAATCATAAAATTCCAGTAGTGTAGAGCATTCTTCTGCACTTTCGAATCCTCCTGTTAAATTTAGTAAAATAAGGTCTCGCATCTATATTTCCATACAAATTTTGGAGCAACACTTTGGTTACATTTCGTATAATTTAATACGTATATTTTTGCTCCTTTAATTTATGATTCAACATTCCTCTTACTTTGCGGTTACAATGTCGTATGTTGATTAGTGAGCTGGCATGCGGTAAGACGTATCGTCGTACTACCACTGCCACATCTTACATAACACTTTTAGTTAAAACTGCGCACCTATTGGGAACGTAATAAGAACTATTTTTGGTTGGTTTGTGTTGTTTTTGATGTGTGTTTGGTTGTAACGCGGCCTAAATTTGCAGCACGCGTGTATACATGCTTACAACTCGTCGGGTGTCGTCTGTAGGTGCCTTTCCTAATTAGTGCGTCTTCGTATGGTTATGCAGTGTATTTGATATTAAATATTATTAAATTGATATTGTAGTATTAAGACTTGGTGATAATTTGTTAGAATTATATTTTTTAGGCAAATTAGAACGGTTGCACATTTCTACTCCTGTCAGGAAAATTATGTCGTACCAACATTACTACACTAAATTTTTCACTCGAATTTTTGAATCGGGACAGAAACGACACATTTTTCTCCGTAG
The DNA here is from genome assembly GCA_910589605.1 of Chrysoteuchia culmella. NCBI lineage: Eukaryota > Metazoa > Arthropoda > Insecta > Lepidoptera > Crambidae > Chrysoteuchia > Chrysoteuchia culmella. The sequence continues at coordinate 21,861,052 of OU342649.1, forward strand.
GTGCATTTATTTACATTTAACTATTTATTGGGTTACAAAATAATCCTATAAATTCGTATTTATGGCTCCATAGTTCTTACGACTGATAAATAATTTTAATTACAAAAGATTGATATTTATTTACTATTAAATAAAATTTATTGATCTCTACGGAACTCAGTACCTAGGTATTATTATAATAATCGTATCTTGAATCTCTTTGTATCTATTTAATACTCTTCTAAGTTTCAAATATTTTATGGGATCGTTGTTTTATTTTTATCATTTAGTTAATGAATTAGTTTGTTTATAAAAAGATCTATAGTTCTTACGACTGATAAAATAACTTGTAAAATCTTGATTATTAAAAACTTGTTAATATTTATTTAGATATAATTATTGATCTCAATGGAACTCGTTATTATTATTGTAGTAATTTTATCTTGATTCTCTTTGTATCTATTTAATACTCTTTATATTTCAAATACTTTATGGAATTGTTATGTTTTACATTCAGACAATGAAATTAGTTGATTTATTAAATGGTGTTAGGTTAGTCAGTATATATTTTGTATGCAGTAGATTTTGACTCAATAAATTGATGTGTGTCGATATCCTTGTTTCATTTAAATTGAATAAATAATATCATGACTCTTCTGTATTCACATACAGATGTGTCACTCCATAGTCCTAAGTAACACTCGGCTCATAAGATAACTCGTAAAAAAAACAGAATATAAAATCTTATGCTACACAATACGTTTTGATTTTGCATGAGCAAGTGGTCAACAATTTAGATCTCTCTGTTCTCAAACAAAAATAGCTATGCTTTGTTGTATTGCGTGACGCTCTCCGACATGTATGGTATTTATTTTAATGTTACCTTTTTAATAGCCGAGGTCTTCAATATTGATTGGAGCACTCCACTTGACCTCAAGACCTCGTCATTTGAGCTTGCAGATGCAATTTGGAATCTTGCACACTTGCTATTATAGAGATGCAGTATGCATCGGCCCCTTTGATTTACATGCATGTAATTGATGTTGCAGATTGCTCTTCAGTGGTCTGAATTCTTGATTAAAGTATACGGTATATGTGTCGTAGGATAATTTGATAATTGGAATTTTCGCAAAAATCCTAAGGTTTTTGCGAAAACACAGAAATTAGACAACGGTAACGTCATTTCGCAATCTTACTAGGGTTTATGCAAAAACACGAATTGCGTTAGTGACATTGAATATCCTACACTCTGATTGGCATGATTTTCGCTTGCTGGCTAACTCTTTATCTAATTGGTAGATATGTTTATGATATAATACCTCAATGCTTCAGAGTAAAACTAGGAACCAATCAGAATAAGAGTTGACCAGCAAGCAAAAATCAAGCCAATCGGAGTTAAGGATATTCAATATTCAAATCAGTTCAAGTTCAAATTGCTTGGGAAGTCCATGCAGACCTATTGGCAGAAGAAAGTAACAATTACACTGAGCTAAGTACTTTCTTAGACCGATTTATGCTAACTGATTAACCGGGCCACGGGTTAACTCTAAACAAATAAATTTCAGTCTTTTTTTTTAAGTTCAAAGATAAGAAGATGCATAACGATGTTGTAAGCCACGGTGACACTAGACTTGGTGAACACAGCTCTGGTGGGACCACGGGTAATTTTAATTCCCCGTAGTCCCACTGCGCTACAGTGGTTCTACGGGTAATTGTAACGACAATGCCGCATTTGCCCGTGGTCCCACCGCTTTGGCCTCCTGGTGGATCCACGAGTATTAACGCTTTTAACCGTGAACCCATTGCTTGGTATACAAAAAAAAAGAAAATGTTGAACGAAATGTACCAGGGCAGCATAACCAAGTAGGAGTTAGTAAAGGTCCCACTGGACGTCAAAACTGTAGCGCAGTCAGACTACGGGCAAAAAAAATTACCCTTGGTCCCACCAGGGGGACAAACCAGTGGGACCACGGGTAAAGCCTAAAAAACAACATGAACCAACCTACTTTACATTTTCAAAGGCCCTAAAAATTCCAAATATAGTGTTCAATACTCAATTTGACACCTGTAAGTGAACTTTCAACATATCAAACGGCTCTCCGCTGTAAACGGTTATGTGTCGCAATATTGGAAAAGTGTGGCAAAAGGCTAGTATGAGATACGTGACATAAAAGGAACAGACTTCCCGCGCGATTTTCACGCTGTCACACTTATAACCGTATGTAATAGACGGAGTGAAATTGAAAAATATTTATTAAAAGTAAGTAGTAATTGTATTATTTTATTAAGTTTAAGTAGGTATATTATCTTCTTCAAAACGATTTCTGAATACACTTGTAATGATGTTGCTACTAATAAGACTGTTAGTAACAAGGGTAACGAAGGAAAATAACCTATATGTTGTTCTAGGATAATCCTACTAATATTATAAATGCGTCGTACCTATGTCAGTTTGTTTGTTTGTTTGTTCCTCTTTTACGCAACAACTATTGAATGGATTTGGATGAAATTTGGTATGCAGATACTTGTATGTTCAAGTAGTGGACTGACTCATAGGAAAGAAAGAATAAAAGAAAAATCTTTTATTGACTTACACAGCACACGAATAAAAAAAGCATAAAAGAACAAGAAAAAAAATATTACTGCATAACTACAACAATAACAAACAAAAAACAGGAAAAAAAAGAGTATGTATAAGTTTTAGTTTATAGTGTAGTCAACAAAAAACCCTGTCTCAGCAATTAATAAGCTCCTTCTTATCCCGATATTTCCACGGGAACGGAAACCACGTAGGTGATACCACAGGCGGCCGCTAGTATGTTCTAAAAATTAGTACCTAGTACGGAACCTTTATGTGAAATTTAGTATCAGACTTTTATTTTGTTTAGTAGCTATTCACAAGTTTTGAGTTTTGAGTAAAATACTAAGACAGGTATTACGCGTAATTCTTAAAAAAAAAATTACGCAAGTTTTACCTACTAGAACTCGACTTAAACCAGTCAACTTTTCCAAAACTGTTCCAAGTTCTTAATAGATATATATTTTTTCGACTAAGTTACATTTCTAAAGATAAAACAATAACTATAACTTATGATAAATTTTAAATGGAAAAATATTGGAAAAAATCAAGTCGGCCACAAGTGAATTCTCAGATGGGAATCGAACCCATTGAGCTACCGAGACTTTACCTAAGTCTCGGTAGCTCAATGCGTTCGATTCCCTCAGTGGTTAGAGCAGAGTGCCGGATTCCCAAAGATCGTGGGTTCGATTCCCATCTGAGACTTCACTTGTGGCCGAGTTGATTTTTACCAATATTTTTCTATTTAAAAATCATAAGTACAAAAATAGTTTTGAAAAAAAAAAAAAAAAAAACAAAATAACAATAACATCATGTAGGTATCTACATTGAAGTGTCTCTTTTGTATAACGTAAAATAGGTACATAAAGTTATAAATAAAAGTATACTTACGGAACCCCAAAAATTAGCGCCTTTATTGTACTCAAAAAGCGATAAACCTGTTTATTCACCACCGAAAAGGTTGTATAATCTTAAATGCATTAACCCCTATTTTACGAGGATCGTCTCAAATTTTATCACCGTCACGTCACATTGCAGTTATACATAATAAATATTAATACAAATTTCGCAAAGCCTCGAGGTAGATTTATCAGCTAGTTGCAGACGTTTCGGCGACACCTTTTTAGCCGGGCAACATTTATAATAATCCAAGACCTCGGTGTTAATAGATGCGAACCATTTATAAGGTGCACTGCGGAGAATTCAAAATTGGAACCAAACTTTTTGGTGTGGAAAGTGGCGTTTTAGAAGACAAAAGAGGATGGTACCTGGTAGTGTTTGTATCTATGGAAAAGGGTACAATCTACCCTGTCTCACACACACAGGAGGGCAAAACTAGTAGCTGTCATTGTCAACGATAGATTGACAGATGGCATATAGCTAGGCGTGAGTTCTGGTGGATTGCGGATAGGATTTCGGCTCCAGGATCCCTGATGTTATGATACGTGTGTCTGTCTTGGTGTGACGGTGAGCCAGGGAAACTTCGGTAGGATTGCAAATCCTACAGTACCTATCTTCTTTCTTAATTAATGGCGTGCTCGCGTTACATATGCGAATTTTGCCAATGTCAAGTAAATATATTTTGTATATGTGTTCTTTTCGTAATAACACGTGTTGTGAGGCTCCATTTTTAACTCAATCTACCGTACAATTTCTATATATTACAAAATTATATTTACTTGACATTGGCAAAATTCGCGTATTTAACGCGAGCACGCCATTAATTAAGAAAGAACAAAAAACCTTTTATTGTAATGATTTGCTCAGATCCAGTTCAAGTTCAGTAAGTATTAATTCACGTACATAAATTCAATATTAACATTATAGCTACCTTTAATTCAGCATTATTTTATAAGCGTTGCAATAAAAAAAGTATTGGTTCAAATGGTAAACTTTTTGGTGTGGGAATGGCGTTTGAAGACAAAAGAGGATAGAAATGTTACCTTTTAGAAAAGTTTTATCTAAGTCTGACGCCATAATAATAATGTTTTCAGCTTCTTATCTAAGTCTGACGCCATAATAACAATGTTTTCAGCATTGTTGTGATAAAGATAAGATAGCCAGTTCCTCAGTGGTTGAGGATTCCGGAAGAGGCTCGCTTCCATCTTCAGCCTTATCAATACTTAACATCTGGTATGATGAAGGCTAAGAGTATCCCCGTCGATAAAAAAAAAAAAGTTTTGTGCCAATGCAATTTTTTTATTATTTTAATTACCAGCCATTTTGTTATAACTTTTCTTGAGTATAGAGGCTTATCTTATGTCCTGGCTACCCGCAACGACTTACCTGAGAGCATGCCTGCACAAAGCGTTTTGCGCAGGTAAAAAGAAGCGTGTAACCGGGACAATCCGGTGCAGGCATGCTATCAGGTAAGACTGCGTGTAGCCGGGACATTATATTCTTCTTCTTCTTTCTTAATTAATGGCGTGCTCGCGATAAATTTCACGAATTTTGCCAATGTCAAGTAAAATATTTTGTATTTTATAGAAATTGTACGGCAGATTTAGTTAAAAATGGAGCCTCACAACACGTGTTATTACGAAAAGAACTCGGGTGAAACTCCAGGGACATTATATATTTTAATTCAAGTGACATGACATGTCTGATAATTAAAGATTCAACAATTTTTTTTCTTATTTATGTCAATGGCGATCTCCTTTTGGATTTCGCCAGTGCTTGTCTGTGTTTATTATTCTTGGTGTTGGGTTTTCTATTAGTTTTTGAGTGTTGTTATACGTGCTTTTGTTTATTTGTTGTCTTTCTTTGTTCGTTTTATGTTTATCATGTGCCTGATGTCACTACTGTGCTCGGCAGAATATCAGTGCACCAGGCCTATCCTTCTGTTACCGAGTATACTGAGCTGAGCACAGTTTTGAAGCTGCACGTATTTGTTTTATGTACATTGCTGTTTTTAATTAGTATAATATCGATTGTCGTGCAGTGTCAAAATAACTGTTTTTTCTTTCTTTCTTTCTTTTTTAATTTAATCAAAAATCGTGACTCCCTTTGGATTTGAGACAAACAATCTAGTCGCGGTAGTTTTTCGGGCGATATTCACATGCACTCGAATTGAAGTTGTATGAGCTTAGTACTTCACCCAGTGATAGACGTTCAAATCATTTTACGCGGATCCATTACTACTACTATTATTACAATTGAATTACAAAGTTGTCATTTTAGGAGATGGAAACACTTCATATGCGAGAACATTTTATTAGCCAAAGACACAATAAGAAACAAAACAAAAATACTAAACGGAAAATAAAAATTAGGTCCTGCCTCAGCTTTGTGTTGCCATGACACTAAATGTGTCATGGCAACGCTGGTATTCCGACACACAAAAATTAATTTAATTATGGAATTACATATGTAACGAAAACAATATTAAAATTAAAGTAAGAAAAAAAACACAAACAAATCAAATTATATATGAAATAAAAAAATATAACAAAAAACAAACCATACACATGCCATTGAATAGAAAAAACAAAAACTATGACATTTGACAAGTGCTATGCCAGGGCCAGTAATACTTACATATTTTTATATATAAAAAAGTTAAAATGTTGTCTTTGGTTGGAAGAAGTGAAGTGAACGAACAAAACAAATAAACATAAAGAAAAGTTTTTGCACATAACGTTTTTAGAAAAACAAAAGGATAAAAATACAATGAAACCTCTTTTAGTTAGTCTTTAGAAAGCTTTATTAATACAACAATTTGTTCATAACAACAATGTTTTAAGCATTGTTGTGTTCCGGCAGTTAAAGATAAGATAGTCAGCTCCTCCATGATTGAGGATTCCGGGAGAGGCTCGCTTCCATCAGCCTTATCAATACTTAACAGCAGGTATGATGAAGGCCAAGAGTCTCAGGGTCATTCATAAAAAAAAAAAAAACTATACTAAAGACCAGGGGACTAATTGTCTAATTTTAAAATCTATCGCAATCCATTTCAATTCGTCATTTGAAAGATATTAACATACTTCAGGCCGTCACTATTTGACATTTGAAAGGGATTGTGATCGGGACGCGTTTTGAAAGGTATTGAATAAACGTAATTGAACTGTCTAAGCAAAGTGACACTGGAAAATATCTTTCAAATGTATGGAGAAGTGTCAAATGCAGTATCATTTAAAACATCATTCGTCCCAAAAGGGATTGCGACTATAAGTTACACAATTCCATAAATCACAATCACAATGTCTTTGAAAGGGATTGTGACAGATTTTGAAATTAGACAATTAGGGGGCAGCTCAATCGCAAGCCCCTTTTGAAAAAAGCCAATGTTGCGTTTTGTTTACCCTTCAGTGTGTCCAACTGAACTCAATGCAAACTTCAATCGAATAAGCCTTTAGATAATAATAAAATATATATGTAGCGCTCATGGCCGTCCTTGATAGACTGATCGTATTCGATCACGTTCGTTAAGCAACGTTCGGCCCGGTCAGGTGTCGGATGGGTGACCGTAAAGTGGCATTATAACTGAGCGTTTCCGTGCTTCGGAGGGCACGTTAAACCGTCGGTCCCGGCTGTTGTTAGTTAAGCCAAGTCAAAGGCCTTAGAGGCGGCCTGATAAACTCTGACACTAGAGGTGGCCACTAATACTCATAAAAAAAAATATATATTCAGGGCGACATGAGACTATAGTATAGATAGGTATTGTCTAAATTAAACAGTGTTTTAAAATCTTTTGTGGTAAGACCGTAGGTATTTTATTCCGAACCCAAACGACTGTTTGAATCCTTATAAATTTCAATCGAAGACTTTCCTTAGTGATTTATTGTGAACGAAAGAGGGCAATTAAATAATAGCATTTTAAAGAACCGCTGACTTGCAGTGTGAATTCTTGACGTTGAAAAATTCATATTGGATACTTAACGACGTATTTTATTCCACATTTTATGTTTCAGAGTTACGGTTGGGTCGTTCGTTAAAGTAGAGGAAAGTTTAGTTTTTAGAAACTAAGAAAAAGTACATATATGTGTTATTAAATAGAAAAATATTGGAAAAAGTCAACTCGGCCGCAAGTGAATTCTTAGATGGGATTCGAACCCACGACCTTTGGAAATCCTGTCCAATGCTCTGTGGCTCTAACCACTGAGCTACCGAGACTTGCGGAACACCGTCGAAATTCTCCAATATTTTTATATTTTTAATACGCATCTGAAAATTTACTTGTGGCCGAGTTGACTTTTTCCAATATTTTTCTATTAAAATTTTATCATACTCGAAAGTAAAAAAAGATATAAAGACAAACTTTAACTTCAGTTGTAGCCCGATATGTACGGGGCGTTTTGAAGTTTATAACAAATATCTTCCTCTTTTTTAAATATGGATAAGTGAATCATGAGTTTTCACTTATTATAGGTGTACCAGGAGAACAATTCATTGTTTAATGTACGCTTAACATAAATCATTACCATTTTTATGTAATGATTTTTTCTATAATAATAGTTGAGTTCCTAAATTTTTTTTCTTCCGAGAGAGATAAATATATTTCTCACAATTATAAAGAGAGGAATACTATTTCTTAATTTACAAAAAAATTACAATTAAAGGTGAAACTAAATAAAAAGACGTCTTAAAAAAAATCGAGATTCAAATATAAATGTCTTAAAAAGAAATAAGGAAAACAATATATTCAATAAACAGAAAATTTCAATCAAAAGCAATGCTAATTGAGCTACGGGAAAATGGACCAATATGAAAAATGGAACAAAGTAACACCTTTGATGGCGGAATAAATACAGTTCACCGCAAACAATTATTGGTTTCTATTCTCTTTGTTTGCTTTTTAATCGACAAGAATATTGAGAATTATTTTATTTTATCTCCTTTTTTGTTTCGATGGAAGAAAATCGTCGAAGAAAAATCATTCGGTTAGCAAAACTGGAATGAAAGCATTTTCCTTTTTGAAGTGAAAAATTCTTTAACAGCGTTGTGCACATCAGAGTTTCAAATTTTTGGGATGGGTAAAAAATGTTAAAGTCGCGTCAAGTCACGTGACCCTGATCAAAAATTCGTAAGACCATTTACCGTTGACCTATTTCAAATTACATAAAGTCTCACACTTGAAAGTTCTACGTATATTAGTTAATAACAACCATTATATAAAGTTCCTCATTACTACCAACTTTCATATTGATGCCAGGTCAGTTTTAATGGATTTACCTGCCAAATCAAGTTGGTCTCCGTTTTCATCAAGATAAAGTGGATTTTGATCGTTATTTCGTTTAAGCGGTTTTCACTTCTGCCGGCACACCCCGAGTGCAACCCGTTGTTTTTTTTCGATCAACGGGAAGTCACTTACCATTCATCGGGGAACTTCCCGGTTGATCAGTTGGGTTTTTTGAGATACGATATTTCGGAAAGTATTAATGTTAAAGAAATTATTTATTTATAAAATGAAATACCTATTAAAGCTCTATTATTTGTGATATAAAAGTTTTCCATAAGTCAATTACTTTTTGAGATAACTTTCTTCAAAAAAACTCTACTGATCAACCGGAAAGTTCCCCGATTGTACCTAATGTTAAGTTATGATGAAGCTGAATCATATATTAACAATGCTGAGAACATTGTTGTTATGGCGTTAGATCTAGTTAAGATGGAAAGAGTTAGCCAGGCTTTTCGTTGGTGGTAGGACTTGTTCTTAGTCCGTCTGGCTAGCTACCACCATCTTATCTAAGTCTGACGCCATAACAACAATGTTTTCAGCATTGTTGTGTTCCAGCAGTAAGAGATAAGATAGCCAGTTCCTCAGTGATTGAGGATTTCGGGAGAGGCTCGCTTCCATCTTCAACCTTATCATCAGATATGATGAAGGCTAAGAGTCTCCCCGTCGTTCTTAAAAAAATAAAAAAAACACTGACGAACTAGCTATGCTCATATATCAACACAACAATGCTTAGAACATTGTTGTTATGGCGTTAGATTTAGATAAGATGGAAAGAGCTAGCCAGGCAGACAACAAAGTTCTACCACTAACCATGCCATGGTGCTGTTTTATTTTTACTATTTTTAAGTATAATATTAAAAAAAACATCATATGCCTACTGATTCTAAAATATGTAGCGTATGTATTTTGTTTTAGAACAAACGATGGTACTATAACAAATATACTTAAATGACTGTGTGGATTATAATTATATTGACTCAAAACGGTCTCAAATTATGTTGATATATTAATGTTTGTCAGGAGGAAAACATCAACAGTTATTTTACCAATAGTTTCCACTATCACCAGATAGTTCTACAAATTAATATTTCCTTCAACAGTACTTACCTGATTGTACTTACATTCAATTTATTTTACCTTTGTACCTAACTAATTAAAATTTACAATGAATTCACAGAACTATGATTAATATTGCAAAGACATGAACACACAATATTCCTTTCTTTTTGATACTGGAACACCCTGTCCATTAATGGATTACAATTTGATTAAAAAACAGATAGCTATAGTATTAATGATTGGTTGGACTAATAGGTCCTTTGTTTCCGCTGTCTTCGAATGGGATTAAAAATATGGCAGCTCGTAAACAGGTAAATTATTCGAAAAGGTTTTCAGTTGTCATAAAAATATTAAAAGAGAACTCAATATGTGAAAAAATATTTATTTACAGTTAATTTCTATTGTTTCGGACATAATCTAAGGCCCGCAGGCTATTACCTAAAAAATAGCAATTATCGCGCAGATATAAATGTTCATATACTATCATGTATGGGTGAGGTTTGAATCGTTGTCACTAAATCTCAATTCAGAAGCCGATAGAAGTCTGGCTATCATAGACACTTATTATGAAATGAAAACTTACTCCAAAACAAAATATGGTTTGCTCTATTAAGATTGCATACAATCTAATCTACATTTCTTAGAAAACGTCCATATTTCTTTACTAAAAACTCGTACGAAATACAAGTTCACGACATCAGATAATGTTGGTTTTCATTAGTTTGGCAAAAACAGGGGATCCCATTTTAACAAGCATGGCAATAAAGGCTGCACCGACTAAAATAAATCGTGGTGAGAGCATCCCGGCGAGGTATCTGCCACTTAAACTGACGGCCTGTTACACCGAACGACGAAGATGTAATATGAATAAATCTTGAGCAGCTCGTTCGTGCAGTGGTTCGTTTGCTCGGCCTATTTTCCAATGCAGAGGCCGAACGAGATGGATGACCAATATCATCTTGAGCTCCTTCGTGATCGTGCGTCCCCAAATCCGCATTGGGCCCATATGTGGGTCATGGCCCAGTCTCCATATCCATCCGTAAAGCTACGGTGCGCCGGGCGGCTTATAGGTAACAGCCGCTGGCGGGTTGTCACAACTGGAATGATGTTCGGTGGCATTGTGGTGCAAGTTTCTGCGGCACGCGCCGGCGCGGGTGGCACGAGCCGTTTGAAGTAGCCATAAGGAATGCTATTCCCCCAGCAGAGGGAACATTAAAATGACTGATGACGACGATGATGAATTTTCTTACGATCATAAATAACAACAGCTGTGTATTTATTTATTTTTGAAAAATAAATTCATTTAAACTTAACTAACGCTTAACTAAACAGCTTCCAAAGCAGCAAACGGTGTGACACAAGGAATTTTTTAGACTATTTTACAGCATCGCCTAGACAAATTTTGCTGTGAGATAAGAAAGAAACAGGACAGCAGCCGCATAATGGCCGGTCGCGGCTTTAATGGGGATTATGCGGGAACGAATGACGGGGCGATGTGACAGGCTTAGTTTATGGAGATTGATGTAATTAAAGGAATACGTACCTAAGTCGATTTACACTTGTTGTGTGAAATAACATCAAATGGTTTCATGATTGACAAAACACATTTTAAATCTTTTATAGCCATCTAACTTATATCTAATGAAAACCTACAATATATGTTATATATGATGTTATATTTCAATACGCTACAGGCAATAGAGGGTTGTGGCAAAGGGCATGATTGTTTTGCAAGATAAAGTTATAAAAGTATTATCTATATAGTTTAGTAAGCATGATTTTAATGTAGTTTTGGTAGCAATATGATGTGAAGTATTATAAATAATTAAAATACAATTTTAAGAAAACAAAAATGCGTGAGGAGATGAAGCAAAGGAAGGACTTAGATTAAAGTACCACTTCAAAAGGTAATGAGATTATGTTCGGTAAAATTGAAATTATAATTTTTTAATGTTACATTTTACAATTCTATTTTTTATGTGATAAATATTAAATAAGAAAATATACTAGAAAAAAGCAACTAGTCTCATGTCCCGTCAGGGCGACCTGAGACAAGTTGCTTTTTTCTACTATATTTTTTTATTTAATAAATTGTTAAATTGAAATAAAGAAAGTGCGAGCTGAGCTAGCAAAGGGAGCATGGCGTGGCAGAGGCCGGCAAAGCCCCAGAATACTACAAAAAAGTGTGTGTTTTTTGTAGCAGATTGCTGCACCCGGATCCGGACCCTGCTAAACTAAGTTTGATAAATATTTTTTTCCTTATTTTGATTTTCATTTTAACCCTTCCAGTGCAGTTGTAATTCTAGAAGGTTATTATTCGAAGTCGCAGCGACATCCGTTAGACGTAGTTAGCGGGTGCAGCCATGCTAGCAAGTTGCAGTTACAATTGAGAATATTTTAATTAAATACAATTTTAAGGAAACGCATACGTGTCAAAGGCGGTCAAAATAAAAAAAAAATTGACACCGCAATAAAATTCTTGTACATTTTTTATTTTTATTAACGACGTGAAGACTCTTAGCCTTCATCATACCTGCTGTTAACTATTGATAAGGCTGAAGATGGTGGTATCTAGCCAGGCGGACTTACAACAAGTCCCACCACCAACCAAACGGAAATTAAGTTAGAAGTGAATTATAGGAAGCGTTAGCCGAGCGGGCTAAGCGGACATGCCGCAGCAACGGCGGGCAAAGTAGACCCTGTAAAACTAAGTTTGATAAATACAATTTATTTATTTTCATTTAAAAAAATAATGTGTCTCTGTGTGCTAAACTTAGTTTGATAAACACTATTTTTCCTCATGTTGATTTTCATTTTTACCTTTCCAGTGCAGTTGTGATTGTAACAGGTTATTATTCGAAGTCGCATCCGTTAGACGTAGTTAGCGGGTGCAGCGATGCGGCGCCCTCGCCAGGTTGTTAGCAAGTTGCAGTTACAAATAACTGAGAATGTCGCTCTAAAGCTTCGTCATGAAAATAACATATTTTTTTAACTTTAGGTATACAGCGTGGGGCCTAGAAAATATTTATTATTATTTATTATTATTATTTATTATTATTACAAACACTTAAATTAGGACAATTTATTGGTTTTCTTACCTCTACAGTGCTATATAAACCTTTTTAGGTTTTACCAAGCACCGGTATCCATCCAAGTTAGCTCGAGATATAAAAAAGAAAAAAGGTATAAACTTGTTTAACTTATGAATATGTGTCTAAAACATTTTGAAATACCTACTATACTTTTTTATTCTACTACCTCTCATATTGGCTCGATCACGAATATGTTAGTTACGAACTACAAGTGGGTACACACGGGCGGATCCTCTGCCATATAATATATTATATTACAAGAGTATGTTTTTTAATTTTAAACTAGATTGTTTTTTTTTTTTTTTTAATTATTATTTGATGTAACTACTTAGAGTTATTTAAAAAAACAGGAAAGAAAAATTAAAAAGGACTAATTGAAAATAGAGACTCTCTAGAGTATTAGTATTTATTCTGAAAAGATTCCAGTTAATCAAAACCCATGCATTACTGACAATAAGAATTTAAAATTATTGCAAAACGATATTATCGCTAACGTTGCGAACTTATCCTGGTTCAGGGGACAATAAAAAACTAACCGCAAAACATCGTGATATCACCATTACAAAATTTACCTTTAACTCCTTGAATAGCAACAGCCCCCCGCTACTTCCCACAGCTTAAAATCTCTGTTTCAAATTAATTAAAATTAGTTTATTATTAAATATCGCAATGACAGTTATCTGTTCACAGTTTTATCCATCATGCATGACATGTCATGTCAATCAATACCAAGTATACTCTTTGTGCCAAGTAGATTCAGCCATGGAATTATTAAGTATTAGTACGTAGTACCTATTAGTTCCATGGATTCTATCTACGATTTTTACATTATGATCTATTTCATAGTGTTAAAAGAGTGTACATTCAAAAGAAAAAAAAATGATTAGTAAAGTCAGAATATTGTCATGGGAATTTCTTTGGTTCTCAGTTTAAAGAAATTTTAATTTAAGTAATTCAATTGGATTTTTTTTTTTTTTTTTTTATGATTTTGTAATTTTTGCATTTTTCAATGCTATTTTTATACTTATGGTAAATTTTAAATAGAAAAATATTGGAAAAAATTAACTCGGCCACAAGTGAATTCTCAGGCTGGAAGAGAATTCACTTGTGGCCGAGTTAATTTTTTCCAATATTTTTCAATTGGATTTGTTTATACAATTTGTAATTAAATGTGGAAATGGCTTTGAGTGCAAAAAACACTCCAGAAAGAAAACAATACCTACGTAGATTCATGAAGTAAGATTATATAGTAAGTAAGACAGTATTATTTTTCTATCAGCCGACACATAAATTGTCAAAAAGACGTTCCGAGTAGCTCCGAAAAAGTTGAGCGGTGCTGTTTTTGCATTTCATTGAATTTACGATTAAGTTAGTTAGAAAAAATCAAAAAGGAGAGATTTGGTTTTAATTAGTTGGGACCATAATGATTCAATCACTAGCGACTTATTAAGCCTCCGTTTTGAATATTATCCCCGGTTCTAGGCCCCACACTGTATAACTTTCCTTCTTACACTGTGATTGGACAATATCTTGGTTCTTAAAATACATGTATAAGATGAGTTAAAACAAACTAGATTTAATAAATCAGTAATTTGCAACACATATTATTTTTTTATTTGTGTTTAGTTTATATTTTGGAAATCCGGTCTAATGCTTTTACCACAGGTCGTGGGTTCGAGTCCCATTTGAGAATTCACTTGTGGACGAGTTGATTATTTCCATAATTATTTTTATTTACAATTAATTATAATAATACATATATTAAATAATATTTTTTATGTGGGACGGGGAAACCCTTAGATCAGGTATACCTGATGTTAAGTATTGATACGAGCTTCTCCAGGAATCCTCATCACTGAGGAACTCGCTATCTCTAGTCTTACAAAAAGAATGGCAGTATCCAATCGCAGCCATTCACTATTCCTACTCTGAATACTAACATAAAACAGGCTATAATAAATACTAAGAAATGAGATCAAAATAATATAAAAAAAACTGCTGGAACACAACAATGCTGAAAACGCTGTTGTTATGGCGTCTGGCGTAGAAAAGAGGTTGGAGCTAACCGGACGGACTTACAACAAGTCCTACCGCCAACAAAACCGAATACAATTATGTACAGTCAAGGTCAAAAATATAGATACAAGCATGTTGACAGTATATATGTACTCATCTAAAGTCCCATAACATTGTAGTCTTCTAATTTCAAATAAATATGTATACAATACTGGAAACACAAATATATAGGCCATGGGCATTATTATGTAACCAATCGAAAACAAAAATTTATGTATTCACTTATTCCATTAATATTCACATTAATATGTATACAATCAACATATTTATGTATATACAGTATTAACTCGACTACAAACAAAACAGGTTTGAAATTTGAATTTTGACAATCACCGAAAAAAGTGCTTACCTGTCAATGATGTTTTGTCTATTTCATTTGACGTCATCAGTAGCAAAAAAATTATTTTATTAGTTACTGTTTTTCATTGTTTTTACAGTATGGTTAAGCGCACACCACGTTTTTTTACAACAAATGACGAATCTCTGCTCTTGTATACCTTGACTTTGAGTAATTCTACAACTTCTATGTCATATCAACTATTGCTCCAAATGACTAGTTCTAACCTCACGTAGCAATTTTATTCTTGGCCGGCACTTTCAGTAAAGACCCAATAATGAATAGAGCCTGAATGATCTCCTTTTAAAAACGTCAATAAGGTCGAAAATTGCTTGCACCTGCTTATTTAAATTATAGATCTCTAGACAATAAAAAAACGGGTGCAAAGGATTGGACCTTATTGACATTTACATTTTTTTTTATTTATAGCAGTCATGTTAGTGAAAGAGAAAATGAAAGAAGCCACCAAATTTCAAAAATGTCATTAAGGTCGAAAATTGCTTGCATCTGCTTTTATTAACTATAGATCACTAGAAAATGTTTTCCTACCTTTACTTATTTTCCCGACATTATTTTTATTTCACGAATTCGTATACGGATCGGATAATGAAAATTATATCATATGATTTTACATGCTATTTATGAAATGTTCCATGCCTAGACTCTAGTAGTAAAGTATAGGTAAGCATAATTCACACTTCACTGGCGAACAATAATTAGTATTCGCAACAACTAAAATTCGTAGTGCGCGCTTAGCCTTAGAACTTGATATTTATATAGAAAAATCTATACTTATTATCATTTGGGTATATATATATATACCCACATGATAATAAGTAAAAATTTTTCATGATTCATATTCATATTAATGATTACGTTGTTGTCTCCAAGTTAATGAGGAACCTGTGGATACATATTATTGCACTTGTCTATTTACCAAGTATATCTATAGTAATTTAGATGGTTACATTTTGTGGCAACTTGTGGTGTATACATATCTTTGACCTTGACTGTACAATCAGGGAACTTCCCGGTTGACCAGCGGAGTTTTTTTGGGAAACGTTTTGTCGGAAAGTACTAAGGTTAAGGACATATTTAATTATTCAAATGAAATACCTCTTAATGTTCGGTTATTTGTCATATAAACGTTATCAATACATCTAATCTATTACTTTATTTTTTTATTTTAAATAAAACTGCTTAAAAAAACTCTACTGGTCAACCAGCAAGTTCCCCGACTGTACCCCCGCTGGGAATCGAACGGAAACCGGTGGTTGTACCATTAGACCTCAGAGGCGGTCAAAATAATATTACTAATAGTTATAATTAATGAATTAATAATGAATATTAATGCTCTGAATATGAATTAAAAAAAAATACAACGGGTTGCACTCTGGGAGTGCCGGCAGAAGTGAAATCCGATTAAACGAAACAGCAGGAGCAGGCATACATTTTCGCCGCGCGGTAGAAAGAGAGGGAGATATTACTTCCTCTCCTATGCTGCGCCGGCGCGCTACTCTCCCTCCGTCTTACGAATTTTCGATCAGTGGGGTTAGCACGAATAACTTTCGAGTAAGTATCGAGTAAGTAAAGTAAAAAAATGTATGACATATTGAGCAGAGTTCCTACCGGACTACATACAACTACATTTTCCTATACATTTTCTGACATTACGTGCTCGATACTTACTTGATACTATTTCGATAGTTATTCGTGCTTGCCCTACAGGTCACGTGTCCTCACGCGACTTTAAATTTTTTTTCATGTCTCATATTCTGAAAGTAACTCATAACTTGCCTAAAATGCGGGTTGAAAGTGATATGTGGTGGCCCTAGGGCTGTAATAAATTTGAAAAAAGAATAGGGGTTGTCATGTCAAATCGATATCTGTAATCTCTTTGGACTTTTATTTACCAAAGGTATGTAGGCAAAGGCACAGAAGCCTATACAGCTTATTTTGCTACATTATAAAATAATTAAAATCGTAGAAACCTTACAATTTTTTTTTGTAGAATATTCTGTTTGTTTTTACTTTCCTTATATTCAAAATGAAAAGTAGAGTGTTTACTTCGGGTGTATGGACCCATAACAGTCTCGAACTATCGGCGCCCTCACTTCGTTCGGGCGCCAAAACACTCGACTGTTATGGGTGTCATACAGCCCTTGGTAAACAATCTACTATTACCTATCCCAAAAATTTTAAACTCTGATGTGCACAACGCCGCTAATGAAGTTTTCACTTCAATAAAATTAAAATTAACTAGATAAGATTATACTTATGGTAAATTTTAAATAGAAAAGTATTGGAAAAAATTAACTCGGCCACAAGTGAATTCTCAGACGGGAATCGAACCCGCGACCTTTGGAAATCCGGTCCAATTCTCTCTGATTTCCAAAGGTCGCGGGTTCGATTCCCGTCTGAGAATTCACTTGTGGCCGTTAATTTTTTCCATAAAAGTTTTATACTTATTTCCATATAAGTATAAAAATAGCATTGACAAATGCAAAAAATACAAAATCATAAAAAATATATAAAAAAAAATAGATAAGATTAATCTATACTAATACGAAGTAGTTTTTTTTGTTTGGAGAGTTTGAAGGCGCTTATCTCTGGGACTACCAGAGGTATATCGTTGAGTTTGGTATAGTGATGGATTGGACTGTGGGGAGTGTTAAAACTTACCTTTTGTAGCGAAAATAAATATTTAACTATGGACGAAAGTTTAACTGCCTCTTTGGTATAGTGGTAACTCCACCTGTATCAGATCTGGAGGTCCGGAGTTCGATTCCCAATAACATAGATATGATTGATTTGGTCGGTGGTAGGATTCGTCTTACATTTGCCTGCCTTTTTATAAATACTTATCAACATTTTTTTTTAAATTTGTTGTGTTCGGGCTGTTATGGCTTCAGATATAGGTTTTTTTTAATGAGAAACTGGGAGACTCTTAGCCTCCATCATATCTGATGTTAAGATTTTTTTAACGACCCGTTTGGCGCAGGGGTACTAAGCCCGCCTTCTGCGCCAGAGGTCCCGGGTTCGATCCCCGGACAAGACAAAATATGTTTTTGTACATGTCTATTTGTCTTGGTATGGGTGTTTAATATGTATATTATGTATGTATTTACAATAAAAAAGTATATAAGTAAGTATGTTTATTCATTATCTAGTATCCATAACACTAGTTCTTCATGAAACTTAACGTAGGCTAGATAATTTCTTGTATGAAATTATTTATTTATAAGTTTTGATAAGGCTGAAGATGGAAACGAGCCTCTCCCGGAATCCTCAATTACTGAGGATCTGACTATTCTTTAACTGCCGGAACACAACAATACTGACCGAAACTATGGCGTTAGACTTAGATAATATGATGGAAGCCAGGTTGCTCCGTGGTTGAGGATTTCAGAATACGATTCCATTTTCAGTCTTAATAACAGGTGTGATGAAAGGTCAGCGTTTCCCTTTTAATGAAAAAAAAAACTCGTCACGGACAAAATCGCCGGCGGTCTCTAGTTATTTCATATTTTTTATACCTTCGCATAAAGCTTAAATGTATCATTTAATAATACCTCTTCCAATAAATATACCAGTAAAATTCACCAGCGAAATTCCATACTGCAAAATTCGCTTTAAAACTGACCATCGACCGGTAACTCAATACTATATTGCATTACCACCTCATCTTGCAACCACCCACTGACCCGATTCCAGGTGACCTGGACTAAATAACTCAGCCAATGGGAAACCAGCCTGCTGTCAATTGGTTAATAATTTTAACCAATCGCAGGCCTAGGCGTGGCGTGGCAGAGTGCCACGGATGCGCCACTGCACTCACTTGTTGATATCTCAATTTCAGGAGGGCGGCGAATCATTTTTAGGTCATGATCTAGGCCTTCTTGGAACTGCTGGATGCGTCAATATTTCCCGATGACGCAGAGCGGCCATGTTGTTTTTGTGTTCAATTGCTTTTATTGGGGCAGATTTTCTTTTGTTATTCACACACATTTTATTTCCGTTGAAAATATTTTATTACTTTTAAATTTTTGCCTGAAAAATTTTCATTTTCATGCATTTTCATATCATTATATAGGTTTGTTATTATTGTTTTAGTTCGACTACTACTTTTGTTAATACCGCATTGCAATGTTTTTTTATTAATAAGTATGATTCAACTTTCGTATTAGTTAATAAATAAAACCAAAAAAAAACCGCTCCTAATTTATTTTGATATTTTATGAAGATAACTAACCAAACTATTTACTTTATTAATATCAAAGAGTACTAGGTATATATGAATTATGATTTTGGTTTTTAAAAAATATAATTTAATTTAAAATATAACATTTATTTAGAAAATTACAGTTAGACTTATTTCTAGTGTTCACGAGTGATCAGTCCCGTCGCTTCCACAATTGAAGCGTCAAAGGCGCCGGGCACGGTTCACAAGATGCGAAATTAAATTTTGGTTGCGAAATAATTAAGTACAACACTGAACATTCCAATGTCTTTTGGGGAAAATCATCTGTATGTTCGTTGTGGTCATTTATATGTATATTGTAGTGAGAGGCTCTGGACTCGTAACATATGCAACTAAGCATTTTTTTTAATGAAGTACGGGAAGACTCTTTGCCTTCATCATACCTGATGTTAAGTATTGATAAGGCTAAAGATGGAAGCGAGCCTCTCCCGGAATCCACAATCACTGAGGAACTGGCTATCTTATCTTCAGCTGCCGGAACACATCAATGCTGATAGCATTGTTGTTATGGCGTCAGACTTAGATAAGATGGTGGTAGCTAGCCAGGCGGACTTACAACAAATCCTACCACCAAACAAACCGAATCAATATGTACCCCCGCTGGGAATCGAACCCGGGACTAAGTCTGATACCGGTGGTTGTACCACTAGACCACAGAGGCGGTTAAAGCGTAATTATTACGAGATGCTAATCTGAATTATTTTTGTAAATATTGATTGTGTTGATAGATAACTGATAAGTCAAATATTTTTAGGTAATACATTTTATCAAAAATAAATTAACATATCCAATATCGAACATTAAAAAATAAGGTGTTAATTTAGTAAGTGCCGATCGAGCAGGGTCTGTCCAGGTCAAGGATATAGAACACTATATTATTATAATAATTTCTGATTTCGACCGCCCGACTCAAATAGCTAAATCACCCATTTTCTTCGTTACTTATTTAAAACAAATTTGATTGGTTCGTTTAGTTTTGCTTATGTTTAATATTCAATAGGTATCTAATGCTTAATCAGCAGCTTAATCAGCCCTGCTCGATCAGCACTTACTAAATTTACATCTTATATAAGAAAAGCTGTTTAATTTGTTTGGCAGCAGCGATGTGATTCTCAATGAGATCATTTCGCTCTCATTACGTATTTCATTTAAATTCCTAGTGCCGTCTCTATCCGTTTGAGTAAGACAACACCGGCTGTAATAATGTTCATCTGTCGAAGAGCTTCCATGCTTCCACTTTAATTTAAAAAGAAAGCGGATTAGCTTTTACTGTTTTTTACATAAAAAAAAACCTTTAAAATATTACTTTAACCGCCTCCGTGGTCTAGTGGTACAACCACCGGTATCAGACCCAGGGGTCCCGGGTTCGATTTCCAGCGGGGGTACATATTGTATTCGGTTTGGTTGGTGGTAGGACTTGTAAGTCCGCCTGGCTAACTACCACCATCTTATCTAAGTCTGACGCCATAACAACAATGTTTTCAGCATTGTTGTGTTTCGGCAGTTAAAGATAAGATAGCCAGTTCCTCAGTGATTGGGGATTCCGGGAGGAGCTCGCTTCCATCTTCAGCCTTATCAATTCTTAACATCAGGTATGATGAAGGCTAAGAGTCTCCCCGTACTTCATAAAAAAACACGCCGGACAAGGCAAATATGTGTGTGCATGAACATGTCTATTTGTCTTGGTGTGGGTGTATACGTATATTATGTATGTATTTACAAAAAAAAGTTTATAAGTATGTTTATCCGTTATCTAGTATCTATAACACAAGTTCTTCATGAAACTTAACGTGGAGCGTGGGCTAGATAATTGGTGTGTCGTATGCAATTATTTATTTTTTTATTTATTAAAAAAAAACAAAGAATTAAGAATTTTCGCACGTACATATTTTTAAACTTTCTTTGTAAATACACAGAGTTGCAAAACAAATGGTTTTCATTGAAGGGGATTCGAAAATATCATAGCAGATTCCAGATAGGGAATATTATGCTCAGAGTCGTTTGGCTGCGAGCCTGAACGTGAAAATAATGTTAACGTATGGTCTAAGTCATGACAGATGCTACTTATCTAATCTTTATAATATGATCTTCTTTTTATATTTCGAATGGGTTCGCTCTTAATCTTAATCAAGCTGGAAGAAATTGCTCTTTAGCGATAAGGCCGCCATTTGTACCACTTTTGTACTGTCCATTTCAATTAATGTATGTATAATGTATTTTTGGGTGTACAATAAAGAATATTTCATTCATTCATTCATTCAAGCTCGGAGGCTTAGACAGGATCTACGGTGGAACGGCTAGTCCCGAAGGTGCCTATTCACCCTTGCTTTGATGACGGACGGGTTATAATAAGTACTCGAAAATACAGACTCACAGGGAGGGAGTTTGACTCCTTTGCTGTGCGCAATATAAAAGACTAGAGGCCGGGCGCGGTTTCACCCGCGTAGTTCCCGTTCCCGTGGGAATTTTGTGATCATTTATAGCCTATGTTACTACTTGGGGTCTAAGGATTCTCTATACCAAATTTCGTCAAAATCGGTCCAGTAGTTTTTGAGTTTATTCGTTACATACAAAAATACAAATCTTTCCTCTTTATAATATTAGTATAGATGAATGAGTAGCACTTTGTGCGACATTGAGGAATATCAAACCAAGGAAGGGTGATAGCCCGCAGTGCGTCTGGATGTCCGAAGGAAAAAGGGGGATGGCAGAACGAGCACTTGCAGCTCCTGGGCACATTCTCTGAAGTATAGTCTGTAAAAGACCGACAGACAAGCAACTTTGCGACGGTGAGGTAGGGAGTGAAACTTGCTCCTGCTTTAGAGCTAACCATAGGATTGTTATAATAACCACTATCATCTGGATAGCTTGTCTGCCATATAATTTGACATACTTTTCATATTACAACTGTCAAATTATCAGCCAGATTATCTACTTATCCAGCTTGTTCGTTTGATTATGCTTATCGCTGAAAGCAGCGTGCAATCAACGCAAGTTTGGGCTATGGGGAAGATTATGGGCTACTAAGTATTGTAAACAAAAAAAATTAAGAGAGGAGTAGGGATTTAAAATTATTTTGAGAGAGGAAATACCTACGCAAATGAAGTTGCAGGCAATCCTTTGTATTAATCCTGTATTAAAGAGTTTCGTAGAAAAATAAGTATAATCTTACTAGTGACCGCGTGTAAAGATTTACATCGTCATCATCCAAATTCAAAAAATTCAATATCTTTTATTCAGTCTAGGCTGTTACAAACACTTATGAAAGTCAAAGAAGCTACGCCATCGGTTCACAAACCCTACGGCGGAGACCTTGTAACGAGAAGAACCGGCTAGAAACTCGTTGGCTATTTTTTCTCCCTGTTTTATTTCATACAGAATCGTCAAATTGAACAGTGACCTTAACATATCAGTAAGGTCAATTTGCATCACAAAAAGAAAATACTAATTATAATATTACATTTTATGGTCATCCTAACCGTAAACAATTTAATTTAACTCGCAAGGAAAGACTTACATTATAACATTTCTCGCATTACAACGTTATTGTACTGCAAGTTGCGACGTACATACAGGTTAATATTTATTTATTTTAGATGAAAATATTTAAGCTCTAAGCATAACGATAAGACAAGCAGACTGAAGTAGACCCATTTCCGCTGGCGGCACCCGTTCACGAGCATGACGCATGAACCAGCCTTCGCTCAACCATATTTAAGGGAACGTAACGACCCGCCTCACACGACACCGCCGAAGAAACATTTGAGTGAGCACGACGTTCTTCAGGTATTCAACATAATGCATTCCGGTGCTGAATGTAAGCTTCCCTCAAAGTGCGCAACAAGGCACGATCACAGTCTAAACATTCTTTGCACTGCCTACAAATGCCCGAAATGACGCACACACACAGTTCAGCGCCGCTACACGCGCGCTCGGAACTGTTTTACCAGTGAAAACCAGTGAGATCGAGGGACCCGGCCGTGTAGTGATGTGAGTGTGACTGTGTGTGTGAGCGCCTCATCATATAGGTCAATCACAACGACTGTTATGTTTAGACTGTGGCAAGATCTAGCCAGCCACCATCTTGCCATCTTTCTCAGATCGTCTATACATCTTACCTACATTATAAAACTGTGACTTATTTAGTACCTATACAATAAAAATCAAGAGAAAACAATTTAAGAAATATGAAGAGGTTGGCATCTTATAACTTGCACCAAACAACGAGATCACATGCACGCCATTTGTTTGAGAAAACTATAAGGTTACACATTTTATTATAGAGTCTGTGTAGACACTAGCGCTGTAACATTTTTATCCTTTTTATAAATTCTGCAGAAAGATAACAAAAAGTTTACTAAATATGACATTTTAGTATAACGTGGGATACTGATGGTTTAACGTGTCTTCCAAAACACGGAGGAGCTCAAGATAACGCAATTTTGGTCATTCATCTCGCTGAGGCTCGCTTCCATCTTCAGAATGATGAAGGCTAAGAGTCTCCCCGTTGTTCATAAAAGAAGATACTTTTAAAATTTTCATCGGCCGTCAGATCATATTGCTTGACCTGACTGAAAATTGGTTTTCTATTTATACCTATACGTGAATCGAACCCTCATGAGATTTTGGTAATACCGACGCCAAAGAAGGTGTACTGCCCACTCGAAGGTCTAGGTCGTCGAACTTATGTGAGTTTCGAATATAATTTAGTTATTACCGTTATCATCTCGGCCACAAGTGAATTGTTGAAATTTTTTCCAATATTTTTCTATTTAAAATTTATCATAAGTATAAATGAATTGACTGATTTTGTATTTTTTTTTATTGACTGTCTATCTAATAGGTTTTAATCATGTTTAAAATTAGCATTGAAAAATGCAAAAAATAAAGAATCATCAATTTATTTATTCCTCAACCAACATGCATAAAAAACTATTAGAAAAAATCGGCCAAGTGCAAGTTGAACTCGCACATGAAGGGTTTCGTCTCTCACCCAAGGTAGCCTGGAAGAGATTGCTATGTAGCAATAAGACCGCCTTTTGTGTGTTCCTCTTTTTTGACATTTTCTCTGTATGTGTTGGTTTTGTATCGTGTGCAATAAAGTTTCTATTATTATATTAAATACACTTACCCAAAATGCCACTATAATTTTCGTCTTCATAGTGTCTGTATGAATGACAAAGTTATATTTGCGGTTTTGGCAAATGTGCTATAGCTCTAAACTGCATAATATATTTCGTTTAAATTTTTTTCTAAAGGTATATAGCATATATTTATTTTAGATTTTTCACTACCTTATTTTAAAAGTTAGAGGGGGTACACACACATTTTACCACTTTGAAGGTGTATATCATTCAAACGGTTGACTTTGAGAAAAATCTGTTTTTGGAACCTCAATGTATTTTTATAGACCTATCTAAAAACAATATATACTTAATATATATATTATATATATTTATTTTTGTGTAAAAACCGAAAAGCGCTTTACATAATACAAACCAACCAAGTTTCAACTGTGTAATCCTTATGGTTTTGGAATAAAGTGTAATATATTCCAACATTTTTCAAGTATAAAAATTGCATAGAAAATGCATAAACTTAAAAATCAATACAGTGGCGGTCATATAATTGACGACTAGTCGATTTTCATACAAACGAGGTAATTTGGTGCTTTGATTTTCCGTCAAGAATTGACCGAACTGTGATCTGATAATGGCCATCCATGGAATGCATGCAGGAGATTCAGATTGCTATATATATCTATTGTCTAATTTTAAAATCTGTCTGACATTTGATAGGGATTCTGATTTGAACGCGTTTTGAAAGGTATTGAACAGGTATTGAATGAACGAAATTGACCTGTCGAATTGTCAAAAATATCTTTCAAATGTATGGAGAAGTATTAAATGAGAGAAGTATCATTTAAATTAAAACATCATTCGTTCGGAAAGGGCTTGCGACTATATTTTACACAATTCCTATCACAATCACAATACCTTTGAAAAGGACTGTGATACATTTTGAATTTAGAAAATTAGAGGGCTGATCAAGATTCTAAAAGATATAAGGATCAGATTTTTCAGTTTCAGAATTTTCATTTCCTTTTATGCTTTTGCGCCTTTTTTAAACTTATCCATACATCTCTTAGATTTTTGATCAGTTGGGTGTGTATAGCAATCTGGATGTGCTCCATTCACTCCCTAAAAGGCCATTGTCAGATCACAGCTCGGTCAATCCTTGGCAGAGAACCAAGGCTCCAAAGTTACCACGTTTGTATGAAATTTTACTAGTGTCCTTAATTCTTTGACCACCACCACTTCTGTATATAAGATGTTAATTTAATAAGTACCGATCGAGCAGGCGCTGCTCAGGTCAACAATATAGAACACGATTTACAGTTTTTTTTATTTGTTTTTTTTTTTAGAATTTATTTTAACTTTCATATTTTAAGCAGTAGATACCTTTTGAATATTAAGCATAAGCAAAACCAAACGTAAAACCAAATTTGTTTTAAGTTAGTAACCAGGGAAATGGGTGATTTAGCTATTTGAGTCGGCGGTCGAAATCAGAAATTTTAATTAAAAAAATAAAAATAAAAAAATTCGCCAAAATTGTGTTGTGTTGACGTGTAATTTATGTTCCATTAAATAAATAAACTCTTTTCTCCATATCACATATACAAAAAATATTTTGTAAAAAGCAGCAAGTAATGTAAGTTACACGTGTTTCAATAAAACAGACGACCCTATTTCATATCAATCGTAGTTCAATCAAGCTCTCATTTCGTAGTAATTTTCCTTGAAATAACATAATTGGTAATATTATATTGATTGGAAGTAATTTGGTTGAGAACGGAACTGTAATCGCAAAGGATCCATAATTGCCTACGAAAAAGAAAGACCATTCACCATCAGAAAAATCGTACCATTCGAAAAACACACTTTCAAAATTAGTTAAACCTTTTTAGGGTTTCGTAACCTAAAGGCAAAAAACGAAACCCTTATAGATTCGGCCAAATCGATGTATGTAACAGCCACTTTATTCCAAAACTATGAGGATTACACAGTTGAAACTTGGTAGGTAGATGTATTCTGTAAACCGCTTTACGGTTTATCACAAAAATAAAAAAAAAATGAATTAAGGGGCTCCCCATACATGGAACTGTTACTGATTTTTTTTTTATCAAACCTATATATGTGGGGTATCTATAGATAGGTCTTTTAAAATTACATTGAGGTTCCAAAAACAATTTTTTCTCAAAGCCAATCGTTTGAATGATATACACTTTCAAAGTGAAAAAATGTGTCCCCCCCCCCCTCTAACTTTTAAAATAAGAAAGTGAAAAATCAAAAAAAAAAGAATACGCTGTAGACCCTTATAAAAACTTTCAACGAAAATTAGTTTGATCGAAATATATTATGCAGTTACAGAGCTATAGTACATTTGCCAAAACCGCCAATATAACTTTGTCATTCATACAGACACTATGAAAAATAAAGTTAATTTTGCAGGCAAAAAATTAGAGTGGCGTTTTGGGTAGGTAGGTGTATTTAATATAATAATAGAAACTTTATTGCACACGATACAAAAACAAACACATACAGAGAAAACACACAATAGGCGGTCTTATTGCTACATAGGAATCTCTTCCAGGCAACCTTGGTTAAGAGACGAAACCCTTCATGTGCGAGTTCGACTTGCACTTGGCCGATTTTTTGGAATCAATTTATGAAGGAAATGTTTGATATCATTTGAAAGGTAACGAAAACGAGTACCCAAAATAATAAAACTCTTTTTTTTTTTTTTATTGGAAACACAATTTGGGACAAAAACAGATAAAGTTTACAAAACAGTAACACTCCTTATTTATGATTTTTGTATCTCCGGGAGTGCCGGCAGAAGTGTAAACCGCTTTAATTAAACAGCAGGAGCAGGCATACATTTTCGCCGCGCGGTAGAAAGAGAGGGGGTATCACTTCCCCTCCTACGCCGCGCCGGCGTCTACTCTCCCTCCGTCTTACGAATTTTCGATCAGGTCACTTGTCCTGAAGCGACTTTAACATTTTTTACCCATCCCAAAAATTTTAAACTCTCATGTTCACAACGCCGCTAAAGAAGTTTTCACTTAAAAAATTGCGTTGAAGATACTGTTGATTAAGTACGAGTCTGACGCCATAATCTTTTGATAAGTATAAAATAAAGGATTCATTTTTAAAATTAAGTAGTTAGGATATAAGAAAAACCGTCTTCAAAATATACTTTTTGAAGTCAGTGCCAGCCAAGGCATCAATCTTCATTACACTTCTACAATATAGGTACACTTACTTTGTTCTAGTTGTCACCGACTCCAAAGAGTATGTTTTAAAAAAGGTTCTCATTGTAACTACGAAGTTTATTTATTTGCATTTTTTTGGTTTTCGTTAATATTTTTTACGTTTTGAAGTCGGTTTTTTATTTTATTTTTTATTTTACAATATTTTGTATTAGATAGGTCCAGTACTTTTTACCAATCGTGAAGACCATAAATTGCTTAGGAACCATCATGAAGGAATCGTATCGCGCCCGTGAGATTATTATTTTTATTTATTTATTAAAATTTTAACAATATTAATACATTATAACATTACATGAAAACAGTGTCACAAAAACCTGTTTAGGTTTAACCTTACACTGTTTGGTTTCGTCATCTTGTACAATCATTTATTATAATTAATTAAAATAACTATCAATATTTTTTGTAGGGTATGCATTTATAATTTTCCTTATTACAATACAACGTAAATATTTCTACCTGCCTAGTCCAACCATCGCACAAGCGTGCAGCGGCGCGTACCCACGGGTGGAATTCTAAGCATTCATGCATTATTGATTAAATTCAATCCTTTTTTTTTTTTTGTAATTGGCATTATTGTATATTATTCATTCAAAGTATATAAATCAATATTACTAATTAAATTAATTGAGTATTTATTACTATTTTATTATATTTAATGTTTTGTTATTTAGATTTATTAATTTATTAAACATTTGAGAAATTGACATTAATGTATAATATTACGCATTCAAATTATATAATTATATCAATTGATGTTAATAATTAAACTAATTACTACTTAGATACTAGTACTTAGATTTTTTTTTATCATATTTGATTAGGTATTTATTTTTTTAGATTTATTATTTTCAATTTTTCAGTAGTAAACCAAATATAAGTCAATCACTATTTATTTTGCAGTAATGTAGATAAGAAATATTTTTTAAGTTTATCTTTAATGTTGCTTTCATTTAGTTCTTGTTTTAGTGTTATGGGTAGTTCATTTATTAATTTAGGTACTTGATATTGTAGCAATTGTTTGCCGTAAAGATAAGCAAGTGGTAATCGTAGCGAATGCATTTAAAATCCTCCCGTGTGGACGACACAGAATCAATTGCGGCAAGCGCGACAATGCGATGGTCGGCCAGTACAGTCCCAAGCGCCGCCGTGTACATTCTTAGAGAGCGGGATCGCGCGTAAATGTGATCGATACAAGTCTTACTTAACCTACCATCACTTATTTCTATACGCGTATAATCAGTGATCCCGCATGCTAAACCGTGATTGTACATTGTGGTGCTATATTCATGCATTACAGGACACCTTTTTCGTAGATCAATGTTTATATCTCCGAGAAGATACATATCATTTTGTGTTCCTGTTTTTCTCAGTAATGCGTCTAAGTCTTTGATGAACAAGTGCTTACTAAGATACTATGAGATTTCCGATGACCACGTGTGGCCTTCATCATCGGATTCACTCCACCAAATGGTGTTTTATGGAAGCAAATGCACGAGTTACCACCAGTAAAAAAACACCAAAATCGATGTAAGTGTCCCTATAACATTGAAGAGCTCCCATTTGATTTCTCCAGGATCTAATCATCAGCTCCTGCATTGACGACAATGGGACCAACTTGAAATGATACCCTTTCGAACAAAAAATAATTATTCAAATCGGTTCATAAACGACCGAGTACTGAGGTAACAAACAAAAAAAAATATACACACGAATTGATAACCTCCTCCTTTTTTTAAAGTCGGTTAAAAACGTAATCGTAATCAATTCAATACACGTCAAAGCATGAAACGAAGGCTCATAATCAAATATTTTCCGTACACCGTGCCCTGTACTATTGTTTCTTGCATAAAGCATGTACAATATCCCTTACAATATTCGTTTTAATTAACATCGGACTCCAATGCATGGACAAAAGACAGTCGAATATCCACTCAGGGGTGACACTGAAGCCGACTTACAACACTCGACACGACGACGATTCAACTACGATTTTAGAATCAAACCTTTATTTTTATTTTTTGGTTCGTAATGTATGACAATATTAACAGAATCCAATAAAATAAATCTAAATATTTAAATAGTATGTGCTACGGTAAAATAGTCCATTAATCACTGACCGAAATTATGAAATTCGTAGAAGACATTAAGTACGATTGGTAATTGGTACACTAGGTAATTAGTATAAAGTTTTTCTAGTACTTTACAACTGAGCATTAACTATAAAAACTATTAATAATTTAATAGTTCTTTTTCCCGAATGGCTGATTTTATGTTCATGGATAATATGGATAATCCATTGACATCGTAACCCCAGAAAATTTACATGAGTTTAAACATTGAAAATATTTATGTTTTCCTGATCGAGTATAGTGCGCCGATTTATGAAATTATGACATTTACGTACATCTTATGTTTTGGCGCGCACTGTTCATTGAAGTAAAACAACTTTTAAGGATATCAAACGCGCTATATTTCCACGAACTAAGTTGTAATTGTAAGGTTTTTTGATTTTCAAAAATCAAAAAACCCCAAAAAAGCGTTTGATATCCGTAAAAGTTGTTTTATTTAATATGACATTTGCCTGTTTCGCAGATAAGAGAGATAGGCAGATGGGCAAAATGTGTGTACTTTAAAGTGCAATTTGACATCTCAAAATCGGTCGGTAATATTTTGGGATTTTCTGAAATTATTTGAGCTCTCTATTCAAGAAACGGTAAAAAACAGTACCTATCTCGGGAATGAATTAAGCTACACCAACCTAACCAATAACGCAGGCAACTGCGATTGGTTAGGTGTAACGCGGGCAGCACAGCAATGTGCTTCCGTAAAGTGATATGTATATGTGTGTGTTGTTAAATAAACTCTTTATCTATCTATCTAATTACAGATTGAACCATCTAAGGAGGCGGGCGGACAAAAACTGTATGCAGTCCCTTACGTGCGAGGACAGTCTGAGCTCCGTTCAGTTTATCGTCAATACGATAAAGAATGAATCCTTTATTTCTAAATTACATTTAAATGCCTTGATAGTTGCGGTTAGTGTGGGATCATTAGATTTTTGTTCAGAGTGACATTACTTCTTTCTTTCTTCTTTAAACTATTTATTCCTAAATTCGAATATAAAAATGATGGGATATTTAATTAAAAAGTAGGATGTCCTAAAAGGGTTTCTAGTTAAATTATTCGGGCTCCTCCGACAGAGGGCGTCAGTGGCATTGACAAAGGTCATTCATATTGTGCTTCACGCTCAGTCGCTCGCACTAATTCGGATTATCTCTATTTGAGCCTAGGTACGCTTTAGATGGACTATATTGTCAGCCTAAACCAAACCATAATACCGGGGCATACAGTTGAATATCCAAACAGTGAGACAGGTGCATATAACACAGGCTGTTGTTTTCAATGGTTGGTGGAATGTATCGAATTTCAATATCATATTAGTTTGATGAACGTAATGCATTTTGAGTGAAGTCACGATCCTTTATTGTTTTGACGTTAATATGGGTTGTAAACCCTATTCAATTTTAATGTGAACATGTACTAAAATAAAATCGATTATACACTCACCAACACATTAAATGGCCCACCCCGTTATTTTCATACAAACATGCTTACTTTGCAACACTATAAATAAAAATGTCTACATATTTATGCAAATATGTATATGTATGCTAATGTTTAGATTAAGCTTTCGACTGTCCAAATAGCAATTTAAATGAGTACCGAAACTGCATTTGTTCATAGAAGCAGAACAATGATTGCTTCATAATCACATTTTAAGTTTCTTCGCGCTATCATCATTGAAATAAAAAAGTTTTACGGATATAAATTCACTATAAAGTGCACCTAAATCCGTAAAAGTTGATTTAATCAATGAGTGCTTCATCAGATTCCATACAATGTAATGGCCTTAAAGTAATGCTTTGCTCAAACGAAGCCATAAAAACGGGAAGAGATTTTTAAAACTCTTGTTGGACAGTCAAAGTGCTCGTTGGACAGTCGAACGCTTAACCTTAACATTAGCATACAGATCTTTGCATAAATATGTAGTAATTTTTATGTATAGAGATAAAGTGAGCATGTTTGTATGAAAATAACGGAGTGGGTCATTAAATGTGCCAGTGAGTGTATATTAAACGATAACATAACTAGTTTTTTTTAGATTAAAACGCGCTTTTGATTAACGCATTTATTATTATTTGTACTGTGTTTTATTTCGTTATTTCTTTAAATTTTTCCTATGTTTTGACAACTTTTCGGGTGCAGTAGTCTCGGGATGACGTCATACCGTGACCACGTCCCGTAAGTAATAAAATGTTTTATTTCAATGCAAACATGCGAAAACTAAAACTTAGGGCAAACTGGTATTCGTGAATCAGAACCACCTACCCGACCCAAGTGACACTAATCAGTCGTAATTTCGAGCGCACCTCGTCATACATTAATAAATCAAAGGCCCATGAAACCGTCCTATAATCGCATTACAGCCGCAACATCTGCAGCAGCTATAGCCGCAGTATAAATATACACAGTAGTCTGATTTCCTGCTAAAGGTCCGTTCGTGAGTCAATCCCGACACGCTTCGGTTCGGCAAGACCTCGGCAAGGGTCTCAGTCTCGAATGTGCCGCGGCAAACGCACGCTGTGAAAGTGATGTTCGCAAGAAGCGTTTGGTAATGGATAATTTATTTATCCAGCAGCCCTATCGCGTGTTGCGCACCACGCAGCTGCAATAATACGACAAGACAAAGACAACTGGTGAAGACGAGGCCGATGCAGGTCACAGCATCGCGGCAACCGTTTTCGTGCCCACCAAGGAGGGGCGCATGACGTAGAAGAACGACGGATGACGAGGACTGACGAAGACGTCACTCTTGCTTCCACGCGCGCATAATATTTAGTTAGAGTTTCACAGTCCATTCTTCTTTTATTTATCGATCAAGGACAGGATTCCCTTCCTTCAATTAAAATAGAAAGGGCACGACTCGACACAACTTACTTGGTGTTTCTTCATACCTTGTTATTGCCGCAGCTATAGTTACCGCTGTAGCAGCCGTGATGACAGCATTGTGGCGGCATAATCATATCTGGGCCTCATTAATTATTCCCGGAGGGTGCGATGCCAATCCGCTGTTAATAAACATGGATTGTTATTTATGCATTTGACCTGTCAACGAGGTGACAGTGGGATTTCAAGGTGAAATTAATATTCTGATGGAATTTATGTATTTGAACCCGCAAAAGTGGATCGTGAAGATTGTTTTTTTATCGATTACAGAACAACACGATAAATGAAGAGCCCTGTTGGCTAACTGGTCATCGTGGCGACCTTGGGGGTTGGAGCTGTGGGTTTCAAGCAGCTGATATGATGAAGAGCTCAGTGGCGCATTTGATCTGCAATAACTTAATTCTGTCAAAGCAACTTTCGCATTTGGTCCGGCGCGGGATGGGTAATCAGTTCCTCAATGATTGGGGATTCCGGGAGAGGCTCGCTTCCAACTTCAGCCTTATCAATACTTAACAGCAGGCATGATGAAGGCTAAGAGTCTCCCCGTCTTTCATAAAAAAAACTAAATTTATTACTTAACTTCAACTCCTCTGTGCTTTTGGAGGCACGTTGAGACATTGGTACCGGCTGCATTTACAGTCGGTAAAACCTACCAATCAGCATTGAGCCCAAATGGTGGGTGACGAATGACTCATTATTTTTATCCATGGAAAAGAAAGTCCTGTAGTCCAGCAAGGGGGATATTAGAATTAGAAGAAAAGATTAGCAATATGGAAGTAAAACAGTTTAAGTAGTCAAAGTAGTTGCATTACCTTTTTTTCATACATACTAATTTTATATCTACAAAAATACTAACCGCCTCTGTGGTCTAGTGGAACAACCACCGGTATCAGACCCAGGGATCCCGGGTTCGATTCCCAGCGGGGGGTACATATTGTATTCGGATTGGTTGGTGGTTGGACTTGTTGTAAGTCCGCCTGGCTAGCTATCACCATCTTATCGAAGTATGACGCCATAACAACAATGTTTTCAACATTTTTGTGTTGCGGCAGTTAAAGATAAGATAACCAGTTCCTCAGTGATTAGGGATTCCGGGAGAGGCTCGCTTCCACCTTTAGCCTTATCAATACTTAACATCAGGTATGACGATGGCTAAGAGTCTACCCGTACTTCATAAAAAAAAAATTGCCTCTTTCTTATAACAAGGAACAACAACCTGTTCAAACGGTAGATCTAAAAATCTTTTCTCGTTATCCTAAATCCAATTCACAATAGGTAAGTTAAATTTTCTATACTAATTCATATTCATAACATAAATCGTCGCTGATTAAACGCAAAATTTTCCAACATCACCGATTACAATGACAAAAAGAAAACGAGCGTCGTCTTAATTCAAATTACCAGCAAATACTGAACGCCATTGTGCCCAAACGAAGACTTACCTGAAATCAGAAAAGCAGAAATTAGAAACAATGTTAATTAATGACATTACTTTTTATATTACGACCGGGTCCAACAATTAAATTTTCTTGTCGTAACAATTTGTAGGCTGTTGAAAATAATTTGTATTCGGAAGAAGCGTTGTACAAAGATGTTAGGCTCCCGCAAGGGGACTTTCTTGGTCGTAAAGTATAAGTACGCTGCGCATTTGTAATTCTAATTTGTTCGCATATATGACGTTTACACGTCTAAAGATTATTATTTAATTGCTTTCATAAAGTTTCTTTTTTTAGACGGAAAAGGCGGGTTTTCAAATTCATATTTTAGGATTAATAAAGAAAGAGTCAATGTGGTAATTTAAGATCTTTTACATTAAACGGTACACAAATAAGCCTATTTTACTTAAAGCTCTAAACTACAAATCCATCCATGCATCATCAGCCTGTGGACGTCCAATACTGGATAGGCCGCATAGGCCTCTCCTAGCTCACGCATATTGTGGCGTTCATGGGAGGTTATTAGCCTACTGCTACCACGCTGGCCAGACGGGTTGGTAGAGGGTTTGTTTCAAGTTTTCCTTCTCTCGCACAGGTGTTCAATGCGTCGAGCCTCTTAGTCGACTCTTACGACATCCCAGGCATGTAAGGAAGTGATGACACTCGTATTCTTAGGCCGTCATCACACGGCACTACAAATAGCTATACGCTCAAACTCATCTCATAATACAAAAGAAAAGAAATTTTTTAAGCAATGTTTTTGAATTTAATAATAAGCACTTGTTTTGCGTACATTATATTCAATGCATGATCAGAAAAAAAATACATCAGAAAAATAAATGCTTCGCATAACAATGCTTAAACGTTATCGAAAACTCTCGAAGATTTTTTTCCAATAAAATGCTTGAAACAAGATGTTTGTTTACGGGCAATAAGTACTGATCTCAACACAAGCACGATAATATAATGTTATATTGAGCATATCGAGTTTCGACGAGGTTGTGTATTTGTCGCAGTCATCTGGTTAAATTAGACATTTAATTGAAAGGCTGGCCCGTTCACTAAGCGCCAACATTTAATTAAATGCCTAGACCGACCGTTGATTGAATTAGCATGACTCAACTAGTTGGCCAATGGCAAGCTAGCTAGATTTTTTTTAAGAACAATGAAGTAAAATAATGCAGTTGATTTTTTTTTGCCCCTACGGTGCTGGAAACCCCCAAAACAAATAGGTGTCAGACAGCTCGCACAGCTGGCTGTAAGTTTTATGTATATTTTTTTTCTCAAAAATCTATTTACCATATTTCTTGTTAGATACGTGAGTACCGAGCTCCTAATAAGCTGTTTTACCATCTTACTTAAATAATATAATTCCACAAACGAAAAAGTTTTTTTTTTAAAGAGGACATAATGTAGCCTTATAAGTTATTAGAAAATCTCGCCTTTTTTTCCTTGTGTCAATTGACAATGTAGGTACCGTACATTTCCCTAGCTAAATTAAACTAACACTGCTTTGACAATATGACTGCGACTTATAGAAAAACAAACGAATTGATGTATCATAAGCTATCTCGCATAGTGCTTGTTAGATACGTGAGTGCCGAGCTCCTAATGAGCTGCTTAGCCTCCCCTCTGCTCGATTACGTATGATGGAGATTGCTCGTTATTCCTTTCATGAAGATAATAGCTGCCAATAAAGTGAAGAAGAGATAAAAACGTTAAGTATTCTTTATTTGTAATTTGTTGATGTTGATTGGTTTTATCTTCATTGAGAGATGGAAACTTTTTGAATCTTGATTTCCAGTTTGCCGAAGTGAAAGTTCAAGTAACCACTCCAGTTCTAGAAAACAGATAAAAATAGATAAGATAATTTTTTTCTAGTATCTCCAAAATTCTTGTAAAAATATATAAAAACAAATCACTTAAAATATTTTGACGGTTGAAATGTATGGATGAATGGTTCTTCATATAAAGATGGAAACTTTCGGATCTTGATTCAAAAGTTTGCTAAAGTGAAAATTGACGATCAAACCACTTCTAGAAAACAGTTACCCTCAGGCCAGGATTATGAAACACAATAGCTTTTCCATTGTCCTCTGGACACCGGTGTCCTGCTAGCAATAACGAATTAAATTCAATAATCAGTTGACATCATCCACATCAACGGGCTTACCTATTGCGCCAGGAGTGGATTTGATCCCCATCCAGGACAAATATTTATGTGAAGATGACCTTTTGTGTTTGTGGTCAGTCTTTCTTTATATTGAAACTAGAGGCCGCCCACGGTTCCACCCACCACGTGGTTCCCGTTCTCGGGGGAATATTCTTATACCTCTATACAAACCTTGTCCAGACAATAACGAATATAACAAAAAAGAAATATCCAATTTGGTGCAGTCGATCGGAAGTTATGCGCTTATATATGTGCATTCCGGTGATTATTTTTTATTTATGTACAGCCACAATCAAAATATTTTTTATTAAATTTTTTAATCGTAGTACGTAAATTATGTAGAAATTTCGTTTCAGCCCAGTTGGTTCTGAGGGCATAAAAAGCGCGCTAACGCAATATTGGTAATGAATTCCCTGACAGTTCATTTATTTGTTTATTTCCTATGGAAATAGATTTCAGTAAGTTTTCTTGCCTTCAAAAATTAAAAGCAAATTCTTTGACACTGACACTGACGCAGTTCAAAACTCCACAGAAATAAACAAAATCGTTTCCCAGCCAGGGTACATATTTTATTCGGTTTGGTTGGTGGTAGGACTTGTTGTAAGTCTGCCTGGCTAGCTACCACCATCTTATCTAAGTCTGACGCCATAACAACAATGTTTTCATCATTGTTGTGTTCCGGCAGTAAAAGATAAGATAGCCAGTTCCTCAGTGATTGGGGATTCCGGGAGAGGCTCGCTTCCATCTTCAGCCTTATCAATACTTAACATCAAGTATGATGAAGGCTAACACCCATATTCTAAGTCGTTCCTCCAAAACTTACTCGTCCTCGACTTAACCAAACCTCATTGAAAACCTCTTCGAAATACTCCTCGAAATCGGTATTCTAAGTCATAACTCCGTAAGGACCTGGAGGAGCCAAAGAGTACGTAGCCACTCCGTGTTAGGCCTAGCGCACACTACCATTTTTACCCACGACGAGGTTGAGTGGAGTGTAAAAAGTTTTGGAGGAACGACTTAGAATATGGGGGTAAGAGTCTCCCGTACTTCATAAAAAAAAACAGTTAGATGAATTGTTAGGAAATTTACTCAATATTGCGGTATCGTCCTTTTTAGACATCAGAAATACAAGTGCTAAAGGTGCCATATCGATGGGTGTAATGTCATCTGATATTTATTTATCATACGTAATATCAGCCACCACCCATCGGGCGCCCTCTATGTAATCGGCTAACCTTGTTCACCTGCGCGGAGTAATGCGACGTCGCGTAAACATGTCAGCGCACATCCTGTCGCCCTGTCCAGAACTTCCATATCGGCCTATATGAAAATTGGATACTTTCCTATTTCTTTCATGAAGATAATAGCTACTAATAAGATAAATCAGAGATAAAAATGTTCAGCGGGCCTGCTATCATCTATAAACCATCATGTAAGAACGTTTTGTTTGCGTTTTGATTTTATTGAAGTTATAACATTTTGACACTCTTCATACTATGGAGGCGATGATTGAGCGATTACGTCACAAAACTTCTGTCAAAAACAAGCTTACTTTAAGAGATTTTAGTACGAAATAGAATAGTAAGATTGAAACAATACTGGGCTAAGAGATGGCGGTATGCCCCCAGTTCTTTTTTGTAATTTGATTTATCGATTTGCTTCTTTTTTTATTTTAAATTCCGTCTTAGCATTTTGGAGACTTGTTGATTTTTCTAGTAATTTTTCTAGCAATAATTTACATTAGATTTTTTTTTAGTTTTGATGTAACTTAATTACTTTTTGTGACACATGACAAGAATTGATGATTGGTTTTATTTTCATTAATATTGATGGAAATGTTAGGATTTTGACAGTTTGCCACAGTGAAAATTTAACAAACCACTTCTAGAAAAAAAACAAAACAGATATCGACATCATACGTAATATCAGCGGCCACCAATTTGGCGCCCTCTTTGTAATCGGCTAACCTTGTTCATCCTGCACGGCGTAATGCGACGTCGCGTAAACATGTCAGCGCGGCGTGCGCTGTCGCCCTGTCGAGCACTTCCATAGCAGCCAATATGAAAATTGGACACTCTCCGTCCTCATTTGGCGTCAACAGACAAAATTTACATTGAGATCTATAAACAGAGATGGGAGGAAGAGAGAATGCATGTGTGTGCAGTTGCAGCAAGAAGGGCTTGGTGTGTGAATAAGTCCGATTTTCAGCCGCCATCCAAGTACTTTTGTTATCTGGTAGCTTAGACACCGATAACATAGCATTGTTGTGGTCTCGAGTTTCTTATTTGATCCAATATATTTCGTTTACACATGTATGGCCGAAATAAGCTAAGTATTTACAGTATTTTATGACTGAATAGTAACAACAACAACATCAGACCCATTGATCTAATTTCGGAATAAGTGGCATAAGCTCTTATGTTACGGCTATCAGAAACAACTTGATATGACGTCGACATCATACGTAATATCAGCCCCCACCCATCGGGCGCCCTCTATGTAATCGGCTAACCTTGTTTTACCTGCACGGAGTAATGCGACGTCGCGTAAACATGTCAGAGCACGCCCTGTCGCCCTGTCTAGCACCTCTATATCGGCCAATATGAAAATTGGATACTTTGCGTCCTTATTTGGGGTCAACATTGTTGCTAACGATACTCGAGTTACGAAGATGAAAGAAAGTGATGGTACTTGTTTGCTATAACCAATTATGAAAGTATTTGATAGATTTTGTGTCATTAAGCGGAAGCACTTTTCTCAGTGTACTATGGAACAATAAATATCAAGCATTGTTTTGCAAAAAAGATGAAGAAATCTAGATGTTTTTGGTTGCGTGAAATTATTAGTTACGAGTGAAAGTTTATATAGAAAACGACCGTTTGTAAACGGGTGGCTTCGACACAGATATGACATAGCGTCGTTGTAGTCTCGAATTCCGTATTACTTTACACGTGAATTTACATCTGATAAAATTATTTACATGTGTGTAATAAATAGGTAGCTTTGACACTTGTATTTCTTTACAGCTATCAGAAACAACGATAACAAATATGACAGACATAGGACAAATACAAATATGTGACGATAATTGAGGCGGAGCGTAGCGGAGCCTCTCTTATGTTGACTCTTTTGAAAATCTGTCCGCCCGGTCATAGCGCCCAGACCGTTTAACCGATTCTAATGAAACTTGGCACATACTTCAACCATACCTAGGAGGTGACAAAAATTCGATGTCCTACCATCACCATAACCTTAGCTTTTGGCGCCAAAGAAGAGCCAAATTCGGTTTTTAGGGTTTTGCTCGAAAAGTATAGACTTTTGTGCATCGCGATACATTACAAATTTGACCAGAATGTAATTCTGCGTTTAATGCAACAAACCGCGTCTAAATCCGTCATGTCCTCACAGAGTTATGCCGACATAAAGTTGTAAAAGCTCGCGGCGCTCCGCCTCTCTTGGGCTCCAAAGCGCCACCGAAGGTGGTGCAGTTTGGAGCCGTTCCTAGTAACGTTCATAAGTCACATCGGATGGATGTGACTTTTAAGTTGGTGTTAAATTATGCGTTT
Source organism: Chrysoteuchia culmella (assembly GCA_910589605.1). Lineage (NCBI taxonomy): Eukaryota > Metazoa > Arthropoda > Insecta > Lepidoptera > Crambidae > Chrysoteuchia > Chrysoteuchia culmella. The sequence goes on from OU342649.1 coordinate 21,901,129, forward strand.
ATATTAAAATTGACTGTTTCGAGAAATATTTTTATACTGTTCGCGACTAGCATCAATTGATTGGTAATTCCTCCAATAGTTCTAAATCTAAAAAAGCGCAACAAAAAAATCAATACATCGCTAAGCGGAGCGTTATCTTTTAAAGGTGTGTAATACGGAAAGACGTCCATTATTCCATTTGTCAAGAAGCAGAAAGATTCCCAAAGTTAAACGAGCCAGTGGACTTTAACAAATGATAAGGGGTACCGTGGCTAAAATTGGAAGGGAGAATGTTATTTGAAATATTACATAACTGTGCGGTTTAGTGAAATGTAAGATAGGGATGGAGAAAAAGTGGATTACTGGTGAAAATATGAAGTGGGATCCGGTGGGCTGTAGAATAGTTTATGAGCTTATTCCTTTTACTGATTACTTGTAGTTAAAAATACTTTTCTTTCAGGAATAAGTATAATGTATCAGGTACACTAAAAGTAAACATGGACATAAATATAATCCAACGCAGTAGTCTTATTAATTGAAAAAAAAAAGAATTTAGGATTTCAAGTTCAGAATGTCTCAACCTCAACTGAAAACAAAATGTTCATGCGATATTAAGAGTGAAGTTTTCTCTTATCTTGAAAGTCTCAATACATGAAACGACATTTGAGTTCTATCGGCATCAGCCATTTTTAATGTCCCCACTGCAGGGGCACTGGCCTTCCTTATGGGTAGATAAGGAGAATGGGAAATAACCCACCACGCGGGCCCAATGCAGATTGGTGGGTTTTAACGACTACAAATAGTGGGTTTGTGGCTGGGCGGATTTTGGCGGTTTGTGGGTTTTAACAGCCTGGACCAACGGTTTAACGTGCCTTCCGAAGCACGGAGGAGCTCGAGATAGTAAATTTTTGGTCACCCATCCCGTGACCGACCATTGCGAAAGTTGCTTAACCTCAACAATCGCTGGCCGAGTGCCTGAACCACTGCGCTACGGGCTCCACCTACCTTTTGTCTTAATGTACCGAAAATAACTGTACAAAAACATTGCATGCATTCTAAAATAGTATTATAACCAATAATTTCTGTATAGTCTAATAAAAACTGTATCCCTTTACTTCGTAAAATGACTCAACCGTTTTAAACCCACAAGTCCCACCAAAATTTGTAGTACGTCAAATTATCTAACACAAATTGCGACTTTTTCGAAGTCTGCTTTCCCGACTGGGAGCAAAAAGTTGACGTATTTCTCTTTCCACTCGTTTCAAGAGGAAGGGTTGGTAAAAACGAGCTTCTCGAGCTATTGATAAGTCGAGAGTGCTGCGTGGCAGATAAGATAAGATAGATGTGGATAGAGGGTGCGCTCAATAAGACGTCTTGTGACGAAATGGAAGATTTGAAAGATAGATACGTATTTGTGATGTTGGAGTGTATTTTGGAGACAGGTATTACGTAATTTTTCTTTGTAACGTGTTGCGTTGAAGATGGGTTTTTTCTTTTTTGATTTAGTGCTTATCTAGGTTCATTGAGGTTCTAAATTTTATATAGTCGAAATTTTGCGATTGATTTGGGTTATAGTACTTGTAACCATACATATAATAATCGGGGTTAAAGTATGAAATTGCCGTATTTTTTTCTTACACTTCTAGAGAACCTCACTTCTTCTGTGATTAAAAGGTACATCTATTGCTTGATTTTATATTAAAATAAAATTATAATGATCAATAAAATTGATCTCGTGGTTATTGTTTTCGTTTCTTATACGATAAAAAAATACCTCGAACGGTTCTCCTTTTTTTGTTAGCAAAATTTACTACTTTATTTAACATAATTTATAAATTATTCATAATTTTTTAAATTAAAATATAGTATTAGATTGCTTAGTCTTCAAACAATGATTGTTCATTAAAAAAATGTGGCATTAGCACTTGCGGTAGTAACTATAACAAATATTGTTAGTATGGAAAACGAAATTTCTTTGAAAATCTTAGCACTTCAAGCAAAACAAAAGTAATAAATTTGGACAACCTGCAGTGTCATTGAATATCAGTTAGTTTTTATTAATGTAAATAATAACTTAGCTATTAATATACCGGCCCCTTTCTAAAGGAAATAAAATTATAATAATTTTATACATTTACATGGCTTAACAATCTTGTTTATATTACAGACTAAATAACACATAAGCGAGTTACTGATTCACACAAAGAGTTTATCTATATCTAAACTATGTCGAGGATTATGTAAGTTCCAAGTGTAAATAAGTATAAGTATTTTATTCCATAATTAGTACAATTCATATAAGCGATAACTAATAGAAAATTATTATTATTTCTCTTTTCTCTAAAAAACCGAAAGTAAAAATATCTAGTGTTAATAACAATTCTCCCAAAAAGGTTTTATAAAAAAAATTAAAACCGACTTCAAAAATAAAATAAAAAACTTTTGGAGGCAGTGCCAGCCAAGGCATTCTACATTGCACTTTTATTTGAAGTCGGTTTTAGTTTTTCTTATAAAAAGTTTTTTAATTTACAATTTTTAGTTACATTATGTGCCGTTACTTACACTAAAAATCAGCCCATACACAACAATGATGTCATCTAGGTAAACGACTACTTGCCAAAACGTAAATTATATTTTTCGGGATTATGAAAAAACTACTATCCAGATCTTCGTAAAAATTTAACCACACTAGAACTGTGTTCTCTCAGATAAAAAATTAACTATTAAAATCGGTTGATAGCTGACGACGTTATATTAAAACATACAAAAAAAAATATTTATACAGTCGCCTTGAGAACCTCCTCCTTTTTTGAAGTCGGTTAACATAAAAGTATTTTTAAGTCTGGCAACCCTGTAAAGGTAATAGAGTGTCATCTTGGCGTTATAAATGATCACCGACCCGCGTTACTACGTATACGTTCCACAACACTGTTTTTACATTTACCACATCAGGTTACCAACCCTTTTTGGGTTCAGTGAAAAATAATAGTAATGATAAACGTGATTGAGAACTAACATTAACTTGAGAAAAGTTTTTTGATGTCACATATAAAAAAGGTTGGGCATGTAGTGGAAATTCTTTTCAAAAAACATTTTATAAAAAAAATTCAAGCCGACTTCAAAAAGTAAAAAATAAAACTTTTGGAGTCGGTGCCAGCCAGGGCATTCTACATTGCACTTCTATTAAAACTATATATTTTTTGGCCTTAGCTAGCTAGCACCGACTCCAAAAGTTTTTTTTTTTTACTTTTTGAAGTCGGTGTGAATTTTTTTTATAAAATGTTTTTATTTCAGATTTTTTAGTAACATCATATGCCGTTACTTACACTAAAAATCAGCCCATACACAACAATGTCATCTAGGTAAACGACAACTTGCCAAAAGGTGATTGATATTTTTCAAGATTATGAAAAAACTACTAGCCAGATCTTCGTAAAAATGATATGGGACCACACATAAACCATTTTCTTTCAGATAAAAAAAGAATTATAAAAATCTGTTAACAACTGGCGAAGTTATAGTAGAACATACATAAAAAAAATACAGTCGAATTGAGAACCTCCTTCTTTTTTGAAGTCGGTTAAAAATCAATTTAAATTACATGTTTATATGTCTACTAAATTGGACTTAGGTGTGAATTTTATTAAATATTTTCCATTAAAGAACACCATATTAATAGGCACCTTTAGAAAGACTATTATCAGTTACTTAATAGAATACTATTCCAGTACCATGAGAACTTACCTAGGTATGTGGTTATATATCCTCTTATATTAAATATATTTCAATATTGTAGAATTGTGTTTGGCAACAACATATTCCATTGTAAATGTTGTTGTTTCTGTTAAAGCTGATAAGTTTCTTGCGGCCGTTCTTCTTATCAGTTAAAAGATGTCCTGAATGGCTGGTAGGGACAAAAATTGTTAAACTATTAGAAAGTACTTATCTATAAGTCTATTTGAATAAAAAGCTTTGACTTTGTCTATGTGTCATTACGAGTACATACAGGTAGTAGTAGATATCCAGTAAATCCATAAGTAATTTAAAATTTGAGCTGGATTGACTGTACTTGTGATGTTATTTGGATTAAAACAGTATGTACCTAGGTTTCTATTTAAAAAAAAATAACCAAAATATCTACCCAATAAAAATTTAAGTAATTTTTTTCATACAAAACGCATTTATTTTTAATTGGGTAGGTAAGTATTTAGGATTATTCATTTATTGGAAACCTAGATAAATACTGACTTAGTCCGAAGTTTAACCGCCTCAGACCCAGGGTACCCGGGTTAGATTCCCAGCGGGTTTACGTATTGTATTCGGTTTGGTTGGTGGTAGGACTTGTTGTAAGTCTGCCTGGCTAGCTACCACCATCTTATTATCTAAGCCTGACGCCATAACAACAATGTTTTCAGCATTGTTGTGTTCCGGCAGTTCGAGATAAGATAGCCAGTTCCTTAGTGGCTGAGGACTCCGGGAGAGGCTCGCTTCCATCTTTCAGCCTTATTAATACTTTACATCAGGTATGATGAAGGCTAATAGTCTCCCGTCGAAAATAAAAAAAACAAGTACAGAAAATAATGCTTTAATTTCAAATCATTTTGGTATTGCGTTAGTATGCATAAAACATGACTATTGTAATTGTATAAAAGGAAAATATTCTAATAACTGAGTATAAGAAAATTTTCCTCTTATATTAAATATGTTTCAAGATTGTAGATTTGTGTTCCTTTGTAAATGTTGTTGCTTCTGTTAAAGCTGATAAGTTTCTTGCGGCCGTTCTTCTTATCAGTTAAAAGATGTCCTGAATGGCTGGTAGGAAAAAAAAATTGGACGATTCGAAAGCACTTATCTATAAGTCTATTTGAATAAAAATCTTTGACTTTGACTTTGACTTTATGGGGAACTGACCGGTCGCCGGCCTCTTCAAAATAAGTATTCTGCTGAAGGCAGAATAACGAAAATTTGCGATCGCCACAAGCACATTTATTCCTATCGTCGGGTATGAATCCGCTATTGTGTGCGAACGTCATTGTTTGTCGGTGTCCATCGCTTACTACAGAACCCCTACCGCGCAAGTGGCTTCGGGATCGCAATCGGCTTCATTTAACTGATGGTTGTGACACATTGCTGCTTTTTTTGACACAACTGAAAACTTACCAAAGACTAAGAGCAATATGTCACATCCATCTGTCAAATGAAGTCGAAGTCGATGCCGAGGTACGGCCAACGGTCTTTGCACAGATTTTAAGCTACTGTTAGCGACAATTCGCTAACAGTAGTGTTATGGAGTTTTTGGTAAATAAGACGCTGGCTAGCGAGACACGCTGCCAGCATGAAAGACACTGATGGTTGACAGAATAAAAAAATGGCTGTGACATACATCGATTTGGGCGAATCTAAAAGGGTTTCGTTTTTTGCATTTAGGCTACGATACCCTAAAGACGACTATCGACTTGATCGCGACGACTAGGGAGATTTTCTCATGTGTTTTATTGCATTGTAAATAGTGAAATAAATCCTTTCTCTGCAATCCTGGGCTCATTGACGACCGACGCGACGCCCTTTCAAGTAGCTTAAAATCAGTAAGTAGTCTGAAAACTAACCGGAACTGAGGGAACGATATAGATGACGATATAAACACATCTCTAGAATATTATGACGCCATGAAAAATAGAGAAGAAGAAAAAATCAAGTAATAAGCAAAAGGTATTACCTTCACCAATGGAAACGGAATCAAAAGCGTCGTCAATACACGAATCCATATTCGAAGACTAATAAAAAAAGTTTGATAAATCCGAAGGATACCACGAACGCGAACAAACAGCGGCAAACGCGAAAGCAATTCACATTTCCAGTCAAAGCGAGAAACTTCAAAAACAAGCATCCGAGAAATGTTAAAATCTATCCGTAATACCCGTGTAGGCAAGGAAACGCTCACAAAGAGCAGGAAATTGCCTATCACGGTTGGCAGTAATCAAACCTGGTGCGCCAATCTAACTTCTACTGTGGACGGTATACTGGTTAATGAGATATTTCGTGAAAGTAACTGCGTTTTAGATGGGACGAGATATCGCGCCCGATGTAAGTCAACAGGGTTCGACCGTCAGAGGTTTTGACTAAGTATTATGGAATTTGCAGCAGCCAGTACATACGAAAACGTCTAGTTTTTTTTCAAGCAGAGGGGTGCGACTGCAAGGAAGCCTAGATAAGCAGAATGGAGCAGTGCTTTTTGCACTTTACTGCAAGGGCAACCTATTAATTCAGCAAAAGGCTGCCTATTTTGTTATTAGACGAATGTGTGTGATGTTGCCAAACAGTATCACTTTATATAAAAATGGTAATGAGAAAGTATACCTAGTAAGTCCAGTTACGATAGGAGACTCAACTAGGCCTATAATGGTAGGCAGTAATCAAACCTGCCCCCTTATTGTCTGATTTCTAAATCTATCACAATCCCTTCCAAAGGTTGTGATTGTGATTTATGGAATTGTCTAACTTACAGTCGCAATCCCTTTTGGAACGAATGATGTTTTAAATGACACTTCATTTGACACTTCTCCATACATTTGAAAGATATTTTCGTCTGTCACTTTGCTTAGACAGTTAAATTTCGTTCATTCAATACCTTTCAAATGATTTTCCCGACGTTTGGGCACCTTTTCAGCTGCCGTGGTCACGGGATGACATCAAAAAACCCCTAAAAATACAAAAAATATGGACATTTACAACTTAGTTCGTGAAATATAGCGAGTTTGATGTCCGTAAAAGTTGTTTTTTTTTTTAAGTAAAAACTTCGTAAGCGGCGTTGTGCACATCAGTGTTTAAAATTTTTGGGATGGGTAAAAAATGTTTAAGTCGGACACGTGACTCTGATCGAAAATTAGTAAGACCATTTGCCGTTGACCTATTACAAATTACATAAAGTCTCACACTTGAAAGATCTACGGATATAGTTAATAACAACCATTATATAAAGATCTATCATTAATGGTATTGTCTTGTTTTTCATAATATTCCTTGCAATAATTTCATTTGCCATAATGATCCTCGGTCATAATATTCTTTTACATTATTCTCTTTTATACTACGTTTGATATAATCATTTATTAGCAATAACTCTCATTTGCCATAAAATGAGATGCCATATTAACAAATGCTATAATTATTAGAAACTATAAATATTATTTGACACAATCTTTATTTGACATAATAATACACGTCTTATAACCGTTATTTTTAGCTAACTTTATGTAGATAACCAATTAGTAAAAAAACGAATAATATTCAAAACCGACTCAGCTGACCCCGACTGCCCCTAGTCTTGTATGCCCTACCCCTAGATTGTAATTTAGAGCTGCCAAGGCGCGGAGGGGTGAGGCGGCCCGCGTGCGAGGAGCAGGTGGCAATGAGCAAGTCGAAGCTGCGTTGGTGAGCGAAAGCCATCTGTGACGATAAGTACGCGTGGGACCGCCGGAACCCCGCATCGCCGGAGCCGTGACAGAAGACTTGCATGTTGCATGCCTGCTTGCCTGCTGCATACCTGCTTGCATGCTGCATGCCTGGTCACATGCTGCATGCCTGCACATGCTTGGCTGCATAATGCATGCTTCACATGCCTGACTGTATAATGCATGTCTGCCTGCATGGGGGTTGGCATAAAATGCTAGTACTTAAAGTCAATAATACAAATAAAACAATGAACCTGAATCAACCTATTTTAAGTATAGGTTTGATGGTAAATTATTGTTATGGATATTAAATCTAATGAAAATGAAATGTATAGCAAATTAAATTATGGAATAATGTAGTTATGGCGTTTTATGATTATGAAGAATGAAATTATAGCAATCACTTTTATGTAATTTGATAGTTATGGCAACAGAAACGTTTTTTCTAATCGAATTATGACAAAATAAATTATGTCAAACGAAATTATTGCATTTGAAATTCGGGTATACATTAGTAAACCCTCATTACTACCAACTTTCATATTGATGCCAGGTCAGTTTTAATTTCAAGGGAGTAATATTCTTTTCTTTCATTACAACGCCATCTAGATATAGTTGCCACTAAGTTTTTGATACTTGATGACATTGAGTTGGTGCCTTGAGAGAGAATTAGAGTTTCATACTACGGTACCTGGATGGCGTTTATATTGTAGATTCATTATTCATAAATAACTATTGTATTTGTAACTAAATTAATTATTTTAAAGTTTTTATTGTTTCTTATTATTTCAAGCGGTTTTCACTTCTGCCAGCACTCCCGGAATGCAACCCGTAGTTTTTTTTTATGAATGATGGGGGACCCTTAGCCTTCATCATACCTGATGTTGAGTATTGATAAGGTTAAAGATGGAAGCGAGCCTCTCCCGGAATCATCAGCCACTGAGGAACTGGCTATCTTATCTCGAACTGCCGGAACACAACAATGCTGAAAACATTATTGTTATGGCGTCAGGCTTAGATAAGATAGTGGTAGCTAGCCAGGCGGACTTACAAAAAGTCCTTCCACCAACCAAACCAAATACAATATGTACCCCCGCTGGGAATCGAACCCAGGACCCCTGGGTCTGATACCGGTGGTTATACCACACACAGAGGCGGTTAAAATTTTAGAATTTACTGTTAAGATTTCTTTTCGATACAACTACCATCCTCAAATGACCCCGACTGCTTTTTTATTTTTTTTTCTTCTTATGTTTTCGCATCGCATGATTTTCTGTGTGTACACGTATTTGGATGTCAGTCTTGTTCGAAACTTGCATTGCTCTCATTTCATGTTGTTATTGACTGTTATCTGTTGTGTATACCATAAATAAATAAATAAACAAATGTTACCTACATACCCGTAATATAATGTGAACCAATATCTCATAGTCGGGATCGCAGCGGGACCACAAAAGCATTCTTTACTATTATGCGACCGTAAATTCGATGAAACTATTCGACCAATTTTTTTTGTCTCGTTATATGACGAAAACAACGGATTCGGAATTCCGTAACCTCGAAAAAGTGTATTCGAACCGAGGGTAAATACGAATGCCGTGCATCGGTTTTATTAATAATGATTTGCGATATTTGTGCGGTGAAGTTTTTTGAATAATAGTTACTTAAATTTACTGTTGACGAAATGTTTGGAATAGATTTAAGTTGCAAAAGCAAGTATGACCTATCACAACACAACTTTATAAATACCAAATTATGGTTTTCTTACCTTTGAAAGAGAGTACCTAATTTTACAAGCATAGTCTGAAAGTATTTTAACAAATGTAAAATCCGTTATTTGCTTTAACAAATGTAAAATCCGTTATTTGCTGTATGTGTAGTATTTAAGTTTTGTTAAGTTTTAATTTAGAGCTGTGGATTTTGAAATAAATTAATAATTTTTTTCAATAGTTTAAGAAAAATCTTAAAATGTTATAAGAACATCTTAAGTTATACATTTTAATTTTGCATTTTACAACGCTATTTCTGTGTGATAAAAATTAAACAAGAAAACACAACACCTAACCAACCAACCAACCACCAACAACAAACACACCACCAACACCAAACACATCTTAAGTTTCATTCATAATTGAAATAAAACAACTTTTATTAGCATTATTATAACAGCGAAATATTTAGTGCGATGTATTTACCCGAAATATATATTTGTGTACTATAATTTTTGGTATATTTGCGGTTTTTTTGGATTCCCGACGTTTCGGCACCTTTTCAGTTGTTTACGGATTGACTGTGGTTGAATGTCAACCCGTAAACTAAAATGTTGTTTCCTTTGTAAGTATTCTTACAAATTCACTTCTTCAAATAAGCTTACAGAACAATATATTCTTAAAGAGGCTTATTTGTTCAGACTGAAGAAAATATGTTTCAACGATAGAAGATTTTAAAGTACGTTTCAAAATGTTAGTATTTTGTTCTTGTGTGAAGTGAATACATAGTTGAGCTTATTATTTGGATCCAAGACTTGTCTTTACTATATTTTCTCATTACTATTTTAATAATAGTGGTTCTGTGAGAACAGTAGACCTCGCTTTGCATAGTTTTGGATATGTAATATTTGAATGCAAATATTAATACCTACATAAGGTTATTTATGCACCTAAAGGAAAGAAGAAAGTCCAATTTTTAATAGAATTTCAGTTGCTTGAATTTGCCACAAATTTTCCAATGGGCTTACTTAAGTAGACTTTTGAGCATAATGAGGACAAAAGTTTTAGCGATTACTCCCGTTCCCTTGGTCCTAGGAAGTCGAGTCTGATGTCTACGGGTTCGTCTAGCTAAGGCGGTGAGAGGCTATGATAAATAAGTATGATGAACGACTGCGCCCGTGGCACAGTCGTTTGTAAAATAAAGCGCGTTTGATATCCGTAAAAGTTAGCTTTTACAGTGTCTTTTGTTCTTCAGTAATTGAAATTATTTCATTCATTGTGTGTGGACTTTTACAACTAAATTTGTTTTAACCGCCTCTGTGGTCTAGTGGTACAACTACCGGTATCAGACCCAGGGGTCCCGGGTTCGATTCCCAGCGGGGGTAATATTGTATTCGGCTTGGTTGGTGGTAGGACTTGTTGTAAGTCCGCCTGGCTAGCTACCACCATCTTATCTAAGTCTGACGCCATAACAACAATGTTTTCAGCATTGTTGTGTACCGGCAGTTAAAGATAAGATATCCAGTTCCTCAGTGATTGGGGATTCCGGGAGAGGCGCGCTTCCATTTTCAGCCTTATCAATACTTAACATCAGGTATGATGACGGCTAAGAGTCTCCCCGTACTTCATAAAAAAAAATAGAATAACAGTAAAAATATGTTTATTGTTGACCCCAAATTTAACTATATCTCTACTCTCTACATAAAAAAATTGCATTAAACTTCGTTCTTTTTGAATGAAATGTAAAAAGAAATCCTACATACAAAAATGGCAAAAAAACAATCCTGGTGTCCATATAATCTGCCTAAAATTTGTAGCAATAATCGCAATAGAATATTTAGGTATTTCTAAAACAGATTTATCTTCGCCTCTTCTAAAGTGTCTTTCAATTGTCTACAGCTAATGCAGATAATATATATATATACATTACCGCCTGTAATGTTTTGGTGAATCAGAAAAGTAATAGCAAAATCAGAATAACTCCCTTCGCCTAAGTTTTAAATTGAACAATATCTTTAAAGATAAGTACAGTTTCGACAGTAAAATTGAAATTATCGTCGCATACTCGCAAGGAGCCCGAACGTGAACCAGAATAGTCCCCGTTCGGAATATTCAAATTCTTTGCCATATCCGATAATACCTCTCTCATGCAAAATGCATACAATATCATTCTTTACCCATACTAGAATGCTTTCCGGACGTAATTCATGTAAAACTGGCTTTATTTGAATTTTATGCGTCCAAATTTTTGGTGAATTTTAACCGTGGCGTTGCTCGGAGGGTCCATTTCCCCGTGTACTTATATTTTATTTTCTGTGTTCGATTGAATGTTTTACAAATGTTTCATTTTCATTTCGATCTGAATTTCGAGTACTGTTATTGAAATTCGAGTTACTGGATGCGTTTTTATTATATTAATTTGTCTGTAGAAATCTTAGGTACCTCTGAAATACCGCTTAGGATTTACTGTCGTAAAAATTCGCTTATTTTGTTTTATGAAGATAAACAGTTTTATAAAATTTACTGATAAAGCAAGTACATACTAATTATTGTCTACTTATCCCATGCAAATTAAAATATCTTGCCGGTTCTTTTCGTTACAAGGTCTCCCGCCGTAGGGTTTGTGAACCAATGGCGTAGCTTCGTTGACATAAAAAAAAATGCTTGTAACAGCCGAGACTAAAATACGAGTACAACAAACATATTAATTTTACAAATGCCATTGACATAGGTGATAAATCCAAACTCTGGCTTATCAAACCACACATCAATGTATATACATTAGTACTTTGAACTAATAAACTGAGAGATTTTACACAGAGTAAAAGGTAGGTAAGTACCTTACATTCTGTGACTGCTACTTTAACAGCCTTATCAACAACTAAGGTAAATAACAACTCTCCGAAAACAAGTTACAAACGAAAACATTAAGTCAACACTATCTCTAAAACTCCAAACAAAAGCAAGTCCCTAATCAAAGCACATTTTATCCAACAGAATTATAACTCGACGACCTATTGAAGCAGAAAACTTTTCAATTAAACAAGCCAGCTATTTCAATAGCTTCAATCGCAAATTTGCAACATAGTTGGTATTTAGAGGTATTCAATTTGTACCTATTCGTTATATGGCCGCGCGATTCATAAAGGACTCTAAAGGGGGAGTTGCTATAGATACAGTGGGGGGCCGGGCGTTGCTATAGGTGACCTGGGTTGCCCGGGTAGCTGTTCGAGGATGCTGCCTCGAGTGAGAAGAGCTTAATGAGCAGAACAAATTACCGGAATATAGGAAGATCTCGCGTTATTCGTAAATGCAAATTGCCTTGTTAATGAACAATGTGATGGTGCTTGACTAGTAAGTATCGGATAGAGCATAACGGTTTTTCTTTTTTTTACAATAGCTTCGGAAAAAAGTTTAAAATAAAAAAGTTCTTATTTCAATCCTCCACTGGAAAACGCTTAGTCTTCATTATACCTAGGTCCGTACCGCGCAAGTGGCGTCGGCATCGAAAACGGCTTCATTTGACAGATGGATGTGACACATTGATGCTTATTTTTGATTCAAATGAAAACTTACCAAAGACTAAGAGCAATATGTCACATCCTTCTGTCAAATGAAGTCCATGTCAATGCTCAGGACATTTGCGCGGTTGGGGTTGTTGAATGTTGATCCTGATCCTGATCTTGTTGAATTTGCAGCTACGCTGCAACTTATCGACGATGTTGTCATGATAGATCAGTTGTCAAATGTTTCTGATAGTGATGCGATCACCGACGTTGCATCCGCCGCTATCAAAGATGTCACTTTAAGAATCACGCGTCAGATAAGAACTTGAAGACCTATTATAAGTGATCTGGGTTGCCGGGCTGTCGAGGATGCTGCCTCAAGTGAAGAAGAGCTTAATGAGCAGAACAAATTACCGGAATATAGGAAGTCTCGCGTTATTCGTCGTCGTCGTCTCAGCCTTATGACACCCACTGCTGGGATCCTCCCCGAGGGATCTCTACGACGATCGGTCCTGCGCTGCCCGCATCCAGCGGTTTCCCACGTCGCGTTATTTATAAATGCAAAGTGCCTTGTTAATGAAAAATATGGCGGTAAGTCGCAATGATAGAGTTTGTGTGTTAAGATTTCAGTTTTTTTTTTTGTTCTTGTAGCCTGGGAAAAAGATTTGTTCTTTCTTTTTTGTGAGAAAAACGGGAAGACGCCATCATTATACCTGCTGTGCTAAGTAATCATAAGGCTGAAGGTGGAAGCGTGCCTTTCTGGAATCATCAACCACTGAGGAACTGGTTATCTTGGAACTATCTAGGAACTGGTAACTGCAGGAACAAACTTAGATAAGAAGATGGTAGCTAGCCAGGCAGACTAACAGCAAGTCCTACCTGCAATCATACCAAACACAATAATATAGACGATGTACGCTTCCTAGTTCCGTAGGCCTAGCACAAATAACTTTCGAGTAAGTATCCATGAAGTAAAGTGAAAAAATGTATGATATATTGAGCAGTGTTCCTACCGGACGTAAACGGAATTATATTTTCCTATACATTTTTATGACATTACGTGCTTGATACTTATGCGATACTATTTCAATAGTTCTAAGATCTAACCCTACCGATTCCTAGATCCGATTCCGGGTTCGATAACCAGGAACCTCTGGGTCTGATACTGGTGGTGTTACCCCAAAGACATAGAGGCGGTTTATAACGATGACTAGTTCCTTGTGACACTGTGACCACGACTTCTAAAACAATGTTGATACATCATGAAATCTTCTAGTGGAATACTCTAAAATATTTAAAAATTAATGTGGTACTAAATTATTTCCATTTTAATAAATATTGGGCATAAGAAATCTGTTAAGTAAATAGGTGCGATCATTTTACCTTTCTTTTGTATTTTAGTAAATTTTTTCTCGAATATGAAAACCTTAAAATTAATATTTCGTGATCCAAATTAAACAGCTAACGCCATCTACATTATTCTAGTTGAATGTAAATCATTTGTAAAATGCACAATGATTAAAAAGCCTAATACCAAACTATTTTATCACTACCTAAGCTATTCATTGTATTTTTTTTAAGGCTAAACAGTGAAATAATTTTATTTACATCAGAAAAGTCGCAATTTTAATAAAATGTACAGACAGCGCCATCTAGTAAAATTTTCCTGAACCTCTTGAAATAGCGGGGTAGCGAGGCAAGCGGGGACGAAGCCTCAATTCGGAAGTGCGGAGAGGTCGCTACCAGCGCGGCTTGTACCAAATCATGCGACAGCTTTGCCTCTATAGAGATGGCGCTTGTAGCTTCACAAGTGAAAACTAAAGAAATGTTACTTTTTATCGGGACATGAAAATGATGCTGGCTGGATGATGATGAATAGTCTAGGAAAGATAATGTATTTTGTTCGAGAAAATGATATTAATATTAGATCTTTACCTATGAATTCGCCGATTTGTATGAAGATTTTCAAAGAATGTTCGTTTTCCATACTAACAATTTTTGTTATATTTACTACCGCAAATGCTAATGCCACATTTTGCTATATTTTTATTTTAAAAATTATGAATAATTTATAAATTATGTTTAATAAAGTAGTCAACTTTGCTAATAAAAAAAGGAGAACCTTTTGAGATATTTTTTATAATTGTGTAACCTACACTCAAATTGTATTTAATTATTAATTATACTTGAGTATGCAATAATATTTTTAAAGTTTTCCCCAAAATCTGATTGGAGCATAGTTTTAAAGGCTGTGTGAAATTTAAAATGTTTTATCTTAAAAACAATTAAATCTACATGAGTGATTTTTTAATGTAAGGGCTCTTTATAACTAAAAAACACGATTAGTATATCAAAAGTCACCCCAGTAATAGCAAAAGAGATGGCCAAAGAGCCAAGCATTATGCTGAGTCGGTACCGTTTTGAGACAAACCTGTGCCTTTTTTGTGTTATTTTTATGTACCATTATCGTGTTTGTCTTAAATAAATAGATTTTTCATTCTTCTTTCATATTTCTTATAATATTTTTTTTTGATTGCCTATGTATTTTTTTATGTTTTCATTTTTCGACTTTTTTGATTTTGTTAGTAGCATGAAGGTTAATAAACTGGTTTTTGCTATGTTCCTCGCAATTTGTCCATATTTTTCACTCTTTAAACCTACCCTGGGCTACAAAAAACTTTTAAAAGCTAAAAGCAGCGAAATCGGCCAAGCCGTTCTCGAGTTTAAACGAGACTAACGCACAGCAATTTATTTATATATAATTCGTAATTAAATCCCTTGCGTCCCTGCAATTTAATTTATGAATTTATATAAAAGTTTGCTATGATGCACGAAGGAAGACTTCAGTTGTTCTAAACATTAACAATTTTATTATTTATTCTTTGATAAAAGGCTTTTGCCTAAACCCAAACGACGTCTGTTCACTAATAAAAAACAAACATAACGCATTGGTATATCAATTCCCTTGACGCCAAAACCTTAGCTGAATGTAAACAGCACGTGCCTGCGGCGTGTAAGCGACGTGTCGCCGGCAATTTGTTCGGACACTCGGACACTATCGGACACCGTCCGGGTGGACAGTATCGGGTCCCCCACGGCATTTACTGTACACGTGTTCTGTATCGAATCGGCTCTGTTATGCCCTGTTATTTTATACCGTTACATTTGGACGGTGTTTTAAATTTTATTGGAAATAAAAACCATTTAACTTGTCAGGTATTATATGAGATAATTATATTTAATTTTTGTATGATCGCCGCCAGTGAGCTCGTGATAGACGAGACATTAATTTAAAAGAAATTAAAAATATTTATCGTAAGATATATTTAATAGTATGAAAAGTCGAATAACCTTAGCTGGGTGTAAACAGTACGTGCCTGCGGCGTATAAGCGACGTGTCTCCGGAAATTTGTTCGGACACCCGGATGCTATTGGACACCGTCCAGGTGGACAGTATCGGGTCCCCCACGGCATTTAAGTCCACATGTGTTTTGTTTCGAATCGGCTCTGTTATTTTATACCCTTATTTGGATGGAGTTTTAAATTTTATTGGAAATAAATACCATTTAACTTGTCAGGTATTGGAGAATGATATAATAATATTTAATTTTTGTAAGACTGCCGCCGGTGGGCTCGTGATAGACGAGACATTAAATTAAAAGAAAATAAAAAATACGTATCGTTAGTCAAATAACCTTAGCTGCATGTACACGCCGCAGATACGTGCGCCTGCGGCGAGTAAGCGACGTGTCGCCTTCAATTTGTTCGGACACCCGAACACTATCGGACACCGTCCGGGTGAACAGTATCGGGCCTCCACGGCATTTGCTGTACACGTGTTCTGTTTCGAATCGGCTCTGTTATCTGTATGGAGTTTTATGAATTTTATTAGATATAAACCTCCAAAAAAGCAAAACAAAAAAGAACCAGTCTTATTATATTTTCATACGACGATTAAAACATCACTTGCATTGTTTTTTTTTATATTCATTTTATTTGGTTACCAAAATACAAAACACACAAAAATAAAGGGTAAAAATAAAAAGAAAATTTAAGACAAACCATGGAAAAAGTTTTAACAACTTTTCTTGTTTTTTTTTTCGTTGCACTTTCGAATAGGTCACGATAATGTTTGTATGAACTTTATTCAATATGAGGGTGACATAATTAGTCGGTGCAAATGTCGAGTAGTGATTAAAGGCAACGTGACCTTTGGACTAGAGTGGGTGTTAAAGCAGCACAAGCATATAGCTAGGATTATTGTTGCACTCATTCCTTTGAAAATTATAAAGTTTAAGACAGCTTGGTATATTTTTTCATTCGTTTTAAGTGAATTGAAACATGTTTGAGCAAGCTTTGCCAAAGGCCGATTTATTAAAAAAAAATATACAATAAAATACAGCACTAAATTAGAAATAAATAATAAGTTTTTTCATTATTTAACTTTTAAAATTCTTGCCAATAAAAAATAACAATGCATTTGAATGATCTCTATTGTAGTCGTAGCATGACTCCTGCTACGCCGTAGTGTCGTAGCACCGACTACGTAGTCGTAGTCCCCAATTCGCGGTTGTCACCCTCATACTAATTTGTATCACAATTTTGTTTACCTTATCTCTAAGAAACGAAACTTTATGCATATTTAAGGATTAAACAGATTGACTTTAAAATTACCGAAAGTTAATATCAACAGTCTCACTGTAGAATTTATTTAAAAAAATATTACTAAGCCCAAGTTATTCATGCGATGTCAAAAAAATCGTTACATTTCCGTTTGCTGGACATTGAGCCTTAAACCAAAACAAAGGCAACGAAACTAATTGCAGCAAACCTCTACAACCTCATTCGAGGTCGGATTTATGTCAGGGAGGCATGTCGGGAATTCGGCCGGACAGTTGAAAAAGGCGATAAAGGCGGCCTCTGGCTCTTCCTCGCTTTGCATAAAGTTTGGACGTTTTCGGCCTTTATGGGCCCTTGTCATGCATGTGATACAAGAAGTGTCTTCGGTACATCACCGATAGATAAGTTTCGGAAGCTTATGTGGATATATTAGACATATTGTTCAAATTTCAACATCTTATCCGGTAGGTTGAGATATTTTTCACATTACAACTTTATTTATCATCTGCTTGATAATCTATCCAGAACTTATCTGTCGGCGATAAAACCGTGTCTGGTTCTTCCTCGCTTTACATAAAGTTTGACCGTTTTCGGCCTCTATGGGCCATTATCATGTGATACAAGACGTTTGTCTTGAAATATGCATTGCTAAATCGCCTAGGTAGGTTTTTTTATGAAAAACGGAGGGACACTTAGCTTTCATCATACCGGATGTTACGTAAAAGGCTGAAAGGTGGAAGCATGCCTCTGCCAGAATTCCCAATTTTTTTATTTTAACCGACAAACAGTTCTAGACGTGGATTGAATTCGATGTATGTTCAATTGATTTTAATAAAATTAACTGCCCTGTGGTCTAGAGGTACAACTACCGGTATCAGACCCAGGGGTCCCGGGTTCGATTCCCAGCGGGGGTACATATTGTATTCGGTTTAGTTGGTGGTAGGACATGTTGTAAGTCCGCCTGGCTAGCTACCACCATCTTATCTAAGTCTGACGCCATAACAACAATGTTTTCAGCATTGTTGTGTTCCGGCAGTTCGAAATAAGATAGCCAGTTCCTCAGTGGCTGGGGATTCCGGGAGAGGCTCGCTTCCATCTTCAGCCTTATCAATACTTAACATCAGGTATGATGAAGGCTAAGAGTGACCCCGTCATATTAACCTATATCATATAATTAACCAAGAGTTTGGGTTAAAACTAATAAATTATTTGATTCCTTCCATAACGTTTGGACGTTTTCGGCCTTTATGGGCCCTTGTCGTGTGCGATAAAAAATGTATCTCGAGTGCCTTGAAGTATGTATTGCTGATTCAACTATATTTAAACTACCTGTGAGCCTAATTTCATCCAAATCTGGGCGCGGGTTCAAGTGACGTTTCAGCGACATGGGACATGTGGTTTTTTTCTAGTATCTTTTCTTATTTAAAACTTATTTCATCTAAACCCTTGCAGCTGTTAAACGTGATTCAGTTAGAAATCTCGAAATCAAGTATGATGAAGGCTAAGATTCTCCCCGTCGTTCATTAAAAAAAAAAAACATTTATATCACAAATAGTAGAGCTTTAATAAGTATTTCATTTTATAAATAAATTATTAATTTAACCTTAATACGTTCCGAAATATCGTTTCTAAAAAAACAGCCGGGAAGTTCCCCTACTGTACAGAACCAGCAAATAAAAAATAAATAATATAAATAGACATCCCAATCAGCCTATTCTCGCACAGCGCCTATATTAACAGCCCCTGCACAATAATACACGACCGATACAGTGGTCAAACGTCGCAACCCTTTGCATCTGACGTCCGAGATAAGTACCCCATACGGCGGCGCCCACACGGGTCGTAATGGCCCGCCGTTGTCACATGCATTTGTAATTAAGCTTTGTGGCCCACTTCTGTGTACAATGTCTTTGAGAAACTACTAGTTTATCTATAGTCTATAGTCTGAAGAAAATTAAGGAGAAAGCTAAGTCTCAGTAGCTCAGAGGTAGAGCATTGGACCGGCTTTCTAGAGGTCGTGGGTTCGAGTCCCATCTGAAAATTCATTTAAATTTTTTCAATATTTTTCTATTTAAAATTTATGAAAAGAGAAAGCATAAATATAACGAAGGCAATTTAACGACCATATAATAAAACAATACACTTCATTATGTATTCGCATAGACTAGAACATTACAATTAGATTTTTTATCAAAGCGATCTCTTCCACACAAGTGTGTGGAGAAATCAACAGAGAAAGAAGAGTATAATATTGACTGACTAAAGTCCTCCTTATCCATCCATAAGGAAGGCCAGTGCCCCAGCAGTGGGGACATTAAATTTGGCTGATGACAAAAAGTCCAACGAGTACATTGAAATTCAAGTTTTTGTCTACTAAAATGTTAATAAAGTTGATTGGACTAGGTTGATAACATTATAATATTATACTAAATATAAATGTTGTCTATATCTATATTATGATAATTATACATAGAGGAAAGATTTGATTGTTTGTTTGTTTGCAAAGAATAAATTCAAAAACTACTGAACTGATTTGGATGTTTTTTTACACAGATATTAGATAGCCTTTTTTATACTAGGAGAAATGGCGAATCGAAATGTTGGACTCATCTGGACCTCACTAGCAACTAAAACTCCTAGTACTTGCCCTCCAGGCCGCCATTGGTCACGGGGGGTAAGGTTCGCAATCACCCCTAAGACCAGGCGGCCGTGGCCCCATAGGGCCCCCTCGCGGAAAGGAGATGGCCGAGCAATTTGACCATCCCCCCAACAGGTGAAACCGTGCAATGCAGACGATGGCACACCCGCCACCGCCCACTGGTCCCACCAAGTGGAGTGTATTTGCACCCTCCTGTTCGCGAGATGCGCATCCCGGACCTCTCTGTCGTGAGAGCGGTAGAGAGCGCTCGCGGTCGTCTGCGGAGGTATTAGATAGCCTGGTTATGAACATAGAATACATTTTATCCCGACATTCCCACGGGAACGAGAACGCGGGTGAAACCGCAAGCGGCCACTAGTGCTAAAATAACTCTGTAGTATGTTACATTTTTACGTTTGAAACAATAAATCGATTATGGTAAATTTTAAATAGAAAAATATTGGAAAATATTAACTCGGCCACAAGTGAATTCTCAGACGGGAATCGAACCCGCGACCCTTCCTATTTAAAATTTACCATAAGTATAAAAAAAAAGGAAAGATGCAAAAGTTACAAAATCATAAAATAAATCGATTGTGAAGATATTTTGGTATAGAATTGATCGATTTGACCTTGGCCAAAAAATTTTAGCGAACGAAAAGATCGAAATATTAAGTCGTTCGCGGAACGGTAGTAATGTAGTATATCCATAAAGGTTCATTTTAATTCTGAAATATCTAGAATAGCCTCCATTTTCTGTCTGTACCAAGTAATCATTATAAAGTTTTATTCCGCTTTGATGAAGGTAGCTTGTAAATTATATGTCGTAAAGAAACACCATTTATTAGCCGAAATTAGAAAATGGGTGGTAGTAAAGATTTTTACAACGGCTACCCTCGTTGAAATAAAATCTTAGCTGCATAAAATATGGAGGCATTAGAACCACTTATTACTACAAAATGTGTTTTTATATTTTTTCATGATTTTGTTGCAAAAATTGCTTTATTATGGGTTAAAACCTGTTAATTAATTTAGTTAAAATTATGTTTTTTTTTATTTTATGTTATCACTAGCTTCCACGGTCTCGCGTGGTTCCCGTTCCCGTGGGAATATCGGCATAAACAGTAGTCTATGTTACTCTCCGTTCTTTTAACTGACTCTATGCCAAATCTCAAATAGATTGGTTGCTTAGTTAGGGCGTGAAGAAAGGACAAACAAACACACTTTCATATTTATAATATTCTTAGTAACGATATGGGGAAATATATTTTGTAAACTTCCCGTTCTTCTAGGAAGTGTAGCATGTGCAGCCCGTCGTCTCAGCCACATGACACCCACTGCTGGGTATAGGCCTCCCCCAAGGATCTCCACAACGATCAGTCCTGCGCAGTCCGCATCCAGCGGCTTCCCGCGACCTTCACCAGATCGTCGGTCCACCTTGTCGGGGGCCTACCCACGGAGCGTCGTCCTGTGCGCGGTCGCCATTCCAGAACCTTTCCGCCCCAACGGCCATCGGTTCTTCTTGCTATGTGTCCCGCCCACTGCCACTTCAGCTGAGCAATCCTTCGAGCGATGTCAGTTACTTTAGTTCTCCTACGGATCTCCTCATTTCTGATTTGATCACGTATGGAAACGCCGAGCATAGCCCTCTCCATTGCACGCTGGGTGACCTTGAGTTTTCTTATCAGACCCATAGTTAGCGACCACGTTTCACTACCGTAAGTCATCACTGGCAACACACACTGGTCATAGACTTTTGTCTTAAGACACTGCGGTAAATTGCACGCGAAGATTTTACGGAGCTTCCCGAATGCTGCCCAACCGAGTTGGATTCGACGGGAGATCTCTTTCTCGAAGTTGATTCACAATCGTTCGACAACGGAATTATTTTGAATTCTGTGCTTTGTCTTTGTCTATCTGAAGCGAGTGACTGTAACAATGCATACATCCGCTCTCGGGAACGTTTCTTAATGTTTGTGAATGTCGATAAAAGATTTGTCTTCATTGGATTGTCATTTTTGCAAAGCAAGCAGACATGTTCATACATACAAACAGTTGTATTTTGATGGAATCGCACCCTTGGAACTCAGAGCAGATGACTAAAACTACCCCCTGCATCACGTCACGAACATAAATGAGCCATTCTTCAGATTTAATTTAGTAAAAAAAACTTACACAGCCCAGATTTAACCAGTAACAGATATGGGAAACCAAGCTGAGCATATTTCTTAAATAACTAGCGAAAAATTCCGAAAAGGAAAAAATATACCGTCTACAAAATGCCAAAGGAAAGGTGGAGAGGCGAAAGAGCTTTTATGGTACAACTTCGGCGTACTGTGTCGTGCTCAGGGCGTTTACTAGGTATGACCGGGTGGGGCAGCAGTAATGGCGATTTAATGTGTGCTGTTTTTTTTACCAGACAATCCCCAAATTACATTAATAATTTTACAAAAGGACAAAAGCTCTCATTTAATTAAAATAGTTGAAAAATTAAAACATTACGGTTTAAGCTGCTTCAGTTGATCAAAGACTAGCTGATTACGATTTTAACTTATTTACGTTATGTTTTAAAAGAATAATATGAAACTAAAATAGTCGCATATTCTAAATAAGTTTTTGATCATCTTTGCTGTGGATTTAGTATTACATCATAATTTTTAACCGACTTCAAAAATAGGAGGAAGTCCTCAATTCGACGGAATCTTTTTTTTATGTATGTTACTCGATTACTCGAAGACGGCTGGACCTATTTGACTAATATTTTTTGTGTTCGAAAGGGTATACTTCCCATGTGGTCCCATTGTCATCATTACTTGATAGCTTAGTTTGCTTCCGTGGAGACAGATCAAATGAACAGAATATAAAATAATTTTAATCCATACAAATAAAACAATACCGTGACTGACAGACAACGCACTACCCAAACTGCTGAACCGATTAAGCTGAAATTTTGCCACACAGGATCCTTTAACGATGTATGTGTGTACTAAGAAAATATTTTTTGATATCAAAAAATCTTTTCCGCGTGAAACTAAAAACTTAGAAGTGAAAAGTGAATCCCAATTTGGTCAAAAGGTGTGATACTCTACTAAAATGTGCTGACTCTTCACACTTGATACGACTGTATAATTTAAATGTTCACGTGCGTCCTTTTGCCTTTTAGTGGCAATACTCATTTCAGTAAATTTAGTTCACTTCTAAATAATAATAAAAACATATTTTCACAACCCGCCACCACTACGACCACCGCCGAAAGAAACAGAAGGAAAAAACTGCAGCGGCGGGCGCAAAACGTCTACGACAAACATCGTACCCGAGCCCCACCGATCTTTTGTAGATATGCAAAGCGACGTTCTTTGTAACATGATCTTATTGTGCCGAGAAATCCCCGGCGCCGATGCGAATACAAAACAACTTATGTCGATTTAGAAATTTATTAGGATACCGGTAAAATTTTCATGCTGCACGCGCATTTCGACGGGTGCAACGAGATATAACATTCCGGTTTTGCATTTTGCAGTTCTGGTTCTCATCTTGTGGTAAAATTCAGATCTTTGGGATAAGGTGGGAATATTAAGCGATTTTGTTTCGGATATTTCGATTTTCGACGTTCCTGCAACTGGTGGTTCAAATTATTGTTTGAGTATCAAAGGTTTTCTTGGGAGAAACGTCTGTGCTGTGATTAAGATGGACATTCCTTAGGTGTTCAACCCATAGGTAACGATGTTCTTCATACGTCGACAATTGTAAAATAATGCAAAGATATAAATCTAGAACAATAATCTTGTCTTCAACTATTTTTTAAAATAGACATTGTGAATCCGAAACTGAAATCATAATTAGCGTACTTAAACATATTTCACATGTAATATATTATTATAGGTATTAAGAAAAATATTTAAAAGACAAAATATTACATGCCTAACCTCATCAATAACAGATATTTGAGAGAGAAAAATTAACCATCGAGCGCTACACGCACGGAGCGCTTCTTTCCATCCCTAATTTATATATTCCCTCAGGAAATTAAGGGTGGTCACATTACTCACGCAACGCGTTATTTACAGAAAACGGTTACACTTGCGTTTATGGTTTTACCCAAGTTACATTAAAAGAATTTCATTGTGAACGTTTTGTATTAACTTTATTACAGTACTACTTCACTATGACCACTTAGCGATTCCTTGCTCAAACCACGCCAAAGTCGTACTCGGTTTCGACATTTGACACTTATGACACATATGACTGACAAATTTTAAAGTTATTTTATTTGCTTATCTTCTTAATATATATAAATCTCCTGTCACGATGTTTGTCCGCGATAGACTCCTAAACTACTTAACCGATTTTAAATTAAATTGGCACACCGTGAGCAGTCTGGTCCAACTTAAGAGATAGGATAGCTTTGATCCCAAAATTCCCACGGGAACGGGAACCACGCGGGTGAAACCGCGCCCGGCCTTTAGTAATAATATATATAAATCTCCTGTCACGATGTTTGTCCGCGATGGACTCCTAAACTACTTAACCGATTTTAAATTAAAATGGCACACCGTGAGCAGTCTGGTCCAACTTAAGAGATAGGATAGCTTTGATCCCAAAATTCCCACGGGAACGGGAACCACGCGGGTGAAACCGCGTCCGGCCCCTAGTTAACTATATAATGTGTGAATCTCATGTACTTGTGCAATAACTAGATAATTTGTGAGAGTCAAGGAGAAAACGAATTTTGAAAATGACGAAACCAATTACGACATTGGTGTGGTTTGAACAAGGAATCGCCAAGTAGAAGTGAATAAGAGCCCTGAGCTAGGAGTGAAAGAATGACATAGACAGTGACTGCAGCTATTTTCCAGTGCAGATAGTAAAAGAATGAAGGAGATGGGCTGATAACCTATAACTTTGTTTCTGGAGAAGATCTTTGACCCAACCATCGTTAAAAGTACAGGAATCTATTTATTCTGTGGTACAGGTAGGCCGTTGAGGCGGAAAGGTTCGGACCGGACGACGCTCCGTGGGTAGGCCCCCGACAAGGTAGACCGACGTTCTGGTGAAGGTCCTTGGGGGCCTATACCCAGCAGTGGGTGTCATGATGTTGACACGATGACAAATAGACAACAACACAAATCAAAATAAAAGTACTAAGCTGTAACTTAGTAGTAGATCAGACAATGTATGATTTCGCGCCACATACCATTTTCATAAAAAGACATGATGAACTTAGCCTTGTGTCTGATGATACCAGCAAACATCCCAAGTGAACCTTCAAAAGATACTAATGCAAACAAACATTATAAGCAACTAGCGGCCGTACGCGGTTTCGCCCGCGTGGTTCCCGTTCCCGTGGGAATATTGGAATAAAAAGTATCCTATATTTCAATCCAGGTTATCTTTGTTCCAAATTTTAACCAAATCCGTTCAGTAGTTTTAGCGTGGAATAGTAACAAAAAACAAACAAACTGCCATACTTTTGTATTTATAATGTTAGTAGGATTAGTATTTTTAGGTGCTAAAATTTTTATTTTGTTCCATTTATCATTATCAGCAAAGATAAGTAGGTTCCAAAATACGTCTGTACCAACATCATTTGAATAGCTCAAATGTCTCCAGAGGCCATTTGTTTTGTCTCCACAAATCGGCTACCCGCAACGCCGCCGAGAACCCATTCCCTGTCCATCCAGTGTGACAATGACAAGTTGAAGATTGCACGACGCCTGCAGATCGCACCGGCCGAAATTGATCGGAGTAATTTGGCCGAATCGCACCAAATCGCACCCGAGATTCGCATTTATGCGATACCCAAGATATGAAGACGGCGATTGATGGGGGGATAGTTTTGGATGAAGTGGGCTAGGCTGATGAACCGTTGCTTGAGAAATGAGCGGTTTGATAAGACAGCTCAACAGGAATTCGTGTGAAATAAAACAACTTTTACGTATATGAAAAGCGCTATATTTCACGAACTAAGTTGTAATTGTCCGATTTTTTTGGTGTTTAGGGGTTTTTGATTTTCCAGACGTTGCCTTAGTAAATGTCTAACCGTATCCGAACGAAAAAAACAAAAACTTTTCGAGGGTAGACTTATAAGTAGCCAGTCATCCCTTGACCACGGCAACTGAAAAGGTCACAGAAACGTCGGGAAAATCAAGTAACCCCAAAAAAAACAAAAAATACGGACAAATTTCAACTTAAGTAATTCGTGAAATATAGCGCATTTTGATATCATGATTGTAAAAGTTGTTTAAATTCAATGAACAGTGCACGCCAAAATATAGCCACTCGTATGCCGATGTACGTAGGAATTCGTGTGTCTTTGGTTTTGGTAGTTAAGCGGTAAAAAAATTGTCTCAAAGTGAGCGACTTGTTGTTTGATATTAAATCAAACAACGAGACGTGAGTTGCTACTACTGTTATTGAAATATAACTACTACCATATTTAGTTTCATAGTTATTCGTGTCAAATGTTTCAATACATTCCAAGGAACATGATCACTGAAAGATGTCTTAAAAAAATAGTAAGAAATATACCTACAACCAAATGAATAGGTATACAAAATGTATAAAAACCTTACACTGATATGCCTGTATTCCATGATATATGATATTCATAGACGACCTCCTTGGTAGAGTGGTCACCGGTTTCAAGGTGTCGCCTACTCTGAGGTCCCCGGTTCGAATCCGGTAGGGGCAAATGTTTGTATGATGAATACGAGCATTTGTATCTGAGTCATGGACGTTTATGTATATTTCTACACATAAATACTTATATATGTATAATTATATTTATTTATATCCGTTACCCTAATATCCCATAACACAAGCTTTACAGTGCTTAATTTGGGGCTAGGTTAATTGGTGTGAGTGTTAGAAATATTTATTTATTTATTTATTTATTATATATTCAAATTAAAACCATTTCTAAAAATGTAACACTAAAGTTTTAAAAGTGTATGTAAATGAACAATGTATTCAACAAATCACAGACAGCCTTCAATCGCGTCGCAAAAGTACCAATTGTCTCCGCCCGAACAATCCACTCAATTCCCTAGATGTGGGGCTCATTTTGCTCCCAATCGTGGGTTATTGTGAGATTTAAAATGATTTCACCGTATAGTCGGGTACAATGTCGCGAGAGCAATTTCTGCTCGCGTTCAGTCAAATCGTGCAAAAGTCATTGGTAGATGGCTCGACGAACGACGAGGCATCGGTGACAGAAGGCTGCCAATACATTTTACTTTAATTGATTTCGTCTTTTCTTTTAAACGTGATGTAAATTGCAAACCGGTTTTTTAGGGGTCATAGATTTGATTGAAAGATGATTTATATTCACTCCTTTTGAGCAAAAGTAAGTTAAATAGTACATAATTAATACTAATAACTTACATATACAGGGTGTTAGAAGACCCAAAACGAAGCCGTAATATATGCGTAGTGTACATCAAACTAAATAAGAAAATGTAAAAATAATAGCTGGGAAACAACTTTTATTTTTCGTTTTAAAAACGCGTGTTATTTTTACACGCCAAAAAAGACGCGTGAAACAACGTATGCGTGTGCCTAGAGGGTACAAGTAGGCGGCTAGCATCCAGTTACTTTGATTGGTATTGCATTGCGGTTTTGTAACTTTAAAAGATAATCTTTAAAAATAAATATTGACTTTGATCCTAAATAACTCCTTAACTGTCAGGTTCCTAGATTTGGCCCCATACAAGAAAAGGATAGTAACAATGGGTAGAATACGTGGTTTTTATTTTCTTTATGGGTATTTTAACACCCTGTATAACATTGCATAATTTTAATATGAATTAAGTAAATGATTCCTACATAGGTTTACATACATTGTCCTCTGTATAAAAAATACTTTTCAAAATTCAATTCAGCATCGTCCCTATAAAACTTGTCTGAATGAAGTAAAAATACGTATATGTATATAATGCTCCAACGTGCAATGCCAATTTCACGGAAGATTTCGCATACAATTCTGAGAGCTATACACTGTACGCGTTGAGGCAAAATAGCTCAGCCACAAAGTACGTAAGGCAGGTGGGCTCCCAACCAAAGAGAAAACTCGGTACATTATGATGCCTATCACGAAACTTTCGAGTAAGTATCGAAAAAGTATCGTCGACGAATGTATGACGTATTGAACAGCGCCAGAGTTAATATCGGACGTAAACGGTACTACATTTTTTGATGTGACGATTCGAATACTTTCTCGATACTATTTTGAAACTTTTTCGTGCTATGCTAGCCTTATAGATGTGATTTCTCAAACGTAACGACAACTTGCATGTACAGATGACGTTACGTTTACAGGCGTTTTCGGGCACTTTCAACAAATACTATGAACACTCTAGCTAATTAATAACTACGTACAACTTCGGAAGAATTCGGGCAACACTAGCGAACCTAGTGGTGGGAGATTTAGAGCTTTTATGAAAACAGCGAAGTCGTAAATTTCTTGCCGCAATGGCTGCCAACAGACAGCGTTATTAAATAGGTTACAAATAAAATGAATGTATGAGAAACTTCGAGATTTGTGTGTATTTACTAGTTTGTACTATAGTACATATTTGCTTTTAGTAGTATTTCGTCGCTACTGCCAAAATAAAAAAGCGGTATTATTGACATTACATTAATTTCTACTTAAATACAATTTGCTTACAGTAGTATTTTAAAATTTAGTTAGAAACATCTAGAAAGGAGTTGTACAAGTGTCAATAAAATTCCACAATGTCACATTATATAGCCTACAGTACATGGCCAGGCAAATTTTACAAATATGCGGGAGATTGTCTTCTGGTAACTTTTTATTTTGTGGCAGAGCTCAGAGAGAGTAAACAATATCAGGCATAGGAAGCATTCATATTTGTGAAAAATTATCTGGTAGTAGGCTTAAAAACAATATTTGCATGAAAAGTCATACGTAATATAATACATAATATAATTATATAAAGAAATACGAAATGTTCGTAATTTTAAATTGATAATATCAGGATAATATTGAACAATAAAACGATATAATTTTTATCGTTTTAGTAACATTTAATTGAAGGAATATAAAGTAATGTATTATAGGGATCTGGAAAAGTAATAAATTTTATAGCAAACTGATTGTTTTGGAGATTTCAAAATTTTGTTGCAGGGACATAATTAGGTACAAGAAATAGTTGATTGACCCACTAGCACTTATGAACCCAATGGTTCGCAAAGGAGATGGTCAGATTTTCTATAGGAGGTGGGGTGTGGCCACCGACAGAGAAGTAATTCATACTGGTTATTTTTTCTAATATATTAAGCACTAAAAATATTTAAAAGCATCCTCCATTTATTTTAAATAATTTATTTTATTTATTTTTGAAAATTTTTTCGTAGTCGACCATTGGTGTTGGTTGGATGAAGGTATGATGTCTTTTGTTTCAAACACATAAAATATCACCGATTTATTTCTATCCAATTTGGGTGTTACTATGTATCATGCCGTGTTTTGGGCTTCTAATTTCGAATGTATTCTATCGAAATATTTAAAGGAAGTAGGTAACCTCGCTGGCCGCTTGACATGACTTTGACACTTTGATGACAGCTAACGTCAACGTCAAGTAGAGGTGCATTCGTTCTGAAACTTAAACTGAAACTAAATACGCTAGTGGTATTTTTTTTTACAAATTACAAGAGAATGGCGGATTTTTTAAATTTAATAATTGTATTATCCTAAAGCATAAACCCAAAGCTTCAAATGGTATAAATATCGACTCAGTCGGAAGAGGCACCCCACTTCTGTCCGTCTCCTTTGACGGAGGGAGACCTTGTAACGAAAAGAACCGACAAGAAACTAGCCAACTTATGTTTTCTTCTTTTTATATATACTAATATTATAAAGCTGAAGAGTTTGTTTGTTTGAACGCGCTAATCTCAGGGACTACTGGACCGATGTAGAAAATTCTTAGACCATTAGAAAGCTACATTTTTCCCGAGTGACATAGGTATATTTTATCCCGATATTCCCACGGGAACCGCGCGGGTAAAACCGCGAGGATCCGCTAGTCTCTTTATAAACATTCTATCTCTAAATTCTAGTCAAATTGATCTCTTAATTTTCGTTTAATGTTACTGAATATCACTTACATGTGTGCTAATGTAATATCCATGTGGGTCTCGTATTATCTAGTATAAGGGTGAAATTATATCGCTAAACCTTGAAATCCTAACAGCAAGATAGCGGTATTATATTACGTGTGAAGGTACGGTCACAGATATAAAATCTTACCAGATATGACATAATTATATTATTGTTAAAAAAAAATTAAGTCGCTATACGACTGCAGCGAGCTAGCAATAAGAAAAGGACGCGCGTGGGAGCGAGACAGATTTTGCAAATTAGGCAAAAAAACACGAAATAACTTCGTAGTAAATATCTATAGCAATGATAATGATATGACATATTTATATTATTGTTAAAAAAAACTTATCATGCCTAAGTCGCTATATGATTGAAACGAGATAGCAATAAGAAAACGACGCGCGTGGGAGTGAGACAGACCACGAAATCACTTCGTAGTAAATAACTATAGCAATTTTAGAGAAAATGAAACTACACGATGTTACATATTAACAGTGTCCACTAATTAAACCAATTTCCGTATACTGTATATACTATACGTATATATAGTATACGTATATACATTTGAGTATAACCTTGAATTTTCGTCTTTTAAGAGGTATTTAAAAAAAAGGTGTCGAGACAAAATCATAAAATCGTGTTTCTGAAACTTTACAAATCTAAATAAAGGTATGAAGAAGTTATATCTTATTACCAGATTTGTAACATCTCTAACCGTCCTTTAGTTTAATAACAAAAAGTACGTACTTTTTCTGTATATTGACTTAAAAAGATGTTAAAATTTCCCTTAGTGTACCTATTTAAATAAAAAATGTTTCGTAGAAAGTGTTCGTAAACGTGAAATGTTTCAGACGAAAAATTATAAGAAACTAAAACTGACATTACTTATGTCTTCCTGAAGATTTGAAATATAATTTATCTGCATTAGTCATATGCATTAGTAGTATGTGCTTGGTTCTATAGTTTTTTTCAGTTTTAACAATTGCTGGAAAATTTCAAAAATCATAAAGTGAACATGGCCGAAATCTATGATATTATCAATAAGGAAGAATATCTTTAATAGATTTACAATACAGGCCTATAAGTATCACATTTTAAATATAATTAAAATTTTATACATCAGAAAAAAATATCTGCAAAACAAATATCTGTGTAATCGAAAGCTCTCTCCATCTCAAAGTTAATAAACACAAATCTTGGCACCAATAGGTTTGTCTTTAGTACCTGAGACTGAGAGAGAGAAACTCGTCGAACAGCACTTTCCAGTAATCGAGCATCCGTGGCATCCCTATCAAACGCTCGTTTGCACAAAGTATAGACTCGAAGTATATCCAGAACGGCGGCGAACACGGGCCGAATGGCTTTACGAACACTTTTTCCCTATTTCCGAAAGAATAAAAAGAACTCAAAGGGAACTTCATGACTTTTGTTATGGCGTGTCGCTTTTGGTACGCCTTTGGCACGTTCGCTCGCAAATTTTATACAGGGTGTTCCAAGCCTGGTGGATATATTTTTTTTAGAGATAGTTGATCAAGCGGCCTATTAGGAACCGCAAGGAAAAAATCTGTTCTCACCAGATTGCAATATACGATTTTTTTATGATTTTTTTTAAATATCTCGATCTTGTTCAAGAATTCTTTTTTTTTCACTTATTTTGTCATTTTCTTTGTTGTATGTATTTACCTGATAGGTTTTTTCTTAAAAAGTGAAATATCCAGGCTGATCGGTTGGTTTAGGTTATTTTTTTTATTAATCTAAAAAATATCGATATTCGTATTTCCTTGAGGTCCTATCTGAAAAAAAATATCTACCAGGCCTGGTCCACCCTGTATAAACCTTTTAGCCGCTCTATTGCTTTGTAAGTGTCATGTTAAATTTATAATAGCCACTTTTAGTTTAGGCAGAACTAATTTTGGGCGCTCACCCGTTTTATAATATGAGCTTCTTAGCGTGTGACGCTTCCCGAGTGCTTTTACTGTTAATTCTTTAGTAATGGCTTTGCGTCTTCATTTAGTAGTCCATTTTGTAAGGAGCTTGGAAGAGGCTTTACAATATTCTATTTAAGGCTTCCTCTTCTGGATTCTTTTAAATTTCTTAACATTTTGGAGACTACTTGAACATAGAGGGGCTTCACCTTCTTCTTAAATTCTGCTACTCGTACGTAATTTAAATAATTAATAAAATATAAAAATCACAATGAAATACCACTCTTGACCGATCGGTTAATATTATGCATTTACAGTCCAAAAATCACGTAACTACAGTTTATAAAAAAATGACTATAGTTAAAATAGTCGCAGCGTCAGAATATGACCAGCGGCGCTAGAACGAAAACAGAATAAAATATTTGCAAAATATTTGTGTCGTCAAGTCAACAAAATTTATAAAGGACCTACTAATCTATAAAAGACGTTCACAAAACTAATTTCTTAAAAAAAAATCAGCCTTCTTTTTCTTTTCGAATATTATTCGCATTTTTTCGCATAGGATTAGGATTTTCGAAAACAATATCATTTACCAGTTACCGACTGTTTTAATTACAGGCATAAGAGTATCTAAGTTTGTAAAATCTCTTAATAATATTCTTATCATACGATTACCTCTAGGTCTTGCAAATAAGGTTCATTTTCGCACGTTTGTCTCGCCCACCGTACGCCGTGTGCTTGTCAAAGGATTACCTACATCTTAACATTGTATGTGACCTTGCCAATCGTACGCAATGCAGGTTTTTAAAGCTGTATTGATGAGAATGAAAAGGTTTTTCTATTAGTTAGTAACTCTTTTATTTATTCGTTCACAATATGGTATGATTGCGACCTACTTGAATTGCATTTTACACTTGAGAATGTAAAAAGTTTTTTTTTAATAAAATTTTTGCTAATTCTTAAAGTACGTATTAAATATATGTATAAACTATTTGTTCATGTACTGTATGAATAATGTTTAGATGATAGTTCTATGTTGTTTCCCAACACGACTTACATATTCTTTGGTGACGTGAACAAAACCGTTTAATTTCGATCTAAATCTAGTTAAAAAAAAGATTATCACGAATTGAAACTTTCTCGCTTTTTGAAGTCGGTTAAAAAAGAACACCTTTTAGTGATTTTAACAAATACGTAAACGCTAGATTCTCTTATATAAGCAAATTCCATTTCTAAAAAGACTCAGTCTGCAGCCATTATTTTTTAATCATTTCCAATCAGACACCATCTAATCTCGAAAGCAGCTTAAAAGAAAGCTGGTCGTCAACCACTCGTTTTTCACGTTCGACTAGTAGCTTTAAATAGCTTAAAATCAGCGTCAATTTGTTAGCCAGCTTAAAAATCAGGCTTCAAGCTAAGCTGGAGTGATTAAGCCGTTTAAGCGAGACCACCTGATGAGATCATTACCTTTTATCGATTGTTCAGGATTAGAGACCAAATCGCGGGAAAAGTGAAAGCCGTTTTAATAAAAAAAATTGAGGAATTTAGAAAGAATTTATAATACCTTTCGAAAAATGAATCGGAGTTCATACCAGTATTACATTATATGAGAATTATAAGATCATATTTCTATCAGGCATAACTAAACACTGGCATATCCTATCAATTATAAAAGGGTTTAAAAAGGGCGTCAAAGCCATATTCCTAAGTGGATTCCATGACAGTTCATTTGTTTATTTCCTACGGAATTTGCTTCTAGTAAGTAGTTTCAACCGCCTCTGTGGTCTAGTGGTACAACTACCGGTATCAGACCCAGGGGTCTCGAGTTCGATTCCCAGCGGGGGCACATATTGTATTCGGTTTGGTTTGTGGTAGGACTTGTTGTAAGCCCGCCTGGCTAGCTACCACCATCTTATCTAAGCCTGACGCCATAACCACAATGTTTTCAGCATTGTTGTGTTCCGGCAGTTCGAGATAAGATAGCCAGTTCCTCAGTGGCTGAGGATTCCGGGAAAGGCTCGCTTCTATCTTCAGTCTTATCAATACTTAACATCAGGTATGATGAAGGCTAAGAGTCTCCCGTCGTTCGTAGAAATAAATATAAAAACATTACCTAAAAACTTATTAATTTAAAATTCTAATTTTGTTATAAATAGCAAAATCAGAGATAGAAAATTGGTTCTTTGGTTCAGAGTACCAGTGAACTAATGAAATGCTTATTAAATCTCATAAATTATTTTAGTCTTTATTATCTAAGTAATAAAGCTTAACACTTGTTTTTAAGCTACAAGGAGTCGTTAACTTTTTACGTTTACAATTAGTGTTCATTAAACTGACCTCATTGAGATCTGGGATTAAATTAATGAAAGCCGTTAATGATTAAGCCTCAATGGGGCCCTTAATTATGGCTTTGTTCTTTATAATTTTTATTACTGTAGCTTTTCAGTAATTTTGTAATTCGAGTAAAATTCTTTGTCAATAAATAGGTCTGTTTGTTTTTTGTTACTTTTTAACGGAATAAGTACTGAATGGATTTGGATGAAATTTGGTATGTAAAAACTTCAAAAGTGGACTAACACATAGGGTTTTAATCCCGAAAACAGGGAACAGGAATCACGTGGGTGGAACCGCGGGCGACCGCTAGTATAAAAATATTTACAAGGGGCCACTACACTATGTTAAATAATCGTTTTTAGTTTCAACAATGGACTTAAAACTTCATTTGCATTGTCATTTTTCTATTACATATATTTAACGACCTGTTTGGCGCAGGGGTACTAAACCCGCCTTCTGCGCCAGAGGTCCCGGGTTCGATCCCCGGACAAGACAAATATTTGTGTGCATGAACATGTCTATTTGTCTTGGTCTGGGTGTTTAATATGTATATTATGTATGTATTTACAAAAAATAAAGTATATAAGTATATTTATCAGTTATCTAGTATCCATAACACAAGTTCGTCGTGAAACTTAACGTGGGCTAGATAATTGGTGTGATTTTATGCAATTACCGGGACCTCTGGCGCAGAAGGTGGGCTTAGTACCCCGAATTATGGCTATATGGATTTTTATAGTCAACAATTTGGATAAGTCTTTAATGTAACAAATAGAATGATAAGAGGGGACACGCGCAAAAATATATAGTGTGTATGTCTTTGTGAATTCTGCATTTGATTTAAACAGAACCGCTTCGCCACGCGCTTGCGGTTCGACATATTACTGTTAAATTAATTTATAATTTTGAACATTTGCCTACCCGTTATGCGGGGAATTGATTCAGAATCATGCCATTACCTATTAACATGTTTAATAAGCATTTTATATGAAATTATGAACGTACTGTTGCATGGCTTTCAAATGATTTCAATGGTTTGGTCGTTAGTACATCATTTATCGGTTGAATTTTGTATTGTATGTTAAATTCAATTAATGACGTCGTTATAGCTACTTAATGTTAACAACTTGATTTGGCATATTTCTAGCAAAAAATAGCTGTAATTTCCAGTGGTATATCTATCTATATACATAATTCAGGTTTGCAAAATTTGTGACGACTCGATAGGGACTTTGGCGCGTAGTACGCGGCCGAGTAAGGTATCAAATTAAAGGTACTCGAGTCTATTTGTTCAAAAACTATAAAATATACAAAATGTTAAACGTGATGATCACAAACTGCAATTAAAAAGTGTCATTATTTTCGCATAATTTGGAATTTTTCGTCGATCGACGAACCCGAGTATCGGGTTGTAACCGCCCTAGTCTTTATAAATAAAGACAAGGCCTAAAACTGTTGCGACGCTTTGCTTTATAATTGTCCAGATAATTGTCATAAACTTCTGCGTTGCATAATAAACTTCTTCGTCAACTGATTAAGAAAATTTATTAATTATTAATATTTTAACGGTCAATAAAGGCACGTTACTTATAGGAGACATTGTGACTCTGATAAAATTTTTTTTTTGTTGTCCCTATTGAAATTTTAACCTATTATAACCTATGGCAGACTTAGTAATTCCACAACAAAACATAAAAAAGGATACAGGGTAATTTTAGAAAAAGTATCCAAATTTTTAATTTAGAATCAGAATCGGTAAGTGAACAACTTTCTCCTAAAAATAGGGGTCGTAATACAAGAATAATTTATGGACTTCCCATACTAAATCTGTCACGGGATCAGTCTGATTTGTATGAAGAGTCAAAAACTTTTTGTCATATTTCGACCCATGTTTCTAGGAGAAAGTTGTTCACTTACAGATTCTGAGGCAAATTAAAAAATTTGGATACTGCTTTTGAAATTACTCTGTATAAAAATGAAGATGCTAATCCACCAT
Organism: Chrysoteuchia culmella; assembly: GCA_910589605.1. Lineage (NCBI taxonomy): Eukaryota > Metazoa > Arthropoda > Insecta > Lepidoptera > Crambidae > Chrysoteuchia > Chrysoteuchia culmella. Next base: position 21,937,407 of record OU342649.1, read on the forward strand.
TTTTATTATTCAGATATACATCTCCCAAGCAAGTGTTGCAACAAAATTCGCGAGATTGAGTCATAACCCCGGTCGTTATGTAAATTCTGGGGAAAATTTTAAATTTTCTCATTACAGCTATTTGATTAGGTCGCGGCAAATTGTTTCGCCCCGTGTTTGCTTAGGCGTCTTCACCAAATCCACTAAAAGTACAAGCAACAGCCACTACAGATTACGCAATATGTAAATCTTCTTAGACAATTCCGAACTCTATGCTTACGACTTTAAGTTCAAAATCGATTGGATAAATTTCCCGGTTTTATGAAGCCTGACCTGTCGTTGAATGTACCTAAGGGTTTTGTAAGGGTAACGGTACAGGGGGTGGCTAATTCTGTTTATTTTATGACTTTATATAGCTGCTGTATTCTTAATTCTGTGGTGAGGTGTTCCGACATACTTGACGGGTTGAATTGTATTTGTATTAGGCAGGATTTGTTGGTGTAATCAAATTATCCCACTTGGAATATTTTTTATGTGATAAACAAAGAAAAGTGTTTGTACTGTGTCTAGGTGTTATAATATTTATTGTTACTTTTCATTATTTATATATTTATAGGAATGAGGAGCCCGTGGCGCAGTGGTTCACGCGCTCGGCCTGCGATTGTTGAGGTTAAACAACTTTCACAATGGTCGGTGATGGGATGGGTGACCCAAAAATTTACTATCTCGAGCTCCTCCTTGCTTCGGAAGGTACGTTAAGCCGTTGGTCCCGGCTGCATTTGCAGTCGTTAAAACCCAACAATCTGCATTGGGCCTGCGTGGTGGTGGTCATGGCCCGTTCTCCTTATCCATCCATAAGGAAGGCCAGTGCCCCAGCAGGGGGGACATTAAAAATGGCTGATGACGATCTATAGGTATAGGAATATATTTGTATATGACCCACCTGATTCTGATATCTGTAAGGCAAGTGCACTACTCTTTATGGAATCAGATTAATGTTTTGTAATGATTGTCTCGTGTTTATATTTTGATATTAATTATCGTAGACCCAACTAATGCCAAATATCGTCGTCGTCGTGATGTTTGTATATTTTTTACTCTCAAGCAACACTTTTGATGGTCTACCAACCTGCAAGGGATTTATATGGTGTTGAATGAAAGTAGTTTATAATCCAAACTTATCTTACTTCAATCACTTTAAGTTCACATAAATGTATGTAACAACACACATAGTCACAGCAGTTTAAATTGAATGGCAAACGAACTAGCAACATAGTTATAAAACTTGATTGATTCGAACACTACAGTTGATGGATCGCGCTGTGTGTGGGTGCTCGAAATTGTTTCAAATACTTTGTTAAACAGGGACGACATGAACTACGACACTAACATATTGTTTATAAAAAACACATTAAAAAATAAATGACTTTTACTTTAAAAATAAAGGACTTTTCTTACTCAACTTCATCCCCCTTTTCACCCCTTTGGAGGTGGAATTTACAAAAATGCCGAGACAGGTAAAAGTTTATTTCCAATTGTCAACCTAAACTCAAAATTTGAAGTCCCTAACACCTTTACTTTGAAAATAAAGGACTTTTCTTACACAATTTCATCCTCCCTTTTCACCCCTTTGGGGTTTCACCCGTTTTTAATCGACAGCCTAAATACAAAATTTAAAGGTACTATCTTCATAACTGAATTGTGAGTTGAACTGAACATGTTGAATTTCGAAAAATCCTTTCTTAGTGCACCCCTGCACTTTATAAGGAGCCTATGTGCCAAATTTGGAGTATCTAGACCCAACCGTTTGGGCTGTGTGTTGATTATCAGTCAATCAGTCAGTCAGGGCATTGAATGATTGTTATACATTCGACAAAAGGTTTTTTCTCAAAACTCCTGGGTTTTATCTTGGAGCGTTTTTGGGTTACAGCCTAGTATTGGTCTTAGGAACGTGATGCACTATATGGCAATGGTAGCCAGCACTTGGTCCAACATCCATTTATAGATGGTCATACTACTTTATTCTGATAATTATTTTAATTAAGCATTTCAATACCAATCGTGTCTAGATGTAGTACAATTTTTTTTATAAATTATCAACATAGTTTTACTTGATTAATTCAAGTCGGTGCCAGCAATCATGGCATCCATGGTGCAGTCTACATTGAACTTCTACAATAAAGGTACGCTTATTATGTCCCGGATATCACCGATTCCAAAAAGTATATTTTGAAGACGGTTTTCGTTGTAACTACGGGTTTTTATTAATTTGATTTTTTTTAGTTTTCGTTATTATTTTTATACGTTTTGAAGTCGGTTTTTAAATTTAGAAATTTTAGTTTTTTTTTTGTGTTAAATAAGTCCAGTGAGGACCATAAACTGTTTAGGAACCTGATGGAATCGTATCGCACCAGTAAGATACTTAGTATTATAATAGTTCCGATGACCATGTGTGGTCTTCATCATCAGTTCCACTCCAATAAATGGTGCTTTTTGAGAGCAAATGCACAAGTTACTTAAGGAAACACTAAAATCGATAAAGGTGTGCCTATAATATTTGAAGAATTCCCTCGATTTCTTCTGGAGCCCATCACCAGATCCTGTCTTGAGAATAATGGGACCAACTTGAAAGAACGGGTTACAAATCGGTTCGTAAATGACCGAGTACTGAGGTTGTCGTCTCAACCACATGACGCCCACTGCTGGGTCGACGATCGGTCCTGCGCTACCCGTATCCAGCGGCTTCCCGCGACCTTCACCAGATCATCGGTCCACCTTGTGGGAGGCCTACCCACGAAGCGTCGTACGGTACGCGGTCGCCATTGCAGAACCTTTCCGCCCCAACGGCCATCGGTTCCTTTCGCTATGTGTCCCGCCCACTGCCACTTCAGCGGAGCAATCTTTCGAGACAAAAACAACGGGTTGCACTCCGGGAGTGCCGGCAGAAGTGAAAATCGCTTAAACGACACATCAGGAGCAGGTATACATTTTCGCCGCGCGGTAGAAAGAGAGGGGGATATTAATTCCTCTCCTACGCCGCGCCGGGGTGGTCTACTCTCCCCCCATCTTACGAATTTTCGATCAGGTCACGTGTCCTGAAGCGACGTTAACATTTAAAACTCTGATGTGTTATTAAACAACGCGGCTAAAGAAGTTTTCACTTCAAAATACCAATCATGTCTTGCTTTTAATTTCAGCTCACACACATAGACGTAGTATGTACAAAAAAGTATGGCAAACGAACTAGCAACACAGTTGTAAAACATGATTGATTCGAACACTACAGTTGATGGATCACGCCGTGCGTAGGTGCTCTAAATTGTTTCAGATGTTACGACCACTTTCAAACATTAATCTAATGGAATTAGATCGATAAGCGAACTGTATTGAGATGTTTCAAAAATAACTGAAGGTGTATTTGTTTCGCTTTATGATGAATATGTATGAAATGATGTATTTGAAGTCAAGGAAAGACAGGATAACGTCTAACAAAAAGAGGACCACTAAGACCCGAGTTCTTTGATTAATCGACCGATTAACGGCAAATTTAAGTTATTTGTTAATCGTCTGAAGATGAACACGGCTCCAAGACGTCACAAAATAAAAAATTTGTGGTGTAAAAGAAACCTGGCCACCGATTATTGAGCAATCAACGTTGAGTATAATAAGAGAAGGGATATCATATGCCACTTATAATTTATTTCACATTTTATTTAAAGTTACAAAATAAGTCAAAGTTAATTTATACCAACCAAACCGCGGTCCGGTTTCCCGGACCAGGGGTCCCGGGTTTGATTCCCAGCGGGGGTACATATTGTATTCGGTTTCGTTGGTGGTAGGACTTGTTATAAGTCCATCTGGCTTGCTACCACCATCTTATCTAAGTCTGACGCCAAAACAACAATTTTTTCAGCATTGTTGGGATAAAAAGTATCCTATGTTCGTAACAAGGCTATCTACTATGTGTGTATCAAATTTCATCTAAATCCGCCCATTATAAAAAATATATAAAATAAAAATAAATTTGGGCAACTCACGTGAAATAAGATAACTATCGGTAAGTAAAATTAAACAACTATGATTTTTTTTACTTTTTTATTTTCGAAATAAACAGGTTTTAAACAAATTCTTTAAATTCTATGCTGCTGAATCCATGGTCTGAACGATATTGTGTAAGTATAAATTATTTATGAGATATTTTTGACTTTTAGGCTTCAAAAAAAAAGTAAAAAAAATATGCCTAAATATAGGTTTTCTAAGTTCATGATTATCAAACCATTGTTTGTTACATACTTACAATATGTACATGCTAGGTCATAAATAACTCTTATGAGTAGGTACCAATTCAATAGGTATTGTTAAAAAAAATATTTGTGTAAGTACAAAATAATTAGGAAAATATTTGGGACTCCCTTTAGCGTCTATGAACCTATGTCCCAGTCGCCACCACTTTTTAAAACAAAAATTCCCAGTCGCCCCCAGTGGAGGCAAAACTGGTGGTGGCGACTGGGAATGACCGCATAACTGTACGACAAAATAAAGTAGTCTTAATTTTTAAACACCTTTTACAAATAATATTCAGCCGCCTTTAAACAAGCTAAGCATTTAACGATAAATAAAAACTGTATTCAAAAGCGGAGTCCATTAGCTACAAGTCATCAAATATTTAAGTAAATTCAGCTCAACAAATAGGTTAGAAACTTTCCCTGGTGTGTTTGCTTAAGTGGCCGGTGAAATTATTTAAAGTTAATGTCTCTAGAAAGTTTTAGCGTAGCGCTGGCAACTTCAAAAGTTGTGGCTACAAAATCTTTTTACATTCTTGACAAACTTACTGAAAGTTAGAAGTATTTTTAGGTTAAAAAGGTTTTAGTAAAAAAAATAAAAAGCAAAAAAAAGCTGCACTATAAAACCTACTTCAAAAACTAAAAAGCAAAAGATAAGCCTTTTGGAGACGGTGCCAGCCAAGGCATTTTTAATTTTCTTGCCTTGGTTGGCACCGACTCAAAAAGGCTTATTTTTTTGTAATTTGTTGTTTTGTAAACTACAAGAGGATTTATCTAGAGTAGATTAGGTTTAATGAACATTATAAACAAAGTAACGTGATATTACATCATCCAGGTCAACAAATATGGTCACATCTCATACTGATTCATAAAATAAAAACTACTGGACCAAACTGAATCAAATTTTCATGGAACCAAATGGCAACTATTCTGCATCGAAAAAAAAAACACGTAAATCGATCCCAAAAACTCGGCGGAATCGGTATACATAAATAAAAATTAAATAAAAAAAAAATACCGGCCAAATTGAGAACCTCCTCCTTTTTGGAAGTCGGTTTAATGGTTTAGTGGAGGCGCTCGATGAAGCATTATGTAGGTAATGTTTTTATTTTTAATTTAATAAATGAGTACGTTTATCAAGTGAAAGAACTGAAAGGGAAATTATCTGCTCGAAAATGAGCATTATATTATATAAACTATAACTGAAAATGAAATAAAACAACTTTTGCGGAATATTTAGTGCGATTTATTTACCCGAAATATATATTTGGTACTATAATTTTTCGGTTTATTTGAGGTATTTTGGTTTGCCGACTTTTCGGCACCTTTTCAGTTGCCGCGGTCACGGGTTGACTTTAATATTGATTGATTTGGTATCACAAAATTAGGTTGCAACGTTATTTTACATTCAATCATACAACTCGTCATTACACACAACTTTTTGCATGGAAGCAATCCTGAAATCGCACAAAAACAGCTGTTTCAATGTACAACATCTTAAGTATTTAAAATCCTTAACAAATATGATATTCTCTAAAGTTTAGGTATCGACTCGTTTGATTTTTAGTAACAATTTAAAAATGGGTAAAGGACCCCGTGGCGCAGTGGTTCGCGCGCTCGGACTGCGATTGTTGAGGTAAAGCAACTTTCACAATGGTCGGTCATGGGATGGGTGACCAAAAATTTACTATCTCGAGCTCCTCCGTGCTTCGGAAGGCACGTTAAGCCGTTGGTCCCGGCTGCATTTGAGGTCGTTAAAACCCACCAATCAGCATTGGGCCCGCGTGGTGGGTCATGACCTGTTCTTCTTATCCATCCATAAGGAAGGCCAGTGCCCCAGCAGTGGGGACATTAAAAATGGCTATTTTTTCTGTTGTTTGTGATGATAAGTTCTACAATTGGTTTTGAGGTTTTAAGTAAACGTAAATACCGTATTTTATACGCGTACAAACAATCTAAGTAATACTTACTTAAATAAAATCAGTAAATGGTTTTATCATCCAACTTAGTCATAGTCATAGTCATAACATTTAATGCAACATGTTGGTTATTACAGATGGTAAATACATAAAAAATAACCCATAAACATGACCCTGCAAGGGTATGGCAATTTAAATATTTTAAAAGTATGTATTCTTAAACATAAACATTTTAAGTACAATCAAAACATTCTTTGAAGGTATAATAACATTTTTGTATTAAATATTCCTTCAGTTTTGAGCACAAGATCTTTTCTGTTTGGATTTCCTTTGGTATTTTATTAAATATTTTAATTGACATATGGTAAGTGCCTAAGCTCACCATTATGTAGTTTTGTGAAAGGTAAAGCCAGTCTATTTTGGCACCTTAGGTTCCGTGGATGTTGGTAAAAATCTTTTGCTTGTGAATACAAATGTATGTTCTGTTTGACAAATTTACATATTTCAAATATATATTATGAGACAAGTGTTAGTATTCTAAGTCTAATAAAATGAGGTCTACATGTTTCCATATTGTCTATATTTGCGAGTAATCTTATACATTTTTTTTGGAGATTAAAAAGCTTACCAGAAACAAAGAAAAAAATATGGGGTAAAGTACATAAGGCTTCATTATGTAAAAAAAATATAAGATTCGCCATTACTTATACACACAACTTCGCATCCGAATGCTTATAAACCTCAAAGAAACAAAATCGCAACGCGTACAGACGTACAAAACCACAACTCGTGACGTCACCCGCCACGACCACTCCGTTTTCAATTACCCATAATTGTGGCCATACCCATAATAACGTGGAACCTGCAATTTTGTGCATCGAACGCAAATTGCATTTGTTTTTCAATGTCTGCCAGCTTGTAATTTCCTTGGTGCATGTTGGTGCTCCGATAGATACATGCAATTTGATCTAATTTATATTTTATCGATTTATAGTTACAAGGGCTATTATTAGTCTATGTTGTGATAAGTTACTTTAGTAGCATATACAGTCGAAAAACAATTACGTATGATGAAACAATCATTTTTGAAGTGAAAACTTCTTTAGCGACGTTGTGCCATTCAGAGTTTTAAATTTATGGGATGGGTAAAAAATGTTAAAGTCAGGTCGTGTCAGGACACGTGACCCTGATCGAAAATTCGTAAGACGGGGGAGAGTAATATCCCCCTTTCTTTCTACCGCGCGGCGAAAATGTGTGCCTGCTCCTGCTGTTTCGTTTAAGCGGTTTTCACTTCTGGCGGCACTCCCGGAGTGCAACCCGTTGTTTTTTTACGTAATACTGTACGACCTAGTCTAAAACACGAAAAAAAATAATTATATATATATTTCTCAATTAATGAAGTAGACAAGAATGACGCGCGCTGTACGAATGGCGCGCTGAACGGTCCGAATATACTCCGCTTTCGTGAGTACAGTGGTACTCACTTCAAAATAGACAAAGACAAAATACAGAATTCGAATCTGGATTCCGATGTCGAACGGTTGTGAATCAGGGTGCTGATGCAGAGGCGGCAATTGTTTCAGTATTAATCACTTTTTCAATTCTGTGGTCTAGATAGCAAACGGTGGCGGTTTCGAGTGCCGTCGAAACAGGTTTTTTTCTGTACCAACATCAACAGAAAAACAGTCTCAAGAAATCCCGAACCAACGTGCATCGTCATCATTATCGTCCATATCTCGATGATCCATCAATTCGGTTCCGCCACTTGGTTTTGTATGGCCGCCATGTTTTTATTCAGTACGCATTCATCGTGCCGTGATTTATTCCAATTAAATATCGATACGTTTTCATTACGTTATCTCGATTAGACATATCGTTTCGCGGTGTCTATTCAGTTGCGGAAAGTTTTATATGTTATAAAAGAAAACTCTTTTTGGACGAGGATTAATATGTGGATATTTTTATTGAAATAAAACAACTTTTACGGATATCAAACGCGCTATATTTCCACGAACTAAGTTGTAATTGTCCGTATTTATAGGTTTTTTAGGGGTTTTTTGATTTTCCCGACGTTTCGGCACCTTTACAGCTGCCGTGGTCACGGGATGATATTTTTAGTTCAAGCATGGATTTTTCAATACTGGTTTTCAAGCAAATATGATTTTGAACTTTTGTCTTTTAAACAGATTTCCCACGCATCAGTGATTTAGGCACAATAATCTGTTACTCAAACTCGTCCCTATAGTTAAGGTCAGTTTCTAAATTGAGAGTTTGATGTTAGGAACGTCTCAAATCTTAATCATGCATCATGAAATTGTAAAAACATTTTGCTTTAAGTTCATCTTATGTTTTGGCGCGCACTGTTCATTGAAATAAAACAACTTTTACGGATATCAAACGCGCTATATTTCACGAACTAAGTTGTAATTGTCCGTATTTTTTAGGTTTTTTAGGGGTTTTTTGATTTTCCCGACGTTTCGGCACCTTTTCAGCTACCGTGGTCACGGGATGACTCGGGAAAATCAAAAAACCCCTTAAACCTAAAAATACGGACAATTACAACTTAGTTCGTGAAATATAGCGCGTTTGATATCCGTAAAAGTTGTTTTATTTCAATTGCTTTAAGTTGTTTCGTTAAAAGTCCCTAATCCTAACTAATATTATAAATGCGAAAGTGTGTTTGTTTGTCCTTGCTTCACGCCCTAACTAGGCAACCAATCGACTTGATTTTTGGCATAGAGTTAGTTGAAGAGACGGAGAGTAACATAGGCTACTTTTTATCCCGATGTTTCTACGGGAACGGGAACCACGTGGGTGAAACTGTGGGCAAAAGCTAGTATAATATAGATTCTAGAAATCTATGACTAATACAAGTAATTATGAGCACGGTTTTTGCATCACACGACGACCACACACGGGTGTGGCTTTTGTTTTTTTGTTCTAAGAACATTTTCACATTATGCGATCCGATATCGGTTCCGCGTCAACACCGATATCGGGGCAAGTGAAATGTATGAAGTAGGTACCTATTATCCGATTCGATATCGGATATCGGAGCCGACACTGACGATAATGTTTGCCGTAATTAGTTATCATCCTGTTTCTACTTACTTTATATGCACCATTTTTATTGATTAAACAACGCCATTTTTTTTAAATAATAAGAAAATCGCGAGTCGGGTCTCTGAGGTGACAGATTTTATCCCCCGCCGTGGGCCCCGATAACGATTTTGGATCGGAGAAGTGAGAAAACGCTCTCATTGTGTTCAAATATGTGTACATACTTGTCATGTGATTTCAAAATAAATGTAGGAATCCTTCTTTCTATTTTTCTTTTTTAAATAAATTTCAGATCATTGCCGGCCCTCCCGGCTACTCAAGTCTAATAGGGCTGCGCTAGGTGTCACCGTGTCTCCTTTCTGAGACTTATCCAAAGTGATTTCTGCCGCCGGCCATCGTCGGGTCTTAAGACCTTTTTGCACAGGATTAAAGCTGTCCTCCCCTTTAATGCAGGTTTAAGGTAATGCACTGACGTGTTTTAGCGTTTAAAGTACTTTATTTCTTAGAAAGTTTTATTTTTAATGTTGAATTTTCTGAAGATGTCTGCGAATTACAGTTACCGTGGGTGTAATGAAAGGATTGAATTTAGATGTGACTTTCAAAGTTTTTTTTTAATTTAGAAGTTGAAATTTTACTTGTTTTTTATTTGTCGAAATAAGAATTACTTAAAATATTTTTTTCTACTCTCATAACATTTTACTGATTCATTACAAATATATTACTCATGATTTACAATTTCTCTTTGATAGCGCTCTTAAGTCACTTCTTCTTCTTATCGAGTGAGGATTAGTGGCCACGTCTGGTGTCAGAGTTTATCAAGCCGCTTATAAGGCCTCTGACTTGGCTTAACGACTGTAATCAAATGACATCAGCCGGGACCGACGGTTTAACGTGCGATCCGAAGCACGAAAGCGCTAAGTTATAATGCCACTTTACAGTCACCCATCCGACATCTGACCGGGCTGTACTTTGCTTAACAAACGTGATCGAATACGATCAGTTTGTCAAGCGCGGCCATGAGCGCTTCTTATGTCACTAATTTCGTGGTGCAAGTGTCACACTGGGGCCCAATTCTCTCGCCTTCAACATCTCGAATTCGACATTTCTTGGAGTAAAAAATCTGTATTAAAAGCTCACTGAAAGCAATCTCCGACATTATAGGATTATCAAAGATAATTGAAACTAAGGGTTTGTGACAGTAGTAGAGATTTTACTAACATTTTTAATAAAGAAAGGATATAAAAATGACGAAGGCGCGAGAATCGGGCCTCTGACGTGTTATTAGTTGTTCATTCGATATTTGTATTTTAGACGTCAACTTCATGGCTAAATTACACAACTGTTATTTCATTTAGTCATGATCAGGCTCCTAGCATGAGCACCACTATATCACGCGATATGATATGATAGACAGATAAGGTGAGCGGGACAGTGACAAGTTATCAAGCGAAGAGTGTCCATAAAAGCGCAGATTACATTTTTTTTTGTAATCACTGGGCAGGCATTTGAACACCATCGTGATTAGCAAATAGGATCTGGTCTAAGATGTTGCATGCTTGCCCAGGAAATGCCCATTCACTCTCGCCTTGAAGAGGCCAAGGTGATAGGAATCAGGGAACACATGAGCAGGCAGCGCATTCCATACTTTAGCGGTTCGCATAAGAAATGTATCAGCAAAGCGCTTGGAACGGATCACTGGAATGTCAACGACGTACAGGTGATAAGCTAACCTGCGTCTGGTACCTTGATGGTGGAAAGGGGCTGGAGGAACAAGGTCGTGCAGTTCTCTCGCACACTCTCCAAGTGTATCCTGTATAAGAACGATAGACATGCAACTTTGCGGCGGTGACTGAGGCTCTGAAGTTCCGCCGTGGACAATGCTGAGTTTCCAATGAGTTGCCTGGCACAGTTTTCAATCGATTCCAGAAGCTCTAGCTGATACTTAGCAGAACCATCCCACACGTCGCAGCAATACCCTATAGACGGCCGAATCTGCGCTTTGTATAAAAGGAGCAGCTGATTCGGGGACAAGTATCGCCTAGCCATAAAGATCGATCGATCGAGAAAACACCCAGACAGAAACTGACAGACACCCAGAAATAGAAAACTCTTGCTTCTATATTAAAACAGTTTGTACTGATATAAGATCGAATCTATGAACTCAGTCACAAATGGCAAACTCCACTGCGTCTTATGACCATTTCAAAATAAGAATGACAAAAGAATAGCTAAAATAAACCATTCGTCTTATACAAAGATAGTGTTATATATGCGCTAAGTTTTAATAGAAAACGCGCTATCTGCACATCTCTAAGGACTACTTAAGCCTTTCTTCACGTTCATAGCGCGGACAATTTTTATTTTTGGTACTTAATGGAAGTTTAATCGTCTATACGTCTTTTCTGAATAGTGCAAGTTGGAAATAAATGAACTGTTTCCTATAAACTTTTATCAATCCATCGTCATTCCAAGCTATGCTTCACTTAGAGGTGGAAAACGATTCCAAGCAAACAAAAAAGGTGTGAAACAACAAAGGTTTCACACCTCAGCGTTCGGGAATCTCTGCCAGTGCCAATATGCAAGTTTCTGGAAAATTTCACGCTTTACAACGAACGCTTTTCAAAAGCGGCATTGTTGTCGTAGCATACAAAAAGAGTAATGTACAGTCATTCGTCTCGATCGAAAATTTCATTTGTTGGCACGGAACAGTGGAGTGGGGCGCTTTGTGTCCCCCAGACGGATGTAAATAGTCTAGATAAGGCATCGTACCTGGAGCGTACTTCGATTAGGGAGCTAGCTTTTCTCATCTCATATTCCACTAATCTGAATTTTTTTACCTTGAAAAGTGTAGTGAATGACAGTCTATTTTCAATGCGTAAACAAGCTTGACAAAACCTAATATTTTTTATTTTATTTTTTTATGAACGACGGCGAGATTCTTAGCCTTTATCATACCTGGTGTTAAGTATTGATAAGGCTGAAGATGGAAGCGAGCCTCTCCCGGAATCCTCAATCACTGAGGAACTGGTTATCTTATATCTAACTGCCGGAACACAACAATGCTGAAAACATTATTGTTATGGCGTAGATAAGATGGTGGTAGCTAGCCAGGCGGACTTACAACGAGTCCTACCACCAACCAAAAATAATTTTTCAAAAGCAGTTATTATATAAATCATTAAATCGTATGGTGTGTGTGTGTGTTTTGGCAACAAATATTCTCTAGTGCTTCTTAAAAGGAACGCTAAGTTGGTCGTTGCTACATTAGCAATATTTACCACCCACCAATCTACATTGTCCCGCGCCGTGGGTTACGACCCGGGGGTAATTGTCTAATTTTAAAATCTATCGCAATCCCTTTCAATTCGACATTTGAAAGATATTCACATACTTCAAGCCGTCACTATATTTTGTCATTTGGTAGGGATTGTGATCGAGACGCGTTTTGAAAGGTATTGAATGAACGAAAATTAACTGTTTAAGCAAAGTGTCAGACGAAAATATGTTACTAATGTATGGAGAAGTGTCAAATGAAGTGTCATTTAAAACATCATTCGTTCCGAAAGGGATTGCGACAATATGTTACACAATTGCATAAATCACTATCACAATCACAATAACTTTGAAAGGGATTGTGATCGATTTTGAAATTAGACAATTAGGAGGCCCTTCATCTTATCCATTAAGGTTTAAATTGATAATAGTGCCCTTATAAGCGCCCCTAATTTTTTTTACACTGCAAAAATAAAACAACCAACTGATAACCTTACGTGGTCAAGGATATACAACCTGCGACAGTACCGCGACAGTGTTTTGGGTCTGTATCGTCATTGAACAGCTGCGAAATGTCGCCGACTTTACATTAGCAATATTTACCACCCACCAATCTACATTGTCCCGCGCCGTGGGTTACCACCTGTTCACCTTATCCAGTAAGGTTTAAATTGATAATAGTGCCCTTATAAGCGCCCCTAAATTGGTTACACCGCAAAAATAATAAAACAAACAACTGATTACCCTATTATGTGGTCAAGGATATACGACCTGCGACAGTACCGCGAAAGTATTTTGGGTCTGTATCGCCATTGAACAGCTGCGAAATGTCGCCGACTTTACATTATCAATATTTACCACCCACCAATCTACATTGTCCCGCGCCGTGGGTTACCACCTGTTCACCTTATCCAGTAATGTTTAAAATGATAATAGTGCCCTTATAAGCGCCCCTAAATTGGTTACACCGCAAAAATAATAAAACAAACAACTGATTACCCTATTATGTGGTCAAGGATATACGACCTGCGACAGTACCGCGAAAGTATTTTGGGTCTGTATCGCCATTGAACAGCTGCGAAATGTCGCCGACTTTACATTATCAATATTTACCACCCACCAATCTACATTGTCCCGCGCCGTGGGTTACCACCTGTTCACCTTATCCAGTAATGTTTAAAATGATAATAGTGCCCTTATAAGCGCCCCTAAATTGGTTACACCGCAAAAATAATAAAACAAACAACTGATTACCCTATTATGTGGTCAAGGATATACGACCTGCGACAGTACCGCGAAAGTATTTTGGGTCTGTATCGCCATTGAACAGCTGCGAAATGTCGCCGACTTTACATTATCAATATTTACCACCCACCAATCTACATTGTCCCGCGCCGTGGGTTACCACCTGTTCACCTTATCCAGTAATGTTTAAAATGATAATAGTGCCCTTATAAGCGCCCCTAAATTGGTTACACCGCAAAAATAATAAAACAAACAACTGATTACCCTATTATGTGGTCAAGGATATACGACCTGCGACAGTACCGCGAAAGTATTTTGGGTCTGTATCGCCATTGAACAGCTGCGAAATGTCGCCGACTTTACATTATCAATATTTACCACCCACCAATCTACATTGTCCCGCGCCGTGGGTTACCACCTGTTCACCTTATCCAGTAATGTTTAAAATTATAATAGTGCCCTTATAAGCGCCCCTAAATTGGTTACACCGCAAAAATAATAAAACAACTGATAACCTTACGTGGTCAAGGATATACGACCTGCGACAGTACCGCGACTGTGTTTTGGGTCTGTATCGCCACTGAAACGATGCGAAATGTCGCCGACTTTATATGAGCAATATTTACTACCCACCAATCTACATTGTCCCGCGCCGTGGGTTACGAGCCGTTCACCTTATCCAATGAGGTTTAGAATGATAATAGTACCCTTATAAGCATCCCTAAATTGGTAACACCGCACAAATAAAACAAACAACTGATTATCTGGGATATACGACCTGCGACAGTACCGCGATTGTGTTTTGGGTCTGTATCGCCACTGAACCGCTGCGAAACGTCGCCGACTTGTATGCCTCCACGGTTATTCCAGTGAAACGTTCCAATGTTGAAGTCACCGATTTATAACGTGTATTTGTACAAAATAGTTTTTGTCAAAGTTTGTTTCCCATTCGCGTTCCGTAACAGCAAATTGATGAGCAGTACCATTATAAACTTTCTCCGTTTAATTTGTTGTCGAGATAAAGAATTTGTTGTAGTTTAGACTTTGGGAACTGTTGAATAGTCTTTTGAAAAGTTTTGTACTAACTTTTTAGGTTTTCAGACATGTTTTTTTTATGAACGAAGGGGAGACTCTTAGCCTTCATCATACCTGATGTTAAGTATTGATAAGGCTGAAGATGGAAGCGAGCCTCTCCCGGAATCCTCAGCCACTGAGGAACTGGCTATCTTATCTCTAACTGCCGGAACACAACAATGCTGAAAACATTATTGTGATGGCGTCAGACTTAGATAAGATGGTGGTAGCTAGCCAGGCGGACTTACAACAAGTCCTACCACCAACCAAACCGAATACAATATGTACCCCCGCTGGGAATCGAAAACGATATTTCGTAATTATTAAGATTAAATAAATAATTTATTTATAAAATAAAATACCTATTAAAGCTCTACTATTTGTGATATAAACCTTTTCTATAAGTCTATTACTTTTTGAGATAACTTTCTTCAAAAGTTAAACTCTTCTTAACAAGCGGGAAATTCCCCGATTGTATGTACAGTCGTGGAACTTCCCGATTGTCCAGGAGCTTTCTAGAGAGCTTTACTTAAAAAGGTTACCGAAACCGTTTTTGTCACAAGTAATAGAACATTATTAGGTATTTCATTTGAAGAGAAAAAAAAATCTTTAACCTTAGTACTTTCCGCTGTTTAGTGTCGGCTTAGCTGTGTAGTGTCGGCTTAGAATAGCACTACCCCCTCTCATCCCGTGGGTGTCGTAAAAGGCGACTAAGGGACTCAGCCTTCAGGAGATGGACAGCAGCGTCTCCTACAAACTTGGCCATACTGCGATCGCCAACCCGCCTGCCAAGCGTGGCGATTATGGCAAACCCCCCCTTTTGGGGTGGCCTTTATCCAGCTTTCCCCATAAAAACTGTACTGGTCAACAGATTGTACTTTAAAATTCCAACTAGTTAATTAGATTGAGTTAATAGTGGGGCAGTGAAAGAATGCCACGTCTAAGCAATCCTATTACTAAACCTTCTTTGCTAATAATAATCGTATTAATGCGTAAGTGTTTTTTCTAATCCCTCCGTCATGCCCTAACTAAGAAACCAATCGACTTGATTTTTGGCATAGAGTTAGTTGAAAGGACGTTGAGTAACATAAGCTACTTATTATCCCGATATTCTCACGGGAACGGGAACCACGCGTGTGAAACCGCGGGCGGAAGTTAGTAAATAAGTGTTTCCTTTTTTGGCGCATTGTGAAAGTGTCGTTTTAATCAAACTTATCAGCTAGTTCGAGTTAAATCTTTTTCTATGAGAAGGTCCGAGTTGCAGACGAAGATATTTGAATATTTCATTGGTTTTACTTAATTTTACTGATTAAAATTGGAAACTATCTTTTAGTACTTGGAACTGTATATCAACATTCATAATAAAATCCTACTAATGATAATAGGGCTACGGCTCACTGCTCTATCCACTGAGCTACCGAGACTTCACTAATATTATAAGTGCAAAAGTTTGTGAGGATGTTTGGGTTGATGAATGTTTGTTACTCTTTCATGCAAAAACTCTTAAACCGATTTGAATGAAATTTGGCGCAGATATAGTAGATAGCTTGGATTAAAACATAAAATTCTTTTTATCCCGATATTATCACGGGAACGGAAACCAAGCGGGTGCAACCGTGGTTGGCCACTAGAATGATAAATGCGAAAGTATCTAAGGACGTTTGTTACTCTTTCACGCAAAAACTACTGTACCGATTTGAAAGAAATTTGGCACACAGGTAGGAGTTAGCCTGGGTCAAAACATAGGCTACTTTTTATCCCAATATTCCTATGGGAACGGGAACCGAGCGGACGAAACGGCGGGCGGCTGTTAGTCCTACTTCTATACTAATCTATATTATTATTATAAAGAGGAAAGATTTGTATTTTTGTATGTAACGAATAAACTCAAAAACTACTGGACCGATTTTGACGAAATTTGGTACAGAGAATCCTTAGACGCCAAGTAGTAACATATGCTATAAATGATCCCAAAATTCCCACGGGAACGGGAACCACGCGGGTGAAACCGCGCCCGGCCTCTAGTATATAATAAAAGCGAAAGTATGTCAGGTTGTTCTTCTTTCACGCAAAAACTACTCAAGGGATTTGAATGAAATTTGGTATGTAGGGACTTCAAATAGTGGATTAACACATAGGCTACTTTTTATCCCGATATCACGAGAAACGTGAGCGTGTGAAACCGCGGGCGGCCGCTAGTAGTTCATAATATAGTTGTACAATCGGCGGTATGGTGAAGAAGACTTTTTGTATGTGCATAAAATAATACAAAGAGTTAAAAAGCATATTCGTAATTCCTTGCTTCAAGAAAGTTGTTGCATTGAAAAAAAAACTATTTAAAGTTCACCATATAAGCACGCAGTATGTGACGTGTTTACCTTTTTTTTTTGAGTGAGGGGATTGCCGTTTACGCATACCAAACGGTTATGCTCGGCTCGCCTGACGCCTCTCGGCCCTCCATTCGACCTAAAAGGGCACAATGAAGGCCCGGGAGGAGGTACTACCAGCTAAACCCCTTACTACTTGCCCTCTCGCCACCGTAAGTCATGGGCCTATTTTCTCTACTCCCCCCTGTGACCGGCGGCCTGTTCATCTATCTGGGCCACCTCCCGGTGCTGGTTTCACTACAGTGAAAAGAGTACACCTCCTTACACCCACCCGCCTGCGTCGAACCCGATCCGCATAGACATCCTGTTCATGCGCCCGTTGTTCTGCCTCCTTTTGCGAGATGACGTCCTTGCAAAAGAAGACTGCCGCCTCCCAGGATCTGTCGCAGGCCAACATGGCTCTTGCCAAGCTGGGCAGCAAGAGATCCCTCCCTATTACGGAAACCAGAGCGTGGCGAACGCTGCGAAGCCCAGGCGGTGCACATCTCAAGAATATGTTGCGCACTGTCCTCCAAAGCGCCGCACTCGTAGCATAGTGGAATCGCTTCCCTCCTAATTCTGAAGGTCCCTCCCATTCTTTCAGAATGGGACGGATCGCCTCCACTGTCCTCGCGACTGTATCCGTCTGGAGTTCCCTGGGCCACTCTGTCATCAGCGAATCCTCGGCCCTCCTCCTTGATGGTGCTAAATCTATAGGAGCTGGCCGGTCTCCTCTTTGCGCCTCATCGCGTCGCTCGTGGTAGGCTCGACAAGACACAAGCTGCCGTATGGGATACCGTCCGATATCCTCGTATGAATCTGGTGGCTATCGCCCTTTGAGGCCTCCGAATATTCCGCCCGTTCATCGCGCTGAGACGATCCACCCAGTGATATGCTTACCTACTTGAAAAGTAATTTCATACAAATTCAGTTTCATTTTGAAATAAAACCAGAAGATAGTTCTTAATCATAGATTGTGAAACAGCACAAAAACAGTTGATCGGTCTCTTCTCTTATCGTATGAGAATAAGTGGGCACCTCTGGTGTCAGCGTTTATTTAGCCGATTATAAGGCGTCTGACTTGCCTTAACGACTGTTATCAGATGGTAGTAGCCGGGAGCGACGGTTGAAGTTCCATCCAAAGCATGGAAGCGCTCAGTTGTAATGCCACTTAACGGTCACCCATCCGACTCCTTGCCAAACCGAGCGTTGCTTAACAAACGTAATGGAATACGGTCAGTCTGTCATGCGCCGCCACGAGCGCTAGTTGCTCGGTATAAAGTTACCACGACAAATCTCCCATTGCTTCATATGAGTTTTTAATTAAAATAAAACAAAGAGCAGAGTGGAACTGTAAGTACAGTTAACTGAGCTAGTTAACTAGACACTGCTCGCATGATTAACCGTATAACTTTATTAATTAGTTACTGCACTACTTGACGGTGTTATAATAGGGATTAATTAAATTATGATATTATGTGCGTATTACGTTTGATGGCACTTGGGTGGCCTCATTACATTTGATGGCACTTGGATCGAGTGTGTGTAAATATGTTAGGTAAGATTGCTGTTTGAAGATGGCTCTCATGCCCGATTAGACTGTTTTTTGCAAGTCAATAGGGTTAGCACATAAAGCTATCGAAATAGTATCGAGCACGTAATGAGAAAAATGTATAGCAAAATGTAGTTCCGTTTACGTCTGGTAGGAACGCTGCTCAATATCTCATTGATTTTCTTTCTTTACTTCCTCGATACTTACTCGAAGTTATTCGTACCAGGCTTACTGAATTGAAGTAATTTAGAATTATACAAGGTTATCTGAATGAAAAATCTATTTTCGTCATTTGCTAACAGGACACCGCAGTCCAGAGAACAATGGAATGTCTAGTGTCTCATAATCATAACCCGGGGCCTAAGAGGTTAAATAACATAGAATTATTTATTGATAATAATCAAACGTCCAGACCCAGTTACACAATTATTAAGTATGTAAATTTTAACAGATATTTTCAAAATGTTCCAAACATGTAGTCAAAACAATTTCCATTGATGAAAAAAAAATGTCCAATTCAGGAAAGGTCACTAGCAGCACTAAGAGCAGTGTGCATTCGACAAAGTGGAGATTGAGCTCGTGCTACAGTGTGGCAAATGGGCAGTGCAAATAAACAGTGTCGACGATTTGCTCGATGTCGGAGGTATTTATCAGGGACGCATAGCCTAGTCCGCCCCAACAGCCATCGGTTCTTGGCTCGTATCGTTGGGGCGGAAAGGTTCAGGAATGGCGACCGCGCACAGTATGACGCTCCGTGGGTAGGCCCCCGACAAGGTGAACCGACGATCTGGTGAAGGTCGCGGGAAGCCGCTGGATGCGACGACGACGATAGCCTAGTAGGTAAGTTGTTCAACGGTCTCAGACAAATCTATGAGACCGCGCAGTACTTTGACCGCGACTAAAATTTCGTTCACTGCCCTTCTGACCTCAAGCGAATTCATTTCCAAAGTCCCCAACAGAAACTTTGTAGGGTACATAAGAGGATAGTAACCCTAGAGGCGTTTATAATAATACATGAGAAAAGCTTTTTGTACTTTTTCCAGCATTAGCGTGTATTTAGCTTCGTGGAGTTTCCTCACACATGCACTAGCTTCCATTTTGCATCGCACTAGGCTGGTATACAGAAGCTCCATTATTGTAGAATTGTGAAAGTCGCGTAAATTCCGCAATACAAATCCTAGGCGACTAAAGCGACTTTTAGTAAGATTAGTAATGTGCTCGTTGAAGGTCAGATTATCATAAAAAATGCTACTAGCTTCCATCCGTTCCCGTTCCTATGGGAATATCGGGATAAAAAGTAGCCTATATTTCAACTAACTCTATACCAAAATCATGTCGATTGGTTGCTAAGTTAAGTCATGAAGGAAGGCCAAACAAACACACTTTCTCATTTATAATAATAGTTAGGATTAGGATTGTCGAAATATTTGTGGCGGTTAAGCAACATTCGCAATGGTCGACCTCGTATAGGTGACCAAAAATACTATCTTGCACTCCTTCAAGCCTCCGAAGCCCCGTTAAGTCGTTGCTCCCGTAGTATTTGCAATTGTTAAAAGCCATCATTTTGTATCGGATCTTCGTAGGGAGTCATGGCCTGTTCTTCTTAAACATCCATAATAACTGGTTAACACGAAGCGAGTTCACGCACGAGAAATGCATCTACATTATTTTCGAAAGCTTGCATGCCTGCACAAATAAAATGGGAACAAACGCAGCATGAACGCTTCACGAATGGTAGTTGTCTCGTTCGTGAAGGCAGCATGCTCCTTTCGCGTGAAATCTCGCATCGTGTCAACCTGGACCTCTATTTTTGAATCACTCGTCGCGCGAGTGGCGAGCAGGCGATTAGTGACCTTGCAAGCGTGGACATAGCACGCTTTTCGCTTTGCCCTTCGTGCAATCGCGTTGGGAGGCGGTACCACAGGCGAAAAGCGAAGCTATGTATATACGGGCAACGTCGCTTTTACGGAATACGGAAACTCAAACCTCGCACGAAAATCAGAAGAATTCTCGAGACGAGAGAATCAAAAATAGAGCTCCTGGGCTCTATGACAATTTAGCGATTCCTTGCTCAAACCACGCCAATGTCGTACTTGGTTACGACATTTACAACATTCGTTTTCTCTATAACACTCACAAATTAAATAGTTATTGTACTTGTGCAATAATTATACAATTCGTGAGTGTCATGTTCTTATAAAATAACTTTGTAGTTTATGGGTGTCACAGAGAAAACGAATTTCGAAAATGTCGTAACCAAGTACCAGACTGAGAAGTGGTCATAGTGAATAAGGGCCCTGATATAAGAAAAGACAGTCAGCCAGATGATGATACGTGATAACGCATCAACATTGTAACGATTGATGTTCTGTCGACTGTCCATGACGTCATAGCCTCAAAAGCGTGCCTTCGTGCCCGTTTAATTACCACCTCAGTTATTTGGGCTATTTAGCGCGCTATCTGGGGCGCGGTGAGCATCGATTTCTTATCGATACGCTAATAGAACTCAATAAGCTGCCAGTTATTTATCTGTTGTGAGGAGACTGGTGCCCGAAAAGGTTTCCAATGAAACCTGAGCTACAGGTCACCAGGATCCTCTTGCATTTTAATTATTCTTAAGGACGCTAACGTGAGAGACAATAACGACAAAAAAGAGCAGAAATCAGTTTATCTTAATAAAATTAAAAAAGTAAATAAGACACCTTTTATGCCTGGTATTGCAGTACCATTTCTGATGCTTTTTTACTCCCGCTCCTTGGGCGCTCGCTATCCAACTCCCTGAAAGCTTGAGGCAGACAAACTTCGCTATACCATTCACTAATAACTGTTCTACGATCTTCTAGCGAAATTACAGCTACTGGTCCACTGAGAGAGAGAAGTAGTAAACAAACAAACGGACATAATTTTGCATTTATAATATTAGTACATCTAGTAGACCCGTACCCATATGTTCAATACCAACATGGCTAGAACAGCTGATTATTTGGCACCAACATGATACATATACTAACAAAAGATCAAAAGACAACTGAACCTTCTAATCACAATATAGTTAGGCACCAAAAAGGCTAGACAACCACATGTTGTCGTCACCACAGCTCTGGTATTCTGCACTTCTGCAGATACCTTGCTGCGGTAAAGTTATATTTTTCGGGATTTCGTTGTTGACTCCATTGTAAAAGTTAGTGTCCCCTAAAGTAAAAAAAATTCAAGTTGTAAAAAGTTAAAACGTTTGATATTTAATATCTCGTCCATTTATTGATAATCAATGTAAATAATGTTTATATGTCAAACCAACATAAGTAAAGGACACTGAGCACACTGCGCTAATTCAAAATAAGCGTCAGTTAAATAGGGTAGTTGTCAATGTAACGTACCAGCTGGACTATGGTCTATTGTCGAGCTTTAAAATTTATAAGGAATTGAATAACAAATTGTTTGTTGAAACCTGTAGGTGTTATAAGTACAGTCAACAGAGAAGTACGGCTTTACACTTTGACTTTGAGAGCACCCTTACGTCGCTCGTATTAGCGGTGATTTTCGTAGTGCAAATGCCAAGCCATAGGTGTTGTTGACCGTACAAATTAATTACGATAAACCTGATGAGGTTTTGTTACGTACACTTGTACGTTGTAACGAGGAATTGAACAGTTGAACAATTGAACGTTGTTACGAATTTGGTTGGTGGTAGGACTTGTTGTAAGTCCATCTGACTAGTTACCACCATCTTGTCTAAGCCTGACGCCATGATGATAATGTTTTCAGCACTGTTGTGTTCCGGCAGTCGAGATAAGACAGCCAGTTCCTCAGTAGTTGAGGATTCCGGAGAGGCTCGCTTCCATCTTCAGCTTTATCAATACTTGAAGGCAAAGAGTCTCACCGTCGTTCATAAAAAATAAATTAAAAAAAAACCGATATCTGTCCGAAGTCAAGACGGACTTCAATGTTGTCGCTTAAACTGCTCTATGGCAGCTAGTATTGCTTATGTTAATTATGCGTCTGTCTGGAGACGCTGGCAGATTCAGGGCTCTAAGTTAGTTATTGTAACGGTGGTTACTAATAACAATGGGACCGGAGCTGAAACCTTAAAATATACAAGGAGGAAATATATTGAGACTTAGTTATGTATGACTATGTCTTGATATAAAATGGCCAGATCTTTTCGTAGGCTGTCGAACTTTATTTGACACCTCTATTTCTTAAGAGGTTAAAAATGAAATGACATTCTCCTTTAAAAAGGCATTTTTTTATGAAAATAAAAATGGTCTTGTCGCAGTTTTCCGTTGTCTAACAAATCATGGTACAATTTTAGAAAATCAAAATCTTCCTCTAAATCATATATTTTCAGTTCATTCTGGCATATAAGTCAGCAAAAAGCTTTTATTTAAATGAAGAAAAAAAATAACAAAACGGTCCGCACTTTAATATCATGAGCTAAAAGATAAACCGGTTGACGTTTTGTACAGTGGCGTCGCGCTACTTCAGTAATGAATGCAAATTTCATCAAGCTGCCAACACACGGTATTCATAATAAAATGTCTAATTTAAAAATAAAAAACGTCAGTAAGTCCAACTCGCCGTTATTAAATTAGTAAGTCACATTTATCACACACTTTTAAACAGTGTGGTCATTTTAAAATTTATCGCATTCGGTAAGGGTTAATTTGTGAAATAAACGCTACCATTTTCGGTTTAATTTGTTGTTAAGAGCTTAACGGTACTTAAAATAGTTACATTAAGCGAAACGATTACATATATTACCATAATTTTAATAGGACAATGGAAATAATCCATATTTGCTGAAATAGTTGCACAAAATCTGTTAACTTCTAATTTTGAAATAATTCCTAATCACCGTGTGGAGTAAACATTGGCGTAAAAAGAACTTAATCACGTCTCGACTTTTTGAATGTGTACAGTACAGCTATCAGCAATTACCAGTTCACCATAAAACGTAAAGAGTTCCATAGACTGTGATAAAACTATGTCACACACGACATTGCCAGCTTTGTCTCAAAATAACTTCTATTAGGTTACAAGTTTTTTAATGTTGATAACGATTCAAAACTTAATAAATATAATTTGATATTGGATTTCGATCGTAATCATCCAATCAAAATAGAAAGGGCCAATTGACTAAGGAACATTACCAGATTACTTTAACCATCGCTTGTATAGGACTGTCTCAAATAAGAGCTCAACCACAATCGCTACCTTTGGCAGGCTGAAGGCCGATCTTACAATTCCTGAAACAAGATGTAATAAAAACGTGAAAGCTTTATTTTAGACAGATCTTATGAAAAAGACAGTAACTGTTTAATTACCTAAAATGATCCGATTTAGTGAACGATCTAACCTTGATAAGATTTTAAATATGTACTCTATTTTCATGTAGAGAGTACTTCAAAATGAGGTCCAAGTACTTTATCTAGTAAACTCAAAATTCCTTTCACGACTAGCCATTCTAGTACCTATTATCAGAGAAAACATACGGCAGCTAAACTAATGTGCTTGCCCCAATAATTCAGATACAGTGTTGCGCTAGATCCTCATCTCTCTCAAATGAGAACTCGGTCCAATTACTTCGCTCGCTGCACAAATTCAGCGAAATTCGGATCCGAAACAGGTGGTGACGCGACGCGCGAGTGTTAATTAGACGAACTTTATCTTTGCTAAGCAGAGTGATGATGCACTGAACGCGACTTAGTACGTGGCTGACATACTGGCGGAGAGAACAACGAGCAATATTTAAAAAAAAAAAAAAATTATAAAATGTAGTAGTAGTTGCAGTTGATGCAAAGTGAGATCTTTCGGAAACAAGAAAACTTTTTTTGACGACGACATCTTTGCTTTGATTAAAGTATCGGACTGTTAATCATAAAAGCCATAAATAGTTTATAATTGATCTAGCAATAGTTGTAATGATTGCTCTAGCAATCCTCATCTCTCCCAAATGAGGATACAGTACAATTAGTTCGCTTGCTGCACAAATTGAGCGAAATTCGGAAGCGAAACAGGTGGTGACGCGACGCACGAGTGTTAATTAGACTATCTTTACTAAAGTAAGCAGAGTGATGATGCACTGAATGCGCCTTAGTACGCGTATGACATACCTACTGAAGGAACAAATGGCGAGCAACATTTTTAAGAATATGAAAAAAAAACTATTAAGAGATAATAGTAGTTAGGGTGCGGTCCGAGTGGCAAAAATATCGATATTATCGCGATAACAGCCGGTCCGCATCAACGTTAGCGCGTTCACGACATCTAGCATGACGTCACGAGTGACGTCATTGAATCCGCCATCTTGCGCTTACATCGACTATGCCTCAAAGCGTAATCACTGTGAGCGAACTGTCAAAAGTGTCAAATTCAGCCGCCCGCCATCCGTCAACAGTCAACACTCTTTTCTAAAAAAGTTTATTAAAAATGGAGCTTGATGTAGATTAAGAAGCAATTGATCCACTTATGTAAAATCACAATTTTAACAATAACAACAATACAAATCCGCTGGTTTTTGACAGTTGCGTTGCGTTATCGCGCTAAAAGTGGTCCGCATGGGTGATGTGTCACAAATGTCATTCGTCAATTTGAGCGCGATATCGAGTGCGGACCGCGCGTAAGCGTTCTCATCGCTATTGGCGATATTTTCGCTATGCGGACCGCACCCTTACAGTTGATGCAAAGTGGGATCTCTCGGAAACAAGAAAAAAATTTTTCGTCTTTGCATTGGTTTAATTATCGAACTGCTAATCATCGGGGTCAACCGTCTCGAGGGTAGCCAGTCTTCCAAGCTAGGCTAATTTGGAGTTTTCAGAACACGGTAGTTGTATCACAGAATACTGAATAAGTAGTATGTGTAGTTGTATATAATTGAGCTAAAGTGTCTAAGTTTGAATCATAAAATGCACAAATAGTTTATAATAATTTCTCTAGCAATAGTTGTAAAAGTTGCTATAGCAATCTTCATTTGTCACCAAATAAAATTTCGGTACAATAACTTCGCTCGCTGCGCAATTTCTGCGAAATTCGGAAGCAAAACAGGTGGTGACGCACCGCGCGAGTATTAGACCAACTTTATCTTTACTAAGCAGAACGATGATGCACTGAACGCGACTTAGTACGCGGATAACTTACTGGCGGAAAGAACGGCGAGCAAAACAATATATAAAAAAAAATAGTAATAGAAATGTAGATGTAGACATGTAGACGTTGTTGCACTTGGAATTTTATCCCTAGAAAACAAGAAGGCTTAATTTTTTGTTTTACGAAAACAACGTATTTGTTCAAGGTGTTCAAGTATCGAACTGCTGATTATAACGTCGCGGATTTGATTCCTACACACAAATAAACTGAAAAAAGGATATACATACCCATAGTAAAATTTTTTTCTTATTCGCTTATTATTATTTGCGTCATTTTTGCGCTTTCACCTTCTGAATAATAAGATAAAAATATAATAAGTATTTCTTACACTCACACCAATTAACCTAGCCCCAAAGTAAGCACTGTAAGGCTTGTGTTATGGAATACTAGGGTAACAGATAGAAATACATATTAATAATACTTATATAAAAATATATTTTTTTTAAAAGGGTTTTCCGATATGTGGTGTTATTTTGATATTCAAAGAAAAATGCATTTTTTTATATAAATGATCGGATGTTTATTTCATTATAAAGAGGAAGGTATGCCGTTAATAGTGGAAAATAACATCAGGCAAATGACCACCACGACCACGCTTACAGGACCATATCCTTTTCATTAAATTTTCCATAACCAAATCGCAAAGTGGCTGCCCTATGTCCTCGATAGTCTCACGAATTCCATCTTTGAGGTCTTGAATCGACGCTGGGCTGTTGGCGTAGACCTTCTCTATCACGTGGCCCCAAAGGAAGAAGTCGCAAGGTGTTAAATCAAAAGATCTCGGTGGCCAATTGTGATCGAAAGATAACACGGTCCGGAAACTTTTCCCGTAAAAGGTCAATGGTTTCGTTGCTTGTGTGGCACGTAGCGCCGTCTTGGTGAAAGTAAACGTTGTTCAGATCAATACTATCCAATTCCGGCCATAAAAAATCATTAATCATCTCTCGATAGCGCAATCCATTCACCGTAACTGTTGCTCCAGCCTCATCTTCGAAAAAGTAAGGTCCAATGACTCAGCTGGTCCATAAACCGCACCAAACAGTCACAAGTTGTCTCACGATAGAGAGGCTTTTCAACAATAACTCTTGGGTTTTCCGAGCCCCAGATGCGACAATTTTGCTTGTTGACGAAGCCACCGAGGTAGAAATGGGCCTCATCACTCAAGATGATTTTTCGATGGAATTCCGGATCATTTTCATGCATTTCAAGGACCCAATCAACAGAGACACGACAATGTTGATGATCGACCGGCTTGAGTTCTTGTGTTAACTGAAGTTTATAAGTCTTAAGACCCAAATCTTTATGCAAAATACGGTGTAATGACGTTTGTGGAATGCCTAATTCCAACGAACGACGAGAATTGGACAAACCTGGGGTTTCTTCAACATTTTCGGCTACAACAGCAATATTTTCGGCTGTTCTTGAGAGACGTGCACGGGTTTTATTCTTCACATCACTTAATTTTCCCAACAGCTCGAATTTTTCTACCAATTTCTGTATTGCAGTCCGACAAGGCGCTTCACGACGACCCAAAAATGTTCGAGTTATACGAACCGTCTCTGCCAAATATTCACCATTTATAGTGAATTTTAATCATTTCAATGCGTTGTTGAAGCTAGTATCGTTCCATTTTTATTAATGGCGTAGTTTCTACTTGCCAACTGTCAAAAAATGACATCTTCGAAAGTGACATCTACCGAAATAATGGGCTATTCAAAGTAACACCTCTTATTGGAAAACCCTGTATATTTATAAACAGTCATGACTCAGGTACAAATGCACGTATTCATCATACGAACATTTGCCCCTACCGGGATTTGTACACGGAACCTTAGAATAGGCGACACCTTGAAACCGGTGAACGAACCACTCTACCTCAGAATGAAAATCTATTATCGTGTTATTAGGAATTCTGATGATATGGGATTAATTCTATCAAAACCTTAAATTGTAAATAAAATCTTTACAGAATAACCTATTAAAGCCACAGTAGTCTTTCTATTTACGTTGTACGTAGCGTTCACGAATAGTAAATTCTAACCAAACCGAAGTGCACTAAGATTATAAGTAAACACTGATTCTCAAACTATCAGCCGATATGTCCACCGACTTAGCGCTGCGACACAAGTGGAACTAAACCCTCGCAAGAAGAGCTGGTCTGATTCGGATTAAACTTTGAATATGTACGAGACTAGTTCAGACAATGTCGGATATTCTGTCTGGCCGAACGGAAAGTTTGGGATGGACTGTGTCATTTCGGGGCTTCTTTTGGGTGACATTCGGCTTTGGAAATGTTGCAGACCTTTTCGATGGCGTTTTATTAGAGATGAAGTTGTTTTTTTTATTTTTTTATATGCCAATAAACATGTTACATTCATGGTTTAGTAGTATCTTAAAAACCTAAATTAAGTTTATCTAGATACTAGGTTCTCAAAAATAACTTAATAAAGAGCAACCAACAACAGAATTATAAAACATAATTCATTTTAAACAATCGGGTAGGTGCACATAAGTATTTATCATACAGAATGTTTGAGCGAGTGCCCATACCCACAAACTTAGAATAATAACAAGATTTTTGATTTTTTGCATTTTTCAATGCTTTTTTTTTTATATTTATGATAATTTTTAAATAGAAAAATATTGGAAAAATTAACTCGGCCACAAGTGAATTCTCAGATGGGAATACCGACTTCTCGGTCGAGAAGTCTCGGTAGCTCAGCGGTTAGAGCATTGGACCGGATTTCCAAAGGTCATGGGTTCGATTCCCATCTGAGAATTCACTTGTGGCCGAGTTAATTCTTTCCAATATTTTTCTATTTAAAAATTATCATTAGAATAATAACGCCGAAGAGTTATTAATCTAAGCCCACAAAGAAAAAAAAACGACGAGTTTCAAGACAGCAGCGCATGCATAAAATCAATAGAACAAGAGTGCGCTTGTGCGTGTGCGCTCGTTATAAAGGTTGCTCCTATTCCTCGACATAACATTTTTTTTTTTAAGTTTGGAAATATACTTTAAGAATTCTTTTAATGTTATGATTGATTTTATCTTTGATTGCGATTGGTAAGTTTTTCATAAGACGGGGTATCAAATATTGAGATGTTCTTTTACCGTATTCGTTGTTAGATATGGGAATATAAAGTTCTTTGTTAGTTATTTTTCTAGTAGCTATTTTGTGATTTATCGGTACTTGAATTTCTTCAAGTTGTGATATTGTTTTCAATTTTAAGGTACGAAAGCAATATGCAAGTTATTTTATGTACCTATCAGTGAATTGACAATAAAATGAAAGCGAATCAGAAGTGAATAAAACCTAATTATAGCAATTTTTTATCGCAGGCCGTCTACGAAAACCATTTCTCTCAATTCTCTGTGTCGCAGTCATTTTTCTTCCTTATTATTTGAATCAACTTTTCAAGAAGATGCTGGTGGAGGCCTTAAGCTAGCAGTGGGTGTCATGTGACTGAGGTGACGATGATTTCAAGATCTTCTTCTTTGTTGTAGTTCTTACACTACTTACTTCTTTACTACACTTACCTGAAACAAAAAATAATAATAATATTAGCATACAATTACACTTGCATTTGCTTCATCCACTTCGTTTTAATAGAAAGCAAAACAACAACACATAACTTATAAAAATATTTAAGAAAATGTGGGTATTTTAGATTATACTAGCGTTGCTTTAAACATCACTAATTTTCCTAATATACACAAGTTTTTTTTTTTCAAAATATTTTTCCACTTTATTTAATATTTATTAAGCCACATACAAAAAAATAGTAACATCTGGGTTAATTCGTCATTTGCTGGCAGGACCCTGGAGTGTAAAAAACTATGTCTCATAAATCGGGGCCTGAGAGGTTAGTAGATTAACTCCCATATTCTAAGTCGTTCCTCCAAAACTTTTTACACTCCACTCAACCTCGTCGTGGGTAAAAATGGTAGTATGCGCTAGGCCTAACACGGTGTAGCTACGTACCTACTCTTTGGCTCCTCCAGGTCCTTACGGAGTTATGACTTAGAATACCGATTTCGAGGAGTATTTGACGAGGTTTTCAATGAGGTTTCGTTAAGTCGAGGACGAGTAAGTTTTGAAGGAACGACTTAGAATATGGGTGTATGGCTCGAGTTCACCAACTGATTAACCGACCGATTAACGCCAAACGTCATTTAAATGTCATTGCATTTCAGCCATTTGTTTGAAGTTGTAAGGAAGTTGTAACTCAGTTCTAAGAATAAGTATTCCAATATATCTAATATTCTTCTTTTCACAAAAGTCATACATATTTTAATACGCTAAAAGTCCACAACCGGTGATTTTTCCAGTGTTGCGTACAAATGGATACAGCCCCATTCTATCCTTGTCGCTGGCGAAATTTCCGTTACGTAATTCGAACAGACTGAAGCGTTTTGTCGCTGTCTTGAAGAAATTTGATGGATGGAACTTTATAAGCCAATATTAAAGGAAAAACGTATTCGAAGATCAGCCGTTTTGTTATGAAATGTCTTTGTGTGTTTTTGTATTTTGGCGGATTAAGAATTTATGTTAAAAAAAAATTGACTAGGTTTTGGAGTTTTAGCATTTGACTTGATTCACAGACCGGTTAGGTACAGAAAAAAATTTGACTTTTTTGTCTTTTGTTTTAATTTAAAATTAAACATACGTACATCTTAAGTTTTGGCGCGCATTGAAATAAAACAACTTTTACAGATTTTAATCGGTGTGATTCTCTGTGGCTGGACCACTTTTTTTTTAATGACCGACGGGGATACTCTTACTCTCATTTAAGTACTCAGATGATTTAATGCGCAATAACAGCTACCAGTAATCTACGGTAGGTATATATGACAATTAAAATTACCTGAACAGACAACGTACTGTATTTCACGAATTAAGATCGAATTTTCCGTGTTTTTAGGTCTTTTTTGGGTTTCCCGACGTTTCGTCACCTTTAACGACCTCCGTGGTAGAGTGGTACGTACACCGGTTTCAAGGTGTCGCCTACTTTGAGGTCCTGAGTTCGAATACCGGTAGTGACAAATGTTCGTATGATGAATACGAGCATTTGTACCTGAGTCATGGATGTTATGTATATTTCTACACATAAATACTTATATATGTATAATTATAATATGTATTTATATCCGTTACCCTAGTATCCCATAACACAAGCCTTACAGTGCTTACTTTGGGGCTAGGTTAATTGGTGTGAGTGTAAGAAATATTTATTTATTCTATTTTTTCAGCTTAATTTAACTCGTGAAATATACACTTAAAATCCGAAAAAAATGATTTATTTTAAATTAATCTAGATATCATTTTGTTATTAGGAATAAAAATATAGTAAAGGTAGTAAAGCTTGACAAGAAGAAAATTTCAATATCGTTAGTTTTTATACGGCTTAATTTCTGAAAACCTGTATGTCGCAGTTTTAGCGCACTCGGCTTATGATTGCGGCGGCTAAGCATCTTTTGATAGGGTGTGCCATGAGATGGGTGAACAAAAAATTTCATTTCGACTGTCAGTCAGTGTTTCGGAAATATGCCGTTAATAGTCTCAATTTAGAATTGGGCTTGCGTTGTGCGAAGGTCATGTTCATCTTAGACGTATCAAGATAGGAAAGTGTGTTATAATGACGACGACCTGTTCGGCGCAGAGGTACTAAGGTCCCGGGATCGATCCCCGGACAAGACAAATATTTGTGTGCATGAACATGTCTATTTGTCTTGGTCTGGGTGTTATGTATATTATGTATGTATTTACAAAAAGTATATAAGTATGTTTATCCGTTATCTAGTATCCATAACACAAGTTCTTCGTGAAACTTAACGTGGGCTAGATAATTAGTGTGATTGTATGAAATTTGTTTATTTATTATTATAATGGTGAATTCTGAAATAAAATTTTGATTATAACTTTTTAATTTTGGATTACACCTAAATACGTTGCGGCTGACTGTACAATAAAGAGCAAATTTCAATGAGATAAATATTAAACAAGAAAAAAGCAACTTGCCTATGTCGCCCTGACGGGATTCGACATGAGACAAGTTGCTTTTTTCTAGAATATTTTCTTGTTTAACGCCTACGCCGCCGCCGTTATTGCGACTATTTTATGCCGTACTTGTTATGGTGTTATAACGGCTTTATTACGGCGACTGCTTCAATGGTCAATATTACTTAATGGGTACAAATTGAAAAAGGTACTAAGCCGCAAAACTACCGACGGCATTAATTAAAATTTCCCATTCTTTGAAAAGGAGCTAATATTCTTTCAAAAAATACGAACAGAAAATCCTTTTATTGTAACCAGTGTGTGCCATAGAACCGCAAGTCATCCCGCTAAATTGCTCAAAGCAAGCTTGCCCCAACTTTTGTAAACTAATCGGCCGACTGGTCGGGCGACCGATCTAAGTGTCACGTGGAACTATCAAGTTGGTTAATGAAGCAATATTACTTCATTACTGAAACCGTTCAAACTTTGTAGGTGACCGGTCTTTATTTAATGGCGTTAGAGTTCATTTTGAAGTGATTTTTTTGAAGAAAAAAATCGTCAATTTCATAGGTTATTGATTCATAGTTTATCAGTATATTGTGTTCATTTATGGGCTTTTAGTAATTTCCATAGTATAGGCTTTTATTACTGGGCTGGAGATTTTTGCAGAGTGTTTTTCTTATATTTTATAATTCAATTTGATGCGATAATAGATAACTAAGCGATCGATCTAAGGAAAAAAGTATAACTGAAAAAATATTATTAGGTTTTTAGATGCCAAATCAATAATTGCAAAATTATGTCATGTACAAAAACAACACTTCCTGTTACCTGCTAACTAACAACCTTTTCTAACTAACATCGATTAGATTGATGTCATGATGGAACTTCAGAAAATTAAAAATACCTTATATAAAAATAACTTTGGATAGGGTTTCAAATGGTGGCTATAAATACATTATATGTCGTCGTCGTCGTCGTCTCAGCCACATAACACCCACTGCTGGGCATTGGCCTCCCCCAAAAGGGGGGGTTTGCCACGCTTGGCAGGCGGGTTGGCGGTTTTTGTTTAGTATAGTATTAGATTAAACTTTTAACGCAGGTAGCTTGAGTATGTCATGCTCACTTTAAACATTTCTACCGTGGTGTCGTGTGAGGCGGGTCGCTACGTTCCCTAAAATATGGTTGAGCGAAGCGATGGCTGGTTCATGCGTCATGCTCGTGAACGGGTGCTGCCAGTGGGATGGGTCTGCTCTTGTCTAATTGTGTTAAAATGTGTTGAGATATTTATATTTTTGTTTCAATTCAATAAATTCTATTTAATTTATGATGTTTTGAATTGAGAACGTGGCACTGCTTGATCAGAATAAATAAAAATAAGTAATGTTCTCCAATTATTGTAATTAAGTATATGAAAGCCATTATTATTATTATTTTTAATTTACATTAAATACGCTTTATGATTATGACCCAGCTGATGCGTCTTCCAGTAACATTGTACGTTGCGTCTTATATTAATAATAATAATAATAATAAAAAAAATTATATCTACTAGTAATAACAGTATATATTAATGCACTTTTATCTTTCTTTTTTTTTGTTTTTGCCATTGTATTTTTTATATATACACTTTAACATAAGTACCTGAAGTACGTCATGCTCACTCAAACGTTTCTTCGGCGGTGTCGTGTGAGGCGGGTCGTTACGTTCCCTAAAATATGGTTGAGCGAAGCGATGGCTGGTTCATGCGTCATGCTCGTGAACGGGTGCCGCCAGCGGAAATGGGTCTACTTCAGTCTGCTTGTCTTAACGTTGTGCTTAGAGATTAAATATTTTCATCTAAAATAAATTGCTATCGACCTGTATGTACGTCACAACTTGCAGTACAGTAACCTTGTTATGCGAGAAATGTTAAATGTAAGTCCTTCCTTACGAGTTGAAAATTGTTTACGGTTAGGATAACCATAAAATGTAATATTATAATTAGTATTTTTTTTGTGATGGAAATTGACCTTACTGATATGTTAAGCTCACTTTTCAATTTGACGACTCTGTATGAAATAAAACAGCGAGAAAAAAATTGCCCTGACGAGTTTCTTGCCGGTTCTTCTCGTTACAAGGTCTCCCGTCGTAGGGTTTGTGAACCGATGGCGTAGCTTCTTTGACGTTCATAAGTGCTTGTAACAGCCTAGACTGAATAAATGATATTGATTTTGATATATTTTTTTTTGCAGTATGGCCAAATTTGTAGGATACGCTGCTGCCCGTCTCCTGAAGGCTCAGTTCCTTAGTCGCCTTTCACCACACCCACGGGATGAGGGGGGCTAGTACTATTTTATATTTTATGCCGAAACAACACAGCTATATCATTATATGTATAGGCACTTAAGGTGGAACGATTTTCATACAAAAAACAGTCGAGATAATCTTGGTAGATTAACAGAATTAATACTTAAATATATGTGCAACTATTTATTCTCGGGTATTCATTTGCGCTTAATTAATAAACAAACATTGTTTCATTCAGAAATCACCTATAAATGAACACTAAATTATTGCAAAAATTACGACTGTGTATGTGACAAATGTCGTGTACGTATACAAAAATCGCGACGTTGCCATTCCATGCGGCTAAGACGCGCAACGCGCGAAGTTGCCGCTCTTACGTTTGTCTCGATTTAATAATTGTTTAAATTTCTCTTTACTACATTTTTCAGCTGTGTTGCCGTTGCGTCCCAAAAGAGATGAGTTTCGTCAGTAATAATTTACTTTGGGATTATGATATAAAGTTGTGATTTGTAGGATTTATCTTGACTCCGATTTTAAAAAATGCTAAACACGACTTATATTTTGTTTTTTATGCGTAAATCTTTTTTTCTCTCATCACTGTAAAAAAATAGAAAATAAGATTTTATAGAGGAAAAAAAAGAAACGAAAATTGTATCTGCTTCGTGCAAATAAAATTTACTTGTATTATGTAACGTACTTACTTAATATTTTTTTTTTTTTTATTTAGACAAATGTCATGTGGTCCCTTTTCAAATATTAAATTGTCCGCAATCACATCTACGTACTGACAACACCGTTCCGTATTTGTCATTTGTTTGTAGTGTTTTTTCATTGTGACTAGGGAATGGGTCCAGTAAAAATTTCACTGAAATGAAAATAAAATATAAACGAAATTTATGAAATCTTTCAAAACGGGTGGAAATATTTCATTTTTGAGTGAAATTTATTTTCTGACTAGAAATGATTTATTTTACGTAAATCTTAATGATTTAACGATCTTAATGATTTATTTTATTTTTAATTTTACAATTTTAACGTATTAAATGTTCACTTAGCTATTCAAAACATCATAAGAATGATGATGGCATAGAGATAAACATAGACTAAGCCTAATACAAAACATGAATTTGACGTCACATATCACTTGACTATTGTTGTTTCGACTATGAATCAGGACATTTGCGCGAAAAGCTAATAACGCGAAAGACTCTTACACGAAAAGCCGTTTGCTCGAATAAACATTTGCGCGAATAGTTCACAAATGTAATTAAATTTGCCTCAATTATTGGTCAGTTAGCCTTCAAAAACATTTTCACCGTACAGCGCATGAATGAATGTTAGCGCTATCTCAGCACTTTTTTTTCTAGATTGTACTTAACATTACATAATACATATTTAAGATACACAAGAGGTTAGCACTTTTTATTTTATAACCTCTCAGGCATCGGAAAACGAAAGACAATAGATATTTAATTGTTTCCAACCCCGGTGTTCGCTGCGCTGCTTTACGAATTAAGTATTTGTTGAATAATACAATTTCATTTTGAGGTAAGTACTTAATAGTAATTTTTTTTGGGGCATTTTTGCTTACTTACATGTTTTATGTATTAATATTTTATAATATCAGTATCTTTATAAATTAAAACACGAAATTAGTTATATGCACATAAGTGCCTTTAAAGACTCAATCCTCAGAAACACGTGAAGTATCAAATTGATATTAATAAAGATTAAAGTCTATGGTTCCCCCGAACTGTAAAAATCAAGCTTCTAAGTTTTTACATCACCATAATAAATTATCGCAGTAAATTAAAGCTTTAAAGGTAGAATTTAACAAGATTTACAAGATGTAAAATTTCACCACATAAGTAAACAAAAAGAGTAAGTATAAAAATGGCGTCTCGAGCTTGATTCCAAAACTATTATAATATAAAATGGAGATTGTAACTAACAAACAAGTAGACAAAATATGATCATTTGCGCAAATTTATATACGCGCCAATATACCGAAAGGAGCTAAATGTATTGATTTTAAATAAAACTAATATAATAGTATTGTAGTATTGTACTAGCGGATCCTCGCGGTTTTACACGCGTGGTACCTGTTCCCGTGGGAATATCGGGATAAAATATAGCCTATGTCAATCATGGATATTGTAGCATCCTAAAAGAATTTTTGAAATCAGTCCAGTAGTTTTTGAGTTTATTCATTACATACATACATACACATCTTTCCTCTTTATCACTACATAGTATAAAGCAAAGTCGCTTCCCGCTGTCTGTCCCTATGTATGCTTAGATCTTTAAAACTACGCAACGGATTTTGATGCGGTTTTTTTAATAGATAGAGTGATTCAAGAGGAAGGTAAAATAACCTTCAATATATAGTAGAGAAATACTGTAATTTTTAAGGTTTCTAATGTGATGTCGTAAATGATTACATTTTTTCCGCTTACATTGCAAACGCAGGCTGAACCCTACGAGATTTATCAATATAAGGTAATAAGTATTTGTACACCTTGAAAATGTCTACAGAAAACTCCGCGGTGGTTTATGTTTATCTCTTATGGATAACCCACAATAGCATAAGTCGTGTAGTCCACGCGGGCGAAGCCGCGGGCGGGAAGCTAGTAATATTATATAGTATAGAAGTATAGAAAACGGTAACATGATGATCCAACAACCACCACCACTTTTTTTTTGATTGAGGAAACACTGCAATTTTAATCAAAATCTGTTCAGCAGTGGTTTAAAAAAAAGATATTATAATGGGCAAACACACTAAGAAATCTTAAAATTTAGAGTATCAATTACATTCTTGTCACTTGTGCAAT
Organism: Chrysoteuchia culmella; assembly: GCA_910589605.1. Classification (NCBI taxonomy): domain Eukaryota; kingdom Metazoa; phylum Arthropoda; class Insecta; order Lepidoptera; family Crambidae; genus Chrysoteuchia; species Chrysoteuchia culmella. The sequence goes on from OU342649.1 coordinate 21,974,429, forward strand.
TTAAAAAAGTTGCAATTGCATCTGTTGATCTGTTGCAATTTATACATCAAAATTAATATTGTGATGTTATTTAAAAAAACAATAATATAAAATAAATAATAAAAAAAAATCTACCATCAGAAGTCTCGAACCTTAACTCTTTGATATCTAAGCCGAGTACGTAGACCGCTGAGCTACTTTATCATTTTCAGCTGGGTCGAAATATTCTACTACAAGAAACTCAGAAATAAGATAAGCATGTGTGAGTGATTAGTAAAATTGGGAGACAGAAACACTCTCTCGAGATATTTGGATGATTTATGTACTACAAAAAGATAAATGTTGGTTTCGAAAATTCAATATTTATTTATAGAATGCGCTAATAGTATTTTGAGTTAAAAAGATACAAAGACCAATTAACAAATAAATAAAAACTACTAAATAGCGAAAGTAGCGCCATCTAACGACCGTTCAGCTTTTTGTAACTTAATCGTTCCACCTTAATCACGAGAATGGTGAAGATTTCAATTTTACATCGGTTGTTTTGGTGCGAAATAAAACGTATAATGGACTGTATTAAATAGATTATTAATGATAAAGTTCTAAAATAATTGTTAGCAACAACGGTGCAATAGACGCGACGTATGCGTGGCCGGTCGATCGCAAAGTGCGGAGCAGACCGCGGAATTCCCCGCTCGCCGCTCAGCTAGTGATGTGACGTTTGAGCGTTTACGCATGAACATCTGTCTTAAAAATATACAAACAGCTAGTAGTTATTAAAAAAAATAACAAAATACATTCTCACTCACAACATTTATTTAGTACAGGCGAAGGACATAGAAGTGATATTAACATAATACAATAAAAAGGATACATAACAAAAAAAAAATACTTAATTTTAAGTTACAGTATTGAATAAGTTGTCCCACGGCTGCACTAAAAGGGACCTAGTTCAGCATTGTGTCAGTATTACATTGACGCTGGTTTTCAACTAGACCGCTTTTAGTTTATTGACACCTGGGCCCGTATTCACTATGACCACTTACCGATTCCTTGCTCAAACCACGCGAATGTCGTATTTGGTTTCGACATTTTCAAAATTCGTTGTCTCTTTGACACTTACAAATTTTAAAGTAATTTTCCTTGTTTAATAATTATACAATTTGTACCTGTCATATACTTGTACAATAACTCTATAATTTGTGAGTATCACGGAGAAAATGTATTTTGAAAATGTCAAAACCAAGTAAGACATTGGCGTGGTTTGAGCAAGGAATCGCTATGTGGTCATAGCGAATAAGGGCCCTGGATGTCATATACATAAAAATGTATAAACAATAGTGCAGATGTGCGATTGTGTGTGTGGTTTTGCATAGGTATGTTTGAATGAGAATGTATGTACATGTGTGTGTACGTGTGAATGTGTGTATTCATCTCTGTGCGTGCGTTAAAACCTATTTCCATATATCTAATTCACGTATTCATACCGAAACATTTCCGAATACAGTCATAAATTCTCAACCACAATATATAATATATATTATTTTGATCAAATTATTACTAACTGGTACGGGTCCCTCGTGATTCGTATCGTCCTCGCAATGTATTATACATCAACGTTTCAAATAAATAATGTATTGCATTCAACTGTTCCTATATTTTTGTTACAAGTAAAGGTGTATTTTGAAACCTAGTATATTTTATGGGTATCTAAATATATGGACGACCAGCCCCCTAATTGTCTAATTTAAAAATCTATCACAATTCCTTTCAAAGGTATTGTGATTATAATAGTGATTTATGGAATTGTCTAACTTATAGTCGCAATCCCTTTCGGAACAAATGATGTTTTAAATGACACTTCTCCATACATTTGAAAGATATTTTCGCCTGTCACTTTGCTAAGACATTTAAATTTCGTTCATTCAATATCTACCTTTCATAACGCGTCTCGATCACAATCCCTATCAAAATATGTCAAATAGTGACAGCCTGAACTATTTAAAAATCTTTCAAATGACGAATTGAAAGGGATTGGCGCAGGGTACTAAACCCGCCTTCTACGCCAGAAGTCCCGGGTTCGATCCCCGGACAAGACAAATATTTGTGTGCATGAACATGTCTATTTGTCTTAGTCTGGGTGTTTAATATGTATATTATGTAAGTATGTTTATCCGTTATCTAGGATCCATAACACAAGTTTTCATGAAACTTAACGCGGGCAAAATAATTGGTGTGATTGTATATAATTTATTTATTTCATATAGTTTCTAAACCCTGAAATTATTTACCTAATCCTTTTGAATTTTATACTAATACTAACAACTACCTGTTATTTAGTCCATATGAAGATCGATTACACTATTAAAATTCCTCAAACAATTGATTTTGTGAGAAAAGGAATGATGTTTGTCAATATTATTGAATTTAAAAATTCATTACTTACAATCATATGGATTGTATTGTTTGTAACTACCACAGATGAAAAAATAGCACAATAGTACATAGTAGCACATGAGACCGCACTATAATAATTTAGGTATACCTTATTACTTTAGAATAGAATATTCAATAACAAATATAGTCAAAATCATAAATATCAAAAATTATTTGTGATCACAAAACATATTAAGTACAACCTCAGTCTTGCACGCACACTCACACATACGCACGTACACACATACACACACACACATACACAAACACACACACACACTCACACAAACACACACACACATTTTTTTTGTTTTCATCATAATAACATCATTGTTAAAATTTTAAATAAATGTGAACTTCATCACTGTACTATTAGTATAAGGTACCTAGTAATGAAAACTAAGTTAAGGAAGTGGGATTTCTTCTGACTCAGGTGCTTTTGTACCTAATAGAAGAGGTCAACACCTATTTTGTGAAACTAACTTGGAACTGAAAATAAGCATTTATTATTATTATATTAATTTTGTTGTATATTTCATGAAAAAAAAAACGACATACCAATATTAAATTTCCATAAACTGTTTCGTGCTTATAAATTCGGTCGAGTGCCAAAAGATTTAAATTCCAAAGCGGTGCCAATTCCCTCTTTAAACGATATTTGGACCAAATAAAGAATTTCACACTCATACGTTTAGATTATTTTTTGGCTGCCTTCTTTTTGAATGGCTCTATGGCGCAGTAAGGAGAAATCCTGCATCAAAATTCGTGGGTTCGATTCTAATTCGGAATGAAATTATAAAAAACTGTTATCTGATTATTTGGTCTTTTTCTGTGTCAGGATGTTTAATTATTCATTCTTATAAGTTTTAATATAGGTTCTTTAGTAGTAATGGGGGCCTACCGCCATTTTTTAGAGACAATCATGTCGTAAGAACGTTTTGTTTTCCTTTTGTTTCAATGGTGTTTGAATTCGTACCGCGAACCTCATTAAGTATTTTTTTTTTTCATTCCTGTCCAATGACACAACCATTGAGATTATCTATGGAGATGAAATATTACAAAAAAGGACGTGCCTACCTGCACTTGATGGTACTTTGTATTGACGGACTTGACTAGGCAGCTCCTGAACATTCGCAAGAAAAATATCGACATCCAAATACTCATGATATATTTGGATAATGTAAGTTTCTAAAAACAACTAGGTATCTCAGATTCATGTACATCTTTATTCATTGTTCCTGCCAACGAACGAATTGAAGTTGTCATAATTTGACACACTTCACACAAAACCTCGGTCAAAAAATATTTTGTTTTATGAGGTTCGCGGTACGAAGTGACATATAAAAATAATGCGCCGATAATGTTTGACAGAAAACAATATTGCGCTACGATATGGCGGTAGGCCAGCTGATATTAGTAACGTAAGCAGCAACAAGTAATTATTTATTTTCGGAATGAGACCCATGTTATTGGTGTTATTTGAGTTTTAATTATTTGTTTCCAGTCTTTTTTTTTTTTTTTTGCAATCACACCAATTATCTATTCCCACGTTAAGTTTCATGAAGAACTTGTGTTATGGATACTAGATAACGGATAAACATACTTATATACTTTTTTTTTGTAAATACATATTTAGTATACATATTAAACACCCAGACCAAGACAAATATACATGTTCATGCACACAAATATTTGTCTTGTCCGGGGATCGAACCCGGGACCTCTGGCGCAGAAGGCGGGGTTAGTACCCCTGCGCCAAACAGGTCGTCTTATTCACATACTATAAATTGAGATAAAGGGAGTCTCAAGATCTATTTTTCATACATTGAACGTGAGCAATTTGGAGACGAGTTATTTTTTTCTAGTCTAAAATTCATCATAAATAAATATAGCACTGTAAATGCAAATAATTTGGTAGCAAACTTTGCTTCTATGATGTGCAGCTGAAACAGTTACTTATTCAGTACATACTAGCTTCCGCCCACAGTTTCACCCGCGTGGTTCCCGTTCCCGTGGGAATATGGGGATCAATAGCAACCTATGTTACTCTCCGTACTTTCAACTAACTCTATGCCAAAAATCAAGTCCATTGGTTGTTTAGTTAGGGCGTGGAGGAAAGACAAACAAACACACTTTCGATTTATAATATTAGTTAGGATTAGTAAAAGGATGAATTATTAAGTAAAACTATATAGTTGTATGACGACCTGTTTGGCGCAGGGGTACTGACGCCGTCTTCTGCTCCAGGGGTCCCTGGTTCGATCCCCGGACAAGACAAATATTTGTGTGCATGAACATGTCTATTTGTCTTGGTCTGGGTGTTTAATATGTATATTATGTATGTATTTACAAAAAAAAAGTATATAAGTATGTTTATCCGTTACGTAGTATCCATAACAAAAGTTCTTCATGATACTTAATGTGGGCTAGATAATTGGTGTGATAGTATGGAAATATTTATTTATTTATTTATAAGAATATAATTAAAAAAGAAACAAAAATTTAAAGAAGATAATAAAGTCTAGTTTTAACATAGCTAATTCTAAGCTCCACAGGCGCTAGACTTCAATCAAGCAGCGAAATTGCAGTGAGGAATAAAACAAATTTTATCATCTGCAGCAGCGGCTGGCCCCAAGTTATTTCCATAAATAATTTGAACGCATTTGGGCCCTTAATGGCGGGCCGGAGATCCTGGGGGTTACTGATGTCTTGCAAATTAATTGAAACGTTTACTTGGATATTTCTTCTTACAATTTTAATGAGTACGAGTATTAGAATAAATTATTAAGGCGATTATAATCGTTTCGTGGTTAATTTTTAGTTATTTCCATAAATAATATAAACACATTTGGGCTCTTAATGGCAGGTCGGCGGGCCTATTACCTATCTTAGCAACAGCAACGCGACAGCAGCAATTATCTAGCCCACGTTAAGTATCATGAAGAACCAAGACAAATAGACATGTTCATGCACACAAATATTTGTCGGGGGATCGAACCCGGGACCCCTGGGTCTGATACCGGTGGTTGTAGCACTAGGCCACATAAGCGGTTAAAGGATTAGTGGCCACCTCTGGTGTCAGAGTTTATCAAGCCGCCTATAAGGCCTCTGACTTGGATTAACGACTGTAATCAAATGGCAATAGCCGGGACCGACGGTTTAACGTGTCCTCCGAAGCACGGAAGCACTCAATTATAATGCCACTTTACGGTCACCCATCCGACACCTGACCGGGCCGAACTTTGCTTAACGAACGTGACCAAATACGATCAGTCTGTCAAGCGCGGCCATGAGCGCTTATCTAATCGACAATTGGTGAACTCCAAATCAATTATGACATTTACCAGCTGCTTCTCGTAATAAAGTAAACATTTTTCTTCTTTAATCCACCGAGCGAGTATAATTACATTACGACCGGATCATTTCTCGCATCGAGTCATTATAAGCCAGGGGGCATACCAACATCTATTAGAAAACCATCTTGTTTATTAAACCGCCTCTGTGGTCTAGTGGTACAACCACCGGTGTCAGACTCAGGGGTCCCGGGTTCGATTCTCAGCGGGGGTACATATTGTATTCGGTTTGTTTGGTGGTAGGACTTATTGTAAGCCCGCCTGGCTAGCTACCACCATCTTATCTAAGCCTGACGCCATAACAACAATGTTTTCAGCATTGTTGTGTTCCGGCAGTTTGAGATAAGATAGCCTCAGTGATTGAGGATTCCGGGAGAGGCTCGCTTCGGTATGAAGAAGGCTAAGAGTCTCCCCGTCATTCATAAAAAAAGGAACGTCTTTTTTTCAATACTGACCGTTGCATGACCTTACAAAGTATTATTTTTTTCACACTTCAGATTGTAATGGCGATGATTGAGCGAACACGACAAAACTTCTAGCAGAAAAACAAGCTTTCTTTGGGGTCGTAGTACGAAATAGCATGGTAAGATTGCAACAATACTGCGCTAAGAGATGGCGGTAGCCCCCCAGTTAGCCCGACGTCATTATATATTCACACAATCATCCTCGAACGGAACATACAAAGGAGTATTCGATCAGAAAGTAACCTTTTTACGGTTCATTTACAATGAGAATAGTGACTTTTATTTTCTGTATTCTGCCTCAAAGTTTTTGGGTGGCGAAAAAGTTTGCTAACTGCTCCTTTTTGCGTAGTTTCTTTGTTTGATCGTGCGTTTAACTAGGCGTTTTTAGTCCGATCCTCTAACCTAAATGTTTGTTTTGGTATTAATTGAGTGATAATGGACAGAAATAAGATACATAATGGTTTTTTTTTCTTAAAATATACACGTAATTCAAGTATGTATATATGAAAAGTATATAGTATAGGGTTAGCACGAAAATCTATCGAAATAGTATCGAGCACGTAATGTTATAAAATGTATAGGAAAATGTTGTTCCATTTACGTCCGGTAGGATAGCTGCTCAATATTTCATAATATTTTTTACTTTACTTCCTCGATACTTACTCGCTAGTTATTCTTGCTAGGGCTGAGTTACCGAGTTATTCATAAATTAATTATTTAAAAAAACGCTCTTAATTCAAAACATTAATAGCTCTGAAAAACCAGCACTATTGAATAGGTTTTATATCGAAAACCAATTTTAAAAAATAAAAGTAAAACCTTTTATAAAAAAAACAACGTACCAAATTCGAATCCAAATTCCTTAAATATCAAAAGAAAAACTAATGCACAGCAGTTATTATTTTTAAATCCTTATGTCATTGTAGACTCGGAATCCGAGTTATTCGCCCTTCTTGGAGACAGTAAACCTTTACAACTTCGAGATTGTCTAAGGTGTCACCGGCGTAATTTAAACTTGAATTAAAACACAAAGGCTTTATTACCGCTGCCGCTTGTAATATCCGCCATGCCGTTAATGTTCGGTTTATGTTAATATTATGAGAGTTTAACTATTCAGTTATTCACTTAACGTCAGCTCTCTTGGGCTGTCTTTTTGTATCGCAAGGAATACTTTCTTAGTACGAGTTAAATTGTTTTTGTCGTGCCGACCAACTTTTCTAAGTCAATTTAAAATGTACTTAAAACGATTAATTCGAGTTGCCGACGCTCGTGTTACTGTCGGATTTAAATACGGTTTTTGGTGTCCTCGCTTTTCTAACAAAGGATTTTTAACTAGGCGTCAAGGAATTACACGAAAGAACTGTAAGCCAAGCTTATAAAAATAAAACAAATATCAACTATCGTTGAATTTTGCAAAATAAGTAATGTCTTAGTTAGCATCTATAGGCTGTCAAATCATTGGCTTGCCATAATATTAGCTTGATACAACTAATAACTAGAGATTTGAGTGTGTTGCACGATTTTACAAGTAGGTAGGAAAAAGTACTTCATAACGTTTTCTCAAATGGTGAACTTAACTATAATTGTATATATATATATATATATATATATATATATACACACCCACCCACAAACACCACTCACACAAATTTACACACCCACACTTACACACAAAACACACACACCTAGACACACACACACACACACACAAAAGACACACACCCAGACACACACACACACACACACACACACTTTAATATTTCGAAATAATTTTGTCTTTCTTTGGTTTCCCGATTATTTACTCGCCTTTATATTATGTTACGTAGTTGTTGTTTCTGGTCCAAACCAAACTTAATAAAATTTGTTATGTTTGATGCTATATTGTAGTGTAACACTATTTATATGAGCCAGACCACTGGATCTACCTACACAGGTCTACTGATAGTGCCATATAGCTGTAAGTTCTGTTATATCACCTTTACATTGTAAATTAGGGCTTTGGATTAATAAACTTTATTTATTTATTTATTTATTTATACATATTTATTGAAAGGAAAAAATCTGGAAAAATTCTTCACATTTTTTTGAGTTTTTGCATTTTTCATTGAGAAAAATATTGGAAAAAATCATCTCGGCCACAAGTGAATTCTCAGATGGGAATCCAACCCATGACCCTTGGGAATCCAGCTCACTGCTCTGACCACTGAGCTACTGAGACATCGACGTTAAAATTCATCAAAAAAAAAATCACGTTACGGGTCTCTGTGCTTCGGCAGGCCGTTATGGAGTTGTTCCGTACTCTAAGCTATAAATATGGCTGATAATGATTGTTTATTTACGTTCTTAACTTGATTATTAATGCATTAGGCTCGTAATCAAGGTACCAAATAAAATTTATAGAAAACTGGGAGTCTGGGTCCAAGTGACCCACCAAGAATAGCGCGATACTTTAACTTTAACCGCCTTTGTGGTCTAGTGGTACAACAACCACCTGTATCAGACCCAGGGGTCCCGGGTTCGATTCCCAGCGGGGGTACATATTGTATTCGGTTTGGTTGGTGGTAGGACTTGTTGTAAGTCTGTCTGGCTAGCTACCACCATCTTATCTAAGCCTGCTGCCATAACAACATTGGATTCAGTATTGTTGTGTTCCGGCAGAGATAAGATAGCCAGTTCTTCAGTGATGAGGATTCCGGGAGAGGCTCGCTTCCATCTTCGGCCTTATCAATACTTAACATCAGGTATGATGAAGCCTAAGAGTGTCCTCGTTGTTCATAAAAAAAAACTTTTTTACCACAGTCAAGGGTTAAATTTAACCCTAATACCTAATCTAATACTCCTCCAATGTGGAACAGTAGTAGCTACCAGTGGCGGATACCAAACATGCGCTAAATAGCTCGCTGCATGTTCTACCTATTCTCAATGAAGTTAGCTCAGGTACGGCCATGGAATGAGCGATTTGAGAGACGTTTAAATTTTTTTGAAAGTGGATTTAAAATCGTTAAAGAAACGTAATAATGTTCTCATAATGGAGTTCAAAACTTGAACGAGAAGAGTACAGCAGATTTAACTATGTAGCTAGTCGATTTTTTACAAGAGCTAAGGATCTCGCAACGCTTTTCTTTATAAAAAATACTTATATTACTTATTAAGCCCAAATATCTGAATTAAGAAATAACACAGAAAAATGAAGAAATGCATTTTAAAATACTATTTTATGAAAATTTATATCTCGGTTGAAAAATCATGGATACTTTTTTTTACCAAGTAGAAAATGCACATTTGAGCAGAAAAATTCTGTAACTAGCTTTTTAAAAAATGATGAGGTTCTCAAGTCGTCGGTACTTTTTTATGAAAGTTTTTCCATAACTTCGTCAGTTAGCAAACGATTTTTTAAAATTCGTAGTGGTTACAAAGTCATAAGTAATTCCGTACTTTCGTGCAAAAAAACGTATTTGAAATAAAACAACTTTTACGGATATCAAACGCGCTATATTTCCACGAACTAAGTTGTAATTGTCCGTATTTTCAGGATTTTTAGGGTTTTTGATTTTTCCGACGTTTCGGCACCTTTACAGCTGCCGTGGTCTCGGGATGACGTATTTATTTGAAAAATAACAATTTAATATTAATCAATTATTATTATGGAAATACATACAGAAATAATTCTTCTCAAGGGAGTATGGCTTAGATTAAAACGCAATTAAATGGTTTTCTTGAAAGTAACACTATACTCAGCAGGTATTTTAATGTTTTTCAATTTACGTTGAAAATAAGGTCTTCATGAATGCTGTAATGTTGAAGCTGCACTTACGAACTATTAATTGAGTATTTTCATTATACAAATTAAAAAGTAATAATATAGGAAAATATATTTTTCATATTGTCACAGTAAAAATTTCATCCCAATCCGTAACCAAAAACTCTAGAATTGTGAATGTGATTTTTGTAATGTCTAAATGGCTCTGCTCGTAACTTGTTTTAACTTTTAACATGTCAGTCATCGGTGGCCACTGAGCGAGGAGGACATGCGTTTACCGCTGATTAAATTATTTCCATTCTTCGTGTCATCCATAATGCCTCGTACAGAAATCATTTATTTACATTCGTTGGAATTCACAAGTGGTTACAGTAAGTAAAACATTATTGTCACTTAATATATTTGTCTTTTGAACGCATTTTTGTAAATAATTATTATCGTTTTTCTAATGAATTGAGAAATAACAATATAAAAGAAAATGTGTGATTTGTTCATTCATATCCTTTGCATTACCATCCGTTCCCTTCATTTTTTTGCAGGACGGTAATGAGCTGTTTTAGATAAGAATTAAATATTTTTCATTGCATATATTAAAATTTACATGGTTAATTAAGCCAAACATACTGTGAGCATGTAAATGTAGTTTAATTTATCGCAAATTGTGTTGTTAATCTTTGTACCCGCCTGATTACTTGTTCTATGTCAATCTCTGCCTTGTAAGTTACGTTTCATTACCATCCAACCAGTGCTAAATTTCAATTATTATTTTCTCAGTAGTTAATTTAATAAGAAGGTGCCTTTCACATTTTTTTACTCCAGTGACAACCTTTATTCGACATTTGATAAAAAAAGGAAAAATTTTAATATTTTTTTTTCGAAATGACGCCATCAACCAGATAACATTGTGTATGGACCGATTTTTTGTGTAAGTAAGTATCGGACATAATGTAACAAAAAAATTGTGAAATAAAAACTTTTTTATAAAACATTAAAAACGGACAAAATACATTTTTTTTTACCCTTCGAAGTCAGTTTTTATTAGTAACATTGTCGTTCACCTCAATGTAATGCACAATATTGTGCTACTTAATTTGCTGATTTCTGATAATACAAACATGTCAGAATACTTGATCCCGGTTTTCTACACCCCATTTACATACAAGCAATCAATCATTAACATAAATAAAACTCAAAACCTTCTCTTTAAAATTTAAAATCGCCTAATCTATGGCCTCCCGTCAATAGTCCCGGCACGTCCCACGTCCCGTCTAGTGTCCACCTGGTGGGACTTCTTGCTCGGATTAACTCGGATTAAGTCCTTGCTACTTGCCTCTTTGTTTTACACTACATACGTTTGATCTGGAGAACGGGAGAGTGGAAAGTGCCTTTAAAGATTTAAATTTACGAGGAAGTTTGATTAGAAACTTTATGCTATTACATCGATTTTAGTTGTGATCCTGCATCTAAAGCGCCAGAGATTGTAATGGGCTCTTAATCCATCCGAAAAAACCCCATATAATTGTTATGATTTTTTGTTTGTTTTTTGACAGTGTCTTTATATTTTAAGTGCTCAATATTATGTGTAATACCTTCGTTGGTTCTGAAGTCTATAAATGCTTAATTTTATGATGGAATCAGCTGGCCTACCGCCATCTCTTAGCGCAATATTGTTTTCTGTCAAACATCATCGGCGCATTATTTTTATATATCACTTCGTACCGCGAACCTAATAAAACAAAATATTTTTTGCCGGAGGTTGTGTGTGAAGTGTGTCAAAATATGACAACTTCAATTCGTTCGTTGACAGGAACAATGAATAAAGATGTACATGGATCTGAGATAGTTGTTTATTTGTTTTATTTGGATGTCGATATTTTTCTTGCGAATGTCCAGGAGCTGCCTAGTCAAGTCCATCATTACAAAGTACCATCAAGTGCAGGTAGGCACGTTCTTATTTTTGTAATATTTCATCTCCATAGATATATCTCAATGGTTGTGTCATTGGGCAGGAATGAAAAAAAAATACTTTATGAGGTTCGCGGTACGAATTCAAACACAATTGAAACAAAAGGAAAACAAAACGTTCTTATGACATGATGGTCTCTAAAAATGGCGGTAGGCCCCCAAATCAATTTATGCACTCTCTAAAGTTTCCTACCCCCACTAATTAATGTGGGGACCAAAAATGATGTGTTTATACTATTCATAAAATGTTATATTTTGAAATACGATTTACCTTAGAGATTTAGATTTGTATATATAATTTCTTGTACTCTTACAGTTTATAACAAATCCATTCTTCCAGCAAGACATGAACACTGAACGAACAGTCATGAACTATTCCTACCTAGTGACGAGACGGTCCGATTTATAATTCAGCATCAGACATGTTCACACGGATTTAACAAACGATTCCCGTTTCAATAATTCTGTTGTAAACATTCTGGTGCACAGTCATTCCCTAGGGACATTTTAAAATATTTTGAATCATCGGTAGAGAGCATGCCCCGACGCGTGGAACCAGTAATTTATTGAAAGGGCTTTATCGGCTTTATCGTAATATATTTTATATAATTTACTTACATTTAAAAGTAATTAGGTCTGCCCTACTGCATCTATTTATCTATAATCCCTCAACGGATAATTATTTGAAAAAATGCAGTTAAAATAAAATCTAACACCCATATTCTAAGTCGTTCCTCCAAAACTTACTCGTCTCGACTTAACGAAACCTCATTGAAAACCTCTTCGAAATATTCCTTGAAATCGGTATTCTAAAGTCATAACTCCGTAAGGACCTGGAGGAGCCAAAGAGTACGTAGCCACTCCGTGTTAGGCCTAGCGCACACTACCATTTTTACCCACGACGAGGTTGAGTGGAGTGTAAAAAGTTTTGGAGGAACGACTTAGAATATGGGGGTCAGTGTCCCTAATTATTTGGCCGCACAGTTACAGTTTAACGTTACAGTACATACGTAAGTTAAGTTACACATTGACCTTGAAAGAACCCTTATTGCGAATGCAATTAGAGCGATATTCGTACTCCAGCTGTAAAGGTTCATGTGCACGTTCCGCTAGGGACGTGTTACACTAATCATGGGTTGTACGGTTTGTTAATGACGGTCGAGTAGATAATGCGAGACTAAACGGTGCTTGCGAAAACTTCTAACGAAAATGTATCAATGGCAGTTAGCAATTTAACATTGACGCTTTTCCGTGCCATTGTACCATAGGTATCAAATTCCAGAATGAGTCTGAGCCTCAATCTTCAAAATTTCTATTGCATAAAATTGTGTTCGTCGAAATCGGTCAAGAGGTTTTTAAGAACTGAATCGGTGTATTGTGTAAATCCGATCAGACAGTCTGATCAGATAGTCTGATCAGATAGTCTGATCAGATAGTCTGATCAGATAGTCTGATCAGATAGTCTGATCAGATAGTCTGATCAGATAGTCTGATCAGACAATCGGAAGCAAATCGGACATCTATTGCCAGCCTTACCAGTGAAAACCAGTGAGATCGAGGGGTCGGCCGTGTATCCATAGCGAGCCGCGTGTGTTTGTGTGTGTGTGTGAGCACGTCATATCGGCCGAGTGCACAGATTGTTAATGTTTAGACTGTGGTACTTGTAACTTTGTGCAAGTCCAACATAACCCTCTCAATTGTCGGCGGCCATTTTTACCCACGACGACGGACGAAACAGAACGCGGTATATGCGTCTGGGGTTAGAGATTGTTTTTCTGAGTGTGTATTTACCCACGTCGGACGGAGCGGAACGGAGGCGGTATATGCGTTTGGGGGTTCGAGGTTGTTGGTTTGTGTGTGTGTGTGTGTGTGTGTGTGTGTGTGTGTGAGTGCGAGCGTGTGTGCGTGTGTGTCTATGTGTGTATGTATGTGTGTATATGAGTGTGAGTGTGTGTGTGTGCGTGTGTGTGTCTGAATGTATGTCTGTTGCCATTTTTCCCTGAAACTAACGGGCCGATTTCGATGCGATTTGTTGCATTCGAAAGGTGTTATTTCAGAGAAGGTTCTTAGACATGTTTCATGATGGTAGAGCACCAGGCGGTACAGCAGCAACCAGATAAGTCGGCACTTGTAGAATTCACAAAAACTACTAAACAGATTTCGATGCGGTTTTTTTCATTCAAAGGGTTCAGTTCAGAGTAGGTTGGTAGCCATGTTTCATGTTGGTAGACGACCAGGGGACGCAGCAGCAACCAGATTAGTCTGTACCTGAAGGGATCTCAAGAAATACTAATCCGATTTCGATTCGGTTTTTAACATTCAAAAGGTTCCTTTCAGAGCAGGTAGTTTTACATGTTTCATGGTGGAAGACCACCAAGGACCACGTACTGAATACGTGAAACTTTGCCTAACAAACGTGATCGAATACGAACAGTCAATCAAACGCGGCCATGAGCGCTTCTCTCTAACTCTTTAAATATCATTCATCATAGCATTATTATATTTATATTATAATAATTTCAACACACAAATAAAACAAAAATATTGACATTTAATAATAATTTACGAATTTTTCTTGCGTTTGTAATTTATGAAAAGGTAGATAAAATGTGTATAGTACCTACATCACTTTTAGTCGGGGTGTTTTCGTAAAAAATATTTATAGCCCAGTCAAATAAGACTTTGAAGGTTACAATAATTCCCATAGAGCTGAAAATTGGTATGAATGTTCAGAATACCATTATAAATGAATTGTGAAAAGTCCCCATCAATCCCCCTTGTGCAAAAAATTTTATTGATGGTGAAAGTTTGCAAAAATAGGTTTTTCGCGTTTTTCAGCTAAACGGTGAGTTTTACAGCAAAAATAGTTCAGACAAAAATTGTAGATCATCCGATTCTCTACAAAAAATGTATCGACACTTTTTTTCATAAGTATTGCCATTTCCGTGATATAGCGGTTGAAAGAATTGAAAAAAATATTTTATTCGTAATATGCACACGTTTCCACACCACCTATGAGGTAGTGTGCTTGGCGCTTTTTTTTACCGTGGTTTCCCCGGTAGGCCTATTGTAATTTGGACTTGAAAGACCTAGGCCGAACAGCACTCATAATACTATGGCTAATATTCGTGTATACTAATTGTAAATGTTCTAAATTGGAGCGTTTATTTTTTAAAATGACCTTCTCTAAGAAATAAGTCAGTGACTTTGGAATGTCTGTATCAATATCTTCAAACATACGACCTGGTGGAGGATAATTAGAATTATCTAACACTGCACATTGAATATCCTCTCGAATAATTGCTGCTGCAGCTTCTAAGATGCGAAATCGCTCTTCTTTTTTATCGGTTTTTTTTTCGTACCAAGCTTGATTTAAAATATCATAGTGACTATCAATAAAACATACGAATGTTGAGGATCCTGATTTTTCTGTAATAATAATTCTATCACCATACTCCAACTTCAATCGCATTTTAATGGTTCTGTTATCTATTGTTGATTTTTTACAAATACTTTTCAATTCGTCTAATGTGAATTGACAATCATCGCTATTTTCAATATACTTAAATATTTCTCTCATCGCAATATTTGTAGCTTCATCTTTAGGACGACCGACTTTACCCCCACTGGTCGGTTTCAGAAAAGAATTGTAGCAATCGTTATGATACTTAGCCTCGGCAGCGACTAAATCATATTCAAATTCAATTCGAGCAGCAACAGCTTTGGCTACATCATCACAACGAGTTTTAGCTATAGTTAGAATACTGTCTTTGAACGAAAGTGTAGTCACTTTAAAAATCTTACGTCGGTACTGCAGTGCTTTTTTCTTCTCCAACTCTTCATTTAATTCATTGCCGCAAAATAAACAACACTGGTTGAAGCAAAATGTAGTTTCACTTACTCGTGCTCTAGTACGAGGAGGACTTATTTTTGATGAACCAGCTTCTTCTTCTTGGCGCCGTCTTTTCACGGCATCAATGCTACTTTTTCGAGTATAATTTTTTCGACACTGCACATGAATTTTTACAGATGTCTGGTCTTTCAGGTACTCCGAAAACTCATCACCTCTTTCAATACTTGCATCAATTAATGCTTTCATGCCGCGATCAACAGTAACAACTCCACTTTCAGTCAAAGGTTGACTACAAATAAAGCAGAATTGCGACATTTTTTTTTAAAAACAGTAAAATGCACAAACTTTGTTACAAAATATAAGCGATAGCCACGAGTTGTCACTACGAAGGAATGCTTACGACTAACAGTATTTTGTTGAGTATGAGACCTTCGAAACGGAGCAGGTATACGAGCATCGCCACGCTGACAATTGAATGGAAGACAGATGTTACTCAAGGCCATGCGACTAAATGAAAATAGGGGAGGAGTTTTTGACGTTCATTTATATTCTAAGAATTTTATAATTTGTATGTATAAGACATAGGGACTCATGTATTTACTCATATAACGGTTCAAAAATGAATATAAAAGAACATTAACGTGCATATTACGAATAAAATATTTTTTTCAATTCTTTCAACCGCTATATCACGGAAATGGCAATACTTATGAAAAAAAGTGTAGATACATTTTTTGTAGAGAATCGGATGATCTACAATTTTTGTCTGAACTATTTTTGCTGTAAAACTCACCGTTTAGCTGAAAAACGCGAAAAACCTATTTTTGCAAACTTTCATCATCAATAAAAAATTTTGCACAAGGGGGATTGATGGGGACTTTTCACAATTCATTTATAATGGTATTCTGAACATTCATACCAATTTTTAGCTCTATGGGAATTATTGTAACCTTACCTCTATTTTAAGGACTAATTTGACTGGACTATTAACTCTTTTTTAAATAGGAATAAGCAGTTAATTACAACAGCATTTTTTTTTCAAAATGTTTTGTTTTGTTTTTTTTTTTATGTATGACGTTCTTACATCCGTCGTGGGTTTTTGAAATTGTGATATCTGTCGCAACTGTCGTAGCAAGTGTGTCATATACTCAATTTGTCGCGCAAGATATGTCGGTAAAATTAATAAAATAGTCTGTGTTCTGAAAGAAGCCATCAGTCCATCCTACTTGTACGGTGCAATGACCGTACATTTCACGCGGTCAGCATTTTACGCCCGCCGCGTCAAATTTTGTAATAGTTTAATTTTAGTTCACATTAATGGCCTGCGCAGACGACGGACATTGGAGGACTGTTTGTCCGCGACACGACCTTATTACTAAGAACATAAAGTGAATAAATAAAGATGGCTATCACGTACTTTTCTTGGATATACGCGATCTAAGTTGAATCTTATTTGGTTAACAATACAGACGTGTCGCGGACAAAAAGTCCTCCGTTATCCGTCGTCTTCGCTAGCTCTAAGCAATCATATCGTATTATGATTAGCATATTTTGACATAGTTTCGTTTTATTATCAATATCATTTAAAGTGTAACTTTGTACCCACAGAACATTAAAATTAATGTTCTGTGTTTGTACCAATATCAATAAATTAGTGTTCAACAAACTTCTAGCTTATCATTTTTATCAACTAGTGTACGGGTTCCGTACACTACTAATCCTTTTAATAATATAAATGCGAAAGTATGTCAGTTTATTCAGTCCTCTTTCACGCAAAAAAAAACGAATTTGGATAAAACTTGGTATGTGGGAACTTCAAGTAGTTGACTAACACATAGGCTACTTTATGATTTTTTAATTTTAGCATTTTTCAATGCTATTTTATAGTTATGGTAAATTTTAAATAGAAAAATATTGGAAAAAATTAACTCGGCCACAAGTGAATTCTCAGACGGGAATCGAACCCGCGACCTTTGGAAACCCATGGAGAGCATTGGACCGGATTTCCAAAGGTCGCGGGTTCGATTCCCGTCTGAGAATTCACTTGTGGCCGAGTTAATTTTTTCCAATATTTTTCTATTTAAAATTTACATAGGTTACTTTTTATCCCAATATTCCCACGGAAACGAGACTAAGCAGGTGAAACCGCAGGCGGCCGCCAGTATTGTAAATGCGAAAGTTTATGAGGATGTTTGTTTGTTACTTTGCTTGCAAAAGAACTACAGAGCGGATTAAGATGAAACTTTACAGTAATATAGCTTATAATCAGAATAATACTTAAGCTACAATTGATCCCAATATTCCCACGGGACCGAAAACCACGCGAGTGAAACAGCGATCAGCCGCTAGTATTTCTATAAAATCATTGAACTGACTCATTAACACTCCTACGAACACAATGTGTACGTACAAACGTGTACAACACATTTATTTTGCGATTGCAAATGATAATAAACAGAAAAACAACCCTCTCAATTGTCGGCGGCCATTTTAAATCGGGATATCTGTCGCACCTGTCGCCGCACGTGTGTCGTACACGCGATTTGTCGCGCGTGAAAACACAAGTAATGTCAGTAAAATGTAGTCAGTGTTTTGAAAGAAGCGCTCAGTAATAATTGCGATTTTTTTTTGTCCCATTAAAGCTGCGTTGCACTTGCACCATTTAACTGTTATCGTAATTGTTTTACAAAGCTTCCAAATCCAATGCCTTTTTAAGCCGTAAACATAATAGTAATGAATGAATGAATGTTTTTTTAAATTACAAGTTTTATTTAATCGTCAGTTTTGGCCCTTAAGCCTATTTAAGACTCTTTTAACTAACAGGAAACAATAGAGCCAAAAAAACATACTTAGTCATCAGCTCTATAAAATTAAAATTAACATGGAGCAACTAACAGTAAGCAGCAGCTGGTAGTACAGACAATCAGAAATACAATTTCGAAGAGTATATAACACTTACCCAGATAGCAGATAAGATTTAGTGCTAAAGAGCGGTTATGAATTTTTGAGTCTTCTCATGATTCCGAGAAGAACTCGTTTTTTGTAGAAGCACGTAGGCACACTCGCTTACGAAAATGGTTTGGAGGGCCTTACCACAAGGTGTTGTGCAATGTTAAAGTAATATTGTAAGCGAGATGATGCTATAGGTCCCTAATGCATAGCACCGTCCTTTAATCACAATTTTTCATACACACAAAACGGGGAAATGCTTTTTTGTAGCTCCCATACTTATTTCCTTCCCGAACATTTTTAAACGCATCTCTAAGCATGCTTTCTACTGTCATGTGAATGTCACATCACTTTGACATTACCACATTCTAAGCGAGATATCTACAGGCGCGCGCGCTCCCGTGTTTGTGAAGTGAAAATGTGATGAAAACCTTCAAGCAGCTTCCCTGTATGTCCCATATTATCTGTTTCTAGCGTTGGTTTCATAAAACCTTTCTGAAATTGTGGCGTTAGCTAAGTAATGCGAAGACAATCTTTAATCTCATATATGGTGGGATAAAGAAATTGCAACCTCCAACACGCTTTATCACTAGGTAGCCTTTATCATACTTGATGATGTAATGATCAGGCTGAAGGTGGAACCACGCTTCTTCTGGAATCCTCAACCATTAAGAGACTGGCTATGCTATCTCTTAACTTATGGAACACAGCAACGCCGAAAAACATTGTTGCTATGGCGACAGACTTAGATAAGATGGTGGCAGCCAGCCAGGCAGACTTAAAACAATTTCCTACCACCAACCAAACTGAATGCAATATCCCCAGCCGGAATCAAACCCGGGACCTCTGGATCTGATACCAGAGTGCTTAGTGCGAGTTTTTTCTACACACGGTTTATAGTGAACGCGTAGATTTTTGTACGAAATCAGCGGCCCGACTCTGACGGATTACGCCACGGACTACACTAACTCCATTCAAATACCTAACGCGATCACGATCGACCGTAAGTAAAAAAAACTCTCACTAAGCACACTGTGGGTGTTGTGTTACGATAAGACCACGGAAGTGGTTAAAACTAGAATATAGCAATCATAGTTACAGTTTTGTTCTTTGAGTCTTGAAATGTCTATGAGTGTGTGCATTAAAAAGCATGATTAGTTTCGAGTGGCGGCGCTGCTAACTACACAATTTGTGCTAAAAATATAAAAAAATTTGTTCAGTATTCTTTAGCTGCATTCAGCGGGCCTACCATCATCTATTATAAAACCATCATGTTATATTAAAGTTTTGTTTTTATTGAAGTTGTCACACTGACACACTTCGCACTTTGGAGGCGATGAATAAGCGAAGACATCACAAAGCTTCCGTAAAAAAAAGATTATTTTAAGAGGTTCGTAGTACGAAATAGCCCGGTGAAATTGTAACAATACTGCGCTAAGAGATGGCGGTAGACCCCCAGACCCACAAATACCTAAAGTCTAGAAATAAACCCGTCTGGTTCCGAGAGGAAATACCGTGGGAAGCGTCTTTGCTCTCCACAGGTGCAACTGCGCTGTACAAAGTATCTTTACGTCGTTTTAAATCGTTGAAGTTTTTAAGAATATTTTATTTCACGATGCTTGTGGTTTCAGATCTAAGCCCGATGAGTGGGAATTCAGCAAATTCAATCCGTTTTAACGATATAATCGTTCAGGATGAGATGGGGTTCCGTTTGAAATGCGGTTTCGCAGACTTAAATGCAGACGTTACAAAGCTAAGTAAGAAGTTTTATTTTCGCTTTGATTCGCTTCAAAGCAATGCTGATGTTTAGATTTCATAAACAGGCATGATATAATACTATAAACGACAGGCCTATATCGAGATAGACAAAAAGAGCGCTTCAAAAGATATGAGAACCTACCGTGTCGAATTTTTCGTACCTACGATTACGTCACGAGCGAGATTTAGTGATGTGGAAATGTTATTGACGAGCTCTCGCAAGAAAGCACTGCACAATTAACCATTTTCGTTTCTCAATAACGCGTGTTTTCATGGCAATGGTTTCAAGTCTTGCACGAATTCGTCCAAGTTTCAAGTAGACTGACTTAGGTCTAAAAACTTTGACGGTGGATCAAACTCCTTACACGTAAGGTAGGTAAACTTTTACTATATGTATATAGTGCGATCAACACTAATAAAGACATACACACATATTATAATTATCTGTAGTATATAAGTTAGCAAACACAACCTTGTCTATACTGATCTCAATGTCTCCAACTTTCATTCACACGAAATTCAACTCTATCCCTGGATTAATTTACATAAACATTCAACAGAATAGCATGCACAAAGGTTTTTATTCGTCTAATAAAAGTCTCGTAAATTCAACTTATATTAGCCGGAGATGTGTTCAACCCCGCTGTAAGGAGACGGGTAGGACATAAATCTTAGGGTACACTGTACCAAGCCGGTGTTTATGTATAATTGTATCTATTCTATTACAAATAAAGTGAACCTTATTCAAATGTACACGTACACGTCCTTCGTGTACATTTTCATGGCAATGTCTTCGTACTGACGATGCATGGTCCGAAATGCAAAAAATATATATAAGTTTACGATTACTCCTATAAATATACCAGGTCCACAAGGGAGTTCAAATGTCAAGACAAAAAGAAGAAAAACAACTAAAACATAGATTCCGATAAGGTTATATCTTTCATCAGTTGAAAAAATCGGCTTACGTTTTGAAGTAACTAAAAGTAGGAAAATGAGGGACAGCAAGCATCAGGCAACAGCCGTCAAGGTTATGGGGATATTTCCATTTTTCTCGAGATTCACTATAAGTGAAGAAAATCTAATGATTGATTTAGAAAGACAATAAAATTTGCCATCTAATAAATTAGGTTTTATGTATAAATATTATATTGTCAAGTGTAAAAAAAGGTGTTTAAATAAAATTTTCTGAAAAGCCGTTTCCGTCGCATTGCGAGCTGGTAACAAACGAATTGTAAAACGGGTAAATTACAAATTATAATTACATACATGTAAATCATATTGAGCTAACTTTACACAATCTCATGGGCTAGCTTATGCACGATTCACGTCATTCGGAGACAACTGAAAGCCATAAATCCAAGCCGCCACAGTCTCTTAGAGTGCCACTCACGATGGCTGCTAACGCCTCGTGTCTCGGCAGGTAAATCAATGTCTTACAGTGTCAGACACAGAATAACTAGCTTTAAGTTGTATAGTAGCTTCTATGTACTTAAATAATCGAGGAGCCCGTGGCGAAGTGGTTCGCGCGCTCGGCCTGCGATTGTTGAGGTTAAGCAACTTTCGCAATGGTCGGTCACGGGATGGGTGAGCAAAAATTTACTATCTCGAGCTCATCTTATTTTTCGAGTGAAATGTCCCATGCTGCATGCCTGCCTTCATGTTGCATGCCAGTCTGCATGCTGTAAAAGTATTCTGCATGGGTGCTCGCATAAAATATTACCTTACCTTCGATCCAACCACATCCATCCAGCCATGCTCAGCTATGGTAATCACTAAGCAACACATCACCGGTGTTGTCATGACTGATGTCAATCAGCTGTGAAACAGTATTGAAAATAGTGCGCTCACCGATATCGCTACCAAGAATGTTGCTTAGACAATCATGCCGCTTCTTCTTCTTCTTTATTATCTTCCGCCCAGAACTTAGCTACACGGGTCGCAGACTCAGTAGCGGTCTACAACTCGTCAGGTTCGCTGTGAACTTAGAAGGTGGCCAATGGTCTGTGGGGAGGCACCACACTCACATTGGTGGTCGTTACTGTGGCCCCACCGGCACAAGTTCTAATTACACCGTCCGATCTGTGTTCTCAACCTGTTTATGGATTTGCAGGCCAGCCAAGGTAGCTTGTGGCCGGAGGCGAGACTATCCGTTGGGGTGATAGGTGAGTTAGGTTCCATGTTTCTCCAGAGTGGAAGTCATGTAGCAGAACTATTGTTCCATCAGACAGCAATAAATGCAATGTAAACACAATCGTTATGACATACATTTATCCTCAATTTCTCCCTTATTCCAAGAAATTTGAGTAGTTGAAATTTAACAAGTTTACATAAGTTTATGTGACGTCACAGGCGCACGGCGAGGCAGCACTAAGTGGCACTTGAGATTTATAGGCGTCTCCTTGCGGTTTCAGCACAGCTTTGCTTCAGAACAATGCCTTCATACCAGCAGTCGTAACTGTGTTATTGTAAAATACAATATTTGAATACGGTTTACGTTTTAAAATTGGATGTTTTTGTATTTGTATTTGTATTTGATGATTTTGCTGTGATCCGCAAAGATGTTCGGTTTTCAAGGTTAGAGAATCTTAAACGTTTGAAATTAAGCATTTATTTTGAAATAAGATGATGTAATCTTGACAATCCCACACAATACTACAATGAGTGTCATTTACAAATTTGCTTAATGTCATTCAAACATTTAACGCTTAGGTATACAGGTTTCTTTTTTACCAGTGCACAAATTTGTAAGTTCGAATGTCCTGCACAATTTTTTATTAAATCGCGTGTTCAGTCTGATTGGTATGAAGAGAAAAAAAAAATTACATATTTCGAACTTGGACGAATTATTTCGACCAAGTTTCTAGGAGAAAGTTGTTCACATACAGAGTCAAACATAAAAATTTGTGCTCTGGTAAAAAAAACCTTTATTTTAACTTTTAGGATAGCGTTAACGTTCAATCAAATTAATAGAAAAAAATCGCCACTTGAGCTTGACTGTTGTAACATTTGCAAAGAAGAAATGACTATGACAGTTCCAGACTTTAAAACATAGGTACTTAGTAAAAAAAAGGTCTTAGCATTTTTTCCCTACTTTCACCCCACCCCTTCCCGTTTTTGATGGGTTTTAAGCTTCATGTGTTTACACTTCGTCGTTCCGACTTAAAGTTAATGTGTAACAATTGTTACTGTTGTTATTTCTCTATAATCCGAGCATGATGCACCGTAATACCGTTATGATAGACGGTCATAAATCTCAGCTGCTACGTAGACTATGCGCAGCATATCTGGTGGCTGACTGTCACGCCGTAGTGTAACAATTTGGGCAAATAAGGTGTTTAAATACTGCATCATTAGAAGTGCGATCTGATATGCCCTGTTATAAATGTTCTTTGAATTGGGTTAACAAATATTTAGCATTAATATGTGTAGTTATTATGCATACATTTTTGTATAAATATGTATAAATATTATATTGTCAAGTGTAAAAAAAGGTGTTTAAATAAAATTTTCTGAAAAGCCGTTTCCGTCGCATTGCGAGCTGGTAACAAACGAATTGTAAAACGGGTAAATTACAAATTATAATTACATACATGTAAATCATATTGAGCTAACTTTACACAATCTCATGGGCTAGCTTATGCACGATTCACGTCATTCGGAGACAACTGAAAGCCATAAATCCAAGCCGCCACAGTCTCTTAGAGTGCCACTCACGATGGCTGCTAACGCCTCGTGTCTCGGCAGGTAAATCAATGTCTTACAGTGTCAGACACAGAATAACTAGCTTTAAGTTGTATAGTAGCTTCTATGTACTTAAATAATCGAGGAGCCCGTGGCGAAGTGGTTCGCGCGCTCGGCCTGCGATTGTTGAGGTTAAGCAACTTTCGCAATGGTCGGTCACGGGATGGGTGAGCAAAAATTTACTATCTCGAGCTCATCTTATTTTTCGAGTGAAATGTCCCATGCTGCATGCCTGCCTTCATGTTGCATGCCAGTCTGCATGCTGTAAAAGTATTCTGCATGGGTGCTCGCATAAAATATTACCTTACCTTCGATCCAACCACATCCATCCAGCCATGCTCAGCTATGGTAATCACTAAGCAACACATCACCGGTGTTGTCATGACTGATGTCAATCAGCTGTGAAACAGTATTGAAAATAGTGCGCTCACCGATATCGCTACCAAGAATGTTGCTTAGACAATCATGCCGCTTCTTCTTCTTCTTTATTATCTTCCGCCCAGAACTTAGCTACACGGGTCGCAGACTCAGTAGCGGTCTACAACTCGTCAGGTTCGCTGTGAACTTAGAAGGTGGCCAATGGTCTGTGGGGAGGCACCACACTCACATTGGTGGTCGTTACTGTGGCCCCACCGGCACAAGTTCTCATTACACCGTCCGATCTGTGTTCTCAACCTGTTTATGGATTTGCAGGCCAGCCAAGGTAGCTTGTGGCCGGAGGCGAGACTATCCGTTGGGGTGATAGGTGAGTTAGGTTCCATGTTTCTCCAGAGTGGAAGTCATGTAGCAGAACTATTGTTCCATCAGACAGCAATAAATGCAATGTAAACACAATCGTTATGACATACATTTATCCTCAATTTCTCCCTTATTCCAAGAAATTTGAGTAGTTGAAATTTAACAAGTTTACATAAGTTTATGTGACGTCACAGGCGCACGGCGAGGCAGCACTAAGTGGCACTTGAGATTTATAGGCGTCTCCTTGCGGTTTCAGCACAGCTTTGCTTCAGAACAATGCCTTCATACCAGCAGTCGTAACTGTGTTATTGTAAAATACAATATTTGAATACGGTTTACGTTTTAAAATTGGATGTTTTTGTATTTGTATTTGTATTTGATGATTTTGCTGTGATCCGCAAAGATGTTCGGTTTTCAAGGTTAGAGAATCTTAAACGTTTGAAATTAAGCATTTATTTTGAAATAAGATGATGTAATCTTGACAATCCCACACAATACTACAATGAGTGTCATTTACAAATTTGCTTAATGTCATTCAAACATTTAACGCTTAGGTATACAGGTTTCTTTTTTACCAGTGCACAAATTTGTAAGTTCGAATGTCCTGCACAATTTTTTATTAAATCGCGTGTTCAGTCTGATTGGTATGAAGAGAAAAAAAAAATTACATATTTCGAACTTGGACGAATTATTTCGACCAAGTTTCTAGGAGAAAGTTGTTCACATACAGAGTCAAACATAAAAATTTGTGCTCTGGTAAAAAAAACCTTTATTTTAACTTTTAGGATAGCGTTAACGTTCAATCAAATTAATAGAAAAAAATCGCCACTTGAGCTTGACTGTTGTAACATTTGCAAAGAAGAAATGACTATGACAGTTCCAGACTTTAAAACATAGGTACTTAGTAAAAAAAAGGTCTTAGCATTTTTTCCCTACTTTCACCCCACCCCTTCCCGTTTTTGATGGGTTTTAAGCTTCATGTGTTTACACTTCGTCGTTCCGACTTAAAGTTAATGTGTAACAATTGTTACTGTTGTTATTTCTCTATAATCCGAGCATGATGCACCGTAATACCGTTATGATAGACGGTCATAAATCTCAGCTGCTACGTAGACTATGCGCAGCATATCTGGTGGCTGACTGTCACGCCGTAGTGTAACAATTTGGGCAAATAAGGTGTTTAAATACTGCATCATTAGAAGTGCGATCTGATATGCCCTGTTATAAATGTTCTTTGAATTGGGTTAACAAATATTTAGCATTAATATGTGTAGTTATTATGCATACATTTTTGCATTGTTTTTACTATATTTGCTTATACATTAATAACCGCACTATCTACACAGCATTTCGCATGTGCTTCAATATTAAATATATAATTTATACAGCAAAGCTTTCGCAAAGCCAAAACTACTGATTTTACAACTATACATCAGTCACAAACTGCTCATTAAAAAGTTGCAAAGTCGCTTACTTATGGTAGTATTAAATAAAAAAGACTTAGCGGACATGATAAGGGAAGGTATGATAGGTGATGGACATGAATGTTGATGGACGGAATTAAATAAAAAAAAAACTATAAAGAACAGGATAGATTGTGTGTCTTTGGACATCATCTTGGAGGCCGCATTATATTTACAAGATATTTTCTTGCAAATGTTTTCGCCGTGCAAACGCAAAAGTTACACTTTGGTGTGTAACGCAGCCTCCAGCACATGCAATGGACACGGGAGACGTTGTGAGCTGCGCCGCTGACGACAACTGCCTATTGCGACATGACAAATGACTTATGTGGAAACGCTGTGTGCATGTAAAACAGATTTGGGTACAAAGTGGCTGAGCCTTTAAAGTTCGAGCTTGTTTCATGACTGTGTAATGTAGGATAAGTAATAGACGCCTGAGAGATATTTTTTTTTTTTATGGAGGAGGCTGATTACATTAGCCCAAATAATGCTGTTTTTTTTAGTGTAACGCTATGTTAGGTTTTTTATAAAGTAAAAATCTCTAGACTTCGCGGTTCGTAGGTACGATAAACGGGATTTTACCATGTTTGTGTTTGTTGTCGAGTCCCTGATATTTCGGCACAGTTGCATGCCCCATGATGTAATGCGCCACGGAGTTACTCAGTTACTTCGTGATTGTTTATCGTTCAAATAGTTATAGTGATAATTACAATGAAAGTAAAAATATGATTTTCTTGACGTTGTAAACCAATTAAATTTTTAAAGTGAAAACTTCTTTAGCGCCGTTGTCCACATCAGAGTTCTTAATTTTTGGGATAGGTAAAAAATGTTCAAGTCGCGTCAGAACACATGACCCTGATCGCAAATTCGTAAGACGGACGGAGAGTAGAGCGCCGGCGCGGCGTAGTAGAGGAAGTAATATCTCTCTTTCTACTGCGCGGCGAAAATGTACGCCTGCTCCTGCTGTTTCGCTTAAGCGGTTTTTAGTTCTGCCGGCACTCCCGGAGTGCAACCCGTTGTTTTTTTTGTGTATCATTAGTTATAAGATACACAAAAAAAAGCTACATTAACCTAAAAGACCTAGTTACAATAAATCTTTTTCATTTCATTTCATTTCATTTATTTATTCACCCTTTGTTACATAACGCAACCTAGGTAAGTCAATAATTTACATTCAATTTCATAATCTTAACGTAAAAATCTAAAATAACAATATAATATAAAACAAAAAATATAAAAGTAAAATTTTAAATTATTCTCAGTCCATTCTAAAATTATAATCCAAATATTACTTTCATTCAAATAAATTCATATTTCATCCATTATCAATAATTACATTATAAAAATCTCCAATATAAAATAGCAATATAATATAAAAAAATAAAAAGACATACAAGTAAAGTATTACATTAATAATAACAGTCCATTCTAAAATTAAATTTGAAAATAATTTCATGTTTCATAAAAATAAAATATCACAAAAACGAGCTCGTCATGTTTTCATCTTTAAGGTCGCAGTGACTACAGTTCCGACTGGACTGGAACTGCATAGCTCCTATATCCTACAAATAATAATAATACCCTACGTTAGTCTAAAGAAGATGTTCAAGGGACAAATTCGCACTGAAATATCTGACGCTTCCATTTGATACCAACATGCTGACCACAAATTTGTCACGGCCAAAGGCGAGTCCGTCATTAGCATACATAAACACCAGTCCTACATCAGTACCTAACTGTACGTTGTTCGCTAGTTAGTTATGTATTAGATGTGTAAGTGACAGCACGCAATTACTCCTCCGGCCATGCGTCTGATTGAAATTGAACTATGGTTAATTGAGAATGCGACGGTGCAGCGAACATCAATTTGTTTCTAATTAGGGTGCAGGCTACGGCTATATCGGACGGAGTGGTAATAAACATAGCGTAATGGACACAATTTCTATTAAAAAAAACATTTAAATAAAAATGCTCTAACATTGTTTTTTGTTTTTAACATTGATTTATAATATGAAAAACTTTTTATAAAAAATTAAAACCGTCTTCAAAATACTAAAAACCAAAAAATAAACCTTTTGGAGTCGCTGCTAGCCAAGGCAAGAAAAATTAAATAGTAGGACCGCAAAGTAGAAGGCCTTGGCTGGCAGCGACTCCAAAAGGTTTATTTTTTGGTTTTTAGAATTTTGAAGACGGTTTTAATTTTTTATAAAAAGTTTTTATTTCACAATTTTTTAAGGTAGAAGAGGTCCCGTGCCTACGCTGATAACCTTATGACAACTTCTCATCACCTTTTACAAAATGCTGCTTTTCCCGGTGCAGGGACGTTACTTATTGAGGAGTCCTTCCGATACTTCATCATCAGCTGCACTTTATCACATGCATTGAGTCGAGCATAAATTGCTTATGAACTACATTAAAGTAATCGTATAGCTGCCGTGAAATGCTAAGTATTTAACAGTTCCGATAACCATTTGTGGTCTTTATCAGTTCCACTTCACCAAATGGTGCATTCCGGAAGCATATGCATAAGTTACTATAGAAAACACCGAAATCGCTATAGGAGTGCCTATAATATTTGAAGCGTTCCCTGGATTTCTTCAGGATCCCATCATCAGATCCTGACATGATGACAATGTGACCACATGTGAAGTATACCCTTTCGAACAAAAAAAGAATTAACCAAATCGGTCCAGCCGTCTTCGAGTAATCGAGTAACGTACATAAAAAAATAAAAAAGAAGATTCCGTCGAATTGAGAACCTCCTCCTTTTTTTTGAAGTCGGTTAAAGAGGCAAGATATACAATCGGGAAACTTCCAGGTAGGCCAGTAAAGCTGTTTAGGTTTTTTTTATCTAAGAATGATAAAGCAATCTATGTTCATAACCAGGCTGTTCTTCAATCTGTGTACCAAATTTCATCCAAATCCGTTCAGTAGTTTCGGAGCCTATTTAATGCAAACAAACAAACAATCAATCAAATGTTTCCTCTTTATATTATTAGTATAGATAAGGTAAACGATATAATTATGTATAAAATGCCTATTAATTCGTCATTGCTAGCATGACACCGGTGTCCAAAAATTAATGGAATATCTATAGTGTCTCATGACCCGGGCCTGAGAGGTTAATGTATTAACGTTTGTTATATAAACATTTTCTATAAATGTTTTACTTTTTGAAATAACGGCCCCAAGAAAACTCCACTGTACCTTTATTTTTGCTTAGACAGGTCTGAAACTCACTACGAATCATAAGTATTTTACTGTTCGCTATCCAGCGACATTTCAGCTATGAAGAAGACAAAATCAGTCATCCCGTGACCACGGCAGCTGTAAAGGTGCCGAAACGTCGGGAAAATCAAAAAATCCCTAAAAACCTAAAAATACGGACAATTACAACTTAGTTCGTGAAAACAGCGCGTTTGATATCCGTAAAAGTTAAAGGACAAGCAAGCATAGGACATTTTACAAATTAACATTATATTTTACTCCTAGGTATAACAAAGACATGCGGCACAAAAATATGAAACATTTAAAGGTATAAAAGTACTAGGAATTTAGTGTCCCACTTCAGTACCAAACGGGTGGTTATAATTGGTTATAATTTTCTAGTCTTGTTGCAAAAATGAATCATATATACAAGCAAAAATCGACTTGTTTCTCAATATAACACCACATATAGACTGTGTTAACATTACAAAGCTCAGCCAAATATCAAAAGCAGATATAAATAAATAAATAAATAAATAAATATTTCTTACACTCACACCAATTAACCTAGCCCCAAAGTAAGCACTGTAAGGCTTGTGTTATGGGATACTAGGGTAACGGATATAAATACATATAATTATACATAAATAAGTATTTATGTGTAGAAATATATATAAACGTCCATGACTCAGGTACAAATGCTCGTATTCATCATACAAACACCACTTTGGTCACGAGTTCGCATCTCTCGCTGTCAAAGTCTAATGCAAAATCGATGACGGACGGACGTGACGCGGCGACATTTTGACAAACGCTCAGTCCCCATTGACGCACTAGTATGGGGTATCAATTTGGAACCTCTGTGTATCTAGATCATTCTTGAACACAGGTATCTAAGGGTAAGATTTTAGAAATTGGAGAGTCGGTTTTTGGGCATTATTGTGTCAGTTTATATTAAGCTTCCATGTTGCAGAACTGAAACAAGAAATCAGAAACAATACCAAATCATTGTTAAACATTTTGAAATACATTGTCAAAATTTTATGATTATTCTAACACATGTAACCAACGTCTGCTTTATTACACCCTGAAAATATTCCCAAACCCAAAAGCAACGAACTACAATTTTTAAGAAACCCAAACGCAACGAACTACAATTTTTAAGAAACCCAAACTCAATGAACTACAATTTTTAAGAAACCCAAACGCAACGAACTACAATTTTTAGTTCAAGAACCACGCTTTGAATAAAGTTGCTGAAATAGTAAAATTGAAATGTTCTATTTAAAATATCGAATAGAAAATTCCCGGGTTCAGTTATTTTATCAATATTATTAGCGATTGAAATAATAAGCATGCACAGGCGTGCCAAGATTCCTCGATAGCAGCCCGAGAAATGAGATATAGAATACAAATTACGAGGTAACTTTCATACCTTTTGAGGTTCTTGCCAAGTCTATCCATTGGAAATTCTCCTTTGCTAAATATGAAAAGTTTCGCTTAATACACTTCGATAGAAAAGTTTTTCTCCTTTTATCGGAGGAGTCCGTAGATATTGTTGATTGTTGAATATTGAGCGTTGTGTGTAGAACAAAATATGACTTGCTTAAATTGTGACATTCTTTCTGGGCGTAAAATATTGATCTTTGGCCGATTTTGAATCAGTTAAAAATACTTTTACATGAAGATTTTTAAACAAACTGAATTTCCAAGACGTTTTGAAACTACCGAACATTTGTGTAGTCATAATCGTAACTTAAGTATCTTAAGTTTTGGCGCGCAATGTTCATTGAAATAAAACAACTATTCCGGATATAATAGTAGCCAGTCATCCCGTGACCACGGAGCTGAAAGGTGTCGAAACGTCGGGAAAATAAAAAAAAACCCTTAAAAACCTAAAAATACGGACAATTATATCTTAGTTCGTTCAATATCCAGAAAAGTTGTTGTATTTTAACAACTTAAGTACTACATCGATATAAAAGATAACTACCTATTTCTGATTTCGATAAAACACCTAACTTCCATTGCAAAATTGATGCCAAATAAACAAAACTACACTACATATTATGACCACGCAAACGAATTTGAGGACCAAAAACTTAATAGCTTATAAGCGTCAACAAAGTCGACGGCCCTAATTTTTCATATCAAACTTTTGTCCGCATAAATACAAACAATCGCGACAGTCCAGGGCACACAGTCTTTTGTTTTAACCCTCGTATTGTTCCCAGAAACAAAGCTCGCCGTTGACCAACTCGGCTCGAGAGTTGTAAAAAGTAGCATTTGAACTTGAGACTCTTTACGGGAGGGTTCCGAAGTGATGCGTTTTAGACCTGCGACTTGCGACTTGCGACTTTGTGTTGGTAAGATGAAAAGGAAGGGTTAGTATTTCGCGCGTATCTTGTATGTATGTTTGGTTGTTTATATGTAATATTCTATATTACCTCTTGTATCTCAAACGGCTGAACGAATTTCTATAATTTAGATATCGTTAGATCTAACATGACAGCCCAAGTGTTACCCATTTGCCTTAGGTAAATGATGTTAAAAAAAACCAACATAGCTGCTGTGAGGTGCTTTTATTTGAAGTGAAAATTAAACTGTATTTTTAGAATACTTCAATATGGGAATCAAATTAAAAGGCTGATCTTACGGATTTAAAAAAGGCATAACATGAATGATAAATAGCTAAAAAGATATAAATTAAAAAAACTAAAATACCCGTCTGCATCAAATAACAAGTCAACTAAAAGGGTGAAACAAGATCAATTGTAAAAACATTTTGTTCAACATAATGACATGCAGTCATAGGCATAGAATTTAATAATTAGTCGAATTATAATATCATTTCTCCGACTGCATGTTATTATGTTGAACAAAATATTTTTATATTTCAGCTTGTTTCCATCTTTTCAGTTGTTTTTAGTCACAGTTAATATCAACTCTTTATAATGTAAGGTAAAACTTATGAAGGCGCCAATGACAGAGTGAGCTTGCCCATGAAAAGCTTTAAATAAACAGCGGGGCTTTTACCTATCTTTGTAACAACAACGCGACAGCAACGTGACAGCGATAAGTCACGTATTACCGTAGCAACCACACGGTTGCTATGGTGGTACGTGCGGTTTATATGGTGATACGTGACTTATCGCTGTCGCGTTGCTGTCGCGTTGTTGTTGCAAAGATAGATAAAAAGCCCGTAGGGTTATAGGTTTCGATAATAAAGAAGCAGGGATGGAATTACATTTCCTGTGCTGTGCGCATAATGAAAGACGAATAATGCTTTGTACTTAGACGTGGAATATAAACCAGATAGGGGTGATACTAATAAGTTTAGATGATAAAAAAAATCACCTTGTTTCATGATCCAAAATTGTAACGTAGAGTGATGGCTGGTCTATCATTTTGATCACTTTTATCTATTCTTTGAACCCTCATAGGCAGGTATTTTAATGTTTCCAATGCTGGAGCACTGGCATTCGTTACGTGATAGGAAGAACACCACTCGTGTCCAATGCGTTCTGCTCAGTTTTACGACTGGATCAGTGATTTAAAGTGCCTTTCGAAGCACCAAGGAGCTTAATATATCAAATTTTTGGTCATACATCCCATGACCGACCATTACAATAGGCTCTTAACCGCTACAATCGCGGGCCGAGCGCGCGAACCACAGCGCCACCAGCTCCTAATTATATGAATAATTTCCATTTCACCCACAAAGAAACAAATAACAAATGCTACCTATTTTTATTGACAAAAAAAACGTCGAAATTATTGTAAAAAAGTTTTTAATTTATACTTTTCCGAATAGGTACTTTTTAATACAAGTCGTCCGTCTGCAACTCAACCCAATCGATAGTCCGGGCGGGATAATGAGACCCGCGATCCCCGATTGAGGGTTATTGCCTGCCGTCGCAGCGGCTGCCGATTCACTTTCGATTCCTATTACCTCCCATATTAACTTCCTTGACTTATGGCGTGGTTGATTGGAACCTTTTATTGTAATCGAATGTACTGATTTATTAGAAACGGTTGATTTTGCTGCCGTATGTTAATTTTACTATGGGTGACTTATTTTTCACCACTGACAGAAGCTCTGAATTACCTGGCAGACAAATTGACAAATTTTTTAATAATATTACATCTCGACGGTCCCGAAGAACAGTGTCATGTGTTCTCATGTGTAATTGATCCTGGCAGAATAACAGCGCTTCTGTGTTCATTTTGCCCATCTGAGAATGACACAGAAGCAAAATGCTGAGCCAGGGTATTTATTGGCCCCACATGATATCCCAGTTTTGTTTTAATTTTTTAAGTTTTTTTTTATTCTATATAAGCATGTGTGTATGTGTGTGTGCCAATAAATGTGTTTCTTTCTTTCATTCTTTCACGTGTGATTTTAATACGAAAATTCTTTTCTTTTATTATTTTCATTGCAATGTTCAGCTCTATCTACTATTTTTTTTTTTTACCATTTATGCCTTAAATTTTCTGGGATTTTTAATCGTTCTAAGAGTGCTTCATTCCGCGGTAAAATGAACGAACCGCTTATGTACAATAAACACAAAGTTAGGTACAGAAGGCGGACTTAATACTAAAAGTATTCTATACCAGTCAACCTTTAGGAAAACAGAGTGCAGCGAAAGCAGTAGAAAATGTGATTTGTTAACATGGATATAGAAGCGTACATCACTTTAATATATTTTAATATAGATATTGGTAAATATAATGCCCGTAGCATAGATATTCTTATCTCGTATGATTTTCAACAAAATAAAATCAATTATAAACATAAACTAGAAAACCACACAGACACTTAACTTCTAATCGGTTAAACAGATAAGTAAGCGACAATAGAACCGCAATCAAGCAAAATAATATCGCAATTGAAATCTAAACTACAGCCGATCGGCGCTCATTTCAACGAGCACGGTTAAAATTAATGTCAGTGAAACAACAGAGTTGAACAGCGGACAGAGATAAAAATTCAAACAACCCTAAGCTAAAGTATTGTCCTAAATTGGATCATCCCACGAACGCACGACCGTGCAGTTTAACATACTGATCTCAACAGACTGGCTATTCTAATTATCTAATCTAATCATCTAAAATAAATTGCTATCGACCTGTATGTACGTCACAACTTGCAGTACAGTAACCTTGTAATGCGAGAAATGTTAAATGTAAGTCCTTCCTTACGAGTTGAAAATTGTTTACGGTTAGGATAACCATAAAATGTAATATTATAATTAATACTTTCTTTTGTGATGGAAGTTGACCTTACTGATATGTTAAGCTCTTTTTTCAATTTGACGACTCTGTATGAAATAAAACAGGGAGAAAAAAATAGCCCTTGACGAGTTTCTTGCCGGTTCTTCTCGTTACAAGGTCTCCCGCCGTAGGGTTTGTGAACCGATGGCGTAGCTTCTTTGACGTTCATAAGTGCTTGTAACAGCCTAGACTGAATAAATGATATTGATTTAATTTGATTTTTTGATTTGATTTGACGGTGTCTAAATTAATGCTAAGACAATTGTTTGATGAAATCGCATCGCACCAGGCAGTACGACCGATGGCTAATTTAGGACAGGGTCTTAGGATCAGCGCACATCGGCAGTGTGGACCAGCAAAGACATTGGTTAACGGATATTGGTTAATAAACGAAATGGCTCATTGAACATTCTGCTTGTAGGAAAAGTTTACTATTGCATTAATGAATACTTTGAGGAAAAAAGTTTATAAATGTCTGCTCGTCTCCATTTCGTTGCAGTGCCTTTCGAGGTGTATGCGATATATTGAGCTGCAGAGACTTAAGTCTCGGTAGCTCAGTGGTTAGAGCATTGGATCGGAGTTCCAAAGGTCGTGGGTTCGAGTCCCATCTGAGAATTCACTTGTGGCTGAATTATTATTTTTCTATTTAAAATTTATCATATACATAAAATAGCATTGAAAAATGCAAAAAAAACTTAAAATCATAAACGTTAAAAATCTATTCATAAGGCCAACATATTACTAAGGGTATTTTTAACAGGGATTTCATCTTGAACGGGGAAACTCTCATTCTTCATCATACCTGATTTAAAGTGACTTATAGTCACTAGGTTAGGTTATACACATAGGTTGAAGATGGCATAACGCTATTCCCGGCATTCTTAAACACTGAGGAGCTGACGATGATGACATACATTAAAGATGGAAAAAAATAGATATCTAACTAAGTAAAAATCGTACAAAAACGGTGGATGGATTAATCCCTTTTGAGACATTATCTATTTCTGTAAATCTTTATTGTACAATAAACCCAAAGTTAGATACAAAAGGCGGACTAAATACCATAGGGAACTGAGAGCAGCGAAAGCGGTACAAAATGCGATTTTTTAACATTGATTTCAAAACGTACATCACATTATTACATACATAAATATACAAATTCATACATACTATACTAATACTATATACATTATAGATGCATAAATAAACACACAAACATTATAAGAGATCATAAAACTTTAAGGTTGAATGTGAAATCGTATGACGTTTTGACTCTGTTCGAATAATATCTCGGTAGGTTAAAAGTTTACACGTCATTAACTCGAAGTGGTTAAGTTGTTGTATTGAACGGCTCGGTTTTGTAGCTGAGCAAAGAGTAATGAGAAATTCAATTGTGCACTCGTATGAAATTCTTACATAAATAATTAAATTGTCATATATCGTTGTTGAGTCAACAAAGTTAACATTTGACAAAGACAATTTGGGGGCCATCAAGTCGCGTGTGAATAGGAATCTTCTAGGCAAGCGCGTTTCATCCTAGATCGCATCATCGCTTACCATCAGCGGTCCGACCGCCTAACGGTGCTTGTGCTAACGCTATAGCTATCAAACTTCAAAGTCTCATAAAAACCCTTCAACGGGTGTTTGACTAATTTCTGCATATTTCTAATCACCTATTGGATTCACTATTGCATTTTTAGTATGAAAGTGATAGCTTCAGCGAGAGCCCTTGTAGGGGCTTTGAAAAATCAATAGCTATAGCGATAGCACAAGCTATACCATTAGGCGGTCGGGGTGCAGGCGAGATAGCGGTCAAGCGCTAACATATACATAATAAAATAAATAAAAATAAAAGTTCACATAAAGTTTATTTAAATATGCTCGTACTTCAATGCTTTTTTTTAAGATAAAGATATTTATCTTGGATGAAATTTTGGAAATAAAAAGAGAGTTCTTTATGACAAATTTGGAACATCCCTAGATTGTTAAAGGTTTGAATATTTACGAATTCGACTGGAAAATAATGAGAATAGAAACCTCTGATCGTTTTCATACACCGAAATGAAAACGAAAAGTTTTCAAAAATAATGAAAAGTCAAACAACAGAAAACATACCGCCTCTGTGGTCTAGTGGTAACAACCACCGGTATGAAAGCCAGGGGTCCGTATTCCAGAACTTGTTGTGAGTCTGCATGGCTAGCTACCACAATCTTATCAAGTCTGACACCATAACAACAATGTTTTCAGCATTGTTTTGTTCCGGCAGTTAAGGATAGCCAGTTTCTCAGTGGTTGAGGATTCCGGGAGAGGCTCGTTTCCATCTTCAGCTTTAGCAATACTTAACATTATGTATGATGAAAGTTAAGAGTATCCCTGTCTTTCATATAAAAAAAAAACAACGGGTTGCACTACGGGAGTGCCGGCAGCAGTGAAAACCGCTTAAACGGAACAGCAGTAGCAGACATACATTTTCGCCGCGGTAGAAAGGGAGGGGGATATTACTTCCTCTCCTACGCCGCGCTGGCGGTCTACTCTCCCTCCGTCTTACGAACTCCGATCAGGGTCACGTGTCCTGACGCGACTTTAACATTTTTTACCCATTCCCAAAAAATTACAACTCTGATTTGCACAACGCCGCTAAAGAAGTGTTCATTTCAAAAACATACGTGTACATCAAATTGTATGTCAACGTTGTTATGTCAATGATGAGTCGGTACCGTTTAGGGACAAACCTGTGCCATTTTTGTGTTATTTATATGTATCCTCTTATCGCGTTTGTCTCAAATAAATATAAGTTTCTTTCTTTCAAATTGTTTTAACTTACTACTATCGTTATAAATTACTTGCTTCATCGACTCTTGAAATTAGTAATATGAGTAAAATGAGGAACGTGTCATGAGGTCCTCATATTACTGATTTCAAGTTCTATTGCAAAACAAAACCGTTTATCATCCTTCTAAACACGAATCAACAAAGTTATTGATTGTGTGCTTTTATGTACTTGCTTTGATGTAGCTAAACGGGAATTACATCTAATTTGTCAGTACATTATAGCAAAAGCATTTAGCATTCACAGCACAACAGCACTACATCGACAGTTGCAAACAAGGTGTGTCAGTATTAATCGAGTCTTTTGGTAGTATTTAGTTTGGTTGCAATTAGTTTGTGATGCAGAGTAGTATTATTTGTTACTATGTTCGATAGTTTAATAGCCGATTCTTTTAAAGCCAACTTTCGGATCGGTGATTAAACGTTGAGATCTTAAGATATTTTAAGATTCTGATAAACCGCTTAGTATCATAAGTAAATCTTTCCAGTAGAAGGACCATGTTTGACGGATAAAAAATGAATATGTTGTTCTTTAAGATAAATTATTTATTTTTGTAAACCTTCTTTGTTCTTTCATACAATTTTTGTTTGTCTGTTAATTTTAAAAATTAATCCAGCACTACCGATATAAAAGAGAGAGAGGGAGAAAATTTTTATTCATACAAAAAGACAATACTGCACAAATGCACATACAACCAAGATAAAAACAAACAGTAATACAAAATAACGTAGGTACAGGGACGTGCATTGGTTTTCCAGCGTAGTAGGCACTGTAGATCTAACTAGTAACTTTGCAATTATCCTATCCTGCTATCTAATATTATAAGTTTGAAAGTTTGTGAGGATATTTGGATGAATGAATGTTTGTAACTATTTCACTCAAAAACTACTGAACTTATTAAGATGAAACTTTACAGCAATGTAGCTTATACATCAGAAAACCACATTGTATGCAATTATTTATAATGATCCTTATATTCCCACGGTAACGGCAACCATGCCGCGAGTGAAACCGAGAGCGGCCGCTAGTCATAAATGATAAGGTTCTTAATATTTAGTAGGAATATTAAAATGCTGACGAGTTTTATTGTTTGAGCACGCTTATCTCCGGATCTACTAGTTCGAATCGAAAAATTATTTTTGTGCTGGTTAGTCCATTTATCTCGGAAGGTAATAAGATATTTAATATCACGCTACTATTAATAAGAGCAGAGCACTAATGTAAAACGTTGCAAAAACGGGGAAAAAAATATTACTTTTGGGAGCTTCCGTTGCAGACGGTGTGTAAACGGTTTAAGTTACGTAAAAATCATGTATGTATGACGAAATTGTTCCCCATCAAAAGTTTAAAAAAAAAGTCCGCGACAGCATATGTCTATGTTTTATGGTTAACTCACTATAACCATTTTTAAGATAATAAAATTTGTTCTAAACTAATGTATTATTTGAGAAGCTGTTTTCATAAACATGATATTAATCCTTATCTAAATAAATACGTTAATCATCACAAATATTTCATTTAGAACAAAATTGTCCTTAACATCATTTAATTTTAATGAATATCTTAGGAAATATGATAGTTTTAAAATAACTCCTCAACAAAATAATTCGCGAACAAATTCATTCGTCAGGTAGGCTTGCTTACTTTATACTGATATATTCCGGAAGTTTAAGCTAGAACGTTACACGTACAAATAGTGGTTTATACTTGAGCAATACTTTATTTTTAATAAGTTGTATTCTTGTATGAAATGCTGCTTGTTTCGAGTAGGCAATTTCGAGACTGCCTACCGGTAGGTATTCAGTATTTAGCGTAAGGAATATCTTAGTGGGTGAGTGTTGAATAGAAGTTTAAACTAAAATAAAATAACTTTAACACTTATTATATATTTATTTAGGTTTTAAATGAGGTAGGCACTGCCTAATTGCTTATATGGAATGCACGCCTCTGCGTAAGTAACAATAAATAAAAAAGACAACAAAATATTGTCTTTAGGGTCGAATAGGGTCCCTGCTTCAGCACAAGTTGCCGCGTGACACAAAATTTGTCACGGCAACGCTGGTATTCTAGCAGAGCCCGTTGGTGCGCGATTAGGCAGATTACATAACAACAAAAACAAAATTAAACACAAAATAAACAAAACCAGGCAAACAAAAAGAAATAAAGATATATAAAAATAAAGAGAGTAAATTTATATAGCTTCTACAGTGACCACAAGACGGTGACATGATCACTTCAAGTGATTTCGTAAGGCATTATGGTCTTTGACCTTAGGCAATCAGTAACGAAACTTGACAGAGAGAAAAAGAAGTAAAAGATTATATCAATATCAATTTGCGATTTTGCATGAATGAAACATTGGAGTTTCACCCGAGTTCTTTTCGTAATAACATGTGTTGTGAGGCTCCATTTTGAACTCAATCTACCGTATAATTTCTATATATTACAAAATATATTTACTTAACATTGGCGAATTTTATCGCGAGCACGCCATTAATTAAGAAAGAAGAGGAAGAAGAAGAATGAAACATTCACACCCAGCCTCTACTCCCCGCCCCACTAACCTTAATGCCCTTGTAACTCTCTCTGAGAAACCGGTTTTTCTTCGTTTACTTAAATATCTAAAACATTATAACATTACACTATAGTGTATCTCCTTATATTGATTTAAGGAACGCTCAAGACAGAATAGTTTCAAGTATAATTCAAAACGTAACCCGACTATTCAGATTATTCTTCCACAAATTATATACATTTTTCCAGTAATCAGTGTATCTTTCATAACGGGACGTTGGCGGAATTTCTGTGAGGAACAGAAGAAAGGTATTACAAAAAAAAATCATTTAGACAGACATAAAAAAAATATACACAACCAAAAAAGATCAAAAATAAAAATAACTTCCTTTTACTACAAAATATGGTAAAGGCGTCGCTTTTTTACTGAGAAAACGAGTGCTTTTATCGAAATAAAACAACTTTTACGGATATCAAACGCACTATATTTCACGAACTAAGTTGTAATTGTCCGTAATTTAGGTTTTTTAGGGGTTTTTTGATTTTCCCGACGTTTCGGCACCTTTTCAGCTACCGTGGTCACGGGATGACTGGAAAATCAAAAAACCCCTAAAATACCTAAAAATACGGACAATTACAACTTAGTTCGTGAAATATAGCGCGTTTGATATCCGTAAAAGTTGTTTTATTTCAATGAACAGTGCGCGCCAAAACATAAGATGTACGTAGTGCTTTTATGTTGCCAAAATCAAAACAACGAGAATTATTGAAATGAAATTTTAAAGTAAGATGAGTGGAAATTTAAAAATTAAGTTATGTAATGTGATGAAGGAAAAATGAGCTGCCACGACTACCAGTGTATGTAATAGTAGATGTCTGTCGAAAATGGAACTACGGTAAGTGCTTCTTAATGTGCGTTTTGTTTAGTGCGAGTAGGTGACGTTTGAAACAGTTTTCGAACATAAAAAGTTAAAGCTGTAAGATTTAAAACTTAAAATCATCAAATAAAATTTTCTCCCTCGTTAACACTGCTCCAGCGGCAGACTTAAATCCGATTCAGAATGAAATCTTATTTTCATTATAAGAAAATAATAATTACGTGGCCAAAGTAACACTATACTCAGCTCTACCGGCTTCCTTACCGATACAGCGAGCAATTATCGTTAAAAGAAACTACCCACCACTAAGCGAATAATACGGCCCATTCCAGATTATACCTCGGGAGTTACTTTGCTTGGCTAAAAGGAACTTTCATATTTTTCTATTGTACTCTCCTTTTCAAATTTTATCGCGGATAGTAGGCGATCGCTCGAGAGCCGCGAAAGTGTGTTAATTGCGTCGTTTGGGTGGATCAAAACACCTTTGTGTTCGAGAAAAAGCTCTTGTTTTGGATAGCATGATTTTCTCTATGTTTTGTTGTAATAAGTATGCGTATCGATACAATGGGTCTTTCTTAGTATTTTTAACCGGCTTCAAAAAAGGAGGAGGAACTCAAGTTAACTGTATATTTTTTTATGTAGGTATGTTTTATTTAGTTGTCAACCGATTAAAATAACTATTTTGTATATCTGATACAACATAGTTCAAGCGTTATCAAATTTTTACGAAGATCTAGCTGTTACATTTTTCGTAATCCTGAAAAATATCATTTACTTTTTCAATTTTAATTTATTTGCGTTCCAAAATGTTACAAAGATGGTATATAAGTAAAAGACACAATTTCGGACCCTGTTGGGCATAGCAAATTTAGAATAGAGGATGACGCATCTTGTCGTATTATTAATAACCTTAGAAGTAAGTTAAATAAGTTTACGTTACATTACGTTTTGGCAAATAGTCGTTACATAGATGACAATGACATCATTGTTGTGTATGGGCTGATTTTTTGTGTGAATACGGGACATAATTGGGTTATTTCTACTTCAGCTTTTAAACTTTCTGACTAAGTCTTTCCTAAATATTATAACTAGCGTATAAACATTAAAAAAGTTGTTCGGTTATATGGTACGACTATTACTTAAATAACGGTTAATCTGAAAGGACACTTGAAAAAACAACTTTTACGATTATTTAGCGCACTATATTTCACGAATTTACCGTATTTTTAAGGCTTTTTGGTTTTCTCAACGTTTCAACACTTTTGAAAGCATTTAATAGATATCACATATTGTCCATAGAATCCGTTGCAAAACCCATTTAAAGCCAGCCCTATTCTGAACGGAAGCAGAAACTGGCCTGCGTCCGGCGTGGCTGTAAGCCTGGCAGCGTTCAGCTTTGTTTTATGCCCACACATGTCGCATGGAACAGTCTTTCATTTCTGTGACCACAAACACGTTTATGGAGAACAGTAGTGGGCTGAGAACAGTGCCCTGAGGAACGCCTATTATAATTTAACGACTAATATTGGTTAGAGTGGAGAAGTCCGCTGCGCAGTGATTCGGGCGCTTGGCCTGCGATTGTTGAGGTTAAGAAACTTTCGCAAAGGTCGGTCACGGGATGGGTGACCCAAAACTTACTATCTCGAGCTCCTCCGTGCTTCGAAAGGCACGTTAAGCCATTGGCCCCGGCTACATTTGCAGTCGTTAAAACCCACCAATCCGCATTGGACCCGCGTGGTTGGTCATGGCCCGTTCTCCTTATCCATCCATAAAGAAGGCCAGTGCCCCAGCAGTAGGGACATTAAAACTCGGCCACAAGTGAATTCTCAGTTGGGACTCGAACCCACGATCTTAGGAAATCCGGTCCAAAGCTCTAACCACCGAGCTACCGAGACTTAGAGCCTTGGACGTCGTGGGTTCGTGTCCCATCTGAAAATTTACTTGTGGCCAAGTTGGTTTTTTCCAATATTTTTCTATTTAAAATTTATCTTTAGTATAAAAAGCGCATTGAAAAATGCAAAATTTCAAAAATTATAAATGATACTGGTCTTGCTTAAATGCCTCCAACTTAAAATAGGTATCCAGTCTCTTAAAACTTAAGTAATGACCTCTTGAAGAAGCTGTACTAATTAGTAGTTAGTATGAATATTATAATGACTTTAGCGCATTTTAAAGTTACAGGAAGTCTTTGATAATATTTTGGAAAAACCTTTAATATGGTAACAAATAAGGTTATGGTCTAAACATGATTAAGATATTTATAACTTTTTAATTTTGCATTTTACAATGCTATCATTTTAAAATGCAAAATTAAAAAGTTATAATTAGATGGCTGTGTCTTTTGAATGCGAGGATATATCTCTCTCGGATATATACTCTCATTGATAAAACGACGGTGGCCAACACCGTAGAAAGGTGAATACACTAGAAAAATTCGACGAGTCCTTGTAGGTCTCTGTAGCATAATTGGTTAGTGCTTTGGGCCGGATTCCCAAGGATGCGGGTTCGAATCCCGTCACGGCGACATGAGACTAATTGTTTTTAGATAAGTCAATGAAAGACAACTGACCTTTCTCCGTAC
Source organism: Chrysoteuchia culmella (assembly GCA_910589605.1). Taxonomy (NCBI): domain Eukaryota; kingdom Metazoa; phylum Arthropoda; class Insecta; order Lepidoptera; family Crambidae; genus Chrysoteuchia; species Chrysoteuchia culmella. The sequence goes on from OU342649.1 coordinate 22,018,175, forward strand.
CCCACGAACTATTGAATTTCATTCGTTATTCATATCATAAATCTGTGGTCGTATTTTTTGTGGTTGTCTATGTCGTAGGAGGATTTAATAAATAGAATTTTCGCAAAAATCCTAGAGATATTGCAAAAACACGGATAATTAGACAATAGTGTTGACATTTCTCAATCTTACTGAAAAAAGGTAGGGTTTTTGCAAAAATACTGGTTGCTTTAGTAACATTGGATATTCGTTACTCTGATTGGCTTAATTTTTGGTTGCTTGCTAACTCTTATTCTGATTGGTTCATAGAAAGTTTACTACACGTGAGAGAATAGATTGACATTTGTAACTTCAAGTCGTCAACCAATCAGAGAAGATGTTGTTTTAGACGGTCCGACCAGCAAATCAGTATTCTTATTTCATAATACCCAGCGATTCTTTTCGTAATATTACTAAGGCAACTAGTTTTTCCGCAAAAATCCTATCTTTTTTCATTAGGATTGAGAAACGACAACACCTTTGTCTAATTATCCGTGTTTTTGCAATACCCTTAGGATTTTCGCAAAAAAACGATTTATCTAATTATCCTGCGACATCTATATTGTGAATATATCCAAACTTAAACATTTCAGCCTCTACACGTAGAAGTGACGTGAAACTTACCAAAATGGGATGTCATAAATGGTTGGATTAGTTCACGGAGCTTAATCACAAGACTGGTTTCTAGTTTGAATTCTGAAGCGCAGTAACTAATATCTTAGTAACTGAGGCCATCCATAAGGGAGGGCGTTCGCTCAGTGCAATGAAACGGTACGTGGGCCACTAAAAGTTTTAAACGCAGTTACAGTTCACCTGTATTTTGATGGAGGCGGGTTTCTTAGCTTTTTAAATTTATATTTTTTTTTATTTTTAGTTCAATTGGTCATGATATACCTTTTTGAAATCCTTAAGACTAGTAAATCCGTTCAGCCGTTTTAGAGTTAAGAGGTAATAAAGAATATTACGTATAAACAAACAAACATACATACATGCATACAAGATACGCGCGAAAAACATAACCCTGCCTTTGCAGTTGGGTAAAAAGGACTAATACTTGTCTTGTTCCAAAGATTTTTGCAATTATTTTCCATCAATGAACCAGAAAAAAACGCATATAACTAAACTTTACATTCATTTCTCCCATACTCTACATACATGAATAGCATTGTCAATCTTTTACAAACTCGCCAACTCCATGGCCCGACAGTTCACCTGAAATGACGTTGCGACAAAGTTTACTAACAAGACAATAAAGCAGGAATAACCCGGCCTAGGAAGCGTTTGTTAGTATTCCACGGAGCGGACGAGACTTTGTGATGGACGTTATCACTAGAACGCGCAACGGAGCGTTATGCGTTGCCGCTGTTCAGAACCTTGTGAAGAATCAACATTTGATTATGATAAAAAAAATAAAAAAAATTGCTAGTCGGATTTAAAAGAACACTTAAACACTTCAGTGACTTTTCAACTAAAACGAGAATTTGCACTTTAGGCGAAACGACTTCATACGAAAATCACCACGAAATCACTTCATACGAAAATCACCACGAAATAACTATAGTGATTAAAGAGAAAAAGTAACTATACGTTTCTAAATTATTATAATTACTTATTGTTTTGATTATTGGAATTTTATTATATTTTATCGTTATTGTTATGTGTGGAAAATAATTATAATTAATAAATTTAAACCTGATTATAGTTCCTAATATTCCTATTCCTATTCCTAATACTTCTTTTCATTATGTTGCATTTCTGAAAATACTTAATTTGAGATCTTATTATTTTACTGTTCACTATTGTGTGTACCATGTTTAATGCAAATAAATTATTATCAATTATCATAATTATTATAAGTGTCCACTAATTAAACCAATTCGTAATGGTGTATGTAAACCCATTTGAGAATTTCGAAAAGAAAAAGTGTCGATGCAAAATCATAAAATCCTGTTTCTGAAACTTTACGAATCAAGGTAGAGGTATGAAGAAATATACAATTATCTTATTACCAGATATGTAAAATCTCTAACCGTTCTATAGTTTTATACTCAAAAGTACGTACTTTTTCGATATAGCGTCTTAAAGTGGCTACGTTCATAAAATATTTGAAATGTTTTTCGCGTTTCGAGACTTGGGAATAGATCTACAGTTTTAAAGTGCTGGTCCGCAAAACGAGTTCGAGAGAAAAGTTTTTCTAATTTTAAAGAATCACTTTAACAAATACATAGTTTTTTCGAGCTTATTCAGTTTTTTTATCGACACAAATAAAATAAATGAAAATTTCATTAAGCACAATAAATATTCGTCATCGTCGTCATCGTCATCAGCCATATTTAATATCCCCACTGCTGGGGCACAGGCCTTCCTTATGGATGGATAAGGAAAACGGGCCATGACCCACCACGCGGGCCCAATGCTGATTGGTGGGTTTTAACGACTGCAAATGCAGTCGGGACCAACGGCTTAACGTGCCTTCCGAAGCACGGAGGAGCTCGAGATAGTAAATTTTTGGTCACCCATCCCGTGACCAACCATTGCGAAAGTTGCTTAACCTCAACAACCGCAGGCTGAGCGCGCGAACAACTGCGCCACGGGCTCCTATAAAACAAAACAAAGGATACGGAACGCAATATTGGAATGAGACAACTCTGATGTACAGTCAACAGCAGTTACACTTTGACTTTGAGAGTGACAGTTTTCGTAGTGCAAATGTAAAGCCGTACGTGCTGTCGACCTTAAGTACAGTCAGTAACATGACGCTTCATACTTTTACCTTTAGAGAGCTATAGGTACGTCGCTCATAATAGTGGCGAATTTTGTAGTTAATATGTAAAACATCACACCTCCGTATCAGAAGGACAAATTAGTAGAAGGTCCTTGTGGGATAAACGACATAAAAGTAAAACGACCTACTAGTAAAACGTCTGAAATTTAATATCGTCATATAAGTAATAACGTCTGAAATGAAGAAAACCTCGTGTTGGATAAAAGGCTATAATGTACATTTAAGTGCACAAAATAAAAAAGCGTTATTTTCGGGGTCAATAATTGCTAAACCCTCTGAAAAAATAATACGATAAAATAACTCATTTTAGTTACCACAAACCGATGAAAAAAGTGTTTTATTTTCTATATGATATAAAAATATATTTAATATTATAATAAATTAATTAACCTTAACCTTTTATAGCTGTAATTTAATATTCATGTTTAACTTAGTATTTTGTTTTCTGTTTTTTCATACCGCGCACCAAACGGGCCTTGCCAGAATACCAGCGTTGCCTTGACACATCTAGTGTCATGGCAACACATGCTAAGGCCCCTATTGGCCTAAAGGCCACACTTTGTCATTGTCGCGGACTGGGCTTCTACGCACGGGAGGAGACGTGAGGGAGGGGTCCGGTGACGTTACCACCACCAGAGAGAGAGAGAGAGAGAGAGAGAAATATTTATTGACACAAAAGACTATAATACAAAGTACAAACACAGAAAGATAAAAACGATATAGAATTATAACAAGCAACACAAAAACACATTACAAATAACACAATGACTGTCGCGGCCCGGACTTCCACGCACGGGAGGAGACGTGAGGGAGGGGTCCGGTGACGTTATCACCACCGCCGCTGGCCGCCGCCGCCGCCGCCCCACCGCGCGGACCGGCGGCCCAGACTCTTGCTCGGGTTCCTAACCATGAACGCACGTACCTATACAGTCGTCCATAGCCATTTTATTACCACCACGTCACGGTCGAAGTACTTTAACTTTTCCTATTGTAATCGGCTTAATAAACCAGCCCATTTTGTGTTACACAGTCCACTCTTTTAATTAAGTCCCCATTAGGACCTTTTTCATTGATTCATAGGTCGCTGGTTCAGATCCGGCTCGAAGGACCAATGAAAAGGTTCCTACTGGGGACTTAAATAAAAGAGTGGACTGTATTAACAAAGGGCTAGTATAGTATAATTGCCGTAATTACAAGTAGGTAAAGTAGACTACGCGATGTGGTGGTTTACAAAATGGCGATGGCGCGTTGGAAGGCCGTATAGGTACGTGCGTTCGTGGTTAGGAGCCCAAGCAAGAGTCTCCGGGCCGCAGGTCTGCGCGGTGGGGCGGCGGCGGCGGCGGCCAGCGGCGGTGGTAATAACGTCACCGGACCCCTCCCTCACGTCTCCTCCCGTGCGTGGAAGTCCGGGCCGCGACAGTCATTGTGTTATTTGTAATGTGTTACTTGTTATAATTCTATATCGTTTTCATCTTTCTGTGTTTGTACTTTGTATTATGGTCTGTGGGTCAATAAATATTTCTCTCTCTCTCTCTCTCTCTCTCTCAAATTACTTATTGTTTTTAAGTTATTTTCTGTGTCATTGTATACGTTGTCAATCGTTTTGCCCAACATGCCGTTTTTCTATTCAGAAGTTTTACTAATATGACGATTTTAAATTTCAGACGTTTTACTAGTAGGTCGTTGTACTTTTATGTTATTCTACAAGGACCTTTCACTTGTGGCCGAGTTAATTTTTTCCAATATTTTTCTATTTAAAATTTACCATAAATGACCTTTAATAATTTGTCCTTCTGATACGGAGGGAAGATCACGTGCTATTGATTGTACCTTATACGTTAAATCAATTCGTTAATAGGTTATATCTATAGTGCTTGAATACATGAGTAACGCGGTTACAAATTGAATCACTGTGGCTTGTACCCACATTATTCTGAAGATCAGTTTGATGTCTAGTGATCTATGGACAGCGATCGTCTGTCAGCGGATCATTGAACAAGATATTGGAGATAATTGAATTGAAATTGAATCCTATTTGCTGTGTGAATTTGTGAGTTTATTAACGGATTAAATTAGTTTCGAAATATTTACTAGCAATTATTTTATATGAGTCAGGTATGCAGTAGAAGGGTATTTAATTACTTAATGAAATAACTAAATGTATCATCTAATTTAAAATTAGAAACTATTATTCGTGTTTAGGGAGATAAATTAAAATGCATCGAATAGCTAAATCTGCCGATGACCTGAATCTATTAGTTTTAAACAGTGCCGCTTTCATCAGTAAAATAATATTAGACGGGATTCTGGGACTTATTTTAATGACTTTCAGACGATGTTCAAAGTATTTAAACTTGAAATAAAGTATCTCGCAAGACAGGCGAAATTTGGTTAGACTCTTCTGGAAACTGAAAAGATTTAGGGGGTCTACCGCCATCTCTTAGCGCAGTATTGTTTAAATCTTACCACGCTATTTCGTACTACGAACATCTTAAGGTTCGAAATAGCGTGAGAAAGTAAGTTTGTTTTCTTGACGTTTCATGTTAGTTCATTTTTTGCTACGTTCATTCTAGGCCTTGTCGCACTGTAAATAAGTGATTTCGAATTGTCCATTTTTAATATATATATATCCATCATCAGCCTGTGGACGTCCACTGCTGGACATATGCCTTTCCTAGCTCACGCCTATTGTGGCGTTCATAGAAGGCTATTAGCCTACTGCTACCACGCTGGCCAGAGGAGTTGGTAGAGGGTTTGTTTCGAGTTTTCCTTCTCTCGCACAGGTGTTCAATGCGTCGAGCCTCTTAGTCGACTCTTACGACACCCCAGGCATGTAAGGGAGTGATGACACTTGTATTCTTAGGCCGTCACCACACGGCATGTATGCACCAATATATATATATAACAGCCTAACTTTCTAAGGAACTAACAATGGGACAACGCCCTTGAAAGCTCGTGCCATGCCGCTTTTGACTTTGGCAAGATATTTTCATTTTCCCCAACGAGAAGATAGACTGTTGTATAAGTGGTATGATATAAAAAAATATGCGGCGTACTCCCGACAACATGACTGCGAAGTGAGTAATCCACAAAGGTGAGAGTCACAAAGTTAATGTGACATTTAAACAACATCGTTCGTGTGAGTTTGTGTCCAGTTTTTCGCGTTTCAGCTCGCTGTCGTCGCGTCACAGTCGGGTTCCACGTGATTTGTCACATCTATTGATTTCTACTCTGGTTTCCATGATGGCACGGCCAGCTTAGCTCCGGCTTTATTATATTCTTGGATGGTTACAATACTCTAACCGTTTTTGGGGAATTGTTTATTAATAAGGGTAGTGAAAGCGTAGTAATTTTTTGTAGATTAATTAACAAACTGTTAACACTAACACAGCATTTCGCCCTAATGCTAGTAAAACATGGAGGCGCCATTTTAGAAAGATAATCATCAAAAAGTATTTTACAAAGAAAAATAAAACCGGTGCCTGCCAAGGCTTTCTACATTGGACTTATATATTTTTATTTTCTTGCCTTAGCAGACACGGCACCGACTAAAAAAGGTTTTTTTTTTACTTTTTGGAGTTGGTATTAACTTAAAAAAATATCAATTTTCAAACTTAGAATAAGTTAGAACTCACCTACACTAAAAATCGGAATTATGAACTCTTCATCTAGGTAAATAGTGACGAAAACCACACTGTTTCCAAGATTTCCAGAAAACGGCTTTACCGATTTCAAAATGGGTCCAACTCGGTAACAACCCTGATATAATATCGTTTGAATCATTCCAATCGGTCCAGCCGTCTACGAATAATCGGTGAACATACATAAAAAATTATATACGCGACGAATTTTTAAATTATATAACCTCCTTCTTTTTTGAAGTCTGTTAAAAAGCCCAAACAACTAGTTTACCTTGTTACCAAGAGTTAAGAAATTATAACAATATCCCTATCAGAAGATGCATGTTTTGACAACGAACAACCAATCAAAATAGCGGTAGCACATTTAATTAAGTCGTTTCGATACGCCCAATCTCTATACAAATTGCCTATTTGAACCATTCCTAGTATTGCCTAAGGCCGTTATCGAGGTATTAATTACACGAAGCTGTGGCAGCTAATCCAATACCTACCGTGAATGATGAAGGATGATTCGCTGGCCTGTTGTGATACGCGATCATTGGCACCTAATGGAATCACATGATGTCATAATTTATGTGCTGTAGTAGGTTTCGATGTTAGCTTGTTTGTAAGTAATGAAAATTGATAATAAGGTGTAATGGAACGAATAAGCAGCAGTAAATATTGATTTTGATTGGAACTTGATTAAATTTAGTTATAGGTAGATCTTAAAATCTTTGTTGCCTACTAATATTACTTATTTTACAGCAATCAAATATAGCATCGGTAACTTGTACCAAAGCTTTCACTTTCTTTGATGCGTAAATGACACTTAATATATATATATAGGGGCACTAGGGGAATGCCGGCAGAAGTGAAAACCGCTTAAACGAAACAGCAGGAGCAGAAAGAGAGGGGGATATTACTTCCTCTCCTACGCCGCGCCGGCGGTCTACTCTCCCTTCGTCTTACGAATTTCCGATCAGGTCACGTGTCCTGACGCGACATGAAGATTTTTTATTCATCCCAAAAATTTAAAACGGATGTGCACATCGCCGCTAAAGAAGTATTCACTTCAATAAAACTACAATAAGAGTCTTTAAAAATAGGTAAAACGTTTAAAAAAGGCATTTAAAAGAAGTCGTTGATAAGGATACGAGTTCACGAACAACGCAGAGCTCTCGTATCATCGAAAAACAAATTCCACTCAAAAAAGTAAGTGCGTTGTAAACTGGGACTATAACAGTGTTATCTACAAAATAAAGTTGGGAATAGGCTAACGTTTAGTAAACGGATTTTGTTGGCCATTTCCATATGACGAGTCCCCTGATTAAACCGAAGCTATCTATAAAGTTTTATGCGCCGATTGGTCGGTTTTATTGCTTTAGGGAACACTCCTTCTTATCTACAATGTACAATAAACTAAATGTACGTAGGTGAATTTAGGAAGACTTAGTTGACAGTAGGTACTTGATGTGAAACAATAATGAAGACGGGTCTCTATGGTCTAGTGGTACACCCACCGGTATCAGACCCAAGGAGAGGAGGGAAGGTGTTGATGCGGGGGTATATATTGTATTCGGTTTAGTTGGTGGTAAGACTTGTTGTTAGTCCGCCTGGCTAGCTACCAGCAACTTGTCTAAGTCTGACGCCATGACAACAATGTTTTCAGCATTGTTGTGTTCCGGCAGTTAGAGATAAGGTAGCCAGTTCGTCAGTGGTTGAGGATTCCGGACGAGCCTTGCTTCCATCTTCAGTCTTATCAGTACTTAACATGAGGTATGATGAAAGCTTGTCATTATGACCCAGCTGATGCGTCTTCTAGTAACATTGTAAGTTGTGTCTTACAAAAATGCACTTTTATCTTTATTTTTTGCTGGTGCCATTGTATTTTTTATATTTATACAGCTTAACATAAGTACCTGAAGTACGTCATGCTCACTCAAACGTTTCTTAGACGGTTTCGTGTAAGGCGGGTCGTCACGTTCCCTAAAATATGGTTGAGGGAAGCGATGGCTGGTTTATGCGTCATGCTCGTGAACGGGTGCCGCCAGCGGAAATGGGTCTACTTCAGACTGCTTGTCTCAATGTTCTGCTTAAAGCTAAAATATTTTTATGCTTAAATCTAACATATTTAAGCTTTATAAATTGACACTGACCTGTATGTACCTCACAACTTGCAGTACAGTAATTTTAACTGCGAGAAATGTTGTAATTTAGGATAGGTAAGTCTTTCTTCTAGTTGAAAATTGTTTACGGTTACAATAACCATAAAATGTAGTTTATAATTAGTATTTTCTTTTTGTGATGGAAATTGACCTTACTGATATAAAGTGGAAACTGACCTTACTCACCTTAGTGTTAAGGTCACTTTCCAATTTGACGACTCTGTATGAAATAAAACAGGGAGAAAAAAACAGCCCTTGACGAGTTCCTTGTCGATTCTTCTCGTTACAAGGTCTCCCGCGAAGGGTTTTTGAACCGAAGGCTTAGCTTCTTTGACGTTCATAAGCGCATGTGCCTAGACTGAATAAATGATATTGACTTGACTTTTAGACTTCAAGAGTCTCCCCGATAATAAGTCGATAATAAAAAAAGAACCCAAACGCCTAGGTGGGAGAGCAAAGAATACTTTATACCGTTTGATAAACCTTTGAAATTAACTAACAATGGTAGAGCAACCTTCTTACATCTTGGTAGCTCGAGTAGTCAGTCTTATTAATCCCATAACAAGCCCACTAATTTATTAATTCTTGTCCCATCTCAGTGTGACTCAATAACTCAATTATATATAAAATACTTTAACATTTATATTGTACATTATTTGTGAACTATATAGGTATTTTAGTTAGTACTAGCATCTATGTCGGTGTCACATTGTAAACATATCATACTGTTCTATATTTCACTATGTTCGTGATGTATCGCAATTTGACCGTTATATTATAGTTGTATTTCTTTATATTTTACTACTCAATCATGCTTCCCGGACACAATGATAGTAAATTGTGAAGATACCGCCAAATAAAAATGATACTAAGGTATTTTGAGCGTGTCGTTTGATAAAACTTTCTGTGATAAAAAGAACTTAAGTAAGAATACAGTTGTGATTGCCACAGTCAAGTAAGGTTAGTTATGGGATGGGTGACCAACAGTATTATCTCGCGCTTTTATTAATTATGATATGGGCTGCTTTTTGGGACCACACCCAACGAGATAATTATGCAATAATATTTATAAGGTAGTTACTGATTTTGTAATATTTACATTATATTTTGTGAGGACCTATTTGGCGCAGGGGTACTAACCCCGCCTTCTGCGCCAGAGGTCCCGGGTTCAATCCCCGGGCAAGACAAATATTTGTGTGCATGAACATGTTTATTTGTCTTGGTCTGGGTGTTTGATATGTATATTATGTATGTATTTACAAAAAAAAAAGAATTATGTATGTTTATCCGTTATCTAGTATCCATAATACAAGTTCTTCATGAAACTTAACGTGGGCTAGATAATTGGTGTGTTGTATACAATCATTTATTATTTGTTATTATTTATTTATTTTGTTTTTTTTCTAAAAGTCGATTCATAGTACTAAATTACTAGTTACCCGGACGAGTTACCAAAATAAAAAAAATACTTTAACAACTGGCATTGTGAATGCAAAATAAAAATTCTTAATTTTTACTTTTTGTTCTTTTTCTCAAAAAGTAACATTATGTAAACGAAATGTCTAACTAAAGCAAGTGTGCGAGTAATAAACATTTCATGAAAGTAATTTCGGTTGAATTTGACTCAACTCTATTCACGTCTATCGGTTCGCAACTAAATCCTCTCGGATGCCGGTTTGATTCCCGTTTAAAGTCGAACAGGCCGGAAATCGATTGCTTTGGAAGCTTCACATTCGAATTGTGGAGCATAGATAACTAGACACTGGAAATAACCAATTAAAAAGATAAAACAAAACCTTTTGTTAAAACTTATCAAAACTGTCAAATATCTAGTGTCTGGTTCACATTCTATGATTAGCAATGTTTTATTTACTACCTTTTTTTACCTTAAAAATATTTTATGATTTTTGAATTATTGCATTTTTTTAATGCTATTTTTATACTTATGATAAATTTATTAATAGAAAAATATTGGAAAAAACAACTCGGCCACAAGTAAATTCTTAGATGGGACTCGAACCCACGACCTTTGGAAATCCGGTCCAATGCTCTAACCACTGAGCTACCGAGACTGGTTGGTACGTTTAATTTTTTTCTATGCTTGTTCCAGTTATTAAAGTCATCGCTGAACTGAAGCACACGAAGTCAAGAAACGTAATCGTAATACATCCAGTAGGGTTAGTAAGAAAAACTATCGAAATAGTATCGAGTAAGTATCGAGCACGTAATGTCAAAAATTGTGTAGGAAAACGTAGTTCCGTTTACGTCCGGTAGGAACGCTGCTCAATATCTCATACATTTTTTTTAATTTTTTTATTAACGACGGGGACACTCTTAGCCTTCATCATACCTGATGTTAAGTATTGATAAGGCTGAAGATGGAAGCGAGCCTCTCCCGGAATCCTCAACCACTGAGGAACTGCTTATCTTATCTCTAACTGCCGGAACACAACAATGCTGAAAACATTGTTATTATGGCGTCAGACTTAGATAAGATGGTGGTAGCTAGCCAGGCGGACTCACAACAAGTCCTACCACCAACCGAACCGAATACAAATTGTACCCCCGCTGGGAATCGAACCCGGGACCCCTGGGTCCGATACCGGTGGTTGTTACCACTAGACCACAGAGGCGGTTTATTCTTTACATTATATATTTTTTTTTACTTTAATTCCTCGATATTTACTCGGAAGTTTTTCGTGCTAGGCTTACAGAACCTGGCTTTACCATGCCACTGCTTTCATATCACAGTCCACTACGTTAATAGAATGACTTTCTTATGTCGGCCAATACAGCAAGCAGGGGCCAGGGGCAATTTCTTCGAACGGCAGTTGGTACCATTTTCATTCGTCATCATCATATCTGTTGCACAACACCCACTGTTGGGTACAGGCCTCCCTAAAAGATCTCCACAACGATCGGTTCTGCGCTACCCACATTCAGCGGCTTCTCGCGACTTTCACCAGATCGTCGGTCTACCATTTCCATTCACTATTATTTTATAAAGGCATTGCTGAACTAGAGTCCAGAAGAAACGCTGTTTTACAGTAGCTAAAGCTCGGTTTGTCCAAAATTAGATCATTGGAGCCATCGCTGGCCACGAAGTAAAGAAATGTAGGCGTAACAATATTCGGAACCTCCCTAGCCCTCTTTACCATGCTACTGCCTTCTTATCACAGTCCACAACGTTAATGGAATGACTTTCTTATTTCGGCCAATACAGCACAAAGGGGCAATTTCCTCAAACGGCAGTGCCATTTCCATTCACTTTGTATCCGCGGGCCTGTGCGAACGGAAATAACGCGCTTAATAGATTCGCTTCGGCTCACAAGTGCGCTGACAACTGGATAATCTATTTATGAGGAAAACTGGCCGCTAGAGAGCGCCACTGTGCCTGTAACTGTACGGACTGTGACTGCACATGGACGTACAAACGTGGTTACATGGAGTTTGTGTTTGGAAACTCTTGTATGTACGGCTAGGTTGGGAAGGGATATGAAAACATTGGACTATAACCATTTCAGTTCTAAGCTCTCAAAATGTAGGTTAGTATCAAGTTTTTCCATTTCAAAGAGAAGTCTCGGAAGGTAAAGTATATTTTTGGTTAGAAAAATTTTTTCATGAGATATCTGAAGCCTCCATATATTGCCATACCTTTACAAGTAATAAAATACGTCAACATTTAAATTATTCAAATTATATGTCAGGCCAGACAATTAGTCAAAATGTTCATCATTTACATATGAGTTGAAAAGTTGCAAGCAATTTACCGTATTTTTAGTTATGAACTTTTGCAATTAATTATGTGTTCAAACTGTTACTTATTGTATTGAGCACATTGCATAGATTATCAGCTGTATATTTTTCTAAATAAAAGACTCACAAGTCATTTACACTTTGCTAAAAAAACAAATTAAAGACTCACAAGTCATTTACACTTTGCAAAGAATTACTTATGTGTTCAAACTATTACTTATTGTATTGAGCACATTGCATAGATTATCAGTTGTTTATTTTTTAAATGAAAAAACAAATGAAAGACACAAGTTATTTAAACTTTGCATTCAGTCATTTTCACTTTTATGTCCATTCGCATTATTATAGCATAGATATACTTTTCGCCTACTTTTGTAATTTGCAACAAATCTTTAATTTATTCTAACTTCGGAAAACCAACAGATAAATAACTACAGTAGGTAATTAGTTAACTTAATAATAGAAAATTGAAATACTATTACAAGTCCTTACCAATAAACTTACTTTTCTATAACTGTTACATATCTATTGTTAACAAAATATCTCCTCAATCAACTAACCAAACACTGAAAACATTTACACGTCGCGAAACTCTTTATGTTTTATTAATCGTCCATCACTTACTGTAAAAAAACGCTGTCGAAAATACTCACCTGAAACAAAAAAAAACGACACAAATTAAAAATGCACTCGATCACCAATCAGTTAATGGTACAAGGTATTACGAACTTGATTTTCATGATATATGCTGCCGAAATGGCCGAATGTAGCGATGCAGCGGCTGCGATATTCAGTATGCAAATAAAATGTTTTTGATATCGGTATTTTTGGTTAGAAATGGACTTGGGTCTATTTGAGGTTCTTTTTTTATTTTTACACTGGCTAATAAAAAAAAAATGTTTAAAGAGTTTGAATTTCAGAAGCTTTTTAAAATCTTAAGGCTGGGAAACAAAATGTCGTTTAGTAAGTGACAAAGTTGGCAGTTACTTTTGTTTAAGTGTGTAGTTACTAAGACACATGTAATAATTTTTTTTTTGTAAAACTCGGTTCGTTTTTCTTTTATTGTATTTTTGAGTGCCCTCACGAGATGTGATTTTTTAGTTGGAATGTCTTTTTTTTCTTCTTATATTTTGTTAATGTGTCAATAAATTTACTATATTTGGTTTACAGTAGTTTGACATAACTTTTTTTTTCTATTATACAATCATTTATCATTTTTATCATATGTGACAATCTGTTTGGCGCAGGGGTACTAAACCCATCTTCTGCGTCAGATGTCCCGGGTTCGATCCCCGGACAAGACAAATATTTGTGAGCATAAACATGTATATTTGTCTTGGTCTGCGTGTTAAATATGTATTATCACTACATAGTATAAAGCAAAGTCGCTTCCCGCTGTCTGTCCCTATGTATGATTAGATCTTTAAAACTAAGCAACGGATTTTGATGCGGTTTTTTTTTAATAGATAGAGTAATTCAAGAGGAATGCTTATATGTATAATAACCTTCACTATAGAGTAGAGAAATACTGTAATTTTTGAGGTTTCTAATGTGATGTCGTAAATGATTACATTTTTTCCGCTTACATTGCAAACGCTGGCTGAACCCTACGAGATTTATCAAAATAATGTACTAAGTATTTGTACACCTTGAAAAGGTCTACAGAAAACTGAGCGGTGGTATATGTTTATCTCTTATGGATAACCCACAATAGCATAAGTCGTGTAGTCCACGCGGGCGAAGCCGCGGGCGGGACGCTAGTGTATTTATAAAAAAAAAAGTATATAGGTTAGGTTTAGGTTTATTGAATTTACTCTTTCTGTAACGGATACACATACTTATATTGTTTATATAAGTATGTGTATCCGTTATCTAGTATCCATAACACAAGTTCTTCATTCATGAAACTTAACGTGGACTAGATAATTGGTGTGATTGTAAACAATTATTATTATTATTATTTAAAAACTGTTTGAGTAGCACCCGTGAGTAGCAATCATTCATCAATAGGGGTGTCATTAAAGTTCACTTTATAATTGGGTCGCGTGGACCCTCGCGCCATTCATCATCATCAGACGTTGTAGCCAACAGTTACAGACTCCGTATGTGCCGTGAGATTAAAAAGTAGTTTTTTTTAATCTAGTATCCATAACGCGAGTTCTTCATGAAACTTAACGTGGGCTAGATAATTGGTGTGTTTGTATGCAATTATTTACTTATTTATTTATATACCTAAATAATAATTACAAATCCATACAAAGTAATTCATTATCCTATTCTTGTAATTAAAGAAAATCTTAGAATGTACAAGCTGGGCGGTTATTCTGTAAGCAAACATCGACGCTGTTGTCATGATTGAATGTCACATAAGCTGTCAAATAATATTGAAAATTGTGAAATCTCCGGTGTTTCAGCTGTCGATATTTAAGGATGTTTGAAAGAATAACCTATCTTTTTAGCTTTATATATCGTACCTCCGGAGAAATAAAGGCACAAATGTAAAATTGTCATTTTTCAGAACTTGAGTTTAAAGATTTTTTCCTAAAATTTGTGGATTTCCTGATCAGGGAATAATTTCGTACTCTCGGAGAAACAAAGGCTCAATTGCAAAAATAGCAAAATTTAGTTAATTATGCCAAACCATTTTTTAAGTGCACCTTTAACCGTAGAAACAAAGATCCAATTGTAATTTCATCAATTTCCGCTAAATGTCGTGATGTGTCTTTGAGGTTCCGTTGTAAATTTTGTACGGAGTTGGTGACGCGGGGAGCGAACTGTCAGTTGTGCGGGGCGCTCCGCAGGTAGTGAATTTAATTTAGGGACACAAAGGCACATCTTCAATTTTATGTCAATTAGAATATTATTTTTATCGCTTTTTTTTTTGTTTCCCTTCATTATGTTACTATTTTTATTTAGATATTCATAATTAAATATAATATTACGAGGTAAAAATGTACTTTTGTTTTCAGATTCTGTCACAACTGTTAAGCAATTCATGTACTAGTGCCACAAAGGCACATTTAAGGGACCTAAATACTTCAGTTTTTTTTTTTTACAGTTGGTAACTATTTTAAATTAAAAAAAATATTGATTTTCTTAGTAAACACCCTCTTGTTACAGAAATCGTGAACAAAATAAATAAATAAATTATTCCCTGATCAGGAAATCCACAAATTATAGAAAAAAATCTTTAAACTCAAGTTCTGAAAAATTACAATTTTACAGCTGTGCCTTTATTTCTCCGGAGGTACGATTTATTTATTTATTTTGTTCA
Source organism: Chrysoteuchia culmella (assembly GCA_910589605.1). NCBI lineage: Eukaryota > Metazoa > Arthropoda > Insecta > Lepidoptera > Crambidae > Chrysoteuchia > Chrysoteuchia culmella. The sequence goes on from OU342649.1 coordinate 22,033,796, forward strand.
CGACTTCTGTAACAAGAGGATGTTTACTAAGAAAATCAAATTTGAAATAGTTTCCAACTGTAAAGAGAAACTTTCTGAAATAATTAGGTCCCTTAAATGTGCCTTTGTGGCACTAGGTACATTTTGCTAAGTACAGTTGTGACAGAATCTGAAAACAAAAGTACATTTTTACCTCATAATATTGTATTTAATTATGAATATCTAAATAAAAATAGTAACATAATGAAAGGAAATAAAAAAAAAGCGATAGAAATAATATTCTAATTGACATAAAATTGAAGATGTGTCTGTGTCCCTAAATTAAATTCACTACCTGCGGAGCGCCCCGCACAACTGACAGTTCGCTCCCCGCGTCACCGACTTCGTACAAAATTTACAACGGAACCTCAAAGACACATCACGACATCTAGCGGAAATTGATGAAATTACAATTGGATCTTTGTTTCTACGGTTAAAGGTGCACTTAAAAAATGGTTTGGCATAATTAACTAAATTTATAACTTCATAAGTTTATCCACGGTAAATTGAACTGCCCAAATCTTCTTCAACAGATAGGTCTCTCTGTCCCATATCATATACCTAGACATCCGTTGACAAATATCTTCAGCTTGCCTCGTTGCAAGTCTAATCTTGGTCGGTGCGCTCCTCTAAGCCGGTGCATGCGTACTTATAACGAAATGGATAACAGCAATGTCGACATCTTTCATCTTTCTGATCGTGCGTTTAAGAGGCTGTGTGTGGCAAAATTTCATGTAAATAAGGTTAATAATTAATCTTTATTTTATAATTTATCTGTTCTGTTTCAAATTTCTGCTTTGTTATTTTAACAGTAAATAAGAAAATAAAAAAATGCTGTATTCACCTGTAAAGGCATGTCTTTTGGCCTAGTCAGGTTTTAATTTTTAAATTGTAATGTGTAAAGATATGTCGTTGGTGAATCTTTTTCAATAAATAAATAAAAAATAAATAAAATAAATAAATTTTGCTATTTTTGCAATTGAGCCTTTGTTTCTCCGAGGGTACGATATATAAAAAAATATATATAGTAAAAACCACAGACCTATATCGAGATAGACAAAAAGAGCGCTTCTTACTATATAAGAACCTAGCGAATGTTTCGCACCTACGATGACATCACGAGCGAGATTTAGTGATGTGGAAATGTTATTGTGGAGCTCTTGCAAGAAAGCACTGCACAATTAACCATTTTCGTTTCTGAGTGGCGCGTGTGTTGTTGTTCCTCGTCGTCATCTCAGCCACCCAAGGATCTCCACTATCTGTCCTGCGCTGTCCGCATCCAGCGGCTTCCCGCGACCTTCACCAGATCGTCGGTCCAACTTGTGGCGGAGCGTTGTCTGGTACGCGGTCGCTCGGTTCTTCTCGCTATGTGTACCACCCACTGCCACTTCAGCTGATTAAAGTAATGCTGATTTAATTAATGTTCTAACAACTGAATTAACTAATTATCCTTTCAGGATTGAAACAAACGCAAAAGACGGAGTCTTGAAAATAATACTTAATTTAATAGTACTTTACTCAAACCTACTTATCCACTAAAAACTTCCATTGAAAACCGCAAAACCAACAATCGTAATAAATAGAAAACCCACATCTATCAAATGTAAACTCCACTTAAACACGTAAAACAACGTGAACATTCGAATTTCCAACAAAAAGCCGCAACATTTCGACGAATTCATTGGTTCGAATTTGCGAATTCAACAGCATAAAGAATTACGTGCGCGCGATGATCGGTCCGTATTACGTTTTGAGGAATGCAATTGCATTAGTTAATACACTGGCGGGCGGTGAAAAACGGCGATGCGAAGACTGAGATGCACTGGAAAGGAAAATTGTGCATAACAACAGTAGAAGCACGTACTTTTGGTTGAAATAAATCTTCTACAACGTCACAAACAATAATCATATTACTTGGCAGTCTTCGTAGTTGGGGAATTCAATCTTCAGCCGTGTCAAATTTAGTACAGATCCTAGATAGCACCTTTTTTATCTGTGTCAATTATTATAACACTGAGCCTGTGGAAACAACCAAATGAGACAAAAAGTTACAAAGACGAAATTCAAAAGGACACCGCCACTGCATAAAAAAGTTAAGTATGTATGTAGATTTCTCTGAAATTCACATCGCTCGAATTGTTTTTTTTTTTAAGTGAAAACTTCTTTAGCGGCGCTGCGCACATCAGAGTTGCGCTGCGCACATCAGAGTTTGAATTTTTTGGGATGGGTAAAAAATGTTAAAGTCGCGTAAGGACACATGATCTGATCGAAAAGACGGAGGGAGAGTAGAGGGCCGGGCGGCGCGGCGTAGTAGAGGAAGTAATATCCCCCTCTCTTTCTACCGCGCGGCGAAAATGTATGCCTGCTCCTGCTGTTTCGTTTAAGCGGTTTTCACTCCAGCCGGCACTCCCGAAGTACAACCCGTTGTTTTTTTTTCTATACAACCGCACTAATTATCTAGCAATTAGAACTTGTGTTATTTATACTAGATAACGGATAAACATACTTAAATATCATTTTTTTTTGTAAATACATAGATAATTAAACAATTTAAACTCCCAGACCAAGACAAATAGACATGTTCATGCACACAAACGTCTCTTCCGAGGATCGAACCCGGGACCCTCTGCGTAAAAGGCAGGCTACGTACTCTACGCCAGACAGGTCGTCTATGATAATTAATAGTTCGTCCTTTTTTCTTAATACAATAATATAGGTTAATCAATATATATGAATCATAAATTTATTATTTAATATTAACCCCTCTTCTAGTGCATCTATATTCCTGTCGAATACATTAACTGGCCTTGCACCCGAATAATGTTCAGTTTCGGTCGAAAATTTTCGGATTTCGTGTAATTGTGATTTAGTACGGCGGATCTGATATGCGATAAACTTATCGGCGTACCTTCATCGGTGCAGTTTGAAATTCGGCAATGTTTACTAATAGCCACCTACTGACTTGTAGTATGCAACGGTGATTTTATCCGCCATCGTTTTTGGGTTAGATTAAAAAGTAAGATTGTTGCAAAATTAAAAAATAATTTGGTTATTAGAAAAGTGGCTTTTTAAGAGGTTCAAACTAACGGTAATTTCCCAAGACGTTTTAATATTAAATTGAACTTATTTCTTAAAAAAAATGTACACGCAACGGAGAAATCTTTAGCCTGTAAGTACATACGTATATACTTTAATATTAATTATTTTAAAATAATATAATATAAATATATTTTTGCACTCACACCATTTAACCTAGCCCCAAAGTAAGCACTGTATGGCTTGTGTAATGGGATACTAGGTTATCGGATATAAATACATATAATTATACATATATAAGTATTTATGTGTAGAAATATATAATAAACATCCATGACTCACGTACAAATGCTCGTATTCATCATACAAACATTTGCCCCTACCGGGATTCGAACCCAGGACCTCAGAGTAGGCGACACCTTGAAACCGGTGTACGTATCACTCTACCACGGAGGTCGTCGAAAATGATGAAAATTTTAAAATAACATAAGATTGAATTGATAATATTTTAAACATCATCATCAAGTCTATTTCTCGACTCGCAATATTAATTCTCTTTTTTCATTATTACGTACAGTCGACAGCAGCTACGACTTACACTTTGACCTTGAGAGCGCCCTTACGTCCGGTTTTTAAATGTAAAGCCGTTCGTGCTCTTGACTGTACATAATGTCAGGTCCTTTTAAATATATTAAATTGCATTAGTTTCTACCACCACACCAGCACAGCTGTGTAGTGTCTACTTAGAATAGCACTACCCCCTCTCATCCCGTGGATGTCGTAAAAGGCGACTAAGGGACTCAGCCTTCATGAAATGGGCAGCAGCGTCTCCTACAAACTTGGCCATACTGCGATCGCCAACCCGCTTGCCAAGTGTGGCGATTATGGCAACCTTCCCCCCCCCCCCCAGGCCTATACCCAGCAGTGAGTGTTATGTGGCTGAGACGACGAGTTTCTACCACCAACCTACCTACCAACCTTTATAGTCTTTAAACACGTAGAAACTGCTGCAATCGCATTCGTAACTGGTCATTTCGAAAACTAAATCGTACCAAGTTCAGTAGTAATTCACAATGGATTTGGGTAGTTTCAACACTGCCAATCAGATCCCCGATAAACTTATCAGCCGACGGCTTTGAAAGCCGGTTATGTACGGATGTGAATTTCGACCAGCCGGCGGAATTGTGTTAGTTGTGTAATTTTGCACCGGTTTTTGTTTGGAACTGATAAAAGTTAGGAAGGATGAATGAAAATAAAATATAAAATAATGGAATTTGGAAATTAACGAAAAATAAATAAATGCGAAATGTGTGAGTTTTTATTAATTTCGGTAAAAGTACCTAACACATAGTAATAAGACTTAGAGAAAAGAAAATAAAATAAAAGAAAGGGATGCAGAAATTAATATACTTAAACTTCAAATAAAAAAAAATTAAATTGAAGAAACTGTGATGTAATGATAACAGAAATTCTTGAAGATGATGTTGATAAAAACTTGCACAGAAAACCTGTATTTTTCCAGTCATCAGCCATTTTTAATGTCCCCACTGCTGGGGCACTGGCCTTCCTTATGGATGGATAAGGAGAACGGGCCATGACCCACCACGCGGGCCCAATGCGGATTGGTGGGTTAATACTATGGGTTAATAATATGGGTTAATAATATGGGTTAATAATATGGGTTAATTATAATTTTTTCAATATCAATTTTCAAAATGCATGTTTTTTTTATTCTACGAAATAAAAAAAGGATTCCGTAGGTAAGTCAAATATTAGTTAGATACATTTTAATTTACTCCAAGTAATTTTAAAGAAGGATTTTTCATAGAAAAGATGTTCTTTATTTTTATTCGCATTTTACAATAACAAGTAACAAAGCGTTTATTCCGGCAATAATTAGTCTGGATTTTGATATACGAGTTTATTGTTGAAGATCTTGTTTAAACGAATAAAGTCATAAAAAAAACAGACAAAATCACATAGATTGATCTACAGGCTGCTTTTCTAACAGCAACCAGTTATCGTCGCAGTCACGGCTGTCATACAGAATGAATATTATGACAGCCATGACAGAGACGAAACTGGTTGCTAAGTGGTTGATTAAAGTAGATCATTTATGATTTAGTAATTTTTGCATTTTTCAATGCTATTTTTATACTTATGGTAAATTTTAAATAGAAAAATATTGAAAAAAAATAACTCGCCCACAAGTGAATTCTCAGACGGGAATCGAACCCGCGACCTTTGGAAATCCGGTCCAATGCTCTAACCGCTGAGCTACCGAGACTTGCGAACCACCGTCGAAATTCTCCAATACTTTTATATTTTTAACACGCCGTAGGCCAGCGTAGTCACATCAATGCTAGGAATATCCTTGCATTCGAAAGAAACATCTTTTCAGGTGTCTAACAATCGATTAAGATGCAACTGCCAATAATTTATGATTTTGTAATTTTTGCATTTTTCAATGCTATTTTTATACTTATGATCAATTTTAAATAGAAAAATATTGAAAAAAATTAACTCGGCCACAAGTGAATTCTCAGACGGGAATAGAACCCGCGACCTTTGGAAATCCGGTCCAATGCTCTAACCGCTGAATTCACTTGTGGCCGAGTTAATTTTTCAAATTTTTTTCTTTTTAAAATTTACCATAAGTATAAAGTAGATCATTTATGCAGTTCTGTCAAGGATATAAGAACCAACAGAGGCTGACAAAATATATACATCATCATCAGCCTGTGGACGACCACTGCTGGACATAAGCCTCTCCTAGCTCACGCCTATTAGCCTACTGCTACCACGCTGCTGGCCATACAGGTTGGTAGAGGGTTTGTTCAAAGATTTCCTTCTCTCGCACAGGTTTTCAATGCGTCGAGCCTCTTAGTCGACTTTTAAGACATCCCAGGCATGTAATGGAGTGGTGACACTTGTATTCTTAGGCCGTCACCACACGACAAAATATATACATAGATGGTTAAAACGACTGTTTTTATGTACAGTATCGAAACAATGTTCTACGGTTTCCCCATAATTTAGTTCAATATCGTTACAATAACAACTAAACGTTTATTTCGACAATAATAATACTTACATCCACTAAAACGCCAACATTAGCAAAATGTAATGTAAATCCTCATAAAACCATTTAATTCAGGGTTCAGCACGCAGAACATTTTATTTCGTCCATTACCATCGCGTGGAGTTATCTCCTCGTTATGGGCCATCCATCATGATGCCGTTGAAATTCCATACAAATGTGTAGTGTAGCTAGGTGTTAAGTAATTAATTTGAATGGGCAGTAACCTGTCACGGCTATAGAGCGCTAAAAAGTTAGTCTGAGTTTTGATTTACGAGTTTCGTTTTTTTTTATAAAAATATTTGAATAGGTACAATTTTTACGATAAACGGGTTTTTTTTATCACGTTTGTATTGTTTCTTCGTGATCATGGTGACGCTTGCAACTGCACAGAAATATCGGGAACTCGACAACAAATAATTTGTAATACTTAAACCGTCTTTACCCGACTCTGTGGTCTAGTGGTACAACCACTGGTATCAGATCCATGGGTCCCAGGTTCGATTCCCAGCAGGGGTACATATTGTATTCCGTTTGGTTGGTGGTAGGAATTGTAGTAAGTCCGCCTGGCTAGCTACCACCATGTTATCTAAGTCTGACTCCATAACAACAATGTTTTCAGCATTGTTATGTTTCGGCAGTTAGAGATAAGATGGCCAGTTCCTCAGTAAATTGAGAATTAAGGGAGAGGCTCGCTTACAACTTCAGCCTTATCAATACTTAACATCAGGTATATTGAAGGCTAAGTATCTCCCCTTCGCTCATAAAAAAAAACTAATAGTGATAATGACTACGAAAATGGCCGCCCTTGACAGAATGATCGTAATCAATCACGTTTGTTAAGCAACGTTCGGTCCGGTCAGGTGTCGGATGGGTGACCGTAAAGTGGCTGAACTGAGCGCTTCCGTGCGTCGGAGGGTACGTTAAACTGTCAGTCCCGGCTGTTGTCATCTGATAACAGTCGTCAAGCCAAGTCAGAGGCCTTTTAGGCGGCTTGATAAACTCTGACACCAGAGGTGGCCACTAATCCTCATACGATAAGAAGAAGCAATAGACTACGAAAGTTTAAAATAATATTATTTCGTATATTTAATAACATATCACACACATTGATCTGATTTGATAAGAAGTAGCTACTTGTATCAGCCGAGGTTGACAAATAGGTACAAGTGTAAACATAGATCGAAATATAACACCTAGACACAATAAGACTTTTTAATTTTGCATTTTACAATGCTATTTTTAGGTAATAAATATTAATAAGGAAATATAAGTACTTGAAAAAACCACTGGTCTCATGTCGCACAGACGGAACTTTAACCCCTTAGGAATGGGTTAATGACGTTTGGCCCGAAAAAGTTTTGTCCGACTCGGATGAACTGACACTTGATTCTATTATTTTTTTCTGACGTTTGGTCTGATTTTAAAGTTGAAGCAATTTAGCATAGAAAAGCCTACTGCTTGTTTCTACACTGTGTAGTTTGATTCGATATCTTTTGAATATAATTATGTTTACTTAAAAGTACCAGGGTTGCATAGCTAACGAAGAGTTAGTGAGCTTTGGTCATATTAAGTATTCTGTGGTTTGGTCCGAAAAAGTTTCGTCCGATTCGAACGAATTGACACTTTTCAATTCAATCCACGCACTGCACTATGCACGTCTCGGTAGCATAATTATTGGTAGTAGTAGCATTGGGCTGGATTCCTAAGGGCCCGACCTTCGCGTCCCGTCTGAGCGATACGAGACCAGTGGTTTTTCTCTAGTATATTTTCTTATTTATATTTATTACCTAGACACAAGTCAAATCCATCAAACACAGATATTCTATCATTTAGATAGGCTTTAAAGATTTTGGTCTGCCTGAAGTTTGAATCCACGGTCCTTGACGCAGTAGTGATTAGAACCGCTGCTCCATCGGAACCTTCAAATATACTTACTTAAAAACTAGGTACTCATAAATATCATGAACTCGATGCTAGAAAATCGTACTTGTCTAGACTAGAAAAAACTGCTCTCAAACGTGAATGAACTCTTTAAAATATAACTACGTACACTCGCGAAAAGTTAAGATGTCATTATTTATCGTTTGGCCAAGTATGGCCAAGTTTGTAGGAGACGCTGCTGCCCGTCTCCTGAAGGCTGAGTCCCTTAGTCGCCTTTTACGACACCACGGGATGAGAGGAGGTAGTGCTATTCTAAGCCGACATTACACAGCATTATTAATCTAATTTGAGTAAAACTAAAGAAACTGTATCAAAGTAAGTAATGGGAGATTTTAACATTAAAAAAATCCTAATTCCTCGACACCAAACTGATCGTAAACGCCTGACTTTACGGCTTACCTGTAATCTATAAATTCTACTAACACTATCGTTTAACTTAAACAGCGCTTTCAGCAGCTAAATTAATTTTAACAGCACAGTTAGCTCCAAAAGGTTTGGCGTCAAGAGTTTCTTATTAATTTTAATGGAGCTACAAACGGCAAAGTTAGCGCTAGTTTTGCTTAGACAACTTAATTCCGTTTCGGACTCTTAAAAGCTTTGTTCTAGGAGTTATTAAATTACACGCGTTTGTAGATATGAAATTAAATTTGAATCCGTACGTTGGATTCCTTTGTGAATTTTGTTATTAATATGTTAATTCTAATTTTGGTTTGTTAGAAGACCTTGACAAAATTACATTAATTTAATACTCTATTCAAATATTCATGAATAGTACTCAAGTCTTGAAACTATAAGCAGATGGCTCAGCTGTCTAATTTTCTCACCGTAGACTTAAAATATGTGGATATGGCACATACAAAAAACAGTTTTCTTTTAACTGACGGCAATAATTTATTACATAAACAACGAATGTTTTATGATTATGTCCAACATTATACCTCTATATTCTAGATTGCTGAAGCATTAATATTAGTTACCTTTCACTTCATAATACTTATTATAAGAAATTATTAGTATTTCAAGTAATAATAATCTTGCTTCTTATAGTCGCATCTTACAGTTGCGTCTAAAATTAATGCACTTTTATCTTTCTTTTTTTTGTTGTTGCCATTGTATTGTTTTATATTTATACAATGTAACATAAGTACCTTAAGTATTTCATGCTCACTCAAACGTTTCTTCGGCGGTGTCGTGTGAGGCGGGTCGTTACGTTAAATATGGTTGAGCGATGGCTATTTCATGCGTCATGCTCGTGAACGGGTGCCGCCAGCGGAAATGGATCTACTTCAGTCTGCTTGTCTTAACGTTGTGATTAGAGCTTAAATATTTTCATCTAAATTTTTTGCTACCAAAATCTTAATTGTGTAAAGTACCATTATATCTTATTCCTTTGACAGTGAATTATTACTTTAGCATAATGTTGTATTTTAGCAATTTGTATGGAATTTGACATTTAATACAATCGACTATTAGATCATTTAAAAGTTATAACATAGACCTTTATAAAAGCTTACCGGCGTATAAAACTGTAATTTAACACACGAGTTGATATGCTATTTTTAAATGTTGCACCATTTAATATATCGGTCTACATTAAAACGCTTAACCCTTCGCTGGCAACACCAAATGAAGCGGCATTAATTTATGCCAATTTGGCATGGCAATTACATGTTGCGCGGATATAACGTACCCTATTACTGTAATTACAGGGGGTAGATGCCAACTGCAAATATATTTCTACCGTATATGCTTGTGTTGATAAATAAAACTTTCATTGAAGTGTGAATGGTAAACTTTTGAATAAAAATATAGGTACTAGGTAGCTAGTAGCAAAAAGTCATCATCATCATCATCATTATCATCTTGAAATTACTCCAATTCTATTTGGGACACAGACCTATAAGGAGATGGACGGTAAAAGTTTGCGTGCCAAAAGTTTGAATCATGTCAAAGTTTTAATTACTTTGGTCGTAAGGTTCATTATCGAACGAATCAGAAATGAGGAGATCCGTAGGTGTATTAAAGTAATTGAAAACGCTCGAAGGATTGCTCAGCTGAAGTGGCAGTGGGCGGGACAAATTGCGAGAAGAACCGATGGCCGTTGGGGTGGAAAGGTTCTGAAATAGAGACCGCGCACAGGACGACGCACCGTGGGTTGACCACCGACAAGGTGGACCGACGATCTGTTGAAGGTCACGGGAAGCCGCTGAGTGCGGACAGCGCAGGACCGATCGTTGTGGAGATCCTTGGGGGAGGCCTATACCTGGCAGTGGGTGTTATGTGGCTGAGACGACGAAGATTTATTATGATCTGATGAATCATACATAATAAATTTAGAAAACCTCTTATGCGAACCAGTAGATCTAAATCCAACGTAAAACATTTAGTTCGTTTGGGAAATCGGGGCAAAAACGGTGCAATAATCACCCTAACCCGAAATAAAATTAAAAGGGGTAAGTGACAGCGTCAAGGCTCGAGAATGCTATAAAAACACTGCGCTTAAAGAGTATCCATTGAAAGAAAATACTAAGTACATTGTATTAAAAGTTTCTACGAAAAATATACCTAGTTACTTTTTATTCTAATAATAGAAAGAGCACGTAATGTTACATTAGAGAAATGAGATCATGACCGCATTCACCGGCCTGTTAAAGTTTTATGATTTCTTTTAGATTGTGCGTTCTCATGATCCTGGACGGCACGTCTTATATTTTTTTAAGTCACGCACCATGGAGTCCAACCTCGTCGAAACCACCTAATCTCCCTCCCTGCGCACGATGACCCATTGTATAGTGCCAGCATCACACTCTTAAAAGAATGGTAAAAACCTAAATTGTTTCTGCGAGAGGATATAAGTATTATGCAGAATTCGACACAGTACGCCACACTAAAAGACAGTGAATTATGTTGGATAATATGAAATCCCTCGTTCCAATAGAGGTCGTTAATGATGACGTCTTTCGTTTAGATGATCAAAAGATACATTTACGTATCAGGACAAGAGAAATGCATAATTTTTTTTTAGTTAGAATCGTCATTTGTCAATGGAAACAAGCTCGAGCACATCTTGGCGTGCTGTTCCGCTATAAAATTTAAAATATTTACAAGAGGTCATCCCTTGGTTACGATGTGGCCGGTCTGAGTTGCGCCCGTTGGCGTAATGGATTGATGAGTGAAATTCTGATCGTACCTAGCTAACTTGGTATGTTCTTAGGGTTCCGTAAGCAAGTAATAATAAGAATAAATACTAGTAGATACCTATTAAAAACAAAAAAAAAACTGCCCTTTTCACTGCTCATTGTATTTTTTTTTATCTGTAGTTCAAAATTTCTTAAAAAATATAAAGATGTTTTCATATACCTACCTAGGTACAACGGTTAAGGTACTTTGCCCTTCCACCCTGTGTACAGCAAGTAAAAAAATGCCAGCTTAAATAGTTTTGCTCTGAAGTGTTTAGTTTAAATTATTTCAAAAGATCTCAATACCAAAATAAATTTATCTTTGCAATGCCAAACCATTTTTTCCATACTCTTAACGCGGCGAGAACATTGAACAGCGCTGACTAGCATCACCGCGTCTTCGTACGTTCGTATCGTAACACTAATTGGCGAGCTTGCAGTTTCGAACTACTCGACTCGGCTTTGCTCGAGGCAGACAAAAAAGTTTCCTGCCACGGTTTTATTATTATCCTCGAGTTAAAATAAAAGCTATATGGACGTTAAGTTTCGATTTCTTTTAATAATACGGTTTTTAGGGTTCGCTATACCACAAAAGAAAAAAACGGAACCTCTAGAGGATTGTTGACTGTCCGTCTTCGTTTATCTCGAGAACGCGTAAACGTATCGAGTTGAAATTGAAACCATATATTGAAGTTAACAGTCTGATGATGGTGTAAGAAAATCAAACTAAAGATCTGTCCTGTCTGTGACACAGTTTCTTCTGCACATCAACGACTTGCTGGTGTCTGATACCATTGGGTATGCAGATGATACCACCTTAAACAGCAGATATCTCTAAACTGCAAAGGCTACCAGTGATGAAATCCAGTCTTTGCCGAGAGTCCCTTGTCGAGTATATGAATCTGACACTTTAGGCTGTCTCCGATTGGGGCAACGCCAATTTTGTCAGTTTTAATGCCACTAAATCACAGGCTTGTTTATTTACCACAAAACGGAGTCTATTCCAACCGACTCTGAACATTCAGAGTGTATCCTTACCGATAACCGAAAATCTGCAACTTCTTGGCCTAAACCGAGGTATCGAGAAAGTAAAGTAAAAAAAAAATATGGCAAATCGAGCAGCGTTCCTACCGGACGTAAATGGAACTACATTTTCCTATACATTTTTTAAATTTCGTACTCGATAGTATTTCGAATAAAAAGTTATTGTCTTTAAAATTGTGTTACCATACCATACTGTAATCAACATAAAAAACCTATTATGTGACTCGTTATCTTACCGATAAAGTTGCTTTTTTACTCTTGAAAACCAATTAATTAAAAGCATACGCGGCGATACATAACTCGTGGATTTATCCATTTTCCGTACGAGGCATTTTTTTTATTGTTTCCGTTTATTTCGACTGCACCGTATTTATTAAAAGATTTATGTTCTTTAATATTCGATTATTCATTCACATTATTGAATGAATTGCCAAATGAACTTCATTTGGCAATTCATTCAATAATGTGACTCGTACAGGTGTATTTTCTCATTTAAGCCGGTTCGATTCCTGGCACAGGTACGTGACTTATCAAACATCTTTGATTGCAGTTTAACTTATTTTTGAAAATAAAGGAATGTTTCCTTTCGGTAAAATGAGCTAACTAAAGGAATAAAACCTTATACGGATATAAAACGCGCTATATTTCACGAACTAAGTTGTAATTGTCCGTATTTTTAGGTTTTTCAGGAGGTTTTTTATTTTGCCGACGTTTCGGTACCTTTTCAGCTGCCGTGGTCACGGCATATCATCCCGATATTCGCGTTTCATATCCGTAAAAGTTGTTTTATTTAAATGATCAGTGCGCGCCAAAACATAAAACTTACTAAAGGATTTTCAGGGCCCATAGATTTTTTCCACCCTATATAAGCAACGCCAATAAAGTGATTTGATTGTATAATTTATTACCATACCTACCCTACCCTTCCTTAACAGTCGTGTAATAAAATTGATGAAAATATTCGTGAGGTATGGAAGAGAAGTTAAATAGACTGTGCGCGAGGTAAATAAAAGTAGTTAAATTATTAACTTTCAGGTACAACTTGGTTAAATATTTAGATTCACTCACCAATTTCCTTTTTGGATGTACAAACTTCGGAACACAATGTCTAGAATTAGACAATAAATTATCAAGTGATAATTAGCGTTAATTTAACGTGTGGTTATATTCATTTGCATTGTAACAGCGGTCAAAATGATTAACAAAATTAAAAAAACAACGGGTTGCACTCGGGGAGTGCCGTCAGTAGTGAAAACCGCTTAAGCGAAACAGCAGGAGCAGGCATACATTTTCGCCGCACGTTAGAAAGAGAGGGGGATATTGCTTCCTCTCTTTCCCTCCGTTTTACGAATTTTCGATCAGGTCACGTGTCCTGACGAGACTTTAACATTTTTTACCCATCCCAAAAATGTACAACTCTGATGTGCACAACGCCGCTAAAGAAGTTTTCACTTCAAAAATCACAAAAGCATTGTAAATATATTTTACAATTAGATTGTTATAATAAAAGCAAATAAACAGATATAAATAATAGTTCCATGAATAAACTATTTGCTTATTTATACCGAAATCAGAACAGTATTAATTAAATCAAAGCGAGGCGTTTGTAGCCTCGAGAGCCGCACTTTGTGAATAAATAAAGTTCGTTTATTCAAGTTTTTTCTGGGACTAATGAAAATTTGATATTTCGCTATAGCAGTCCGCGCCTGCGACCGAGACAGTCAAGTGACACACGCGCTTTTAGGAAAACAACAAATTCTATTTTTTTTTTTTATTATTATTGCGTTTGCGTTATTATGTTTTTATTTATTATTACTTATTTAATTGACAAGTGATAATTTTTGTACCAAAAATATCAACTATAGTGTCCTTATCGCTCAGATGAGACTCGCAACCTTTGGAAGTCCGGCCCAAAGCTCTGAGCGATATGGAGATCATTTTCATGTTCAGTTTTTTTTTCTAGTATAGATTATACCTCTATTAATATTTGAAAGTTTGAATACTTAGTATTTTCGTAAAAAACCTCAGTATTTTTTATAAGTGAAAACTTCTTTAGCGGCATTGTGCACATCACACTTTAAAATTTTTGGGATGGGAAAAAAATGTAAAAGTCGCGTCAGGACACGTGACCCTGATCGAAAATTCGTAAGACGGAGGGAGAGTAGACCGCCGGCGCGGCGTAGGAGAGGAAATAATATCCCCCTCTCTTTCTACCGAAAATGTTTGCCTGCTCCTGCTGTTTCGTTTAAGCGGTTTTCACTTCTGCCGGCACTCCCAGAGTGCAACCCGTTGTTTTTTTTTGTAGTTATGTTTCATAGAGCTGCTACCACGGAATTTAATGAAATACTCAATTGTACCCAACTAGGATTCGCATCTAATGTCGAATGGCTCGTCAAAAGAGGAATAATTATGTCACGTCATGACTTCAAATTATTTTGCCAACCTTGTAAACTTCCTTACGGATGTACCTATAAGGAGAATGGGTCATGATCATGGCCCATCATGCGAATGTGTATTGATGGGCTTTTGTATTTTATTTAACTTTATCTGTATTTTTATGTTGGTCGATAACAAAAGCAGTGAGTCACTGTTAGGCCAGCGCCCCATTTCTAACACTAAATTATTCATAGCCTTCAAGGCTCAACTAAGCACTATCCCGTTGGCGAGTCTGCGAAATCTCACCTTGTTATGTGCCCACTATTATCATCAAATAACCCGACAACCTCTTTTTGAGGAGAATAAGAAATTACCTTTTAGAAGCTACTCGCCTAGAAACGAATCTGGCTTTAATACTTCTCATTAAACTTAAAGTTTAAAATTAGATCAAATCGTTAAAATTATTTTCACATACGTACATCTTATGTTTTGGCGCGCACTGTTCATTAAAATAAAACAAATTTTACGGATATCATGTCGGATGTCATCTCGTGACCACGGCAGCTGTAAAGGTGCCGAAACGTCGGGAAAATTTAAAAACCCCCAAAAAACCTAAAAATACGGACAATTACAACTTATAGCGCGTTTGATATCCGTAAGAGTTGTTTTATTTCAATTACGTAACGTATTTTTACATGTTACTCAATTCAAATTTTACTAACTTACTTCATTATGATAGAGACCATGTAAATAAAAGTCCTATTTGGGATATAAAGGAGGCTCTGGCAGATTAACCTAAGCCAATGTTTTTGTGCCATAGCTCGATTTATTAAAGAAAAAAAAAATTAACCATTACTTTATTTAAAGCCATCCTCACTCAAAGAGGCTGCCAAACTGTACCATAGATTCCTAAAAAGGTTAAACAAGCAACATCCCGACAGCCTACGTAACTCCAGTTCTCCAACTTTTTTATTCAATTAGGAGTCTACAAAAATTACTCCCGGGCCCATAAATCAGCCTTAACTGCTGCCTGTATTATTTATTTATGCTAAATACACTTAAGTACGTAGATACAAGGCGTCTTCTACCCTTTTCGTGGGCAAGCCTTAGGAACTTTCTTGGGCGTTTGTATTTTTCTCTGAAATACAGTTTCCAAACGAAAGTGCAGAATTGCCTACATATGTGTTCATGTAGTTTTTGTATTTTGGAAAACTTTATAGAAAATTAATTGATTAGTGTTAACTACTAACTACAATTCATCATCATCATCATCATCATCAGCCTGTCGACGTCCACTGCTGGACATAGGCCTCTCCTAGCTCACGCCTGTTGTGGCGTTCATAGGAGGCTATTAGCCTACTGCTACCACGCTGGCCAGACGGGTTGGTAGAGGGTTTGTTTCAAGTTTTCCTTCTCTCGCACAGGTTTTCAATGCGTCGAGCCTCTTAGTCGACTCTTACGACATCCCAGGCATGTAAGGGAGTGGTGACAATTGTATTCTTAGGCCGTCACCACACGGCATCTACAATTATCCAATGACAATGAAAAGTAAACTACCTACCCGGTTTGACAAGTTCACTTCAATAATGTCATAATATCAAAATTAAAATTTAATTTATATCGTCGGTAAAATATCACTTTAAAGGTATGAATTCAGGTACACTTATAAGGATTAAGCAGCACTTTAGTAAATTTAATTAATAAGTAAGTAGAGCTTTCCGATCCTTCATTGGGTATTTGAGCTGTAAACATATAAATAAGAAATGTTAATTTGTAAAAAGATTATACGAAAAGTATGAACGTTAACATCTTTCTAACATTTCATGGTTACACTACATTCATTACGTGAAAACTAAACACAGGAAACGGCTTAGGGAAGCTTCTTTAGCCCCATCAATCAATCTGAGGAAAGACAGTTTGTTTTTACGGAACAACTAATTATACTCCTTGCGGAATTTCTGAGCACTGAAAATGTGTAGTTTCTAAAGGTTTTTGTTACAACATTTGTTTTACGAATAAAACATGCATTGTAATTATGCAGGTTTTCGGATAAAAATATTAGATAGCACGCTTATCGAAAAGTGCACTTTGATTGAAGTGAAAATTTCTTCAGCGGCGTTGTGCACATCAGAGTTTTAAATTTTTTGGGATGGGTAAAAAATGTTAAAGTCGGACACGTGACCCAGATTGAAAATTCGTGAGACCATTTACCGTTGACCTATTTCAAATTACATAAAGTCTCACACTTGAAAGATCTACGTATATTAGTTAATAACAACCATTATAATAAAGATTACTCTCATTACTACCAACTTTCAGTTTTAATTTCAAGGGAGGAATATTTTTATCATAGAGTAGCTAGTAACTCATTGAATTAGAGAAATTGTTGACATTGTACAGTATCACATAAACCTAAACGAAATCATGGTTTTTGGGTTTGTCTTACTTAATTGTAGGAAAGCGTGAGGTATATAAGAATATTTTGTTATGGTAGTAAGCTATAATATACTATTACATACAATTTTCCGTCAGGGATTGCCTGTGTCTCGCAAATATTGGCCCGAAAGATCCAACATCTAGGATGTTGATGTTGATATTTTTTTATGAACGACGAGGAGACTCTTAGCCTTCATCATACCTTTGCCTTTATTCACTATGACCACTTAGCGATTCCATGTTCAAACCACGCCAATGCCGTACTTGGTTTTGAGATTTTCAAAAGTAATTTTCTTTATGATACTCCCAAATTATAAAGTTATTGTACAAGTACATGAAAGTCACTAGTTGTATAATTATCAAACAAGTAAAATAACTTTAAAATTTGTAAGCGTCATAGAGAAAACGAATTTTGAAAATGTCGCAACCAAATACGACATTTGCGTGGTTTGAGCAAGGAATCGGCAAGTGGTCATAATGAATACGGGCCCCCAGATGTTAAGTATTCATAAGGCTGAATTTGGAAGCGAATCCTCAATCACTGAGGAACTGGCTATCTTATCTCTAACTGTCGGAACACAACAATGCTGAAAACATTGTTGTTATGGCGTCAGACTTGGATAAGGTGGTGGTAGCTAGCCAGACGGACTTAGAACAAGTCTTACCACCAACCAAACCGACTACAATATGTACCCCCGCTGGAAATCGAACCCGTGACCCTGGGTCTGATACTGGTGGTTGTACCACTAAACCGCAGAGGCGGTCAAAAATACACTTTCGCCAGTGACATCTATTTCTAAAAAATAAAAAAAAACGAAGTTACGGTGTTCCTTCGAGCCTCTCACCTATCCACCAATGTTGCAGGCACGTAACGCTGCGAACTCCTAATGATTGCATTACTGAAGCAAGACAATGATTGCATTACTGAAGCAAGACAAGTAAAGATCTTTAAACTTGTTTCTAGAATCAAACCTACGACCCGAAGAAGGCAAGTATTCGGTCGCCAAATACAGGCCCATGTCCAACCCCATTTATTTCTAAACGCAGTTACGTTGTTCCCTCGAGCCTCTCACCACTCCACCAAGTTGCAGCAGGCATCTAATGCGGCTCGCGCCTAATGATTGCATTACTGGGCTCTCAGGAGTTCACCTGCGAAGTATCTCCGCAATGTATGCCGCATATTAGAAGCTGTAGCGATTGTTTTTTTTTCTAACCCAAAGTGTGTAATTATTCTATGTAATGAAGTTATCTAAGTTCTGCGCCAGAGGTCCCGGGTTCGATCCCCGGACAAGACAAATATTTGTGTGCATGAACATATCTATTTGTCTTGTCTGGGGGATTAATATGTATAATAAGTAACAAAAAAAGTATATACCTAAGTATTTTTATCCGTTATCTTAGTATCCATAACACAAGTTCTTCATGAAACTTAACGTGGGCTAGATAATTGATGTGATTGTATACAAATATTTATTTTTTTATATATACACGAAACTTCTTTTAATTTCTAATGAAGGCTTTTGTTGATTTCTAAAAGTACACTGCAAATCTCAAGTCTCTCATTTCAAGTCACAGAAATAATCATCACTATTATTATAGTTAGTTCGGCACATACAATACAGGTCCCAGCCTGGACTCAGTCCAGAGACCATTTAACGATTGTAGAAAATGCTATTGGTGTATATGGTAGACTGCGATCATACATAGATTTTTTATTTTTTTATGAAGTACGGGGAGACTCTTAGCCTTCATCATACCTGATGTTAAGTATTGATAAGGCTGAAGATAGAAGCGAGCCTCTCCCGGAATCCCCAATCACTGAGGAACTGGCTATCTTAACTTTATCTGCCAGAACACAACAATGCTGAAAACATTGTTGCTATGGCGTCAGACTTAGATAAGATGGTGGTACAACACCAGTATCAGACCCAGGGGTCCTGGGTTCGATTCCTAGCGGGGGTAAATACTGTATTCGGTTTGGTTGGTGGTAGGACTTGTTGTAAGTCTACCTGGCTAGCTACCACAATTTTATCTAAGCCTGATGCCATAACAACAATTTTTTCAGCATTGTTGTGTTCCGGCAGTTCGAGATAAGATAGCTAGTTGCTCAGTGGCTGATTCCGTGAGAGGCTCGCTTCCATCTTTCAGCCTTATCAATACTTAACATCAGGTATGATGAAGGCTAGTTCTCCCCGTCGTCGTTCATAAAAAAAAAGAATTCATTGAAAGCTTCTACTAACAAGACAATGTGTCCACACATATTTTTGTATTAAATCAGGAGTTTACAAGATATAGATATGATAGATTTATGAGTAGAACCACTCACAGACTTTTCGAGTTTAACGCTTATCAATTGTACCATGGTCAAAGTATTCATTGTTATAAATGTAACTGGGAATATAGTGTTAAGTAACGACTTTTCCTCTATTTGATTGTCCTAATTTTTATCTGTTTACGTAATAAAAACATTTATTTTACATTTTTTGAAAAAACAAATCTATCCAAAAGTTTGCATTTAGGTATAATATCAAACATTTCAATCCTCCAACATTTTCGATAAAATTAAACAAAATTAAGGATCATCCCGTGGCCACGGTAGCTGAAAAGGTGCCGAAACGTCGGGAAAATCAAAAAACCCCTAAAAAACCTAAAAATACGGACAGTTACAACTTAGTTCGTGAAATATAGCGCGTTTGATATCCGTAAAAGTTGTTTTATTTCAATGAACAGTGCGCGCTAAAACATAAGATGTACGTAAAATTAAGGAATTTAAAAAATGTCCCTACCACATTAAATCCCGTACAAAACGCCAACAAACGCACACCGTTACATCAAAAACACGTATCGCATAGTCATTGAGCCAGAACGTAGCTAATGGACAAAGCTACTCCCAAGTTTTAACGATCTTTACTTAGTGCTAATGTTGCTGGTACCTTGCAAATGGATCGCATACTCTAAACTTCAAGTAAAAACAGCATTAGATCTTTAAAAAAACGTCGTGGACGGCGCGGCGCATTCTGAGAGCTTTCTGAATATTTTACAAGTCAAATTCAGCCTTGACTTTTTGATGGGAATAAAAAAACAAAGGGATGTAAAATAGGCGGTTGGTTCCGGAAAAGATTGTAAACTTGTTACAAAGGAGTTTTGGTGTTACTTGATAGACACAGAATACAAAAAAAGTTACTAGAAATAATTAGTTGGCAGTTGTGCATCACCAACCGTTTGCGCTAAACACAGAAGTATGGGCACATTTAGCTTTTTTATATTTGAAATCTCTTCATGATGTCATGCGAACGAGCCTGTTTTTTTAGGCGACCTTTCCTTCACTATTACATACGTATCACGATTTTATTTTACTTCTTTCTTGAGTTTTTTATTTACAATGCGATAGCCATGCAATTTGTAAATACCAAAAGAAAATAGCTTAACTATCAATGGACTAGTTTTGTGTACGTTATTATTTCTCCTAATTTGATCGTTCCACTTTGTCAAGACAATTAGACGGAATAAGAAATGCTTCCAATAAAGTTGCTTTTAAAAAACGCAACCCTAAAAATTTAATATTTTTGTACTCGAATTAACTTGGCTAGGTACTTACAAAAATTTGCATACCTTTCTCTCATAAAAATAAATTTTAAAGAAAGCTCTAAAGATCTCAGACAGCTTTAGTAATCTCTTACATTCAGTTTTTTTTATTTCTTTGCATTCAAACAAAGTATATTAATTGCGTGGGATGTCGTAAGAGTCGACAAAGAGGCTCGACGCATTGAACACCTGTGCGAGAGAAGGAAAACTTGAAACAAAGCCACTACTATCCCGTCTGGCCAGCGTGGTAGCAGTAGGCTAATAGCCTCCTATGAACGGCACAATAAACACCCAGACCAAGACAAATAGACATGTTGATGCACACAAATATTTGTCTTGTCAGGGGATCGAACCCGGGACCTCTGGCGCAGAAGGCTGGGGTTAGTACCCCTGCGCCAAACAGGTCGTCAAGTATTTGTTCAAAATACAAGTTTATAAGAAACTAGATCCAAGCTACTCCAATTTTCTTACCTAAAATAAATAAAACAGCACACAATAAATTATTATAAGCCATTTAATTTATTTGCCTATCTTATACAGTACCAACTGAAAGTTTTATTAAGAAGAACCAATAAAATTCACATACAGACTTCATTTATCAAAGTTAGCGAGTTTTGTCTTTGATCCGAACTTGCCAGTCCAAACGGCGTTGGAATGTCTGACTTCAGGTACTTCGTCTTGTTCAATAGTTCGGAAAAAGTTTTATGTAACATACATAAAACTTATTTCTTTTTTTCATGAATAAGTTTTTATTGTGAACGACGGGGAGACTAAGGATGTTAAGTATCGACAAGGCTGAAGATGGAAGCGAGTCTCTCCCGGAATCTTAAATCACTTAGAACGGGCTAGAGAAGTTCCTATCTTTGTAGTAAGTATAAGAAGTCTAGGTCAGATGGAGATTTCTGGACAGCTCCAACTTGGGTTATAGGTATGGAGCTGTCCCCCAAACGATGGAGCACTTGATGTCGTGTACTGCGTGTCCGTACAGGTGCACGCAGGAGAACCGTATGGAGGCTACTGATGCTGCAGTCTTAGTAGCTGATTTTTGGGTCGATACAGTATAGGTTCGCCTTCGATTCCAAAAGAAGAAGGTTCTTCTTCACTCTTTTGTAATAATAATAGTAATATTTTTGTTAAGCAATCATTAATGTTAAATACTTTTTTTTTTACCATAGCCATCCTTAAATTATTTTTAGGGACATGGATTTTATTGGTTTGTTGGTTTGGTTTTGGAATTGAGAATTAAGACGAGAGCGCCTCAAACTCGACTCGAAGTGAGATTTGTTTGAGACATTCTTAACTTAAATTCTTAACGTTAATCTTAGGTCAATTTAAAGGTTAAAAAACAGTGTGACTAACCATCACACTGTTTCTAATACCATTATATCCATTACTATTCTGTAATAAGTATTTTGTTAACTCAATTTCATATTGTTCTTTTGTAACTTTGGAAGTTTATGGTAATCTGTCAATGTATGGAATATGGTTCGCAATATCCACCCTTTTTTGTTTCACTGTGTTGTTGACATTACATTTCATAAATACGACTGATTGTTATGTCGTGGGAAAACTTTAATTGTTTTAATAAATAACATTACTAGAACATAAATAACATAATAATAACAATTCTTGGCATGAAGTTGTCATCAGATCTCAACTTCGGCGACAACATCGAGTTGAAAGCTCAAACTGCAGCAAAATAGCTGGACATCTTAAATAAGGTATAAGCGGTATTTCACGCCGGAACAGTTTCTTATCTTATATAATGCGCAAATCCGTCCATGCATGGAATAGGTACTTTTCCCACCTATGGGATGGTTCGGCAAAAAAGCAGTTAGCCGCACTGGATTCCGTGGAACTCAGAGCCAGAAAACTCGTTGGGGACGATCAGAAAGTGAATACGAAAGTGAATAGTCTCCCTCGTTATCAAATATTTGGCTCACTGTCGGTGTTCTACAGATTATTCGAAAAGTGTGCTACATGAATGAAACCTGCCTAACTAGATATAAATGCTAGACAAGAATTAACTGGAATACATTTACTTCATGCTTTGGCAATGATCATTTCCTAAATAAAAGTATAAAAGAGCATTTACAAATACCACAACATTATTTTCTACAAAGTCAATACTTTAAGTTGTTTCAACCTTTTTACATTATATTAAACTGTAATCTGATGTTCAACACAAAAATAATAAATTAAAGGGACAGTGATATTATAATATCGTTATCAAATAAATATCAGTAAGAATTTAGCAAATTAATATACCTAGATTATGTCTCCTAGCAATAACAACACTACCCAGGGGCCCAATTCTGCTAATGCTTAGTCACAATCGTATTCCAATGGTGTTCCAATGGTAGTGCTGTTTTACACAGTTCTTGTTACAACAGGGTAAATAAATACTACTATTGAAACACCATTGAGAGATGATTATGACAAACAATTAGCAGAATTGACCCCCAGCAATTGCGCGTGAAGAAACGTCGCAGTCGCACATGTTATTTTTATAAATATTAATAAATATTGCCAATTGTTTCAAAATTTATTTAATTTCTAAAAAATATCAAAATATTATTACGAATTATTTAATATAAGTACTAACAAGCTCATCACGCCAGCTCCGTTTTACCATCGGGAGTCCAGACGTGCTGCGGGCTATCACCCCTACCTGGTTGATATTCCTCGTTTGCGTACAAAGCGCTTCTCCTCATCTTTTATAATGCGCACAGCCAGGGAGTGGAACTCCCTGCCTGCGTCTGTATTCCCGGAAGCCTATAACCCTGGAATATTTAAGAGTGAAAAGGCTGTTTCTAGGCAAGCTGCTCTATCTTCGGCCTTTTCTTAAATCTGATTATTCAGAATGACGCTAAGAGCAAGCCTATTATGTAAAAAAAATATATATGATTATTTTATAAAAAGGCAATGCATTAACCAAATCTTGTTAATTCGGTTCAGAAATGAAAATCTTATTATATCTTTGTGTCTAAATTCAGTATAGATTAAAGTCTAAAAATAAAATACTCTTATTTTAGGAAATGTTTATATTTTAATTTTTTTTTGTGGTCATATCTCGACATTCTATGTATGTATCGTAAAGCAAATGTAAAAAAAAAACAAATTGGATGTATATGTCGTGGGCCAATCGTTGAATTGGACCGATCGAAATCTGCCTGGGCACATCACGAAGTGTCGGAATATCGATTATTTCATGATGTGCCCAATAAAAAGTTGGCCAGATCAATGAGAACAACCTATTTGTCGATAATAGTCACTTGGCCACATCGAGATATGGCAGGGTCTTGGTTAGGCACCTCGTAATGTTGTATGTTTACGTGAGAGCAAGATGGCGGCGGCGGCGTCACAATAGCTATTATATTACAATGATACAATGATTCAGATTTACATTAACGGTTTTTAATAACTTTTTAATTTTGCATTTTACAATGCTATTTTTATGTGATAAATAATATACTTACAAGAAAATATATTAGAAAAGAGCAACTAGTCTCATGTCGTGTCAATAATACCTATTTATCACTTTAAAGGTTCTATACACATTTGTGTAGGTAAGTACTGTTGAAGATTATGAGATTTTTAAAGGAATCATATACATACTTATAGTTATTTATAGGTGTGGCAATTACATTTTATTTGCTTATAATTTGGTCACACACGGGAATCGATTTTCCCAAACGTGGCCGTGCGAATCGTCAAACGTTATGCTTAGAACGATATGGCGGGTTTAACACAGGCAAATCAAAAAATGCTGGCGTATGATGTGTCCAGGCAGATCGCTATCGGCTCAATTAAACAATCGGCCGACGACATTTATATTTATAAGTTTCTATTGATTTAACAAAATCGCTTATTCTTGACGATAGTAAGAATACAAATTCCGCATCTATCGCTTATAACTAAACTAGCGCTCATGGCCGCGCTTGACAGACTGATCGTATTCGATCACGTTCGTTAAGCAACGTTCAGCCAGGCCAAGTTTCGGATGGGTGACCGTAAAAGTGGCATTATAACTGAGCGCTTCCGTGCTTCGGAGGGCACGTAAAACTGTCGGTCCCGGCTGTTGTCAGTCGTTAAGCCAAGTCAGAGGCCTTAAAGGCGGCCTGATAAACTCTGACACTAGAGGTGGCCACTATTCCTCACACAACGTAGAAAACAAAAGTCTTGTCAGGGGATCGAACACGGGACCTCTGGCGCAGAAGGCTTGGGTTAGTAACCCTGCGCCAAACAGGTCGTTAAGTATTTGTTCAAAATACAAGTTTATAAGAAACTGGATCCAAGCTACTCCAATATTCTTACCTAAAATAAATAAAACAGCACACAATAAATTATTATAAGCCATTTAATTTATTTGCCTAACTTGTACAGTACTAACTGAAAGTTTTACTAAGAAGAACCAATAAAATTCACATACAGACTTCATTTATCAAAGTTAGCGAGTTTTGTCTTTGATCCGAACTTGCCAGTCCAAACGGCGTTGGAATGTCTGACTTCAGGTACTTCGTCTTGTTCAATAGTTCGGAATAAGTTTTATGTAACATACATAAATCTTATGTTTTTTTTTATGAACGCCGGGGAGACTTAGCCTTCATCATACCTGATGTTAAGTATTGACAAGGCTGAAGATGGAAGCGAGCCTATCCCGGAATCCTAAATCACTTAGAACGGCTAGAGAAGTTCCTATCTTTGTAGTAAGTATAAGAAGTCTAGGTCAGATGGAGATTTCTGGACAGCTCCAACTTGGGTTATAGGTATGGAGCTGTTCCCCAAACGATGGAGCACTTGATGTCGTGTACTGCGTGTCCGTACAGCTGCACCGTATGGAGGCTACTGATGCTGCAGTCTTAGTAGCTGATTTTTGGGTCGATACAGTTCAGGTTCGCCTTCGATTCCAAAAGAAGAAGGTTCTTCTTCACTCTTTTGTAATAATAATAGTAATATTTTTGTTAAGCAATCATTAATGTTAAATACTTTTTTTTTTACCATAGCCATCCTTAAATTATTTTTAGGGACATGGATTTTATTGGTTTGTTGGTTTGGTTTTGGAATTGAGAATTAAGACGAGAGCGCCTCAAACTCGATTTTGAATTTTTAATTTTGCATTTTACAATGCTATTTTTATGTGATAAATAATATACTTACAAGAAAATATATTAGAATAAAGCAACTAGTCTCATGTCGTGTCAATAATACCTATTTATCACTTTAAAGGTTCTATACACATTTGTGTAGGTAAGTACTGTTGAAGATTATGAGATTTTTAAAGGAATCATATACATACTTATAGTTATTTATAGGTGTGGCAATTACATTTTATTTGCTTATAATTTGGTCACACACGGGAATCGATTTTCCCAAACGTGGCCGTGCGAATCGTCAAACGTTAAGCTTAGAACGATATGGCGGGTTTAACATAGGCAAATCAAGAAATGCTGGCGTATGATGTGTCCAGGCAGATCGCTATCGGCTCAATTAAATAATCGGCCGACGACATATATATTTATAAGTTTCTATTGATTTAACAAAATAGCTTATTCTTGACGATAGTAAGAATACAAATTCCGCATCTATCGCTTATAACTAAACTAGCGCTCATGGCCGCGCTTGACAGACTGATCGTATTCGATCACGTTCGTTAAGCAACGTTCAGCCAGGCCAAGTTTCGGATGGGTGACCGTAAAAGTGGCATTATAACTGAGCGCTTCCGTGCTTCGGAGGGCACGTAAAACTGTCGGTCCCGGCTGTTGTCAGTCGTTAAGCCAAGTCAGAAGCCTTAAAGGCGGCCTGATAAACTCTGACACTAGAGGTGGCCACTATTCCTCACACAACGTAGAAAACAAAAGGTTGAATGCACTGTTGATTGTATTTTCTATCTAGTTCGTTAATTATGGCTATAAGGTACCTAAATGACCACAACGAAAAAAAAAAGACGGGTTGCACTCCGGGAGTGCCGGCAGAAGTGAAAACTTGATTATTAACGTTGAGCATGTTTGATATTTTGGAATGGTTAGGGAATAATTTTGCACCAATTGCTTTATCAGTATAAAAGTACTATCATTTATGTGGTAGAATACAATATTCATTTATTGCGCTATCGTACACAAACATGACAAACCATATTAAAGTGAACGTTAAGTTAGGTAATAAGATATAAGAAAACATTAGTTATTATAGAGAATCGAAAAATATATATTGACAATAAAACAAGAGACAAGTAAAAGACATTATCAACAGTCTGTCGCTAAGCAACCGAGACCATAGTCAACCTGTCACCTCAACATTCTCCATCCGTCCTACGCTTTTTCGATCAGGTCACGTGTCCTGACGCGAGTTTAAGATTTTATACCCATTACAGAAAAAGTGCTCAACGCCGCTAAAGAAGTTTTCACTTCAATAGGAAAAAATATAAATATTTCATTAAATTAAAGTACATTTTCTTTTTGAACTTATAACCTTACCAGCTTAACTTAATAGCTTGGTTCGGACTGAGTCTAGACACAAATATATCATAGGAAGATTTTACGTTATTCTGAACCTAAATAACAAGGTTTGGTTAATGGCCACGCGTAAGAGAAATACGCCTCCTTCCATACAAAATTAAGCTTAGCTTTTTTAACCGCCTCATTATATTAGACCGCATTTTTAGCTATTACGGTTCATTCGGTTCATTGTACAGTCATCAAGTACAGATATTTTTACATTTATAGTAATGATGTGAATAACTTAGATCTTGATAAAATTAAAATTACCAAATTAACGTCGTATTTACTTCTCAAACATCAATAGTTTTTTTAGAGAAGTGCAATAAAAGAAGTCGACACAGAGACACCTATTTCATAAAACTATAAATATTTGTATATATTTAGAATTGCATATTCTACGCATTATACTTGCATCTTAAGCACCAGATCTCTCTCTTTTTCTCTCCAAGGAGCATTCAAGCATCTTCATTAGAATATGAAGGGTCATCAAAGTCCTTCCCTGCCCCAGATAAAACGATTATGAAACGATGAAATGCTATTTTTCATGTTATCTACACCGATATCGCTTACTAGATGTAGTGTATTGTTGTAATATATAATTTTTCAACGTACCTGCTTACTTGCCTAATCTATCGATATGTATAAAAATTGCTTCAACGTCAATTTTAATCAGGTAATAATTAAAGTTGACTAGTTACATCATAGATTTATGATTGGTCTGGAACCAACAAAATTAATGACGTCAGTTAGTTGATGATAAACGATGCTTTTATTCTTCTCGTAAACTTGATACTTGTCCATAAGATAAATTTTAAATAGAAAAATATTCGAAAAAGCAACTCGGCCACATGGGAAATCCGGTCCAATGCTCTAAGCATTGAGCAACCGAGCCTTGTAGTCTTGTAGTCTCCAAGACAAGTCTCGGTAACTCAGTGGTTAGAGCATTGGACCGGATTTCCAAAGGTCGTGGGTTCGAGTCCCATCTGAAAATTCATTTGTGGCCAAATTGTTTTTTTTCCAATATTTTTCTATTTAAATTTTATCATAAGTATAAAAATAGCATTGTAAAATGTCGTTGGAAATTAAGAGAAAGCTGAGGATACTAATAAGAGTATTTAATATCGAAGTGTTAAAAGTAATTATTTCCTAGATTATTTATATTATGACTTATTAAATTTGGGAAAAATGAGATTCTGAATTTTTAAGACGAAATGGAAAAAGTCCACGTGAACGACGTCACAGGCGTACGCTAGTACTACATAAAACATAAGCTATAAATTTTATCCTCATTCTTAGGCGAGAAAGTGTTCAGACACCGTCAAGATTGCTACTCGAGAAAATATTTACGAGCTGATACTGTAATCGATATCGTTTTCATTAGCTTTCGCTTGCATTGAGAACCTGTATTGATCTTTGTGCTTTATAGCAAACCTTGGATGGTAAACACGAGATTTCAACCGTCTCGATAAACTTTGAGTAGTGGTCCTGCTAGGTCTGACGTAGGTTCATTGGTGACTACCAAGTTTCATACATACTTATTATGAATGTTAAAAAAAAAATCTGTCTTTTTATCCATTATCTTTTCACGCCTAAACCAAATTCAATTCAACCAATTTTGGTTATTTTTACATCAGCCAAAAATTTTAAAAAATTTTAAAAAATTGTTGTTTTAAAAAATTCTGCAAGAAGTTTTAATAGGCTTGCTTACAAAAATAACTTATGTATTGTTTATAATAAAATAAGCTGTAAAAAATAGTGATGACTATATAGTTCGAGTAATATTTCCATCATCAGCCTGTAGACGTCCACTGCTGGACATAAGCCTCTCCTAGCTCACGCCTATAGTGGCGTTCATAGGAGACTACTACTACCACGCTGGCTAGACGGATTGGTAGAGGGTTTGTTTCAAGCTTTCCTTCTCTCGCGCAGGTTTTCAATGCGTCGAGCCTCTTAGTCGACTCTTACGACATCCCAGGTATGTAAGGGAGTGGTGACACTTGTATACTAATGCCGTCACCACACGGCACGAGTAATATTTCTCTTATCCCAATAACGTCGCAAAAAAATATGTCCTACTTAACCTATGAATAATATTATGATTCGGTCTATTTAGCAACGCGTGCCCCTAGACATTAACATGAAACAAATTAGACATTAACATCAATCTCATTAAGTTGTGATTTAGTAACTAATTACAAGACATTTAAACATGATATACGTGAAGTTATTATTTGTGTCTCGATGTTTTATAGACAGACTATAATAAAAAAAAAAAAACAGCGGGTTGCACTCTGGGAGTGCCGGCAGAAGTGAAAACCGCTTAAACGAAAATAACGATCAAAATCTACTATATATCTTGACCACAACTTCATAAAAAGTTGATGAAAACGAAGATCAACTTGATTTGCAAGTTAAATCCATTACAGCTGACCTGGCATCAATATGAAAGTATGGTTGTTATTAACTAATATACGTAGATCTTTCAAGTATGAGACTTTATGTAATTTGAAATAGGTCAACGGTAAATGGTCTTACGAATTTTCGATCAGGGTCAAGTGTCCTGACGTGACTCTAATATTTTTTACCCATCCCAAAAATTTAAGACTGTTGTGCACAACGCCGCTAAAGAAGTTTTCACTTCAAAAATAAACGTAAGTATTTTAAAATGACAATAGCTTTCCTTTCCAGAGTATTGAAATAAGCATTGTGTTAAAAAAACACAAACCACGACAATATTCGAAACGCTGCCGTTTAACAATCAAATAATTTTACGGGATCGCTTTTTACTTTATCCATTGTAAGTTTAACCGATCGTTTTGCAATTCAATATTGCTTTTTTTTGCATTCATTAAAAAAAGTGTGAGAACCGTTTATGTTTCACGTATTTTTTGTGGTCTCCCATTCTGATAACAACGAGGGCCGGTTTCATTGTTTTGGATGGCTGATTGTGATTGAGTTAATTTGACATATTTTTCGCCAACGACCTGTCTAGCGTAGGGGTACGTAGCCTGCAGATGGACAAGACAATTATGAGTCTCCCAAGGCTTGAAAAAAAAAATTACATCTCTTTTGTCTTGGTCTGGATGTTTGATATGTGTGTTAAGGTGTATAGTATGTTTATCCGTTATCTAGTATACGTACATTGTTGTGTACATTGTATTGTTATGTACATTGTCACTAAATAGAGATGTACATTTTTTTTTATTTAAGTTGTGATGAAACTTACCTTGGGCTAGATAATTGGTGTGGTTGTATGAAATTTTTATTTATAATTAAAAAAAAATATATTTTTAAGAACTGTCAAATAATCTGTCAACTAATTCGTAGGTGGTGAAACAGGCCCTGAATCTAAGTACATAGTAGTTTACATAGTAGGTAACCTATAATTGGAACATCAGCTAAAATTACTACACGTTACAATAGACAATTTGTCAACAGTCCTTAAATCACAATTAACTGAAAACGAATAATGGCGTGGAACGCATGCGGAAATGTTGTTACTAATGATTTTATTTATCTTTTCGAGACTATATCTTTCCAAGGTGATGCTAATTTTATAAAAAGCTCGTCATTCAAAAGCAAAACCGCTGACTGTAAAGCTAACAACACCAACCCCCAATTCGTGTCATAATTGAATTAAACAAAAACTGACCAATTCGTGAACTAATCTCTGGCGTGGCCCAAATCCCCGCGGTCCGACCGCGCCTATCTTTTTAACCGACCACCGAATTCTAGGTGTGGTTACGACAAAATACGAGATCGCCGTTCGATTCTGAATCTTATTTCTTTAATGGTAGAGTTGTAAAATTAAAGTTGACTGTATTGTCGCTTGCTAGACAACCCGCTGGGGACCGCAAAGCTAAATTGGACTAGGGGACTGGATACTTGCCTTTTTCCGATCGGACAGTTTCTTACTTATTCTTATTGTCCCTTGGGCAATGCTTTCGAGCTATTTGCTTTAAAACGTAGTGTTATACATGTTCGTTTTGATCCCTGTTTGCTGCTATTAGCTTTAAAACAATAATATTTTTGTTTCCGAGGACACTAAACACAAGCTTATCCAGTAATCATTATTTCATAGAGATTAATAACTCATGTACCAAAATAAGATTTTAAACTTTCGCGTTCCGTTATAATTATAAATTAAAATAAAGGGAGTAAAACGCGACATTTGTTATGTAATACATCTATGTACTTGCAGCGTGACGTTTGCAACAAGCTTGGCATTGACAAGTGTAAGCCGCGAGTTTTACCGTTTCAAACAAACCCCGATACTGTAAGTGTTGTGTGCCGTCAGGACATCTCTAAAAACAATAAAAATAAAAATAGTGACAATTTGAGGGTGGCTGTAGATCTCCAAGCCCGCCCGACAGGCGACGCCGCGCACCGCCAGTCTGCTTGTGACCACGGCTATTGCAACATAGCCGAACGTCAAGCTTAAGTACATAGTTGTACTACATAACAAATGTCGCGTTTTAGTCCCGTTGTTTAAATTTATGATTATTTATTAAATTCGTTTCGGACCAAAGAAAAATTATACTCGTAACTATGAGTTCGATATATGGCAAAAGTAAGCCGGACCAAAAATTTACCAAAAATTATTTTAATTGTATGGTGGATTAGAGTATTTCCTAAAAGAAAAGCCGATGGGTATTGGTTTGTATGGTCCCTTCGCCCTGGTAGGTACCTAATCAATAGTTATAAATAGTTTCATTAAAATAAAATAAGCTTCAAATGTCAAACAATCACATAATACAAATAACATGACACGCAAAAAGCGAATCAATTGCGATTGTCGTAAGATCGTAACTTCACACTCCACCACTTGTTTTACAATCACGACGTTGACAGTTCCAGTAGGCCCATTCGGCTTGCTGTAAAAACTTTATATTTCGTTACCAGTACATTCGTTTCCTTCTACTAAACTCATAAATTTAGGATTGGGAATCGTGACGTTTTCTGGTTTTACTCTGGTTTTGGTTTTATTTAGCAAATCGGGCAGAGAGTGATTGTCATGTACTTTTGAGTTTATCGTGTTCAGTATTTTGTGAATAATTTTAGCGTCAAATATTTCGGTTATTGCAAATCTTTTGCTCTTGATAAATTTATTATCAACTCTTTAAGTAATTCTAGACTCAGAAGATGGTTAGACGAAATATAAAGAAATAAATAAAATTCGAGATAGTACCATTTAAATCAGTTCCTTTTTCAAATATGGTTTAAAATTCACTTTAGCATGAAAATAGTTCCAAAAACCAAAAGTTTTAGTAATCAAAAGACCATGGATTCTTTTTCACACCAGAAAAACGACTTAGGCGGCGACTCACCATGTCAAATTCTCAACCAAGGGTGAGTTTCCACCTTTAACAAATAACACAGTCACAAAGTTTGAACCCCAGATGAATTTCTATAAGATTCGTCATCGGTTTTATTAGCGTTACGCAATTCACCGAAGCACCCCACGTCGAAAGTTTCAACGAATATTTGTTTTTGTTCAGTGTGCAAAAAAAATCGGGTCAATAGTAAACAGAAGCGAATGCAAATTTTATTAGTCATAAAACATTCTGAATTGTCGCTACACCACATGTTGAGCTGCCATATCCAAAAATCTATGAGAGGCGGTTTCACTTAAAATGGAAAAGTCATATTTTTAAATAAATATGCAGTATGATTGTTTTATGGAAATTGTGCTTATTTACTTCTAAAGTAAAACTAATGAAACAAAGGCATTAGTTACGCAGCCAGGCAAAACAGGTAACATCAACAAAAAATTGATTTCATAAATAATTTTGTCGAAAGTTTTTTTATGATTGTTAAGAAGTATTATTATGATAAATATTAAACAAGAAAATATACTAGAAAAAAGCAACTAATCTCATGTCGCCCTGACGGGATACGAACCCGCATCCTTGGGAATCCGGCCCAATGCACTAACCAATTATGCTACAGAGACCTATGAGGACACGTCGAATTTTTCTAGTATAATCACCTTTCTACGGTGTTGGCTACCGTCGTTTCATCGATGAGAGAAATATCCTCGCATTCGAAAGAAACATCTTTACAGATGTTTTACTATCGATTAAGATGAAACAGCCATTTAATTATACATTTTTAATTTTGCCTTTTACATCCCGTCAGGGCGACATGAGACTAGTTGCTTTTTTCTAGTATATTTTCTTGTTTTATATTTATCACACAAAAATAGCATTGTAAAAGGCAAAATTAAAAATGTATAAGTATTATTATGTCAAATTGTTAAATAAAAAGTGAATAAAACCTTTTTAAATCCTTAAATAATATATTTTACTTGCTGATGGTACTTGAAACTTTTAGAATAAGATCTGAAAACAACACTTTTATAAGACAGTGACGTGTGGTGTTCTCCTTATCCATCCATAAGGAAGGCCAGTGTCCCAGCAGTGGGGACATTAAAAATGCTGATGACGACGACGACGTGTTTTGTTTAGTAAATAACTAAACAACACATTGAAATACAAAAATGCACATTTACTACAAAAACTAAAGTTATGTGAGGGTAAATATCACAGCCGAGAAAGGATATACGACCTGTTTGGCGCAGGGGTACTAAACCCGCCTACTGCGCCAGAGGTCCCGGGTTCGATCCTCGGACAAGACAAATATTTGTGTTCATGAGCATGTCTATTTGTCTTGGTCTGGGTGTTTAATATAAATATTATGTATGTATAAAAAAAAAAAAGTATATAAGTATGTTTATCCGTTATCTAGTATACATAACACAAGTTCTTCATGAAACTTAACGTGGGCTAGATAATTGGTGTGATTGTATGCAATTATTTATTTATTTATATATAATAATATCCAAAATTTTTACTTATATTGAATGTGAAAGTTTGTGAGGATATTCGGTTGTTTTAATATTTGGATGTTTGTATGTTTATTACTCTTTCACACAAAAACGACTGGACCGATTTGGATGAAATTTGGCACACAGATAGAAGATAGCCTAGATTAAACAAAGGTTACTTTTTATCCCGATTTCACTACGGGAACGGGAACCACGCGAGTGAAACCGCGGGCGGTCGCTAGTTTTAAATAATACAAAAATATTATCGTAATCACATAAAAGCCAGTTACACCACTTCCACGAGGATAAGCAAATAACACTTTATAATATTACTAACCAACCCTAAAATACATATTTGCACACCATCAATTGTTAAATATGGCGCTCCCATAGTTGTAAGACCTTTTTTTTTGTACCTATATTTTGCAAATAAAGTCATTTGTATTTGTATTTGTAAAATGCATTGCAATGCATAAGTTGCATTTGCTTATGGGATCGGGACAGAAAATTTCACCCGTGAGAACTCCCGATGCAACCGCATTCAGTCACCGAAATGGCTGAACAGAAATTCATAAACTATAGCTAAGAACAATCTCGATCGCACCAGCTTTCAATTTAAAAAAAAATGCAAAAATCGGTCTACTTAATACGCTACGCTTAGGAGCTATGTCGCCCCAAACAGACACACACACGTCAAACTTATAACACCCCTCTTTTTGCATCGGGGGTTAAAAAGAGGATATTATGGTAAATTTTAAATAGAAAAATATTGGAAAAAATTCGGCCACAAGTGAATTCTCAGACGGGAATCGAACCCGCGACTTTGGAACAAAGGTCGCGGGTTCGATTTCGATTCCAATATTTTTCTATTTAAAATTTACCATAAGTATAAAAATAGCATTGAAAAAAATGCAAAAATTACAAAATCATAAAAAAGAGTATATTAGCCACATATACGCAAGTAAGGGCTTACAGCCATGCAACCGTACCTACTCAGAAACTTTCGCGTTCAATATATCACGAGAATAAGTAAATAACACTTTATAATATATCAAACAACCCTAAAATGAATGCGTGGTTTCAGTTGCATTTGCTTATAGGATCGCGACAGCAAATTGCACACGTGGGAAGTCCCGATGCAACCGCATTCGGCTGGCGGCGGCGAGATAAATAGGAAATGGCTTTTGCTTGGCTCTCGAGCCTTCAAAAGCGGTGGGAAGCTGATGAGCGTTTAAGGCGGATTTTACCTGCGAGGAGAAAATTGCTATGCGATGAGGAATAAATCCTGCTAGGTTTTTTTATTTTATTTTTATTGAAAGTTTAGTCAGGTCAGTGTTCAGATACTCAAAGCAGCTGTGGCGATGCAATCAAATGGACTCAATCGGCAAATAAAAGATGGAGGCAGGATCAGT
The DNA here is from genome assembly GCA_910589605.1 of Chrysoteuchia culmella. Classification (NCBI taxonomy): domain Eukaryota; kingdom Metazoa; phylum Arthropoda; class Insecta; order Lepidoptera; family Crambidae; genus Chrysoteuchia; species Chrysoteuchia culmella. Next base: position 22,069,231 of record OU342649.1, read on the forward strand.
GAAAGCACAGTCTAAACCGCAGTCTTTAACTGCTTCTGTGGTCTAGTGGTACAACCACCGGTATCAGACCCAGGGGTCCCGGGTTCGATTCTCAGCGGGGGTACATATTGTATTCGGTTTGGTTGGTGGTAGGATTTGTTGTAAGCCCGCCTGGCTGGCTACCACCATCTTATCTATGCCTGACGCTATAACAATATATGTTTTCAGCATTGTTGTGTTCCGGCAGTTCGAGATAAGATAGCCAGTTCCTTAGTGGCTGAGGATTCTGGGAGAGGCTCGCTTCCATCTTCAGCCTTATCAATACTTAACAGGCATGATGAAGGCTAAGAGTTTCCCCGTCAATTAAAAAAAAATCATTAATAGCCGTTGCACTCGGCCGATATAATGCGCTCACTCACACTCACACTCACGCGCCACCTCGCTATCTCTACACGGCCGGCCTCTTGATCTCACTGGTTTTCACTGGTAAAACAGTAGCGAGCGCGCGTGTAGCGGCGCATATCTGTGTGAGTGCGTCATTTCAACCGTTTGTAGTAGGTGCATAGACTGTTTAGACTGTGGTGAAAGGAATGTATTAATGAACAAGCTAAGACAACCGTGACTTTCCAGCTGCTCATTTGCATGGAACTTATATCACGGTATTAACCTCTCAGGCCGGGTTTATGACACACAATAGATATTTAATTGTTCCCTGGACACCTGTCCTGCTAGCAAATAATGAATTAAAGTTATTCCACGCGCGAATATTGTACAGTTCCAACATTGAACTGACGGATTTTGCCCCGGGTACAGAAACCTAGCTCGATGAAAGTAGTTTCCCTTTTCTCTGTGTTTCGATTCCCATCGGGGGTGCAAATTGTATTCGGTTCGGTTGGTGACAGGACTTGTTGTGAGTCCACCTGGCTAGCTACCACCATCTTATCTAAGTCTGACGCAATAACAGAAATGTTTTCAGCATTATTAGATTTTAAACTTTCGCGTTCCTTTGTAATTATAAATTAAAACAACGGGACTAAAACTCAAAATTCATTCATATCCAAGCCCGCCCGAACAGACGACGCCGCGCACCACCAGTCTGCTTGTGACCATGGCTATTGCAACATAGCCGAAATGTCGCGTTTTAGTCCCGTTGTTTTAAGTTTTCAGCATTGTTGTGTTCCGGCAGTTAGATACAAGATAGCCAGTGATTGAGGATTCCGCGAGAGGCTCGCTTCCATCTTCAGCTTTATCAGTACTTAACATCGGGTATGAAGGCTAAGAGTCTCACAGTCGTTCATAAAAAAATATTGGTCTAAGATATTGTCTGGCAAACAGTGATAGGTTGCCAGCAACCAATATGGGTCCAAGATACTGAAACAATAGTAATAGCCAGTCAGTTGATTACATTAGCTTCAAATATACGCTGTCCATTGATAGGCTGTTACTATTTGCACTGGAAAGCAGCTGGCACATTGCTTTACTCTCCAGGGAGCCTAGCGCCATCTCTTAGCGCAGTATTGTTTCAATCTTACAATGCTATTTCGTACCACGAGTCTCTTAAACTAAGCAATTTTTTTGGCGGAATCTTTGTGACGTCTTCGCTCAGCCATGGCCTCCAAAGTGTGAAGTGTGTCAAAATGTGACAACTTCAAATAGAACAAAACGTTCTGAAATAATAGTTTCTAATAGATGATGGTAGGCCCGCAGTCCAGGAAGCTTCAGCTTCGGAAATTAAAGCATTTAAAAAAATAGAAATCACCTTCTACCTCCCATAACCTGTTTCAACTTGTTCAGTAATAAAATGTAACTGAGTCGTAATAAAGAACGGTCAAAGTGGCAAAGGGCCAACTTGTTGAAGTCCGGTGTACTAAGTGCTGTTGAGGTTGGACTAATTACTATTCTATTCTTGTCTCTTTCGCTTAAATTTAAGTGTCTGTTGAAAACGTTAACGAGTTTTGAGGGTATCGGAAGAGGTTGAAGAATCAGGATTAAGTACGTGCCGGAATTAGTCGTGTAATAGCTTCTTCGGGTTCTTTTCGAAGGGCGTTTGATAAGTTTAATTTTTCTCGTTATGATTGTATGTTTCAGGGTGGTAGTTTCTTAGACAACCATTATTTAGCCCAAAGTCTTATTAAGAACTTGAGTTATAGATAATAGATAACGGATCGGTATTTTTGTTGCCGGACCGATCGTTGTGGAGATTCTTGGGGGAGGCCTATACCCAGCAGTGGGTGTTATATGGCTGAGACGACGACGACGATTTTTGTTGCAATAAAAATCACTTTGAGAAGTACCTAATATGTATTTCAAGTTATACAAAATCCTTCTTCTCGCAAAAAAATAATAGATGTTGATTGTGAACCTGTAATCCGTAGTAAACTGTTAGGTAACACATTATATTTGTCATTATTTCGCTTTTTAACCGACTTCAAAAAAAGGAGGAGGTTCTCAAGTCGACTGTATTTTTTTTTATTTTTTTTTATGTATGTTCTACCATAACTTCGCCAGTTGTTAACAGATTTTTATAATTCTTTTTTTATCTGAAAGAAAATGGTTTATATGTGGTCCCATATAATATTTACGAAGATCTGGCTAGTAGTTTTTTCATAATCCTAAAAAATATCAATCACCTTTTGGCAAGTAGTCGTATACCTAGATGACATCATTGTTGTGTATGGGCTGATTTTTAGTGTAAGTAACGGCACATAATGTAACAAAAAAATCTGAAATAAAAACATTTTATAAACAAAAATCAAACCGACTTCAAAAAGTAAAAAATTAAACTTTTGGAGTTGGTGCTAGTTAGCTAAGTCCAAAAAAAATATAGTTAATAGAAGTGCAATGTAGAATGCTTTGGCTGGCACCGACTCCAAAAGTTTTATTTTTTACTTTTTGAAGTCGGTTTGATTTTTTTTTTTATAAAATGTTTTTTTACTTATTCGTGTGCACATGAACAGTGTAATTAAATATCAAAACAACGGGACTAAAACGCGACATTAGTTGTGTAGTACAACTATGTACTTACAGCTTGACGTTCGGCTATGTTGCAATAGCCGTGGTCACAAGCAGACTGGTGGTGCGCGGCGTCGTCTGTTCGGGCGGGCTTGGAGATCTTCAGCCACCGTCAAATTGTCACTTTTTTTATTTTTATTGTCTTTAGAGATGTCCTGACGGCACACAACACTTACAGTAAGTACATAGTTGTACTACATAACAAATGTCGCGTTTTAGTCCCGTTGTTTTAATATATAATTATAATGGAACGCGAAAGTTCTAATCTTATCTGAACAGTATAATATACTAGTACCTAGTATGTAAACATTTTGATTTTTGTTACGTATTTAGTTCACATCCAGTTTGCAGTAAATTTAGATATTTATTTATTCCTATATTTACCACTTCAGTCTAGACAAGACCAGAGACGGTATAAAACTGAATGTAAATATAGTTATTGGAGGATAAACATAAAATTCTCGTAAAATATTGTGACGGTATCTTTATTGGTCTAATAGGTGACTTATCGGCTTAAAAATGTGGCTGGATGTTTATGCACGGTGTCATAAAATGGAATTTCCGTTCAATTTTATGTTAAAGAAGAATGTGCGGCCTTCTTCATAAATTGGAATTTTTATTGGAAATTTTAATTTATTTTATTAATAATAATTTATGAGCGAGATAACGGGTAAGTATCAGAATTTGCGCGTTAAATTTTCTTTATTATTTATTTTTTGAGCAATGGCCAATGTTGGTAATTTAGTGATATACAATAATCTTTACTGTATAACTTTTTTTATTATTTTATAATTATTTTTCGTACATTTTCATCCAAATTCGCATGATGTAAGTATCTATACATTTAGCATGCTTGTGTATCTGTACGTTACGCATACTTATGAACGATACGTTTATTTAAATTATTCAAAACATGTTTTAGCCGTCAATTTATTTTTCTATCTAATACTATTTTATGTAAAGTACGCACGTCGTGGTATAAATACCACGAACCGAGAAGTGTGTGAATGAAATTTAAAGGCAAGAAAGAGGACCTCCTTCTTTTTAAATTACCTTTTTTTATTCAAAAGTGGGTAAGAGGTCAACAATATGGCTGCTATTATTGAAATATTGTTCAAAGCTGTTTGCAACCGAACATAAATCCATGATGCAATAAACGAGGCTACCCAAGAACGCGTCGGCCCGTGAAACCAATCATTGCAATTTGCAATCGAGTTTCATCAGGAAACAAAAATATTGCCACGGGAGTACCAACCTTGTTCCATAAGAAATAGAGGTCACAGGAACCTCTTGTCATATGCAATGGACACAGTAAACAGAGGAGGCCAAGAGCGGACGCTTGAAATCAATTTGCAAATTATCTTACTGGTGGTTTACGAAGATCTAACTATGTTATGAAATTCGGGATGTTGCCAAATCCTGTATAAAATATAGTCATTGCTTTTAAAATGTTTAAGATTAATGAAGATAAGCCAAAAGAAGAACGACAGCATCGTTTAAAAATTATGTAGAAGCAGATTTGAACGACCTGTTTGGCGCAGGGGTACTAAGCCCGCCTTCTACGCCAGAGGTCCCGGGTTCGATCCCCGGACAAGACATATATTTGTGTGCATGAACATGTCTATTTGTCTTGGTCTGGGTGTAAATATGTATATTATGTATGTATTTACAAAAAAAAGTATATAAGTATGTTTATCCGTTATCTAGTATCCATAACACAAGTTCTTGATGAAACTTAACGTGGGCTAAATAATTGGTGTGTTTGTATGCAATTATTTATTTATTTATTCTGTTTATGTGTGTTTTGATAGGAATATACATAAGGGCAGAAAATGATACTAATATGAAAGAAAATGAATTTTATTTTAAAATTTCTTGGTCTTGTCAGGATTAAACAAATTGAACTGTACTGTGACTCCAAACGGGTTTTTAAAATATGCCAATGTATGAAAATGCATACTATTATGTTGTGTTAAGATTTAAATATCCTACTCCTTACTAAAGAAAGAAAGAAATAAATAAAGAAAAAACGTTTATTTGGGACAAACATTAGGGCGAAACAAACAAAATAAAAACTAATCATAGTAAAGTTTGCCAAAAAACGGCCCCAACTCAGCATGATGCTTGGCTTTTGCTTTTGACCAGAGCTGGTCTACCGTCGGTACCGTTTCGGTGGGGCTGAGAGCTACATTAACCATACTAATAATATAAATGCGAAATGTGTTTGTTTGTCCTTTCTTCACGGCCTAACTAAGCAACCGACCGACTTGATATAATAATAACATAGGCTACTTTATATTCCTACGGGAACGGGAACCACGTGGGAGGAACCGAGGCGAAACTAGGTTTCATATTAAAAACAAAAAAAACCTGGTACAATCGGGGAACCAGTAAAGTTTCTTGGGAAACGTTTTCTCGGAAAGTACTATTAAGGTTATTAAAATAATTTATTATTCAAATAAAATACCTCTTAATAGTTTATTATTTTTTCGACTTTCGTAATGGTCGATCACGGGATGGGTGACCATAAATTTTCTATCTCGAGCTCCTCCGTGCTTCGGAAGGTACGTTAAGCCGGTAGTCCCGACTGCATTTGCAGTCGTTAGAACCCAATCCGCATTGGGCCCGCGTGGTGGGTCATAGCCCGTTCTCCTTCTTCTTCTTCTTCATACAATAGGCGCGGTTTCCGCAACTCGACGACTTTTTGCGCCTATTTCGCATCAGGTTTTCGGGCCGGATTACTCCAGCCATCCCAGCTCAACCAGGAATGCTCCCAGTGCCTTCACATCAGAGACGGCTTCCCAGAGACTACCTGGTGAGCCGAGGTACTCCCGAGGTAGGCCCGTTCTCCTTATCCATCCATAAGGAAGGCCAGTGCCCCAGTAGTGGGGACATTAAAAATTGCTGATGACGATATAGCATTAGATTGCTCAATCTTCATACAATGCTTGTACATAAAAAATTGTGGCATTAGCATTTGTGGCAGTAACTATAGCAAAAATTTTAAGTATGGAAATCGGCAATATCATAGGTAAAGGTCTAATATATCGCTCATTGAATGCAAAACGGCCATAAATCAAAAACAATTTAAAATCCTAATCAACCCGGCTGTTCCCCGACTGTACTCTGTGCCCAACTTTTTCCAATATTTTTCTCACAAATTGCATCCTCAAAATAAAAACACGAGACAATCCCTTGTATTTCAACGCGGTAAACATTGTTTCTGCCAGACAATCAGATTATATCCAAAACCTTGGCATCGTTCGTTAGTCCAAGACTCCAGGCTCATTTCTCGAAAACTAATATAGCATTGCAATATCAATAATCAATCGGTGCATTCTTGGCTACGGTTCAAGTCTATTACGAACAGTATAAGCTGTGCACATTCAAATATATTGCACATCCTTTTGTGGGAGTTTTGCAGCTGGCCGAGAGCTCCTTATATTGCCAAAGAGTTTGTGCTTCATATATTTTGTTGGTCCTAATTCGGCGGTTTGAAACTCCGTGTGAAGTTTCTGAACGAATTTGTTTGGAAGATCTATAAGGTTGACCGGAAAATAGAAGTTGGAGCATTCGTTTGTATTTATAAGCGATAAACTGAGGATATATCTACTAGCTTCCAAGTTATTTTTTTTACATAGAGAGAGATATTGGGACATTATGTGTGTCTATTTTTTTTAAATAAAAATAGGAATATCATTAATACACAAAAGAAAAAGCAGACAGATCGCAGATTTATAAACTTAGTTAACATAACAATTAGTGCTGCAGTAGATCATATTATGACTTTATTTTTTATGAACGACGGGGAGACTCTTAGCCTTCATCATACCTGATGTTAAGTATTGCTAAGGCTGAAAGATGGAAGCGAGCCATTCCCGGAATCCTCAGCCACTGAGGAACTGGCTATCTTATCTCGACTGCCGGAACACAAAAACATTGTTGTTATGGCGTCAGGCTTAGATAAGATGGTGGCAGCTAGCCAGGCGGACTTACAACAAGTGCTACCACCAATCAAACTAAATACAATATGTACCCCCGCTGGGAATTGAACGAACCCGGGACCCCTGGGTCTGATACCGGTGGTTGTACCACTAGACCACAGAGGCGGTTAAATGACTTTTCAAATTAAACATTAACAGATGTGAAATATGTATTAACGTTTGTATGAGTATCTGGAAATAACGATGCCGTCATTGATAAACTCAAAATAACAACCATATTTGTGTTAACCCACTTGTTCCTGAATTAACTTTTTTTGCACAATTGATTTGAAATTGCATATACTTCACAGAACGGATACATAAAACTGATAAAAAATAATTAAAAAAATATTTCAGTTCAGGAAAAGCTGGAAAATGCCGTGTCATAAACGACACAGTAGGAGAATCTACTACTATGATCTTTCACTATGTCGATTTCAGTAGGCTTCAACATAAATAGGAGAAAGATAGTAAAATACGTTTAATTATGCATTTATCTTAATTTGACACTTTTCTTGGATTGGAGGACACACCATCATGCTTTATAACCTTTGCGGGATTTGCAGAACATCAAAGGTGCAGCTTGTCAGTAAGAAATCACCCAAAGAATCACTCTCATATCCACACCTCGACGATGCCATATAATCCTCAATCACTGAGGAACGGCTATCTTATCTGTTACTACCGGAACACAACAATGCTGAAAACATTGTTGTTATGGCGTCAGACTTAGATAAGATGGTGGTAGCTAGCCAGACGGACTTAGAACAAGTCCTACCACCAACCAAACCGAATACAATATGTATCCCCGCTGGAAAACGAACCCGGGACCCCTGGGTCTGATACTGGTGGTTGTACCACTAGACCACGGAGGCGGTTAGATGTATGGCGTTGTCAGAAAACAATAGCGACAGATTGCCAGCTCATCGTTTACAATAGTTTTCAAATATCCTTCATTCATCAGCCCTGACAGTTGGAAGACTTTTACTCTATGCACCTGCAAAGCTAGGATTAGACGCATTTTATACTTTCTTTTACGCTCAGTCCGGCAGAGAAGTCCTTCATGTTACAAATTCAGCAAGTGCTCCGAGTAAAGGCCCAGGGACATATTGAAGTAAAACAAAATTTTGTCTCCAGAGTCTTCATCCGTTACTTACAATTTTGCGGAGGCATGATGTAAGGTAACGTCACCCAGCGTGCAATGTAGAAAAATATGCTTGCCGTTTTCCTGCTAGATCGAATCACAAAATGAGGAGTTCCGCAGGAATACAAAAGTAAACCTTCATCCCTCGAAGAATTGATCAGGTGAAGAGGCAGTAAGCGGGACACATAGCGAGAAGAACCGTTAGCGGATGGGGCGGGGTGGTTCTAGAATGGCTACTCTGTGAGTAGGCCAGGCCCCCAACAAGGTGGACCAATGAAGGAGGCTAAGATCGCGGGAAGCTCCTGGATGCGGGCAGCCCGCCAACGACCGATAATCGTGAAGATCTTTGGGCCCTAGAGGATCTTCACGACGATCAGTCGTTATCATACAGCTGATATGAATGTGATGATGATAGTTATGGAGTCTGGAACAATTTTTCAACATTTTGCTCTTATTTCTCAGTAATCTCGTTCAGAGTGAAAGGTTGTCGTAAAGCCCTGTAACAAATATAAGTACTACTGATAGTAGTACATTCTCCTACTGTGTCTTTCACGGAACAGACAAAGTAAACCGAAAATACTTGATGAATATTTTATAAATATATCGTATTTTTTTATTTTCGAGATTATTAGGAACCGACTATTGATAATTAGATAACAAATAAATAAAAAACAGCATAAAACAATATTTCAAATTACCCTAAATTTATCATTTTAAAAAGCACGTCATTTAACCTCATTTTGCACAAGAATAATAAACAGCATATCACGGTTACCACTTTACTATGACTGACTAAGGCATCAACAGCTAGTAGCAGTATAAAATAAAAAAATGAAGTACCCTCGTACGACAGAATATTTTTTTTAAGTTGGTGTGTCGTTAAAGACACAGTAGGAGCAAGTGGGTTAAAGACACTACAATGTAACAAAGTCAATTGTCACAAATTAGTCAACAAAGTACAAACCACTACCAAAACACGTTTAACTCAAGCAAATTAACCGTTAAACATCCCCGTTTTCTTCGGCCTATTCGACAAAATACTAGACAATACAGCCTGAATGGAACTCGTCACGATGACTTGTAACACTACATTGTAAGGTTAACAAAGTGAACTTGGTAACCCTTGCTCCGTTCTACATTGAATAACTCCGATAATTAACTGCAACAATACCGGTTTGATCGTCAATTTAACTTTGGTAATCTTAATAGCCTTTATGTGACAGAATTCCAGTTACCATAATGATAACTTTAAAGGCAAGATATCTAGCTTCAATATCAGCTATTTTAATGTCCCCACTTTTCGGGTGCAAGTTTCTTATGAAACGCCATGTCCCACCACAGCAGCCCAATGCAGATCATTGGCCATTTTTATGTCCCCACTGATCGGGCACTGGCCTTCCTTATAGTCTTACGCACCGAGCGTTTTAAGTTCTCTTTTATCACGCGAACAGCCAAGGAGTGGAATACCCTGTCGGTGTCAGGTTTTCTCGAGCATATACAACCCAAATATCATCAAGATGTAAGTGAACAGGCTTCTTCAGGGCGGACTCGCTCTATTTTAAACCTCATCTACGCCCTTCGGCCAGATTGAGGTCACGAGGAAGCCTATTTACTTTAAAATAAATAGGTGGATAAAGAGAATGGGACGTAACCCACCACTCTAGCCCATTGGGTGTTAACGACTGCTAATGCAGCCGGTACCAGTAGTTTAACCTAACTTCCATACCACGGAGGAGCTTGAGATAGAAAAAAAATGTTAACCCATCTCGTGATCGACCTATAACAAAGTTGTTTAACCGGCAATATCGTAAGCCGAACGCATAACACTGCGTCACTGAACTCCTCTATCTTATTTACTTTCACAAAACATTCACGATGCACGTGAAATAGTTATATGTTATGCAAGGCTGGAAAGTTGTTTATTAGCGGCGAGTTACCTCTATTGACAGCTGAGCAAGTGAAGGTTTCTAGGATTGAACCACGACCGTAGCGAGTGGTGCAAAGATTGAATCCTGAGCGAAGCGAGGATTTCAAAGGTACAAGACGCTAAAAACTTTTCTGCTGAGCACAACACATAATTTTTCACCTCACAACAGCGAGAAACATTTTGTGGTTGTTTCCGGGGTCAACTTCCGCAAAAAAATTCTTAAAACAAAAAGTTTAATCTAAATATACCTTATTCTTGTTGTTTTATTGATATAAAAAACTTAAATAATAAAAATATTAAGTTAATTCAAACTCATTTAAAGTAGGAATATATTGTTACTTAAAAATAACAATTAAAACGATTCGGTAAATGTTGACATTGACATGATTACAAGACAAAGACAATTAAAAAATAAAGGTTTATGTCACGTTCCGAAATCTAATCATAGGGTGTGAAATCTCACCCAGCCTAATATAACATTCTTATAACAAATAGTTTAATATTATTGTTATTGTTTTCATGATTCAATAAACTAAAATAATATAATAAAACCAAAACAGAGTATTATACATTAATTCAAAGCTATATAAAATAAGAATAAAATGTAACAAAAAAGTCAATAGTGCGATTCGGAACGCATGATGACATATTTTTAGGTATCAAATTAAAAAAAGTACTTTAACGCGCTAGGCCGCAAGAAGCGTGTGAGGTGAAATAGTTATTTGTTATACAAGAGAACAAAGTAATTTTTGTCTGCGAGTGCTGACTTTAAATCACGAATTAGCGAAGTAGTCCAAAATTTAAATATAGACTACTGAGCACAGTGAGTGATTTGAAGGCACAAGACATCAGAAAAATTTGCTCTCGTGTTAAACATACAACTTTTCACCTCTACCAGCAAGAAAAGTGTTACAGGTGAGAAAAACAACATTGAAGGTAACATTTAACAATATTACGTCTTTAACAAGAAAAACAATCGTATTTATCTGATTTGTTATTAGATTTCATTTATGTCTTATTTTATATTTATATCATACATGCGACCTCATTTCATCCATACTCTTTATTTAGAACCTTTGGTATCCGTTATTTTATTTTTTATGCTTTATAATTCATGTCCAATGACATGAAGCTATATATCTATCGTTTTGCACATATTAATATTAAAAGTCACATCCTTGTCACTCTATTTATTTTTCTTAATTATTTCAAAAAGTGGTGTAAGAAATCAAAAGAGCACTTTGCCTCACGCTCAGTTTTTACGCGCCAAAAGCGCCCTTTTCGTGCTGGAGAGGTGAAAACAAATGTGTACCATTCAATTAATAAATATCTATATGTAAGCGCTTGACTATTACCTTACCGGATAGTCAGCGATGATGCAATCTAGGATGAAATTATTTTGTGTATTTGCATATTTATTGTAATTAAAAATTAAATATTCTCTTATTATACACACTTTATAGTTGCAAATTGGAACAGTAAAATCTTATAAATCCACTTTTTAAATCTAAAGCTTGAATCTGCCAAATAAAAAAAAAGTTTCCAGTTTCATGAAAAGGCTTCCATTATAAAGTACGTGATCATTATAACACAGAACTAAGTGCTACCATACCCCTCCAAAATACGTAAAAAGATCCGATAGGGAACCATTAGTCATTCCAGTCCATTCATCGGACCTAACTCGAATGAGCCATAGCCTAAGCACTTATCGCTGTAACGTTGCCAAAATCATAATTGTACTCATACAAAGCCACCTAGGATGGAGATGTCATGTGCGCATTCAAAAATCCGGAATAAAAAGGTTGGGCCCATTATTCCGGACAACAATGGTCCGACTGAAAAGTACCGGATAGCAGCTGCAACATTATAATAAAAGGTAACTGCGAATAGGTTTCCCGGATAAAATTTTATTGTGAACCATCGACAAAGAGGCCCGGACAAAAGTCGCGCCGAAGTAATTCACTAGAGCAGTGAGTTACTCTTGCTGCTTTAGATTTTATTTCCCTCTGAGAACCGTAACTCGACTTTATCTATTGGTTTGACAATGTATCGTGATGGGGGATTGCAGCTCTCAAGATGTTGGCATAGAAATAACGAAGCTACCGGGACAATAAGTTCTTCCATCAAATCATGATGAAATCGGGAAGCGAGCACTATATACAAAATAATACGCGCTGGGGTGTAAAATAAAGTTGGTTCAGACTATCAAACAGGACAACTTTCATTATGCAAGTAATTCAGTTTGCGACAACAAAAATCAGCTGTACCATACATTTGGGTCGAGTAAGTAAGTATTGTATGAAATAGTTGTTGGTATTTTAAAGTTTTTGCATTTTCAATGCTATTTAAGATAAACTAGCGGTCGCTCGTAGTTTCACCCGTGTTTTCCCGTCCCGTGGGAATATCGGGATAAAAAGTAGCCTATGTGTTAGTCCACTACTTGAAGTCCCTACATACCAAATTTCATCAAAATCCGTTGAGTAGTTTTTTTTGCGTGAAAGAGGAAAAAACAAACAAACGAATAAAAAAAAACTGACATCCTTTCGCATTTAACTAATAAGAATTAATTAGGATTTTTAATAGAAAAATATTGGAATAACTCAACTCGGCCACAAATTATTTTCAAACAGGTCGATTTTCGTCAATACTTTTCTATTAAAAAAATATTACATGTATATATTACAGATAAAATAAAATTCCGAAACAATGTGTTTCTTAATGTGCTTAATTTTAAACTACTCGTACACAATGAATCAAGTACAATCTGTATCAGTAACTGCTTAATCGCTTTATTTCACTCCAATGACCCCTACAAATTCATTTTATATTATCAACCGTTGTTAACAATTCAAGAGCAATAGGGGTTGCTAATAAAATATAATTGGCCGGTTAGTCGCATGTGTTGGGAACTCAGATTAGTAATGAACGGGCACGCGTGACTTTGGTAAATCTAAATCAACGATAAGGGAGGCGTGCCTGAACAAATGAGGCAATCGTCACCTTATGCTAAACGATTTTGTGAACCACAAGTTCTGTTGAACTTTGTTTCCCCAACCAGATGGTCTGATCAAGTGTAAGTAGCAGCCAAGCAACCAAACAGCAACCCAACAGGTAGTAACCCAAGCAGTATGAGCTACCATAGAGATAGACCGACGGAGACAAATCGTAAAAGCGGCCAGTGACCACGATCCTAAGATATGAGGGAACGATTTAGAAGAATTGTGTTTGAATACTTCCGTCTTTCATTCGCAACCAGAAGTTGATGGTCATTCGATAATAGTAAAGCAAATACATGCACGGCTAATCGGGAGTGATTATCTTTATCCAAAACGCAGCGTATGAGACTTGATTCAGTAAAGTCTGTTTCCCAGAGTTGTTGTCTTTACATTTACACCCAGCGTAGCTGCAAGGGCAGCACCTGACGATGAATGACGCCGTTCTTTTCAATTGATGATAGTAACCGTCGTTTGACGTCATTACTTTGTCTTCTTCTTCTTCTTTTCGGTTGACTCTGGCTCTATTTTTGAGGTCCAAACTTAGCCACCGAAATGGTACTGTATGGTACTGTTACTGTATTTTGTTGTGTTTTGGTACGTAAACAATTAAATGAAAGTTTGTACAGTTTAGGAATCCCTGATAAGGATATTTAAATATTTTCTCATAATAGGGTTGGTAAAAAAAAACATCTATCTTGGTAAAAAACAGAGCAAACTATAGTAAACTATCAGCTTCCAATAAATTTCGCAAAGTGTCACCTAGTCATTATACCCACGTCCTTTTAGCTACAAACAGTTGAAGTAAACCATCATCTATCCATTTTCGACCATAAATTCACTGGAACAAGTTGCACATTCCATAGCCCGTTTCAGTTGAAAACGGATCTTTCCCCATTTTCCTTTAAAAGTACAAGACACAAGAATTGTCGATGTATCAATCAATTATAGAGGCTGACGCCTTGAACGATACCCGGCGTAGATAGGGCGTTCGCATTTACATCGAGTCTGTGGTGGAAATCATAAGCTGTAGCGATTTTATTTCAAGCAAAACAAATGCTGGATGTGCGATCGACAGCAGTAGGGCAAGCATGAACAATTATCGAAACAGTATCGAGAACGTAATCAAAAAATGTACTTTCGGAAAATGTAGTTCCACTTCTGTCCGGTAGGAACTCTGCTCACTATGTCACATTTTTTTTACATTACTTCCTCGATAGTCGAAAGTTATTCGTGTTAACTTTTTAACGTGTCCGTCAAAACTGCCGTTTGCAAAATGTCATATTTGCCGTTGACTGCATAAATAATGTTGTACGGCAGCAAATTGTATAAGTACGTTGTATGTTCTGTGGATTGTATGTAAACTAAGTGTTTAGGAACTTTTTAGAACATCTTTTTTAAGCGTGCATAAAAAATATATTGGCATATCCGATTCTTAGATAACTTTTATAATTGGTAACTTTAATGTTACAGGTAAAATAATTTTTGGTTGTAAATAAAATAAAACGTTTCAATTTAAAATTACAAATAACGTTTATTTTTATCAACAAATCTACATTAGCAATTTTAGGCCCACACGGCTTCATATTTTTATAACAATTATAAAATCAACATTATGAACTTAAAACATCCCTAATTCAAGATATAATTATGAAAATAAAACAAAAAATTTACTCAAAATTTCAGTTAAAAAATATTGACACCTCTTATATTTTGGTATATTTATTGCCTTATTTGCAGTCACTGCATACTTGATTGTAGCATGTAATACTACAATATACTATAATACTTGGATTCTTATAATTGTTTTGGGGTCGACGATCGGGTGTAGGTATCAGTAGGACCAATGACGTGTATTAGCCGCAATTCAACCAGAATTCTTGTTCTCAAAGTTCTTTTTTACTTTCATTGGCCTATAACTTGACGATGGGGAATTCAAATTAAAATCATCAGCAGGTCGTTTCCGCGCCTTATAGGTGTTGTGCTTTCTTTTGGTTAAGAATTCTGATATGAATAAACCGATGTGACGTCTATCAGATACTATGAGGTTAGTAACACAAGCACCGAGGTGACAACTAAGAAACGTAGAAAAGTTGTGAACATAAACTCCCAACTGATGTCTGAGATGTCGATGACTCCGTTAAGGGACAAATACCGACTCATTTTGGCTTCAACGCTGGTTAACGCTAGAGGATGGTGGTTCAGGAAGGTACCAGGCGGGGTGAAACTAAGCGCGCCTTGCATTAAAAAATATTATTAAAATAAAAATAACTACGTATGTGACACGTATAGGTCGGTGATTAAGGGTTAAGTACCCAAGTTCTTCAAGTAAAATAGTACCAATTAAATTGGTTAAATTAATGCAGTAATACATATTTATTACATATTACACATTGAGAATTTCTCTCATCACTTGGCCCACACGAAGACATATTGCTTACAGCCTTAATCAATATCCGTGTGATATTTGCCGACATGACGTTTTTATTAAATAAACGCCAGAACAAACTATACTTATCGATATGTTCGTAGCTTAAATGGGGATTATGACAGATGGACTGGCTTGTGTATTATAGTAGCAAGCGTGTACAGAAAAATATGGTTGGTAAAAAATGAAAATGGAAATAAGTGTTGCAGGATTATTGATCTTTATACCAAGCAACGGTATGATCATAACGATTAATGAAAATGTCTTTTTCATAATTTAACTTCAAATAAATAGGTCATTCAGTTATTTTCCTAACCATTAGTAGATTCACAGTTAAATAGTCAGTCATTAATGTAAACAGCTAACTTTGAATTTCTTCTCTTTAAAATGACTTATGAAGAAAAAATACAATATTTTTTTATTGAAATCCAAAGCTCTAATCACCAAATGCTCAATTCTGATAAACTGTTTAAGCTATCTGCGAGATTCCTCAAGTCGAAATTATTGAATGTTAGCAAAAGACTTAAATTCAGAAGAAAAATACCAATAGAGATTATCCTCGCTAACCCGATAATTGTTTAGATTCCCATAATACAGTGTGGAGAAATTATTAATATAGAGCCTGGCGTCACCGTGGTATGCGACCTCATTCTTGGCGTCAGCATTTCAGAGCTATGCCTTTATGAATATTATGCACAATACATTATATTGGACGCGACCTTCCCCGCTTCGGTGGGCTCAATTTGGGGATTTAATAGTGCTTTTCAGACTGTTAATAGGGGTGTGTATTCTTGGCTCGTGGTCTAGAATCAATCCAGTTACATCTGCTAACCTCGATATTGGGTTTTATCGACAGTTTTATTGCAAGAAATACCGGTGGTATCTCATTAATTTCATCAGAACTATCAAATAGGAACTTGTTTTACGGATATCAAAACAAACGAACGTACATACTGGACAAATGTATACCAAGCACCAAGACACAATGTTTGAGCCAGATGATTAAACTCTTCATGAGAGGCTGCGTCTACCGTAACGTTGCAGCATCAACAAGCTTTTGTTGGAAGCGCGTTGGCCAATAATAATGATTATAATGCTTGATGATGACAAACTATAATTAATTGTTTTATGTACAGTAGCCCGTCAAAGTGTTAAGCCGTAACAGCAGCTACGGTTTTACACTTTGACGTAATTTAAAAAAAAACTCACACCTTAAATGAAAATACCACACCTAATTAACTACTGCGATATCTATAAAGTGTAAAATATTTGCTTCCAAGTAAAAGCCTAGTTGTGAACCTCACATGGCTTAATCAGGGACTTCCAAACATTTATTTAGATGAAGAAGCGTCTCCTAAATTGAAATTAGAGTCAAAGCGGCCTCGTCTTAGAGAGGCAGTGGGCTGTGGGTCGGCCATGTTAACTTATTATGAGGATGTAAGGGAAGAGCTTTTGCGTCTTTAACATCTTTTACATTCTTTTTAATTTATGTAATTACTACGTAATTACTAACTTACCTCAGTGTCTCAAGACGAAAGTCTACGACCAGTGTGTGTTGCCAGTGATGACTTACGGCAGTGAAACGTGGTCGCTAACTATGGGTCTGATAAGGAGGCTCAAGGTGACTCAGCGTGCAATGGAGAGAGCTATGCTCGGCGTTTCCCTGCGTGATCGAATCAGAAATGAGGAGATCCGCAGGAGAACTAAAGTTACTGACATTGCTCGAAGGATTGCTCAGCTGAAGTGGCAGTGGGCGGGACACATAGCGAGAAGAACCGATGGCCGTTGGGGCGGAAAGGTTCTGGAATGGCGACCGCGTACCGGACGACGCTCGGTGGGTAGGCCCCCCACAAGGTGGACCGACGATCTGGTGAAGGTCGCGGGAAGCCGCTGGATGCGGGCAGCGCAGGACCGATCGTCGTGGAGATCCTTGGGGGAGGCCTATACCCAGCAGTGGGTGTCATGTGGCTGAGACGACGAATTACTACCGGACGCCTGCGGTTTCACACGCGTGGTTCCCGTGCTCGTGGGATCGGGATAAAAAGAACTCAATGTTTTAATCCAATCTATCTGCTATCAGTGTGCCAAATTTCATTAAAATCCGTTAAGTAGTTTTTGTGTGAAAGAGTGACAAACAAATAAACAAACAAACAAAAAAAATAACATAATATATCTACTCTCAAATTTATAATATTAGTGAAATAGGATTACAAGTAACCAAATCCCAGAAAGTAGTAAACTTTCCATCATCAGCATGTGCCATCAACGTCCACTGCTGGACATAGGCCTCTCCTAGCTCACGCCTGTTGTGGCGTTAATAGGAGGCTATTAGCCTACTGCTACCACGCTGGCCAGACGGGTTGTTAGAGGGTTTGTTCCAAGTTTTCCTTCTCTCGCACAGGTGTTCAATGCGTCGAGCCTCTTAGTCGACTATTACGACATCCCAGGCATGTACTACTCTTACAACACTCCTTTTATCCATTTCACGTCTAAGCAAGTGAGCAATTTTGATGAATTATGTCATAAAAATTGATTAGACTTTTTGACGATATCTATGATGGAGTGGTATATACAATGGTTTCATATTGTCGCCGACTCTGAGGTCCTGGGTTCGGATCACGGCAAGGGCAAATGCTACTACGATGAACCCGAACATGTATACCTGAGTCACGGCTGTTTATATAAATGTCAGGTTTCTTTTGCAGGTTCAATATACTGTAATATATACAGGATGGAAAAAGACGGTCATTTCAGAGAAAGTACCCTAAATATTTATAGTAAGCGAATTTTACTCAAAGGAAACACTTTCATTTTCAAAAATAAATTAAACTGCATTCAAAGATTTTTGAGAATTCGTGTGAGACATTGTGTACTTGTATGGTACCAATCGATAGTGTTAATCATAAAGATCAATTTAGAGTAAGTAGAATAGTACTCAAATTAAAAACAACTATTAAAAACCTAATTCAAAAACTTGTTCGTCGATAGAACTCATGTCCTGTCGCCTTTAGTATTGAATTATGGCAAATATTTTTAAAAAAAGTCAATAACCTAATATTTAAAATCAGTGAATTATTGCATAAGGTTCATATTTATATTTATATCATATATATATCATCGATCGATATGTCACATCCGTCTGTCAAATGAAGTCCATCTGTCATCGACATCGACTTCATTTGACAGATGGATGTGACATATTGCTCTTGGTCTTTGGTAAGTTTTCATTTGTGTCATAAAGAAGCAGCAATGTATCACATCCATCTGTCAAATGAAGTCGATTGCGATGCCGATGCCACTTGCGCGGTATTCCCTGATCTTTATACAAATTCAAATTCAAAGATTTTTATTCAAATAGACTTATAGATAAGTACTTTCGAATAGTCCAAAATTTTTTTTCCCTACCAGCCATTCAGGACATCTTTTAACTGATAAGAAGAACGGCCGCAAGAAACTTATCAGCTTTAACAGAAACAACAACATTTACAATGGAACATGTTGTTGCCAAGCACAAATTTACAATTTTGAAATATATTTAATATAAGAGGAAAATTTTCCAATATTTAATTATTAGAATATTTTCCTTTTATCTAATTTATAATAGTTATGTTTTATGTTAGTATCACATCCATGCATTTTGGTCTTTTAAATAATCATCTACCTTGTAATAACCTTTGCTTAAGAGTATCTTTTTAACATATATTTTAAATTTATGCAAAGGCAGCTCTATCAATTGTTGTGGAACTTTATTAAAAAAAGCTATACCTTTCCCCAAAAACGAGCGTCTACATTTTTCAAGTCGAAATTTTGGAACGGCAAGCTTATTCTTATTTCTAGTATTAAAATTATGGACATCGCTATGCTTAATAAATAAATCAAGATGTTTCCTTACATATACTATATTATCATAGATGTATTGTCCCGCCAAAGTTAGTATATTAATCTCTTTAAACAAATCCTTAAGAGAATCTCTCCGTCGAAGGTTGTAAATGGCGCGCACAGCTCTTTTTTGAAGTATAAAAACACTTTCTATATTAGCTGCTGAGCCCCACAACAACAGGCCATAGGACATTACACTATGAAAATAGCTAAAGTAAACTAGTCTTGCCGTTTCAATATCAGTTAAGAGCCTTATTTTCTTTATTGCGAAAGCCGCAGAACTAAGTCTACTCGATAAGGCTTCAATATGTGGATCCCATTGCAGCTTTGAATCCAATGTAATGCCAAGAAATTTTGTACTCTCAACTAACTCTACTACATTCCCATTCAAATTGATATGCATATCGACCTGCACTACGTTAGGTAATGAGAATCTAACAAACTTGGTTTTAGAAGGGTTAAGAGACATATTATTACTGTTGAACCAGTGTGCGACTTGAGAGAGAGCACTATTTACTTCGTCAGAACAATTGTTTCCTCTATCAATTTTAAAAATTAAAGATGTATCATCTGCAAATAGTACTGTCTCACATAAATTACTCGTGTAATGAGGGAGATCGTTAATATAAATTAAAAACAGCAAAGGGCCCAATATTGAACCTTGTGGCACGCCCATAATAATGGGGGCTCCAGTAGAAGCAGTATTATTGACAATTACTTTTTGATTTCTATTGTGCAAGTATGACTGCAAAAGGCTAACAGATTTCTTAGAGACACCATAATGTTCAAGTTTCTTTAAAAGTGTAACGTGATCAACGCAATCGAAGGCTTTAGACAGGTCACAGAATATACCAATTACGTCTTGCTTGCCCTCCCAAGCCTCAAAAATATGTTTGAGGAGTGCAATGCCAGCATCAGTAGTATTTTTACCTTTAGAAAAGCCGAACTGATTGTTATGAAGGATTCGATTTATTGTTAAATAGTCTAATAATTGAGAGTATATAACTTTTTCAAAAATTTTACTAAGTGCCGGTAGTACTGAAATCGGTCTAAAATTTGTAGGGTCACTTTTGTCACCCGATTTAAAAAGAGGAATAAGCTTACTACATTTCATTAAATCGGGAAAAGTACCTTCATCTATGCATTGATTAAAAATGAAAGCTAAATATGGAGCTATTGTATCAATAATTGATTTAATAATGTTGGTTGACATGCCCCATAAATCTTCAGTCTTTTTAATATTTATAGACTTGAAAGCTTTTAAAATGTCTTCACTATTAATATGTTTAAAATTGAATACTTTATTACACTTATCAACACAAGACTCTAAGAGGGCAGCAGCAACGTTTGGACAGGAATTCAACTTACTGGTAGTTTCTAAGGGTACCCGAGAGAAGAAATCTTCAAAAACACGGGCAACCTCAACGTCAGATTCAATTAATTTATCACCAACTTTAAGACAGAAGGATTTTACATTATTTTTAGTTTTCCCAGTTGATTGGTTAATAATATTCCAAGTAGCCTTTATTTTATTATCCGCTAATTTGATTTTATTTGAAAAAAACATCGCCTTAGCAGCTACACATACATTTTTAAACATTTGAGAATACTTCCTGACATATCCAATAAAATTTGGGTCACAGGAAGTATGCTTTGACGCATAGAGGTCATATAGTTTCCTTCTGCTTGTGTAAATTCCCGGCGTGGCCCAATCACTAAACTTTACTTTATCCGAATTACAATTGATCACTTTTTGCTTAAATGTTTTACTAAATTCGTCTTCAACCACATGAAATAAATCATTATAAAGATAATTAGATTCCATATTAGGAACTGGTAAAGACTCAATTTTATTAATTACATTGTTTCTAAATTCATCTATGCCCTTTTTAGTTATTGGCCTGCACACAATTTTCCGCTTAGGACAGACATGATGGTGCTCTATAGAGGCTTGTTGTCCACTATGGTCCGATTTAATAACATTTATTATAGATTTCTCAGTGACTACACAGTTTGAAAAAATGTTGTCTAAACAGGTGGCAGATGTGGGTGTTATTCGGGTAGGCTCATTAAAGGTATGTGATAGATTAAACGATTTAAATAAATTTAAAAATCTACTTGCTAGCTTCGACAACTTTGAGTCTAAAATGTCAATATTAAAATCCCCACATATGACAACCTTTTTATTACCTTTTTATACTTAACACCATCGAATAGTACCATAAAAGTACACGATGTTTTTTTTTCTGAAACAAGACGGTTCGATTCCCGGTGCAGCTAAGTGATTTATCAAAAGTATTTGAATGCAGTTTAACTTATTTTTGAAAATAAAGGAATGCTTTCTTTTAGTAAAATGAGCTTACATCAATATTTAGAGTATATTCCCTCCAGCTACCGTCTTTTTTTTCCACCCTGTATATACAGAAGGCCTAGAACCGGGGAAAATATTAAAAACGGAGGCTCTATTGGTCACTAGTAATTCAATCATCATGGTCCCAACTAATTAAAACCAAATCTTTACTTTTTATTTTTTCTAACTAACAATCGTAAATTCAATGTAATGCAAACGACAGTGTACCGCTCAGCTTTTTCGGAGCCACTCGGATCGTATTTTTGACAATTTATGTGTCGGCTGATAGAAAAATAATACTGTCTTACTATCGCACTTCATGAATCCACGTAGGTATTGTTTTTTTACTGGAGTGGTTTTTTTTGCACTCAAAGCCATTTTCACATTTAATTACAAATTGTGTAAATTAAAATTATTTAATCTAAAACCAAAGAATATCCTATGGTAATATTCTGACTTTATTTATCAAAATTATTCTTTGAACTTTACACTCTTTTTACACTATGATCTTCTTTTTAAAAAGGTCATAATGCAAAAAGCGTAGAATCCATGGAATTAATAGGTACTACTTAATAGTACATAATAATTCCATGGCTGAATCTACTTGGTACAAAGAGTATACTTACATATATTTTAAGCTGTGGGAAGTAGCGGAGGCTGTTGCTATTTAAGGAGTTAAAGGTAAATTTTCTAATAGATAGTGATATCATAATGTTTTGCGCTAACTTTTTTATTGTCCGCTGTACCACAATAAGTTCGCAACGTTAGCGATAATATAGTTTTGCAATTATACACTAATTATGAATCGTAAATTTAAATACTTATAGTGAGTAATGCATGGGTTTTGATTAACTGGAATCTTTACAGAATAAATACTAATACTCTAGAGAGTCTCTATTTTCAATATTTTCCCCGGTTCTAGGCCCCACACGGTATACATACTAAAGTAATTTAACCAAGAAATTAATAAAAGTCCGCTTCCACTTATGAATTACGTTTGAACTACAGAAAGCTTGAATATGCTTAGTTACATCTTGTAATACTACGTACACTAGTCTCTAAAAGATAAATGCCTAAATGGGTTACTTCTCCGAACTATAAATTTAATTTGATTCCTTTTAGTAGGTTAAATGCTGAATCCAGAATACTTTAATGGAATATATCTATGGAAGACGCTTCCTATAAAAGTATTGGAGAATTTCGAAGGTGGTTTGATTCCCATCTGAGAATTCACTTGTGGCCGAGTTATTTTTTGTCAATATTTTTCTATTTAAAATTTATCATAAGTATAAAAATAGCATTGAAAAATGCATAAATTCTAAAATCACAAATTATTGGCTGTTGCATCTTAATCGATCGTTAAACACCTGAAAAGATGTTTCTTTCGAATGCAAGGATATTCCTAGCACTGATGTGACAACGCTGGCCTACAGCATATTAAAAATATAAAAGTATTTGAGAATTTCGACGGTGATCCGCAAGTCTTGGTAGCTCAGTGGTTAGAGCATTGGACCGGATTTCCAACTTTTTCACATCACTTAAAACCAATGAGATTCTTTTGACTAGATATTTTTATTGTCAGTGAGTGAGTTAAATAAGTGGTAGACTGTCCGTTTACGAGTCAAAAACGCTTCACTATCGGATATTTTTTAGATTCTTATAGTAAGTTAAATGCTAAAATCTCAAAAGCGACTACCCAATATGTGCCACTAAACTTGTTTGCGTAGTTTAGGCGCAAAGCTCTCCATCAAAGCGATCATCATGACGTGGCACCTTGTCACCATTGTGCTGGTACATTTATCACCAACGACAAAGCCTCCAGATATAATAGAAGAATTGCACCCGTTGACAGAAACAAAGGTGAAACAAACGGTGCGCTTGTAGATATCGCATGATTAATGGTCCACGGAAAGTGCTGGGATCATAAAAAATTCAAGAGCTGTTGTGTATTTATGGTACGCGATTGTAATAATATATATTTGTAGTTAAACTTTATTGCATGGGAATGTATTTTTCTATAGCCCTTTAGAAAATTCTGCCACATGGAAACCACGTGTCGAACCAACATTCATGCCTATACGTCAATGAGATACCTCGATCTACAGAGTATAGAGGGAGATAATATTAAGAAAAGTGGTGATTCTTTTTTTACATTGAATGGGTTTGCTTTTGATCCCAATCAAGCCCAGGAGCTAAAACAGGATCCACGATGGAGCGGGCTAACCCAGAAGGTGCAGGGATCCCTTTCGTTAACATAATATATGTATTCCTAAAATGTTTTTGCACAATGAATTTGGCATAATTATACTTGGTCATAATTGATTTTTAGCAGCATATGTACTGTGGAATAATTATATTTAGGCCTAATTTATTTATAAAATAGTTATAATTTGCACAATGTTTTTAGGCATAGTGTACAGTCGCCTAATAGTATATTTTACTAAAATTTAATATTTTCTATATTATACAGTGTCAAAGTAGGTTAAGCCGCCTTTTAATTATTTTAAATAAGTAAAAAACTATATTCATTATAGTTTGATACTTTTATGCCTTAATAAAGTTATGCTTATAAATTTTATGCTTACATATGATTAGGCTTATTTGATTTATGATTAAGACAATTATGCTTAATTTGTTATGGAAAAAAATTATGGATAAATATCATTAGTCTAAATTAACATATGCCAAAATATTTTATGGTTATTTTTTTTATGCAAATGGATAGTGAACCATTCACCATTGGTTTAAAGGTGGTCAGGTTAAAAGTTCTCGGAAATACAGACGCAGGGACTTCCACTCCTTTGCTGTGCGCAATATAAAAGATGTTGAGTAGCGTTTGGTGCGACATTTAAGAATATCAACCAATAAACGGTGGTAGCCTGCAGTGCGTTTGGAACTCTGGATGTCCGATGGAAGAAGGGGGATGGCGGTATGAGCCCATGCAGCTTGGTTGAGGTGGATGATTATGAAAAAAAAAAAAAAATTATTAGAACAGTATTTTTACAATAAAATTTATAGTAGGAATCTGTGGGCCTACCATGAGTTTTTCTTCTTGTTTGTATTGTATGTTCTTCATCTTGTATGAGAATCTGTAGTTCTGATACTGCCCACTAGAGGCACTGTACAGATTCGCATACAAAATGCCTCCCGTTTACTGTACAGTAAACGTAAAGAAAAACCATGGTAAGCCCACTGCTCCTATAAAAGGTTTCCCTGTATAATGGGAGTCAGGCTTCTCTTTTAATGAATGTTACAGCGTTGAGTTCTATTTTATTACATTACAATAGCAATAAGTGCTCGGAAAAGCAGCCCAGACTTTACAGTTTGACCCTTTAAGACCCTGGTAATAAATAAATTATGTACATATATTTAAGTAATAATGTCGATTTGAGGTCTAAGTGTATCGTACGATACAACTCTTGTCCTTTCTTTCGAGTAGAAAAACCTCGTTTGAATGAACGAGAAAGATGTTCGGTTTAGCCGCAAGTTTCAGCATCGGTGAGACGGCTATCAACTTCATGTCTCGCTTTGTATAAAAATGTTTCTAAAAACTAAGACAAAAAATTATTGTCATTAATTATCTCTTTTGGTTTGTGATTGTCGTATATTTTAGTTGGTTATGCATATAACTTACTGAGAAAATTGTATTCGAGGTTTACTTCTATTGCCACATGTGTAATTGAACAGCAGTTGCCTTTAAAATCAATAATTTTTTACTATACTATCTTCGTATCCCTATTCCACCTTTATTTCTGACATAACAAAAACACAAAGGCCACAACACAGACTCTTATCGCACAAAAACAGACATGTCACAAATAAAGCTAACCATCCCGCAACAAAAATCATGACGACATCTTTTGTTACCACACAACTATATTACGGAACAAACAACGGTAGGACAGTAATAACTGTTCTTATTAAGACAAAAACATGTCACTTCCGTACCCGATGAAGCACCAGTTTTTCGATCCGACGTAATTAAAAGAAAACAAGCACGTACGTGCAATGTAGAGGGGTGTGGGATTGCGGGAGTAAGCTCCCGGGTAAATGTGGTGCAAGGGACAAGATTGGGGCAAGATGTGTTTTTAGTAACTTCACTAACTTTGTACGGTTGGGTAACGTTGTTGTTCTCTTGGGTAACAAAGCCATAATACAACGATGAATGACGTGCCAAATATAACATCAAACATTTTTAAATACGAAGTATATAATTAAAAGGAAACAAGCACGTAAGAACCATGTAGAGGGGTGTGGGATTGCGGGAGTAAGCTCCCGGGTAAGTGTGGTGCAAGGGACAAGATTGGGGCAAGATGAGTTTTTAGTAACTTCAAACTTTAAACTGGTACGGTTTGGTGACGTTGCGGTGTTCTTTAGGAACAAACCCGTAATACAACAATGAATGACGTACACAATTTTTAATTTAACAATTTTCTATCCGACGACGTAATTAAAAGACAACAAACACGTACGAGCATGTTTGAGGAGTGTGAGAGATTGCGGGAGTAAGCTGCCGGGAAGAGGTGGTGCAAGAGACAAGATTGGGGCAAGATGGGTTTTTAGTAACTTCACTAACTTTGTACGGTTGGGTAACGTTGTTCTCTTGGGTAACAAAGCTATAATACAATGATGAATGACGTGCCAAATATAACATCAAACATTTTTAAATACGAAGTATATAATTAAAAGGAAACAAGCACGTAAGAACCATGTAGAGGGGTGTGGGATTGCGGGAGTAAGCTCCCGGGTAAATGTGGTGCAAGGGACAAGATTGGGGCAAGATGGGTTTTTATAACTTCACTAACTTTGTACGGTTGGGTAACGTTGTTGTTCCCTTGGGTAATAAAGCCATAATACAACGATGAATGACGTGCCAAATATAACATCAAACATTTTTAAATACGAAGTATATAATTAAAAGGAAACAAGCACGTAAGAACCATGTAGAGGGGTGTGGGATTGCGGGAGTAAGCTCCCGGGTAAGTGTGGTGCAAGGGACAAGATTGGGGCAAGATGGGTTTTTAGTAACTTCACTTTAAACTGGTACGGTTTGGTGATGTTGTGGTGTTCTTTAGGTATTCAAACTTTAAACTGGTACGGTTTGGTGACGTTGCGGTGTTCTTTAGGAACAAACCCGTAATACAACAATGAATGACATATAGTATTTTTTTTTAATTTAACCATTTTCTATGCGACATAATTAAAAGACAACAAACACGTACGAGCATGTTTGAGGAGTGTGAGAGATTGCGGGAGTAAGCTGCCGGGAAGAGGTGGTGCAAGAGACAAGATTGGGGCAAGATGGAGTTTTTGTGATTTTTTTATGAACAACGGAGAGATGTTTTACCTTCATCATACCTGATGTGTAATGATAAAGCTGAAAAGTAAAGCGCCTCTCCTGGAATTCTCAACCACTGAGGAACCACGGAGGACGTCACTTAAATCCATCTTCGGTGGGGTGACGCTGCGGTTTGCTTGGGTAACAAAGCCTAAATATAATGATAAATTATGTACCTACCAAATACAATTTTCGATCCAACGTAATTAGAAAGAAAGCAGAGTGCGGTCCATCTAATTTATTTTCTCGTATGGAACTTCTATAAAACTAA
This sequence comes from Chrysoteuchia culmella, assembly GCA_910589605.1. NCBI lineage: Eukaryota > Metazoa > Arthropoda > Insecta > Lepidoptera > Crambidae > Chrysoteuchia > Chrysoteuchia culmella. The sequence continues at coordinate 22,096,535 of OU342649.1, forward strand.
GAACTATTATCATTAGGCCTATACCCAGCAATGGGTGTTACGGCTGAAACAACGACTAGTATCATTGAAAAAAATCTCATTTTGACGATATTTATTCGGAAACATGCCTAAATCTGTGAAAAAGTAATTATGATGGAGTCCGCACTGGCTGCTGAAAATTTGCAATTTTCCTAGTTTTTTTCTTACTGTCTCCATACAAGTGACAAGTTGGCGCATTCTCAAATAAAACTTGGCAGTATTAAGGTACGAAATACGATAAATTAGTTACACTTTGTTTCGTTTTAATCCATTCTTTGTGTGTTAAGGATAATCTTGGTAGTTGGACTAGCCGAACTGTATAATCACGAACTATAGTTAAAACTTAAAACTATAGTTATGTTTAAATCCTTTTATACTTTTGACGACCTGTTTGGCGCAGGGGTACTAACCCCGCCTTCTGCGCCAGAGGTACCGAGTTCGATCCCCGGAAAAGACAAATATTTGTGTGCATGAACATGTCTATTTGTCTTGGTCTGGGTGTTAAATATGTATATACAAAAAAAAATATAATTATGTTTATCCGTTATCTAGTATCCATAACACAAGTTCTTCATAAAACTTATCATGGGCTAGATATTTGGTGTGATTGTATGCAATTATTTATTTTTTATAACTTTCTGTTCATTTTCATTATTATTTAACGAAGTTTGAACACCTTCCCAAAGTTCACAGTCATGAGTAGACACACATTTTTAAGATGTGCTTTAGTTTCCTCGTAGGTCTAAGCAAGAGTATTTAAACTTATGGTAAATTTTAAATAGAAAAATATTGGATAAAATTAAGTCGGCCACAAGTGAATTCTCAGACGGGAATTGAGTCTCGGTAGCTCAGCGGTTAGAGCATTGAACCGGATTTCCAAAGGTCGCGGGTTCGATTCCCGTCTGAGAATTCACTTGTTTTTTTAAAAAAGTGATAGGTCACCTACTTAATTTTTCCGACGTTTCGGCCAAGTTACGTTTAATACCCGTTTCAATTTTCAAAATTCCACTTTGTTAATAAGGACGACTATACTCAAAATTAAACCATTAGAAACAACAATATTTCATCATCCACTAATCCGAATTAACCCTCCAGTATCAGCGGAACGCGTATCAAAACGTGCTATTTTTAGCGTTAACACTAACACCGAATGCACGCGTTCGATTCCATACAGCACGGATTATTTACGATGTTTTGTGATTAAAATAGAAACAGTGGCCCCGCACGCATTACAACCAACGCAATACAGAATTGTGCAATGGTACACTCGAAATATAATATATTGTACATACTAGTTTGACAGCAACCTTATGCCCTTACGATAAGGGCTAAAGTTAGAATGTAAAATATGGCTTATGCTTTAGATTCGAATGCACTTTGTGTTTTGTACGGCATCGGCGAATGGAGGCGATAAGTCATTAAATGTGAATGTGGGATTTAAAGAGCGTTCTTGTATGCTTTATTGTTATGGCATCAAGGTATATTTTTAGTTCGATTTGAAATAAGTGATTGAAATTTCCAACTTTATTAGACTGCTATGCTACAACATTGAGGTACTTTACAAGTATTTTTTCACCAAATTAAATTCATAAGAGCCCAAATTTTATGGTTTCACACAAAGCCAGAGACTGTTAGTGATCCACTATTCACTCCTTGGTTTGATTAGAGTACAAGTAAATAAACAAATAATTGCATACAATCACACAAATTATCTAGCCCACGTTAAGATTCATAAAGAACTTGTGTTATGGATATTAGATAACGGATAAACATACTTATATACTTTTTTTTGTAAATATATACATAATATACATATTATTAAACACTCAGACCAAGACAAATAGACATGTTCATGTCATGCACACAAATATTTGTCCTGTCCGGGGATCGAACCCGGGACCTCCGGCACAAAAGGAGGGTTTAGTACCCCTGCGCCAAACAGGGTGTCAAACCAGGAAACTGGCTATCTTATCTCTAACTGCTGGAACACAATAATGCTGAATAATTATTGTTACGGCGCGTGTGAAATTGTTGTTATGTACTGGGAATCGAACCCGCGACCTCTAGGTCTTATGACATTATCGATAGTATTGATACTATCGATAGTATTGATACTATCGATAGGTGAAAACGTGTCAATACCATTGAAAGAGTCCATTATCCTAATATTATTATAAATGCGAAAGTTTGAGAGAATGTTTGTATATTAGTTACTTTTTCACGAAAATAACTAGTGAATTGATTTGGATAAAATTTGGTACACAGGTATTGATATAACGTTACTTTTCAGATGAAAAAATCGGTAAAAATACTATCGATAGTTTGGCAAAACTAAAAATAATACCAAATAATTGCGTAGATATTGTTCTTCAGACGTACTAAGTCAAATGTAACTTCGCATCATCAAATATCATATTTAACAAATGTCTAATATTTAAATTAATTTATTGTATATTCACGCGCTTAACACAAAAAAGATATTACGAGATATTATGCTTTCATCGTACGAAAAAGTATCTTAATAAACCCTACTTTTATAAAATAACTAGTCAGAGCAGAGCAGACTAATACCGTCGTAGCTTTAAAACTTTAATTAAAACGACAAAACACGAAAGAGCAACGAGACATTTTAATTAAAAACAAACGGTGTTTGTTATATTAACGCTCAATACGTGTTATCTTTTAAACAAATCCGATTATCACTTCATAACGCTGCAAAATTAAAACGGCCCGGTCGTTTGGACCCGTCATTTACAGGGTTAATTATGTTGACAATATAATTTTGTCGGATAAAAATTAATTTGGTGCATGTGTTCCTTTTATTTTGTTTTGAATGTGTTTAAATAATACGTGACTGCTGTATACAGAATAATGTTGCTACAGTGGCAAATATTTGTAGACGGCTTTATTTTTTGGTTTTTATCTAATATTACATTCCTGTATTTAAACCTTGTAAAAACTTTATGATTTCCCATAAGCTTTGCACTTTATGAGATAGGCCAATTAGTGTTACGAATTAATGAATTTAAACCTAAACTTATCAATATAACATATTTAGGTACCTATTTGATTTGATAACGTTTAAGGGCATTAAAAAGTGTTTCACATAAACATAAACATTTTTTCGACTCTTTCCAATATCAGAGGTTGCGTGAACATCTATTTTAAATACCTAATTAAAATAAAATAAAATAATAATATTCAGGACAGGGAATATTTAGAAAAGACTAACTTAATATAAAGTTGTAATCCATACTAAATGAATATTAATAATGCGAAGGGAACTTTTTTTAATGATCGACAGGTAAATTCTTAGCCTTCATCATACCTGATGTTAAGTATTGATAAGACTGAAGATGGAAGCGAGCCCCTCCCGGAATCCTCAATCACTAAGGAACTGGCCATCTAATCTTTAAGTGCCGGAACACATCAATGCTGAAAACATTGTTGTTATGGCGTCAGACTTAGATTAGATTGGGGTAGCTAGCCAGACGGACTTACAACAAGTCCTACCACCAACCAAACCGAATACAATATGTACCCCCGCTGGGAACCGAACCCGGGACCCCTGGGTCTGATACCGGTGGTTGTACCACTAGACCACAGATCTGTTACTATACAATAAATTGATACTGACCAGTATGTTACTCACAACTTGCAGTACAGAACTCTTGTAATGCGAGAAATGTTGTAATGTACGGATAGATAAGACTTTCCTTGCCATTTGAAAATTGTTTACGCTTACAATAACCATAAAATGTAATATTATAATTAGTATTTTCTTTTTGTGATGGAAATCGACCTTACTGATATGCTACGGTCACTCTTCAATTTGACGTCTCTGTATGAAAAAAAACGGAGAAAAAAACAGCCCTTGACGAGTTTCTTGCCAGTTCTTCTCGTTACAAGGTCTCCCGCCGTAGGGTTTGTGAACCGATGGCGTAGCTTCATTGACGTTCATAAATGCTTGTTACAGCCTACACTGAATAAATGATATTGACTTTGACTTAACGCCCACAAAGCTATTGGAGTTGCAAGTTTAAACTGCAATGGGCAGGCCATATCGCCCGCAGAACCGACAACCGCTGGGGAGGAAAGGTTCTCGAGTGGCGATCACGAGCTGGACGACGCAGCGTAGGGAGGCGACCCACTAGGTGGACAGATGACCAGGGGACGTACCGCGCAAGTGTCGTCGGCATCGCCATCGACTTCATTTGACAGATGGATGTGATATATTGCTCTTAGTAGTGAAGGTGAAGTAGTGAAGCCGCTCTTTGTGGTGCTCTAAGGAGGAGGCCTATATTCAGCAGTGGACTTTTTAATGGATGATGATGATGAAAAGTAGATCTGTGTTTATGATAAATTTTAAATAGAAAAAAAATAATAACTCGGCCAGAAGTGAATTCTCAGATGGGTATGTATAAGTATAAAATTGCATTGAAAAAATGCAAAAATTAAAAAAAAACACATATTGGTGTTTGTTGACTAATTCACGAAAAAACCCTTCACCAATTACTGTGAGTTTTGGCATAGTGATAAAATACACGTGGAAGCTACTTTTTTAACCGACCTCAAAAAAAGAGGGAGGTTATCAATTCGTCGCGTAATTTATTTTTAATGTCATTTAACAAAAAACATATGTAAAACACATGTTACCCAATTTTCACAAAAACAAACATATCAGGAAGCAGAAGAGATCCGGAGAGCATTGGACCGGATTTCCAAAGACCTTGTGGCCGAGTTAATTTTTTCAATATTTTTCTATTTAAAATTTACCATAAGTTTAAGCAAAAATTTCGTCATCAGCCGTTTTTAATGTCCCCACTACTGGGGCGCTGGCCTTCCTTAACCTTAACGTGCCTTCCGAAGCACAGAGGAGCTATAGTAAATTTATGGCCAACCATCCCTTGATCGACCATTGCGAAAGTTGCTTAACTACAACAATGGCAGGCCAAGAACGCAAACCACTGCACCACAGTCTCCTCACTAAAAGTTAACACGGACAGCAATTTAACAGTAAGTATGTAATCTAGAAAATGATTTTATTTAGAACTAGCGGCCGCTCGCGGTTTCACCCGCGTGGTTCCCGTTCCCGTGGGAATATCGGGATAGAAAATATCCTATGTTTATAGCCAGGCTATCTACTATCTGCGTAGCAAATTTCATCCAAATCTCTTCAGTAGTTTGGGAGCCTATTCAATGCAAACAATCAATCAAATCTTTTTTCTTTATATATTAGTATAAAGATGAAGAAAACAAATAATTTAAAATTATTATTAAAATATCTTAACTTCAGTCTTGCCGTTACACTCTCAGCTCTCAACTAAGTTAAGTGTTCCTTTTACAGAACTAAAGAACTCAGCACTTGTGAAATAAAAGTTACATTAACTCAGCTACATCTCAGCGCAGAAGGCGATAAAATTGAATGTGTAAATATGCGCGTACGATGATTGAGAAGCTTCAGGAATGTAGTTCATAATAACATACGCTTTCACACTTTTACTGAGCCGGTACGTTCATATTTAGGGTTAAATATAGAACCAATGTTTGTTTTTTAAGGTAGGTAACTGACGTTTTACAGTGAGTCTGTCAGATATCTAAAGGGATATAAAAAGCTGTTTTCTTTATAACAAAAGCAGATTTATAGTTCTTTTCGTTTATTATGATATATTTAGATTATATTAAAAAAAACCTGTCAAGAGCGAGTTGGGCTAGCGCACCGAGAGTTCTGTACCACCATAATATTTGTCCCCATACACAGACATAAGTACCAAACCAAAAGCAAATAAGTAAAAATTACTTTTTTGAGATTTCTAAAAAGTATGCTATTTAGAGATCATTTTTAAACATAGTTTTTTTTTATATTTTTTTTTATTTTCATCAAGAGTCGAAAACTATGCGGTTTAAAAATATAAAATAAATGATAGCAAGCAGCGCTCTTTCATATGATCCCCTGTCAGTCCCTGTTGTAAAATAATCAATGTATATTTATTTCTCTCTTAATTGCAAAATAGTTGGGCAAACGTCATCTAAAACTATTCCAAATCTTAAGTTCATAGCATTAGTAGTTCCTGACATATCCAGCTGTGACAGACAGACAGACTGAGTCGCACCATAAGGGTTCCTGTTTACCATTTTGGTACGGAACCCCAAAAAATTCAAATATAATAATAATAATAAATAACCAATATTTCTTACACTCACACCAATTAACTAGGTTAAGTAAGTACTGTAAGACTTGTGTTATATTGTGGATACTAGAGTAACGGATATAAATACATATAATTATACAAATATAAGTATTTATGTGTAAAAATAAAATCATACAAGCATTTGCCCCTACCGGGTTCGAACCCAGGACCTCAGCGTAGGCGACACCTTGAAACCGGTGTACGTACCACTCTACCACGGAGGTCGTCAATATAATATCAATAAGATCATTATAATATCCCACTTGTTACTACCGTCGTTTTTAAACAACAGTCATGAGAATTATAAAAATATTGAAGAAAATGTAGGTATTTTAGATTTCACTAGCGTTGCTTATAAACAATACAAATTTTCCGAATATCCACTACGAAAATGATTTTTTTCCCTGTGTCATTTAATATTTATTATGCCGGACACAAAAATCATTAAATTCAAATGCAATATTTTAAGTGAGTAACATTTAATATATCGGCATCGTAGGGAAGTGTAAACCAATAACTCAGCTTCTCTGTGAAGCACAAAGTAATTACTTATAAAACTCTAGTCTGAATAATTAAATTCGAATTTCAATGTCAGATGGATTTACCAATAAATATAGTTGTGAGACAACGACTCAATCCTATGAAATAAAACAGCTTTTACGTATTTCAGTGCACACTTTTAAATTATTTATTAATAACTAAAGAAAAAACTAATGAAAGAAAGAAAGAAAGAAAAATATTTATTGACGCATACAAATAAACATTAAACTTAGGTAACAAACAAAACCATGTTAAAGTATGCCGCCAACTAGGTCCCTGCCTCAGCATAATGTTACAGCGCCAGGAGACTGCCACTGCAACGCTGGTATTCTGGAGGGACCTTAATTGAGGACATCGAACGGACGTGACAAGTTAAACAAAAAAAAAACATACATACAAAGTAACATAAAACTAGATGAAAATAAAACAAAAAGAAGTAAGGCTGTAGGCTAAAAAAACATTTGCCATAGAAAAGAGAAAAAAAAATAAATACATAACAAATCTGAACTGTGATCTGAACCGAACCTGAACTACAAACAAACATAGAAAAAATCAACAATGGGGAAAAATTGTGAAAGTTGTGATATCTTTGGAAATTGTACTATTTGGAAACATAAAATAACAATTTTGGGGGGGAAAAAAAAAAAACATAATTATGAATTACTTATGAGATCAAAAAACATAAAAAGTGATCAAGGTTTGTCTTCCTATTTGTCACAAAAGTTCGGAAAAAACATTTTGTATTAAAAATGGGGGAAGATTTAACACAAACAGACAATGGTCAGTTTTATATTCGTGGCAAGAGCGTTGTTCGCTTCGAGGGTGCCGGAACGCTCTTTCCGAATGGTGATGCTCATTTTTGCATAATATCAAACACCAGGAGGTGAGTTTTAAGTAATCTTTATGTTTTGCAAGTTGATAAGATGCATCTTAAGATGACGCTTAAAAGTGTTTACTGTTTGCAGGTCACGTATAGGCGGTGGAAGATCGTTCCAGCACCGGGAAGCGGCGAACCTAAAGGAACCACGAAACGCTACAGTCCGATGCTTAGTAGTTACAAAGATGTTGGAAATGTTTCTCTTTGGATACCTACTGCAGTGACGGGCCCATACTAATTTATTAAACAGATAATATGGCTTGCCTGTATTTATAATGCCAAATAGAAGAGTGGCCAGATGCAGCCTCCTGCGAGCTTCCATTTTCATCATGTTTGCAGCATTCAAAAAAGGTGTAACATGTGAACGTGGTGGTATATGAAAACAGAAACGTGCACAGGCGTTCTGTACACGCTGAATAAGCCTGCTTGTCTTAACCATGAGACAGGGCCCATAGACAGTGTCACAATAATTTAATCTAGATAGAATCAATGCTTCACACAGTGTGATCCTCAGGTTTTCGCTTAAAAATGGTCTGATTTTATATAGTAATTTAAGTTTATAAAAACAAATGCGCGAGCACTCGGCAACATGGTTCTCAAAGGATAGGTGTTCATCCAGTGTCAGCCCCAGATTTCTTACTTTGTCCGCACGTGGAATCTGTTCTCCATTCATACATATGTTTATATTAGTGCATTTAAACTTACTGATTTTATTTTTGGTGCCAACTAATAGAAATTTTGATTTTTTCGGGTTGACAACTAGACGGTTTGATTCACACCAGTTTGAAATATGAGCTAAGTCCTCATTAACTTTTATTACAGCATTGGAAAGTTCGGAAGTTAGGAATGGGAGATGCAGCTGCAGGTCATCTGCATACAGGTGATAGTGGCAGTGCTGAATGACCTTCACAATGTCAGCACTGTACAAAATGTACAGAATTGGCCCCAAAATCGACCCCTGAGGGACTCCACGGTCTACTGGCAATCTGGAAGAGCACAGTTTTGATCCGTCCTCCTTGATTAGCTCCACATACTGTTGCCTTTGCTTCAGGTAACTATGGAACCAATGATTCTACTGGCAGTTTACAAATTGAGAGGATTTTCGAAAAAGAAGGCTGCGAAGTGGACCGACCTCCACCTTTATGTTTGATATTTATCCAAAATTTAAACTCAATCCTACGAGTATTTCATAACCAAAACTATAATAATGATTATGCGTGTAAGGATAAGCCTAGATGTTACTGACTTAAAATAATTTTTTTTTTGGTTTTTGGAATCACGTAGGCATAAATATATGAAAAATTATTTTCCATTTGGGAGTTTGGAAAATTAAAGTTATTTATAATTTATTTTATTTTATTTTATTTATTCATTTGCCAATAAACATGTTACATTCATGGTTTAGTGGTATCTTAAAAACCTAAATTAAGTTTATCTAGATACTAGGTTCTCAAAATAACTTAGTAAAGAGCAACCAACAACAGAATTATAAAACATAATTAATTTTAAACAATCGGGTAGGTGCACATAAGTATTTATCATACAGAATGTTTGAGCGAGTGCCCATACCCACAAACTTAGAATAATAACGCCGAAGAGTTATTAAGCTAAGCCCACAGAGAAAAAATAAAAATAAAAAACGACGAGTTTCAAGACAGCAGCGCATGCATAAAATCAATCAAACAATGCTGGTAAAATAAAAAGAATACCCACATTTTCTTAATTATACCTAATTTAAACCTCAGCTTTGTTTACGCGAACGGTAGTAATAAGTTACTCGTAGTTTGCAAATGAAAATAATTTAAATTACTTTCTTACTTATTTATCTCAACACGTACAGAAAGCGGTAGATAGGTCTTTTAGAGATAACTCCTTCTTTGGTCACTTAAAGAGGATATTAAAAAGTGATTTTTGCCTACCTCTGCTGAAGAATAAGTAGCAGGCTGCAACTGGCGTGTACTTATCTCTATCGTTCCCAGTCCAGCATGGGATAAATTATGTAGGTAGGTATGTATAAACGCATAGATTGACCCAGCATTACTTAATGCACCTATTCCTAACCTCGCATTGTGTTACAGTGAGTCATTGTTTCACCGGCAATGCCTACGGCACACCGCTAATTGTTATTGGGCTCGATCACCAACTCGCTGGGGTCTAATTGTCCCACTAATTATAGGCGCGTGAAAGGCCTTTTTGTAGGATTGTTGTGCGGTTAGACTGTGTGGTTAGGGCAGACTTTGACGTGTTTGATTTTATTGTGTAATTTTAGAAACTTTATTTGATCATAGAAATACTACGGAGGTCTAACAAGGATGAGGATAACTAGATAGACGCGACTGATTGGGTCTAAATGTCCCACTGATTATAATCAAAGTCAAAATCATTTATTCAGTCTAGGCTGTTATAAGCACTTATGAACGTCAAAGAAGCTACGCCATCGGTTCACAAACTCTACGGCGGGAGACCTTGTAACGAGGAGAACCGGCACGAAATATAGGCCTTTTTATATAACTGTTGTTCGGTTAGACGGTGTTTATTTATTTATTCATAGATTGCATGTCACATTACATAAATTAGGATGGTACATATAATAGGCATTTCAGGTATTATGTGACGCCGTGTGTGTGGCTTAGGGGCTTTGACGTATTTGATATCATTGTATAACTTTAAAAAAATTATATAATAAATAAAAATACTACGAAGATCTAACAAGGAAGATACTAAATGTACTAACCAGCGCTGGCTAAAAAGCCAAGCATTATGCTGAGTCGGTACCGTTTTGGGACAAACTGTGCTTTTATTTTTTTCTGTACTACTTTGTTGTGTCTTATTGTCGTGTTTGACCCAAATAAATATAATTTTCTTTCTTTCTAACTAGATAGACTCAATTGGGTCTAACTGTCCCACTAAATAGGCTCGTGTTTGATTTAGGGTCTTTAGTAGTTATATTATTTGTGACAGCAGTGAAGTTATAATAACAGTTTGTTAAATGCTGACAAATATACTTGCTATAGTTAGATTCACTCGAGTCTTATTCTTCCCACTAATTACAGATGTTCTGTAAGACCGTATGAATGCGTGGTTTAGGGTTAGTTTTGATGTTCGTATTTATTGTGTAAGTTCTTTAGGAGTTATAAAACTTTTTGTGACACTATACTATAGTATATAGATTTACTAGGATTTAAATATGACGATTGACAATAGCCCATTTTAATTTCTATACACATAGTATTACAGTTTCTTTTTTAATAATTTCGACTAACGTGGATCTTCTTAGACAACTACAATTGGTCTTCTATTGCAAGCAGAGCTATTTCCATGTAATCTATTTTCGTATGGCAACGCTGATTTTCATAGAATAATTCCACAGTAAAGTGTATACACCGGAATCTGTATGAGGTTTTCTATGAAACTCTTTCAAATGGAAGTCAATACATTTCACAGTTCAATGTTCATGATTCGTAATTTTCATACATTTACGGATTTTTTAAAGTATAGAGAAATTAAAGCATTTTCATTATCCAGTGGGGTAATTATATATTAACACATCTAACAATATCGCTTGTGTGCTATCTAAATAATATGGGAGCCCGCTTAAATATTTATTTTATTCTGTTTTTAGTTTTTGTTGTTATAGCGGCAACAGTTATACATCATCTGTGAAAATTTTAACTCTCTAGCTATTACGGTTCATGAGATACAGTCTGGTGACCGACAGACAAACAGATAGACGGACAGTGAAGTCTTAGTAATAGGGTCCCGTAAAATTGTAAATCTTAGAACTTGTATAACTTGACTTAGGGTGATCATACAACTTTTGTGCACTATTAATTATTGCTCCAAACGACTAATTTTAATCATGTACCATTTCTTTTTGTTGGTACTTTCAGAAAATGCCCAAAAATAATGATCTCCTTTCATTACATTTCAATAATTTGTTTGAAGTTTAAAGGGTTAAACATCTGAAAAGATGTTTCTATCGAATGCAAGGGTATTAGTAGCATTGATGTGACAAAGCTACAGTGCCTACAGCGTTTTAAAAAAATATAAAAGTATTTGAGAATTTCAACGGCGGTCCGCAAGTCTCGGTAGCTCCGTGGTTAGAGCAATGGACCGGATTTCCAAAGGTCGTGGGTTCGAGTCCCATCTGAAAAATCACTTGTGGCCGAGTTGATTTTTTCCAATATTTTTATATTTAAAATTTATCATAAGGACAAAATGATGTTTGATACAACAATTATCTAATCGACTAGAGCTTTGCTCGAAGCTTTACTATTAAACCACAAAGGCGTTCAAATCACAAAGAGGCAGTTTCCGGTTTTACTCAAGTAAACAAAGAAACCTTGGTTTTATGGCAACCATTTTTTTCAGCTGACAAACGTATTTTTTCAACATCAGCTATGCAACAGATTCAATTTATTCTAACGAAAAACGTTGTATGCTTTGGAAAATCAATTTTATGTGTGAATGTGATGCATGAAGCGCAGACCCATGGACAGCGATGCTAAGCGATAAGATATTTGTTTAGCTATACATGCATCGCAAACGAAACTAAACTAAATGACGGAACTCTTTTCGCTTCACGACCAGTCCGTAAAATGTTGCACCTTTGAAAAAAGTTTCGATATACTACACGACCAAGACAATTAAGCGCATGACAGATGCGGTTTTGCACTTTGGGCAACTGCAGCCCACTTTTATCACCGTACTTTTCTTATTATCTGATTTAATAGCGCTACAGTGATTAACTGATTGATTACCGCTTCTTGAAATTTTGGTTTTTTAGTTAGATTTTTTAAGTTTTCTCAGCTGTCAATCGCCTAATTGTCTTGGTCAGATAGTACCTAAATATAATTTAGTTACTCATATTTTCTAAAACTATCACTGGCATTGACATATTCTGAACATGTATTCACAAGTTCAGTTACAATATAGCTTTTAAAAAAATTGCGGAATATTAAACGAAATGGACACAAATTGTGAGAAAGTATTCCAAGTTCATATTAATGAGTTCTCTGACTTGGTACTAAGAGTCATAATCGCAAAATATCTTATAAATTCAGAACAAAACATCCGGTTTCCTATTTGGAAAATTGGCATATGTTATGTTGCTATGTTGTTATGTTTTTAGAGTACTTTGAATACTGTGAATATTATAGTCGCAAGTTTTCAAAAGTTTATATTTTTTTTAGATACACTAGCTCTTTGACTTCTTCTTCGTTGAATAAGTTACTTCATATTTCTATAGAAACAACGGATTAAATGTTTCAGACTTAAAATTTTACCTTTATGAAGTGAGGGGTATTAAGGTATCTTTTTTATAAGTTAGGTAACTCTACACACGATTTATTTGAAATCCAATAAAAACTTTTGTGTGCAAAGCTAATAGAGAAACAAACAAAAAAAAACAACATCCATTGTTTCTGTGACTATATGTGTCCGGTCAAATATTTCATGTTTGGAATTGGATTGTGCAACTGTTTAATTATAATTGTATGTAAAGATCTGCGGGCTGATTCACAACCATCGGACACGAAATCAAAAACTATGATTTGTCTTTCTCTATTTTGAATTGAGTGACTGTCACAAACGCAAACATTCCGCTGTCGGAAAGTTTTAGAAGGCTTGTGAATAAGGCGGCTGATGTATTTTACAAATACTATTGTTTGAAAGCAAGTGAGCTAATTAGCATTTGTTCAAAAACCATTTCAGATAGCAAATTATTTTTCCTCACTCACCAGTTCTTCATAGTAATTCGCGATCTGCGAATATATCAGCGAGTCGTAATCCATTTTCACAACACTTCACTGTATCAATAAAATTAAAAACACAAATGTCAACTGTCGTCAAACCACGTCAAATCTCGTCAATTCACGTGAACTTTTCTCGCGGACGGCGGTGATTCGTCAATTTCTCGAAACCACTGATTTTTGTGCGCGAGCCCGTCGATTTAAGACGCATTGAACGTACGCTCTGACGTGTTCTAACGTCTGTAAAGCTAAAATAAGACCGAAATTTAAACATCTCAGCTTGCCGCGCATATATATAGAGATGCTGTAACCCCCTTTGATGGTTGGTCGTAAAACTTTAATACAAATAGTAAGCGTGTTGTACGAATTATATATCAGACTTTGATGTATTGGTGATTTTCGATTTGAAATTTTAAAATTGTTGAAAATATTATTTCTTTAAACAAATGGCAGAAATAAGGAGTGTCAAATCTAATCCCACTATTGTGATTGATAAGAAAATAAAGTTATCATAGTGATTATTTATAATACACGTTTTTAATTAGAAACTTTTGTCCTTATGGTTAACAAGTTAAGCTTTTGTTTCTCCTAGACTGTTTGATTTTTTACAGTTTATTTTTATTTTTCAAATAAATTATGCTATTGGCTAGTTGTGAGGTCTAAATATTTCATGAATGTCAACAGTTACAGCAAATAAAGTGTCTCTCATTTTATTTCAAGTTAACTGCTAGATGGTAATGCTAAACGAAACTTTCTATATACAAAGCTCTGTCACACAAAAACTATCGTAGTCACAGGTGTACCATCTCTATAAATTCACTTTCACGTTAGTTAGCAGGAAACTAGTTACGGAGCATACTGCCATTAGTTACTTCGGCCACGTTAAAAACAGCTGATTCCGACGTCTAAAGATTTTATTAAATATATCTGTAACCTCAATTACAGCAAAAAAAAGTTTATTTTATTGACTTTCATTTCTGATTACCTGCTAAAAGTAGTAATGAAACAAAACTTTTGCCTCAAACAAAGATCTGTCACACTCAAACCACCATAGTCACAGGTGTATCATCTCTATAAATTCCCTTTCACGTTAGTTACCAGGAAGCTAGTTACAGCGCACACCGCCATGAGTTACTTCGGCCATTTAAAATCGGTTTGCTTTAAAAGTTCTCAGAACATTTTTTGAAATTTTGTGTAGTGTTCCGTTCCGGTTTCAATTGCTCAGGAGTTCATAACTTTGCTGTTTTAAGCTTTATAGCTTTTAACGTTTTTCATTGGAAATGCATTTCTGTGGTTATAATGATTTCTACAAATACAGAATTAAGAAGTAAATTACTATATCGACCTGCCTTTCTGTGCCAGAGGTCTCGGGTTCGATCCCAGGACAAGACAAATATTTGAATGCGTGAATATGTCTATTTGTCTGGGCCTGGATGTTTAATATTTATATTATGTATGTATTTACAATAAAACAAAGCTCTGTCAAATTAAAACATATATATACATATATATATATATATATATATTATATATATATATATATATGTGTATATATATAAGTAAAAGTATGTTTATCCGTTATCTAGTATTCATAAGTCAAGTTCTTTATGAAATTTAACGTGGGCTAGATAATTGGTGTGTTGTATGCAATTATTTATTTATCAGTTCTAATACAAAACCTCCTCTTTGTTATTTTGTACTTGAACATACGAGTATGTGTCGAATCATTTATTCTGTTTTCCGAAAAATCTCATCTTGACTCTTTAGTTCAAACAAGTAGATGTAACCGTTTCTATTTTACAAATAACTTTTCTTAACTTTGCTTTTACTTGACGGTTTATATAGACATTACCAAGAACATTTTGACGACCTCCGTGGTAGAGTGGTGCGTACACCGGTTTCAAGGTGCCGCCTACTCTGAGGTCCTGGGTTCAAATCCCGGTAAGGGCTAATGTTTGTATGATGAATACAAGCATTTGTACCTGAGTCATGGATTTCTACTCCACATAAATATATGTATTTATATACGTTACCCTAGTATCCCATAACACAAGCCTTACAGTGCTTACTTTGGGGCTAGGTTAATTGGTGTGAGTGTATTAAAAAATATATATATATTGAGTTCTTCTATGTTGTATCGTGCATGGACAGAGCTGCGAAGATACTCAACTTTAGGGAACGTGTCTTAAACCAAATGATGATATATATAATGGAATTATCAACAAAACACAAATAACAACATCATCTAAAATTAATTTCCATCCAAACAGTTTCACTACCAAACAATTAACATCACATGAAATAAAACAAAAAGTTACAAACTACATCGAACACCCACCACAATCCCCAAAACAATATATTTTCCGTGTAACATACGTTACATTAAATAAAAAGCGTAATTGGAACATGCGACGACAGGCTGACACGTGATACGTCACCTAATCGCCTCGGCTGGCGCCCGTTGAAATATTAGCACGCACTCTGCAACGGGACTATGGGAACGGGAAAATATCACTTAATGCTATTAACATAAAGGTTGAAAAGCATAGGCATTTTCATAAGAAATAAACAAATTACTACTTCAGAGATGACCAATATAGGAATAAAAACATTTTATAAAAAAAAATTAAACCGACTTCAAAAAGTAAAAAATAAAACTTTTGGAGTCGGTGCCAGCCAAGGCATTCTACATTGCACTTCTATTAACTATATATTTTTTTGCCTTAGCTAGCTAGCACCGACTCCAAAAGTTTTATTTTTTACTTTTTGAAGTCGGTTTAATTTTTTTTTATAAAATGATTTTATTTTAGATTTTTTAGTTACATCATGTGCCGTTACTTACACAAAAAATCAGCCCATACACAACCATGATATCATCTAGGTAAACGACTACTTGCCAAAACGTGTATGATATTTTTCAGGATTCTAAAAAAAACTTCTGGCTAAATCTCTGTAAAAATTATATGAGACCACACATAAACCATTTTCTTTCAGATAAAAAAAGAATTATAGAAAGTTTCATCAAAATCCGCTCAGTAGTTATTGCGTGAAACTTCAGCTCGAACAAGAATCTAACAATTACCTGGATGATATAATTGTTTCATGACTTCCATGACATTAGGCCCCATATCTCCGAAGATGGATCTCAATGAGACTTATATGGGACCAAATTGATAGTGTACCCGACCGAACAAAAAACCAACTATTAAAATCGGATCACCAACACCGGAGTAATCGGTATACATACATCAGACAAAAAAAAAAAAAAAAAAATACGAGTTGAATTGAGTACCTCCCTCCTTTTTTGTTGAAGTCGGTAAAAATTATTTTAGTAGAAAAAGAAAAATATGTCGCGTAATTCCGCAAGAAAAAATGCAGATGCAGCCCAGTGACACACCTTGCACCTTCACCGACTACTCTACACGTGTTTCGCCCACACACGGAGCATCCTCAGGAGTTGTTAGACCGTGCCAATCTCAGCACCGAGTGAGTAAAATGGCCCCAAACAGCCGTATTTAATGCTTCCCACTCCCCCCCTCCCCGCCCCCAGTGTGACGCATCGCGACTATAAAAGTGAGACAGAGTAATAATTATTGAAAATGTTATAATAAATGTAAAAGTATGATATAAATATGTGATATCGATGGAAGTTTTTTTTTTTTTTTTTTTTTTTTTTTTTTATTATTTATTAATTATGAATCCCTATCACTGTTTGTTTGTCTACAAATACGCAGAAGTGGGGAGGAAGAAACATTTATCTGATCGTTAAGTATGGCTCCATCAACATTATGTTTGATAATTTCTAATTGTTCCAACACGTTCAGTCGTAAACTTTTATTACAAGTATGTAAAACCTCGTAGGAATGCCCATCAGATAATTGGTGACCGGTATCTAATAAATGTTCCGCGAAATGAGATCGTTCTGGTCGGGCATTCCTATAGGCAGAAATATGTTCTTTATAACGTGTTTCAAAACAGCGCCCAGTTTGTCCCACGTATACGGAATTACACTCGTCACATGTTAACCTATATACACCTGACTTCCTGCCAACCTCTGTTTTTTCCTTACCATTGCAAATGGCCCGTCGAACGGTGTTAGTGGTTCGAAATGCCACGTGAACGTCGTTGTTTCTTAAGATTTTTGATATTTTCTCTGAAATTTTCCCTACATAAATCATACTTGACCGATAAGTATGAACAACACGTTCACGCGGCACCGCATATAAAAGTTTAGCCATCTGTTTGTTAATTTTAGTCTTAACCATTTTATCTATCATCCGTCGATCATAACCATTTGCAACGGCAATATTATAAATGGTATTTAATTCTTTCATATAAGATTCATTTGACAAAGGCACCGTCAATAGACGATTAATATAAGAATGAAAAGCAGCTAGTTTGTGTTGCCAAGGGTGACAGGAAGCCGCGGGTATTACTACATCAGTATGTGTAGGCTTTCTATATATTTGGAAACTGTGACGACAATGTTCCCGTGTAATGGTTAAATCTAAGAAATTTATAGAATTATCGACTTCAACTTCTAGTTTAAATTTAATCTTTGGATGTAAATTATTTACAAATGAATAGAAAGACTCTAATTCTTGTCTAGTACCGGTCCAGCATATGAGTATATCATCAACATAACGATAATAATAAAGAATGTTATTATTACCTGTGAAATACCTATTCTCAAAATTGTCCATGAAGATCTCCGCCATCAGAGGTGATAACGGAGAACCCATGGCCAACCCCTCCTTCTGTTTGTAATACCCACCATTGAATTTGAAATAGTTTTGCTGCATGCAAATATTGGTTAAATGCACAATTTCGTTTGCCTCCCCTGGATGAATACGCCTTCTCTCTAGAATATTTGAGAGTATTTTTAGAGTTTCTTGATAGGGAACGTTAGTAAACAAACTGTCAACATCCAGAGAAAGCAAAATAGAATTAGGAGGTAAAATAACATCCCTTATTTTGGCAATTAAATCTGCTGTATTTTGAATACTATATTTAGGATAAAATGATGACTTTTCTTTAATAATATCATTTAACTTTTTTGCTAGCTCATATGCTGGACATCCTATATATGAAACCACAGGGCGCACGGGAACATTGTCTTTGTGTATTTTAGGTAAACCGTACAACACAGGGGCCTGTGGATTCATCGGGGTGATTAGCCGAGAATCAAAGTAATCAAAAAATTATTTTAAACAAAAGACGTTGGATGCGTGTTACTAATAATGTCGATAGAGAACACTGGCGCCCGCTGAAATATTAGCACGCACTCTGCAACGGGACTTTGGAAACGGGAAAATATTACTATATGCTGTTTACATAAAGGTTGAAAAGCGTAGGCATTTTTATAAGATATAAACAAATGACTACTTCAGAGATGACCAATATAGGACAACTGAGTATTGGAGAATTTTGACGATAGTCGGCAAGTCTCGGTAGCTCATTGGTTAGAACATTGGACCTGATTTCCAAAGGGACTCGAACCCACGGGTTCGAGTCCCATCTGAGTATTCACTTGTGGCCGAGTAGATTTTTTCGAATATTTTTTTTATTTAAAAATGTATCATAGGACCACTGATTTAAAAAAAACGGTGGATACGAGTTTCTAATAATGTCGATACAGAACACTAGCGCCCGCTGAATTAGCACGCACTCTGCAACGGGACTATAGGAACGGGAAAATATCACTTAATGCTGTTTACATAAGGGTTTGAAAAGCGTAGGCATTTTCGTAAGAAATAAACAAATGGCTACTTCATATTTTGATAATACGTAAGATGGTCAAACGGAGCAACTGATTTTTAACAAAAGACGTTGTATATGAGTTTCTAATAATGGCGATAGAGAATACTGGCGCCCGCAGAAATATTAGCACGCACTGGGCAACGGTCGGGATTTGGAATGGGAAAATATCACTTGATACTATTCACATAAGGGTTGGAAAAGCGTAGGCCTTTATGAAATTATAAAATAAATTACTATTTTAAGGATGACTACATGGGACAACTGATTTTAAACAAAACATATCGACATATGTTTCTTAATGTAAGGTAACAGATATGAAGTATTAGAACGCATTTTGCAACGGGACATTGGGAATGGGAAAATATCGCTTAACACTAAATAAGGGTTGTAAAGCGTAGATATTTGATGTGAATAAAAAAATCATAACTTCATAATATGATTGGTAAGATGGCGAAGTACATCTTATCTGATTTTAAACGGAAGACCTTGGATAAATGTCTATTTATTATTACGTATTTAATGGAATAGGAAGAACTAATGAGCCTGCGGGATTTTTAAATGTGTAAATGTGTTAAACCTATGTAATTATGGATAAACTATTCTTTTGTAACAAAAATGTAGGAACGCTCTTGAAATATGTACATATACTTATAGAGGAAACTACAGAAAGGCATTTTACTTCAGGGCAGATTTTGCAAATACGAAAGCTCCCCTGATCTTTAATGTTCATTGTGTATCTATGTGGATACCATGTAATCTATCTTAAAGGAGAAAAAAGAAGTTAAAAGAAAGGAAAATAGACAAGTTGCAGTGAATCGATATTTGCCATGCCTATTGTAAACTCAAAAAAAAAAAATTGACTATGCACATCACTGCAGCCAGATGTAGCCCTTGAGAAAAGATGTGAATCTGCGAGATTCAATTTAATCTAACTTTAAAAATAAAACAACTTTGACGGATATAAGTGCACTAATATTACACCGAATATATTTAGTAGTATATTTTTTGGTGTATTTTAGGGTTTTTTTGGTTTCCTGGCGTTTTGGCACCTTTTCAGCAGGCGTGGTCACGGGTTGATAGGTTGACCATGACAGCTGAAAAGAATGCACTTAAATCCGTAAAGTTGTTTCATTTCAATGATGTGTGCGCGAAGAAACTTAACATTTGCCGTATTAATCTAAAAAAAGCAGCAATTTAAAAGTAACAACCGCAGCCGACCACTGCCGGCCGATTTATCGCGCAGCTTATTTATTAATATTTAACCATGTACGATAGCCAAATGCAGCCTGTAAATGGTGAGATTTTAAATGTAATCTTATACATACGCAATAAGCGAGCCGAAGATACTAAAACTAAGCTTATCAAAAACAAAAAACAGCAATTTAAAAGCAACAACCAAAGAGAACCAAAACAAACTGCCCGAAACAGTCGCAATCCGCGTGGCATAACATACATGCAATTCCACAACATAGACCATGAGAGCGCACATTAGACGGGCCAGATGCAACGTGCTCGCATCGAATAAGACATTCGGAGATAAAATGTCGCGCTAAGCGAGACCGCAGCAGACCGCTGCCGCCCGATTTATCGCGCTGCGGCCAGGCACGCACGCGGGTGTAAGCTAAACAGGATTTTGGATGCGGTATTTCGGCAGCCATTTTAATAAGACTTTTATCTTTCATTTCATGGTCACTATGTCTATTTTTTTATGCCTGCAACTGCGTCCAAATGTAGGGAACTCAGTCCCCTATATTTGGGGGCATTTCGGCCCAAAAAATACAGCAATGTTTCCTTTCAGTAAAATGGGCTAACTAAAGGATTTAAGGTAGTTCCTCTCCAGGGCCCATAGGTTTTTTCCACCCTGTATTCTACCAGATGGTGATGTTTGCTGATTCTATAAAATACTGGCGGTCGCTCGCAGTTTCACCCGCGTGGTTCCCGTTCCCGTGGGAATATCGAGATAAAATGTAGCTTATGTTAATCGGGGATCGTGCAGCTTCCCAACGGTGAAAGAATTTTTCAAATCCGTCCAGTAGTTTTATAGCCTATTCAACTCAAATAAACAAACAATAAAATCTTTCCTCTTTATAACATTATTAGTATATTAGTAATAGTATAGATGTGTAATCAGTGCGTGAGATTTTACATTGAACAAGCTATTCTATGACAGTGTCTTACATTAGTGTTGAGGATGGATTTAATTAAAACTCTTGGCTTCACTTTAATCTATATTTAATATTGTATATTTTTACTTATTTTCACACGCACGTATTGGTAGACATTTTTCTGATATAAACAATTGGTTATGACAAGCTAATAAAAACTATAATTTAGAATGGAAACCAAAAAGAATATACACGGCGGTGTAGGTCGCCAACAATTAGCTCCTCCAAAATTCGAGCATCGTTGTACCGCACGCATGACCTGTTGCCATACACACTGGATCCTCTCCAGTGTTTAAGTGAAATATACTCAAAATAAAAGGCAAAGCAGTTATCATTTACATTTTTCAATTCACCGCACGCTTGCCAAGTGCGTGGCAAATGGGTGGTTTAGAAACGATTATGTTGGCAACATTATTGCAAATTTGTTGCGACGTTTCCTTTTTACGAGGCTGTAGTTGCCAGCAATATAATTAGTTTAGGTAATTGTTTACTGTTTTGGGGTTTTAAAGGTAAGTTTTTGGTTTTATTTTCAGTTTAGTCCTTAGCACGGTGTAGCTAACTATGGCGCCATTTTTCATTAGATTGAACCCTCAATTTAAAAGAGATTGAATTCTTGAATGAAGCCAAAAGAAATTTAGTATGAAAGAAATAACTGAAAAGTTGTACGGAATGCGAAAACCATTTTTTTTTAGTGATAACTGGACAGTGTTTGTTAAGCGCCATCGTGTTTAACAAACAGGATGTGGCCTAAGGTGTTGCATGCGTCTATGCATCTACTAACGTTTTTGGAGGTACCTACTTACACCCGAAATTAATAACCTATCTGTAGATACGGAAAGGTGGCTGCGCCATATAATACTTTTTAAATTTCAATCAATATTATATTATTTTTCAAATCACGCATGAATCATACAAACATTATTTATCTATGAACGTAAAACGAAACGCACGAATCCTGACCCCTACCCCTTCCTAAGAAAAAAAAAAAACTTCTTCGATTGGCGATCGAACCGGCTCAAGTCCGCGCGCGCAGATCTATCTCAAATTATTCTATAAATGTGTTAAAATTAAAAATACGTTAAACAATCGAAATATCTGAACAATCAGTGCAGTGTAAAATATTTTTGAGCTAAGATACAACATTAACTCTGGACGGAGACCCGGGAGTGCGACCAGCGCCATTAAGTTATCGAAGGTATTTTCCCATCTTATTCCCGGCCCATCCAATAGGACTATCTGAGATAGTTACCAAGGAAGGATACAGGTTTCGTTGCCTAGCAACCGCGTTATTTTGGTCATATTAACAAAATACCCTGGGCAACTACTACTACCTCAGATAGCCCTATCCCTATCTACAGATAGGCTATTAATTCGGTCGTAAGTCAAGATAAAATAACGTTTGTATACCTACTATTATATAGTGTCTTCGTCCGCAAATATTTATGAGCCGAGGTTCCATTAGTAATACCAATATATTTTACCAAATCACCCGTGCCACATATAAATGTAAGAAAAGCTTTTTCAAGCTATAACATTTTATTGATTTACAAGTTTCCCTCATAATAATATTGAAAATGAATCCATTGGTGGGATAATATATAATACTTGGTCTAAAAATCTGAAAATAAGTCACTTTTTTATACAATCACACCAATTATCTAGCCCACGTTAAGTTTCAGGAAGAACTTGTATTATGGATACTAGATAACGGATAAACATACTTATATACGTTTTTGTAAATACATATACTTACTAAACACCCAGACCAAGTCAAATAGACATGTCCATGCACACAAATATTTGTCTTGTCCGGGGATCGAGCCCGGGACCTCTGGCGCAGAAGACGGGTATAGCGAGTATACCTCAGCGCTAAACAGGTCGTCTTAAGTTGTTTTGATTTTGTTGGAACCTGATCCAGTGAACACACTTTCAATAGTATAAGTGATAAATAACAATCATCCATCCATCATCAGCCTGTGGACGTCCATTGCTGGACATAAGACTCTCCTAGCTCACGCCTATTGTGGCGTTCATAGGAGGCTATTAGCCTACTGCTACCACGCTGGCCAAACGGGTTGGTAAAGGGTTTGTTTCAAGATTTCCTTCTCTCGCACATGTGTTTAAGGCGTCGAGCCTCTTAGTCGACTCTTACGACATCCCAGGCATGTAAGGGTGTGGTGACACTTGTATTCTTAGGCCGTCACCACACGGCCAATTACAATCAAGGGCGTTTTAATTTAATTTGGAAATTCACTTTTTTGTTGATTAGTTATAAATTCAATCGTAGGTTTTAAACATATAAATTACTTTGAGCTCCTATTCTGTATCTTTCTTGCCTTGGTTGGCACCGACTCCAAAAGTATTATTTATTTTTGCTCTTTAGTCCTTGAAAGTCGTTTTTTTAACATAGTTTTTTTAATTGTAAGTTAATTTGATTCTTCGATAGGTAGCGAATTAAATAGAAAACATTCGGAGAAAAGACCATTATCGGAAGTGAAAACGTAAACCAAACCTTAGACTTTTCCGTAAAACATTTACGTAAGCAAATTCGGGAACACCTTCGGGAGTTACCGGGAAACCCAAAAATACGTTATGCGGACGTGAACTTTGTGATATCATAACAAACGTACATGTACAGTCACGTACAGTGACGTAGAAACACTAAGCAACCTTGTCACATTACAATATTGAATGACATTTGTGGACAGAGTGAGTTGTTTCCGTGTGCGTCAATGTGATAAGGTTGTAAAGTGCATATGTCGAAAGCGAATTGTAGAATTCGCCGTTTTATAAAATAACTAGGCAAATTGTAAAACATGATTTTAAAAGCCTGATTGTGGCTAGCAGGGCCCCTACCGCGCGAGTGTCGTCGGGATCGATATCGACTTCATTTGACAGATGGATGTGACATATTGCTCTTATGGTTTGGTAAGTTTTCATTTGTGTCAAAAAGAAGCAGCAATGTGTCACATCCATCTGTCAAATGAAGCCGACTGCGATGCTGATGCCACTTGCGCGGTACGGGCCCTGGTTGCACCAGCTCGCTATATTATAGCACCAGGGAACCTAACAATAGCCTAGAAAGTCTTCTAATCTAAATTGGGAATCATAACAGTACAATCAGCAAATCGGATTTTGTATTAGTTTACAATCTGCCTAGACATTTTTTAAAACGGCGAATTGTACGATCCGCCTTCGACACATACATATCATTGCTCGTGACTGTACACGTGCTTAGCTTTCGGAAGTGTTTTTTTTTTGGTCGGAACTCAAGCAGTAAGTATTTTTTATTCAGGTATGCTATCTACGGAAGACCAGAGCTGTGTCCTTACACAAGGTCACAACTTTGGTCTTCCGTAGCGCCAACGTGTGCCAGTGACAATTTTGCAGCTCATGCATGCCATAAAGATTATTATACTTAAATACCTATAATTAGTGTTTAAGCTGTATGTAGCAAAAGTAAATATTTATTAACATAATATTAACGTTAAATGAGTGTAAACATATCAAAATTGTGTTAAACTTAATAACAACATACTAGTGAAATTAACAGTTGCACCATTATGATATCAATAACATTTTGAGAAACTAGTTACAACCGCAACAAATACAGATGCACAAAATACCGAATGCACGAAATATAGATGTAAGTACGAAAGTACGAGACGGCTACCTGTGTTAGAGTTCTGCAAATGAAGTAAATGCTTTTCAAATTCATTTTTGAAATAATTAACTGTTTTAGAGTTTTTGACCGGCGGTGGTACATTGTTGAAACATTTGGTGGCAGCATAACGGAAGCTGCCACGAAAGGCGGCCGTTTTGTTCTGCGTATGAACCAAACGTTAACTGTTAAACGTTTTAACCGCCTCTGTGGTCTAGTGGTACAACCACCCGTATCAGACCCAGGGGTCCCGGGTTCGAATCCCAGCGGGGGTAACATATTGTATTCGGTTTGGTTGGTGTTAGGACTTGTTGTAAGTCCGCCTGGCTAGCTACCACCATCTTATCTAAGTCTGACGCCATAAAAACAATGTTTTCAGCATTGTTGTGTTCCGGCAGAGATATAAGATAGCCAGTTCCTCAGCGATTGAGGATTCCGGGAGAAGCTCGCTTCAGCCTTCTCATACTTAACATCAGATATGATGACGGCTAAGAGTCTCCACGTCGTTCATAAAAAAAGTGTACCGAAGCATCCATGGCGGTTAGAAAAAGCAATATTTTCATATAAATAGGTTGACTGTCTTTTTTCGATTACACCAAAAAGCAATGTGGCAGATGAAGAGTTCGTCGCGATGCCATGTTCATAAGTCCAAAGCTATTTATTTAAGTCGATATATGTGCTCGCCGTGGGATGGAGTAGCAAAACCTAATACATGCGTTTTGTACACGTTGTATAAGTTTTCTAGAACGTGCGAGCAGACACGCATCAAACACAGTGTCAACGCAGTTTTGAAAAGATCAGCGAGTTACATAGCCTTATCCGAATATCTGTGCATTATAAAAAAGTCGGTTTTCATTTTTTATAAAAAGTTTTTTAATTTCACAATTTTTAAAGGTAGAAAGAAGAGGTCCTGTGCCTACGCTAATAACCTTATGACAACTCCACGTCACCTTTTACAAAATGCTGCTTTTCCCGGTGCAGGGACGTTCTTTACTGAGGAGTTCTCCCGATACTTCATCACCAGCTCCACTTCATCACATGCACTGAGTCTAGCATAAATTGCTTATGAAGCACATTAAAGTAATCGTATCGCTTCTGTGAAATAATAAGTATTTAATTGTTCCGATGACCATTTGTGGTCTTCATCATCAGTTCCACTTCACCAAATGGTGCTTTCCGGAAGCATATGCATAAGTTACTATAGAAAACACCAAAATCGCTATTGGTGTGCCTATATTATTTGAAGAGTTCCCTGGATTTCTTCAGGATCCCATCATCAGATCCTGACATGATGACAATGGGACCACATGGGAAGTATACCCTTTTGAACAAAAAAAGTATTACTCAAATCGGTCCAGCCTTCTTCGACTAATCGAGTAACATACATAAAAAAAAAAGATTCCGTGGAATTGAGAACCTCCTCCTTTTTTTAAAGCACATTTTTTTAAAGAACGGAATGTCTATAAAACAGTTACATAGTTTGCAATAAATAATTTTCGAATCGCAAAGATTCATCCATTATGATTCCTAAGTTACGAGCCTCACAAACATGCTCAAGTGATGTTCCCATGATCTGCACTGAAGGATTTACGAGAATTTACGGGTTTCGCAATTTTTCCTTTATCTGTACTATAAGACGTGTACACGGGAAGTACCCTGTAGCTTTGATTCCCGTGCGAGTTTCGAAAATTTGTGGAAATTTGCGGCATAAACGTCTGTATCTTTTGATTGCTCTGGCATAGAAGCTTGATTTTTTCACAGCTCTAAGGGACAGTAGACCTGAGTATTAGATATAAATTTCAGTTTGATACCTCCACGCGTTCCTGAGAAAAACGGTCTTGACAGACGGACGGACGGACAACGAAGTGATCCTATAAGGGTTCCGTTTTATCCTTTTGAGGTACGGAATCCTAAAAATAACAAAACGTTAACCATTTTCACTTCTGAGTGACGCGTGTTTTCATGGCAATGGTTTCTAGCGGACTGAATTATGTCGGAAACCTTTGACCGTGGATCAAACTTTTGACACGCAAGGTAGGTACACTTTATAGGTTATCTCGTTATAGGTCTGTGGTTTCATCAACGTCACGTGTTAAACGTCACAAGTAGCGATGTGGGTCCGTGAGTCGCGTTGCTCCCGCTCTTAACTCCTCTTGAATTATTACCAAAACCCTTGAGCACTCAGGTATCCTTCAATTCAGTAAAAAGACATGACAAGGGTCCATGCCAAATAAAGTAATTGCGCCTTACAAAATTTAAAGTGAACGTAAAATTAACTAGTAGGTACTTTATATTCGTATCGCGCCGCGGAATTTCGTGCGGAGGCAATTTTATTTTAGGGCATAAAACGATTTTGGCATAATGACTGTATCATCGTAAGCGCATTCGCGTAGAAGAAGCGCCGTTAGTTTTGTATAGGGCCCTTACTCACTGGTTGTTTTTTTTTCTTGATATTATTTTTGAGATGAAAAACGATCTTACGTTGAGCTGAGGTCATTATCTTTTTGAAACAGAAGGCGCAGAAGGCCTTCTTTTAAAAGCCATACCAACTTAGTGGACATACAGTTGTTAAGACTTTTCTACCACTTGCTTCCAATGGGGTTAAATTTATTGATTATTCTTGTAACACCATTATATTGATGTTATAAATTAATACAGAGACAGATTTTTTACCAACTATTTCATTTATACAACGATAATGGTAACTTTAACAATTCTACAAATTCTAGCCTTTATCTTTTTCAAAGTGTCGATTCTATAATGACTCCGATCACCAATCAGACCCCAGACAGAGCTTTGTAAAGCACGTTCCAGCAAAAACGTAGCGCGTACGATACTGTACGTATTTTAATTTTTGATCTGAACATTCTGAACCCTAATCTTTCCATAAAGTCATACTCGTGAGTTCCCAACGTGCGACCTGAATATAAATTGTGTCATTTCACCAAAACCCTAATGGAAAAGCAGATTAAATAATTCAGCTGAAAGAAATTTTGAACCCATAAAGGCATCCATAAATAAAGAGTTTAACACATCGGGGCGTGCGAGCGTTTCCCCATTACCGTTTTTTGTACCGTTTTTTGTACATATTTTTTTTTCTTGTATCTTTTGTAGCTTAAAATATTCCCTATACACAAAAGTAGGTTGTAAATCATTGAGATAAAATTTTACCGAGCTCAATGATTTATGGAGAAATTTTCGGGAACAATTTTTTTTGTTTAACCTTCGCAATCTATTCCGTGGCGGCGCAACGTAACTAAAGATTTTCCGCGAAATTCGAACTGTGGGCTGTAATTTATTATCATTTACTTGGCTGTAATACGGCTAAGTTTGATTAATATGATGCAACTTTGTTTTTAGTATAATGTTGTAATATATTAATATATTCACGTGTCATAATAAATTGTGCTACAAATAATTCACAGCAATAGATGGATAAAAATTTTATGCTCTCAATTTTGGATAAGACCGCATAAATTGTTCCATGTCATTTTAGATGAATATGTTAGGAAAACAAGTGTATATATGTTACAAGTCATAGTTATTCGTGCAGTAAAAAAACAAATGAACACCATTGTTGAACAATACTTTCAATAATTTCAGCACCATGTATTAGTTCTAAAATAACATTAAAAAATCCCTTTTATTGACAAAAAATACCGATTTTTGCAGAAAAATCTAATCTTGCAAATTAAACTTTATTATCATTTATTTAAAGGTTAAATTACAACTAAACTTACCCCTGGTAGTGTCCGTTTTTCATGGAGCGCCGACTGGGCGTTAGACGCGCTCTCCGGGTTGAAATACGTCAGAAACGCACACCCTGGAACAATTAAAATAATCTTTAATACTATTTATACTAATTTATAAATATGGATGCGAAACGTGAACGCTGCAAAGAGAAACGAACGACTGGAGGCCTTCGAGATGTGGTGTTGGAGAAGAATCGAAGGAATTAGCTGGACTGAAAAGAAGACCAATGAGGATGTACTGACCATGGTTGGGGAGGGTAGAAATTTACTTGGGGAGATTGGGAATAGATGGGGAAAATGCTGGGCCACCTGTTACGACACGACAGTTTCATTATAAACATACTGGAAGGGAAAATGGACAGAAGCAGAGGGAGAGGTTGACCTAGAATGAGAATTTGACAAATAAAGGAGAAAGTTAATGTTGCGTCGTACCAGGAAGTGAAGTCATTAGCAGGAAAAAGAGAGGAATGGATAATACACCACCGACAAGAGCGCAGCTCTTAAATTTAAGAAGAAGATAAATAAATAAATGTTTATTTTCAATTCCAAGGTAGTTTCCCAAAAATAGGCGTTGACTTCTTCTATTAGGTACAAAAGCACCTGTGTCGAAGAAGCTCCTATTCCATAACTTAGTTTTCATTATGAGATACCTACTAACTATAAATACTAATGTGAACTTCATCACTATACTAATAGTACAGTGATGAAGTTCACATTTATTAATATACAGAGTGGAAAAAATCTATGGGCCCTGGAGGGGAACTACCTTAAGGTGGTACGACTCCCATACAAACAAACATTGCACATTAATTAGTTCATCATACCTTAATAATTCATAAATACATGTGCAACTAACTCGTCTGAGTTCAGTTATCATCCTTTAATTAGCCAATTTTACTAAAAGGAAACATTCCTTAATTTTTTTAAAGAAACACAACTATTCTACATATATTTAGAGAAAGAAGATTGCCTTGATTACATACTTCTTCTTCTCATCTTCTCAGCCATATAACACCCACTGCTGGGTATAGGGTATAGGCCAAAAAAGGGGGTTCGCCATAATCGCCACGCTTGGCAGGTGGGTTAGTGATCGCAGTATGCCCAAGTTTCTAAGAGACGCCGCTGCCCGTCTCCTGAAGGCTGAGTCCCTTAGTCGCCTTGTACGACACCCACGGGATGAGAGGGGGTAGTGCTATTCTAAGCCGATACTACACAGCTAATTAATTATTACATACTATCCTACCTTATCCTAACTTATATTAAAAATGCGAAAGTGGGTTTCTTTGTCCTTCCTTCACGCCACCAACCGACTTGATTTTGGCATAGAGTTAGTCGAAAGAACGGGTAGTAACGTAGGCTACTTTTTATGTCGATGTTCCCACGGGAACGGGAATCACGCGGGAAAAACCGCGGGCGGAAGCTAGTATTCGATATTCTATACACAACTGAATTGTAATTGTTATTGAGGTCCAATCATGAATAAATATTATATATTCTGTTAAATTTTAATTAAGGAAATAGGTAGGTATACAACAACGCGTTTAGGGCGATGATGGGGTTGCCGCGCTGGCGCAGTGCGTCCGCAATGTTCGCGGAGGCGGGGGTACCAGATTTTTATGCAGTGATGCGCTTACGCAGCGCTTCGTTATTAAGACGCGTGCGTTGCAGCTCCAATATCCTCCTGGCGACGCTGTCTGAAAGGTGGGATTCACCCATGCTGCGAACCTGGGTGGGCTATCACTCTCTCGCTAACGACGGGAGGGCCAGGCCCTAATATTAATGTCTTTTGTTTTTAGATATAGGATACTAACATTAGCGTATATGTTTCATATGTACCTACTAACAAAAATGGAACCAGTTTTCTGAAATAAATGTTATTATTATTATTATTATATTATAAAAATTTTTTTGCGTATAGAATATCGAACATGCACTCACCATTTGCACCAAACTAAGGATCCTCAAATTCTAAGATCCTTTGTCGATCAACTTAAGAAGTCATTTCCTATCACTCCTTCCTAACTTATAGATTTTTTATCCCCTTCACTCTCTCCTGACTTTATGGTCTTTTTTTCTCCCAATCACTATTTATGTATATTCATACATAAATAGTGATGAGGAGAAAAAAAGTAAAAAATATACTTACTTTTTATCTTATTTCAGTTTATTTTTGCACCCATTCCCCTACTATCCTTTATCTATACTCTCTGTCACACAAGGTTGCCTGGAAGAGATTGCTATGTAGCAATAAGGCCGTCCATTGTGTGTTTACTGTCTTATTTGTATTGTATTTCTTTGTAACTATTTGCTATAAAGTTTATTATTATTATTCTTCCTAACAGGAATAGCTTATACCTTCGGCGCTCAATATTGGGCTCGTAAGATAAAAATAGCCTTATTAGTTATTAAAGTTGAAATGCAAAGTAATTTTCATTGAAATGAAGATAGACAATAATAATTCTAGACACGCTCATAAATTAATTCTGAAAGAGAATCCTAAATCTGCTTGTTATGTGAACAGTTGTTTAGTAATGTGTGTCAGTATTTTCAATAAAATTCCTCGTGAGTTTAAAAACCTACGACCTGCATTATTTAAAAAGATTTATTAAAGTGGCTTGGCAAAAATAATTTCTATAGCCTTAAACCGTTTTATGACCAGCGAAATTTCTGACTTTAAATAATAATAAGTAACAATAATAATGATATTTACTAATAATCCAAATTTTAATAATAAAAAATATGTTTATCTAATAAATAAAATTCTCGTGTCACAGTTTTCGTTCCCATACTCCTCCGAAACGGCTTGACCGATTCTCATGAAATTTTGTGAGCGTATTGAGTAGGTCTGAGAATAGGCTATCTATTTTTTATCCCGAAATTCCACGGGAGCGAAGCCCCAGGGCACAGCTAGTAATTATATAAATATTCTTAGATTGTTCATTATGATATTGACAATCACATTTCACATGCCTTATGTTAGGTAAAATAGTAGAGCATTGTGTTTATACCACAACCCTATTTGTTGGAAAATAACAAAAATCTAAGTCTCATAATATATCTATTTAGTAAATTGTCATTCTTTCATATTTTCAATCAATCTGTATAATTTATATGTATCCTATAATTGTATAATGTAATCTAATAATCATAGATAATCACTGTATGTTAATTTATTTTTACAGTAATTCTATAATCTTATGTTATTTGATTAATGTAAATTCTATTGCATTTATAGGAATACTTTTCTTGTATAATTTTCTTGTTTAATATTTATCATAGTAGAAAACGAAAAATATGTCGCGTAGTAAATATGTGTGGGCGAAACACGTGTAGAGTAGTCGGTGAAGGTGCAAGGTGTGTCACTGGGCTGCATCTGCATTTTTTCTTGCGGAATTACGCGACATATTTTTCGTTTTCTACTAAGATATGGATTTCCGCCAAGTAACGCCTGATTCTATCAAATAATATTTATCATTTAAAGAAAATTTATTGTCAATGTTTATTGTAGTTATGTTTTTTTTTATTTTTTTTTCTTCTTATGTTCATCGCATCGCATGATTTTCTGTGTGTACACGTATTTGGATGTCAGTCTTGTTCGAAACTTGCATTGCTCTCATTTCATGTTGTTATTGACTGTTATCTGTTGTATATAACATAAATAAATAAATAAATAAATAAATAAAAATCATTTATTCACTCTGTTTGACATTCATTAGCTTATCTGTATAAGATCTCATAATAAATCGAACCGTCGAGCAGTGAACACCTCTTTTCTTGTTCTCCCGCGGTCACATACCCACACTATTTACTCTATTTTATGTCAATAAATAATTTCTTTCTTCTTTCTTTCTTTCTTCTTTCTTTCTTCTTTCTTCTTTCTTTCTTCTTTCTTTCTTCTTTCTAAGAATAGTCTTAGGCGATTCTTAAGTTTAGTGCACAGATTCTCATACAAAATATCTCTCGTTTATTATACAGTAAACGGAAAGAAACACATGGTAGAGGGGCTGATCTAATTTATTATTAAAAGCTTTAAGCTCTTCCTCCAATTTAATATATAAAATAAAATGACAAATTGGCTTACTACAAAATATCAACAGCCAGTTGAGCATAAAAACGCAATGAAATAATTTCAAATTAATTGGTCACGGCTCGGAATACGGCTTTCATAAGTATATAATGGTAGGATTACACGTGCGGGTTTATTCGGATGCCGAACGACGCCGGCGTAATCGAATGGGAATGGATAAACGATACTGTCGTTAACCGTGCTTCGTTTATTCAAATGTATATACTGCTTACTTTCGGACGCGAATTTGTGAGCGTAAACCATTATTGTGTGGGATTGGGTTTTGAATTGTGATTAATCTGTAATACAGCCTATAATAAAGTATCTAGCCCACCAATCCGCAAAGGACCCGCGTGGTGGACCATGGTCAATTCTCCTAATCCATCCATAAGAAAGGTACCGAAGCCAACAAACCAATTTCTCATTGGGCCCGCGTGGTGCGTCATGGCCTATGCTCCCTATCCACCCATAAGGGAGGCCAGTGCTCCAGCAGTGGGGACATTAAATAACTGATGATAATGAATACCTACGTAATGAATACAAATAGCCCATGAGGATCTCGGTGGCGCAGTGTTTAGCGTTAAGTTTTCGGTCTTCGCGAGCAAACAACTTTCGCAACGATGGGTTAAGTTATTTCCTCCTCCGTGCTTTAGAGAAGACGGTTTTTAAGGAAGTGAAAATAATGTATGTTTAAAGAAGATGTAAGAAAAAAAATATGAATATAATTATATGAATTCATCTGTACTTATATTATAAAGCGGAAAGATTTTATTGTTTGTTTGTTTGTTTGCAACGAATAAACTCAAAAACTACCGAACGGATTTGGATGAAATTTGGTACACTGATAGTAGATAGCCTGGCTATGAACATATGATACTATTTACCCAAATATTCCCACGGGAACGGGAACCACGCGGGTGAAACCACGAGCGGCCGCTAATATTTTATATATTCCGCTAGGCGCAAATATACGAATCCACTATTTATGTGGTATGGTAAAACCGCCAAACAACCGAACCGACAAAAACATCCTTAAAAGCCCCTTCTCATTGTGCTTAGGGCAAGTTTCATCGTTCGCCGAGGGTTCTAAATCGAAAACAACACCAAGAAAACCAATTTGATCGAGGCCGATATTCAAATTGTTCGCAAGACTTTCGGAAAATAGACTAAAATTGCCGCGAGGAATATTCGCGATGGGAACTTGTGTACTAGAATTTGTTTCGAGGGGTTCGGTCTAATGTTCATAGTTACATACATTTAACCGCCTCTGTGGTCTAGTGGTAACAACCACAGGTATCAGACACAGGGGTCTCGGGTTCGATTCCCAGCGGGGGTACATTATGGTATTCACTTTGGTTGGTGGTAGGACTTATTGTAAGCCCGTCTGGCTAGCTACCACCATCTCATCTAAGCCTGACGCCATAACAACAATGTTTTCAGCATTGTTGTGTTCCGGCAGTTAGAGATAAGATAGCCAGTTCATCAGTGATTGAGGATTCCGGGAGAGGCTCGCTTCCATCTTCAGCCTTATCAATACTTAACGTTAGGTATGATAAAGGCTAAGAGCCTGACCGACGTTCATAAAAAAAAACCATAATGCATGCCAGAGATAAATATGTTAATGAAATATTAATGCCATTTTTTTTAAATTAACTTAAGATCAACAATGGCCTAAACAATATGACAAATTGGTTCAGCCAATTCTGAACTCAACAGCTCACGTCTTTAGGTCCAAAAAGTTGAGAAATTTGACAACTGTTGCAGGTACTTTAAAAGTTTAATTAATATTTATTTATAAGTATCAGGTCGTTAACTATGAAACTGCCGATTTGTATGAAGATTTTCAAAGAAATTTCGTTTTCCATACTAACCATTTTTGTTATAGTTACTACTGCAAGTGCTAATGCCACAAGTTTTTAATGAACATTCATTCTTTGAAGAATAAGTAATCTAATGCTATATTTTTATTTAAAAACTTATAAATAATTTATAAATAATATTATATAAAGTAGTAAATTTTGTTGACAAAAAAAGGAGAACCTTTCGAGGTATTTTTTATCGTATAAGAAAGGAAATTAATAACCATGAGATTAATTATTATTGATCATTATGATCTTAATTTAATATAAAGAAAGAAAGTAGTAAGAAGTAGTGAGGTTCTCTAGAAGTGTAAGAAAAAAAACGGCAATTTCATACTTTAATCCCTATTATTTCTATTTATACTTAGCCATCACGTGACTCCTAAACTTGTCTATACTTATATCAAACACTAATATAAAAATATATATAGCCATGATAAATAATATCACATCAGCTTTTGCCTTTTTAATTAAGTAAGTGAATTATATTCTTCTCATTAATAAACCAAAGAAATAAACAAAATGAATTCCAGTTGCATTAAAAAAAATCGGAATAAGCAATGATTTATGAAAGTCACATTTGGGATGTAATAGAAACGTGCAGTGGAAAAGATATACGAAACATATTTGTGAGGCAAAATGTGGAGTTGGAAAGAATGCTCTTTATCCCGGAATAGAAGCAGGGTCCCGGGGGAGGAGCGTTGCCTTTCACTTTAGATTTTAAGGTGTGGGGTTACGATAATGGGTTTTGTGCAAATTAAATTAAATATTCTTTTAGGAAATAAGGATACAAATTAATTGGTCTTAAATAATATAGTAATGTATTTCGAAACAAAATATACTATTAGACAATTTGATAACATCTCACTCGTATTATTGTATTTATCAAAATGCTTAATTGAACAGATAATAAAACATACAATAATAAAATAAAAAACCTAAACAAATACACTTTGTCCTGGATAGGGTCAAATCCCGAAGTTCAGTAATAAAGAAAAAACGAAAGAAAGAATAGGAAGAAATAAAATTAGATAATAGAATTAGAAATAGAATTAGAAGAAACAAAAAAAGATAAAATATAATAAACTTACACTATTAACATACTAGTCGAATTGGTTCCCAACCTAAACCTATTGTCACAGCAAATGTGACGCTGATTTACAGGTGAAGCCAGTAATAAATAAATAGATAGCACTCTCCACAAGTACAAGCAAATTAAAAGAGGCGATATACATTAATTTAAAAAAATACTCAAAAAAACTCTATTACTTAAACTAATTACACCTTATTGAAACATTAGAAAATTGTTATAAAAAAATATCATGATGATCAAGTATATGGTAGCCGAAATATGGTCATGCAATATTTAGATATTTTTTTTATATCTAAATATTGCATGACCATATTTCGGCTTCATTTTTATTATTTTATGCATGAATTATTATTTATTTAGGAAGAAGCAGCACGTAAATCAGTGTCTCATGCGATGTCTACTTGTAGCGGTATAGAGGTGTCCATTTGCAAGTATTTATCTTACTTTCGAATAGATTTTTTACTTTTTTAAGAATTACATATTTTTTTTATAATATTATAATGCGTTAAAAATTATGTTATTTTGATTCAAAAAGTAAAAGAGACGAAACGACAGTTCCCGAGGGAGCCTACCGCCATCTCTTAACGCAGTATTGTTTCAATCTTGCTATGGTATAATTCATAATCCACATAAAGTAAGCTAGTTTTTCGACAGCACTTTTGTGATGTCTTCACTCAATCATCTCCTGCAAAGTATGGAGTGTGGCAATACTTGACAATTGCATTAAAAACAAAACGTTCTTGTCACATGATGGTTTCTAATAGATGTTGGTAAGCCTACAGGGATCGTGGTCACGGGATGACATCACCAGGTTTAAAAAATACTAGTAAGTATTCAAATCAAGTTGCAAACTTGTCCTCCCTTGCGATGTCTATAGGTTGGTCTACATTTTCTGTAATTTCAAGTCATTCCTTACAACTCGGAGGCGTTGCAGAGCGCAGTAGCGTAGATAACGTCGGCTCGGAAATAAAAGCCGGCTAACTGGTAATTAGAGGTGGGTGGTTCAAGGCGAACCGCATAATTACTATATGCTTTATACCGCCTATATATTTCGGTGTATAATCGAAATTGCGGAAAGAAAATTCGATTATTCTCTTTCATGTCTAAAGCTGTCAGACAAATAATGTCTACCGCGTGTAAAGATTGAAGTTTAACAAAAGAAAACGCACAAAATTAGTTTTTTTTTATCTATCCTAAGTACCTATTTATTATAATATATTCTATTCCTAATCCTAACCAATATTAGAAATGCGAAAGTGTGTTTGTTTGTCCTTTCTTGACGCCCCAAATAAGCAACCAATCGACTTGATTTTTGGCATAGAGTTAGTTTAATGGACGGAGGGTAACACAGCCTTCTTTTTAACCCGATATTCCCACGGGAACGGGCTTGGCAGGCGGGTTGGCGATCGCAGTATGGCCAAGTATGTAGGAGACACTGCTGGCCGTCTCCTGAAGGCTGAGTCCCTTAGTCGCCTTTTACGACACCCACGGGATGAGAGGGGGTAGTGCTATTCTAAGCCGACACTACACAGCAATGTGTACATCAAACTAAATAAGAATATGTGAAAATAATTACTGGGAAACTACTTTTATTTTTCGTTTAAAAACAATGGGTCTTATTTATACACGCAAAAAAAAACGCGTGCAACAATGTGTGCGTGTGTCTAGACAGTACGAGTAGACGGCCGGGATTTAGTTTCTTTGATTGGTTTTGATATTCATTGCGTTTTTGTAACTTAAAACGATGATCTTTAAAAATAAATATTGACTTTGATCCTAAATAACTCCTAAGGTTCCCGGATTTGGCCCCATACAAGAAAATTATAGTAAGGATGGGGAGAATACGTGGTTTTCGTTTTCGTTACGGGTCTTTTAACACCCTGTATGCTATAAATAACTAAGTTATGCAAAAGATGAAAAAAGAAGCAGAATGTGAGAATGATAAAGAGGAAAAAATTATCACCAAGATACCAATTATTTCAGTTTCTGTCAATAACACTGCGATCACTCTTAGTCATAAGAAAGGATAATATGCGCAGATGGGGTTACAGCTCGGAGAGCGCTTGTCTATGTGGCATTTCCCTCAAGACAAAGACGCAACTTGTGTCCTACCCAGCGTCTACGGACACCCGTATACATAAAGTGAAGACTTTTACAATGCTACTGAAAGTGCCGTTTCGATGACTGAACTTTTATCCTGACATCTAAGCCAATCTTCGCGTCCAACTTACCGTAGTGTCTCAAGACGGAAGTCTATGACTAGTGTGTGTTGCCAGTGTTGACTTACGGTAGTTAAACGTGGTCACTAACTATGGGTCTGATAACAAGGTCAGCCAGCGTGCAATGGAGAGGGCTATGCTCGGAGTTTCCCTAATGAGGAGATTTGTAGGAGAACTAAAGTAACTGACATCGGTCGAAGGATTGCTCAGCTGAAGTGGCAGTGGGCGGGACACATAGCGAGAAGAACCGATGGCCGTTGGGGCGGAAAGGTTCTGGAATGGCGACCGCGCACAGGAAGACGCTCCGTGGGTAGGTCCCCGACAAGGTGAAGGTCGCGGGAAGCCGCTGGATGCGGACTGCGCAGGACTGATCGTTGTGGAGATCCTTGGGGGAGGCCTATACCCAGCAGTGGGTGTCATGTGGCTGAGACAACGACGATCTAAGCCAAAGTCGACACGCCAAGAAGGAGAAAATATAAACTACTAGCTTTCGTCCGTAGTTGCACCCGCGCGGTTTCCGTTTCCTTGGGAATATCGGGTTTTTTTATGAACTACGGGGAGACTCTTAGCCTTCATCATACCTGATGTTAAGTATTGATAAGGGTGAAGATGGTGGCGAGCCTCTCCCGGAATCCTCAATCACTGAGGAACTGTCTATCTTATCTTTAACTGCCGGAACACAACAATGCTGAAACACTGTTGGTATGGGTGTCAGACTTAGATAAGATGGTGGTAACTAGCCAGGCGGACTTACAACAAGTCCTAGCACCAACCAAACCGAATACAATATGTACCCCCGCTGGGAATCGAACCCGGGACCCTTGGGTTTGATACCGGTGGTTGTACCACTAAACCACAGAGGCGGTTAAAATATAAATATGGCGGATAAAAGTAGCCTATGTTACTTTCCGTCCTTAACTAACTCTATGCCAAAAATCGAGTCGATTGATTCCTTATAGCCTGAAGAAAGGACACGACCTGTTTGGCGCAGAGTTAATAACCCTGCCTTCTGCGCCAGAGGTTCCGGGTTCGATCCCCGGACAGGACAAATATTTGTATGTATGAACATGTCTATTTGCCTTGGTCTGGGTGTTAAATATGTATAATGTGTTTACAATGTGTTTACAAAAAAAATGTATATGAGTAAGTTTATCCGTTATCTAGTATCCATAACACAAGTTCTTCATGAAACTTAACGTGGGCTAGATAATTGGTGTGATTGTATCCAATTATATATACCCCTGTTTTCTCGTGGTCCCAAGATTTTGTCCCTTTAATGCGACCACGAGAAAACACCCATATTTACTATTATCGTAGTTGGGATTTGACATCATACTACTCTTAACCTGACTATTCACCAGCAGTATGTGTGTTACACCTACTCGTAGTTAGCTTCCCCGATGCAAATTGTAGCCACGTAAATTAGCACCGGGTCTAATTCGCGTACCATTGTACTTATTTGAATCGTCGCAATCAGTTGTTATGGCGCCGTGCGTTTGCAGATATCTCGGATACTGAATGTTTGGTGTTCGGTTCGGTTTAGGCTGTTGGTTCTGAATTTAGATTGGATGAATCCCATTGTACGTTTACCTGCGAATGTTAATTGCGTGATTTGAATTTTTAATGGAATAATTTCCATGTTTAGACGAATCAGGGATTATTATCGGGACTATATCTGGGTCTACATGGGGACTACATGGTAAATAACCATTTTTCGTAACAATGATAGTGATTCTTACTAACCTGATGTATAATTTCAATTTGTTTAACTGTATTCGAGTAATCGTTGAGCAGACTAAAAAAATACGCGGTAAAATTGATAATCTCCTTTTTATTTGAAACTGGTTATTGAAGAGAGCAGATATATACGAGTTTTAATTAACTTATTTGTATGTTAGCGATATCTCAAAATCAGATTTATTTTTCAGCTTTGTTTATGTGCAGTGACAAAGTTTTTTTCTATTTTTTAAGTTTAAGTGCGCTATGCTATCACGAACTTGCAGGCGGTCGCTAAGTTATTCATAAAACAATGCCTCAAAATATAAATAATATAATTACAGCATTTACAATATTGAAACAAAGTGTCAACGTATTCATAAATGTCCAACAAGTTTAGGTCGATTGCTAGCCTAATTTATGGTCAATTCCACCTACACACGACAAAAAGGTTAGCCGTGACCGTACGAAAATGGCCGTGTATTTCCACTGAAAGCTTAAAAATTATGACTTGGCAGCATCGAATGGACCGGAAATGTATAGGCGCAGGAAATGAACCGGTTAGCGCAATCCAAGATGGAGGCAGGAAGGGGCCAGGCCGATTTATTCTGGTTGCAACTGGACCGGCGGATGAATACGACACCTAGGCTTAGTAATCGCCTTTTTGTTTAATGACTCCCTTTCTTTTTGCGTGATGAGTAAAAGAGATGCACTAATAGCAAAATTTAAATTCAAAATCCATTATCATTTATTCAGTCTAGACTGTTACAATCAGCTGTGAATGTCAAAGCAGCTACGTCATCAGTTCACAAACCCTTTGACGGGATACCTTATGACGAGAAGAACCGGCAAGAGACTGTTCGTCGTCACCACTGCTGGGTATAGGCCTCCCCCAAAAGGGGGGGGGGGGGTTAACCATAATCACGCAATCGTCATTAACGCAGACAAAACAAAGGCAATCCATATCCATTCCTCACATAATAAAACTTCATACACACCTTCCATCGCTGCACATGTACACGTATGCCTACACAGCAGTAGTAGCATGCAATGCTCATGCCCGCGAATAGAATTTGTACCCCAACATAAGTACATAGGACTCATAATTGATTATAGATTTAATTGGTCTCCACACATATAATATATTTGTGATAGGTTGCGGGCCATAGCCTCAAAACTTTCAATACTACGTTATAAACTTCCTTATACTACATTAAGGATTTTGTATATGGCATTAGCTGATAGTATAATTGGATATGGCTTAAGTAGTTACGGCCGAACTTTCAAAACACATTTGCAGAAAATTATTAAGCTACAACACAGGTTATTGCGTCTAATAGTTCCAACTAAGATTCAAATCAAATTAAAGGAAAGCGAGACTAGCTTATTTGAGCATTGTAAGGTATTAACGGTTTACGATAAAACTAAGTTGTCCATCCTAGTCGATGAACATTGCAATTGTTTTAAATTAATCACTTACACGCGTCCGTCAAACTTAAGAAAAGTACATAATAAAAAGTTCAATATACCTAAATTTAGAAATTTTTACGGGAGACGAAATTGGAAATGTTTGTTACCGGATTTGCTTAACGAAATGAGTGACGATTTTGTTCGGAACTATATAGAAAAGAATAATTTTAAAACAGTTGTTAAGAAATATTTTTCGGATAATATAGTTAACAAATAGCAAGTCATATAATGAATGTGTTATTATA
The DNA here is from genome assembly GCA_910589605.1 of Chrysoteuchia culmella. Taxonomy (NCBI): domain Eukaryota; kingdom Metazoa; phylum Arthropoda; class Insecta; order Lepidoptera; family Crambidae; genus Chrysoteuchia; species Chrysoteuchia culmella. The sequence goes on from OU342649.1 coordinate 22,137,917, forward strand.
CAAAAATCACATGATTGTAACTATAATTTTTTGTGTATAAAAAAATAATCTACTAATCAAAATTTCTTTACTAACTACAATATGTGTTTCTTATTAAGTTATAATACTTAAAAAAAAACATGTACTTATATTTTTTATGTTTTCTAACAATTTATTAACATTTTAAATTTGTTATATTTGCTGAACTCCTCCGCCACAGTTAAAGCCGAAACGGCTTTTGTAGCGGTGTGTTAATTAAATATCATGTATTTTGTAATACTTTTGGTCAATAAATGAAAAAAAAAAAAAAAAAAAAAATAGCAGTTCAGTAAACTGCCTGGATTAATGAGGTCACACCACCCCTCATAGTTTTAAAGATCTCGGTGGCGTAGTGACTTGCGCGCTCGACCAGTGCTTAGTCCAAGTTTCTTCTACTCACGGTCGACCGTGAGCGCGTTAGTTTTTTGTATGGCGTTAGTGTAGTCCGTGGCGTAATCTACTAAATGGCGGGCCGCTGATCATACAATAATCGTTAATTCATATAAAAATCGACGCGTTCACACCGTGAGTAGAAAAAACTCGCACTAAGCACTCTGCTTTAGTGGCGGTTGAGAAACTTTCGAAATAGTTAGTCACGGGATGAATGACCAAGAATGTAATCTCGAGCTAATAGGAAATGAACTCGTTACCGCAATCCAAGATGAAGGCAGGAAGAGGCCAGGCCGATTTATTCTGGTTGCAACTGGACCGGCGCACTATGGGAACCTGCCTAAGTAAGCCATCTCATAAATCTATTTCCTAACTGTGATACGAAGCATCAAATTATAGCTAAAGAGTTACTTTGTTATAATATATGATTTAAGTCTCTGACTCTTCGTATTTTATAAAAAAGAACATTTAAAGTCAGGAAATGAAAAAAAAACAAAAATAATAATATGCTGGCAGAAAAGAAAAGTGAAATAAATATTTTTAATGAACCGGCACACATAACAGCCTATTGAAAAGATGAGACTCTTAGCATTTTTATTGAATTAAATCTGAACAAGGCACAATATGAAAACATGAGAAATGTTTTAATAGCAAAGAATTGCTTATTGTTTTGCTTCATACAAGTTGCTTCGTGAAGATAAACGAATGTGCTATCCACCAGAATCAAGCATAGAAATTACTAATATCAAGGCAAAAGTCGAGCTGCAAGACCAATAAAGTTGGTTCAACCCACTTAACTTCATATTCCAAATGGATCAAGCGGACAAAGTGAATACAAGCAAGTTCTACTTGAAGAGAGTGATACTATTTCAAACTCTAATTTATTTATATCATCCTTAGTGCCCTTGAGACTTGTAGATACAAATACTAATGAAGTTTTGTGGAATAATCCTGCTCCATCATCAGTAAGATTTTGCCGAGCAATATCATTGAATTTTCAAAAGAAACGCATGAGAAGACAAAAAGCGTAGTCGACGCAATAAATGCTCAAATTTTAGCACTCAGTCCTTCCCTGGTCGATCATAGTGGCGAAGGTATTGAAATAAATATACGTTATTTTTAACTATGATGATATTTTTTCATTACCTATTTTTTGGCAACTATTATAAATAAACTTTTATACACAAATTATACATAATTTAAAAGCAAAGATATTCAAGATTATCAGAAAAAAAATCATGATGATATCTTTATTAATACAGGAGTTATAGATTTTTGAGATGAAAATGAGTCAAAGTTCCCATAGTGCGGGGGATGAATACGACACGTAGGCTTGCTATTGTTGTAGGCCTTTTTGTGTTATGAAATAACCTGTAAACAGTACCTATTATGACCTCTTTCCGGTGAACTAACTTATGCAATGGTCGGTCACGAGATGATTGACTTAACTCGAGCTCCTTGCTTCAGAAGGCACGTTACTATCATGTTGCAATGCTTTGTATGCAAATGCTACGGACCATCATTATCATCCCAGCAATGGGTGACGTGCAGCTGCACGTCATCCATTGCTGGGTATAAGCCTCTCCTAAAGATCTTCACAACGATACGTCCTGCACTGCTTGCACTCAGCGGCTACCCGCTACTTTCACCAGATCTTTAGTCCAGCTTGTCAGAGCGTCGACCGGTGCGCCGTTGCCAATTTAGAACCATTTTGCCACAATGGCTAGCGGTTCTTATCGCTATGATACGATACGTGCTCGTAAAATATTGACAAGAGTGTACGTACGTCGGAGCCCGTGGGGAAGTGGTTCGTGCGCTCGGCCTGCGATTGTTCAGGTTAAGCAACTTTCGCAATGGTCAGTCACGGGATGGATGACCATAAATTTACTATCTCGAGCTCCTCCGTGCTTTGGAAGGCACGTTAAGTAGTAGTTGGTTGCATTTGCAGTCGTCTAAACCCACCAATCCACATTAGGCCCGCGTGGTGGGTCATGACCAATTCTCCTTATTATCCACCCATAAAGAAGGCCAGTGCCCCAGAAGTAGAGACATAAAAAATGGCTGATGGCAACCTACGTGTAGGTGTGCCAAATTAAAATGTATAGATAATAACAATACAGACTAAAAGTTCTTAGTGTGCTTTGACGTCGCTTTTTTAAATATTTATTTGGATACAAATACAGAATGTACCTACCTATTCATTTTTATTCTAATTGTCCTCGAAAACAGATTTGTAAATCATAATGCCCAAATAAACAACAAATACAAGAGAAGACTTTCAACAGAGGCATTTCGCAAACATTATTCACTGCTAATAAAACCGACGGAGAAACAACAGCTAACTTTATTTTAATGAGAATATTCAAACTTATGAATTCAGAATCATTAATGAGGAAAAATTCCTTAAATAAAAAAAAAACCCCAAAGTCTATTGCGGAAACTTTCCTCGGAGCCGTTGCAAGACGCAGCGTTGCATCTTCTGTTTAGCAGCATCAAGAGAACTTATGGTCATTTGTAATTTACTGCAATATAAACTCTACGTCACCGAATTAGAACTGAGTTTGGTTCACCCAATAAAACAGCGTAAGTCTTTTTTTTGATTTTATGTTAAAAGTTCCCTTCCAGGTTTACATTGTTGCCTGAAATTAGTTCCAGTTGAATGTCAGAAGAGATATAAAGTGTATTCAATCTGGTTCACAGCATGTTACTGAAGATTTCGGGAGTGTGACTGGCCCCGACGCTTCGGATAATAGAATTTGGACTAGCATGTTTGCAGCGTTTTAATTTAGAGATTTTACGCCGACAAAGAGTGACAGTTAATTTATGTTCGTATTTCTGAAACCGGGATTGTACATCAATCGTGTATAAAAGTCTAGTACATTGTGGTAATAGTAGTTTCTTTGTAGTTTTTGAAATAAAATGTGTTGCTTCTATTCAGACACGCGTTGGCCTTTTGCGCTTAAGTAATATCTTTTATATATTGTAATAAATTTCGTATTTAATTAATTACTTCAATATAAATACTTATTTTTTAAAACAATATATTTTATCATTACTAATAAAGCTCCTGGCTTTATTAGAATATAATAGAATGGAATAGAAAATCTTTTATTTTATTAGTGATGGTAAAATATATTGTTAAACTAGAAATAAACTTAGAAGGACTAAAACTTACTGAAGTTAAAGCTAAACTTGTCTTTGTAAATAATTAAATCCAAAGTAAGTTAGTAATTATGTAAATTACAAGTCACAATGATAAATCTGACACACTTAGAGCAATTAAGAATAAAAAAGGCTCTGTTAGTAAAGTAGCTAAAAATTATAAAGTTGTTTCGTAAAATCTTAATGGAAATAACAAAGTTGATAAACACGAATCAAGAGCATTACCAACATTAGAAGCCTTCCAATATAACGTATCACATTTTCCACACAAACAACGTTCCAGCTTTATAAAACCATTATTTGTTCTCACATTAATATTCCCTTCAAAGGATAAGATCTTCATTTAATTCTCGCTTAAAGGTGGCCTCAAAAGGAGCTCATATCGAGCGGGTTTCAGACATAATTGCATTATCGCCATGCTTTAATTAGCAGGAAACCTGCGGGTAAGCTTTTAGACTTTTTATTACTCTTAAGACTTCATTCTTTCTATGATTTTGTTATAAGGAATTTGTAAATAGTGGTGATGATAGTGTTATCTAAATTTTACTCATTTAAATTATCTTACTATTACTATAAATTTTTAAGTTTAGTTTTTTTAGATTTATGGATTTCGAGCACACAAAAAAAAATACACGATTTCTAAGTCTAAAAAATTCAACAAAAAACCACGAGAAGATATAATTTGCAAAATTCAATTCTTTCTCTAGATTTTGTATAATAACGCAATCTTCATTAACTAAATATTTTGTAGAAGGCCTAAGGGGAAGAACCGGCTTACTAATTTTTTTTTCAAATTGATTTTTAGTTGTCATTGGTTACAAAAACCTACATTTTACCATATGCGTATCTAAAACAAAAGAAAAACTCGCTAGGTCATATAAAAAATGGGCTGCATTTTGTATTTACTAGTGAATAACCAGCTTAGTCATTACTAAACCACTTCTTCCCCGCAAAAAGGATTCTGAAAGGGAACGCGTCCAGTTGTATTAGTTGACAGTCTTTTCTTGGTTATAATATTGTCATTATTGTTATAAATATTGTGTTTGTGCTTAAACTGAGTGCAGTTAGTGAATATGAAACGATTTCACTTCAGAAAAGTAAAAAGGAGTTCCTTTTAGAAAGAGAAAAAGAGGACGAGGAAAAAGGGGAATCTTTCAGTAAAATCAGGAAAACAAATTTAATTTAAATTTTGTGAGTAATAATGTAATTTCATTTAATTAAAAAAATGGGTTGGCATGCTGTTATTTCATTTTTATTGAATTTTTTAGAAACATTGAATACTTTGAATTAATGGGAAATACAGGCTAGGTCCTGGACTAAGGTACTTATTCCCCAGACGGCAAAAACTTTAGAATAAAATTACAGTTTTATTTAGAATTGGGATTTTTTTTTACAGAAGCCGATCTCATATAAATGTAACTTAACAAATTTCCTTATTAAAGCAATTATTAATGTATGGAAAATATTTGAAAGTTAGTCATAAAATTGTATCGAAACTTTACGTCAGTACTGACAAATTTCGTGAATGTGACTTAGCCAATTCTTCCTTTTAGCCTTTAAAAAAATGTAGTTTATGTGACTTCTTATTTTTTTTACTTCACTCGTACCAACCTAAGTGTACCTACTTATAAAGATTCAATTCATTCACGATAATCATAAGTTTATAGGTTTGTTTAGGTACTCTAAAATGGTATTCAAATTAGTACTTTATAAGTTCAATTTAATTATAGATCCTGAGACTAGATCTCACACAGTCCAGCTCAAGTTATTTTATTATCAGGTTCTTAATTAATCAGGACCGAGGGTGGATTTATTGCAGCAGCCCAGAGCCCAGACGGTCTAACACGAGACGAGTAAAAATGTAAGTCCACGTTTAATGTTATTTAGCTATAGGCATCTTCAAGGTTAAACAGATGTTTTCTCTATTTCGTAAATTTTGTAAGTTTGTGTAAATGAAAACAGCTTCGTAATTTATTTCAGCACGTGTGAAAATTAAAGATTATATGCCTCAAAATGATCATGCTACTGGGAAAGGTAGTCAAACCAACAATAGCAATACTTCCTAACAGCAATGGCAGCGAAACACTCTACCTAGTTAATTAGAATAAATTTGCATTTGTTCAGTCTAGTAAGCACTAGTAAATGTCAAAGAAATCGGCTAGATGCCCTCTGTTAACTAAGCCCCAGTAGTTAAATCATTATAATAATATTTCTAATCGATAAGGAATAGCACTTTAAAGTTGATCCAGAAAGTAACAGGATTAAACCATAACATGAAACAAATGAGAATACATAATTCAAATGCATGGCTTGGCGTCCACATAAATTCCTGCAGCTCCAAAAGACTTATGAGTTCCAGCCACCTGCAAATTATCCCAGCGGCTCACGGACTCTCAAAATGGACCCAGACCACATAAATTGAAATTTCAAAGTACCGGTACGCGCCACTAAATTATAACACAGCCACTTTTCGTTGGAGCACCCAGAAAGTTGAAGCCTACAAAATAAAAGAAACCCGTGGTCACTAAAAATATAATCCACAATCTACGCTTGATCGGCCACCGCTCGTATTTTCAAATGTTTATTACACTGCAGCGTTCCCGTGGCCACTTGCAATTCCCTTCCAGCTAAAGTTTTTCAGTGAAATTCTTTTTTAGACTTAGCAATTTGCACATTGCTACCTGGTTGTTTACGTTTCCCTTTGCTGAGGGATTTGTTATTTTTACTAGCACGCCTTTTTCGCTTTCCGCTTTAATTACGTAATAATACACTGGATTGTTCTGCTTGGTCTCCTTTGTGTGGGCGCTAATGTGTCGCTGGTTTTCTAATTGTGTTAAATTTTTAAAATTGGCAGTTGTAAGTTTCTGAGGAACAACACGTTTATAGTCACAAGAGGTTGTGCGAAGTGGAACAGAAGCCAAGTTCCGAAGTTTGTGCGGTGCCAAAAAGAACCGTGAAAGTTATATGACATTAAAATGTGTTTACTGACAGTATTGTTATAGCTACAGAAAATTGAATTTCCGACAGAGACACCATGAGTCAGACGATCTGCGTCTTTTTGATCCAATTAATGCAATAATGTTGAGTTTGACCGCTAAACAGAATAAACAGTAGAATTTAATTAATTTGTTTTTTTATTATGGAAAGTTTACGTGCCAAATAAGATTGAGAAAATGAGTAGGTACGTTAACATAACAAAAATTTCCATACAAAGTTGTACAGAATTATAACAAAATACCGTGATATTACAGCTTTAACGGATAAGAAAGATTATTTTTCCCAAATATAATATTCCACAGATACGTTTGACTTAGTTATTAACATAAACCATTTTAGAAACCTTTATGAATAAAAGACTGTGAGGTGAGCCTGTTACTTGATAATTATTGGATACTTCGTTTTTATTTTTTGTCAAAGAAATTTCATGCCAAAATTAAGTCCGTGATAACACAGTCGTAGGTAACATAATACTTGATGATGTTAGGAGTATTAGTACAGAACATGTTGTTGACGCACGGGCAGACTTTAATAAGCTATTGAAGTCTGCCCGTGCGTTAACAACAATATTAGGTCTTTAACTATGCAATTGTCTATTCGTATGAAGATTTTCAAAGAAAGTTCGTTTTCCATACTAACAATTTTTGTTATAGTTACCACCGCAAGTGCTAATGCCACAATTTTTTAATGTACAATCATTGTTTGAAGACTAAGCAATCTAATGCTATATTTTTATTTAAAAAAATATGAATAATTTATAAATTATATTAAATAAAGTAGTAAATTTTGCTAACAAAAAAAGGAGAACCTTTTGAGGTATTTTTTATCGTATAAGAAAGGAAAATAATAACCATAACATTAATTATTCTTGATCATTACGATCTTAATTTAGTATAAAATTAAGCAATAGATGTACCTTTTAATCACAGAAGTAGTGAGGTTCTCTAGAAGTGTAAGAAAAAAATCGGCAATTTCATACTTTAACCCCTGTTATTTTCCTTTGGTTCTAGAAAAAGTATTGGGACAAATTCTGTTAGATACAGATTTGCTCAAAACTTATTTTTCTAACAACTAACTATATTAATTGTGTTGTAGATATTTCTTTAAAATTAATGATGTACTAGGAGATATCTCCAAATATTCGAAAGCTTTCGCTTTTTTTGCAGTTGTATTTCACGAAACTTTCAGCATTGTCCCGCATGGTAGATCATAGCCCATTTTGCTAATCTCTCCAAAAGGAATAGATCTGTCCATTTGCTCCAGCAGTGGGAACAGAAATGGCTGATGATGATTAATTTAGTATCCTAGTGTGGATTTCTTACGCATGTTTTTTATGGACCAGCAATTAGCATTTGAAAGCAAATAAAATTAAATACTACTGGCCTAAAAACAAAAAATAACAAGTAAATTAGTCTTAAAAAATGCTGCAACTATTTCGTTTGCTAACTTTTCCGGTGACGATTTTTTTCTTAATTTAGCTAAACGCAAAACCCGTCCCTTTCTGCAGCCCAGAAAGCTTTGGCTTTGATATTTTGGCGTCGCCGTAATCCGCAGCGGTCGCTCGGAGATTAGTATTCTTTGTCCGTTCGCCAACAGAGGAGTTTCCGTTAAAACTGAAAGTCGTGCTATAGTGGGTACTGGAGAGCTGTAGGCCTAGCATATGTGTCTTTTATCGACTTGATAACTCGATAAGTGTCACAGTCCCACTCACATCGTAGCAGAGTAAGTAAGACAGAATGATGCGCTATTTTATAGCTCTAATTTAATATATTTATGTTTAATTTAGTATTTTCTGTTGTCTCTGGTTTTTCATACCACGCACCAAACGGGCCTTGCTAGAATACTAGCGTTGCCGTGACACATCTAGTGTCATATTGACCCAAAGGCCATACTTTATCTTTGTGTTATTTGTAATGTGTTTTTGTATTACTTGTTATAAATCTGTATCTTTTTCATCTTTTTGTGTGTGCTTTGTATTATGGTCTTTTGTGTTAATAAATTATTTCTCTCTCTCTCTCTCTCTCTCTCTATTGATATAGCGCATCATGCTGTCTTGCTTACTATATAGCTTGGTTATCGCAAAATATAGCGGTGTTAATGCTACGGGAGCTGGAGTGTCAACGGCGTCAAGTCACGCACTTTTAATTTGAATTAAAAAAGACTGGAATTTAACGTGATACCACAGCGTAAGAACTACCAGTAGGACAGCGTCCTTAACCCACTTGCTCCTACCGTGTCTTTAACGACACACCAACTTAAAAAAAATATTCTGTTGTACGAGGGTACTTTTTTATTTTATTTTATATTGCTACAAACTGTTGATGCCTTAGTCAGTCATATTAAAGTGGTAACCGTGATATGCAGTTTATTGGTTTTGTGCAAAATGTGGTTAAACTACGTGCTTATTAAAATGATAAATACAGGGTAATTTGAAATATTGTTTTATGCTGTTTTTAATTTATTTGTTATCTAATTATCAATAGTCGGTTCCTAATGATCTCGAAAATAAAAAAATACGATATATTTATAAGATATTCATCAAGTATTTTCGATTTACTTTGTCTGTTCCGTTAAAGACACAGTAGGAGAATGTACTACTATCAGTAGTACTTATATTTGTTACAGGGCTTTACGACAACCTTTCACTCTGAACGAGATTACTGAGAAATAAGAGCAAAATTATGAAAAAATCGTTCCAGACTCTATAACTATCATCATCACATTCATATCAGCGGCATGAGAACGACTGCTGGGTATGGGTAGCCATCGAACAGTCGTTGTGAAGATCCTCTAGGGCCTAAGGATCTTCACGTTGATCGGTCGTTGGCGGGCTGCCCTCATCCAGGAGCTTTCCGCGATCTTCACCAGATCATTGGTCCACCTTGTTGGGGGCCTACTCACAGAGTCGCCATTCTAAAACCACCCCGCCCCATCCGCTAACGGTTCTTCTCGCTATGTGTCCCGCTTACTGCCACTTCACCTAAACAATTCTTCGAGGGATGAAGGTTTACTTTTGTTTTCCTGCGGAACTCCTCATTTCTGATTAGATCAAGCAGGGAAACGGCAAGCATGTTCGTCTACATTGCACGCTGGGTGACGTTACCTTACATCATGCCTCCGCAAAATTGTAAGTAACGGATGAAGACTCTGGAGACGACATTTTGTTTTTCTTTAAAATGTCCCTGGGCCTTTACTCGGAGCACTTGCTGAATTTGTAACATGAATGACTTCTTTGATGAATGTAAGTTGAGTCATTTTATTATTTCCCATGCTGGACTGAGCGCAAAAGACAAGTATAAAATGCGTCTAATGCGGGTACATAGAGTAAAAGTCTTCCAACGTCTAACCGCCTTCGTGATCTAGTGGTACAACCACCAGTATCAGACCCAGGGGTCCCGGGTTCGATTCCCAGCGGGAATACATATTGTATTCGGTTTGGTTGGTGGTAGGTCTTGTTCTAAGACCGTCTGGCTAGCTACCACCATCTTATCTAAGTCTGACGCCATAACAACAATGTTTTCAGCAATGTTGTGTTCCGGTAGTTAGAGATAAGATAGCCGTTCCTCAGTGATTGAGGATTTCGAGAGGGGCTCGCTTCCATCTTCAGCCTTATCACTACATAACATTAGGTATGATGAAGGCTAAGAGTCTTCCCGTCATTCATAAAAAAAAACGCCTTAATACCTGCGACCCAACCAATGCCAAATATGGCGTCGTCGAGGTGTGGATATGAGAGTGATTCTTTGGGTGTTTTACTTTATTTCTCCTATTTATGTCGAAGCCTACTGAAATCGACGTAGTGAAAGATCATAGTAGTAGATTCTCCTACTGTGTCGTTTACGACACGGCATTTTCCAGCTTTTCCTGAACTGAAATATTTTTTTAATTATTTTTTATCAGTTTTATGTTTACGTTCTGTGAAGTATATGAAATTTCAAATCAATTGTGCAAAAAAAGTTAATTCAGGAACAAGTGGGTTAAAACCTCGCGCAATGCCGCTTTTGACAGGACATTATTGTCATTGCCGCAGTCGTTTATTACCTGTCGCTAAACATATATTAATTTGTTTCTATAAAATGCTGCAATTATTTCGGTTGCTAACTTTTCCGGTGACGATTTTTTTCTTAATTTAGCTAAATGCAAAAACCCGTCCCTCTCTACAGCATAGAACCACTTTGGCTTTGATATTTTGGCGTCGGCATAATCTGCAACGGTCGCTTAGAGATTAATATTCTTTGTCCGTTCGCCAACGTAGGAGTTTCCGTTAAAACTGAAAATCGCTATAGTGGAGAGCGAGTGTCATGGGCGCATCAAGTCACGCGCATTAGAATTTGAATTTAGTAGACTGGATTTTCAACGTGCTACTTTAAAACTAACTGTATTTAAAAAGTCGATTCTAGAACAAGATAAAATAAGACACCTTATATTCAATTGAAGTTAATTCATATTTGCGCAGATATAGGTAGGTAACAGTGGTAATACATGTCACAGCAAAACATCAGAATAGCTTTATCAACATAAATATGCATGCGAAAGGTTTGACTTGGATAGGAAGGTTGCAGCTGGCCAGACGGACTTAGAATTAGCCCTACCACCAAACAAACCGAATACTTCGATGTAGGTACCACCACAAGAAATCGAACCCGGAATCTCTGGATCTGATATCTCTATTCCACAGAGGCCTTTAAGTATCAGATGTACTGTTAAAAGTGTGCTACATAAACTCCATAAAAATAATATTTTACACCTTTTTCGTCCAAAAACAACATTATAAGACTTAATTTTGAATGAATTGGTTCCTCCAAATTTCGCCTTCATAGAAAGCCGCATTTTTACTACCTTTGTATTACAGTAGTTCTATCGTTTTTCTTTTAGCTCCTTGAATTAAAAAGTACTGAGGTAATTTCTCCACATACAATTCGAGTAAATAGGAGAAAACAATGCAAGACCTTACTCGTACAAGCATTAAGGCTGCCAACAAGAATGATTAATGACTAAGTAGATTGAATCACCTGTGTAGGTCACATGACATGGCCACATAAGCAATGTGAGCCGAGTCTAAAGAGCGCCATATACGGTACGATCCGTCATTTCAGATAGATCGAAACGTCGAATTGTTAGTTATGTGAAGATCATGAACGATTTACTGGATCGCAGACGATATCGGAGATTGCGATAAAAATCGTTACGATCCGTCGTTTCTGGCCGATCGAAACGACGAATCGATAGATGTCAATATCGTTAACGATTTACTTGATCGCAGACGATATCGGAAAACGCAACGAAAACCCATGCAATCATGAATATCCTAACGATGAATTGTATGGACCAATCGTAACTAACCAATCGTTTATACTTATGGTAAATTTTAAATAGAAAAATATTGGAAAAAATTAACTTGGCCACAAGTGATTGTTTGACTGAAAAGATGTTTCTTTCGAATGCAAGGATATTCCTAGCATTGATGTAACAACGCTGGCCTACAGCGTATTAAAAATATAAAAGTATTGGAGAATTTCGACAGTGGTTCGCAAGTCTCGGTAGCTCAGCGGTTAGAGCATTGGACCGGATTTCCAAAGGTCGCGGGTTCGATTCCCGTCTGAGAATTCACTTGTGGCCGAGTTAATTTTTTCCAATATTTTTCTATTTAAAATTTACCATAAGTATAAAAATAGCATTGAAAAATGCAAAAATTACAAAATCATAAAATATACCAATCGTTTGTATGTAAGCGGCAAACTGTAAACGATCAGTCGTTATCGTTACGGTCGTCAAGATCGGTCGTCACGACAGATCTATCCGTATATGGAGCCCTTAACGAAGCCACTACCATCCCTTTCTAACCAATGTACAGTCACGAACAAAAATATGAGAACAATATACAACCTTGGCACATTACAATATTCAGTCTCATTAGTGGACACAGAGAGATTTGTTTCCGCGTGTTTCAATGTGATAAGGTTGTATAGTGTATACTATTGCTTGTGACTGTGTAAGGCAGTGGTTCTTAACCTTTTAGTCAGGAGGGACCATTTAACAAAATTTATATTTGCCGTGGACCACCAAGTAGATTAATTGGTTTGAAGATAATATACAAAACTTACACTTAAATGTGAATCAATAAAAGTTTGTTAATAATGATAAATAAAACCACGCATAAAATTACTCAAAGACGATTTGACGACTCGTTTTTACTTACCTAGGTACCGGACTTATTTTTGGATGACTCTGTGGATCACTTGGGATGCTTCCAGGGACCACCAGTGGTCCGCGGACCACCGGTTAAGAACCACTGGTGTAACGTAGCAAATATTTCGATAAAATAAAACCTTGGGCTGGTTTGAAAGTTCTAACACTTTACAATGTTGAAAATTTCAAAAAGCTTAAATATGGAGTCTTATTAAAAAAAATACTAAATGGCTAATAGAAAAATGTTCTTATAGTTCTATAGAATATTTAGATTGGCAAAATTTTTCTGAATTTAGTAGTCATACTTACACATAATTCAATTCATCAGCCTGTGGACATCCACTGCTGTACATAGGCCTCTCCTAGCTCACGCCTATTGTGGCGTTCATAGGAGGCTATTAGCCTACTGCTACCACGCTGGCCAGACGGGTTGGTAGAGGGTTTGTTTCAAGTTTTCCTTTTCTCGCACAGGTGTTCAATGCATCGAGCCTCTTAGTCGACTCTTACGACATCCCAGGCATGTATGGGAGTGGTGACACTTGTATTCTTAGGCCGTCACCACACGGCATACATACATAATTCAACGTATCTTCCAAATTTATAATTTTGCACATGTACATGTATATCATAAAGGATCTGTTATAACTGTGTTTATGCAAATAAACTATTTGTATTTGTATTGTATTTGTTGATCATTCTTTAGTAGTGTGCTGTAAGATATTTTTTTTTAAACGTCGCTTAAATAATCGTGGTTCAATTCGATAATTGCTAGCAGGACACCGGTGTCCAGTGAACGATGGAATATCTATAGGAATATTTATTGTGCTTCTTAATTTGGAGCCTGAGAGGTTTAAACATGGTTTTGTCTCTTTAAGCTTGAAACACAATGCAATGACATTTTAATTAAAGAAAAAGGATGTTTGTTGGTTTTGCAGGTACAGACTTTCTGACATTATTATTATGTTATAATGGTGAAGATGTAAGACTGAGTTATCTCTAAAGCACACATTAGATGTTTGCACATAATTGGAAGCCTGTGATTCCACACAATAAACTATGTTCAAATATTATTTAATTAAATAGTAATCTACAACTTTATAGCTTTATCGCTGTTCGGAACTTCGCAAAATGGCCAGAGTTTGTTGCTCGATTTACATTCGTTACTAGGTGTTTATTCTACAGTCGATAGAAAGGCCGTTTAATACCTCTCGCCGAAATAATTTATTAGAAAGCTTTTAACGGCTCTTAATAATGATTCAATAAATGTAATGGTTGTTTAACAAATTTTACCTTACTTAATTATATAAATAGATAGACGATATATTTATTGGGCAGTACAATATATTAAATATTTAGAACTATAATAAAATACTATGATTATGTATGTCTATATATCTATCTACAATAAAATAAACACATAAATTGGGATCAAGATCAACCCATTATATTTAAAAACAGTTACTAGGTGAGCTTAATGAGAGTTTCCTGGCGGTAAGATATTGATTGCTAAACAAATCTTGTGTATTTTTTATTATCAATAAATATAATATCACACGCTTACGAGTGGTTCCTGCATAAATAATCAGGTCGCAACAACTTTCCTCTTGGGTAGCTCGTTAAAACTGACACCGCAGCGTTCTAGACCTAGAGGACACCAAATGAGCACTATTTTCTTTCGTATCTAAGATAAAAGTTACAGTGACGATAAAGATGAACTCTCTGAAAAATATGACTTATTATTTATATCAGTTGGTCATCGGTCACATCAGTAAAATTCAAAACAAATATTTGATCACAAACAAACGATACGTTGCAATATCAAAACAACATGACCACATTAAAAGATATTACACAGAATAGATATTACATTTTGCACAATGATAATAACTAACCGCCTCTGTGGTCTAGTGGTAACAACCACCGGTATCAGACCCAGGGGTCCCGGGTTCGATTCCCAGCGGGGGTACAATTTGTATTCGGTTTGGTTGGTGGTAGGACTTGTTGTGAGTCCGCCTGGCTAGCTACCACCATCTTATCTAAGTCTGCCACCATAATAACAATGTTTTCAGCATTGTTGTGTTCCGGCAGTTACAGATAAGATAGCCAGTTCCTCAGTTGTTAAGGATTCCGGGAGAGGCTCGCTTCCATCTTCAGCCTTATCAATACTTAACATCAGGTATGATGAAGGCTAAGAGTCTCCCCGTCGTTAATAAAAAAATAAAGAAAAAAAAACTATGTTTGGGACATAATATCCTAAGAGATTCAAAACTGGCTGTTTCTTTACTTAGTAAGAGAACAAAAGGCAACAAGCATACGAGTTTAAGCAAGACAAACGCGAAAAAAGCTCTCGTATAACAAATAATCCGACTCATAAACTTGTACTTAAGAGTACAATTAAGGATTATATGATCCCGGCTAATCCCGGTGCTGTATTATACCTATTTAACGGGATTCGGGACACGGTTATGAGTCCCGGCCCATAATCCCGGAGTAATTGGTGTCCGAGGTATTCCTTGAAAGTTGGTTCCCATAATTGTACGAATAAATAACACGGGCATCTCAAAAGGGATACGGGATTAAATTGCGATAATTTGATACACATACGGTTAGTTATTAAAATTGCGTTAGTGTATTCCCTGGAGGCTTTTTAAAGGATTACAAGCAGATACAAGATTACACCAAATAATTGTAACTTCGTTTTGTTTTGAATGGCTGATATAGTGAGCAATGTTGAAAAATGAAGAATGAGTTGAAGATTTTTTTATTGAAGTGGTGTAACAAATAACTGTATTATGAATTGTCCAATATGTTTATCTTACCACACTTTCAGGACTTCTGGACACTGTTCAGTCTGGCAAAAAACGGGTGCAAGAAACTTATCAGTTTTAATGGAGGTAATGACATTTACAAATAAACTTCAACACTCAATGAATATGCTGCTTACCAGTATTAACATATCTGTAAATCATTAGATAAAATTAAAAGAAGTGAATATTTTTTTCTAATTTCTAAAATATTTGACGTGATTTTAGAAATGACGGGCGTGACAATAAAAGATTTACTTATAATCTAATAAAAAAACACCGGTTATTTTCGCAATGATATATAACATTACAAACGTAGACATCAACAGCAAAACACAAGAATATCATCCGTAATAATCTGGGTGATATCAAAAAGCAATAGTCCGCAGATCTGGAAAACTACTTTCGTTGAATGATAAAACCATTCCTTACCCGTCGGACCCAATGCGTCCGCTTAGCAATAATGTACGATGGGATCTGACCCCGAATAAAGTTGGTGACGATAACGAATTATGTGCAAGGAAATGACTGCGGTCAGTAAAAATAAACGGTGTAAGCAATAAAATTTCCTCGCTCGAGATAATATAGTAAGATTGCAATCGACAAAAAGGTCTACGCAGCGAGATCCCGCTGATTCTGCTTGCCACGTAGGGGTGGGATTAGCGCGGGATTGCTACTTCACGACGGAATAACTCATTCTTATTTCTAATGACCCATGAGGACGATCGGATTGCTAAGTCGGCAGTGTTAGCGGTCCAACTTGTTAAGGACTAGAAAGATAATAAAAGTTCTGGCTCTCTACGTAGATGATTTGTTAGTCGTGTTGAAGACATTTTTACAAACCATAATTAAAAATTATAAAAGTCATAACCGTCAATTGCCTACAGGTTCTAATAACTACAAAGTCTCGTTACAAAAAGTAACCTATGAATACAAAATAGTATTTCTAACTACACAAAACTTAATCGTTTTAAGTACCTACAACCTTGCTTTTATAATAGTTTGAAATATTTTAATGATTTATTTCTAAGCCTCCAGCCTGACATCACTAGCCGAGTCTAATGGAACCACGTGAATCAATAACGGCTGACCGTCTCATTACAACCCCCACTTTCAATCAAAACTGGCCATTCCGTTCTGACTTCTATAATTGGAGCAACAACGTCGAGTATCGCTTGTGCAAACATGCGTCGTAAGGTTTTTAATCGTGACAGTTGTAATAAAAGTGTCAAACTGCTGCGTCCAGTAATCGGAGTAAAACACCGACTGTTTTTATTGACTATTGCTAATATAAAGCAGGGAATCGAGAACCATGACGGTTTCCTTTTCATTGTCATCATTATTCTGGGTTTGAATATTGTTTAATCAAATATTTTTATCTTTTTTCAGGTTCTCTCTCATTTCTTTTTTCAATCAGGAACAATTCCTTATTCGTAGTAAATAAGAGACAATATTACATCATTATTAATTTGAATCCAAGATAGCTGAATCAAGGGTAGCTTAACAACATAATCAGGGTACAATCAGGACCAGGGTAATATGAAGATCTAAGTAACTTTTTGTTTCACATCAAAATCAGTAAAGCTCTGCTTACCCGCTTTTACGTAGTACATCGTTCAAGCCACCCCAAAGCCTCTCTCTTCATACTTACACTAATTTAGACTTTTTTCTAACACGTCTCATGGCCCGTATGCAAATAGGAGGGCCTTGATGAATATCACATGAACAAGAGGGTCGACTAAGGGCTGTTGCGAACGAGTCAGCTTACGTACCTGGAATAGTCTTTGGATTGATTCATTTATTCAAGGAGGAATAGCTCATAGATTGTTGAATCTTCAGATACCGCAGCATAATATTCGGCCTTAACTAATTAATTCTCTAGGCTGAAGAAATTTGCTGCCTTCATTCATCACAAAAATAAATATCTTAAATAACCGCAACCTAACCTCTTGTATGAGTAAATGCCATATCTAAACCTTTTCATCGAAATCTATATCTTTTACTAAAACTCCCATTCTCATAGAATTACTCGTTTTCATAGAAACATTGATAACGTAGCAACTTTCGAAGCATCGAGGCAACCCTTATTTCAGGCTCTAAGTACACCGCGGGTTCTGAAGGCATCTTTAGTACAAGATGATTCGAGAATGAATAATCATGTCAGAATGATCGCAAAACATTTTATACGCAAAAAGAGGTTGTGTTGAATACGATAGCGTATAGCAACCCTAAGCGGCACATTTTTGCTGTCGGTCCAGCAATAGCAGCGTAAATTGTAAATTTAAAATTTGCCCGGCTTCATTAATCATCTTGAGGCAGGCCGAAAGCTGTGCCGGTGCAGACAACATAACAAACGGCCCCGCTTTAAGTGCGCCCGTTGTCCTTCTCCTTTCTCCAAGGAGTGAGGGAGCAAGCAACCTCATATTTCAACGTCGATTCGGTTTTAGGCGACGCGATCCATATTTCCTAAACAAAACGGAAAAAGTTTGCAGGTTCGCACAACGGAACAATACGTGGCCTATTCCTGGTGGATTTGTGTAGTTCTATCAGGGATATTGAGTTGGGAATAATGGAAGTTATAGTTTGGTATTTGCATCGAGCTGTAAAGTTTTTCGTTTCGCCAGAAAATGGTGATCTTTTTCAGCTTTATATTGGTTCTTTTGATTACGCGTACCAACAAAATACTCGCAACAAAGAAAAATCATAGAAAAAAGAAGCCCAGCCATAGCAAGAGACGTTTGTTTGTATTACCAGCCTTTGCCGGGGATTAATACACGAGGACTTTTTCCATATCCCCATATACATATTTGGTTGGTGGTAGGACTTGTTGTAAATCCGCCTGGCTAGCTACCACCAACTTATCTAAGTCTGACGCCATAATAACAATGTTTTCAGCATTGTTGTGTTCCGGCAGTTAGAGATAAGATAGCCAGTTCCTCAGTGGTTGAGAATTCCGGGAGAGGCTCACTTCCATCTTCAGCCTTATCAATACTTAGGTACGATGAAGGCTAAGAGTCTTCCCGTCGTTAATAAAAAATAAATAAAAAAAAACCTTACATCGTTCACTTACTTTAGTTAACCTTATCGAGTGGCAGGAAATATGTATTCCAGTGATTCTTGACAATGCGCAGTGGTTATGTCGTGCCCACTGTGCCAGGAGTCGTGGGTCGATCTAATTCAGAACAAACGTTTATGCACTGATGTTCTATTTGTTTCATTAGGTCTATAAACTTTTTAATTACTGCACCTTCGCTGTTTCTTAATATTCTCATGGCACAAGTACAATCTGTGTGATGTTCTGATAACATATTGAAACATATTGACTGATTAGAAAGGAAATAATGCCGTATTATATTCTAAAATAAACGTACTTAATTTACATTAATAATAATAATTATGTACCAGTCTTCAAATTTAATTCATGTATTATTTAGTTTTTTTAGGACATGTACTTTTCTGACATGTAAACTTTAATTTTTATATTTGACATTGTTTTAATGATGACATTATACATTTAAATAATGTTTAAAGAATAATAACAACAATGTTTTCAGCATTGTTGTGTTCCGGCAGTTAGAGATAAGATAGCCAGTTCATCATTGACTGAGGATTTCGGGCTCACTACGATCTTCAGCCTTATCAATACTTAGCATCAGATATGATGAAGGGTAAGAGTCTCCCCGTATTTCATTAAAAAAAATGTTGTAATTTCCCTATTAATAATCAATTGTATTATTTATGTATGAACTAATTCCTACGCTTTTTTAATGGCAGAAAATGTTTGCACTTTATTAATTGTACCATCTTATATAATACCATTTTCTAAGGAATAATTGGTTCTGATTCTGAAACATCCATTATTATATTTATTTACTTGAATGTGCCAACCTATGACACTATGAGTAGATTTTTATTTCGTTCTATCATTACTGCTTCAATAGCTAAACCAGACATAATCAGTCCACAGTAAATAAATGTGATTCACAACGTTGTGTAGACTAAAAGCTTTGGTGCAAACATTTTCATTAATAATTTTAAATGGAAGGCGCAGACGAGAGACATTACAATGTTATTAAAGGATCCGTCAGTCGGAATTTTTTGAGGCCAACGTCTCCGTCTGTTCGTACTTTGTTATTACTGTCAAGGTGGCGTATTTCTAGCTGACTGTAAATAATCGTATGAACTTGGGAACTTAGTTAAGTTTCTTGGAATTATGCCATTTGAAAATATTACAGATGAGATTTTTTCCCTTTTTTATGTTAATCTGAATCATAAATCCACAATATATTTTATTAGAAGTTACTATTGTCTAATAGCTAAGTTTAAACATATAGATCAATAGTAAAAATATTAAACAAGAAAATATACTAGAAAAAAACAACTTGTCTCAAGTCGCCCTGACGGGATTCGAACCCGAATCCTTGGGAATCTGGCCCTATGCACTAACCAATTATGCTACAGAGACCTATGAGGACACGTTGAATTTTTCTAGTATATTCACCTTACTACGGTGTTGGCCACCGTCGTTTCATCAATGAGATAAATATCCTCGCATCCGAAAGAAACTTTTTTCCAATGTTTGACTATCGATTAAGATGAAACAGCCATCTAATTTAAAAAATAATAGTTTTGTATTTAATAATGCTATATCTAAGTGATAAATATTAATATAAAATAGCATTAGGTATACAATGCAAAACTAAAAAGTTATAAATAGAGAACAATAAGTTATTTAAGTTAATATGACTGCCTACGTACGTTTTGTGTCAAAGCCTTACTTTAATTACAATCTTGGTCAGGCATTTAAAAAAAATTAATGTAGAGTTGATTCGGCGAAATAAGAAACAATAGTCAACACCTCAACACAACAGGTATACGCAACCTAATAAAAATCCATTGAAATGTCGAGACTTTAAATCCAACGATATTGCCTTTTTAATCTTTTCTTTAAAACGTTCCAGCCTTCCTTTGATACTCGCTAAAGTTTAAATACCCATCAAATAGTTAGATAGCATAGTAGACATTTTTAATTATGCAAAATCAGCAATACGAGCTATTCGGGTCAGTTGTCCGCCAGCGCGGAGCTTAAAAACGAGACAATGGCAGGCAAATGAAGAACGCTCACCTGTGCGACCAGCGCGGATTGGAGCTAAATGGCTGCGTTTTGTAGTCAGACGGGGCTCATAGGAAGGTAGTTTTAACTCTGGGTGAGCATTGACGGTTTGTGAGCAATTACGCTGAGATTACTTTTGAATTGAAATAATTGGTCGTGTTGTTTTCTTATGCTCATAAGGCAACTGGTTTACTTTTGTGCCTTGATCTAAAATGCCTGCGTTTTGTAGCCCTATGGTGCTCATAGAGTAGAATTTTAATTTTGCATTTAAGAACATTGACGGTCTGAGAGCAATTGCAAGTACCTACATTGTGATAACTTTTGATTGAAAGATTGGGTCTTGTTGGTTTTCTGGGTCTTTGCATTTATATAAATATGTTATAAGCGCGCCGCTTTAGGGTCATAAATCACGTCAATGAAATTGGTTGAGTTTTGGGCCCTAAATGCCTGCGTTTTGTAGCGTAAAGGGGCTCATGGCGAGTAGTTTTAACTCTGGGTGAGCATTGTGTTCTGTGGTGTGCATTGACGGTTTGAGGGCAATTACGCTGTGTTTTTTTTTTGACGGGAGGAAAAACCAACATGACCCCTGTTTGTTTCTCTGGGTTTTTGTAATTATTATGTATAATTAGGTAGATTAATGGAACTGACTAACTTTTGGGTCGTGATCAACTAAATGCCTGTGTTTCGTGGCCAAACAGGGCTGATGGCCAACAGTGCAGTGTAGTGGTTTTAATTCTGGATTTTAGGAAATTGACGGTTGAGAGCAATTATGCTGTTTACTTAAGATTGAAAGAATTGGACATATGGTTGGGTCTTTGCAGTTACTTTTACTAATTTAAGTCTATTTTAATTGACTTTACAACCTTTACATTCGTTTTTGCAAGTTGGTTGACTTTTATGCTATGATAACTGACTATGCTATCGGTTCCATATATCTAGCCAGACTGTTTAATTATTTGATTCACTTATTCATCAGCCATTCATTTAATGTCGCGACTGCTGGTGCACAAACCCTCTTAAGTAATGTGAATAATAAATTAGAACCTACCAAAATTTTAACTTAGTAAATTAAAGAAATTAAACCTCATCCACTGTATGCCTTAGATCTAAAATAAATCGAAATGCTATATAAAGAATTGTTGGTATAAACCAAAGTCCTTTGAAATTGTTAATATAAGGAACAACGACACTCAAACAGACTATTACAACATTGTATCTGAAATGTCCGTTAAAGTTATTAATGTAACTGGCAACGGAACTGAAAATCATAAACGAATCATTCTCGGTAATGAAAGTCCGGATAATGTCCCGAACATTGAGGAGGTTGTAATTTCCGAAGGGCGTTGGACCTGAACTGTGCGTTCCGTTTAAGTCCCGTATTTTATTGTCACGCATGAACGCATCTTTACGTTTATTGCCACGTCTGGTGACCCTACAGATGCTTTTATAGCACCACAGGTGTAATTAAAGCGACTTATATTGACATTATACGACTAATAAGTTATTGTCTTGGTTCTTATGTGAGTTTGTTACGACTTGGTTTTCAAAGCAAAAGGTGACGTAAACACATTAGTTAATGCGTCTACACTATAATGCGCATACTTTGAGAATGGAGGATATATCCAGAGGCTCATAAATCAAAATTAGTGTAGTTAACTGAAATTATGGGGTGAAACCTTATGAAACGCATGACGCTTGCTTCAGGAAAAAGGTTTGTCACATTCGTTAAAAGTAAATCTTCTCAAAGTCAAAGTCAAAGTCAAAGATTTATATTTAAATAGACTTATAGATAAGTACTTTCGAATAGTCCAAAAGTTTTTTGTCCCTACCAGCCAATCAGGACATCTTTTTTTTTTAACTGATAAGAAGAAAGGCCGCAAGAATCTCTATATATATATATAGAACTCAAAAGTCTGAGCTATCAACGCACAGCCCTAACGGCTGAACCTAGAAGCTTGAAATTTTGCACAAAGATACCTTCTACAGGAAGGATTTTTGGAAATTCCATCCCTAAAGGGGTAAAACAAGGGATGAAAGTTTGTATGAAAGTCCGTTAATTTCGAAGTTAGGATTTTCAAATTTTGTATTTAGATTGACAATTGAAATAAACGTCTACCAGTCTCGGCATTTTTGATTATTCCACCCTCAAAAGGGCAAAAAGGGGGATGAAGTTGTGTAAGAAAAGTACTTCATTTTTAAAGTAAAAGTCACTTATTTTTTTTATTAGGCTTATGGTTGAAATACAAACAAACACATAATCGAGTGATAATGATAAGGGGGGTAAAAAGGGGTAAGTTACCAAAAAATCTATATGTATGTCGCTATCGAGGTTTTATAGGATATTGATTCCAAAAATGGCATCCATAAAGGGTTGAATAAGGGGTTTAAATTTTTTATGGAAAATAATTTAAAATAGGCGTTCTAATGTCATTCGCGATAGCTTTGGAGCATTAGGCTGACTTAAAACAAGTCCTACCACTAACCAAATCGAATACAATATGTACAGCCCCTAGGAATCGAAAGCGGGACCTCTGCATCTGATACCGGAGGGTACCACTAGACCATAGAGACGGTTAAGTAAAAATAACCATTTCCTCAATTTTTTAACAGTTCTGACCCGATTAAAGGTTTCCTAAGAATTTTCTCGAATTTCCACACGGACGAAGTCGCGGGCGGTAGCTAGAATATTCATATATGGCTTTCAATTTCTCTTCATGTTTATGTAAATAAGAAACCAGTATAGTTTCAAGCAAATAACTGCACACCATGGTTGTTAAAAGGCAAATTATATTGCAATAACAAGCGTATTACGGCAAAGCAAGAGAACCTTGAATTTTTAAATCGTTTAGATGCAGGGTTCCGTTGTAAACATCCACCTTTAACATGTTCCTAAATTAACTCCATCAGAGTTTCTTTTGTGGAGAATTTTTAAGGAATTTCTGTAAGTGAGCAACTCGCAAACACACATGGCGCGACTTGGCACTCAAACTTGGACTTTGTTCGGGAACAATTTTTAACTTTCGACAGGTTTTAGAACGTTCTTTCTCCGGTATACTTTAAGATGCTACTTGTAATGAGATTTTAGTACTATTTCCTGTGCCAGAAAGTTGGATTTCATGAACAATTTTAACAGTAGTAACAACAATTTGTAAAGTTGTCTTGTGCGGAGTAAATAATTCTCTCAAGTCTAACAACCAAAATAATTGAGTCACTATTCATATTTTTAAAAATATTTTAAGCTGAATTAGTTAAGGTAAAAACAGAGAAAACCAAATAGTACGTCCGGTAAAGGACACGAACCTGATGGAGAAGAATCATAGCTTATTTTTACCGACTTCAACAAAAAAGGAGGGAGGTACTCAATTCAACGCGTTTTTGTTTTTTATTTTTTTTTTTGTCTGATGTATGTATACCGATTACTGCGGTGTTGGTGATCCGATTTTAAAAGTTATTTTTTTGTTTGATCGGGTACACTGTCAATTTGGTCCCATATAAGTCTCATTGAGATCCGATGATAATCTTCGGAGATATGGGGCCTAATGTCATGAAACAATTATATCATCCAGGTAATTGTTAGATTCTTGTTCGAGCTGAAGTTTCACGCAATAATTATAATTCTTTTTTTATCTGAAAGAAAATGGTTTATGTGTGGTCCCATATAATTTTTACGAAGATCTGGCTAGTAGTTTTTTCATAATCTTGAAAAATATCAATTTAACCTTTTGGCAAGTAGTCGTTTACCTAGATGACATTGTTGTGTATGGGCTGATTTTTAGTGTAAGTAACGGCACATGATGTAACTAAAAAATCTGAAATAAAAACATTTTATAAAAAAAATTCAAACCGACTTCAAAAAGTAAAAAATAAAACTTTTGGAGTCGGTGCTAGCTAGCTAAGGCCAAAAAAATATATAGTTAATAGAAGTGCAATGTAGAATGCCCTGGCTGGCACCGACTCCAAAAGTTTTATTTTTTACTTTTTGAAGTCGGTTTGATTTTTTTTTATAAAAGGTTTTATAGTTATTAATATTAGTTATATTAATTAATTAATCAGAATCCTAACAATATATTATTATATAATATTATGTGATATAAAGTGTGTTTGTTTGTCCTTCCTTCACGCCCTCACTAAGCAACCAATCAACTTGATTTTTGGCATAGAGTTAGTTGAAAGGCCAGAGAGTAACATAGACCACTTTCTATCCCGATATTCCCACGGGAACGGGAAACAACTCGTGTGAAACAGCGGGCGGAAGGTAGATTTAAATAAATTGTTTGATTTTACAGTACAAAAAACCTTACTTTTCATCATTACAGCCATTTTAATGTCCTTACTGATGGGGCACAGGTCTATTCAATTCAATTCAAAGAGTTTATTGCAATCATGTGGTTACAATGGAGGATAATTCTTCCTCATGGATGGAGAAAGGGCAACGGCATAGATCTAATGCAGATTGGTGGGTAATACGATGGCCATCAGCTTGACGTGCTTTTCGACACACGGAGCTCCAACTTATGGTCACCCATCCTATGACTGACCAGTGCAAAAGTTGCTTAACCGCCACTACCATAACAAACTCGTTAACGACTGCGCCATCAAGCTCCTCGAACCTAAAACCACGTCATACCCAAAAAGTGACCCCAAACTGTTAACAAGGACTCGGAAAAGCTCACGGGTAAATATTTAGCGGTAGATACCTCACCCGGCTAGATTGGAAATTCTTTCGTTTGATGCGTGCCTTTCAAAATCAATTGGGTCTGTTTCCTGTTACGCCAGTGGAACTGTAGTAAACATTGTTGGAATAGCCTCTATTTCACTTTATACGAGAATTGAAACATAGCTTAGTTGTAAAGGTGTTTTGACGACCTGTTTGGCGCAGGGGTACTCAGAACGAACAGCATGAACATGTTTATTTGTCTTGGTCTTAATATGTACATTATGTATGTATTTACAAAAAAATATATAAGTATGTCTATCCGTTATCTAGTATCCATAACACAAGTTCTACATGAAACTTAAATTGGTGTTTTGTATGCAATTATTTATTTATTTTTATAAAGAATGATAGATAGTTGTCAAGATTTTTCATAAATACTTTTATGTTAGAATCTGTCGCTTACTTTAATATATTTTTAAATACATTATAGTCACTTAAATAACCGAAGATAGCCCATTCTGTGGTTTGAAGAGAAATTGACACACCGCCAGTTTCAGAAGACCTAATGTTTATTTTATCAGTGGAATACCTCAATAAGGGTAAAAAAAATAAATGAAGTCTCACCACTCATCGACTATTTGAACATTGTTTTGGTTATCACATTTTTTTCCCCTCTCATCAATAACATACCGCACATAAATCGCATCGCAATCTGCGTCTCAGATGTTTACGTTGCGATCGGATAGAACATTCGCAGTTTTTTGTTTCACCTC
This sequence comes from Chrysoteuchia culmella, assembly GCA_910589605.1. Taxonomy (NCBI): domain Eukaryota; kingdom Metazoa; phylum Arthropoda; class Insecta; order Lepidoptera; family Crambidae; genus Chrysoteuchia; species Chrysoteuchia culmella. Next base: position 22,164,020 of record OU342649.1, read on the forward strand.
ATAAATAAACGTATCTGTCTAAAAACTGACGGCTCCGTACGAAATTGCGCCATCTCAGAAACAATAAGAAATACCTTGCTCAGATCCATGAAATTTATATTACCCGATAGTATCCTTAAATTACCTTCATCTTCACTTTCTTGCATGGCAACCAGAATACATTTGCACACAACACACCTAACAAAGAGTCGTAAAAATATTACATTTTACGCGGGAAACGTACGCATAACAAAACGGTCGTAGACTGTTCAGTCATAGAAAAGTGTGGAAAAATGTTACCGTATTCTCGCGAATCTAGGAAAAGCCACAGAATATTAAACTCAGTTTTTTTATATTATAAACTCGTTTGTTTTATGCTATTTCTAAAAGTATAATAAATAAAAAAATAAAAAAAATCTTTATTCATCTCATACTAATAAACACCATTTCAAGGCTTAACATAACTGAAGACATTGTTTAGTATGAGATCTGGAGCCCGAAAAAAGTTTGAAATAAACTTGTGGTACAGGTCATAATAGGGATTGCAAACCAATAATTTTCATTAAAAAGAATAAGTTTGATATAAAATGAATGTATATTGATTAATTATATATAAGTTTGATATAAAATGATATAAAAAAAATAAGAATAAAAAAAAATAAAGAGAAAATTTACTTAGTAATTTACATATTTTTTAACCGACTTCAAAAAAGGAGGAGGTTATCAAGTCGACTGTATTTTTTTTTTTTTTTTTTTTTTATGTATGTTCCGCCATAACTTCGCCAGTTGTTAACAGATTTTTAAAATTCTTTTTTTATCTGGAAGAAAATGGTTTATGTGTGGTCCCATATAATTTTTACGAAGATCTGGCTAGTAGTTTTTTCATAATCCTGAAAAATATCAATCACCTTTTGGCAAGTAGTCGTATACCTAGATGACATCATTGTTGTGTATGGGCCGATTTTTAGTGTAAGTAACGGCACATAATGTAACAAAAAAATCTGAAATAAAAACATTTTATAAAAAAAATCAAACCGACTTCAAAAAGTAAAAAATAAAACTTTTGGAGTCGGTGCTAGTTAGCTAAGGCAAAAAAAAATATAGTTAATAGAAGTGCAAAGTAGAATGCTTTGGCTGGCACCGACTCCAAAAGTTTTATTTTTTACTTTTTGAAGTCGGTTTGATTTTTTTTATAAAATGTTTTTATTCTATTCTTACAACTTATGTAATTGGTACTAATCTCTTGGTACTTCAAATTTAATTACATGACTTTTTTTAAGATTTTTTTGAATAATTGGTTAATACAACTGGGAACTTACGTTCGTGGGATATGTAACAAATGTTCACATCAACATAACAATGCCATTTAATAGTACTTTCACGATTTTTACAGAATATTTAAAGACCCAAGGTACACTCATAGTGTAGGCTGTGTCACAAGCTACACATGTTCAAATATTATAAAATTGGAGTTGTGACGTGCTGTGCTAGCTGTGTAGTGTCGGCTTAGTATAGCACTACCCCCTCTCATCCCGTGGGTGTCATAAAAGGCGACTAAGGGACTCAGCCTTCAGGAGACGGGCAGCATCGTCTCCTACAAACTTGGTCATACTACGATCGCCAACCCGCCTGCCAAGCGTGGCGATTATGGCAAACCCCTAACCCCCCCATTGGGGGAGGCCTATACCCAGTAGTGGGTATTATGTGGCTGAGACGACGACGACGGTGTTGTGACGTCCCGCAACGTACCCAAGTATAAATTGTCAATTATACTTGGGTACGTTGCTGGGTACAGAAAAAAATATTTAATAAGATATTTCAGGCTAGCCTAACGATGAGGAATATCACGCTGAAATATTATTATTGTTTTTCTGAAACAAAAATTACTATTTTGTTAGGTAAGTAAAAAAATACAAAAACGTATTAAAATTATACGGTACATGATCGAGTGTCAGTCAATAGGTTGGTATATGAGTATTTTGTTTCATGTAACTCAAATACTATTTTTATGAGATACTTACCATTACTAAAGAAGTAAAGTTTAAAAATAGCATAAGCTTTACAGAGAAAGATTTTCATAAAAAAAATACTACCTAGTACTGTACAAAACCTGTTTTATTATTATGGAAAAAACTTGTAAAAAAAAAATGCAAATTATGTACCTATATTGAACGTTTCAAAGTAACCATCATAACTTTTTCTAAATTTCAAATAAGGAACGTCAACAGATTTACGGCTCAAACATGTGCAGTTACTAAAAATAAAAAGTTATGACACTGCCTGCGTTCACCAAGAAGGTTTTAATGAAATCCGAAATGAAATGCAAATTGCGGCTGTATAACAAATCCAGGGGCTCTGTTTTGCCATTATAGGCCTGTGTCTATTACAAAAAAAATATAAGGGAGCAAAGCATCTTGAAGGCATTTCTTCATTAGGATTTATGAAGGCCTAGCGGGTTCAAAGGTGCTGGCTGAAAACCAGTCTTTTAGGGTTCCGTGTTTTAAAAACATTCTGCGACAGAATTGACCAAGGAGGTTGCAGTATTTAACGGTTAAAATGAAGATGACATGTATCTGATAGAATCGGGTGTCTTTACCAACTACTCTACGTACTGTGTTTCTCTGCAGAACCGAGCATCCTCAGGAGTTGACTTTTACCAAGGTGTATTGTGAGGCCTATCTTATACCCAGCAATGGGTGTCATGTGATTGTGATGTGGCATCGTGATGATGATGATTGCACGGTCTAACAGCTGAAGGTAGCTTGGAAGAAGCAAGATTATCTTGATATCGTTAGGATCGTGAGTGTCAACGGTTCTCATAAAGAAAAGTCAATATGGATCAATGATATCCTGTAGGCATCAAGGTATAGAATCTACTAAAACAGCATGCCACTACAAGCGGCGTTAGATATTAGTGCTTGTTTAGGTAAAGCGAAAACATCCTCTTCATAAAATCTCACGGAACCATCGCATCGATAAATCTCAACCGTGCCCAATTTATTAAGAATTTCGTTTATTTTTAAGGTCTTTACAAGTGCTAAGGGTAAGTTGCTAAGTTTGCTGATGCGGGACTGAAAACCGAGATGATTGCAAACTTTTGCCTTAAATAAGAAAATCTTTATGGTAAATTATAAAAAGAAAAATATTGGAATAAATAGTTAATTTATTCCAATATTTTTCTTTTTATAATGAATTGAGTGAGGCCACAAGTGAATTCTCAGATGGGAATCGAAACCATGACCTTTGGAAATCAGGTCCAATGCTCTAACCGCTGAGCTACCGAGACTTGCGAACCACCGTCGAAATTCTACGCTGTAGGCCAGCGTTGTCACATCAATGCTAGGAATATCCTTGCATTCGAAAGAAACATCTTTTCAGGTGTTTAACGATCGATTAAGATGCAACAGTAAATAATGTTGATAGAAATTGACTATGATACCTGCATTTTACATTCTGCGAAGTATTAGCGCGACGACATGAACACATAATATTGGATTTCATGTTTGATTAAATTAATCATACTTTAAAAATAAACTCTATTTACGGAGCAAGCAAGGATTTTCTTGTATGATTTTTAAATTTTTGCATTTTTCAATGCTATTTTTATACTTATGGTAACTTTTAAATAGGTGGCCGAGTTAATTGATTCCAATATTTTTCTATTTAAAATTATTTACCATAAGTATAAAAATAGCATTGAAAAATGCAAAAATTCAAAAATCATACAAGAAAATCCTTGCTTGCTCCAGGTATCATAAAGTCAATTACTATCAACTAGCGGACCCGGCGAACTTCGTACCGCCTCAGAATTGTTAAATGTTGTTCGTATCTCCTATGTATACCTTAGAAGTGCTGCTAGGGTTTCACATCAGGTGTAGGTACTAGATCTTTAATTTTTGTTTTTATCATCATATCAGCCGCACGACGACGACCACTGCCTGCTACCTGCAACCTTTACCAAACAGTCGGTCTACCTTGAAGAGGGCCTACCCACAGTATTGATGGCGGATTGGGGTGTGGGCCACAGTGCATCACCCGGTGCGCGTTCGCCATTCTGGAACCATTCCGCCACAAACCGCCATCGATTATGATACCTAAACAGAAAGTGCTCATTCGCTGAAGACCCTTACTGCGCTGCTGGGCTGCGCTGCTGGGTTCTACACCAGGTTTGCAAGACCTTCTATATTTATACGTCAATAGAAAATGCTCATTACGCTCAACAACTTTTCCTTTTTGAAGTCGGTTTTTATATCTCTCATAGTTTGGCTGGACTGCTATGGTTCAGATATACATCAGGTATTTCGATCTTCAATTTTTTCTTTCATAAGAACCTTCTCCTGACAATAAGAAACCCAACAAAGAAAGAATTAGCGATATTGTTCCATCTGTTCACGCGTGATGCGATGACTAAGGGACATAGGAATTAATTTTTATATTCAGTTGGTGGTCAGATAATTAGAAACACTAGTCGATTTTCATACAAACGTGGTAACTTTGCAGCCTTTGGTTCTCTGCCAAGGATTGACCGAGCTGTGATCTAATAATAGTCATCCAGGAAGTGAATGGAGGAGATCCAGATTGCTATACACACCCGACTAGTCTGATCAACATTCTAAGAAATGTATGGATAAGTTTAAAAAACAGCGTAAATAGCTCAAAAATGTATGGAATTCCCGAAACTGAAAATATTGATCCCTATCTTGTTGGTCGGTGTTATCATATTCTCTTTGAGTCGTACCAAATCAATGTTTTAAACGCATTACAACATGACTTTAACCGAAATGAAGTTTATTTCTAGCTACCAAACTCCAGCGGATATTTGCGTGGACGTTGCAGCAGGATAAAGGAAATTTAAAGGCAAAATTATATCATTTTTTTTTTTACGAACGGCGAGGAGTATCTTAGCCTTCATCAGACCTGATGTTAAGTATTGGTAAGGCTGAAGTTGAAAGTAAGCTCCGCCTGGAATCTTCAATCACTGAGGAACTGGCTATCTTTTCTCTAACTGCCGAAACAAAACAATCCTGAAAACATTATTGTTATGGCGTCAAACTTAGATAAGATGGTAGTAGCAAGCCAGCGGACTTACAACAAGCCCTACCACCAACCAAACCGAATACAATATGTACCCCCGCTGGGAATCGAACCCGGGCCCCTGAGTCTGATACCAGTGGTTGCATCACTAGACCACAGAGGCGGTTAAAATATTGTTATTATATAAATAATCAGTAGCTTTCAGACCTATTTTTTATCTGATAAGTCAATTTATCATGTGCAGATGCAGCTAGTCAATAAATTTTTTCAACTTTATCTAAGGTTGTAGGTAAAACTGGGGTAGGTAGTATAAGGAAATTGTTAATAAATGAAGTGTTCAGATATAATAAATATCTAAAGAGTTCTTTGCTACCAACCCAACGCTTTCTAACAAAAATCAACCTTATTTCGCCCGCTGTTTGACTTCTCGTTTGCAAAATAATTCGCAGAAACCGTCCCGAGGGGAATTCTAAAAACGTCCCATATACTGAATAGTGAAATGTTCGACCTCAATCTTCTAGCAAAATTCAATCAATATACAATCTGAACTATTTATAGCGCATATGATGTACGAGCCACGGGCTGAGCCAACGCCGTTAGATGGTATAAAGTATTTATGCCAAATGTTAAAACGAATAATATTTTCATCACGTTGCAAATCGAAACAATAGGGAAGCCAAGATAATAGAACTCTTAAACACCAAAACAATGATGATTAAAATAAAGTATCTAACCACCAAAGGAACCATTTATCATAATAAAGAATACAATCTTTCGAAAGCAGATATTTAAAAAGACTAAAAGAAAAAGTTTGAAACAGTCGCTACAAAAGCTCAAGGAATTCCAGCTGCCTAATATAAACAAACGCTCGAAACACCTCCAGACACGCCCGCTTCCCCAAAACAAATTACTCCACCTAAAATCAAATCCCTAAAAGAACTCGGCAAAACAAAAGCGTGTATTAAACAAAACTGGTCCCAGATAAGATCCTTGCGAGTCCCCAGGAGTTAATCATGAAGCTCCAGCCTATTTACATAATGTTTCCTTCATCCAGAGTTGGGATCGGAAAGTTTCCTGCGTACGCTGTGGGACCTTACGAGTTTGCGGATGAATTAAATATTGTATTAAAGCTTCTGAGGCGTTTTAAGTTTTGAAGTGAACTAAGTAAAATGCTTTCGTTGAGATTATTTTTTTTTGCTATTAGGAATATTGTTGCTTACAGTTGCTATAGTTTACAAATAGTCATGTCATATTAGGGGTTTCACCTCGGAGTGAGAGTGTACAAGCTGTATACTCGTAATCACCTTTATTTTGGTGTTCTATAAGTTGTCTCAAAAGACTCATAAAATCTCGTCTTTGCGCCGACCCCGTCAGTTATTCAATTTCAAAGGTCATTAAAACAGTTTTTCGCGATTACCTCGGTTCCTATAGCTCCAATGATGTTAACAGTTATATAATCATTGTAAAGCACAGAATCTGTGACCAATTTTGTTTAAAGCTTTTCCTCTCTCATTCCGAGATTCACCCCTTTTTGGCTTAAATGACGTGACTAAAACACATAGAACGGATATAAGTAAACCTTTGTGGTTTAGTGACTTGATGCATGACACTACAAATAAGAAAAGGTTCATGTGACATTCAATATAATATTACTTCTCGTAACAGATAATTATCGTTTCGTTAATCTTTTCGTTAGTCCGCCTGGCTAGCAACCATTATCTTATTAAGTCTGACGCCATAACAACAATGTTTTCAGCATTGTTGTGTTCCGGCAGTTAGAGATAGGATAGCCAGTTATTCAGTGATTGAGGATTCCGGGAGGCTCACTTCCATCTTCAGCAGTCTCATCAATACTTAACATCAGGTATGATGAAGGCTAAGAGTCTCCCTGTCGTTCCTAAAAAAAAACTGTCAAATAATGATAATCATGATTACATGATCGTGTTCGCATGTTGAAGAAGTTCGCACTGTAATGTCGATAAATCCTTAATTTGATCATAATATTGAACCTGAAAGCTTCACGAGAAAACGGACAAAGCAACAATTCCAGTTACTAAGAAATCTAATTATACTTTACAAAAACATTCATTTACTAACACAAAGCAATTGCGATTCAATGCCTTCTTTCTTTTTATTCACACCTAACTTCAGTATGAAAAAACGCCATCGTTTACAAACCACTATCGTTCCGAACCAGCAATAGTTGAACAAAACAGTCTGTTGTAAAAGTATTCATGTTTCATTTCCGAACCGTTTTTTTGTCCTCTGTGTTTTTTTTCACCAACCTTTTTGTAGTCACACTGGCTGACGTAATTGGTTTTGGAATCTGAAGGCTTAGTTGGGCTTTAGTCGGGTTACGCCTTTTAGGTTTTAATGCGAGGAAACAATAGGAGTTTTCTTTAAATGGGTCAATAAATAACCAAACATTTTGGACTTTGAAAATGCTTTCGGGGGATGGCGACTTTTCCCGCGTGTCCTTTATTCAAGTTCCCTTATAAAAGTCCATTGTATTTCACTCTCATCAATATTTATTTTCCCAACAAAAGGTATTCCTTCTCCAAGGACCAATCTATCAACATGGGCGTGAAATGGTATCAACTATAAAAGGTTTACTACGCTTTTATAATATTAGCATGTATGTTGATCTACATACAACTACTATCTATAATGATTTATATAAAAACACAAATTCTGATTTCATTTTTAGGCAGTTCTTTTCACGTTGGTACTACAAAACTTAAACTCAAATTTAACTTAATTCACTATAGTTATAATTATACGTACATCTTATGTTTTGGCGCGCACTTTTCATTGAAATAAAACAAGTAAAGGTGCCGAAACGTCGGGAAAATCAAAAAACCCCTAAAAAACCTAAAAATACGGACAATTACAACTTAGTTCGTGGAAATATAGCGCGTTTGATATCCGTAAAAGTTGTTTTATTTCAATAGTTATAATTGTTTTTGATATTAATATTATATAAACAGCGTCACTACATCATGAAACTAAATTACAAACGAGTGCTACATACAACTACATGATTGGACACATGTAAATTTATCACCGACACGTTTCAACGATTCCATTCGGGAAGCGTATTCTAAACTCATTCAAAATCGAACTAACCATTTTCACATTGACGTTAGTGGTCCATCTAGCGATATGGTTGCAATACGTCAGCGTAATGTATTCACAATGAGCGTGACACGAACATTCGTCGTAATATATTGTGGCCGGTCGACGCTCGACGCGAGTTTAATATCTGTCAGGGACAGTGGGACGCTCAGGCACTCGCGGTATTACGAGTGCTTTCAACACTGGATGAGTTTTATAAAACTACCATTGATTACCTAATCCTTATACAGTTTAATTTTACCGTATCAGTTCCAGCTTTGAATAACACTCCCCTCATCAGTAAGAACTGATTGATAAACTTCGCTCAATGAAAATAAGATACGGTCTTCAGAAATTCTGACGAATAAGCCTGCCAAATGTGGCCTTAGGTCTTAAGCGCGGGAACCCACCCCAAAACTCATTCTCATTATATCTGTTAATGAATTATCGAAATCGAAATAGATAACTCGACTTTAACATTTCCGCCTTTACATTATATCGAAAGTTCATGAAATGACAAGGGCAACTGTATATAATTTTGGCAAACCCAATAACAAACTTTGTGACCTCATTGCCGTTTCCATACAGATAACTGAATCACGAGTTTAATATCTGTCAGAGGCAGATGCTTGGAAGTTTCCAGTTTAAGTACAACATTCGGCCCACCGATGTGCGGTCGTGCGAGAGGAATGCTGCAGACCAATTTAGACGGAAATTAAACAAAAAGTTAATAATGAGGCAATCGTGAACGTAGATAATGAAGTTTTTGCTACTACTTTGGAGAATTTGAAAGTCTATTAGGAAAATTACCTTAATGATTAGACAATATAATAATAAAATAAACATCTGTACAGTTGTTTCACTATCGATTAAGATAAAACAGCCATCTAATTATAACTTTTTTATTTTACATTTTACAATGCTATTTTTATGTGAAAAATATTAAACAAGAAAATATACTAGAAAAAACAACTAGTCTCATGTCGTCCTGACGGAATTCGAACCCGCATCCTTGGGAATCCGGCCCCCAGAGACCTGTAAGGACTAGTCGATTATTATTATTATATTCAATCAATTATATAAGTCAAGTAGAATCAATCATAAAATTATTTAGTTCTGAGAAACATTTACAATGATTCAGAAGCACGTCTACTATTTTACAACATAAATCGATTGAGCTATTCAATAGGTAGCAAAGAAGTTCACTGGCTACAAACAGTTTATAGTCGGGTTTTTTACTCTGTAGAGTAATTTGATAGATGCCAAATGTCATTTTGTAAAAATAATGATAAAAAATTTACCTATAATGCTAATATTGAATTTGTGTACGCGAATGGAATCAGTACTTACTAAACTTGAACTGAATCTGAGCAAATCATTACAAAAAACAGTTTAAACCAGGATTATTTTTACAAAGTGACTTTGGCACCTGTCAAATTAACCTACTGAATAAAAAATCCGACTATAGTAACTATAACAGTATACTTCACATAGTTACTTGTAATGGAATAAGTAGAAAGCTAAATGTAATTTAGTCATATCTCTACGTTTGTGCTACCTAAACATAGCGGCTTTATAATATTTTATAGTGACTTCAACAACGGTTTTCCTGAGCTCTCTCCAACATGTTGCGTCAAATGTAATGACAGCAACGCGTGTACACCCGCTAGCGCGAGCAGACTCATACGCCTGTGTTATGAGACATCTCATTTCGCGTGTTCACTCCCATTGTGCCCGATGGGACTGTCGTGTTTACTAAAGGATTTTGCGATGCTAACACAATTTTACAACATGTTTTACTTTGTTTTGAATGATTCAGACGAGATTACATTCGGAAAGTTACGTTGGTAATGTAAGGTTTTTATTAGCTATGTAAGGTCTTTTTAGAAAGTTTTGCCGCAGATTATTTTTGAAGTATGTTTCGTCATAAATATTAAACAAGAATATATACTAGAAAAAAGCAACTAGTCTCATGTCGCCCTGACGGGATTCGAACCGGCATCCTTGGGAGTCCGGCCCAATGCACTAACCAATTATGCTACAGAGACCTATGAGGACACGTCGAATTTTTCTAGTATATTCACCGTTCTACGGTGTTGGCCACAGTCGCTTCATCAATGAGAGAAATATCCTCGCATTCGAAAGAAACATCTTTACAGATGTTTGACTATCAATTAAGATGAAACAGCCATCTAACGTCAGGGTGACATGAGACTAGTTGCTTTTTTCTAGTATATTTTCTTGTTTAATATTTATCACATAAAAATAGCATTGTAAAATGCAAAATTAAAAAGTTATAATATGTATCGTCATTTTTGAAGCTTGACAGACTAATCGTATTCGATCACATTTGTTGAGCAACTTTCGGTCCGGTCAAGAGTCGAATGGGTGACCGTAAAGTGACATTACAACTGAGCGCTTCCGTGGTTCGAAGGGCACGTTAAACCGTCGGTCCCGGCTATTGTCAACTGATAACAGTCGTTAAGCCCAGTCAGAGGCCTTATAGGCGGCTTGATAAACTCTGATACCAGAGGTGGCCACTGATCCCCATGCGATAAGAAATAAAAAATGAGACATCTCATTTCGCGTGTTCACTTTCATTGTGCCTGATGGGACTGTCGTGTTTACTAATGGATTATGCGATGTTAACACAATTTTAAAACATGTTTTACTTTGTTTTGAATGATTCAGACGAGATTACATTCGGAAAGTAGCGTTGAAGAGCTGTTAAGATTTTTATTAGCTGTTTGAGCTCTTTCTGGAAATTGTGATTTTTAAAACTACATACGTCCGCGAGGTGTAAGCTGAGCTTTGCATTTGTGTGAGTGCACATACTCGTAGATGTACGAGTACAATACCTGTTGCTTCATGATAAATTTTGAATAGAAAAATATTGGAAAAAATTAACTCGGCCACAAGTGAATTCTCAGATGGGAATCGAACCCACGACCTTTGGAAATCCGGTCCAATGCTCTAACCGCTGAGCTACCGAGACTTGCGAACCACCGTCGAAATTCTCCAATACTTTTATATTTTTAATACGCCGTAGGCCAGCGTTGCTGTCGTACCTGTTGCTTTTTTGTTTTTTTTACACGATACCTACAAACTATCTATGTACACTCACACAAATGCAAAGCTCAGCTTAGACTTGTACCTACGAGTAAATTATATAATAATATAATATCTTGACTTCTAAACGTATTTTTTTCTAATGCTCGTCTTAGAATAAGGTTAGAATTATTATTTTTATTAAAATCTAAGCCATTTCTGTAACATAGCGCGAGCGTTAGCTAGCAATCAAATACACACATCAAGAGTGTCTAGGAATCAAGTTAGTCTTAGAATATCGCCGCTATGGGGATTATTATTTTTAATTTTGTGGATCGGTAATGATGATTCTTCTTTGTAAGTTTCACTACTTCAATAAAGAAAGAATTAAAGTAAGAAGACTGAAAGACTACATTGAATATTTTTTCTATACTACTATTATAAAGAGGAAAGATTTGATTGTTTCCAACGAATAGACTCAAAACTACTGAACCGAATTGAATGAAATTTGGTACACAGATAGTAGATAGCCTGTTTATGAACATAGGATGCTTTTTAACCCGATATTCCTACGGGAACGGGAACCACGCGGGTGAAACCGCGAGCGGCCGCTAGTATAGTCATAAAACTAATTGATCCATAGACAATTTTGATGTATATGATAACCATGTAAACAAGCAGCATTTAATATATAAATGGTCTTATTTCGTTTCAAATATTTAACTTCATTAACATTAGCGTACATAACTTCTATAGGAATATAATTAAGGTAAACCCCGTGACTTAATTAAGAATCTGAAGTCTCACGATCCATTTGACGTATAAACACCCACCCGAGCGGTTTAAAGTCAAACATTACTCTCTACATGTCATTCTAACGGTTGGTTTAAGTTATAAAGTGTCATTCAAACATCGAAATAGATTATAAGTTTTTAATTTTGCATTTTACACAAAAAAAGTAAGTTGTCTCATGTCGTGTCCCGTCAGGAGACAAGTTGCTTTTTTCTAGTATATTTACTTGTTTAAAAATGTTCACATAATAATAGCTTTGTAAAATGGAAAATTAAAAAGTTATAATGATATGACTGTTTTATCTTAATAGATAGTCAAACACCTGCAAAGATGTTTCTTTCGAATTCGAGGATAACTCTCTCATTGATGAAACGACGGTGGCCAACACCGTAGAAAGGTGAATATACTAGAAAAATTCGACGTGTCCTCATAGGTCTCTGTAGCATAATTGGTTAGTGCATTGGGCCGGATTCCCAAGGATGCGGTTTCGAATCCCGTCAGGGCGACATGAGACTAGTTGCTTTTTTCTAGTATATTTTATTGTTTAATATTTAGTATATTTACTTGTTTAAAAATTACCATCGCAATAGATGTTATCAATGATATTACATGTGTGTACTTGAAGCAGCTAATACGAGCTTGCTTTGTGAAAATTGGGAAGACTCTATATGGGGTTCGATTCAATTTGCTTTCTCTTTAATTTCCGTGCTTTTTCGTATCTTCCTTGTCAACTGTCAATGTCTTCGTCACATCCTTCAACGCAAAGTACTATGACGGTAAGATTCTATTATAAAATATCATTGGATGCTATGAAATAATGAAGAAAAATAAGATTAAATCAAACGTTTCTTTAATGATGGGAATATCTGTATTTAATAAGTTTCCTCTTAATTGATGCATGTTAGCCGTCTATTTAAAGCCAATAGTGCTATTATAGTGTTGTAGGTAAAACATAGAATATACTTAACAAAAGAATTAGAAAAATGTCAACAAGCGCTGTCTTGCCAACAACCTGATGTTTACAGGTTGGCAAGGTTTTAGATTAAGTATATTTATGTATATTTTTGGAATAATTAAATAAATAAATAAAAAATAATTATGATCGACAAAATAACTTTTTCGGAAATAAAACAACTTTTACGGATATCAAACGTGCTATATTTCCACGAACTAAGTTGTAATTGTCCGTATTTTTAGGTTTTTTAGGGGTTTTTTGGTTTTTTGAACTTTTTCGGATATTTTGCGCACAGTTTATTCACACGTGGTCACGGGATGATGTCAAGAAAACCAAAAAACCTTCAAATACACGAATATCAAATCTAAACTCGTGCGAATGAACTGTGCGCTAAATATCCGGAAAATATTTTTTAATTTCAATTTTTCTAGAGATTAAATTTTACAGCTAAGAAACAATTTCAAGAAGAGAATGTTTTTTTTTTATGTCGTCTAAGCAAGTCGGAAGTATTGATTTCCCTAGACAATATACTGAACTTTGTTATTATTTGTAAAAAAAAACTATATATCCTTCCTTCCTCATTATTGATTAATTTGAGAATATTTTCTTGCCGTTTTGCGTTTTGGATATATTTTCGATGAGAACATTAGCCTAAAAACTATACGCTGCATACTCTTATAAACTAAGTTAATAAAAGAAAGAGATTTTTCTTTAAAATTTTTAATTTTGCATTTTACAATGCTATTTTTGTGTGATAAATATTAAAAGATTATTAGAAAAAAGCAACTAGACTCATGTCGCCCTGACGGGATGGCGGCGACATGAGACTAGTTGCTTCTTTCTAGTATATTTTCTTGTTTAAGATTTTTCTTTCTTTCTTCTTTTTTTATTTCTTTTCAACTAAGTTGTAACTATTAAAACAAAACAATCCACATATAATTAGAACATAATCTACGCTACCTCCTCTGATATAAGCCAGCAGCCCCACCCTAAGTAATTCCACCCCCAAGGGGGCGATTACCCTCCGCGGGCCTGAACCCTAACGCGTGTCACTATTAGTATTACGCTGGATGCGAGCTTATATCTTTTTATAAAAGGAATTATTGTAACTAACAATTTATTATAGGAGATAGAAAAAAAAACGCTATTACTGAAGAAGCTAGTATTTGTAACAAAAAACATTGTCAATGTTGTTTTGTTTTTTCGTAATAATTTTGTCAAACCTAAAATATTTAGACGAAACAACCAGGAATCAATCAAATTCATCAGACAAGTGTTAAAAAATATGATAATTGATATAGATGATTAAACACCCATACCCATTAGGTATGTACTCATGCTGGACTAGGAGTCAAAGAAAAACATACAATATGATAGCTGCTAGCTCTTCAGTGCAGATAGTAATAGCCTACAATAGATCGAGGATATTCGAAAACGACAAAATTTTAATCACGTGGCTGAATTAACGTCAGCCATCTTCAAAGGGCTAACTTACAATAGTTAAACGTTAAGTGATGCTAGTTCAATCAACGATCGGTCTAGCCATTCAGCTGAATGTCGGCGTTTAATCATCCGGCTAGCCTTCCAATCAAATGGCTAATTTAACCAGATGGCTGAGATAAAGACATTACTACAAATGATAAAATAGTATGCCCAAAAAAGTTACTTCAAATTACTCCATCAATCACGATTTGGGCAATTCAATAGCGTATACCAACAGAACTCATTCGCATTACTAGTTCTAAAATTCTATAAACAATGTCAAGCTAGATAAGTCCACATACGATACAATAATAATTCTCCTCAGTCTCCAAATATGATCAGTGAATTGGTTTGTATCGTACCGGTTTCAAACTCCGTGTCGGGAATCTAAACGACTGCAGTACCATATTTGTTCTTGCTCATCGCAACGGTCCTAGACATTTGTCCCCCCTTACAATCTTTGAAAGTGCTCTCTATGTTAGTTTTGATATTTGAAGAAATGTCTTTATGTTGAAATAATTTTAGCTGGTTAAATAGTAGTTGATGTGGCTGCGTTTTGGGAATACCCTTTTGAAATGTAAAACCTATAATTAAAATGTCGTCGTCGACAACAAAGAAACTGTTGTCACCTAACAGTTTCTTGTAAAATCGACACCAACGAGTTGGCCGTGTGGTGACGGCCTAAGAATACAAGTGTCACCACTCCCTTACATGCCTGGGATGTCGTAAAAGTCGACTAAGAGGCGACGCATTGAACACCTGTGCGAGAGAAGGAAAAATTTAAACAAACCCTCTACCAACCCGTCTGGCCAGCGTGGTAGCATTAGGCTAATAGCCTCCTATGAACGCCACAATAGGCGGAGCTAGGAGAGGCCTATGTCCAGCAGTGGACGTCCACAATCTGATGATGAGAGTAACGCGATCCGACTAGGAAACCGCATTGCTACTATCATAATCTGCTAATCTGTAATAGTCAGAATTGATGCACATATATATGAACTATAGCTAAATAGCACTAGATTTTCTTAACAAGGTTGTTACGAATCTGAAATAACAAAGAAAAAATATTTATATGAAGTAAAGTTTTTAGTATAGTCATAAGGACTGAGCTTTGATTGGTTTTCTAAAAGATGTTTATTTTACTTAAAACTCTGAGACAAACACGTATGGTGTCAACACACGACCATGTATTGGGAGGCCTATTTATTTATTAGTACTGTCTAGCGTGTGGCAACAAAAGCATCAAATGCAATTAAAAAGAATTTCCTATTGCATTCAGATAAGACAAAACAAACGATCGTCCACTGAGCTTAAATTACGCTTTTGTCACTCCAACTTGGTAGGCCAGTATAAACAGATAGAAACACAATTTGCCAGCAGAGAATCATGCCGAGTCGCTGGATGAATACCAACATCCCTCTCTTTGTATTATTGCCAAAGTTTAACAGGCTATTAAAGTGTAGACTGCATAATTTTAACTGCAACAGATAGCGGGGACACTTACACAAATGTTGGAAACTTTCACCAGATTATGTGACGCGAGGTAATAAACTGCAAGTTTTATGACTTATCGATTTGTTGTGTTATCTCTACTTATGTAATAAAGCTAGAGAGATCGCTCAACTGTTCAAGGTAATTTCTGATAAAAGTCTGATTAGAAAAATCTTATGGTAAATGTTAAATAGAAAAATATTGGAAAAAATTAACTCGGCCACAAGTGAATTCTCAGGCGGGAAGTATTGGAGAATTTCGACGGTGGTTCGCAAGTCTCGGTAGCTTAGCGGTTAGAGCATTGGACCGGATTTTCAAAGGTCGCGGGTTCGATTCCCGCCTTTTTTACCATAAGTATAAAAATAGCTTTGAAAAATGCAAAAATTACAAAATCATAGAAAGTCTTATTTTTTTTTGCATTATCGCGCCCGAGTTACAAGTAGCTTGTAGATGTCATATGAAAATATTAAACAGTAGCTATATCAAATAAAGTATATCTACAAAAAGAAACAGAAACAGGTATACCTCTATCATTTGCCCTCTGAGTCTTGGTTGAGAAGAAACAGGTAGATGCATACACGTCGTAGAAACGGATACATTTCGCAACGTTCGCAATAGTTTATTTTTTACTATACAATTGTATTGGGTAGGTAGTAGGTATCTATATTTTTTTAGCAAACACGCACTATTTTTGATGCTAAATTGCATCTAATCAAAAAGAATTTCATATACCTTACACAGATTTGAAGTTAATACAGATGAAAATAAAATATGAAATCATCCGAACAATTTGCACGCCCAATTCTGATCAAACCGAAACTCCAACGTACAGATATATCAGCAATTAGCCGATAAGAGGCTGAATTCGAGTTAGCTGAATTCAGACTTCTTACCCCATTACGAGCCGAAATATCATTATCAATTACATTAAGCTCCTACGATTCATATAAAACATATCAAACTTACTTAATGTAAGGAGTATATTCTGCAGTTTAAGCTAATATTCATATTTTCTCAACTAATAAATTGTTTCCAAATGGTTAGGTTGGAAAAAAAATTAAATCACCCACACAATTTGCACGCCCAAATCGACTGAGAGAGAAATATAAGTACTTAGAACGGATCTGTGCTACCCTAAGCTCTGCAGTTCCTATAAAAACATAAACTGACTAAATTGTAAGGAGTCTCTTCTGCATTTTCAGCTAATATTAACAATTTCTCATCTGATTAATTATTTCAAAACGGTTTGATTGGAAAAGAAAATGAAATCACCCAAACAATTTGTACTTCCAATTCCGACCAAACCGAAACTCCCACGTACAGATATGTTAGTAATTAGCCGATACGAGGCCTATTCTGACTTCTCACCTCATTACGAGCCGCAATATCGGACGGAATCAAGTGCCATTGCTGCCCTAATTGTGCTCCTCCGTCGAGAATACTCTTCTACTGAGTGACGAAGACTGTGGTGACCATGATGACTGACAAAGTCGGAAACGTAAACGGAAATATTCTGTGATATAAAACTTTGATTTTGTGAATTTAGATTTTTGTGACTTAGGGCCGGTTTCACAAGCGTCAAATAAGTTATAGATAGTTTATATGACAGATACTTTGACAGTTGTAAAATAATAAAAAATTGTTAATTATCTTCCAATGAAGCTATCCAGAACTTATCAGTCGGTGGTAAAATCAGCCCTGTTTTATTTGGTTATTTTTTTAAGTGTTGTCACTATATCATTATATTTATTACTATGTTATAGCATCCTGTTCCATTTGATTAGTATTCCAATATCAGATACGTGCTATTCATTTTTGTGATTATTTCAAGAAATACAATTTCATTTTTCTTAATAAGAGGAAAATTACTATAATATCTTTAATTAAAAAAAAAACACTGCCTATAATATAGCTGCCTGAAGGTAAAAATATTATCCATAGATGTCAAGACATACTAGTTTAAGGATGGAAAAGTTAACTTACATATTATTATGATGCAAACATACATTTTATGATCTTTTCGTTGTCACTTTTGTTTGAAACTTTCTTTTTGAACTTTTTTTACCAATAACTTGGCCACCTTAGTGTATAGCACCTGCACTTAACGCGAGTAGAGTGATAAATATTAAACAAGAAAATATACTAGAAAAAGCAACTAGTCTCATGTCGCCCTGACATGAGACTAGTTGCTTTTTTCTAGTATATTTTCTTGTTTAATATTTATCACATAAAAATAGCATTGTAAAATGCAAAATTAAAAAGTTATAAAGCGAGTAGAGTGATTCAGGAGCTTAATTGTGACGCACCGGGCGTTTGTTAACGAGGCCTATACGATATTTTAATGTTAAGTACTTTGTTTTTATATAATTATGACTCAAAGAAACTTTTTATGAATTAACCTTTCTCAGTTTTTGTATGAGCCGCTATGTTTGTGTACAAGTAGGCCCGTACATGAGAATTGTTGTAAGTAAGTAGTTGTGACACACTCGCCGTTGTAGTGGTGGAATAAAAACACTGATTCCCGTCAAAGTTATAATACGTAGAAAATTAGTAAAAATACAGTAAGTAGTAATTAATTGTGGGATACTTATTTGTTTCACGGTATATCAGTTTAAAGAGTGCGCTGTGAGTAACAAACAATAACATTTATAATGCGAGTCTCGCTGATGTAAGTAAAACTGCCTGTGCGGTTAATGAACCGTACAGTTTTATATGCATCTTTTTTATAATTTTATTTTTAATCCTGTTATCACCGTAACCATGGCCACCCTAGTGTATAGCACCTGCACTTAACGCGGGTAGAGTGATTCAGGCGCTTAATTGTGACGCACCGGGCGTTTGTCAACGAGTCCCATACAATATTTTAGGCCAAATGAAGTATTCATAGGTCCTAACACGCACAGATCAAGGGTTTAGAATATAATGTCGTGTTTGAATTTACAGCGTAGAAGAAAAAAAATCTTTTATAAAATAAGACGATTCACAAAAAAATATAGTAAAGAATAGGCCGTTTTGAAGTTTATGTCAGCCAAAGTATC
The DNA here is from genome assembly GCA_910589605.1 of Chrysoteuchia culmella. Classification (NCBI taxonomy): domain Eukaryota; kingdom Metazoa; phylum Arthropoda; class Insecta; order Lepidoptera; family Crambidae; genus Chrysoteuchia; species Chrysoteuchia culmella. Next base: position 22,182,953 of record OU342649.1, read on the forward strand.
GATGGTTCAATATACCAATTTAATTTTTTATTATTTAATGTACACTTTGAAGTCAGTTTTTATTAGTATAACAAAGTTCCCTTTTTCACATTTTTTTAGGTTAAATATAAATATAAACAATAATTTATTTGTATCTAAAGCCTGGTACAAAAACAATATTATCGTTAATAACCACAGTAGTCAAAGACTGTGTCGCAGTTATTAGCGCCCACCTCGAAGTTATACAAATTTGCAAAAAAATCAAATAAATTAACCGAAATCTAAGGTCTAACTAGAAACTATATTATATAAAAAAAAAAGAAAAAAAAAACAAAAACTTTAGAATAAATTAAAAAGGTTAGAATAAATAAATAAATATTTGCGTACAATCACACCAATTATCTAGCCCACGTTAAGTTTCATGAAGAACTTGTGTTATGGATACTAGATAACGGATAAACATACTTAAATACTTTTTTTTAGTAAATACATACTTAATATACATATTAAACACCCAGTCCAAGACAAACAGACATGTTCATGCACACAAATATTTATCTTGCCCGGGGATCGAACCCGGGACCTCTAGCGCAGAAGGCGAGTTTAGTACTCCTGCGCCAGTCGTCAAAATAAGAATAGGTAACTCCCGTGCACCGCTCTCGTTATGCGTATTATAAGACTGTAATAAATGAGTTAGTAAATTGTAACTGTCTGTTTGGAACTTTTCTGTATGTAACCAAATTTGGTATCGGAAAATAAACAGAAGGAAGCAACTAGTCTCATGTCGCCCTGACGGGATTCGAACCCGCATCCTTGGGAGTCCGGCCAAATGCACTGACCAATTATGCTACAGGGACCTATGAGGACACGTCGAATTTTTCAGGTATATTCACCGTTCTACGGTGTTTCATCAATGAGAGAAATATCCTCGCATTCGAAAGAAACATCTTTAAAGATGTTTGACTATCGATTAAGATGAAACAGCCATCTAATTATAATGCAAAATTAAAAAGTTATAAGAAGAATTCATTAAAATGGTTCTTAAAGAGGTTGTAATAGAGATGGTAGTTTGTACATACAGCACGACAACAACGCGACATACTTTACAATTGCTGGCCAAAAAAAACGGTACTAAAATTCATAGAGGTGTCTCAAGGTCAAACTGATTGTCTGACCTTGAACGTATACAAAAGTCTGAAACAGTTTGTTTTCAATATGTCTCAATTCTATAATTTTTTCAATGAAATCTTATGAATGTTTTTTTTTCTGTTCACGACGGGAAGACTCTTAACCTTCATCATGCCTGATGTTAAGTATTGATAACTGAAGATGGAAGGGAGCCTCTTCCAGAATTCTCAACCACTGAGGAACTGGCTTTTTATTTCTAACTGCCGGAACACAACACTGTTGAAAACATTGTTGTTATGGCGTCAGACTTAGATAAAATGATGGTAGCTAGCCAGGCGGACTAACAAAAAGTCCCACCACCAACCAAACCGAATACAATATCGGTCCCGGGACCCCTGGGTCTGATACCGGTGGTTGTACCACTGACCACAGAAGCGGATAAAATAAATGTCATCTTTATTCAATTGAAACAACTTTGAGTTGTTAATAAGCATTCTATGAACAACTTGCTCATATAAATAAAAATAAATACAAAAAACGGCTTCTAGCCGTGTTTGAAACAGTAGTTCTTACATTTATTTTACGTAAATCTTACTTCCACTTAATACAGCTATCTAGTTTGAAATCAACCAGCTATTGTATGCAGAAAGCACCAAAGAATACGGCTTTGGTAAGAAAAAAGCCGGAAGGATATCATTTGTATTCCGTTCTCTGCCCAGTGCATTAAAATAAGCTGTCAGTCTTTCTCGGTTTGCGAGTTGTATGCAATTTTCATGATGTCACACATACACGGCTGACTGAATAGGACTTTCGGATAGTGCATTTCGAGCTGTATGTAAACAGCATTTTGTATTTATTTTAGAGAACTATTACTTTTAAATGTAGTAGCGGTTGGTGTCTTCTACTGTGTGGAAGGGTTGTTTAATCTAGGTTTTTAGGGTCAGTTGTTTTACATTTTCCTGTACGAAAGAGATTTTAATTTTTTATGTTGGTAATAATTGCTAACTTTTCTTTACTCAAAAATCATTATGTTTGTACGGCGTCTAGGTATTATAATCTTTACATATTTGTAATCTTTCTATACACCGAGCAAAAGCTATCACGGTATCAGGGCCCCTACCGCGCAAGTGGCATGGCTTCATTTGACAGATGGAAGTGACATATTGCTCTTAGTCTTTGGTAAGTTTTCATTTGTGTCAAACAGAAACAGCAATGTGTCACATCCATCTGTCAAATGAAGCCGATTGCGATGCCTATGCCACTTGCGCGGTACAGGCCCAGATCAACGTATGTAATGTTGTCTAATATTAATTGACTTAGTAATTTTGTTTTGTTATTTTGTTGTTAGTTAAAAGAGAAGAGTACCAACTTTAATATTTATTACATTGATGATCATAAGGAAATATAAGTAATTAGCCCACCCAACAAAATAGATGTAGAGTACGCAAACTGGAACGATAAGAGATTTCTTCAGAAAGTTGTTCAGGGTGCCTAGGGAGTAAACAAACTAAAAATCCCCGCTTCTAAGTACCCTGAACAACTTTCTGAAGAAATCGCTTAAGATCCAGCTCACGCACTCTACATCCCATTTTGACATATACGTTGAGTGGACTAAATATAAAAACGCAGTAAAATTTAAATAAGGTATCATCCAAAGAAAAAGTTTTAAACGCAAGCAAGTCCTCCGTTCCGCAATTTCAACGCAGACGATCTTTGTAGAATATAAAACCCATTTAAAAAGGGAAAGTTAACGAGAGATATTCATATGAAAAGAAAGTCTCCATAATACATTATAAGTTAATAGAAAGGTTCAATACACCTACGTTATTTGAACGTTTTAATTTTGCATTTTACAATGCTATTTTGATGTAAAAAATATTAAACAAGAAAATATACTAGACGAATCAACTTGTCTCATGTCACATGCCGTTAGAACGACATGAGACAAGTTGCTTTGTTCTAGTATATTTTCTTGTTTAATATTTATAACACATATAATTTTATAATATTTCAATCATTGTTGGTAAATCAAACTCATTATTAAGACTGTCTACTCAAACCCTGGCTATTCTGTGATTTAAAACAACTAAGTTAATTTTTTCCAATATTTTTCTATTTAAAATTTACTATAAGTATAAAAATAGCATTGAAAAAAGCAAAAATTACAAAATCATAAAAAAAGTGTTTATTGACAATTGGTGATAGTCGACTTATGTGCCATTTTTCTTTGTCCACCATTAAAACTGATTTTAAATCAAATTTAATATTTTTAAAGTCTTCCTACTAATATTATAAATGTAAAAGTATGTCAGTTTATTTGTTTGTTGCAAAAACTACTGTATTTTATTTCTTTTATTTATATTATGTACATCGCAACTATCCTTCCCATAATTGCACCCACTCCCCTTTGTCCTCTTCGTTATTATTTTTCTAACTAAGGTTGCCTGGGAGAGATTGCTATTTGGCAATAAGGCCGCGTTTTGTATGCTTTCTGTCTGTTTTTGTTATTTCTTTATTGTTTGTCTTTGTGTGCAATAAAGTGTTTTTTTATTTATTATTATTATAGTTTTCCAAATTAGTAGGTAGGTATAGGTAACTAGGGGTACTCATTAACCAAAGAAACAAAAAATGTTTTATATAATAATAATAATAATATTGAAACGATTTATTATAAAAAATTACAGAATGTAAGTCAGAATGGAAATGAAATACAAGGTTGTGACTTGGTTACACTATAATAGGCGTCCTTTCTTCTAGTTCATTCACATTTGGAATGCATTTATTGAATGCCTCGTAGTAATTAATATTGAACCAAAAGTACTTAGTAATAAATCACATTCTACGCCCACAGCCATGTAGGGGAATTCCTAACTACCTCCAAAGTTCCCGAGTCACATAAATACATTAAAAATCATTCGACAACTATGATCTATGGCAGTTGGAACTATCAGACATTTATCATAGCGACGAATATAGGTTTCGCGTACCTACACTCGATTTAATAGCCCAACTTTTTGTTCAAATTTACCGATTTTCTCAACGGGCCCCTATTATTTATCGCTGGTCAATGTTGATTCCGTATTTCAATATTTGAGAAACTTAACTGTAAAGTCGATTAGATTTGGTGAGGATTTTCTTTTGATGCTTCTACGATTTTGAGATATTTATTATTATAAGTTCTTCTTTATTTTTCCGTTTGGTTGGAACTTTTTAGGTAGATGATTTATGTGTTCATACTGGTATTTTCAAACAAAATTAAGTATCACATTTTGCTGAGTTTTCAAAACAAAGTTTTCACAGTGATCTTAGTAGTCGAACTATAGTTATTTAAAAAAAAAACGTAAAATTGGTTTTAGGCATTGTTATGGAATGTGCGTTCTCGTGTATCCCGTGAATTTCGTAGTTGTTTTAAATCACAGAATAGCCAGGGTTTGAGTAGACAGTCTTAATAATGAGTTTGATTTACCAACAATGATTGAAATATTATAAAATTATATGTGTTATAAATATTAAACAAGAAAATATACTAGAACAAAGCAACTTGTCTCATGTCGTTCTAACGGCATGTGACATGAGACAAGTTGATTCGTCTAGTATATTTTCTTGTTTAATATTTTTTACATCAAAATAGCATTGTAAAATGCAAAATTAAAACGTTCAAATAAAGTAGGTGTATTGAACCTTTCTATTAACTTATAATGTATTATGGAGACTTTCTTTTCATATGAATATCTATCGTTAACTTTCCCTTTTTAAATGGGTTTTATATTCTACAAAGATCGTCTGCGTTGAAATTGCGGAACGGAGGACTTGCTTGCGTTTAAAACTTTTTCTTTGGATGATACCTTATTTAAATTTTACTGCGTTTTTATATTTAGTCCACTCAACGTATATGTCAAAATGGGATGTAGAGTGCGTGAGCTGGATCTTAAGCGATTTCTTCAGAAAGTTGTTCAGGGTACTTAGTTGCACACACACTTTATTGCACACAAAGACAAACAATAAAGAAATAACAAAAACAGTCAGAAAGCATACAAAACGCGGCCTTATTGCCAAATAGCAATCTCTCCCAGGCAACCTTAGTTAGAAAAATAATAACGAAGAGGACAAAGGGGAGTGGGTGCAATTATGGGAAGGATAGTTGATATAGATGTACATAATATAAATAAAAGAAATAAAATACAGTAGTTTTTGCAACAAACAAATAAACTGACATACTTTTACATTTATAATATTAGTAGGAAGACTTTAAAAATATTAAATTAGATTTAAAATCAGTTTTAATGGTGGACATAGAAAAATGGCACGTAAGTCGACTATCACCAATTGTCAATAAACACTTTTTTTATGATTTTGTAATTTTTGCTTTTTTCAATGCTATTTTTATACTTATAGTAAATTTTAAGTAGAAAAATATTGGAAAAAATTAACTCGGCCACAAGTTAATTCTCAGACGGGAATCAACCCGCGACCTTTGGAAATCCGGTCCAATGCTCTAACCGCTGAGCTACCGAGACTTGCGAACCACCGTCGAAATTCTCTAATACTTTTATATTTTCTGTCAATAAACACATTTAGCGCTAAATATTATAATATTTAAATCAATGTGCCGTGTGGTGACGGCCTAAGAATACAAATGCCACCGCTCCCTTACATGCCTGGGACGCCGCGGTAAGAGTCGACTAAGAGGCTCGACGCATTGAACACCTGTGCGAGAGAAGGAGCACTTGAAGCAAACCTTCTACCAACCCGTCTGGCCAACGCGGTAACAGTAGGCCTCCTATGAACGCCACAATAGGCGTGAGCTGGAAGAGGTATATGTCCAGCAGTGGACGTCCACAGGCTGATGATGATGATGATGATAATATTTAAAATGACAATGCATTTCAGCCATTCGTTTGAAGTCAATAGTGACAGAGCGGTGTTTTTGTTGTTGTTGTAAATTTGTTTTGCGCTAAACATTATTTCAAGTCAGTTGGTAAAAGTCCGCCTTAGTCTACTACTTATAAAAGCTAACATTTAAAGGTTTAGGTATGAAGTAGTTAGAATTTCATAAACATCTGCATATTTTTTTCTTAGTAACCTCAATAAATAAATAAATAATTGCAGACAAATGGACATGTTCATGGACACAAATATTTGTCTTGTCTGGGGATCGAACCCGGGACCTCTGGCGCAAAAAGCGGGTTTAGTACCCCTGTGCCAAACAGGTCGCCTGTCAATAAATCACTGAAAACCTGTTTCAAATAAATGGACTCGGTGAACACCAACCTTTTGTCTTACTTTAACGCAGTGTTTTGTATTCCAAAAACTTTTATAAGCGTACCTACAGCCAATTTAAAGCACCTTAGAAAGTATTAATCTCTAACCAACCATTAACTTTTGTGGGCTTTAGCCACGGGAATTAAGGAGAATTTCAATTATCTATGTCGCCTCCCTCTTCGAGACGGAGTTCCGATTTTATTCCCTCAGGAGTTAAAACTCAAATGGAATCCATTTTATAATATTCCCGATTTGCAGATAGGAGCTTTTGTGTTCTCTTGTTCCATTTCTGATGGTCCGGAATGCAATTATCACGTTGACGAGAAATTTGATCGCTGAAATATTATGGAATAGTGGTATGCTGGTATGTTTGTTGTTTGGAATTTGCGGAACAGTGTAGAGGGAATTTCTACTCATTTGTGGCACATTATTATTATAATGGCGTGACTACGTTAGGAGATTTATCCAATTCGGAGACTTAGTGTGATTTTCATTTATTCAGTCTAGGCAACAAGCACTTATGAACGTCAAAGAAGCTACGCCATCGATTCACAAACCCTACGGCGGGAGACTTTGTAACGAGAAGAACCGGCAAGAAACTTGTCAAGGGCTGTTTTTCTATAGCGATAGTAGCGATAAACCTTTAAGTTTTTATTATTGACAAGAGGACTGAATTAGCTTCCTCTTGGAAGGTGAAGCAATAACCCATAAGAAGGTTACAGGTAAAAGGATTTGAGACTAGCAAGCGAATTCGAGTGAAGTCACGCTCTATTATAGATGCGAAATCAAAAGTTGCTGATTCTTAGCCATTTGAGGTAATCCATCTCATGATGTCGCTTAAATGGCATCATAGTAGGCAAAAAATCAGGATAAGTTTCTGATAATGCCAGGCTCTAAAACTAAAAAAAAACCTTCTCACGCATATTCATATAAGTTTGCTGTAAGTAAAACTTTATGAGTTAAAATTTTATCATTTTTTAATTTTGGTTGCAATAATAAATGGTGTTGTGAATCTATTCAATCAAAGTTCGATTGTCACAATCCTTCTCATATGGCTATGTCCACACCGTGCCCTTTTTTGTTCATCAAGGGCATGCGTCACAGCGCAGTCAACAGATCACGTGAAACACGTCCTTGATGCATGCAGTATGACAGTTGCGGGCGCAATTTCAGTAAGCTGTCAGAAACTCAAATGACTACGTTGACGTCGCGTTCGTTGTTATTCAATAATTGAATACGACAAACAAGCTTGAATAAAAAGATTTCGACGAAAATTGAAGACCAAAGGGCACAGTGTGGACAAAGCTTGTGAATAGACATAATATGCTTTCCCTGCCTACTCATAAATAATACTATCAAGGAGATCGACAAGACAAAAGGGAAAAACAAAAACAAGAGAGAGAATGCATACTTTTCGCTTATTCCTAGCCTCCTCATGAGTAGGTACTTGGCATTCGACGGGGCAAATCTTCATGTGGTCACCGGTGGACATCACCGCCCTATAACCAAAAGTCTTGCCGGGCGGGGTGCGCCACCGGTGGCCACATGAAGATTTGCCCCGTCGAATGCCAAGTACCTACTCATGAGGAGGCTAGGAATAAGCGAAAAGTATGCATTCTCTCTCTTGTTTTTGTTTTTCTCTTTTGTCTTGTGGCTAGAAAAAAAACGCCACGTATAAATACATTTTGCTCTGCTTGTAGCAAACCAATGTGTTTGGATTGTTTCAATGCGATTCATAAAAAATAATTGTAATGACATTTTATTATGTTTTTGTTAAATTTTGATTTGGTTTTGCAAATATTACATTTTACAACATACTTTCATAAAAATAATTGAGATTTCATGCAATTTATGTCCTGTTTATCTGTTTTTTTTTTCCTAATATATATTATTTTCCAACACTGTTTTTTTTTACTTCTCGAAACAATATCAATCTCCTGAGCTATACTTTGAAAATTTGTCATTCCTACTAGGCGGGGACGGTAAATACAACACTTTCTCTCAAAGCGGCGCTAATTTATTAGTACATTAAAAGACTTGTATGACGTGGCCACCGGTGGCGCACCCCGCCATATCAGCAAATCCGTCGTGCTCCACCGGTGGTACACGCCGGAGTGAACGTGTTAACAAAATGGCGTTAAAACTGTCTCAACACTTAAAGTTTCTCATCTTAATATATCCAAGTTAACTAAATAGTTAGTTAACCTCATGCACTTACAATGCTTCTACTCATTGCCCTCGCATGATGTATGGAAAATGGGTACTGATTGGCTGAAGCCGTATGTATGTGTAATTTGATCAGTGCCTTACACGACTATGTTCCATACTATGTTATATGTTATTGTTAATAGGGAGATGATATTGTGATGATAATACATACTCGTAAATACGTTTAATGACATGGTAACGAAGCTAAATTGAGATATGAAATACTTAAAAAAAATAACGGGTTGCACTCCGGGAGTGCAGCAGCAGGAGCAGGCATATATTTTCGCCGCGCGGTAAAAAGAGAGGGGCTATTACTTCCTCTCCTCTTGTCCTGTCTTTTTTTCGATCAGCAGACCGACCGCCTAACAGTATAGCTTGTGCTATCGCTATAGCTATCAAACTTCAAACTCTCATAAAACCCTTTAACGATAGGATTTCTGTCTAATTCCTACATATTTCTATTCATCTAATGGATTAACTATTGCATTTTTAGTATGAAAGTGATAGCTTCAGCGAAAGCCCTTGTAGGGGGTTTTAAAAAATCGATAGCTATAGCGATACCAAAAGCTATACCGTTAGGCAGTCGGGGTGCAGGTCACGTGACGCGACTTTACCATTTTTTACCCATCCCAAAAAATAAAATTCTGATGTGCACAACGCCGCTACAGAAGTTTTCACTTCAAAAACGTTATTTCAAAATATAAAGACAACAAAGGAATAATAGCGTTGAAATATTTGTCTTATTGTCTCTTTGGCTGTTCGCTATACTACGGTCAAAATCACTCAATCCATAAAAATGAAATTTGGGTAGTAATAGTATTAATCTTGCTACTCAATAATTTTCAACATTTCGTAAACCAATATTTAATTAATTTTATTTACATTTATGACTAGCACCCGGTTTCCCGTGGGACTATCATGATAAGAAGTAGCCTATGTTACTCTATTTTTTTTATGAACGACGGTGAGACTCTTAGCCTTCATCATACCTGATGTCAAGTATTTATAAGGCTGAAAATGGAATCGAGCCTCTCCCGGAATCCTCAGCCACTGAGGAACTGGCTATCTTATCTGAAACTGCCGGAACAGAACAATGCTGAAAACATTGTTGTTATGGCGTCAGGCTTAGATAGGATGGTGGTAGCTAGCCAGGCGGACTTACAACAAGTCCTACTACCAACCAAACCGAATACAATATGTACCCCCGCTGGGAATCGAACCCGGGACCCCTGGGTCTGATACCGGTGGTTGTACCACTAGACCACAGGGCGGTTAAACGTCTTACTCTCCGTCCTTTCAACCTATTCTATGCCATAAATCAAGTCTATGGGTTGCTTATTTAGGGCGTACAAACAAACAAACTTTCACATTTATAATATCAGTTAGGATGAGAAGGATAAAAAATGTTAATTATTACACATTTTTGTGTACACATAAATTTTAAACCCGCAGACGAACTGTTTGGCGCAGAGGTCCCGGGTTCGATCCCCGGACAAGACAAATATTTGTGTGCATGAACCTGTCTATTTGTCTTGCTCTGTTTAATATGTATATTATGTATGTTTTTACAAAAAAATTGAAATAAGTATATTTATTCTTTATATAGTAACCATAACACAAGTTCTTTAAGAAACTTAACGTGGGCTAGATAATTAGTGTTTGTATGCAATTATTTATTGAAGTGAAAACTTCTTAAAAGCATATTATTGAAGCATATGCATAAGTTACTATAGAAAACACCGAAATCCCTGGATTTCTCCAGGATCCCATCATCCGATCCCGACATGATGACAATGGGCCCACCATGGGAAGTATCCCCTTTCGAACAAAAAAGAATTAGTCTCATGTCGCCCTGACGGGATTCGAACCCGCATCCTTGGGAGTCCGGCCCAATGCACTAACCAATTATGCTACAGAGACCTATGAGGACAAGTCGAATTTTTATAGTATATTCACCGTTCTACGGTGTTGGCCACCGTCGCTTCATCAATGAGAGAAATATCCTCGCATTCTAAAGAAACATCTTTACAGATGTTTCACTATCGATTAAGATGAAACAGTCATCTAATTAAAACTTTTTAATTTTGCATTTTACAATGCTATTTTTAAGTGATAAATATTAAACAAGAAAATATACTAGAAAAAAGCAACTAGTGTCGCCCTGAAGGGATTCGAACCCGCATCCTTGGGTTAATAAAAAAAGAATTATCAAATCGGTCCAGCCCTTTTCGAGTAATCGAGTAACATACATAAAAAAATACCCCGTCGAATTGAGAACCTCCTCCTTTTTTTGAAGTCGGTTAAAAATTTGTATTATTCAAATACGGGTACCACGAGAGCGATAATAGTCTGGCTAGTATTTATACTTGCTAATAACTTTTTTATCTAGAACGAAAATAATGTCTGAGCTACAGATTGCATACAATAATAATAGCGCTTCGTTTGTTCGGTCAGCTTTCAAAGGAACTAGTTGGTGTGCTAATTACAAGGGACCACGGTGTGAAATAATGAGCTGTGCCTCTCGTGGCCTTTGCCATGCTACAGCCAGTTCGGGTTTCGTTTGAGGTAACTGCGTGTTGAAATGTTTAGTCTCAATAATAAAATAAGTGTTTTAGAGTTTTCGTTATTCCTAACTATGTCTGAAACCGGAAAGATTTTCCTCTAGTTGTAAAAACAAAATGCCGGTCAAGGTCAACAGAACTCTAAGACAGTCAAATTGGAACTTTTGGAAGCAGTTCGAAATGTCGAAATTGTCAAAAAAATTACATATTGTATATGTCGCAGCCATCTGGTTAAATCAGCCATTTGATTGTAAGGCTAACCCGTTAATACCCGGCATTCAGTTGGATGCCTAGGCCGATCGTTGATTGAAGTAGCCTATCGCGTAAGTGCCGTCGGCATCGCTGTCAACTTTACTTTCACAGCCGACGACGTTTTCGTACAACGCAACTTCAAGGTTATCTTCCTAATAATAATATTCCTTTTCCATTGTAAGTTAATGCTCGGCTCTGTGTGGGACCGAGACAGCGCTATAGCATCAACGCTCGCGTGTGAAGAGTCGCGCCCATATATTAGACAAGTTGACGACGTCGGTAGGGCTACTGGGGCCGTACCGCGCAAGTGGCGCCGTCATCGAAAACGCTTCCGTTGACAGATGTGACGGATGTGACTCATTGCTACTTCTTTTTGACACAAAACTTACCAAAGACTAAGAGCAATATGTCACATCCATCTGTCAAATGAAGACGATGTCGATGCCGACGACACATGCGTGGGCCCTGGACTCTTAAAACAAGAAAGACATTTCCCTAAAATATAAATTGTTAAGGAACCTATTTATATATTAGAATATTACCTAATATCACTGAAACATCCTCGATGCCTAAACACGAAAACTCTTTCACTACAAAAAAGAATTTACCAAAGAGACTGTTTTAATCACAATTCATCTTTTTCATAATACTCTTTCGTCCTTTAATCGGTCACTTTTACAAAAATCCTTTTAAACCTCCATCCCTTTATCTCGAAGCGTTCAAGATTTCGATAACAATCTTCTCCCAATTATTTCACAATCCATTACTCCTTAACTTTGGGCAGAGGTAGATCTTTTCAAATAAACTGGGCATAGCATCAAAACAATGTAAAGTTTTTGCCGTAAAACTGGGAACTGTAAGTACTTTAAGTTTTTACATCAGTTTAAGAGCCGGAATGGTTATCTATAAAGAAACAATACTTTCTAAAGACATAAAAAGAAAACTGGAGACATAGTTGATAACTGAAAGTAGTATAGTTAAATAAATTGTAACGAAGTCAACTTTGAACATTAATTTTATTAATAAATTGTAAAAATAATTGGTAACTCCGTATTTTGGGTATAATTATAGATACCACTATAAATGTAGTTATATATATTATCCTCTATGTCTGTCCGCTTTTCATGCTTATTCCATATCCGACAAAAGTTTAGGTACCTAATAATAGATAACAAAAATATTTTGATCAGTTTCACCGCCGAAAGATAAGTTCTGAATATAATATGTCAGATAATTTGACATAATTTTTTCATATTACAACCTCTGCCATATATAACCAACCATCATCAAACCAACCATCTGCTATATAAGCTATTCAGAACATATCTGTCGGTGGTAAAACTGGCCCTTGTTCTTATAATTACATAACTCAAACATATAATTTAAAATATTATTCCTTAAAACTGTGCATACTACACCAACGTTGACTATGTACAAGATGTCACAACAGACGTCAAAGTAAGTCCGTTTTTAACTTTTCCAGTTTGAAGTTGGCGATCATTTTGTCGGAGATAAGATTTTGTCGGCGAAGTTGATAATATAATCTGTTTTTGCGCAGCCAAAATTATGATCGAAACAAGGACATAAAGCTTCTCTGTTATTGCTTCATTAAATTGTAGGCACATTGAGATTCTTATTGATAAATAGAAGATAGGCTTCTACCATTGCCCAAACTGGATTAGTAAAAGTTAACTTGCAAAGTAGCCATGACTAATAGGTGATAGCGCCTTTTTAAGCTTGGAGGAGCTTGTAACAATTCTTGGTCTTTCATCCAACGTTTAGACATAGCAAGAGTGCAGTCTTTTGTCACTGCGCCATCGAGCTACCCCGTAAAATATAAAGCGAATATCGAAAAGGTTAGTTTTCTACTTTTCCATTCAAAGGAAAAGTTAAAGAAGGATTGTAGTTGTCAAGAAAAATTTCGTAATGGTCGGCCACGGGATTGGAGACCAAAAATTTACAATCTCAAACTCCTTCCTACCACGAAAGGCACATTAAGTTTTCGGTCTTGGCTATCCGCGTTGGGTTCGCGTGTTGTTTCATCACCAATGTTTATCCATTCATAAGGATGGTCAGTGCCCCAGCTGGTTGGTATCAAAATGACCGCTGATGATTCAGTAAAAGCATTAAAATCTCCCGTTAAAATAGCAAAAGTATTTCTGGTAAACACACCCCAAAGCGATAATAGTGACTGACCACGGAGTCATCAAAAATGCAAAATTTTATGAATGACGACAAATTGGTGTGGTAGAGCTCGACAGAGATAATTATGCTGTGGCCCTCATTTGATGTCATCAACCAATTCAATATTGATGGAATTAATGGAAGCCGGCATATCAATTAGTTCAAAGTATTGAAGTTAAAATACAACTCATTTTTACACACGATTCGGAGAAAATGCAGCGAGATAGCCACAGTATAGTATATATATCGCAGGATAATTAGATAAATCGATTTTTTGCGAAAATCCTAGAGATAATGCGAAAACACGGATAATTAGACAATGGTGTTGTGATTTCTCAATCGGTTGTACCCGCGTGGTGCCCGTTCCCGTGGGAATATCGGGATAAAATATGTTAGTCGGGAGAAATGTAGCTTTCTAATGGTCTAAGAATTTTCTAAATCGGTCTAGTAGTTCCTGAGATTAGCGCGTTCAAACAAACAAACTCTTCAGCATTATAATATTAGTATGGATAAAAAAAAATGCTGCAAAGGCTGAAGTTTACTAGGCGAAGTGATCACAAATATTTGCATTATTACGTATAGGCACTTGTATTTTAGAATTCCCTATACAATGATTGATCATGGCATACAGCCAACTGTGGTGGAGCGACATCGTCGCGGCGTGTCATTTGTGTTCTGTGCCAAAACTTTAATGGTCAACATTAAAATATTATACTCAATTGAAAAACGCTTGGTAAGGATATTACGTATTTTTGGGATGTTTTATTTGCTTGAAGAAATAGTGACAGTTTTATTTGTCAGTTATCAGTTTTATATTTAATAAATAAAAGTATTTTCTTTGAGAAACTAATTCCAATAACGTACATCTTATGTTTTGTCATGCACTGTTCATTTTCCCGACGCTTCGGGATGAGGGGAGTGATCCCGTGACCACGGCAGCTGAAAAGGTGCCGAAACGTCGGGGAAATCAAAAACCCCTAAAAACCTATAAGTAAAGGACAATTACAACTTAGTTCGTGAAATATAGCGCGTTTGATATCCGCAAAAGTTGTTTTATTTAAATAATTCCAATAATCTAAGTTTATTTTCAGCCTTAATTCTTGAAACACCGGACACCGGTGTCTTGAGAACAATGGAAAATCTTTTGTGTCCCATAATCCGGGGTCTGAGAGGTTAAAGACGTATATAAAAATAACAAAATAAACGGTATCCGACGTTTATTTTTAATATGCATAAACCTTACAAAGATAGTTCAAGGACAACCTTACTATCCAGACAATCTATAACAGAGTTCTCTGGCGCTAATGTACAGGAACACACACATGAGAATATGACGTGTTGAACAAAGATATTTAAGTAATCTTATCTAATATTATAAATGCGAAAGTTTGTTTGTTTGTCCGTCCTTCACGCCCTAACTAAGCCACCAATCGACTTTATTCTGGCCATAGAGTTAGTTGAAAGGACGAAGAGTAACATAAGCTATTTTTTATCCTGATATTCCTATGGGAACAAAAATCACGGGGGTGAAACCGCGGGAGGCCGATAGTCTATAAATGAATCTTTAACAGATACAAGGGGGGGGGGGGGAGGGTCAGTCCACCGCAGCGCTAGACAGATGACATCAGACGACACGGAGGGCGAGACTGGATGAGTTAGGCTCTAGATCGCCAGGAGTGAAAGAAGAGGCAAGACACATCCAAGACTGGCCATCCAAAAGGCCACCATGATGATAATGATGATATTTGAAATAAATAAATGATTGCATGCTATCACACTAATTATGTTATGGATGCTAGATAACGGATAAATGATAAACATACTTATATACTTTGTTATTAAATACATATATTAAACACCCAGACCAATAGACATGTTCATGCGTACAAATATTTGTCTTGTCCGGGGATCGAACCCGGGACCTCTGGCACAGAACGCGGATATAGTACCCCTGCGCCAAACAGGTAGTAAATTTTAAACAATGTGATTCAAACTAATTTAAAGTGGGAACTATTACTAATCATCCTCTTGTTATAAATATATGTATATATATATATTTATTTATGCTTTAATTTAAAATCTTTTCTTCATATAAAACATCGCTCATAAAAATATCAAGAGACTGCATAAAGCGTTAAAATTTTAAAATATTTTTCGCCAGTCGCGCTTAGGCATTTTTGTAATAAATTGAAAGAGGCATGATTGATGATGCATCGGAGTGTGCCCGTACACAAAAATAGTGATGGGATGATGAGGTAGCATTAACTTCGATATTTTTCTTTGTTCTTCATTCAATAGCCTTTAAATAAATCGAGCCTTTTGTCAGCTGATGTATTAAAAATCTATTTTTGGCAAACTGTTTCAATTTGTAATATAAAAATACTTTTGGAATCAGTTCTTTCTTTACGTTACGAATGAAAGAGGAAGCCTCGAAGAATATTCATTGATCAAATTAGTGATGTAGGTACTAAAATATATTGGGATCCAAAGTGCAAGAATAAAAGATGTTTAAAATAGTCAATACTAGCTTCCGTCCGCAGTTTCATTCGCATGGTTCCTGTTCCCGTGGGAATATCGGAATAAGAAGTATTTCGTCCTTTCAACAAACTCTATGCCAAAAATCAAATCAATTGGTTCCTTTTTTAGGGCGTGAAGAAAGGACAATACTGCGTTAGGATGAGGATATGTGCAGATAAAAGAGGTCGTCAGGATAGAGCAAAGTAGCGGTCCATACTTTCTGCCTATCCGTCCCTTAGGACTTAGGCGTTGAGCTGTATGTATGTGTATGTATGTATGTTAATTGACTTCGTGTTATTGAGCAACAAACATCCTACTATCGGCTATAACCCTACTAATATTATAAATGTGAAAGTATATCAGTTTGATTGTTAGTTTGTTTGTTACTCTTTCACGCAAAAACTACTGAACGGATTCGGATGAAATTTGGACTAACAAATTGATTCTTTATCCCGATATTCCCACGGAAACAAGAACTACGCGGGAAAACTGAGAACAGCCGCTAGTAATTTATAAATATGTAAGTTTCTTAGGACGTTTGGATGTTTGGTACTCTTTCACGCAAAAACTACTGAACAGACTTGGTTGAAATTTTGCACACAGATAGTGGATAGCCTGTATTAAAACATAGAATACTTTTTATCCCGATATTCCCAACGGAAACCAGGGGCGGCCGCTAGTTTATATTATTTGTTAGAATAAAGCGTCATTACCCTCATCATGGCCCTAATTTAATAAAAGTTCGATAGCAAAGTAATAGGTTAAAAATCACTGTAACATATCAAGTGATTTTCGTGCCAACACTACAAAAGGTAATAAAATGAGTTGCAGGCACCAAACACTATGAATGATTGACAGACCTACATATTTTCGATGGGGCTTTTAAGGTGCCACAATTTTGGCTGGGTTTTTTTTTCTTTTAATGTATATTACTGTCGGAATTCCCCGGAACTTCCATTTCACGTTAATGGCCATTAAAAAGCCTAGCCTATTGGAATATTGGCTGTCAGGAGAACGAAGACAGAACGTCGTAAATGTCTATTATGGGTACAGTACAAGTTTTTCGTGAATAGTGTCAGAGTGTTTTTAGACTTTTGTGTGAATGCGTGTTTTCCATTTTCTTTACAGTTTTATAATTACTAAGAAGAGAACTAGAAGAGAGTTGTATCAGGCCTACGTCACTCGCCCATATCTACCGCGATAAGTCACGATAACTTGAAGTTGTAAATCAGTCAAGGCCGCCCCATGCTTGTGAGTGCACGCGTGCTGTTCGAAACATGGATTTTACAAAATATTATTAGTCGATAAATATTAAACAAGAAAATATACTATCCCGTGAGGGCGACATGGGACAAGTTGCTTTTTCCTAGTATATTTTCTTGTTTAATATTTATCACATAAAAAATAGCATTGTAAAATTCAAAATTAAAAAGTTCATTAATACTTACTCTCAAAATATTACGAACATTAATTTTAAACATTAACTGCACCATGTCCATGTTTTCTGACACTATGCCTTATAAAATTGTTTGTTCGATTTCGAATTTTTGCAACACTGAAGTTTAATAATAAGTACTGTAGAGATGGTAAGAAATACGTACAACATTACATTAAAATTAAACATTTGTAAATTACAAAAATGTTTCATAAAAATATGTTAATATTTATTTTACTTCGCTTGTACAACCCTGACGCATAAGGTGTGGGGTAGGTAAATTCTGAACACAAAGGAATTGCGCTCTTATTAGCGTATTAGTAAGGTGCACTTTCGAATACACCAGATGCGTTGAAAATTTTGTTATTAGTAAAAAAAATACTAATAGAATCGCTGGACCAATGTTAATAAATTTAGATGTACTTACGAAAATATTTTAAAATGATTTATCAACTTTGTTTAGCTTACTAGCATACAATTACATATTACTACCACTACCGGACCATAGAATCTATATACTTAATTCAGGTTCGCAAAATTTGTGACGACTCGATAGGCTTTGGCGCGTAGTACGCGGCCGAGTAAGGTATCAAATTAAAGGTACTCGAGTCTATTTGTTCTGAAAACTATAAAATATACAAAATGTTAAACGTGATGATCACAAACTGCAATTAAAAAGTGTCATTATTTTCGCATAATTTAGAATTTTTCGTCGATCGACGAACCCGAGTATCGGGTTGTAACCCGATATTGAATATTCTTCCAAATTGCAAACATTGAAAACTAAATCACATGCTCATGACATTCAAGTCTATATCACATTCACAACTTGTCAAAAAAGACATGGCTACCATAATTAATCTTTTGATTACTAAACCTCTTTAGCAGTTAAAATGTTTCCTTCATATTAAACGACATGAGATAATATAAAAAACGTCGCCAACGCGTCGTTAAGGAAATGAGTAACGTACCGACATACATATCATTATATTATGTTGATACTGCCCGCGGTGTGTACATTGAGAAATTAGGCATTTTGTGAAATGACTAATTAAACATTATCTAGATCCACAAAACGGTAAAATGAAAATTCTGAAAAAAACCTTCGACATTAAAGGAATGTCCAAGATTGTGACTTAATACAGTTACTTTGCGATCAAGGATGTAGGTACGACTTGGCAGTTTTAGATAATACTTTATTCTTCATCTTTGATCGCATTCAAAGCTTGTCAATGACTACGCTCTTAAGCAAAGTTTATTACAAGGTAGATGATTATTTGAAAGACCAAAATGCATGGAAGTGATACTAACATAAAACATGACTATTGTAATTGTATAAAAGGAAAATATTCTAATAACTGAGTATAAGAAAATTTTCCTCTTATATTAAATATGTTTCAAGCTTGTAGATTTGTGTTTGGCAACGACATGTTCCTTTGTAAATGTTGTTGCTTCTGTTAAAGCTGATAAGTTTCTTGCGGCCGTTCTTCTTATCAGTTAAAAGATGTCCTGAATGGCTGGTAGGAAAAAAAAATTGGACGATTCGAAAGCACTTATCTATAAGTCTATTTGAATAAAAATCTTTGATTTTGACTTTGACTATAAGTCGTGGTGCTAAAGTAATAACGTAGGTATGAGATAAAATAATTATTTTTATACCAATCAACAATATTTTGACAATGAGAATGAAGTTATAGTAACTTACGAGTAATTCGCATTCATTCGCATATAAAACAGTGCATGATTGTATAATTCATTATCTAACGATTACTCTGATTAGATGGAGTTTTACTTTCAGAAAACGATCAAACTGTAGTTCTATTTCTTACGCTTATTTATAGAAAACATTTAAATTGCCGAATTTCCCGAAATTTATAGTTCCACCGCAGCACACATACGAATGTACGGTCGCATCTCGCGGCCTACCGTAGCATTGAATCCCGGCTTTTTTAATTATATGGATAAACCCAGTGGGTTTCTTTTCGAATCTTTTTAAAGGAAAGCTGTGTTTTTATTTTCGAGGACGGACTAGTGTGAGTGTGAACGTTGGAATTTAGTTTCCGCAAAGCTCTTTAAGCCCACCTATGATTCATTTGAGGTTTTTTAAAGTAGGTGAATTAAGGCCGTGATTGTTTTGTTAGAGTGGCACTTATTGCGGTGGGTGAGAGTTCTTTTTGGAACGTTTTGTGTACGTTTTTACTTTTACCTCTCTTTGTGAATAAATAACTGAGTTCTCATAAAGACACTCGTGATTTTTGCGATAGGGGTGTGTTCATTTGCAAATAAATTAATGTTAGTAGGTGATGATACAAATATGAAATATTTATTCAGAAACCACCACAACACATAACAAACAAACTAAATTTTTGAGGCATTACTTAGGTACAAAAGAGAAAACAAACAAAACTTAAAACTAAGACATTCAGCTTAAAAGTAATATACCGGAGTGTGCAGCAGCGGCAGTCTGAAAAGGAACACAGCTCAGTGTTGATGGTTCCAATTCCAAGGAACCAGACACTGATTTTCAGCTGCGTCCCTGTCATCGTTTGGTCGCAAGCAAATAAATAATAACACAATGCAAAAAAGTGTACTTAAATACATACACATATGAGTATTGTCAAACCAAGAGACGCATATAAAAAAAAAGATAAAATTTGTGCATTAATAAAAATACTAAAATATAATTTAAGCAAGTAATACATAAAGCACAGTGAACAAAATTATAGAATTATAAAATTAAGGCAGTGGCAACAAAATTATAATCAAAATATGACTTACACCCATATTCTAAGTCGTTCCTCCAAAACTTACTCGTCCTCGACTTAACGAAACCTCATTGAAATACTCCTCGAAATCGGTATTCTAAGTCATAACTCTGTAAGGACCTGGAGGAACCAAAGAGTACGTAGCCACTCCCTGTTAGGCCTAGCGCACACTACCATTTTTACCCACGACGAGGTTGAGTGGAGTGTAAAAAGTTTTGGAGGAACGACTTAGAATATGGGGGTTAATGACAATAACATTAATATTACTTTTGGGAACTCCCACCTAAATACTAGAACTAACTAGACATATGAAGCTCTCGAAGTTGGTCATTGATGACTTACTTGTTCTGTTCAAAAGTGCAACAGATGTAAAGAAAGCGATGAAGTTATACATGCAGCAATGGTATTTAAAATCGCTTTTATTTGAAACTTAAATATAATGTTTCATTGATTTATTTTAGCCATTTTTATTTTTATACACCAATTATCTAGCCCACGTTAACTTTTGTGAAGAACTTGTGTTATGGATACTAATAACGGATCAACACACTTACTTTTACTCAAACCCCAAGCGGACACCGGTGTCCTCTCCGAATTTCAGCCGAAAACCATAATTTTCTAATAGTTAGAGTTTAGTCTTGTTTAAACATCCTGATTTCAGAACAAAGCCTTATAAATATACTCCAATCTGTGATAAAAAAAATAATCTACTCTTTGGTTTGAAGTGACATTTGACATTTTCGAGAATCGTGTTTTTTTTGGGGTTGTTTATTTTATTTATGTGTTTTTTTGCCATTTCTAACCACATAAAACTAATATACTGTTGATTTTATATTTATTTTTTATTTTAGTATCTGAACATGGTTAAAATATTCATAAATCAAATACAATTTACAGATTGAAAAAATATCGTATGTAAAGTAACTTATAAAATTTTAAAGAAAGGCATAATTGTAGGGAAATGGTTGTTTTGGAATATCATTAGTATGGAGCGGGGACTGACTGGTTATGTATACTACACACTACACTGCTACAATCTAAATTAGTCACATTGTCATTTCAGGATAGATTGTCCTTAGATCTTGCTTTAGATACTAACTCAATAATTCATAGTCTAATCGGTAAATTATAATTTGATATCTCGATCCCTTTGTTGACTGGTAAACGATCATAACTATCTGTTGTTGAATCTACATGAAACTAACAAGAATACAACAAATAATTATCAAACGGCACGTGATGGGACTATTAGTTTTTTTTAGATTGAAATGGAGGTTTTTTTTAATAATAAACTCAAAACTGTCACTAATTTGTGGTAATAATAAGTAATATATTTATATAAATAAATGTTGGTAAATAACGCAAAAAACCTTGAAATAAAGAAAAAAGGACTTAAACACACGTACGGAAGGCCTTTGCCCGAGCAATATTTGTTTAAAATGTCTGTTACTTTTGAAAAATATCATCTAAAATGCAAAAAATCATAAATTTACTGATATTGTAGTGACACGCCTGGCCCAGGAGTAAAAAGGGATATAACCAGCGGTAAGCTTCATAGTAAACATCTAAATAGGGAGATTCAGATTGTAACAGAATCATCAGTGGTTCAGGATTCTGAGACAGGCGCACTTTGACCCCCAGCCTTAACATGACCTAACATCAAGTATGATTTATTTATTTATTTAGATCACCAACAATATTACACCAAACAAAAAGGAAAAGAAAACACACACACATAATAACTTTCAGAACAAAGTGAAACAAGGTGACAACGGCATGCATTAAATATATTAAACCAACAGCTTTACAATAAAAAATATTCAGAAAGTTATGTTAAAATTAAAACTATGTAAGTTAAAATGTCACAATGGCTAAGTGGGTTCCCTCTGTTAGGCAGAATTTCGTTACTCCGAATTTCATTTGGCAGAACAAACTTGGCATAATTTTCTTTAAACGAAAATGCTCAAGCCATAATTTTTTTTTAGTATAATTATTATTTTGTCGAATGTTTATATGTCCGAATTTCCAATGGCATACTTTTAAGATGGCAGACATGATGGCTACATGCTTGCTGCAATGCTGCATGCTTGCTTGCACGCTGCTTGCTTGCATGCTGCCTACTTTCTTGTATTATAAATAGTTCTGCCTCTTAATATTTTGGTTTTTAAATTTATGCCTAAAGATGATTCTGCATGTAAACTTTCTGCGATATGATAGTTCTGCCTCTTAATTATTATGTATATTGAATATATGCCTTCAGATGATTCTGGCTTATAAAATTATGGGTTTTGAATGTATGGTTAATGAGATATGCCAACCGATTTTCTGCGAAATGACGTTTATGCTTTCCGCTGTTATGCATAATAAAATTATGACATAAAAAGTTCTGCAATAAAAGGTAGAACCTGGCTAAGTTATACTTTGCGCAGACAAATAGATTTTAATTTGCTTAGAGGATCAGCATATATATCGAAGTTAGTAGACTTTGAAAAGCTCATGGCCGCGCTTGACAGACTGATCGTATTTGATCACGTTTGTTAAGCATCGTTCGGCCCGGTCAGGTGTCGGATGGGTGACCGTAAAGTGGCATTGTAACTGAGCGCTTACGTGCTTCGGAGGCCACGTTAAACCGTCCGTCTCGACTGTTGTCATTTGATTACAGTCGTTAAGCCAAGTCAGAGGCCAGAGGCTTGATAAACTCTGACACCAGAGGTGGCCACTTATCACTCGATAAGAAGAAGAAGTAGACTTTGACAGTGATGATGAAGGCTAAGTGTCTACTAGTGGTTTAAAAAAGGTTTGACAACTTCTTAGATACTTGGATTGCGGTGTAATATGCTTTTTCAATTTAACATTGCTCAATAGCTTGCGGTACGGCCTTTGTTATCTATATCGTGAAGCACATTTCGACACATCGATATCCTTATCATCAACATCACAACGGTAGTTCCATGTTTTTTTACACGTACATAACGTAATATTCATTATTATAGTTACTGGAAAATGTAGAAGTTACAATTTATGGTACTAAAATGAAGTCTTACAACCAACCAAAAGAAATGCACTATTTAGAAAGAAAGAAAGAAAGAAAGAAAGAAAGAAAATTATATTTATTTGGGACAAACACGACAATAAGACACATCAAAGTAGTACAGAAAAATAAAAACACATTTTGTCCCAAAACGGTACCGACTCAGCATAATGCTTGGCTTTTTGGCCAGCGCTGGTCTTCCGTCGGTACCGTTTTGGTGGGGCTGAGAGCCATGCTAACCGGGACATTACAACAAAATACTACAATATGACAAATTTAAACATGACCTTTTATGACTGATCACACAGGGGTACCAATATAAAAAAAAATATACTATGAAAGTATTAGTCTGTGTGACCAGTCTATGGTAACATTAACTAAGTGTCAGACAAGACAACTGATTGTTTGTATAGTTTGCTTGCTACATTAGTCTGTGCCAAAGAGTAGTATAATGTATAGAGATATGTGCTGTGCTGTGGTAGGTATAAAAACTTTAGAGAAAGCCAAACAAACAAAACATTAGATAAAATTTGTGAAGCCAAAGTGCCAAACAAAACAAAAACAGAGTTGGTGTTAACAAAAAAACAAAGTACAGTATGTACATTTAGTGACCTTGGGAATCAAATGTGGACCCCGTGGATCTGATACCAATAGTTTAACCCACCGGTACCAGATCCAGATTTCAGGAAATCGATTCCCAAATGACTGGACCACATGGATGGTTAAAATAAACGTAGTAATTAACAACAATATATTAAAGATTGAAAAATGTTATGTTACTATTCGTCGTCTCAGCCATATAACACCCACTGCTGGGTATAGGCCTCCCCCAAAAGGGAGGGGGTTTGCCGTATCGCCACGCTTGGCAGGTGGGTTGGCGATCGCAGTATGGCCAAGTTTGTAGGAGACGCTGCTGCCCATCTCCTGAAGGCTGAGTCCCTTAGTCGCCTTCTACGACACCCACGGGATGAGAGGGGCTATTCTAAGCCGACACTACACATGTTACTATTATTGACCTTGACGCCAAACGACACCTTAAGAAATCCCGACCGAAGAAAACTTACAACTATACTTATAATGCCAGTCGTCGACGGATACGTCGAGGTCCTCCTCGTCATCGTCATCATCATCATTACGAAAAATTATGTTTTTTACCATGTTTGTATTTGCTGTCGAGTCCCGGATATTTCGGTGCCATGATCACCGATACCTTGTACCTTGTAACGTTATATTATGTTTACCTGAAACCTCAATATCAGTTGTAGAATTTATCATTACGATATTTTTTTTGTATAAGAGCACATTTTAAACCGCAAACGAAAAACAGTTGCGTGTGAATAATGACGCGTTGAAAATTATAATTGAACCACAGACCTATAACGCCAGATGAAAAGAGCGCTTCAAAATGTCGTACCTCCGGAGAAATAAAGGCACAACTGTAAAATTGTCATTTTTCAGAAATTGAGTATAAAGATTTTTTTCTATAATTTGTGGATTTCCTGATCAGGGAATAATTTATTTATTTATTTTGTTCACGATTTCTGTAACAAGAAGGTGTTTACTAAGAAAGTCAATATTTTTTTTAATTTGAAATAGTTACCAACTGTAAAAAAAAAACTGAAGTAATTAGGTCCCTTAAACGTGCCTTTGTGGCACTAAGTACATGAATTGCTAAGTACAGTTGTGACAGAATCTGAAAACAAAAGTCAATTTTTATCTCATAATATTGTATTTAATTATGAATATCTAAATAAAAATAGTAACATAATGAAAGGAAACAAAAAAAAGCGATAAAAATAATATTCTAATTGACATAAAATTGAAGATGTGCCTTTGTGTCCCTAAATTAAATTCACTACCTGCGGAGCGCCCCGCACAACTGACAGTTCGCTCCTCGCGTCACCGACTCCGTACAATATTTACAACGGAACCTCAAAGACACATCACGACATCTAGCGGAAATTGATGAAATAACAATTGGATCTTTGTTTCTACGGTTAAAGGTGCGCTTAAAAAATGGTTTGGCATAATTAACTAAATTTTTTTATTTTAGCAATTGAGCCTTTGTTTCTCCGAGGGTACGATGTATGAGAGCCTAGCGTGTCAAATTTTTCGTACCTACGATAACATCACGTTAGTGATGTGTAAATGTTATTGACGAGCTTTTGCAAGAAAGCACTGCACAATTAACCATTTTCGTTTCTGAGTGATGCTTGTTTTCATGGCAATGGTCTCAAGCGGACTGACTTAGGTCGTAAAACTTTGACCGTGGTGGATCAAACTTTTGACAAGCAAGGCAGGTACACTTTTACCGTCTAACTCGATATTGGTCTGTGAATTGAACACTGACAAAATGTATGAAACAGCTGTTCTTCTTTGCCCGATTTCAGGGTCGTTCTCATACAAAGAGTTGTTCGTAATGATAAATTGTACAAATGGTTGAGATTTTCAGTAAACATATAAGACGATGGTGCATATATTTATTTATACTTTGCGTGGCATTGCAACGATTGCCGAGTACAAATAGTCATATATTTTATTGCACTTCACACTCCACAAAATGTACTTAGCAATAAATTCAAAGATTAAATGTAAATATTTACCTGCCACAGGGGTTTTGTATAAACTCAATATCGGCTCAGACATAAGCGGCCCGCTCGGCTCTGTAATGCAAACATTTTACTGTAGAACAATACAAGAACAATACAAGAACAATTGTTCTGCTGACTACGGAAATCTTTATAAGCACTTTAAATTATTTTAAAACACATGAGAACAAAAATTAAGTTTAATTTCCTTTGTCACTAAAATTGTTGATACACCATCGCGTTTCAAACTTTAGTCACATTAACTAATTGAGTAGATTACACCAACAAAAATTTACACACTTAGGACATTACTAGAACAATTAAAACGTAGGTATGAGAATATAGAGAAAGCCTAATATCATCCTTTGTCACTAAAATAGTTGAACGTGTCAGTTTTATAAGTAACTTTAGTCACATTGACTAATTAATTACATCACGTACTTCATAGATATGTGTCAAACTATGATAGCTCTACTACCGATCACGAATTTATTTATACTTTACGTTATTATAATATAAACCGAACGAGAACAAAAAGTTTTCTTCCCTTTGACACTAAAATCGTTGATATACTATCACGTCAGTTTGAATGTCAAATAATCGGGTAAGATTTAAAAGTAACTATTGTAAATAATACTTGTAAATACCACGAATCAATCGAAATTTCGTTAAACTTATTTATTGAACAAATGCATCGATTGAATAAAAACTAAACACATTTTATGAATAACATGACTAGCATTAAAAACGAAAACAACTTTAACTCTGTAGAAAACATAACCATTAAAAAATACTTAACTTTTTTCAGTAAACATGAAAAATTGTGGCTAATCTTGTTGTCAGTCTAACACGTAAACCTACCACAAACATAATGTTAATACAATAATTGAAAAAAAATTCACTGTTTGTAATGGAGTTCGTAAAGTCGATAATCGCGTGCGAGTAATTTGGCATTCAACCACTGTTATTAACGTTTTCATTATGCCACTTGATTTAAGAGTTTCGACTTTATTTACACTTTTCACATAAATAGGAATAGTAAGCAATGTTTTGTTTCGTGGTCGGTATGAGCTAACAATTATGAAGCCGCGAGTCTAACTGAGTTTGTATGTTTTGTATAACAACTTTTTCACCTTTGAAAAGCGTCAAATATATGTTTCATTTAGGCGTAGTGAAATGACTATGTTATGACAAATTGATATTTTTATAATGACATTCTATTTTACTTGTTTGATATATCATTATCATATTGTTATTATTTATTATACTTGACATTAAACATATTTACTTTAAATTAATTTCTATTTTGTAAGATGGATTATATTTTGATTACTGTCTTTATTTTAATTTGTACACCGTTTATAGTAAAACATTTTTGAATCTTTTATTATAAATGAACACCTTTCTTATACATGTTTTGAACAAATAAATTATCTTTATCTAACTAACACATTCATTTAGTTGTTTTAAAAATTAAAAAAACTGTTTCACTTCCAAACCGCATTCACATACACTTAACACGAATCGAACCGTGACACATTTTTTAAAAAGAACACAAACTTTTTCAAAAAGGAACACGAACTTTAGAAAAAGGCCACAAACTTTTTAATTTATTATCGGCTAAGGTGCACGATGCGTAATGCCAAATAAAAAAAATATTTTACAACTCCAGTGATAGTTAAACCACTTACAGTTCGTAACCGACTAATAGTCCGGAAGCACATCTGTGGAGAATGCCAAGAAACTCACTACGAATTATTGTTTTAAACGTCCGACACAATATTTTACATATAAATAACTTTATCTTAATTGAAATCTTATTATAGTCTCTGTTGGAAAACATTCTTGAGCGGAATAGTGAGTATAAAAATCCCAATTGCGGTACATTCTCATGATTGCGAGTAGTTGCTTTAAAAGATAGATTAACACTGAGTCGTTTTTTTTAACTTAAATCTTTCTTTTGGTATTTTTGACATAAGTATCTGGATATAAATAAAGATTTTCTTTACACTCATTAGTCAACTTAACTGTTTAAAATTTTCTTTACTTTGTATAGACATTAGGTTTATTATATTTCTATTTGATGTGGTTTGTTTCTAATGTTATTATAGTACTTTTGTATATTATTTTATGAGTCACGATTCCGGTTTCAATTTTTACTGCAAACATGAAGTTTCTTTCTTTTTATGAATCTTAAGTACATTTTGTAAATTCCAAATAACTCCACTTGTCGTTAACCTATGCTTTACAAAGTCAAAGATTTCACGACTCGATAAACATTGCATGACGCCAAGTGTCGACGACGCCTTGGAATAAAACAAATCTATGACGGTGATTAATTTCAACTCAACGTGTAGACTCGAGGCTTCATTTTATACTTATAAACTTAACGTATAAACAAAAGAAACTCATCTGATATTATTTATAAAACAAGTGAGTTTCTTTTTTTTCCATATTTGAATTTTGAAACTCACCTCCACAGATTAGAGACATTGAGACAACTTTTTAACGACTCAGTAACGATAAATCCCTTATTTAAAAAGTATTTTACGATCTAACTAGCTCTCCTAATATTCAACACTCGAAGCCACTACTTTAATCTAACCAGAGGCGAAAAGGCAATGGATATAATTTTTTTGTACTGGCATTAAGATGTCGTGGCACTATAACTAATCATATCACTTAATAAATGGCACTAAAAAGACACGATTTCCAATCGATTTGTGATAAAAATACCGCCGTTCCACTTGTAAGTTGTGTGCTTTAAAAATTAATTATACGACATCAAAACTTTGGAAATTAATACACCAAACTTTAAAATAATTATGGCCCGTGTTTTCGGGTCAAAGTCGCATGTTGTTTACTGTGTGCGGCGCGGCGGCGGCGTCGCGAGGCCGGTGGTATGCTGTCGACTGCCGCGCGACTGACGCGTGACGTCACGCGACACGACTACGCCTGCGCGCCTTATCAACTCGCTTGTAATACCGTAAAAGTTGCTTAGCAGTTAACTTCGCGAGTGACAATTTTCGCACGTTGTTTTAACGGATTGGATGTGATGCAGTTGCGGTTTCAACTTTACAGTACATTTGTCGGTTTAATTTAATTTAGGTGTGATGAAGTATTGCGTTTTCTGTTTTTATGCTATTTTCAATAGTCATTTATGTATCTGTATATTTATTTATTTATTTATTTATTTATAAGGTACACCAGCAGTGCATGCATTAACACAGACAATATTAAAAAAAAAAAAAAACAACAAAGCATAATTCTGATGCATACACCTTTACAGGTGACACGACATTTACCATACAAAAGAAATCAAAGTAATGAAAATACAGCACAAAAAAGACCCGCTAGTTGGAACAAAGAAATATCACAATAAAATCACAATAAACACATTACTTAAAGATTATGTACTATTAAAATATCAATAAAATTGATTCAAATTCCATTACAAAAATAATTAATAAGAATAAGGAATCTATCTTTAAGCATATCAATATATCAAGGATAACGAAGCAGTTAGAGATAAGATAGCCAGTTCTTTAGTGACTGTGGATTCTAGGAAATGTGCGCTTCAACCTTCAGCCTTATCATCACTTAAATATTTGACTGCCTCTGTGGTCTAGTGGTACAACCACACGTTATCAGACCCAGGGATTCCGGGTTCGATTCCCAGCGGGAGTACATATGGTATTCAGTTTGGTTGGTGGTAGGACTTGTTCTAAGTCCGTCTGGCTAGCTATCATCATCTTATCTAAGTCTTACGCCATAATAACAATGTTTTCAGCATTGTTGTGTTCCGGCAGTTAGAGATAAGACAGCCAGTTCCTTAGTGATTGAGGATTCCGCGAGAGGCTCGCTTCCATCTTCAGCCTTATCAATACTTGACATCAGGTATTATGAAGGCTAAGAGTATCCCCGTCGTTTATTAAAAAAAAAACGTATATGTATGAGAAAGGCTAAGCGTCTGCCCACTGTTAAAAAAAAAGAACTTTGTGAATATTTTAAAGCTATAAGAATCGGTTGTTCAATTCCGACAGGTGAATAATAATTAGTATCACCATTGTACTATCACTTGGTGGACATGTCTACTTTGAAGACACAAAATTGCAGTCTCAAATCCTGATGGGGAAAATGTTTTTATATTTTACCAACCACCAAGCAAATCGATGGAAACGCTCTTCGTCAAAGTATATTAATAACCATCATTATTAATTTGTTCAAAATTTATTTTTCCAAAATTAAAAACCGGTCAAGAGCGAGTCGGACTCGCGCACCAAGGGTTCCGTACCATCTTATATAAATATCTAATTTTATCACTATTTTCATGATTTTTGAAAAAAGTATGCTATTTAGAGACATCGTTTTAGGTCGTCAAGAATAGTTTCAGATTTTTCTCTATGCAAACTTCTGAAATAATGGGGGAACGGTTTTTTTTTATTTTTTCACAGAAGTCGAAAACTATGCAGCCTAAAAAAAAAAAAAAGTTCAAGAATGTGCTAGGATTGTGACGGAGTAGTCCCTAACCGGGTGAAATACCTCGGCTCACCAGACAGTCTCCGGGAAGCCATCTCTGACGTGAAGGCGCTGGGAGCATTCCTGGTTGGGCTGGGATGGCTGGAGTGATCCAGCCTGACACCTTTCGGACGCAAAATAGGCGCAAAAAGTCGTCGAGTTGCGGAAACCGCCCTTATTGTATGAAGAAGTATGTATGAAGAGAATGTGCAATCAGCGCTCCCTTTAAGTCCCTGATGTAAAAAAAAAAATGTATTTTAATTTCTCTCTTGATTGCAAAATAGACAAACGTCATCTGTTCCTAATTTCCAGTTCATAGCATTAGTAGTTCTTGATATATCCAGCTGTGACAGACAGACAGACTGAGTCGCACCGGTTCCTTTTTACCATTTTGGTACGGAACTCTAAAAACGGATGATTTCATGTTTTTGTCCCAAATGTTTGTAAGTGTTCTTCTCAAGTTAAAATCCTAATCCATCTCAAAGAACTGTAATTAGACACATTTGCTAAGCTTTTAGTTGGCGACTCCTAATTGGGGACACACCGCGTTGATCTACGAAGTTTGTTTAAAGTCATTTGCAACCTTTCTGGAAGTCTAAGCAGAGAAGTTTGCAATTTTTTTTTATTTATCAAATTTTAAAAAAACATTTTATAAAAAAAATTCAAATCGACTTCAAAAAGTAAAAAATTAAACTTTTGGAGTCGGTGCCAGCCAGGGCATTCTACATTGCACTTCTATTAACTATTTTTTTTTTTGGCCTTAGCTAGCTAGCACCGACTCCAAAAGTTTTATTTTTTACTTTTTGAAGTCGGTTTGAATTTTTTTTATAAAAATTTTTTATTTCAGATTTTTTAGTTACATCATGTGCCGTTACTTACACTAAAAATCAGCCCATACACAACAATGTTATCTAGGTAAACGACTACTTGCCAAAAGGTGATTGATATTTTTCAAGATTATGAAAAAACTACTAGCCAGATCTTCGTAAAAATTATATGTGACCACACATAAACCATTTTCTTACAGATAAAAAAAGAATTATAATTATTGCGTGAAACTTCAGCTCGAACCAGAATCTAACAATTACCTGAATGATATAATTGTTTCATGACATTAGGCCCCATATCTCCGAAGATTATCATCGGATCTCAATGAGACTTATATGGGACCA
Source organism: Chrysoteuchia culmella (assembly GCA_910589605.1). Classification (NCBI taxonomy): domain Eukaryota; kingdom Metazoa; phylum Arthropoda; class Insecta; order Lepidoptera; family Crambidae; genus Chrysoteuchia; species Chrysoteuchia culmella. The sequence goes on from OU342649.1 coordinate 22,214,553, forward strand.
AATTGACAGTGTACCCGATCGAACAAAAAAACAACTATTAAAATCGGATCACCAACACCGGAGTAATCGGTATACATACATCAGACAAAAAAAAAAATACGCGTTGAATTGAGTACCTCCCTCCTTGTTTGTTGAAGTCGGTAAAAATACATGTAAAATTAAACATAATGTGTGAATGAATCATGAAAATATCTCTACAAATAGAGAGGTTATGGCGCCTTAAGACGCTCTATACGGAAAAAGTACGTACGTTTTACATCTTATGTTTTGGCGCGCACTGTTCATTGAAATAAAACAACTTTTACGTCGGGAAAATCAAAAAACCCCTAAAAAACCAAAAAATACGGACAATTACAACTTAGTTCGTGGAAATATAGCGCGTTTGATATCCGTAAAAGTTGTTTTATTTCTACGTACGTTTTGTTATAAAACTATAAATGGCGGTAAGAGCTGTTACAAATCTGCTTGTTGATTATATAACTTTGTTGCTAACAGATTTTGATTGAAATTGCTGCTTTAGTAAGATAGTTGTCACATTGATTTTTAAAGCAGCAATGTGGCAGCACTTTCAATCAAACCTTGATATAAACAAGATACATAATCGGGGGGCTGGTAATAAGATATAGGTATATTTCATTACACCTTTATCTAGATTTGTAAAGTTTCAAAAACACCGTTTTATGATTTTGCCTCGACACTTTTTCTTTTCGAAAAGACCCCCAAAATAATTTAAAATATGGTCTCCATTTTTTTGTTACACCTTTGTCACATATTTACATTATATATATGCAATAAACGATTGAAATTGAAAATTGAAAATACGAAAACTCAAGAAAATTCTCAAATGGGGTTATTGGTTTAATTAGTGAAAACAAATGATATTTAGAATCGCATCGTTTCGTTTTTTTTTATTGCTATAGATATATACTATGAAATGATTTTTTGTTTTTTTCACCTAATCTGCAAAATCGGTCTCACTCCTGCGCGTGCGTTTTCTCATTGCTATCACGCTTCATATAGCGCCTTAAAGTTGCGCTTAAAACGGCTCAGCGTGGTGCCGACGTGAGGAAGTGGCGTGACGTCACCGCCATATTTGGTGTCATAATTTGGATAATTTATTTATAAATCATTTCTTGATGCAATAAAAAAATATTGTTTTGTAGCTTTGATCTATATTTCAATCCCATGTGAAATATAATGTTTTCAACATCAGGTAACTTCTCCATTATGCAAGATCACCCATGCTGGAAAGAATGAAAAAAAAAAGAATATGCCAGCTGCTAAATTTCTAGTGAAAATAGTAAAGCGTTTGTTCGGTAGAGGCCGTACTGTTGATACGTGACGTAAAGCAATTATCGCGCAATTTCTGCTGTCGCGTTGCTGTTGTTGCTATAGGAAATAGCCCCGCGGACATAGACTCAATCAATGCCAACTGTGGTGTCGTTGTAGTGTGACAAAGAGTGATGTTCACACATTTCCATTTTATGCTGCACCTTCGAGACTCCACTGCCGACCATGAGTGTATGTTTGTATGTAAATAACTGTTGAATGATAAAGTTCAACATTATTTTGGAACATTAAAACTGCATATCAAATTGTCCTGTTTCACCATTAGACTGAACATACTCGTATGAATTTTTTGAACATTATTTTATGTTAACCTCAAAACCATTAATTATAGAAGTCATCAATACGAACAATTTTTGTATGGAAGCTACCCTGAAATCGCGAAAAAAGAATCAGCTGTTTCATACATTTTTGCAGAGTTAAAAAAAATCTATGAAATATTTTTGTTTTGAAAATATGTTCTATGAAAATGAAAATTCAATGTTTTGAGGTTTTGGGTAAACATAAAATACTGTTATATATTTTTTTTAAGGAACATCGGGGAGACTCTTAGCTTTCATCATACCTGACGTTGAGTATTGATAAGGCCGTAGATGGAAGCGAGCCTCATCACTGAGGAACTGGCTATCTTATCTCGAACTGCCGGAACACAACAACGCTGAAAACATTATTGTTACGGCGTCAGGCTTAGATAAGATGGTGGTAACCAGCCAGGCGGACTTTTTTAAATTGTACTCCCGCTGGGAATCGAACCCGGGACTCCTGGGTCTGATACCGGGGGTTGTTATCACTAGACCACAGAGGCGGTTAAAAGATATACAAAAATTGCGGATTCGCGTCCCGTGTGAACACCTTATAAGACACTAGTAGCCGACAGCCGTTTCAGCCGTTCCCGTTCCCGTGGGAATTTCAGGATAAAATGTAGCCTATGTTTGAATCCAGACTATCATCAATCTGAGAAATGATGAATCTGATGAAAGAGTAACAAACAAACTGACATATTTTCGCATCTATATTATTCGTAGGATGATAACTCTAGTATTTTTCTGATAATAAATTATCTTATAAAGCTGTTTAATTTGAGACTTAAATGTTTGAAAAAGCTGCGGTTAATTGAAATCGCTTCAAAACATAACCAATAGTATCTCCTTCATTAAAAAAATGTCACAGACAAAAGGCATGTTTCGAGAACATCTGCTCAATTTTGCGAAAAAGGAAATCTCTATTGGGCCAATTAAGGGACAAAGCCGACCGCAGATTGAACAGAATTGGGATGCGAAATATAATTCCTTGTTATCGCTGTTGTTTCCTACTTTCTACAGTAGGAACGTTCATCAAAATATACTAACGAGAAAAACAACTGGTCAGTTATAAAAAAGAAGACATTTCAAAAACTTGTAAAAAAATCTTTTACCTTTATTTATCGAACAGATAATGTCAGTCCTATTGTATCCTAATCAAGATATTACTACACACTGAAGATCTGATGCTTAAGATAGTTACAATAGATATTAAAGAGAGAACAGCATTGGTACGCGGAATATAATTCCTTATTATCGCTGTTCTTTCCAACTTCCTACATTACTACATTTGAGGTTTGCGAATTTGTAAGACAAAATATTAAACTCTTTAAGAAAGCTTGTGATATTTATCCCCGCAATACTAGAAATTCAGATAGACTTGTAATGCAAGAAGAACCTCAAACATTACAGTATTCTAAGAGCTGTCTAACTATGTGTGTTAAATTGTTTAATAATGTACCTGATTATCTGAAATGTTTAAATATTATTCATTTTAAAAATAGTTTGTTTAAATGACTATTGACGGAAAACTTTTATGACATTAATAATTTTTTGACTAAACGATATAATTAAATAATTTGCAATTTATATTCTATGAATGTAACCCAATCCATTGTTCGGACACTTCAAAGTTTAATGTAATGTAATTTAATCAATTCTTCAAATATTATCGTGCAACTGAATTTAATATAAAATGTGCATGCTTAAATAGGCGAAACATGATGTACAAATATTGTAACCTACCATCTTAATTACCATGTTTGTGGCAAATAAATAAATGATTATGATTATGATTACAGTAGATACGCAGAACGTTCATTAAAATATACTAAAGAGTTTCTTCTCGGTACCTACAATATGGATAATATTATAACTGTACCTACAATATGGATAATATTATAAGTCAGCGATTGCGTCTTTTAATCCTAGAAAAAATTGACGCAAAATTGTCTTCTAAAAATGTGTCATAAAATGTTTGTGTAAATAAATACGAAATAACACTATGGTGTTAGTGTTTTAAATACACACAAATTGTACTTACATACAATATATGAAAACAGCTATCTAATCTCGTTTTCACCACTTTATTTCACTTCACTTCCACTAGATACACTTACGGATATCGCGGGAACACGAAAATGACCTTACCTGAAACAAAAAGAAATCTATAATTAGTTTAAAATTTAAAAGAATAAGATATGTCTCGGACCGCCATTGTTGAGGTCAAGCAACTTTCGCAATGGTCGGTCACGGGATGGGTGACCATAAATTTACTATCTCGAGCTCCTCCGTTCTTCGGAAGGCACGTGCAGCCGTTGGTCCCGGCTGCATTTGCAGTCATTAAAACCCACGAATCCGCATTGGGCCCGCGGGGTGGGTCATGGTCCGTTCTCCTTATCCATCCATAAGAAGTGCCCCCGCAGTGGGGACATTAAAAATGGCTGATGACAAAGATATAATCACATAATTCAATGTCAAAGCATTTGGTTTTGGAAAACAAAATCGCACTAAATGGTCGAACACGGCTTCACCTGCATGAACAATTTTCAGAGGAAGATAATGATGATAAAATACTTAGATCTCTTATCAGGTGGCTTACCAGGCAGTATTGTTTCAATCATACCAAGGCTATTTCGTACCAGGACCCTTTTAAAATAAGCTTCTTTTTCGACAGAAGTTGTGTGCCTTCAAAGTGAGAAGTGTGTCAAAATTTGACAACTTCAATTTGTTTGTTGGCAGGAACAATGATTATAGAAGTACATTGAACTGAGATAATTGTCTTTAGAAACTTACATTATTTAAATAATATTGTCAGTATTTAGATATCGGGATTTTTCTTGCGAATATTTAGCTGCCTAGTTAAATAAATAAATACACCAATTATCTAGCCCACGTTAAGTTTCATCAAAAACTTGTGTTATAGACACTAAATAACGGATAAACATACTTATATACTTTTTTTCTAAATACATACATAATATACATATTAAACACCCAGACCAAGACAATGACAATGTGCATGAACATGTCTACATGTTCAAATATTTGTCTTGTCTGGGGATCGAACCTGGGACCTCTGGCGCAGAAGGCGGGCTTAGTAGACCTGCGCCAAACGAGTCATCCGCTACTAGTTAAGTCCGCCATTACAAAGTATCATCGAGTGTAGATAAGGACGTTTTCTTTGTAGATATTTCATATCCATAAATATATCTCAATATATATTGTGCCGTGTGGTGACGGCCTTAGAATACAAGTGTCACCACTCCCTTACATGCCTGGGATGTCGTAAGAGTCGACTGAGGCTCGACGCATTGAAAACCTGTGCGAAAGAAGGAAAACTTGATACAAACCCTCTACCAACCCGTCTGGCCAGCGTGGTAGCAGTAGGGTAACAGCCTCCTATAAACGCCACAATAGGCGTGAGCTAGGAGAGGCCTATGACGTCCACAGGCTGATGATGGATGGATGGTTGATGGTCAGGTCATGGTACGAATTTGAAGAGTATAGAAAACTAAACGCCAGCAAAACGTTTTAATGACATGATGGATTCTAAAAGATGATAGTAGGCCCCATGGTCAAATACGGGTTCACCTGTATGGACATTTTTCAGAAGATGATTCTAATGATGCAATCCTTAGATCTCTGGGATATATCTATCTTTCTAGAAAGCCTGTGTTAATCCCCATGGTCCAATCTTTCTTTACACCAACATTCATCGCAATCAAAACCGACAATTCCAAAGATTAACACACGAAAACCAACAAATATTTATTACGACTTGATTGGCAAAAACGTAATAAGATCTTCTATCCTGTCCGATATCTCGTTTCTTGTCCGATAGCTTAATTTAACATATTTTTTATATTACAATTGTCCAACGATCTGTCATATAAACTATCCAGAACTTATTAGTTGGTGATGAAATCGCCCTTTATAATGCTAAGTTTTAATAAGTATTTTTCTAATCGCGACTCCTATCAAAACCTAAATAGATATTTCTTTCTACAAAGAAAACTAAACTCTATGCAGTTTGGAAAATCGGGTACAATCGCTTACACAGAACACGTAATGATCCTTATAATAGGAAGCAGTCTGAGATAAATGAAATGGTCATTGAAACAGATACAGTCTGGCCCGCTGGTGCTGCGATAAATTTCACTTCACTCAGTTTGTTGTGTGCAACAGTTTTTTGTGGCACTCTTTTTGTTGTGTACGTACATACTTGTAATTTTGTGGCTATTTTTGGGCGCTGGGAAACGAACGAATGTAAAAGTGCATGTAGGAAACTAAGAGAACTGGGTGCGTCATGAAATGCATGTTATGTGTAAAGAAGTAAATGACTACAAAAATATTCATTTTAACTATATTTGGTTAGAAGAAGGGGTCATCACTGGTCTGCAAATCTTTATCAAAATTAATGTGATATTTAAAGCAATATTACAAAAGTCCACACTCAACAATCAAAATGTCTCAATCATTTGCATTCATTATTGCCTAAGGGCATTAAGTCCGCCTTTTACTGTATGTGCAATGGTATAAATAAATAAATTATTGCAGCTAGCTAACGGTCGGTTATTGTGGATTTCAATCTAAGAAAGTCTCAAACCACATTAATGCATGATTTTAAAATAATCGAAAGTTTTAGCTTAAAGTTGAATTTGACACGTCCTCAACTTAAAATTCCCAACTTAATGACCAATAATAATTATAAAAACGATACAGGTGATATGAAAAATACAAATAGTTTTCCAAATAGAACAATTCAAAGACGTGAATGAAGAGACGTGTTGATGTAGTCACAACAAAGGCGGAGATTAAGTGTTCAAAGGCAGCCTTCACCAATAAATGGGCCAACCTAGTCTAATATACACATTGACAAATATCCTCTCTAAACGGTCCGTTCACACTAACCAAGGCAGATAGCCAGCAATAAATATTAGCGCAGGTAGTTGTGGCCCATATGGCGGTCTATCAATTTATTATTGACGCGTAAGAGGCCGCGGTGGGCCATTCTCTGAATAAATGATCTGATTTGTGCACGCAGATGTACCAACCGAGCGACCACTGGCTGTGGTTTGGCTAAGTGTTATAAGTGGATAAAGGTGATTTAAAAAAAATTTAATGTTACAGCAGTCTTTTCAACAAATACGTGCTAAATTTTAAATAGGGAAAATTTTCAAGGAAAGAAAGATTAAGTTCTCTTAAGTTAAATACGTCACCAATCACTGCTGGTGATACTGTTGATGACACATGATGACCATAATCCTATCCTCTTATATATTACTAATAATTACTAATCATATAAATGCGAAAGTATGTCAGTTTGTTTGTTACTTTTTCACGCTAAAACTACTAAATGTATATGGATGAAATTTGATACAAAAATTGTAAAGAGCCTGGATTAAAACATAGGATATTCCTCATGTCGATATTTCCGCGGGAACGGGTACCACGCGGGTGAAATTTAGCACACAGATGAAAAAAGATGAATTTAATAAAAGTCTCCTTTTTATCCCAATATTTCCTACAGAAACGGGAACCACGCGACTGAAACCGCGGGCGGCCGCCAGTTAGCTAGTGGTTTACCGCCTCTGTGGTCTAGTGGTACAACCACCGGTATCAGACCCAGGAGTCCCGGGTTCGATTCCCAGCGAGGTACATATTTTATTCGGTTTGGTTGGTGGTAGGACTTATAGTAAGTCCGCCTGGCTAGCTTAACTAAGTCTGACGCCATAACAACAATTTTTTCAGCATTGTTATGTTCCGGCAGCTAAAGATAAGATAGCCAGTTCCTCAGTGATTGAGGATTCCGGGAGAGGCTCACTTCCATCTTCAGCCTTATCAATACTTAGCATCAGGTATGATGAAGGCTAAGAGTCTTCCCGTACTCATAAAAAAAAAAGTTATTACAAAAAATCATTTTATAAAAAAAATTCAAACCGACTTCAAAAAGTAAAAAATAAAACTTTTGGAGTCGGTGCCAGCCAGGGCATTCTACATTGCACTTCTATTTACTATATATTTTTTTGGCCTTAGCTAGCTAGCACCGACTCCAAAAGTTTTATTTTTTACTTTTTGAAGTCGGTTTGAATTTTTTTTTATAAAATGTTTTTATTTCAGATTTTTTAGTTACATCATGTGCCGTTACTTACACTAAAAATCAGCCCATACACAACAATGTCATCTAGGTAAACGACTACTTGCCAAAAGGTGATTGATATTTTTCAAGATTATGAAAAATCTACTAGCCAGATCTTCGTAAAAATTATATGGGACCACACATAAACCATTTTCTTTCAGATAAAAAAAGAATTATAAAAATCTGTTAACAACTGGCGAAGTTATGGTAGAACATACATAAAAAAAATAAAAAAAATACAGTCGACTTGAGAACCTCCTCCTTTTTTTGAAGTCGGTTAAAAAGGAATGCTTAAAACATCCATAAGTTGACGTCTTATTTTGTAGTACCTACATCTCAAGATTGTAAAGACTATTTCAAGTAATTTAATTTGATATATTTATTTTATGGGCGCGCAAGAGGCCGCATTGGGCCATTCGCTCAATAAATGATCTGATTTGTGCACGCAGACGTACCGGGTGAGCAAGCCGCTGTGGTTTGGCTAAGTGTTATAGGTGGATAAAGGTGCTTTTTATAAAAATATGTACGTGTTAAGTTCTAAATAGGGAAATTTTACTTTCAAGGAAAATAAATGAAAAACAAATGAAAATACTCTTATTTAGTTGGGCATAATCACGAATTTTTTGCCACCTGTTTCATACTCTTATAGCTGACAAGAAAAAAAAAAGAATTAATTTACCTTAGGTTTGACACGTCACCAATCACAGCTTTCTTGAAGTGAGTGAAATTGTACACCTATTAAGTTAGTTTGAAATTTATCTTTTTTTGCTATAAATTTGTAATTGTCTCTTGAATGTATCCAAATAAACTCTTAATCATTCTTTTATTCATTCATAACTAACTGCTCGTGAAGCGGAGTTGATAAGTTCAGACAAACATGGTGACTATGGTAGCCCAAAAGAATGGTCATAACAACTGTTCATAAGTTGACAGCTTATTTTGTTACGCATCGAAAGCTGTATCATCACTACAGTTGATATTTATCACGTTTGATCGTCCAATAACGAGAAAAACTAGCAATTACCAAACGATTTATAAATAGCTAGCTTGTCATACGGCATTTAATACAATGTGTCTAAGCAAATTTAGATTTAGTTTAACTTTAACACAACCGCATACAAGAAACTGAAACTTAACCACATTTATATAACCAACACAGTATTAGAATAATTATTCAAGCGTACTTTAATATATGGCTTATTACGCCGTCGTTTCGCTTTATAGGCGTATAAAGCCGTCTGCACACGGAAGGGCAAAGATCAGCGGGTCACGAGCGGGGTCCGAGGCAATCAGGCGGCCGTCAGTCCGCACCCTTACTTAATTACCCTATATACATGTGAAGGTGTTGAGATTGATGTCCAGTGGGACATGCTTGGAGCTATGGTGAGATTTAAAACTCAAGCGCTTTTCAGAGTACGCTTTAATATAATAGCATTTATCTTATAGCTCATAGCACAACGATATCGCTCACCATACATTTACTTGGAACACGTTCACACTTAGCTATAATATATATTATTGGCTTACTATTCGCTATCTAAGTAAATGTATGGAGGACGATATCGTTGTGCATAATTAGCATTTAGCTATAAGCTATATGCTTTTATAATATAGCGTAGTTTGAAAAGCGCTTAATCGATTAAAAGCTTGAAAAATCAAAGCAACGAATGAAAGTCTATAATCTAAAAAAATTACACCATTATACGTAATTATAATTAAAAATTTAAAAACATGAACATTTCGATAAAGCTAATCTATTTAATTTTAAGCACTGATCTTACAAATATTTCAACAAACGTATTACATATAGAAGGGTTTTTAATCAAATTTTATTCAGTCATAGCTCATCCTACTTAAACATCCATAAGAATGACAGTGCCCCATTAGTGAGGACAATAAAAATGGTTGATGACAGTGAAAATCTAAGAAATGATTGCACCTGAAGCTATATTCCAAAAGACAGTCTGCCTAAAACCTGCAACCGGCCTCGGCAGAAGGCATACATACCATTGTAATATGAACCTTATTATTGATGTTCAAAGCGCAGAGGGGTAGTCACTTGCATGGCTACAGAAATAGACTTGCCACAGATTACCTACAGGTTTTTATTTATGAACAATGGAGAAACGCTTAGCATTCATTATACCAGGTTACTCTTGACGTGATAGCGCTAAGAGCGAAATTGAATGTCAATGATTATTTTGTAGTAAGTCCTTCCTTGCGAGTTGAATAGTGTTTACTATAAAATAACAGACCGGTATCAGACCCAGGGGACACGGGTTCGATTCCCAGCGGGGCTACATATTGTATTCGGTTTGGTTGGTGGTAGGACTTGTTGTAAGTCCGCCTGGCTAGCTACCACCATCTTATCTAAGTCTGACGCCATAACAACAATGTTTTCAGCATTGTTGTGTTCCGGCAGTTCGTGATATGATAGCCAGTTCCTCAGTGGCTGAGGATTTCGGGAGAGGCTCGCTTCCATCTTTAGCCTTATATCAATACTTATCATCAGGTATGATGAAGGCTAGGAGTCTAACCGTTGCTCATAAAAAAAAAAGTACTTTTATTTTAGTTTTCTTTTTTTTAGTGATGAAAATTTATCTAACGCATGTGTTCAAGGTCACTTTTCAATTTGACGACTCTGTATGAAATAAAACAGGGAGAAATAAATAGCCCTTGACGAGTTTCTTGCCGGTTCTTCTCGTTACAAGGTCTCCCGCCGTAGGGTTTGTGAACCGATGGCGTAGCTTCTTTGACGTTCGTAAGTGTAATAATAAATGATATTGAATTTGAATTTCTGATTTTCAACGTTGATTCGATGACAGTTGATTTCTAGAATTCAAAATTACTTTTATTTACTAATTTTAAGTATTAAGTTTTATACGTACATCTTAAGTTTTGGCGCGCATTGTTCATTGAAATAAAACAACTTTTCCGGATATGTAACGCGCTTTACTTCACGAACTAAGATCTGCTCCCTAATTGTCTAATTTCAAAACCTATCACAATCCCTTTCAAAGGTATTGTAATTGTGATAGTCATTTATGGAATTGTGTAACATAAAATTTAAAATTTCGGAGCGAGTGTTATTTTAAATGACACTTCCCACATTTGGAAGATATTTTCGTCTGCCACTTTGCTTAGACAGTTTAATTTCATACATTCAGTACCTTTCAAAACGCGTCCTGATCACAATCCCTATCAAATGTTAAATAGTGACGGTCTGAAGTATATAAATATCTTTCAAATGACGAATTGAAAGGGATTGCAATAGATTTTACAGTTAACCCTCTGATTGTCCGTATTTTTATGTTTTTTAGGGGTTATGCCTCACGGGATGACGGCAGCTGAAAAGGTGCCGAAACGTCGGGAAAATCAAAACCCCTAAAAACCCAAAAAATACGGACAATTAGATATTAGTTCGTAAAATATAGCGCGTTTCATATCCTAAAAAGTTTTCTTTATTAAGTTTTAGTTTAATTCGTCGTCGTCGTCGTCTCAGCCACTTAACACCTACTGCTGGGTATAGACCTCCCCCAAAAGGGGGGGTTTGCCATAATCGCCACGCTTGGCAGGCGGGTTGGCGATCGCAGTAAGGCCAAGTTTGTAGGAGACGCTTCTGCCCATCATCGAAGGCTGAGTCCCTTAGTCGCCTTTTAAGACACCCACGGGATGAGAGGGGGTAGTGCTATTCTAAGCAGACACTACACAGCTCTTACACAGCGCTTAGTTTAATAACTGATTATAAATTATAATTTCTGACTTTTGACGTTAAGTCAATCTCGATCTTAATACGGTCGTGTAAAGTGGAAGGAAGCTGATGTTAAGTATTGATAAGGCTGAAGATGGAAGCGAGCCTCTCCAGGAACCCTCAACCACTGAGTAACCGGCTATCTTATCTCTAACTGCCGGAACACAACAATGCTGAAAACATTACTGCTATGGCGTCAGACTTAAATAAGGTAGTGGTAGCTAGCCAGGCAGACTAACAGCCAGTACTATCACAATCCAAACCGAATACCTAAATTATGTACCCCCACTGGAAATCGAACTAGGGACCTCTGGATCTGATACCGGTAGTTGTTACCACTAGACCACAAAGGCGGTAAGATTGCCACAGATTAGATACAGCTACCTTAGAAAATATACTTGCCACAGATAAGATATAGCTACCTTATTTCTGTGTTCGAGTAAGCCTACTTTGCATTTTTAAAATGCGAATAAGGAAGGAACTTTTTTCGTTCAAGCTTTGCGTTACAACGTCTCAGTTATCAGTGTATTTGTGGCAAAGTGGAGTGGAAAAAAGTTTAATACCTCTTTTTTGTGGCGGAAATAAGGTTTTATTAGAATAATAAAGTTAAGATTATCTATTTATGTAAAATAATCAATCATATCAAACAAACACACTAATTAGATATTTGTGTTTTTTTTATTTATTCCTTTTTGTTTATTACATAATATTTTTGTTTCGTGCCTTGTGACGTGTCAATATAAACTTTTTTCTTTCTTTCTTTCTTTCTTAATTATCTTGCCCAAGGTAAGTTTCATCGAGGACTTGTGCTATAAATACTGGATAACTGATAAAGACGTTGGACAAGGCAAAATTCGAGCACACAAATTTTGTCTTGTCTAGGAACAGAACCCAGGAACTCTGCGCCAAACAGGTCGTGAATGTCATGTTCATCCGCTATTAGCTGCTTCCGTCCGCAGTTTCATCCGAGTGGTTTCCATTCCCGTGGGAATATCGGGATAAAATGTATGATGTTTATGGTAAATTTTAAATAGAAAAATATTGGAAAAATTAACTCGGCCAAGTGAATTCTCAGACGGGAATCGAACCCGCGACTTTTGGAAATCCGGTCCAATGCTCTAACCGCTGAGCTACCGAGACTTGCGAACCACCGTCAAAATTCTCCAATACTTTTATATTTTTAATTTTATGTTGTTTTATGTTGTATTTTATGTTGTTTGTCTTTTCTTCAAGCCCTATCTAAGCAACCAATCGGTTTGATTTTTGTCACAGAGTTTCAATCATTCTGGTTCCGATCTACGTAAATAAACCTCAATGGACTGTATGCAGACTGTATGTAAGTTTCGTTCTATTGTTAAATATAGTGATTGACTTTTTGTACAGATATCTTGACCTACGTTAAACACAACTCAAAGTGTGATCTGGCTGATTGTCAGCGCCATCTATGAATAAAAACTTTAACTAATAATAGCCATATAAAATGTAACATCAAATTTCCTCCCACCTAGGACAGAATGTAACCGCCCATACAAAAACCCATACAAAACTTCAAATAGCACATAAATCCAAAAATTAAAACAAACAACTTAACTAATCATTAACCGATAGAATACACATTTCACATGTTCATGGTGGAATATTTACACATTATCCCTTCAGTTCCGGGATATATCTTAACCTTGCAAAACAACCACTAACTAGAAGGCAAATTTTAACCGCCTCTGTGGTCTAGTGGTACAACCACCAGTATCAGACCCAGGGATCCCGGGTTCGATTCCCAGCGGGGGAACATATTGTATTCGGTTTGGTTGGTGGAAGGACTTGTTCTAAGTCCGCATGGCAAGCTACCACCATCTTATCTAAGTCTGACGCCATAACAACAATGTTTTCAGTATTGTTGTGTTCCGGCAGTTAAAGATAAGATAGCCAGCTCTTCCATGATTGAGGATTCCGGGAAAGGCTCGCTTCCATCTTCAGCCTTATCAATACTTAACAGCAGGTATGATGAAGGTTAAGAGTCTCCCCGTCGTTCATTAAAAAATTCAGTAAATATATATTACCAAAACAATATCCCCAACTGCTTGTGCAGGAACTTTATAAAATTTATACCGATGCTTGAGATGTGATGAGTATCGAAATGGCCAAAGTTGCACAAACTGTGAAGTATCGTTTGTGTTACCTGACAGCATCTGTTAATTGTAGTAAAAAAAGTCTGCAATAAACAACTATATAATCCAATCTAAAGTAATTAATTAATTAAGCGAAGAATACTTATCTCAAACTGATTGATACCGGTATAATACATGATCATTTGTAATCTATAGTCGTGTAATAGCAGTGTAAAATCATTGTAATAGCTGTTTAATAGCTTTGTAATACCTCTGAAATAGCTGTTTTATAACTGTGTAATCGCTGTGTAACAGCTGTGTAATAGCTGTGTAATAGCTGTGTCATTAATTCACAGCTTTGGAGAGTGAAAGTCGGCTGCCTTACAGCATGCTCACCAGCCAAGTTACTGAGAAGCTAGGAGAGCTGCGACACCCTCAGATAAAATACACATTTCACACGTTCATGGAGGAATATTTACACATTGTCTCTTCAGTTCCGGGATATATATTACCAAAACAATATCCCCAACTGCTGGTGCAGGAACTTTATAAAATTTATACCGATGCTTGAGATGTGATGAATATCGAAATGGCCTAAGTTGCTACAAACTGTGAAGTATCGTTTGTGTTTCCTGACAGCATCTGTTAATTGTAGTAAAAAAACGTCTGCAATAAACAACTATATAATCCAATCTAAAGTAATTAATTAATTAAGCGAAGAATACTTATCTCAAACTGATTGATACCGGTATAATACATGATCATTATTTTTACATCTCTAATCTATAGTTGTTTAGTAGCTGTGTAATAGCAGTGTAGTATCTGTGGAATAGTTGTTTAACATCTGTGTAATAACTGAGTAATAGCTGTATAATAGCTAATTCATAGCTTTGGAGAATCGAGTGAAAGTCGGCTGCCTTACAGCATGCTTACCAGCCAAGGTACTAAAAAGCTAGGAGAGCAGCTTTAATTATGACTTTGAAAACTCTAGGTGGATACAATGGACCTACAACTGCAGTTAAGGGTTAATAGTGACCACGTGATTTGGTCATTGTGATTAAAACTATGAAATTTATCACTTAACGAAAGGTACCTTAGGTTGGTTAGGGTCGAACTGTGACCAAAAGAGGCGCGAACTCATCACAGATGTACACAACGCCGATAAAGAAGTTTTCACATAAAAAAAATGTAAATATTAAAAAAGAAAATATACCAGAAAAATTTCTTCTTCTGGTATATTTTCTTGTTTAATATTTATCACATAAAAATAGCATTGTAAAATGCAAAATTAATAAGTTATAAAAAAAAATGTATTAATAATTAAGTAATCAAAATAACTTTACGATAAGCTACTAATAATGGTTTCCAAATTTTATGATTCAAAAGTGATGGTTCTTATATGGTAACCAAATTTCAAACTTCGTACGTGATAGTTTTCATTTGGGTCCTATTATTTCTCGAGTCCAATATATTATGGATCTGTATAATCATCTAAAAACCGTAGACGCCTGCTACGACGACCGTAGTAGCTACGACGTCCGTAGTAGCTACGACTTATAGTGTACATCAATCACTTTGTCGGATTGCCTTTTCCTTTATTTATTACCATTTTAGACTGAATCAGTCTCAGTTTAGTATCACATAAGGTTCGTTTTTCAATAGCTACGTAATTTTTGAAGAAGGAATAGTTAAAAAATTGCTTTGGGAATTCGTAATTTCAAACATATAGGCATATTTATCAATGATACCGCGCTTCATACAAACAAGTATCGGATCGATAAATGTGACCACAAATTTTAACGTTTTTTTTTTAAACCACTGACTCGGTTTTTAAGTATTATTGTTGATGCCGTATGCCGTTGTCTTAGTAGACTGTGCCGTTTGTGGCCGAGTAAAACTGGCAAGAGCTAAATGTCTAAGGACGGTATCTAGTTGTAGCAACGCGGAAGGTATAACATCAATATCATCATACCAGTCACACGACGAAGTCTGCAACCACCTTCGAGTCACTTGGTTGAAGGAGTCTTACCCCCATATTCTAAGTCGTTCCTCCAAAACTTTTTACACTCCACTCAACCTCGTCGTGGGTAAAAATGGTAGTGTGCGCTAGGCCTAACACGGAGTGGCTACGGACTCTTTGGCTCCTCCAGGTCCTTACGGAGTTATGACTTAGAATACCGATTTGGAGGAGTATTTTAAGAGGTTTTCAATGAGGTTTTGTTAAGTCGAGGACGAGTAAGTTTTGGAGGAACGACTTAGAATATGGGTGTTAGCCCCTAAATCATCAGCCGTTTCAATACGCCGCCATCTTTCAAAACATGTTATTTACTCAATCAAAATAGTTTATTTATTTATTTATTTATTTATGGTATACACAACAGATAACAGTCAATAACAACATGAAATGAGAGCAATGCAAGTTTCGAACAAGACTGACATCCAAATACGTGTACACACAGAAAATCATGCGATGCGAAAACATAAGAAGAAAAAAAATAAAAAATAAAACATAACTACAATAAACATTGACAATAAATTTCCTCTAAATGATAAATATTAAACAAGAAAATTATACAAGAAAAGTATTCCTATAAATGCAATAGAATTTACATTAATCAAATAACATAAGATTATAGAATTACGGTAAAAATTAATTAACATACAGTGATTATCTATGATTATTAGATTACATTATACAATTATAGGATACATATAATTTATAAAAAATTATTTATACAGTGATCGGAAACATAAACTTGATTGAAATAAGTTATTAAATAATCAAGGAATTTGAATATTATTAATATGAAGTTAAAAAAATATATTTTTTGCTTGAGTCTTAAACACAGTGTGCTTTGTAGTGTAGATATCGAGTTGTTTGTTTGACATGATTAGATCATTATTTAAATCATTATATTGCCGGCACATTCTTACTATGGGGTTATAATACGAAGTGTTATTTTTAAATGTTTGTAAGACAAATATGTTTTTTTTTCTGTTTCTAATTAATAGCCTGGTGTTAAAATTAATTAAGGATAGTAATTTAGGGGAATCAATAAAACTATGAATGATTTTATACAAGTGCATAAGATCCTGGTAACGACGTCGTACATCCAAAGGAACAATTTTAAAATGTCCGAGCCTGTCTGAATACGAGATTATAGTTCGGTTAAGACCACATCTATAACCCAAGATATTCAAGCATTTCCTTTGCACTCCTTCTATGCTCTGTGAATGTACAGAGTAATACGGGGACCAAATCACCGAACAATATTCCAAATTAGTCCTAACTAAGCCAGCATAGAGACGAAGAAAAGTTTCTGGACTCTTAAAGTGCTTCGTATTCCTGGCCACAAACCCTAGGAGTTGGTAACCTTTTGCAACAATTTGACTGTAATGGTCCCTAAACGACAATTTTTCGTCAAAAACCACTCCCAGGTCCCTAATAGTGCTAACTCGATCCAGCGACTGTCCATCCAACCGGTAATCGAAGAAGATTTTATTTTTCTTATTTGTAAAAGTAATGATGTGGCATTTCTTAATGTTCAAACTCATTTTATTATTTTGACACCATAAGGAGATCTTATCTAAATCAAGTTGAAGCCGAAGACAATCTTCACTATTTTTAATTTCTGCAAACACTTTCAAATCATCTGCATACAGCAAAGACACACTTTCGAGCTGAAAAGCAAGGTCGTTGATAAACATAACGAATAAAAGCGGACCAGGATGTGACCCCTGAGGTACCCCAGAGGTGACAGCAATCGGTAAAGATTTGTACCCCTTTAAGGCCACTAATTGACTCCTATTGCTCAAGTAAGAAGATACCCACCGTAGTAAACTACCGTGAAAGCCAAACTGAGAGCTAAGTTTTTGACACAGTAGAACATGATTTACCCTGTCGAATGCTTTTTGAAAGTCGGTATAAATTGAATCAACTTGACCCCCCGCAGCAAAAATTGAACAAATATAGTTTTTATATTCAAGGAGATTCGAAACCGTAGATCTGTTTTTGATGAAACCATGTTGGTTCGGTGCTAACAGTGATTGAACATGATGATAAATGTGGTCGTAAACAACCTTCTCAAACAATTTAGCCGGACTGGAAAGAATGCTAATAGGTCTGTAATTGGAGCAATCAGCTTTATCCCCAGACTTGTGAATGGGCACTACATGAGCAGTCTTCCATACGGTAGGAAACTTGCCCGATCTCAAAGATATATTAAATATAATTGTGAGTGGAACACTCAGCTCTTTTGCGCATTCCTTCAGAAATGAAGGGGGTATGCCGTCTGGACCAGGCCCCTTACTGCCAGTTTTCAGCTTTGAGAGAACCTCCTCTATAGATATATGCACGTTAGACAACGGCATGCAATCTATGTCAGGCAACGCGGTACTGGTTGCTGTCTGAGAGCTATCATCAAAGACAGAGCTGAAGAATCTGGAGAAAAGCTCGGACACACCAGGGCCATCCGATGCAGAGTCCCCATCGAGATACATCATCTGAGGTATGCTGTGATTTGATTTTTTGTTATTTACATATTTCCAAAACTGTTTTACATTACCCCGTATTGAGTTCTCTACTGATATCAAATAAGAATTGTAGCATGAGTGAATAAGACTTTTGCAGCGAGTTCTCCAGGATGCAAAACTGTCATAATCTTTAGGGTTTTTAAATTGTTTATACCTAGTATGATATTTCTTTTTCTTGTTCAGACACTTCTTCAATTGATTAGAATACCAAAATGGGAAATTATTATTTTTATTTTTTCCACAAGGAACATGTTTATTAATTAAGTTGTTAATAATTTCGTAGAATTTAAAAACAGACTCATCTATGTTACCATTACAGTCCAAACATGACCAATCCCGACAGCTCAGCTCAGACCTGATTTTAGGATAATCTGCCTTTCTAAAGCTGTAAGCCTTATGACGATTTTGATGTAAAAATTTCGGAGCAGCGGGTATATTCATTTCTATGCTCAAGGGTGGATGATGAATGTCAGGGCGCGTAAGATAGTTGTACAAGTATAATGAACATTTTTGTATTTTATTTTTCTAAATTACTGCCTTCTAAAACTCGTATAGAAATAAATAAAATACATTTAACTGAATTTAAAATATGTAAAAAAAAAAAAATTTTTTTATTGTTGGATAGGTAATGCGTTTGACCGCTATCTTGCCTGATGGAAAGCAAAGATGCGATCTAGGATGTAACGCGTGACTTTGCTTGTCAAAATGTTACTTTTGTGACAACTTTTGTGGATCCCTTTTAGTTATTAGGCTGTAATGCCTTTGTCCTTTTTCTAGTTAGCACAGATAATACCAATTCTTTTTTTTAATTTTTTGGAAGATCTTTGTAAGATTGTTACCTTTGTCCATTGCTCAAACATATATTTTAGTAATAAGTGGAAACATTGCTGATTTAAGATATATTTAGTTATTATTTTATTTATAAGACAAATTGTATTGTTTGTTTCCCAAATAAACTAAGTAAAAAAATAAACTAAATAAAATAAATAATACAATAGGGTTCTGGGAACACTGGTACAGACCTTCCTCGTGGATATATAAGGAAAACTAGCGTCGCGGTTTCACCCGCTTGGTTTCTGTTCCCGTGGGAATATCGGGATAAAAGTATTGTATATTACTCTCTGTCCTTTCAACTGACCTTATGCCAAAGATCAAGTCAATCGGTTGCATAATTAGGGCCTGGAGGAAGGAAAAACAAACACACTTTCGCATTCATAATATAAGTTAGACAAAGACCACTCTAGATAAATGACGTGACTAGGACTCACGCAAGGTCTGTACGATAATCTGGTTGGTGGTAGGACTTGTTGTAAGTCCGCCTGGCTAGCTACCACCATCTTATCTAAATCTGACGCCACAACAACAATGTTTTCGGCATTGTTGTGTTCCGGCAGTTTGAGATAAGATAGCCAGTTATAAAAGAATAATCTTAAAGCAATTGTTAAGAAATACTTTTCGGATAATATAATTAACAAGTTGCAAGTCATATAATGAATGTGTCATTGTACTAAATCAAATCACATGATTGTAACTATTATTATTCCATAAAGCCAGTGCCACAAAACGTACGATCTTTTTAAAATCTAGTCTCACTAACATAGTTCTTATGTTATTACTAACACTATAATTTAAAAAAAAAAAATGTATGGATTAATTTATCTGAAATAAATGTTTAATAATTATTTTTAGAGTTTAAAAAAAATTCTTTAAATCAAACTTTCTTTTCCAACTACAACAATTTGTTTCTTATAAAGTTGTAATACTTAAAAAAAACATGTACTTATTTTTTTTTCCCAATAATTTACTAACATTTTAAATTTGTTGTATTTGCTCTGTACCTGAACTTCTCCGCCACAGTTAAAGCCGAAACGGCTTTTGTAGTGGTGAGTGAATTAAATATCATGTCATTTGTAATATTGGTCAATAAATGAAAAAAAAAAGTTCCTCAATGATTGATGATTCCGAGTGAGGCTCGCTTCCATCTTCAGCCTTATCAATACTTAACAGTAGATATGATGAAGGCTAAGAGCACCGATTTTACAAAATAAGCGTTTGTAGCGTTAGAGATCGTCATTGTCATCAGCTATTTTTAATGTCCTCACTGCTGGGGCACTGGCCTTTCTTAGGAGTGGATAAGGAGAACGGGCCATGACCCACCACGCGGGCCCAATGCGGATTGGTATGTTTCTGACGACAGCTGGGACCAACGAATTCACGTGCCTTCCGAAGCACGGAGGAGCTCGTGATAGTATTTTGTTTTAGACTATTGCGAAAGTTGCTTAATCTGAACAATCGCAGGCCGAGCGCGTGAAACACGGCGCCACGGGCTCCTCGCGTAATCATACTCCGAAATATTGTGAAATTAATACTTAGTCAAAGAAAGTCAAAGATTTTTATTCAAATAGACTTATAGATAAGTACTTTCGAATATTCCAAATTTTTTTTTCCCCTACCAGCCATTCAGGACATCTTTTAACTGATAAGAAGAACGGCCGCAAGCAACTTATCAGCTTTAACAGAAACAACAACATTTACAATGGAACATGTTGTTGCCAAGCACAAATTTACAATTTAGAAATATATTTAATATAAGAGGAAAATTTTCCAATATTCAATTATTAGAATATTAGAATATTTTTCTTTTATCCAATTAATAATAGTTATGTTTTATTTTAGTATCACATCCATGCATTTTGGTCTTTTTAGTAATCATCTACCTTGTAATAACCTTTGCTTAAGAGTGACTTTCTAACATATATTTTAAATTTATGCAAACATGGACTGCACCAACTGCAACATGCACTTATGGTAGGATTTCACAGAACAGACAACCATGGTTCAGTTTTTATTCGTTGCCAGTTATTACTACATTATAGCTTCACATTGATCCTGAAAATTTAATGCCCATGAGAGGCCACGTCGTAATCGCCCAAATATGGCTCTTCAAACCGTATAAACATTCACTCAATAAAAGTATATAATTTTTTAAATATCTTTTAGGAATAAGAATCACAAGAACTTTAAGCTTTCCGTACCAAAATGGTAAAAAGAAACCCTTATTGTGCAACCCAGTCTGTCTGTCTGTCACAGCTGGATATTTCAAGAGCTAACTACTAATGCTATCAACTTGAATTTGGAATAGTTTTAGTGCGGAGAGTGTGCTATTGAGCTGCATGAGCACATCCTGCCAGCTCCTTTTTACCACCACCGGGTGTCCAGACGTACTGCAGGCTATCAACCCTACCTGGTTGATATTCCCGTCTGCGTACAAAGCACTATTCCTCATCCTGTATTATGCGCACAGTCAGGGAGTGGAATTCCCTGCCTACGTCTGTATTTCCGGCAGCCTACAGCCCTGGTACATTTAAAGCTCGAGTGAATATGCATTTTCTAGGCACGCGTAAGCCTAGTATATTGAAATAAAAAAGATAACGTTTGCCTAACTACATTTCAAATAAGAGTAAATAAAAATATTATTTTATATTAAAGGGCATGTGGGATATCATATGAAAGAGCGCTGCTTGCACATTCGTAAACATATTTTTCTTTTTTTATAGGCCGCATAGTTTTAAACTTTTGAAGAAAAATTTAAAAAATACCGTCTCCCCTTTTTATCTCTGAACTTTTCTAAGAGAAAAATCTATTTTTTTTTTCTAAGTGATAGGAATTTATGTAAAGATTATAGAAAAAAAAATGTCTCTGAATAGCATACTTCTACAGAAAGTACTCTAACTAAATCAGAAAAAAGTCATTTTATACTTATTTGTTTCTATAAACTGACCGGGACCTATGTCAAGGTATGGAGATAATATATGATGGTACGGAAGTGCGCGAGCCCGAGTCGCTCTTAACCGGTTTGATTTACTTCTTCATTGTGGTCATTTATTTTAAATTTCTTATTATACTAAATTGCAAGGAAAACATTCATCAAACTTTGGCAATAAAATATTTTAAGATATCAACAAAACAAAAAAAAGTTTTTAATGTTTTGTTATGTATTTTTTTTCTCTCTTTTCTATTGGCAAATGATTCTTTAGCCTACAGCCTTACTTCTTTTTGTTTTATTTTCATCTAGTTTTATATGTTACTTTGCATGTATGTTCTTTTTTTTTGTTTAACTTGTCACGTCCGTTCGATGTCCTCAGTTAAGGTCCCTCCAGAATACCAGCGTTGCAGTGGCAGTCTCCTGGCGCTGTAACATTATGCTGAGGCAGGGACCTAGTTGGCGGCATACTTTTAACACGGTTTTGTTTGTTACCTACCTAGTTTAATGTTTATTTGTATGCGTCAATAAATAAATATTTTTCTTTCTTTCTTTCTTTCTTTTTTTTTTCTAATAAACAATATTCTACATAATTAGTTAATAAACAATATTTTTTAAATATGTCTCGTCAATAAAACCGCCCCAACGCTCGGCTATAGCTAAGCGGCCATATGAGCAATCGTTTTCGTTCAGTCGAGCAGAAAACGTGATGGCTTTTTTTAAGGTTTATTTTGCTTTAACTGGAGTAAACACTCCAGTTATTCTTTGAACCAACCCATCCATTCGTTAAGGTACACGACAATTTTACAAAGTTAACCATGACACTGAAATTAAGTTTTGAAAACCGTTTCCCGAAAAAGATAAGGTTGATAATTCGACGGTTAAGTTTTTGGTGACAGAAAAAATTATGGTTCAACCGATGGAATTATGCATGTATGGCTCTGTTTAGTTTCGTGTTGTATGATTTACATAAAACCTGTGTCGTTAGAAATAGTAATGGTTGTAAATATTTGACGAAATCGCTAAGGAATTGGGTCACATATTTGTATGTAGCAAGTCATAAACATAACTATCGAACTTCTGCGACTTTGTTCGTATGGACTTCATTACATGAATTAATCTCTCATTCACATCACACAAATTTCACGCTATCAATATTTTCCTATTACAGTATTTGTCTATAACCTATTACATCTCTATTATGTACTGAGATTTTTTGATTATTGTTTTTTTTCTATTTTGAGATTAAAAAAAAAAGTAATACCGATAGACAAAATTTCCAGATATCTCTTTGTCAAAAACAAAATTGTTGTCAACAGTAGTTGTACAGTCATCAGTATGTTTACGAATAAAGCTGCAATTTAGGCAATGCAATTAAAAAACATACCGTACTGCTACTGTACCTTATAAGTTTATTATATTCATTAAAATCTTATAAACTCAGACGTTATAACTTTATTTTTGCAATTTACCAACAAGCTATATTAAACGCGCAGTTAGTTAAGAAACTTATTCGCTGGCGCTTTATTAGCTTATCTTGTTTCCGAGCTAATTTTATAGGTCTCATTGTTATTAAAGTTAATGCAAGAAAAATAAGAAATATGGTGCTCATTTTTGTTTGTGTAGGACTTTACTTTGTGTTATTTATTAAGAAATGAGTTAAATGTACTAAAAGATCGTCTAAAGATAAATAAAGATATCATTTAAATAAAGATAGAACTAATAGAATGGAATCTACACCGCAATATAATGTGGAATATTCTTTTAAACACAAATAATGCTATGAAATTGTAAATAATCTATATACTTAATTCAGGTTCACAAAATTTGTGACGACTCGATAGGGACTTTGGCGCGTAGTACGCGGCCGAGTAAGGTATCAAATTAAAGGTACTCGAGTCTATTTGTTCCGAAAACTATAAAATATACAAAATGTTAAACGTGATGATCACAAATTGCAAACAAAATTTGGAATTTTTCGTCGATCGACGAACCCGAGTATCGGGTTGTAACCGCCCTAGTAAGTCTTAATTACATTATTAGTTGATAAAGAAACTAAAGATAGGAAATTTTTAGAAAAGGTAAAATTATTAGTATTATGAGAAAATGTGTGAAAATATCTTAATTCAATTTTATTGTTTGCCATCGACAGGCTAAGAAGAAGAATCAATAAAAATAATTATATAAATATTTCTTACATTCACACCAATTAACCTAGCCCCAAAGTAAGCACTATAAGGCTTGTGTTATGGGAAACTAGGGTAACGGAAATAAATACATAATATTATACATATAAGTAATTATGTGTAGAAATATATATAAACGTCCAAGACTCAGGTAAAAATGCTCGTATTCGTCATACAAACATTTGCCCCTACCGGGATTCGAACCTGGGACCTCAGAGTTGGCGACACCTTGAAACCGGTGCATCGGTCGTCAGATTAAAACAATACGGCGCTAGTAAAACTATATAACAGTGGCGAAAGGTTGATACATACCGATTCCCGTCGGCTTCCCTTTTAGAAATCCCACCCCACAGAACCACCATACAGTTGAGAGAAATTTAACCGCCTCTGTGGTCTAGTGGTACAACCACCGGTATCAGACCCAGGAGTCCTGGGTTCGATTCCCAGCGGGGGTACATATTGTATTCGGTTTGGTTGGTGGTAGGACTTGTTGTAAGTCCGCCTGGCTAGCTACCACCATCTTATCTAAGCCTGACGCCATAACAACAATGTTTTCAGCATTATTGTGTTCCGGCAGTTTAAGATAAGATAGCCAGTTCCTCAGTGACTGAGGATTCCGGGAGAGGCTCGCTTCCATCGTCAGCCTTATCAATACTTAACATCAGGTATGATGAAGGCTAAGAGTCTCACCGTCGTTCATAAAAAAAAAATAAAAAAAAATTGGAGAAATGTTTGGTCAGGTTTACGTTCTCCATATTTTGAACCCTCACCGCTGCTATATAACTCAATACTACCGTCACAACGATATAGGTAGATATGACTACAATCTAGTGTTTAGATAATCCCTAACAAGACCTATACCTAGCCAAAGCTTAGTGTCGTAATTACTCAACGACCTACATCCAACTGTGAATGATAGCTACCCTTGATTGATTAATTAAGGATCGGTCGATCTTGACATTTCAACATCCTAACCGGATAATCAGCCTTATTGACATACGAGAAAGGATCATATTCCTGTAGCAAGCACCAGCAAATTAAGGTTCTCCCTTAATGAACACGAATGATATTACCTCGTGACTTTTGCCTGTGGAAATTTGGTGATAAACAGTTTCATTGGTGTTTTTTTTAATATTATGAACTAGAGGCCGGGCGCGGTTTCACCCGCGTGGTTCCCGTTCCCGTGGGAATTTTGGGATCATTTATAGCCTATGTTACTACTTGGGGTCTAAGGATTCTCTAAACCAAATTTCGTCAAAATCGGTCCAGTAGTTTTTGAGTTTATTCGTTACATACAAAAATACAAATCTTTCCTCTTTATAATATTAGTATAGATGACGGGGAGATTTTTAGCCTTTATAATACCTGATGTTAAGCATTGATTAGGCAGAAGATGAAAGCGAGCCTCTGCCGGAATCCTCAGCCACTGAGAAACTGGCTATCTTATCTCTAACTGCCGTAACACAACAATGCTGAAAACATTGTTGTTAGGCGTCAGACTTAGATAAGATGGTGGTAGCTAGCCAGGCGGACTTACAACAAATCCTACCACCAACCAAACCGAACACGTACCCCCGCTGGGAATCTAACCCGGAACCCCTGGGTCTGACACCGGTGGTTGAATGCAATTCAGCGATTTCATGGTTCAATCATGCAATAATTCAAGATAATAAAATTAAAAACAAAATTTTGTCATATTAAATAAAAATTAACCTTAATACTACCAGTAGTGTACGATTCCGTGAAGTGGGAACCTGGTGACCAGTAAAACAGGTCTTACCTAGTACAGGCACCAGTCTCCCACAATAGATTTAAGTTATACTGTACCTAGTTCTTAGTTAAACTGCTCTATTTTGTGGAGATAATAAACTTTTTATTATTAGTTTTTCATTATAACCCCCAATAAGACAAGCAATTTCTTTACATTAAGGTTAATTCTATTGCTTCGCTAATACCTTGAAACTTACTTAATTTCCATTATAAATAAAACAGACACCACTCCAAACATATACAACAAAGTTATTAAAGTCCCTGGAGGCTGCGGAACCCTTAAAAGGGTGAAAATTTACGGTCAAAATTAATTCTTAAGGAAAACTGGAGGTTTTCCCCTAGGCCTGTCCTTTATCGACCTGCCTTATTAAATTCAATACTGAGTGCCCTGGAATAAGAGACAGTAACATCGCGTTCTAAATGAAGCGAAAAAAGTATAGAGGTAACGAAATTTCTGTGTAAACATGCCATGCCAAGCCATTTCGAATGCGAGGATATTTCTCTCATTGATGAAGCGACGGTGGCCAACACCGTAGAACGGTGAATATACTAGAAAAATTCGACGTGTCCTCATAGGTCTCTGTAGCATAATTGGTTAGTGCATTGGGCCGGATTCCCACGGATGCGGGTTCGAATCCCGTCAGGACGACATGAGATTAGTTGCTTTTTTCTAGTATATTTTCTTGTTTAATATTTATTACATAAAAATAGCATTGTAAAATTCAAAATTAAAAAGTTATAATTGAAATCCTACTATACATCCTATGACTACATACAGTAGGGATTTACCCTACTGTATGTAGTCATAGGATCGAGAGTTTCGTGTCCGTTTTTTTGAAGTGAAAACTTCTTTAGCGGCGTTGAGCACTTTTTCTGTAATGGGTATAAAATCTTAAACTCGCGTCAGGACACGTGACCTGATCGAAAAAGCGTAGGACGGATGGAGAATGTTGAGGTGACAGGTTGACTATGGTCTCGGTTGCTTAGCGACAGACTGTTGATAATGTCTTTTACTTGTCTCTTGTTTTATTGTCAATATATATTTTTCGATTCTCTATAATAACTAATGTTTTCTTATATCTTATTACCTAACTTAACGTTCACTTTAATATGGTTTGTCATGTGTGTGTACGATAGCGCAATAAATGAATATTGTATTCTACCACATAAATGATAGTACTTTTATACTGATAAAGCAATTGGTGCAAAATTATTCCCTAACCATTCCAAAA
Source organism: Chrysoteuchia culmella (assembly GCA_910589605.1). Lineage (NCBI taxonomy): Eukaryota > Metazoa > Arthropoda > Insecta > Lepidoptera > Crambidae > Chrysoteuchia > Chrysoteuchia culmella. The sequence continues at coordinate 22,241,684 of OU342649.1, forward strand.
TATCAAACATGCTCAACGTTAATAATCAAGTTTTCACTTCTGCCGGCACTCCCGGAGTGCAACCCGTCTTTTTTTTGAAGTGAAAACTTCTTTAGCGGCGTTGAGCACTTTTTCTGTAATGGGTATAAAATCTTAAACTCGCGTCAGGACACGTGACCTGATCGAAAAAGCGTAGGACGGATGGAGAATGTTGAGGTGACAGGTTGACTATGGTCTCGGTTGCTTAGCGACAGACTGTTGATAATGTCTTTTACTTGTCTCTTGTTTTATTGTCAATATATATTTTTCGATTCTCTATAATAACTAATGTTTTCTTATATCTTATTACCTAACTTAACGTTCACTTTAATATGGTTTGTCATGTTTGTGTACGATAGCGCAATAAATGAATATTGTATTCTACCACATAAATGATAGTACTTTTATACTGATAAAGCAATTGGTGCAAAATTATTCCCTAACCATTCCAAAATATCAAACATGCTCAACGTTAATAATCAAGTTTTCATTTCTGCCGGCACTCCCGGAGTGCAACCCGTCTTTTTTTTATGTATGTTACTCGTTTACTCGAAGACGGCTGGACCGATTTGAGTAATTCTTTTTTTGTTCGAAAGGGCATACTTCACATGTGGTCCCATTGTCATCATGTCAGGATCTAATGATGGGATCCTGGAGAAATCCAGGGAACTCTTCAAATATTATAGGCACTCCTATAGCGATTTCGGTGTTTTCTATAGTAACTTATGCATATGCTTCCGGAAAGCACCATTTGGTGAAGTGGAACTGATGTTGAAGACCACAAATGGTCATCGGAACTATTAAATACTTAGCATTTCACGGCAGTTATACGATTACTTTAATGTAGTTCATAAGCAATTTTTGCTGACTTAATGCATGTAATAAAGTGGAGCTGATGATGAAGTATCGAGAGAACTCCTCAATAAGTAACGTCCCTGCACCAGGAAAAGCAGCATTTTGTAAAAGGCACGGGACCTCTTCTACCTTTAAAAATAGTGAAATAAAAAGTTTTTTATAAGTTAATACTTGGCGTGGGGTTGACTGTACAATGCAAGCCTCAAGTTAATAACGTGCGTGCATTCAGCGTGGATAAGCCCTTACTTCGCCAACAATGCGCTTCAAGTCCGCCTGATTATGTTCTAGGCACGACACGGTTTTTTTATAGACTGTGTTAAAGTTACCTATGACTTACGACCCGTTTCCTAGTCCTAGGGTTGTAAACCTTTTTTCTAAGCTATATTAATAAAGCAATGCAAATTAATGTTCGAGTTAGTTTTTTTTAAGTTAGTTTCTAAATATAAACTCTAGCATTCTGCCCGCAACTTTGATCGAATGCTATTCGCTTATACATTAATCCTTCAACATTTGGTATAATTAAGGCGTGGAAAGGTAACAGTACCCTTTCCACTACCTAAAAATAAAAATATTATTTATTGAATTAAGCATATTTTGAATTGCCAGTTTTGCCCTAGCATATATCTATCGTATCGTACCGTAAGCGTTCGTAATTATAAAATAAGTAATGTAATTTTTGCCTCAGTAACAATTAAATTTTGTTATAGCACTCTATTGCTAGAATAGAAAATGTACAATTAGTTAATTGTTTTTGCCAGAAATAATAATTGTTGTCTTGGTATGTTGGGGTAACTTCGGATGCTTTTTGACTATTGTTGACACACTTGAAAAAAAAAAATTAGGATAAAAGTATTTGAAGTATAAAGGGGTTCACATGAGTAACGAAGAACTATATTTCAAGAAAATAAAACTTAATTTCTTTTTAAGACACGGTTAAAGATTAAAATTAGTTCAAAGTGACAAGTAGTTTTTTTTATAGCCAGGGAAAGTCTGGACTAGAATGGGGGAAGACCGGACTACGTTTAAAATCCATTCCTACAGCTGTACGCATAAGGTTTACAGATAGATTAGACAAAATAAAAAAATAGACATCTCGAATATTTCACCTTTTAGCTGGGATTTTTTTAGGTGTAGTACGTCTGATCTTACCCCATACAAAAATAAACCAAACCCATGCTTCTTAAACTTTAAATAGTATAAGATCAAATTGAAGAAAATTCAACATACGTAATTTTTTTGTTTTCAAATCACTTATTTTGCCTACGCACTTATCGTGTAATTAGTGTCTTTCGCTAGCGCAAATGACCAAATAATGAAAATAATGTCAATTCCCGTATTATCAATATCCGGTCTTTACCCAAACGGGAAAGAACGGATTAAGACATACAGCCTAAGTTATGCATCTTTTGGTATCCTAACCTAGAAAATATAAATTATATAACAGTAAAAAGCACCAAAAACTTACTAAATTGCGAAATAATATTATATTAATACTGAGATTTGCTGTAACGGGAAAGTCCGGATGTGTTGAAATCTGCTCAAAAATCACTATTTTTACATTTCGTGCGCTACCATGCGTATTTTGCTTCAAACCGAAACCAATTAATGAATTGTGGTACACAACAAAATTGCGTCGCTGATTGTGTAGTCAAAAGTAAGAAATACCTACTAGTTTAGCAGTTATTTCAATGATCCGGTTTACCCGATCCGCACTTACCTCAAGACACTTTAATATACAAGACAATGCTTTGTTCACCAGTTAAAGGTAATAACATTCTAATCGAAATAATAATTATAACCTACAAACCAAGTGGGTTAAAACTGGAACTTTCATTTTAATTCGCTAAACGAAACACAGAGACAGCATCAGTTTTAAACCAATTCTTACTATAAACCACTTTTTATTAATTTCATTAGGCAACAAAAAAAAATATTAAAACAAATCGCCTAATTCGCATAATAAATCATGACTGAAATGCAAGCGTGCAGTGTGACTTAAGCCTTATTTGCAAACAGTGCACTTGTAGCCCTTTTGCACGACACATAATGAATTATATTTTTTTTGTCGTTCACCGCTTTAATCATCGTGTGACGTGACCATTCCATATTTATTGTTGAAACGATCTCGATAAGAATATCCCCTGTTTAATTTGTGGAAACGTAGATTTGAATAGGCATAAATGACGTAATTACACGTCCTCAGTTTTGTCATAAAAATTTTGAAGTCACAAATTCGTTGTAATAAAAATAGTTGCGACTAATTTCGACGTTGGATGGTTGATTGCTTTGGTTTTTGCTGGTGAAAATGTGCGAGTCGTGGAAAAATGAGGCTAGTTTTTTCTTTGGAGTTGTTTGCTTGCGTTTAATTTGACTTCAGTATTACTATTTCATTCATTATAAAAATCTTATAAAATAATGAATGAAACGTATTGTAATAATTAATAATAAATATTTCTTACAGGCTTGTGTTATGGGATACTAGGGTAACGGATATAAATACATATAATTATACATATATAAGTATTTATGTGTAGAAATATATATAAACGTCATGACTCAGGTACAAATGCTCGTATTCATCATACAAACATTTGTCCCTTCCGGTTTTTGAACCCGGGACCTCAGAGTAAGCGACACCTTGAAACCGGTGTACACTCTACCACGGAGGTGGTCAGTTGTAATTAAACGATAGCGCGAAATATTTGGAATACATTATTTTAATCTGATTGTCGATAATATATTATATTAGGTATATACATTTTTTAAGTTGATGATGGATGGATGGATGAATCTTTAGCTACAATTATTTTGATTTATGAACTGTAGAAAAATTACTCTTGTCTGTTTTTTGTACAATTAATTTAATGAACAGATTTGTATATGATTATGTATAAATAACAACGAAGCAGCTTACTTTATAATTCATTCATTATATCCTGCATGACCGCATAAAGTCAATCCATATAAATATTGTTAGGTATAATATTATTGCCAATAATATTTTACGTTTAATGATCAAGGTACAGAATGTGTAACTTCCTAAAATATCGGTATTAATCATTCCAAGTAAAAAGTTATACGTTTCTTAAAATTTCAATCGTCGAAAAACAAACAAATAATGATGATGAGGAAGATGAAAGTTAAATTATATTATAAGCTATACAGAGTGGAAAAATCTATGTGCCCTAGGGGGAACTTTGGTTGGCCCATTTTACTGAAAGGAAACATTCCTTTATTTAATTTAACCGACTTCAAAAAAGTAGGAGGTTCTCAATTCGGTTGGTATATTTTTTTTTTATGTATGTACACTGATTACGCCGAGATTTATGAACCGATTTTTATGATTCTTTTTTTGTTCGATTCAGAAAAGTTGCCAATTGGTCCCATAAAAATTTGGTTTCGTTTGACCCAGTACTTTTTTGTTATGAGCATTTTTATATATTTCATTTCATTGTTGACTTGGACGATGTAGTATTTACGATAATTTTGTTTATAATGTACATGAAACCTTATCTAATATAGAAAAACCCTGCTGTAGTTTACAAAACAGCCTATTACAGACACTAAAAAGTAAAAAAAACAAAAAGCTGCGTTAAAAAGACATTCTACTATAAGCTCCTATTCTTTTATTTTTCTTGCCTTGGCTGACACCGACTCCAAAAGGCTTATTTTTTGCTTTTTAGTTTTTGAAGTCGGTTTTTTTTAACGCATTTTTTTTATTGTATTTTTTAACGTTTATTGTATTTTTTAAAAGTGCCTTAATAAAAGTCCTTTATCCATCCCATTGAGTTTATAAGTTGAGTTTTCACGTGTTTCCTTTATTTTAATTTACTATGTCTGTAAGAGAGCCTATCGATTGATGGTATAAAAATACAAAATGTTATTTTTTACAGATTTCAGTTGTTTCGATTCCTGAGTGTGGGCAGCGTATTTTTTAAAATGTTTAATTGCAGTTTTACTTCTTTTAAAAAATAAAGGAATGTTTTCTTTCAGTAAAATGAGTTAACTAAACGATTTAAGGTAGTTCCCCTCCAGGGCCCACAGATTTTTTCCACCCTGTATACGGAGAAAATGTACTTCTACTATGAACAATCGGGGAACTTCCCGGTTGACCAGTACAATTTTTTGGGAAACCGTTTCTCGAAAAGTACTGAGGTTAAAAAAAAAAATTATTACTTATGATAAATTTTAAATAGAAAAATATTGGAAAAAATTAACTCGGCCACAAGTGAATTCTCAGATGGGAATCGAACCCATGACATTTGGAAATCCGTTCCAATGCTCTTGGACATTGCATTGCAGAGCATTGGACCGGATTTCCAAAGGTCATGGGTTCGATTCCCATCTGATAATTCACTTGTGGCTGAGTTCATTTTTTTCAATATTTTTCTATTTAAAATTTATCATAAGTATAAAAATAGCATTGAAAAATGCAAAAATTCAAAAATCATAACATAATTTATTATTCAAATACCTATTAATGCTCTACAACTTGAGATATAAAAGTTTTCTAATATCTGTTACTTTTTAAAACTCTACTGGTCCTACCTAAGTATTTTGGCTTTACCGGTATACTTCAATACTCGTATACCGATACAGAAACCATCTTGACGCAACCCAACGCGTAACTTAAGATATCAGAGCTTATCATATAATTTGTAGGCCCTTCCAAACAATTTCGGTAGAAATAAATCATAACTAACCTTTATGCATACCCGTGTGCTTATCCTTAAGTACGGTCAGCTCATAAATCTTGCCGAACTCCTCAAACATCGGTCGAAGGTCTTCTTCCTCCAAGTGGCGAGGTATTTGGCCGATGAAGAGTTTGACAGCATCTTTCCCGGCTCCAGGAGGCGCCCCTGTACGCTCAGACGGAGTCAGAGGAGGCGACCGCTTATCCTGACTCGAATGAACAGGAGTGGGAGGAGTACTCCCCACCACGCTACCAGCACTAGACCCTCGCCCAATATTCACATTCACCAGCTGATTCTGCATATTGTACCCGAACAGAACAGGGTTCACACTGCACAGATTTGTGCCGACAAGCATTATCACAGAATGAACACAAATTTAACAATCACAGTTTTTTTGTACTTTAGTTTCTTAATCTATAAATTCGGTTTGTAGTTTAAAGCTCCGCTGTTTACTTTTGGTTTGGAGTGGGGGATGGGAGGCTGGGCGGTGCGTGTGCGTGCCCGCGTCTGTGTGCGTGCTGAGTAATGCGTAGTACTATCGATCGCTATTCTGCCAGTAGTAAGCAGTTCTCGACTTCCCCGTGTTTTTCTCACTGACGCGGATTACTCACTTCGCACGTGCTGTACGATAAACACTCTTTTTATTATACAGCAAAAATATTTCAGGTCTCTTTTTGGCTTTTTATAGGGTTTATTCGATTTTCCTACGAAATATCTACACCAGCGTTTTAATAAATAACTTACGTACAAATTTTATTTTGGCACAAAATTTACGAATTTCGAGTATATTTGAGCGTAGACACAACTTATATTTAAATCGGAATTAACACTAATTTAGAATGACATCTACGGACAGCTCGGGTCACACGAAAAAGCAGTTCCGTGTTTACGTTTGTTGTCACAACGCACGCGGCACTGTTTACTAACAACCCAAAGTCAAACACTTTAATTTTTTCACATATGTTTCTATTCCAAAAGCACTTAAAAAGTACGCAGCATTTGTTTTTCACACACACACGAGTTTCGAGAGACTCCGGATTCGAAAAATTTGCGCGCGAAACGTTGCGTTTGTTCACAAAAAACACACACTTACGTCTAATTTTTACAATCGACAAAGAAGACGAGACAACGATTAACTATGACTTGACGCACAAACGAAAAGCACAAGACGACACGAACTAAATTAGGCAACAAATCTGCCGTGTTCCCGTCAATATGCCTACATGTCCACTAACCTAAAATTCCCGAGGTCCCCTCATAGCGAAAGCATGGGGGTGTGCCGTCTCGATCCAGTCCTCCCTTTCACTCTCCCTCGCCGTTAGATATTTAGATACGCGAGTGAACTCGCTTTTGTGTGAATTGGTTGATTATTTGGTATATCTTGCTGTTCGAGAAATGACGTCGAGTGTTGCGAATGCCGTGTCGTGTCGAACACGCATTCGAATCATGATTTGGAATTTCGGATTCGAATTTGGCGATGTTATTGGATTGTGAACGGAATATTTAGCGATGGTGGAGGTTCTAAATCGAAGGTTAATTAGGTCATTTTCGGGGGCTGATTATGATTGCACTGAAATTGGGAATGTTATTGAGAATTGGAGGCGTGTACATTGATTAGTATATTTGTATATGCCTTTGTTTTGATTTCTTAGAACGCTGTTTGTTTTGCATTTTAGACAAAAAGCTTTAATAAATAATTAAACATAAACGTTTCACAATATTGATCTTTTAGAGATAAGTCCACCTTTGCGAACATAAACATTATTTAGTATGTATCTTATGTGCAATAAAGAGTAAAATAATAATATTGAAAAAAAGTCTCCTAATTTGCCTTTTTCTTAAACAAATCTTACAAAGTTAAAGTCAAAAACTTTTTGTGTAATAATTGTATTTAATATAAATTTTAGCCGCAAAAAAATAGCATAGAGTTGTTATAACAACAATATAATTATTAAAACTGGATGAAAGCTATTATTATCTATTTTAAAATAATACATTGAAATAATAAAGTTGCATTAACAGGTGTTAAAATTGCTGATTTAATTTTAATTTTAATTTTGATTGTAATTATAATTTTATAAATTTTTGTAATCATAATCATATGTTGTGTGCTATAAAATGTACCTACCTATGGACTCCTTGGTCTGAAAATAAATGATTTTTATTTTATTTTTATTTTATTTTTATTTTTTATTTTTATTTATTATTTATTTATAAAAAACATTTTAAGTTACATGACTTTACAATTTACATATTTACCTCAAAATCACATTTTCTTCTTTGCAAATGGTAGACCGTTAAAATTAAAAGCCGATCATAAAAGACCTTCTTAAAACAATAATCCTATTTCAAGTACCTACCGGTTACGGCCGTTTCATTACTCGAAATTATTAATAAGCGAAATTCGGGCGAGAAAAAAAAGTTGGTGTTGAATATTTTAGCCGACCAACGCTTAGGAGTAGTCGTAAAACGGGACGTGAAATTCGGTAAAAGGTCTTCAATGTTTGGTCGGTCTATAACTCAAGGGCCGAAAATAGCAAGGGGATGCGCCCCTCTGAATACAGCTCAGTAGCTCAGCTTGAGAGCGGGAAAAATTGGGCAATTAAAAAAAAAGGTTTGCGATGGCTGGAAAAACGAAAAAGGATTAACTATACAGGGTGTTAAAAGACCCATACCGAAGCCGTGATATATGCGTAGTGTACATCAAACCAAATAAGAATATGTAAAAATAATTGCTGGGAAACGATTTTTATTTTTAGTTAAAAAAATGGTGTTATTTTTTACACGCAATGGAACGCTTGCATCAACGTTTGCGTATGTCTATAGAGAACGAGTAGGCGACTGGGGCCCCGTATCATTGAGTGGTTTTGACATTTATTGCGGTTCTGTTACTTTAAACGATTATTTTTAAAAATAAATGTAGACTTTGATTCTCAATAGCTCCTTAACTATCAGTTTCCCAGGTTTGGCCCCATACAAGAAAATGGTAGTAGCGATGGGGAGAATACGTTTCTTTCGTTTTCGTTATGGGTCTTTTAACACCCTGTATACTACGAAGTAAAACAGTTGGAGTTAGAAATTAGATAAAGTCTAATGTCGACAGGATGAATTAAAAAATAGTGGCCTTATTAATTAGAAAGAAAGAAAGAAAGTAAAAAGTTTTTATTGACACGTCACAAGGCACCAAACAAAAATACCTATTATGTAAAAAACTACTACCTAAACATAAACAAAATAAGAATAAAAAATACAAATCAATTAAAGCTAAAACAATAAGTGTGACGGGCCAATCAGGTCCCTGCCTCAGCTAAAATAATAATAATAAATATTTCCATACAATCACACCAATTATCTAGCCCACGTTAAGTATCATGAAGAACTTGTGTTATGGATACTTGATAACGATAAACATACTTATATACTTTTTTTTTGTAAATACATACATAATATACATATTAAACATCCAGACCAAGACAAATAGACATGTTCATGCACACAAATATTTGTCTTGTCCGGGGTTTTTTTTTTTTTTGAACAACGGGGACACTCTTAGCCTTCATCATACCTGATGTTAAGTATTGATAAGGCTGAAGATGGAAGCGAGCCTCTCCCGGAATCCTCATCACTGAGGAACTGGCTATCTTATCTCTAACTGCCAGAACACAACAATGCTGAATACAATGTTGTTATGGCGTCAGGCTTAGATAAGATGGTGATAGCTAGCCCGACGGACTTACCACAAGTCCTACCACCAACCAAATCGAATACAATATGTACCCCGCTGGGAGTCGAACCCGGGACCCCTTCGTCTGTTACTGGTGGTTGTTACCACTAGACCACAAAGGCGGTTAATAAACAAAAAGGGTAAACAAAAAAAACAATATTTACGATATTTTTCAGTCATTTTACAATATCTGGAAAATAAATAAGGAAAATCTACTACAAATTTAACAAAACCACGAACAGTTTTGGACATATATTTTCAGTTGAAAAAAAACGCACGGAAAGAAAAAAAAAATGAAAAATATTTATTCAGTAATATCAAACTTTTACAAAACACTGAGATCTCCTTTTAAGTATTAATATACTTATGCCAAGAGACCTCGCTCTTCCACATCGTACATTACAAAAGAATAAACACTTTTGGAGTTGCATTTTTAGAGGTACAAGAATATTTTAAGACTATTAACTAACGCTATAAGTGTGTGCGCGTGTGTGTGCGAGCATGCGCGTGTGTGTGTGTGTGTGTGTGTGTCTGTGTGTGTGTGTGTGCCTGTGTGTGTGTTTGTGTGTGTGTGAGAGAGAGAGACAAAGTATAAGTTTTTATTTTAAAAGTTTTTCAATTTCGTTGTAATCTTTTAGCCAATTGGTAATGAGTATTTTACATTCTTTGATAGTTTTAGGATAAATATTTAACTGGTTATTCAAGTTGTTAAATACATAGCAAGATTGATTTGACTGTTGCCGCCTGGCAAAAGCAGTTTTAACGCCTACACTTTTGAATAGTATTACAAAACGATTTGAATTAGGTATGTTATTAGCTTTTAAACTTGTTTCTTACTAGTTTCTGTAAAAAATGTATTGTTTATTCTGTGGTAAAATGTTGAACGTTGAAACTAGTTCGGTGCATAAAATGTTTATTATGGTAGCTTTTAATACAAAGTTTTTTAATCATTAAAAATGGTAGTTCTTAAAAATAAAATCAAAGCAATGTAAAATGCTAAGCAATTGCAGATACAAGAGATGAAAAAACTTTGTTGCCACATAATAAGCCAACTTTCGAAATTACATTCTTCCCTTTATTTTTTTAAACGTATCAGTAAACATTTCCATAGAAATAAATAACGCAACCCTTGTTGCTGTCCATCACCGAGAATGCAGGCCAGTTCTCACCGGCGAGTGTGGTCAAGCCCAAATTGAGTAATCTATCGTGAAATGGACGCACTGTGTTGTGTTGATGTGAACCAACATTTGTTATTCATCCAGGGGCCCGATTCTGATAAAGTTTACTCATAATAGTGACGACCTCCATGGTAGAGTGGTACGTACACCGGTTTCAAGGTGTCGCCATATCTGAGGTCCCGGGTTCGAATCCTGGTGGGGGCAAATGTTTGTATGATGAATACGAGTATTTGTACCTGAGTCATGGACGTTTATATGTATTTCCAGACATAAATACTTCTTCTTCATTTCTTCATCATCAGCCTATGGACGTCCACTGCTGGACATAGGCCTCTCCTAGCTCACGCCTATTGTGGCGTTCATAGGAGGATATTAGCCTACTGCTACCACGCTGGCCAGACGGGTTGGTAGAGGGTTTCTTTCAAGTTCTTCTTCTCTTGCACATGTGTTCAATGCGTCGAGCCTCTTAGTCGACTCTTACGCATTTAAGGGAGTGGTGACACTTGTATTCTTAAGCTGTCACCACACGGCAAGCATAAATACTTATATATATATAATTATATGTATTTAAATCCGTTACCCTAGTATCCAATAACACAAGCTTTACATACAGTGCTTACTTTAAGGCTAGGTTAATTGGTCTGAGTGTAAGAATTATTTAATTTTAATAGTTTAATTTAAAACTGTTTGTTAAATATAACTTTTTAATTTTGCATTTTACAGTGCTATTTTTATGTGATAAATATTAAACAAGAAAATATACTAGTTTGAGACTAATTGTTTGTTAAGTTTGTTTTTGTGTTTAAACTTTGTTAAGATGGGAGAAAATAAATACATTTATTATTATTTTTATTATAAATTTAATCGTGTTTCAATCGTTTTCCAATTGAAGTGCTCTTTTGGTTGGTGATAGGACAATATACAAGTCATAATCATGGTAAATTTTAAATAGAAAAATATCGTGGTCCAATGCTCTTCAAAGAGCATTGGACCGGATTTCCAAATAGTCGCGGGTTCGATTCCCGTCTGAGAATTCACTTGTGGCCGAGTTAATTTTTTCCAATATTTTTCTATTTAAAATTTACCATAAGTATAAGAATAGCATTGAAAAATGCAAAAATTACAAAATCATAAGTCATAATCATTTTGAACTTTTGCTTTCAATTGTAATTATAAATTAAAATTAAGCAACGGTACTCAAACGTGACATTTGATATGTAGTACATACACTTGTCAGCAAATAAATAAAGCCATTGCGTTTTTGTCAAACAAACATACTTTACAGTTTCGTAATTCAAAACGTATAAAAAGTTATGTAAACATTTGTACGTCAATGTATGAGGCGAATACTCGACTTGCGAATAAAAGTCCAAAAAATTAGAAAACTTTCAATTTTGTGCAAACTAAGAAATACAAATTCATTCAATCCGGTTTCCTATAACTTCATATGGAATGAAAATTAAACAAACTTCTCTGTGGTAAAAACATTTTACTCCCTCTGTGGTCTAGTGGTAACAACCACCGCTATCAGACTCAGAGGTATCGGGTTCGATTCCCAGCGTGGCATATTGTTTTCGGTTTGGTTGCTGGTAGAACTTGTTGAAAGTCTGCCTGGCTAGCTCCCACTATCTTATCTAAGTCTGCCGCTATAAGAACAATGTTTACAGCATTGTTGTGGTCCGGCAGTTAGAAATAAGATGATAGCCAGTTCCTCAGTGGTTGAGGATTCTGGGAGAGGCTCGCTTCCATCTTCAGCTCATAACTTAACATAAGGTATGATGAAGGCTAAGCGTCTGTCCATTTTTTATCCTACTATAATAAAGTAATAAAGAATCAAACTGACATACTTTCGCATTTCTAATATTATTGACATTAATAAGTTAAATATTTATCCTAAAACTATCAAAGAATGTAAAATACTCATTACCAATTGGCTCAAAGATACAGATTACAACGAAATTGAAAAACTTATAAAATAACTAGAGGCCGGGCGCGGTTTCACCCGCGTGGTTCCCGTTCCCGTGGGAATTTCGGGATCAAAGCTATCCTATCTCTTAAGTTGGACCAGACTGCTCACGGTGTGCCAATTTAATTTAAAATCGGTTAAGTAGTTTAGGAGTCCATCGCGGACAAACATCGTGACAGAAGATTTATATATATTAAGATAACTTATACTTTGTCTCTCTCTCTCACACACACACACACACATAGACACACTCACACACACACACACACACACACGCATGCTCGCACACATACGCGCACACACTATAATATAGTAATAAAGAATCAAACTGACATACTTTCGCATTTCTAATATTATTGAAATGCGAAAGTGTGTCAGTTTGATTCTTTATTTGTTTGTTTGTTCCTCTTTCACGCAAAAACTACTGAACGGTTTTAGATAAAACTTGGTATGTATGGACTTCAAGTATTGGACTAACACATAGGCTGCTTTTTAACCCGATATTCCCACGGGAACGGGAACCACGTGGGTGAAACCACGGGCGGCCGCTAGTATAAAATAAAAACAAAAAACACTGTTCTTGTTACTACAGTGTAAAAAAAGCCCTACAATCGCGCGATTATGATACGATTGTAACTAAACTTATCTGAATTGACCCTCTGCTGGTATCCCGTCAACCTGAGTTCGGATGATTTTACCCCCTAATGGCTGCTTAGACGAAAAAAGAAATGTAAGGTACCTCATCGAAATTTCCGGAGAGCGATTTGAAATTTAAAATTTACGATCGCAATTACTGTTCTTTTAAATTACTCGTCTTATGGAAGGAAAGAGTTTATAAATGTTTTCTTCTCGGGATGATCTTTTCGTTGGGTGCGATATTTAAAATATTTAAACCCGAATTATTTTTCTTTTGCAGCTTTTATGGCTGTAGTACTTACTTGCTTATGGCATGTGGCTAGTTCTTGCTTTGTTTTCCACATCACGAAGTTTTTGATTGTTTTTATTATTTTGCATTTGCATGACACAGTAGTGGTGCAGGTTAATTATCTACCTAAATCTAAAATAACCTCTACTCCAGCCATGTTATGCAAATATTGTTTGAAAACAAATATTTGTGCATTGTCCGTAATTATTCCACAAATACAATATATTTCAGTTAATTAATTCTATCGGTATATTAAACTTGGACAACGTAAGCTATTAATGAGGTGCAGATATTTCTAAAACGTGTAAATAAAAAGTACTTTTGAGGTATAGTATGGTTTCATGGTTTGTTTACAATGTTTTTTCCTAAAATGGCTGAAGTTGAGCAACCAGTTTTTGTCGCTGTCATAGCTGTTATGCAATATGACAGAGCTATGACAGAAACGATAACTGGTTGCTAGGTAACTTCTGTTCGATATATTTTATTGAATTTTATATTGAATATTTAAATTAATTAATATTGAATTTTTGCATTTTGCAATGCTATTTTTATACTTATGATTAATTTTAAATAGAAAAATATTGGAGAAAATTAACTCGGCCACAAGTGAATTCTCAGATGGGAATCGAACCCATGACCTTTGGAACCGCATGAGCATTGGCATGAACGCTGGCCTACAGCGTATTAAAAATACAAAAGTAATGGAGAGTTTCGACGGTGGTTTGCAAGTCTCGGTAGCTCAGCGGTTAGAGCATTGGACCGGATTTCCAAAGGTCATGGGTTCGATTCCCATCTGAGAATTCACTTGTGGCCGAGTTAATTTTCTCCAATATTTTTCTGTTCGATAATCTGCCTGCCTCTCATGCCTAATATAAGTGGTCTGGAATTAGATCCCCACAGAAACATTTATGTGACGGGTTTTTTCTTTCATTTTGCATGTCTGAACTTCTGAAGATTAAAGTTTATGTGATGATACCTAAAAATACATAAAAATACTTAACTGTTTAAAAAATTAATAAATAAATAAATAATTGCATACAATCACACCATTTATCTAGCCCACGTTAAGATTCATGAAGAACTTGTGTTATGGATACTAGATAACGGATAAACATACTTATGTTATTGTAATTGTTAAAACTGTATTTGAAATAAATAAATAATATATACTTTTTTGTAAAAACATACATAACATACACATTGAACACCCAGACCAAGACAAATAGACATGTTCATGCACAGAAATATTTGTCTTGTACGGGGATCGATCCCGGGACCTCTGGTACAGAACGCGGGCCTATTACCCCTGTGCCAAACAGGTCGGTTTTCCCGACGTTTCGGCACTTTTTCAGGTGCCGTGGTCACGGGATAACTGGCTTCTTATAAGTCTACCTTCAAAAAGTTTTTTTTTCATTCGGATACGTTTGGACATTTAATCAATAATTATTAAGTTTTACTATAGCATTTATTTATGCAATAAGTATTAGAAACTTATTTCAAATGCTTTCAACGTTTCCTCTCTGTATATTCAAACAATTTTACCTCTTTACCATTAGTCTCGTTAAATATTCTGATACCATTACGTAGTTGGGCTCACGTTCGTAAGGGCCGTGTTTGTTAGTGAAAATTTACAGAGGAATTATCATGCGCCAGTGGTCGGCCCAGCGTCATTAGTATGCTGACCGCGTCGCAAGTCTTAATTTGAAAGTATATCTATGCTTTTTTATTACAAGCCAGAAAAACAGTTGTTTTACTGTTATGAAAAACAAGTTTTTTACTGCAACAGCTTTTTAGTTGTCTTTGTAAAGTTTAGTTTGGTGGCTATTCTTCATTTAACTTATTTGTATTTAACTAATAACTGTATTTGTTAGTGAACATTTACAGGGGAATTATCATGCGCCAGTGGTCGGCCTAGCGTCATTAGTATGCTGACCGCGTCGCAAGTCTTAATTTAAAAGTATATCTATGCTTTTTTACTACAAGCCAGAAAAACAGTTGTTTTACTGACGTTACAAAAAAAACATGAAAAACAAGTTTTTTACTGCAACAGCTTTTTAGTTGTCTTTGTAAAAAACTTTTTGGTGGTTATTTTTCATTTAATTTATTTGTTTTTAACTAATAACTGTGTTTGTTAGTGAAAATTAACAGAGGAATTATCATGCGCAATCAATCAATCAATCATGTATTAGTTCATAAGCATGGGTAATACAAGATGTCCCATATAAAAAAAGGTACAGCCATGATTCACCTTATGGCATATTGAACATTGATGAACAATACAATTTTAATTATTATCATAACTTAGTCATTATAATTCATTAGATTCATTAAATTACATTAGCCATTTCTTAAAATATATATATATATATATATTTATATAAAAAAATAAAGAGGCAAGTAGATGTCAGTATTGAAGTAATAATTTTTAACATTGTTCAACATAGCATAAGTAATTATATTTTGTCATCACAAAAAGATCGTATGTTTTTTAAGCAAGAAAGCCATTGAGCGCACTTTTAAACCTGTTATTGTTTTTAATCGATCTGATATTTAACGGTATTTTATTATAGATCTTAGGTGCCATGCAATTTATACTCATTCTTCGGAGAAAGGTTTTACATCTATGAATTACTTGCAGTGTGCCTTCACGACGACTTCCGATAGTATTAGTTTCAAAATGGGTTGGATTGTTTCAAAATGGGATGCCTAGCATTGTTAGTATGCTGACCGCCTGAACAGTCTTCATTTTAAAGAATATCTATGTTGTTTTTTATTAAAAGCCTTAAAATCAGTGGTAATTTGAATTTTTGGTGTGACTTTGGCGAAAAGAGAGCTGTATTTTTTTGTCTTCAACTGCTTTTTAGTAAGTTTTGTTTGTTGGTAATTGTTTATTTTATTTATTTGTGTTTAACTCATAACTGTGTTAATTAGTAAATAATACAGAGGAATTATCATGCGCCAGTGGTCAGCCCAGCGTCATTAATATGCTGACCGAGTCACAAGTCTTAATTTGAAAGTAAATCTATGCTTTTTTATTACAAGGTTGAAAAAAAATTGTAATAGGATATTTTGGAGGGGTTTTTGATATGGTTTGTGCTTGTTTTTGTCTTCAACATCTTTTTGGTTGTATTTGTCAAGTTTTGTTTGGCGGTAATTTTTATTTCATTTGTATACAACTTCTCAATACATGAAACTAACTTATTCGACTAAGCAACCACTTGGAGTTTCTTGTTGCTTTAAAAGAAAATATAATCCTTCTTTTATTAATTATTGATATATATAAATCTAATTGACATACGAATCATATTGGCAGACATTTGAAACATAATAAATACATTTTTATTTTCAGTTGAAGTCACCATGAAACGCACTAATGGTGTATAGGTTATTTTTAGGTTGTGAGAGTGGGATGCTGCTATACGGTGCGTATAGCGGCATCTCACTCTGACAACCTGAAAAAAATCTAAAATGAATCGTATGACAGTTGATGGTAAGCCCCCCAGTTCATTTGTTCAACTTAGACTGACGACAAGAAAAATTCTCAGAATTTTTATACCTTCTTAAAATTAAACAGAAATCCCAATTCAGATAAAAAATACAATCTAGCTTAGGTCTCTAAGTGTTTGCTTTCAATAGACTTCTTCGCGAATTCACCCATAGTCTGTATCAGAATATATTTAGGTCCCAGCCTCAAGTTCCCACAAAGGCAGCGCTGGCCCACTTACGAGAAATTTGTGTGTTGAATTTTGAATCAGGCAAGGTCGGGCGCACTGTTCAATACATTAATTTTAAGTGACTATAGGCTACGCTATACATATCGATGCGAAAATACTTAAAATTGATAATGGAAATTTGTTCAACTCAAATTACCAAGACCATGTTTTTATTTTTTCTAATAAGTGTACCTGCTATGCTTTCTGTACCACGCATCTTAATTTTACACGTGCTATGCTATACATATCAAAGTATAAAAACTTGAAATTGATAGGTAATGAAGATTTTCGTTTTTTTTTTTATTTTTGCATTTTCAATGCTATATTTAAACTTATGATAAATTTAAAATAGAAAAATATTGTAAAAATTTACTCGGACACAAGTGAATTCCCATCCCATCCATCTGAGAATTCACTTGCGGCCGAGTAAATTTTTCTAATATTTTTCTATTTTAAATTTATCATAAGTAATGAAGATTTGTTTAACTCAACTACCAAAGTATTTTTTTTAGTTTATCTTAGTGTAGCCACTTATGCTTTCCGTAGCACGCATCGTAGCACTTTCCCACGTCGTAGCAACAGCAATGCGCGTAGTCAAAACAGTGATTGCATTATCTGATGTTAGGTTTAGATGACAGGAGAAAAAAATATTTTAATGTTGGTTTATAATATTTCAGTACAAACTACCGTGTTGCACTCGCATTAAAAAATCGTTATTGTTTTTTACTCTCTACTTGAGTCGATAATAAAAATGTTTCGTTTTTGAGGACAATCAATTTTCTTTTAGATAAACCAGTCCCGTAGGAGAGATCGAAATAAATTGATATTTAAATTCTGGTGTTCTTTTTCTTCTTAAAGTCTCCGAACACCACACTACCCACCATATATTTTATATAACCAAGTATAATGTATTTTTTATAGAAAGTCTGTGGTTGGCGTACATACTACGACTGCCGCATGATCTCTGAGTATCTTCAATGATGGATTAAACTAGAATGATATTAAAATTTGTATTCGCCAGTAGTCTAATCAAGATCGGAGAGGACTAGCTCTCCCATCACTGGCATATAAAGTATAAAAACTGGCCAAGTGCGAATCGGACTAGTGCAGGAAGGGTTACGTATAATTATCGGCAAAAAAACGACAAAAAATCACGTTCGTTGTGTGGGAGCCCCCCCTTAATTATTTATTTTATTCTGTTTTTTGTATTTGTTGTTATAGCAGCAACAGAAATACATCATCTGTGAAAATTTTAACTATATAACTATCACGGTTCATGAGATACAGCCTGGTGACAGACGGACAGCGGAGTCTTAGTAATAGGGTCCCGTTTTACCCTTTGGCTACGGAACCCTAAAAACGGGGGAATCGACGCCGCTATTTTATTTTCACGACCAAAGCGATCGTGTCGGTGCTATTTGAAGCAAACCAAATCGATTTGAGTGTGAAGTGGTAAAATTTATATTTTTTTAATATTCCGCTGTTCATGAAAGCGGTTATTTTAAGTGATTGGGTTTTGGTTCTTTAATAAATTGGTAAAGTACTTATGACTGTGAAAAAAGTGTATATTTGTTTAGGTCCTACTTGCTTCAACTAGCTTTATCAATCAATCAATCAATCATTTTACCAATCCTCAATTGCATTTTTTTTCTTTATTTCACAGGAATAATTCAAATTATATTAGATGCATCAAGCGTCATATCTCAAAAGTCAAAAGAAGAAGGTACTATCGCAAAATTAAAGCTACACTAATTCTAATTTAAGCTTTATTAAAATAAAAAGCTAAAGATGAATTTAGGTTACCGTGTCAACTTCGTGTTCAACTATCTTGAGCAATGAATAATGCTCAACGCCATAATATAATCGCAGGTAACAGCGCTAATAGTCAAACTTTGAGCGCACTGAAAGCTTTTAATTTCATCCACCTCAACGAGAAACTAAGTAAATTATAATTTCGGTCCCAAAAGCCATACACAGAACAGTACCGCAAGCTAAAAGCAACTGCAAGACTTCACGCAACTTTAAAATTCCCAAGGTGACTTACGTGTTCCTCGCACTATAGAAACAGCGAGCACAGAAATTTGAGACCAACACCCTTTATCCTTAAAGGCGATTTTCGGATGTCTTACTGCTCGCTGAAGCGTCAGTAGATGCTAAGGATGGCTTTCCACTGCACATGTGCTATGCTACGTTGCTATGGATGTGTTTGATATCCACCAATCATTGACTTGTTCATACAGCTTTATACTGGTGGAAATGGGTTCAGGTAAGCTATTATAACTAATATTATAAATGTGGAAGAGTGTTTGTTTGTGAGTGTTTGAGTTAAAATTCAGTATTTACAGATTCCTGCCTTGAGGATATGTTGGGGTCACCTAGCATACCTGTCCTGGTAAAGACCTAGGAACAAACACACTGTAACGATGCCATTTCGTTCTAGCCTTATGGATGGATGAAACATCCATAATGGCCGGAAACTCCGTAGTTTCACTCTATGGTAATCAAATTATATTTTTATCTGTTCTGTCTACAAAACAAGTCTCCCGTGAACGATACTTTTGTTTCGTTTCCAATTCATTAAACGAGTGCGGCGGTTCCGACGTCCCGGCGACTGTAATGCTGCCGGACTAGGAGCCCCGTCACAACACTATCTCTCGCCACCCTCGCTTCCTTCACCAAGCAACCAACTTCAAAACACTTTATTTTTGGCATAGTGTTAGTTGAAAGGTCGGAGAATAATATTCACTCATAAAAGAAATAGCTGCGATCACTCAATGATTTTCATACAAAATACCGGTTACCGGTCCACGGTTTCCCCTGCATGGTTCCAGTTCCCGTGGGAATATCGGGATAAAAAGTCAGCCACTAAGGAACTGGCTATGTTATCTCGAACTGCCGGAACACAACAATTCGGAAAACATTGTTGTAGTGGCGTCAGGCTTAGATAAGATGGTGGTAGCTAGCCAGGCGGACTTACAATAAGTCCTACCACCAACTAAACCGAATACAATATGTACACCCGCTGGGAATCGAACCCGGGACCCCTGGGTCTGATACTGGTGGTTGTACCACTAGACCACAAAGGCGGTTAGACCTCGCGGCGCGACGCATCTTCGTAGCGCATCTTACTCTGCCCGCTACATATCTTAACATCAGTGGAAATAGACACATACTTTTGTAACTTAGATTCACATCAGTAGCATAGCTGATGGTAGAAAGGCAGCCTAATATCGTATAAACTGGGCAACAGTGTAACCCTCATGACGTCATTATAGTTTTAGTACGGACATTTATCTTATTGGCCTCGAGATGAGCGACGCAAAATGGCGGCCGTACTAGGAGTCACGTGCTCACGGTGATTATTAGGTCGTCACGTTATTTCTTGTGAGTAGGCTTTTTGTGTCTCGCTTGTAAGAGTACTTGATAATAATAATCAAAAGCGAAACTTACCAATTTGAAAAAGATAGATACCTACATACGTAACAACTATTTATTAATCAGTGACGTAACCCTCACAACTAAATCCCTAACGCCTACGGGGTAAGAAAATAAACGTACCTAAAAAGGATCTAAATTGTACTTGATTTCTGCCTAAAATCAACAATTGAACTTGTAGATAACTCGGTATTTTGATGCTATAACATTTTGATAGAGGCATTAAAATTACCCTGATACGTGTTTTGGGCAAAATGATTTGTTACAGGACTAGGTACACTGTTCCATTTCAAAAAAATGTTTTGGGAAATTACCAAAAACGTTGCATTTTTTGTTCAGTGATTTCAGACGCCACTATCTAATAAAAAAAAACCAAGTAATTGTCTGACAATCGTCACTTACAAACCACAAACATCGTCCGCCAATCATTACGGCTGACCTAAGGTACACACCTTAGTTCAGCCTAAAGTCATGGTTTATGACGTGCCGTGTGGCCTAAGAATACACCACTCCCTTACATGCCTGAGATGTCGTAAGAGTCGACTAGGAGGCTCGACGCATTGAACACCCGTGCGAGAGAAGGAAAACTTGAAACAAACCCTCTGCCAACCCTGGCCAGCGTGGTAGCAGTAGGCTCATATCCTCCTATGAACGCCACAACAGGCGTGAGCTAGGAGAGGCCTATGTCCAACAGTGGACGTCCACAGGCTGATGGTGATGACATAGAAACACTAAGTAACATTGTCACATTACAATATTGAATGACATTTGTGAACAGAGAGAGCTTTGTTTTCGTGTTTGTTAATGCGATAAGGTTGTAAAGTGTATATGTCGCAGTCAACTGGTTAAATCAGCCATTCAATTGGAGGTGTAGCCCGTTAATTAAACGCCGGCATTCCATGAAATGCCTAAGGGACAACTAGCCAAGTCATTGAATAAAAATTTAACGACTTGACTGAACGTCATGTTTAGCCTTCTCATTAAATGAGATGTAATTTTAGATTCCTAAATTCTTGAAAACCTCTAGCCGGAGGTGTTATATCAGGACATTTTTATCACAGAGTTATAATATATTAATAATCATAATATTATATCACTTAAAGTTAGGTTAGAACGAAAAAAATACACTTAAAATTGACAGCTGATGCGAGCTATCTGACGCCATATTTGTTTTTGTGACTACCAGAGCTGCAGTGGCAAAAAAATTAACTAAATTTAAATCACCTGGCTGATTTTATGTAAGCCATCTTCAAAAGGCAAGTTCATAATAAGCCAAATAGTTGAACGTTAAGGGATGCTGATTCAATCAACGATCGGCCTAGGTATATAATTGAGTGCCGGCGTTTAACTAACGGACCAGCCCTCCAACTGAATGGCTGACCAGTTGGCTGCGACATATACTTAGATTTACGGTAGCTGTACAAGAATAAACCTGATAAATTGTAGAAATATTTTCTTGTTGTGTTGGTCACACTGACACGTGCGAACCACCTCAGCACGTGTCATGAGGGTCTGAGGAATTGCGTCATTGTGACCTGTCACACGTGACCAGACTGACACAGGGGAAAATAACTGAGAATTTAATAATCGGATACGTAGGTACGAGGTAATAATCCTGATAAGATGGTTTTGAAGATTCTTCGCACTAAGGAGCTTTGTAGCGCAGTAGTTTGTGCACTCGGCCTGCGATTGTGGTGGCTAAGCAACTTTTGCAATGGTCGGACATGGGATGGGTGAACAAATTTTTTTTTTTTTTTTTTAGCTGCTCTTTGCCATGGTATACATGAAGCTGTAAAACGCTAAAAAGTTTACCTATTATGCTCGCCGCGCCCGCCCCGCTTCAAGAAACTGATGAAGCGTTATATAGGCACTACAATAAAAAATTATGACACTTTGTAATATAGTCCATTGAACAGAGTTATCTTAAACGGTTTCAACTACCCGTATTTATATTAACAAGGGCGGTTACAACCCGATACTCGGGTTCGTCGATCGACGAAAAATTCCAAATTATGCGAAAATCTTTAATTGCAGTTTGTGATCATCACGTTTAACATTTTGTATATTTTATAGTTTTCGGAACAAATAGACTCGAGTACCTTTAATTTGATACCTTACTCGGCCGCGTACTACGCGCCAAAGTCCCTATCGAGTCGTCACAAATTTTGCGAACCTGAATTAAGTATATAGATAAAACTTATAGGGGGCCTACTGCCATCTAAGAGATTATTTCAATCTTACCATACTTAAGTTTAACCGTCTTTGTTTAACCACCGGTATCAGACCCAGGGGTCCCGGGTTCGATCCCAGCGGAGGATACATATTGTATTCGGTCTGGTTGGCGGTAGGACTTGTTGTGAGTCCGCCTGGCTAACTAACTCCATCTTAGCTAAGTCTGACGCCATAACAACCATGTTTTCAGCATTGTCGTGTTCCGACAGTTACAGATAAGATAGCCAGTTCCTCAGTGATTGAGGATTCCGGGAGAGGCTCGCTTCCATCTTCAGCCTTATCAATACTTACCATCAGGTATGATGAAAGTTAAGAGACTCCCCGTCGTGAAAAAAAAAATTATTTCGTACTACAAGTCTCTTGTATTTTGTCGGAAGTTTTGTGACGTCTTCGCACAATCACCGCCTCCAAAATGTGAAGTTGTGACGAGACATACAACCTCGTTATAATACTGGCAGTCCCTTTTGGCCTTTTTCTTTCGGCTTCTATTTCTAAATTCAAAATTACTAGGAGATCGTCTTTTGACTTCTGTCATGTCAGTCTTTGTCAGGATTAAGAATTATTGTGAACACTATTTTTTGTTTTTATATAAAATAAACCCTGTCTCAGTGTATTCGAATATTTTTTTTTAAATTATAAGTGATAAAAAGTGCTCTCCGCGTGCTGACCATCGCAAAGTGTGTCAAAATGTGACAACTACATTAAAAACAAAACGTTCTTTTGACATTATGGTTTCTAATAGGTGACGGTAAGCCCGCTGGTAATTAAAATAAGATTACAAAGAGAAGGTTAAAAAATTTAACGCTAATATAATAAGAACAATGGAACAGTAGTTTAGTTCGCAGCATTTTAAATTGTTCCCGTCCGATACACTGTTTGAAGGTGAACACAAGTTTTAACGCGTTTTTATTTGTTCCTCAACTTTCTCCAGAGTTGAGAGTGTATTTTCAAGGATTCCACTAACTTTACCTATTCGGTATTTTCCTCCAACAAAATTTTATTTTTGTTGCACTCAGGTATTGAACATTCTGCGCCAACATTATGGGAGACGATTTGAGTTTTCATCACATTTTATGATTCATAATACATATTGCTAAGCTTACTAAAATGTAACAGAAAATGATTTCACATACTCAGCAAATATGAGAGTAGGCTAGAGGAGCCCGTGGCGCAGTGGTTCACGTGCTCGGCCTGCGATTGTTGAGGTAAAGCAACTTTCGCAATGGTCGGTCACGGGATGGGTGACCAAAAATTCTCGAGCTCCTCCGTGCTTCGGAAGGCACGTTAAGCCGTTGGTCCCGGCTGCATTTGCAGTCGTTAAAACCCACTAATCCGCATTGGGCCCGCGTGGTGGGTCATGGCCCGTTCTCCTTATCCATCCATAAGGAAGGCCAGTGCTCCAGCAGTGGGGACATTGTAGACATAGGTCGCTTTTCGCTTTGCCCCTCTTGCGCTCGCATTGGGAGGCGGTATTACAAGCGAAAGGCGAAGCTACGTATATACATGCAAGGTCGCTATTACGGAAAATACGGAAACTCAAACGTCGCGCGAAAATCAGTAGAAAAATCGAGACGAGTGAATCAAAAATAGAGCTCCTGTATCCGTGTCGAGACGCGCCGTACCGTAACGAACGAGTGTCCAAACTGTGAAACTAACGTTCTTGATCGTGATCGTGACGCTGATACGAAACGGAGGTACGCTACGGACAAAAGAACATATCTGCACGCGTAGCATGAGCGCACAGGACTCGACTTGGGCGTAGCTCAACAACCGTTGTCTTGTCTAAGTCCCATATCGATTTAGCGAGCACAGTTTGACTGCCGGACTCGTTCTTTATGGTAGAAAAAGCCTTTTCGACCGCGAAAGCGGAATGATTGCCATTTTGCTGATTATTAGTTTAATACAGTAACAACTACGGTAATTTGCCGATAAAAAAATCGTATATTCTACGCAATGGATTACTTGTTGCTGTCATGTTTGGCTATGTTCTAATCTGTGATGTAACTAAGGCCACGTTAAAGAAAAATGTTGACATTGACATATTTGTTGATTGTTTTGTTGTGAATTTACAACTTATCGTTAAAACTATCTCAAAGTTCGAAAAAAAATTATATAAACAAATAAGGATTGATATTGGGCAGATTTGGATGTGTAGTTGGTGGACAATAAAGAGAATTTTTGTATCTTGTTCGATCCAATACATGAACTACGGATTCGTATATCTCACTCAAGTGTTTTATTATATTTTAGCATTTTATTTCGTTTTATTTTTTATGAAAGACGGGAAGACTCTTAGCCTTCATCATACCTGATGTTAAGTATTGATAAGGCTGAAGATGGAAGCGAGCCTCTCCCGGAATACTCAGCCACTGAGAAACTGGCTATCTTATTTCGAACTGCCGGATCACAACAATGCTGAAAACATTGTTGTTGTGGCGTCAGGCTTAGATAAGATGGTGGTAGCTAGCCAGGCAGACTTACAACAAGTCTCACCAACCAAACCGAATACAATATGTACCCCCGCTGGGAATCGAACCCGTGACCCCTGGGTCTGATACCGGTGGTTGTACCACTAGACCACAGAGGCGGTTATAAAGCTATTTCGTCTATTAATTTTCTTATGGGAGAAACTGCACAGCTTAGCACTCTGCTAATATGAATCTCAACAAGTACTATTACAACAAGCACTCTAATAATCTTCTACTTCTATGAAAAATCTGACCATGCAAACTTACTAATTAAACATGAAATCAATCAGCCAAGTGGGAGTCGAACTCGCACATGAAGGGTTTCGTCTCTCACCCAAGGTTAAACCGTTTCATTTATCATTATATCTCATGAAACTTAAGGTAAAGAAGGTAGTATTTGTAGGTACTGTTCTTACTTCTACTTGAGAAATGTAGTTGTAAGTGATATAAAAAGTTAATAATTATGATAATTTTTGTTATTAAAATCTACAACAGTTTTCATAAAATATTATTATTTAAGTACTTATTTACATACTTAAATTGTATCAGCAGGTGGGCTTGGGTGGGAAATAGATTTTAACTTTTAGGTTACAACTTATCTAATAAATTTCACTGTAACTGTTTAGATATTTCATCAAATTACTGATTTCTATAAGGGGAATGAAGTTGTGATTTTAGGAGTAACTTCATCAAATTCCTTAGAGATATGATAAAATTCCTGTTTTTCATATTTTTTAAGTGATATCTAAGCATAAGCTTATCTGCCAAAAAAAAAAGAAATGCGTGAAATTTCGTATTTCACGTATAATTCAAGAAATGCGTATTTCTAAACAAGTTTTACAGTAAGTTTATCAGGTCTTTTGGCCGTCAGTTCCATGAAAAGGAGTGGACGAGGTTAAGAAAGATCCTACCTTAATAATTCTACTGATGGAATTCGTATTTTATGAACGAAGCAATTGCTAAAACAATTTCTTTGCTTTCTCGATTCCTTTATGGATAGAAGTCAATATACGGGACTTAACTGACATATTATATGTCAAGTGAAGCGAATAAGTGGTCATCGTGCTCGCAGCAAAAGATTACTGTCAGCTCCTGACGTTACCTTGCGACCGCGATTGTTTCTCGATCACGTCGTGCTTACACGCCTCGCGAATCTCACTCTCAACCTGACTAAAATAACATTTGGGAGTAGACATAGCTTTTCTCGTCGTCGTCATGCTACGCGTACTGGACACATCCTTAAAGTTCTCCGTAACATCTATGATCTTCAAAAAAATTGAGGGGTAACTCCTAGAAAACATGAGAGCCCAGGCCAACAGGGTATTCGTGTCCAAATAACTCGCGCGAAGATGAGATGATTGCGTAGTCGCGTTGTATTAAGAAAATACTTAAGTTCAAGCGTTAAACAAGACGGACCAATTTATTCAACAAACCTATATGCATAAGCGGCACAGCTACTCAAATTGGAACAAACGGGCCCCAAATTCGAGGGGCGCCTTTGTTCGGGGCACGCGAGCAGTACTTGGACAGTTTGTGACAGAACCGGTATCTCCATTCGCAAGTTCAGTTGCCGGCCCATTGCTCCCAAAACGATTCCGTGTTCTCGCTGGGATTCATTAAAATAATGTCTTATTTTATCGCTGCTGGTTGGACATTTCTTTGGGGACGTTGATTTTGAAATGACTAAATTAGAAAAAAATATCTATAAAGGTGTAGTGGGCATTGATCCTGCTTTTTAGGGTTTCGTAGCCTAAAGGCAAAAAACGAAACCCTTATAGATTCGGCCAAATCGATGTATGTCACACCCTTTTAATTCCAAAACTATGACGATTACACAGTTGAAACTTGGTAGGTAGATGTATTCTGTAAACCGCTTTACGGTTTTTTACAAAAAAATATAAAATATATGAATTAAGGGGTGGCTCCCCATACATGGAACTGACACTGAATTTTTTTTTTTCATCAAACCTATACGTGTAGGGTATTTATAGATAGGTCTTTAAAAACTTTAAAAAAACAATTTTTTTCAAAGTCAACCGTTTGAAAGATGTACACTTCCAAAGTGGTAAAATGTGTCCTTCCCCCCCCCCCCCCCCCCTCTAACTTTTGAAATAAGAGAGTGAAAAATAAAAAAAATATATATGCTGTACATCTTAATAAAAACTTTCAACGAAAATTGGTTTGAACGAAATATGGTTGTCAGTTTCAGAAATATAGCATCATTCCCAAAAAGATTTGAAAAAAAACATTATTTTTTTTACCAAACCTATATTTGAGGCATATCTATAGATAGGTCTTTAAAAATTACATTGAAGTTTCTTTTACAGTTTTTTCTCAAAATCAACCGTTTGAAAGATATACACTTCCAAAGTTGTAAGATGTTACAGCCACTTTATTCAAAAACTATGAAGATAACATAGTTGAAACTTGATCAGTAGATGTATTCTGTACACCGCTTACGGTTTTTACACAAAAAAAAAATTATTGGGGGCTTCCCATACATGGAACTGTTCTGATTTATTTTTTTCATCGAACCTATACGTGTGGGATATTATTAAATAGATCTTTAAAAATTACATTGAGGCTTCTAAAACAGTTTTTTCTCAAAGTCAACCGTTTGAAAGTTATACACTTCCAAAGTGGGAAAATAAAAAATAAATATATGATGTAGATCTTTATAAAAACTTTCAACTAAAATCGGTTTGAACGAAATATATTTAGTAGTTTCAGAGCTATTTACATTTTCCAAAACCGCAAATATAACTTTGTTATTCATACAAACACTATGAAAAACAAAGTAATTTTTGCAGACGAAAAATTATAGTGGCAGTTTGGCAATAATAATAATGGAAACTTTATTGCACACGATACAAAATGAAACACATACAAAGAAAATGACAAAAAAGAGGAACATACAATAGGAGGGCTTATAGCTACGTAGCAGTCTCTTCCAGGCAACCTTGGGTGAGAGACGAAACCCTTCATGTGCGAGTTCGACGCGCACTTGATTTTTTAATCCGGAACCGTAGCTTAGGGTCAATTCAAACTTAAGAAGTCTTTTTAAAACTTTTTAATTTTGCATTTTACAATGTTATTTTTATGTGGTAAATATTAATAAGAAAATATACTAGAAAACATTTTATAAAAAAAAATCAAACCGACTTCAAAAAGTAAAAAATAAAACTTTTGGAGTCGGTGCCAGCCAGGGCATTCTACATTGAACTTCTATTAACTATATATTTTTTGGCCTTAGCTAGTTAGCACCGACTCCAAAAGTTTTATTTTTTACTTTTTGAAGTCGGTTTGATTTTTTTTTATAAAATGTTTTTATTTCAGATTTTTTAGTTACATCATGTGCCGTTACTTACACTAAAAATCAGCCCATACACAACAATGTCATCTAGGTAAACGACTACTTGCCAAAAGGTGATTGATATTTTTCAAGATTATGAAAAAACTACTAGCCAGATCTTCGTAAAAATTATATGGGACCAAATTGACAGTGTACCCGATCGAACAAAAAAACAATTATTAAAATCGGATCACCAACACCGGAGTAATCGGTATACATACATCAGACAAAAAAAAAAAAAAAATACGCGTTGAATTGAGTACCTCCCTCCTTTTTGTTGAAGTCGGTAAAAAAGGCAACATGTCTCATGTCGCCACTTCCATCAGGGCGACATGAGACAAGTTGCTTTTTTCTATCGCTTTTTTTTTGTTATAATGTTAATAGAAGTATGTAATAAGTACGCCACTTGAAAGAACAGAAATGATTATAACAAAAATAATTTCGAAATACCGCTTCTGCTCTGTGATTGTATACCTAATAAAGCTGTAAATTTTCACACAAAAAGCAATAACGTTCCCCCCCCCCCCCCCCCCTTTATTCATAATCCGATTTTGATATATTTTCTACATGTTGTTGATATATTGTGAATAAGTAGGGGGCCGTACGTTTTTATTTTAAAGAAATATTAGCATCACAATATCCATATTTTTTGATCGAGGTACTTATGGTAAATTTTGAAATAGAAAAATATTGGAAAAAATTAACTCGGCCACAAGTGAATTCTCAGACGGGAATCGGACCCGTGACCTTTGGAAGGACCTTTTAACAAAAAAAATAAAATTAAAAGTAAGCGTATAGCTTCCGTGAAATGCTAAGTATTTAATAGTTCCGATGACCACATGTGGTCTTCATCATCAGTTCCACTTCACCAAATGATACTTTCCGGAAGCAAATGCACGAGTTACTATAGATAACACCGAAATCGCTATTGGAGTGCCTATAATATTAGAAGAGTTCCCTGGATTTCTCCAAGATCCTATCATCAAATCCTGACACGATGACAACGGGACTGCATGGAAAGTATACCCTTTCGAACACAAAAAAAGAATTAATCAAATCGGCCCAGCCGTCTTCGAGTAATCGAGTAACATACATAAAAAATATATAAAAAAAGATTCCGACGAATTGAGAACCTCCTCCTTTTTTGAAGTCGGTTAAAAATAGGTAAATCATTATTATGCTAGCCATGTATGTTTGTATTATATTCTTAATCATTACTTAGTGCTTATTCCACTTAAATGTAGTTAAATAAATGTAGATACGTAATGATTGTACCAGGACCATTACAATCAGACGCTCAAAAGGTAAACAATATCATATAATTCCCCTTCATTAATGCTTTCAAAAGCACTGTTCATTAAATTAAGAGTTCAGGATATAAAGTTACATTTTAACATGAATTGGAAAGTAAAAGAGGTCACATAGTTTTATTTGTTGAATAAAAATAAATATTTAAGTAACAAATAAAGCAACTAGTCTCATGTCAGGGCGACATGAGACTAGTTGCTTTTTTCTGGTATATTTTCTTGTTTAATATTTATCACATAATAAATATCCGTTAACTTTTTGAATATATTTATTTCTGTTTTATTTTAGAAATACTTATATAATATATAATTAAAAAAAACGTCTGATTATAGATGGACAGTCTCTCTCTCATCTTATGAGGATTAGTTAGCACCAGAGCCACCTCTGGTGTCAAAGTTTATCAAGCCGCCTATAAGACCACTGATTTAGCTTTACGAAGGTTATCAGATGTCAGCAGCCGGGACCGACTGTTAAACGTGCCCTCCGAAACACGGAAGCGCTCAGCTGTAATGCCACTTTACGATCACCCATCCGACACCTGGCCGGACCGAGTGGTCGATTACGATCAGTCTATCAAGCGCCGCCACGAGCGCTTCAAATGGATATTGAGTATTTTTTTTAACTTTGGCGCTGACTGCTATTTAAAGCGATGGTAAGCGATGATGCAGTTTATGATGAGACGCAATGACTACTTCGTTTACCATTCTTGTTAATAACTATTGGCATAGGCTAAACAAGAAAATAGCGTGATTAACAACGCTCCATCTCTAAAAGCCATTTGCGAAGGAAGTTGTAAAAATACCAAAACGAGCCGAGAACGTATGAAAGAACTTTTATTGCAATGCCTTTAGCGTGTCGTCATGGCACTAGAAATGCTTTGTTGAAGTATTGACTGCATTTTTGGCTGAGCAAAACATTTTATGACTAGGTACTCCTCGTAATGGCGTTAAGCTGATTTATTTTCACTGTGTTCTTCAAGGACTTAACAAGTAGGTATACATAATTGTTTAACGTGAAAAATATGTTTCCATGTGACATGAAACAAAATAAGATGATATGAATATAGTTAAATATAGAATATTTTTATGTATTTTTACTTTATTATCTCAATAGTATGGTTAACAGCACGTAGGGCTTTACATTTGCACTACGAAAACCGCCGCTATTACGAGCGACGTAAGGGCGTTCTCAAGGTCAAAGTGTAAAGTCGTTGCGGCTGTTGACTGTAATCAACAAATCATAATATGTTCACGTAAAAACTATACGCAACGTATATTATGTTTGAAGTGACCTGTAGACCTAAGATGAGCACCGCGACAAAAGTTTCTCGACGCTTATGCCGCGTAAGCTCACTGTCTGTCCCGTTCACACCGTACTGATATGAGCGCGCCAGATATCGCGAGATAAATAAAAGTTACGGCTTAGGGGTTTGCTCTTAATCCTAGTCTAGCTTTAAGAGACTAACCCCCATATTCTAAGTCATTCCTCCAAAATTTTTTACACTCCACTCAACCTCGTCGTGGGTAAAAATGGTATTGTGCGCTAGGCCTAACACGGAGTGGCTTCGTACTCTTTGGCTCCTCCAGGTCCTTACGGAGTTATGACTTAGAATACCGATTTCGAGGAGTATTTTGATAAGGTTTTCAATGAGGTTTCGTTAAGTCAAGGACGAGTAAGTTTTGGAGGAACGACTCAGAATATGGGTGTAAGACAGGATCCACGGTGGAGCAAGTTAACCCAGATGGTGCCTATTCACCCTTGCTTTGAAAACGGACAGGTTATAAGTACTCGGAAATACAGACGCAGGGAGGGAGTTCCACTCATTTGCTGTGCGCAATATAAACGCTGTTGGGTAGCGCTTGTGGCGACATTTAGGAGAAAGGGTGGTAGCCCGCAGTGACGAATGTACGATTTTTTTTTTTTTTTTTTACATTAAATAGGCTTACTCTTGGCTTATTTCTGAATCGTTAGATTAAGAAGAGGCCTAAGATGGAGCGAGCTTGCCTAGAAAAAGCCTATTCACTCGAGCTTTAAATATACCAGGGTTGTAGACACCCGGGAATACAGACGCAGGCAGGGAATTCCACTCTCTGGCTGTGCGCATAATAAAAGATGAGGAAAAGCGCTTTGTACGCAGACGAGGTATATCAACCAGGTAGGGATGATAGCATGCGGTACGTCTGGATTCCTGGTGGTAAAAAGGAGCTGGCGGTATGAGCTCATGCAGCTCAATAGCACACTCTCCGAAGTACAATCCGTAGAACACCGATAATGAAGCAACTTTTCGTCGATGAGGGAGACTGTGGAGCTTGTTAAATGGAAGAATAGGGATGCCGGTATGAGCTCATGCAACCCATGAGCACTATCTCGCTGCAAAGTTGCCTGTCTGTCGGTCTTTTACAGACTATACTCTGTAAAAGACCGACAGACAGACAACTTTGCGGCGGTGAGCTAAGGTGTGAAGCTTGCTCTTCACCATTTTTTTGTTGCCAATTAGTCTCTCAGCTCTGCGTTGGATCGTGTATAGTGCAGCTAACTGTTATTTCGCTGAGCCGTCCCAGAGGTGGCTGCAATATTCCATGCATAACCGCCTAACCGCCTCTGTGGTCTAGTGGTACAACCACCGGTATCAGACCCAGGGGTCCCGGGTTCGATTCCCAGCGGGGGTACATATTGTATTCGGTTTGGTTTGTGGTAGGACTTGTAGTAAGTCCGCCTGGCTAGCTACCACCGTCTTATCTAAGTCTGACGCCATAACAACAATGTTTTCAGCATTGTTGTGTTCCGGCAGTTAGAGATAAGATAGCCAGTTCCTCAGTGATTGAGGATTCCGTGAGAGGCTCGCTTCCATCTTTGTCCTTATCAATACTTAACATCAGTATGATGAAGGCTAAGAGTCTACACGTCGTTCATAAAAAAAAAAAAAAAAGCATAATCGGGCATATTTGAAAGCAGTTGGTATATTGTTATTCAAATGGAAAAAGTTAAATACAGATACAAATAAAATTAAAGCAATATTACTAAAGGAAATACAAAAACTGATAAGTAATTAGAAGTTGTGATATACAAGGAAATTCAAAATCGTCACAAGTTTCTTCATATTCCTTATCACACATCTATGTAGTATTATAAATAATCTTTTTTTGAAACACTTTCAGTTTCGTGACAAATAACCTTTCTCGCCGCGTCCCCTAATAGAAATATAAAAAAGAAAGTATAAAAAAAACTGATAAGTAATTACAAGTTGTAATATACAAGGAAATTCAAAATCGTCACAAGTTTCATCATATTCCTTATAATACATCCAAGTACTTTGAATTCCCTTTTTCCGTAACACTCCCAGTTTCGTGACAAATAACGTCCCTCGCGGCGTCCCCTATAATTGTTAAGCGTTGATTACAAGTAAAATTACAGGCACCATTCACGATAAGACATTATTAAAAATTTACAGCTGCAATGACTCAGTCGTGGCTTTTATGGCTGCCTTTAGCAATTTTGTTGCTTTCGTTCAAATGTAAATACTTTGTAAAGGTTGGAAGTATTACAAATTGGTGTACACTGCGTCCCCCTTAAGAATGATGTAAAGTTAGATTGGTTGGTTATGAAGTGATTTGTTCACGATTGTTGTTGTTGTTTTTTACATTATTAATTGGAATTCTGAATGGTAAGATTAGGAAGATAGGCCTCTTCCTAATCTTACCATTCAGAAGTTTCTTTCGAATGCAAGGATATTCCTAGCATAGATGTAACAACGCTGTCCTACAGCGTATTAAAAAAAAAAAAAAAAAATATATATATATATAAGTAAAGTATATTTTTGTTTCATTACCTATGAACAGATTGAACAGTCGTCATTGACCATTTTTTATATCCCTTCTGCCAGGACACTGGCCTTCCTTGTGGAAGGATAAGAATATAAGGTAAGGAGATGGGCCGTGACATGATCCGCTACCAAATTTTTACTATCTCGAGCTCCTCCGTGCTTCGGAGGGCACGTTAAGCCATTGGTCCCGGCTGCATTTGCAGTCGTTAAAACCCACCAATCAGCATTGGGCCCGCGTGGTGGGTCATGGCCCGTTCTCCTTATCCATCCATAAGGAAGGCCAGTGCCCCCGCAGTGGGGACATTAAAAATGGCTGATGACACGACGCAGGTCTAAGATATTGTCCAGAAACAATAGTCACTTATTGTCCTAAGCCAGTGTTGAAGAATTTTGGTATAGGGACGACTAGGATGATAATGAATATCTATATTTGTTAAGTAATCTTCTATGATGTGAAAATATGTGATTTTATTCTTCAATGTGACGCTGAAACAACTTTCCTTGTTTTTGCATTATCGAAGAAAATATATTTTATTTTTTCAAGAATACAAAACATTTATTATACTTTATCTACATGTATAATATATTGTACACGACCACGGTGGGAACAAGTAGGAACGTGTTCCCACCTTCTTCATAAAATTCCGCGGAAAAACGCAGTTTATAACCTATAGCATATACTTAGCTGTGTTAATATGAATAAATTAAATTTGTTTAGATTAGCAAGTTCTTACAATATCCAACTTAATGATTATGTCAGTGTATTGGAATTGGCAACGATTTTTGGGGAAAGAAATTGACCCTCAGAGTTGGCTATATTTCTAAATCAAAATTATTTATTAATTTTAAACTAATAAATGCACTTTTAAAACTCGAATATGCTTGGCAACACATCACCGAGAACCGGTGCGAGATCTTGTGACGAAAAGAAACGGTTAGAAACTGGTTAAATTCTAATCTGCCTTATTGTTTTATTTCATACAGAGTCGTCAAATTAAAAAGTGAACGAAGCCTAAAGTAAAGGCTTTGTCTGTGATTATAAACTGCTTTATTTTCTGCTGCTTGATTCTCTAAAACTAAAGTTTCTCCACCAAGATATGTGTTATTCGTACGTCGAAAAAATCAACACATTTTGAAGTCCCATTAAAAGTACGACCACGTACCCTAAATCCCTCGGAAGTGGGAACTTCAAACGTTGCAAGGACGTCCTGAGGGATCCCGGGATTTGTGGGACGATCCAGGGCAATAAAAACACGTTGGGAATCAGCGCGAACGGATTATGTGTTCGGATACATAACGCAGAGGTTGCGTCATGTTCTCGGATAATTTGTCTTTGACTGTGATGTGTGAATGAAGGAAAGAAGACAAAAAGAAATGCAATATATTTATTGACAGATTGATGTGTTATACGAACTTTTTTGTTTTGTTCACAATTCGTTTGGCAGATCCAAAATCATTATTCCAAATCGCAAAGAACAGCCCTTCAAAATTTGATATAACTCTTCGCTTGTTTATTTATACCACAATAAAATCAAAGAATACTTAATTCCATAATAAGTACCTAACCGACGAGGTGGTTCTCAATTCGGTTGATAGAACAAAGTAAGTTTTTTCATCCATGTCTCACAAGGCGATCTTCAGACTAAGGTAAGTCCGCCTAATATGGACCATGTTTTTGCAAATCCTTATAAATCTGATTCAATAAGTCTTATAATATAAAAGACATCTAAAGTATTCAAATTGTTAATATTTTAATTATAAACACTAAACAAAATTCATGTATCAAAAGTAGTTTAATGGCAAAATGTGTTTTAGAAAAGGTCGTCATTGGACCTTATTAAAAACATGTGATGTCAATAAGGACCACTTCTTTTGTGTCCATATTTTGAAAACTACATAATATTTATCTTTTATTTTTTTCGTTGTAATGCAGTTAATATTATGTTTGTCCTTCCCAAAAGACTTATCCCAAAATTTTTAAAAATTATAGTGGTGGTTCCTAATAAGACTATAGAAATTCATATGCTGAATATCTCATATGATTTAGGTTTTTTAGTAAAACGCGTTATAGTTTTCTATTGTTCTTTATTAGCGGAAACAATTTCAATAACAACATATAGCATTTTTTGTAATTTTTGCCCTGGACCTCATTAAGACTAAGAAATCAAAGTTATTGCAGTGGACCTTATTAAGCGTATCAATTAACAATTATGTAATATTATAATTAACTACCAAAAGTTAAATTTAAAAACAAAATTACGTTAAATAAAAATAAGTTTTATTATTACGAAAAAGTGCCAAAACTTGAATGATAATTATTAATCAGATAGTTAAATTAAACAAACAACAAAACAAACAAAGAGTCCTTATTCGGCTGCCTTGAGGTGGTCCTAATTAGGCACTTAGCTATTCCAAAGAAATCCTATCAAAATAGTCAAGAAAAAACACTTCTTTTAATAACTTACCTTCACAATACACGTCTAGATGTATACTGTCTCTGTTAATATATAATATAATATATAAAATAAGGAAAAAAGCTTGAAATTCCACAAAATCCACCAGAAAGTTTTATAAGTTAACCGACGTGTAGTGACCTGCACAGTATCGACAGCCATACTGACAAAATGGTGGCGTGAATCGCAATAAATGCCAATGCACTTTTTTGATTGGTCAATGAGGAACGTCCACGCGCGATTTGAATTTCATTTATTAACGGGAGTGGGATTTTTGAAATGGTGGTCCTTATTAAGAGCTGGCCCTTGTTAGGCGGAGGTATCTTATTTTCCAGAACAGACAGAACAGAATGTCGATGAATTGTTTATTAAAACAAGATAAATGAAACTTAACTGTATTTTGTTGCCAATCCTAACATCCTAACTATTAACTATATACATATAATAATATTATTATATAATATTATAAATGTGAAAGTGTGTTTGTTTGCCCTTCCTTCACGCCACAACTAAGCAACCAATCGACATTTTTTTTTTTAAAGGACGGACGTAGGCTACTTTTTATCCCGATAAACCCACGGGAACGGGAACTACGCAGGTGAAACCGCGGGTGGAAGCTAGTATGTTTATAAATACTCTCAAATTATGCTGTTTTCGATAAATTGTCGTGTACACCCTTGAGGCACAATACTGTCATAAAATTCGTAATTATTCCATTAATAAACGTGTCCGTCTAAACGTAGATATTAATCTATGGTATTTACGACCCTATTTAATATAAACGCTGTTCGTTTGGACATAAAATTGTACAACATCTCCCGTTTGGCATAATTATTATTATGTTGATTGGGTTTTTATGAAGAGGGTGAGTTTGGTATGAGAATATAGATTCTTGGAGCAATGTGATATTTAATGTTTTGTTTTAAAGATTGGGATTAATATTTGTTATTTACCTATTTTATCTTTTTACAAAGTAATACACAAAAATAAACTTAAAATATTTCTACTAGGTAAGAAATGATTTGTTAAGAGCAGGCTATCTAGGTAATATCTTGCAGTTTCTTAAAACTAAAAGTGGAATTCACTTAAGTCATTTAGTAGCAGTTGCTAAGTGTACTGACTTTTTACAATGTTTTTATAAGAAGAGACATACGGGCAATAATACTTGTAACACCTGTTGAAATCAAGACTACCTTTCACAACAATTTGATAATAATAATGAATAATAGTTATTTGTTATGCAAGGCTGGAAAGTTGGTTATTTAACGGCGAGTTACCTCTATTGAATCCTGAGCGAAGCGCGGATTTCAAAGGTACAAGACGCTAAAAACTTTTCTGCCGAGCGCAACACAGAATTTTTCACCTCAAAACAGCGAGGAACATTTATGGTTGTTTCCGCGGTCAACTTCCGGTAAAAAAATCTTTAAACATAAAGTTTAATCTTAATATACCTTATTCTCGTTGTTTTAATGATATAAAAAACTAAAATAATAAAAAAGAGAGTATTATAGTTCTCATTGATGAAGCGACGGTGGCCAACACCGTAGAACGGTGAATATACTAGAAAGATTCGACGTGTCCTCGTAGGTCTCTCTAGCATAATTGGTTAGTGCATTGGGCCGGACTCCCAAGGATGCGGGTTCGATTCCCGTCAGGGCGACATGAGACTAGTTGCTTTTTTCTAGTATATTTTCTCGTTTAATATTTATCACATAAAAATAGCATTGTAAAATGCAAAATTAAAAAGTTATAATTAAATGGCTGTTTCATCTTAATCGATAGTCAAACATCTGTAAAGATGTTTCTTTCGAATGCGAGGATATTTCTCTCATTGATGAAGCGACGGTGGCCAACACCGTAGAACGGTGAATATACTAGAAAGATTCGACGTGTCCTCGTAGGACTCTGTAGCATAATTGGTTAGTGCATTGGGCCGGACTCCCAAGGATGCGGGTTCGAATCCCGTCAGGGCGACATGAGACTAGTTGCTTTTTTCTAGTATATTTTCTCGTTTAATATTTATCACATAAAAATAGCATTGTAAAATGCAAAATTAAAAAGTTATAAGTATTATAGTTAATTCAAAGTTATTTAAAGCAGGAATATATTGCTACTTATTAATAAGAATAAAAACGATTAAAATAAATAAATGTATATGTTGACACTGACATGAGGTACAAGTCAAAGAAAATTTAAAAATAAAGATTTATGTAACAGTCCGAAATCCAATTATAGGTTGTGAAATCTCACCCAGCCTAATATAAAATTCTTATAACAAATAGTTTAATCTTATTGTTATTGTTTTTATGATTCAATGAACTAAAATAATATAATAAAACCAAAACGGAACATTATAATAAATTTAAAGCTATTTAAAATAAGAATCATATATAACAAAAAAGTCAATAGTGCGATTCGGAACGCATTATGACATATTTTTAGGTATTAAATTAAAAAAGTACTTTGCCGCGCTAGGCCGCAAGAAGCGATTTTCTACGCCTAAACTGATTGACAAAACCTCCTTTTCAGAGCGTTTGAGGTGAAAAAAAATTAATCATCTGAACCACAACACCACCATTAATGCTTCCCAATCCATAAATCACGACATCTTAATGATTTATTACTATCGATCACCGCTCAAATTACTATTTAACAAGACATTCGATACCTGCCAAACAAAAATGGTCCACAGTTACAATGAGTCCCTCCGACCCCAAATTTGGGTCCCTTTCATCTCAAACTGGTACATCTTACCCCCGCACGCGCTCGAAGGTTATTGAACTAGGGGTGCGAACCAAGGGGTGACCACAGCAGGTCGATATTTGAAGATTTTTTTTGTTGACATTGTTATATGAGGTCACAAATGTTTGGAAATGGGAATACCTATATTTGTTTTGGTTTGAACAGTACATCTTAATGTATCTACTAATTTTCGGTGGCTGAGATGACGATAAATTTTTCTTCATATCATACTAATATTATAAAGAGGAAAGATTTTATTGTTTGTTTGTTTGCTTTGAATAATCTCCGAAACTACTGAACGAATTTGGATGTTTGGTACAGATAGAAGATAGCCTGGTTATGAACATAGGATACTTTTTATCCCGATATTCCCACGGGAACGGGAACCACGCGGGTGAAACTGCGAGCGACCGCTAGTACTCGTACATATACATTTTTTAAGTTTTAAATATAAAGACTGCTGAACGTTTCGGACTCATATTTCGTTTAACTTGAAGCTACATTTCAGCAAAGTTTCCAAGTTTGAAACACTGAAATTATTCTAGACTCTCTTACTTACACGAAATGAAGACAAAATTGTAAATGAAAACGAACTTCATTTCAGTAACAAGAAACTTCATAATGTATTTTGTAAAAAAAGAAAATAAAATGTGCATGGTTTAAAATGTTAAGCTTGCTATAAAACAAACTTATAAAATTTGACAGACTACAGTAACCGGTTATTAATTTCGAAGCATTTAAAATACTACTTTTAAAAAACACTAAACTAAAAAAGGTAAAAACCTATCTCTTTAATAATGGAAACCAATCCCAAAGCTTACTTACCTGCGAAGAATAACTTGTTTAACAAACAAGAAACTAAAATGTTTGTGTTAGGGGTAAACCATTACATCGAGCTAAGCCGAAAAACAACCGTCTACTATTTTAGATGACGAGAAACCGATACGTCCTTATCAATCATTGGGATTAAAAGCGCCACCTTTAAGAATGTATGGAGACATAGTTGAGAGGAGAATAGTAAGTCATTTTCGTCGTCGTCACATAACACCCACTGCTGGGTATAGGCCTCCTCTAAAAGGAGGGGATTTGGCATAATCGCCACGCTTGGCAGGCGGGTTGGCGATCAAGTCATTTTAACCCTAGATATCTAACATTGCTGCACTACGACTTTTTTGTCAATATTGAAAGAAAAAAAGAAAGAAATAAAACACATTTATTGACACACACACATACGATACAGACAATGAAAATAGAAAGGAGGAGAGAAAAAAAGTATAAAAACAATAATCAAAATATAACTAAGAACAATTATTTGGGGTCAATATAACCCTATCTCAGCGTTTTTGCCTCCGTGTCATTCACAGGTGGGCCGAATGAACACAGAGGCGCTGTTATTCTGACAGGGTTAGTGAGAAGGGATTTAGACTTTCGAATGCCAATTTAATAAGTACCTTCTTAAAATATTTTCTTTACTTTTGTTATTTTTATAGAAATAAAGGATCATGAAAGGCTTATTAAAAAAATGGGATACATTTTTTTTTCATAAATTATTATTGAGATGAGAGCACCACGCGATGCAGTCAGCAGGTTTATAAGTTGGGATAAAACAACAGAAGAAAAATTAATTAATACAAATCGGATGCTCGTCAT
This sequence comes from Chrysoteuchia culmella, assembly GCA_910589605.1. Lineage (NCBI taxonomy): Eukaryota > Metazoa > Arthropoda > Insecta > Lepidoptera > Crambidae > Chrysoteuchia > Chrysoteuchia culmella. Next base: position 22,282,220 of record OU342649.1, read on the forward strand.
TTTGACCAACGTTAGCTTTCTAGGGTTAAGGGCGCGCTTTAGGCCAAAAGCAAAAGTAATAACTGCAACGGCGAACTGCAAAGTAAATGCTGCCTTATTTCTATGAGAAATAAGGCAGCATTTACTATATAATTCTCCGGCCCCATTCGGCCGGTCCGGAATGAAGAAATGAAGGAAATTCTTTTTGTAAAGGATATTTAAAGGTTGTTTGCAAAATATATATAACATAAGCCCTGCCTTATCTATAGTGTAATTATACTAAAAAGTTCCAAGCTTTATTTTAATGTATTACTTGAATACTAGCAGTTTATCGTGTTAATTATAGTGATTTGGAGGCAACTTCGCAATTTTTTTCTATCGAGAGAATTTTATGCAATCGTGTTTTTGAGTAACATAGTCACTAGTCAAGGGTAGTTTTTGCCAATTCACTTGTGGCCGAGTTAATTTTTTCCAATATTATTCTATTTAAAATTTACCATAGTCACTAGTGTTAGTCCTGTAGTTTGCTGCATCTTAATTTGAAATTCAGTTTTTCATTAATATTGATATAACAGACGATCATGTAAAGCAATCTGATATTCGTTGGCCTATAGCGGGCCCTTAAGGATTTCAATTATTCAATCTAGACTGTTACAAAAACTTGTGAATGGCGAAAAAGCTACGCCATTTGTTAACAAAGACGCTTATGAGATCTTGTAACGAGAAGAATCGACAAGAAACTTGTCGAAGGCTGTTTTTTTTCTGCCTGTAGTATTTCGTACAGAGTCGTGAAATAAAAAAAACAATTATAAATTTTGGTTGACCATTTTATAACACAAACATACGAGTAAATGCCCAGTGTGGAAATCGAGCGCTGAAGGTCTAACTCTCTCTGTGGTCTAGTGGTAACAACCACCGATATCGGTCCCAGGTTCGATTCCCAGTGGGGGGTACATATTGTATTCGGTTTGATTGGTAGTAGCTAGCTACCACCGTCTTAGCTTAGCAAGTCTGACGCCATAACAAAAATGTTTCCAGCATTATTGTGCTCCGGCAGTTAGAGATAAGATAGCCAGTTCCTCAGTGGTTCAGAATTCCGGGAGAGGCTCTCTACCATCTTTAGCCTTATCAATACTCAGGTATGATGAAGGCTAAGAGTCGAGAAAAAAGAAGGTAGGATTGGTACTATTGCGCCATCTGACCTTTAATAATTTAAAGATTTATAAAACAAGAACAGTGTTTTTAACATTAAACCGATAAGTTTTAAACTTCAGCCGCCTTCCTCTGTGTAAAATTATCTTTAGTCAGACAACTCAAGATCGTACACAGACAATGTTGTTTTTACATTACTATCATCTCAACTATGTCCCAGTTGTTTATGCGTGTGTGCGTGTATTAATGTCACAAATAGGGATAGTACGTACGAGTTATCGGATCGTCCCCGTTGTATTTAAAAGCAAAGAGGAGATGGATGTGTGTGGAGCTGACTATGGGATGAATGGAGACGTTTTCATTCATTTTTTTGTTGAGATCGCCCCAATGATATTATTTGTTGTTATATATTTATATAAACGTACAGTAACCTACTGGCACATTAAAATCTAGGAAAAAATACAGTGATGTCGTACATTTGTAATAGAGTAAATTGTTGTAAACATCATTTTAATGCCAGTCAAACATGTCTTTAAAATTGGAGAAATACGTGAATGCCACTGTGTACTTTCTATTTTCTCGACGCCCCGTCGACAATCATTATTAGCTCATAACTCCAGAGCTCAAGAAAGAGGTCATATAGAAGTAATTTGCTTTCAAGTCATTCGTAGCCACTCTTTTGCGCGAAATTCAAAAGAAATACGTACGACAGGCTGATTATCTAACAAAAATCACCTAGCAACCAGTCTCCTAATTGTCTAATTTCAAAATCTATCACAATCCCTTTCAAAGGTATTGTGATTGTGAAAGTGATTTGTGGAATTGTGTAACTTAAAATCGTAATCCCTTTTGGAACGAATGATGTTTTAAATTACACTTCATTTGACACTTCTCCATACATTTGAAATATATTTTCGTAAGTCACTTTGCTTAGACAGTTCAATTTCGTTTATTCAATACCTTTCAAAACGCGTCCCGATCACAACCCCTATCAAATGTCAAATATTGACGCCCTGAAGTATGTAAATATCTTTCAAATGACGAATTGAAAGGGATTGCGACAGATTTTAAAATTAGGCAATTAGCCCCCAGTTTCGCGCTGTTATTACTGTCACTTGCAAACTATATGACAGCATATCAGATAATCAGCCCTCATATCTCATTGTGCAAAATAGGATTTCATAACGTTGTCACGGCAACGCACATGTTTTCGAGGCGATACTTCTTTCAGTACCAATTTCACGCCAGTCTCATTTTCTTTATAACTTTTTAATTTTGCATTTTAAATTTATAACTATCTTTATGTGATAATATGAATAACCAATTATGCTACAGAGACCTCAGAGAACAGAGGTCTCTATAGCATATTTGGTTAGTGCATTGGGCCGGACTCCCAAGGATGCGGGTTCGAATCCCGTCAGGGCGACATGAGACTATTTGCTTTTTTCTAGTATATTTTCTTGTTTAATATTTATCACATTTTCTTTTTTTTATTTTGTGCTCAAAACTTTTATTTATGATCGGCTCTACTCTATTCTTTGTTCCCAAGGCACCCAAAACTGTAAGGGCTCGGACTCGCGGGGAGTTTATTGATTTCCATTACTGCTCAAGCCATGTCACAGGTTCGTATCAGTGTGAGTATTTGTATACAAACTTTACTACATTGTGCAAAGCGGTTAAGTTCATTTATGTATATCTATTGACATCGTCTCGTAGATCATGTGTAGGGAAAGAGGAGCCGGGGAAGATCACCGACCCAATGAACTGATGCAGTAAAAGAATTCTGCCAAACCGAAAGAAACTGCCAGCCAAAAACCGCACTGCATAGAGAACCTTCATATACCGTGTGACATGCTGTCACGTCCCTCAGTCATGAGAATACGAGGAAGAAGAAGTATTTAAACAAATGAGAGGTTATCAACTGATAATCACTGCTGGGCCTCATGGTAATATAGTATATGTAAGGAAACATCTTGATTTATTTATTAAGCATAGCGATGTCCATAATTTTAATACTAGAAATAAGAATAAGCTTGCCGTTCCAAAATTTCGTTTTTGGGGAAATGTATAGCTTTTTTTAATAAAGTTCCACAACAATTTGATAGAGCTGCCTTTGCAAAAATTTAAAATATATGTTAAAAAGTCACTCTTAAGCAAAGGTTATTACAAGGTAGATGATTATTTAAAAGACCAAAATGCATGGATGTGATACTAACATAAAACATAACTATTATAAATTAGATAAAAGGAAAATATTCTGATAATTGAATATTGGAAAATTTTCCTCTTATATTAAATATATTTCAAAATTGTAAATTTGTGCTTGGCAACAACATGTTCCATTGTAAATGTTGTTGTTTCTGTTAAAGCTGATAAGTTTCTTGCGGCCGTTCTTCTTATCTGTTAAAAGATGTCCTGAATGGCTGGTAGGAAAAAAAATTTGGACTATTCGAAAGTACTTATCTTTAAGTCTATTTAAATAAAAATCTTTGACTTTGATACCCTCGTCAGTGGTTTTCTGGAACCTTTAAGACCTATGTAACGCTGCCTTATTTCTACCCAGTAACGCCACCTTATTGTATACTGTGAACACGGCGGTCTCTTTGCTCCTCGCCGTAGTTTGCTCTCTTTGTTGAAATACGATTTAGCACTGAATGTCAGAGACAACATAATTTTATTAAACGCAATTTAATAATTATAGTAAATTTTTAAATAGAAAAATATTGGAAAAAATTAACTCGGCCGCAAGTGAATTCTCAGACGGGAATCGAACCCGCGACCTTTGGAAATCCGGTCCAATGCTCTAACCGCTGAGCTACCGATACTACCGAAAAAAAAAAGCAATTTAATAATTTTGTTATAACTTCTTTCTGGTTTAAATATAAAGTAAAATACCACTAAAGGGGTTATACACCTATAGAAAAAAAAAACACCATCAAAGCGTTTCTAGGACTCATTTTGACAAGAGCAAACCACATACTTTACTTCATTTTCGTTTAATAGCTAGGCTAACTCATATTAAGTCGCTAGCGGCCGCCCCTGATTTCACCCGCGTGGTTTCCGTTCCCGTGGGAATATCGGGACTGAAAGGCCTGTGTTTTAATCCAGACTATTTTCTATTTGTGTGCCAAATTTCATCCAAATTGGTTCAGTAGTTTTAACGTGAAAGAGTATCAAACATTCAAACATAAAAACATCCTCACAAAACATCGCATTTATAATATTAGTAAGATATAATATAAGTCAGATTATTTAATCAAAAACAATGAAAAATACTATTCTTAAACTCGGATATATAGTTTGTTTTTATAATTGTGCTTTGATTTTTGGTTTATACTTATGACCGACCGCCAAAGTTCATCATAAAATTACTATTTTATGTAGGTACTTATGCTCTTTAGTCATTTTTCTTACTTTATTGAATGTCTATAAACTTAATCCCCAAAAAGCTATATTTAAATAAGAAAATATACAAGAAAAAAACACTGGGGACCTACCGCCATCTCTTAGCGCAGTATTGTTTCAATCTTACCATGCTATTTCGTACTATGAATCGAGCGAAGACGTCACAAAATGGAAGTTTTCTGACGTCTTTGCTCAATCATCCCCTCCAAAGTGTGAAGTGTGATCAAAATGTGACAACCTCAATAAAAACAAAACGCAAACAAAACGTTCTTATGACATGATGGTTTCTAATAGATGACGGTAGGCCGCCTGGGCCCCCTTTCATAAAGATTACAATTGTCAGCGACAGGTGACAGGTGACAATTTGACAATTGTACGTTTCATAAAACATTGGTGCTATCTGGGTACTATAGGAAAAGCCGATATAATTGTCAAATTGTCGCGACAATTCTACAATTTAGATTTTCATAAGACATTTGGTTTGACATATTAGTAATTGGAAAATCTGACATATTGGTCAAATTGACGCACATTTTTGATAGGCACCTTGTGCTGTGCCAGGATGAGGAGTGACAGTTATTTTTCTTTTATAAGTTCTTATATGATCGAAAGACTTTGTAATAGGATTTTGAAAGAGAGAACTTTATAATGTATGTTTGCTTTTTATAGAAAACCTACCTTCTGCAATGACGACAAAGGTCAAAATAGCGTAGATCAGTGACAAGAAAAGTATGTTAGAAGCACAGTTGACAAATTGTCAACTTGTCAAGCTTTATGAAACAGGGCCCTGGAGCGCTATTTTTGATTCACTCATCTCGATGATTCTACTGATTTTAGCGCGACGTTTGAGTTTACGTATTCCGTAAAAGCGACCTTACGCGGTTATACATAGCTTCGCTTTTCGCCTGTAGTACCGACGATTTTTACGTTAAAGAATAAGTATTTTTACATTTGACTATCGATTGAGAAGCAACAGCTATCTAATTAGAACTTTCAAATTTTTCATTTACCAATGCAATTTTTATGTAAAAAAATTCTAGCATAATTCCGCAAGAAAAACTTACATGCAAGATGCAGCGCTCGCCCCCGCAAATAAATGCAGATGCAACACAGTGACACGCCTTGCACCTTCACCGACTACTCTACATGTGTCTCGCCCACACACGGAGCATCCTCAGGAGTTGTTAGACCGTGCAATACCAGCACCGAATGAGTAAAAAGGCCCTTTAACTACCGTATTAATATAACTACTTACATAAAAATACCATTATTTCATACATAAGCTTTACCTTTAATTCTCATCATTTATCTAACTCCTTATTTAATTCAAAACATGTAAATTCTCAGAATATCAGAACATGTCTGGGCAAGTACAATCGTCTTCATTTATCGGAATGTTTCCCTATGAGGCCATAAAGATGGTAGATAGCAAAGGCGGTGCGGTAGCGATATGGAATGGGTATAGGCTAAAGGGTTCCGTAATCGCGATATCGTTGCATCAAAACAGCTATTGCACTTGCACATTGCATTGCATTGCACAGTGACTGAGGATTCCGGGAGAGGCTCGCTTCCATCTTCAGCCTTATCAATACTTAACATCAGGTATGATGAAGGTTATGAGACTCACCGTCGTAGATAAAAAAATAAAAAATAAATAACTTAGGGTGGTACCGTTAGTAGCATATCGAGTTTTATGTAACAGTTTTTTGTTTCGCATGATCTGCTCCTTCTCAAATGTGAAATGTATGGTCTTAGAGGATTGGTGCAAAACTGGCTTAAGTCTTATCTTGAGAATAGAAATATGTGGAGGTCTCAAACGTAGATATGAACGGAAATTTAAGGACTTTTCAGTCAGACACAAAAATAAACAACTTTGGTGTGCCTCAGGGAAGTATACTAGGGCCTTTACTTTTCCTGCTTTATATCAACGATCTTCCCGACATCACAAATCATCAATGTGTTCTTTTTGCAGATGATGTATCTGTAGTGGTGCCATGTAATAATGCAGCTACTTATAATCAAGAACTTAATAGAACAATAGAACTCGTAGTAAATTGGCTGAAACATAATAATTTAAGAGTAAACATAGACAAAACAAGAGCTATCCAATTTACTAGCAGAAATGGAAGTAAAAAAGAGCTAACCTTATCATATGATAGTCAAAAAATCATAGAAACAAAGGAAATTACGTTCCTCGGTATAACACTTGATGATAAATGCACATGGCAAGAACACATAATCAAATTATGCAAAAAAAAATAATTCATACGTATTTGCGTTATGGAAACTGGGGAAAACCGCTAGCAAACAAATCGCTCTGCAAGCTTGCTATGGACATGTTTGCTCGATTCTGCGATATGGTATAGTTCTATGGGGTAACTCGTGTCACGTCGATAGGGTTCTTATTGCTCAAAAGGCATGCGTTCGTGCCATATATGACGTAGACAATTTGGTCTCGTGTAGACCTCTATTTAAACAGTTAAATACCCTAACTGTGCCATGTTTATATATTTATGAGATATCTGTTTTTGTCAGAAAACACCCAGAACTGTTTCCACGTTTAAATGACGTTCCCCGACCTTATAGTAATTGTAGACGTCCGAATAAATTAATACTCCCAGCGATGCGAACAGCCCTGGGTTCTAGGAATAGTCATTCGATGGCTGTAAGAGTGTATAATAAATTGCCAAATGATATTAAAATACTTAATTTGAACCAATTTAAAAATACACTTAAAAAGTGGCTAATTCAAAATTGATTTTATAATCTCAATGAGTTTTTTTGACTACAAAATGAAATCTGTATATTAATGTACTATTGTAAATCGACATTGTTAATAATTTTATATGAATCACTATCTATTTAACTTAATATGACATTGCCATGATTACAACTTACAGATGATGATACTAGTATTTTTTAGATTTTAGATTTTTATTTATGATTTGTTATTAAGTATATCCATATTGAATTTTATTGAATTGATTGTGACATTACGTATTAATTACTATTCTAAGACAACATTATGGATAATTTTTAAAAGCTGTAAATTCAAATTATTTAATTTTTGCATGCCCAAGCTGGGTGAATGTGCCCGTCACTTTTTACGAGTTTATGATCATGTTATGTACCACATTCCTGCGAATAAAAATATTCTATTCTATTCTAGTCTTTACTATTAAATCATTTTTTAAAAGACGAATAAGTTATGATTGACAAAACTTTAACAATTGTAGCAAAACAAATACCAAAACACAATATCATGAAATGTTAGTGTATATGTCGCAGTCAACTGGTTAAATCAGTCATTCAATTAGAGGGCTAGCCCGTTAATTAAACGCCGGCATTTAATGAAATGGCTAAGGGACAACTAGCCAAGTGGTTGAATGAAACGTTTAAATATTTAGCCGTCTCATTAAATGAGATATTATTATAGACTGAAACTATTAGTGAAAATTTGAAGACGGGCGGGCGTAATAATATCAGGCATATTTTTATCACACATTTGTATTATAACAATATTGATATTAATTAAACACTGTAAATTATGTTGAAACGAAAACAAAGCAGATAAAATTGCCAGGTGATGCGAGCTATCTGACGCCATATTTGTTTTGAGACTACCAGCGCCCCAGTGGCAAAAAAAACAACTAAATTTGAATTATGTGCCTGAATTAACGTCAGCCATCTTTAAAGGGTTAACTTACAATAAGCCAACTAGTTCAACATTAAGTGATGCTAGTTCAATCAACGATCGGCCTAGGCATTCAACTGTATGCCGGCGTTTAATTAACCGGCTAGCTTCCAATCAAATGGCCGATTTAACCAGATGGCTGCGACATAAAGATAGATAACACCTTTATTTGACACTACAGACACATACTTATAATACTTTATTATTAAAACCAGTTAAACTTATGTACTAAACTTAATTTTATCATGCAATACCAACAAGATGTATGTATGTGTGCTGTAGTAGTGCAAAAAGCTCAGCGATGTATATCTAACTATTAAAATCATGAAACGTTTATCATGAAATTATAATTTCATGAGTATTCAGCTATTCGAGAGTTGGAATCCATTAATCAATCTTGAACAAACATTCATGTTAAAATTTACCATAAGTATAAAAATAGCATTGAAAAATGCAAAAATTACAAAATCATAGAAGTTCAACGTTCGTTGATTCTAACACTCACCTCGGAATTAAATAATTAGATGGGATCCAGTCTGTTTTAAATCTCTTATTTCCTCTTATATTAAATATGTTTCAAGATTGTGGATTTGTGTTTGGCAACGACATGTTCCTTTGTAAATGTTGTTGCTTCTGTTAAAGCTGATAAGTTTCTTGCGGCCGTTCTTCATATCAGTTAAAGATGTCCTGAATGGCTGGTAGGAAAAAAAATGGACGATTCGAAAGCACTTATCTATAAGTCTATTTGAATAAAAATCTTTGACTTTGACTTAGACTTTGACTAAGTATGACATTATTGTGATTTCGACAAGCAATCAAATCGGTTATTGTTATTGCCTTATTTTTGCCACAACAGTTTTATGGAAGTGTCGGGGAACAAGTCAACATAAAACTGTATGCCGTTAAATAAATTGCTTGACCCTCATTATACGAAAAAACTTATCAAGGGGACCCATCAGAGAATAAAGATATTCGTCCCTCACCCTTTTCCAAGTCAAAGCCTCGCAGACACAACAAAGATTTCCAAAACAAAATATTAATAATGCGAATAGCCCGAACACCCTTTATTTAAAATACGTACGAGAATATCTTTTATTTATTCAAAATATCTACTTTGTTCCACCCAGATAAATTTTGCGGATTGAAGTTTTTTTTACACCTATTTTCTAGGACAGAACTTGTAATGAGGATAAAAAATTATGGACAAATATAGATAAATAATGCTTTTATCTAGTTACAATAAATGTAGATATAGATAACACACTCAGTTTTTAGGGTTCCGTACCAAAATGATAAAAAGGAACCCTTAAGGTGGGCCCTTATGGTGGACCCTTATAAGGCTTAGTCTGTCTGTCACAAATCGATATATTGAGCTATAAACTTGAAATTTGGAATAGATTTAAAACTCGTTTGCCTTACTATTTTGCAATCAAGAGAGAAATAAAAATATATGTGTATATATATTATTATTTTTTTGCAACAGGGACTGCAAGTGGGGTCGCTTAATTTTCGACCTTTGATGAAAATTAAAAAAATAACGTCACCCTTTTCTCCGAAGTTTACATAGAAAAAAATCGGAAATAATTTTATACGATAGAAGTTTATGTAAAAATTACAGGAAAAATAAAACGATGTCTCTAAATAGAATAGTTAATAGTTAGTAGTTAAATAGTTTTTCAGAAATCATAAAAAAAAAATTATACTTATTTGCTTTTGGTTTGATATGTAGATGTATGGGGACAGTATATGATGGTACGGAACCCTCGGTGAGCGAGCCTCGACTCGCTTTTGACCGGTTTTTTTTGTGATGTGGGAGCTTACAACATCATTTACAAATCAAATAGAGTAGATAAAATGCAATGACAACAGACATTCTCATACACCCATAATAATATTGGATTGACCTATGATCTTGAACAGGCAATGCAAGTGTTCCATTACATTTGCGCAATTTAATTTTTGTTTTTAATTTTTGCAAACTACAAAGTAGCAAAATAAATGCTAAAATTGAAAAATCATCAATATTCCATCCTGTATTTTCAATACAAACAATGCAAGGATATACTCTCAAAATTAAAATGGACTTACAAATTGAATCGTATTGCGCGAAAGAGATTTATTTCAAGAAGCTTTTTAGAGTTCCGTAGCCTAATGGCGAAAAAGGAACCCTTACAGATTCGTCATGTCTGTCTGTCCGATGTATATCACAGCCAGTTTATTCTGTATAAAAAATACATTGAGGTTTCTGAAACAATTTTTTCTTAAAGTCAACCGTTTGAAAGATGTACACTTCCAAAGTGGTAAAATGTGTGTCCCCCCTCTAACTTTTGAAATACGAGAGTGTAAAATAAAAAAAAATATGCTGTAGATCTTAATAAAAACTTTAAACGAAAATTCTTTTGAACGAAATATAGTTGGCAGTTTTAGAAATATAGCACAATATTTCACTTAAGCTGAACTGGAAGGATATGTGCAAATGATTTCCCCTCCGGTGGAAAAGTCGGAACATATTCCTGATTTTTCGTCTAATGTGGGGTCCGAATATGCTCTGTCATCAATTGACCCTGCCTCTTTGGGGGGCATTCATGGAATCAAACGGTCGGTAATAGAGATAGATAAACGACTTTGACGCCATTACAAATAGAATAACACTCTTTGTAATTTGAGATTTCAATTTTAGGTTTTGCAACGTTATTAAAAAGCTTTTTTTTATTCTGGAATAAAGCAACTAGTGCCCAAGTTGCTCAGGACTCGAACTTTTCTAGCACTTTTTACTTAATTTTGTTATTGCATTTCTACTTACTTCAATACCTACTTTTTACTAACAGCGTAACAAGTACTTGAGAAAAATTAGACGTGTATCTCGATAGTTCGATTGGAAGAGCAGCGAGTACCGGTTCGAGTCCCATCTGAGCAACTTGGCCTAGTAATTTTTTAGACTAAAATAATCACTCTTAATTACAGTCCATTTACAAATACGGAAGACTCTTAGCCTTCATCATACCTGATGTTAAGTATTGAAAACGCTGAAGATGGAAGCGAGCCTCTCCCGGAATCCCCAATCACTGAGGAACTAGCTATCTTATCTCCAACTGCCGGAACACAACAATGCTGAAAACAATGTTGTTATGGCGTATAAGATGGTGGTAGCGAGCCTTACACAGGTGGACTTAGAACAAGTCCTACCACCAACCAAATTTTTTAACTGTTTTGTAGTAAGTAAAGATCTGGCGTACATTTTTTTTTTTTTACGCCACTTATCCTTATATCGGGTTTTCTAGCATGAAACAAAATTTATTAACGTCTCCAATACACGAACGTAGAATCTAATTTTGCTTCACATTATTCAAGATAGCCCAAGATAGACAATATACCTATATGAAAAAATGCCTCTATAAATCTTTCTCCTGTCAAGCAAGAGTACATTCGCCGAATAAATCAGGACAGTAAAGATTACATTTGGTGAAGAGTTAGCAAAAATGTATAATATTGCTATGTTTTATGGGAAAACTTGGTAAAAACTCGCTACATATATGCTCCTTGATTTTATATTACGCCCAAGGGTTAAGGGTTAAGATCATAACGGTCAAGAATCAGTTATCATAAGTTTATAACTTTAAAAAAATTCAAAATTCAAAATTCAAAAATTTTTTAAAAAATTCAAAAAAATTCAATATCATTTATTCAGTCTAGGCTGTTACAAGCACTTATGAACGTCAAAGAAGCTACGCCATCGGTTCACAAACCCTACGGCGGGAGACCTTGTAACGAGAAGAACCGGCAAGAAACTCGTCAAGGGCTATTTTTTTCTCCCTGTTTTATTTCATACAGAGTCGTCAAATTGAAAAGTGAGCTTAACATATCAGTAAGGTCAATTTCCATCACAAAACTTTTGTTTCTTAATCGATAAAAATACCCCGAATGGTACTCAGTTTTTGTGTTAGCAAAAATTACCTCTTTGTTCAATATAATTTCTAAAATACTCATTCTCCTTATCCAGCCATAAGGAAGGCCAGTGCCCCAGCAGTGGGGACATTAAAAATGGCTGATGACGATATAGCATTAGATTGCTCAATCTTCATACAATGCTTGTACATAAAAAATTGTGGCATTAGCATTTGTGGCAGTAACTATAGCAAACATTTTAGGTATGGAAAACGAACTTTCTTTGGAATTCTTTATACAAATCGGCAATATCATAGGTAAAGGTCTAATATTTATTTTTCGTTGTACCGTCAGAATTAAAGTGCCAGTTTAGCCACCGACCCAAGACTGCCGTAAAGACAACTTCAAAAGCGTTTCGAGTAAATCCTATTAATCATGAATACTTATTTTAGCCATGAACAAAATATTAGAATAACTTATTTAAGCCCCACAATAGGCTATTTGATAGATTTTTAAAATCCATTTTATATTATGTAGTAGAGTTTAAGGAACCCAGTAAAAGTTGTTTTTTTTTTAATTCTGGTACATATTTGCTGAAAAATATCAAATTAAAAATTCAATATTTAAATAGCGCGCCAAAACGCTACATTGACAATATGGCGCTGCAATGTGGTCGGTGACGTCACTTGCCTGTATTCTGATCTGTGGGACATAATCATCCACATACGTAGGCAAACGAGGTTTACAAGCAGGTGACGTCACCATAAACTCGACGAATCAGGAGCGTTTTGTGTCACGTGACAAACGTTTAAAAAATGCATTTTTATTTACGGATTTTCAAATAAAGTTATTATTATTCTCAACTTACGTTAATAAATAACCATTCTTTAGGGTTTTAATTTATACTGATAACAGTAATTGAAACTTTATTTTTCGCATTGTCAAATAGCCTATTCGAAGCCACTTCGCGTCTTTACAGTAATGAACTCGCTCGCGCAATTTCAATAAAATCCAAAAGTATCATTTGAAATCCAAAAGTATCATTTTCTTTCCATGAAAATTGTTATTTCAAAAATATCCTTTTCCAATAAAGCTAACGATGTAAATCGACGCGTCGTTTTGAAAGGACTCCAAATTATTATTCTGCCTTTGTTTTTCATCATCAAAGGGACCGTTGAGATAGCTTTAAAAAACCATTTGTGAGTTACCCCGAAGAAATGCCTTGAAGCGATTTTTTATTTTCATGTTCACCATCTTACGGGACGATGGAACAGTATTTAGGTGATACACACAGGTAGGGCGCTTGACCAATGTAAATATTTAGTTTTATATTTTTACAACGTATTTAACATTGTCATAGTTATGGGTCATTATAGGACCAACGTCCAAAAACTGTAAGTAGAAAAGTGTAAAGAGTTTATTAGGCAACAAATGTCGTCACAACCGTGGCGTCATCCATCACTCAATACTTTCCACACTACACACGCGGCACACGAACGTTTAGCGTGGTCGTAGTGTAAACGTAGATACAAGTATCTGAAGTACGGATGTGGCCCGTGCCATAATGCTTATTCATATCAGGCGCAGAGTCGTCTGCAGTGGGTTACATATTTACCGCAAAATAAACATGATTTTATGTACTTTACCCCTAACTGCTAAATATCTTAACCGAATCTTGGTAAGTTGTCGCAATCTCAAATCCTTAAGATGGAAATAAAGTTCTTCAAATAGAAATCCTATTGATATAAGTAAAAATAAAACGAGCAAATCATACAACAATACTTTAGTGTGTCCTATAAAACTCAATAGGAGGATAGTGTGTGACCGCTCAGTCTTCCATTCTGCAATCCATACGGTACAGGGAAAGAGAAGTACCCGGATGTTACACCTTCCTTTGTGCTGACGTGTGCCGCGTGTATCTTGTTATCTGTGAACGCTAAATGCACGTGCGTAGGCTGAATTAGCTTCGATCATCTCGATTCCAACGTACCTTGAGAATCGGACTGATTGACAACCGTGACGTTATCTCTCACACAGCCTCATACTATGCACACAACACACGCCGCACACGAATGTTTAGCGTGGCCCTAGTGGAAACGTAGATACAAGTGTCTGAAGTACCGTATGGCCCATGCCACAAAGCTTCATGCACATCATGCACAGAGTGAGCAGCAGTGCAAATTTAGTGCAAAATAAAAATGATTTTAGGTACTTTACCTCTAACTGTTAAATATGAAAACCGAATCTTCACAAGTTATCGCAATCTCAAATCCTAAAAAGGAAATATTTTTGCAGAAAGAAATAAAATCTTTCGACAATACTTTAGTGTGTCCTAAAACTCAATAGGAGGATAGGGTGTGACCGCTCATTCTCCCATTCTTCAATCCATACGGTACAGCGAAAGGGAAGCTCCCAGATGTCACACCAGCAAATTATTTACTACCTTCCTTTGTGCCGACGAGCGTGCATCTACATATTTGTTATCTGTGAACGCGAGTGCAGGTGGCTTTTCGACGCCAAAGGTTTTTCGGGTGTCCTCCCAATTTTCGTTATTGGAATCGGATTTGTTTGCTTTTTGTTTGCTCCGAATGCCTTAAGGGCATTTTTCACTTTTGTTTGAACGCCTTAAAGAAAGTTGTTTTTAAAGGGTGGCATGAGTTTACTGTGCAACAATATGTAAGGTTTTTCATCAATAGGTGATATTTTAAAATGTACTCATTAACTGTTTAATGTTCTTTCTTGTAAAATAAAACCCAAAAACATTTTATAAAAAAATTCAAACCGACTTCAAAAAGTAAAAAATAAAACTTTTGGAGTCGGTGCCAGCCAAGGCATTCTACATTTCACTTCTATTAACTATATATATTGTTTTGGCCTTAGCTAGCAAGCACCGACTCCAAAAGTTTTATTTAATACTTTTTGAAGTCGGTTTGATTTTTTTATAAAATGTTTTTATTTCAGATTTTTTAGTTACATCATGTGCCGTTACTTACACTAAAAATCAGCCCATACACAACAATGATGTCATCTAGGTAAACGACTACTTGCCAAAACGTGATTGATATGTTTCAGGATTATGAAAAAACTACTAGCCAGATCTTCGTAAAAATTATATGGGACCACACATAAACCATTTTCTTTCAGATAAAAAAAGAATTATAAAAATCTGTTCACAACTGGCGAAGTTATGGTAAAACATACATAAAAAAAATAAAAAACCGTCGACTTGAGAACCTCCTCCTTTTTTTGAAGTCGGTTAAAAAGTGAGTGTATTTCCATCGTTCCAAGTTCACAGAACATGAAATATTTAATATTTTAACAGTTTAAGAATTTGTGGTGCAGTTTATCATTTTATGACAATGGAACAGAGGTCCAATTAGGCAAAGCCTGTATCTTGGGATACCAGTAAAAAAATAATATTGCATAATTAATTAAACACCTACTATTATATTCCCACTCGCAATTATATTGTTTCCGAACGACATGTTAGACTAATGATTTTTCAATTTTTGTATTTTTCAATGCTATTTTTATACTTATGATAGATTTTTAAATAGAAACTATATTATCATATGACATGATGTGACAACGCTGGCCTACAGCGTATTAAAAATATAAAAGTATTGGAGAATTTCGACGGTGGAGCGCAAGTCTCGGTAGCTCAGTGGTTAGAGCATTGGACCAGATTTCCAAAGGTCGTGGAAGAGAAGAGAATTCATTTGTGGCTGAGTTGATTTTTTCCAATATTTTTATTTAAAATTTACCTTAGACTTAACCATGCCAAATGTTGAGGAGTGTCTTTGAGTGATGTTTATACTTACATTTCAGTCTCAATCTGCATCTCGGATGCTCTAATCTGCCAACCAGGCAAGGATTTTTTTAACCAATTAACCTAGACCCAAAATAAACACTATAAGTAAGGCTTGTGTTTTGGGATGCTAGGGTGAAGGATATCGTCATCGTCATCAACCATTTTTAATGTCCCCATTGCTGGGGCACTGGCCTTCCTTATGGATGGATAAGGAGAACGGGCCATGACCCACCACGCGGGCCCAATGCGGATTGGTGGGTTTAAACGACTGCAAATGCAGCTGGTACCAACAGCTTAACGTGCCTTCTGAAGCATGGAGGAGCTCGAGATAGTACATTTTTGATCACCCATCCCGTGACCGACCATTGCGAAAGTTGCTTAACCTTAACAATCGTAGGCCGAGCACGCGAACGACTGAACCACGGGCTCCTCTGTCTATAATACTTATAATTATACATATCAGTACCGAAGGGTCCATACAAACCGATTCCCATCGGCTTCCTTTTTAAAAATCCCACCCCACGGATCCACCATACAGTCAAAAGATTTTTGGAGAAATTTTTGGTCCGGCTTACCTGCGCCATATTTTGACCCAACGTCACTGATATATACATTTAATACATATCCAAGTATTTATATGTAGAAATATATATAAGCATCCAAGACTAAGGTATAATGGTCGTGTTTATCATACAAACATTTGCCCCTACCGGGATTCGAACCCAGGACCTCAGAATAGGCAACACCTCGAAAACGGTGTACGTACCACCACGGAGGTCGTCAAAGTCGTCGGATTTATGCCAAGAGGTTGTCTGTGTTCGTATGTACGATCTTCGTCGTCTGAGTCTTGAATTTACCCCACTTTGTTTTTGTTTAAATTGAGATACTGTTTTAACTGATCACATATTTACTATGTACCTATCGTGCGAATAGCTAAGCCTTCAAATTATTATAACAGCATAAATGATGGATGTTTTGTCGCCATTGAAAAGCGTCAAACTGCTTCGCGTGTGCCATTGTCACGTAATTAAACCGGTACTAATGTGGAAACAGCAAATATGTGATCACTGTATTAGTGGACATGTAGTTTGGTTAACTATTCATTAGTTATTCAATAGATTGTATAGGAAATTTCAATTTGGTTGTTATGGTAAAGTATTTCCGGTTTATTGAAAAAGCTATTTAGGAATATCTATTAAGCTTTAGATGTGGTTAGGTTAACATAATGATGAGATTAAGATGAAATGGAGGATGATAGTTTGTTTAAGATAATAATAAAAATATGTAATGGAGGATTAAAGTTTGTTTGAATGAATATACAAGCGATGAAGTCACACTAGGGCGTATTTTTTTTTAATTTTTTTTTTATGTTTGACGGGGATTCTCTTAGCCTTCATCATACCTGATGTTATGTATTGATAAGGCTCAAGATGGAAGCGAACCTCTCCCGGAATCCTCAATCACTGAGGAGCTGTCTATCTTAGCTCTATCTGCCGGAACACAACAATGCTGAAAACATTGTTGTTATGGCGTCAGACTTAGATAAGATGGTGGTAGCTAGCCAGACGGGATTACAACAAGTACTACCACCAACCAAACTGAATACAATATGTACCCCCGCTGGGAATCGAACCCGAGACCCCTGGGTCTGATACCGGTGGTTGTACCACTAGACCACAGAGGCTGTTAAAATAATAATGATGAATATAGTTACATATAACTTAAATTTTTACCTCGAAAAAGTGTCCTTCATATCGAAAAACTCCTGTTCCACGAGTTTTTAAATAAAATTGTCACTGGCAACATTATGTGAGCGGAAATTCGTTTAGGCTAAAACGTGCAACTTTATTCTCAGTCTATAAATATTCATACCAATTTAACTCCTTCGAACTTCCGAGAAATTTTAAGCGTAAAATATTCAACTGCAAATTGTTAGGTGCCTAAGTTTGTGTCGTTGTATGATGTTCCCAATGGTTTGCTTTCAAAAGAGTTTCTATAACCATTTTGAAAAAAAAAATGCCTTTTACGATTTCTGTTTTGCTTCAAATTAATGTTATCGCGGATTATCATTTTTTGTGGCTATTGGGTGGATGACTAATAACTCAATGTAATAAAATTGCATAAAGACGTTTTTTCGGAAAAATGGATTTCAAAGAAAAGTGGGAAAACTTACGCAATATATAGCTGGTGTAAAATAGGTAGAATACACAAATACTCAACACAATTAATGTTTATCCCAGATGAGACTCGAACCTACAAGCCCTAACCAGAAAATGGAACCTCAATCCATGAGGCTGTCATAAAAGTGAACGTACGGTTCTAAATCCCAACCCGTGCTACATATAAAATCTAAACTTATTCGCAAACGTACCAATACACTCACAAATCCAAAATAAAAATATGAAAACGAAGACACATCGTCCGAAAACAAAAAAGAGAAAGAAACAAAACGGTAACGAAACGGAATTAAAACCTCCGTATAAATCCAACCAATAACACACGCGCGCGGATGTTATAAAAAAGTCCGAAAAACGTGGTGCTTCTGATAAAGTGCATATTCCCTTTACTGTTGTACTTGTTATAACGATTTGTTAAGTTGCAACGATTCGTATTATTAACTGAGAGGAATATGTCCGTTTATAAATACAAAATCGACTTCGAACTGCGACTCGATTACGGGTATTTCTATTGGAATCTACGCCTTTCTTCACATCTTATTTTTAGCCAACAATATTTTACGTGATATTTTTTCCCTACTGAACGCTGTTGTTAAATAACGTTTAATTTTGTGATTTCAGTTATTCGTACGTTCTTAATTTAACATCCTGTGGCGCTAACACAAGAGCTTGCAAAATATATTCAAATCTTCACGCCAAAATATGTAGGTATGTCCGTTAGTAACGTTGCTCCCTCCATATATTCGATGACGTGACGATACGAATATTTTTTCGCAAATTTTTCGTTTAAACTCCCAGTTGTATTCGTTGCTATTTCAGTAGGCCTTGCACGAATAACTTTCGTGTAAGTATCAAGGAAGTAACGTAAAAAGCAGCGTTCCTACCGGACGTAAACGGAACTACATTTTCCTATACTTACATTTTTTGACATTACTTACTCGATACTATTTGGATAGTTTTTTTGTGCTAAGCCTACAGATATTGTCAAATCTTATATTTTTCTGTAGGTGGAGATAGTACTTAACATTTATCTCTCACTTCCTTTACTCAAAAAAGTTTATTGTTTTGTGACGTACAAATTATTTGATATTCTACAAATCACGTTATATTTTAGTTTCAGTGCACACTATATATCTCGATATGACCATAAGTAATTTAAAATGATAACACCGTCCGTCGGGCTCGTCCAATTTTCAATGTTGTCGTTCAATATTAATAGTAAACATCAAAAGGATATTGCATTGCATGGTAAAAATATTTTTAAAATATGCTGAATATTAAAAATTCTGTGCTTTACATCGCTATTTTAATTTGATGTATTTTCTACTAACTTTATTGCACTAACAAATACATAAAGACAATTAATTTGAGACAATGTGTACAAAGGTAGACTTATGTCTAAAAGAGATCTCTTCCAGCCAACCTGAGACGTGTAAGAGATATTTAATATTTCATCTACAACATATACACATACATAGATATAATAGATAATCTACCTATCCTATACATAAATATACACACATACTCATAAATATAAAATATACATACATACATACTGTTAGCTTGAGAAAATCGATTAGTACAGCTCTATGCTATCAGTCCAATGGTTACAACACTAGTCGTCTGTCACTTTGTCTTATGGTCACACGCATAGTGCGAGTTATATTTTGATCTGCAAGAAAAATGTTGTTATTTCAATAAATACTTAATCCAACGACTATTTTCCTTATTAATAAAAATAAATACATATAAGAGACGGGGTTAAGTAAGTTACTCATGATTCAGACTCAGATAATTGTAATAGAAAGTGCGACTTGACTTTGTACTTGAATAAATTAATACTTGGGGATTCCTGAATGTGGCGGAAATCCATATTTTGACAGAAAACAAAAAATATG
This sequence comes from Chrysoteuchia culmella, assembly GCA_910589605.1. Taxonomy (NCBI): domain Eukaryota; kingdom Metazoa; phylum Arthropoda; class Insecta; order Lepidoptera; family Crambidae; genus Chrysoteuchia; species Chrysoteuchia culmella. Next base: position 22,302,221 of record OU342649.1, read on the forward strand.
CAGCATAATTCAGAAAGAAAAACTTAGATGCAAGATGCACCGCCCGCCCGCCCACAAATAAATGCAGATGCAACACAGTGACACACCTTGCACCTTCACCGACTACTCTACACGTGTTTCGCCCACACACGGAGCATCCTCAGGAGTTGTTGCAATACCAGCACCGAGTGAGCTTTTCTTGCGTTATTATGCTAGGTACATATTTTTCGTTTTCTACTAAGATATGGGTTTCCGCCAAGTAACGCCTGATTCTATCAAATATTTGATGTAGTTGTAAGTAGTAATGGCCGCCGACTTGGTCCGCGTTTCTTTTTATCAGGGAGCCTAATATCATCTCTCAGCGCAGAATTGGTTCAATCCTACCATGCCTATCCTATTTCGTACTACGAATCTATTAAAGTAAGCTTGTTTTTTGACCTCCATAGATTATTTATAATTTTTGAATTTTTGCATTTTTCAATGCTATTTTTATACTTATGATAAATTTTAAATAGAAAAATATTTTTTTCCAATATTTTTTAAAATTATAAATTATTGGCTGTTGCATCTTAATCGATCGTTAAACACCTGAAAAGATGTTTCTTTCGAATGCAAGGATATTCCTGGCATTGCGTATTAAAAATATTAAAGTATTAAAGAACTTCGACGGTGGTTCGCAAGTCTCGGTAGCTCAGCGGTTAGAGCATTGGACCGAATTTCCAAAGGTCATGGGTTCGATTCCCATCTGAGAATTCACTTGTGTTCATCAGTAAATTTTTTCCAATATTTTTCTATTTAAAGTTCTCCATAGATCACTTTAAATGCAAAATTATTTTAAAGGTAGCCACATCATGCTTAAAAAATATCACTAAAATAAAAATACAATTAAATTACTTAAAATAAGTTATATTTAAATTACAAAATTTAATACATATATTATAATGTCAGATTAAAAGCAATATAATATTAATTGAAATACTTTAATAATGAACCATTTCAACATGTCATACTTTTTTCTAGTATATTTTCTTGTTTAATATTTATCACACAAAAATAGCATTGTAAAATGCAAAAAAAAAAATGTATAATGTCATACTTTTTACACATCTTTTAACAACTCCACATCTTTAACGCGACATTGTCGAAGAGATTATCAAATATTTTATTTTTATATATTACAATTATTTTTAACCGTCTCTGTGGTCTAGTGGTACAACCACCGGTATCAAACCCAGGGGTCCCGGGTTCGATTCCCAGCGGGGATACATATTGTATTCGGTTTGGCTGGTGGTAGGACTTGTTCTAAGTCCGCCTGGCTAGCTACCACCATCTTATCTAAGTCTGACGCCATAACAACAATGTTTTCAGCATTGTTGTGTTCCGGCAGTTAGAGATAAGATAGCTAGTTCCTCAGTGGTTGAGGATTCTGGGAGAGGCTCGCTACCATCTTCAGCCTTATCAATATTTAACATCAGGTATGATGAAGGCTAAGAGTCTACCCTTTGCTTATATATATACTCCATAACTAGTTATCTGTGAAAAGTTAAATAAAAATCTCATTTCATTTTATGTAAAAGGCCTTCCATACGATTTAGTGCTCGTTATTCAGTAAAAAAGTAATTCGGCTATGATACTTTTATTACGGTCTGTTTGACAAATAGAGCTGTTATTTTAGGCCATTTCACCGGATGGGAGAATTTTTAGATATATTTTTTCTTTGCTTAGAAAGAAATACTTTCATCAAGAGGAATAAAAATTCTTTGGCTTTTCTCTTTACCAAAGGCTACACGCGAATTCGCCTAAAACTATGAAGCGGGGTTATGGTTCTGGATGATCAGTCAAGACAAAGTCTATGGAGTACTGCTGTCACCTGTGGGGTGGTTCTGCTAAGTATCAGCTAGAGCTTCTGGAATCGATTGAAAACCGTGCCAGGAAACTCATTGGAAACTCAGCATTGGCCGCGACGGAACTTCAGAGCCTCAGTCACCGTCGTCGCAAAGTTGCATGTCTATCGGTCTTTTATAGGATCAGTTTGGAGAGTGTGCTAGAGAACTGCACGACCTTCTTCCTTCAGCCCCTTTCCACTATCGGGGTACCAGACACAGGTTAGCTTACCACCCGTACGTCGTTGACATTCCAACGGTCCGTACCAAGCGCTTTGCTGACACATTTCTTATGCGAACCGCTAAAGAATGGAATGCGCTGCCTGCTCATGTGTTCCCCGATTCCTACAACCTTGGCCTCATCAAGGTGAGAGTGAATAGGCATTTCCTGGGCTAGCATGCAACACCTTAGAACACATCCTGTTTATTTAGCACGATGGTGGTCAAATGCCTGCCCAGTTATTATAAAAAAATAAAAAAGTCATCCCGTGACCACTACCCTTGGAACAGTGTAGAAACGTCGGGAAACGCTAAAACATAGAATAAAAGAAAATCAATAATTCAATGTGTTCATTAACGGTGAAATATAAAGGGCATTCTTAATCCGTAAAAGTTGTTTTATTTGAAAAAATAGGTATTAATTTTAAGTTCCTAGTACATTACTGCAGCGGCCAGCAAAAGAAGTATTGATGGACGAACGTCTAAATGTGGGCCGAGGCGAAGCCAAGGCACACATAAGCAAGTTGCTACGTACAACGCTTTTAAAGTACTTTTTTCAAATAATGCGCGGATATTACTTTCCAAAATCAGACGAACTACAATACTTTTCCCGCGTTAAAGTTTTCATTTGTAGTTTTTTTAAGTGTAAACTTCTTTAGCGGCGTTGTGCACATCAGAGTTTAAAATTTTTGGATTGGGTAAAAAATGTTAAAGTCGCGTCAGGACACGTGACCTGATCGAAATTTCGCAAGACGCAGGGAGAGTAGACCGCCGGCGCGGTGTATGAGAGGAACTCGTAATATCCCCCTCTCTTTATACCGCGCGGCGAAAATGTATGCCTGCTCCTGCTGTTTCGTATAAGCGGCTTTTACTTCTGCCGGCACTCCCGGAGTTGGTTGGCACTCGTTGGTTTTTTTTTCTAAAACAGCTTTCTATTTGCAAGCCAGTTCGAAATTTAAATAAAAACTTTAGTAAGTTACCTCCTTGGTTGCCATATTTCGGAGTAAAAGATCGTTCTATTTTTAAATTACACGACAGATGTGAGTTTACTATGTAATTTATTTGGCCGCTAAACACGATAGATATGGATTTTCATACAACTTTTGCAGGCCGCTGCTCGCATGTATGTAGCCAGTACAGCAATATCGATTTATCTCGAAGAAAGTTGTCAAAATAATGCTCATATTTCCAAGCATGTTTGAGAAACCTATATTTCTTGAAATAATATGAAATAAACAAACTGTTTTGCTCTTTCTAATCGTTATCGAATTGAAAAAGTACATGAAACAGCTGATATAAAACAGAACCTTACAGTCTATAAACACAAAAAACTGAAATTGAACCTAACATAACAGTGATAAAAATCAAATTTGAATTTTCAAGCCTGATTGTCCGTCCTACGTAAATCCCAAATGTTTTGAGCAAATATTCATTGCAAGCAAATCCAGACGGGATTAGAAAATGGGTAGTCCAAGCCATAGGTAGCATTGTTTCATTGAAAACCAGCCACGAACCGCATCTGTTCGTCATTTCGAATGATTTGAGATAACTCTGTGTTGACAATCTTTTGTTATAAATACGTTTGTTTGTTTTCGTATACTTTTGTTTTAGTGCTTCAGATGTTTCGGAGCTTTGATCGGTTCGGCAGGTTGATTATCTAAAAAAAAACACCTAGCAACCTGCCCCCTCATTGTCTAATTTAAAAATTTATCACAATCCTTTTCAAAGGATGATTGTGATAGTGATTTATGGAATTGTGTAACATATAGTCGCAATCCCTTTCGGAACGAATGATGTTTTAAATGACACTTCATTTGACACTTCTCCATACATTTGTAAAATATTTTCGTCTGTCACTTTGCTTAGACAGTTCAAATTCGTACATTCAATACCTTTCAAAACGCGTACCGAACACAATCCCTATCAAATGTCAAATAATGACAGCCTGAAGTATGTAAATATCTTTTAAATGACGAATTGAAAGTTATTGCGATAGATTTTAAAATTAGACGATTACCCCCCAGGTTCGTCGCTGTCATAACTGTCACATTTTCATACTTATAACGCCCACATCAGTGACGAAACTGGAACTGGAGGTCTACTCTCTAAGCACGAAACTCGTAGTTTCGGCCTAAGTTACGGACGTTTCCTACTCCGTATCACCTACGGACAGCTTATTAGTTCAAAGACCCGAACTAAGAATGAATGAGAATACGTTTTGACAGTGTCCCTACTCCCAATGTGTTTGCGCCGTTTGTCCAAAACTAGTACATCCGAAATCAATAGAGAGTAGGCTCCATCCGTAGTTTCGGGTAACTTAAGGACGGGGGCCCGTATCTTAGTTGACGGGCTTAGAGAGTAGGCCTCCTGAACCGAGTTTATAATCAGCCCTAGGATGTCGTAAAGAGGATACACTAAAATACAACAACTTTTTTTAGAATATGGTATTCTGGCGCTGCACCCCGTCCGCTGCCACAGCATGCTTGCTTCGCTCGCTCGCCTTGCTCGGCTCGTTTTAACCCTTTTTAATATAAAATATAAACATGACCTCATCACAATCACACTTTTTAAGTCCTGCAACCCATTTGCTACATTTTTTATGAACAACGAGATGACGACGTAGTCTTCATCATATCTGATGTTAAGTACTGATAAGGCTGAAGATGGAAGCGCACCTCTCTCATCCTCGACCACTGAGGATCTGACTATCTTATCTCAAAAAATGTCAGGCTTAGATAAGATGGTGGTAGCTAGTTAGGCGGACTAACAACAAGTTCTAACACCGAATCTAATATGTACTGGGAATCAAACCCGGGACCTCTGGATCTGGTATCAGCACCCAGAGGTCCCAGGTTCGATTACCAAAAAAAACTGCGATTGTGATGAGGTGGTTCTAGATCACATAGGCGGTTAAATCCTACCCAATTGGCACGCTGTACCCACGTGATGTAGGCCGATTTTAACATTCGCAATTTTATTTTTGTGAAAAATATTGCCGAATTTTATTTAAAAAAAAGCTTTTTCACAACATTATCCCGTGGACTGGTTTACAATTTAGACACACGGCGCTTTGTGGGCGGCTTACCGGATCGGTTGCAAAGGAACCCTTCATAAATTACAATTCACTGACTTATCACGGCGTGTATGCAAATGAGAATATAAAAATGTTAATTTGAGTCCGGTTATGGCCCTGTACTGACCCTGAAATCTCTGGAAACAATGACAAGAGATTTTGTGAAAGCCAAGTTTTTTTGTTGATAACGTTGCGTTGTATGTATAAATTTTGTTTGTTTGTTTGTTGTTTTGCTAGAATTGAATTAAGTACATTATTTTAGTTAAAGCATTTATGAAATTTCGATGGAAATAAATAGGGTTCCCGGGTGATGTACTTTTAACATTGTCATTCTTCTTCTTCTTATCGAGTGAGGATTAGTGGCCACCTCTTGTGTCAGAGTTTATTAAACCGCCTATAATGAAAGACTTGAGAGACTGATCGTATCCGATCACGTTTGTTAAGCAACGCTCGGTCCGGCAAGGTTTCAGATAGGTGACCGTAAAGTGGCATTTCAACTGAGCAGTTCCGCGCTTCGGAGGGCACGTTGAACCGTCGGTCTCGGCTATTGTCATCTGACAATAATAGTTCAGCCAAGTTTTGAGAGACCTTAAAGGCAGCATGGTAAACTCTGACACCAGAGGTGGTCACTAATCCTCATACGATAAGAGAAGATATAGAAGACAAAGAAGAACTTCATAATTTAATCAGATGTGATGATACCTCGCGAGACAGGCTCACTCTATACACACTTTGATAATTTTCGATGGGTAGGGAAATTCTATTGTGTCCCGAAATAATCACACATTCATGTGGGTACCCAAATGTTGATCAGTCAAATAATTATCGAACATCTCCTTACATCTCCTGTTAACACAACTAACCAATTATAATCAATCTCGTGACCATCTATCATCCGAGCTCTGTGGGTCTACTACAAAAATAAATCCGTGAAAATCGGTTGGTTTTCCGATTTCGATTTTCACAGGTTGGATTGCACCAACCTCAATTATATTTTTTATCATTATCAGATCTTTCATCATTGCAGGCCATCGTAGTGAATGGTGGACAGGAAGAATGGGCCATTACACGGGCATAGTGCGTATTGTTTGTTGTTAAAACAACTGCAAATGCAGCTGGAACCTACGGATTAACGTGCCTTCTGAAATACGGAAGAGGATTCAAAATAATAATAGTTTGTTCACTTATCCCATGACCCAACATTGCGAAAGTTGCGTATCCGACGAGTGAGGATTAAAATAGGAAAATTTAATAATTAGGAAAAATAATTAAATTAGGAAAATTCCATACCATCACACCTATTATATAGCCCACGCTAAGTTCCAGGAACTTGTGTTATGGATACTAGATAAACATACTTATATACTTTTTTTGTAAATACATACATAATATACATATTAAACACCCAGACCAAGACAAATAGACATGTTCATGCACACAAATATTTGTCCCGTCCGGGGATCGAACCCGGGACCTCTGGCGTAGAAGGCGGGTTTAGTACCCCTGCGCCAAACAGGTCGTCTTACATAGTAAGTGTAGTATTACATTGACAACTACGTTTTCTGACAATATAATCTGGCAACATATCATCAATCTTGAGCGAATAATATCAGGAAGCCTACCGTACTTCATACGATAATCGAACTTCACTTTTCGGAGTAATCCTCCTGCTAATTCCGCGCACGTCGTAAATCTGCCGACCGCAGCCGATTATTCGGGCTCAGCAATCTGAGCGAGTTACATCGATTCTGATTCATTGGCACGGATCGGTTACGGTATCATCGTTTTGAGACGTCCCCATTTGTCTACGTCACTTCTTTCGCTTACACTAGGTATTGTGCAAAACGATTTCGTACTCGTATTTTACAAAGGAAACTTTTCAAAACGATTTTTTGTACTCGTATTTTAAAGAGAAATAGTTTCAAACTTTGAAAATGCGTTTTTAAGTGAGTGTCAACAATATTTGCGCGTAGGTACATTTATGAAGTTACTGACGTTTCGAACAAAATATGTACGGACAATTCGTTTGAAATGACACTTTTTAATTATTTTTTTTGGTTTACTAGGAGAAATGTTTTATTGCACCCCTTACACCCAGAAGCAGGGACGATTCGAAATGTTGGACTGACCTGCAGTACGCGGCCCAATAAATGCATAGACCGCGCACTCCATCCCACGGTTCGGTGGGACACCTGCTTTCCGTCCCTTCATCAAGTCCTAATGCTCGATGGGAGGACGGGAGGAGGGAGGGTACTACAAAGTAAAACTACTAGTACTTGCCTTCCGGGCCGCCATTGGTCACGGAAGACCGGACGGCCGTGGCCCGGTTACCCGGGCCCCTTGCGGCTGGAAGATGACTGAGCAAGTTTGGCCATCTTCCCAGACGGTGGAAACCATGTAAGGCTGGCGATGGCACACCTACCATCACCAACGTGTTTTCCCTAGGGAATGAGTCGCCTCCTTCCTCTCAGCCGCTTTCGGCGAAGAATGACCGCATGAACTTCCTGCTTGCGAGCCCTCTCCGCTGTCTCCTTCTGGAGGACAACATCCTCGCAGAAGGAGACTACCGCTTGCCATGATCTGCCACTACCCAGCATCTTAATGACGATGCTACGGAAAATTAAAAAAAAAAATACTATGGAAACATAAAATCTTAATTTAAATATGTTATACAGTGGGCGTTTTAATCCGTAACAGTTGTTTTTTACATACATTTTTTCATTAAATGCAATCAGAGAATAAAAACGGACACGCAATTATGGCGACCAAAAACAGAGGGTTAAAAAATCACCTACTGCAAAACGTAATTGAATGCGTGAGGTTTATGAGACATTCATTTTGGGACCCATCGCATTGGCGTGTTAGTGACACTGTAATGTTTGTGATTTGCAGGACAAGTCGGGATAAAATATATAAGTTGAGAGAACGTCACACTTTACCTGATTCCAAGAGATATAATATATATATATAATTCTGCCGTGTGGTGACGGCCTAAGAATACAAGTGTCACCACTCCCTTACATGCCTGGAATGTCGTAAGAGTCGATTAAGACGCATTGAACGCCACAATAGCTAGATACATATATATATATATATATATATATATATATATATATATATATATATATATATATATATATATATATATATATATATATATTACATTATATAGAAAATGGTACCCAGTAGCAGGACCAACACAAATTGTTGTTCATCATCACACATACCCGGGCTCATTGATTAGTAGCAGGTATTATTATTATTAGGTCTGCTAATAATGGACAAGATGTAGTTATGATACTAAAAATGTCAATATGCCAACTACAAATAATTATCGCTTGATTTTTTATGACTTATTAACATAATATTGGACCTTGTTTTTGAGCTAATAATGTCACAGAACGGAACGAACGTCATAAATTTATCGTGGTCGTTTTTTAATTTTTAATTTAACCAAATAGGAAATAAATAGGATTTCCTATAATTATAATTTCTTCTTTTGCAGTTTATGTAAGGCCCCGTCTCCTTTTGGAATTTCTTATAATTGCTTGCTTATCAAAGGGAGAATGTTTTATTTGTATGATCATAGTCATCCTTTTAAAAGGGGCGGTAATTTTTTTGGTCCGTGCAAAAATCTGGAATGGACCAGCAATGTTCGCGAAATTTCTCGCAGCAAATTATTAATATCGAGCGTTAACGCTGATAGCGAAACGGTTCAGCAGTTTTATTATAGTTAGTAGTAGTAGCACTATGTACAGTTAACAACAGCTTGTACAGCTTTACACTTTGACCTTGAGAGCGCCCTTACGTCGCTCGTATTAGCGGCGGTTTTCGTAGTGCAAATGTAAAGGCGTACTTGCTGCTGACTGTACTTACGCAAAAGTGTGCTATTATAATTATAACATTGATCTGATTTCGCAATAAGTGTAAGTTACGAACATCTAGCACCCGGACAAAGGAAAAACGGTAACTTGGTACAAAATCTATATATAAAACTCTTTTCCCTACTTAGTAATTTTATGTTTAGGCTTACCATCATATTGTACAATCGGGGAACTGCTCGGTTGACCAGTAGATTTTTTTTGGGAAATGTTTTCTCGGAAAGTACTAAGGTTAATGATGTATTGTTCAAAAAATCTACTGGTGAAACGGGAAGTTCCCGGTCTGTACCATTTGACACAAGTGTTTTAGCTACTAAGTTTGGAATCATAATAATGTATAACATAGTCCGTGCGAAATAGCTGTGCATAAAATGTCATTCACCTCTCTTGTACCATGAATTCTCAAAACTTAACGACTGCTATCGTTCTCCATTCTCAACTGTCGCTAACAAAACATCGTTCGTGTTTTGTAGTAACTGGGTATTGTAACACCCAGTTTTGTTACACAATGGCACATTGGCAAACAATGGTATGTGACAGTGGCTCACCACTACTGATGTCACGGCTACGCCTCTAAGTTTTGAGAATTCTTGGTACAAGACAGGTGAATGTCATTTTATGCACAGCTATTTAGTGGTGCTGACTTATAAAGAATATGTAATTTAAGATCATATTCAAGTGCATCTGTTAAAAAATAGCTGGTGTGTGTATAAACACACATTCGGCAATTCCAGCGAGCCTCCGCTAAATGAATGGCGATATCTTCTGGAATGGAAACAGCATCCCGGAAAAAGCCACTACGGGGAAATACAAATGTGTTTTCCGAGTTTATAGCCACAGTCTACGCGAATGGAGTAAAATGTGTAGATTGAATCGCATTCGGAATTATACTTATATGATACAGATTCATTTTTGGGTTTATTTTTATGACAATTACAGCAGTTGAATGGCAATTATGAGTGTGCAATTACTCACCTAGTGTGAGATTGCAAATTTCGAAACGTTACCATCGCGTAAGAGCAAAATTATGACAGATAGATTAATAAAATACGAATAGGATTGAGAATCACACTCTTAACGCAAACGCGATAGTTACGTTTGGTCATCAAACTCACACTAGGCCCACTGGATCCATGTCTAAAAGTATATTTTTCTATATTCTTTCAGGTCCTTATATTTTTGGATATCGCTGTTGTTCCTGATTTCTATAACACCATATTCACAATTCAATATCTGACAGTCTCGACATTCAATTAAATATTAAAAAAATAACGCATTTCTGAGTAATATCTCTACTGTGGCTGTAGGCCTACGCTAATCTCTTAACTCTCGGTACAGAAACAATAAAACGTTACGTTGCAATCACACGTGGAAATATTTGGCACTTCCCAGAGGAAAAAGTGAGGATATCATCAGCTCGTTAACTTAAAATATCGCGTGACCGCTTTTTATTAACAGAAAGTTCTGTGAATCGATTTGTCTGTCCTCTCCTGACAAGAGGAATGTCCGCAAGAAACTATAATAAACCAGCTGACCCGGCGAACTTCGTACCGCCCAGCAGCGCCACTTATTGGGTCCAATTGTGTTTTTTTAAACCATTCAGAAAATATACACATATCTAAAGAGTCTAGGGATCGAGTAAGGTTTAGAAAATGAGTTCCCTGGTTGTTAAAATGAGTTCCCTGGTTGTTTAGTTTTTGACATACAATGTATTTTGATAATAATTGATTGATATTGATTCTATTTATGTAATTCCTTCTGACATGCTGCGATTGTACTTTATTCACAGATGATTTTGACATTTATTATGGACATTATTGTATTTTAATATTTCTTTATTCCATATTTTTTTTGACATACTGCGATTATTTCTTAGTTTTTAGATGATTTTGACATTTATATTTTAATATCTTTCCCTAAGCAATAATTCTCTTTGACATGCTGCGATGGTACTTAATATAGTTCATAGACGATTTTGACATTTGTATTCTTATGTTTCTTTGTTGTATTCTTTAATATTATTATTTTTTGACATAGTTCTCAAGATACCCCTTTGACAAATAGTATTGTGTAAATTTTGTACCTATATAACATTGTGTTTTTTTATATATATAATCTGCAATTTTAATTTATTTTGGATTGTTACTATAATTCTACGTATAATAATGAACTTATCCTAACTTGCTGGCGTTTTGGGCAAACTGTAAGCCAGTAAGTACACTGTTTTAATAAATAAATAAATAAATAAATAGAGTATCGACGCTATAGAGGATTATTATTAAATTGTTTTTGGATCGTTAATGATTATTTTTTGTATACTTCACTGTTTTAATGAAAGAGTTAAAGTAAAAAGTCAGTCTGAAAGACTACATTTGGTAATATTAATTGGATATTTGATGATCGTTAAAAAGTACTTTCATCTATAGACATTTTTGATCTGTATACATACACAACCAAATCGGTCCAGCGGTTTAGGAGGAGTTGAGAAACACACGCACATACAGAAGAACTATATATATGATGCACTTTCGCTTGCTTTGCTCTCATATGGGCCTGAGCCCAGCAGGAAACAGCAAGGTCCTGAGATTTGAAAAATGCATATGAACAGAAGAACATCGTTTCATACTCCCATGTCCTCTCCTCCTAAACTGAAACAATTTCTTTATCATTTAAAAAATAGATGTGATACTTTAAATAAGCTATTAAAATGGCCAGATTTTTGTTGGGTTCAGATATCCTGGCAAAAAATGACAACATTAGAAAAGAGAAACATGGAAACGTAGCTTTTCTTTAGTTTTTCACGAATAAAATAATTAAATTGATCAAATTATGATTGAGAAAACCTTAGTAATAGTTAATAACTATTCTTTGGTACTACGAAACAATAATAGAAATTTCTCAATTCTCTCGTCCTTGCTGTTTCCTCTTAATATAAAGCATAGGCACTATTAAAACACTGATGTTAATTCCGCCAATATTCCGGAATCAGCAGCGTTGCTTCATCGTTCATGTATATTTGGCCCAAATACTCGTACATGAGCTGTTTGCTTTGACGCCACTATTTGCATATAAACTGAATGAAAATATGTGTGTAATATTTTCAGCTTTTGAATAACGGTAATGAGAAAAAAATGGGTCATATTTTGTAAGCTTACTGCTGATATAATTACAAGTTTTTGCTGTTTGTTTTCAATTAACGTGGTTAGTGATGTTTTAACAACGTCACTTAAATTTTTGTATGTAAGTAAATAAATAAACAATAAAGTTAAATATATCAGATACCATCACAAATATTTACTTTCTTCTTTAATTATTTGCTTAAAATCATTTTTCAGATATCAGAATAAAGGTAGGTAATAAAAATACTCAGTTCAAAATAACTGAAATATTTAATATTAGCGGCCGCTCAAGGTTTCACCCGCGTGTTTCCCATTCCCGTGGGAATATCGGTATAAAAAGTATCCTATGTTCATAACTAGGCTATCTATTATCTGTGTACCATATTTCATTCAAATCCGTTCATTAGTTTCGGAGGTTATTCAATGCAAACAAACAAACAATCAAATACCTAAAATATTTTTTCGAGCCTCTTAGTCGACTCTTACGACATCCCAGGCTTGTAAGGGAATGGTGACATGTGTATTCTTAGGCTGTCACCACACGGCACATATATATTATGTTTTGATAATTACTATGTTTATTTTTTATTTCTATACCGTTTATGGTAAAAGCATGCAAAGCATATATTATTACAAATGAACATATTTGTAACACAAAGTTTGAACAAATAAATTATCTTTATCTTTAAAACACGACATCATAAGTTGTCCCAAGGGGGATCGAAGCGACTACCTGCGGCACAGCAACCACGCTGAAACGAAGAAATGTGGAAAAACACAAAATACCTCCGAAAACACTAAGTGCATGTTTATAATTTTTTTAGTTTTTTCATTGTCAATGCTATTTTTCTACTTATGATAAGTTTTTAATAACTTGTGAACCGAGTCGATTATTCAAAAAACTTTCTAACAAAAATGTATCATAATTCATAACAACATGCAAGTTAGCTTAGTCTTCAGTTAAATACAAGCCTTACATTTAAAATCATAACAGAATATCGCCCTTTTAAAATCTTACAGCTACATTTTGCAGCCTGCAACTTGCATTTTATCCGCATTTCGAAGTGGCACGTTTCACTCAACACATCTTAATGCTATATTTTAAAGTGCTGCAATCCTTCTGAAGAGAAATAAATAACCGAAGAGTTTTAAAGATGTTAAATGTCGAAAATGGACTGTTGGAACATAATGTCTTTAGTGATACTATGAATAGACATTACATGACTGACTGTTTGTCATATTTACACGTACTTGACTTAATGTTTGTCTTTCTTAAGATGGATGAAAAATACAAAAACCAACCCACCAATTTATTTATCATATTGAACCCACAAAGTCTTATCTTCTAATTAAGTTACTCTGCATCAACACATAAGAAAAAATATGAAAATAATATAATTTATGGAAAACTGACACTTTCAAAACTAAAAAATATTTTGATACTTTTGGTAAAAAAGACGGGCTTATGGTAGATAATTGCGGTACACCTTTAGACAAAAAGGTTATTCAATCAACAAGATCGCCACGTGTTGAAAAAATTCAACGCGTCTTTGTCGATGAAAAACCCCTTATCTATACTAAAAGTTTACATCAAAATCTTTAAATCGCATTTTGATATCAAGTTTCTGTATCGTGTGCTTACATGAGGCTGAAACATTGCACGCTATGTCTAACAAGCCACCACTTTTTTGATAACACTCGGCTGTTTAATGCGTCAAGCATATCCAAGCGGTTTTAAGATTTATTTATCAAGATTGAAGAAGTATTTTTTCATTTATTTAAGGACAACCAACAAGATGTCCACCACTACGAACAAAGATAAAGTTGCAACTTAATCTAGGTACAGTGTCGCATTTATTAAAGTTTGCCACGGCATGCAATACAAAGAGAAAAGTCTGTTTTAAACTTAAAATAATACTTATCCAAAATTTATAAAGTATAAGATTGGTCAGAATGTGCATTAAATAAACTTCTCTTTTTACAAGTTTGTTTTAATTTTTAATATATCCGTTTTGAATTTGTGTAACTTATGATGAAAAACATTTTACGGCCGAAAGGTGAGGTATCATAATAAAGTAGATAGCAATTTCGTCCGCGTGGACATTGGAGATTTTCATCCCTAGTTTCTCCCCATTTTTGCAATAAAAGGTTAGTCAGGTTAGTTAGGTTACTCTGCAATAAAAATCGTGGAAGTGGCTGGTTCATGCATTACCTTGTAAACGTGTGTTGCCAGTGAGGCTCGGACTGACACCTACTGATTGATTTATCATTTTTGAGAGCGGAATCAAGAAACGAAGTATTTATAATATGTCTTGCCTCTGTCACACTTAAATTTTTTCACAAGTACCCCTGTCTCACTTGCCCTAGTCTCACTTGCCCTAGTCTCACTTGCCCTAGTCTCACTTGCCCTTGTCTCACTTGCCCTAGTCTCACTTGCCCTAGTCTCACTTGCCCTAGTCTCACTTGCCCTTGTCTCACTTGCCCTTGTCTCACTTGCCCTTGTATCACTTGCCCTTGTCTCACTTGCCCTAGTCTCACTTGCCCTAGTCTCACTTGCCCTTGTCTCACTTGCCCTTGTCTCACTTGCCCTTGTCTCACTTGCCCTAGTCTCACTTGCCCTTGTCTCACTTGCCCTTGTCTCACTTGCCCTAGTCTCACTTGCCCTAGTCTCACTTGCCCTAGTCTCACTTGCCCTAGTCTCACTTGCCCTAGTCTCACTTGCCCTTGTCTCACTTGCCCTTGTCTCACTTGCCCTTGTCTCACTTGCCCTAGTCTCACTTGCCCTAGTCTCACTTGCCCTAGTCTCACTTGCCCTTGTCTCACTTGCCCTTGTCTCACTTGCCCTAGTCTCACTTGCCCTAGTCTCACTTGCCCTAGTCTCACTTGCCCTTGTCTCACTTGCCCTTGTCTCACTTGCCCTAGTCTCACTTGCCCTAGTCTCACTTGCCCTAGTCTCACTTGCCCTAGTCTCACTTGCCCTTGTCTCACTTGCCCTTGTCTCACTTGCCCTAGTCTCACTTGCCCTAGTCTCACTTGCCCTAGTCTCACTTGCCCTAGTCTCACTTGCCCTTGTCTCACTTGCCCTTGTCTCACTTGCCCTAGTCTCACTTGCCCTAGTCTCACTTGCCCTAGTCTCACTTGCCCTTGTCTCACTTGCCCTTGTCTCACTTGCCCTAGTCTCACTTGCCCTTGTCTCACTTGCCCTAGTCTCACTTGCCCTTGTCTCACTTGCCCTTGTCTCACTTGCCCTAGTCTCACTTGCCCTTGTCTCACTTGCCCTTGTCTCACTTGCCCTTGTCTCACTTGCCCTAGTCTCACTTGCCATAGTCTCACTTGCCCTTGTCTCACTTGCCCTTGTCTCACTTGCCCTTGTCTCACTTGCCCTAGTCTCACTTGCCCTTGTCTCACTTCCCCCTAACTCACTTGCCTCTATCTTACTGGATCCTGTCAACTTCTCCATGGCTCATAGCCCTTATCCCATTAGGCACTAACTACGCCATCACAGTGCACTGGTGATATACAACGTAACTGTATATTTTTGTATAGATAAAACTAAAAAGTCGCGGTAAAAACAACTGTTTCGTACATTTCAGCTGAGTTCAAATAAAGTTTTATATGAAACACCTGCTAATTTTGGGGATACAGGAATGCTCCCACACAAAAAGTGGTTCGTTATGATATGTCCTAGAAATGGTCTTGAGTAATCATAAAATAATAATGTTGTATACCTAATAGGACCTCGTATGTTTCCACACGGCTATCGACGATGACGAGATCCTTCGTCGATCAACTTATAATCAAACATTGATAGCGTCTGCCATGTAAATTCCACTGAAATTACCGAATAATAGCAACAGCCTTCACTTTGAAGTGCATCAAGGAGATTATCATTCTAAACGATGCAGGAAGGTTATTGGATATTTAAGTATTATTACTTGAAAGATAAGAATTTTAGGTCCAAGAAAATAAAGTGCAAACTTTATATAAAGTGCAAAGATTAACAGCCGAGTTCAGCAACTGATTAACCGTCCGAAAAAGGCTAAACATTACATATAATGTCACTGCATTTCAATCGTTTGTTTGAAGTTTTATGGTACAGAATGATGTTTTAAACCATGATTATCTAATCGACGATTGCTGACACCCGTACGTCGTTGACATTCCAGCGATCCGTACCAAGCGCTTTGCTGATGAATTTCTATTACGAACTCATGTGTTTCCCGATTCCAACATCCTAAGTCTCTTCAAGGCGAGAGTGAATAGGCATTTCTTGAGCAAGCATGTTACACCTTAGACCACATCCTGTTTACTATTGATGCACGATGGTGTGGTGGTCAAATGCATGCCCAGTTACTTGTAAAAAAATCGGATATAATGCAAACGGTGATAAAAATACCTGAGGAAAAAGGCATTCTCTACGACCCCTACACGTCGCGTCGTGTAGAGATAGATAGTCCTTGCTTTATAATACGTGTAGAATATTTTAATTCGAACTTCAATTTAATTTAATTTTTCCGTCCACATCTAGTCGTAACATACTGACAGTACAGGGCGTGAAATTTAATTCACTTTGTTGAAAGCCCTCGAGACCTCTTAGGCCTTAGCTGGCTCCAAGACAGACCATACAAAAAGTCGTTAGACAACATCTTCATCGATCTTCAATGTAATAAATTCATCCGTCCACATGTCTTGTCGTAACATACGATACCAGTCCACACGAGTCGCTATTATGACTGTACAGGGCGTGAAATATAATTCACTTTGTTGAAAGCTCTCTGAGACCTCTTAGACCTCAGCTGGCTCAAAGATTTATCCATATTAAAAAGTCGCAAGAGAACATCTTTACCGATCTTCAATGTAATTAAATTCATCCGTCCACACGTCTAGTCGTAACATACAATACCAGTCCACACGAGTCGCTATTATGACTGTAGAGGGCGTGAAATATAATTCACTTTGTTGAAAGCCCTCGAGACCTCTTAGGTCTCAGCTGGCTGCAAGACGTTTTCTCTGCCCGTCGCGCTAAAAAGCACATAAGCCGATTGTTAGGCGAAACTCAAGTTACGAGAGCGCCTCGAGTACTGCACGGGAATTATTGTTCAAATTGTTGCGTATTAACACCTCTGTCTTGCATTTTGAATGCGAGACTTGACTGTGTGTAATGTAAAGCTGTAGAATTAGATGTAAGAAATTAGTTAGGAATGTTGTGAGGCGAATTTTAATTAATATATTCTGCAGCTTTTAACTAGTTGGTGCTTACTCATCCTGCTACTCCTTGGTAACCAGAAGTTCGATTGACTTTATTGAAGAATGGCTTTATCAAATTGTTCTCACCTTAACATTTATTTGATAAATTATGATAAAATGCAGCACCGAAAGAATAGTGGTGGAACCAGCGGGCCTGCCATCATCTATTAGAAGCCATCATGTCTTAAGAACATTTTGTTTGCGTTTTGTTTTAATTTGAGGTGACGCATTTTGACACACTCCACACTTTGGTGGCGAAGATTGAGCGAAGACGTCACAAAACTTCCGTAAAAAAACAAGCTTACTTTAAGGATGCGTAGTACGAAATAGCATGGTAAGGCAGAAACAACACTGCTCTAAGAGGTGGCGGTACGCCCCCAGGTACATAACGCACATCCCTTCCTGCGCATGGGCACGGCGCTTTGAGAGTTGTGTTCGGGCTTGCGGCGTTATAAAGGGATTTGAATCTTTTGGCCTCGTCACCGGTCCGCCATTTTGATTTTTTTTTTCAAAATCGCGCCGCACGATAATACCCATATAGATGGGGATAGGGAAAAGATTAACAAAACATATTATACAACAGTGTAGCTGTATGCCCTTAGTGTCAGGTTAGTGAGATAATTGGATTTATAGATACAAAGGTGATACTTTAACTCTTGACTCTTTTACGTCTTGACCTTAATGAGGAGCAACTGAACAAGCTTGAGCGTCTTCAAAATTTCTGTATTAGGGTCATATTTGGACTTCGCAAATATGATCATGTCACTGATTTTCGCACCAAGCTCAAGTGGTTGCCGATTCGCCTTCGCCGGAATGCACACATTGTTTCCCTTCTGTACAACATTTTGTTCCATCCTCTTTCACCGCATTACCTAAAGGAGCGCTTCAGTTTCCTGCGTGACACTCATTCTCGAGTTTTGAGATCGTCAGAGAACATGACGTTAGAGATACCCAGGCACTCCACTAAATTCCTAGACAATGTCTTCGCAGTACAAGCTGCCCGCTGTGAAATTCTTTACCGGTGGACATAAAACGTAGACAATCCTCAGAAGTTTTAAACGGCTCGTCAAAAATCACTACCTGTCACTCACATCATAGGGCTTCAATACTTTGTCCGTTCGTTACATAGTATTATATAATTATTTAATGGTATTTATTATTTAAGTATGTTGATTTAAACTATATATACCTATTATGTTGTATGTTTATGTATTGTATTTATAGCGTTTATGCATTATTAAGCGTAAATATTCTGTATGTAGAACATTATAAATTACCCAATTCCACTCAGGTTTTAAACCAGCTCAACTTTATGGTTGCCTGGAAGAAATTGCTTTTTAGCGATAAGGCCGCCAATTGTTCTTCTTTAAAAAAATGCTTTTGTAAACTATCATGGTGTAAAGAATATTTTATCTTTATCTTTATACTTTGGGTCGGCATTTTTCATTTTTAAACGTGAGTGACTTTAGTAAAATAAATAAATCCATTTAATTGCAAGAATATGGTGGTGGTGGTTGTTACAATGTCAAAGATTATAAGAAATACATTCAAGATATAGTCAAGTCATTTATAAAATGTCAAAAGGTAAATAAAACAAAAGTCAGATTTTATCGTTCAAGAACTCGCTAATTGTATAATGCATTTTTTTTAGGAAATTAAATATTTTTTGTCGGAATTTATTCATAGTCAAATTTTAGGGCATTATATATCGTTCCTTTGTCTGTCCCCTGTTAATTTATATAGATATAATCGATCGACGTCATATTGAAAAAAAAAAATACAAAATGGCGTCTCATACTACGGATTTGGACGAGATCAGCCTCCATACAAGTTCAAACCCCTCTGTCAGTAATGTCTATATGCGCATTATGTTTTGCGCACGCTGTTCTCACGTTTTAGAACCTTGAATGCCAAGAACGACCGGGCAAATTAAATATTATATCAGTAAGCTATAGCTGCTTCTTATAACGTCGCAAACGGGGCTTACACAACGCATCTGTGCCGCAAAGCAATGTCACTTGATGTTCCTAATTCTTAGCGTAAAGTTTACCTTTTTTTTCATTATGTATAGGTTAGCGCTTGACCGCTATCTCGCCTGGTGGTAAGCGATAATGCGATAGGATGATTTGTTTTTCTTTCTTATTTATTAAAATACACCCCAAAAGACATACAAACGCTTTGTGAATAAGAAATTGTCTTTATCCTTTGACTTAGACCACCACCAAAGCTGAGGACAGCGTGGAGAGCTCTCAGGCGACTAGTGTATCGCGGGTAGTTCAGATTTACGAGGTTCGATGCTCGACTGAGCTCGACTTAATTCCGAAGGTCGTATCGGTTGCACGCTGTAATTTCCAATTCTGGAGCCAGTAAAGATCAAGTGTGACTCCTTTTTGAGAGGGTAATAATTTGCGTCTTTTGCAGTTAACTTACAGAAGCACAACGATTAAATGAAACCACTCTTGAAGACTTGAAGTATAAAAAGTGGAAGTAAACCTTCTGTAGATCTGGCATCTATTGACGCTTTAAATTAATCAACTTTTCAGCTGAAGGGACCATGGGATACCATAGGCTACCTCATCGCAAAAAAAAACCTTGAACTCTGTGATATAAGAAATAAAAGCATGTATGAAGATTTGGCAAAATATTGACGTTATGATCAGACGTTAATGTAAAGAGCATTTTTTTATTTTTTATTTTTATTTTATTTTATTTTCTTTGGGAAGTTTACAGCAGTATTTACAAATTAGGTAAATAAGCAAGCACTTAAAAGCTAATTACAAACTTCCACAGATAAAAAAAGATATGTACGGAAAAAAGGTAATTCAGTCAAGTCTAAGAACTCACAAAAATAAAATTTATGTTAAATTCTTACAGATTCATATTTTAAGTGCAGACGCTAAGCTAATGGAGTTTAGTATTACGGAGCTAAGCACTAGCTTGGAACTGGATATTCAGACTTCCAACCCTTTATATCACGAAGGAGTTTCAGATTTTAAGTCATCGCCGTTAAAGAGTTTACGTGTAGAATAGCTTGGTAACATTTAGATTAGAGCATTAACTAAGTATACGACAGATCTCATTAATTTGAATTGGGATTTGGCAGAATAATACTTTTTTTTTAATTTTTGCATTTTTCAATGCTATTTTTATACTTATGAAAAATTTTAAATAAAAAATATTGGATTTGGATTGGAAAAAGTCAACTCGGCCACAAGTGAATTCTCAGATGGGACTCGAACCCACGACCTTTGGAAATCAGGTCCGATGCTCTAACCACTGAGCTACCGAGACTTGCGGACCACCATCGAAATTCTCCAATACTTTTATATTTTTAATACGCTGTAAGCCAGCGTTATCACATCAATGCTAGGAATATCCTTGAATTCGAAAGAAATTTTTTTTCAGGGGTTTAACGTACGACGCTTGTTTTTTTTACATTGACAACCTGTTTGGCGCAGGGGTACTAAGCCCGCCTTCTGCGCCAGAGGTCTCGGGTTCGATCCCCGGACAAGACAAATATTTGTGTGCATGAGCATATCTATTTGTCTAGATCTGGGTGTTTAATATGTTGATTAAGTATGTATTTACAAAAAAAAAAGGTAAGTTAAGTTTATCCGTTATCTACGAGTAGTATCCATAACACAAGTTCTTGTTGAAACTTAACGTGGACTAGATAATTGGTGTGTTTGTATGCAAATTATTTATTATCACATTAATACACTTGCTCTTGGCCTCATTCTAAATCGTTAGATCTAAAAAAGAGGTTGAAGATGGAGCTTGCGCTAGAAAAAGCCTATTCACATAAAATTCTTGAAATAGTAACATTTAATTGAATTGAATACCGCTTCTTTGGTCTAGTAGTACATACAACTACCGGTATCAGATGTAGGGTTTCGGTTGTATTCGGTTTGGTTGGTGGTAGGACTTGTTGTAAGTCCGCCTGGCTAGCTACCACCATCTTATCTAAGTCTGACGCCATAACAACAATGTGTACAGCATTGTTGTGTTCCGGCACTTAAAGATAAGATAGTCAGTTCCTCAGTGATTGAGGATTCCGGGAGAGGCTCGCTTCCATCTTCAGCCTTAACATCAAGTATGGATGGAGGCTATTAGTCTCCCCGTTGTTCATAAAAAAAAAAACATATAAATATAATTAGACTAATTAAGTATTGCTTTTGAATCGTCAATAGTTTCCTACCACGCATAAAACGCTAGCTACCTACATTTACCGGTTGTCCGATGTAACTATGCAAGTGTCGAGTGCTTGAATATTCAGTCGATAGTGTGCAGTCCACCTAAGACATAAAAATGAGCAACTATCTTTCAAAATTAATCAATTTTATTATTAATGCAATAACAAAATAACGAAACTAGTGAATCAGAAATAAAATCCATACAAATAAACTAAAATGAAAAGCACCTTTCAGTTGCCGTGTTGACTTGACCCCAAATAAATCGAAAAATTCTAGTACCAATTAGATATTTCGGGTAAATAAATCGCACTAAATTTCCGCAAAAGTTGTTTCACTTCAAGTGCGCGAAGAAACTTAAGATGTGCTTAAAATTAAAAGTACGATTTTAAGAAATGTAAGTAAGTTTGTAACAAAAGTAAAATGGTTGTCAACAAAGCTGTCTCGTCACTTACGTAGACTTCAAAATTAAACATGCGAAAAACGATTCTTTTTATGTTTTTCGCATGTTAAGACTGTTTTCTATTGTAAAAGTGTTTCTGTTTCGAACAAATACATCATTCACTCGCATTAACAAAATTACGTAAAATTCTAAATAGAAAACTGAAAGGTTAATTATCACAAAATTAAATTATCATCAAGTAAATAAATCTGCAGTGTTATGTACACATGCAAACCGGACATGCCCACACATACTCTCTCACACACACAAACACACACACACACATGCGCAATCATTCATACTGCTTACACAAACGCTATCTTTAACTTTAAATACCTATTTTTTTTTATGAAAGGAATTTACAAGATTTTTCTTTTTTAATACACTTAAAGTAATTTTTATCTAAATTGGACTCACATGATCTTGCTCCAAGGGGACCGGCGCTGTTTGCCGTAATACAGGCTTATACCTAGCTCGGCAGCAGATAAATATTCGTATTACCTTGTAAGATGTATGTTAAAATATGAATTGTCAAATTACTTATGTTTAAAAGCAATAAAGAATTTATTTATTTATTTATCATTAAGATAAAAGACAAAGAAATATGCACGTTTATCCGAAGCCGTGTGTACTTGATCGCCTCCCATCGGGTATTTAGCTCAGCTATGCGATGTTGGCGGCGTGAATATTCAATCGATAGTGTGAACCGTGCCTAACAATGTACATTCAACGCATAATTTATGGTAACGAGATGTTTTGTCGAGAAATATTTTTAATACCAGAAGAAAACGCATCTAGAACTACTCTAGAACGCGTCTAGAACTTTAAGTTCTAACTAGATTTCAATACTCTCTTAAGGCGAAATTCATGCGACGTGGATAGAGTACCTATTTGTGTTGCAAAAGGAATGTCTAAGAATATTAACTAACATTATCAAATGGAATCCTGCAGATCTCACTTTGTAAAGCATAAGATTTTGACCTTTCCATCTATCTACATTCTAGAAGCATTCAGCTTGTTTTGAAACATCCGAAATTTAATTGTACTCTTACAAATAAATAAATATGTTTTTTTTTATGATTTTTGAATTTTTGCATTTTTCAATGCCATTTTTATACTTATGATAAACTTTAAATAGAAAAACATTGGAAAAAATTAACTCGGCCACAAGTGAATTCACTTGTGTGTTAATTTTTTCCAATGTTTTTCTATTTATAAATAAATATGTTATTCATTTGTAAGAGGCCTAAGAGGATCCAACCCGTATTGGGCCCGCGGTGGGCCATGGTCTCCTTATCCATCCAAAAGGAAGGCTAGTGGTAGCCCCAACAGTGGGGATATTATGGCTGACGACGAGTAACTTACTTGAGTAGCCCTCGCCCAGCATGAGAAGAGCGGGACCGATTCCGTAGGAGCTCAGCGCTTCCATTTCTGACGGAAGATGTTGATGTTGTCTATGAACAAACAAATAAACATGTTAAATAAGACAACTGTAATGGATTAAATTGTTTGTATAGAAGTCGTACAGGTGGTACGACTTCTATACAAACAAACATTACACAATTATTGGTTCATCATACCTTAATAATACATAAATACATGCGCAACTAACTCGTTTCAGTTAGTTGTTTGCGCGAAATAATTAAAAAATTGTACTTTCATACATGAGCTATATAAATGCGATTGGTCACACACACATACGTAGAATTATTGAAATTATAAGATATTAGTATATTCGTGTTTTATGTATGAATGTACAATTTTTTAATTATTTCGCGCAAACAATTAAATGAAACGAGTTAGTTGCGCATGTATTTATGTATTATTAAGGTATGATGAACCAATAATTGTGTATTGTTTGTTTGTATAGAAGTCGTACCACCTATGTTAAAAAAACCAACATGGCGGCTGTGAGGTGCTATTATTTGAAGTGAAAATAAAATATATTTTTAGACTACTTCAAGATGGGTATCAAAAGAAAGGGCTGATCTTTAGAATTTCAAAAAGGTATATCATGACCAATAAATAGGTATCTCAAAAGATACACATAAAAAATATATAAATTGAAATAACTAAAAAACCCGCCAGCTTCAAATAGCAAGTTTGGCCTTTTTAGTTTATTAAATTTATATTTTTTTTTTGAAGGAAGTTTGTGACGTCTTCGCTCAATCAGCGTCTCTAAAGTGTGAAGTGTGTCAAAATGTGACAACTTCAATGAAATCAAAATGGCAAACAAAATGGTCAAAAGACATGATGATTTCTAATAGATGAGGGCCCGCTGATCGAGTATTCTAGTGAAAATGTGATATTTGCCTGTAGTTTCGCAGATATAAGAGATATGCAGATGGGCCAAAATTAAATATTTTGAAAATACCCACGACGGAATTATCCGTCGGGGGCTGCCATTACTATTATAAATTTCAGCATGAATATAAATAAATCCAATTATTTACGTTACTATAAAACTGCAAAACTATAGTTCATTTAATAGCAGCCCCCGACGGATAATTAAGTCGGGGGTTTTTAAATTATTTTATCCGCCTTTGTCGTCTAGTGGTACAACCACCGGTATCAGACCCAGGGGTCCCGGGCTCGATCTACCGAATACAATATGTACCCCCAGCGGGGGTACATATTGTATTCGGTTTGGTTGGTGGTAGAACTTGTTGTAAGCCCGCCTGGCTAGCTACCACCATCTTATCGAAGCCTGACGCCATAACAACAATGTTTTCAGCATTGTTGTTATTGTTGAGTTTCTAAGCACTGATAGAGAGGTTAGCTTTGGAGTTCCACAAGGAAGCGTGTTAGGGCCGACCTTATTCTTAATCTACATAAATTCGCTCTGTAATATGAAATTTAATGGTGTGCACATTCTTTCCTACGCAGATGACACTGCTGTATTTTTCGAAGGATATTCCTGGGATGATTTGCGTATGAAAGTAGATGCAACACTAAAAAAGATCAATGATTGGCTTGACTGTAATCTGCTTACTCTCAACACAAAAAAAACAAACTACATCTGCTTTACTATAACTGAAAAAACACAGCCTGACGAAAACTTTAGCATAAAGATACACAAATGTGACAAGAATAACACGTGTGCATGTCCTATAATTGATAAAGTCTCGCACACTAAATACCTAGGAGTAGTTATAGATCAAAAATTGACATGGCATAATCAAGTAGAACAGATCTCTAACAGAATTCGAAAATTTGCATGGATATTTAAAACATTAAGGCATGTCCTACCAACCACATGTAATAACTTATCTGGTCAAAATAAAAACAAAAATTTATTAAACATTATTTACACTGCCCTAGTACAGTCTGTCATTACATACTGTATCCCTGTATGGGGAGGTGCATCAAAGATGAAACTCCTAGATCTGGAAAGAACTCAAAGATCCCTCCTAAAAGTGATGTACTTCAAGCGTCGTAGATTCCCAACTCAGGAATTATATCTAATAAGTAAAGTGCTTTCAGTAAGAAAACTTTTTGTATTACAAACAGTATTAAAAAAACACAAATTATTAGATCTTAATGAATTAAAACAAAACAAAAGGAAACAGAGAACACTCATTCGAATAAAACCATATAAAACGGCATTTGCTGGACGCCAATTTAATAAAATATCAACACACTTATACAACAAAATAAATAAATGTCTTAGTATATATACAAAAAATTCACATAGTATAAAAATATGTATAACTGAATGGCTAAAAACTTTAACCTATAGCGAAACAGAAAGTTTATTAAAGTTTATAGTATAATATACACATGCATACACATACTCACACACACACACACAAACACACACACACATATACACACACACACACACACACACACACACACACACACTCAAAAACACATACACAGCAACACACACACATACACACACACGCACACACAAATATTCTTATAAGTCAACAGTAATGTTATAAATTTAGCTTTTAAGTACTTTAGAAATTAAAACTTGAAATATTATAAAGCTATTGTTATGGAAGAGCGGAGCCTTCTGTCACAGATATTTCCATGTCTAAAAGGAGGCTCCAGTGCTAATGTTGTTACAATGTTTCTAGTGCTGAAATAAAAGTTTTTTGATTTTGATTTTGATTTTTTGTTGTGTTCCGGCAGTTCGAGATAAGATAGTTAATTCCTTAGTGGTTGAGGGTTCCGGGAGAGGCTTGCTTCCATCTTCAGCCTTATCAATACTTAACATCATGTATGATGAAGGCGAAATGTGTCCCCGCCATTCATTAAAAAAAAACTTTTCAATTACGTTTTAACCGTCGTGGGTTAAAAAAAAGATATCTTTCGAGTCGATTAGTCACGAGATGACTAGACAATCTGTATTTAAATGAACAAATTTCAATCAACGTTAACTAACTTACTTTACAGCTATATTTACTGACATATTTAAAAGGTTTCTTTAATAATAATAAGAGTTGGGTTTCCTTTTTCAGTGATAAATAGAAATGGCAAAAGCAATCATTCATATCCAAAGTACTGACAGACTGTCAGAACGGAAATTACGTTTTGATTCTGATCAACAACTTATTACGATTTTTGTTCGATGGAAAACTTTTCAGAAAACGCTGAGTAGTAGACTGCAGCATCAGAGGAACAGTTTGAGAGTGAAATCACTCTCCTAGCCACACTTACACGTCAACGACGCCATATTGATGATAGATGGCATTGATTGGGTTGTCATCTCATCGCCTATACAGGGTGTTAAAAAAACCCATAACGAAAACGAAACACCACGTATTCTTCTTATAGTTACTGTCATTTTCTTGTATGGGGCCAAAACTGGGAACCTGGTAGTTTAGAAGTTATTGAGGATCAAAGTCAATATTAATTTTTAAACATTATAGTTTAAAAATTAAAAAAAATCTAAATTCAATATCATTTATTCAGTCTAGGCTGTTACGAGCACTTATGAATGTCTAAGAGGCTACGCCATCGGTTTACAAACCCTACGGCGGGAGACCTTGTAACGAGAAGAACCGGCAAGAAACTCGGCGAGGGCTATTTTTTCTCCCTGTTTTATTTCATAGAGTCGTCAAATTGAAATATCAGTAAGGTCAATTTCCATCACAAAAAGAAAATACTAATTATAATATTACATTTTATGGTTATCCTAACCGTAAACAATTTTCAACTCGCAAGGAAGGACTTACATTAAAACATTTCTAGCATTACAAGGTTACTGTACTGCAAGTTGCGACATACATACAGTCAATAGTAATTTATTTTAGATGAAAATATTTAAGGTTATAAATATTTTATTTAAAGTAATGAAACCGCAATTAGGTATTATCGAAACTGGATCCCGACCGCCTAATCGTACTCTTTTGACACACGCTGACGTTGTTGCACGCGTTTTTTTTGTGTCTAGAAATAACACCCATTTTTTAAAACGAAAAATAAAAGTCATTTCCTAGCAATTATTTTTTAAATATTCTTATTCGATAAGGAGCCCGTGACGCAGTGGTTCGCGCGCTCAGGCTGCGATTGTTGAGGTTAAGCAACTTTCGCAATGGTCGTTCACGGGATGGGTGACCAAAAATATACTATCTCGAGCTCCTCCGTGCTTCGGAAGGCACGTTAAGCCGTTGGTCCCAGCTGCATTGCAGTCGTTAAAACCCACCAATCCGGATTGGGCCCGCGTGGTGGGTCATGGCCCGTTCTTCTTATCCATCCATAAGGAAGGCCATTGCCCCAGCAGTGGGGACATTAAAAATAGCTGATGACGATGACGATTCTTATTCAGTTTGATGTACACTACGTATATATTACGGCTTCGGTATGGATCTTTTAACACCGTGGATATAAGTTTTCGGTTATACCCTGGAGACGTAATTTTGAATCATTCGAAATTCTCAGTCGAATTGAGATTTGCCGACTTTCAATTTGTCACATTTTTTAATCAGTCGTATACGGTGTTGCCGTTTCCTTAAACTCCCTTGACATTATTTCATTTTACACAGAATGTTAAAAACCGGAAAACAACTCTCCATAGTTTCAAAAACCGATACTGAATCGGACTTGAATCACGTGAAACTAAACTTTTTTAAGATGGCTAACTATCCGTCATGCCAATGTCAAAATGAAAATGACATCAAGTGCCAAACGTCAAACTTACTATCGCTTGAATCAAAAAAGAGGAGTTCACACGAGTTCTTTTCTTAATAACAGGTGTTGTGAGACACCATTTTAACTCAATCTACCGTACAATGCTATTTAATATAAAAAATATAATCACTGGACATTGGCGAAATCCAAAAGGCAACCGCCATTACATAAAAAGAAGAATCAAAAAAGAGTGGTCGGACCAGTCGAATTGGAAGTAAAAAAATACGATTTTTAACATCCGCATGCGAATCTTGTGATTCCGTGTGCGATCAGTAATTCGAATGATTCAAAAATATGACCCCTGATCATTGATAAGCGTTTACTATATGCACTGCAATATTAGCAGCTGGCAGATTCTATATTTTTCTTTCACCCCTAGTCCAGCATGGGATATTGATCAAAAATCTAATTTTAATTAGATTTTTTATAAACAAAAAACTAGTAGGTTTTTCAAGGTTTTTTGTCTCAGCCATAATAACACCCACTGCTGGGTATAGGCCTCCCCCAAAAGAGGGGGTTTGCCATAATCGCCACGCTTGGCAGGCGGGTTGGCGATCGCAGTATGGCCAAGTATGTAGGAGACGCTGCTTTTTTTTTTTTTTTTTTTTTTAAATTGCCTTCTCACTGCCAATGGCCACGGGGGACCAGGATAGTATGCACCCCTTAGACCGGCAGTCCGCCCGGCTGTCCGGGCCTCGTCGCGGCTAGAGATGGCCGGGCAAGCGTGGCCATCTCTCAGACTGGTGAGGGGGGACCGTGCGATCCGGGAGACGACCGAAAGGTCGCCTCCCGCATCGCACCACCCCGCTAAAGGGGGACAAGATGCGCGTAGCGCCGTCTCCTTCGCCCCACCCGTCTTCGTCGGAGACGGTCCGCATGAGCGTTCTCCTCGCGTATCCGCTCCGATGCTTCCTTTTGCGAGATGACGTCCTCGCAAAAGGAAACCGCCGCCTGCCAGGATCTGTCGCTGGCCAGCATGGCTCTTGCCACGCTGGGCAGCGAGAGATCCCTTCAGGAGACGCTGCTGCCCATCTCGTGAAGGCTGAGTCCCTTAGTCGCCTTTTACGACACCCACGGGATGAGAAGGGGTAGTGCTATTCTAAGCCGACACTACACAGCTCGCTTGTGTACTCGACTCGTTTCTAGCTGCCGTGGTCACGGGTGACTTAAAAAGATCCATACAATATACCACTCATAGATTAATTATTGGTCTCTGCGTTGCTACAACTACATACCGCCCTCATATATTTAGCTCTTGACCGTTTTACCCTGTCACAACCACCAATGGCACAGTCTGCTGTGACAACGGCATACGGAATCAAAATCCATCCCTAGCAACCGAGTCAGTTGGTTGAAGAAACACGTCAAAATTTGTGGTCAAATTTTGGATCCGTTGTTAGTATGAAGCGCGGTATCTAGTTGTAACAATGATAAGTCTATGATACCACTAAATATCGGGTAATAAACAGTGTACGTGCGCTGAAATCTTAAAAGAAAATTAATTCAATGATCAACGGGCCTACCATCATCATTTAGAAACCATCATGTCAATAAGATCGTTTTGCTTTTATTGAAGTTGTCACATTTTTAAATACTTCACACTTTGGAGGCGATGATTAAGCGAAGACGTCCCAAAACTTCCGTCAAAAAACAAGCTTACTTTATGAGTTTCATAGTACGAAATAACATGGTAAGATTGAAACAATACTGCGCTAAGAGATGGCGGTAGGCCCCCAGTGCGCGAAGAAACTTAAGATGTGTTTATACTAGTAAGTACTAATAGCTCAATGCAATTCAAACGTAACTGTATACGGCGAATAAAATCTCAACTCACATAATCAAAGATTAAGTCTCGCATTTCTAATACATGGATTTCCTTCCATAAACGCAATTACCACGGTAAGTGATTCAGTCTTAAGTGCATTTAATGTAAGTGCAGCGAATAAATGCGAGGCAGTACGATTAAAATAAACGCCGCAAATATAAGGAACGATCGAGACCACATCCCAATGAATGCAAATTCATTAGAGCGGTAAAGCTCCGTCGATGCGGCTCTAACGACCGACGTCGGGGTTCCGTATTCTTTTGAATATTTTATTCGATATTATTTTTTAATTTAGTTATAATATTATAAGTATATGCGAAAGCTGTTTTCATTTACGTTGTATGTGAGTTACCGCTTACTGTTATTATTTTAACCGCCTCTGTGAGCTAGTGGTACAAACACCGGAATCAGACCCAGGGGTCCCGGGTTCGGTTCCCAGCGGGGGTACATATTGTATTCGGTTTGGTTGGTGGTAGGACTTGTAAGTCCGTCTGGCTAGCTACCACCATCTTATCTAAGTCTGACGCCATAACAACAATGTTTTCAGCATTGTTGTGTTCCTGCAGTTTGAGATAAGA
This sequence comes from Chrysoteuchia culmella, assembly GCA_910589605.1. Classification (NCBI taxonomy): domain Eukaryota; kingdom Metazoa; phylum Arthropoda; class Insecta; order Lepidoptera; family Crambidae; genus Chrysoteuchia; species Chrysoteuchia culmella. The sequence continues at coordinate 22,332,798 of OU342649.1, forward strand.
CAGCCAGTTTCTCAGTGGCTGAGGATTCCGGGAGAGGCTCGTTTCCATCTTCAGCCTTACCTATACTTAACATCAGGTATGATGAAGGCTAAGAGTCTCCCGGTCGTTCACAAAAAAAAAATTACACCAATATTTTTGACTTTCAGTATAGTCCTTTTTTAACGGGAAGATGCTAAGCCTTCATAATACTTGATTTAAAGTATTTTTAAGGCTTAAGATGGAAGCTCGTCTCTGCCGAAATCCTCAACTACTGAGAAACTGGCTGTCTTTACTGTAACTGGTGGATTACAACAATGCTGAAAACATTGTTGTTATGGCGTCAGACTTAGTTAAGATGGTGGTAGCTATACAGGCGGATTGTGTGACAACAAGTCCTACCACCAACCAAACTTACTTACCGTCTTATTACAAAAAAAAAATTGGAACTGGTTGAAACCCGGACTAAAAGATCTTGGAGGGTTTTTTTTAGCGAAAACACTGCTGTAAATTTATTATTAAGACTTTCGACAGAACCCCTTATTACTAGATAAGTTTAGCACTTAATGATATTACTAAACAAATTAGAAAAATATGTAAATTTAAAAAAAACTTAAAAGCCCGCCTGCATCAAAAGACAAAGACTGCATGTTATTATATCGAACAAAATATTTTATATTTGCCTTTTATATTTGGTCTTGTTTCCATCTTTTTAGTTGGTTTGTCTTTTAATGAAGGCGGGTTTGTAGTTTTTTAAATTTACATATTTTTATTTATATCTTTTTAGATATTTATCGGCCATGATATACCTTTTTGAAATCCTTAAGATCAGCCCTTCACTTTGATACCCATATTGAAATTTTTTTTTTTTCACTTGAAAGTAGCACCTATGTTTTTTTAACATCACTTACTTTTTGTACACTTGGGCTGTCAAGACAAATCTAACGATATCTTAATATTAAAAATCCGTTCAGCCGTATGAGAGATAAGAGGTAATAAAGAATATTACATATGAACATACAAACATACAAGATACGCGCGAAAAACATAACCCTTCCTTTGCAGTCGGGTAAATGAAACGGAACCCTGTAACGTTACTTTGTCTATTAATGCGTTTTAATGGCCTGCGGAATCCTGATTCCAATTAAAATGCAAATTGGTACTATCGTGGTTCGTCTTACGTTAGTTTTCCATAGTGATGTACCACAGTCAGTATTCTTATGACTTAATTATCTATACTTTGTACGAACATCGTAAAAAGAAAACATTATTTTAATAACTTATATCTACATTGCATTGATTTGATTTCATTTTCCTAATAAAAGCTTATTTGAAAGCTTGTGTACAGTGTACATAACAGTACAAATAGTACAGTGACCATGGAAAAGTATTGAAACGTCGGAAAAAAATCACAACGGCGAAGCAAAGGCGAACTTCGTACCGCCTCAGAATTATTAAATGTTGTCTATATTCTATCCCTTATACCTTAGAAGGGCTGCTTTAGCCCAGTATTTTTTATAGTTTAGCTTGGCTCCACATCAGGTGTACCAGACATTCGATATTTGTACGTCAATAGAAAATGCTTATTACGCTCAACAACTTTTCCTAAGTTGCTATTTTAATATATATCATGATTTGGCTGGACTGCTATGGTTCCACATCAGGGACTTTCGAACTTCATTTTTTTCTTTCATAAGAACCTTCTCCTGACAATAATAAACACAACAAATAAAGACCACGCGAAATTATTTCAACCGTTCACAGGGATGCGATGACCAAAATGATATAAGAGTTCTTTGATTTAATTGTTATTTTATTTTTTTATTATTAACAAAAGAGAAAACTAAAGACTCTACTGGCAGTTCACAACTGACCACGGCAGCTGTAAAGGTGCCGAAACGTCGGGAAAATAAAAAAACCCCCTAAAATACCTAAAAATACGGACAATTACAACTTAGTTCGTGGAAATATAGCGCGTTTGATATCCGTAAAAGTTGTTTTATTTCAATGAACAGTGCGCGCCAAAACATAAGATGTACGTATAAGAGTTCTTTTTTATGATGATACGGTCTTACATTTTGCTGATCGATAACAGCTCCTTAGTACTCAGTCCCAGCACTAATCACAAACTTATTGGACGAAAACTTTCGCAAAGATGAGTGTTATGAATAAAACATTACGTTCAGAGACATCTTAAGATTTTAATATTGAAGATTATAATGATCCATAGCGAGACGGTGGCGTTCTCTTCGATTTTATGTTATAACTAGCGGCTGCCTACGGTTCCACCCGCGCCCGCGTTGTTCTCGTTCCCGTGGGAATAATCTTATCGTCGTCTCAGGCATATAACACCCACTGCTGGGTATAGGCCTCCCCCAAAAGGGGGGGTTTGCCATAATCGCCACGCTTGGCAGGCGGGTTGGCGATCGCAGTATGGCCAAGTATATACGAAACGCTGCTGCCCGTCTCCTGAAGGCTGAGTCCCTTAGTCGAATTTAACGACACCAACGAGATGAGAAGGGGTTAGGGCTAATCTAAGCTGACACTACACAGATAATATATAATAATCTTATACCTCTATACAAACCTTGTTTTGACAATGGCGAATACAACAGAAAAATAATGATCTAATTTTGTGCAGTCGATCGGAGGTTATGCGCTTACATACATTTCAGTGATTCTTTTTATTTTCCCGTTTTAGGTTCCCGTTCTCGAGGGAATATGGGGATAAAAGTATTTCGGAGCATATTCAATGCAAACAAACAAACAAACAATCAAATTTTTCCTCTTTATAATATTAGTATAGATAGATTCTCAATTACGTAACTTCACATTGACCCTACTATAATAATATATAAATGTGAAATTATGTCAGTTTCTTTGTATGTTTGTTACTCTTTCACGCATCCTCACAGATAGAGGATAGCCTGGACTAGAACATAGGGTACTTCTTATCCCGATATTCGGTCGCCAGTTATAGTATAATGTAATGATCCTCAGTGACAGTGGTGTTCTCTTTGATTTTATATTATAATTCTCAATTACGTTATGAGGTACAGTCATCTTCACATTGATTATAGTACCTATAATGTAAGAAATGAAAGCAGTAATCGAAAATGAAATGGAATTATTTGATAAATATTAAACAAGAAAATATACTAGAAAAAAGGAACTTGTCTCATGTCGCCTTGACGGGATTCAAACCCGCATCCTTGGGAGGAATATCCTATATCGAGGATATTCCTCTCATTGATGAAACGATGGTGGCCAACACCGTAGAAAGATGAATACTAGAAAAATTCGACGTATCTTCATAGGTCTCTGTAGCATAATTGGGCCGGACTCCCAAGGATGTGGGTTCGAATCCCGTCAGGGCGACATGAGATAAGTTGCTTTTTTCAAGTATATTTTCTTGTTTAATATTTATCACAATAAAAATAGCATTGTAAAATGCAAAATTAAAAAGTTATAAATGGAATCATTTGTTTGAAATTGTACTTGTGGATCGTGTTTGGTGCACTTGTGGAGGCCTACGTCCAGCAGTGATTATGATGATGATGATACATTACGATAGTCTGGAATGATATTGTGGTGTTGCTTTATTTATTTATTTATTTATACTTTATTGTACACACAGAACATAGAATGATAAAAAACAAACAAAGAGAAACATACAATTGGCGGCCTCATCATTAAAAGCGATTTCTTCCAGGCAACCTTAGGATGGACAGGATAAGAGAATAGAGTATGATGAGGGTAAGCTACAGGTGTACAGGGCGTAATGAAAACCAATATACTAAATCCAAATACATAAACAAATACATTTATAAGCATAAATACTATATACCTAACAATAAACTTACATAATACTTAATATAAATATATAATTAACCTAAAATATGGATAGGATATAACTCACAGCTTAGATCAGCAACATATCTAAATGGTGAGGTAGTGCTCTTTGACGGGTTTTTTAAATATACTAACTGTTTGAGCAGCTCTTATTGACATCGGCAATACATTCCAGAGCTGGACAGCCTGCACTGTAAAGGATTGGCCGTAAAACTTAGTGGACTGCACCGGTGTTACCAGTCGCAAGTTCTCTGATGATCTCAAGGAACGGGAATGGGAGCTTTAGGTCAGTTAATATTATAATACATGATATGATCTCATTAGTTAAACTTAGAAGTCAGGCATTTGTAAAATGTTACGCTGGATGTCTCTATTCTAAGTATTCAGCGAAAGAGTATGATTAGAAAAGTAAGTTTAACACATATAAAGATCGTGGTGCACAGTACAGTTTTATATTTTATTTTTATTTATTAGTTCACCAACGACTGATATAGGTACTAATACATGCTTAGGTTACTATAATACTAATGTAAATGCTAAGTATTAAGCCAATTAAAGGTAAACACCACATTTAAAAAAAGAGTGAGTGTCAACAAAATTCAGATAGGCGTACCACTAAAAAATAACGTTGAAACAGATTATTTAATTTTTCAGACGATTTAATCCTTAAGCAAAACCAGTAAACTCCTCCGGTATGTACTCAGTGATATGCTGGCACGATGCACGAAATTCACATTTAGTTTCATGTTTTTTTTTATATATTTCAGTCACCCTATTTACTGATTTAATGCAGCCATCCTAACGCATAAAGCAACATAAATAATAAATAAATAATTGCATACAAACATTCCAATTATTAACTTGTGTTACGGATAGTAGCTAACCGATAAACATTATATTAAACACCCAAACCCAGAGAAATAGACATGTTAATGCACACAAATATTTGTTGTCTTGTCCGGGGATCAAACCCGGGACCTCTGGCGCAGAAGGCGGGTAAACTACCCCTGCGCCAAACAGGTCGTTGAAGGTCGTTCAATATTTCAGTTACTCGATTTAATGATTCAATGCAGCCATCATGACGCATAAAGCTGCATGAAAGTTAGTAAAAAGGGTTGTTAGAGACTTTCTTTTCTTTTCTATTTTACATTGTAACAGCAGAGGTCCTCGCCCTGAGCTAGACGAAATGTCATGGCATTTGACGTCTAGCTTCTACTTTATTACTTGTCTGCCCTCCACCATCGGTTTATAGTTTCGTTAAACCTTGTTCGTTGTATGTAAAATAACAGTTTTTAACTATAAAGTTTTTGAGGCATTCGTGTCAAAATAAAGTTTTGTGGATTTTTTATATTTGATGTAGTTCATTGGTTTATTGACGACCTGTTTGGTGGCGCAGGGGTACTAACCCCACCTTCTGCGCTAGGGGTCCCGGGTTCGATCCCCGGACAAGACAAATATTTGTGTGCATGAACATGTCTATTTGTCTTGGTCTGGGTGTTTAATATGTATATTATGTATGTATTTACAAAAAAAAAGTATATAAGTATGTTTATCCGTTATCTAGTATCCATAACACAAGTTCTTGATGATACTTAACGTGGGCTAGATAATTGGTGTGATTTGTATGGAAATATTTATTTATTATTATTTATTATTGATAAACTGATCACAGTTTCTTTAAAAGTTCACTTTGCTATTAAAGTGTTTTCATTATTGTTTTATTTATTGTAGGCAATGCAAAGAGCCTCTAGCCATTGTTTCCGGACAACATCTTACACCTGGGGCCTACCGCTATCTCTTAGAGCATTATTGTTACTATTTTACCATGCTATTTTGTACTACGAGTCTCTTAAAGTAAGATTGTTTTCTGACGGATGTTTTGTGGCGTCTTCGCTCAATCATCATCGCCAAAGTGTGATGTGTGTCAAAATGTGACAAGTTCAATAAAAACAAAACGCAGACTAAATGTTCTTATGACATGATGGTTTCTAATAGATGATGGCTCGTTGATCGAGTATTCTGATCAATTCGACATATGGCGTCACTGAGTCATTGGTTAGTTTTTGCTGTCAGTTTTACCACAGTCACAGCTGTGATTGACAAATAACCTACAATCAAATGCTTTGACTGATGGTTGCTTGAAGTTGCGGGCATATTTTGTTTTCTTGCATAATGCAACCCTCAGTCATGACTGATGGAATTGACTGACGGTTGCATGAACGTCTAATAGACGCCATAGAGCAGTGATTCTTAACCTTTTATTAAAGAAGGACCATTTAACAAAATTTCTATCTTGCCGTGGACCACCAAGTAGATTAATGGGTTTGAAGATAATATACAAAACTAATATTTGGCGACCTGTTTGGCGCAGGGGTACTAATCCTGCCTTCTGCGCCAGAGGTCCCGGGTTCGATCCCCGGACAAGACAAATATTTGTGTGCTTGAACATGTCTATTTGTCTTGGTCTGGGTGTTTAATATGTATATTATGTATGTATTTAAAAAAAAAGTATATAAGTATGTTTTCCGTTATCTAGTAACCATAACACAAGTTCTTAATGAAACTTAACGTGGGCTAGATAATTGGTGTGTTTGTATGCAATTATTTAATTATTTATTTATTTAACACCTAAATGTGAATTAATGAAAGTTTGTTGATAATGATAAATAAAACCACGCATAAAATTACTCAAAGCCGATTTGTCAACTCGTTTTTACTTACCTATGACTTATTTTTGAATGACTCTGTGGACCACTTGGGATGCTTCCAGGGAGCAACAGTTGTCCGCGGACCACCGGTTAAGAACCACTGCCTTAGGGTGATCTTCATTTACTACACTTTTTTACTTCCAAACCGTACCTATGATGCTCCACCCACCCCGCGCTGTATATCCAAATCCGCGGCTACGCGTACAGCGATGCTCGTCGCCTAGTGTGAATCGCGCCTTTGAGATTCAACTCTTGTACGTAGCGCAAAGTAATCGGGTTCCATCTGAAATTGAGTCTGTAAGTTTCGGCATGACACGTTATCGGATTTGTTCGGGTACGCGCTCGGAATGCGACGACTATTCCGCCTACGCTAAAATTGCATCTTCACCGTCTGGATACTAAGCCACAGTGTAGAGAAATACGGATTTGCTTGAAATCTTGCCAACTGACCAATTACATTAATTAGCTTCATATTTGTTTGTTTTTCACGTGTTTCTGAGTTTTTTTTACTTATATGTTTTAATATCCAGCTCGAAGGACCAAACACAATACCTTGACAATATTCTTCTTATTTAGTTAAACTGATAATTCACTTTTTATTACTTTGTTTGTTGTTTGCCCTTTATACGTTGTGTTGTGTATGTTTTTAGGGATAGGCGGTACTTCATTCCGAATCAGCTGCTTCTTTTAGAAAGCGCAGATTCGAACGTGCATGGAGTACTGCTGTCACCTGTGGAATGGTTCTGCTAATTATCGCTAGAGCTTCTGGAATCGATTGAAAACCGTGCCAGGAAACTCATTGCAAACTCAGCATTGGCCATATGGCGGAACTTCAGAGCCTCAGTCACCGCCGCAAAGTTGCATGTTTATTGGTCTTTTATAGGATACACTTTGGAGAGCATGCGAGAGAACTGCACGACCTTGTTCCTCCAGCCCCTTTCCACCATCGGGTTACCAGACACAGGTAATAAGCTTATCATCCGTACGTCGTTGACATTCCAGCGATTCGTTCCAAGTGCTTTGCTGACACATTTCTAATGCGAACCACTAAAGAATGGAATGCGCTGCCTGCTCATGTGTTCCCCGATTTCTACAATCTTGGTCTCTTCAAGGCGAGAGTGATAGGCATGACCTGGTCAAGCATGTTACACCTTAGACCACATCCTGTTTACTAAGCATGATGGTGGACAAATGCCTGCCCAGTAAGTTGTAAAAAAAAGCCTAACAAAAACGAGTCGCGTAGTCTGTGTCCTGATTTGAATGCCAGCTTCACGCTTTTGAAAGGTAGTGTTAGCTCTTTATATACCTCGTTCGGGACGGGTATTGAATTCTACGTTTCTATAATCTATAATGTAGGTATATACGTATAAAAATACATTAGGTCATAGTCTCATTAAATATTTACAAATTAGTAGAAAAACAAGAAACCGTTAAATATAAAATCTTATACTATAATAAAATTACGCCATCCAACTCACAGCCGCGTGGCATAGTACCGAGAACACTAGCGCTGTTGTCCCGCTGAATGCAAAGACTCAGCCGCTGGGCAAGATAGCCACCAGCTCTCAGGTCTCCTGAGGCGTGGACCAGTTTTATGGAAAGATCTTTAATAAACTTTTTGGTGTCAGACGACCAAGGGACCATTGTCTCTACGGCAAGCGCCGCAAATTCGTGGCTTACTGAGAGCGACGAATATTTGCGGCGCTTGAGGAACTGTGCTTGCTCCGCAGCAGCTCCAGCTCTTGAGGATGTACCACGTATATGGGAAGGACCTAAGGTGTCTACACAGGTTGCATCCCACATAAGGGTACGCCCCAAGCACCAGGGCACTAACGTCGCAACATCGGGTCTTTTACCATCATCCCTTATTGCTTAATTTAAGTAATGGAAAAAGTAATAATTAATACTATTCTGTTTCAAACGGAACTGTATTTTATCATGTTAGTATAAAATCTTCCTATGTTACATTAACATCATGTAATTTACGTTATTGTTCCAATCTTATCATGCAATTTCGTACTGTAGACTTCTTAAAGTAAGCTTGTTTTTTGACGAAACATTTGTGACGTTTTGTCTCAATCATCGCCTCCAAAGTGTGAAGCTGTCAAAATATGACAGCTTCAATAAAAACAAAACGTTCTTATGACATGATGGTTTCTTATAAATGATGGTAGGCCGGCTTGTAAGTATTGATAAGGCTGAAGATGGAAGCGAGCTCCTCCTGGAATCCTCAAACACTGAGGAACTGAACAACTTAACAACAATTTACACGCCACTTGCAAAAAGGCAATACTCATACAGGTCCAATACTCCCACACACCTGCTCACATAAATGGAACCCTAGCAAAATAATAAAAAAACCAAACTATAACCAAACAAACGACCCAATATTTGACAATTGTCTTATTGCCAAATCGATATTGCGTCCTTTGCATAGAACGTAGCTCTTAAACCAATCCACCTCAACATTAGCATACTTGGAAGCCCAACCTGAAAAAAAAACAGCTAAGGGCGAGTCGAACTTTGCACGTTTAGGGTTCCGTGCCAAATGTTGGTTTTTAATTGAAACATGAGGGACTTTGAAAGCAAAATTCAGATTTTTTAAATATTTGTCATTTGTTGGTAAAATAAGCATTAACACCACAAGTTCATAGAGTTAGAAATTAGATAGGTCATATCTGAATGGCTGGTAGGAAAAAAAATTTGACGATTCGAAACCACTTATCTATAAGTCTATTTGAATAAAAATCTTTGATTTTTACTTTGAATATAGAAAAAATACTGATTTTGGCGGCTTCTTATGCCTGTGATGTAATTTTTTTAACGAAAAATAAAGTCTTTGTTTACATACCTAACAAGTTCTAAACAATGACACCCTACATATTTATAATTTTAAATAGGGTCCGCAAACCACACATTTGGTTCAAATATAACAGTTAAATTTGAGCTTTATTACAAATAATTGACTGACGGTGGTATGGAGTACACGGTCCAGGAGAGTCCAACATAGCAAATGGCTCCTACGCCTGGAGGCGAGGGAAGCTTAAAAGCATTTCTCCTAGTATAAAAAGGGGTACACCGTACACTACATAAATCCAAAAAACGAAATTCATAATAACAAATTTAGAAATTCCGAATGATTTAGAAGTCAGAATATAACAAATCCGATATATAATAAATCCGATTTTAAGAATCAAGAATCAAGAATCAAGAATTTATTTGCTAGAATGCGGTACATAAAAGATCTTAAATTTATGGAAGTCACATCACATTCACCAGGAGCTGGCATGCAAAACATTTTTTTTTTTTGATAAATTATAAATTTAAAAATTTAACTGTCACTTCGTATTAATTTCACAGTCGTCATTTTACTTAGTTTAGATAGTCTTAGTCTAGATACACAATCACAGAACACAATGTACACAATATTACTTAGACAACGAGAACAATAATTAATGGACGATATCATTCTTATGAATACTATAATAATCATTAAAAGTCAAACATTGTATATTGAAAATTTAATAATTGTATGACAGAAATTCAGAATGTCAATACATGTCGCTTATCTAAAAATTCCTTAACGCTATAAAAACACATTTTCTGTAGCCATTTATGTAGTTTACGCTTAAATTGTGTCACAGGCAAATTATGCAGACTATTGGGCAAGTTATTAAATATTTTAACGCACATAGCGTATGAATTTCGTATGCTTATATCGGTTCTATTGTTTGGCGGTATCAATTTATATGGAAATCTTGTATTAAAGTTGCAAACCTCTTTTTTTGTCAAGAATAGGCTCATATGAGTTTTAACAAAGGTTGAAACCTCGAAAATATATAAGCTTGGAAGACTTAATAATTTCAGCTCTATGAAGAGAGGTTTGCAAGAAGTCATTGGTGGCACATCACAGATTGCCCGAACACATTGCTTTTGGGCTATAAATGCTCGATTACTTTTTACTGAATTGCCCCATAGCAAAAGTCCGTATCGCAAGTTCGACACAACATACCCATGATACGCCTTAAGAGCCGTTTGTTTATTAGTAAGCTTAGTAAGGCGCCACAGTGCATATGCGAAGCGATTTATTTTCGAGCAAACCTTTTCGACATGACCCTTCCAAGTGCAACAATCGTCTAGTGTTATTCCTAAAAACACTGTCTCGTTAACTGTTTTAATAATCTGATTATTACATTTCAGTTCGATTTTCTGGATAGCACCACCTCTATTCTTAAACTGAATACATTTTGTTTTGTCAATATTGACTTTTAAATTATTGTTTTCCATCCATTTAGCTATGTTAGCAATTGCCTGATTTATATCATTTTGATAATTGGATAGTGGATCTTTGGGAATTACTACCGAAATGTCGTCTGCAAAAAGGGTACAATGATATTTTGTGCAATTTGGTAGGTCATTAATGTATAGGAGAAACAAAAGTGGTCCCAGTATGCTACCCTGTGGCACACCTAACTTGTTATCCTTTGTTTCAGATTGAGTTACGTCTTGTTGCATATTTTTATCAATCGATGTTATCTCTACGTACTGTTTTCGATTTGCTAAGTAACTTTTTATCCAGTTATACGATTGCCCACGCAGGCCATATGATTCGCATTTTTTCAATAATATTTTGTGAGAAACGCAATCAAATGCTTTACTCATATCGAAGAAAATTGCTGTAGTTGGAATTTTTTTGTTAACATTTTCTATTATTTTTTTCATTAACATAAAAGCAGCTAGTGTTGTGGATTTTCCTTTTTGAAATCCATATTGATTAGAACTGATTATGTTGAATTTATTTAAAAAAGAGAGAATTCTTTTCGACATTACTTTCTCAGGTATTTTAGATAAAATCGATTGAAGCGCTATAGGTCTGAAACTATTCATATCAAGCTTGCCACCCTTTTTATATAATGGTTTGATACTTGATAACTTAAGTCTATCCGGAAAGTCACCATTTAGAAACGATAGGTTTATCAAGTAAGTCAGTACTGGAGTAAGATATTTTGAACATGATTTGATTAATTTTGTAGGAATTTGATCAAAACCTACAGCAGAAGTATTCTTAAGGCTTTTAATGGTATCAGAAATTTCTTCATCTGTGGCTGGAAATAAAAACATACTCTGATCAACACACTGAATACCCTCAGAAATTCTACTAACGGGTTTTTGATTTTCACGTGAATTATTAATGAAATGGTTATTAAATAAATTAGCAATGTCAATGGGATTATCATAAATTATGTCATTTTGTTTAATTTCATTAATTAATTTATTATTATTACTATTTGTTGTTCCGCTGGTATTAGACTTTATAATTTGCCAAGACGCTAACCCAATGTTTTTGGCACTCATCAGAAATTTTCCATTATTAATTTTGTGGGACGCTATAATACATTTCTTGTAAATTTTACTATAATTTCGATACGTGTTTTTGTTATGTAAATTACTTTGTCTGTAGTATCGATATCTTAATGTTCGTTTTACTTTTGCCCCAATTTTAATACCCTTTGTCATCCACGGTTGATGTTTTGCGCGTGTTCTTATCTTAATTCTATAAAAAGGGAAACATAACTCAAAAAATAATGTGAGAGTGTCATGAAACATGTTGAATGCTGCATTAGTATCAGTTGTCTGAAGGACCTCTGACCATGATAAACTTTTCATGCAATCACAAAATTTCTTTGTATTCTCCACACTAAAATCACGCTTATATATATAAATAAATTGAGGTGGTATGTATTTATTTGCAATTGGTATTAAGAGCAGTTGCGCCGTATTGTGGTCAGATAGATATAATGGTAAGACTTCACCCTTCGCGTCCGGAACGTTACTCAATATTTGATCAATGCACGACTTCAGTCTTGTTGGTTGTCTAATATGAGTTATGTAATTATAATTTTCCACTAAACTAGTAAAATTATCTACTGTGTTAGAAGGTGTTAAAATATCGATGTTAAAATCGCCAGTGATAATAATTCTATATTTAGTTTTTCTTTTAAGTTTTGTCATTAATAATTCAAGCTTTTCCAAAAGAATATTAGGGTTACTATTTGGGACTCTATATAAACAAATGATGATACATTTATGTTCTGGAATTTCAATTCCACACGACTCAAATGTAGAATCTGAGTTGAAGTCCGAGAGATAAGGCATCACTTTAAAATTCAAATAATCGCGACACAATATGCAAACACCACCGCGTCTTTGCTTAGTTCTCGAATACCAACTTGCCAGTTGATAGCCATTAAGCCGTAAGTTAGGTTCTTCTCCAGCTTTTAAGAAAGTTTCGGAGAAACATAAGATGTCGATATCTTTTTGACTTGCGTCAGACAGCTCCCGAAGAGTGATTTCAACGAGTTCCTTTTTACTCAAAATGCCTGCTATATTTTGATGTAAAATTGATAATGAATGTTCACTAGTGGGCTTCTCGAAAAAACAGATCTTTACGATTATGATTATCTGGTTTTGAAGGCAACAAACCCACATCAGGCCGTTTAAAAAAGTAGTCTAAAATGGATTTTTGTTTCACGGTAGTTTTGACTATATTCTCCTCTAAATTAATATTTGAAAAATAATCAGTAATTGATTTCTGTATATGTCTGGGCTTGCTTTGAGGGACCTCTGACCGAGTAGGCTTGCTTGTTTGTAGACGTTTTCTTAATGCAGCATAATTCAGGAAAACTCGATCATAATCTAAGCAATCTACAATAAAGTTAATTTTATTACATGTGTCATCAAGTATATTTATATTCTCAGTGCTATTCTCTATGAAGTGACAGTTATTATAATTTTTACATAACAATTTAATTTTATTATTTATCTTATTTTCATTCATATATTTATTATTTAAGACATTTAGAATTAATAAATTGCAGTTTTTAATTTTTTTCAGGACAACACATAATTCCGACATTATATTTATTATATTAGAGTCATTTTCACCTACACAAATAACCACCTTATCAGCTTCTTTGAGTATAAGATCATTGCAATTTTTCAGGACTTCTTCAGTTCTTGCATAAGGTTTTGTGCATGCATAGACATCGTGTTTTATGTATTTCGAGCCAATTCTGGAATCAATCAGGGCAGCGGCTAGCCCAACACATTGTTGAGTACCAATTATTGCTATTTTTGGCGTATTATTAGGTTCTTTTAATACTGAGTTTGAAGTAATTTTCTCCCTGTCTTCACACAAAATACTATTTTCCAAAGTCAAATGAGAATCTGGTAAGGTTTCAGGTATCTGAATTTCGTCACTCTCTTCATTGTTCAAGTGTATTTCATTAATATTTGTCGAAGAACATATTTTAATCAACATCTCAATTTTTTGCTTTTGCTCAGTTACTAATTTTTGCAGTGTGTTTTTTTCCATAGTAAGGTTTTCTATTTCGGCGTGAGCACTTTCTAGTTTTGTTTTTATTTTGCTATTGATCATCTTTAATTCAGATATGTCTTCAATGTCTCGTGTAGAAAGATCCGGCAAACTTCTTCTTAAAATTGATTGGTTCGATAACAAAGTGTCATTCATACCTTTACAAAATGCTTTTACAGTCACGAAAATCAAAATTCCGAATTTCAAAACCTACCAATCATAATTACGTCTCGAAATAATACGAAGTTTCATAAATACGAATTCCGAATATTAAAATTCCGAATTATTACTAATCACAGTAATGTCTTAAGCATGAAGGTAAGCATGCAAGCAAGCATGCATGCAAGGAAGCAGGCATGCATGCATGCAAACGAGCTAGCAAGTGTGCAAACAAGCATGCATGTAGGCAAGAAAGCATGTAAGGTTTCTGTCACAGCTCCGGTGCTGCGGGGCTCCGGTGGTCCCTCGCGTGCTTGTCATCACAGATGGTCTTAAGTCCACCTGCTCTTCAACACGTGGGCCACCTCGCCCCTCCGCGCCTTCGCGGCTTTAAATAACACTTTTGGTGTAGGGAATACAAGACTACGGGTTGTCGGTTTTGCAGCAATTCGTTATCGCCACCTAAGCCTGATAAAAACACTTTATATTTCATGACAAATGATACTCGCAAAATAAGATTAATTGATGCATTTTCGGAAATATCATAATCGGAATACCATTTTTCGGACTAATAAAACATCTGACTTTTGATTATTCGTACTTGAAAAATTCCGATAACAGTAATTTCGTATTTATAACATTCGGAAAAAAATAATTCTAGATTTTAATTCTTCGGAAAAAATTTAAATCGGACTTTTCGAAATTCGGACTTAAGTGTTTCGGGTTATTGGGGTGTTCCCATAAAAAGGCTCCGTTTGTCCACTTCGGGAACCCTAAAAAGCAGGTGTTTCCATCCCTTTCTAACTTAAGGCACGCCTCGGGCATCGTAATATTTGCTCTCCTATTCGGCCACAAATTGTCCTTATAGCCTGAATCAGCTTGTTTATGTTGGATCTCGCACCTGCTTGTTGGTTCCTGTTATTGTGCAAAAGCTAAGGGCGTTTCCAATAGATACAACATTACAATTTACAATGCATTTCAATTAAAGTTACAATATTGGTAAAAATTGCCTATTTTAATGGTTTTTGGAATATAAATAAACCAATCGACTAAAAATAACTAAATTAAGTGTCAAAAAAACTAGGTTGGGTTGCGGAAAAACTAGGTTTAGGTAAGGTTGGATTGGCGACTTAAGTCACTCACCGAGTATTTTGTCACTCAAAATGTTTTTAGTCGATCGGTTAAATACTAGCCATGATTTTTGGTATTGAAATAATAGTGGCCATCTGCGTATTCAACCGCGTGGTTCTTTTTTTTCCTTGGGAGTATCGGAACAAAATGTATCCTTTATTTGAACCCAGACTACATTCTATCTTTGTGCATAATTTATCCAAATGCGTTCTACTGTTTTTACATGATTGAGTAACAAACGTCCAAACTATTACAATTATTTTATTAAAGTTATTTAACGATGGACTTCGTTAGGGGCCTTCGGATATGGAACCCTAAAAGCAGGTGTGTCCATCTCTTTGTAACTAAAGGTGGCACCTCAGGCGTCGCAATATTTGCTCTCCCATTCCGCCACAAATTGACCTTATAACTTGTTTATGTTGGACCTCGCACCTGCTTGTCGGTTTCTGTTATTGTGAAAAAGCTAAGAGATTTAGCGTTTCTGATAAATAGAAGGAGTAGTTTGGACACTTTGGACTTTAATTATATTAGTAAGTATATTGATAAAAAATTTACTATGATAACACATTAAGAATATTAATTTCATTAAACAGCACACGTATAAAAATGCAATTATATTTACAATTAAATTCAAATTAATTTCATGGGTATACTAGCTTCCGTTTGCGGTTTTACGCGCTTGGTTCCCGTTCTTGTGCCAAAAATCAAGTCGATTGGTTGCATAGTTAGGAAGGACAAACAAACACACTTTCGTATTTATGATTTTCATTAGAAATAACTTCGTCAGTTCTTAACGATCCTTCACGTCCTATATAACTAGGAAAACAGCATAATATACAACACATTTTAAATAGAAAAAGTCGTTGGAGGTCACAAAAAAATGGTCTGCCTCAGGGCAGTGGACACCAACGATCAACCGCCCAGCCCAAACACTAGCCGATTTCTATATACAGATGATCTTGCGCTGACTACTCAGGGGACTAGTTTTGAAGAGGTTGAGGCGATTTTATCAGTCACTATATAACCTGAGTGCCTACTATGAGGAAAATTCGCTCAAGCCCAACCCATCTAAAACAGAAGCTTGCGCTTTCCACCTGCGCAATAGCCAAGCAACTCGCAAGTGGCAAGGTGTGGCTGTAGCTCTCAATAGCTCACCAAGGTACCTTGGCGTAATTTTGGACAGGTCACTCACTTTCAATAAAAACTGCCAAATAATTAAAAAGAAAGGCACACTCGCAACAACCTGCTCCAGCGTCTCACTACAACAAGTTGGGGAGCTTCACCGCATGTTCTGCTGACATCTGGATTGGCGCTTTCTTTTTTGGTAGCCGAATACGCGTGTCCCGTGTGGAGTCGCTCTGCCCATGCTAAGCTGGTGAATACAGCGCTAAATGAGACCTGCCGGATCATTTCAGGCTGCATTAAGCTAACCCCGGTAAGTTTGCTGTATCCACTAGCTGGTATGGCGCCTCCAGATGTCCGCAGGGCTGTAGCTAGCTCCTCTGAAAGAGCTAAGATGGACAGTGATTCACGACATCCTTTGCACGGTCACATTGCGGCGCGCCCGAGGCTGAAAAGCCGACGCAGCTTCGTAAGGTGCATCGAACCGTTGTCCATCGAACTCAAACATGCGAGGTGCAACCTATGGCGTGAAAAGTGACCTTACCTACTCCTTACGTCCCCATTACTGAAAGCCTCCCCCCTGGCCATGAGCTACCATGGCCGATCTGGAAGTCTTTAAATAGGCTTCGGACTCAGACCGGACGCAGCAAAGAAAACATGGTCAGGTGGGGCTTTTCGGCTGGTTCCGCGGAATGCCTTTGCGGTGCAGTCCAAACGATGGACCACCTAACATCGTGCCCTGCGTGTCCTGACACCTGCATGCAGGAGGATCTCATGACAGCATCCGACAAGGCTGTCAAAGTGGCTGAATTCTGGGCCTCAATACTTTAGATCTGCCATCGACACGCTAAAAAGAAGAATAGAAAAATGTTGGAAAAATCAACTCGGCCACAAGTGAATCCTCAGATGGGACCATGGTCCCACAATATATAAATAGGATTAAAAAATGCAAAAATTCGAAAATCATAAACATTATGTAGCTGTCTAGGGTTGTACAGGATTTAAAATAGTTATGTATTTTTTTAAATAATTTAAATTCAATCAAAAGTTTGAAATGTGAATTGGATTTTATGACTGATATTTTCCGTAAAAAATCCGTAAAAGTTGTTTTATTTCAATGAACTGTGCGCGCCAAAACATAAGATGTACGTATGATATTTTAAGTTTGATATTATGTCGTATTAGTCATTATTAAATAACAAGTTTGTAAGGTAACTAATAAGCTTATAATAACCTCTCAATAATATTTTCAGGTTAAAACGCAAACTTAACGACTTAATTTACCCCTCTACAGTATAATGAAGACTTATGGTAATAAAAGTTGTTAAATTAAGATACATAGCTATTAAATAAAAACTTCCACTAACTCCGAAATGCAGGGGAAACGATAATTGAAACGCTCGCATTAATCCTGCTAATAGCCCAAGAGATTAGCGACCGTGTATACGCCGCGATCGGTTTTACAATACCACTCTGGCTTGACTTGCAACTGTTAGTACTAATGGTTAAATATACCATTATTATCAAATAAATAATTGCATACAATCACACCAATTATCTAGCCCACGTTACCTTTCACGCTGAACTTGTGTTATGGATACTAGATAACGGATAAACATACTTTTTTTTTATGATTTTGTAATTTTTGCATTTTTCAATGCTATTATCATACTTATGGTAAATTTTAAATAGAAAAATATTGGAAAAAATTAACTCAGCCACAAGTGAATTCTCGGTAAGTCTCGGTAGCTCAGCGGTTAGGCATTGGACCGGATATCCAAAGGTCACGGGTTCGATTCCCGTCTGAGAATTCACTTGTGGCCAAGTTAATTTTTTCCAATATTTTTCTATTTAAAATTTACCATACTATTTTTTTTTGTAAATACATACATAATATACATATTAAACACCCAGACCAAGACAAATAGACATGTTCATGCACGCAAATATTTGTCTTGTCCAAGGATCAAACCCGGGACCACTGGCGCAGAAGGCAGGTTTAGTACCTCTTCGCCAAACAGGTCGTCATTATTGACCGAAAGTGCTGTTTACAAAGTTCCACTATGTCGATGCTAAATAATTATAAACTTAACATTCGGCACAAAGAATATCTGTAGGGTAAACACGAAAAACTATCGTAATAGTATCGAGTAAGTATCGAGCACGTAATGTCAAAAAATGTAAGTATAGGAAAATGTAGTTCCGTTTACGTCCGGTAGGATCGCTGCTCAATATCTCATACATTTTTTTACTTCACTATCTCGATGCTTATTCGAAAGGTATTCGTGCTAGGCATACTGATGTTTAGAAATTGAAATCATTTACACAGACAAAAATAAGGTAAAAAAAACGCCACAATCGAAGAAGGCAAACAACGTAAATAACAGAAAACAATAATTAAGAATAAAGGAACTAATAAAGGAAATCTGTAGAAAAACTTGTACTGAAAAAAAAAAACTGCGTTAAAAAAACCGACTTCAAAAACTAAAAAGCAAAAAATAAGCCTTTTGGAGTCGGTGGCAGCCCAGACATTCTACTTTAAGCTCCTATTCTTTTATTTTTCTTGCCTTAGCTGGCACCGACTCCAAAAGGCTAATTTTTTGCTTTTTGGTTTTTGAAGTTGGTTTTTTTTAACGCAGTTTTTTTTTTACTTTTAGTGTCTGTAATAGGCGGTTTTGTAAACTACAGCCGGGTTTTTTCTAGATTAGATAAGGTTTCATGTACATTATAAACTAAATTATCGTAAATACTACATCGTCCAAGTCATCAATGAAATGAAATACATAAAAATGCTCATAACATAAAAAGTACTGGGTCAAACGAAACCAAATTTTTATGGGACCAATTGGCAACTATTCTGCATCGAACAAAAAAAGAATCATGGAAATCGGTTCAGAAATCTCGGCGTAATCGGTGTACTTTTCTGCGTGGGTAGTTGAAAGAAACGCTGCAAATTTTGTGCTCTTACATATTTTTATATAAAAAATAATAATATTCATTATTTTCGTTATATTATTGCATAAAAGTAATGATTGCCTAGTGTACTCGCCTGCCAAGTGTTATCTCCTTCAACAATAAAGTCCTCACTATCACATCACATCATGGATCACATCAAGCAATCGGTAGCCGATATGATGGCACTGTTCAACGAGCGGATGACTTCTTTTGAGGCAGAGCTGCAGAAGGCGCCCTCAACATCTACCACAACCCTTACCACCGATTTCACAACATTCAGGACATTTATCATCGACTCGCTGAATTGTCTACAGCGACAGGTTGAGATGATGGCACGTGATATTGACCGTATGGAGATGAGAAGTCGCCGCAAGATGCTTCTATTCCATGGTGTGCCTGAAGTGGACTCTGAAGATACCCCTCGAGCTGTGTTACAGGTAGTGACTGATAAGTTGAAGGACAGCTGCTTTAAGTTGTCAGACATTAAGCGCTGTCATAGGATGGGGCAACAATCAGCTGGTGCACACAAACCAAGGCCTATTGTAATTAAATTCAACGATGTGGTCGTCCGGGACAAGCTGTGGTTCGCAAAGGTCAGTCTGAAAGGTACTGGCATAACCATGTCAGAATTCCTGACCCGATCGCGGCACGAAACATTCATGGCTGCGAGAGAGCGCTTCGGTGTGAACAACTGCTGGACCAGAGAAGGCTATGTGTTCATCCTTGGCCCCAATAAAACGAAGCATCGTGTCTCTACTGTAGGGGAGCTGAGTAGCATCGGATCGTCGAAGCCGGCTGTTGCGGCATCGAAAGCGACAACGAGACCCAAGCGTGCAGGCACGAAGAAATAAGGTCGACTTTTCTTTATTCTGAACATGTTCACTAAGTGTTCAACTCTTTGTAGGTACTTCTATAAATATTTTACTGTTGTAGATTTAAAAAGCTTGCCAATTATTATTTTTTCACTTTTATCGTAAAATATTTTAGTGTAACCATAACCAATAATAAATAATGTCATGTCAACGTAGAAATGACAATCAGTTGTCATACTTGTCATTGTCAAAATCAGTCGGTCAAGTAGAATTCCGTTCCGAATCGTATCCCCATTGTCACAATTTTTACTTCAGTGTGTTTGTTGTAATTGCATCTATTCTCAATGCCTCTGCTTTGTAATTAGTTTTGTTTACCTGTTTTTAATAATTACAAATAATTAAGCGGTTACTGGTTGCGCTTCGTTTGTTTTTGTACCCTGTTTTTGTGCCTAAATTGTGTTGTGTTCTGTGTACAGTATTCCGCTGTGTTCAGTGTTTGCGTTCCGTTTTATGTTTTGTTGCTATGTTGATATATAACAGTTAATAATTAATTAATTTATGTTTCTGAAAATTACTCTCTCCATACAACTGGCAGGTGGACACGATATAAATACATATTTTTATATATTAATTCTTGCAAGTACTTATTTATATAGGTACTCATACATATAAGTTTATATAGTTTATACATTTATATATATATATATATATTATATTATTTTATGTCATCCGTAGAGGATGAAACTAGTGACACTGAAAGTTTTATAACTGCTTGCAGTGATGATAGTTTTGCTAGTTTTTTGTCTGTTTCTGATGCTCTAACGTCACAGTTTTCTGATGTTCCAAATAATTTTAATGTTATTCACATCAATGCCCAAAGCATTCCGGCTCATTTTACTGATATGCTGACTAGTTTTGACTGTAAAAATATTCATGCCATTCTTATTTCTGAATCTTGGTTTAAGCCCTGTCTTCCCTCAGTTTCTTATTCTTTGCCTGGTTTTCATTTGATCAGAAATGATCGTGCGTTTGGCGGTGGGGGTGGTGTTGCCATATACCTGCGATCACACATCCCGTTCACTGTCCTTGATATGTCGCCTCAGCCTCCACCCGTTAACGCCGGCGAACATCTGTTTTTAGAAGTCTCATTACATCACACCAAAATCTTACTTGGTGTATACTATAGTCCGTCCTCACGTATCAACTTCTTCTCTTCATTTGAAAATCTTCTCCAAACATTTTCCCCCTCTTACAGTCAAACAATCATAATGGGTGACTTCAATACTTGCCTTCTTAAGAAAGACTCCCGTTCCTTATCTCTTCTTTCTTTGTCACACTCTAATAACTTGAATATTGTGCCCTTTAATGCTACCCATCACATTCCAAACTGTACCCCTTCAATTCTTGATCTTGCTTTTGTTTCCTCCATTGACCGTGTTGCAAAGCATGGTCAATTTCCGGCTGATGCCTTTTCCTACCACGATCTCATTTTTATCTCCTACAAAGTCCGTCCTCCCAAAGTAAAGCATCAGGTACTGAAGCAGCGTAATTTTAGTGGTATTGATTTCGATAGCCTATGCAGTGATGCGAAGGCAATAGATTGGAGTCCGCTTCTGGATCTGGACACAGTTGACGGCAAAATTCAGTTCTTTGCTAGTACTCTCATTAGTTTGTATGACCTGCATGCCCCAATACGCGCCATTAAAGTAAAACATCAACCTTCTCCTTGGCTAACTGAAGACATTAAGTTACTGAGTCACCTTAAGGCTGTCGCTAAAACAAAGTATAAGCACCGACCTACTGCCTCAAATTGGGAGAAATTTGTTGCAATCCGCAATCGCTGCAATAGGGTGTGTAGGAAAGCACAACGCCACTTCTTTCACAGTTCTGTTGAAAATGGAGATCCAGCTAAAGTCTGGAAATTTCTGAATTCGATGGGGATCGGGAAATCGCGGCATGCCGCTATCTCAGGAGACTTCGACATTAATGATTTAAATCAACATTTTTCTTCTTCGTCCCACTTTGACGGGCTCACAAAAGCCAATACTCTGCGATCACTTTCATCAGTTGCCCGCCCTAGTCATGAACCTTTCTTTTTTACTCAACTCACTGATTGTGATGTTAAGAAGAGCATCTTGTCTGTCGTCTCTAATGCGGTTGGAAGTGACTGTGTCAGCAGGAAAATGATAGTCCTTATCCTTGATGAAATCCTTCCGGTCATCACCCAGGATATGGGTGATGACCGGAATTTTTCCTTATCTAGTTGTGTTTTTCCATCGATGTGGAAAGATGCTCAAATTACTCCTCTTCCGAAAAAACCGAATCCCACGACCTTTTCCGATCTGCGCCCCATATCCATTCTTCCATTCCTTTCGAAAATCCTCGAGCGTCTTGTTAACAATCAATTGAACGATTTTCTTTGCAAGAACAAGCTCATGAACTCCCATCAATCCGGTTTCCGGCCTGGTCACAGCACTACCACTGCACTCGTCAACATTACGGATGATATCAGGTCTGGTATGGAGGTTGGCAAACTTACACTCCTATCTCTGCTTGATTTTAGCAATGCCTTCAATACTGTAGACTTCGATGTACTGCTTGAGACACTTAGCTCTATTAACATATCTCCAACAGTGGTTGACTGGTTTCGTAGTTACCTGTTTGGTCGCCGGCAGCGAATCCGTGTAGAGGATTTGTTCTCTTCATGGTGCAATGTCACTGCCGGGGTGCCGCAGGGTGGCGTTTTATCTCCTCTTCTTTTCGCTATATTTATAAATTCGATTTCCTTTAATTTACTTTCGTCCTACCACCTTTATGCAGATGATCTACAAATTTACACGCATGCTACTGCTGATAATATTTCCTTAGCCATTGATAATATCAATACAGACCTGGCTCAAATTAGCGAATGGAGCAAAGCGCACGGGTTAAAGATAAATCCTGCCAAAACACAAGTCATTATAATTGGAAGCACCCGGTTAAGATCTAAGCTCGACCCTACTCAACTGCCAGCTATCACCTTCGACGGCATTGACTTGCAGCTCAGTGACCATGTAAAGAACCTGGGCGTGTACTTTGATAAAAGCTTAAGTTGGGGCATACAACTTCAGGAGGTGAGCCGTAAACTCTTCGCATCGGCTGGTTCTCTGCGGAGGCTCCGTAACTTTTTGCCAACTGCCACTAAGGTTGCGCTAGCACAGTCTTTACTCCTTCCAATCTTAGACTATGCCGATGTAAGCTATCTTGATCTAACAGAAGAGCAACTAAATAAACTGGAGCGCCTTCAAAACTTCTGCATAAGGTTTGTATTTGGTCTTCGCAAATACGATCACATCTCTGAATTCCGCAAAAAGCTCAAGTGGTTGCCTATTCGCCTTCGCCGGAATGCGCATATTCTGTCTCTGTTATTCAATATTCTTTTCAATCCTAATACCCCTTCTTATCTTAAAGATCGTTTCAGATATGTCAAAGACTCCCATTCCCGTTCCTTGAGATCATCAGAGAACTTGCGACTGGAAACACCGGTGCATTCCACTAAGTTTTACGGCCAATCCTTTACAGTGCAGGCTGTCCAGCTCTGGAATGCATTACCGATGTCAATAAGAGCTGCTCAAACAGTTAGTATATTTAAAAAACGTGTTAAAGAGCACTACCTCACCATTTAGATATGTTGCTGATCTAAGCTGTGAGTTATATCCTATCCATATTTTAGGTTAAGTATATATTTATATTAAGTATTATGTAAGTTTATTGTTAGGTATATAGTATTTATGCTTTTAAATGTATTTGTTTATGTATTTGGATTTAGTATATTGGTTTTCATTACGCCCTGTACACCTGTAGCTACCCTCATCATACTCTATTCTCTTATCCTGTCCATCCTAAGGTTGCCTGGAAGAAATCGCTTTTAGTGATAAGGCCGCCAATTGTATGTTTCTCTTTGTTTGTTTTTTTATCATTCTATGTTCTGTGTGTACAATAAAGTATAAATAAATAAATAAATAAATAAATACATAAAAAAAAAAAAATTATACCATCCGAATTGAGAACCTCCTCCTTTTTTGAAGTCGGTTAAAAAGGTTTAGCACACGTCAAAAAACACTTTTAATTAGGAATTGCATAATCAAAATTTAAAATTTTATTCAACCTCTATCAAATTGGCTTATTCATTCATCCGCTGATCGGCCAAGGAGTTTCTATACCTCGTAACTCGAGGGAATAAAGAAGGGGGTAGGGGGGAGGCAATTAGTACCGCAATTAGAGGACAGTATGTTGAACATTACCACCGCTGCCTCCACAGATTCGCATCCTAGGGAATAACAAAGCTTGCCAACTAACTATTAAGACGTCGAGAGCGCCCGAAACGCTTTGCGCCCGTTTCAAATTGCAAGTTGTATTTTTGTGTTGTCATTACTTAGCTGTAATCTGGTTGTTGGGATGGTTGAGGCTTTAAGTGATGAGCCGCTAGTTATAATTTTAAATATGTTTTTTTATATGATTATAAAAGATAGATTTCACGGCGTTTTCGCTTTCGTATAATAACTACTGCGTAATTTTTTGAAATTTTAATAAAGTGTACTCGTCTACTTATATGCTTAAAAATCACGCAAAATTATACAATAATTTTTAATCAAGTAAATATACTAGAAAAAAGCAACTCGTCGAGTTGCTTTTTTCTAGTATATTTACTTGATTAAAAATTATCACATAAAAATAGCATTGTAAAATGCAAAATTAAAAAGTTATAAATTATACAATATTTATGCACTTGATACGCACAAAAAGAGCCTGTTATACCTTACACTACTGTCAAAATACCAATACGACGAATTCAAAATATTTTAAATAACAAAGTGAATAAAGAAAAAATGGCTATTCTTAGTGTTTTTGAAAATTCACAAGAGCGTCTGTGGCTTTCGACCGACTGATTTTAATATACGAAAGTAGGCGGTGAGGCAGCGCAATATTTCGTATAATAATGCTTTTTGGCTCGAAGGTTCAACGTTATACATTGGTTTTATCACTTTCGGTCGTTCTAGTTAACATTTTTTTCAATTGTTTGACGGGAACAGTGGAACACAACTGATCATCGTCGGCCATTTATCGTCACACATTTATGGCCCTCCATGACCTACGGCGGTGAGAGGGCAAGTAGTGAGGGGTTTAGCTGGTAGTGCCCCCTCCCTCTCGGCCCCCCATTCAGCCTTTTGAGGCTGAGTGGAGGACCGGGAGGTGGTGATCTGGTGGTGGTCCCTTCTCTCTTGAACCCCCGCCGAGACTCCTAGGCTCGTGGGGGATAGGGTGCCGGACTTGCGAGTCCGGTATTCTAGGCGAGCCCAGCATAACCGTTTGGTATGCGTAAACGCATTCCCCTCACTCAAAACAAAAAAAAAACAAAAAAAGGCCTACCTTGTGGATGGACAAGGAGAAAGGGCCATGGTTCACATTGCGGGCCCAATGCGGATTGGTGGATGATAACACCTGCCATGCATCTTAGCTTGGCCCAAAATACATTTCGGGCACTGAAGCGCATCATAACATAATTAATTTTTAATCACCAATCCCGTGACGGGCATTGCGATTTTTCAGTGTTGTGTGTTTCTCACAGTGTTTAAGTAAATAAATCATTACCAGAACAACTAAAAGTAAATAAATACTAGTCAAACCTTAAAATGATACAACAGGGTTTTAAAATAAACACTGTTGTTGAACCATAACACCGCAATTTGTTTTGTGAGCTAAACTCAAAAGCTCAAAACGAAAATTAATTAACAAAAAAAAACGTTCTTTCAACAAGTCACTCAAGTCTAACGCGCGGAAACCGCGGGGCAGTTGGGTCTCGGAATATATCCGAAAAAAAATCCGGACAAAAAAATCCGGAAAGCTGCGGCGATGCAGTACGGATTCGTTGAATTTCCGGTGTGTAGCGGGCGCTCTGATTAAATTTGCAGGTGGATGCAGGCGTGCGTCCATAGCTACAGTGCATGTTGCACCAGTACAGTGTCTACAATAACCGTCATCAGCCATTTTTAATGTCCTCACTGCTGGGGCACTGGCCTTCCATAAGGATGGATAAGGAGAACGGGCCATGACCCACCACACGGGCCCAATGCGGGTTAGTGCGTTTGAATGACTGCAAATGCAGCCAGAACCAATGGCTTCACGTGCCTTCCGAAGCACGGAGGAGCTCAAGATAGTAATAGTTTGGTCACCTATCCCGTGACCGACCATTGGGTAAGTTGCTCAACCTCAACAATCGCAGGCCGAGCGCGCGAACCACTGTGCCACGGGCTCCTCAATAATACAATAATATAGGTATGATATTATATAAATTATTATAACAAAAAAATCGGCCAAGTGCGAGTCGAACTTGCACATAAAGGGTTTCGTATCTCACCCAAGGTTGCCTGGAAGAGATTGCTATGTAGAAATAAGGCCGCCTATTGTGTGTTCCTCTTTTTTATCATTTTCTCTGTATGTGTTTGTTTTTGTATCGTGTACCACGAAGTTTCTACTATTATTATTATTATATTAAATACACCTACCCAAAATGCCACTATAATTTTTCGTCTGCAAAAACAAATTTTCGTTGAAAGTTTTTATATAGGTCTACAGCATATTTTTTTTTAGATTTTTCATTTTCTTATTTTAAAAGTTAGAGGGGGGGGGGGACACCTTTTACCACTTGGAAAGTGTATATCATTCAAATGGTTGACTTTGAGAAAAAACTGTTTTAGAAACCTCAATGTAATTTTTAAAGACCTGTCTATAGATAGCCCACGCGTATAGGTTTGATGAAAAAAAGTATTTACAGTTTAAGTTCCATGTATGAGGAGTCCCACCTTAATATATATTTTTTAATTTTTGTCTAAAAACCGTAAAGCGGTTTACAGAATACATCTACCTACCAAGTTTCAACTGTGTAATTCTCATAGTTTTGGAATAAAGTGGCTGTGACATTCATCACTTTGGAAGTGTATATCTTTCAAACGGTTGACTTTGAGAAAAACTGATTTAAGAACCTCAATGCAATTTTTAAAGACCTATCTATAGATACCCCACACGTATAGGATTGGTAAAAAAAAGGGAATGAAAAAAACTGCCAACTATATTTCGTTGAAACCAATTTTCGTTGAAAGTTTTTACTAAGATCTTCAGTTTTTTTTTATTTCACGTTATTTTAAAAGTTAGAGGGGGGGGGGGGGGGACACACCTTTTGCCACTTCGGAAGTGTACACCTTTCAAACAATTGACTTTAAAAAAAAGTTTTAGAAACTTCAATGTAATTTTTAAAGACCTATCTATAGATACCCTACACGTATAGGTTTGATGAAAAAAATATCAGTTTCAGTTCCATGTATGAGAGCCCCTTAATATATATATATATATATATATATATTTTTTGTGTAAAAACCGTAAAGCGGTTTACAGAATACATGTAGATGTATTCTGATGAGGATTACACAGTTAAAACTTAGTAGGTAGCTACTAAGTTTTAACTGTGTAATCCTCATAGTTTTTAAATAAAGAGGCTGTGACACATACATCGGACATGACGAATCTATAACCTAAAAATGGAATTTTGACCTTTTTTATAGCAAGTTCCCGATATTGACAATAGCAATATTGTATGAACAAATAGCCAAATAAGTAATAAAAATCATAAAACATGAAATGCGTTGAATAACATTAATGCTACCCTACTGATTGTGACTGTTGTTAAGTATATTACTAAATTAAAAATTAAGTGTATATTGGGAAGGGACTTGAATTCCACGACAATATGAAATTCAAGGCAAAATGTATGGCGATGGCGCATGGCGGTTCGTTTTATTTTAATTTACTAAATATAGTAAATGGGATTTTTTATTGTCATAGTAGATATTTACTTTGATTTTTTTTGTGATATACCTAAGCCTATATAGTACTTGCAATGTGATACTAAATTAATAGTTAGTATTTTTTATGTGATTTCCGTTCCTGTGGGAATATTGGGATAAAAAGTATCCTATGCTCATAACCAGGCTATCTACTATCCGTGTACCAAATTTCATTCAAACCCATTCAGTAGTTATACAGTTTATTCATTGCAAACAAACAAACAATCAATCAAATCTTTCCTCTTTATAGTATTAGTATAATTGGCTCGTTTTGTTTGACTTTTTGCATTTTCCATATTTTTATCAGGGCTGATATTAAATGATGGTAGGGCAAAAGCATTTCTCCTACATTCCCAACAACTGAGAAGACTGTCTCATCTCTTTTTTTTTTAATTCCACACCAATTAACCTAACCCCAAAGTTAGCACTGTAAGGCTTGTGTTATGGGATACGGATTATTTATAACGGACATAAATACATATAATTATACTTAAATAAGTACTGATGTGTAGAAAAATATAAAAAAATATATATATAAAAAAATACAAACCGACTTCAAAAAGTAAAAAATAAAACTTTTGGAGTCGATGCCAGCCAGGGCATTCTACATTGCATTTCTATTAACTATATATTTTTTTGGCCTTAAGCTAGCTAGCACCGACTCCAAAAGCTTTATTTTTTACTTTTTGAAGTCGGTTTGATTTTTTTTTATAAAATGTTTTTATTTCAGATTTTTTAGTTACATCATGTGCCGTTACTTACACTAAAAATCAGCCCATACACAACAATGTCATCTAGGTAAACGACTACTTGCCAAAAGGGGATTGATATTTTTCAAGATTATGAAAAAACTACTAGCCAGATCTTTATATGGGATCAGAAAAATTATATGGGACCACACATAAACCAGAACCTCCTCCTTTTTTGAAGTCGGTTAATAAACGTCCATGATTCAGGTACAAATGCTCGTATTCATCATAGAAACATTTGCCTCTACCGTGATTCGAACCCGAGACCTCAGAGTAGGTGACACCTTGAATCCGGTGCGCGTACCACTCTACCACGGAGGTCGTCTCTATCTGGCGGAAAACTAAAATGCTGAATTTATAAATATGACATTTATAAACTAGCCTACTGTTGTTAAATACACTATGCAATCAGGAGCAAAGCAGTAATCAGTGTATTGTCTGAAAATAAATTTAATTATCTTTCCTGTGCAAAGGATATTATTATATGTTTATTCGCAGATTACCTGCATTATATCCTGATTCGCTGATTATTACAGTCACCCTAAAATAAATTGAAAAGACAAATTCTTCACGTAATTAATTTGTTTTAAAATGACAATTTACGTTAACAAGTAATCACGGTTGTCAAAGGAGACACGATCCATAAGAAAATAAGACAATTATTATTCACCATTGAATAGTTAATTAAACATCTAACTAACAGAAACGTCAATGAGAACAGTTACTTTCTGATAAATAAAAGTCCCTCAACCTAACCAAAGATCTAATTAAACTATTTATAGTTCTTTTTATTTAAATAAATAAGTAAATATTTATTACACTTACTCCAATTAACCTAGCTCCGAAGTAAGCACTGCAAAGTTATTGGATAATAAATAAATAATAAATAAATATTTCCATACAATCACACCAATTATCTAGCCCACGTTAAGTATCATGAAGAACTTGTGTTATGGATACTAGATAACGGATAAACATACTTATATACTTTTTTTTTGTAAATACATACATAATATACATATTAAACATCCAGACTAAGACAAATAGACATGTTCATGCACACAAATATTTGTTTTGTCCGGGGATCGAACCCGGGACCTCTGGCGCAGAAGGTGGGGTTAGTACCCCTGCGCCAAACAGGTCGTCAAAATGCTATGGTAACTATGGTATTGGATATAAATACATATATAAGTGTACCTGTCAAACTGTACCTGTATATAAATATATATAAACGTCCATGACCCAGGTACAAATGCTCATATTCATTAAACCAGCATGCGCCCTTACCTCAGGACCTCAGAGTAGGCGACACCTTGAAACCGGTGTACGTACCACTCTACCACGGAAGTCGTCAAGTCACGGAATTGTCTTCAAACTGACCGGGCCACCAAATCAAATTTATAATAGCCAACATAATATAGAGAGGAAAACTTATAGAGCATACCTACCTACATTTAAATGACGCTTGAGATGAAAGTCACAAACTTATATAAAATAACACAAACTAATAACATTGCCATAAATTATAAACTAATCCTAAATTCACCATTGTAACCATAACAAATAATCAACAATTAAAGCAGAACTCGTAGAACTAGACAATACAAACTGAATGTCTATTGAAAAGAGATAGAGTGAAATTACCTTAGAAAAAAAGTAATAAAAAAAATACAACCCAATCCTAAATGCACCATTGTAACCATTGTTTTCATAACAAACAATCTACAATTAAACCTCAACTCGTAGAACTAGACAAAACAAACTGAACGTCTATTGAGAGGGAGAGAGAGAAATTACCTTAGAATAAAAGTTATAAAAAAAATACATGCCAATCCTAAATACACCATTGTAACTATTGTTATCATAACAAACAAACTACAATTAAATCTCAACTCGTAGAACAAGGCAAAAGAAACTGAATATCTATTGGATGTAATAGCATCGAGTGCTGAATACATAGCCGATAACTAAAGAAACATATATTTCTTTATAAACTACGGGGACACGCCTAACCTTCATCACAGATTGTCATGTTAAGAATGGATAAGGCTGAAGATGGAAACGCGTCTCTCCCGGAACCCTAGATTACTGAGGAACTGGCTATCTTATCTATAACTGCCGGAACACAACAATGCTAAATCATTGCTGTTATGGCGTCAGATTTCGTTAAGATGGTAGTAGCTAGTCAGGCGGACTTACAACAAGCCCTACCACCTACCAAACCGAATACAATATGTACCCACACTGGGAATTGAACCCGGGACCTCTGAGTCTGATAGCTGTTGTGGTTGTTACCACTAGACCACGGATCTGGTTAAAAGTTATCTGAAATACAAATTTCATAAGAATACATCTTCTAACGCTGCCTAAAATTCTATACCAATCCTAAATACAATATTGTAACCATTATTATTCTAACAAACAATCTACAATTAAAGCTCGACTCGTTAAACAAGACAAAACAAACTGAATGTCTATTGGATGCAATAGCAGCGAGTGCTGAATATATTGCCGATAACTAAAGAAACTATCTGAGAAACAAAAGTCATAAATTTTTGCCCGCACCGGGCGGCGCAATAGTTTGTGTAGCTGGTGTCAATTGTTTTGTTCGGAGCCTGATTGTGGAGTCGAGAGAGTTTTTAGTGTAAAATCTTAAACAACAACCGATTCGCCAAAAAAAATTAATCAGTGTGTGTTTATCTGACACTTTCATAAAAAAAGACAAACCCACACTTTGCTAATAAATAAAATTGTTTAAGCGACATTTCGTTTTAGTTTATTAATTATGGGCTATTATTGAAAAAATGGTGTACTTATTTATTTTTCACCACACACTCTCGGAAAAGGAGGTTTTGTCATTCAATTTCTGCGTGGAAAATCGTATTTTGCGTAAAGCACTTTTAAATTTAAAACCTAACAATACAATATGTCCTAATGCGTTCCGAACTATTGACTTTTATTGTTACATTTTATTCGTATTATAATAACTTTGAATTATTTATAATACTCCGTTTTGGATTTATTATATTATTTTAGTTCCTTGAATCATAAAAACAATAACAATAAGACTAAACTATTTTAATAGAAATCGAAAAATATGAAGCATATTTCCGCAAGAAAAACTTACATGCAAGATGCAACGCCCGCCCGCCCCCCAAATAAATGCAGATGCATCGGCGGGGCATTTTGCATGTATGTTTTTCTTGCGGAATTATGATACATATTTTTCGTTTTCTACAAAGATATGGATTTCCGTCAAGTAACGCCTGATTTTATCAAATATTAAACTATTTGTAATAAGAGTTTTATATCTAAGTTGGGATTTCGGAACGTGACATAAACATTTATTTTTAAATCGTCTTTGTCTTGTAAACAATGTCATTATTTACCGAATCGTTTTTATTGTTATTTTAAGCAACAATTTATTTCTTTGAATGAAGTACTTAAATTCCTATTCTTAGTCTAAAACTTTTATTATTTTATCATTAAAACAACAAGAATAATGTATAGGTATTTAGATTAAACGTTTTGTTCAAATATTTGTTTATCGGAAGTTGACCGTGGAAGCAATCTAAAAATTTTCCTCGAAAAATTGTGTGTTGCGCTCGGCAGAAAAGTTGTTAGCGTCTCGTACTTTCAAAACCATCACTACGCTCAGGATTCAATAGAGGTAACTCGCCGCTAAATCCAACTTTTCATCCTTGTGTAACAAATAACTATTGAGCTACTCTTAGGAAATCTACTATAATTTTAGTATCAGCACGTAAAACTTTAAATCGATTAATGAAGTAAAAGTATGGTAAACACTTAAAACCAAGGCGATTTCCTTTTGCTCCTATGACAAAATAAAGAAGAAAAAAATATTAAATAACATTAACCACAAACTCGCTATTTGAACAACTAACAAATCCCGAAACTCATCTTCTGCAAAATGTATACAATTATCGAGTGGTTTCCAATAACAGCCCAGTTCCGTTTTTGCTTCCTACCGATTATTGCAGAACGAGCGAGCGCACGCGTGGCCTGTATTATGACACCTAATATTTTTCGAACTTGCACCGTTGCTAACTATCGCAAACCGATAGCTATTGAACCGTTTAACGGGTTGAGAATGTCTGGAGCATTTTTTTTGTTATATCTTTTTTTACGGCAACATTGAAATCTATGAAGAGACAGTTGTGGGTTAAAGTTGTTTCATTCAAATTTGAGATTGAGAAAATCGGAAATGATTTTTTGCATTATCAGTGTGGACTGAGTAGTCAATTTAAATAAATGAATAATATTTTATTGAAATAATCACATATATAGTGACGATAGTATAAATCTTAAACAATTTCATGACTTTTGAATTTTAGTAGTCCTTGTACTGAAAGCGAACTCGAAAATTAGGGAAAAGACAGTTTCAAAAATATATTATAAATTAATCAAAAACCCACTCAAATACTTTAACCGCCTCTGTGGTCTAGTGGTACCACCGGTATCGAGTACATATTGTATTCGGTTTGGTTGGTGGTAGGACTTGTTGTAAGTCCGCCAGGCTAGCTACCACCATCTTATCTAAGTCTGACGCCATAACAACAATGTTTTCAGCATTGTTGTGTTCCGGCAGTTAGAGATAAGATAACCAGTTCCTCAGTGATTGAGAATTCCGGGAGAGGCTCGCTTCCATCTTCAGCCTTATCAATACTTAACATCAGGAGGTCAATTCTGCTAAATTTTTGTCATAATCGTCTCTCAGTGGTGTTTCAATAGTAGTGTTTATTTTTATTTATTTATTTATTTAGTTTATTTGGGAAACAAACAATACAATTTGTCTTATAAGTAAAATAATAACTAAATATATCTTAAATCAGCAAAGTTTCCACTTATTACTAAAACATATGTTTGAGCAATGGACAAAGGTATCAATCCTACAAACAATCTTGCAAAGATCTTACAAAAAATAAAAAAAGAATTGGTATTATCTGAGCTAACTACAAAAAGGACAAACCTTGGGTAGGTACTGGCATTACAGTCTAATAACTAAAAAGGAACCAAAAAGAATAAAATTACATAAAAAAAAACAACAATAATAACACCCCTCTTTTTGCGTGGGGGCTAAAAAAAACTTACTACTGTGAAACATACTTCCTAACGCTTCGCTTCACAGAAGCGATCGTGCTATTAAACATGTATATTTCAAGAGGAAGCTTATTTAAAGATTATTTACACTGTTGTAACAAGAACTGTGTAAAACAGCACTACCATTGAAACACCACTGAAATGCGATTATGACTAAGCATTAGCAGAATTGGGCCCCAGGTATGATGAAGGGTAAGAGTCTCCCCGTCGTTTATAAAAAAAGCAGTTCATTACATAGTATCAATTGCGAAAGAGACTTGTTGCATGTATAACATCATACGAAAGTGATCCGTAATTTTGCATGGTTATTTAGCAATAAAACACAGAAGAGCTGCATTTACCTCGTACTGTTTTGTTACTTTTGTAACAAACCAATGCCTATCAATCCAGAATACTTCCTA
The DNA here is from genome assembly GCA_910589605.1 of Chrysoteuchia culmella. Lineage (NCBI taxonomy): Eukaryota > Metazoa > Arthropoda > Insecta > Lepidoptera > Crambidae > Chrysoteuchia > Chrysoteuchia culmella. Next base: position 22,367,039 of record OU342649.1, read on the forward strand.
CAAAGCATTAGGACCAATGCACGTAACGGTAGGCACACAAGACACTCAATATGCAGACGAGGCCAGACTAAGTAGCCTCGAGTGGAGTGGCCCTTAATCTGAGTGCCGAGGATTGTGGCCTCCGATAAGGACAGGTGTATAAGCGATTAATGCAAATAGCTTCTTAGACTTGCATGCGAGCTGATGGTCTTGTATGACGTCGAAGTAGAAATCGTATGCTCCTATAGTATATGGGTTTATTTGTCTGGTAAAATTCTTCATCATCTGCTGTATCTTCAGAGGCAATGGCTTTATTATGTAATGTACAACGAGGCTGATCTATGAGTCACGGTCCCAAGGCAGATTGGCTGGTATAACGATTGCAAATGCAAACAAGACCAACACGGCTTTCAGATGCATTCCGTAGCACAGAGAAGCTCGATATTAATTTGTTTATAACCAAAACAGCGTTAGCTCTTACTTTTCTTCTCTAACTTTCTGTTGAAGGTTGGTAAAGTACGTGTCAGCGACGCATTCATAAAACCTTTAATTTAATATCTCTGTTTATAACTATTACGTAAAACTGTGTTGCGAACAAAACAGTCGAATAAGTAGTGCTAATACGAGTCCCACGCACATATCATGCTTCCTTGTCTTTTGAAAAGTATTGTACTACCTACCATTAATTTTTGTAAATATACTTGGATTTTCACTCCGGATTTTCCTGGATGTCATTGCTACGACCTACAACCCCATAAAGTACACGAAAAACAAAACGCCACGGTCCATGCCAAGAAAAATACCATCATCTCCAGTAGCACATCAATTGTATTTCCCAATAATCACTAAACTTTTATTCTTACGCACCTATAAACGAGTTAAATAATTCATTTATCATTATTCATATGTAAAGCGGGCTACAGACGGTCAGACAACATTGAATTTGATGCGAGTCGCGGGCTCCTCTATAAAATTAACAATTCTTATCACTGTCCCCGCTCGTAAAACCTGGCTTCAGTACCACGCTGAATATCGCTGAAAGATGTGCCTTTACTTTCATTTCATGAACTCGACTCGAGAGATATATTCTTTATATTTTAAGACGAATGAAAAACCATAGAAAAAATATTTTGAAACACTTTAGTTTTTAGTTTCATTGTATTTATTCGTTGTTCTTTAAGTCGGTACTAACCATTACCCGTACAGATGTAATGTGTTTAAGTACCTATGCCGCGTCAGTAAGAACAACCGCCTCTGTGGTCTAGTGGTACAACCACTGGTATCAGACCCAGGGGTCCCAGGTTCGAGTCCCAGCGGGGGTACATATTGTATTCGGTTTAGTTGGTGGAAGGACTCGTTGTAAGTCCGCCTGGCTAGCTACCACCATTTTAGCTAAGTCTGACGCCATAACAACAATGTTTTCAGCATTGTTTTGTTCCGGCAGTAAGAGATAAGAAAGCCAGTGCCTCAGTGATTGAGGATTCCGGGAGAGGCTCGCTTTCATCTTCAGCCTTATCAATACTTAACATCAGGTATGATGAAGGCTAAGAGTCTCCCCGTCGTTCATAAAAAAGGAAAAAACATCTTAAGGTGGATTGATAACTTTGCCTTGAAATAAATCCGCAAGCAATTTATAAAACGTAATCGTCTGTGCAAAAACATCTACAAAAGTCAAGGAGTCATCAATAGCAATTTCCCACTCGCGATCGAATCTCGAAACACCATCAATCAAATCGAAAACTATTAGTAAGAGTCGCCGACGTAGTAAAATCTCTCTACAGTTGAAAAAAGAGCTTTGACGGCCGCGAGAGGGAAATAAAAGAAGTAGGATCCATCGAGGCTTGCGGGACATAAAAACTGCATTTTTACGGCACGCCCAGTTGTAAAACTGTGCTCGTTTACCTAAGTGCGGCCGGTTGCGACCCGACGCCTCATATTCACCTTTAGACTGATGATTGCTGCTTGCATTTACACTATTGCTTTTGGGGGCGAGTGGCCTGCCTTAGTATTTTATGGAATTATCTTTATAGTAAGTCATAGCATTTAGGTGGCTTTATTTTCTCATATGATAATGCTGCTTATGTGAGTAATTTTGTCTATACAGACAATTATTTTACGACAGGGATTTTAGAAGTAAAATAAAATACTGATTGACTCCTCACAGTTCCAAATCTAATATCAGTGCTAATTAGGTATGGTTTGAAATTTACTTACAATTGATAGTTTGAATGTATGTTCATTGTATGGTTTGAATCCCGACTGAGCGACATGAGACAAGTGGTCTGTTCTAGTATATTTTCTTGTTAAAAAATTTTAAAATAATAAAATCTATGTTCATTTTATCTTATATTTACTAGGCCAAAAGGTATATTAAATAGTAAATATCTTTCCAAAAGTTCAGCGCAATTAGACTTAATACAAATGTTAACAACATTAAAACCAAAAACCAATACAAAAAATGCCTACACCTATTCGGTACGCTTACGAAATGCGTAATTCGTATAACAAGTCACGTAACACAAATAATTTAAAGAATTCCCAAGGGGAGTGATGTACTCAACATAATGTTCATCAAATGGGAAACGTGAAAATTCCAAAAACTGTTACCATACAGCGTTCCCCTAATGAAGTAATCTTAAAAGTACATGATTCCGACAACATCAAGTGTAAGTAGATCCGCATGAATAAGTTAGTAGGGCGCGGGAGTTTACTCGAGGGAAAAAAGTTTTTAAACCACGCGAAAAAAGTATTCATATTTTTGCTTACCAAGGAGTTTGTAATCTTGATGATTTTTTAACTTCTTGATTAAAAACTCTTCGGCTAGAAAATATTTATGACACAAATACCATTTAGGATTTGTTTAACAATAAAGTTCTACACCTTTTGAAATAAAATATCGGAGTTTTTATATCTTTACAAATGTTATAAAAGGAAAGTCGTTTCCAAATTGTCGTAAACTCAATAATGCCTTAACTTTCTATATAACGATAATTTATGACAATAACAGTTTATTTTCTAGTTGGAAATATTTCGTAAAATAAATTTAATAAGGAGAAACTATTGAATTGGTTCCATTCTATAAAATACAAGTATATGTATTTATATGTTGCTGACGGTCGGTACAATGTAGCACGATCAAAAATTTTACATATTATAATACTAGCGGATCCTCGCGGTTTTACCCGCGTGGTGCCCTTTTCCGTTGGAATATCGGGATAAAATATAACCTTTGTCACTCGGGAGAAATGTAGCTTTCTAATGGTCTAAGAATTTTCTAAATCGGTCCAGCAGTTCTTGAGATTAGCGCGTTCAAACAAACAAACTCTTCAGCTTTATAATATCAGTATAGATTCTTTAAAGTTGCACATGACATATTTTGAGTTTATTTATTTTGGAATGAGTTTCATTAAGAAGTATTCTCTATTTACAACTTTTTAATTTTTCATTTTACAATGCAATTTTTATGTGATAAATATTAAACAAGAAAATATACTAGAAAAAAACAACTTGTCTCATGTCGCATCCCGTCAAATCGACATGTGACAAGTTGCTTTTTTCTAGTACATTTTCTTGTTTAATATTTATCAAGTATTCTCTCTAATTCAGATCATATCCGAATTCCATTTTTCGTGTAATCCAAACATCGCTCACCAAAAGTTATGCAATTATATCTCTAACAATCGGAGCCCTAAAATATTTCATTATCCATCTCAATACCAATACCTACAAGTTTAATCCAAAACAGCCATTACTACCTACAAAATACGCTCCACGGTCACTTGCACATATTGACCCGTGCATCCAACCAAGAACATATTATTACGGACCATATACCAGCCATTTGTAGTATGGACCATTAGCTGAAAAGCGGACCGAGAAAAAGCCTAATAGCCATGAACAAATGGCAGATGTTTCATTTGTTGACGACGTTCGTAATCTAACTGTGTAGTACCACCCTAGCCTATAAACTGGCCGTAATTGTAGCTGTTTTTCATATATTTTTTTCAAATAGTAGCTCCATTGATTTTAAAACAATGTATTTTGTTTTCATCAGAATGATCAGTTTGGTATAGACTGGTAACCTCACAGACTTATCGAGATAGACGGTAAAAGTTTGCAACTACCTTGCGTGCAAAAAGTTTGATCCACGGTCAAAGTTTTTGGACCTAAATCAGTCCGCTTGAGACCATTGTCATGTCAAAATTTTTGTATGTACCCTGACGTCATGAGCGACATTTAGTAAATTGGAAATGTTATTGACGAGCTCTTACAAGAAAGCACTGCACAATTAACCATTTTCGTTTCTGATTGACGCGTGTTTTTATGGCAATGGTCTCAAGCGGACTGACTTTGTTCGGAAAACTGACCGTGAATCAAATTTTTACACGCAAGGTAGGTAGACTTTTACCGTCTATTTCGATATAAGTCTGTGCTCGTGACGTCATCGTAGGTACGAAAAATTCGACACGATAGGTTCTCATACATTTTGAACCGCTCTTTTCGTCTATCTCGATATAGTATAAGATTTTAAACTTTCGCGTTCCATTATAATTAAATATTAAAACAATGGGACTAAAACGCGACTTTTATTATGTACGAGAAGCGATTGAAATCAAGAAGTACAAAACTTACAATGGGGCGGTTTACAATTACAATTACAAAGTGTAAAAGAAAATTGCCAATTTCATAGGCTAAGTTTTTTTTTTGTAGTGAGTGTGATTTTAATTTTATTCATTTTATTCAAGTATTTCCGTAAACTGTATGCATGCTTCAAGGGTGCACTAAGGGTCTAACACTGTTTTATTGTTATAACAACTACAAGAGTTAACCCACACCTTATTTTCCTATTAAAGTTGAATTTAGACAAAAATGGTTCAAAAGTATAACTTTCATTTCACCAGTAGTCACTTTGTTCACAAATGTGTCAGCTAAAATTACTTGTGGAAACAAAGGACCGTCCGGCCGTGCCGCCATCAATTAATGGATAAAACTTTCTCTACTAAAGTTTGCGAGACGCTGACTTTTGTCAAACAACGACATCTGGCAATGGAAATGAAGAATCTCTTTCGAGTTTATGATAAATGATCTTAGGTATAGTTATTGTATTGAGTTAACGAGTTTTTAGACATCTTTGTTAATATTTGCCATCATAAGGCGTTCACGCAGTAAGAGCAAATGAACTTGCACTTAGACTTATCCAAGACCAGCGGCTGACCGCGGTTTTACGCGTGGTTCCCGTTCCCGTGGGAATATCGGGCCAAAAAGTAGCCTATGTCTAAATCGAGGCTATTTTCTATCTGTGTGCGTAATTTTTTTTTATTTTGCGCAGTAGATTTTGCCTGAAAGAGTAACAAAGATCCAAACATACTTAAAAACTTTCGAATTTATAATATTATTTAGTAGGATTATGATAGGGATAGATTTATATGTTTGTATGGGCCGTGTACTCCAGGTGAGTCCAACATTTCGAATCGCCCCTGCACCTGGGGGTGAGGGATGCGTAAAAGCATTTCTCCTAGTATAAAATAAGTAAAATAAAAAAAGAATAGGATAGGCTACCCTAATATCTTAAATTTGAAATCCGTAACGTGACGTGATTAAGATGTCTGATCAATGAAAGTGACATGGTTTTATAAAAAACAAACCACATAATGATATGAGCAAAGTACTGTATAACCTCTTAAACGAAAAACGCCTTTATTTCAAAGTCAAAGTCAAAGATTTTTATTCAAATAGACTTAAAGATAAGTACTTTCGAATAGTCCAACATTTTTTTTTCCCTACCAGCCATTCAGGACATCTTTTAACTGATAAGAAGAACAGCCGCAAGAAACTTATCAGCTTTAACAGAAACAACAACATTTACAAGGAACATGTATATAAGTCAACAACAATATTACTATATAAAAATAACCATTTACTTACCTCTGCAGAGTTTCAGTCATTTAGGATGATTTTTGGACCTGGAAAAAACAAAAAAAATACATTAAAAGATATTTTTTTATCTCTTACTAAAATAAATAACTATATCTCTCTGTCGTAATACAACAATGCTGAAAACATGATTGTTTTGGCGTCAGACTTAGATAAGATTGTGGTAGCTGGCAACGCGGACTTACACATTGTCCTACTACCAACTGTGACAAAACATAGAAAGTGCCAGTGCGAGCTTTTCAGTGCAGTTCATCAGTAATTGAGGATTCCAGGAGAGGCGCGCTTTCACCATTTATCATTACTGAACATCTGGTATGATGAAGGATAAGAACCTCCCCGTTGTTCATATAAAAAATTAAGCGTGGCGGCGATTGACAGACCGATCGTACTCAATCACGCTTGTTAAGCAACGTTCAGTCCTGTACGGTCAGGTGTCGAATGTGTGAGCGCTTCCGTCCTTCGGAGGGCACGTTAAACTGTCGGCCCCGGCTGTTATCATCGGATAACTATCGTTAAGCCAAGTCAGAGGCCTTATAGGCGGCTTGATAAACTCTGACACCAGAGGTGGCCACTACGCCACACCACTACTCTCTTTCTTCTCATACGGTAGGAGAAGATATAAAAAAATCATTGGAGAAGTCACAATTACAATCGAGACAGGGGCGCGCAACCATTTATAACGCGCTCGGGATCGGATCCAGAATATGCACTTGACAGCTGTCATACGCAAACGAATATACCTTGGCGCGAGTTTTTGTTTCAACGGAGGGTTCCAGTTGCTTGTATTGGTATCAACAGCTCGAACTCATTCTAAGCATTGATTTTATGCAGCTTCAGATGTTTGAAACCTTTCAAGAGTTTTCTTTCTAATAGTTTTGATTATTGTTTGCAACTATTATGCCGTTTTTTACAATTAATACAAAAAAAATACTGGTACTCCAGTTGCTCAGATGCTATTATAATAAATTACATGGTCTTTGTAATTATAAGAATTTAGCTTATACATTTACAAAAATCTCGTAATAGATATAAACATTACTAAGTTATAAAAAGAGTCCTTACTATTACTTGAACGAAAGTTTATCAAATATAAAAAGGTATGAAAATAATATAAAGGTATAAAAAATTAGTACGAGAAAAAGCAACGTGTCTATTTCGCCAAGTTGCTTTTATCTAGTATATTTTCTTTTTTAATATTTATCACATAAAAATAGCACTGTAAAATGCAAATTAAAAATGTTATAATGAGTAGGCTATTTCATCTTAATCGATAGTCAAACATTTGTTGTTTCTTTTGAATGCGAGGATGTTTCTCTCATTGATGAAACGACGGTAGCCAACACCGTAGAAAGGTGAATATACTAGAAAAATTCGACGTCATAGGTCTCTGTTAAATACATGTTAAATAGCAAACAATGCATATAGAATGGAAACCAACAAACAAGGCCGATCGTAGAATTTAACTGTACCAGAAAAGTCTGCAATATGCCCGACTGGACGGGAAAATTCAGAGTTCAATCCTTTCGACTTAATGATAGTTGGGCATCGGCAGATTCGGCCAACTTTGATCCGTAGTCGTCCGTAGCCGTAGCAAATCCGTAGCAATCGGGTGCTACGAAACTTTGGAGACAAATTATGGCGTGAAATTGTTTGGATACTAATTTGTTTCATATATTTTTTACTAGCCAGACAAAGGCCAGTTACACCACTAACTGAATTATTTTGGATAATTATCTGGCAAATAATTAAACAGTAGTAAAATGAAAAATATGTCAAATTATCGGTCAGATAACCTATCCAGAATATATCTATCAGTGGTGATACCGGACCTTAGTGTGCCAAAGGGCTTTGTTATTAATTGGCATGTTTTATAATAGATATGTTACTTTCATAGCAATTGCGATGAAATCTGTGACGCAGACTGCACACATTGAACACCTGTGCGAGAGAAGGAAAACTTGAAACAAACCCTCTACCAACTTGTCTGGCCAGCGTGGTAGCAGTAGGCTAATAGCCTCCTATCAACGCCACACTAGGCGTGAGCTAGGAGAGGCTTATGTCCAGCAGTGGACGTCCACAGGCTGATGATGGATGGACACACTTTTTTGTCAATTATATTTGTTACACTTTTGGTTTTCAATAAACAAAATAATAAAACATTAAGAGGTCCTCTGTGCTTCAGAAAGCACGTTAATTTTGTAATTCTGTATTTGCAGCCGTTAAAACCTATCAGTCCGCATTGGGCCCTCGTGTTGAGTCATGGTCCATTCTCTTCTCTTCAAGGAAGATCAGTGCCCCAGCGTGAGGACTTCAAAATAACTGATAATATAAAATAAATAAATCAATTGAAAAATTTGTAAAATCCGTTTGATTTACAATAAAAAAAAATATTTATTCAGATAACTGTTTCAAACGCTGCAGTACTTTCTATTAATTGCTCAGCTCAGCTTTTGTGCATGTTGAAATGCAAGCAGGATACTTGCACATGCGGGCTGTTTGCTAAACTAAATTCATGTTGTACTTGGTCGTTGTGCTAAACCATGGAGAGTACGGAGAACGTCAAAGGCCAATGATAGATGGATATGGAGGGTGTGCGTCTTCTCGAAAATCCTTGCACATCATTCAAACCTTGTTAAATGGATAGAATTTTAACCGTCTCTGTGATCTAGTGGTAACAACCACCGGTATCAGACCCAGTATTGTATTCGGTTTGGTTGGTGGTAGGACTTGTTGTGAGTCCGCCTGGCTAGCTATGACCATCTTATCTAAGTATGACGCCATAACAACAATGGTTTCAGCATTGTTGTGTTCCGGCAGTTAGAGATAAGATAGCCAGTTCCTCGGTGGTTGAGGATTCCGGGAGAGGCTCGCTTGTCTCATCATGCTAAGAGCTAAGAGGCTAAGAGCTAAGGCTAAAAGTCTCCCCGTCGTGAATTAAAAAAAAGAATATTTACTGTGGCAGCACATTTCTAAACCGTATCCATTCTTAAATAAATGCACATGTTGATCACTATTATTCCAGATATTTATGTTGAAAATAATCAACTGCCAATGAATGATTATTATTTAAACAATGACAATTTATAATAATATTTTATTAAATAACATTGATAATCAGCTTAGCAGGTTCTAGGACGGTAGTGAAATGCCGCCGTCCATCCTCTCGAAAGGTAAAATAATATAATAATTATCATAATTTTTTGATTTTTATATATTATTATCGTATAATATATTTTAGAATGTAGAAAATAATAGTGATAAAAAGGGCATTTATACATACTGTTAGACATATGCTGTCTTAGTAACTATTGTTCGTACTTAAATAGTATATCCATTTAATTAGGTCTGAATGGTGTGCAGGCATCAAAAGGTGCTAAAACTAGGCATTGCTCTTTGAACGTTTAGTTAGCGGTTAAATTTAGAGGTTTAGAGGGTATGGGGAACGTTTAGTTGCAATGTTTAACATGGTATAACAACAACACAACTCCTCTCAATCTAATCTCTAACTGCCGGAACACAACAATGCTGAAAACATTGTTGTTATGGCGTCAGACTTAGATAAGAAGGTGGTAGCTAGCCAGGCGGACTCACAACAAGTCCTACCACCAACCAAACCTAATACAATATGTACCCCCGCTGGGAATCGAACCCGAGACCCCTGGGTCTGATACCGGTGGTTGTACCACTAGACCTTGCTATGTGCATTAAAATATACAATGAGATCCCCAATGAAATTAAAGAGCTAAATAATACCTTGTTTAAAAAACAACTATCTAAATGGTTAAATGGTCTAACAAACATGGCGAACGAAACATAATAATCATGACAATTGACATTGACATGTCAATAAATGACGTGTCATGTCACACAGCACAACACACGGAGCGGATGACATGGCATGTATTGGGGTGGTTAATTCGTCCAAGATTGGGGCCCTTCACAGATTAAATTTTACGTGTTTTAATGTTTTACGTTTTTATTTTTTATTCCTTATTTTCTTTGTTCTGTTCGTCTCTGATGTCACTTCTGTGCTCGGCAGAATACCAGTGCAGCAAGCTATCTGATGCTTGCTGCTAATACTGAGCTGAGCACAGTTTTGTCATCACACGACTGTACGCGTTTCTTTTTTATTGTTATTTTGTTTGAATTCTTTCTTTTTTGTTTAATTTGTACTTTTTTTTTCATACTTCTATGTAATATGTTTGTGTTAATACCTTGTACCTTTGTGTGATGTCAAAATAAATATTTCTCTATTTCTATTTCTATTTCTAAATGATATAAATACATAATAGTGTTAAGGAATTTAGGGAGTTAAATAGTTAAATTTACTGACATTCTTTCTTTATTATACTAGAGTCTCTATTATAGTACAATTATTTTAAATTTTAATTATTGTTGACTAACTGTATAAATATCTGGACAAATATTTACAATTATAATAATTACTTTAAGATTGACATTGTAAGTTTTATGATTTGCATACATTAGTGATACATGAGCGCTGTTACTGTTTAATGTTACCACCATTTTATATAAACAAATAAATCATTTGATTTGATTTGACCACAGAGGCGGCTGTACAATTTTCCAAAAGAAATTGCCTCGCGGGCCGCTTTGTAGTTAATATAATATTATAAAGAGGAAAGATTTGTATTTTTGTATGTAACGAATAAACTCAAAAACTACTGGACCAATTTTGACGAAATTTGGTATAGAGAATCATTAGACCCCAAGTAATAACATAGGCTATAAATGATCCCAAAATTCCCACGGGAACGGGAACCACGCGGGTGTAACCGCGCCCGGCCTCTAGTAGTTAATATAATGAGACGGGCCGCAGTTCAAATCCTAATCGTATCTAATATATAAATGCGGAAGTGTGTTTGTTTGTCCTTCCTTCACGCTCTAACTAAACAAACCAATCGACTTATTTTTTGGCATAGAGTTAGTTGAAGGGACGGAGAGTAACATAGGCCAGTTTTCATCTCAATATTCCCACGGGAACGGGAACCACGCAGGTGAAACTGCGGGCGAACGCTAGTAGTTAAGGCGGTACCCTGACCGAAAGTGGCGCCGCGTTGAATTTTATTTAATATCGTAATTCTAATTTACAATTTTAATAAAACTTTACGTGGAATTTTTAGAGCCCATAGTCTAGTATTTTTAGACGGTATCATTACATTCCCTCGTAGTCACTACTAGAAGTATATAGCAAAACTGCTAAAAGTGGCCGTTTTTGACACATTTGCTATCTACTTCTACGAATGACTATGACGAGATGTAGCGATACCTTCTAAAAATACAAGACAATGGGCTCTAAAAATTCCACGTAAAGTTTTATTAAAATTGTGAATTAGAATTACGATATTAAATAAAATTCAACGCGGCGCCACTTTCGGTCAGGGTACCGCCTTAAAATAAATAACAAAAACATTGTACTTCACCATCTCCAATTCATTCCCTGTATTTATCGTCAGTAATCACAGGTATTTTCAGTAGCAAATTGCGACTGAAAATAAAAAAAATATATATCTTGGACAAACTGAACTGTTTAAAAGGTAAATGTTTACAGATTCCGATATTTTTGTTTAAATGTTTATTCGCTGCATTGTTCGCGTGACCGTTTAATGATAAGTAAACCCGTCATAATATTCACTGTTCCAATAAATATTTATTGTTCGAGCCCAAATATTTGTTGTTTGTCCAAATTATTAACGCTAATTCTCGATACGCCGTAGTTATTTCATTCGCGGTTTAAGTTTGGAGTTTAACTTCATTTGGCTGATCATTATTAGCTTCCGCCCGTGACGTCATTTAGAATATCTCTATTTATGATCATTCTGATTATTGCTGAACTTTCGATCGTATCTAGATTAATTGTTTCACTTCTCGAAAGATGTAGTGAACGCACACACTGTGTAGCCTTATATAATATCACAATAAAATTGAACAAACACATTTATTATTTAACAACTAAACTAACTTGCTGATGTGAAGTTATATTTTTTTTATGAACCAAGGGATGATCCTTGGCCTTCATCAAACTTTTTCTTTCTTTTTTTTTTCTCCAAGGGGAAATACCCGCGCATACCCTCCCGTCCGGGGAGACAGGGGGGTTATGTAGGACTCGAAACCACTAAAACCCCTTGGGTGTTCCAACCGCGCGAGTGGACGGAGATTGCCGGGATAAGGGTAGCATTCTACCTGTTCCCGGCCCCGCGTCTGCCCCCTTGGGCCTTTCTCTCCGGGTCCGTGGAGTGACCCAGACTACCACTACTGGTTGGGCGAGTGGAAACACATGGCGCGCCCATCCACCACGGGGGTCCTAGCTGGACGACGGAATTCCCCGTCCCGAAGCCCAATCCCTACTTCATAGCTACTGCGCCTCCTCCTGGAGCCTTCACCAAACCGATGTTAAGTATTGATAAGGCCGAAGATGGAAGCGAACCTCTCCCGGAATCCTCATCACTGTGCAATTGGCTACTCTAGAAACTTCGGATTACTTTAGGTGACGTTAAAATTCTTGAAAAAAATATTACTAGCTATTAGTTTATTTTGGACTCATCCCGTGTGAGCGATTCGTTTTATTTCTATAATATTTTTAAAAATCAAGAAAAGTAAAGTGTACATAATTTTTTCCATAATAATAACTGAAGAGCTGTAACTGGCAAAAATGTTTCAAATAAATAGAAAAATATTGGAAGATAACAACTCAGCCACAAGTCGTGGGTTATTGTCACATCTGAGAATTCACTTGTGGCCGAGTTGTTTTTTCCAATATTTTTCTATTTAAAATTTATTACAAGTATAAAAATAGCATTGAAAATGCAAAGTATAAAAAATCATACATGTTTCAATTAATTCAATATCATAATCATTTTCTTATATTGAAAGTAATTTAGATTAATTCAACCCAAACTTTAGTTTGTCACTCAGAAAAGTAATTTTAACTTGATTTGATATTAGTTTTCTGATTGTTTAAATTGAGTTTAAAAACATCGTCTCAGCCACATAACACCCACTGCTGGGTAAAGGCCTCCCCCAAAAGGGGGGGTTTGCCATAATCGCCACGCTTGGCAGGCGGGTTGGCGATCGCAGTATGGCCAAGTTTGTAGGAGACGCTGCTGCCCGTCTCCTGAAGGCCGAGTCCCTTAGTCGCCTTTTACGACACCCACGGGATGAGAGGGGGTAGTGCTATTCTAAGCCGACACTACACAGCTAAAACATAGGCTGTCTTTAAATTTATTCAAGTAACTTTCTTATTGAGGAGCCCGTGGTGCATTGGCTCGCGCGCTCGTCCTGCGATTGTTGAGTTTAAGCAACGTTCGCAATGGTCGGTCACGAGATGGGTGACCAAAAATTTATTATCTCGAGCTTCCCCGTGCTTCAGAAGGCACTTTAAGCCATTGGTCCCGGCTGCATTTGCAGTCGTTAAAACCCACCAATCCCCATTGGGCCCGCATGGTGGGACGTGGCCCGTTCTCCTTATCCATTTATAAGGGAGGCCAGTGCCCCAGCAGTGGGGACATTAAAATGGCTTATGACGAAGTAACTTATATGTCATTGCGCGTTTCTTTAAGTTTGTCTTTATCAAATAAATTAAAATTAACACAAAAAAAATTCATTCTTACGTGCCTACGGATAAAAAATTTAAAGAAAGAAAGAAAGATTAAACATTTATTAGCCACATACCACACACATAATAACAAGGAGCTACAATTTAGAAGTTACAATATTATTATTAACTAGAGGCCGGGCGCGGTTTCACCCGCGTGGTTCCCGTTCCCGTGGGAATTTTGGGATCAAAGCTAATCGGTTAAGTAGTTTAGGAGTCCATCGCGGACAAACATCGTGACAGGAGATTTATATATATTAAGACTAGAGGCCGGGCGCGGTTTCACCCGCGTGGTTCCCGTTTCCCGTGGGAATTTTGTTATCAAAGCTATCCTATCTCTTAAGTTGGACCAGACTGCTCACGGTGTGCTAATTTAATTTAAAATCGGTTAAGTAGTTTAGGAGTCCATCGCGGACAAACATCGTGACAGGAGATATATATATATATTAAGATAAACATCAAACTGGGCATCTTTAATAATGACGACGCAGATAACAAACGCAGTCGCGGGCAGTAGCTAGTATAATAATAAACTTCCATCGGTAACCCATTATCGGAACCCTTCCAGACGGTATTTATAATCAAATATGCAAATACCGTTCCGCAGGCAGCCCAAAAATTTACGGCTACAATTTCCTGGTCTCATCAAATGTGCCCTAAAATTGCTGTCGCCATACAAATATTGCTATCAATAAAAAGTAATTAAAGCAGCAAGACAGATATGGCCTGTTATTTTAACTTTATGAAAATCTGAAGGTAAGTTATTTAGACAACTTTTTGAATTGGTTTCGCGACAAAACTAGAATTAAGGAGTGAATTTAGTTTAAGATAAAGTCAAGACTGATATCACTTTAAGAATTTAGAGTATACTCCTACATCGATATTGTGGCTATGGATGTATACAGATATTTTAGAGTATACTCTTACATCGATATTGTGGCTATGGATGTATACAGATATTTTTAGAGTATACTCCTACATCGATATTCTGGCTATGGATGTATACAGATATTTTTAGAGTATACTCCTACATCGATATTCTGGCTATAGTGTATACAGATATTTTTAGAGTATACACCACCGATAATGAGTCTATGGATGTATTCAGATATTTTTAGAGTATACTCCTACACCTATATTGTGGCTAAGGATGTATACAGATATTTTTAGAGTATACTCCTATATCGATATGGTGACTATGGATGTATACAGAATTTTTTAGAATATACTCCTACGTCGATATTGTGGTTATGGATGTATACAGATATTTTTAGAGTATACTCCTACATCGATATTCTGGCTATGGATGTATACAGATATTTTTAGAGTATACTCCTACATCGATATTCTGGCTATGGATGTATACAGATATTTTTAAGGATTAAATTACAACACGATTCGTTAATTAGCGCATTCAATTCGTAATTTGCTAGCAGGACACTGATGTCCAGAGAAAAATAAAATATCACTTGTGTTTACATAACCCGGTGACTGAGAGTTTAAATAATATTTTTTATTTAATGTAAGGGACATGCTCTTCAAAGGTGCTGACACAATAAAAAATATGCTGAACTGAACTTTCAGTTATGAATAGAGGCTTAGCGGTAGTTTTTTTAAAGGTATCCACCAGTCTAACCGATGACCTTAGGGACGCAGGGGTTGGCTTGCCTTCTGCGCGGAGGTCATGGGTCAGATTCCCGCACAATATAAATATATACATGTCTATTTATCTTGGTGTACCGTGTACAAAAAAAATAATATTTGTATAATAATAATTGTATTTGACAACTAGTATTATAAGTTTTAATGAAACTTGCCTTTGGCTAGACATCTTTGTAAAAAAACCAAAAAACACGCATTTGAGATTTCCAAATGTTCATGCACAGCACTAACGAACATATTGTCTCAAGACTACCTAGGGATCGAGTCGGGAATGGCATCCGACCAGACGGCGGCTTATGAAAGTCCGCTGTCCACATTATTAAACTGAGCTGTACCGCCGGAGGGTACACAAGTCTTATTGTAGCTACACACTGCACAGTAAAATAATTAATGGAATCCAAATAGGGGCGTCCGTATACGAGGTAATTTCGAAAATCTTACTTCTTATTTTACTAATACTACGGATTACTAATAATAATTATACTATAAAATGCGAATAATTTGGATGTATCAATCACATCAACACGGCAAAACGTCAGCGGCTGCTGAAATTTAAGTTATAAAAAACCTTTACAATATGAAATTACATTGCCACAAATGATTCCATAGCACCTTCTCCGCCAGGTAGTCAAATGACATCCACATTGCTACATAACCTACTTATCCAAAATAAATAGTTAAATTAGAAAAAAAACTTAGCCTACAGGGGACTGAGTAGTTAGAGATAAATATTTTATTCTGTAATCAAAAAGCCTTTGACGACCTGTTTGGCGCAGGGGTTCTAAACCCACCTTCTGCGCCAATTGTCCCGGGTTCGATCCCCGGACAAGACAAATATTTGTGTGCATGAACATGTCTATTTGTCTTGGTCTGGGTGTTTAATATGTATATTATGTATGTATTTACAAAAAAAATGTATATAAGTATGTTTATCCGTTATATCTAGTATCCATAACACAAGTTCTTCATGAAACTTAACGTCTGCTAGATAATTGGTGAGTTTGTATGCAATTATTTATTTGTTTATTTAAGTGTCCTCCTTACACAAATATTATTATCCTTTTTCTTTGTATTTTTTTTTCTCCTATCAATTTTTTTGAGGTACAGGTATTTACATCTAGATCAAAGATCTAAGACTTCATGGTATAATTGTACCCACTCAATACAAAACCGCACCAGTATCGCTATTAGTACATAGACCACTTCCAATACAAATTTGCCCAGTCTCCTTTATTATTATTATAGCTATCCATCCACAAGAGCCGTGACTACCGAAGTGAGTAGGCTACTGCTCCCTTTGTGCACGTATCCGTACAGAGGCGCTATTAAACTTAAACAAGAGTCTGCAAAAACTGTTTGATAGCCTCGTACTCTGAGCCCGGCACGAAAGCCTCCCAATAAGACGTTTGTAGTTCTTGCGGTGTGCTTCCTTGTGTAAATTCTAAATGTTAATCAGTATTGTGGTATATACAGGGTGGAAAATTAAAACGGGTCAGTAAAGGCAGGTACCATAATCGTTGTAGTTGCATGAAAACGATTTTAGGGAACAATCCTTAATTTTTTAAGAATTTATGATTTGCTTTCATAATAATTACCGTCAGCAGAAAAAAAAACAGTTTTCAAAAATATTTATTTATGCCAATCGTTCCTGTTTCTTATGAGGATCAAATCACTCTTAAGACACCAACTAAGGTATGAGTACTAGAAAAGTCAGAAATCGCAAAAAATGCATGAAACACACCCCGCTCTCTCGCCACACGCTGCCGTAACCGCTTCACCGACGAGTACCTTTGTTGACGGAAATTATTTTATTAGCGAATTCTTAGTGGAAATACTTTTCCCGATTTCTGACTTTTCTAGTAGTTAAAAATATGTTTTGATATAATTTTTTTTTTTTTAAATCGGTCTTGTATGCGGTATATAATTTCTCAAAAAATTTGAAAGATTTCCTAAGAACGTTTTCATGTAGCTACAACCGCTAAGGTACCTGCCCTTCGTGTGTGGCATCTAAGTTTTCAAACGCCAAAGTAATAGCTATTACTTTTTATGTTTGAACAACTTTGTTTTGGCATGATGGTATCCTAATCTTATCCTTCCTAAATGATATTATAAATGCGAAAGTGTGTTTGTTTGTCCTTGCTCCACGGCCTAACTAATCAACTAGTCGACTTGATTTTTGGCACAGAGTTAGTTGAAAGAACGGAGAGTAACTGAACATAGGTTACTTTTTATCTCGATATTCCCACGGGAACGGGAACTAAGAGAAACCGCGGGCGGAAGGTAGTCGTAATGAATTGTCACATAAAAGCAAGAAAAATTTATATCTTCAATCGTTATAATATTAAAAAGTCAAATACCATGTTTACAACAACTTAGACCCAATGAGAGAGTTAGGTCCGGTTGCTCGTAGCTCGGTTACGTTAACTTTAAGGTTAAATGATGGTTAAAGTAAAATTAACCGGCGGACAAATTTAAAAATGTTGTTGAAGCAGCGGTTACTTTAACGAGCAGTCAAATTACAGATTTAACGGCAGTCAAAATAACCGACAGGGGTGACAGGGGACAGGGGTGGTATAACATTTTGACATTAGTAGAATTTGTAGTTAATATAATATAATAATATAATAATAAATAACTTTATTATCTCCACACAATAGAGCAGTTTACTAAGAACTAGGTACAGTATAACTTAAATCTATTGTGGGAGACTGGTGCCTGTACTAGGTAAGACCTGTATTACTGGTCACCAGGTTCCCACCTCACGGAATCGTACACTACTGGTAGTACCATTCTAAATAAGGTATGTATCACTGTTACTTAAACTAATTACACAAATTCCGCAAATTAACAAAAAAAGAAAAAAAAGGCAATAATACTAATAATTAACAAGTTACTTAGATATTACAATAATTATACGTAAATTTTATAATTATATAAACAATAGTTATCGCTTACCTACCGTTTTTAGGTTATTTATTTAAAATACACTTTTAACAATTGTTTAATTTCATCGCCGCGTAATATATTTTCGCGTATATATTGTTCACAACAAATTCTTAGCAGTTACCAAACCGCGCGGCAGCTGCGCGGCAGCCACGCGGCGGCCAAGCGGCAGCCTCGCCCGCGCGACGTTGACACGTCAATTTTGCTCGAATGTTCTCGGGCTTACGTTGTTGCTTGCTAATTTTTTTGCTTATTAGCTTGATATACTAAACAGCAGTCTCATCGAGCGGCCGCTGCGCGACCACCTCGCTGCGTCAGCCGTGATGGAATTTGTGTCATATAAACGCGCCCTTTTAGTACCTAAACAGTACATAGGTAGTTTCACGTTTGCATTACGGAAACCAACACTTTCACAAGCAATGTAAGGACGCTCTCAGATAAGGTGTAACGTCCGATCAACTGTTCACTGTACAATAAATAAAACACCCGTCTTATATCCAAAGTTTATTACGACAAAAATAATAAAACAACATCCCGCGAGTCTGCCAGTATCCATTAAATTTAAAACAAATTCCAAAAACACGAAATTTCTCCAAAGAAGTAGCGTGAAAGGAGATGTGCTCCAAATAACGGAAACGCCTACATTAAGATGATTAAAGAAGCCGTAAGTCCTCATTTTTTTACGTCGCAAAGAATAAACAAAATCTACTTCGCGTCCAATCTGTCGCATTTTCTTTGTCCACTTATTGTGGCCACGAAACTAGTGAGTTAGAAACTAGTTCTACTAATATTATAAATGTGATAGTTTAGATGTTTGGAAGTTTGAATGTTTGTTAATCAATCACACAAAAACGGCTGAATGGATTTGAATGAGGTTTAGCACAAAAAATAGTTTATAACCTGCATTAAAATATAGGACATATTTTTCGGGGTTAATACCTAAAAAATAGCAATAATCGCGCAGTGAAACGTCAAAAAAAATATTACATAGGTATATGTGATCGCTGGCTAATCGATATCGCAACCGCACTGTAATAACATTCCGGTTGCTGTAGTGATACGTGACGTAAAGCAATTATCGCTCAATTTTCGCTATCGTATTGCTCTTGCAAAGATAGGTAATAAGGCGGCGATTATTCCTTCGGAAACGGGTACCACGCGGGCGAAACCGCGGGCGTCCATTAGTTATAAATAAGCAAAGAGCATATTCAATGTAAGTGTTTTGTCTAATATCTAAGAATTCCTATTTAAACCGTAATAGTTACCACACTAAGTTCACAAATATATCCGGAACGAAGTCCCATCTGTCAGTCAGATCGTCAGTGTCTAGCATTTCAAACTCGCTAATTCTGTGGCCATACACAACAGCGAGCAGTCCTCGGCCACCACTCACTATCTATACTTTTGTAAGGCCCATTCAGACACGAAGGAGAGAATTGGACAAACCTAATAACTGGACGGGGCTTTATTTAATCAGTATACACAGCTTAAAAAACAGCTCTAATAGACAGTTTTAATCTAAAAATGTGGCAGACTAATTGAGTTATAAACGCTACCTACCTTCGGATGTTCTCTGAAGTCTGTTTTTTTTAACCATATACTTCTTGATATTTTACTTAATTTAAAATAGCACTCATAAGTTGCTTCCGTTAAGATTACGGCTCTAGAACCATAATCAACCATTTTCCAAGAATCGTCTTACAAAAAGTGTAATCAACACTAGTGACCAACCACGTGATTTCCGTTCCTATAACACTATCGAAATAAAAGGAATCCTATGTTGTAATTCAGGCCTGAAAACATCTGTGTTCTAAACCTCCAAATCCATTCAAATTTTTTTTTTGAGTGACAGAGTGGCAAACATCCAAATATCATAAGTTGCAAATATCTTAACTTTCACATTTACATTTTATACATTAGAAGAAGTACCTAATTAACTACAACATTTGCACATTGTCGCTTACTTAATACTGAAGATATTTTTTTGTTTTTAATTCAAAGACACAATCCTTGAAAAAATATTCAAATGACTGAAGGCATTCAAAAAAAAATATACAGGAATTGAAAAAAAGACTGTAGTTTTAGGTAAAGTACTCTAAATTTCAATTGATGTAAGCAAATTTTACTCGAAGGAAACATAACTTCAATTTCAAAAAGAAGTTAAACTGCATTATAAATGTTAAGATACCGGGAATCGAGCCGGCTTAAATGAGAAAAATTACATTATATTATGGTACCAATCGATTTTTTAAGTACGAAACTTAGTATCTAAATTTAAAGACAAAACCGAAAAATAAAGGATTTATAGTTCAATATACTTTATTGTACCAACAGTAAGTACCTAGGTAGCATACTAGAGTAAAAATGAAGTTCGTAACATTGTAAGTTGTTCTAATTGAGAGCCATTTGCAACAATATACAGATTTATTTTTTTTATTAATTAACATTTTTGGACTAATATTCACCATACAAAAAGCGACGAGACGCGAGGTCAATGTATTAGTGTGTGAGAATAAAGAGTTTTGACAAGTTTTTCAGAATTTGTCTCTAATTTAGGACAAAGTTTTTTAAGATAAATTGATCTTATACTTACTATCAAGTAGTACCATAAAAGTAAAGTATGTAAATTTGAAATAAAACAACTTTTACGGATATCAAACGCGCTATATTTCCACGAACTAAGTTGTAATTGTCCGTATTTTTAGGTTTTTTAGGGGTTTTTTGATTTTCCCGACGTTTCGGCACCTTTACAGCTCCCGTGACCACGAACTGTCAATGAACAGTGCGCGCCAAAACATAAGATGTACGTGTATGTAAATTTCTTTGATTCCGAGTGCAAGTAAGTGACATATCAAAAATCTTTGAACGCAGTTTAAAGACATCCGCCCGGCCCGATCGGGCCAGAACTGTTGTTGCCACATCCGTAAATCACCGCCATCCCATATAGACGGCCACCGCTCCGCAATTCGCCCGGGCGAACTCGCCGCACTAGAGGGCTCGCCGGGAGGGAAGGGTTAACTTATTTTTAAAAATGAAGGAATGTTCCGTTTGTCAATTTGCTGTTCTAAATATTTAATGCACTTTCCCTCTCCAACTACCGTCTTTTTTTTCCACCCTGCATATGACAATGATCGTGGTATATCAGAGGGATACAGCCAAGATTAAATATAAGCTCTGTGCCAGTAATTGGTTCGTTTGTGGCTAACAATACAAATTGGAATATACGTGGCATGTTTGGACATCCGAATGTCTCTCAGTTATTGAATAGCGGATATTGGAGTGAACGAACTAAATCTGGTTTAAGTTATTGGCCAAATTTGTATTTTAGTAATATAATAAAGTAGTAGGTGATACAGCGAAATGTATACCTGAAATTTATAACTTTCTTTACATATTGAGCATGATATAAAAAATGATAACTCAAGATTGTTTTAAGTGAAAACTTCTATAGTGGCGTTTTAATTTTTTGAGATGGGTAAAAAAATTTAAAGACGCGTCCGTACCGTTGACCTATTTCAAATAACATAAAGTCTCACACTTGAAAGATCTACGTATATTAGTTAATTACAACCATTATATAAAGATCTATCGATTGAACAAGGTTTGAATGGTGTGCAGTGATTTTCGAAAAGAAAGAAAAGAAAGAAAGAAAGAAAAAACATTTATTGGCACACACACTATAGAATAAAAAATAATAATAAAAAAAAAAATCATAAAATTAAACCTTACAAACTATAACATATTATTATGGAATATGCAGATGTGGGGCCAATAAATATCCTGGCTCAGCATTTTGCTTCTGTGCCATTCTCAGATGGGAGGAAAAAAAACACAGAAGCGCTGTTATTCTGCCAGGATGCTACGACTGACGTATAAAAATAGAGAGAAAAAATAATGATATGATAAATAACTACATATACATACACAAAATTAAAAAAATATAAATAATATACATTACATATTAATATATAATAATATAACATATAATAATATAACCCTATAAATAAACAAATGAAAGGCAGAGTGTTCCACGTCTTTGCCACTCTCAAGGCACGGAAACGGGACGTTTTAGAAAAAAAAAAAAAAAAAAGGAAAACTTTTGACAACCAATTGCGCGTAAAAGTTGCATCACTTTTAAAGTTTGTGTCTTGCGTTTGTGTTTGTGCGATTGAGAAGCGATTATACAAGTTGTTTACTATTTAAAAATTGCCACGAAGTCCACACAAAGACCCCCAAAGGCACCAATCCTCCATACACTTGTGACATTGTCCTTTCTTGCGTGACGAAAGACCGGACACACTGCAAATAAAACAACGGGTTGCACTCTGGGAGTGCCGGCAGAAGTAAAAACCGCTTAAACGAAAATAACGATCAAAATCCACTATATCTTGACCACAATTTCATAGAAAGTTGATGTAAACGGAGACCAACTTGATTTGGCAGGTAAATCCATTAAAACTGACCCGGCATCAATATGAAAGTTGGTAGTAATCAGAGATCTTTATATAATGGTTGTCGTTAACTAATATACGTAGATCTTTCAAGTGTGAGACTTTTTGTAATTTGAAATAGGTCAACGGGAAATGGTCTTACAATTTTCGATCAGGGTCACGTGTCCTGACGCGTCTTTAACATTTTTTACTCAACCCAAAAATTTAAAACTCTGATGTGCACAACGCAGCTAAATAAGTTTTCATTTCAAAACTACTATGAAGACCTGTAAAGGGCGATCGATTTCTTCCATTCTCCTGGGTGTTTTCTATGTGTGTTACGTATGCATTTACAAAAAGCATAATAAAGTAAGAATTGTATCCTATTCTTAAAACTTGCTTTAAGCTAGATAGTTTAGTGATTGTAAAACAATATATTTCTTTTATTTTCTCAGATGTGACCTCTCACTTGTGGCCGAGTTATTTTATTCCAATATTTTTCTATTTGAAATTTATCATTAATATAAAAATAGCATTAAAAAACAGCAAAAATTAAATATATTTATTTCTTTTAAAATAAACTTTACCTACTAAATTCCAGCTAAGAGGAGAATTCAAATTTACCTAAGTGATTTCGTTTGAGTAAAAATCAGGTCTAAGCCAGAACTAGCCGTCTCAACTTAGTGAGTTACAACCGAAATGTAATAAGTTAAGTAAGTCTGACTGGCATTCATCCTTCTGTAAAATCCACTTAGAGGTAGTCCCGCATTGGCCCAATAAAGTGACTGAAACTGGCTACTTGCAACCGAAAGCATCGTATAAGGAACAACTTTGATCGTTCGTGACACACCGTGTTTACGATCAACGTGCTGGATTTTAAATGTAAAGGAACAAACAAAATATACTTAGTTACTTGCTTTACCGCAGTGTTTCAAGACGAAAGTCTATGACCAGTGTGTGTTGCCAGTGATGACTTACGGTAGTGAAACGTGGTCGCTAACTATGGGTCTGATAAGAAAACTCAAGGTCACCCAGCGTGCAATGAAGAGGGCTATGCTCGGCGTTTCCCTACGTGATCGAAACAGAAATGAGGAGATCCGTAGGAGAACTAAAGTAAAGGATTGCTCAGCTGAAGTGGCAGTGGGCGGGACACATAGCGAGAAGAACCGATGGCCGTTGGGGCAGAAAGGTTCTGGAATGGCGACCGCGCACAGGACGACGCTCCGTGGGTAGGCCTCCGACAAGGTGGACCGACGATCTGGTGTAGGTCGCGGGAAGCCGCTGGATGCGGACTGCGCAGGACCGATCGTTGTGGAGATCCTTGGGGGAGGCCTATACCCAGCAGTGGGTGTCATGTGGCTGAGACGACGACGACGACGACGACTTACTGTAAAATAATATAAACCGTATGTTTATATTATTTTACAGTAAGTAACTTAGTATATTTTGTTCGTTCCTTTACATTTAAAATGAACTCGAAACATTAAAAGTTTACGAAATAAACGCGTTTTTATTATTGATCATTTAGATTTTTAAACAGGCCGAATTCGATATCTAACGATTAGATAATTGTAGATATAAAATCGTTCTAATCCTTTAAACTTCAAACAAACAAAAGTCTGAGATGCACATTTCAATAACGTATTACGTTATGATGTTTGAATTTTTTCATTTTCCAATGCTTTTTTTATACTTATGATAAATTTTAAATAGAAAAATATTGAAAAAAATCAACTCGGCCACAAGTGAATTCCCATCTGAGATGAAGTGAGTAATCTGAAGTGAGTGAGTCCCATCTGAGAATTCACTTGTGTTGATATTTTCCAATATTTTTTTATTTAAAATTTATCATAAGTATTATGTATAGCGTTGATTGATATTTTAACTTAAAAAAAACGCTACCTGAACTACACATCAGTATGTCACGCAGCCTGCGAGGCTGATCCGAGTACGCTTTTTTAATTAATACCACTTCGAACAGAGCCCGAAAGAATGCTCGAAGTCATTAAAAGTTTTAATAGCATCTGACTTGGGCGCTCAGCGCGGTAACAAAATTTAGATACGTCAGCCTTTAGTTTCCGAATTATTTCAGAGCGTTTTGTGTGGGAAGCGTTTCTGTCATCATTTATCTGTAACGCCTAATTAAATATTTGACATTATTATGACATTACTGAAGTTAATTTGATCACACCTACCAAATCAAATAATCTTTTTCTAACACTTCAACGGTAAAGTAATAATTTATGTTACTATTATTTGAAGCGCTCATGGCCGTGCTTGACAGACTGATCGTTTCGATCACGTACGTTAAGCAAAGTTCGGCCCGGTCAGGTGTCGGATGGGTGACCGTAAAGTGGCATTATAACTGAGTGCTTCCGTGCTTCGGAGGGCACGTTAAACCGTCGGTCCCGGCTGTTGTCATTTGATTACAGTCGTTAAGCCAAGTCAGAGGCCTTATAGGCGGCTTGATAAACTTTGACACCAGTGGTGGCCACTAATCCTCACTCGATAAGAAGAAGATAGAAGATAGCTTTGTGTTTATTAGGCGCTGTCAACTTGGAATTCTCAATTCAAAAACCTATCATTGGACTAGAGTCTAGACTATATATTAAGAACTTTACCAAAATTTTGAATCATTCTATTTTTTCTAGCACGGCTTTGGGCTATGCCATCATGTCAGCAAAACACGTATTTTTATTCTTGAACAATCGTTTCTCAGTTTTCATTTGCCTCAATAAGTCTTGCTTAATCAAGACAGCAAGCAAATAAGCTAAGTAAATGTTCATAAATAGCATGCATGACTGCGTAAGTGAGGTTTGAGACGTCTTTTACTTGAAATTCTCAATTCAGAAACCAACCATTGAGCTCAACTCAAATGTAGAATCTGTTTTATCATTAAACAGAATAAGCATTTAGAAAAATATTCTTACATTAAATTGTTTTTAGTTCTATTGCCAATAAACTAATCTATCGGTCGATTGAGTCGTTAGTCCATTAACCAAGTGCTGTAAAAAACAACCCCTTTATTTAGTTCTCCAGTTCGACGTCCCATAATTAACAAAATGTGAACGAGTACTCTCGTTTATGTAGCGAATTTAAATCGAAAACCAATTACGGAAAAACTGTACATAAATATAACCACACACACGATGGACGTGTATAGACGTCCCGCACACAAGCGCGACGAGAATGCAAGTCGTGGAGAAAATAGTACTGGAAGTGATTTTAGACTTTGTTCCTAGTTAACTAAATTTTCAGTTGTGCTTTTTTCATTTATTGCAGCCGAGATCTTATACAGTTAAACTGTAACATGTTGGAGTGAAATCTTAAAAATAAAATTCAAGGTAATCGAATTAACTTAGTATTTCATCGTCGTCTCAGCCACATCACACGCTGCTATAGAACCCCTAGGGATCTCCACGACGATCGGTCCTGCGCTGCCCGCATCCAGCTGCTTCTCCAAATAGTCGGTCCAACTTGTCGGCTGCCTACCCACAGAGCGTCATCCGGTGCGCGAACCTTCCCATTTCATCGAACAATGGTTCTTTGTAATTATTACAGATTAAATTATAAAATAAAAACATCTTGTATTTCAACATTTAAGCTTTAATGAACCAAATAATATTCTCTCTCTAATCAATAACTCTTTGTAAAGACAGATTATATGCTTTCTTCATTTCGTCGGTTTGATTCTTTCAAACTAATACAGTTTTAGCTTCCATCTTTATATATTCAAGATTCAATTAGTATTAATTAATAGTAGTAATTAATAATTATTTACAGAAATAAATAACTCTTCCAGTAAATCATAGGTGCGTATACAGAACGTTTAATTAACACGAGTGACAGCACGATGTGCCTACAACAACAGACGTATACGAAACAACAATACACACTGTATATTCATTGTGGCTTATAAATACCACTTGATTTACACCACCCTGTAATGAACAGATTTAAGTTTACGGGTTCCAAGTTAGTCGTGCAAACAAGACTTTAGGTATATCACAACATACATTTTGGATCGTTCTTTTCATTAAAATATGGAATTTGGTAGAGTATATTATGTCACGATAAAGCCAAATTGAAGAAGGCCAATTTTTCTAACTTGTCTGAAATTAAAATTCGTGAAGCAAAAAAATAATTATTCTGAAAATAGGCAGCCTTAAATGAACTACGCGGTATTCAGTATTCCGGTATCTTAATACCTGATGGCATAATCAAATTCCCGGTAGCTATTAAAAGTGCTTATTGACATGCTGAATTTGTGGTACTAGATTTTATGATAAAAGTAATTTCTAAATTAAATCACAAATTAATATTTTTTATTTAAATCTGAATAAACGAAAATCCAAAGCTTTACAATATTCGTTCGATGATAAAATTGCTTTTTGATGTCAAGATGATCAAAACATATTAAAAATAAGTACTTAATGGAAAATAAATTATAACTTTTTAATTTTGCATCTTACAATGCTATTTTTATGTGATAAATATTAAATAAGAAAATATACTACAAAAAGCAACTTGTCTCATGTCGCCCTGACGAGATTTTCTATCATTGATAAAACGACGATGGCCAACACCGTAGAAAAGTGAATATACTAGAAAAACTTGACGTGTCCTCGTAGATGTCCGTAGCATAATTGGTTAGTGCATTGGGCCGAATTCCCAAGGATGCGGGATCATATCCCGTCAGGGCGACATGAGACAGGTTGCTTTTTTCTAGTATATTTACTTGTTTAATATTAATCAAAAATAAACTTATTGCATAGACAATTTTATTTTATTTATATATTTTAAAAAATCAACCAATGAAGTAGTGGTACACTGCAAGTAAGAAAATCTACCTAAATGAAACAGTGATTCTAAACTAATAACAACTTCGTAAGTTTGCGCTGCCATTTAGCGGGCAACTTAGCTCACAGTGTTTATTTTAAAACAGTTTAAAGTTAAACTTAACCGCGGTATGCTAAGCGGGTGCATTAAAGATTGATTACGGTAACTTGGTGCGTTTAAAACGGGCACTTAGATCGATCAATCAAAATTATATTAGCAATAAATCTAAGGAACTCCGGTCTGGGGACATTTACACTGTACGATTTTTGGGCCATTAAATAATAAGTACTAAGTTTGTTAAACACTCAATTTATTTTAAGAGTTTCTTATGAAACTATGCGAAATATTTGGATGTTTAGCTTTTTATTAGTCAATCACACAAAAAGAGTGAAGGATGGGGATAAATAAATAAATAATTGCATACAAACACACCAATTATCTAGCCCACATTAAGTTTCATGAAGAACTTGTGTTATGGATACTAGATAACGGATAAATATACTTATATACTTTTTTTTGTTAATACATACATAATATACATATTAAACACCCAGACCAAGACAAATAGACATGTTCATGCAGACAAATATTTGTCTTGTCCGGGGATCGAACCCGGGACCTCTGGCGCAGAAGGCCGGCTTACTACCCCTGCGCCACACAGGTCGTCAAATGGAAAGTAGAAATACGTCTCGTCTATTAATTTTAAATGTTAGAAAGTAGGCGCCCTTTTTAAAACAACCTGGGTGTTACATGTATTAGGACCTTATAAAGATTGTAAGTACATATGTATACATGAAACAAGAAAACTGAATCAAGAACTGTTATGTGTGTATGTGGGTAGTCGTAAGGCCAGATAAATAGTAAATAATAAATAGATCGAGACGCAACACCAAACAATACCCGTTGCACCGCCACCGCCACCGATCTCTCGGAGAAGGCAGGCCATAAGTCATATGTTCTCGACCAACGTCAAGCGATGACCGTGATGATCAGGAAATCGGTGACCACCTGGAACTTCCTTTTATATAATGGATAATTAACTATAGTTAAGTTATATTATTATGTATAATCGTAGCTATAAGGGGAAGAGGTGTTATGTATGTATCTGAGTAGTCCTAAGGCTAGATAAATAAATCAGTATAACACCAGCTAGCTTGTGTGATTGACGCGTACACCGTCTCCCGCGATACGTATCAACGGATAGTCTTATGATTAGGAAATCAAACTCATCATATGCGAAATGTAGGATCATAGTAGTATCATATCGTTTCGCCAAAATGTGTTGTTTTGGTTTTAGTAGTCAACAGTTTGTGCTACGAGAATATATTTGTCTCCTGTGTATTATAATTGTTAAATTGTAATATGATACATATTTTCTATGAAATATAAAGTATTGACGCAGTAAAATATCAAAAGTGTTACTTATCAAAAGTATTACTTATATCATAAATAGAACATTTATTATTAGATAAAAAATCCAAATCGTATTGCAGTCGTGTCGCCGATATAAAAGATGCGTAGACTTGTGCCATACACTGATTGCTTCATAATAATTTATAGAGCGTAATCTGCCATCGCGCGGTTATTCCTCGTCGTGGTAAACTTGATTTACGGCCGTGTGTACATTTCTCATGTTTTAATTTGTATCAACTGATGTATATTTTTTTTATGAACGACGGGGAGACTCTTAACCTTCATCATACCTGATGTTAAGTATAGATAAGGCTGAAGATGGAAGCGACCCTCTCCCGGAATCCTCAATCACTGAGGAACTGGCTATCTTATCTCTAACTGCCGGAACACAACAAAGCTGAAAACTTTGTTGTTATGGCGTCAGACTTAGATAAGATGGTGGTAGCTAGCCAGGCGGACTTACAGCAAGTCCTACAAGCAACCGGTACCGTATGATGTGCACATACTGTAGGTTCAGTCTGCAACACGTCAGATTTAACAGTTTATCCGTGAAAGCGCCCTTTTGTAGCTCGTAATAGCGACGGTTTTCCCAGTGCATGTGTAATTCTCAAGTGCCTGTATAATACGGACGTCACATTCGCCTTAGCGATGAATAGGCCGGAATGGATGTAACGTAAATGCCCCCCACTTATAATTGAAAAAAATACAAAATCTGGTAATAGTACTTTTAAAATAGATTTTAAATGTTAAAGATAATAAAAAAATAACATATATATATTTGTTTGCTTTTAAAAGAACGCTAGTAACAAGTGAGATCTCGTCGATTAGATACTTAATTAATAAAGCTGGCCATAGAAGATAGGTTATTCATGACTGTTTTGACCTTACAGACATAACCATCATGCATAAGCTAGCGTGTGTGCGGTAAAACTGTGCAGTTATCGATATATATCGACATCGACTTCATTTGACAGATGGATGTGACATATTGTCTTAGTCTTTGGTATGTTTTCATTTGTGTCAAAAAGAAGCAGCAATGTGTCACATCCATCTGTCAAATGAAGCCGTGCCACTTGCGCGGTACGTACGGTTGCAGATAATGACGATTAAGATAAAAGATTCTTTCAGAAATTATTTTAATGCTTATAAATAAATAATAACAATTATACACAAATCAATCTGTAAATAATTGACAAGATTAAATGAATCTGATACTGTAATCCGATATTGGTAATAAATCATTTTTAATCATTCGAGATAATGACAAAACAAATCACGGTTCATGATAGTGTTGAATGAAGTTTATAGCATTATATGAATAAAAAATACTTTGTCTTTTTAAGTAAACACATTTTTAGATTTCCGCTCATACCCTTTGAAATAAAGAAAAATATAGATTATAAGGCTCGGACTATAAGCATCAGGATTTTTCCTGACGAAGATAAAACTGACAGCATCGGCATGCAGCTGACTACATGCAGCAGGGTTTGACCCGGCGAGAAATTATTCAGTTCCCTAGCACTTGTTTATTTTTATATTTCGAATGGAAACAATTGACGTAAAATCTATACAGGGTGTTAAAAGACCCATACCGAAGCCGTAATATTTGCGTAGTGTACATATAACTAAATAAGAATTTGTGAAAATAATTGCTAGGAAACGACTTATATCTTTCGTTTTAAAAAAATGGGTGTTATTTTTACTAGCAAAAAAAAAACGCGTGCAACAACGTATGCGTGTCTAGAGGGCACGAGTAGATAGCCGGGATCCAGATTCTTTGATTGTTTTGATATTCATTGCGGTTTTGTAACTATAAACGATAATATTTAAAAATAAATTGTGACTTTGATCCTCAATAACTCCTTATCAGGTTCCCAGATTTGTCCCCATACAAGAAAATGATTGTAACAATGGGTAGAATACGTGGTTTTCGTTTTCGTTATGGGTATTTTAATACCCTGTATATGGCAGTTACACTCGCGTGCGAGTGGCGAGGCGAGGTGCAAGACGAGGTGACGAGGCGAGAGTCTAACTAAACGGCCAGCTCGCCTCGCCTAGTCACCTCGCATCGCTTCACGTCCGGAGCGGCGGGCGGCGTCAAAAGAGTTCAGTGTTGCCAATTCATCTACTTCTAACTAAGATAAAAGTAACAAACTAAGATAAAAGTGTAAAAGTAACTGCAGTATTACTGACGCATTAGTTGACGTAAAAATTGTGATAAATATTAAACAAGAAAATATACTAGAAAAAAGCAACTAGTCTCATCCCGTCAGGGTGACATGAGACTAGTTGCTTTTTTCTAGTATATTTTCTTGTTTCATATTTATCACATAAAAATAGCATTGTCAAATGCAAAATTAAAAAGTTATAAGTAAAAGTTGTGTTTAGCTAGGGATGTTCAATTATATAAGCAAAGTTGCGAGAGACGACTATGATGCATTTTATTGATGGTGCTAATTACTTTACCAGCGTTATGTCTAGGGAAAGTTTAAAAGTTGAAAAAATATGGAAAAATTGCGAGGATAGTAGGTCCGCTGTAGCCGTCTACAAGCTTTCATAGTGATCCCTACAACAGTGGCGACCGTATATTTTCACGGCGAATATTAGCGCATTAAAATTACAGAGCAAAAAATATGTAAATGTCAAAACAAATATTACTCACATCGTTTGCGCAGGAGGGTCAAGACGGACTATGGGCAAGATGGCGTTTATATAAATAAATATTAAGATTTCTGTGATATATTTATTGTTCCAGTAGTGGTACAAAAGCACTTATTTTATCATACAATTGATGAATAAAAATATGTATTTTTTTATTTTTTTCGACCTTTCCCAAAGTTAGGTGTCGCCCAGCTACCATGAAATATTTTTTTTACCTCTCGTAAGTCAGTCGTCACACTGGCGCGTGATTTTCATTGAAGTTTCCGGACGTACGTTTGAAAGGACGTCAACAAAAATCAGCATCAGAATCGGATAGCCCCGGATCCATGTAGTCCACGCAGCAAAAATTCAAATAATTGTTTGAGTGACGGATTAAATCCGGGCTTGACCGGGGCCGGTTTTTTTCTGGACGGAAAAATGCCTGATGCTAATAGTTTTCATATTATCGCAAAATTTGTTTTTTTTTATGTTTACCCGACGTTGTTGTTGTCGTGGTTGTAGAAAAGATGATCATTTTCAACCTACTACTTTTACATACCAAATTTTATAAATTTCAAACCTTTGGTACTTTTATTATTGGCGACTTTATTGAAATTATTGTCATTATTTTTCCATTTTGGAAGTAAAAACTAATACATTGGGAAATAGTGTTTTGAACTAAAAATATGAATATAAACAAGACAATGAATATAAAAAGTGCAATTCTTTTTGTTATGTTCTATTCCAACATCTATGTTTAATTATAACTTTTTAATTTTGCATTTTGCAATGCTATTTTTATGTGATAAATATTAAACAAGAAAATATACTAGAAAAAAGCAACTAGTCTCATGCATTTACCCGGACTCATGCATTATTTTAGCATTGGGCCGGACTCCCAAGGATGCGGGTTCGTATCCCGTTGATGAGACTAGTTGCTTTTTTCTAATATATTTTCTTGATTAATATGTATCTATGTTTAACTCAAAAGATAACTTATCTAGCAACAGAAGGCCAATAACAGCTCATCACAGATAGCCAAAAAGTTTACAAAAAGCTGTGCTCGCCCCAACCACCCTGTGTGTGAACGCTAGGGTGTCCCACTTCGCTACCTGGATCAACAACAACCGATAAACTTATCAAAAATATATTTCTGACAGATGTATATTTACAGTTTTGTTTCCATTTACCTGTTTTGAAAAATCATTGCCAGCTTAGTGTGTTCTGGTATATCATGAACACTGCTATATCATGCGCTATGATAATATCGCATGCTGCTGTCTTGCTTATCCCTTTAAGATGTGAGGACAGGTCACGGTCCTAGAATAGAATAGAATAGAATTTATTTGCATAAGATATGGTTGTACATGATGGGAAAACTTATCAATAATGTTGCTTAACATACCTTGCTTATTTAGCATGCAAAATGTTATTAATGTTATTATAATATTAATTACATAACCAGTCTCTAAATTTCATTAAAATTAGTATATTAAGAATGGAGTACCGAACCTACGATTTCGTCTTTGAGAAAGTCATTTGTCGTATAATAGCATTTTCCAATTAACAACGTCATTAGTTTGTTTGAAAATGTTAATCGGATATTGTTTGAATTCATTAGGCAATTAATTAAATATTCTTATTATCATGGGGTTACCCCAGTAGCTGTTAAGCTACTTGAGAATAAAGCTGTTTTAATCTTAGGACCTAGTAGTCTATCAGTGTTCTTTGTGTTAAAATTACAGTGTTCAGACCATTTAGCAAAGAGTTCTGGGTGTTTTTTTACGAACAAACAACGTTCCAGTATGTATAGACAATGTACCGTCAACAGCTTAAATTTACGAAAGTACGGTCTACATGAAGTCTTTGAGTCAATATCAGCTAGTCCACGTATGCACTGTTTCTGGGAGATAAATAATCTATTAATTTCCTTTGAATTTCCCCAAATAATGATGCCGTATCTTAAGTTTGATGCTACATATCCATGGTAGGCTTGGAGAGCTGTCTTGACGTTGCTTATTTTGGTCAAGCGCCAGAGTGCTTCCTGTCTTGAATACCTAATCACTGTCAACTGTGTTCTGCATCCCAAATTTATTTATTTATTTATTTATTTATTTATTTGTTTATTAATTAATTAATTAATTTATTTATTTATTTATTTATTTATTTATTTATTTATTTATTTATTTATTTATTTATTTATTTATTTATTTATTTATCTATTTATTTATTTATTTATTTATTTATTTATTTATTTATTTATTTATTTATTTATTTTTTTATTTATTTATTTATTTATTTATTTATTTATTTATTTATTTATTTATTTATTTATTTATTTATTTATTTATTTATTTATTTATTTATTTATTTATTTATTTATTTATTTATTTATTTATTTCAAACACAGTTTTAACAATTACAATAACATTTTACAGTTTACACTTACTTATCGATCTACTTATCTTACAAGTTTGTGAATATTAGCGTAGGTACTTTGCATGTAAACCATAAACGCTATTGCAACACTGAGTTTTGTACCTCTACCCTCCGTAGTAGTATAAAACTGTTTCACGGTAGGATAGTCTCCTCCACTCGGGTCACAACAGACGCACATTACAAAGTTATAAAAACCATTGATAAGATTAAAAAAAAATACAAAATGAAAACCG
The DNA here is from genome assembly GCA_910589605.1 of Chrysoteuchia culmella. Lineage (NCBI taxonomy): Eukaryota > Metazoa > Arthropoda > Insecta > Lepidoptera > Crambidae > Chrysoteuchia > Chrysoteuchia culmella. Next base: position 22,401,166 of record OU342649.1, read on the forward strand.
ACTTTAAAAACTAATCACTTCACATGCAGTTTTGGCTTAAAATATAAAATATATGTAGATATAAAAAACAAGGATTATAGTGACAGACTACTTTAAAAATATTTATCGATAAAAAATTGGCCAACAATCTTCTTTAAAAAGTTTTGATCGATTAGATTTTGTTAATGTTGATAATAATTAGCATAAATATTATGACTGTTGTGTAACGATAGCACAAGGGCCAAAGGAGCAAGTGACAATGCACCAGCTGATAGTGATACTGGCCTTCGGGCTTGCCGCTGTTTCAGGTATGTTTTTTTGTATACACATACATAATAATTCGTCATCATCTTAATATCAGCTAGAAGACACCCACTTCTGGGGACACAACGACCTTCACCAGATTGTCGGTGTACGTCGTCTACCCATGGAGCGTCGTCCGTAGCGCGGTCTTTTTTGAATAAAACGTATAATACAATTAAATGCATAACTCGATATTGAATACAAATCTCGGAATAACATACTTTTTAGGGTTTCGTAGCCTAAAGGCAAAAAACGAAACCCTTATAGATTCGGCCAAAACGATGTATGTCACACCCTTTTTATTAAATTTTCTTTATAAATTGATACATTTTAGCTGGCCCTCTAAGTGAAGATCTGAGGTCTGAGAGGATAGTGGGAGGATCCTTAACCACAATCCAGAACTACCCTGAGATGGCAGCCCTCCTCCATTCCTTCACTGGGGTCGCACACTTGCAGGCGTGTGGTGGCACCGTTCTCAACAACCGTGCTATTCTTTCGGCTGCCCATTGTTTCCAGTAAGTTCAAATACTACTTCTATAAAACTAATATAAGCCTCTTCTTGTACTAATGCAAGGTTTTCTGCATGGTTGCAAAGGGAGGAGATATAACGTGATTATCAATGACACATAAGAAAGTAGAAGTATATGGAGACAGGCAGCAGCACCTACATAGGATATCGTATATCGAGGCCTTTTCGCACCCACCAATGTGACCAGTGCCGTCTCGATTAGTACCTTGACGTGCTATACATACAATCAATACCGATGCGTAAAACGCTTGGAATCGTCCGTGCCGTCTTAATGAAAATATTCTCTCCGAGAAATTCTGTCACAGTACTAAGCACAACAAAATTATCATTTCTGTCTGACACGGAACCGCACAGCACTAATCGCCACCTGTTGGGCTACCATGAGTTTTTCTGTATAGTAAACGGACACATCTTGTATGAGAATCTGTTAGTTCTACTACTGCCCACTAGAGGCGCATGTACAGATTCGCATACAAAATGACTCCCGTTTACTGTACAGTAAACCTAAATAAAAACTCATGGTAGGCCCACTGTTGGTACTAAAGCTTGAGGATAGCCCCCGAAAACTATGGTCGTACTTGCACTTGTTTGTCTGTAGCAGATACCAAGCTTTCATTGCGGCTGCCTGTGTTCTTATCCATATACCCATTTTTTGTCTTCGAAATTACGACACTTGTATCCTTAAGAGACAGTTAAAATAAGGATATAAAATATATCATTTTCATTTCAGCGGTCACGCGACACGCAGGTGGCGAGTCCGTCTTGGCTCCACCTACGCAAATTTGCTGGGCACTGTTTTCAATGTGAACCGGATCATTAACCACCCCTCGTACAACCCTTCAACCCTGGACAATGACATCGGGCTCCTTCACCTCTCCTCTACCATCACATTTAGCAACAGTATTCGCGCCGGTCGTATCGCTGGCGCCAATTACAACCTTGCTGATAACTCTCGGGTCTGGGCTGTCGGATGGGGCGTCACTCGCGTAAGATTTTATTAATTCTTTAGTGGATTTACTGACGATCAGTAAAATTTTCCTCATTGCAAAATAATGTCTCTATTCCTCTACCATTAGGTTTCGAGGTTCGATCTCTAGTGTCACTTATGATGTGCTGACCACCAGCGAGTCTGATACTTAAATTAATTAATCCTCAGTCACCCCTCATGTGCCTTATACTCATTGGAAGATGATGTCTGGATCGTAACTCGACCTTTGAATTGTCCGATAAGAAACAGCAATACGATTTTTCATTGACAAGATTTTCCAACATGAATTTAATACTGGATTTTTTTTCTATAATTCCTCTTAATCAAAAGTTTATCCTCATTGTTTTAAATTCTAGGAAGGAGGACTACCATCAGAGCGCCTTCGCCACGTCCAAGTGTACGTGATAAACCAGCAGCAATGCGTAAACGCTTACTCACCGCGTAGAATCACATTGAACATGTTGTGTTCAGGCGTGATGGGCGTCGGTGGCCGCGACCAGTGCCAGGGAGACTCTGGTGGTCCCCTGTTCCATAACAGCGTCGTGGTTGGAGTATGCTCTTTCGGCCGTGGCTGTGCTCGCCCCACCCATCCTGGTGTGAACGCTAGGGTGTCCCGCTTCGCTACCTGGATCAACAACAACCGATAATCTTAAGACAAATATATTTCTGACAGATTTAATCAGTATTTCTTTCTCCTTTTACCTGTTTTGAAGAATCATTGGCAATATACTTGTATTCTGGCGTGATGGGCATAAGTGATGGCGACCAAAGCCAATTAAAGACTTTAGTGATCCCTTGTTCTTTAACAAAGTCTTTTTGGAACATTATGATGTATGGAGTTATTTCGTTCTGTCGTTTGCCACTATCGTGCTGTCACGAACATTTGCGATTGGCATATCAATGATAAATCTGGCCAAGCAACACCAGCAATAATCACCTTTCTGAGTGAATTTTGGAAAGTGGCTATTGCATGGCAAGACATATGTACTTGTCGTGAAAATGGTAAAAGTCACGACAGAATAGCATAAAAATCACTTTTACGGAAATGGATGCGAAAGTATATCAAAACCACGGGTGGCTTAGTTAGTTAAGGGTAGGGTGGGGGGGAGGGCGTGCGTGATATCTACTCAATTTTCGTTCTTTTTCTGGCATCCCAGCTTTCTAAATCTCCGAACTCTATTGGCAACACTACCACCTACCGCAAGTGTCGTCGGCATTGACATCGACTTTCTTTGACAGCTGGGTGTGACATACTGCTTGGTCTTTGGTAAGTTTTCATTTGTGTCAAAAAGCAGCAGGAATGTGTCACATTAATCTGTCAAATGAAGCCGATTTCGACGCCGATGCACTTGCGCGGTATGGCCCCTGGGTCCGTAGATAAAGTAACATCGTTATTCATATTTGCCAATTAAGTAACTTGCACGTGATGTAGCCCGCTTTATGCCAATCCGCCAATCCCATACATTTACCCCCATATTCTAAGTCGGTCCTCCAAAACTTTTTACACTCAACTCAACCTCGTCGTGGGTAATAATGGTAGTGTGCGCTAGGCCTAACACGGAGTGGCTACGTACTCTTTGGCTCCTCCAGGTCCTTACGGAGTTATGACTTAGAATACCGATTTCGAGGAGTATTTTGAAGAGGTTGTCAATGAGGTTTCGTTAAGTCGAGGACGAGTAAGTTATGGAGGAACGACTTAGAATATGGGTGTTAGTCATTTTCGAACTTCGTTGTCGTTTTAGAATTGTTACTTTGGGTAGGGGCCCTGGATTGACAACAACCGATAACGACAAATATATTTCTGACAGATTTAACATATTTTTTTTCTTTTTGCCACTTCCTATACTGAAAAACCCTTGACAAAGTGTACTAGCATTGTCAATTTTATTCGTCACTTTCTAGCAGGACGCTGGTGTCCTGGTGGTCCTGGTGTATCAACGTTTGATTCAAAGTGCTGTCACATTGCTGCATTAGTAAAAATCAATGTCACAACTATCTTACTAAAGCAGCAATGTTACTGCACTTTCAATCAATTTTAATCAAAATCTGATAGCAACAGACTTAGATAATCAACTAGCAGATAACAATGGAGTATCAATTGTGTTTCATAAGTTGGGGCTTGAGAGGTTAAAATACGTACCACAATCAAAAATATAATATTATTTTTGAGAGCATCTTGACTGTAGTAGAAGTAAATAAAATAATAATAAGTCTTTATTTGTTCTCCACAAAGTAGGACTTAAGGTAATTATTTAGCTTAATTTTTATAAAAGTTCAACATAGAATGGATTTTTATTAAAATAAAGTACCACAGTTGATTTCACTTAATAAATATTTTTCTCAGTCTTTTCTGATAAAATTTCGTGATATAAAGTATCCTATGTTTTAGTTCAGGTTATCTACTATCTGTCCGCCAAATTTTATACCAATCCGTACTGTAAACTTTGAGCTTCAAATCATTTATTTTGTAAAAACTAAAATATTTTTTTATTGCGAAACCAAAATAATTATTAGCTTCTATTGTCCGTTTTCCTAAATGCACAGTTCGGTAGCATATTACCTTTCACCAGCTTTTATTCCGAATGTAGAATATTCCACATTCGGCCTCCGAAACGGGAAACGGGCGTAATAATTGAATGAAATGACAGTACGGTCTGTTTCACAATTATAAATGGTACACACCGGTTTGTTAAAGTCCTAGAGAGAGAAAAGCCTTTGAATTTATATTTTTTAAATGTTTTACACAAGGGCTGAATTTCAATACTCGGATAAAAGTTTTCAATTTCATTCATAACCAACTAAAATAAATGACAATCACAGAATATTGTCAAAGTAGTCAGAGTATTGTAAATTTCAAAATCAGTTTCGATCTTCAACGTTATGTTCTTCTTATTACGAAAATAGAAAGAAATAAAAATATTTATTTTGACATCACACAAAGGTACACATTAACACAAACATATTACATAGAAGTATGAAAAAGTACCAATTAAACAAAAAAGAAAGAAAACAAACAAAATAACAATCAAAGAGAAACGCGTACAGTCGTGTGATGACAAAACTGTGCTCAGCTCAGTACTAGCTGCAAGCATCAGGTAGCTTGCTGCACTGGTATTCTGCTGAGCACAGAAGTGACATCAGAAACGAACAGAGAGAACAATAACAAACGAAAGAAAAAGAAAATAAGAAATAAAAATAAAAACGTAAAACATTAAAACACGTAAAATGCAATGTATGTGTAAGGGCCCCAATACATGCCATGTCATCCGCTCCGTGTGTTGTGCTGTGTGACATAAGACGTCAATTATTGACATGTCAATTGTCATCATTTATTAAAATGTACACATTTCGGCTTTCGCCATGTTTGATAGATAGAAAAAAAATAGAAACGTGGTCATGACGTGGCAATCGTGGCATGAGGTGGCAGGCATGGCATTCATAGCAAGCCAAACATATTATTGTGGTCACCAATTTACATAAAATTATCCTATAACTTGTACAGTACAGTGAGATAGGCACGCTTTGGGTCACAAGTTCGACACTTTCTTACTACAAGATAGTGAAACATGTAGTGAACAAAGAATTTAACTACAATATCTTTGGTAGTGAAGCATACAACTCTCAGCCGTAGTCAGCCCCAAGGCCAAAACAACAAGCCCCCCTAAAAAAAAACAGTGCGCATGACAATTAATTTGCAAGAAAACATGTTTCAAAATATAGTGCGGCCGCTGAGAGGATGACCAATGGCTTTCGAAAGGAGCTGTCAAACAATGCATTCTCTCAGTGGCCGCATTATACATTTACAACTTCTTTTGAATGTTTTGCCAGTGGAAACGGGGGGTTACGCAACTTGTTTATTTTCAAGACATTTATAAAGATCAAGAAAAGAAGACGAAACATCTGTGTAAGTATCTGAAGAGCAACAGTCAAAATTTTTAATTGAGCTCCGAATATTAAGTTACGTAATCTCATCCAAGTTGCAGCAAGCGACGCCCGGCTTCTATATAATGTATATGTATAGTCAGCATACCAAAGGTCAAACTGTTGAAGTCCTTAAACAAATATTCAACCTTAAGTTGATTGATGTAAGATTCAAAGTTGATTAAGGCAAAAGTATTAAAGTGGTCAAAAGATATGCGAGTCACTGTACCGAACGTCGTCTTATTATTTGAGGTCACTGAATGCCCAAACAAGGAGTGAAGTTTCTCTCAGTTATTGTAACTGTGCTATAGTTGACAATGTCACCTTCTGAACAAATTGACAATTGGATTTAGTCGGACTTTGTTGGTCGTTTCATGAGTTTTTATGAACTTTGATGATGTAAGGCAGTTTTTTCCAGCAATAGGCAAAATGAAAATTTCATCAAAATGAGTGAATTTTTAAGGATGTAAATGAACGGTCAAGTAATTAATAATACATTTTTATTCATTCACTGTCAATCATGGTATTTTTTTTTAAACATGATTTATGAACTTACTAAGATGGCGCAGCTACACCGACCCAATATGAGTCTTATTATCGGAGTGTGCAGTGAACCGGAATACCCAAAAACTTTTTATAAAAAAATGAAAACCGACATCAAAATACTAAAAAGCATAAAATAAACCTTTTGGAGTCGGTGCCAGCCAAGGCATTCAACTTTGCAGTCCTACTATTTTATTTTTATTGCCATGGCTGGCACCGACTCCAAAAGGTTTATTTTATGCTTTTTAGTATTTTTAAGTCGGTTTTAATTTTTTTATAAAAAGGTTTTTATTGTACTACTTTTAAAGGTAGAATAAGTCCCGTGCCCACGCTAATAACCTTTGTGTTAACTCCTCATCACCTTTTTCAAAATGCTGCTTGTAAGTTCATAAGTTATACGTTCAGTATTCATAAATTACTATAGAAAACACCGAAGTCGCTATAGAAGTGCCTATAATATTTAAAGAGTTCCTTGGATTTCTCCAGGATCCCATCATCAGATCCTGACATGATGATAATGGGACCACATGGGAAGTATACCCTTTCGAACAAAAAAATAATTACTCAAGGTCCAGCCGTCTTCGAGTAATCGAGTAATATGCATAAAAAATAAAAATAAAAAGATTCCGTCGAATTGAGAACCTCCTCCTTTTTTTGAAGTCGGTTAAAAAGTTCGAGTCCCGTCTGAGAATAACTTGTGAGCCGAGTCGATTAGTTGCAGTATTTTTTTGATAAAATTTATCATATAACTAGGTAGGTATTTTTGTTGTTGCTTTCTTAAAAAACCGGCCAAGTGACAGTTGAACAGGCGCACCGAGGGTTCCGTTTAAAATTTTCAAATTTTGGAATTTTTCCTTTATCTGTACTATAAGACGTTACTTCGTACCAAATTTCAAGATTCTAAGTTCACGGGAAGTACCCTGTAGGTTTTGATTCCATTGCGAGTTTCGAAAATTTGCTGAAATTTGCGGCTTAAACGGCTGTATCTTAGATTGCTTAGGCTTAGAAGTTTGATTTTTTTACAGCTCCAAGGGACAGTTAGACCTGAGTATTAGATATAAATTTCAGTTTGATACCTCCACGCATTCCTGAGAAAAACGGTCTTGACAGACGGACGGACGGACAACGAAGTGATCCTGTAAGGGTTCCGTTTTTTCCTTTTGAGGTACGGAACCCTAAAAAGGAAATAATAAAAAAATAAATATTACTCCTATTAATCTGCATAGTCGAACAAAGGAAATAGCCACCAAGTAAGCGTCGACTTCAAAGAATGTTTCAAGGATTAATAGTCCGTTTGTCTCCGGAAGGCACTGCAAACGGAACGATGCGCTAACTATAAGGTCGTAAATCGAATATTCATTAAACCCATTGCATTGCGATTCTGGAACGATAGTGCACCACTTGAAATAGAAGAATGCTAAATGATTCTTTGAGAGAGGCTGAGATTTATTGGCTCTACTTCTAGGGTCTAAAATTTAGTTATATCAATCTAGAGTTAGCGTTTTGCCGTCCGCTTTGCTTAAAAATCAAACTTCAAAAATTGAATTTAAAACAAACAGTTTAATCTTATTGTTATTGTTTTTATGATCAAGGATCTAAAGTTATATAATTAAACCAAATTAATTCACAGTTATTTAAAGTAAGTTTAAGATGTAACATTAAAAGTCAATAGAGCGTTTCGGAACGCATTGAAACATATTTTTGATGTTCAATTAAAAATGTACTTTGCTTAAGCTAGGCCGCAAAATGCGATTTCGTCGTCGTCGTCGTCGTCTCAGCCACATAACACCCACTGCTGGGTATAGGCCTCCCCCAAGGATCTCCACAATGATCGGTCCTGTAAATGCGATTTACCACGCTGAAATTGAATGACAAAACCTTCTTTTCCGAGCGTGTGAGGTGAAAAATAAATTAAGGTTTTGTTAATGTACAAGTGGCCGCCCGTGGTTTCGTTCCGCCCGTACTCGTTCTCGTTAGAAAATCGTAATAATTTTTCCGATTTTTTTTACTGAAACTGAACCGTCTATTTGCCAAATTTTATCCAAATTCGTCAAGCCGACTTAACGTCATTAAGAATTAAACATCTACCTACACTTTCAAAATTATGACATTAGTAGAATATAGGATTTTCCAATGTTTTTAATTTTATTGTTTGTATAGAAACTATTTTCTACTTCACAGATTATGATAAGAGTCAAGACGCAGAATAAATTTTTCCTCTTAAAATTAGAGCTACGCATTAATATAAAATAGTAAAAAAAAACAAATATTAAATTTTACGAAAATAGTAAAAAAACTTCAGCCAAAGAAAGTAAAAGTTTGAAGACGACATCTGTCGACACCTTAATGAAATCTCCAATTCATATTCTCAATCGATACCCAATCAAATGCGGAGAAAAATGGCGAATGTGTTTTACAAGTCAAGTAACTTTTTGTTTATACATTCTATTTTAACTGGTAAATGTTAAATGTTTATAACAAAATAAAGAATATAACTTATTATTATTACAATTTATTATTATGATAGCATTGAAAACTTAAAAAACGGGTTGCACTCCGAGAGTGCCAGCAGAAGTGAAAACCGCTTAAAAACGAAACAGCAGTAGCAGGCATACGTTTTCACCGCGCGGTAGAAAGAGAGGGAATATTACTTCCTCACCTAAGCGGTCTCCGTCTTACGAATTTTCGATCAGGTCACGTGCCCTGACGCGACTTTAACATTTTTTACCCATCCCAAAAATTTTAAACTTTGATGTGCACAACGCCGCTAAAGAAGTTTTCACTTTCTAAAATCATAAGTGTTAACGCACTGTTCATTGAAATAAAACAGATTTAAATGCACTTTACCAGTATAGTGCACGTTGCTTTAAGTAAAATTATTTAAATTTTTTATAAAAAATAAAAATCCTTACATCTTATGTTTTGGCGCGCACTGTTCATTGAAATAAAACAACTTTTACGGATATCAAACGCGCTATATTTCCACGAACTAAGTTGTAATTGTCCGTATTTTTAGGTTTTTCACGTATTTTTAGGTTTTTTAGGTTGGTCACGGGATAACATCCCGTGACCACGGCAGCTGTAAAGGTGCCGAAACGTCGGGAAAATCAAAAAACCCCTAAAAAAACTAAAAATACGGACAATTACAACTTAGTTCGTGGAAATATAGCGCGTTTGATATCCGTAAAAGTTGTTTTATTTCAATAAAAATCCTGTCAAGAACATTAGTATCTTTACATGCTGTTCTTTAGAGTCACATCCAAACAGAGTAGAAATTCACATTACAAGAATCAACATTTTAAGTAAATAAAAAAAAAACATTATGAAAGCGATCGAAAACAGCAGCATAAATATTTTGTGATAAACGAACGAACTCGAACCTACGACCTTTGGATATCCGGTCCAATGCTCTAACCACTGAGCTACCGAGATTTGCGGACCACCGTCGAAATTCGGACGTCGGACGGTGGTCCACAAGTCTCGGTACCTCAGTGGTTAGCGCATTGGACCGGATTTAAATATTAAATACTTTTTAAACTGACAATGAAATATGTCCTATGTCCTGAATTTTTTGACACTTCTATATAAAAAAATATCTGCTAAATGTCTTAACTAAAATATTTTTAAGAAGAAAACCAACTGAGTTATTTATTTTATTACTGACTACCTGTTTGGCGCAGGGGTACTAACCCCACCTTCTGCGCCAGAGGTCCCGGGTTCGATACCCGGACAAGACAAATATGCATGAACATGTCTATTTGTCTTGGTCTGGATGTTTAATATGTATATTATATATGTATATACAAAAAAAAAGTATATAAGTATGTTTATCCGTTATCTAGTATCCATAACACAAGTTCTTCATGATACTTAACGTGGGCTAGATAATTGGTGTGATTGTATGGAAATATTTATTATTTTATTATTTACTAACGCAATCTCCTTTCTAAAACAATCCATCTCTTCATTTTCTTACCAAAGAGTTTGTACTAAGACTTTTGTAATTAGCCCGAAGGCACGAACAAAAAGTACCAACTATGAATATGCAAAGGTTCTATTTGTGCCCGGATGCGTTCTGAATTATTAATGATCACCCTTTATTTATTTATTATAATAAGATACGCGATAAGCAAACAAATTCTTGCAAATGAAGCAGTAATGTACATTTGAATGGGTGTTGCCTTCATTTGCCAACATATTTTTTTTGGGGGAAATTAAGTATGGTATCTATCCGTTTTATTTTGAATTGGTTACTAGTAGATGCATAATTTGTAACTTAACGAATGATTTATGATTTTGTAATTTTTGCATTTTTCAATGCTATTTTTATACTTATGGTAAATTTTAAATAGATAAATATTAATGCTCTAACCGCTGAGCTACCGAGACTTAAGTCTCGGTAGCTCAGCGGTTAGAGCATTGGACCGGATTTCCAAAGGTCGCTGGTTCGATTCCAGTCTGAGAATTCACTTGTGGCCGAGTTAATTTTTTCCAATATTTTTCTATTTAAAATTTACCTTAACGAATGATATTAAATGAATTTAAGAAAGAATAAAGAAAAGTGGGCGGTTGGCGTTTTAAATGTAATAAAGTTACAGTCAAAACATATCTTTAGCTTCTGTAATTAATAAATCAAAACTTATTGCTTTTTGCACTGGTGAGTAAGTCATTTTGCAAATAAACGCAACTTCTGAGGGGCCCGCGGCGCAGTGGTTCGCGCGCTCGGCCTGCGATTGTTGAGGTTAAGCAACTTTCACAATGGTCGGTCACGGGATGGGTGACCAAAAATTTACTATCTCGAGCTTATCATGTGAAACAATCTTCATGTTAAGCCGTTGGCTCCGGCTGCATTTGCAGTCGTTAAAACCCACCAATCCGCATTGGGCCCGCGTGGTGGGTCATGGCCTTCTCTCCTTATCCATCCATAAGGAAGGCCAGTGCTCCAGCAGTGGGGACATCAAAAATGGCTGATAACAAACGCATCTTAAATGTTAACACAAGTTGTAACGTGCAGAACAGTTTAGCGCTTTTAGTCTATATTTGTTATCAATACGTGGAAGTTAAGTACACAATTTTTAAATGTTTTTACATTGAATTTACAATGCTTTTTTTAATATTTTTTACAATGAGGAACATAAGGGATTACAATACAATATTAGTACGTCAGAATCCATACCAATGTTGAGAAGACCACACGTTAAAGACGAAATATAAGTACAGCTCCAAAATATATGAAAATTGCATAAACTCACATTTTACTTTCATTTTACTTGTAGTATTGTCACCCTTTCAACCTCAAAACAACTTTATTCAAAGAGTACCTAAAAATTACATCACTTTGTAACGATGCCATTTCGTTCTAGCCTTATGCTTACCTTTTTGCTTGAAAGTTTTAAAAGGTAAGCTGGTTTAACTGGCTCTTCGGTAGTATAGTGGTCAGTATCCCCGCCTGTCACGCGGGAGACCGGGGTTCGATTCCCCGCCGGAGAGCCAGTGTGACGGGGCTCCTAGTCCGGCAGCACTAGAGTCGCCGGAACGTCGGAACCGCCGCACTCGTTTAATAAATAAAAGAATCGTTCTCTGAGACTCGTTTCCTTATTTCCATAAATAATAAAACGAGTCTCAGAGAACGATTCTTTTATTTATTAAACGAGTGCGGCGGTTCCGACGTTCCGGCGACTCTAGTGCTGCCGGACTAGGAGCCCCGTCACACCTTAACCAATGAGTACAGCAAACACCATTTTATAGGGCCATTTAGTGCCGCGTAACTTCTAAAGTGAAATTCCCATTCACATAAACAGCTGGATAGTCGCAAATCAAAGTTGCAAAAACAATGGTGCAATTAACATCACATGGTCGGTTAGGGACTTGGCAGCCTCGTACAGCACAATCGGATGTACAACTCGTACAACTCGCAAGATGTACCTTACTTAGTTTGGCACTTATTTGTTCCGCTAACTTAGGCTCGCTGTGTCCGCTAACTAATGTTACTGTTGATCTCGTTGTGGAATTATTGCTAATTCTGGTTTTAAAAAAATATTGTGAAAAAAATTAGTTCAAAAACTAAAACCCGACTACTGAAAAATCACGCTCTAAAAAGTATGAAACAAGAAAATATTCTCATCTGAAATTGTCGTGGTCGTATCCCAGTTTTCCCTAGAATGTATTGTTTTTTTGGAGTAAGTGGCATACGACCACAGCAATTTCAAATGAGAATATTTTTTGTTTCATACTTTTTAGAGCGTGATTTTTCAGAAGTCGGGATTTAGTTTTTGAACTTATTTTTTTATTTAAATTCTTTTGGAGTTGTAAAGTATGTAGTTTGAGAAGCGTTTTATTTTATTGTACCGCTTTAAACTTCGTGAGAAATTGAGTTTAACTCCCTTCTAAGACATAATCTTGTGGAAATTATTACCAAAATTCGATTTATACAAGCAAAGCCGCGAGCAAAAACTAATAAAATATATGTTTTTGAAACGTGCTTACCAAGAGCTTTCATATGACACCAAACACAATATTCTTTAAAAAAATAAAGTTTTTTTAGTTTACAGCTTTATGTCGTCTAGAGGGCGCCATTTTCAATTTCATGTGACGTGACATAGCCTATAACCAGCGGACAATCGAGACGCTTCCAACGATACCTCAATTGTGAATATATAATCAGCATACTTATGGTAAATTTTAAATAGAAAAATATTGGAAAATACAATATTATATTTAACATAAGTATAAAAATAGCATTGAAAAATGCAAAACATACAAAAATCATAAAATATAATCAGCAGTTTAAAAGTTTTGTGGGTACAAATGAACATACATACATACATACATACATACCGGTCAAAATTTATAACCCTCCTTTTTTTTGTTTTGTCGTAGTCGGGTAAAAAGAAAACTTAACTATTTAGTCGGTAATGGTACTTTACTATAGGCTCAACGCCAGGCAAAATAAATTTTTTATTATTTTTCGGCTGGATGGCCAAAACGACCAGCCTCTTAATTGTCTAATTTTGAAATCTAGCACTATCCCTTTCACAGGTTTAATGATTGTGATAGCGATTTATGGAATTGTGTAACTTGGACTCGCAATCGCTTTTGGAATGAATGTTTTGAATGACATTGATATGATACTTCTTTTGACACTTCTAGTTATAAGTACTTTGCTTAGACAGTTCTATTTCGTTTATTCAATACCTTTCAAAGTCCCGCTCCCAACCTTCTCGCATGTCAAATATAGCTTTCAAATAACAAGTTAGACAAGTCCAGATGACCAGGAAAATCTGGAGATACCAGTGAACGTTGCGTTACATCAAGTCGAAGATCGCTACAGGTCGCGATCCTCAGCTATGAGGGAATGACTGAGGAGGAAGATTTTGACTTCATCAATCTGTCAAAACGTGACGGGCTCGATGGAGTGGTACTGGCCTTGACTACTTAGCCAGGGATAGTGGGTTTGATTACCACATAAGACAAAAATATTTAAGTACTTAATTTATAATTAAAATTAACAAGTGCTTAAGAAACACTAACCGGAATTAAATCCAGGTCTCAGGATTTCGGTTCTAATGACTTTACAATTAATTTAAACTCTAACCAAATGCAATTTTATTGCTCCTTTAAAAATACTTACCTCCATATTCAAAGTCGTTCCTCCAAAACTTTTAACACTCCACTCAACCTCGTCGTGGGTAAAAATGGTAGTGTGCGCCAGGCCTAACACGGAGTGGCTACGTACTCTTTGGCTCCTCCAGGTCCTTACGGAGTTATGACTTAGAATAGCGATTTCGACGAGTATTTCGAAGAGGTTTTCAATGAGGTTTCGTAAAATTTCATAAATCATTAAAAAAAAATTGTCACTTAGTGAAATTAAAACATTGACGGAACAATTAGCTTCACCTTTCAGTATTTCCTTCAATTTAGAGGAATATCTTTTAGGTAAAAGAAAAAAATCAGGGATCTTCCTGGCTGACCAGTCGAGTCTTTTTAGGAAGCTTTATTTAAAAAAGTAATAGATATATAGAAAACATGTATATCACAAATTATAGTACATTAACAGGTATTTAGGTATAGGTGCTTGTGATGACGGCCTAAAAATACAAGTGTCACCACTCCCTTACATGCCTGGGATGTCGTAAGAGTCGACTTAGAGGCTCGACGCATTGAACACCTGTGCGAGAGAAGGAAAACTTGAAACAAACCCTCTACCAACCCGTCTGGCCAGCGTGGTAGCAGTAGGCTAATAGCCTCCTATGAACGCCACAATAGGCGTGAGCTAGGAGAGGCCTATGTCCAGCAGTGGATGTCCACAGGCTGATGATGTGTGTGTATGTGATGTGAACAGGTATTTCATTTAAAAAATAAATGATTTTTTTAATCTTAGTACTTTGTGAGAAAACTTTTCTCAAAATTACTGATCAATCGGAAAGTTAAAAGATCTATTTTTAAATTACACGACAGATATGAGTTCACTATGTAATTTTACTAAAAAATGCATGTAATGTGGTCATGATTTTGACAACCTTGTTTGAGTAAAGTTGACCTTGCCGTTCTGTTTCAAGGAGCGGCCGGCAAAGTTTTGCTGGTCGCTCTAACAGGCCGCTATTTTGACGTTTCAACGTTTAAAAAAATCAAATGCAATAAGATTTTATTTAAAACACAGCTGTTTGTATTTATAGAGATAGGTACAAATAGATTTTATTCCATATTTGGCTGTATAGTTCCAACTACCATTCTTAAAAAAAAAAGAAACAAAGAAGTAACAAAATTTATTTAGTGAAGAAAAAAATGATGAAATAAATGAAGAAATAATACAGCAGTCAAACACCGCATTAGAATTATCGCAAACTATTAGTAATATCAAACCGGGAAAGTCGGTGTTGAATTTTAGGAACTGTACTTTTCATAATTGTCATTTTAATTCAAGTTGTAGTTAATTTATTGTAATTGTATAAAAGGAAAATATTCTAATAACTGAGTATAAGAAAATTTTCCTCTTATATTAAATATGTTTCAAGATTGTAGATTTGTGTTTGGCAACGACATGTTCCTTTGTAAATGTTGTTGCTTTTGTTAAAGCTGATAAGTTTCTTGCGGCCGTTCTTCTTATCAGTTAAAAGATGTCCTGAATGGCTGGTAGGAAAAAAAAAATTGGACGATTCGAAAGCACTTATCTATAAGTCTATTTGAATAAAAATCTTTGACTTTGACTTTGACTTTGAATTAATATATTTTTATTTAAATTACTTGCTGATTTTACTTAGATTAGGTACTTTCCTTTTTTTAGTAAAGCACCATACAAGCCTTGGCGCACAATGACTGCTTCGCTGGTCACGCTATGATTGCCTCGAGCTAGCCTAGCTACTCTCTAGGCCTTCCAGCTTGGCCATCATTGCAGCCCTTGCTGTCCTCGCTGTAAAGGCCGCTGCTCGCATGTATTTGTTCAGTACAGCAATTTCGATTTATCTCAAAGAATATTGTCAAAATAATGCTCAAATTTCGAAGCATGCTCGAGAAAATGTATTTTAATTACAATAAATGTATTATGACTACCTCCGTAGTAGAGTGGTACGTACACCGGTTTCAAGGTGTCGTATACTCTGAGGTCCCGGGTTCGAATCCCGGTAGGAGCAAATGTTTATATGATATGTATTTATGTCCGTTACCCTAGTATCCCATAACTCAAGCCTTACAGTGCTTACTTTGGGGCTAGTTTGATTGGTGTGAGTGTAAGTAATATTATTTTATTTAATAATTTAACAGTCGCGATGTAATATGGCTCTTAACTATTTAATTCCCGTTTCTACAGTCACTCGAAAACACATCGCGTTAACAAATGGTACCCGTTTGGTTTTTGAACGGCACTCGGTCCGAATTTCACAGTATTAAATTATTTTCGATAGCGCAACAAGAACGTGTGTGCAACTCGAAAATGGTCGGTGTATGCAATTTATTTAAGTAAAGGTTTCTGAACGGTGAAGATAGAATTACGTACTAAATATTTGAAAAGATTAATAGTTTTTGTGAATACATAGTCAA
Organism: Chrysoteuchia culmella; assembly: GCA_910589605.1. Classification (NCBI taxonomy): domain Eukaryota; kingdom Metazoa; phylum Arthropoda; class Insecta; order Lepidoptera; family Crambidae; genus Chrysoteuchia; species Chrysoteuchia culmella. The sequence goes on from OU342649.1 coordinate 22,417,464, forward strand.
AATTAATTGTTTCGGTTTATTGTTACAGAAAAGTTAACACGTTGGCTGCGAGACCGATTTACACGGCTTTTATTCTGATGCGTTAATAGGTCCAAAGAGTAATCCCCCCCCCCCTGCCCTACATGAAGTTCAGTGCGGCATAAGGCCCATGATTGTGCCCCACCACACAAGAAAACAAAAACTGTTTGTTTTTTCGTGGTGGTTGTTACTATAGTGCATATAAATTTATACCTAAGCAATATAACACTAACAATCTTACACTCTTGAATACAATCAATCATGTCCGCACGGTACACGATGAACAGGATAGGACCGAGCAAAGGGAGAGGATATGACCTTGATTTTGTGCCATCAGCTGATGCTCCACATACTGTTGCCTATCTGTTAAATAACTATGGAACCACTTTATTGCGCTGGTATCGAATCAAACTAACTTTGATAACAAAAGTGTTTTGTTTATACAGTGCGCAGGAACAGTCAAGCATCAGGAGCGCACTGACCATCTCTTGGTCCTGAGCGGTCAGAAGATTATACACAACATCGGACATAGCAGTTGCTATACCCCGACTTTTGCGAAACCCCGACTGGAGCTGTGGAAGTATGTTGTGGTCTTCGACGTACCTGGTGAGTTGATCACATGCTATTCTCTAAAATATCTTGGAAGCACAAAGGAGAAGGCTTATGGGTCTAGATCAGTCATGGATGTAGGTTGTGAGATTTTAGGAAGAGGTTTTACCAAGGCTAGTTTCCAACGCTTTGGGAATGTGATTTCTATGATAGAGCGATTTATAACGCTAGTTTGCCTCCAAGTACTGGAGAAGAGTGATCTGCAGCATTTCTAAAGAAATGCGATCATCCCCTTGAGCATTGGAAGTGAGTCTTTTGATGGCTTTAAGCACGACATCTGAGCTGACTGGGTGTAACTTAAAATTACCTACCCCGCCATGTCTATGGTGTTCAAAGAAGGTGAGACTTGATATGAATGTGGTGTTGCTACCAGGAACATCAAGAAGGTGCCTATTAATATCATTGGGGTCATCAAAACATGGTGGGAGACCACCTGTAAATTTATTGTCAGTCAGTATGTCGCGCCTGAGGTTCTGCCATAGCTTCTTTGGCACCCTATATAGTTGTTAATATGAGTGGTAAAATAACAAGCCTTCTCGCTCTCATGGCTTGGGGACTAGGTGTTTCAGGGAAATGTATCCTTTTTTAATGTTTTCCCTGTTGGAGTCATGACATTTGGGACTTGTGTATTTATTATGATAGATATCTCTAAGGCGTTCTCAATCATTTCTTTTACAGTATCTTTAATCCATGGGTGAGGCGATGTCTTAAATTTTCCGTATGTAACTGGAGCGTGCAAATCGAATAATGCCGTGATAACAGACGTGAAAAGATCGACCAGAGCGTCAACTTGTCCTGTGACTGCATGAAAAAATCCCTATAGCATCTATCAACTGATAGAACTGCGTTGAACAAGTCTAATATATATAATATAGTCTATATAATATATTATATATACTTATAATATGCGGGTTCGAATCCCGTTAGGTCGACATGAGACAAGTAGATTTTTTCTATTTTATTTTCTTGTTTAATATAATAAAAAATAGCGTTGTAAAATGCAAAATTAAACAGTTCTAAAAAGAATTTTCCGGCCAGGTGAAATACGCCGATAAAACTTGCACTGAACTTACTATCAAAGTTACGGAGTTCTTCGCGATTGATCCCAGAAGGCTATTTTACGGGTCTGCAATATTTGTGCTAAAAGTTTGGAGGTAAAAAACAAACGTGGTTGAGACTGCTGACAATTTTGTAGACTTCTATATACTTTGTGTTAGTTTTTTAATTAGCGTCTTCTAAGTTTTTTTTAAATATAAAACGTAGGGGTAAAATACATATAAGGACATTTTATATAAAACTTTTGTATAAATAAACTACGAGCACCGGCATGCCACGGATGAATTTGAATAAAAAAAATACTATTTATTCAGTAGGCAAATTATTTTTATAGTTTTAACTTACATCACATCTTTTCAAGTCGTTCAATACCTACGTCTATATAATTCTGTGTCTACTTTATTATTCTTTGGTTTTTTTTTTATTTTTATTAACGACGGGGAGACTCTTAACCGTCATCATACCTGATGTTAAGTATTGATAAGGCTGAAGATGGAAGCAAGCCTCTCCCGGAATCCTCAATCACTGAGGAACTGGCTATCTTATCTCTAACTGCCGGAACACAACAATGCTGAAAACATGGTTGTTATGGCGGCAGACTTAGATAAGATGGTGGTAGCTAGCCAGGCGGACTTACTACAAGTCATACCACCAACCAAACCGAATACAATATGTACCCCCGCTGGGAATCGAACCCCGGACCCCTGGGTCTGATACCGGTGGTTGTACCACTAGACCACAGAGGCGGTTAATAAAATTATCTCTCCGCTTATATATAGGTACTGAGTTGAAAACTGGTTGAAAACTAGTATAATGACTACTCTATTCTACTACTCCGATTTCACGTTCATAAGTAGTCACAACTTTCTGAAGACCCAATTAGACGTGATAAAGTACTAGAGCGTTCAAATTCTAAGGCTGACTACACAAGTGTCTAAAACGAAACTGTGCAAGATGGAGGCACGCTTTTGATGGATGGCGCCGGTTCCATCCTGAATGCAATCCATCCAGGAGCCAGCTGATTTGACGTTATCAGCTAGTGACGAGGGTCCCGAAACAAAGGCTCCCATCCATTATATATTAGATGCCCGATCGCCATTGTAGTTGGTTGTCCCAGTCATTAATCTAAGTCGAAAAATGTTGGACGGTGTTCGCAAGCAATAGACGCTATATGTATTAAGTTGTTCGCTAATTGTTAACGTTTTACCAAGAGAAGATAAATAGAATTTGGTTTTACTAACTATAAAGGTTAGGTAAGGTTAGGTTAAATAATTTGAAGTAATACGCCCGATTGCATTGATAAGATGCTGTACCATTGCTGTGCACGATTTGGCTTGATTAGGTTGTCGAAGCTGTCATATCTGGTACATTTTCCGAAAGAAGATGGTATAATCCATCTTCAGCTTCGTAATCGCCATGTATAAAATGTATGTGGATTACGTCCACTGAAGCTCAAATATTTTCTGCCATTATACAGACCACTTCACTACAGCCACACAATGATCATGTTCAGATAGGTTATCTCTATACAAACATCCTTCATATTGACTGCTGAAACAGCGGAGACCTATCCTATACTGCACCGCACCGCCTTTGTGGTCTAGTGGTACAACCATCGGTATCAGACCCAGGGAGCCCGGGTTCAATTCCCAGCGGGGGTACATATTGTATTCGGTTTGGTTGGTGGTAGGACTTATTGTAAGTCCGCCTGCCTAGCTACCACTATCTTTTCTAATCTGACGCCATAACATCAATGTTTTCAGCATTGTTGTGTTCCGGCAGTTTGAGATAAGATAGCCAGTTCCTCAGTGGTTGAGGATTCCGGGTAAGGCTCGCTTCCATCTTCAGCCTTATTAATACTTAACATCAGGTATGATGAAAGCTAAGAGCTCCCGTGGTTCATAAAAAAAACGATTTGACAGCTGATGTCGCGTTCAGTTATGACAACAGCGTTGATGTTTGCTTAGAAAATAACCCCTAAGTACTTCAACACCTTTGTCAGCATTTTGTTAGTTTTAGGTCGAGCCGCGTTAATGTATGAATTAGACCGAAATCAAACACCAAGCTCGACGCGCATATCATTATGATTTATGCAATAAATATAAATAATAAAATATACTAGAAAAAAACCACTAGTCTCATGTCGCTCAGACGGAACTCGAACCCGCACACTTGGGAATCCGGCCCAATGCACTACCAATACTATGCTACTGAGACTTATGAGGACCCGTCGAAATTTTTTAATATAATCCTCATTCCACGCTGTTGGCCAGCAGCGTTTCCTCAATGAGAGAAATAACATCTTTGCATTCGAAATAAACATTTTTACAAATGTTTGAATATCGATTAAGAAGATACAGCCATCTGATTAAAACTTTTTAATTTTGCATTTTACAATTCTATTTTTATGTAATTATAAAAGAAAATATTCTAGAAAAAACCCACTGGTCTCATGTCGCTCAGACGGGGCTCAAACCCGAACCCGGGACAAGGGATTTAAACATTATATTTTATTATCTACGAACTCAGTGTTTTATTTATATCATTCTGAATTATCACTGGCACTATATCGCACATTTTTGGTCCTTCAAGCCGGATATAAATAAAACTCCAACCTCCATTACCAAAAGATCTGTCATTCATAAGAGAGCAGCAAAAAGTGACAGTTAAAATAAATCCATTTAAAGAGAGCCCCTAAAAGCTCTTAGTTTAACGTAAATGGAGTCCATTTGTAGTAAGTTGCGTTAGGGCATTCGTTAGATTAACCCTCGGCTCGATAGGGGTCCTTGGGGAACCATGGCGGGCACTTCGCCGGGGCCAAGTTATAAAAAACAACTCCTTTGTAAAAAGTGGATTAAGGTGACATGTGTACGGTCACCACGGAATGAAATGAAGTTATCTTGGTTCAAATCAAAATATGCCTTTTTGGAGTTTTCATTTTTTTCCCTATTTCTATTCAAGACAATTTTTACTGTCTCTTACTCTTGTTTAACTGCTAAGAAGAATGGGCAAAGAAACGTAAATAGCTTTATCAAAAAGATAAGCTATACTATATATATAATATATAATAATATTATAAAGCTGAAGAGTTTGTTTGATTGAACGCGCTTATCTCAGGAACTACTGGACCGATTTAGGAAATTCTTAGACCATTAGAAATCTACATTTCTCTCTCTCTCTATATTTCATCCTGATATTCCCACGGGAAACGGGCACCACGCCATATTTATGTCACGTTCACTAGAATGTTAATATTTTAATAATCTAAGGTTTAAAATTTCTATGTTGTAGACAAGCTATACAAATAGCTTGTGGACAACACGCGAATAAAACTTATCATTAATAATTCTGGTCTCATTGAGGTTCAATTATTGATTATCATCATTAGTATTTTTAAACAATAGTTATAAATCTCTTTTTGATAAGAAATGAGCTACATCATAAGAAGGAGGTGGCCACATCTGGTGTCAAAGTTCATCAAGCCGCTTATAAGGCCTCTGATTTGGCTTAACTACTGTTAAGTAACAGCCGGGACTGGAGTTTAAACGTGCCATAGTTGAATGGTTGAGAAGGATTGGTGATTGACCACCCATTGCAAATGATACGATTATTTCCTTATGCACGAAGGAGTTCAACAAAACAAAATGTTTGGTCACCCATCCAAAATTCGACTGCAGCGAAAGTTGCTTAACAAAAACCACTGGCCGAATCGAACGCACCGACTCAACTCAACTCGCCCACAATTACCCAATTATAGTAATTTTCTGTAATTATGATAAAAGCTTCCTCTCATAAATTAAACTCAGACCAAAATGGCAGCAAAATGATTGAATGCAGTTGTAAGAGTGGGTACTGAAATACCGGGCCTGAGTGTTGCCAATGTATTTATTATTATTTCCCCTGGAATTGGACGTCCATCCGGCCGGACTAAAAGCAGGTATTGTGAAGAGGATTAAAAAACCTCGAGCTGAGAGATTGCAGATTTTACTCATTAACTGGTATATCGCCGGTCCCGGGCAACAAAGACGTAATATCAAAAATCAAATTTTACAGGAGAAATAAAAGAAGCTAATTTGTTAATAGTTCAGCGCGCAGTTATCCAAAAGAGGCGTTCAATGTGTCAAATGAGAGCTAATTTTTTTACCCATATAACCCCCATAATAAAAAATGCATTGTTTAAATAGATAATGGAATAACTGACAAAATGTATAATACAAATTAAAGACGTTACCGTTTCAATCGCAAAATCTTTAATGGCTTTATAAGCACACCGACCACAGATATTCAGAAGCGTAAGTATGTACTACGTACTAATTTTCCCTTTAGCTCTCAAGCGTATCGGACGATTACCGCTTTGTTGCGAGAATTTTTTTAGACAAAGCTTTGATGTATCATCTACTAATTGCTATTTTGCAATCCTATCAATGAAACATATTTTTACGTGAACATTATAACGGACTGACCTCAACTGTAATTTATTAGTATTATTTATTTGTATTTGTTATTTATTACGAAATAGTTATTTTTTTACTAATGTGACTACTACTCAATTTATGTTTACTACATCTGGAAGCATGGTTTTATAAAATAATGATATTATTTTAGTGAGAAACATCTGGTAATTATGAAAAAGGGAATAAATAGTAGAACTATACAGTGATGTTGGTTTAAGTTAGATACTAGTACCTATCTACCTATCTGATATTTAGTTTTATTTATTTTCCCAACCTTATTAGTATTGAAAACATTTCCATTGTTATTTTCATTTATTAGAATCAAATAAAAACACCATTATTATCACATATTTTTTTATTAAGAATAATTAAACTATGGAAACAAAAATAAAATTTACAAACACTTGCAAAAGAAAATAAATATTAAATGCTACATTAAAATCACATAGTTTTTATAAATAATTAGCCTTTGGAAACAGAAATTAATGGTCTTTTAACAGCAAAAATAATTATTAGGCTGTCGTTAATTGGAATGAGATCACAATTTTTTATTAAAAACCTACCTATAAAACTTGGGGAACAAAAATAAAAAACAACCCTTACAAAAGAAAACAAATATAATACCTATACTACTTCAACATCACTTTTTTTTTAAAGTATGAAACTTTAAATTTAAAGTATGAAACTTTAAAAAACAGAATTAAATTGTCCTTTAAAAATAACATTAATATTATGCTACTCGTATCTTTTCTTTGACTAAAATCACACATTTTTATTATGTATGTAAGTACTCATATATACAAAAAACCATAGAAATAAAAAAAAATAAACAATCCCTTATTAAACAAATATTGTATTGTATGCTACATTAACTTCAATCTTCGCTTTCAATATCGATTTCTTCTTCAAAGTTTCCAATACAGTGCAAATTATTATATTAAAATGTATGATAATGTTTTGGAATTGCTTCAGTTCTGCAAAGACTCATCAAATCATCATAAAGTGGTTTTGGTAAGGCGATTGACTAACCAAAAGTAAGTAAAGGTTTCTTAATTCATCTGAATCAACAATCACTGTCACCTTTTTAGGTCTTCCTCTTGAAGATTTGATGACTGGTACAGTATTTAAAGAAATGTACTCATCGTCATAGTTGTACTTGAGGAATATAACATCTGGATTTGCTTCAGACACCTTAACTTCGTGGATCTTGGTCCACTTAATTTTTTCATTACTTTCATCTGCCCGCAACCAGTATCTCTTGTCCATTAACTCCTTTATGTCAAAGAAATATTGTTGTTCCATTTCATTAACGTGAAATTTTTCGCCATTTATCTTGGCATTTATAATAATATACCATACATTTGATCAGGTGTATAAATTATGTGATTTTTTTTGCGCGTTCGATAAGAAAATGCATCGAATCTCCTTCAGATTGGAAGACCAGTTTCAAAATAACTATTAATTATATTGACTCCATACTTTTTGGCCAAATATAAATAAAGACCAAAGATAATTCTGTTTTTATTCTGGCCAGCACAACCATCAGAATAAAATATAAAATTGTTGATTCCACTTTGGCTCTCATTTTCAATGAAATTAAGAACGCAACTGCCGATTTCATTAGCACCCCTTTTGACTATTTGGTAGTGCCAGACATAGCAATAACCTTTTCCACTTAAGGAGTTGTAAATTGTGAAATTATATATGGGAATATATAATTACTTCCGCTTGTAATGAAAGATCTCGCTCTGATTGAGGAATCGTCAAGACTTTTTCCAAATCATATATAGCAACAATAGTAGTCGCAGGATCGACTTCTATTTTATCTTTAGCTTTCAGTTTACGAACACTTTCCTTATTTTTAATGTGCTTTGCGTAAGCTTCTTGGAGTTACTCTTTTCTTTCACCATCAGCTTGACGACACAAAGTACTTACATTGGGCGCACATATCTTTTTTTGGTTTATGAAACGAATAATTAAATTTTGTATTAAATACAGTCTCATACTGGATGGCGTCTTGTGGCCATGTCTACTTCACGTGGATAATTCTGGTCCTTAAACCATTCATTGGAATACAGTCTATACATTTTCGAAATATTAAATGTTTAATATAAGTACAACCTTTGAGAATAGCTTCTTACATAATGCGATTCTTTCACTGGAAATAGTTTTATATGTGTAATAACAGTTTGCTTGGTTGAATCACACATTTTTCAAGATCTATTTTCATGTTTGCCCCTGTTCTTGACCATCATTGACTTTTTCAGATTTCCCTTTCTCTATTGCTGTGTAAACTACTTTTTCTGTTATGTTAAATGTATTATAATTTTTTTTTGCAATCGGCAATTTTTTCTTTTTCATTAATCTTGAAAAGATAGTTAATAGTTTGTGTCCTGTTTTTTGTTCTATGTAGTTGCATTTTTTTATACGTTGATCGTCGTGATCCCCAATTTGCCAAAATTGGTCGAATATAGCTTGCCGTTTCTCTTGAGAAATCTTGTCACCGCATTTCTTTTAACATTTACAGACAACCTTCATCAATTTAGAATCTCTTGTTTATTTTTTCAAATTATTACTACATAGTACACGGTACACCTCCCGCCGAATTAAGTTATTATTTGTATCAATTGTTTACCTAAGCACGGTGCTAGAAAGAAAGCAGTAATCACTTATGCGTAGGAGTGAAAGGGATGACGTTCGGGGTAATATGGCAGTGCGCCACCCGGGCTACAATAAATTTCCGGCAACAAAGGCGTAATAGCTCATACAGAATAAAATCTCTTGTAATTCCTTCGTATGAGGTGTTTACAGTTTATTGACTTATTAAGTTTATTCTAAAGAACACGGTTAAATGTATTACTGTTTCTCTTTGTTTAGTTGTTTAGAGTAAAGATGTTTACCGGTTTTGTTCTGTTAGGTTTTTAGAGTAATCCGTTAATACATAACTTAGTCGTAAGATATTTTCCATGCAATAAAGATGTTATTATCATTTATTTTAATGAAATATTAATAAAAAAATCTGAAAAAAATAGGAGCGATAGATTGAAACTCGGAGATGCCAAAAGTCAAATAACATTAAAAAAGCGGTAACCGGCGATTACCGCTTTGTTGCCCGGGACCAGCGATATTATCATCCACAATAAACTACTTTTGTCTGATAGAAATTTTATTTTGTCAAGCAGCTGTAATGGCAGACTTTCAAGGTTTATTTTCAAGTGTTTGTTTCCGTACTTTGTATTGTATAGTATCATAACCGCTGAAGATACTCCGTTTGTGATTTTGAAATTTTTGCATTTTTCAATGCTACTTTTATACTTATGATATGTTTTTTTTATAAAAAAATATTGAGAAAAAAAAAACAATTCGGCCACAGGTAAATTCTCAGAACGGACTCGAACCCACGACCTTTGGAAATCCGGTCGAATGCTCTAACCACTGAGCTACCGAGACTTGTGAACCACCGGCGAAATTCTCCAATACTTTTATATTTTTAATACGCTGTAGGCCAGCGTTGTCACATCAATGCTAGGAATATCCTTGCATTCGAAAGAAACATCTTTTCAGGTGATTAACGATCGATTAAGATGCAACAGTCAATAATTTATGATCTTTTAATGCTATTTTTATACTTATGATATTTTTTTTAAATAGAAAAATATTGGAAAAAACAACTCGGCCACAAGTGAATTCTCAGATGGGACTCGACAAGTACCACAATGTTAAATTTGGAATGCAATTTCATTATAAAAAAAATCAGTTCCGCTGAAATAAACAAGATATGCGAGATATTCTCCCTCTCAAATTCTAAAAACCAAATAAAAAATATAAAAAACCAAATCAATTTAATGGCACTACTTCCTATGGCGTCAATTGCAAAAACAACTAAAAAAAATAGTTCGAAAAGCATTACATATTACTACACGACTAAGACAATTAGAAGCATGTCAGGAATGCAATTTTGCACTTTTAGCACCTGCAGCCCACTTCTATCACAGTACATTTATTAGCGCTACAGTGATTAACTCATTGATTACCGTTTCTTAAAATGTTAATTTTTAGTTTGATTTTTAAGTTTTTCTTAGCTGTCATGCGCCTAATTGTCTTGGTCAGATAGTATATTAGTGATGAATAGAATAAACCTCGAGTTAACATACTAATTAACTCATAAATGTCATTGCATTTCAGTCAACGTAAGTTTGAAGTTTAAAGGAACAGAACGATGTGATTGCGATGTGATATCTTTAATGGGTAAGAAGAATGGTTTATATCCCACCACGCGGGCCCGGGCCTGCAATGCCAATTAACGTCTGCAAATGCAGCTGGCGGCAACAACATAACGTTCCTTTCGAAAAACGGAGGAGGTCGACGTAATGTATTTTTGGTCACCCATCCCGTGACTGACCATTGCGGAATTTTCATAGCACTATACCTACACTACCTACCTACCTACTACAAGAAGTTCCTACGGATGTGAGCAAGCTAATATAATCTCTGAATACACAACAGAATGACTTGTCGAGGTTTGCGTTGATTATTTTCATGTTTTTAAGTAGTCCCTTTTGTTCTATGTCCCGATGTCTGCGCTAAGAAATGCAGCAGGGCTGCCTTTCTTTCAGTCTAACTAATTGAAAACATAAATGAGATGCGGTCCAATGCTCTGACCGCTGAGCTACCGAAACTTGCGAACCACCGTCGAAATTCTCCAATAGCAGAGCAGAGCATTGGGCCGGATTTCCAAAGGTCGCGGGTTCGATTCCCGTCTGAGAATTCACTTGTGGCCGAGTTAATTTTTTCCAATATTTTTCTATTTAAAATTTACCATAAGTATAAAAATAGCACTGAAAAATGCAAAAATTACAAAAGCATAAAAAAAATAAAAATGAGATGTTGCTAAGAGAATAATATTATCTTAAAACTGTGCCTAGGATGCACTAAAACTGATTTGTTTTGCACAGTGGGACCATGTGGTTATGCTGGAATAAACTGTTGTTCCATTGAAAACTCCAAGCCAATGATAAGTGTTCGTATATATATATATATATATATATATATATATATAAACAACTTAGGCATTAAGAATTATATTATTCTACACTGAAAAGCAAGAACTTGAAAATATCATTGGGCTTTAAAAATTCCAAGGGTTGGCAAATAGTTAAATGTGAAAAGTGTTAGACACATTTTATTTCCTTAGTTTGTCAACTTCATTTTAATTTAATTTAATATGTACTGATTTTCGATTAACTTTCATATCACACTTGTCTTAAAATAAAGTTTTATAAAGAATTTGTATTTTGGAAAAAGTAAAGTTTCAACTTGTTAATAATGGCATGTACAGTCATGAGCAATAACATGTATACACTTTACAACCATATCACATTAATGCACACGGAAACAATGCTCTCTCGGTCCGCACATATCATTAAATATTCTAATGTGACAGAATTGCTTAGTGTTTCTATAACAGAACTATATCGAGATAGACGAAAAGAGCGCTTCAAACTCTATAAGAATCTAGCGTGTCGAATTTTTCGTATGTACCATGACGTCACGAGCGAGATTTAGTGATATGGGAATGTTATTGACGAGCCCTTGCAAGAAAGCACTGCACATTTTACCATTTTTGTTTCTGAGTTACGTGTGTTTTTGTGGCAATGGTCTTAAGGCGGTACCCCCGCCGAAAGTGGCGCCGCGTTGAATTTTATTTAATATCGTAATTCTAATTCACAATTTTAATAAAACTGAACGTGGAATTTTTAGAGCCCGTAGTCTAGTATTTTTAGACGGTATCATTACATTCCCTCGTAGTCACTGCTAGAAGTAGATAGCAAAACTGCTAAAAGTGGCCGTTTTTGACACATTTGCTATCTACTTCTACGAATGACTATGACGAGATGTAGCGATACCTTCTAAAAATACAAGACAATGGGCTCTAAAAATTCCACGTTTAGTTTTATTAAAATTGTGAATTAGAATTACGATATTAAATAAAATTCAACGCGGCGCCACTTTCGGTAGGGGTACCGCCTTAAGCGGAATGACTTAGGTCGTAAAATTTGACCGTGGTTCAAACTTTTGGCACGCAAGGTACACTTTTACATTCTATTTCGGTATAGGTCTGTGGTTTCTATGTTATTGCACTGTGCACGTGACTGTACATGCCAAAACCCACAGAAAATGCTTGAATTAAAAAAATAAAGAGGTTGTAAAACATAACCCTGTGTTGCAGCTGTTTATTAAAACTAAAAGCAGCTCTCTCTGTCTTTGAGTCTTCATAGCCTGCAGAGGCGGTAAATTAAAACGATTTTTAAGCCCTCCAGCAATACTTTGAGCGGTACCTATTTTAAATAAAGAAAAATGTACAGAGAACTCTCTTCTTGATATTAACTTAAATCACCTCATTTTAAAAGTTAAAGTTACCCCGAGATTTCTAACGTAACGACTAAATTATATGTTTTGAACCGACTTTGAAAATAGAAGTTGAAAATACATTAGTAGTTTATTATTATTTAAATTAAATACTTATGTATTCAATAATTCATGTGGTGAACGACAAAATTCGATACAGTTAAATTAATCATATCATTTAATGATCATGGTTTTGAATACATTGGCGATTTGTTATCTAATATTATAAAGCTAAAGAGTTTGTTTGTTTGAACGCGCTAATCTCAGGAACTACTGGACAGATTTAGAAAATTCTTAGACTATTAGAAAGCTACATTTCTCCCGAGTGACATGGGCTATATTTTTTCCCGATATTCCCACGGGAACGGGCACCTCGCGGGTAAAACCGCGAGGATTCGCTAGTTAGTTATAATTTCGAAGACATGATTTTTTCAGATTTCAGAGCTGCTTTCCTTTATTCAACATTAAACTTTGTTCATAATTAAGAGCTCTAGAAATGGTTTTTTTTATCTATAAATTTTTCATAATAAAAATGAAATTATAGGAATGTAAAATTAAATGTATATAACAGATGGAAGTTTACGGCACGGCTTCAAAGCAGCAAAATCGACTTAAGAAAAGTATTCCAAGTTAGTGCATCTCTAGCGAAGTTTAATTAGTGTGGAGACGGTCCGAAGTGCCTGATGCGAGCCGAATTGGCATACTTCAAAATTGAATCAACTTCCGAAGAAATAAAACTGAGATTGGGTTGGGTATTACGAAAATCTATTTGTGTTTTGTGGTTTTGACGACCTCTGTGGTAGATTGGTACGTTGAATGATGAAGGATGCGGGTTCGAATCCCGTCAGGACGACATGAGAAAAGTTGCATTTTTTTGTATTGTACAATGCAAAATTAAAGAGTTATAATACGTTTATATATTTTTTCTACACTTAAATACTTATATATGTATAATTATAAGTATTTATATCCGTTACTCTAGTATCCCATAAGAAAATCCTACAGTGCTTACTTTGGGGCTAGGTTAATTGGTGTGAGTGTAAGAAATATTTATTTATTTAATCTAGGAAAGTTGACGAATGTTCAAAAAACTAGAACTATTGTTTTGAACAGTCTGTCTGACTGTGTAGTGATATTATTTTAACCATTTTAATGTAAATTCATAACTTATAACTTGTATTACAAGCTTTATTGCACACGATAAAATCAAAAGAAATACACAAAATCGAACATACAATAGGCCTTATTGCCTTATGGCCTTATTGCTACATAGAAATCTCTTCCAGGCACCCTTGGGTAAAAGAAAACAGATAAATAAGGTAATAGGAAATACGAAGAAGGAGGAGAAAATGTATATATGAATAAATAGGTGGATACTGAAAGAGAGAATATATATGATAATTTATCAGTTAAGAGGAAGTGAAAGGAAATGTCTTCTAACTTGATATGCCAAAGGATCTTAGAGTCTGAGCCTTTCTGATCCCCGAAGTGAAGTTATTGCTCAGGACACCTAAAATATTACATACTAGCTGTGCCCGCAACTTCGTTCGCGTGAGAACTGGAACATCGTCTGCTATCCTTCGCGATAAAATTTTTGGTAAGGCGGTCTTTTTAACCAACTTCAAAAAAGGAAGAGACTATTCAGTCGCCTATATTCTGTAATTTTTGAAGAGAATACTTAACACATGATACCATTTAATTACATTCTTATCATCTTATCGCCTTCAATAGCGAAGTTTATCAATTCGCCAGTACCTACGTTCTTACCTATATTTTATAATAGAACTAAAAGTACCTATTAACATGCAGTCTTTTTGAAGTCGTTTCTTTTGTTGTGATGATAATAATTAGATAGCCGATGCCTGTGATTTAGTTTCATAAGTCATGTTTCAATGTGGCTTTGTAACACGCCTTCGAAATTAACAGAATTGCTCAAGATTGTTATGTTTGGTCACCCACTTCGCGACCGACCTTAGCGAAAGTTACTTAACCACTATAATCCACATAATTTCCCTTACGTAGGTTGTATACAGCTGGTAAAATAGTAATATAATAGAAGTATAGAGAAATAGGTAACACTCCATAAGAAAGTCTCCTGGTCGACTGGGAAGTTATACCATTATAACAATTATGATTGGACAATATGAAATGACATTTGCTCCACAGAACAAAGCAACTTTATCAACTTTTTGCAAATTCAAGCAATGTACAGACACGATGAACTTTGATTGTTATTATAAGTACCTATAGATTATACTTGACGCCATATTTTATCCATATCAATTGCAGGGTTTGTAGAGACTAACCCTGCATATAATATGGCGTTCTCATCAAAGGTGCTCCTGAGAACAAAACATGTATAAATCTATATAAAATAAAGCCACAGGGCAAAACATTTACAAGAAAACATGATGTAAAATATAGTACGGCCGCTTAGAGAATGACCAATGGCTCTCGATAGGAGCTGTCAAATAATACATTATTTCCGTAAAATAATAAATAAAATAATAATAAAAATAACTTTGCGTTCCTGCCGTCCCTTCCACAAAATATAGCTTATTCATACACACACACTAAACATCAGTCTCACCACTATGCATACACACACAATTACCGCCTCTGTGGTCTAGTGATAACAATTACCGGTATCAGACCCAGGAGTCCCGGGTTCGAATAAAATATCACTACTGTTCTTAATACTAAACAACATAAATAGTTATTTGATATGCAAGGCTGGAAAGTTGGTTATTTAGCGGCGAGTTGCCTCTATTGAAATCTGAGCAAGTGAAGGATTCTAGGATTGAACCACGAGCGTAGCGAGTGGTTCAAAGATTGAATACTGAGCGAAGCGAGGATTTCAAAGGTACAAGACGCTAAACACTTATAATTAATATAAAGCTATTTAAAATAAAAATCAAATATAACAAAAAAGTCAATAGTGCGATTCGGAACGCATTACGACATATTTTTAAGGTAGGTATTGATTTAAAAAAGTACTTTGCCGCGCTAGGCCGCTTAAAGCGATTTTCTACACCAAAACTGATTGAAAAAACCTCCTTTTCAGAGCGTGTGAGGTGAAAAAAATAATAAACATGTCAAATTATTTCAGGGATTTGTCATCTTGAAATTCCTCGTTTGAATATGCCTTGTCCGTGATAGGCTTTTAATATCTACACTAGAAGGCTAACAGCTATCACATTCTATGTTTTTCTTTCATACCCAGTCCAGTATAGGAGACAAACTTTAATTCGTCCAAGGAGACAAAGTAACTCAAAAGCCAAATTATTTATTTTTATTCAACCTCAGAAAACAGGACGACATTTCCACAATATCGAGCTTGATAAATATGACGTCAACAGAGTGAATCAAAGCTTCCAAGAATTTTCATGTTGCGCCGTAAACGTCCCCATTTGACATTGCGTCACAAAGATGGCTCCATTCCAATGCCTACTAGTTCGAGATTGAGGAGAGCCCAAAATGAGTCATCTAAATTCAGTGAAGACGGCCCGAGGTGTCAACCTCCGTACCTCCAATTTGAGAGCACTTCCAAATTACTAAGGTCTACTCATAAATTGTTCCAATATTCCAAGACGCCAGCGGCATATTAAGCTCAAATAGGATAGCTGTTACACAGTGGTAGAAAGGACCACATTTGACTTAAAGGCCTAAGAAAATTCGACGATAAATTTAAGAAATACATAACCTTAAAAAATCTTAAATTTCCTTTGATCCAATATTTATGCAAGGTTTTAATACCTTGTTTGTTTAAAATATTATATATTTTTTGCTAATGCTTCTGATTCACCTAGTCAAACTGTAGAAGCATGCAAGTACGAGTACTTTTAAAAATAAAATACGAAGAAACTTAGATTTTGGCTTGATGAATCACGAGCATTAGTAAAAGAATGCTGACTGCTTATTAGTTTTAACGTATTAAACTTTAAGTGCAAAGTACTAATGACTTAAAAGTATTTAAGTCAATTTGCGGAATTTCGTGCCCTCTTAAACTAACAAAATAGCGATGTATTTTTTTATAATATACTAGATTCCGCCCGTGGTTCCCGATCCCGTAGAAATATCAGGATAAAAAGCAGCCTATGTTACTCTACGTCATTTCAACAAACTATATGCCAAAAATTAAGTCGATTAATTGCTTAGTTAGTGCGTGAAGGAAGGACAAACAAACGCACTTTCGCATGTATAATATTATGTAGTTAGGATAGTGAGGATAATAATATAATTATAATATAATATAATATAATTATATAATATATAAATATAGTAGCATTGATATCTTCAATATTAAGCTTTTGAAATTGAAATCAGAACTAAAAATTGTGTAAAGGCTTTTCCTGGTTTATACTTGTAATGCTATTACCTAGTAACTGTATACTATTCACTTTAGTTTGTACTTAACGGCTAATATTATAAATTATTATAAGTGGAAACTGTTTTGGCAAATGTGTCACCCTAATGTAAGTTATAAATTATTCAATATGTAAGGCTGTTTGTTTCCCAATAGAAAATAAATAAATAAATAATTATGTTAATTAATTCGCTTACATTGCCATGCAATTTGAAGTGTTACACATCGGTGTAAATTCTGCCACCACAGTCACGTAACGTCGAAGATGCGTCAGCGCGGATCGATGCCGAATTCCGAGGCGTGCGTATTTTTCATTAGCGGTGAATTTCTCACGACTAACAGAAAAAGGAATTTAATAATGCCGACTACAAATTCGGCTTAGAAAGAAAAACATTCTCATTATTTCGTAAACAGCAATAAATGGAACAAACGAAATTATAACAAGGACATTCGCAAACAAATAATTAGGTTTTATTGTTTGGGTAATTTGTCAAAAACCCCCGGGACTAATACACTTTTAAAGGTGAAAATACACAGTGGAGTAGGTATGATAATTAATATTGCTTTTACTTGAACAGGTCAGTACCTACTTATTGCTTTAATCAAACATTAAAATTAAGTGTTACGGTGACAATTCAGCAGGGGGCGCTGCAGTAAACATTTGTTTATGTAAAACCAAAACTACTAGTCTGATTTTGATTCGGTTTTCAGTTTGGGTGGGTTTTTTGATATAGATGGCAGAGAGCCTGCACCGCCAATTTTTTCTTTTTTTAGGGTTCCGTACCTCAAAAGGAAAAAACGGAACCCTTATAGGATCACTTCGTTGTCCGTCCGTATGTCAAGACCATTTTTCTCAGGAACACGTGGAGGTATCAAACTGAAATTTATATCTAATACTCAGGTCTACTGTCCCTTGGAGCTGTGAAAAAATCAAACTTCTAAGCCAAAGCAATCAAAAGATACAGCCGTTTATGCCGCAAATTTCCGCAAATTTTCGAAACTCGCACGGGAATCAAAACCTACAGGGTACTTCCCGTAAACTTAGAATCTTGAAATTTGATACGAAGTAACGTCTTATAGTACAGATAAAGGAAAAATTGCGAAAACCGTACATTTTTAGTTACATCATGTAATAAAAAATATTTTAGGGAACCCTCGGTGCGCGAGTCCGACTCGCACTTGGCCGGTATTTTTTTATTAAATTTTCTGATTTCGACCGCCGCGCCGACTCAACTCAAACAGCTAAATAACCTAATTCCTTTATTTGATAGAATCAGGCGTTACTTGGCGGAAATCCATATCTTAGTAGAAAACGAAAAATATGTCGCGTAATTCCGCAAGAAAAAATGCAGATGCAGCCCAGTGACACACCTTGCACCTTCACCGACTACTCTACACGTGTTTCGCCCACACACGGAGCATCCTCAGGAGTTGTTAGACCGTGCCAATCTCAGCACCGAGTGCTGAGATTGGCACGGTCTTGTGTAGTGTAGTGTGGTATTTTGTGGTAACACGTGTTTTGTGGTAACACGTGTAGAGTAGTCGGTGAAGGTGCAAGGTGTGTCACTGGGCTGCATCTGCATTTTTTCTTGCGGAATTACGCGACATATTTTTCGTTTTCTACTAATTCCTTTATTACTTACTTAAAACAAATTTTGTTTTGCTTATGCTGAATATTTAATAGGTACCTATCTAATGCTTAAAACATGAAAGTTAAAATAAATTCTAAAATTAAATAATAGTTATTTGTTATGCAAGGCTGGAAAGTTGGTAATTAGCGGCGAGTTATCTCTATTGAAATCTGAGCAAGTGAAGGATTTAAAGATTGAATCCTGACCGAAGCGAGGATTTCAAAGGTACAAGACGCTAAAAACTTTTCTGCCGAGCGCAACACACAATTTTTCACCTCACAACAGCGAGGAACATTTTATGGTTTTTTCCGCGGTCAACTTCCGGTAAAAAATTCTTTAAACATAAAGTTTAATCTAAATATACCGTATTCTCGTTGTTTTAATGACATAAAAAACTAAAATAATAAAAAAGGGAGTATTATAGTTAATTCAAAGTTATTTCAAGTAGGAATATATTGTAACTTAATAATAAGAATAAAAACGATTCCGTAAATGTTGACATTGACATGTGGTACAAGACAAAGACAATTTAAAAATAAAGATTTATGTCACAGTCCGAAATATAATTATAGGTTGTGAAATCTCACCCAGCCTAATAAAAATTCTTATAATAAATAGTTTTATCTTATTGTTATTGTTTTTATGATTCAATGAACTAAAATAATATAATAAAACCAAAACGGAGTATTATAATTAATTTAAAGCTATTTAAAATAAGAATCAAATATAACAAAATAGTCAATAGTGCGATTCGGAACCCATTAATAGATATTTTTAGGTATGAAATTAAAAAAGTACTTTGTTGCGCTAGGCCGCAAAAAGTCTCCTTTTCAGAGCATGTGAGGTGAAAAAAAAATACAAATTTTGCTTGTATAAACTGTGTTCTATAGCGTTGACCTGAAAAGCCCCTGCTGGATCGGCACTTGATAAAGTGAAGACTGGCAGTGGCTTACATTTGCGCTGGCGCTGGCAGTGTGGCTGTAAAAGTGTTAACTATAACCATATTATTATCACCAAAACTCTTGCAAGTACATTGTTTACTTTGCTCGTCACTAGATGACGCTGTTAGCTCCCACATCACGGTATCGTTTTTGTTACACGACTTAACAAAGATTGAAATATTAATATTTTTCGTCGTTAGACTATAGCTTTGCTTTAGACAATTTTTGAATACCGAAGCTGCTTTGAGGCTCCTTTGGGTCGGTTTCGGTAACCGGTTGACGTTAAAATTATCATGACAGCATGAAGGAAGCAATGAAATGATTAGGGTGGAGATCGATATTACCCAATTCACGATGACTTGGGGGTTGCGGGTCGGCGGCAAGTAGTACCGTAGTTGTAGTAGGCATGATCTCTGGGATATTCTGCATCGACTAGTGAAATGAAACTGAATTGGTATGTATGTTAGTACGTACCTATGTATATAAAAAAGACATTCATAAAAAACACAATTTATTGCTTAAAATGTGTAACTAATTTATAATTGAAAATAATGGGTGCTTTAGAATAAAAAATGTCATAAATATAATAGGCTATTTGACAGGTTTTTTAAATCCATTTTATATTATGTAGTAGAGTTTAAGGAACCCAGTAAAAGTAGTTTTTTTTTAATTCTGGTACATATTTGCTGAAAAATATCAAATTAAAAATTCAACATTTAAATAGCGCGCCGAAACGCTACATTGACAATATGGCGCTGCAATGGGGTCGGTGACGTCACTTGCCTGTATTCTGATCTGTGGGACATAATCATCCACATACGTAGGCAAACGAGGTTTACAAGCAGGTGAAGTCAACATAAACTCGACGAATCTGGAGTTAAAAAAATGCATTTTTATTTACGGATTTTTAAATAAAGTTATTATTATTTTCAACGTACATTAATAAATAACAATTTCAAGGTCTTAATTTATACTGATAACAGTATTTGAAACTTTATTTTTCGCATTGTCAAATAGCCTATTGATTGAGATTATGTATTGTATTAATTCAAAACTCAATACTCAATATCTTTATTGCATTCCATAATGGTGATAAAGGTGTTACATAAATGTATTGTACAATTATGGGCCCTGTCAGGCACAGCAGTTGAGAGAGGGAAGACCTTTCTTATTATTATTTATTTATCTATGTTATTTATAACGTTTGACTTACTATTTTCTAATTGCCATTATATTATTATAAATTTTTATCATCTAAATATTCTGATATATTATAATAGCACTTTTTTAACCGACTTAAAAAAAGGAGGAGGTTCTCAAGTCGACTGTTTTTTTATGTATGTTCCACCATAACTTCGCCAGTTGTTAACAGATTTTTAAATTCCTTTTTTTATTTGGAAGAAAATGATTTATGTGTGGTCCCATATAATTTTAACGAAGATCTGGCTAGTAGTTTTTTCATAATCCTGAAAAATATCAATCACCTTTTGGCAAGTAGTCGTATACCTAGATGACATCATTGTTGTGTATGGGCTGATTTTTAGTGTAAGTAACGGCACATAATGTAACAAAAAAATCTGAAATAAAAACATTTTATAAAAAAAATCAAACCGACTTCAAAAAGTAAAAAATAAAACTTTTGGAGTCGGTGCTAATTAGCTAAGGCCAAAAAAAATATAGTTAATAGAAGTGCAATGTAGAATGCTTTGGCTGGCACCGACTCCAAAAGTTTAATTTTTTACTTTTTGAAGTCGGTTTGATTTTTTTTATAAAATGTTTTTTGTAAGTAATTGTTTAAAGTTTTTAGTAAAGTGTTTGTCATTTTTTATATTTTTTATTGAATCCGGCAGCCTATTGAAAACTCTTATGGACATAGCTAATGGGCTAGAAGAGTGGTGTTTCATTGTATTAATATATCGTATTAATATGTCCATCCTCGAGCCACTGGGTTGGCACAGCGGCGTGGGTGACCAAAATAGAGGTATCTCGAGTTCCTCCGTCCTTCGAAGAGCACGTTGCTCCCGGCTGCATTTGCAGTCATTGAGCCCACGTGGTGGGCCAGGCTCGGGCCCCGTTCACCTTATCCATTCTTAAGGTGGTACGACTTCCATACAAACAAACATTGCACATTAATTGGTTCATCATACATGAATAATTCATAAATACATGTGCAACTAACTCGTTTTAGTTACTTGTTTGCGCGAAATTATAAAAAATATGTACTTTCATACATTAGCTATATAAATGCGATGGGTCACACACACATACGTAGAATTATTGAAATTATAAAATGTTAGTATATTCGTGTTTTATGTATGAATGTATTTTTTTTTTATTATTTCGCGCAAACAAATAACTGAAACGAGTTAGTTGCGCATATATTTATCAATTATTAAGGTATGATGAAAAATAATTGTGTAATGTTTGTTTGTATAGAAGTCGTACCACCTTAAAGAAGATCAGTGCTGCTATGGCACACAGTGGAAACACTAAATAGCACGATTTGTCCATCAGTCTGCTGGAGTTATAGCTGATGTATATTCTACACCTAGACACAGGACAAACACTAAATTTCAATATTATTATTATAATTTTAAGTATTTGTCCAAGGTGGGGATTGAACCCACGAGTCCTAACGCGGAACTTATGAGTAGTACCACTGCTACATCGGGCATGCTAATCAATTTATTTTTCACCTCACACGCTCGGAAGAGGAGGTATTGTCTCTAGAAAGTCAGTTTTGTCACTAGTTTCATTGTAGAAAATCGCTTTTTGCGGCCTACCGCGGCAAAGTACTTTTTTAATTTAATACCTAAAAATATGTCTTAATGCGTTCCGAATCGCACTATTGACTTCTTTGTTATATTTGATTCTTATTTTTAATAGCTTTAAATTAATTATAATACTCCGGGTTGGTTTAATTTTATTATTTTAGTTTATTGAATCATATAAACAATATCAATAAGATTAAACTATTTGTATATATAAGATTTTTTTATTAGGCTGGGTGATATTTCTCAACCTATAATT
Source organism: Chrysoteuchia culmella (assembly GCA_910589605.1). Classification (NCBI taxonomy): domain Eukaryota; kingdom Metazoa; phylum Arthropoda; class Insecta; order Lepidoptera; family Crambidae; genus Chrysoteuchia; species Chrysoteuchia culmella. Next base: position 22,439,977 of record OU342649.1, read on the forward strand.
AGATTTCGGACTGTGACATAAATCTTTATTTTTAACCGACTTCAAAAAAAGGAGGAGGTTCTCAAGTCGACTGTATTTTTATTTTTTTTTTTTTTTATTTATGTTCCACCATAACTTCGCCAGTTGTTAACAGATTTTTATAATTCTTTTTTTATCTTAAAGAAAATGGTTTATGTGTGGTCCTATATAATTTTTACGAAGATCTGGCTAGTAGTTTTTTCATAATTCTGAAAAATATCAATCACCTTTTGGCAAGTAGTCGTATACCTAGATGACATCATTGTTGTGTATGGGCTGATTTTTAGTGTAAGTAACGGCACATAATGTAACAAAAAAATCTGAAATAAAAACATTTTATAAAAAAAAAAACAAACCGACTTCAAAAAGTAAAAAATAAAACTTTTGGAGTCGGTGCTAGTTAGCTAAGGCCAAAAAAAATATAGTTAATAGAAGTGCAATGTAGAATGCTTTGGCTGGCACCGACTCCAAAAGTTTTATTTTTTACTTTTTGAAGTCGGTTTAATTTTTTTTATAAAATGTTTTTTTAAATAAAGATTTGTTCCTCATGTCAGTGTCAACATTTACGGAATCGTTTTTATTCTTATTAATAAGTAACAATATATTCCTACTGGAAATAAATTTTGAATAATACACCCTTTTTTATTATTTTAGTTTTTTATATCATTAAAACAACGAGAATTAGGTATATTTAGATTAAACTTTATGTTTAAAGATTTTTTACCGGAAGAACTATAGTAACTGAAAATTTCACAGTATCAATTTTTATTTATTTATTTATTTGAAAACCAACAGCGTTACTAATTGTTTAATTAAAAAGGTCAATATCGTAATCTAGTAAAGCCAATTACAAGTTTTCCTTAAAAACACCTTTTTACAAAAAAAAAAGTTTCAAAAAATATTAAAATAGTACAAGAAATCAGTTTCAGTTACATAGCAATACAATCAACACCCAATAAATATTCTCAGATATGTAGAGAAATTGTTATAAAAAGGTGTTAACGTTTACCTCTTTCCTTCAGAAAAACTGCAGCTTTATTACAAAAGTGTTGACACAAAATAAAACTAATCCTTCCCCGCAAACAGGCCAGTATAACACCCAGGCAATACTTTATCAGCTCGAGCTCGTAACTCCAACAGACAGATGGACAAACCGTGAATAATCTATATAGATCACAGCGACCAACTGCGGGCGCTGTGCGGTTTCCGTTTTTACTTTAATCCATGCGATGCGGATGATCGCGCACTGAACTGATGCATATTTTGGTATTTTGAACCAGTGTGTTAGGTTTAATAATAAATGGTATTTAAGCCATGTCATTATACTAGCTGGAAATTTAAGACGGAGTAGTAGGGGAGGTAACTTAACCGTTGTTGCTACATGAAAACGTTCTAAGGAAACCATCCTTAGTTTTTTTTTTAAATATTGGGCTGCATTCACGGATTTTGAAAAAAAAAATACAGTGAGCAGGAAAATAGTCAATTTCAAAAATATATTTTTTTATGCCAATTGATCCTGTTTCTCATGAGGATCAAAACACTCTAAGTCACCAACTGAGGTATGATACTAGAAAAGTCAGAACAGGAAACCTTCCATAAGTTTCCAAAGAACGTTTTCATGTACGTACGTTTTCAACTTTTATAAGCAGGAACTTATAAACAAAAAACAACACGCTGTGTACACTCGAGCGGTCGCTCGGAATATGCTGTGTACGACCGGCGCGAACAATACGTACGGTGAACGAACGACTGCATACCTACTTCCTCGACTTCTAAATACCCTTCCCTCTGAATGGCGTGCATATCATTCAAAGAACATTAAGCCTAATGACTTGAAATCGAGGCTCAGGTCGTATTTTCTATTATCAGTTAAGTCAACTGGTATGGGAAATGCGACTTGATTATTCTACTTGTTGTCATAACATAGTTAACTACCTATTATTATTGTTGTAGAATACTTCCTTGTCACGGAAATTATTTACTGTGTAGACTCCTAAGCATTTACCACAAACCTCAGAGGTTTAATAAAATGCTATTAATGTAAAAATATATAATTAAGTTTTTAAAATGATAAATAAATTAAAAAAAAAATGTAGCTACAACGATTAAGGTACCTGCCCATCGTACCCCGTTTTAAATTTCCACTCTATATAAAGCCTTATTACCACAAAAGATTTTAAAACACTGTTTAATTTAGACAGTATTTAGATATGATGTTATCTCTTTCAAACAATATTGTCAAAAAGTGACAGCATCACATTTAAACACTGCTTAACTTAGACACGCGATAAACACTGATTTGTGGATAGACCGTATAGTGTTTTTAATTCATTAAACCCGAACCGGACACCGGTGTCCAGAGAACAATGGAATATCTATTGAGTCTCATAATCCGGTGCCTGAAAGGTAAACGATCGTAACTCAATAAAGGAATTTGTAAGTTCTTTTTTATATAACTTCAATTGCCAAGCATTTGGCAACTAACTGGCCTAAAGCAAAGCAAGCTATTGCCTAAGATGGAACATTGTCAAACAATTCACTATTTCTGAAGAGCCAGATTGTGTGTTCTGGGAATACTTCAGGAGGTACAGATTCCTTAGCTATTATTGTTCATAATGATTTGCTCTATAAATAAATAAATAATAAAAAAAACATACAATCACATTAATTATCCAGCCCACGTTAAGTTTCATGAAGAACTTGTCATAAGGATACTAGATAACGGATAAACATACTTCGGTATATACTTTTATTTGTAAATACATACATAATATACTTATTAAACACCCAGACCAAGACAAATAGACATGTTTATGCACACAAATATATGTCTTGTCCGGGGATCGAACCCGGGACCTCTGGCGTAGAAGGCGGGTTTAGTACCCCTGCGCCAAACAGGTCATAAAAAATAACCAGTTCAAAAAGTTTACGAAAATAACGTAATATAGTAACGTAGTGTAGATTTTAGAAGTATACGCTGTAACTACGCAGTCGATACAAAGCGACTACACATCGACTAAGAGTAATGATTGTAACGTGTAAACTCACACGCTACAAATTACACTTCTGCTTTAATTTATGACATACACTGGGATAAACTTTGTACATAGCACTGGATATTACAATAAAACAAACAAAGATTAGAAAAGCTATGTTTGCACTGACCACTACACCCATTGGGGGTAAACATTGTTTTGTTTTACTGGTAAGTCTACTGGGAACAAAGTTCCCTGTAATCTTACTAGTAAGTCTATTGGGAAGAAAATTCCCTGTAGTACTACTGATATGACTACTGGGTAAGACTGCTGGGAAGTGGGGGATAATTTGGCATAGAATTAGACCAGGGGTCACCAATTAGTTTCTTTGGGGGTCCGTTTGTAACAATATAACTCTATCGGGGTCCGTTTGGTTTATGCTAATAACTAGCAACCAATACTTAAAATTTATACTAATATTCTAAATGGGAAACTATGTCAGTTTGTTCGTTTGTTTGCAGAGACAAGACACGGCGGACTAAATTGAATTATCACACATTTTGATACTAATAGGAGGTTTCACCCGAGTTCTTTTCGCAACAACACGTGTTGTTGACTCCATGTTAACTCAATCTACCACACAATTTCTATAATTTTAATTTATAAAAACTGGATACTGGCGAAATCCAAAAGAGTACCGTCATTAAATAAAAAATGAAGAAAATTGTGATATTCTCAGATTCTTCTGGGTCCGCACAAAATAGGTTGGCGGTCCCTGAATTAGACCTTGGAGAAGGGCATAGGCCATTCTCGGGGCCCATGCGCCTAATCCATCCATAAACAAGTCCATAGTGGAAGCAGTGGGGATATTTTTATTATTAGTTCTAACTCGGCATGCAGGCATTTGGCCAGTCTAAGAGGCGACTTTCACCATTAGTCGGATTTTTAATTCAGTATAGTGATTTGACAGGTTGTCAATGTCACTTTGTGTAAATAATGCAGAATTAAAATGTAGCTATAATGATAATATTGAATGTGTGTCCGTGAATGGAATTAAAACTTACTAAACTGGAACTGGAAATGCGTAAATCATTACGAAAAATAGTTTTAAGCAAAACTATTTTTACAAAGTGACTGGCACCTGTCAAATTACTCCATTGAATTAAAAAATCCAATTTTAGTCACTAAACACATTTATGAGCTAAACATTTTTAAATGACATTGTCATTTCAGTCATTCGTCTGAAGTAAAAAGTGACATAGCGATGTGTAAAACTTGTATTTTGTTCTACCAATTACTAATAAAGCAAACTCTGAGTGGGACTAAACTTTTGGGGCTGTTGATTATACTTAAAATATATTTTTATTCGCAAATTCAACTAAAATACGGCTATATTTTTCCCAACAAACGAAAGACAATCACACCAAATTGACACATTTCTATTTTTTGTTACTTAGTTGCACCAAAGAGTACGATAGCTACATTACGACTTATTAGAATGTATAAAAACCATAAAGTTTTTATACATTCTAAAACACGATGTTTTCAATATGTTTAACTCTAAACGCATTATTTGGCAGTTGGTGAAAGTCCCCTAAGGTGTTATATACTTGCCCAGGAAATGCCTATTACTCTCGCCTTGAACAGACCAAGATTGGAGGAATCGAGGAACACATGAGCAGGCAGCGCATCCCATTCTTTAGCGGTTCGCATCAGAAATGTGTCAGTAAAGCGCTTGGTACGGACCGTTGGAATGTCAACAACGACGTGCGGGCGATAAGCTAACCTGCATTTGGTACTCCAATGGCTGATGATGAAGAAGGACATAGAATCTGTATCTAATCAGCAGAATCTGCTGCGTATTCTACAGCTTTTTTGTTTACACCTTTTAATACTTAAAAAAGCAAATGGAACCAGTTTTATACACTTTTAAACTTTCGCGTTGCATTATTAATATTGAAAATTGAAACAGGTATTAAACGCGTAGAAACGTGATAGGTATTTCACCTACCTAATTACATCGGCCGTGGTCACGGGCTGACTGTACGTACGGCCGATGTAACTTGGCCGAATCGTCGGGAAAATTAGGTAGGTGAAATACCTATCACGTTTCTACGCGTTTAATACCCGTTTCAATTTTCAATATGGAACCAGTTTTCTCTCAAGTTCAAATCCCCATAACAGGCTAAAACTTGCTCCACTTCTGGCGTCCATTTTTCAAGCTCGCGCATTGCCTTTTACAAACATTTTTTCATACTTAGACGTCGGAATATGAATATTCCAAATTTCTCCCACAATTCAAACAATGCCGATGGCCGTCCGTTATATTCCGTAAAACCTGTTATTATGTTCCACACAATCGCGCAAGAATTTAATAACAAAAGTAGGGGAGAAACAAACTTGACGGAGGTAAGACCACAGACTAGAAAATTAAACCAGCTAATTAAAATTGACAGCAGCGCAGTACGGCAGAAAACAGAATCAGTACAACCGTGTTTATTTTTCTCTCAGTGTCTGATTTAAAGACTGTGAGGAAACAAAGAATAGATTTTTAATTATTTTTATTTGCCATGAGCTATCAAAGATTTGCACGATTCAATTCGTACAAATCTTTTCTGCCTTTACATTATTTTACCCCGAATTTTTATAGTGTAAATCCATGAAAACCATACATTCCCAGTGCAACAGTGTTAATCTACAATAACTCATCCCTTCAAAGTAAGGGTGAATACGCACCTTCTGGGTAGCTCGCTCTACCGGGGGCTTGATTTGGAGTAATAGCAAACCCATTCAAAATAATAATAAAAAATTACATAGAGCTTTAAACCTCTACTTTATCAGTCACCTAACAACAGTACGCAATGGACGAACTGCAAACCAATCAGCCTGTGGCCAAGGTATCATATTACGGGATTCCTCTTTCTCGAAAGACTCTATCATGTAATCCGTCTGAATTATTCATTGGAGCGCCTCGCCAAAGATTACTTTCGAATCAAAACCGTTTCATTATTCACTATATCACCGATGAGAGGGAGAAAGGAAATGCATTTCGAGGTTGCTCGAAATAATCATTACCTTTTGTACTTTCAGAAGGACTTTTTATCACTTAGGGCATGTTTCACGATCGACAGATAAGTTAAGGGGGTATACCGCCAGCTCTTAGCGCAGCATTGTACTACGAATTTCCTTAAGTAAGCTTGTTTTTGACTGAAGTTTTGTGACGTGTGACGTCTTCGCTCAATCATCGCCTCCAAAGTGTGAGTCTGCCAAGATGTGACAACTACAATTAAAACAATACACAAATAAAACGTTCTTGTGACATGACGGTTTCTAATTGATGATGGTAGGCCCGGTGGATAACTTATCTGGCATTTCTTTACAGCTGACAAATTATCTGCCAGTTAAGCTATCCCGTACTTATCTGTCGTGGTCGTGAAACAGGCCCTCTTTCGAAACCTAAAAATTATTCGACATATCCACATTGATCTCATTGCACGATTATTCAATAGATATTGTGGTGATGAAGAGACAGTATAGTGATGATAAGGCTGAAGGTGATATTGCGCTTTTTAATGCATTCTCAACCATTGAAGAAATAAAGGAAGAGGAGAGGAACTGGCTTTCATTTCTCTACTCTTAACGGTGGTGGAACACAACAACGCTTATAACTTTGTTAAACCGCCTCTGTGTTCTAGTGGTACAACCACCAGTATCAGACCTAGGGGTACCGGGTTCGATTCCCAGCGGGGATACATATTGTATTCGATTTGGTTGGTGGAAGGACTTGTTGTAAGTCCGTCTGGCTAGCTACCACCATCTTATCTAGTCTGACGCCATACCAACTATGTTTTCAGTATTGTTGTGTTCCGGCAGTTAGAAATAAGATAGCCAGTTCCTCAGTGATTGAGGATTCCGGGAGATGCTCGCTTTCATCTTAAGCCTTATCAATACTTAACATCAGGTATGATGAAGTCTAAGAGTCTCCCCGTCGTTCATAAAAAATATATATATACGACGGTAAACTACGATAACATGGTGGTAGCTACCAGTAAGTTAGGCAGTAAGTTAGTTCTACCACCAACCAACCAATAAAGATACAATATATACGACGACTGGTAATTAAACACCGTGGCCGTTCCAGAGGTTCCGGCTACCGGTGGTGTTATCACTAGACCACATAGGCGGAAACCCTTTGGAAATCCGCTCCAATGCTCTAACCACTGAGCTACCGAGACTTGTGTTAGAATATTGGACCGGATTTAGAAAGGTCGTGGGTTCGAGTCCCATCTGAGAATTCACTTGTGGCCGTGTTAATTTTTTCCATTATTTTTGTATTTAAATTTATCATTAGTATAAAATAGCAAAATATAAAAATAAATAATTACTGCTCCCAATAAACAATGTCAGTCATTCAATATTCGATGCTATTGGTACATTTTTCATTTATAAACCAGCACATTGATAGTTGCTATCAAATATCGGTACGAACGACTGCACTCAAATAAATTGGAACCCGTAATACAATAGCAGATGAAAAAGTTCTGGTGGCACATTTTTTGAGGCATAGTTCACCGCAAAACAATAGCCTAGGTAAATATTTAAAACAACTAGATGCTATCGGCTGTTTGTGAAAAAATACATATTTTCTTTGAACTCTAAGTAAATCAAACATCATCATCATGATCAGCCTTTAGGGGTACTGGCTTTCCTTATGGATGGATAAGGAAAATGGACCCTGACCCACCACTTCCACCGGCCCAATGCGGATTGGTGGTAACCTGCCTTAAGAAGCACGTAGAAGATCAAGATACTAAAGGCAAGTCGAGCGCGCGAACCACTGTGCCTTCGCCACAAAGCTTTTCCAAAATTAATATCAATCTTTAAAGGCATGTATGAAAAAAAATTGTCATAAAAAAATAAATACACACACAGTGTCCCAATTGACCCCCAGTGCGAGTGTGAGTCTCTCAGCAGTGCGCGCACCAAGCTAAAAACAGAAACCATCCTACAAAACTTCTTTCAAGAAAAATCCTATCCCATTTCTCCTTTTCAAGATGTCAGCAGAACAATTCTTCCACCAACAAATTCAATAGCGGCAAATACTTAAAATCGATCATATTCAAACATTGTATCTGTCTTGTTGGAACCAGCCAGCAATCTGTCCGTATCAAAGTTGGCTAATAGAGCCGTAGATAGGGCACGGTGCAAAATTGAATACGTCCCAAGCCAATCTCCGCGATAGATGCATCTGTGTGGTCCAAAATTGGAGCTGAAAGCGATTTGATTAAATATATCGTGCGCAAACAAATTATTTTTTGTTCACCAATAGGCTAGCACGAAAAAGTATCGAAATAGTAATAAGCACGTAATGTCAAAAAAAGTATAGGAAAGTGTAGTTCCATTTACGTCCGGTAAGAACGCTGCTCAATATCTCAAAATTTTTTTACTTTACTTCCTCGATACTTACTCGATATTATTCGTGCTAGGCCTTTGAGTCTAGCGGACCTACCATCATCTTTAGAAACCATCATGTCATAAGAACGTTTTGTTTGTGGTTTGTTTCTATTCATATTCATATTCATTTATTCACGTCAAATTATTGAACTTGTCACATTTTGACACACTTCACACTTTGGAGGCGATGATTGAGCGAAGGCGTCACAAAACATTCGCCAAAAAACAAGGTTACTTTAAGAGATTTGTAGTACGATTTGGAGTATGGTAAGATTGAAACAATACTGCGCTTAGAGATGGCGGTAGGCCCCCAGGATTATGAAATTATCGAGTGCTGTTTAACATTTTATCGATTGTGTGAGAAATACTAACTACATATTTTAATTTTAGCTACAGTACAATCTTACGACTAAGGATCGTCGTCTCAGCCACTTAACACCTACTGCTGGGTATAGGCCTCCCCCAAAAGGGAAGGTTTGCCATAATCGCCACGCTTGGCAGGCGGGTTGGCGATCGCAGTATGGCCAAGTTTGTAGGAGACGCTGCTGCCCGTCTCCTGAAGGCTGAGTCCCTAAATCGCCTTTTACGACACCCACGGGATGAGAGGGGGTAGAGCTATTATAATTTAGCGAGCCATTTTATTCTATTATTATTTATTTTACTTTAAAGGTGGGAAAATTTTAAGAATTTAACAGCTTTGACAACCATTCAATTAGTTAATTTTATTTCGTGAAACAGCCTTTATATTTTAGCAGTTTAAGGTCACAGAAGCTATATAAGAATCATAGGTACTTAGTAGGTACATGTGAAAAAATTTTTTTGACAGGCAGGCTGATTATCTAACGGAAACTCGGTTCAGTTTCAGTTTCGTTCTGTCATTATCACATTTTCCATACTGTATGACGGCCACAACAACCTCCGGTCAATATTAAATATTAAATCAGGCTCAAATATTTGTGTAATAAATTCCCTAACTATTATGTGTTTAAGTTTATATCTGTAAGTCACTGACAAACTCAGTGGAATAACAGCCGAGATTTTTTTTATAAAACCGCTATTCGCTTGTGTCTCGAACGCGCTCGACGAATGTAAACTGTAATAGTGAGGCACGGATCGCCCGATAATGTGTACCTACCCCCGAGTAACTTGGAAGACCTTGCGATTTTAAATCAGATTTTTCAGAATTAGCTTATTTAAACCTTTGTTCTAGTAAGTGATTGGTTGAGGACGCGACAATGTTGTTTACTTCTGTGTTTTTAAATCAAGTCATATAAAGCTCATAATAAGAAGGTACTTCCAAGGTCTACTAACTATTGTAAGTAATCACCACTGATATACCTGCTTTTAAGCATAACGACCGGTTATGCTGGGCTCACCTAGAATACCGGACTCCCAGAACTGCGTAAGAAGAACACAGCCCTAAACCGAGTCCAAACCCCTATCCCTCGCCGCCCCCCGACACCACCCCGTCGAGCCTAATAGGCTCGGCGGTAGTTCGGGGTAGAATCAAACCAGCTCACGTCCCCCTATCGAGATTGAAAGCTCGATAGGAGGACGAGAGAAGGGAGAGACCGCCGCCTCCCAGTCCCCCACTCAGCTTCGAAAGCTGAATGGGGGGCCAGGGGGGGCTACTACTAAACCCCTCACTACCTGCTCTCTCAAAGCCATACGCCCTGGGGGACCCTGGTGGTAATCACCCCTACCACTGATATACCTTTTTTTTCTTTGCGCTTGCCTTCTCTCTGCCACAGGCCACGGTGGACCATAGTAGACTGATATACCTAGCCAGACTGTGGTTTCTTTAAACATCATCCTGCCTACTACTATAAAAATGAAATTTTGACATCATCTAATATATAAAATTCTCGTGTCACAGTTTTCGTTCCCATACTCCTCCGAAACGGCTTGACCGATTCTCATGAAATTTTGTGAGCGTATTGAGTAGGTCTGAGAATCGGCTATTATCTATTTTTTATCCCGAAATTCTACGGGAGCGAAGCCCCGGGGCACAGCTAGTTATATTATATTATAGTTAGTTTCCAAGTTTGGATAGTACAGTCAACAGGTGCTACGACTTAACATTTGCACTACGAAAACCGCCGCTATTACTAGCGAGGTAAGGGTGCTTTCAAGTTCAAAGTGTAAAGCCATAGCTGCTGTTGACTGTACGTGATCTACATCAATTTCAAATACGTTTCTGGTCTCATCGTTAACAATAAATTAATCAAAATTCAGGTTTAGCCTTCAGAGATGCGTGGCACTGCTTGATCAGAGTAAATAAAGGTAAATAATGTTTTCAATTATTCCAAATATATAAAAGCTTTTTTTTTATTAATTTTTTAACTTTAATTACGATTGAGATTGTGACCCAGCTGATGAGTCTTCTAGTGACATTGTAGGTTGTGTTGTGTCTTACATTAAGGCACTTTTATCTTTCTTTTTTTTGCTGTTGCCATTGTATTTTTTTATATTTATACAGCTTAACATAAGTACCTGAAGTACGTCATGCTCACTCAAACGTTTCTTCGGCGGTGTCGTGTGAGGCGGGTCGTTACGTTCCCTAAAATATGGTTGAGCGAAGCGATGGCTGGTTCATGCGTCATGCTCGTGAACGGGTGCCGCCAGCGGAAATGGGTCTACCTCAGTCGGCTTATCTTAAGGCTGTGCTTAAAGCCTAAATATTTTTATCTAAAATAAATTGATACTGACCTGTATGTACCTCACAACTTGCAGTGTAGTAGTCTTGTGGTGCGGTAAATGTTGTAATGTATGATAGACAAGTCTTTCTTTGCCAGTAAAAAATTGTTTACGTTTACAATAACCATAAAATGTAATATTTTAATTAGTATTTTCCTTTTGTGGTGGAAATTGACCTTACTGATATGTTAAGGTCACTTTTCAATTTGACGACTCTGTATGAAATAAAACAGGGAGAAAAAAACAGCCCTTGACGAGTTTCTTGCCGGTTCTTCTCGTTACAAGGTCTCCCGCCGTAGGGTTTGTGAACCGATGGCGTAGCTTCTTTAACGTTCATAAGTGCTTGTAACAGCCTAGACTAAATAAATGATATTGACTTTGACTTTGACTTTAACCATGTCTAAACAGAATAACCAATCCCAAAATTGTTATTTGCAAGGCTCGGTAGCTCAGTGGCTAGAGCAGTAAGCCCGATACCTAAAGCTCCCCGGTTCGAGTCCCGTCTGAGAATAACATGTGAGCTGAGTCGATATTTTCCCATATTTTTCTATAAAAAAAATATCATTAGTATATATAACATTGGAAATGCAAAAACTAAAAACTCATAAAATACTTTATTAATTTTAAGTGTAAAAAGAATCCTACATTAAATCTACAAAACAAGTGCTTAAAGACGAATTTCCAGCTCTTTCCGCTTTAAGACAAGCAACAGGTGAAAGAACAACCTTCTTTATTTTTTCTTTAATCGAATAAATCTTAGGCAGCAACGCTGAATTGTCTAAGAGTTGAAACCCTCTCTTTAAAGAATATGCAAGTATTTTCTATCCTTTACATCGTTCACATTGTTGCTTTTAAGCAAATTTACGAAATGATCGGTCATGGAGTTAGTGATCAAAGATTTGTTATCTCGAACTACTCTGTGCTTTGGAAGGTGCGTTAAGCTATTGGTCCCGACTCTTTAAAACCCACAAATTCACATTGGATTCACGTGGTGGCACATTATTTTTAAATAAAGGAAGGGGAGACTCTTAGCTTTTATCAAACCTGATGTTAAGAGTTGATAAAGCTGAAAGCGAGCTTCTCCCGGAATCCTCAATCACTGAGGAACTGTCTATCTTATCTCTGACTACCAGAACACAACAATATGCTGAATACATAGAAGCAGGATAACCCCTACCATTCTTTGAGAAATCACGTATTTCCAAAACATTTTAGGATTTTAATTTCCGACTTCTCCATGAGAGACGTATACTCATTATTACATGTATCTTCGAGCTGTTTAGCTAAATTGCTGTAACAAGTAAAAGATTCATAATCAGTTTTTCTGCCATAGACCATGAAGTTTAGCTTGTACTTCCATTAGTTTCTGAGTACCTTTTTTAATGTGGTACTGTTCCATGGCGGATTTAAAAAGGATTAGCATTGACTTCATGTACTTGCAAATATGTACTTATTTGTGATTTTTTGAATTTTTGCATTTTTCAATGCTATTTTTATGCTTGTCTTATGATAAATTTTATATAGAAAATATTGGAAAAAATATTATTTATGTGCAGAAATACATATAAACGATCATGGCTCAGGTACAAATGCTCGTATTAATCATATAAACATTTGCCCCTACCGGGATCGAACCTGGGACCTCAGAGTAGACGACACCTTACCACGGAAGTCGTCGATTGCTACGTTTATAAAGATATGTACGCCTCCAGCTACTTTTTAATGATGGTTCACACTTAAGTTGCATATATTAATACATAAGTTATATTATGTAAAAGTATATGAAGAAGGTCACTCAAAAAGTGATTTCTATGAATTTCAAACCGTCTACGCCAAACAATTTTCTATCCGCCATTATGACAATAGTCACAGTTCGCAATTCTTGTGACACACTTCCAACTTGGAGTCCCGAACGTGACACAAGCTCCTATTATTGGCGCTAAAACTTGCTATAATAATTAATACTAGGGCGGTTACAACCCGATACTCGGGTTCGTCGATCGACGAAAAATTCCAAATTATGCTAAAATAATGACACTTTTTAATTGCAGTTTGTGATCATCACGTTTAACATTTTGTATATTTTATAGTTTTCGGAACAAATAGACTCGAGTACCTTTAATTTGAGACCTTACTCGGCCGCGTACTACGCGCCAAAGTCCCTATCGAGTCGTCACAAATTTTGCGAACCTGGATTAAGTATATAGATTATAATGATATTACCTGTGTTATGTTAATAGTTTTAGAAGGTCGCTAAAAAGCAATTTATCTAAACTTCAAACCACCATCTAAGCCAAAACAATTTTCTATCCAATACCACCACAATGGCTGGCCTTCGTGTGACACACGTCCAACTTGGTTTCCCGAACGTGACACAAGCTCCCATTGCTGGCACTCAAACTTGCGCCTTCGGCATTCCCCACAGAGGAAGTTCCACGCATTATACTTCGGCAGAACTGTGTAAATTACCATATTGAACTTATAATATGAACAACGCATAGTAGTTATATAAGGCTGGTGCATATAAGGGCGGGCTACAGACAAAATACCCCTACACACAGAGCTATATCGAGATAGACGAAAAGAGCGCTTCAAACTGTATGAGAACCTAGCGTGTCAATTTTTTCGTACCTACAATGACGTCACAAGCGAGATTTAGTGATGTAGTAATGTTATTGACGAGCTGTTGCCAAAAAGCACTGCGGTATTAACCATTTTCGTTTCTTAGCGACGCGTGTTTTCATGGCAATGGTCTCAAGCGGACTGACTTATGTCGTAAAACTTTGACCGTGGATCAAACTTTTTACACGCAAGTTAGGTACACTTTTACCGTCTATCTCGATATAGGTATGTGCTCTTACATCTACATATAATTAACTATTGCACACCTCATTGCAACGCGCATTGATTGATCGCTTCCTAGTCGTATTGAAGCGTTGCGATGCGGCTAAGTTTAAAGTAGTATAAGTTGTAAAATGTGTCAAAGTTATATTACTACGATTAAAATACTTATGTATGAAATAATGAAATATTAGTAATATTATTAGATTGCTTAAATAAATAAGGTCCGCTTTTTTTCTTCAATATAAAATCTGCAAAGTCTTATCCGAACCAATATTGTAAATGTGAAAGTGTGTTTGTTTGTCCTTCCTTCACGCCCTAACTAAGCAACCAATGAAGCGCTCATGGCCGCGCTTAACAGACTGATCGTATTCGATCACGTTTGTTAAGCAAAGTTCGGCCCGGTCAGGTGTCGGATGGGTGACCGTAAAGTGGCATTACAACTGGGCGCTTCCGTGCTTCGGGGGGCACGTTAAACCGTCGGTCCCGGCTGTTGTCATTTGATTACAGTCGTTAAGCCAAGTCAGATACCTTATAGGCGGCTTGATAAACTCTGACACCAGAGGTGGCCACTAATCCTCATTCGACTTGATTTTGAGCATAGCCTTAGTCGAAAGGACGGAGAGTAACATAGTAAACAGGCGATTTTTTATCCCGATATTCTTACGGGAACAAGAACCACGCGGGTGAAAGCTAGTATTTTATAAACCAAATTCATCGTCGTCTCAGTCACATAACACCCACTGCTGGGTATAGGCCTCCCCCAGAGGGGGGGGGGGGGGGGGGGGGTTAGCCATAATCGCCACGCTTGGCAGGCGGGTTGGCGATCGCAGTATACCAAGTTTGTAGGAGACGCTGCTGCCCGTCTCCTGAAGGTTGAGTCCCTTAGTCGCCTTTTACGACACCCACGGGATGCGAGGGGGTAGTGCTATTCTAAGCCGACACTACGCAGCTGAACCAATAATTCAAAGCTTTGATTTTAAATTCCATTATATTATACAAATACCCATTCCATTCCATTTTTTTATACCCACTCTTTGGATTTAAGGTTTTCCGTTAACCAATAGACAAACATCGGAAAGGTAACTCATAGTGTTATTTATTCCCCTCAAACCATCTCTCTACCCTATAATCAACAGCCATAAATACCCATTAAAATAATCCCGACACATTTGTTTACCAATAAAAAAACAAGCAATTCGTTCCCCAATTAACTGAGGGCCCAAACAATTAAGTTATGACGTCACCGCCGCCGGTCGGACGCACGCACCTCTCAATAAAGAATGGCGGCGCCATGACGACCGGTATCCTTTGACCCTTCACATCACCCTAGCTGAAAGTATCACCTACTATTTTTTTTGAAGTTTGCATTTTTAATGTTATATTTATCGACTCGGATTAGCTATTCTCAGACGGGACTCGAACACGCAACTACTTCGCAAGGATAATCATCCATTATTGAGACAACGGTGGGATACAGCGATAAAAAGAATAAAAAGTACTTGAACATTTCGACGATTATTCACAAGGCTCTGTTGCTCAATTGGAAGAGAAGAAAGCCGGATTCCCGAAGGTTACAAGTTCGAGTCCCGCCTTAGAATAACTTGTGAGCCGAGTCGATGTTTTTTAGTATTTTTCTTTCAAAATTTATCAATTTGGCATATTTTTCTTATTACAACAACTGTTAAATTACTTGCCGAATAAGCTATTTAGGACTTATCTGTCGGTGGCGAAACCAGCCCTAAATCGGAAAGATTGTGAGAATAGATGGATGGATGTTTGTTAGTCTTCCACCCAAAACTACTTAACGGGTTTGGATGAAATTTGACAAACAGATATTAGAAAGCCCGGGAATATCAGGATGAAAAGTATCCTATGTTTTACATAGAATACTTATCGGGGTGATATTCCTACGGTAACGGGAACCACGCGGGAGAAACAGCGGCTGGCGGTAGTCGATAAAATGGCGAGAGACAGCTCAAGTTACGTTGGTCTGTAAACTGTTTACGAATGGCGTACGTCGACACTTCGAATCATTGACTTGCTATAAATGCGTAGGTTTTGATGTGTTTAGAGGAAACTGTTTTGATCAATTGCAAGGGTGACGTCATTTTTGCGGTGCCTAGTTTGTATCTCGGTGTAGAGGGTGGAAAGAAATGAGATCATAGCAAATAAGCATTCTAGTGATTGAAGAAAGCTATATTGTATATGCGTTTACTTAGTGAAGGTCTGCTTATAGGAATCTGACTAGCACAACAAAGACGGAGAAACTTTGAAAATTTTGGTTGGTGGTAATTTTGGTTCAAGTCTGGGTCCCACGTTGGGCGCCAATCTTGCAATAAAGAACTTTCATACGAAAAAAACGGATAAGTGCTACGTATTTTCAATGGAATCGAACTTTTTCCTTTTTCGTAGTCAGTTACATTCACTGACGAATCCGAATAGTAGAAGCGCTACCACTGGTGCCGCCCACTCGGATCCGAGTGGAAGATTATCGAAAAATATACAGTCGCACCTGACCAGGGATGAGTACTCTAGACGGGATCGCGTTGAGATCGAGATTGAATGTCAATAAATATCACTGATTTTTGACGTCGATGTGTCGATTTTAATAACCATTTTATCGTCAATTACTAGAGTACAAAATTACTAATTTCAAGTAATATTTATTAGTTTAATTACCTATTTTAAGTCATAATTACTGACGTCTGACATTGATTCAATTTCGATCTCAATGCGATCACGTCAAGGAGGCAGATACTTATATTAATCGCTTGGTAGTCTATGTCTTAAAAATAACTTATATCTCATAACCCCACAAATCTTACTCACGCACCAGATAAGCGTATATAGAAACATCTTAAAGGGGCAAATCCGACCAGCGTGCCAAAACTGAGTTTGAACGGTTTACACCAGTTTATGTGGCTAATACCGCCCGGTCGAGTTTAGGCTTGCCAACAAGTTGAGTTATAAATCGCATCGCGAGTGCGGCCCGCAGATAGCTTGGCAGGCCGCCGGAGGCTTTTCTTTTAACATATTTAACTTTCGAGCTTAAGAAAAACACACGATGTTATACTAAAACATATTAACAATAAATAAGACTTCAGTCATAGTCACAAACGTAATTAATGATTCGCTATAACTTTTAATTCTGCATTTTACAATGCTATTTTTACGTGATAAATATTATACAAGAAAAAAGATCAGAAAAAGCAACTAGTCTCATGTCTCATTAACACCGTAGAAACACCGTAGAAAAGTGAATATACTATAAAAATTCGACATGTCCTCATAGGTCTGTGTAGCATAATTGGTTAATGCATTGAGCCGGATTCCCAAGGATGCGGGTTCGAATCCCGTCAGGGCGAAATAAGACTAGTTGCTTTTTTCTGGTATATTTTCTTGTATAATATTTATCACATAAAAATAGCATTATAAGTGCAAAACTAAAAAGTCATATTTAGATGACTGTTTCATCTTAATCGATACTCAAACATTTGTAAAGATGTTTCTTTCGAATGCGAGGATATTTCTCTCATTGATGAAACGCCGGTGGCCAACACCGTAGAAAGGTGAATATTCTAGAAAAAATCGTCGTGTCCTCGAAGGTGTCTGTAGCATTGCGTTGATCACGTTACACTTTTAAAGAAGCTAGAACATTATGGTGTCTCTAAAAAATCAGTTAGCCTTTTGCAGTCATACTTGCACAATAGATATCAAAAACTAATTGTAAATAATACTGCTTCTACTGGAGCCCCCATTATTATGGGCGTGCCCCAAGGTTCAATATTGGGCCCTCTGCTGTTCTTAATATATATTAACGATCTCCCTGACTACGCGAGTAATTTATGTGAGACAGTACTATTTGCAGATGATACATCTTTAATTTTTAAAATTGATAGAGGAAACAATTGTTCTGACGAAGTAAATAGTTCTCTCTCTCAAGTGGCACACTGGTTCAACAGTAATAATTTGTCTCTTAACCCTACCAAAACGAAATTTGTTAAATTCACATTACCTAATGTAGGGCAGGTCGACATGCACATCAATTTGAATGGGGATGTAGTAGAGTTAGTTGAGAGTACTAAATTTCTTGGTATTACATTAGATTCAAAACTACAATGGGATCCACATATTGAAACCTTGTCGAGTAGACTTAGTTCTGCGGCTTTCGCAATAAGGAAAATAAGGCTCCTAACTGATATTGAAACGGCAAGACTAGTTTACTTTAGTTATTTTCATAGTGTAATGTCCTATGGCCTGTTGTTGTGGGGCTCAGCAGCCAATATAGAAAATGTTTTTATACTTCAAAAAAGAGCTGTGCGCGCCATTTACAACCTTCGACAGAGAGATTCTCTTAAAGAATTGTGTAAAGAGATTAATATACTAACTTTGGCGGGACAATACATTTATGATAATATAGTATATGTAAGGAAACATCACGATTTATTTATTAAGCATAGCGATGTTCATAATTTTAATACTAGAAACAAGAATAAGCTTGCCGTTCCAAGATTTCGACTTGAAAAATGCACTTTTTTAATAAAGTTCCACAACAAGTGATTGAGCTGCCTTTGCATAAATTTTAAATACATGTTAAAAAAACGCTCTTAAGCAAAGGTTATTACAAGGTAGAAGATTATTTGAAAGACCAAAATGCATGGAAGTGATACTAACATAAAACATGACTATTGTAATTGTATATAAGGAAAATATTCTAATAACTGAGTATAAGAAAATTTTCCTCTTATATTAAATATGTTTCAAGATTGTAGATTTGTGTTTGGCAACGACATGTTCCTTTTTAAATGTTGTTGCTTCTGTTAAAGCTGATAAGTTTCTTGCGGCCGTTCTTCTTATCAGTTAAAAGATGTCCTGAATGGCTGGTAGGAAAAAAAAAATTGGACGATTCGAAAGCACTTATCTATAAGTCTATTTGAATAAAAATCTTTGACTTTGACTTTGCATAATTATTTATTTTATTTTATTATTTGTGTAAAGCTGCTGTTGCTGCGTTTAACATATAAATTTCGAGGTTTAAAAAAAAATGACGTTTCGAATGCCTTAATAGAACTTAAACTTTCAATCATAGTTACAACCCTAACTGACGATATTCATTTCAGAAGAAAACTAAGTACTCGTAATTAGAGGTCTGGATATCTCCTTGACAGCCGGGCCTTGGTGCCGTGTGGTGACCGCCTAAGAATACAAGTATCACCACTCCCTTACATGCCTGGGATGTCCTAAGAGTCGACTAAGAGGCTCGACGTATTGGACACCTGTGCGAGAGAAGGAAAATTTGAAACAGGGTTTGTTTCAAGTTTTCCTTCTCTCGCACACTACCAACCCGTCAGGCCAGCGTGGTAGCAGTAGGCTAAGAGCCTCCTATGAACGCCACAATAGGCGTGAGCTAGAAGAGGCCTATGTCCAGCAGTGGACGTCCTCAGGCTGATGATGATGATGATGATATCTCTTTGACTTGCTCTTCTTTCAAACTATAGTATAAACTATAAAAATAGTAAAACCTTATTGTGCCCTACAAAATAAAACATAACAGAGGCGTAAAACAAACACGTAATTTCACACAAAAAAGATGACAGCGTAAAACAAAAGCCATCAGATAATTCCCAATTTAATTAAATTCCAGATTCATACAATCTGTGCGGCAGAGCGTCAATGATGTGCTACGAGCTACGACGCCTCGTAGCGCATCTGCTACGGACTACGAGCACCGCCTGTCATGTGCTCATCACTGATTTTTAAATTAAATGCTGTTTAATTTTTGGGTTGAAGATTTGTTTTAATATTATACTTACTGGAGAACTTGTTATTTAAAGATAAAGTGTATTCCATAGAAGTCTCCCCCCTGGTTCCTATATTAAGAAACGATTCGTTTTGATAACGGTGTTATATTTTGATATATTTTCCGTAGAGTAACTGTCAAAATTTAAGTCTCCGTAGCAAAACGATCTATTCATAAATAATATAGAAGCCGGGTCTTAGCTAAAACACCAATTTTCACGAAGTACTTATCCAATCAAGAAAATGTTCAATTTAATTCAGTTATTGACTTTAGACGCTCTGCTTTTTCATACTACTCGTATTTTCAGAATATAAAATATTGTAATTATATTAACCATTTTTATAGAATAGAGCCTGTAAGTGTACATACTAATAATAATAAATAATATTTTGATTTTATAAGATCTGCAGCACATGTACAAATACAAATATTTTACAGTTAAAGACAAATTAAAAATTAATTAAACTTCCTGAAGTAGATTTTTAACCTGTACTTCAGGTGAGTCAGACCTTACATACATACATAACACGTAAGTAAATTAACAATATAATATATAATGTAAAAGATAATGGCTAACAATAATTATGAATATAGTCACAGACCTTTTTTTTTCTTTTTTTATGATGAAGGGGAGTCTCTTAGCCTTCATCATACCTGATATTAAGTATTGATAAGGCTGAAGATGGAGGCGAGCCTCTCCCGGAATCCTCATTCACTGAGGAACTGGCTATCTTATCTTTAACTGCCGGGAAACAACAATGCTGAAAACATTGTTGTTATGGCGTCAGACTTAGATAAAATGGTGGTAGCTAGCCAGGCGGACTTACAACAAGTCCTACCACCAACCAAACCGAATACGATATGTACCCCCGCTGGGAATCGAACCCGGGACCCCTGGGTCTGATAACGGTGGTTGTACCACTAGACCACAGAGGCGGTTAAAGCCTATAATCGAGATAGACGAAAAGAGCGCTTCAAACTGTATGAGAACCTAGCGTGTCGAACTTTTCGTATGCACCATGACGTCACGAGCGAGATTTATTTATGTAGGTAGTAATGTTATTGACGAACTCTTGCAAGAAAGCACTGCACAATTAAACATTTTCGTGTCTGAGTGACGCGTGTTTTATGGCAATAATGGTCTCAAGCGGACCGACTTAGGTCGGAAAACTTTGGCCGTGGATCAAACTTTTTACACGCAAGGTAGGTAAACTTTTACCGCCTATCTTGATATAGGTCTGTGACTATAGTACACAATTTTCATTATCAAAAGAGGTATAAATAATAATAAATAAATATTTGCATACAATCACACCAATTATCTAGCCCACGTTAAGTTTCATGAAGAACTTGTGTTATGGATACTAGATAACGGATAAACATACTTATATACTTTTTATTTTGTAAATACATACTTAATATACATATTAAACACCCAGACCAAGACAAATAGACATGTTCATGCACACAAATATTTGCCTTGTCCGGGGATTATTAGTACCCCTGCGCCAAACAGGTCGTCAAATATATATATATATATACTAGCGGATCCTCGCGGTTTTACCCGCGTGGTGCCCGTTCCCATGGGAATATCGGGATAAAATATAGCCTATGTCACTCGGGAGAAATGTAGCTTTCTAATGGTCTAAGAGTTTTCTAAAACGGTCCAGTAGTTCCTGAGATTAGCGCGTTCAAACAAACAAACTCTTCAGCTTTATAATATTAGTATAGATATATAAAGTTATAATTTGTAAGTTTGTTCGTAGGAAGTAATCTATGGTACTACTGAACCGATGTTGAAAATTCTTTCGCCATTAGAAAGGTAGATTATTCCTAGTGACATAAGACTATATTTGATTGTTAGATAATTCTAATCTTTATATTATGATGCGAAAGTGTGTTTGTTTGTACTTTCTTCACGCCCTAACTAAGCAAGCAATCGACTTGATTTACATACAGTTAGATAGTCAGATTAGTCAGATAGGTAGGCAACGGTTTATTTTAGGTTTTTTTTAATAAAATTCATATTGTATCATATTTTATAACTTTTAATTCTTTGTAGATAGAATCCTCCTTTCCTCCCTATCTTAGGCAGGCTCTCTTCTCTCTCTCTATTTGTAACGTTACAGTTTTGGGTATGGCCAAGTTTGTAGGAGACGCTGCTGCCCGTCTCCTGAAGGCTGAATCTCATAGTCGCCTGTTACGACACCCACGGGATGAGAGGGGGTAGTGCTATTCTAAGCCTAGGTATATTTTCTAGTAACACCACAATATAAAACTTAGTGTTATTATTTTTATTGTATGAGGATTAGTGGCCACCTCTGGTGTCAGGGTTTATCAAGCCGCCTATAAGGCCTCTGACTTGGCTTAACGACTGTTATCAGATGACAACAGCCGAGATCGACAGTCAACGTGCGCTCCGAAGCACAGAAGCGCTCAGTTGCAATACCACTTTACGGTCACCCATCCGACACCTGACCAAACCGAACGTTGCTTAACAAATGTGATCGAATACGATCCATCTGTAAAAGCGCCGCTATTCAGTATAGTTTCAGAGTCGAAGCTCGATCTTGTCGTTAGTATGAAACGTCTGAAACTGCCATTACAGCGCATGAAGACATCATCGAGGCGACTCTTCATGAATTATTCCACTCAAAACCTGTTCTGTTATTGAACCAAATGTTTGTCTGTATTGGCCTTTTATTGTTGGCTTCCTTGCATCCATACTAATATTACAAAATGTAAAATCCCATCCCGTCAGAGCGACATGTGACAAGTTGCTTTTTTCTAGTATATTTTCTTGTTTTGGATTTATCACATTAAAATAGCATTGCAAAATGCAATATTAAAAAGGTATAATGTAAAAGCTACTTGTTTGAATGAGTCTACCTTTGACGCTTACGCCGCTGAACCAATTTTGATACAATTTGGCGAATGACAAGTGCTAAATCTTTATCTCTATATTTTATTAGTTTGCTTGTATATTTGTTTGTTTGTTACTTTTTCATGCAAAAACTACTGAACGGATTTGAATAAAATTTGGCATGCAGGGACTTCAAATCCATCTATCAATCAAATCAATCTGTTAGCCAACAAAACTTTTTATCGGCCAATGTTTCTCTTATATATCTTTCACCTATGAATTTTTAGTCTGCATTATCTTTTGCCAACGAACGTTTCGCCGGCAGTCGCTTCGCTGGCGATCTAGCGAAGACAAAACACAACTACATTGATTTAAGTGCAAATCATTTCTCATCTACTACAACAATAAAACAAAACAAAGCTCAGACGTCATTTACAAATGCATTCACATCTTCATTTCTAAGTTGTCACTGCAAATGAACTTGTATAAAGTTCAATGAACCCGTAATGGGTGATTACACGTTCCGAATGAATTTACTTTGTCTCAAGATAAGTTGGTTTAACCTCATAGACGGAGTCAAGTACCGCTCGATGTTTTAATCTAATCCTAAATAATATTATAAATGCGTAAGTGTGTTTGTTTGTTGTTATGGTTATGAAGTACTTAGTTTCTTTTTTGTGAATGACGGGGAAACTTTTAGCCTTCATCATACCTGATGTTAAGTATTGATAAGACTGAACATGGAAGCGAGTCTCTCCCGGAATCCTCAATCACTGAGGAACGGGCTATCTTATCTCTTAACTGCCGGAACACAACAATGCTGAAAACATTGTTGTTATGGCATCATACTTAGATAAGATGGTGGTAGCTAACCAGGTGGACTTACACCAACCAATTAGTTATCAATCACTCAAATATAAAAAAAATGTTAATGACAATATTGGCTGTTACACATCATGTCATTCTTGTAGTAAGTGTCTTGAGGTAGTGGGAGCCTGATGACCTGTAACACAGATATTTTATATCTAGCTCACAAACTAAGTATGCAACAGCAATAATGTTTTGTAAATTAACTTAAGTTTGTGATGAGAAAATAAATTTTATTTTATTATTTATTTGTCTTTCCTTCACGTTCTAACTAAGCAACCAGTCGACTTGATTTTTGACATAGAGTTAGTATTTTTCTTCTTATCGTATGAGGATTAGTGGCCACCTCTAGTGTCAGAGTTTATCAGGCCGCCTATAAGGCCTCTGACTTGGCTTAACGACTGTTATCAGATGACAACAGCCGGCACAGACGGTTTAACGTGCCCTCCGAAGCACGGAAGCGCTCAGCTATAATGCCACGTTACGGTCACCCATCCGACGCCTGACCGGGCCGAACGTGATCGGACACGATCCTGTCAAGCGCGGCTTAGTTGAAAGGGTGGAGTAACAAAGGCTTCTTTTTATCTCGATATTCCCAGGGGATAGGGAACCCCGCGGGGAAACCGCAGGCGGAAGCTAATCTGAACTGAAACGTTTCTCTACGAAACGAGTCTCTAAACGAATGTACTATTTAATAATGGAGAATTTAATAATAGATATTAGGGGCACGTCAAACGGAGTATTATAATGAATTACCCGACTAAGGCAAAACAAAAAGGAAGGTTATGATTTTGACTGGTATGTATGTATGTATGTTCATCTGTACCCACATAACTTTTAAACTGCTGATTATATATTCACAATTGAGGTATCGTTGGAAGCGTCTCGATTGTCCGCTGGTTATAGGCTATGTCACGTCACATGAAATATGGCGCTCTCTAGACGACATAAAGCTGTGAACTAAAAAACTTTCTTTTTTAAAGAATATCGCGTTTGATGTTATAAGAAACGTTTCAAAAACATATATTTTGTTAGTTTTTGCTCGCGGCTTTGCTTGCATAAATCGAATTTTGGTAATAATTTCCATACTTAACAACTCCAAAAGAATATTACGCTCAAAAAGTATAAGACAAGAAAATATTCTCAATACAAATTTCTTGTTTCTCAATTCTAGGAGCTATCAATTTTATTACTACAATTGTTAATATACGAATTAATGGTTTATCATTTGATCAAATACCTTTATTTGTTTGATCTGTAGGAATTACTGCTTTACTATTGCGTTTCATAATTTTTAGAGCGTGATTTTTCAGTAGTCGGGTTTTAGTTTTTGAACTTATTTTATCGCAACGCATTAGAATATATTTTTAGCTTTTTTCTAGTATATTTTCTTGTTTAAATATTTATCACATAAAAATAGCATTGTAAAATGCAAAATTAAAAAGTTATAAATATATTTTTAGTTTTAAACTAAAAAAGTACTATACCACGCTAGGCCTCAAAATGCGTTTTCAACGCATAAATTGAATGATAAAACCTCCTTTTCCGAGCGTGTGAAGTAAAAAATAACTTAATATTTATTTTTCAGAACAATCTCTTTGTTTCGTAACATTTCACGTACATCGCCGTTCGTTCCCACTTACCTGAAACAAAAAGAAATTACTTTAAAAACTATTTTTAAACTGACCAATTTTTTATGTAATTGGTGGCTTATAGGTACATTTGTAAGTATCAAGGAGACGATAAATTTAGATTAAGCAGCTTGCTAGTAGGTGTGTTTTCTACATATATTTATTGGCGGTTCCCTTTTGGATTTCGCCAGTACAGTGTTTATTAAAACAAACTAATTATTAAAATTGTACGGTAGGTTGGTTTAAAATGGAGTCTCATAACACGTGTTATTACGAAAAGAACCGGGTGAAACGCCGGTACATGTTTTGTTGACTGTCTATACATACATTCTACGCAGACGAAGTTGAGAGTGGTACGCTAGTATTAAAATTGTTTGTACATTATGATTTTTAAGTTTTTGTAGTTTCAATGCCATTTTTATACTTATGATAATTTTTTTATAGAAATAAATTAGAAAAAATCTACTTTGGTAAGTTTTTATTTGTGTCAAAAAGAAGCAGCAATGTGTCACATCCATCTGTCAAATTAAGCCGATTTCGATGTCGACGCCAATGCTCGGTACTGTCTTGGGAAGACTAACAACTTTAAAGTGTTACCAACATCAAAAAAACAATTTAGTTAGTTCTTTCGGATACAGTTAAGCATGTTTTCAATGACTAGTACGCGCAGAAATTTAAGATACTTAGGAAAATTTGGTTATAAATGCTTATATACTTATTGCAATTGCTTATACTTGATGACCTGTCCCCTAATTGTCTAATTTCAAAATCTATCACAAATCCCTTTTAAAGGTAATGTGATGGTGATAGTGATTTATGGAATTGTGTAACTTATAGTCGCATTCCCTTTCGGAATGACTGATGTTTTAAATGACACTTCATTTGACACTTCTCCATACATTTGAAAGATATTTTCGGCTGTCACTTTGCTTATACAGTTCTATTTCGTGCATTCAATAACATTCAAACAAAACGCGTCTCATGACAATCCCTATCAAATGTCAAATAGTGACGTCCTGAAGTATGTAAATATCTTTCAAATGTCAAATTGAAAGGGATTGCGATAGATTTTAAAATTAGACAAGTACTTAGCCCCCAGTATGGCGCAGGGGTTCTATACCCGCCTTCTGTGGTTCGATCCCCGGACAAGACAAAATTTGTATGCATGAACATGTCTATATGTCTCGGTCTGAGTGTTTAATATGCATATTATTATGTATGTATTTACAAAAAAGTATTTAAGTAAGTTTATCCGTTATCTAGTATCCATAACACAACTTCTTCATGAAACTTAACGTGGGCTAGATAATTGGTGCTATTGTATGCAATTATTTATTTATTTATTTCACAAGACTTCAACTTAACTCAGTATGGAACAGCGTGTGGCCGCGACGATAGTAGGTTCTTGGCACTCGTCGCCAATGACTATTCCGCGCCAATGCCTCCCATAATTCAATAAAGTAGTATAAAACATTAATATATAACATATTTATAGTAAAGGGTCTCTTATTACACCAATTTCAATATCGTATTGTATCTCATTACGTACTTGTGCGTTATTATAATGTAAAACGCACGGTTTATAAAGATGCTTCGTCTAAAACGAACGGTGCTTTTTTAAATCTTAGCAAACAGAAAGAGTGATTGAAATAAAACAACTTTTACGGATATCAAACGCGCTATATTTCCACGAACTAAGTTGTAATTGTCCGTATTTTTAGGTTTTTTAGGGGTTTTTTGATTTTCTCGACGTTTCGGCACCTTTACAGCTGCCGTGACCACGGCAGCTGTAAAGGTGCCGAAACGTCGGTCGTCGCCCTAAAAAACCTAAAAATACGGACAATTACAACTTAGTTCGTGGAAATATAGCGCGTTTGATATCCGTAAAAGTTGTTTTATTTCAATGAACAGTGCGCGCCAAAACATAAGATGTACGTATAGAAAGAGTGATCTTAGTCAGAAAAGAGATCAACATTTTATGATTAAAATTAACTTTGGGAGATAAATAAACATTTAATTATTAAATTTAATTATTTTCACAATAAATTACAACCATTTATCTGTACCAAAAACACGAAAAAATATTCGTTTATATATGTTATAAAACGACGTATGACATACTTGCGCTTTGATAATTACAGCCTCTGCTTTCTTGTAGCATTATCGCCTCGGCTGTGATTTTCAACTTACCGCACTTATATCAATGTACTTATGATATTTTTTTTTAATAGAAAAATATTGGAAAAGTCAACTCGGCCACAAGTGAATTCTCAGATGGGACTCGAACCCACTACCTTTGGAAATCCAGTCCAATGCTCTAACCACTAGCTACCGAGACTTACTTATAATGTACTATTATACTTTTGTTTGTACACAATGAATATAAAAAATAACTTATTGCATTGAGTAATAACAACGATATTAACACACATATACAGTTTTACATTGCGTGATATTTTATAGTTTTTTTATTCTTGACGTTTCGACCGTGTGCTCAGATGACCACAGTATATATAGCTGCTCTTGTAACTAACTAACTAACATGACTAAACCTAGTCTACAATCGAAAACATATTTTTTTCATTTTGTTCTGATTCACTTTTTTATGAACGACGGGGAGACTTAGCCTTCATCGTACCTGATGTTAAGTATTGATAAGGCTGAAGATGGAAGCGAGCCTCTCCCGGAATCCTCAATCACTGAGGACTGGCTATCTTATTATTCAATGAACAGTGCGCCCAGAAAAAGATGCTTAGGAAAATTCGGTTAGGTAAGCATTTTACTAGAAGTCTAAATCTGTATAAGGAGCAGAGTGTGGCGTCTGATAGTCGGTTTATTGGCACTCGTCGCTAATGACTGGAGGTAGATTATTCCGCGCCAAATGTCTCCCACAATTCGAATCGTTACTCAATGGGAACGATGAAATTTTATGCCTTTAATATAATCATAATCATCTTTATTTGCCATAAATAGGGTACATCAAAATTATATAGTTATAAAACAATGTCGCTTAAATACCTATTTAGCCGTAACTACAGCATGCAAATATTTATCATCCGTATGTACTAAATATGTGACTAAACAAAAATTATGATACAATGAAATTAGTGAAATGAAAGACCATGCATCAAACCACATTCCCATTTCCATTTTGACTTCAAAAGTTAATCTACAGAGTAAAACGTGTTTTCGAGAAGCCACTGGCGCAAAACTTTAGTCACATTAAGATTGCTATGTCTTGAGCATTTGAGCCGAGCAATATTAAAATATTATAATCTGGTAGCTTGAATTTAAATTACCGTCATGTCTGTTATCTATCTATTACCTATACTTTACCAAACTGGAAAAATATAAGGAATGTAATTAATAAATGTTAAATCTTGAGCAACTGATGAACTAATTGGTAAGCTTACGCGTTCACTTATACATGCTGTTTTGTGGCCAGCGTTGTTCCATCAATGAGAAGAATGTCCTAGTATTCGAAAGAAAGATTTTTTACAAATATTTGACAATCGATTCAGATGGAACAACCACTTAACACTTGACACAAGTTAAATTGGAAAAGGCAGGTTAACACTTTAAACAGTAAAGCATGGTGACGTTACATTGTTTTGCTTATAGTTAAAGTAAAAGTACGTAAAAACTTTTGATAAATTTTAAATAGATAAATATTGGAGAAAATTAACTCGGCCACTAGTTTAGATTTAACGACGAGACGAGACGAGAAGTCTCGGTAGATCAGCGGTTAGACCATTGGACCGGATTTCCAAAGGTCGGGGGTTCGATTCCCATCTGAGAATTCACTAGTGGCCGAGTTAATTTTCTACAATATTTTTCTATTTTAAATTTATCATAAGTATAATAAAAACAAGTATAACAAAAAGTTTTATTTTTTACTTTTTGAAGTCGGCTTGAATTTTTTTTATAAAATGTTTTTATTTCAGATTTTTTAGTTACATCATGTGCCGTTACTTACACTAAAAATCAGCCCATACACAACAATGTCATCTAGGTAAACGACTACTTGCCAAAAGGTGATTGATATTTTCAAGATTATGAAAAAACTACTAGCCAGATCTTCGTAAAAATTATATGGGACCAAATTGACAGTGTACCCGATCGAACAAAAAAACAAATATTAAAATCGGATCACCAACACCGGAGTAATCGGTATACATACATCAGACAAAAAAAAATATATATTCGTTGAATTGAGTACCTCCCTCCTTTTTTGTTGAAGTCGGTAAAAATGGCATTGAACAATGTAAAAAATCAAAATTCTAAGTTATACTTTGTGTAACTAATGAAAACCTTGCCTTTAGTTCCAAACAAATCAAATTACAGTCCACTTTTTACGTCAAATCTGGAAGTGCCAGCTTTAAAGATTGCTCTCTCCGCCACTGAAGTTACGTCTGAAAATTGCTTGCAGGACGACAAAAACGCGTATTATGAAATTCAGGCTGAACCGGACTTCGCAAAGTTTAGGCGTTGGTGACAAAAAGGGGTCAAGTGTGAGTCATAGAAGGTCACGACGTTACAAAGTTATATAATATTATGTTTAAATTGTAATTACGAATATGCGTTCGTACTTGTTTTTGTTCGGTCAAAAGTTTGTAGAGAACACAGTAGTCAGAAAACGGCCTGAGGGGCAATTCTCGCGCCTTCGACATCTCGCATACGACATATATCCTTAATTTCTTTATAAAAAATGTAAGTAAAATCCCTACTACTGTCAAAAACCTTTAGTTTCAATTATCTTTGATAATCCTATAATGTCTAAGATTGCTTTCAGTGAGCATTTAATTCAGGTTTTTGACTCCAAAAAATGTCGAATTCGTAATGTCAAAGGCGCGAGAATGAGGCCCTGATTATGTGCTTTATGGCCTGCGCAGACGACGGACATTGAAGAACTTTTTGTCCGCGACACGACCTTATTACTAAGAGCATAAAATTGAATAAATAACGAGCACTATCGCGTACTTTTCGCGGATATACGCGGTCTAAGTTGAATCTTATTTGGTTAACAATAAAGACGTGTCGCGGACAAAAAGTCCTCCGTTATCCGTCGTCTGCGCTAGCTCTTAGGAATATGAAAAGTTCTGTCGAGGAACTTCCCGATTGATCATTAGAGTTTTTTTGAAGAAAGTTATCTCAAAAAAACATTTTATAAAAAAAATCAAACCGACTTCAAAAAGTAAAAAATAAAACTTTTGGAGTCGGTGCCAGCCAAAGCATTCTACATTGCACTTCTATTAACTATATTTTGTTTGCCCTTAGCTAACTAGCACCGACTCCAAAAGTTTTATTTTTTACTTTTTGAAGTCGGTTTGATTTTTTTTTATAAAATGTTTTTATTTCAGATTTTTTTGTTACATTATGTGCTGTTACTTACACTAAAAATCAGCCCATTCACAACAATGATGTCATCTAGGTATACGACTACTTGCGAAAAGGTGATTGATATTTTTCAGGATTATGAAAAATCTAAAAAAAGAATTATAAAAATCTGTTAACAACTGGTAATGGTAGAACATACATAAAAAAAAATTAAAAAAAAAATACAGTCGACTTAAGAACCTCCTCCTTTTTTTGAAGTCGGTTAAAAAGTAATAGACTTATAGAAAACGTTTATATCACAAATAATAGAGCTATAATAGGTATCTCATTTTATAAATAAATTATTTCTTTAACCTTAGTAATTTCCGAGAAAACGTCTCCCAAAAAAACTCTACTCTACAACCGGGAAATTCCCGGACTGTACTTATTATGTTCTTTAGAAAAGCTATTAGGTATTACTTTTAAATTTTTATATGACGTAGGATGATTAGATCAATCAAATATCAGTCTTAGGGATATAGCGAAAACACGGTTAATTAGACTATGGTGACGACATTTCTCAATCTTACTAGGGTTTATACAAAAACACGAATTGCGTTACTAATATTAAATAACATCCTTGACATGTTTCTTTCGAATGCAAGGATATTCCTAGCATCGATGAGACAACGCTGGCCTACAGCGTATTAAAAATATAAAAGTATTGGAGAATTTTAACTGTGGACCGCAAGTCTCGGTAGCTTAGTGGTTAGAGCATTGGACCGGATTTCTAAAGGTCGTGGGTTCGAGTCCCATCTGAGAATTCACTTGTGGCAGAGATATTTTTTTCTTATAGTTTTCTATTTAAAATTTATCATAAATATAAAAATAGCGTTGAAAAATGCAAAAATTAAAAATCATTAATCGTCAAATTAATATTAGAATACATACTCATTAACATTTTACTTCATTTAACCAGATTCTGATAAAAAAAATGTGATTTGATTATCTGATAAAGAAGACAATTCTTAAGTTAATTATTTTCTGTTTAGTAGCTATTAAATTAATAATTAATATGTAAATTTAGTATTAAATTAATTATATTATTAAAGCTTATCGATATTGGTTTATCAAAAAATTGAAAGCGATAGTAATTATAAAAACAGTTAAGTACTAAAAATATGTGTTTTGACCAGACGATTGACAAATAGTCAGGTTTCCGTTTACTTCCTGTTATTTCTTTAATCATTTTTGTAATAGAAATATTGAACATGTATTGTCACTTCATAAATTAAGTTATAAATAATGTTAATATTATTTTTATCACAGTTAGTACAATAATAGTTTATTTAAAGTATGTTATTTTCATAAAACAAATGATTTGACCTGTTAGCGCGTTGTTAAAAATGGCGGGAGAATCTCCCTCCTCTTTTGGCTCTCTCTGAGCATGGAGGACACATTTTGGGGACAGTCTTGTGTGGTCAGTTGAGCAGAGCGGTTTAAAAGCTAAGTACTTTAATACTGTTTTGTACTATTTTAATTTAATGCTGTTTTATGTTGATTCGTTTTTATTTAGAGGTCTAACGAGCCAACTATTATTTCAAGTATTGATGAAATCATGTTAGGTATAATTAAACTCACAAATAAAATATAACTAATAGAATGGATCTAGGTAATGATTTATGTTAACTGCTTTGCAATATTTCCTGAATTTTCAATTATTTTTTTGGTTACCCAAGTTACAGACTTAGCCTAGTTTGGGAACCTCTGGTCATTGCATTTAAAGCTGCATTCTTCTATGCACAATTGATTTTACTTTCTTTTATGTGTTTTTAATGTAATCCTCCTCTTTTTTGTGCAATAAATAAATTTTATCATTATCATTTTAACTGCTTTAATACTGTTTTATTCTACCCTAATTATTATTGTTTTATACTTCCGTAATAGTTATTGTTTTATTCTATTTTAACACTGTTTTATTCTCGATTAATTTTCTTTGAAGTTTTACTTGATGTTCTCTGTTAAAGGTAAAAATTATGCCAATTAAATATGTTGTGTGTTTAAAGTTGTGTTTTAAATAATCATTATAATTGATAGAACATTTTTAATTGTCGTTTTTATTTAATTATATCCAGTAATTATTAAAAGATTTCTAAGGTTTTTTTTCTATATTCCTCGTAGGAAAATAGTTATATTTAACTACAATTGTAGCAACAGTTCCAGTAGAATTTAAAACAAATATCCATTGACACTTTTACTTATGGTCCTAATTTCTAACACAGACGGGTTTTGTAGTTTTTAAATTTTTTCTCAAAACCTGAAGACAGTTGTGAAGCTGAAAGTCAACCGGCTTGATATTGTCATTTTACTGAGTGTGCTATCGAACCCGAAGTCTAAAGCAGCAGTGTTGATTTATTAGCACAAAACATACTCTTAGATTGACTAACATGAGTGCACGCCCTTCAATAAATTAAAGTTACGATGGGCCTGACATGTAACCTAATGCAAATAAGCTCCTTAAAATAATTAAGAAAATGAAAAAAGCTTCCATCAATTATTTACTTCGATATTGAACTTTTTCAGAAAGGTAAATACTTGACCTCTAACTCGCCTGTTGGTAAGCGATGATGCGATCTAGGATGTAACGCGCTTGCCTAGAAGATACTTTTCATTCGAGACTTAAAGACCCCCAAATTGTATGTGTCTGAAACATGGAATTAATAGGAATTTCCTGACCATTTTTTTTTTCTCACCAATAATCTAGCCCACGTTAAGTATCATGAAGAACTTGTGTTATGTATACTAGATAACGGATAAACATACTTATATACTTTTTTTTTGTAAATACATACATAATATACATAATAAACATCCAGACCAAGACAAATAGACATGTTCATGCACACAAATATTTGTCTTGTCCGGGGATCGAACCCGGGACCTCTGGCGCAGAAGGTGGGGTTAGTACCCCTGGGCCAAACAGGTCATCAAACCATTAGGGTTAGGAAACATAGACTCAGGCAAGAATTAAAGTCTAAGCAAAATGCTCAGTGCGACTGAGGTATATCAACCATATAATGGTGGCACCTATTTGTAACTCTGGTTGCCTATTAATTATCTTCATAACGTTATCGATTATAATAGATAAATTGGCAAATTTCGCAACGTCTCCCACTGCGCTACACTCTAAAGTTAAAGACATATTTGCAATTAATTTATACCATGAACCAGGAAGATCTTGAGATTGTTCCTGCCGAACTATCGGCTTACTCGACTTCCAACGACCTGGAATGTTCGGCATATTAACCCCCGGTGTGTGGTACAAATGAAAAGTATAACGCGTTTTTTGTGGCATAGCTTGTCAACAAAGTTTTGCAAAAGGTCGGTAAGGTAAATAGCATAAGCCAGGAAACGAGAAAAATGCTTACCCTTGCGAACAATAATAGTGTTGAAATAAAAGACGACTCTCGGCCCACCATTGGACTATGGCTAGTCTCGACCGTATCACGACCAATTGTACAAGTATATCCAAAATTTTGTTGTGTAACGCATTTTTTTTCGATCCTTTCATGAGTTGCCATAATCGCCACGCTTGGCAGGCGGGGCAAAGTTTGTAGGAGTCGCTGATGCCCGTCTCCTGAAGGCTGAGTCCCTTAGTCGCCTTTTACGACACCCACGGCTATTATAAGTCGACATTACACATCTAACGACTGTAATCAAATGACAACAGCTGGGACCGACGGTTTAACGTGCCCTCCGAAGCACGGAAGCGCTCAGTTATAGTGCCACTTTACGGTCACCCATCCGACACCTGACCGGGCTGAACTTTGCTTAACGAACGTGATCGAACACGATCAGTCTGTCAAGCGCGACCACGAGCGCTTCGGTACAGTCGGTGTAGCGTTAAGATGAAGATAGAATGAATAACTTCTTGTTAATACAACATTTTAACGTTGTATTGCGAGAAAAACCGTCCTAAAGTCTTCCAACCTCAAATAAGAACTTTTATTTCGCTCAGTAGATTTACCAAAGAGTATGTGTACCTATAAAAACACGCAACTATTTCACAATATAGAAACTTAAACATTACACTGCCCTCGAGCGCTCTAGAGATAGGTAATAGAAAAAATTATGGTTACAAAATGAAATACAGATTTTACTTTAAGATAATAAAACATATTGATATTTTTTATTTTTTATTATTCAATCAAACTATGTACTAGACTATGCTGTAATTTTTTGTGATTATTATTATTTTTTCGAGATATTGTATTACTAATTTTTTTTAATTATTTGACCTACCAGACTTCTTTTTTTACTTTGCTTATATTTTTGTTATTATTTTTCTACGTCTTTTATTTTTACTTTTATTGCCTGGTATGCCCGCAAATCATGACATGTACACATTTTTAATATAGTTGTCTTGTATAGTTATGATTTTTCTCTGCCATATATAATAATAGAGAAATTGAATTTCTGTCCTGGTGGTTGAAAATTAAAGGACTCTCCTTCATTTTCAACCACCAGGACTGTAAAACTCTGTACTGGTTAATCAGACTTTGAAAATGGGTACAAGATAATATGCCCGACAATAAGAGCGAACGGTGACGTATTGGTATGTCGTGCGCGGAAACGATATTGTCGTCGTCGTAGTCGGTCCTCGTCGTCCGTCGTCTTTCTGTGACCGACAGCGGCCGCGTCTTCACAATGTATTGACTGTTTTCTGTTTTGTGTGCTTAAATGAATATAAGCTTAATAGTAAAGATATTGTTATTCAATATAAAAGTTTTAATTATTAATATACTGCATCGCTTGTAAATTGCACCAGCCGCTTAATAATTCCATAAGTGACGGTGCATCACGTACCCAGTCTATTATACACCATAAATATTATCGCTGTTCATTGCAACGAAGATGAGTTCTTAATTATAAAAATGAGATCCTAACTTTAAACTTTAAAGTGCAGGCCTTGTGAACTATTATAATTTTATTACTCACAACGAATTTAAACCACCTCTGTTGTCCAGTGGAAACCGGTATCAGACCATCATCTGTAAAAAACCATCAAGTCCGTAAGCTGTTTTGTTTGCGTTTTGTTTTTATAAAATTTGTCACATTTTGACACACTTCACACTTTAGAGGCGAAAAAACCTCCGTCAAATAACAAGCATACTCTAACAGGCGGTTTCAATAATCAATCCCTAACAAGAGGTAGGCCTATCATGGTTACTTTACTTAGCAACCGCTGTTATTTTGGGCTGAATAACAAAAATATCTAGGCAACAAAGCTCTAGTAAGCCTATCTCTTACTGTAGATAAGTTATTGAAACCGACCGTAAGAGATTCGTAGTAAGAAATAGCATGGTAAGATTGAAACAAAGTGCGCTAAGAGATGGCGGTAGGTTCCAAAGGTATTTTCATGATTATTCTCAAATGGGGTTACATATACTATTAGAAATTGGTATTAGTGGACAATAATCATATTAAGCATCGGCTATAGTTATTTACTACTAAGTGATTTCGTGGGTTTTTCGTCTAATCTGCAAAATCGGTCTTGATTCCGCGCGCGTCGTTCTTCATTGCTATCCAGCTTCAGTTATAGGTATAATACCTTAAGTTTTAAACAGATTATTTTTATTGTTTACGTGCATGTTTGAAGTTACCATTGTAAAGTAACTTTGACTTAGAGACACATTAGCGGATTCCGTGTTAAAAGATCATAGTGCTTTGTAATGGCCGAGGTCGGGCTATTATTAAACCAAGAACATAGTTTCTGAACCATAATTATTATAATGGTCCGTTATATAATCAATTAAACGGGAGTAATTATATCTTTTCTTAGCACGAAATGTCTAAGTTTATGATATGGCTGAGGAGCTCTGTGGCGTTGTGTTTGCGCTTTCGACCTGCGATTGTGATGGTTATGACGAGTTTATAGTTAGTTCTAGTATTTAGGTGGGAGTTCTTAAAACTTATATTAATGTTATTGTCATTAAGTCATATTTTGATTATAATTTTGTTGCTACTGCCTATTTGTTGTTCACTGTGCGTTATGTATTACTTGCTTAAATTATATTTTAGTATTTTTTATTAATGCATATATTTTATCTTTTTTTTTATATGCGCCTCTTGGTCTGACAATACTTATATGTGTATGTATTTAAGTACACTTTTATGCATTGTATTATTATTTATTTGCTTGCGACCAAACGATGACAGGGATGCAGCTGAAAATCAGTGTCTGGTTCCTTGGAACCATCAACACTGAGCTGAGTTCCTTTTCAGACTTCCGCTGCTGCACACTCCGGTATATTACTTTTAATCTGAATGTCTTAGTTTAAAGTTTTGTTTGATTTCTCTTTTATACCTAAGAAATGCCTCAAAAATGTATTTTGGTTGTTATGTGTTGTAGTGGTTTCTGAATAAATATTTTATCTATCTATATATCTATATATTGAGCTCCTCTGTGCTCTATAGCGACTTTTTTCGCCACTTGTAGCTCGATAACGCGTCACTGTCTTTGACTTTTACTTTGATGCTGTCTTAGTTACTCAACCAAAACAGCATCAAAGTAAAAGTCAAAGTCAATATCATGTAATCAGTCTAGACTGTTACAAGCACTTATGAACGACAAAGAAGCTACGCCATCGGTTCACAAACCCTACGGCGGGAGACCTTGTAACGAGAAGAACCGGCAAGAAACTCGTCAAGGGCTGTTTTTTTGTCCCTGTTTTCTTTCATACAGAGTCGTCAAATTGAAAAGTGACCTTAACATATCAGTAAGGTCAATTTCCATCACAAAAAAATAAATAAAAATAAAAGTACATATTAGAATAATTGGAGAACATTACTTATTTTTATTTATTCTGATCAAGCAGTGCCACGTTCTCAACTCTAAATATTCCAATAGATCTACTTAAATACTAACCCTCATTTTC
This sequence comes from Chrysoteuchia culmella, assembly GCA_910589605.1. NCBI lineage: Eukaryota > Metazoa > Arthropoda > Insecta > Lepidoptera > Crambidae > Chrysoteuchia > Chrysoteuchia culmella. The sequence continues at coordinate 22,477,380 of OU342649.1, forward strand.
TCAAACATGCTTGGAAATATGAGCATTATTTTGACAACCTTCTTCGAGATAAATCGATATTGCTGTACTGGCCACATACATGCGAGCAGCGGCCGGCAAAAGTTGTATGAAAATCTATATCTGTCATGTTTAGCAGTTTCGTGTAATTTAAAAATCGAACAATCTTTTACTCCGAAATATAACAACCAAAGAGGTAACTTATCAAAGGTTTTATTAAAATTTCGAACTGGCTTGAAAATAGAAAGCTATTTAAGGAAACAAAAACAACAAATGAACACTTTAACGCGGGAAAAAATAATGTTGTTCGTTTTGTCTGATTTGGAAAAGTAGCTTTAATTTACGCGCATCATTTCAGAAAAGTACTATACAAGCCTTGGCCACAACTAGGCATTGATGGACTTACACGTTCGTCCATCAATGCCTCTTTTACTGGCCGCTGCAGTAATGTACTATTTCTAACTACAGACAACACATGATATACACAGAAAATACCCAGCCTGGGCAAGACAGACATGTTCGATCACACAAATATTTGTCTTGTGCAAGAATCGAACCCGCGATCTGTGCAAAATACATCTATTTCTAGCTCTGATTGAGGACAGTTAAGACGCTATACGGAAAAAGTACGTACTTTTCGTTATAAAACTAAAGGACTGTTAGAGATGTTACAAATTTGGTTATAAGATATATAATTCGTGATACCTTTATTTAGATTTGTATAGTTTTAGAAACATGATATTATGATTTTGTCTCGACACTTTTTCTTTTCGAAAAGACCCCAATATTAAAAAAGAAAATATGCTATAAAAAGCAACTTGTCTCTGTTCCGTCAGAGCGACATGAGATAAGTTGCTTTTTTCTAGTAGGTACACTGACGAGCAATGAAAAAGTTCCACCGACAAAATGCCGATAAACACCTTAATATCTCCTAAGACATAGAACCTAGCTTCATAAATTAAAAAGTATAATTAAATCTATTTTAAAGTATTAATGTTATTGTTATCTATCTATCTATCGCTGTTAAATGTACTTAAATATTGCAGACGGCGTCATTAAGCTAGCCTTTCCCGTTTAGGAGTAATTTGGTGCTATGTCACTGGAACTTTTTCATTGCTCGCGAGTGTATTTTCTTGTTTAGAATTTATTACATAAAAATAGCATTGTAAAATGCAAAACTAAATAGTTATGACCCCTTGACGAAAATCCAAGATTATTCACAAATGGGGTTACATATACTGTTGCAAACTGGTTTAATTAGTGAAATCCAATAATATTTAGCATTGTTAAGTTTCATTTCTCTTTAATCGCTATAGTTATTTACTAAGAAGTGATTTTGTGGTGTTTTCGCCTTATCGAACCCACGCGCGTCGTTTTCTCATTACTATCTCGCTTCAGTCATATGGCGCCTTAAGTTTCGAATGCAAATTAAAAGAACTCGAACGTATAAGAATCAAAAGTAGTAAGTACTCCTGGTTTGTAAACCAACAAAAACAACCTCGCTCAAACAGCTACCTACCATTTATAGCTACTAATTACTGACTGCAAAAAAACCGTTTTATGCGGTTGTAAACGCAATTCTTTCAGCCACCGTATTAAGGCCGGTCATAATGGAGTACCGTGGAGAAATGTTATTTTCACACGGCACGACATTTATAAAGGACTGCATACAAAAGTGGCCTCTAACGACCGCAAATAAACCCCCGAATAAACTTTTTAAACAACGCGGATAGCTTAAGGCGAAGCCGAATTTATTTAATGAACGCTGAACTCTTTTGTCCCGCCTGTTTGAACTGACTCGAAATAGAAGTCGGTTTTTTTTTATGAACAACGGGTAGACTCTTAATCTTCATCATACCTGATGTTAAGTACCTATTGCTAAGACTGAAGATGGAAACGAGCCTCTCCCGGAATCCTCAATCACTGAGTAACTGGCTATCTGATCTCTAACTGCCGGAACACAACAATTCTGAAAACGTTGTTCTTATGGCGTCTTATAAGATGGTGGTAGCCAAACCGAATATGTACCCCCGCTGGGAATCGAACCTGGGAACCATGCGCCTGATACCGGTGGTTGTACCACTAGACCACAGACCACAGGCTCCTATGTACGTTCACTTTGAGTAGAAAAGATGGCTGAACCAATTACAATTATTTATTCGTATTAACGTCACAAGATGATCCTTTTTATAAACCTTGGATTACTCCAGGGGGCCTACCGCCATCTCTTAGAGCAGTTTTGTTTCAATCTTATCATGCTATTTCGTACACGAATCTCTTATAGCAAGTTTATTTTTTGACGGAGGTTTTTTGACGACTTCGCTCAATCATCGCCTCCCAAGTGTGAAGTGTGTCCAAATGTGACAACTTTATACGTACATCTTATGTTTTGGCGCGCACTGTTCATTGAAATAAAACAACTTTTACGGATATCAAACGCGCTCCCGCGTGGTCATCCCGTGACCACGGCAGTAAAAATTACGGACAATTACAACTTAGTTCGTGGAAATATAGCGCGTTTGATATCCGTAAAAGTTGTTTTATTTCAGTGACAACTTTAATAAAACCAAAACTCAAAACATTTTTTTGACATCATCATCATCATCAGCCTGTGGACGTCCACTGCTGCACATAGGCCTTTTCTAGCTCACGCCTATTGTGGCGTTCATAGGAGGCTATTAGCCTACTGCTACCACGCTGGCCAGAAGGGTTGGTTGAGGGTTTGTTTCAAGCTTTCCTTCTCTCGCACAGGTGTCCAATGCGTCGAGCCTCTTAGTCGACTCTTACGACATCCCAGGCAAGTAAGGGAGTAGTGACACTTGTATAGGACGCACTTATATATCTTAGGCCGTTACCACATGGCACACATTTTTTTGACATGATGGTTTCTAATAGATGATGGTAGGCCCGCAGGAGCTTTGCGATGTATTCGAATGAATGTCCAGCCTTAAAAAAACTCGATAAAATATATCTTAAAGGATACTTAGCTTTTTTTGTAGATTTGTAAAAAAACGGTACCTACGGTTTTTTTACAAATCTACAAAAAAAAGCTAGAAAGACAATTTGACATTCTAAGTATGATATGGAACTCCATCAAGCGTAGGTATTCAAACGACATAGTCTAAACAACCTTCAACCACATGTCAAACACAAACAATGTCTGTCAATTGTACAAACGTTTACTTTGCCACCATGAGAAGAAGTAGTTAATAAAATAGCTAATCAGTTTTATTTTTGTTTTTATAATTTCTCTTTTATTGTATTATTGCAGTGTTTAATTTTTGTTTGTTTGTTATTTTGTTTTATTCCTGTTGTCACCAAATAGGCTCCTCCAGAATACCAGCATCTCAGTGGCATGCTACGTATGTCACTGTGACATTGCTGAGGATGGGGCCTAGTTGGTTTTTATTGTTATTTTTTTTTTATTTATGTTATTTTTATTTTGTGTGTGTGCCAATAAACAGCTGTTCTTTCTTTCTTTCTTTCTTTCTAATCACAAAAACATAAATAAAATTTAAAAAAAACATATACATAATCAAACCAAAAATCCGAACCGATCGACTACAAATTACTAAATTGAGTGTCTAATACTAGGTTTGGTTGCGGAATAAATAGGTTTAGGTAGTTTTAGTTACTACCCCTTAATTTCTTTTATGTAGATACATTAAACACACATACTGAGACAAATATACATGTTCATGCACACAATTTTTTGTCTTGTCCGAGAGTCGAACCCATCTCGCCATCATGGTAATGATGATGATGTCGACGACCAAGACTAATTCCTCACCACTATTATGTCTTTCAAAACGAATAATACTTTTGGAACGAAAACTCCCCCGATGCCGCCCATCCTTGCAACAACGTTAAGACAATCTTGTTCTCTCAATCACAATTGTTTTCGTTCTTATATTTGGGACATTAAGACCCATTTACACTTAACTTAAGAATCGCCTTCTTATCTATCTTAAGATATTAATACCGAATTATTTTATAAGTAAGTTGATAATTTGATGCACATGTTTGGTTTTTTTTTATATATGTAATGTATTTTTTGTGATCACAATTTTTTACCAAATGAATCTAATTCCAATAATTTCATTATTTTGATTTTGTATTAATTAAATTATTTTAATTAAAAAAAAATTACATTGCTATAAAAAACAAATTTATTTAAATGTTTAGATTTTCATTTTTTTATATAATAAATCTATTTTCTGTTGCCTCGAATTTAATCTAATAAATATTATCGTCATTGTTTGTCTTGTTCATGCTAAAACAATATTTTTAATTTTTATATTGCTTATGGGTAACATCTTAATTAAGATTGCATTTAGTTTAAGTTTAAGCTAATATTTAATTACGCATGATATGATGTTAAATTGTTGATGTTAATAAATAAATAAATAAAATAAAATATTAAGTCTAGCTTAAGCCTTACGTGTTCGATATTGGGCCCGTAAATGAAGACTACCTTAATGGATTTAAGAACATCTTAAAAGGTTAGTTTAACCGCCTCTGTGGTCTAGTGGTAACAACCACCGGTATCAGACCCAGGTGTCCCGGGTTCCATTCCCAGCGGGGGTAAATATTGTGTTCGGTTTGGTTGGTGGTAGGAGTTGTTGTAAGTCCGTCTGGCTAGCTACCACCATCTTATCTAAGCCTGACGCCATAACAACAATGTTTTCAGCATTGTTGTGTTCCGGCAGTTAGAGATAAAATAGCCAATCCCTCAGTGATGAGGATTCCGGTAGAGGCTCGCTTCCATCTTCGGCCTTATCAATACTTAACATCAGGTATGATAAAGGCCAAGAGTCTCCTCGTCGTTTATAAAAAAGAAGCGCTCATATCCGCGCTTGACAGACTGATCGTATTCGATCACGTTTGTTAAGCAAAGTTCGGCCCGGTCAGATGTCGGATGGGTGACTGTAAAGTGGCATTACAACTGAGCGCTTTCGTGCTTCGAAGGGCTCGTTAAACCGTGCGTCCCGGCTGTTGTCATTTGATTACAGTCGTTAAGCCAAGTCAGAGGCCTTATAGGCGGCTTGATAAACTCTGACACCAGAGGTGACCACTAATCCTCACTCGATAAGAAGAAAAAAAAAGGGCAAAGTAATTTTTATCAAGACTAACCCCGATGTTCTAAGTCGTTCCTCCAAAACTTTTTACACTTCACTCAACCTCGTCGTGGGTAAAAATGGTAGTGTGCGCTAGGCCTAACACAGAGAGGCTACGTACTATTTGGCTCCACCAGGTCCTTACGGAGTTATGACTTAGAATACCGATTTCGAGGAGTATTTCAAAGAGGTTTTCAATGAGGTTTCGTTAAGTCGGGGACGAGTAAGTTTTGGAGGAACGACTTAGAATATGGGTGTAAGATAGATAGATAGATAGTTTAGTGCAAATTGGTGTAGATGTATTTATGATTTACCCCAGCTATGCTTTTTCCCAAATAAAAGTCTCTATTATTGATTCATCAAGGCCATTCAGTAAAACCTCATTCTGTAAGTAAAACGTAATCAATCGTCATACTCTTCTGTAGAGCAAAACAACCGCCTCATTATGCTTAACCTTTTTTCGCAAACCCACGGAGCTGTTAACAACGGTACCACTTTAACTGCTGGCTCTCAACTTAACAATAATACCCGTAATAATCCAGAATACTGCCGCGCATTACCCTAATGTCTTAACCGTACAATTCATACTTCCTTTTTATTTTGCAGGAAACGCGAATTCAACACGATTTTCGTGAGTTCATCGTGTATTGTAGTTTTTATGATGTTGTTGTAAGGTTTTGAAATGTAAGTGTCTATGTTGAAGAATTGCTGAGTAGTTTTAATTTCATTTCATTCATTTCATCACACTTTATTTGCACACACAGAACAGAAACATACAAACTTTTAGAAAGGGGCGGCCTTATCGCTTAGCAGCGATCTCTTCAAACTTTAATATTAATACTCCGTCTTTATATTTCTTAACTAGCGGCCGCTCGCGGTTTCACCCGCGTGGTTCCCGTTGCCGTGGAAATATCGGGATAAAAAGTATCCTACGTTCATAACCAGGCTATCTACTAACTGGGCACCAAATTTCATCCAAATCCGTTCAGTAGTTTCGGAGCCTATTCAATGCAAACAAACAATCAAATCTTACCTCTTTATAATATTACTATAGAAGTATAGATTATAAAGTTTACTCTATAATCAATTCTCCATCATTCTAACTACACTTTATTGGATGCGACGTAGGTATAATATTCCAAACCCAAACACAGCAATTCAAAGCACCCATCGAAGAACGCACTGCCCAAATAAACCATACAGATAAGACCGCCATCTTCCTAAACCATTGAAGCGAGGAAATTGTACCATATTGCACCGCAATACACAAATATTTCCTCTCCCAACAATACTGTGATTTTATCTATACAGAAATAACGATAACGGTGCAGTCCACTACACTTCGTCTGGTAATATGAAGGGAACTGCATGAAGATTGGAGATATAAATATCTTCGATGTACTGTGGAAAGCACGGGAGTCTTTACACTTGAACTTAGAATACTTGTTTTTTTATTAACGGCGTGGAGAGTCTTAGCCTTCATTATACCTGATGTTAAGTATTGATAAGGCTGGAGATGGAAGCGAACCTTTCCCGGAATCCTCAACCACTGAGGAACTGGCTATCTTATCTCTAACTGCCGGAACACAACGATGCTGAAAACATTGTTGTTATGGCGTCAGACTTAGATAAGATGGTGGTAGCTATCCAGGCGGACTCACAAAAAGTCCTACCACCAACCAAACGGAATACAATATGAATCCCCCGCTGGGCATCGAACCCGGGACCCCTGGGTCTGATACCAGTGGTTGTTACCACTAGACCACAGAGGCGGTAAAAAAAACCTTTAATAGAGAGTGCTTAGAATAGGCTGATGTTACGTTTTTGTATTGAAACTCTGTCCCATTGTCTTACGCTTTGTAGCCCAAAAAAAGCTCTCCTTTCTTTGTTTGCCTTAAGTAGCCCTCATCGTGTCATATTAATTTGTGCCGGTGGCGCAGTGGTTCGCGTGCTCGGCCTATGATTGTAGTGGTTAACGTTCGAGGTCGGTCACAGGATGGGTGACAAAATTTTTTTTTTTTTTTTTTAGGAACGACGGGGAGACTTTTAGCCATCATCATACCTGATGTTTAGTATTGATAAGGCTGAAGATGGAAGCGAGCCTCTCCCGGAATCCTCAATCACTGAGGAACTGGCTATCTTATCTGTAACTGCCGGAACACAACAATGTTGAAAACATTGTTGTTATGGCGTCAGACTTAGATAAGATGGTGGTAGCTAGCCAGACGGACTTAGAACAAGTCCTACCACCAACCAAACCGAATACAATATGTACCCCCGCTGGGAATCGAACCCGGGACCCCTGGGTCTGATACCGGTGGTTGTACCACTAGACCACAGAGGCGGTTAATTTAGTATCTCGAGTGCCTCCGTGCTTCGGAAGGCACGTTAAGCGGTCGATCTCGATTGTATTTGCAGTCGTTCAATCCCACCAATGTTGCAGCCATTAAAAGCAATAGGCCACAAATTGGGCCCGCATGTTGAGTCATGGCCTGTTCACCTAATCCATCCATAAAGATGGCCCACTGGCTTTCTGCACTCCCTAGCAATAATGACATTAAAATAGCTGAAGGGCTGTTCAAAGCTCAGAAAAAGAGAGAAAATTCAGAAAAAGTTTCTAAGATATCTACAATTTAAAACCAAACAATATCTCCCTAACTACGAGGCTAGGTGTATTAAATTTCACTTTCTACCATTAAACATGCGGAGAGATATTGCTGACGTCACCTTTATTTGTAACATTCTAAATGGTAAAGTCGATTCACCCGAATTATTGGGTGAAATTTCCGTCAACGTGCCGACAAAACAACTGAGGAACTTGCGCCCTTTGCGTGTGCCTATATGCAAGACCAATTATCGGCGGAATTCCTATTTTTGTAGAGCTTCTAGTACTATAAATGATCTTATAATTAAATTGAATGTTCTTCAAAAAATTATCTTAGAAATCCATCACTTGACTTATTTAATCTAAAGCCTACGATTGTCAGGCGATTGATGGCAAGAGCATTTTTTTCCTAAATTTTTTTTTTTTTTTTTAATAATAAGGTATTTATGTTTGTTAATTTTCTTTTTTTTAACTTAACTTAGGTATATACATTTACTTTTTATTGCTGGAACAAAGCAATGTAATATTTTAAGAACTTTTCTTATTTCGTAAAAAAAAAAAAATTTTTTTGGCGTTTACTTCGCTCTATAATTTTAAACTGCGAAAACTTGTTAATGGCTATGATGTATCTATTTTTAGTTGTTATTTTGTTATCTTAGCTGTAAGTTTTCCAAACAAATAAAATAAAAAAAAAATAAAAAATAAAAAGCTCAAGATTTTAGTTTCTTTACGATGATTATTAACCACAAAAAAAGACTACTTAATTTTAAAATTTCGACACAAGCTGAAATATTTACTGCTTAAGTTATATGAAAGAATATAAAATGTAAGTTATAACGCGCACTGAGACATTTGCACATATCACAATTCCCATCTCCCGATTGTTGCCTCCGGCTAATGTACGCCGTTGGAATACTTTACCATCGCCACACAGCTTGCGATATAGCTTACACTGAGACGTTAGGGCTGATTCACACTGGACTGGAGCTTGGGTGGCAATATCCAAACAGAGACCAATTTCAGCATAATGTTTAGTCACCATTCAATTTTATACAGTTCTTGTAAAATCACTACAATGAAACAAGATTAAGACACTGTATGAACACTCAAAGCGAGTTGAGTTTTCGTCCTCAACTTAAAATTCTAAATTCAGAAACCGACCAAAAATGTTTGTATCTTCGTGCTGGTGCTTAATGAAAATCTGGGGACATGGTAGTGTCCCCGCCAATACGAGCCAAGCGAAGCGCAAGGGCACTACATACTTTTTCGCAAAGTTCTTCGTCGTTTTTTTGAAGCCTCATAATTTGAGTTTGTATTACACTAGACAAACAAAATTCTCGGGATATAATGTCAATAGTAGTCTTCTTAAACTTATGAAGTTTCAATTGCATAGCTCTTATACTTTAGACTTTATTCATATCTAAATAAACTCTATTTCGTCATTGACTCACTCACTGATGATCATCAAAAGGACAATGTCACAAATTATAACTTTTTTAATTTTACATTTTACAATGCAATTTTTATGTGATAAATATTAAACAAGAAACTACACTATAGTTGCTTTTTTCTAGTTTTTTTTCTTGTTTAATCTATATTTATATTATAAAGCTGAAGAGTTTGTTTGTTTGAACGCGCTAATAATCTCAGGAACTACTGGACCGATTTAGAAAATTCTTAGACCATTAGAAAGCTACATTTCTCCCGAGTGACATAAGCTATATTTTTATCCCGATATACCCACGGGGACGGGCACCACGCGGGTAAAACCGTGAGGATCCGCTAGTATATTTATAATGACACAAATCTTTGGAGGGTTGGTGCCTTTTCGAAAATCCTTGCACACCATTTAAACCTTGTTCAATCGATAGAGTATAAATGTACAAACAATAGTTATAATGACAGCACATTTCATCAATTTTATCAACTTATACCTATGAAAGATTACTATTTATACAATGTATTCAATAACAATACTATATTAAATACTATATTTAATATCACCTCATTATTCTAGGACGGTAGACAAATGCCACCGTCCGTCCATACTCGTACCATAAATGGTCCCGTATTAGCGACACTTTACATGAACATGTTTTTGTTGGGATGTAATATTTTTCACTAAAACCTATATTGAGATAGACGGTAAAAGTTTAGCTACCTTTCGTGTAAATACTTTGTCGGTCAAAGTTTTCCGACCAAAGTCAGTCCGCTTGAGACCATAATTGCCATATAAACACGCGTCACTCTGAAACGAAAATGGTTAATTGTTCAGTGATTTCTTGCAAGAGCTCGACAGAGCCGTGTTGCGCGGAAAAAACAGTTTGCCGCCCGTCACCAGCGTGTATGGCGACAGAACCCTGGCCAAACGCGTGCCCTACCTGATGAACAGTCTGCCTGCTGACCTCTCGTCAAATGTTACTTTTAAAATATTCTGTAACTGTTTAAAAAGGTACTACTTAAACACAATGTAATTGTATAACTGTGTAACCCATAACAATACTATATACCCATGGTAACTGATGTTAACTAATATATTTTAATTTTAGAATAGAAATAGAATAGAAAGAGTTTATTTGGTACAGGTAAAACATATACAAAAACATATTTATAAAAAATTACAAAAATAATATTAACCTATGTACCAAATAGGCCTCTGCTCAGTATAAGCCATGATAACGTTACTGTCACCACGGCACTGGTTTACTGCAGGTATAAACAAAATGTTTCGTCATTGAATATAAAATCTTTAAAACATAAAATAGCAACGCAAATTAAAATAGAATAAATAAAGCATAAACATAAGAGAACAGTTAAAATTTAAATAATGTTATAATTTTTAATGTAATCAAATATACGGCATTTCGAGCTGACGTTCACACTTAGCTATTCTTTTGTGCATACAGTAAATGTTTCTTGTACGAGATTTTGTAAAACGAAGTGTAAAACGTTTTGGAATTCCTAATAGGCGGAGGAATATTGTTCCAACACTTTGTCGCTAAGTATCGAAAGCTTCCTCGAAACGCTCTTGTGCTATGTGATGGACACTTCAAACGAATAACCGTTCAGAGCGTTCAGAAAAGTTTAATCTGTCATACAGGTAGCAAGGGCTCTTGTTTTTAATTACTCCAAACAATAGGCATGCAAAGTGCATTTCTCGTCTCCTCTCCATGTTCAGTAGATCACTTTTATTAAGATAAGGAGTCACGTGACAACGCCGGGGAATAGGGAAGCAGTATCTTGCACAAGCATTTTGCACCCGCTGTATCAGCTGCTTAGTGCGTTGAAGGAGACATCCTCCAATCACTGTGTCGGCGTAGTGCAACTTCGACAGAATTAGTGTCTCGCAGAGGTGAATTCGGATATCAACACTTAGATACTTCTGTATTTGATACAAGATTTTTAATCTATAGAAACATTGCCGGACTGTGTCCGTTACAAAGTTTTCAAACCTCAAATTACTATCAAACAGTACACCCAAATTTCGAGCTTCATTAACTTTAACTTGTTCTATGATTTCAGATCCAATTTTAAGTTTGAATGTATGTGTACTAACCTGATTTCTTTGAGCACAAGTACCAGTAACAATCACTTTAGTTTTCGCTGAATTTAAGAGCAATCCGTTCATCTCGGACCACTGAGCTATGCGTACCAGATCATCATTGATAACTTTGGCAGTTTGCTCAGCATCACGTGGTTTGAAAGTCTTGTAGATTTGTAGATCGTCCGCATATATATGATGTTCGCAGTTCGTGATACATTTTTGTAGGTCGGCAGTGTATAGAATAAAGATAATAGGCCCAAGTATAGATCCCTGTGGTACTCCACGGTTGACAGGTAAAGTTGCCGAATATCTGCTTGTACCGTTGGAGTGGGTGACTTTCACTTTTTGGCAACGTCCAGACAGATAGCTTGAGAACCACTTAATCGTAGAAGAATCAAAACCGTAATATTTAAGTTTCGCCAAGAGTAGAGGAATATCAACCGTATCGAATGCTCGTGAGTAATAAAGTAACACTTGATAAGTACTTATATTTGTTTTTGACAAACCTTTTTTTAGGCTTTGCGAGGTTATGTAATAATTTGCATTATTAATTTTATAAAATAAATAAATAAAAACATTTCCACAACCCTTAAATCTCGCTCGTGACGTCATCGTAGGTACGAAAAATTGGACACGCTAGGTTTTCATATAGTTTGAAGCGCTCTTTTCGTCTATCTCGATATAGGTCTGTGATTTTCCTCAATAATATCGCAATTGCGACAAACATCCCCGCCCAATCTGAACAAGCCCTTAAAGTAAATGTTGAATGTCGTCGTTCCATCAGACGGGCGACGAGACACGCGATTTGCATTTTATTAAAATCACAATTTTATTTTTGAGCTCACAGCCTTCAGTGGTGGGTCGCGAGATCGCTCTAGACAGCCTGTTATTAATCCTACCTTATAGCCTGCGATTTGAAGAACAATATGACACATCACAACAGTAGTTACATTTTATCATTAATAAAACATAAAATTAAAAAAGAAAACAAATTATCCAACGTTTATTCATTTTCTACGCTCATTAATATTTACTAGACTTAAGCGCGTGCTACGCACGTGTGCAATCCGTCGATAGCTGCTTATGTTTGACCTATGATGCCAGTAAAATCGGACTATGTAAAATTCTAGCTGTCAGTAAAAAAAGTCCTGATATAAAAAAAAAAGTTAGAGTGCATTTTTTTACTTTAAAAAAGTTTTTCTAACCTTTGACCTTGATAAGGTCAACTTAAAAAAAAATTATATTTTTTTGTGTTTTTGAAGCTATTTGTGAAGGCTGTAGGTGTTTACTCATGGCGCTGGAGGGAACATTAGAATGGATAACACGGGCCTTATATATATATATATATATATATATATATATATATATATATATATATATATATATATATATATAGATTATTAACACAATACACAATACCATCTACCTACAAACTAAGCAAACCTTTAAAATGGTACTAGAAAGTGGATCATAATACGTAAATTCTAGTTTTAGTCAATACGAGAAGAACTCCCAGTCCTTTAAACACGAATTCATCAATAATTTATGATTTGAATTTTTTTGCATTTTTCAATGCTATTTTTATACTTATAATAAATTTTAAAAAGAAAAAAATATTGGAAAAAATCATCTCGGCCACAAGTGAAATCTCAGATGGGAATCGAACTCACGATCTTTGGATACCCGGCCCACTGCGTAAATCACTGAGCTACCGAGTTTTGCCACTTGCGGACCACCGTTGAAATTCTCAACTTCAAAATCTCAATTCAAATTTATTAAAGTCTAAAAATAGCATTGAAAAACGCAAAAATTCAATAATGTTGCATCTTAATCGATCGTTAAACACCTAGAAAGATGTTTCTTTCGAATGCTAGGATATTCCTTGCATTGAATTCATCATTTCAGTGTACTGTAGCAATGGAACCCACCATGATATTATGTTTAGCAGTGCAATCCAGAATACCCAAGTTGTCCTCGGCGGCGTCGTCACAAATAAATCCTCGGAAAATTTGAACACAACAACAACAACAGCTAGTTCCATAAAAATCTGAATAGTTTTTCGATCGCACTTTTTGTTTTTCTTTTAGGGTTTTTAAAAACAAAAATATAATAAATAAATAATTTCATACAATCACTGAAGATGGATACTATACTATATGGATAACAGACTTTTTTTGTAAATACATACATCATCATCATTATCAGCCTGTGGACGTCCACTGCTGGACGTAGGCCTCTCCTAGCCTATTGTGGCGTTCATAGGAGGCTATTAGCCTACTGCTACCACGCTGGCCAGACGGGTTGGTAGAGGGTTTGTTTCAAGTTTTCCTTCTCTCGCACAGTTGTTTAATGCGTCGAGCTTCTTAGTCGACTCTTACGACATCCCAGGCAAGTAAGGGAGTGGTAACACTTGTATTTTTAGGCCGTCACCACACGGGACGAAAAAAAATATACATATTAAACACCCAGACCAAGACAATAAGACATGTTCATGCACACAAATATTTGTCTTGTCCGGGGATCGAACCCGGGACCTCTGGCACAGAAGGCGGATTAGTACCCCTGCGCCAAATAGATCTTCGAAATATTTCGTAATAAAACAATTTTTACGTATCTATTTGCACTATACACGTATTTACCCGTACCTGTATTTGGTAGTATATTTTTGGGTGTATTTTTAAGGTTGTTTGGTTTTCCGACATTTCGGCACCTTTCCGTTGCCGTGGTCACGAGTTGACTCAGTACAATTAAATCCGTAAAGTTGTTTCATTTAAATGATGAGTTTCAAAAGAGAGAAAAAATATTTCGTGTTTTTTGTATGCAAGAAAGAAACGTAAGCAATTTCCTCTTTAACGTAAACGACCTAACCAAAATCTTTTTATTTGTTTATTTGCAAAGTAAGGACACAATACAGTTTACAATCAAAAATAAACTTAAAGTAACAAAACATTCTAGGAGGTAGATTGCAAACCAAAACTTTGTGACCTGATCATGATCTTAAGGCACATAATCTAATTACAATTTTAATTTAATTTAGTCCAAAAATAAACTTACAACTATATTTTTTTTTTACTTAAATAAATAGCTTAATTCTGTTTTGACTGGAATAAGAGATCCATAATACACTGTTTAAATCTACCCCGGCTCCCATTCATGACATCCAGGATGTTTATGTTTCCTGCCAAGATCGTTATAGAGACGGCACATACGAATTAGAGGGTTATAGTACGAGGTATTATTTTTGAAATAAAACGACTTTTACGGATATCAAACGCGCTATATTTCCACGAACTAAGTTGTAATTGTCCGTATTTTTAGGTTTTTTAGGGGTTTTTTGATTTTCCCGACGTTTCGGCACCTTTACAGCTGCCGTGGTCACGGGATGACTAGTATGATAGTCAAGGTGCCGAAACGTCGGGAAAATCAAAAAACCCCTAAAAAACTTAAAAATACGGACTTTTTACCTAAAAATACTTTTTTCGGCGGGTAGTCGTGCAAAAAGATAGACGTGTTTTCAGTTGCTCTTAAAATTTTATTTTAAAAATTAATTATCTTAACATAGTAAATCTACTTAAATGTTAGCTTAAAACGCACTACCTACCAGCATAAGCATTTCCGGTCACATAATCCATTGCACTACACTTAAACGTTGCACTAACAAATAATGGAGTCCATGAAGAAGTCTATTGAAGAAATGTCTGCATTATTTAACACCAGGATGGCAGAATTCCAGGCGAATCTGCAAAATGCCACCTCATGTGAGTCGACCTCTGTCTCTACACTTGCAGCAGATTTCAACAATTTTCGCACATTCGTGGTTTCTGCACTCAACACTCTGCAAAATCAAGTGGAGCTCCTGACCAAAAACTCCGAGCAGCGTGAGTTGCGTAGCCGTCGTCGGATCCTTCTTGTTCATGGTGTAGCGGAGCAAAAAGATGAAATTACAGTCAATGAGTTTTTGAACGTAGCGGGTCAACATCTTAAGCAAACATCCTTGTCAAGGTATGACATCAGCCGTGCTCAACGTATTGGAAGAACTGGGAGCGAGAAACCAAGACCCATCCTGGTTAAGTTTGGGGACACTGTGCTGCGGGATAGAGTGTGGTTTGCCAAAACAAATCTAAAAGGAAGTGGCATAACCTTGTCAGAGTTCTTGACGAGCGAGCGACACGAGCTCTTCATGGAAGCGCGGAAACGCCTAGGAGTGTCTCGTTGTTGGACAAGGCATGGGCACATATATGGGTTGGGGCCTGATGACAAGCGGCATCAGATAAATTGTCTGTCTGATCTGGCGAAGGTCCCAATTACAGCGCCTTCAACGTCAACAGCTTCGGATTCGACGACTGCAAGACCGCAAGATAGGCCCAGAAGACGTGGGGCTGACAAGAAATAGGTCATTGTGCAGTCGGTATGTTTCATTCCTTGCTTGCTTGCAACCATTGTGTGCTGTAGCAGTTATGCTGGTGTACTGACACTGGATAACTTTATGTTGTTCCTTTTAATGTTTCTATCACTGCTGTATGTACCCTCTATTAGTTTTCTTCATGTTCAGTTTTTATTTTTGCACAACCTTCTATAAAAATAATAGTTCGTTTCGTTATGTATAGTTTTTGTTTGTCAATGTCAAGCAAAAGTAAATGTCAACGTCATGTCAATGTATGCGCAAATGTCAAATTATGACCATAGTTTTTTTTTCTCATTTCGTTCTACTGCTTACGGCTTTGGGCTTAGTTTTAAGTGTTCCATTTCACGCTTTTGTTTCATTGACTGCGTAAGGTTTTCGTTTATTGGGTTATTTGTGTTTTGTGATTTAATCAGTGAGTTAGTTGTGTGTTAAATATATACTATTAATTGTTAATTGCTGGTAGCTAACTGATGTGCGCATAGTTTTAATAATTTATTATTTGTATATTATATTATTTATTAGATAATGTTATTTGTAGGTATTGTATTTTATTATATTTATATATAGTTCAACATTTTTATATAAAATTTAATTTAGATTTTAAAATTTTATGCAGGACTCTGAAAGTGATCAAAGTAATGATTTTCTATCCCTTTCTTCCTCCTCTGATGGATTGAGCAGCGAGGATAGTTTCCGCAGTATCCCTTCTCTAAAAGAGAGTCTCCAATCTGTAACATCCGACACACCAAAGAATTTCAATGTTGTTCATATCAACGCTCAGAGCATTCCAGCTCATTACACAGACTTTCTTGCCACCTTTGACGATCTGAACAACATCCATGCCATTCTGATATCCGAATCTTTTCTTCATCCGTCGCTTCCTTCCACACTCTACTCACTACCTGGTTTTAATTTAATCAGAAATGATCGAACTAACACTTCCCACGGTGGAGTGGCTATTTACCTTCGCAGCCACATACCATATTCCATAATTAGTCGATCTGCTCAGCCCCCTCCTCCAGATACTGCGGAACACCTTTTCCTTGAGGTATTACTTTCACACACTAAAGTTCTCCTAGGAGTTTTCTACAGCCCATCTCTCAGGATTAATTACTTCTCCTCTTTCGAGAAAATCATCGAGGATTTCACTCCTTCTTACTGTCACACTATTATCATGGGCGAATTCAACACATGTCTCCTCAAAAATAATTTTCGTTCCAACACCTTAAAATCGGTCGTTGACTCTTGCAATTTAAACATTCTGCCTCTCAATGCGACTCACTTCTTTCCCAATTGCATTCCCTCTCTTCTCGATTTGATAATAGTTTCCTCCCTTAATAACGTTGCCAAACATGGCCAGTTTTCTGCAGATGCCTTCTCCTATCATGATCTGATATATCTCTCTTATAAAATCCGTCCACCTAAGGCTAAGCCTACCATTCTTCTGCGGCGTAATTTTGGTGGCATGAACTTGGATTGTCTCTGTGCTGATGCGCAAAAGGTAGATTGGAGTGTTATAGTAGACGCACCTTCTGTTGACCAGCAAGTTTCTATATTCAATGACCTTTTGATTCAACTGTACGACGTTCATGCACCTCTTCGGCGGGTAAAACTAAAGCATGTACCAGCACCATGGCTTACCGAGGACATCAAATCATTAATGGAAAGGAAGAACTACGCAAAGGCAAAATATAAGTCTAACTCTTCAGATACCAATCGTGACAAGTATAACCACATCAGGAATCGCTGCAATACAGTGTGTAGGGATGCACAGAGACGCCATATTCATAAATCTGTAGAAAACGGTGATCCCGTTAAAATCTGGAAATTTCTAAAAACGTTGGGTATTGGAAAGTCACGTGACATTAACATTCCTAATAATTTAAACATTGATCAATTAAATAATCATTTCTCCGTATCATCTTCTCTTGACAATAAAGTCAAAGAAAAAACTTTGCAGCATCTTAATTCTCTGCCAAAACCCGACTTCGCTCCTTTTATCTTTAGTAAATTTTCATGTTGTGATGTTGAAAGGAGTATTCGTGCTATTGACTCCGCAGCAGTGGGTTGTGACAGCATCAGCCGTAATATGATCATTCCCTTATTAGATATCCTAATTCCCGTAATCACATCGATCCTGAACAGATCCATCTCCTCTGGGAACTTTCCATCCTTATGGAAAGAAGCTGAGATTATCCCTCTTCCTAAAAAGTCTAATCCTTCCGCTACATCTGACTTCCGACCTATTTCTATTCTTCCTTTCCTTTCAAAAGTACTTGAGCGTCTTATCCATAGTCAGTTAAGTGATTTTCTCAATAAGAATCACCTACTAAACCCATTCCAATCCGGATTCCGTCCTGGTCATAGTACGGCTACTGCGCTTGTCAAGATCACTGATGACATTCGCGCTGGCATGGAAAACCAGAAGCTCACGCTGCTGACATTGCTAGACTTTAGTAATGCATTTAACAATGTTGACTTTAACATCTTGCTTGGCATGTTGAGCTCCCTAAACATATCTCCAACAGTAATTGACTGGTTTCGTAGTTATCTACATGGGCGTCGGCAACGAGTACACATAGGCGACTCTTACTCGTCGTGGTGTTCTATTTCTGCCGGCGTGCCCCAAGGCGGCGTGCTTTCTCCTTTATTATTTTCAATTTTTATTAATACCATATCCCGTGATCTTTCTTCTTCCTACCATTTGTATGCAGACGATCTACAAATCTACTATCAGGAACGCTCTGAGAACCTGAGTGATGCCATTCAAATTATGAACGAAGATTTGATCCGTATTTTAAATTGGAGTAGAATGTACGGACTCAAAATTAACCCTGACAAGACACAGAGTATAATTATAGGAAGTCCTTATTTTATATCAAAAGTCGACTTCAAACAGTTGCCCTCAATCGTTTTTGACGGAACTCCTGTTCCTTTCGCTGAAAAAGTGAGAAATCTGGGAATTTTATTCGACAGAACGCTGTCGTGGGCTCCTCAGGTGGCTGAGATTAGTAGGCGTACGTTCGCTGCGGCGGGGTCTCTCCGACGCTTACGTAATTTTCTTCCAACAGCTACCAAAATTACCCTTGCACAATCTCTACTGCTGCCTATTCTTGATTATGCAGATACATGCTATCCTGACCTTTCTTCTGATCTACTCAATAAACTCGAGCTCTCCAAAATTTTTCAATACGGTTCATATTTGGTTTACGCAAATATGACCATGTCTCCCAATACCGCCAACTACTAAAGTGGCTTCCCATACGACGTCGCAGAGATATGCACATCCTTTCCCTTCTTCTTTCCTTTTCCGTGCTGTTCAATCCAAAAACTCCTTCTTATCTAAAAGAGCACTTTAAATTCCTCTCTTCCACTCATGATCTCCCCCTTCGCTCCTCTGATAATCTCCGTCTTTACACCCCTCCTCGCTCGACCAAATTCTATAGCCAATCCTTCACGTGCCAAGCTATTTCTTTATGGAACTCCTTGCCTGACACAATTAGACGTGCACAGACCCTCAACTCCTTCAAGTCCCAGGTCAAGGAGTTCTTCCTATCCCACTAGTCCTTCTTTTCCCTACAGAACTCCCGTTTTATTTGTGTATTTTCAGTCTCTTAACTGCATTAACTTTGTTTTTATTGTATATGTAGTATATGTATTTTATTGTATAACTATTTATATATTAGATGATATGTTATTTTCTTTTAATTTGTTTGTTGCGCACCAACTACCCTCATCCCTTCTACCAGTTTATGCGTCATATGGGTTGCCTGGAAGAAATCGCTGCTAAGCGATAAGGCCGCCCTTTGTACAACAAATCTTCTTTATTGTTTTTTCTTTCATACATGTATTTTCTGTCTGTGTGTGTGCAAATAAAGTGTTATAAATAAATAAAAATAAATAAATAAAATGAACAGTGCGCGCCAAAACATAAGATGTACGTATGAGGTATAATTTTTTTAATAATAATCAACACATGTCATGCCTCTACTATATTTTCATATTACAATCCGAAGCTTTTCTCTTTTTATTTTCAACAAGGAGCCACTTGCGGTTCCACTCGCGTGGTTCCCGTTCCCGTGGGAATTTCGGGATAAAAAATATCCTACGTTCATAACCAGGCTATCTACTATCTGTGTACCAAATTTCATTCAAATCCGTTCAGTTGTTTTGGAGCCTATTCAACGCAAACAAACAAACAATAAAATTTTTCCTCTTTATAATATTAGTATAGATAGATAGAACAGCCTAATCTTATTAGTCAGATTGTATTCAATTGAGATCACGCTGACCTATCTATTAAAGCCGGCTTATTGGCAATGCCAGAATCCGTATACCATATTCGGATTTAGTTCGTCGGACATTATTAATTATTCGACTTCTAACTATCACATTGCATATCCAAGATGGATATTTGAATATAATCAATTTGAATCTTGAACTCTGTGGTCTAGTGGTAACAACCACCGGTATCAGACCCAGGGGTCCCGGTTTCGATTCCCAGCATCCCCAGCCAGTACATATTGTATTCGGTTTGGTTGGTAGTAGGACTTGTTGTAAGTTCTTCTGGCTAGCTACCACCATCTTATCTAAGCCTGACGCTATAACAACAATGTTTTCAGCATTGTTGTGTTCCGGCAGTTACAGATAAGATAGCCAGTTCCTTAAGTGATGAGGATTCCGGGAGAGGCTCGCTTCCATCTTCGGCCTTATCAATACTGAACATCAGGTATGATGAAGGAAAAGAGTCTCCTCGTTCTTCATAAAAAAATAATAAAAAAAAAGTATTATTAATCCTTTCCATTATTAAATTAAGATAATAGTTGAGTTAGGAATAACACCAATATAAAAAACAACGACATTAATACCGTGAGTATTAGCTTTGAGAATATCTGAATCAAGGTATCACAGAGCTACAGTCACGTGACAGACCGAGACAGGTGACAGATACAGGAGCTAATTGTCTAATTTTAAAATCTATCGTAATCGCTTTCAATTCGTAGTTTGAAAGATATTTACATATTTCAGGCTGTCAATTTTTGATAGGGGTTGTGATCGGGACGCGTTTTGAAAGGTATTAAATAAACGAAATTGAACTGTCTAAGCAAAATGACACACGAAAATATATTTCAAATGTCACATGAAGTGTCATTTAAAACATCATTCGTTCCCAAAGGGATTGCGACAATAAGATACACAATTCCATAGATCACTATCATAATCACACCTTTGAAAGGGATTGTGATGACAGATAGAGTTTGTAACGATGCCATTTCGTTCTATTAAATCGAATCCATCTTCAACCCCTGATTATTCTATTAAAAACAATAATTTATATAAGTATACACGATCTAACACTCCATATCATTCGGAGTTTTCTTGGAAATTAGTTGTTCCTTTGGAACTACGTGATTCCATTATTGCCGAAAACCATTCTACACCTACAACGGCTCATTTCGGTGCTTTTAAAACGTATCACCGCATCAAAAATAGCTACTTTTGGCCTGGCATGTATAAAGACATCGCAACATATATATCCAAATGTGAAACTTGTCTTGCCTACAAACATCAAAATCAACATACAATTGGTTTGATGGGTAAACCAAAACATTGTTCACGTCCTTTTCAATGTTTATCAATTGATTTAATTGGACCATTACCATTATCTCGCAAACTTAACAGATTTATCCTAGTAGCAACTTGTTGTTTTTCTAAATATTGTCTATTGTATCCTGTTAAACGTGCTACATCTTCAGTCATAAAGCATATTCTGGAAAATCTGGTTTTTATGACATATGGTATTCCTGAAACAATTATTTTGGACAATGGCCCACAAATGATAAGCAATGAACTCACAGACTTATTTAAATTCTACAATATACCTAAAGTACACTACACTCCACGCTATTGCCCACAGGTGAATACTGTAGAACGCTACAATAAAACCATAATTACGGCAATCGCTTCATTTGTTGATAACGATCATAGAACATGGGATATTCATCTTAATAAAATTCAGTTTGCAATTAATTCTGCTGTAAACGAAACAACTCAATTCACTCCATCGTATCTAGTTTTCGGTCGTGAACTTGTCACATGCGGTTCCATTTACAAAACCGACACAACAGAAGATTCCATTTTAGCTCCGAAAGATAAATATTCTGAGAACATTGGTTTACTTAGCCCAATATTTTCAGAGGTTCAAGTTCGTCTTTATAAATGTCACCAAACTAATGCTCATTATTATAATAAGCAACACCAGCAATTAGAATTTAACGAAGGTGATATTATCTGGAAACGAAATTACCCTATTAGTTCAGCTGATAAATATTTTTCGGCAAAATTAGCACCCAAATTTATTAAATGTAAGATTTCAAACAAAGTTTCACCGCTTATTTACGATTTATCGGACATGTCCAATAAACCATTAGGTCGTTGGCATGTCAAAGACATAAAACCATTTCCGAAATTAAGGTAATTTATTTATCTCCTTACACATTAGTTTAGCATATTTTCTTTATTTTACTTATTAATTTATTTATTATTACATATTTTCATTATTATTACATACCTACTTTAAGCGTGATGCATGTCACATAATCTTATGATTTGTATAATTGTTCTGTTTTTATATACACCTCCATCCTTTTGGCTAACCATCAACTAATTTATTAATGCATAATTCTGTACATATAAGATGATTACATTCTATTTTTAACTTAATTTGTCGTATTTATGACTATCGTAATAAGTTGCATACTTACCAACTTACTTATTATCTTATAGTATTACCTTATTATTCTAGGTACTTACTTTTATTCTCTAACGAGATTTAACATTATTTTCCTGACCATTTATTATGGTTAGTAAACTTGTAAATTTTAAGACACTATACATAAACACTTGTACATGACATTCATCACACACATATACACTGAACATGATCACCAAAAGCCAGCGGGTGGTGACTGGCATATTTAAATAAGCCTGCACTATCTGGGTTGGTTTCATGAGAAATATCTTCTTTTATATAAGATTTCTCTACTTGTCTGTTGCCTTAATTCAAAATTTGTTGAATTAAGACTTTGATAGATATGACGGATGTTAGTATTTATATGGAACCGGAACCAACCTAGTGTAAATTTCTCACTGTAAAAACCATTCACATACTCAAAATTCTATCATGCACATCCATTAAATAAGTTAATATTTTATTATTGTATTTTTTATAAAAGAGACTTGTTTGTTACTACCTATTTATTTTCCAAATTAAGTTAAGTGCAGAAACGACATCGTTTACATTGCCATATTGTTTCTTTTACAAAAAAATCCTTAAAGATTTTTTTGCGCCGGCCGCCCCGGTATTGTAACGATGCCATTTCGTTCTAGCCTTATGGATGGATGAAACCTCTATAATGGCTAGAAACTCCGTAGTCTCACTCTATGGTAATCAAATTGTATTTTTATCTGTTCTGTCTAAATTCAAATTTTCTCCGTTCCACGTTTCCTTTTCGGCTCATTTTGACGTAATCTTCCAGAAACCAGCTACCTAAACGGTACTGTTTTAAAATTGGTGTAAATAATTATTTTTCTCTAAATACTTCAGGAACCCGATGCACGGGTTCCTTATTTCCATAAATAAAAAGTCAAGTCTCCTGGAACGATTCTTTTATTTTCGTTTCTTTATTTATTAAACGAGTGCGGCGGTTCCGACGTTCCGGCGACTCTAGTGCTGCCGGACTAGGAGCCCCGTCACAAGTTGTAGACAGAGAGTCTACAAATGCCATTCAATATTGTTAAGTGACAAGGTTGCTTAGTGTTTGAAGCGCTCGTAGCTGCGCTTGACAGACTGATCGTAATCGATCACGTTTGTTAAGCAACGTTCGGTCCGGTCAGGTGACGGATGGGTGACCGTAAAGTGGCATTACAACTGAGCAATTCCGTGCTTCGGAGGGTACGTAAAACCGTAGGTCCCGGCTATTGTTACCTTTTAGGCGGCTTGATAAACTCTGACACCAGAGGGGGCCACTAATCCTCATACGATAAGAAGAAGAAGAAGTGTTTCTATGTCACGCTTTTGCTTTGTTTTCAAGTGCGTTAACGCGATAAGGTTGTAAATTGTATACATGTCATTGCGCGTGACTGTACATAATACCATGATAATACCTGTGCAGCAAGCAAGATAACTTTTTTCCTGAACGAAGAACATTTGGTCTCACCACAGACCTATATCGAGATAGACGAAAAGACCGCTTCAAACTGTATGAGAATCTAGCGTGTCGAATTTTTGGTATGTACCATGACGTCAAGAGCGAGATTTAGTGATGTGGAAATGTTTTTGACGAGCTCTTGCAAGAAAGCACTACACAATTAACAATTTTTGTTTCTGAGTGACGCGTGTTGAATGTTTATGGTAATGGTCTACGTCATAAACCTTTGACGGTGGATCAAACTTTTTACACGCAAGGTAGGTACACTTTTACCGTCTATCTCGATATAGATCTGTGGATTACATTTCCTTCGCGTCCTTACAGCTGCACGAAGAAAGACTTAAAGGCAACTACTTGCAATTCGCGTAGTCAAATTTTCTCCTGTCATCCTTTAGGTCAGCAAACCAACTAGATCGCGCTTATATCGGGAATCAATCGATGAGTGCAGCTGAATTGCACTAATTCCACAATCTTCCTTTCTTCATCGGACAACCAGACGTTTAAATATGCGCCAACGTTTTATGGTTGATAAACGTTTTGCGTCAAATTTTATCAACCGTACAGCCAGAGATTGCAATACTTCACCTGAGTCTGTTTCCTGATATTTACAATTTGGGGGCTTCAACTCGCATGTGAATAGGCATCTTCTAGGCAAGCGCGTTTCATCCTAGGTCGAATCATCGCTGTCAAGCGGTCAAGCGCTACCTGTACATTATATAAAAATAGAAAGTAGGAATAAATATTGGACGTAAAAGTATAATTTATGAGTTTAATTGAATCGAGATATTTGACTTTCAATTTTTATTTTAATAAATCTTTCAATGGTCTAAGGATATATTGTTTGAGACGAGTCTACAAACGAAGTATTCGGATTGTCCAGCCATCACATAAAGTCTGATGGCACAGAACCATCTGCGTCCTTTACGAGAACATTTTAGTTTACGACGTCCAGTGCACTTGGATTCTAAGATTTGTCCAAGTCTTAAGGTTATTTTAGGAAACTGTTCAAATCAAAATGTTTTCGAGATAAAAAGTAATCTTGATTTTTAACTGGCTACAGAATAGTAGTAGGAGGTCATTATTACTACCTTTAAAGAATCGTCGTCGTCGCTTCAGCCACATAACACCCACTGCTGGGTATAGGCCTCCCCCAAAGGGAGTGTTTGCCATAATCGTACGCTTGGCAGGTGGGTTGGCGATCGCAGTATGGCCAAGTTTGTAGGAGACGCTGCTGCCCATCTCCTGAAGGCTGGGTCCCTTAGTCGCCTTTTACGACACCCACGGGATGAGAGGGGTGCTATTCTAAGCCGACACTACACAGCTCCTTTAAAGAATACTTACTTTAAATTCTTATCAGCTTGAACATGTACTAAATTAGACAATAAAAAAATACTATATCCCGATGTTCCCACAACAATGTAAACTATCAAACTCGGCCACTAGTAATGAAACAAATAATTTTATTTCTTAACGTATCCAGTCAAAAAACCTTATCTTTCATTACACAACATAGAAGTCCATTACTCAACCTCAGGCTTCCTTTTAAACAGACGTTGTCCACAGCCAAAACAAATGATGAATCATTGCCAAAACTCCAGACACCCAGACTCACCTAATTTGTGGACAGATCCTGCCTTTCAACATAGACTTTGTTCAATAAATATTACGCGAAAACGTGAATAAGTTTCGTGGGTTTAAATTTTTTATAATAATAATAACTATTTATTATCTTTCTGTGATGGGACGTTTGAGAGTGAAAAGTGTTTTTAATGTTACGTTGATCGCAGACGCATATTACAAATCTATACCATACTACATCGCATACTGAAGCATGGTTCACGACATTTGTGGCTATTCTGAGTACTAAGCTACTTAACATTGGGTGATTTTGTCCAATATAAATAGTTATTAGAATAAGTTGAATTTCTTAAAATTGTAAATACTGTCAAATCTCTAATGTACTGGCTACACGCAACGTCTTACCTTAAAGCATTCCTGCAGAAACCAGTTTGCGCAGGCAAGCCGGAGGATGTGACCGGTAAAACGGTATCATGTGCTGTCCTGATAGCGCGCCCTGAGTAATAATTAAAATGCTAAAGATTTGGACTGCGCAAACTTGGACTGCATGGAATTGCCTGCACGTGTGGCGCTTCAGTCCGTCAAAATTGTTTCCGATGACATACGTAGTAAATGTATAAAAATGATCGAGTTAAAAGGTTATTTGAAGGAGGTTTACCTTAATTCATAGAGCTCTCTTTCTCAAAAGACTGAGAACAGTTTACCGTCTTTTGCTCCGTCATGACTGCGCATTCCCGGACTGCGCAGTCATGAAGGAGTGTGTGGCCGGTATATAAGAAATAACACTCCCAAGTTCGTTATGTCCGTACAAACTGCTTACTTATAGAAATAAAACAACAAACTGCTTACGTATAGAAATAAAACAACTTTTACGAATATCAAACGCGCTATATTTCACGAACTAAGTTGTAATTGTCCGTATTTTTTTGGTTTTTAGGGGTTTTTTTATTTACCCGAAATCGTGAAATATAGCGCGTTTGATATCCGTAAAAATTGTTTTATTTCAATGAACAGTGCGCGCCAAAACTTAAGATGTACGTATGCTTACTTATACTTAGCTCAGAAAAGGCTATAAATAATAATAATCATAACTAATGTGTTTGTTTGTCCGTCCTTCGCGCCCTAACTAAGGAATCAATCAACTTGATTTTTGGCATAGCGTTAGTTGAAAGAACGGAGAGTAACATAGGATTTTTATCCCGATATTCCCACGGGAACGGGAACCACGGGGGTGAAACCGCGGGCGAAAGCTAGTAGTTAAGTGTATAAAACGTAAAGCAAAAATACTACAATCTAAAAAACATCCTACAATCATCCACAACGTTTACCAATCACTTAACCCATTTATTTCCTCTTTGGAACATTACAAAAGGAATTGGCATGGCGACAGCAATGTCGCGACACCAGTCACAAATACCGGGTCCGATAGGCCTTGTCACAAAGAATCGGCCTGATAGCCTGATATACAATATGGGTTACCCTATAGGCTGGTAACTCAGCCGATATTAACCGGTGGCACGCACCAAACGACTTTGGAACGACCTTTGTTTTAAAGCTTAAAACACACGGATTTGGGAGTACGGCGTGTTTTATTATACTGTAGCTTATACTAAGTAATATACTGAGTCTTGGGATATTTTCATCTGTTACCTCGACCCTTGAAAAGGCGACGGAAAATCTAGAAAGCCCAAAAAAAACAACGGGATGCACTCCAGAAGTGCCGGCAGAAGTGAAAACCGCTTAAACGAAACAGCAGGAGCAGGCTAAATTTTCGCCGAGCAGTAGAAAGAGAGGGTGATATTACTTCCTCTTCTACGCCGCGTCGGCGGTCTACTCTCCCTCCGTTTTACGAAATTTTGATCAGGTCACGTGTCCTGACGCGACTGTAACATTTTTTACCCATCCCAAAAATTTTAAACTCTGATGTGCACAACGTGTCGCTTTAGAAGTTTTCAATTCAAAAATCAAATCCATACTTGAAAGCTTAAGTTGTGAGTTACGAGATTTTAAGATGAACAGTCAACAGCAGTCAACAGTCAACAGTCAAAAGTCAGCAGCCAACAGAGACGGTAAAAAATTCTACTGCCCGACCGCAGTAGAATTTTTTACCGTCTCTGTGGTCTAGTGGTACAACTACCGGTATCAGACCCAGAGGTCCCGGGTTCGATTCCCA
This sequence comes from Chrysoteuchia culmella, assembly GCA_910589605.1. Lineage (NCBI taxonomy): Eukaryota > Metazoa > Arthropoda > Insecta > Lepidoptera > Crambidae > Chrysoteuchia > Chrysoteuchia culmella. The sequence continues at coordinate 22,505,009 of OU342649.1, forward strand.
GCGGGGGTACATATTGTATTCGGTTTGGTTGGTGGTAGGACTTGTTGTGAGTCCGCCTGGCTAGCTACCACCATCTTATCTAAGTCTGACGCCATAACAACAATGTTTTCAGCATTGTTGTGTTCCGGCAGTTAGAGATAAGATAGCCAGTTCCTCAGTGATTGAGGATTCCGGGAGAGGCTCGCTTCCATCTTCAGCCTTATCAGTACTTAACATCAGGTATGATGAAGACTAAGAGTATCCCCGTCGTTCAAAAAAATGCAAAAGAATTTCTGTTTCTCCAATCGACCCTGAACTTAGGACACAAGCCGTTGAGTAAGATATTGACTTTTGTTTGACATCCCATTTTAAATGCGAAAGTTTTTTACTCTTTAACGCAAAATCTTCAGGAGGTCTACCTTCTAAGCACGAAACCCTTAGTTTCGGCCTAAGTTACGGACGTTTCCTACTCCGTATCACCTACGCACTGTTTATTAGTTCGGAGACCCGAAACTAAGAATGAATGAGAATACGTTTTGACATTGTCCCTACTCCCAATGTGTTTGTGCCGTTTGTCCAAAACTAGTACATCCGAAATCAATAGAGAGTAGGCTTCATCAGTAGTTTCGGGAACATACGGACGGGGGCCCGTATCTTAGTTGACGGGCTTAGAGGGTAGGCCTCCTGAACCGATGTGCATGTTTGACACACTAATAGAAGATACCCTATGCAATTGTACAAAACTAAACATTTAGTAACTAACTGGATTAAAGATCGTAGTTATGAGGACATTGAAAACATGCTTAAAAGAACCATTATGATAATTTACTTGCTCATGTATTAACGCACACATAATCACACTCAGAGACAGACAGACACAACACACGCACACACACTCATACACACACACACACATACACTCACACACACGCAAACTCACGCTTACTAACTCATTTCTAGTTTTATTAGATTTATTAGTGTTTTAAGTTTTTGCTTGAAATCATTTGTATCAAATGGGAAGTTGCGAGACGTCCCAATACAGGGGCCCAATTCTGCTAATGCTTAGTCACAATGGTATTCCAGTGGTGTTTCAATGTTAGTGCTAATTTACACAGTTCCTGTTACAACAGTGTAAATAAACACTACAATTGAAACACCACTGAGAGACGATTACGACATAAAAATTGCAGAATTGACCCCCTGGTTTCAATAAAACTTAAAGGGAAGTCTCGGCGTAATTATTGTAAGTATTATTGTAAGTTTTTATTTTTTATTATTATATTTATAGCCTAGATTAAAACATAGGATACTTTTTATCCCGATAATCCCACGGGATGGAACGAGTGAAACCGCGGGCCGCCGCTAATATTGTATAAAAAGCGTCAACCGATGCATCGTTGCCGTTGTCAGTACTCCTAATATTATAATCCTAATCCAATCTAATATTATAAATGCATTGTGTTTGTTTGTCCTTTCACACCCTAACTAAGCAACCAGAAAGTAAGGAAAGGACGGACAGTATCATGGGCTACTTTTTATCCCGATATTCCCAAGGGAACGCGAACCACGCGGGTGAAATCGCGGTAAGTAACTCATATTTTGAATAACCTACTTGTTATTTGATATTAAGCTGTATCTAATACTAATTTCAAATAATTTAAAATCAAAAAGGATTTTACTCACATTTCAAACAGATATAACTAGCTTACTAGCTGATAACATAAAAAATATCGTACATCTTATGTTTTGGCGGGCACTGTTCATTGAAATAAAAACAACTTTTACGGATATCAAACGCGCTATATTTTAGGGGTCATCACGTGACCACGGCAGCTGTAAAGGTGCCGAAACGTCGGGAAAATCAATAAACCCCTAAAAAACCTAAAAATACGGACAATTACAACTTAGTTCGTGGAAATATAGCGCGTTTGATATCCGTAAAAGTTGTTTTATTTCAATAAAAAATATCCTCATTTTTTCCCTTTTCGCAGAAATTGTTGGCCGGCGATGAATCAGAAGCAAGTCAAAAGCGTCCCTGGAGAAATCAGCCCGATGAGTTGAGCATTCAATACTAAAACAATAGGCACGGAATCCGGGGGAAGTCATCACCTTTGAGAATATTAGGGAACGAGTTCGATGCGCAGCGGAAAAAATGCCTGAGAGACTATCTAATTGAGATGAGTGTTCAAACATAATGTTTTCAAGTATACATATTATGTGTGTATGTCATATTATATTATGTGCAGTAATGGCAATTTTAAGACATTGCATTTTTGAAGTGAAAACTTCTTTAGAGGCGTTGTGCACGTCAGTTTAAAAGTTTGGGTTGGGTAAAAAATGTTAAAGTCGCGTCAGGACACGTGACCTGATCGAAAATTCCTAAGACGGAGGGAGAGTAGTCCGCCGGCGCGGCGTAGGAGAGGAAGTAATATCCCCCTCTCTTTCTACCGCGTGGCCAAAATGTATGCCTGCTCCTGCTGTTTAGTTTAAGCGGCTTTCACTTCTGCCGGCACTCCGGAGTGCAACCCGTTGTTTTTATTATTATAATGATGGTAAGCGATGATGCGATATAGGATGAAACGCGCGTCCCTAGAAGATTCACTCGTGACTTAAAGGCCCCAATTTGTAACTATTAGGAGAAACAGACTCAAGCATTTACCCATATATATCTGTAAAAGACCGACTAAGTTTTATAATAATTTCTACTTACATATTTAATATGACTAGAACGTTTTCTCTTACCAATCAATTTAATAATGTCATTTTTTTTATAACTTTATAATTTTGCATTTTACAATGAGATTTTTATGTGATAAATATTAAACAAAAATTATACCAGAAAAAAACTTGTCTCATATCGCTCTGTCGGGATATTTCATGTTTTAGATCAAAAGGGATAATTACCCGTTCAGTATAATCGCTCTCTTATTTTTTTTTACAAATAAAATTATAAAATTTAGTTTTTACTTTTAGAAATAGTTGTGTTGTGATCTAACCATAATATATTCTGTCACATCTCGCGATAACAAAATAAAGCTAATTAACCATTCATAATGAACAAGTCAAACAGCAACCTCGCAAGACTCAAACAGCAAAATTTTAACTAGCAAGTAAAATGATTCGTTATGAGCGGCGCTCATAAAATAACCTAATTATATATCTAGGAAATTGTTACGCTGCATTCACACGTAGATCCGATTTGAGCAGGATCCAACAGAATCGGATGCTATGTTCAACACACGGCATCTGGATTTAAAATTCGCCTCTAACAGATCTTGAAAATCGGATCCGAACAATTGGATCTGTGTGAACGCATGTATTAAAGTGCTATTACCACTGAACCGGATCCGGTATTTTGTCGTACGCTCTCATCCGATTTCAGTCGCCAAATCAGATGACAAGTTTTTCCGGGTCCGATTTCTGTCGGATCTTAAAGTCGGATGCACATATGTACATTCACATGTAAAAGTAAATGTTGTTTTTCTCTTTACGAGGTTCTCACAAATTAAATAGGTAGTTATTGTACAAGATCTAGCTAGATACTGTCAGTTATTATTTGTTTTTCTTTATTCATTGCTCTCATAGGTAAACTGTTTCGTAATTGCGGAGGTTTTTAATAGGCTTTTAGTTTTTATTCATCCTACTAAATTGTATGGAGAACTGTCAACCTTCCTAAAATAGACTGAATAAATAAAATAAAATAAATAATAATAATAATAAATTTCATACAATCACACCATTATCTAGCCCACGTTAAGTTTCATGAAGAACTTGTGTTATGGATACTAGACAACTGATAAACATACTTATATACTTTTTTGTAAATACATCTATACTAATATTATAAAGTGGAAAGATTTGTATTTTTGTATGTAACGAATAAACTAAAAACTACTGGACCGATTTTGATGAAATTTGGTATAGAGAATCCTTAGACCCCATGTAGTAACATAGGCTATAAATGATCCCAAAATTCCCACGGGAACGGAAACCACGCGGGTGAAACCGCGCCCGGCCTCTAGTAGATAATATACATATTAAACACTCAGACCACGACAAATAGACATATTGATGCACACAAATATTTGTCTTGTCCGGGGATCGAACCCGGGACCTTTAGTACCCCTGCGCCAAACATGTCGTCTTAAACTATATTGTGACTAAAACCGAATCCGGCAAAATCGGATCCGACATGTCTCCGTGTGAACGCGCAGTTAGTCGTAGTTTTCTAATGAGCATTCAGTAGTTTCAATTCGAACTCATATTTACCGAGTGCATATTTGTGCAGCTGCACTGGCGCATTTGAAACAAACGGCTAGTTTACATATCGGGAACTAGATATCGCATTTACTGCTATCAAACATTGCCGATGTTCGAATTTGGTTCAATTTCGCACAATAGTGATAAGGTATATTGCCTATGTTGATTCTAAAGTAGGTCGAACACTTTGGTTACATCATAAATAACGATAGAAATAAAATAAATCTCACCCAAAAACATGTTCATGTAAAAAAGTTATCAGATCTCAAGTAGAGCCAAGCTTCTAACTTTACAAGCGCGCCCAAACTCTACAAGCTCTAACCTTACAAACTCTACATATTAGTCAAAATATATGTCTTGGCCGTTTCCCTACCTTTACATGTTTGAATAAATTATTAATCAATTAATGTTAGTAAAGTTTTCATTACTTTTGAAGTGAAAACTTTAGTGGCTGTAAAGAAGGGGAGAGGAAAATACGTGGTCAGTAGTTATTAAGTTCAGAGTAAAGGGTGTATTGATAACATATAATAAAAACAGGAAATAATAAGATAATCAAACATACCAACCAAGACGAAAAACAGAACGACAGACCTTCTGTCATGAACAGAAATAAGACCTTTCACATTGAAAAAGGGTATAAACTACAAAAAAGTATTTGCTCCGCAACCGGCGTTGTGCACATCAGACTTAATTTTTTCTGGGATGGGTAAAAAATTTTAAAGTCGCGTCAGGACACGTGACCTGATCGAAAATTCGTAAGACGGAGGGAGAGTAGACTGCCGCGCGCGCCGGCGCGGCGTAGGAGAGGGAGTAATATCCCCCTATCTTTCTACCGCGCGGCGAAAATGTATCTATGCCTGCTCCTGCTGTTTCGTTTAAGCGGTTTTCATTTCTGCCGGCACTCCCGGAGTGCAACCCGTTGTTTTTTTTTTGCTACAATTATTTCTTGTAGTTACGAAACTCGGTATTGATCCTGTCTTGTGTAAATTTTTTATTTATATATTTTTTTTATTACATATTTTTTATACGTGTATATTTTGCTTAACATTTAAATTATTTTATTGTTAATTTATGTTTATTGCAATTCAATGATCACCAATAATTATTCTTTATAATTATTGGTGATCATTATAGACTTTATGAATTGATTTCATTTCAAGTCTATAATTCATTTTATATAGAGCTATAAAGACATTATTATTTTGCGCACTCTTATGTTCCAGGGTGGGAACTGAAAATCAGCGCTTTACTTTCGGAGTAAAGGTATCACTATATTTTTTTATTTATTTCAATTTCGTTTGTGTCAATTTTAATTTCGTAATTTCGTTTGTGTATTGTTATGTCTGCATGCTGATGCAAATAAATTGATACTGATGCAAACAAAGAAATTTGAAGACCTATTTGGCGCAGGGGTACTAAACCCGCCCTCTACGCCAGAGGTCCCGGGTTCGATCCCCGGACAAGACAAATATTTGTGTGCATGAACATGTCTATTTGTCTTGGTCTGGGTGTTTAATATGTATAATAAGTATGTATTTACAAAAATAAAGTATATAAGTATGTTTATCCGTTATCTAGTATCCATAACACAAGTTCTTCATGAAATTTAAAGTGGGCTAGATAATTAATGTGACTTTATGTTTTTTTTTTTATTATTTATTTATTTATAGAGCAAATCATTATGAACAATAATAGCTAAGGAATGCGTTACCTCCTGAAGTATTCCCAGAACACACAATCTGACTCTTCAGAAATAGTGAATTGTTGGACAATGTTCCATCTTAGGCAATAGCTAGATAATTGGTGTAGATAAAAAAAAAATTATCTATCTATCTTGTATATTAAATGTATACATAGTACACACAACAACACAAAGATCCATTAAAATCAATTTACATAATTATACGAAATCTACGAAACCTAATAAAGCTGGTATTTACCGTTCCCGCCATATTTATGCAGCTGGGGCTGATTGCTTTGTAAACACCGACTAGTTTGCATATCGCTCTAACTAGGCGCCATTATCTTTTGGTTTGAAACGGTATAATAGGCAAATTGATGTCAATATAGTACTAGACTTAACTAATTCACTGCCAAGGGCTTAGTATAAAAATCTCGTCAGGCGACACACAATTATTTTTAACCGACTTCAAAAAAGGAGTAGGTAGGTAGGTAGGTATTCGACGGAATGTTTTGTTTTTTTTTTATGTATGTTACTCGATTACTCGAAGACGGCTGGACCGATTTGAGTAATTCTTTTTTTGTTCGAAAGGGTATACATCCCATGTGGTCCCATTGTCATCATGTCAGGATCTGATAATGGGATCCTGGAGAAATCCAGGGAACTCTTCAAATATTATAGCGATTTCGGTGTTTTGTATGGTAACTTATGCATATGCTTCCGAAAAGCACCATTTGGTGAAGTGGAACTGATGATGAAGACATCACAAATGGTCATCGGAACTATTAAATACTTAGCATTTCACGGAAGCCATACGATTACTTTAATATGGTTCCTAAGCAATTTATGCTCGACTCAATGCATGTGATGAAGTGGAGCTGGTGATGAAGTATTGGGAGAACTCCCCAATAAGTAACGTCCCTGCACCGGGAAAAGCGGCATTTTGTAAAAGGTGATGAGGAGTTGACATAAAGTTATTAGCGTTGGCACAGGACCTCTTCTACCTTTAAAAATTGTGAAATAAAAACTTTTTATAAAAAAAACAAAACCGACTTCAAAAAACTAAAAAGTAGAATGCCTTGGCTGGCACCGACTCCAAAAGGTTTATTTTTTGCTTTTTAGTTTTTTGAAGTCGGTTTTTTTTTTCAATAAAAAGTTTTTTTTCGAAAGTATATCCCTCCCCTTGCTTGACCACACTTGATTGCACCGCTGTATCCCCTACCAACCATTCAGGCTATGTTTTGACTGACACGAAGCATTGCTGAAAGAAAGTTACTAGTAGATTATTAGAATACAATACAAAATTATTAATTTAGTTTATTATCACTAACATTGTGTATCGGTAGGTATTTATAAATTCAAATTCAATATCATACAATGACTTAAAACGCCGAACATAGGTCTCACTATTGGACGCTGGGCGACCTTCTTATAAGACCGACAATAAGCGACCACGTTACACTGCCATAAGTCATCACTTACCTGTGTAGTGTCGGCTTAGAATAGCACTACCCCCTCTCATCCCGTGGGTGTCGTAAAAGGCGACTAAGGGACTCGGCCTTCAGGAGACGGGCAGCAGCGTCTCCTACAAACTTGGCCATACTGCGATCGCCAACCCGCCTGCCAAGCGTGGCGATTAGGGCAAACCCCCCCTCTTCTAGGTGAGGCCTATACCCAGCTGTGGGTGTTATGTGGCTGAGACGACGACGACGAAGTCATCACTGGCGACTTACACTGGTCACAGACTTTCGTCTTGAGACACTGAGGTAAGTTAACGACTTTACGAAGCTTTCCAAACGCTGGCCATCCGAGTTGTATTCGATGAGAGATCTCTTTCTCGAAGTTGTACTTGCCTAACTGGACCGTCTGTCCTAGATAAACGTAATAGTTAACAACTTCGAGTGTAGTGTTCCAACATAAACTGAAGTAGTTACAACATGACATGATTTTCGTCTTATCCCGTATTCATCCTGAGACCCACTATGAAAGGCACTGCGGAGATCTTCGAGCATTGTGTTTAGGTCCTCCAAGGTCTCAGTTATAAGGACTATATTATCGACATAACGAAGGTGCGTTAAGTACTGGCCATTAATGTTAATATCAAGTCTTTTCCAGTCCAATAGCTTAAAGATGTCCACCAACGCAGCAGTTTCGGAGCTATGACGTCTCCCTGTCTTACACCTCGCCGCAGTTGAATGGATTTGTTTGGATTGAACCGAAATGATGGAATGTTCATATGTACCTTAACACCTCGCTATACCGATAGACCACTTGGCACCTCTGGAGAGATTACAGCACCACCAAGGTCTCTATCGAATCAAAGGCTTTCTCATAGTCCACGAACGCCAAGTAAAGTTGACTGAGCTATTATAACTATAAACTCAAGATCTGCATAAAAAAATATAACTGTATGCCTTCATAAGTATAATTTAACAAAAAGCGGAACGTACCAAGACGGCGTGACGTGACACAAAAGGCTGCCATATCTAAACAAATTGTCTTTACCTATTAATATTTTCATACAACAGTAATTATGTAATACACAGTTTTGTGTATACGGTACTTAGAAAATGACAGATTTTCTTAGAAATTCCGAAAACTTACGAGTATGCAAATACTGGCCTACTACACAGTAGGCAAAACCAAAGTACTACCTCTATTTGAATAAGCAACGAGGATCTAATTGAAACAATCTAGTTTTAAAATAAGTCGTAGATTCTTTTTTTTTATGAATGACGGGGAGACGTATTGTAGTAAGTATTGATAAGGCTGAAGATGGAAGCGAGCCTCTCCCGGAATCCTCAACCACTGAGGAACTGCCTATCTTATCTCGAACTGCTGGAACACAACAATGCTGAAAACATTGTTGTTATGGCGTCAGGCTTAGATAAGATGGTGGTACCTAGCCAGGCGGGCTTACAACAAATCCTACCTCCAACTAAACCGAATACAATATGTACCCCCGCTGGGAATCGAACCCGAGACCCCTGGGTCTGATACCGGTGGTTGTACCACTAGACCACAGAGGCGGTTAAAAACAAGGATACGGTAGTTTAAGGATGAGCAGGCACGAACAGAAAACGTCACGGTAATTATAACTTTACGTCGGACATGCGGGCACTTGATTTACATATTTGCTCTATAAAGTGATTTTTTTTGGTATGAGATGAGACACATGGCCTATACACATACTATTAAAAAAAATACCAAATCCGTACCATGTAAAAATTACACGCAAGTTGCAACATTAGGTTGGTGAGCGGACACGTCACGGTAATTAGAGAACAGGGGTTCAAAAATAAATTTAACCATATCGTGGATTAACTGAGGCCTAAGTTTTTGTGTACAAAGCTAGATGAGAATGAGTACTAACTTAAAAAAAATTACTAATATAACTAGACAATATTTACCAATATACAAGCCCGGACACGTAAAAACTGGCTATTCGGAGAATGCCCGATGAACTTACTAACATACTTTTTTTGTAACTATCATACCCACCCAGACCAAGACAAATAAACATGTTCATGCACACAAATATATGTCTTGTCCGGGGATCGAATCCGGGACGTCTTGAATGGTGTGCAGGGATTTTCGAAGAGGCGCCAGCGATCCATACATTTTGTAGCATTGGCCTTTATCTGTCAAATCTTGATCATTTAGTTATTATAGTCCTGTCAAGATACAGATTGATCCCTCTTCTAATCAATTTTTAACGCGGTCCTTGACGTCTCTATAACGCGCATTACAATCAAACAGTTCTAGCATAAATTATGAGCAAATGCTCAATTAGCTGATTACCTGTTGACGGGTGGAATTGGATCTACGGATAATTACGGTGCCATCATTACGGTGGTAGTTTGTGTACTTTGATGCGGTTATTGTGGGCGAAATGTTTAGATGGAGCTTAGGAAAGTGACATCAATCAGTACAATATTTGAACGCGCTTTATTTATTCTATTTATTATTATAAAATTAACACATATACATACATAGATAGCATACATAGTATGTATATACACGTAAGGTGTAAAACTAAGTAATTACTTAACTCTGTACCGGTGTAAAATGTAGCCGAAATTCAGATATTAGAACATTGCATTCGTGGTGAATATACAAAGGATAGACTATTGTCTTGAAAATTTATTTATTAGAAAAAATACCACTCAAAAATCTATGAAGCTGGTTTAAATATTAAATAAATATCAGTCTCTTCTTTAATTAACAAAACTTTTGTGATTTGTCATGAAACTGCCACGAAAACCTACAAGAAACAAACATTAATAAAAAAACTAAAATTTATCATAATAACATATGATCCTTGAAATTAAAAAAATAATAACGCGACTGGAAGTTGATACTGATAACAAAAAAAACACTTTTCAGTTTCAAATCTATTTAAACTTACTTTATCATGTATTTCAAGACATCTAAAGGCCCAAACACCCAACTTCAATAATACTTCTCATCCTCTTAAAAGTTTATTACCCTTATCGCGAGGTCGTTGACCTCGTCTCCGTAAATATAACCTTGTGGAACAACAACATAACCTAAATACCGAATCGTGCCGTCCTCTATTTTCTGTGTAAGTCTAGATCGTAATCGATCTGGTTTTCAGCCTGATTTCTTTTAGATTTAGACTTATAAAGTAAAGGTTTAGCTTTTCAAGGTGAAGTACATAAGAGAAAAATGGTGACTATTTCAGTTTTTACAAGCTTAATTAGTCATTTGCTAGCAAGACACTGGTGTCCAGTGAACAATAAATTATCTATTTGTGTCATAACTTGGGTCTGAGAGGTTTAATACGTTACCAAGCCGTATTTGTCGAAACCTTACAAAACAGGCCTTTTCCACGGTCATATAACTTCTGAACAGCTTATCTGACCGATAAATTACAGTTGTAATACGATAAATATATCAAATCATCTGCCAGATAAGGTTTTCAAAACTTATCAGTCTCTGCCCATTATATCTGGTGCACACTCACCTTTTCATAACTTGAACCCCACGTGGAATTACACACATTACATGTAACACAAATGACACATAACATCACAAAATAAATAACACCAAACACGTCTTATGCTACATCGGAGCGCGGGCTGGCGCGGAGCGGGCACGCCTTGCTGCTCGGAACTGCCGTACGCAACTATCGGAGTGTGGCCTACAAATAAAATATTCGTTCGACATTTTCAAGGTCAGATTTGGGGTTGTGTGGTTTTAACATGGTTTGGTGTTAAGCATCCCTTGACACCTAATTTTCTTATGAAGTCTGTGTCTACTTTATATTATCATCTTGTAACTATAAAACTCAAGAGCGTTGCGGTAAAAATATTCGTTCGACATTTTCAACGTCAGATTTGGGGTTGTGTGGTTTTAACATGGTTTGGTGTTAAGCATCCCTTGACACCTAATTTTCTTATGAAGTCTGTGTCTATTTTATATTATCATCTTGTAACTATCAAACTCAAGAGCGTTGCGGTAAAAATATTCGTTCGACATTTTCAACGTCAGGTTTGTGGTTTCCATATGGTTTTAGGCTTGACAATTATTTTTCTCGTTGCTAAGCATCTGTGATTATTATACGTCTTACTTTTTTCGTCTGGTAAGTGTAGTAAGTGAAGTAAACAGCTGGTAACTATCTCGGGCCTTTCAAATAAAATATCCGTTCGACATTTTCAAGGTCAGGTTTGGGGTTGTGTGGTTTCGACGTGGTTAATTAACCACGTCAAAACCACACAACAATTTGTTAATCCTTTTACCCTAGATAGTATTATTAATAGTATTAATAAATTGTGTTAAGATATCAGATTGTAACTATCAAGAGCGATGCTGTGAAAATATCCGTTCGACATTTTCAGGTTTGGGGTTGTGTTGTTTTTTTTAAAACTCTTGACACCTAATCTTCTTCTTATAAAGCATCTTGTGATTATTATGTGTCTTATTTTTTTCATCGGGAGTAAGTCCAGTTAACAACTGGTAACTATCTCGGGCATTTCAAATAAAATATTGGGGGTTGTGAGGTTTTAACATAATACTGTATGGACTTACCTATTATTTTTTTCAGCAATTTTAATTCTACATCTCCCATGATAATTTTTAACATCATATCATTGCTCAACGTTAGTTCATTAAAAAAATTATTTAAAGTGCCATAAAATGTATGAAACTGTTTTTGTTTTCGCTATTACAAGGTTGCTTGCATGCAAAAAGTTGTTCGTAATTATGAGTTCTACAAAGTAATGGTTTTAAGATTTTGATAAGAGATTATACATTCAAACGAATTCAGCATGAAATTTGTTTGCCACGAGAACTATTGACATATTGCTACGATTTGCTGCGGCTGCTACGAGCTACGATATTCGTAGTCTAAGACGAATAGTTATGTAGTTGTGAGCATGCAAGATTTTCTACGATGAATATTAATAGAAGATAGACAGTTACTTATATAGATACAAGTTCTTCATGATACTTAACGTGGGCTAGATAATTGGTGTGATTGTATGGAAATATTTAATTATTACTAGCTGTGCCCCGGGGCTTCGCTCCCATGGAATTTCGGGATAAAAAAAAGATAGTATCCGATTCTCAGACCTACTCAACACGCTCACAAAATTTCATGAGAATCGGTCAAGCCGTTTCGGAGGAGTATTGGAACGAAAACTGTGACACGAGAATTTTATATATTAGAGATTAGATAGAGGTTTATAAAATAAATATTCTTTTCAGTTGTATGTTCCTTTAATAAGACTGGTTAAAAAAATATGATTATTTAGTTATGGAATATTATTTAGTTTAAAGATGTCTATGCTTTTAAACAGAGGAGAAATTTGTATGTCTGTAACGAATATTTAAAAAAAACTGAAATACTTGAATGAAATTTAACTTACAGATAGAACATAGGAACGTATTATTCCGATCTCAAAGCACTGTAAGGCTTGTGTTATTGGATACTAGGGTAACGGATATAAATACATATAATTATACATACAGTATTTATGTGTAGAAATATATATAAACGTCCATGACTCAGGTACAAATGATCGTATTCATCATATAAACAATTGCCCCTACCGGGATTCGAACCCGGGACCTCAGAGTAAACGACACGTTGAAACCGGTGTACGTACCACTCTACCACGGAGGTGAAAATTAAATAAATAAATAATTGCATACAAACACACCAATTATCTAGCCCACGTTAAGTTTCATGAAGAACTTGTGTTATAGATACTAGATAACGGATAAACATACCTATATACATTTTTTTTTGTAAATACATACATAATATACATATTAAATACCCAGACCAAGACAAATAGACATGTTCATGCACACAAATATTTGTCTTGTCCGGGGATCGAACCCGGGACCTTTGGCGCAGAAGGTGGGTTTAGAACCCCTGCGTCAAACAGGTCGTCAATTGAATGAAACATCTTCTTGAGTAGGTAAGTACTAAGTAAACAAAATAATTGAATATAAATAATTAATAAAAAGTTAATGTATATCGCATAGTAACGCTATAATCTAAAAAAAAACGCTTACCAAAAAAATTAGGTCGTCCTCCTGAAGGAGGTTCCATAAAAAATAATAGCGCTTTATTCGAGACTCTCCGCCGGCGAGGTCGTTCTAGCAAAGGTCAAGGTCAAGGTCGTCGTCTCCGTTCAGATCTTAATGCTTATTGTGACCTCTTAAATAAAGTTGCGTAGCGATTGCGACTTCGTCTAGGGATACTTTGGGCTAATAGGCTAGAACGGAGTTCTAGCAAATTTCGTTAACATTTTCTTCAGAGTAGACGAACACTAAATCCTATAGCTAATAATAATAATAAATCTTTATGTCTCATCAAAAACTCTTAGCTTATTTTACAAATGCGAAAGTGTGATTAGTTGTACTTCCTTCACGCTCTTTTTTTTTTTTTTTTTGAGGGGGACATGCGCCTTATGCATACCCTATCGCTGGTGGGCCATAGGGTTATGAGGGGCTCTCCTTTGGTAGGCATACCCACTAAAACCCCCCCGGTTTCCGGCCGCATATCGCCAGGATTGTATAAATGTGGGACCCTAACTAAACAAGCCATTGACTTGATTATTGGCATAGAATTTAGTTGAAAGGCCGGAGAGTAATTTTTGTCCCGATATTCCCACGGGAACGGGTACGGAAACAGCGGGTAGTCGCTTGTATAGATATGGATATAAGTTAGGATAATACGTTACATAGGATTCCCGTCTGAGAATTCACTTGTGGCCGAGTTAACTTTTCCAATATTATTCTATTTAAAATTTACCATAAGTATAAAAATAGCATTGAAAAATGCAAAAATTACAAAATCATAAATTATTGGCAGTTGCATCTTAATCGATCGTTAAACACCTGAAAAGATGTTTCTTTCGAATGCAAGGATATTCCTAGCATTGATGTGACAACGCTGGCCTACAGCGTATTAAAAATATAAAACTATTGGAGAATTTCGACGGTGGTTCGCAAGTCTCGGTAGCTCAGCGGTTAGGGCATTGGACCGGATTTCCAAAGGTCGCGGGTTCGATTCCCGTCTGAGAGTTCACTTGTGGCCGATTTAATTTTTTCCAATATAATTATATTTAAAATTTACCATAAGTATAATACGTTACATATTTTATATATTACATAACGTAACTTATTTTACAATGAGTGGTAGAAAACCCAGATTTTAACACGCTAAGCCTTGGGGGCCTACCGCATCTCTTAACGCAGTATTGTTTCAATCTTACCATGCTATTTCGTACTACGAATCTCTTAAAGTAAGCTTGTTTTTTGACGGAGGCTTTGTGACGTCTTTGGTCAGTCATCGCCTCAAAAGTGTAAAGTGTGTCAAAATGTGACAACTTTACTAAAAACAAAACGCAAACAGAACGTTCTTGACATTATGATTTCTAATAGATGATGGCAAAGAATACTTTTACTAATCCCCAGTTGTGGCAACTTTCATCCAGTGGAATAGGAAGAAACCATGCGTTTCATTTTCAGGCGGTTTTTGATCATAATCAAATAGTCGCATCAATAACATTTAACTTTTTTTAAAACACGCTTTAAGAGAAGTAATACTACTGGCCACTTTAAACAACTAAACACATTTTACGTTAAATATATTTAAAAAAGTGATTGCATTTAAGTCATTTGTTTGAAGCGAAAAGTGACAGAACTATTACCCAATATATTTAGGGCTTGAAGTTATTTGCAGTTGGTGATGGTTAAAAAATAAATGAAGACATGTCTCTCATAATTCCGTGAATATAAAAAATAGCCGAAAATTTTAACTTTTAGGTATTTCTGACAATGCTACAAGCATTTCACAGAAAACCTGTTCGTGATTAAAAAAATATTTATTAATCAAATGAGTGCGCTGCGGCGAGCGACCCACTCGTGACTCACTCGGGCACTTCATAACAAATAATTTAAAAAAACAAACGTAAATAATACTGAATACAACATTTTTTCCTGATTTTAACGCGGAGCTGTTAATTTTACGCAGTTTTATGAAAAAAAAAATTAAGTTTATTTTATGCTTTACGTGTATTTTCCTGAAACGTCCGTCGTCGGGAATGTAATAAAAACATAAAACGCGTAATATCTAAATTAACATTTTAAAGAGGAAAGATTTGATTGTTTGTTTGCATTGAATAGGCTCCGAAACTACTGAACGGATTTGGATGAAATTTGGTACAAAGATTGTAGATAGCCTGGTTATGAACATAGGATACTTTTTATCCCGATATTCCCACGGGAACGGGAACCACGCGGGTGAAACCGCGAGCGGTAGCTAGTACAATAAATTGCGCGTTAGAAATCCGAACTTTATTTGATTTTGATTCAAACCAACGCCAATATAACTATTACATACTATTTTATAATGAAAAGCTCCGCTTTTCTTCGTAATAAATTTAAAAAAACTTTCAATGTAGGGCTGTCACTATTAATAACGTATATTTTTTACTTTGTAGGTAAAATCAAAGTAATTCTTTACTAACACGTTGTCTACCCTACAAACGACAAAAGACCTTTGAATTTACTCAAAGGTCCTTAACCACAGTATTATCTAGACAGACTTACATAATCCTCACCAAAATGGAAACATAAAGCTTGGGTAGTAAAGTCGGGATTCATTACACCCCTGTTACACCCATTTGACATAGCCGGTTTAATTGCGCTGTAAAGACGGTATCAGTGAGGGTGATTACGAAAATTAAGCAACCATAGTTGTGGTCGGGTATAAGATGGGTGGGCAAAAAACTTGGGTGGTAAATTCGGGATTAATAACACTGTGATGAATGATTATTTTTTGGGTTCCGTAGCCTAATGGCAAAAAACGGAACCCTTATAGATTCGTCATGTCTGTCCGTCTGTCCGTCAGTTGGTCCTTTTTTTGGTCTGGCAACCCCAGCCGGTTAACTTGTCAAATAGTATCAGCTGTATAGAAATTATTTAAATTATCGTAAAACCAATGCTTTAGTATAGTGTTTTGTTTTTAAAGTGTTAATAGGATCCTTTAGCATATGTACAAGTGTTATCCAAGAAATCTTTGTAGCAGTATTTGAAATATATTGACTACAAAATTGTAACGACCAAACGTCATCCTGACGTGAAATCAAGCCTCAGGAAAAGCCGATATTTAAAAGGAGGAATGCTAATAAACTGCACATAAACCGGGGAAGTAACTTTGTTCTATAACTTAGTTGATAAGTATTTTACGCAGCGTACCTAGTTTAAAACACTGAAGTGACTTAGTAGATTTGGTGATAAATTGGCTTCTCATTTCTGTACACTAATTATCACTTCTTACTTGTACAGAGTTCACTTCCAGTGAACAACGTCACAATCCATTACGATTTGACATTGTTAACAACCTCTCTTTACTTGACAAATAGTGGAAGTAAAGCTGACGGTGACTACTATTGTCACAGACATTCACCATACTGCTACTCTTACCAAACACTACTTTCATCAATACTGACCCATCCAAATCACTCCATTCGAAGATTGTGCAGCCAATTTTTTCAGCAAAAAATCTGAGTTAATAAACAAGTTATGTTTTAGTGCTTATGCATAGTATTTAATTTATTGTCTTAATCAATAATATTTATGTGTTTTTTTATTATTTATTTGATAGGTGTAGTTAGGTACACATTCATTCATTAGAGTGGAGTAAATTAAAATTAAACAGAGTATTCATTGCATAAAGGTTTGGCCTCTCTTTACTTTGTTAAATTTGTCGGTAAAACCTTTAAGTCACTTACATTCAATTTTACCATAATAATACCTTATAATTGATTATATAAAGCAGTATCTCAACATATGCTTACACAACTTGAGTAAAGTTGATGGTGATACTTATTGATTGATTTATAAACAATACCTAAAATACAAACTCATTTTCTTACAAAATTATTTCTGCAATCTCAGAAATTCTTTAGTTTATTTATTTATTTCAATAACAAACCTGTAATACTAATTTTGAGTTAATAGATAGTAATCTCATTTTTTGTATTATTTTAGCATTGAATTCCAAATCGTACCTTCATAAACAATTATGATGACCCGGAGAACATCTGCAAAGGATATCGAGCTTAAGCTTAAGAATGCCCTGGAAGATCTGAAGGCAGCAAAGGAACTAAATGACACTTTACTGCAGGAAAGAGAGGACAGCGAGAATGAAATCCTCAAGACGATTACTCGGAACTCTGAACTTAAGAGTGAACTCGCTGAGATTCATCATAAATACTCTGAAGTTGTAGACAAGTGTAACCGAATGGAAGACTTCATTCAGTCATTTAGAGATTGTTCTGACACTCATGAACAGGCATTGAGACGCATTACTGACCTTGAAATTAGATTGTCTCTTTCTCAAAAGAAAGCACTTGATTTAGAGAAAGAAAATAAAAGTTTTATAAAAGAAAAGCACTCTCAAAGCCTGTTCAATGAGTTATCTCAATGTAATTTTGCAACAGGTGACGATTCACCTTTAGAATGTGTCAAGTATGTTAATAGACCATGTTCATACAATAACAATAATTGTCAATTCAGTAGCGGGAAGAAATTAAAAAAATACATTAAGATTAATAGATATATTAAGAAAACACAAAAATTGGTTAAAAGACAAAATTATTATAATCAATATAATGACTTAAGGAAAGAACGTAGGCAATTGTTAGAAAAATTAAATGTGATTAAAACAGAATCATGTAATAACAATAAAAATAGTGAATTGTTAGATATTCAATTAGGTAACAAAATTGACAATTTGGAGCTTTCACTGAGGGAAATGTATACTAACTTGAGTGAGCTCTCTCGCAAGCAGCTAAATTATCAAAAAATGGCTGCAAATGACATGATAGACTTTTGTAATTTTAATACAGATCGGTTTGAGTCACTAGGTAAGAAACGCAGCTGTAGTTGTATGATTGCCAACACTTGTTTAGGTCAAAATGAGTCGTCAGGCCAAATTGATCAGGTGGGTGATTTACTAACCAACTCTGTTTCTGATAGTTTATTACAAAACGATAAAAGTATGTCCCCTGCTAAAACTTGTGATACTAATACAATTATGTTTTGTGACGACATTGGGAAGAACTTAGGCCATTTAATCCAGAAAAATTCTAAGGAAAATATTGTTAACTATTGTATGCCTGGCTCAAGTATAAATGATATAATGAAAACAATTATTAAGAAATCTTATAGTGACAACACAAATATCATAATTTTGATGGGGAATAGGGACAATGTCAATAAACAAAAGTTGATATCTTATGTTAACTCCCTATGCTCCTTAAATGTTAGGAAAGTTGTAATGTTTACATTTCCCTACAGTCAAAGTTTCACAGAGCTGGAAAATAAGTTAAGATACAACTTAAACTTAACATTAAGCACAGTAGCCTTTCATAACCCTGAAAAGCTACATATAATTGACATAAATCCTTTGTTAAATAATTTTAACTTGACAAAAGATAATTACTATCTGCCTCACTATTTTAAGAGACAAATAGCGCTCACGCTATCTTTTTATTTTAAACATTTAGCCAATAATCTGGCTATTAAAACCTCTGCTTTTATTGAGCAGTTAAATTCTGACATTTGTAATATAACTTTGGAATCTGTTCCAAGTAATTTGGTTCTATTGAATCCCAACACTGACTTGGTTAATTTAAATTACCATTAGAGACAACAGAGGTGTCCTCTAGCCCAGTGTTGACAAGAGGAAAGCCAAAATGTTTAAAAATTGTTCATCAAAATATACAAGGCTTTTCTGACAAAGACCTAGAAGTAAGTTTATTTTTAAACTGTGAAAATGTTGATGTGTTGTGTATCACTGAGCATTGGTTAAAATGTCACGAATTATTTTTAAATCTGGATAATTATAGAATTGTAAGTTCATTTAGTAGGCAATCTGCTATTAGAGGAGGGTCTCTTATAATTTTACATAATAATTTTCAGTACAAAGAGCGCAAAGATATAATATCCCTCTCAATTGAGCGAATAATTGAATTGTCTTGTGTGGAACTAGACCAAATTATTGTAATATGTGTTTATAGACCCCCACAGAGTAATTACCCAGAGTTTGAGTCCACTATGGAGGAAGTTTTAAGAATAACTAGTAAAAGTAGTAAAAAGGTTGTCATATGTGGGGATTTTAATGTTGACATTTTAGACTCAAAGTTGTCGAAGCTCGCAAGTAGATTATTAAATTTATTCACATCATTTAATTTATCTCATACCTTTAATGAGCCTACTCGAATAACACCCACATCTGCCACCTGTTTAGACAACATTTTTTCAAACTGTGTAGTCACTGAGAAATCTATAATAAATGTTATTAAATCGGACCATAGTGGACAACAAGCCTCTATAGAGCACCATCATGTCTGTCCTAAGCGGAAAATTGTATGCAGGCCAATAACTAAAAAGGGCATAGATGAATTCAGAAACTATGTGATTAATAAAATTAAGTCTTTACCAGTTCCTATTATGGAATCTAATTATCTTTATAATGATTTATTTCATGTGGTTGAACACGAATTTAGTAAAAAGTTTAAGCAAAAAGTGATCAATTGTAATTCGGATAAAGTAAAGTTTAGTGATTGGGCCACGCCGGGAATTTACATAAGTAGAAGAAAACTATATGACCTCTATGCGTCAAAGCATACTTCCTGTGACCCAATTTTTATTGGATATGTCAGGAAGTATTCTCAAATGTTTAGAAATGTTTGTGTAGCTGCTAAGGCGATGTTCTTTTCAAATAAAATCAAATTAGCGGATAATAAAATAAAGGCTACTTGGAATATTATTAATCAAACAACTGGTAAAACTAAAAATAATGTCAACCACTTCTGTCTTAAAGTAGGTGATAAATTAATTGAATCTGACGTTGAGGTTGCCCGTGTTTTTGAAGATTTCTTCTCTCGGGTACCCTTAGAAACTACCAGTAAATTAAATTCCTGTCCAAACGTTGCTGCTGCCCTCTTGGAGTCGTGTGTTGATAAGTGTAATAAAGTTTTCAATTTTAAGCATATTAATAGTGAAGACATTTTAAAAGCTTTTAAGTCTATAAATATTAAAAAGACTGAAGATCTATGGGGCATATCAACCAACATTATTAAATCAATTATTGATACAATAGCTCCATATTTAGCTTTCATTTTTAATCAATGCATAGATGAAGGTACTTTTCCCGATTTAATGAAATGTAGTAAGCTTATTCCTCTTTTTAAATCGGGTGACAAAAGTGACCCCACAAATTTTAGGCCGATATCTATACTACCGGCACTTAGTAAAATTTTTGAAAAAATTATATACTCGCAATTATTAGACTATTTAACAATAAATCAAATCCTTCATAACAATCAGTTCGGCTTTTCTAAAGGTAAAAATACTACTGATGCTGGCATTGCACTTCTTAAACATATTTTTGAGGCTTGGGAGGGCAAGCAAGACGTAATTGGTATATTCTGTGACCTGTCTAAAGCTTTCGATTGCGTTGATCACGTTACACTTTTAAAGAAGCTAGATCATTATGGTGTCTCTAAAAAATCGGTTAGCCTTTTGCAGTCATACTTGCATAATAGAAATCAAAAAGTAATTGTCAATAATACTGCTTCTACTGGAGCCCCCATTATTATGGGCGTGCCCCAAGGTTCAATATTGGGCCCTTTGCTGTTTTTAATTTATATTAACGATCTCCCTTACTACACGAGTAAATTATGTGAGACAGTACTATTTGCAGATGATACATCTTTAATTTTTAAAATTGATAGAGGAAACAATTGTTCTGACGAAGTAAATAGTGCTCTCTCTCAAGCCGCACACTGGTTCAACATTAATAATTTGTCTCTTAACCCTACTAAAACCAAGTTTGTTAAATTCTCATTACCTAATGTAGTGCAGGTCGATATGCTTATCAATTTGAATGGGGATGTAGTAGAGCTAGTTGAGAGTACAAAATTTCTTGGTATTACATTGGATTCAAAACTACAATGGGATCCACATATTGAAGCCTTGTCGAGTAGACTTAGTTCTGCGGCTTTCGCAATAAGGAAAATAAGGCTCTTAACTGATATTGAAACGGCAAGACTGGTTTACTTTAGTTATTTTCATAGTGTAATGTCCTATGGCGTGTTGTTGTGGGGCTCAGCAGCTAATATAGAAAATGTTTTTATACTTCAAAAAAGAGCTGTGCGCGCCATTTACAAACTCCGACGTAGAGATTCTCTTAAGGATTTGTTTAAAGAGATTAATATACTTACTTTGGCGGGACAATACATCTATGATAATTTAGTATATGTAAGGAAACATCATGATTTATTTATAAAGCATAGTGATGTTCATAATTTTAATACTAGAAACAAGAATAAGCTTGCCGTTCCAAAATTTCGGCTTGAAAAATGTAGACGCTCGTTTTTGGGGAAAGGCATAGCCTTTTTTAATAAAGTTCCACAACAAGTTATTGAGCTGCCTTTGCATAAATTTAAAATATATGTTAAAAAAACGCTCTTAAGCAAAGGTTATTACAAGGTAGATGACTATTTAAAAGACCAAAATGCATGGATGTGATACCAACATTAAACATACTATTGTAAATAGTGTAAGAGGAAAATATTCTAATATGAGTATGAGAAAATTTTCTTCTTTTATTAAATATATTTCAAGATTGTAGATTTGTGTTTGGCAACAACATGTTCCATTGTAAATGTTGTTGTTTCTGCTAAGGCTGATAAGTTTCTTGCGGCCGTTCTTCTTATCAGTTAAAAGATGTCCTGAATGGCTGGTAGGGAAAAAAAATGTTGGACTATTCGAAAGTACTTATCTATAAGTCTATTTGAATAAAAATCCTTGACTTTGACTTTGACTATGTCACAGACACTTTATTCCAAAACTATCAGGATTACACAGTTGAAACTTAGTAGGTAGATGTATTCTGTAAACCGCTTTACGGTTTTTACACAAAAATAAAAAATATATATATTAAGGGGGGCTCCCCATACATGGAACTGAAACAGTTTTTTTTTTCATCAAACCTATACGTGTGGATAGGTTTTTAAAAATTACATCGAGGTTTCTAAAACGATTTTTTCTCAAAGTCAACCGTTTGAAAGATATACACTATCAAAGTGGTAAAATGTGTGTGTCCCGCCTCTAACTTTTGGAATAAGATTGTTTTTTTTTTTTAAATATGCAGTAGATATTAATTTACTTTCTACCTAACTTTCAACAAAAATTTATTTAAACGAAATATAGTTGACAATTAGATATATATAAAGCTTTCCCAAAGTGAAAGTTTTTTTTTATTAAACCTATACGTGTTGGGTATCTATAGATATTGAGGTTCCTAAAACAATTTTTCTCAAAGTCAACCGTTTGAAAGATATACACTTCCAAAGCGGTAAAATGTATGTGAAACATACTCTAACTTTGAAATAAGAAAGTGAAAAATAAAAATTAAAAATTATACTGTAGATCCCAAGTATAACTTTCTCATCATACAAACACTATCAAAAACAAAGTTATTTTTGCAGACGAAAAATTATAGTGGCACTTTGGGTAGGTGTATTTAATATAATAATAATAATAATAGAAAGTTTCTTGCGGCCGTTCTTCTTATAAGTTAAATGATGTCCTGAATGGCTGGTAGGAAAAAAAATTGGACGATTCGAAAGCACTTATCTACAAGTCTATTTGAATAAAAATCTTTGACTTTGACTTTATTGCTCACGATACAAAAACAAAAACATACAGAGAAAATGACAAAAAAGAGGAACACACAATGGGCGTCCTTATTGCTACATAGCAATCTCATCCAGGCAACTTGGGCGCACCTCGCACTTGGGCGATTTTTTACTTAATTATGATGTTTTATAGAAAAACAGGTGGGTAACACAACAAAAAAAGGTACAACTTTGCAAGCTTCCTCGTATATTGCGTACCACGTTCAAAGTGGGAATGAAGGTCATGTGGTTCGAATTGCATTGAACCTTCCAGAACAAAAGATAGTCATCGACCGCCCACTCGCAACCTGGTGGAAGAATATCGAAAGAGACCTCAAGAAAAAGAAGGTAGATCAAACAAGCTGTAGACAGTCCAAGCTGGCGATGACTGCAGTCTCGCCGCGGTTGACCTGTAGACTGCTCAGCCTTAATCGTCCAGACCTCCAAATAGTTGTAGGCACACTTACAGGTCACCTAACTTTAAACCGACAACTATTCATCATGAATGCGACAGACAGCCCCCTATGTAGGGGATGCCTGGACGCAGAGGAAACAGCCGCCCACGTAATCCTGGAGTGCGTGGGTTTGGCCGCAAAACGGGCAGAAATCCTCAAAGACGTGAGGTCGCTCCTAGAAGCCTGTGAACGCCCCAGGAGGCTTCTGCGCTTCTGGAAGGAGCTGGGAAGGCTTGACTAGCCAAACCGATGCTGTGTTCACGCATAACGGACCAAATGAGAGTCTAAATGCGGAGAAAAGAGCCCATCACCAATACCAATACCAAAATAGACCTCAAGAAATTCTAACTGCCTGAACCGACCGTCATAGATCGTATGATGTGGCGCAGGAAGTGAGGAAACCCGACCCCAAATAATGGGACAAGGAGTCCTCTCCTTCCTGCTTCTTCCTAAAAGAAGAAGAATGTTTTATAGAAAAACAGACTTCGGTCATCTTCTGAACCGGGATAAACCCTTATTTGATTATTTCACACTTTTAGGTATATCTTAATTATTATTTGGAAGAAGAGGAAGCGTGAGTACTATATTATGTGATCGTGTCTCTACGATGAATAACAGCATTTTTTATATTTGGCTTATAAAAAATGCTCATTTATGTGCCGTGTGGTGACGGCCTAAGAATACAAGTGTCACCACTCCCTTACATGCCTGGGATGTCGTAAGAGTCGACTTAGAGGCTCGACGCATTGAACACATGTGCAAGAGACGGAAAACCTAAAACAAACCCTCTGCCAACCCGTCTGGCCAGCGTGGTAGCAGTAGGCTAATAGCCTCCTATGAACGCCACAATAGGCGTGAGCTAGGAAAGGCTATGTCCAGCAGTGGACGTCCATAGGCTGATGATGATGGTGAATGCTTATAAAAATTATTTCAGTCATGGTGATGTTAAGCAGTGTTGCTGTCACTCTCGATTTTCTTGTCTTTGTAATGAAATCGAAAATTAACTTAAACATGTTGACTTAATAATGACTTAAATATTTTATGTAAGCTCTTATTATATCTTCTTTTATTTATTTCTTACTTTATTTTATTGTTTTCGTTATTTTTGTGTGTCCGCGTCTACCACGCATCACTAGGTCCTGACAGAATAGCAGAGGTTGCTGTGACACATTTACAGCCGGTTTCAATAATCTATCCCTAACAAGAGGTAGGCTTATCTTAGTTACGTTACTTAGCAACCGCTGTTATTTTGGGCTGAATAACAAAAATATCTAGGCAACAAAGCTCTAGTAAGCCTATCTCTTACTGTAGATAAGTTATTGAAACCGACCGTTAGTATAGCAACACAAAGCTGAGACAGGACCTAATTTGACCATTGATTTAATGCGTTTTGTATTTTTTTTATTTTTGTATTTTTGTTACGTTTGTAATTGTGTTTTGTCTTTGGTCAATAAAATGTTTCTCTTTCCCTCACTAATTATTGGTTTTTACCTACTTATTATTGGATTTTACCTTCCACTAATCTAAATGCAGAACCCAAAAAAGATTTAATGCAGAATCATTAGACAAACTGTTGCAGCATAAGTGCCAGCTAAGCGCGCTATTTAAGAAACTCGGAGATAATAACAATCATCTCCAACAGACTATTACAGGGACAAACTCATAAGTGCCTTGTCACGCAACACCTATAAATTATAATAAAAATTACCCACAAAACCGGGAGATCCTCTCGGGAAAAAATTAACAGGTGAACGAGTAATAGGGAAACTTGGAAGCCAATTTAGATATTCAAATTGCGTTCGGTTCATTTTGCCGGTGTGCTTAGACAAGTAATATAAAATAAACGGTACAGTATTGCACAAGGGTCCAACATTGAAGCAATTTTTTATAACCGCCTCTGTGGTCTAGTGGTACAACCACCGGTATTAGACCCAGGGGTCCCGGGTTCGATTCCCAGCGGGGGTACATATTGTATTCGGTTTGGTTGGTGGTAGGACTCGTTGTAAGTCCGCCTGGCTAGCTGCCACCATCTTGTCTAAGTCTGACGCCATAACAATAATGTTTTTAGCATTGTTGTGCTCCGGCAGTTCGAGATAAGATAGCCAGTTCCTCAGTGGATATGGTAGATATGTCCGTTCATAACGGACTCTGTACTCAAGTGCACTTGAATCCCACTTTAGGTCAACGGTAGTACGATAATATATTACATACTACCCGTCCAACACAATTAGGCGCATGACAGCTAAGAAAACCGCCTCTGTGGTCTAGTGGTACAACCACCGGTATCAGACCCAGGGGTCCCGGGTTCGATTCCCAGCGGGGGTACATATTGTATTCGGTTTGGTTGGTGGTAGGTTTTGTTGTAAGTCCGCCTGGCTAGCCACCATCTTATCTAAGTCTGACGCCATAACAACAATGTTTTCAGCATTGTCGCGTTCCGTCAGTTAGAGATAAGATAGCCAGTTCCTTAGTGATTGAGGATTCCGGGAGAGGCTCGTTTACATCTTCAGCCTTATCAATACTTAACATCAGGTATGATGACAGAGTGTCCCCGTCGTTCAAAAATTATTTTTGTCTATGTAAAAATACATGTGTAAAACATTTTGGAAGTAAAAAGTTATGCTATTAGGTGACACTTCACAAAACAGCGGGCCTCGTCGTCGTCGTCTCAGCCACATAACACCCACTGCTGGGTATAGGCCTCCCCCCAAAAGTGGGGGGTTTGCCATAATCGCCACGCTTGGCAGGTGGGTTGGCGATCGCAGTATGTCCAAGTTTGTAGGAGACGCTGCTGCCCGTCTCCTGAAGGCCGAGTCCCTTAGTCGCCTTTTACGACACCCACGGGATGAGAGGGGGTAGTGCTGTTCGAAGCCGACACTACACAGCGGGCCTACCATCATCTATTAATAACCATCGTATCATAAGAACGTTTTGTTTTATTGAAGTTGTCACACTTTGACACACTTAACACTTTGGAGGCGATGATTGAGCTAAGACGTCACAAAACTTCCATCTAAAAACAAGCTTACTTCAAGAGATTCATAGTACGAAATAGCACGGTAAGATTGAAACAATACTGCGCTTAGAGATGGCGGTAGGCTCCTTTGTCACTTGTACGTCTCCACAAAGCAGTCTTTTGCATAGCAAGAAACGCCATAGTAAAGATTACGTTTATTGTGTTTTATTTTTCAAAACAATTGCCTATTTTCATATCTGTGTTTACGGTATTTGACTACTACAGACTAGACTTTACTTAGACTACTCTAGACTTTATTTAAAAAGCTGTTAATTAATATTACGCTGTATTTTTAACGTTTTAAAGGCAAAGCAGAATTGATTAGTCACCCTGACTTTGTTAATATGCATAGCTTTTAAATTACACGGGTGTTAAGTTTTGATAGGAATTAAGCTAAAAATGCGATGCTAGATCATCAAAATGCAAAATACAATATGCATCTGTTTTGCTCCAGTAGCACACTTTAAAATGTTTGAAAGTTTTGCATACTCAGTAAAGGCGTGGAAAAAACAGTCTTTTAATATAATATTATTATGATTTTTTAATTTTGCATTTCAATTTCATAATTATGTTATGACTAGCTACCACCCGCGGTTACACTCGCGTGATTCCTAAAAACTAGCCTACGTTACTCTCTGTCCTTTAAAATAACTCTATGCCAAAAATCAAGTATATTGGTTGCTTAGTTAGGGCGTGAAGAAGAACAAACAAACACACTTCCGCATTTATAATATTTGTTAGGATTAGGGTTAATGTTATTAGAGAAATACTCACAATTAGTTCTCTCAAACTTAATTCGTACTATCGTAGCTTTTCATAATAAACTTTTATTTTGTAATGTTTGCTTAAATCACATTTATTATGGTTTAAGGAGGCCTACTCTCTAAGCCCGTCAACTAAGATACGGGCCCCCGTCCGCAAGTTTCCCGAAACCACGGATGGAGCTTCCTCTCTATTGATTTCGGATGTACTTGTTTTGGACAAACGGCGCAAACACATTGGAAGTAGGGACAATGTCAAAACGTATTCTCATTAATTCTTAGTTCGGATCTCCGAACTAATAAGTTGTGCGTAGGTGATACGGAGTAGGAAACGTTCCGTAACTTAGAGAGTTTCGTGCTTAGAGAGTAGACCTCCTGATCCAAGCTAGGTGGATCAACCAGAGACCTGTATCTCCCATATTATAAGTATTCCCTATATATCCTCATCTCGCCTGTCTTCCACAAGGCATCGTTCCACATCAACATAAACAAAGGTACGAACGAACCCGTCGCATCCAGGCAAACTCGATTTAACTAAGAGTGTCGGAGGCGCTAGCGCTAAATTGCAGTTTTGCTCAAACATTCGCGCTGTCGAGTTAGCCCTGTCACGGGAACTTAGTCGCGGGACGTCAAATGCACTTGAGTTCTGGGTAGGGTAAGGTAAACCGGACAAACAAAATACACTGGATCGCAAAAATTCCGGGTCACTTATAAAAACTTTTTAATTTTGCATTTTACTGTGCTATTTTTATGTGATAAATATTAAACAAGAAAATATACTACAAAAAGCAACTTGTCTCATGTTGCTCTGACGGGTTTCGAACCCGCATCCTTGAGAATCCGGCCCAATGCACTAACCAATAATGCTACAGAGACCTTTGAGAACAAGTCGATTTTTTCTAATATATTTACCATACTACGGTGTTGGCCACCGTCGTTTCATCAATGAGAGAATTAATATCCTTGCATTCGAAAGAATCCCGTCAGAGCGACATGAGATAAGTTGCTTTTTTTAACCGACTTCAATAAAGGAGGAGGTTATCAATTCGTGTGTGTTTTTTTTATGTTTTTTTAACTCAGTACTCGGTCATTTATGAACTGATTTGAATAGTTTTTTTTTTTGTTCCAAAGAGTATACTTTCAAGACAGAACCTGATGATGGAATCCTAGAGAAAACCAGGGAACTCTTCGAATGTTATAGGCACCCTTACATAGATTTCATTGTGTTCTTAAGTAACTCTTCGAAAGTTGCCATGAGCACGTACAAATTATGCTAAAAAGAGCTTCACATTTGAGGGAGCAAAACTGTACAATAGCTTACCTTCATACATTAAAGATATAAAATTATATAACAGCTTTAAGTCCAAACTGTCTTATTATATAATTGAAAATTACGAACTTTACACCTAAATTTCGTTTTATAGTTAAGTATACTTACCACTAGCATTTAAGGCTTGGTGATGTATAAAAAAAAATTACTTATGTATTATTTTTATTTTCATGTAAGTGACTTATGTAAGTCTTTTTTGAAAATAAATTCTTTAAACCTAAACCTAAGTTACTTAAGAAAACAACGAAATCTATGTAGGTGTGCGGTAAGGTAAAGTAGGTACACAGGCCTATATCGAGATAGAGAAAAAGAGCGCTTCAAACTGTATGAGAACCTGGCGTGTCGAATTTTTCAAACCTACGATGACGTCATGAGCGAGATTTACCCCATATCCTAAGTCGTTCCTCCAAAACTTTTTACACTCCACTCAACCTCGTCGTGGGTAAAAATGGTAGTGTGCGCTAGACCTAACACGGAGTGGCTACGTACTCTTTGGCTCCTCCAGGTCCTTACGGAGTTATGACTTAGAATACCGATTTCGAGGAGTATTTCGAAGAGGTTTTCAATGAGGTTTCGTTAAGTCGAGGACGAGTATGTTTTAGAGGAACGACTTAGAATATGGGTGTTAGTGATGTGTAAATGTTATTGACGAGTTTTCGCAAGAAAGCAATTCACAAATATCCATTTACGTTTCTGAGTGACTCGTGTTTTCATGGCAATAGTTGGCAATGGTCTCGAGCGGACTGATTTAGGTCGGATTACTTTGTCCGTGGATCAAACTTTTGACACGCAAGGTAGGTAAACTTTTACCGTCAATCTCGATATACGTCTGTGGTAAGGTAGCTGAAAAGATTTTAACGATATATTGTAAATACAAGCAATCTTCTTCTTATCGTATGAGGATTAGTGGCCACCTCTAGTGTCAGAGTTTATCAGGCCGCCTATAAGGCCTCTGACTTGGCTTAACGACTGTTTTCAGATGACTACAGCCGGGACCGACGGTTTAACGTGCCCTCCGAAGCACGGAAGCGCTCAGGTATAATGCCACTGTACGGTCACCCATCCGCCACCTGACCGGGCCGAACGTTGCTTAACGAACGTGATAGAATACGATCGGTCTGTCAAGCGCCGCCATGAGCGCTTCGCACAACAATCAATCACCCAGTTAATA
This sequence comes from Chrysoteuchia culmella, assembly GCA_910589605.1. Taxonomy (NCBI): domain Eukaryota; kingdom Metazoa; phylum Arthropoda; class Insecta; order Lepidoptera; family Crambidae; genus Chrysoteuchia; species Chrysoteuchia culmella. The sequence goes on from OU342649.1 coordinate 22,534,893, forward strand.
CACATAGAATTAATTTGAGAAAAGGTTTGACTTGAAATTCACTTACTGAGGTTGTACGCGCCTATTCTTCTTCTTTCGAGTCTATTCTATCTATATTTTAATATAATAAATGCGAAAGTAAGTAAAAATAGGGTACTTTTTGTCCCGATATTCCCACGGGAACGGGAATCACAACCGCGGGTGGAAGCTAGTCATAACGTAATGATGGCATTGAAATGCAAAATAAAAAAAATCGTAATAGTATTATATAAAAAGACTGGATTGTCCTTTTGACGACCTGTTTGGCGCAGGGGTACTAAGCCTGCCTTCTGCGTCAGAGGTCCCGGGTTCGATCCCCGGACAAGACAAATATTTGTGTGCACATGTCAATTTGTCTTGGTTTGGGTGTTTAATATGTATATTATGTATGTATTTACAAAAAAAAAATTAAATCCGTTATCTAGTAAAAATAGCACAAGTTTTTTAAGAAACTTAACGTGGGCTCGATAATTGGTGTGTTTGTAATTTTTTTAAGATAAAATTTATTTATTGCACATAAAAAGAGGATTACTGTAAAAACAAATAAAATAAAGTAAAATCATTTGTGCATAGAAGAATGCAGCTAACAATGCAATGACCAGAGGTTCCCAAACTAGGTTAAGCCTGTAACTTGGGTAACCAACAAAATAATTAAAAATTCAGGAAATATTGCAAAGCTATTTAGTACTATTTTATTTGTGAGTTAAATTATACTTATCATGATTTCATCAATACTTGAATGATTTCTTCTGTCAAACTATAATCCAAGGTAAGTAACCAGGCGACCAAAGCCGCTTTCGCCTCAATATACAATTATTTATTTATTATTTCCACAAGTTTCACTAAGTATTCTAAACTTTCAAACATTTTTATATGTGCTACTGAAGTAAAACAGATATAATATTTTTGGGTCAGAAGTGAAAATTCATTTAAAAAAAAACAAAACTTAACAGTTACACAGATTTATAATTTTTAAAGCAAACAATTTTTTATTTGGAATACGAAACAAAATCGACACATAAAATCAATTAGAAATTAAAAAAGGAATAACTTCACCAAAGAGCGATCGCCTATACAACCAACAGCATCGACTGCCAAGATGTGAACGCCGCGAAAATCAGGAGCAAAGTGACGAGCTCGCGCCGATGCTGCTACTTATATAGCCGGTGGCGGGAGCGGGGGTGGCTAGGTAGGGATGGCTGCTTATACGGCCTCTCCTGACGAAGAGTCGTCCTCGACTGCTTCTCTTGTGACGCCCCTGAGATCAATTGTCGAGGGTCCAGCTTCAGGATCCAAGGAAGGCATAGAGAGTCCAACTTCAACGCCTGATGGTTCAGCTTCAGGATCCAAGGGAGGCTCATATGGTCCAGCCTCGTTTGTCCCGGGAGTCTCGACTAGTGCAGTATCTTCAGTATCATCGTCTAAAAGAAAACATAATTTGAGAACACTATCTTTAATTAGTTTAGCACACTCGCTTTCACACATTTCTTTCAGCCAACGTTCAATTAATTCATCCTTCATCTTATAAACACATTCATACACATCAGTCACATAATTCCTCTTGTACTAAGGAAGTTAAGAGACTAGGATGTCCCTTCACGTTAATGTAATCCTATAGGCCTTGTATTGATGTCAACCTCCAGCTGTTGCAGCAACTCGTCCACCTGCAACATAATGCGACTGGCGCATCCGCCTGACGACATACGTTACAGGCCATAGGTATTTACCTATACGGCGACTTGGCTAATGTACCAACGCCACTGCGACTTGACAAATGAATGCCAACGCAAATGCGACTTGACAAGTTATTGTCAACGCTACGGCGACATGACAAGTGATTATCAACGCCACGGCGACATGACATTTTAATGTCAACGCCAGGACGACATGACGACAAACGTCAACGTCCATACCCGACAAGCAACTGGCGCTACGGGACTTAAATACACACAATTCGACTCTAAGCACACGTAGCCCCTTTTGTTTCGATAAGATAATAAAGCACTAAATTACTTACTTGCATATCAAATACAAACATTCTGAATTACTGACATCAGTTAGGTAATGCACCAAAATTACTTAGTTATCAATAGCCACTAAGAAAAATAAGTAACCATTTCATCGTAAACAAAAGGGCACGACAGTGACAATGAGCAATGCTTACGTTCGAAGAACGACGCACATGTCTCCGGGCACCACTCGCCTCGCCACGGTACCATGTGCTGTGCCGCAGCTTGCGTGGTTTTGCCATAGCCACCACTGAGCAGCCTCAGCTCGTAGCGTCCGCTTGGCAGAGTTTTGGTCACCTTATACGGACCACGCATACCAGGATCTAGTTTTCCTGTAGACTGTGAAAATTTAATAACAAAAACAAGATCATTAGTATTAAACTTTCGAGGCGGTTGCCTGTGCTGATTTACTCGCTCATCCTGGTCAACTTGGTTTTGTCTCAGCAACCGACGAGCCCTGTCTCTGGTGATCTCTCTCAAGGCCTCTCGATTGGGTGTTGAGCTGTCCACTGCAATGTCACGAACTAATGCACGGATGATGGGGGTCGTCGCGCTTGTACCAATGAGCAGATGAAGCGGGGAGGTCTGTGTGGTCTTTTGCTTCGTAATGTTCAGAATCAGTTGTAGCTTCCAAAGCGTATCAGACCATGACGCATTTTTGTGATTGGTCTCAATACGAAGCATATTTAGGACTGTTCTCACGTACCGTTCGACCTGCCCATTGGCATGATGCATTTCCGGTGTTATGTAATGCAGGTTGCATCCTAGCTCAGTAACCCATGAAGAGAACTCGCTGGACTCGAACATGCGACCTTTATCGGTAATGATCGTTTTCGGCATCCCGAAGAGAGAGACGGCTCGCATGACTATTTGTTTTAACTCGGTTGCGTCCTGCCGATACATTGGGAAGAGTAAGCAGTATTTAGTGAAGGCATCCACTATGAGGAGGATAAACTTATACCCATCTGACAACGGCAACGGTCCCAGCGCATCTATGTGAACCGTGTGGAATGGCTCGTCCGGCTTCTCCCAGGAAGTGATGTTCTGTAGCGGAGCACGAGGGACACGTTTCTTTGAAATACACACTAAACAATGGGAGGTATATTTTCGAACGAACTGTCTGATTCCGGGGAACCAGAAATGCTTCAAAATAAGGTCCAAGGTTTTATCCGCTCCAATGTGATCGTGTTCGTCGTGGTATATTCGTAGCAAGCTGAGCCGATGACCCTTAGGTATGTAGCAGAGCAAACGTGAGTCCTCACCGGATGGTATGTACTTGTAATACAGGACGTCCTTTTGAACCACGTACCTACTCTGATCTAGCTCACCATCGCGATGTTTTTGCAGCAGATCCTGGGTCTCCTCATCAGCTGATTGGGCTATTTGCGCCCAATTACGTGGCTTGGAGACCTGGTTGACTTGGACAGCAGGATTGCGGCTCAGGTAGTCTGCGTGGGGCATCATGACGCCCTTTCTGTACTCGATGGAGAACTCGAAGTCCTGTAAATAGATCCACCAGCGCGCTACCCTAGGCAATAAGTCTTTTTTGCGTTCCGTTGACTTCAGAGCATTGCAGTCGGTGATTACAACGAACTTAAGTCCAACCAGGTAATGACGGAAATGTTGGAGAGCTTTAACCACCGCCAAGGTTTCCAGCTCATATGAGTGGTATTTGTTCTCGGCTCCCTGTGTCACTTTACTAAAGTACGCTACAACGTGTTTCTTTCCATCAGGATGCGTTTGAAGTAGTAGAGCTCCATAGCCAATGCTGCTTGCATCGGTATGTACTTCTGTTGGGAGCTTAGGGTCGAAAATTGCAAGTACCGGTTCACTAGTTAGATATCTAACGAGGTCCTGTCGGATCCCTTCGTGCTCTGAGGTCCAATTAAATTCGAAATTTTTACGAGTAAGGTGTGCAATCGGCGCCGTCTTTAAAGCGTAGTCTTTTATGTAGCGGCGGAAGTATCCAGCCAAACCAAGGAGTTGGCGTACTTGCTTAACGTTTTTGGGTGGTGAAGTATTTACAAGGGCTTCGATTTTGCGTGGACTCGGCCTAACCTGACCTCTACTAACCACCCTGCCTAGGTACTCGACTTCCGTCACAAGGAATGAACATTTACGAATGTTAATTGAAAACCCAGCTGACGTAAGAGCATGCAAAACCCTACGAAGAAGTTCAATCCCTTTATTGACAGAATGGCTCATGAGGAGTACGTCGTCTACGTAGACCAGGACCTGACCTTCATCAATGAGGGGACGAAGAGTATCGTTTATGATTCGTTGGTAGACAATAGGGGAGTTGGCTAGACCGTATGGCATTTTGACATATTCAAAGTGTTCCTCCGGTGTTACGAAACCAGTTAAGTGAATGCACTCTTCTTTTATTAGGATTTGGTGGAAACCAGTTGCCATATCTAAACTAGAGAAGAACTCATAACCACCCAGCCTATCTATGTGGTCGTCGATTAGAGGGAGAGGATATCTATCTTTGACAGTTATGCGATTAAGGGCTCTAAAATCGACGCAGAGCCTATCAGAACCATCACGCTTTTTTACAAGTATGATGGGGCTGGCGTACTCTGAATCGGACTTCCTAATAATGCCTTTATCCAAGAGATCCTTAGTGATTTCCCTGACTTTTATTTTCTCTTGATAAGATAACTTGTAAGGTCTATAAACAACTGGCGTGGAACTAGTAAGTTTAATATCCATTTGTCCTGTTTTGACCGTAGTCGTGGCTGTCCCAGAAATGAGAAACTTGGAGAACTCATTAATAACCGCCATAAGAGAAGTTAGATCATCACCTTGAAGTGGTGTGTTAATATTCGCGTCTGTTAAGGTAATTTCTGTAACCGTATTAATCGCGGAAACTAAAGAACTAGAATGAGTAAGATATTGAACATCTTTAGTGCGCACATACGTTATGCCATCGCGATTGAGCACGTCGGTGCCAATTATAATTGGAGTGTTCATGTAAGATGGCGGCACTACTATTAAATCAACCTCGACTGATATGTCTCGAAATTCTATTGTGGTCGTGACATAAGAGCTGGCCACTAATTCCTTATCACTTATGCCCTTAAGTACGCATCGTTTCGCTTTAGGTTGACATTTGAGATATTTCAAGACGTCTGAAGAAATGAGGGACACATTGAGGGCTCCACTGTCTATCAACACATCAACTGGTATGCCGTCTATTACTGCTGAGGTGATATCTTTATTTTGCGGAACATCAGGTTGGTAAGAGCACAAGTTAACACTATGTGGATTTCGGGGCGCTGAGCGCGCTTTTGCAAAACATACATCCTCAGTATGTCCCTGTTTCTTACAGAATGTGCAAAATTTACTAGTACTAGGCTGAGGCGCGGTATTAGTGCTTACACTTGGTTTACTTTTTTGAGGACAATCGCGGTTTAAATGTCCACGCTTATTGCATTTAAAACATTTAATATCTGAGCGATTATTGAATTTTTGAAAATGATGTTTTTTGTTTGAGAAATTAGAACGATAATCGTGCTTCATTTGATTAGGCTTAGTATAAATTGATAAAAAGGAAACAAGGTTATCAGGGGTCAGGTCAGCATTCGCCGCAGCGGCGCGTATTTGAGGGTTGTCTATTCCACGTATTACTATTAAAGACCTTAAGTCATCGCTGAGGCCCTGAACCACTTTCAAACGTAATAGGGTGCGGCGAGCATATTCCGCGTAAGTAGGATATCTATCGGACGTAGTTTTCATGGCATCGAATAAAATGTTCGCAAAATCTAGCTTGCGTGGGCAGAGTGGTTTGAACTCTTGCTTAAAATTTGACCAAGTACGGTCATTTGTGACCCACTCTCCCAGCCACACCTTGGCGTCACCCTTAAGGCAAGAAGCCACACGAGATAGGCATTCATGATCATTCCATCCATTTGCGTCTCGGGCGCGATCCACTTCCTCGCACCATGCATCAATGTTGTTTATCGAGGGATCGAAATTAGAAACAAAATATGATTGCGATTTAACAGGCTGAATGGTTTTTATAGCCTGAATAAGTGCATGCGCGAAAGTGGATGCCTCAGAGACGGGAACGGTTGATCTAGTGGAATCATGGTTTTCAACTTGTAAGGGAGGCGTTCCAGGCGTCCGGGAGCGAGGGGCGGACCGTGACCTTACATGCGTACGGGGTGCGCGGGGGCTCCGTGAACGAGAACGGTTCCTACCACACTGATGGCGTTGGGCCCTACTACGCACTGGGGATCGTCGCCTATCATACGAATCGTCGGATGAATAATTATCGCTACTAAGATCCCGTGGTCTTCGTTTCGAATCATGTTTACTTGATATAAAACGGCGTTTACGATAACGTGACCTACCATGTGAACGTTCGCGTTCGTGGCTACGTGATTTAGATCTCATTTCGTAGTGTATAAGTTGAAAACGTAGGTATCACGCACAAAAATAGCACAAAAACAACGAAATAATTAATTAACAAACCGACATGAAAATTCAACAATGAAATCACAAAAGATAGAAAAAGAACAAGAAAATCAACTCTAATTTGCAAAATGCCTGTAGATTTTAGTTGTTACTTACCCCAAAGCCCAGTAAGTAATTTAAGAACACAAATCACTATTAACAATCGCTAACTTCGATAGCGAAGGAAATTTCATAGTACCGACAATAGAAAAACAACAAAAGAAATTTTGTTTCGTTTTACACTAATAATGGGTCGTGTAGTCGCTTATCCCACTTCTGATTTTGGGTCAGAAGTGAAAATTCATTTAAAAAAAAACAAAACTTAACAGTTACACAGATTTATAATTTTTAAAGCAAACAATTTTTTATTTGGAATACGAAACAAAATCGACACATAAAATCAATTAGAAATTAAAAAAGGAATAACTTCACCAAAGAGCGATCGCCTATACAACCAACAGCATCGACTGCCAAGATGTGAACGCCGCGAAAATCAGGAGCAAAGTGACGAGCTCGCGCCGATGCTGCTACTTATATAGCCGGTGGCGGGAGCGGGGGTGGCTAGGTAGGGATGGCTGCTTATAATATATATTGTATTTTTCATTATGATGATTAAGCATCATAATTTTAAGGCGCTACTCGGAAAAAGTATGGACTTACAGTTGTTAAAAATCTGGTAATAACATATATATTTCTTCATTCCTTTATCTAGATTCATATAGTTTCAACGATTTTATGATTTTGCCTCGACACTTTTTCTTTTCGAAAAGACCTCTAAAAGATAAGAAAACTCAAGATTATGCATGGGGTTACTTACACTATTGGAAATTAGATTAATAAGTGGACACCAATAATATTTAAGCATTTTTTTAAAATCGCTGTAGTTTTTTAATACGAAGTTATTTTGTGTGTTTTTTGCCTAATCTGCAAAATCGTGCGCATCGTTTTCAAAGTCAAAGTCAAAGTCAAAGATTTCAAAGTCAAAGATTTTTATTCAAATAGACTTATAGATAAGTACTTTCGAATAGTCCAAAAATTTTTTCCCATTGCTATCTCGCTTCTGCATATATTTTTTTACTATCGCCTTTTAATTCTAATGAACTACTAACTACTAACGAACTACTAAACTAATTCCTATGATAACTTAACATTCGTGTAATTTAAAATTAAACACAATCACTGTCTTGACTTTTTATGAACGATGACATGAAAAGTCATCGTTTACACGTTCATGAATTTAGATGGTGTTATAACTTATGTGTTACCCATTTGTTACCTTTTTTTTTCTTTAGTCTAAAGAGACATTTGGACGCTATTGTTATGACTGATGTCTCATCCTTATTTAATATGAATAAATCCTGGCCTGCGGGCCAAGCATTATCTATTAAAAACCATCATGCATGCAACCATCAGTATCAGACCCAGGGGTCCATGGTTCGATTCCCAGCGGGGTTACATATTGTATTGGTTTGGTTGGTGGTAGGACTTATCTAACCATCTTATCTAAGCCTGACGCCATAACAACAATGTTTTCAGCATTGTTGTGTTCTGGCAGTTCGAGATAAGATAGCCAGTTCCTCAGTGGCTGAGGATGCCAGGAGAGTCTCGCTACCATCTTCAGCCTTATCAATATTTACATCAGGTATGATGAAGGCTAAGAGTCTCCCCGTCATTCATAAAAAAAAAATTGTCATAAGAACGTTTTGTTTGCATTTTGTTTTTATTAAAGTTGTCACATTTTTACAAATATTAGCAATTTGGAGGCGATGATTGAACGAAAACGTCACAAAACTTCCGTCATAAAACAAGCTTACTTGAAGTCAAAGTCAAAGTCAAAGTCAAATATTTTTATTCAAATAGACTTTATAGATAAGTACTTACGAATAGCCCAATTTTTTTTCCCTACTAGCCATTCAGGACATCTTTTAACTGATAAGAAGAACGGCCGCAAGAAACTTATCAGCTTTAACAGAAACAACAACATTTACAATGGAACATAAGAAAGTCGTAGTACGATTTAGCATGGTAAGATTGAAACAATATACTGCGCTAAAAGATGGCGGTAGGCTCCCAAGCCGTTGATAAGCTTCTACTATCTGCATTGGAAATTTATTTTCTTTCGCTCCTATTCCAGCATGGAAGAGAAAGAGTACAAATAGTTAGATACAATGCTTCATATGATATACGAGTTTGGTTACATAACACATATCTAATTTTGTATGTTCCCAACAAGGAAGTATAACGCGAGAACAACTTGTAAAATGCGAACACGACGTTCCTTTATTTATAATGTTCCAATCTATTTGTAAATTCTGTTCCAAGGTTCTAGTTTGTTCCGGCACCAGAGGCGGTTTTCAGAAATTTTCTGGAAAAATAAGGAATTTCGTTTGTCTCAGGCGAGATCTCCCTAAATATGTTAAGGGCAGGGAAGTGCAGTGAAAGGAAACTTGGCATTTTACACCTTATCGTCTGGGAATAACAGCTGGAATTGCGGAGACAGAAATAACTGTGAAAGGAGTGCTGGGAGATAGAGTAAAGTTCGCTTTTTAAAGTTCTTGTTCACAAGAATGTAGCGAAAAATTATGAGACTCGTGTCTTGGTAGACATATTATTACTCTTTATTTTAGGTATATACCTCTTCATTTACTTTTATCTCAAACAAAATATGTATAAAATATTAGATTATTGATTACCATTAGAGACAAAATATGGTTAATAGTAAAAGAAACAACGGGTTGCACTCCGGGAGTGCCGGCAACTGAAAACCGCTTAAGCGAAACAGCAGGAGCAGGCATACATTTTCGCCGCGCGGTATTACTTCCTCTGCTACGCCGCGCCGGCGGTCTACTCTCCCTCCGTCTTACGAATTTTCGATCAAGGTCACGTGTCCTGACGCGACTTTAACATTTTTTACCCATCCCAAATTTTTTTAACTCTGATGTGACAACGCCGCTAAAAAAGTTTTCACTTCAATAAAATATAAATAGCTAATAATATTGTATTATTTTGTAATATTCATAAAATCCCAAGAATTTAACGTATTACATACTCATTTGCTCTTCAAAGAAAATAGAATTCCCGTTTTCAATAAATGCAACCAAATTTCAGAGGTACCGAACCCTAAGCTACAGCTTATTTTAGCTACATTTTTTAATTAATTGAGCTATAAATTACCTGCCGCTTTCAAGCACCAATACACCAGTATATTTAAATAAACGAAAAGGCACAATGCATCATCCAAAATTAACTTATTACTATGCGCATTGTCTTAACACGTCCAATCTTATATCAAATAGAATAAGGTTGAATTTTGCATGAACGTTTTTGGGGTGGCATAAGAATATTTTCTTCAAGGAGTGGGTGATAATTCTTTGTGTCGCAAAACTGGCGACAGGCTCGCATGTTTCGCTCCAGACATTATGGCTCTAAATAGCTTAATACTTAAGACAGGACTATGTTTTCAGGAGAGATTTGATCACTGTGTTTAAATATGAAAAAATGAAAATGAAAATGAAAAATGTTTTATTCATAAACAAAGTACGTTGCTCTTACATAAGTGGCTGGAACCAACCTATTAAGTGTCCAGAGACACTTGTGTCAGGAGGCCCTGCTCTCCCATAGCTTAATGACATCTAAATAATACACGCAATTTATTTATTTATGTTATCATCAAACAAATGTGTTGTGTAAGTAAATATCTAGGTGTGTGTGTGTGAGTGTGTGTGAGTGTGTGTGTGTAGGTGTGTGTGTGAGTGAGTGTGTGTGTGTGAGTGTTTAGTCACTGCAATAGCTGTTCTATGTCATCATAGGACTTAGATAAAAGCCAGTTTAATATATTATCTTCTTTACATTTCCGTAAGTTGTTTTCATGAATTTTAAGGACACTATTTAATTTATTGTACATAACCGCTGATAGTCTTGCATATTGGTGTTTGGCAAATTCTGTTCGTGATTATAAATATACTTGCAAAATCATGGAAAGTATTTAAGTTTCTGCCTAATGTCATTATTTGTTTCTATTCATATACTCAATTACGCAAACGGTGGAACGGATTTGAATGAAATTGCGCACTCAGGTACTTATACTATTTTTTTTATGAACGACGGGGAGACTCTTAGCTCTTAGCATTCATCATACCTGCTGTTAAGGATAAGGCTGAAGATGGAAGCGAGCCTCTCCCGGAATCCTCAATCATTGAGGAGCTGGCTATCTTATCTCGAGCTGCCGGAACACAACAATGCTAAAAACATTGTTGTTATGGCGTCAGACTTCGATAAGATGGTGGTACCTAGCCAAGCGGACAACAAGTCCTACCACCAACCAACATACAACATGTACCCCCGCTGGGAACCGAACCCGGGACCCCTGGGTCTGATACCGGTGGTTGTACCACTAGACCACATAGGCGGTTAATTTGAAGGAGGTTTCCACGTCACACTCCAAATCAAACCACTATAGTATAGTATTATATAATCTGTGCCACTATCATGCCTCTGCGTACGAATTTAGAAACTAGTTATACGTACATCTTATGTTTTGGCGCGCACTGTTCATTGAAATAAAATAACTTTTACGGATATCAAACGCGCAAAATATTTCACGAACTAAGTTGTAGTTGTTTTTTCTTTCATTTCGGTTCTTTGATTTTCCTTACGTTTCGGCACCTTTTCAGCTGCCGTGGTCACGCGATAAGTTTTAGAAACTAGTTTTTATGTCTAGTATGTTTAGTATGTCCTTATTAAGTAATAGTTAAGACTAGGGCGGTTACTCGGGTTCGTCGATCGACGAAAAATTCCAAATTATGCGAAAATCTTAAATTGCAGTTTGTGATCATCACTTAACATTTTGTATATTTTATAGTTTTCGGAACAAATAGACTCGAGTACCTTTAATTTGATACCTTACTCGGCCGCGTACTACGCGCCAAAGTCCCTATCGAGTCGTCACAAATTTTGCGAACCTGAATTAAGTATATAGATAAGATAAATGTTTATTTAGTTCAAGTTATTAGTTGAAGTTATTTAAAACCTGACGACCTGTTTGACGCAGGGGTACTAAGCCCACCTTCTGCGCCAGAGGTCTCGGGTTCGATCCCCGCACAAGACAAATATGTGTACATGAACATGTCTATTTGTCTTGGCCTAGGTGTTTGATATGTATATTATGTATGTATTTACAAACAAAAGTATATATAAGAATATTTATCCGTTATCTAGTATCCATAACACAAGTTCTTCGTGAAACTTAACGTGGGCTAGATAATTGGTGTGAATTATTAAAAAAAAACATGACTGGACTTAGCTTTCTACACAGAGACCCAGTCAGAGAAATATGTTAAATTTTCTTATATTTATTACCGATTATATCAGTCAACAGCAGCTACGACTTTACATTTGCACTACGAAAACCGCCGCTATGACGAGGGAAGTTCGCATGAATAAAACCACCATTGATTAAAACGGCAGCACCAACACACGTGAATCACTTCAAACCAATGCTCCAGGTTCCGAAACAGCACCAATCTACATTCAGAGTGAGGGAGGAAATTCGACTCCACAAAAAACGGTCGCGTCCAAAAAGGTAGCGTCCCGAAAACCGGACGATCCGTCCCGAAACCCCCGGGTATTTGTCCGGGGATCGAGCCCGTTTATTGTGGATCTGCATAAAAATGCATTTGTAACAACCCAGGGTTGGTTCTACTAGTTTGTAAGTTTAATACTACTTATATTTGTCATTTAGTTCTAAGGGGAGAAAATTAGACTCTGCAAGAAAACGATCGCGTCCAGAAAACTGGACGATCCGTCCCGAAACCCCGGGCTTTATTGTAGATCTGCATAAAAATGCGTTAATTACTACCCAGGGTTAGTCCTACTAGTGTTGGAGGCTTCTGAAAGTTTAAAACTATATTTTTCAAATTGTTTAAAAAAACGATCCTGTTCCGAAAACCAAACGATCCGTTCCGAAACACCCGGGTATTTGCCCGGGGATCGAACCCCTTTATTGTGTAAAAAAGTTTTTGTTTGTTTGGAGACGCTGAAAGTCTTGAGGGAAACACTTACGCCAACACACGCCAACTCCAACTAACAAACCTTTTTTCCTAGAATTCACACAGGAGTGATTTCATTTTTTTTTCTATAATTCTTATACGTGCTTACGTGCTCGCCAATACCGAAATAAAGTAGTTACTTAGGTTTAAAAAAATAGTCGAAGTGAGTTATCCTTTGCTTATTCCTGTGGGTAATGTTCGAATTCGATAAACTTTGTAGTTTTTGGTTGGTCAAGAATCCCGCTGACGCTACTTTCTAGAAGTTCATACATTTTTGGCTGTCGGTACCGACGACGGTCAGCATGCGGCCAGTGCAACCATCATTTATTGTGATTATAAATTAAGTGACATTCTTACAAGTAAGTCTAAACTTCTTGTCGAGACAGCCCTGCATTCGCTGGTTGTGACTCGCGACGCGTATGCAACTTTCTCGTTTTGTCAGAGAAGCATATTTCTACCTCACGGTGATATTACGACGCTATTGCATTTTATAGAACAATAGAATTTATTAACACCTGAATTTATGACTTACTTCTGAACAGGGGAGATAATATTAAGTGCATTATTAAAAACATACCGGCCGAATTGAGAACCTCCTCCTTTTTAAAAAAGCAGAAGCCTTACAAATTAGAATAAATGTTGCAAATTAAAAGATGGTAACTTGCGCTCATTATCATAATATTATCTTACTTTGGAGCTTAACTAATCGGTGTGAGTGTAGATTTTTCTTATTATTATTATATTAATATGCTTGTTATCTTAAATAAATGTTACAGTTCTTTTTTTCTTACAGTGTTGTTATTGTGTTTGTTATGTTGCAGTGACTTTTTCAAAGTGATACGTAAGTAAAAGTTAAAAGTAAGCTAAAGCTTATATATATAAAACTACTATAAGGGCCTGATTGACATTATAAGTAAGTTCTGAACTTCTGAGTAGCTTACATGGCAAGATGTGATATGAAAAATACTATCTGACCAAGACAATTAGGCGAATGAAAGCTAAGAAAAAATTAAAAAATCTAACTAAGAATTAACATTTTAAGAAACGCTAATCAATCAGTTAATCACAGTAGCGCTAATAAATCAGATAATAAGAGAAATACGGTGATAGAAGTTAGCTGCAGGTGCTAAAAGTGCAAAACCGCATTCCCGTAATGCCCCTAATTGTCTAGGTCGTGTAATATGTTAAATGCTCTGTCAAGAAAGCTACTCAGAACTTACATTTAGATTGTGAAACATGCCCTTCGTAATAGAAAAATAGTTTATGATTTTATAATTTTTGCATTTTTCAATGCTATTTTTATACTTATGGTAAATTTGAAATAGAAAAATATTGGAAAAAATTAACTCGGCCACAAGTGAATTCTCAGACGGGAATCGAACCCGCGACCTTTGGAAGAGCATTGGACCGGATTTCCAAAGGTCGCGGGTTCGATTCCCGTCTGAGAATTCACTTGTGGCCGAGTTAATTTTTTCCAATATTTTTCTATTTTAAATAAATAAATAAATATTTCTCACACTCACACCAATTAACCTTGCCCCAAAGTAAGCACTGTAAGGCTTGTGTTATGGGATACTAGGGTAACGGATATAAATACATATAATTATACATATATATAAGTATTTATGTGTAGAAATATATATAAACGTCCATGACTCAGGTACAAATGCTCGTATTCATCATACAAACATTTGCCCCTACCGGGATTCGAACCCGGGACCCCAGAGTAGGCGACACCTTGAAACCGGTGTACGAACCACTCGACCACGGAAGTATTTAAAATTTACCATAAGAAAAATAGTTCTTACACTATTTATTATTCTCCGCTACTAATTCATATTCAGCATTCTCAATCATTGTGGCTACTGTAATTACTTTTGTACAAAAATGCATTACCCTTGCACTGCCTCACCGGACGAGACCACTGAATAAAGATAATTAGGTGATTTATTCCTGTCCAATTCTTTCGTGTTTGGTGGCTAGGGTTGCCAACCGTCCCGTAATATGCGGGACGTCCCGTTTCTGAGTCCCTAATTGAGGCGTCCCGCTCAGGGTGCGTGCGGGACGCTAAATATCCCGCTTTTCGGGATACCTAATCCTTAAAACTGACAATCTTCAAAAAGAAATACTCATTTCAATTTATGATGCGTGTACAGTGCATTGAACAACGCACTAGGTAAATTTCACTTTTAAACAAAGCAAAAGTGCAGTAGAATTTCGAAATCGGATCCGATATGTCTCCGTGTGAATGGGCGATCAATAGTTTTTAGGAAATCTTGAAAAAAATTAAGTACTTAGTTGGATCCCGCTTTTTAAACCCTTGTCCCGCATTTAACATCACGATTTCCCGCAAATGCGAATTTAAAGGTTGGCAACCCTATTGGCAGCCCTGTATAATACATCACTGTTGAAACTAAGCTCGCTATTCGGTTGAAAATTTCGAGATTAACTGTAAAATAAGAAAAAAGTTTTATATGGTTTTTGAAAAAAAAAACCTAATGCAAAATATCTTCTTCTGTCCTAAAACAAATAACTGAAACGAGTTAGTTGCACATGTATTTAGGAATTATCAATGTATGATGAACCAATTAATATGCAATGTTTCTTTGTATGGAAGTCGTACCACCTTAATACAATTATTTTTCGTAATCTAAAACAGGCATCCTAACAACTACAATTCAGGAAAATACTTCCTACTAAAAAGGTATCATAGCACCACAACAAGTTATTCTCATTCACTTTCCTTGTCACGTGGTGCTGAAATCGTTCCATCTCAAATATGGCCCGTGGCCAAATCTGCCCACATTTCAGGACAACCTGAAAACATTTGGTAATTGTCTTGTGTGCTGTAATGGAGTGATAAAACATGCCTAGTATACCGGACTGATTTGGGGGTTGAGATTTTTGTTTATGCTGCAATCTTTTAGAGTCATATCAGTTAAAGTGTTACGTGATAGGCTGGCCACGGTCACGATTGTTTTCGGACAGATCTCGGTGTGGCTATGAGATGGTATCACCAGGTGATATAAGATGTCTCGATATCATTTCTCTCGCGTTTCTATCACCATTTTCTATTAGATTCGCGAATACAGTTAAATCGCTAACACATAGGTGAGACATTTCATAGACCAGTCGTATCCACCACAGGATTAGTGCAAATTTGTCCCCCGTTCAGACTGTCCCCTCGCGCTCGTTACCAAAGCGGCGATAATAGCTGGTTCCACGCAGCGCAGAGTCGCGCTCGCTCACTGTCGCTCGCCCGGGATTAATTACCACTCCTGTAACGTAATGGCTTCGGCATCAACCTGTCTGCTGCCGATTGATTCAATGGTTCTAGAAAGACCCATGAATCTTTACTAAACCAAATAGGAAACTATCAGATCTGCATAAAGGAAGAAAGATCTTACTAGTTTCTTGATGCAAATCATACGGCGAATGTAGCAGATAAATTGCTGGTACATGGAAGTGAGACATTCAGGCTTGACAGTCCAACCAGTATCTACCGCAGGGAAGTGCGATTTGTCCCCCGCGTCCCCTCGCGCTCGTTACCAAAGCGGCGATAAATAGCTGGTTCCACGCAGAGCAGAGTCATGCTCGCTCACTGTCGCTCCTCGGCCGCCGGGATTAATTACCACTCCTGTAAGGTAATGGCTTCGGCATCAACCTGTCTGCTGCCGATTGATTCAATGGTTCTAGAAAGACCCATGAATCTTTACTAAACCAAATAGGAAACTATCAGATCTGCATAAAGGAAGAAAGATCTTACCACTTTCTTGATGCAAATCATACGGCGAATGTAACAGATAAATTGCTGGTACATAGAAGTGAGACATTTAGACTTGACAGTCCAACCAGTATCTACCGCAGGGAAGTGCGATTTGTCCCCCGCGTCCCCTCGCGCTCGTTACCAAAGCGGCGATAAATAGCTGGTTCCACGCAGCGCAGAGTCATGCTCGCTCACTGTCGCTCTTCGGACGCCGGGATTAATTACCACTCCTGTAACGTAATGGCTTCGGCATCAACCTGTCTGCTGCCGATTTATTCAATAGTTCTAGAAAGACCCATGAATCTTTACTAAACCAAATAGGAAACTATCAGATCTGCATAAAGGAAGAAAGATCTTACTAGTTTCTTGATGCAAATCATACGGCGAATGTAACAGATAAATTGCTGGTACATAGAAGTGAGACATTCAGACTTGACAGTCCAACCAGTATCTACCGCAGGGAAGTGCGATTTGTCCCCCGCGTCCCCTCGCGCTCGTTACCAAAGCGGCGATAAATAGCTGGTTCCACGCAGCGCAGAGTCATGCTCGCTCACTGTCGCTCCTCGGCCGCCGGGATTAATTACCACTCCTGTGACGTAACGGCTTCGGCATAAACCTGTCTGCTGACGATTGATTCGATAGTTCTAGGTACGCATTCTTTTTTAATAGAAAGGTAGACAAAGATCTACTGTGCGTGACATGTACCTACTTATCGTAAGTCTATATGACAGCACCCTCAATGATTTTTAGTTGGCGCCCGAAGAGCGAGAGATCAATTTATCACTAGAAGTTCTTGTCCAGCACCCTATGATTTTGCACAGCATGTCAATGATATATTATATTTTAAACTTTCGCGTTCCATTATAATTATAATCTGCTTGTGACCACGTCAAGCTGCAAGTACATATGTACTTCATAATAAATGTCGCGTTGAGTCCCGTTAATCTGGTTTTTTTATATATTAATAATAATTATTATTTTATACAAACACACCAATTATCTAGCCCACGTTGTTTCATAAAGAACTTCTGTTAACTTTTTTTTTGTAAATACATACATAATATACGTAATTTAACATCCATACAAAACCAAGACAAATAGACATGTTCGTGCACACAAATATTTGTCTTGTCCGGGAATCGAACCCGGGACCTCTGGCGCAGATGGCAGGCGTAGTACCCCTGCGCCAAATAGGTCGTCATACATTTTTACAGTGTTAAAAATCTGAACTATCACGTAGCTGAAACACGCACACTCATTAATACATACTTCATAATTACATCCTTCAGATTTGTACAAATAATTTCTATAAAAAATATTGAAACATTTTGTAAGCTCGGCGATTCTCCCTTTTTATTCTGGAAATTCCTCTCAATTTTTAGATTCGATGACGTCACCAGCTATTTCGCAATTACGCTGTATTCACAAAACATAGTGAAAAAAATAACAGTGTCACATTTGTTTTAATATTCGTCTCAGTGACAACGTAAAGTTTGGGAACGTAGGTTGGGCCAGAATAATAAAGTTTGTTACCAAGACGAATTCACTGTTTTCATCTTCTAGTTTAAAATACCCAGAAGTGATACAGCCAAAAGTTAGCACAATAGTTATTTATTAGGTTCCTTTTTGTTGTCATATTTCTACCTTGGTTTATATATCTGAAAAACCATTTCAGCCACTTTAATTAAATTAGTAAGTAATTCTTAATTTTATCACAATAATGTTTTCTTATGTGCCGTGTGGTGACGGCCTAAGAATACAAATGTCACCACTCCCTTACATGCCTGGGATGTCGTAAGAGTCGACTAAGAGGCTCGACGCATGGAACACCTGTGCGAGAGAAGGAAAACTTGAAACAAACCCTCTACGAACCCGTCTGGCCAGCGTGGTAGCAGTAGGCTAATAGCCTCCTTTGAACGCCTCGATTAGCTTGAGCTAGGAGAGGCCTATGTCCATCAGTGGACGTCCACAGGCTGATGAGGAATTTTACCTCATACTGTTAACCTATTCACTATGCTAGTATCCAAGCCTTTTTTTCTCAAAATTTCACACCTCCCTCGCGGGTTTCGTGCAAATCGTCACATTGTCTCGTGTGGCTCCCGTCCAAACTTGTTCGCCGCCATCTTTTTTATCTTTTTCGTGGGTGGTGGGTGTACACTGGTTTTGGGATATTAAAGTCTGGCGTGGAATCCTGACGAACGTTTCACATGTGTTAGATTTAGAATGGTTTAGCTGCTTTGGTATTTTTCAGAATTATCTTTGAGCTCAACGGACCGGGAAAACTTTAAAGATTGGATTTTATGGGTATGTGTGGTTGGCTAATATTTTAATCAGTAAAACGTTTACCGTGGCGGTTAATGTGAACAACAAAATGTTAAGCATTATGTTGTTCGATTTTTTGATACTCAATTCATGAAGATGATTAACATTTTCGAATATTTTATATACCAAGTAAAAAAATACCTTTAACGTTATTTTTCTAGCAATTTAAAGTGATAAATGGTTAAGGCAATTGCGCAAAAACTCGCGTGGTCTTGAATACTAAATTAGATGAAAAACTTCCACAATTAGCACCTACCTACCATAAACAATGTGTTGTTATTGCAATTAGACCCTTGTGTCTACCTATTTAAAGTGTCATTTGAATTCTTCATTGCAGCCTATTGCATCATGTAGGTATTTAAAAAAGATGCTTAAGAACCAATAAAAATGCAGGAGCCGCTTTTGCCGTCATAAATATTTTTAATGGCCATATTTAATTAAAGACGTCGGTTAGATTCTGTAAGTTAATGTGGATTTACTGTTTAAAGTTACTGGGCTGCGTAGAAGATAGACAAAGAGTAAAAATTTTGCTACAAAATGGTCCGAAAAACTTAAAAAGGGTTTGCATATTTCAATTTCATTTACCGAAATCAAGTGTATTTTTAGAGTTGACTCGGTTGGACAGTAATCTCTAAAAAAACATCAAAATGTGTTCAAGATTTATAAAGCGAAATTTGTAGAGATAGAAAGTGTATTTTTTTGTCCGTTCTTGACGCCCTAACTAAGTAACTTGATTTTAAGCATAGAGTTGGTTGAATGGACGCAGAGTAACATGGCTCCTTTTTATAGATAAGAAACAAAATTCAAGCAGTAAGTTCACATAGATCTAAGGCCAGCATACGGCCTCCATATAGGTGCAATAACAGTCAGAATAGGTCCCACAGGAGTCAGGACCTCAGATCATTCCGGTGGCTACCGTCTCAGCATAGCCTAAATTTCTATAGTACATTACGCCTATGCCCTAACTACGGATTCTGTCTGTAAGGAAACGAAACATTCGTGACAAGCTATATTAAAAAAAAAATGTGGCCAACTTCTCAGCCAGGAAATGAACCCACAACCTCACTGTCAGGAGACGTTGTTGTCATCCATCAGTATCAATGTTTAAAGTCCCACCTATTAACGCACAGGCCTCACTTATGCCCAAGATACACGAAGCTAGTTTTTCAAGCTAGAATAGTTAGTCAGGATAGATAGTCATTCTGACTTCGTGTGAACTTGGATAGATAGTCATTCTGACTTCGTGTGAACTTATCTAGCTTCATGTCTAGTATGGACCAGGTCAGGACGGCAAGCCAGGATAATTCTATCTTAGTCTCCTAGTTTGAAAAACTAGCCTCGAGTATCTCGGCCATTATGGATGGTTAAACATTGACAGCCGGACATAATAGGAAGCACATTGGACCAGCGACGTTGGCTCAATGGTAACACCCGTTATCGACTGCAAATGCAATCGGGACCTGCGGCTTAGCGTACTCTCTGAAGTACAGGAGAACTCTTTGCAGGTTAGGCAAAAAATCAGGTAGGCTGCTTAACCAGATTACATTGAGGAATACGGCTTTCAAGAGACAACACATTTTGTGTAAATAATGTTTTTAAAGCGTTATACTGAAGTATTCATGATCAATGTCGTTAATCAATACCTATAACACAATACCGTGACTGAATGCCACACAACACACAGCTCAAATGGCTAAACCCATTGAGCTGAAATTTTATTTTATTTAACCATTTATTTCAGGCATCAATGCCCATACAATAATTGCCTTATAGACTAACATACACATAATATATTACAATTAAAAATAATTTTGACAGCTCCTGTGTCGAGTCGGGGACGCCTGGCAGCGCCCCTATGAAGCGTCTGTATACGACACCCTGCAGCCAGAAGATGAAGGAGGCTTCATGAAAAGTTCCTGCCTTGCTGTCGGGATGCGCACCACAAACGCCTTAAAATTAGTGTTATGACGCGATTCCAGAGGCTGAACTCTCAAACAGATGTTGGTCCTTTCTTGATGTTGTCTCGAACAGATTTTGCATGCAGGATCTTTTGACGATGTAGACGAGCACTAAGAAAGGATTCCCACAGGAACATTAACCACACGGGTGAAACCACGGGCGGCCGCTAGTAAAATAAAAAATAGTGATTGAAGGACGATTATGCAGTAAATCGGGCCTATTCTGGTCATATAAGCGGTCGGCGCCTTGTTGAGCGGCCGAGATATACGACATCGACTTCATTTGACAGATGGATGTGACATATTGCTGCTTCTTTTTGACACAAATGAAACTTACCAAAGACTAACACCCATATTCTAAGTCGTTCCTCCAAAACTTACTCGTCCTCGACTTAACGAAACCTCATTGAAAACCTGTTCAAAATACTCCTCGAAATCGGTATTCTAAGTCATAACTCCGTAAGGACCTGGAGGAGCCAAAGAGTACGTAGCCACTCCGCGTTAGGCCTAGCACACACTACCATTTTTACCCACGACGAGGTTGAGTGGAGTGTAAAAAGTTTTGGAGGAACGACTTAGAATATGGGGGTAAGAGCAATATGTCACATCCATCTGTCAAATGAAGTCGATGTCGATGCCGACGACACCTGCGCGGTAGGGGCCCTGGTCTTGCGCGACTTGTACGAGCTCGGAATGCCAGATTTGAAGGAGCTTGTACACGACAGACCCAAATGGCGCGTCTCATTATCGGAGGCCAATACTCACTTTGGGTCGCTGCGCCATCATAGTAAAGTAAGTGAGTTTCAATAGTAAGGGCCGGTGTACGTTACATTCGCTTGGGACAGTTTAAGAATTCGTGCCAAGAGAAGTGAATTGCCAACCTTTCAGGTAGAGATTACTTTTGGCTTCCAGTCAAACTTTTGAACGCTGTTTCCCTTTAACATTTCGGTTACTAACAGGAGACTGTATTAAAATTACGTGGAATTGAAGTGAAAATGAAAAATGCTATAGAAGAAAATTATGAACTTTTTGTTGTTGAAACTATATGACGGTCAGAGATGTTACAAATCTGGGGAGTTACTCTCGACGTAATCGAGATCATATCAGGATCGATGATATGCCAAAACGGTACTTTTTAACCGCCTCTGTGGTCTAGTGGTCCAACCACCGGTACCAGACCCAGGGGTCCCGTGTTCGATTCCCAGCGGGGGTACATATTGTATTCGGTTTAGTTGGTGGTAGGACTCGTTGTAAGTCCGCCTGGGTAGCTACCACCATCTTATCTAAGTCTGGTGCCATAACAACAATGTTTTCAGCATTGTTGTTTTCCGGCAGTTAGAGATAAGATAGCCAATTCGTCAGTGATTGAGGATTCCGGGAGAGGCTCGCTTCTATATTTAGCCTTATCAATACTTAACATCAGGTATGATGAAGACTAAGTATCCACGTCCTTAAAAAAAATACTATGGAAACCATATCAACCGTTTTTAAAGTACCAAAATAACAGATTTTTGACGTCAATTCTATCCTAATGTGAACTCCATTCCATCCGGAATAAGGGGGCTGGTAAGATTAATATTTCTTCATACGTTTAACTTGGTTTGTAAAGTTTCGGAAACACGATTTTATGATTTTGCCTCAACACTTTTTCTTTTCTACAAAACGCCTTAAAATACGAAAATTTACGATTATTCTCAAAAAGGGTTACATAATATTGAATTTCTCTTTAACCGCTATATTCAATAGTTATTTACTTTGAAGTGATTTAGTGGTTTTTTCGCTTAATCTGCAAAATCTGCGATCTTGCTTCAGTCGTACCTAACCAAAGAATATTTTTTCTTATATTATTACAAGATAATATTTTTATAACAACTTCTCCGCAACTTCTCGGATGGTAATAAAAACCATAACATTTCGAAAATCTAAAAACTGTTGTAATGCGAAAATTTCATACAGAAGTAATCATTTATGAATCCTTTTACTCTAGAAATGTTTACAATTAAGTTTGTTTTCAAAAAAAATAGGACCCAAGAAAATAGCAATGTCATCTTTTTCTTCGAAAATAAATCTTCCAAAAAGGGTTAGAAGATAAAAATATCGTTTATGATTTTTTAAATTTTGCATTTTTCAATGCGATTTTTATACTTATGATAAATTTTAAATAGAAAAATATTGGAAAAAAATTTACTAATTGAGAATTTAACTGAAGAACCTCCATCTAAGAATTCACTTGTGGTCGAGTAGTTTTTTTTCCAATATTTTTCTATTTGAAATTTATCATAAGTATAAAAATATCGGTTGCAAATTGGAAAATCTGCAATATCTTCGCCAACGCAACGTAATGTCACAAAAACCGCTCATAGCTTAACGTTAAGTTTACTATATAAATTATGGATAATTTCATGGTCCAAAAATATTGCTAAGCCTCGCTAAATAAGGCGTAGCACTTTCAAAATTTAATAGGTCTCATATTTCACGAGGCGGCGCGTAGCAGCGCTTCGCTAACGGTTAACGAACGAAAAAAAAAGGATTTAACTATAATCAAGGGGCTTTTGTTGTTCTTTGCCTTGTTTTTTGACTTGGCAAGGCTTGTTATGGCGATTCTCAGTCTTATGTCTTAACTTTAAACTAATTTTGTGTTGTAATAGACAGCAATTTTGGCGTTAATCGGATTATACGGTTACATTTTCTGGCCTAAGAGAGTTAAGTGTGTGAAACTTTTGAAGTGAAAACTTCTTTAGAGGCGTTGTGCACATTAGAGTTTTAAATTTTTGGGATGGGTAAAAAAATTTAAAGTCGCGTCAGGGCACCTGATCGAAAATTCGTAAGACCATTTACCGTTGACCTATTTCAAATTACAGACAGTCTTACACTTGAAAGATCTACGTATATTAGTTAATAACATCCATTATATAAAGACTCTCATTACTACCAACTTTCATATTGATGCCAGGTCAGTTTTAATGGATTCACCTGCCAAATCAAGTTGGTCTCCGTTTTTATGAACTTTTTATGGAGTTGTGGTCAGGATATAGTGGATTTTGATCTTAATTTTCATTTAAGCGGTTTTCACTTCTGCCGGCACTCGCAGAGTGCAACCCGTTGTTTTTTTTGTGTGTGTGTTTTTTTTTCATGTAATAATAATAACCTACTATTATTTTCTTAAAATGTTCCGGTCTGAGCGAGCTTGAGTTTAGGTTTCTAAGTTCGTTAACCTAATTGGAATATTCTTTGCCACTGTGAGCGGCTAATATCTTTTGTCTTCGTAAAAATAGCAATATTGTTTGTAAAAAAAGCTTCAAATAAGTGAAGTTGTACTGCAAATGCGTGATCGGTGCGCCTTGAGCAAACTCTGTTACTGATGATGAATCTCTTTGATGGAAGACAAAGCCATTTTCATGTGTGATAATTTCTCTATGTGACAAAATCAGCCGTTAAAAAATAGAGCATTCAGATAATAAATTGTCTTATGAAATACAATTATAATTGATCAGTAATTTAAAAAGAGAATTATCTGAAGAGACCACAGATCACGGTCAAACCCTGTAGGTGCCGCGTGCGCGCTATTAACAACAATAGCTACCTGCGTAAATTCTCATCCACGCGCCCGCCAAATTTCGTATTTTAAAACACCATTCTGTCCGTTTTGACTACAAACCAAATGACTGAAATGCAATGGCATTTTAATTAGCGCTAAATGTGTTTAAGTAGTAGCAGTGGGTAAAATTCGCCGTAAGGTAAGTACAATTTCGTTGGAAGAAGACATTAAAAATTTATCAGGAATTTAAAAAGAGAATCATCTAAACACGTGGGATGCCACAGATCACGGTTTACTCTGTAGGTGCCGCGTGCGCGCTATAAACAACAATAGTTTCCCGCGTAAATTCTCATCCGCGAGGCCGCCATATTTCATAATTTCGCCATTGAGCCGTGATATATCTGTAAAGTGCGAGATAGCCGGACGCTCGAAAGCTGTTTGAGTATAAATACTTTATGGCGAAATCATGACTTAGCATTTTAAGAGGTTTTGAGAAGTATTTTTTGGGTTTATTGTAACAATTAAATTACATATTTCAAAATATAATTATGTACGAGCTCTTTGATCGTTTGGTCGTACTTTTATTTGTTGTTTTCGTAGTATCTATGGCCAATACTATAACAAAATTATCCAGCGACTATCATACCATATTGTTAGAGGTGTTCTTCTTCTTATCGTATGAGGATTAGTAGCCACCTCTGGTGTCTGAGTTTATCGAGCCGCCTAAAAGGCCTCTGACTTGGCTTAACGACTGTTATCTGATGACAACAGCCGGGACCGATGGTTTAATGTACCCTCCGAAGCACGGAAGCGCTCAGTTGTAATGCCACTCTACGGTCACCCATCCGACACCTGACCGGACCGAACGTTGCTTAACAAACGTGATCGATTACGATCAGTCTGTCAAGCGCGACCACGAGCGCTTCATTAGAGGTGTTTATAACTTTATTGGTACTGAAATCTTGGTGATTTTGGCAAATTAAATTACGAACCCTATAGTCTTTGTATCTGTATAATTATGTGAGAGAGAGAGAGAGAATGTCTTTATTTACACCAAAAACTACTAAATACAATATAAAACACAATAACGAAACAGTTTTAAAGAAAATATATAAAAAATAACAAACAGCCAATAAAAAAACATACAATAATCCAAAGTTATTAGCTATGTGGGACAACCATTATACTAACCATTAAGTATAATTATGTTATGTTATACAGGGTGGAAATTTAAAACGGGGCAAGAAAGGCAAGTACCTGTAAGGCAAGTACCTGTAATTTTTTGAGAAATTTTCAACTGCATTCACCGATTATAAAAAAAAAATTACAGTCAGCTGAATAATGAAGCTACCCTGAAGTTACCCTGATATTAAGACGCTAATTTAATTGAACTGGTTGAGAATTGATACAAAAAAACTTAACAACCTTTTAAATGTTAACCAGCGCGCTGCGTTCCGTCCACGCCCGCCTGCCAACGTGCCGCTGTGCCTTTTGTCTTTTTTTATTGTACAAATATTGTATTCGGACACACCTAGTGCTCATACCTCAAATAGTGTCATAGAGCGTCTTGATCCTCATGAGAAACAGGATCGATCGCCATAAAAAAAGTATTTTTGAAAACTCATAAATTTTCTGCTGACTGTACTTTTTTTTTTTTCAAAGTACAGCAAAAGTGCAGTTCAAAAGTACACAAAAAAATAAGGATGGTTTCCTAAGAACGTTTTCATGTAGCTACATCGGTTAAGGTACCTGCCTTGCGTGCCCCGTTTTAAATTTCCATCCTGTATATGCTGACTTTACATTCACATTACGTGTATAAACTGATATTCTTTTTATAAAAATATCTATATTTCAAACTACATCACGTTAGACCGACTTTAATGCCGATATTACTATTACCATAATGCCAGACCACATTCAGTACTTTAAACAATAAATATTCATCAAATATTAATGTTAGTTGTTCCGTAGTTTTTCGTATAATGATACAATTTCGGTGAGATTGTCGGGCCATGCATAATGTAAGAGAAGTAGGCCTGGCCAAAGTGTTTCCGTGTGTATATCATGTCTCTTGTGTGTAGGGAATGGATCATTTTTAATTTGTCAGGACGGTTCGGGAGATAAAACCTTTTTGGGTGATTATAGGGAAATATTTGAGGATTAAAGTGAAAAATTCGGTTTTAGGTGAAAGATGCAGTGCGAATGAGGTTGTACTTAGTGACTAAAATAGAAAAAAGATATTACTGATGCTTTGGTGATGTGGAGCGAATGTATGACAGAAGATTAGGGGATACGCGACCCAGAAGAAGTTAGTTTATTTATATTAAATCAGTGATATTTAAAAAAAAATTGTTGGGATCTGAAATGGCAAGAAATGTACGAAGAGAAATGTCAGTAAACATAGAAAAATGCATATAGTTTTTGTCGAAGACTTTTCCAATATTTAAAGATTTTTTTATAGCCAGAAATCAGATAAATCTTTTGTCTCGCATCAGGAGCAAACCTACGACCCTTGGTCGAATAGGCAAGGTAAGTTACAAATTAATTTTATATTAACATTTAATTTTAATCATAATTTCATTTAATTTTAACCAGAATTTTTGCTAAGTTCAACCTTTTCCTAGTTTTTTTACACTTATCATCTAACAGCTTCCTATCCCAGAATTACATGGCAAAATGGCGTCACTATACACATGTAACAGTATAATGTTATGAAAATTTACATTTCTTTGGTCACAAGTTTACATCATGTGCGAGCAATAAATTCTTGTCAGGCGATGAAACTTTCCAGCCTGGCTAGATATTTTTGAGCCAGACCAGTTTTTGTGCCAGACTTCAATACGTTTAGGGTCGGTATGAAAGTAATCATGTTTCGTGGTATTATCAAAAACTTTTTACGAATTTAAAGGAACCTTCTTTGAAATTAACAGATTGAAAGTTAGAGATGATTAATATGATGTTCTGATGCGTAAAGGGTAATTTTTTTTATTTTTATTTTTTTATTTTACAGGCGAATCAACAGTTAACAAAATATGGATAACATTTAAACTAGCAACATTAAACCAATTACAGATTCACACAACTAAACACAGACAGTTAACAATTTTGAACATGCATATTGGATTTACATCTAGGGATGCAACAAAAAAATATATATATATTACTAAAAACAATTAACATCACGAGTCACCGTGGTGACTTAATAATAACAGAAAAAGTAATTAGTACTCAATGGCTAACAATTTTGTAAGGTTACGTCTAATACTGTTACAGCTAGAATTAAATGGATCTATATCAAGTTTTTCGCTCAACGCATTGAAACACTTGCTCGCACGTAGTATAAAAGAGTTTTGCCTATAGTTGGTATTGGAATGAGGGATGTAGAACGCATTAAAATGACGGAGAGTTTTTTTGGGAACATTAAAATTTAAAAGAGAGAGAAGCTCGGGACAATCAATTACACCTGATGTAATTTTGATTAGGTACGTTATATCCGCTATAAGTCTACGATTTTCTAATGAAATGAGATGATGAAATGAAATGTAATGCCTAGTTTTGGCGCCTTTTCAAAAATGCATTTATCTCAGTATGGATACGGTTTAGAAATGTGCTGTCTCAATAACTATTGTTCGTACATATATACTTTATCGATTGAAAAAGGTTTGAATGGTGTGCAGGGATTTTCGAAAAGGCGCAAACCCTTCATACATTTGTGGCATTGTCCTTTCATCTTATAAATACAGCACGGCGAATCCTTAAATTAAATAAACACTTAATAGACAACATAACAATCCTGTAATAATAGATGTAAGTGTGGAAATAAATAAATAAATAACATTGTAAAGTTCCAATATAGGAACGTAGTCAATATAATATATACAATTTTCGTGTCATATCTGTATAAAATAACAATGAAAAATTATAACTTATCTATCCCTATCTATCTACGGCCAGTTTCAATTATCTTTTGGGCTGATTAACAAAAAATTCTAGGCAACAAAACTCTAGTAAGCCTATCTCTTGCTTAGGATTGGTTATTGAAAATAGATAGGTAGCTATCTGAGAGAGTTGCCTAGGTTTTTATGACCAAAATAACGACGGTTGCTAGGAAACGAAACCAGCAGTACCTATCCTAGGCAATCTATCTACTATCTTTAACTAGAGATACGTTATTAATTTCGGGCGTCAGTCAATGAATAATGGATTATAATACGGAACCGATTTGGATGAAATTTGGCACACACATAGAAAATAGCCTGGATTATAAAATACTTTAACTCGATATTCCCACAGGAGCGGGCATCACGTGGCTGAAACCGCGAGCTGCCGCTAGTTTTAAATAAAGCAAATTATCAGTCCTCTTTAATACACGACGACGTACAAATACAACATTAAAAGCAACTTTATAACAATGTACATACAAAGTACATTGCCAATCAGCACGTACCACTGCAATGTATCCGTCAACACAATTTGAAGTACAAACAGTGTAGTCGTAAAGCAGACCCGAAGCGAAGCGTTTCGTTAATGCATTATATCTGAAAGATAAACCTGCAACAATGTTCGCGCTATATATCACAAAGTCTGCTGCAGGTCGGACACACGGCTCGGAAGGTTAGCGAACAATACACTACATAGTAGATGGTACCGACGAGTATGAATCCTAACTAAATATTATAAATGCGAAAATGTGTTTGTTTGTCCTTCCTTCACTCCCTAAGCCACCAATCGACTTGTATAAATATACTATACTGGCTGTAATATATATATATATATATATATATATATAAGATTGTCACAACAGATAGATAAATTTTAATGTAACTTTTTATTTAAGTTAAATTTTCTAAGCTTTTTTTAACATTGTAACTCATTGCCGTTGTGCTTAAACTCCAAATAAATGATTACTTTACTTTACTTTGATTTTTGGCATAGCGTTAGTTAAAATAATAGAGAGTAACATAGGCTACATTATATCCCAATATTCCCACGGAAAAGGGAGCCACACGGATGAAACCGCAGGCAGAAGCTAGTAAGGTACATAAATGCATATAATAAATAGACTTGTTAAAGGTCTCTTCGTCTTCACTAGCTTCGATCCTTACAATAGGTAGCGCTTTTTCTTCTTCAGCTCTCATCACATTCCTCATACATGCCTTCTGTCAATCATCTGGTATACTATTATTTTACCTCCCATTCTTTCTATTACCACGTTAGTAATCGTTCATATTTTTTGCTATTACATTCGGCGTAGCAAAACGACTCGATATTTTTAACCAAAGCTTTTGTAGTAAAAAGTTTACCTTGTGTAATAATAATAAAATAGAAAAATCTTAATTTCAATTATTTACATAGGTTTTTTAACTACGCTAGTTAATGTTTTGATTTTTGTCGCAAAAGAATATGGAATATAACTAATATAATTTATTCATTTATATTTAAAACAAATATTATAAGCTAGCATAATTGATCGTCATTGCCAATTGGTATATTATCTGTAATTGTTAAATATGAATAAAATTAATATTTAATTAGTAAATGTTTCATGATTAACAGTGAATTTTAGGTGAGGGATGGATAAGGTACTCAGAAAGTAATATAATTACATAAAAAAAAGTCAACATTGGGCGATCCAAGCGTCCGTAAGTCACAGGACGTCACGAATACAAAATTTCACCCGCAAGAGTACGTACTCTGAATGACGTCATAAAACTCATATCAACCCCACGCCGCAACTTCGGACAAAGCGGCGCGATAAACATGTGGGTCCTTAGGACCGAACAACTATGTAGGCGTCGCGGGCGTACCGGATTTTCAGACATTTTGATGAACACTTGTTTAAACGTTTTAATCTGATATACGATTTTTAGGTACCTACCTACCGAACTTGATAAATCTTGTTTATATTTTTTGTTGTGATTTGTAGACATTAAGTACTTTAGAAATTACTGTATAAACCAATTTAACCCGCTGATCTCTATACCTTCCACAGATTGGCAATGAACGTTAGAGCAAAATCTGAAAATATTATGTCGCGGACAAATCGTAGGCTGCTCCTGTGTAAAGTTTCAAGCATAAAATGCAAAATAAATGAAGAACAGGTTTCGTAAGCTTCGCTAACGCAAGTCGAATCTACTCTCAAATTATAGGTAGATAGATTATTGCCCAATTCAATTCCAATTCCAATGTAAGCGGATGTCTACCTTGTTATTAACATGAGACAATCTAGTGATCGCTTCGGGATGTCTTTTAGACTCAAGAATACGTTCAAGGTTAATAAGTCATACCTACCTTGACTTCCGTCCCTGAAAATATTTTAAATGTAATCAACATAACTAACTACCCAGTGTTATTTGTAAAAGATAATTAAAAATTATTCATATCTTGGAAAAATAGGAAAAGTTAATTATAATGAAACAAAAAACACCCACGTCTAAAACATTAAATTACACATTTATATTAGTATTTTAATAACAATTAGTTTACCTTGAGATGTACCAATTTATTTTCTCAATTTTTTTGTAATATGCAGGTCAAAAGTCGCAAACAGGCAGGAATTAGATATAACAGAAACCTCGTCATTTATTGTTCTAACAGTAACATACCACATAACACGGTTTAGCAGCCTTCGGGCAGAATGTATCTCTGTCTTGAAAATAAAGTAGACCTAAAAGGACAATAGAATTACTTTGCCTTTGAAGAGGGTAGGTCTCATCTTGACGGGTGGACCGACGCGAATTATATTTAGTAATCTTGTAACGCCATATTTAGGGTTCGCTGAGCGGATTTTGATGCCTCACATTCACATCACATTGAAGGGGTTTTTGGTAAAACAGCCAATGTGTAAAAGAACTCAATCGAGATTTCGTTATCTATGGGTTGGTCAAGTCCGAACCTTTCATAGTGTTTACAGTTTTTCCAAAAAAACCCTAGTCAGTAAATATTCTTTGAATATGTTCGGTATTTGGCAAAATAACCAAAGTCAACCATAAAACCAATAGAGAAATTGCCTATGTCATATTATGTGTAATATTTTAATGAAAAACTGACAGTGTCCTGGTGTGTATTTTTAAGCTATTGCATAGCTTTTAACGCGGGCTTCGAGCGCGGCGACCGAATCAAGAAATTCCGTAACGAAAATAAAACCTAACACTCCCCACTCCGTGTCATAGATTTTGGTTGCTTATTCACAATCGTAACTAAGCAACCAAAATCTATGGAAAAAAAAATGCTATGCAATAGCTTTACCGCGGCAGTCCCCGAGTGCCAAACGTATTTTTTATGTTTTTTTTAAAGGAATAAATGACTTTTGCGATTTAACTGTGTTTTAGAGAGTTCTTCTCTACGGTGGGTCTCTGTAGATTTTCTCAACATAAGAATTAGACATTAAAAGTCTGTTTCTTACTATGTATAAAAGAACAGAAATGTACAATTGATGAATGATGAATGAATTGAAGATGAACACAAAACAACAGCAAGCCCACTGCAGATACAGAAAGACCGGATAATAATTCATATTTCTCACAGAATCCTATAAAATTCATAAAGCTATTTTCAATAAAAGAGTCAATAGCAACAGTTGAAACGGTTCTGTAGGAAAATAGACAATCTCTGTGTAAATTACTGCGCATAAAAACATGCCTGACAGCGATTTGGTTGTGCCAGAAAACGTATAGGAGAAATATACGGGGAGATAGAGTGTGCGGGCCCGTTGACGAAACATTATTTTGTATAGTAATTATATAGATAATACAATAGCCAGACAAGGCGAGATACATTCTTTGGCCCGTTTATGAAACATTACTGTTAAAATGTTACAAAACAATAACAATAACGATATTTGTAAAGTCTTGAAACTTGTCGAGTCGATTAAATATTTTCTGGCGTTTTTACTTACAAGGTTGAAAAAAAGGTAATTATGTGTGAAATATGCTGAACAAATACTTACCACTTACTTTTAAATATAATATATACCTTTCTGTAATAAATTATGCTGTGGAGAAAAAAAAATGTACACATATCAAAAATACAACAGGACTAAGCATCGAAGTTCAGGAGTAAGTTTTTTTTTTATTTTTTCAATTTTTATCAAATTTTCGCCAAGTAACGCCTGATTCTATAAAATACTTACAGTAAGGTATTTATAACTTTTTAATTTTGCATTTTACAATGCTCTTTTTATGTGAACAAGAAAATATACTAGAAAAAAGCAACTTGTCTCTGGCATCCCACTGAATCTGGCCAGATTCCCAAGGATGCCGGTTACTCCTGTTACTCCTGAACTTCGATGCTTAGTCCTGTTGTATTTTTTATATGTGTACATCTTTTTTCATTTAATTTTAATGTTAATTGAAGTTAATTTAATTATAATTAAATATAATTAAAATTCACAATTGTCAGTTTCCGATCAAATTATTTTATTTTATTTTATTATATTACATTTTGACATTTAAATTTAACCTTTTTAATAATTGTATTGCATAAATTACTCTATTATTTATAATTTTTATACCTACTTCATTTTCAATTGAATGATTAACATGCATGTGTGCTCGTAATTCCACTCTTATCAATTTTTATTTTCCATAATACTGTTTACTCAATTATTGTTTGTTCTCGTGTAGCACCTATAATTAAGATTGCATTTAGCTCGGATCCCTCATATCGTTATATATTGTATTAATTTCAATGTAAATCTTGTTGGTGTTAAATAAATAAATCCATATCTTAGTAGAAAACGAAAAATCTGTAGCTTAATTCCGCAAGAAAACTTACATGCAAGATGCACCGCCCGCCCGCCCGCAAATAAATGCAGATGCAACACAGTGACACACCTTGCACCTTCACCGACTACTCTACACGTGTTGGACCGTGCAATATATATAGCACCGAGTGAGACTCGGTGCAGGAGGTGCATCTTGCATGTAAGTTTTCTTGCGGAAAGCATATATTTAAGCTACATATTTTTCGTTTTCTACTAACCTTTCTTTAGTTAGTTCCTGGAACAATGGGAAAACAGAGATTAACAGATTATGAACCTCTTCAACCCCTTACCGGGTTGGCAGAGCAACTAAGGTACACCTTGAAAGTAAAATGTAAATGTAACGTATGTTTGGTTGGTGGTAGGACTTGTTTAAAGTCAACCTGGCTAGCTACCACCATCTTATCTGAATCTGACGCCATAACAATAATGCTTTCAGCATGGTTGTGTTCCGGCAGTTAGAGATAGGAAAGCCACTCAGTGGTTGAGGCTTCCGGGAGAGGCTCGCTTCCATCTTCAGTCTTATCAATACTTAACATCAGGTATGATAAAGGCTAAGAGTCTCCCCATAGATCATTTAATCGATCAAAAAATATGTACAAGCATCACTAACAACAATAGACCTTAACGACGCCACATTTGGCATAATCTATTTGGATAAAGATGTTTGTTTTTGTGTTACTGGCTTTAATTCAGTAATAAAGTTGCCCGTTGACAAAAGCCAGTTAACCGCCGACAATTCCAATGTTGCGAAACACAAAAAGCGCTGCGGTCGCGTGCACAATATCACGACTTGCGTTTCCAAAAGTTTGGCGGCCAGATCGCACCCCGCGGTGGCCTGTAAAAAGTGGCTCGTAATTAAATCCGTGCTTGCCAAGAAACTGTCAATATCTGTAGGCTGCTTATAACCGAGCCGCCATTATGGCTTGGCAGGTGCCGCTGCACTAGAAATATTGCATTTCGTACGACGCCAATGAAAGGAACGCGCTAGTATTTTAATGTAACTGTAATCATCGTTAGAGACATCATTCTGTCCATTTCTGTCCCTATAAACTTCAAACAAACGATTCAATTGCATAATTCGTCACATTTGCTAGCAGGACTTCGGTGTCCAGAAAATATTGGAATATTATGTATCGTGTCTCATAACTCAGGGACTGAGAGGTTGTTAACGTTTATCGAGCCTTAATAACTTTAAAAAGTTTAATTTGAATAACTAAACCGGGTATTGCGAAGCGATACTTCCAGAAGAAGCTATTTTCTTCGGGGTAGCCTCATTCCCTAGAGAACGCGTCCCCAGGCGGCGGATAGGGGAAAACTCGAATAGGGGAAAACGGCGAGCTGGCAAACTCCAATAGGAGTTTGGTAATCCAATGAGTTGGAGCCACATAACACCCACTGCTGGGTATAGGCCTCCCCCAAAAGGGGGGGGTTTGCCATAATCGCCACACTTGGCACGCGGGTTGGTGATCGCAGTATGGCCAAGTTTGCAGGAGACGCTGCTGCCCGTCTCCTGAAGGTTGAGTCCCATAATCGCCTTTTACGATACCCACGGAATGTGAGGGGGTGGGGCTATTCTAAGCCGACACTACACAGCTAGCCTAGCCTAGCCTAGCGTCAGGCGGTAGCCAGCCGTAAAACATAAAGCCAAAAACAAATTCTTCTAATTATGAAGTTGTAATTAATCATATAAAAGGCAAGATACCACTGAAATTAACATTCTGAGATGGTTCAGTTGAGTAACGAGGCTAGACAAAGTCACAGGTCGCTCCCATATCAGAAAAACTCACTGAAAGCCGCCTTCGATGGTATGGCCATGTAATGTGCAGGGACGAGGAACATGTGGCTAGAAAAGCTCTAAGTATACCAGAAAATCTATCTGATTGAATATTAGAAAACTGTAATATTAGGATCAATACGACCGAGCCGGAATACCAGTTGGTGAAAATGGGTCTAAGTTTTTCAATTGCTAAGACAAATTGTAAACCAGAAAAACTACAACTTAAACGTGACTTGCGGGACAACGGTTGCGCGTGTTTGCTTTTTTTATGAACAACGGTAGACTCTTAGCCTTCATCATACCTGATGTTAAGTATTGATAAGGCTGAAGATGGTAGCGAGCCTCACCCGGAATCCTCAATCACTGAGGAACTGGCTATCTTATCTCTAACTGCCGGAACACAACAATGCTGAAAACATTGTTGTTATGAAAACAACAACGATGTTTCCATCCTCTCGCTTCTGAGCAAGTTGGAGACAAATCATTCTGTTTTGTAGTAATTATACAATTTTAATTTAAAATACAAATAATAATTCTCAACTTCTTTCATCTCTCGAAAAAAAACTGTCGCTGATTGCACGTCTCGATCGGCACGTGGCCGCTTGGGGCTCCGTGTGGCCGCCAGCCAAATCCCCTCACTTGTTACGCGCGTGCGACAGATAGACACCGCTGTTGTGTTGTATATGTGGCTGAGAACTATTCACAATAAACTGTAGATTCTAACAATAATCTGTAGTATTACTAATACAAGTGTTAACTATTTACTGATATAAGAATTTACTATTTCTCCAAGGTCTTATACTTGACGTACGTTGGAAACAAAGGACGATAGGATCCCCCAAACTCAAAAAACTTGAAATGTATCTCAGCTGAAATATATTACTATGGTGATAACTTTGTACTGACATCCCTCAAATGTGTAAGACATTCTAGAAAAATAGGGCGATACATAGACTTTACCCCTCTGACGGAAATGCTCGATTGGTTATAATTTAATTGATGATTTAATAATTGTATTGCAATCCAAAATATTGTATTGTATACCACCAACATCTCCACCGAAGACAAAGGTTTGTCTTCTTTCAATTCTCGTTTAATTCTGTTTTGACTTAAGTACTTTACTGATCTTTTTTTTTTAATCCTTTTATTTACACCCTGCAAATATTTTCTCCCGATTTTGGGTCTTGTTTGCGAAATGTGTAATAATGCAATGTTTTATCTTAATTAAAAAGAAAAATAAACCAATATTTTGTCCATCTTTAATTATGATTTATTTCTAAACCCCATGGATCTTGTCATCGAAAATAGTTTTTAATCTCTTTAAAGATACGTATGAAACTTTCGACACAAAAAAGGTCTGTTGGAGGAGGGGGACGGGTCCCGTACAAAATTGGTCATTGTACTTTGTTCTTTTCTAACTTATGTTTTTTTAGCTATATTAGATTTATGTTCATAGTCCCATTTGCTTTGACTAAGTAGTTCGCTGAAATATAGGCTTTGTTCGGCAGCAGAGGCTTATAAATATTAATACTCATGTCTCGGAAAAGATCTTCCGTTCAAAAAACTGTCACTGATTGCACGTGTCACGCGGCACGTGGCCGCTCGGGGCTCCGTGTGGCCGCCAGCCAAATCCCCTCACTTGTCACGCGCGTGCGACAGACAGACACCCCTGTTGTGTTGTATACGTGGCTGAGCACTATTAACAAACTTCCTTACTAACTAGCCGCCCGCGGTTTCACCTGCGTGATTCCCGTTCCCGTGGGACTATCGGGATAAAATATATCCTATGTTTAAATCGAGACAATAAACTATCTATTGGAATAAAATACTTTTCATTCCTATGTCCATCTCCGGGTTAAATTTATCTCCAGACCTCACCTCATTCAAATCAGTTCAGCGGTTTAGGTACCTACACGTGATATGGTAACATTCAGTTACTTTTGCATTAGAATTATACCTTTGATACGCTCCTTAGATAATTATAATACTATACACTTATAATACATAATTATATGACTCGGGCCGTAATTATGTAAGTATTTTATCATTTGCCGCATAAGTATCTTGTTTTCGTCTGCGTTACAATATTCTGGGTAATTGTCTTACTTAAAACAATATTCCGGTAACAGAAGCTTGGCACGTGTGGCCAGCAGCCAAATCTGCTCACTTGTCACGCCATAGCGCTGTCTCAGCGTGTTTCCTCGTAATGAGAGTGACGGAAAAATATTTTATGAACATAATCTGCAATGTTTCTTTAAATAAAATAAAAATTTCCTAAATGAAAACACTCAAACAACAGTTACTAGTCTGTTCAGTTTTATTTGTAAAAGTAAATAAAGATTTTTGTGTTTTTTTGTGTTTCATATATGTCACATCCATCTGTCAAATGAAGTCGGTGTCGATGCCGACGACACTTGCGTGGTAGGGCCTTTGTCACGCCATGTTCGACAGTTCGACCAGCATCGCTTAATAGTGCTGTCTTAGCGTGTTTCCTCGTTATGAGAGTGACGGAAAAAAATGTTATGAACATAATCTGTTAACAATACTTTTATATCCTATCCTGCTCATACCTATTATACGTTTGGATGTTTAAATGTTTGTTACTCTTTCAAAGAAAAACTGCTGAAGCGATTTGGATGTTTTGCAAACATATAGAAGATAGCCTGAATTAAAACATAGGCTACTTTTTATTCCGATATTCCTACGAGAACGGGCACCACGCGGGTGAAACCGCGGGCGGCCGCTAGTCAATACTAATATTATAAAGCTGAAGAGTTTGTTTGTTTGAACGCGCTAATCTCAGGAACTACTGGACCGATTTAGAAAATTCTTAGACCATTAGAAAGCTACATTTCTCCCGAGAGACATAGGCTATATTTTATCCCGATATTTATTTATTTATTTTATTTATTTATTACAAATTGCGTTACATGCGACTTAGTGACTAAACAAAACATGCAAGCACCAATGTATCGCATGCACCTCGAAAGGCACTGCAACGAACAGGAGAGGGGCAGACATTTAGAAACTTTTTTCCTCAAAGTATTCATTAATGGAATAGTAAGCTTTTCCTACAAGCAGCTTTTTCAAGGAGCGAATGAACACACCGATATCGATTCCCACGGGAACGGGCACCACGCGGGTAAAACCGCGAGGATCCGCTAGTATAAAATAAAATTGTTCTAAATGATATCACTCAAAATAGTGTCGTGACTATCTGTGTTCGGAAATCAACCTGCAATCTGCATCTGCAGAAACGCACCATCATCTACAGCCATTTTCTTTTAGTTTCTTAATTGCTGGTGCTGGGACACTGGCCTTCGTTATGGATGAATTAGTGGAAGGGGCGATACATGACCCACCAGCAGGCTCAATGTGGATTGCTGGGTTAAAACGACTTCAAAATAATACAGTCGGGACCAACGTCTTAACGTACTTTGCGTCTTTACAAATTTATGGTTACCCATCCCGTGTTCGACCATTGCGAAAGTGCAAAATTCAATCATCATTTATTGAAAAAATGTCCTAGAAGCTACGCCTGTTCACAATCCCTACGACGAGATACCTTGTTATAACGACAATCTCGACAATGGTTGTTTTTTTTCGCCTTGTCAAATTGAATGAGGTGCTTTACCGCCCCAATCGTAGACCGGACTCACTAACCACAGCGCCTCCGAGCTCCACTGATTTTCAGCATGGGTTTCCCAAACTATGCGCGCAACAACGCGACCCACCGCGAACGAATATTGAGTGGGCTCTGTAGAACGATTTTCGAAACATTTCAAACACACATTAAGTA
Source organism: Chrysoteuchia culmella (assembly GCA_910589605.1). Lineage (NCBI taxonomy): Eukaryota > Metazoa > Arthropoda > Insecta > Lepidoptera > Crambidae > Chrysoteuchia > Chrysoteuchia culmella. The sequence goes on from OU342649.1 coordinate 22,573,349, forward strand.
ATCTTGTAACTCGTCACTAGGCCCTACTTTCGAGGTCCTCTAGACTAGGGTCTGAGAATCACCAATTTTATCCCACCTTTGCCCTAAGACAGCAGACAGCCTAGAGCCCACTGTATTACCTTTTTTTTTCGTTTGCTCTGTATGTACTCGTATGTACTGTATCTTTGTGTGTGCATTAGAGCATTTTATTATTTATCTATCTATATAACCGTATGAGATCCGTCATCCGAAGTCACTTGCCATTTTCAAAAACAAACTGCATTCACATCTTCTCACTAAGTCCTAGTTTTCAACTACCTTCTTTTTTTTATTATTAAGTATATATTATTATAATATACATTCAGTTGTTATTTATTAAAATATTTTATATTTATCTATGATTATTTATTTAGTAGTTTATGTAGGTAGATTTATTTATATGTTCAGTAATATTTATAAGTAAATTTTGTTATACTTGCTTGTTGCTGGTGCACTACCTCTCGCTCTCTCTATTTTTCCTATGCCTCAAAGGTTGTCTGGAAGAGATCGCTCTTAGCGATAAGGCCGCCTTTGCCTACATTTATGTCAACTCTTTCTTGTGTTTCTGTCTGTATTTATGTGTGTACAATAAAGTGTTTTATCTATCTATCTATCACCTAGAGGTGGGTGGGAGCCCTAGTTTGAAAACTTGTATTAGATGGGTCGTAGCCCATACAATTTGGGAACCACTGTGCTAAACAGATACCAAGCCAACAGTAACCGGAAGGTAGGTAATTAAGCCAGGTGCTTATTTACATGTTCCGCTAAGTGTCGCGCTCACTAGAGGTGGGTAATATATCTTTTTTTTGTGAATCGATTCGAAACTATATATTGATATTCAATATCGGATTCTGAAACCATATATTTTGATATCGGCGATATCGGGTGCGACCGTATCTCTGACGATACGTCGAAATAGGATTCGTAAAACAATATTCCCCTGATACGAATCAGGATAATATAGTTTTACTAAACCAATATCGACGTATCGTGATAGATACGATTTTATTTGTAAATTATAACGTTATGTTACATCAGGAGTTACAACTTAGATGACGCAGTTTTATCCGGGTTTTAAGAGGGTTTTGAGTGATTGTGAAGTATGTAGAGGTTTTCTTATCTGTAGATTGTAACTTTGATTTTATAGAAGACTAGCTTCCCGCCCGCGTGGACTTCACGACTTATGCTATTGTGGTTTATCCATAAGAGATAAACATATACCACCACGGAGTTTACTGTAGACCTTTTCAAGGTGTACAAATACTTAGTAAATTATTTTGATAAATCTCGTAGCCTGCGTTTGCAATGTAAGCGGAAAAAATATAATCATTTACGACATCACATTAGAAACCTTAAAAATTACAGTATTTCTCTAATCTATATTGAAGGTTATTATACATATAAACCTTCCTCTTGAATCAATGTATGTATTAAAAAAAAACAGCATCAAAATCCGAGGGACAGACAGCGGGAAACGACTTTGCTTTATACTATGTAGTGATTTACACGCACATGTGTTTAAAAAAAATAGATAATTCACTAAGTATCAATGAGCTTTACTTTACCTAACTAACTTAACTATTTATTATTGAAATACTAACTATTCCATATAACCCGAAAGACAGTAAAACCATTACAAAAGAATCCGCTGATGCAAATTACTTGCAACTTGTTCGCACGACCGAAAGTAAATAGCGTACTAATGATTATTTATAAATATTCAAAAAATGCACCAAATTTCTCCACGTGTACGCGGTCAAGGCCAAAGGTCATGACATGAGAGTAAGAAGAAATTGTGTCAAAGTTCATCATTATTCCCTAAGAAATAAGGTTTAGGTTTGGACAACAAAAATAATTATGCGTCTATCGCTGTTGCATTCTCATCCTACAATATCGCGCCTCTACTCTCGCTCATTGATGTGCTCTATTCCATTGCGATACAGTACAATATCGTGTTTTGCTTAAATATATAGTTCAGATCGAGTCGACTCTCGCTTGGCATTGATTGCGCTCTATTCCATTGCGATATGGTACAGTATCGAATACAATATAGTGTTTTGCCAAAATATTATGGTTTCAGAACGCATCGATATCGGATTTGACGATATTGATGCAATATACGTTTCAATATCTATATACGATTTGTATCGCCCACTCCTAGCGCTCACTATTCAGCTGAACTGCGAACACAACGCACGTGTTATTTACGGTTCAAACGCAGTTTAGTTTTAATTAAGGAGCACTCCGAGTCGGTACGTAATGTGCCGCTGTTTCCGTTTATGAGCCCTCGGGGCTCGGAAATGCACAAATTAATAGTTAGTCACAAAACATTATGTAGGTTTAAGTTAAATTATTTCCTTCTTTTGTAGAGTGTACGTGGTGGGTCACTGTACCTTAATCATCCAAGAGGAATGGCTGCTGGGACATTTACCAGCAGTAGGGACATTTTACATACATACAAATACTCACGCCATCAATCCCTTCAAAAATTCAAAATTCAATATCATATTCCGTCTAGGCTGTTAGAAGCAACGTTACGTCAAAGAAGCTACGCTATCGGTTGACAAGCCGTACGGCAGGAGACCTTGTAACGAGAAGAACCGGTAAGAAACTCGTCAAGGGCTATTTCTTGAAGTGAAAACTTCTTTAGCGGCGTTGTGCAGATAAATATATTATATCTATTTATGTATTATATGATTATTTATTATTTTTTATTAATTTCTTTGTTGCGCATCAACTACCCTAATCTCTTCTACCAGTTTTTGTGTCGTATGGGTTGCCTGGAAGAAATCGCTGTTAAGCGATAAGGCCACCCTTTGTACAACAAATTTCGGCTATCGGGATCATCAGCCTTGCGGCTGGTACGGGTTCGAGCCTTGGCTCCTTCCCCGGGCTTCATCTCATGGGGCCACTGCCCCATGGTGTTGGGTGCCTAACAACAAATTTTGTTCAATGTTTTTCCTTATATACATGTTTTTTTCTGTCTGTGTGTATGCAAATAAAGTGTTATAAATAAAATAAAAAATAATGAACGTGGCATAAAGGAACTAACACCGCCATCTTTTGTTTACTTACATCAAATTTGACAGTTACAGCACCCGTGCACCGCCATCCAAGCCTTGTCGGACTGTATCTTGTTATAATTTTAACTATCACTACTTTCTGTCTCATTAGGTACCTACTTAATAGTATAGGTACCTTGCATGACTCGATAATCAATATAAGTAGGTAAGTACCTAAATATATAGGTGGTATAAATAGGTGGGGGTATACCAAAGCATTTTGTCAAATCCTACATCTAATGCAGCCAAACTTGTTTGTGAAATGGTGTTAGCTAGCCGCGCTAGCCGTTAACAATAATATAGAATTTAGTTTATAAGTTAATATATGTACTCATAAATATAAATATTTCTTACACTCACACCAAATTAACCTAGCCCCAAAGTAAGCAATGCAAGGCTTGTGTTATGGGATACTATAGTGTAACGGATATAAATACATATATAAGTATTTATGTGTAGAAATATATATAAACGTCCATGACTCAGGTACAAATGCTCGTATTCATCATGCAAACATTTGCCACTACCGAGATTCGAACCCGGGACCTCAGAGTCGGCGACACCTTGAAACCGGTGCACACTCTACTACGGAGGTCGTCCACTCTATCACTTATGTAGTAGAAATTAAGATTAGTTTAGGACTGACATGACGTGACGTTAAAGTCCCTAATAAATAAAGTCAGAATTTAAAAAAAATACCTAAGTATTCCATAAACACAATTACTTATACTTATTAGGTACGATCCTCTCAAACGAGGCTACCCCACAGTGCATCATAAAACTTAATACCGGTAAAACAATTACACCGCCTACACAGGTTAAGTAATGTAACAAACCACCAACATAAATTATTAAGAGCCTGCGCTCATCACAACACCTCATCGGCGCTCACGACGGCCCGCGATTGTAGCCGTCAAGCAACTTTCGCAATGGTCGGTCACAGGATGGGTGACCAAAAATGTTATTACCTCGAGTTGCTCCATGTCTTAGAAAGCAGTGCAGGCGTGTTAGGTGATTGGTTGGTTGGTGGTTATTATTTTATTATTGTCAGTTCGCATTTAAACTATACCGCCTCGATTTCCATTGTTTGGTTGGTGGTAGGACTTGTTGTAAGTCCGCTTGTCTAGCTACCACCATATTATCTAAGCGACGCCACAACAACAATGTTTTCAGCATTGTTGTGTTTCGGTAGTTAGAGATAAGATAGCCAGTTCCTCAGTGGCTGAGGGTTCCGGGAGAGGCTCGCTTCCATCTTTAGCCTTATCAATACTTAACATCAGGTATGATGAAGGCTAAGACTATCACCGCCATTCATTAAAAAAAAACGGAACGTTATGCGTCACTCACTATATCACTGTTCTGAAGTTAATCTATACTAATATTATAAAGCTGAAGAGTTTGTTTGTTTGAACGCGCTAATCTCAGGAACTACTGGACCGATTTAGAAAATTCTTAGACCATTAGAAAGCTACATTTCTCCCGAGTGATATAGGCTATATTTTATCCCGATATTCCCACGGGAACGGGCACCACGCGGAAAACCGCGAGGATCCGCTAGTATTTAGTAATAAAGTAACTTTTTACTAGCACACTTACTATTTTTTCCCGCATATTTGTAGTAGTATAGAATTCGATAGTCAATGTAAATATTTCCTAAACACAAATTACGTCTCAAACGATATTATTCCACAGTGCATAATAAACCTAATACCGCCTTTAAGGTCATGTAACAAACCACCACCATAAATAATAAAGAGGCGCTCGTCTTACAAAACACAACACCTCATCAGCGCTCCAAGCGATAAATTAGCGAACTAATTAAAACACAAAAGGGTGGCGCGCGAAATATTAATCAAGTGAAGTCCATTAGTAATCCTGGCAGACAAAGAGTTGAGACAATCGATATAATCGTGAGATGCCGGCGGTGAGGGTTGTCTGAGAATATCCCTAAGATATTATAGTGCTTTTCACCGAAATAACCGCCTCTGTGGTCTAGTGGTAAAAATATCTATATTTCATAATTGAAAGATAGCTTCTACCCGCGACTTCTTCCGCCTGAAGATTCGAGGGGAAATCCCTAGGGAACATTAATCCAGACTTGAACTACCTATCGTGTGCCAAACTTCATCTAAATTCCTTTCGCACTTTTCTAAGATTTTCCATGAATAACAAACAAAATCAAAGTCAAAATATTTTTATTCAAATAGACTTATAGATAGGTACTTTCTAATCGTCCAATTTTGTTTCCCATTCCAATTCAGGACATCTTATAACTGACAAGAAGAACGGCCGCAAGAAACTTATTAGCTTTAACAGAAACAACAACATTTTCAAAGAAACATATTGTTGCCAAATACGAATCATGAAATATAAATATAAGAAGAAAATTTTTTCATACTCAGTGTTAGAATATTTTTCATTTATACATTAACAAATATTTTTATGTTAGTATTCATCCGTCGATAGTCCTATTCAAGCTCAGCTGTCAGTGCGTCAGAGCTGTGTGGCGTTGCCAGTACTGCAGGCTACTCCGTGTCCACGGTGGGTCGGGACCTGTCCGCGGTGAGTTGGGGCAGTGGAGTGACGGTGCATTGCCAGGTGCTGCAGGTAGATCCGTGTCCACGGTGAGTGGAGATCTGTCCACGGTGAGTCGGTACAAGTCCAGGTCGGGGTGCTGCCGAAGGTCCCTGTGGGGTCTTCAATGATACTGCGATGGAACCTTGAGACTGGTTCTCTGCTTGCGGTGTGACTTGCTGCGGATGCTGGATAAGGGTATGAGGAGTGATGGCTGCGCTGCGATAGTTAAGGTGCTTGATGTGCTCCGTAGACCCCTACGGAGCACATCAAGCACCTTCACTAATTCACCAATGTGGAGATGACGGTAGAGGTATGGAAAAGGGTGGTACATGTTAAGCCACTAGTAGGGAAGGGAGCTCTTCCACCAGACTGGGTGTTGGTATCGTATCGTATCGTCGGATGTTGTATATATGTAAGTGGCTCGGTGAAACTTCGCTTGCGTGATGTATGTTTCCATACATGTTGTTCGATCTTAGTAGATCTCGAAAGTTATCAGCGCCATCTATTTGATACACGGTGGATACAAGTTTCTAGAACCGTGTGTAGTAGTAGTAGTATGTGCGGCGTCAGGTAGATGCCGCCACACAATTAATAACCTCCAAAAACATCCAAATATTCACATTTTTATTGCAATCGTCCGTTCGCAGCTTCGTCCTCTTGAGTATTCGGAAAATTTCTAAGGAACATTAGAGCGATATAAAAATAAAAACTACTTAAGCCTCAAAAATAAACAGTTTAATCTATGTCAATATACTCACCACATCTGCCAGTGCCAGCCCTGGATCTGCCATCTTGCCAATAATTGATGGCAGGGTTGTCGCGGCGATGTCGTTGCGTTACGACCTCACTAGCTGGGTGCTATTAAACTTGATTAAGTATTATAAGTACACCTAGTCTGATCTTCAAAAGCATTTACAAAGACGGTATCATAGTCATCATCACGCACGACTCGAATATTATAAGCCATGTTTACGAATCACGAACTGGTGCGTCTGTGAATTGTGGTGTATATTCATAAGTGGTTATATAAATTAATTAATAGGTATCTAAATATAAATATCAGTTATCACACACTTAAATCTAATTCTGAGTTAAGCAAAGTCAGCATCTGAATCAGCATTCTGAGTCAGATACCAGACCCAGACACAGGACCAACATAAATGTTTCGTCGTCTCAGCCACATAACACCTACTGCTGGGTATAGGCCTCCCCCTATACCCAGCAGTGGGTGTTATGTGGCTGAGACGACGAAAGACGACGACGGGTTTTGCCATAATCGCCACGCTTGGCAGGCGGGTTGGCGATCGCAGTATGGCCAAGTTTGTAGGAGACGCTGCTGCCCGTCTCCTGAAGGCCGAGTCCCTTAGTCGCCTTTTACGACACCCACGGGATGAGAGGGGGTAGTGCTATTCTAAGCCGACACTACACAGCCGCAACGCACATAAATGTTTATCAGGTAGATATTTGTGTCGCTTAACTTCAAATTCGAATAAATCCACTCTTCCCTGTTAGGAAATATTAAAAAAAAGTGTTAATACGACTCTTAATTTCATGAATTTAACGGTGGTCTTTTTTTATATTGGCACCAATATTGAAAAAAACTAACATGTTTAGCCATTTCAGTGTTTTAACCACTCATTCTTTCAAAAATGTAATATTAAGATTGGATTTACCTTCTTTTGATATATTGGCATGAAATTTATCTATCTTTGAAAAAACTCAATCTGGATTTATAGAATTTGTTTTAATAGATATAGATACGGATTTATCTGAAGTAGGTAGTTTACGTCGACTGACGCTCATGTTGAACAAACGCTATCACTTATGATAATTTTTAAATAGAAAAATATTGGAAAAAGTCAACTCGGCCACAAGAAACTTCTCAGATCGGACACGAACTCACGACCTTTGGAAATCCGGTCCAATGCTCTAACCACTGAGCTACTGAGACTTGCGGACCACCGTCGATATTCTCTAATACTTTTATTGAGGCGGAGCGTAGCGGAGCCTCTCTTATGTTGACTCTTTTGAAAATCTGTCGGCCCGGTCATAGCGCCCAGACCGTTTAACCGATTCTAATAAAACTTGGCACATACTTAGACATCAACCATACCTAAGAGGTGACAAAAATTCGATGTCCTACCATCACCATAACCTTAGCTTTTGGCGCCAAAGAAGAGCCAAATTCGGTTTTTAGGGTTTTGCTCGAAAAGTATAGACTTTTGTCCATCGCTATACATTACAAATTTGACCAGAATGTAATTCTGCGTTTAATGCAACAAACCGCGTCTAAATCCGTCATGTCCTCACAGAGTTATGCCGACATAAAGTTGTAAAAGTCCGACCAAATTTGACAAATTTTTTTAAAGTTTCAGAGGCTCGCGGCGCTCCGCCTCTCTTGGGCTCCAAAGCGCCACCGAAGGTGGTGCAGTTTGGAGCCGTTCCTAGTATTTTTTTAAGCTGTAGGCCAGCGTTGTCACATCAATGCTAGGAATATCCTTGCATTCGAAAGAAACATCTTTTCAGGTGTTTAACGATCGATTAAGATGCAACAGCCAAATAATTAACTTGTGGCCGAGTTGACTTTTTCCAATATTTTTCTATTTAAAATTTATCATAAGTAACTATATAAATAGCATTGAAAAATGCAAAAATTCAAAATTCATAAAAAAGAAAAAAAAAATGCTATTACAATGGCTATCATGGACATAACTAACATAACATTTGAAAAAAAAACTGTCTCATGCATCTATCTGACTTAGGAAAAATATATATATATATGATTTTGACGGCTTATTTCTCAAGAATCATGCGGATTTGTACACAACTGATTACTTGTTTAAAACCATTTTTTCCTTTCCTTTTGACACCAAAATCTCAAAAAATCTCAGAATTGGATTTATCCGAGTTTGCCTTTTTGTCCTGGGTCGGGATCGAATCCACAACCCCTGTCGTAGTAGGTAGGATTAGTAACACTGCGCTATCCGACCCGTGTTGTCGTCCGTGTGGACATTAGGAAAATCTCTAGGGATCATTTCAATAGAGAATAAAAACCTTTACTGTTTTCAATCCAATGCGTTCAGCCGTTTTTGAGTGGTTTTGTGGGTAACAAACATCCAAACAAACACATTTATAATGTCATAAAGTACAGAGATAAGTACGTACACACGTATGTTTCACAATAGTTATTGTAGAAACTATTGTAACTTTTGACGACCTGTTTGGCGCAGGGGTACTAAGCCTGCCTTCTGCGCCAGAGGTCCCGGGTTCAATCCCCGGACAAGACAAATATTTGTATGCTTGAACATGTCTATTTGTCTTGGTCTGGGTGTTTAATATGTATATTATGTATGTATTTACAAAAAAAAAGTATATAAGTATGTTTATCCGTTATCTAGTAACCATAACACAAGTTCTTAATTAAACTTAACGTGGGCTAGATAATTGGTGTGTTTGTATGCAATTATTTATTTATTATTTATTATATTGTAGAGGTAAAATAATCTTTAAACATAAAGTTTAATCTAAATATACCTTATTCTCGTTGTTTTAATCATATAAAAAACTAAAATAATAAAAAAGTGAGTATTATAGTTAATTCAAAGTTATTTAAAGTAGAAATATATTGTTACTTTTAAAAAGAATAAAAACGATTCCGTAAATTTTGACACTGACATGAGGTACAAGACAAAGACAATTTAAAAATAAAGATTTATGTCACAGTCCGAAAACCAAATAGGTTGTGAAATCTCACCCAGCCTAATATAAAAATCTTATAACAAATAGTTTATTCTTATTGTTATTGTTTTTATGATTCAATGAACTAAAATAATATATTAAAACCAAAACGGAGTATTATAATTAATTTAAAGCTATTTAAAATAAGAATCAAATATAACAAAAAAGTCAATAGTCCGATTCGGAACGCATTATGACATATTTTTAGGTATTAAATTAAAAAAGTACTTTGCCGCGCTAGGCCGCAAAAAGCGATTTTCTATGCCCAAACTGATTGACAAAACCTCCTTTTCAGAGCGTGTGAGGTGAAAATTACTATTATACGATATAGGTAGGTGTGTCAGCACTGTGTCACAAATTAGTAAATAGCTACTCTGTTACCAAACATTTCTTACGCGAACCGCTAAAGAATGGAATGCGCTGCCTGCTAATGTGTTCCCCAATTCCTACAACCTTGGCCTCTTCAAGGCATTTCCTGAACAAGCATGCAACACCTTAGACCACATCCTGTTTGTTAAGCACGACGGTGGTCAAATGCCTGCCCAGTTATTAGAAAAAAAAACGCAACGGCTACCAAAATGTAAAAAAAACCGTTTTCATCTGTACTAAGATCAAACTACACACCCCGATTTCAAAATTCACTGAAGAGTAACGACTTAAGTAAGCACCTTGTAACCCACACGCTGATAAAATGTAAAAAAAAATACGTTTTACACCTACCGTCATAAAATGGCGGGCGATAATTTCCACCGCGCCTCATGTCGGTAGATGGGGCTGTAAAGTGCTCGTAATTTTTTTTTTATAACTTTCCACCTGAGATACTGCGGAATACTGTATTTTCGGGAAGTATTGCAATTTAGATAACTACCACAAATTAAGAAAAAAATTAAATGTTATATGGATAAGATTTATTATTGAAATAACTATTTTCAGCCCTAAAGACACGAGGACAACGGAATCTGTGTTTTCGCTTTACACAATTTCGCAGTTAGAAATTATTCTAATGATTTTTAAGCTGTTGATGCCTTTTTTACAGTGAAATGATGAATTAAATAAAAAAACAATAATTATCGTAAAAGCTGACCATAATATCTTGTTTAATTGCGCGAAATATCCGTCGTTAAATTACATTCTCCCATCCCCTATTCTGCGCCCTGTCAACTGTAAGTTGCACTCAGCAGAAAAGTTTTTAGCGTCTTGTACCTTTGAAATCCTCGCTTCGCTCAAGATTCAATCTTTCAATCAATCCTAGAATCCTTCACTTGCTCAGGTTTCAATAGCATAATGCATAACAAATAACTATTTCTCAAATAATGCGCGGAAATTAAAACTACTTTTCTAAAGCAGACGAACAACGAACGACAATATATTTTCCCGCATTCATGTTCATTTCATTTGTGGTTACTTTTCTAAAATTACTTTCTATTTGCAAGCCAGTTCTAAATTTAATTAAACCTTTGATAAGTTACGGAGTAAAAGATCGTTCCATTTTTCAATAACACGACAGATATGAGTTTACTATGTAATTTATTTGGCCGCTAAACACGACAGATATGGATTTTCATACAACTTTGGTGGCCACTTTTTGCATACATGTATGTGGCCGGTACAGCAAAATTGATTTATCTCGGAGAAGGTTGTCAAAATAATGTTCACATTTCCTAGCATGTTTGAGAAAATGACTATTTCACCTCACACGCTCTGAAAAGGAGGTTTTGTCAATCAGTTTAGGCGTAGAAAATCGCTTTTTGCGGCCTAGCGCGGCAAAGTACTTTTTTAATTTAATACCTAAAAATATGTCTTAATGCGTTCCGAATCGCACTATTGACTTTTTTGTTATATTTGATTCTTATTTTAAATAGCTTTAAATCTATACCTATAATAAAATCGTAAACCCAAAAAAGTCTGTACATTGAATATATTCGGAAAAAAACCAACCAGGGCGACTTAAAATCAGAAACTGAACATTTTTTGTTTGTCTGTCTGTCTGTACGCTAATCACGCCAAAACCACTGAACGGATTTTGACGAAACTTTGTAAAGCAACAGTGTATAACCCGGAAGTTCATGTAAGTATGTTAGTTTCATGTAAGTACTTAAGTAACAACAATAAATGGATATGGACGTTGATAGCTGGAAAGCAACAGGGAAATCGCAGAAAAAAATGGATGGATTGTGTGCGGAATGATATGAATGTGAAGGGAGTGTAAGAGGAAATGATGAGTGACATGAAAGAATGGAAGAGAAGGTCGCACTGCACAGATCACAGATAAATTGGGATACGGGTAGCGATAATGATGAACAATTATAACAGACACAATTTTCTTTCCAGATTTTGTGGATAATTGCCATAAGTACTTACAATGCCAGGAAGAAAAAGATTAAATCTTTCCCAGATATCTAGAAGTGCCAAAAGGTTGATGGCGATTACTTAGGTCTCAAGAATCCGATGTCGATCAAGAGGAACGTTTAACTGCCGACAGAGAACGCCATGCTGAGTCTCGCGCCACTGAAACGTATATGCAACATGAGGGCACGCTGAGTCTCGCGCCTCTGAAACGTTTACGCTACGCGAGGAACGTTCAACCGCCGAGGTCCTATGTTACGGTCCTGTTCTACGCTGCAGCCGTATGGTACTAACGCTGGTCAGTTTTTATAGCAAAGAGAGCTTTGCTCAGTACACAGAGGCAGGCGCTTTTTTTATTGACGAAAGCTTATAGGACGTGCAGTTCCGTAGCATTATTCGTGTTTGCTGGAGTTCGCCCTGCCGACCTTGAGGTTTTTCGCGTGGGACGATTTGAGTCGGAGGGGAACCTATTGGCTCCCAAGGAGCGAGACGAACCATTAGAGAGGAAATCGTCGCTTTTTGGCAGGAACGATGGGACCAGAGCGATGACGGACGCGAACTCTATAGATTCATTCCCGATATCGCAGAGGTTCTCCAGAGACTGGATTAAACCACATTACCAGTGAGGCTCTCCAGAGACTGGATTGACCCAGATTACATCGTCTCTCAACTACCGGGCATGGGTGTTTCAGGAACCGACCAGACGGAGAGGGACTTCAGCAAGTACCCCTACTCCCTCCCAAGATTCGGTTCGTATACCGAGAAGGTAGATAGGACCATGGGTTTGTGGAGGTCATGTTCTGTAGGTCCTAGACTGTTTATTCTGTAAGTAAAACGTTAACGATTTTTGTAAAAATCTGTATTCTGTAACTATAACCTGTACATAATGTGTAAATGTAACGTATTTCTGTTAGAGCTGACAAGTTTCTTGTGCCCGTTCTTCTTGTCAGTTAAAAAAGTCTGGAACGGGTGGTAGAAAAATATAGACGATTCAAAAACGGTTAACTTTTATGTTTATTTGAATAAAGATATATGACTTTAATTATCTTTAAATAAATTATGTAAAATTTAAAAACGTCAAAATTGACGGTTAAAACTCAGCTGTTAAACTTCTGCCAGTATCGATTATAGTATTGAATGAATTGTTTGTAATGTTAATTTTTCCACGCGGACGAAGTCGCGGGCAACAGCTAGTTAATTATAATACTCCGTTTTGGTTTAATTATATTATTTTAGTTCATTGAACCATAAAAACAATAACAATAAGATTAAACTATTTGTTATAAGAATTTTATATTAGGCTGGGTGAGATTTCACAACCTATAATTGGATTTCGGACTGTGACATAAATCTTTATTTTTAAATTGTCTTTGTCTCGTACCTCATGTCAGTGTCAACATTTAGGGAATCGTTTTTATTCATATTAATAAGTAATAATATATTCCTACTTTAATTAACTTTGAATTAACTATAATACTCCCTTTTTATTATTTTAGTTTTTTATATCATTAAAACAACGAGAATAAGGTATATTTAGATTAAACTTTATGTTTAAAGAATTTTTTACCAGAAGTTGACCGCGGAAACAACCATAAAATATGTTCCTCGCTGTTGTGAGGTGAAAAATTGTGTGTTGCGCTCGGCAGAAAAGTTTTTAGCGTCTTGTACCTTTGAAATCCTCGCTTCGCTCAGGGTTCAATCTTTGAATTTCAATCCTAGAATCCTTCACTTGCTCAGATTTCAATAGAGGTAACTTGGCGCTAAATAACCAACATTCCAGCCTTGCAAAACAAATAACTTATGATGAATTAAATAAAAAAACAAGAATTATCGTAATTTTTGAACAAGCCATCAGCCATTTTAATGTCCCCACTGCTGGGGCACTGAACTTCCTGGAGTTCCTGGATGAATGAGGAAAATTTTATTTTTTTTAAATGATTGGCATTGCCGGCTGGCGCCGCCCGCCCCGCCGCCCTGCCGCGCCGCGACAAAGTCCGTGAGGGTTTACCAAAGAGTAGGTACACTTAACGATTCCGTTTGTTCACGGGATAGTGTACCTATGAAACGCGCGTCTGTCTATAGCACAGAACACAGGTCTATAGTATTTGAATAAGAGCGCTTATACATTGCGTTTTTCTCAGCAGTACAGTCGCGATGCAGCATCGATACGATCTCATGTCTACCTTTAACACGCGCTTTTCAAAGCAGCGATATATGTAATCGTGATCTAGATGCAGTCGTGATTCACTAGATCAAAACAAAAAATAAAATACCTAGCCATCTACAATGAAGTGCAGTGACGAAATCGCGATATAAACGCGCGTCTGAATCGATACAAATATTGCCCTCTGAATAAACGAGACGATTTCAAATTTCAGACGTTTTACTGGTAGCACAGAATACTAGATAGTACTAGTAGGTCATTTTAGTTTTTCCGCAAGGACCTAGGTTTAATAGATTGTCCTTCTGTTACGGAGGGAAATATTGTTGATCGCTGGTGTCGCGATGCAATACCACGGCTGTGAAACATGCGTTTGTATCGATGCAACAATACGCCACAAAGTATATTAATTAGAGAGAAAAACAACTTCAAATAAATGTATCACATAAGTAAATAAACTTTATTAAAAGAACAATAAAAATAACTATCACAAATAGTCTACTATAATATATCTACCGACAGATCAGGAATGTTATCTCAAGTCAAGTAGGGTAAACTGTATAATGATTGGCACTTTATGAAAAACCTGACCTAACATTATTATTTTTATAACATACTAGATCAATGGCCAAATTTGGTTGGATCCGTGACCATATTTGGGTAAAGGTCACATTTGGACAAAGGCCACATCTGGATCAGTTGCCCCATATGGATCAGTGGCATATTTGATAAGTGCCACATTTGGGGCAATGGCCACATCTGGATCAGTTGCCTTTTTAGATTAGAATTTTTAGTGTTGCAATGTAAGATTTTAATTATATTAGAAGATGCATTGTACTTCCATGAAAATTTCTTAATAATCGCGTTTAAATGTGCCAATGACTGGGGGGTGCCAAGATTAGTACAGGTTACCCTACCTATTTATTTACATAAAAAAAATACTTAAGTTTAAGTAACGAAATAAATTATTTTACAATCCTCATATTTAACGATTTCCGCTGCAACTTGTAGGCTGTATCATCGAGTCAATTCCACACAAAGGCGGTCTGGTAGAGATAGCATTGAGCCATAAGACATTATGTTACTTACATCATTACTTTTCGATTTCAATATTATTGTGGCGTCAGCTCGGACTTTGTATCTAGGCCAAAATGCACTCACACAGAGGCAATTATTTCCAGCTGACGCACATACAATAATATGTTATAATTTAGTATTTAAGATGAGAAAAATAATAAAATGATTGCTCTTAGCTATTAGCTCTCAGCACTAGCACACCACACTGGCTGTTTGATTCATCTCCCACGCCAGGAGCCAAATTGGTGACCCCGACGTGATCCTGCCGACGTCATCAAGACCGACTTCATACTACTTCAAGAAATATATACACGGAAATCCAACGTCGCCCAAGGAGACAATCTGAAGATCGCAGCCACCAGAAAAAAATCCAAAACTGAAGAAAGCGCAATCACGCAGTTTGACGTAACTGTTTCATCGTTCGTTATCTAGCGGATCGGTTACTGGCCTCCCACAAGCGGGTCTCACCAGTTAATTGAGAAGTCGCACATAGATTTCGAATATCGAAACAGAAAACAAGCGCTATGGCCTATCAACAGTGCCCTTCGATACCGTCGCCGTCGCACAGGGAAACAGCTACAGCCACGGCCGAGTTATCTGCTTTATCCGTTTCATCTCGGATACCAGACTTTTGGCGGGACCAACCACGCCTATGGTTTTCCGTTTTTGAGTCTGCAATGGCTCCCCAGAAGCAAGGTGACGACTCTAAGTACCACCAAGTCGTTAGTAAATTGGGAAGGAACGAAGTACAACAAGTCAGCGACATCATTTTAAATCCGCCGAGCACAGGAAAATACGATGCGTTGCGAGCACGGTTACTACAAATATTTGAAGAATCCGAAAGCAGACAACTTCAAAAGCTTTTGGGAGAATTAGACCTTGGAGACCAGCGACCAACACAACTCTTGAGGAGAATGCGAGAGTTATCCAGAAGTAAGATCCCGGATGATACCCTTTCAATCATGTGGCAGCGCCATTTACCATCCGCAGTACGAGCTGTCTTGACCGTAAGCGATAGCAAGGACCTGGAAACGCTGGCGAATATCGCTGATAAAGTCCTTGACAACATGAGGCCTTTAGAAATAGCACAAGTCTCATCCAGTAGTAAGGACACATCCACGATTGACTTTCTTGTCAAACGAGTGGATTTGCTGACAAAGGAATTATGCGAGTTGCGCACTTCTTACCGTCACGTGTCAAGAGGGCACGATAGAAATAAACAGAGGCGCAGATCAACATCCCGCTCACATTCAAGATCACGATCCCAGCGAGACGATTGGTTATGTTGGTACCACCGAAAGTTTGGAGATCAATCGACGCGGTGTGCAGATAAATCTCGTTGTGTGTACAAAGCGCAGCGAATTACGCAGTCGGAAAACTAACTCCGACACTAACCGCGGCGGGAGTTGGTGTTGACGGGTCAAGTTACCGTCTATGTGTCACCGACCGAAAAAGTGGGACACAATTTTTAGTAGACACCGGAGCAGACATATCTGTACTCGCCCGCACACGAGAAAAGCCCACGAATGCCGAATACACAATTTATGCCGCCAATGGAACGAAAATCAAGACCTACGGACTCAAGACCGTTTGCATAGATCTGGGACTACGAAGACCATTCACGTGGACATTCGTTATAGCTGACGTGCGCAGATCAATTCTCGGAGCAGATTTTCTCGCTAAAAATCAAATCAATATTGACTTAAGCGAAAAGAGATTGATCGACAAAATAACGAAATTATCGGTTGCTGCGCGCACAACGCACTCGAATGACTCATCGGTCCGCACGATAGATGTAACCGGACCGTACGCCGAGTTACTACGTGAATTCCCTGACGTAACAAGGCCGTCGACGCTGAAAAATGCACCTAAGCATAATGTCGTGCATTATTTACATACGACGGGGCCGCCGATCTATGCAAAAGTTCGTCCATTGAACCCAGCAAAGTATAAAGCCGCGAAACAGGAATTTCATAGGATGATGGAGTTAGGCATTTGCCGCCCCTCTAACAGTCCTTGGGCAACGCCGCTGCACATCGTTACAAAGAAGAATGGCGAACTAAGGCCATGCGGCGATTACAGACGATTAAACGCTGTTACACTTCCTGATCGCTATCCTATACCAAGGCTTCAAGATTTTACATACTTGCTGCGGAATAAGACCATCTTCTCCAAGCTGGACATCAGAAAATCGTTTCATCATCTACCTATTTTCGAAGAACACATACCGAAAACGGCCATTACAACGCCGTTCGGCCTTTTCGAGTTTACGAGGATGACGTTTGGATTACGTAACGCAAGTCAAACATTCCAACGCTTCGTAGATATGGTTTTTAAAGGGCTCGACGTATTTGTTTTTATCGACGATATCCTCATACCAACAAGGACGAAAGAGGAAAACGAGACCCTACTTCGAAAGGTACTGGAGAGGATGGACCAATACGGCATCACATTAAACGTGGATAAATGTGAATTCGGCAGAGAAGAACTGGATTTCCTGGGCTACCACATATCCAAGGATGGCATACGACCGCTGGATGAAAGGACTAAGGCAATTACCAACTTTCCGTTGCCTACTACGGTCCAGCATCTGCGACGTTTTCTCGGCATGGTCAACTTCTACCGCCAGTGTATTCCTCACGCTGCTAATATACAAGCTGAACTTAACAAGTACCTGCACAACTCCAAGAGGAAGGACAAAAGCGAGATAAAGTGGACACAAACGTCAATAGATGCGTTCGAGAAGTGCAAAGAAAGCATAAAAAGCGCTGTTGCACTATCTCACCCATCCACTTCCGTTCGTCTCGGCCTTATGACAGATTGTTCGGCCACATGTGCAGGAGCAGTACTACAGCAGCACGTGAATGGAAAGTGGGAACCCCTATCCTTCTTTTCTAAAACACTGAGCGAGACACAGAAACGGTACAGCACGTACGACCGGGAACTACTTGCTATATACATGGCAATTAAACATTTCCGTCACATGATCGAAGGAAGAGAATTTACGGTTTATACAGACCACAAACCGCTGACATTTGCTTTACACAAACCAGCGAGCTCATGTGACACGGAAAGAAGACTGCGCCAACTCGACTTCATCTCACAGTTTTGCTCCGACATACAACATATTTCCGGCAAAGATAATGTTGTTGCCGACTGCCTATCGCGAGTGGAAGAGATTACTTTCCCTTCGCCTATCGACTACGAGCAACTGTCGACAGAGCAAGAAAGAGACACCGAGTTGAGAGAGTTACGTAACAACCCGCGCTTGCAGTTTAAAATGTTCCCCGTACCTAATAGCGATAAGGTAATAACGTGCGAAACATCGACGCGCTATATGAGACCGTACCTACCGCAGCTGTACCGAAGAATAGCATTCGAGATCGTGCACAACATCAGTCATCCCGGCGTCAGAGGAACACGACGCATGCTAGCGCAACGCTATTTCTGGCCATCGATGAATACAGACATTGGAAAATGGGCAAAGGCATGTCTATTATGTCAACGGTCCAAAGTGCAACGCCACACTGTTTCGCCGATAATGCACTTTCCGCCGGCCGATCGATTCGCGCACTTGCATATTGACATAATCGGGCCATTACCTACGTCCGAAGAGTGCAAATATTGCGTTTCTATGATCGATCGCTGCACCAAATGGCCAGAAGCGTATCCCGTCAAGGACATTACCGCCGATACCATCTGCCAGATTCTACTCAGAGGTTGGATTGCCAGATTCGGAACACCGACGACGATTACGTCAGATCAAGGTCGACAGTTCGAGTCCGAACTCTTCCGGAAGCTGACAAGCAAGCTGGGCATCAACCACATCCATACCACCGCTTATCATCCGCAAGCAAATGGACAAGTAGAACGCTGGCATAGAACACTCAAGGCCGCGCTGATGACGAAGTGCAACCGAGTCAACTGGGTCAAAGAACTACCCATGATCCTGCTCGGACTTCGCACCGCTATACGGGACGACACGAAAGTGAGTGCAGCAGAACTGACCTACGGCACGACACTACGGCTACCTGGAGATTTCTTCACCGCTAGTACGACACTTCAAGATGAGAATGGCATGTTACAGCAGTTACAGCATACAATGACGTCACTGCTGTCGACACCGAGGAGACAACACACTCAGCGAAACATCTTCGTACATGATGAGTTACGAACATGCTCACATGTATTTGTACGCGATGACGCAACGAAGAGCGCACTTACGCCGCCCTACAACGGTCCGTACAAAGTGCTCGAACGTCATGAGAAGTTTTACTCCGTCGAGTTACCAAACAGAACTGCCATTATCTCCATCGACCGTCTCAAGCCAGCCTTCCTACTTCACGACGAGCAGAGTGGCGAACTCAGCGAGCAGCAGTCGCAGCCGCCGCCCGTGATGAAGCCTGGACCATCTACTATTCCTGAGGGTCAACAGCCAGCCAAGGACAACGTGAAGACCACGCGTTCCGGCAGAATCTCCAAGCCAGTTGTTAGATTTAAATTCAATTAATCACATGCACTTAATGCAATGATTAATTGAATATAAACAAAGTCTATTTTTATCGCCGCCGCGAGTACTTTGCCTATACAGCAAATACCGTCCTCGGTCAGAGGACAGTGTCAATTTACAACACCTGTTCCTAGTAGTTAGTCATCGTAATAATAGTAACTTTTACTTTTGTTTTGTTTATTGGTTTACATCATAATTGTTATAGATTTTTAGTTATTGTAAATTTCTTTTTTTTATCCCTTTCTTTATATTTAGGGGGGAGTGATGTGGCGTCAGCTCGGACTTTGTATCTAGGCCAAAATGCACTCACACAGAGGCAATTATTTCCAGCTGACGCACATACAATAATATGTTATAATTTAGTATTTAAGATGAGAAAAATAATAAAATGATTGCTCTTAGCTATTAGCTCTCAGCACTAGCACACCACACTGGCTGTTTGATTCATCTCCCACGCTAGGAGCCAAATTATAAATGGTAGTTCTTGAACGTATTATATGATATTTTTGTATACTTACAACAATTTGTTTATTTATTGTAGTCTATCAAAATTATAAGTCATTTCTAATTGGTTGCAAGAGATATAATTTTATACTAACATAATATTAATAATATATATTTAACAATTTAGAAAGTGAACTTAAAAAATAGGCTTTGTTATTTACGGGAATAAATAAAAAAATTCTTTTTAGACACCGTTCTAAAAAATAAATCTTTAACGTAAATAATAGTTTTAGCATAAGTTATCAAATCGGTTAAATTAGACATCAATAATTTTTATCCCATCAACATGTCTTTGATAATAAATAAAATAATAATAAATCTATATTTCACTATCTTCTTAATTTTTGCAAATCACTCTGAATAAGATTACATTCATACATATCTTTCAAGTTTTACAAAAACTATTAAAATCAAATTAAATATTTCCCGCCAAACCCCCTACAAGGGCTCGCGCTGACGCTATCACTTTCATACTAAAAATGCAATAGTGAATCCAATAGATGAATAGAAATATGTAGGAATTAGACAAAAACCCCATCGTTGAAGGGTTTTATGAGAGTTTGAAGTTTGATAGCTATAGCGATAGCGCAAGCTATACCGTTAGGCGGTCGGGGTGCAGACCAATTAGCCTAGCCCTGTAAGGCTTTGTTATAGGATACAAAGGAAATGAATAGAGATAAACAATGGTGCATGTATACATTTTACACACAGAGCGGACAAAGTGACGCCTCGAACTAATGCTCCAATCAGGCGGGAGCATTACCTCACTCTCAGATTTCATTTGACCGTCCATCGATACAATGGCGCTGTTTGCCGTAATACAGGCTTATGCCTAGCTCGGCAGCAGATACATATTCATATTACCTTGGAAGTCCTAGCTTATGTTAAAATATGAATTGTCAAATTACTTATGTTTGGAAACAATAAAGAATTTATTTATTTATTTATTTACAATGCCCAAGTACACCGTGAAAAAGTGCAAAAAATTAAAAAAAAGTGAAAGAAAAGAGATGGAATATCGTATTTTTCAGTAAGTATCAAGTTTTACTTTCATATTTTTTTTTTTTTTTTTAATATAGCAATAAAACCGAGCCGGCACCCGATTCCTCTTACTTATGTCTAAAATATTTTGATACTAACCTGTATGTAACTCACAACTTGCAGTACAGTAATCTTGTAATGCGAGAAATGTTGTAATGTATGATAGACAAGTCTTTCTTTGCCAGTTAAAAATTGTTTACGGTTACAATAACCATAAAATGTAATATTTTAATTAGTATTTTCCTTTTGTGATGGAAATTGACCTTACTGTTATGTTAAGGTCACTTTTCAATTTGACGACTCTGTATGAAATAAAACAGGGAGAAAAAAAACAGCCCTTGACGAGTTTCTTGCCGGTTCTTCTCGTTACAAGGTCTCCCGCCGTAGGGTTTGTGAACCGATGGCGTAGTTTCTTTGACGTTCATAAGTGCTTGTAACAGCCTAGACTGAATAAATGATATTGACTTTGACTTTCACTTTATGGTTATCGGTATAGTAAGAAAGAGATGCACTACTGACCAATTTGAAACAATGGAGTCGCTAGCGATTTGTTTTTTAAATTCTTAATATAAAGTTTTCTCGTCATTCGTAATCAGCCATTATTCATGTCCCCACTGCTGGGCCACTAGCCTTCGTTATAAACGGATAAGGAGAATGGCCCATGGCCCACCACGCAGGCCCAATGCGGGTTGTTGGGTTTTAACGACTGCAAATGCAGCCGGGACCAATGGCTTAACTAACGTGCCTTCTCCGAAGCACGGAGGAGATCAATATAGTAAAATTTCGGTCACCCATCCCGTGATCGAACTTTGCAAAAGTTGTTTAACCTCAATGATCACAGGCCGAGGCAAGCGCGCGAACCACTAAGCCACCGAGCTCCTGTAAGTTTTCTACTTATTTGTATTTGTGAAGAGTGTACAACCTCAGCTGTGGTAAGTGTAGCAAGACCGCGATCGCGTTAAGCATGTACTTTCTGCCCGCAAGGTCCGTCGATGAAATAAGATGGAGTCACTTGTAGTCACTTATAGTCACCCACTCATAGTCACTTACTAAAGTCACTCTAAGCCAACGTGACTCTATCAAAGTGTATTCCTCTCGGCTGTCGTAAGTGTAGCACAGCGGCGAACCGTCAATCATGTACTTTCTGGCCACGTAGTCGGTGAACAGTAGGTGATATGGAGCCACTTATAACCACTTTTAGCCACATATAAAGCTACTCTAACCTAACGTGACTCTAATCAAAGTATGGACAACACCATATCCCTCTCGGCTGTGCAATGTGCAAGTGCAATAGGGCTGTAATCGCGATAAGCATGTGCTTTCTACCCGTTTAGGTGATCAGAAAGTAATATAGAATCACTTATACCCATATATCGTCACTTAAAACCACTTATAGTCACTTATAAATTCACTTTAAGCCAACGTGACCCAATATCAAAGTGTGGACAGCACCATATTTCTCTCAGATGTAGTAAAATGTAGCACAGCGGCGATCGCGTTAAGCATGTGATTTGCCCACATAGTCCGTCGACATGCGGAAAGATGGAGTCACTTATACCCACTTATAGTCACTTATTAAAGTCACTCTAAATCAACGAACCTATATCAAACTGTGGACATCACCATATTTCTCTCGGCTGTAGTAAAGTGTACTGCGGCGAACCGTTAATCATGTACTTTTTGGCCGCGTAGTCGGCGAACAGTAGGTAATATAAAGCCACTTATAACCACTTATAGTCACTTTTAGCCACTTATAAAGCTACTCTAACCTAAAGTGACTCGAATCAAAGTATGGACAGCACCATATTCCTCTCGGCTGTAGTAAAGTGCAATTTTACCCGCGTAGTAGGCGATCAGAAAGTAATATAGAGTCACTTATACCCACTTATCACCACTTAAAACCACTTATAGTCACATATAAATTCACTTTAAGCCAACGTGACCGTATATCAAAGTGTGGAGAGCACCATATTCCTCTCCGATGTAGTAAAGTGTAACACAGCTGCAATCGCGTTCAGCATGTGCTTTCTTCCTGCATAGTCAGTCGACATGAGGTAAGCCATCACTACGTTCTTCAAGTATTCCAGGTTTGCACCTTCTCGGGACTGGGTTCTTCTCAACCTGAAGTTAAAGGATAATTTATCATAAGAATAAAAATAGCATTGAAAAATGCAAAAATTACAAAATCATAAATTATTGGCAGTTGCATCTTAATCGATCGTTAAACACCTGAAAAGATGTTTCTTTCGAATGCAAGGAGATTCCTAGCATTGATGTAACAACGCTGGCCTACAGCGTATTAAAAATATAAAAGTATTGGAGAATTTCGACGGTGGTTCGCAAGTCTCGGTAGCTCAGCGGTTAGAGCATTGGACCGGATTTCCAAAGGTCGTGGGTTCGAGTCCCATCTGAGAATTCACTTGTGGCCGAGTTAATTTTTTCCAATATTTTTCTATTTAAAATTTATCATAAGTATAAAAATAGCATTGAAAAATGCAAAAATTACAAAATCATAAAAAGTTAAAGGATAACTCTTGATTATTGTTTTGTTCTATTTTTTATATGTTGAATTATATTGAAAAGCTTGCCCACTATGATTGTCGTTACTGTCTCTACGAGGTAATTGTTTTTTTTTCGGTTGGTTTTAGTAGTATTTTGTATGAATGAATATAACTAAAACATTAAATAGCAACTAAAACTTTCAACTACGAACAATCAGTAGACGATCAATAAGCTAACTCAGTTTTCTGTATTTCCATAAAGTAATATACATATATAAGAATATTTCCTTTATGTAAATATGAAATACTGTACCCCTAGCACTAAAAACTATCAAAGACGTATCGTCAACCTTAACCGTTGTAGCTACATGAAAACATTTTTAAGAAACCATCCTTAATTTTTTGAGAAATATATAGAACTGCATTCACGGATTTCAAAAAAAATACAGTCAGCAGCAGAATTTTTTTTTTAACTTTTTAATACTAATCGATTCTGCCCTAATTGTCTAATTTAAAATCTATCACAATCCCTTTCAGAGGTATTGTGATTGTGATATTTTCGTCTGTCATATTGCCTAGACAGTTCAATTTCGTTTATTCCATACCTTTTAAAACGTGTCCCGATCACAATCCCTTTCAAATGTCAAATAGTGACGGCCTGAATAACTAATCAAATACAATTACGAATTGAAAGGGATTGCGATAGATTTAAAATTAGACAATTAGCCCAGTGATCCTAATGAGGATCTAAACGGTCTAGGACACCAACTGAGATTTGCATTAACTTGTTACTAAACTATTTATATTTTATTTAATCTTGTAAGTCATTCATAATCCTACTGGTTTATAAGTCTTCCGCGCAATCCTTTCCCTTCCAATATATATATTTTTAAGACTTTATACTTTTTGTACTTTTTTAAGTGCGTCATTTTCACCATTTCCCGCCCACCCATCAATAGGGTGAGGGCTGAAAATCGATGTTTCGCTCATCCCACGAGCGAAAATACCACATCGAGCCTAGACCCTGTTTTGCTGCTGCACATAGAGGCATCCGCACTACGTCTGACGAAGTGATTATAAAAATATGTTACCTATTTATATGATGTCTAAAATACCAGATGTATCTATGTGTGTTGCAACAAAATAAACAATTTTCTAATATGAGTACTAGAAAAGTCAGAAATCGCGAAAAAGTATTTCCACATATTCGCTAAGAAAATAAGTTCCATAAACGAAGGTACTCGTCGGTGAAGCGGATACGTCGGCGTGTGGCGCGAGCGCAGGAAAAGTGTTTCTGCGTTTTTCGCGATTTCTGACTTTTCTAGTACTCACACCTCAAGTTGGTGTCTTAGAGTATTTTGATCCTCATGAGAAACAAGTTCGATTGGTATGATTTTTTTTAACAGTAAATTTTCCTACTGACTGTACATTTTAATTTTTTTCGAAATCCGTGAATGCAATTCAATATTTCTCAAAAAATTGAGAATGGTTTCCTAAGAACGTTTTCATGTTGCAACAACAATTAAGGTACCTGCCCTTACTGCTCCGTCTTAAATTTCCAACCGGTAGAACAGCGTTCCTACCGGACTTAAACGGAACTACATGTTCATATATATTGTTTGACAGTACGTGCTAAATTTTAATCTTTAGCCAATCGTTAACAACATTAAATAACATCATAAATGTTGTTATGTTATGTTTATAACACCAGTACCTGTCAATTTCTTCCTTCAATGTTCTTACTACTTCTTTGTAACGCTCTTTCTCTATAGTGGATTCGCGTTGACAGTCTCTGTAAAAATATAAAGAAAATTATTTAATTCCATAATGTATGTTTTTTTTTTGAAGGAAAGAAACTCGGGAGGAAAGCGAGGACCCTCTCGCTTCCTCCCGCGTTATCCGGCTATCTACAGACACTCGTTACTGCTAGGCTTCAACCGACGATTGTGAAACATAAAAAACGAATTGTCATAAAACCAGGGGGGCTATTTTCGCGCCTTCGACATATCGAATTCGACATTTTTTGGACCCAAAAATCTGTATTATAAACTAACTGAAAGCAATCTTCGACATTATAGGATTGTCATAGATCATTAAAACTAAAGGATTTTGACAGTGGTCGAGATTTTACTTACATTTTCATCATAGAAATTATGGTTTGAAAAATGTCGAATTCGACATATCTCAGCGTGAGAATTGCCCCCCAGTAGCCAGAAAACCGACGGTATGTGAAGTTCAGCTATGAACGGTTGGATATAGAAACCTGGCATAAGTTTACTGTTAAGGGTAAAAATAAAAACCTTATTTTGTCAGTTTTCGCGTAGGTTACAGAAAAGAAGCACAGCAATAAAGTGGATAGTGATAGATATCTATCACCTTTGCTCTGATAGATTTCGTTTGTTTGTGTCCGCTACTTTTCGAAAAGCGGGGCAATAAGTTCACAATATCATTTGACTAAATGTGTGTGTGTGACAGGACAGCCAAAACGGCTACAATATAATCCTAGACTATAATTAGAATTGTGCTCGGCCGTCATCTTCCCAACTCGGCCGATAGAATCAAAGTTAATGATGATGACGATTGTAGTAACAAACACCTTTTTAATTTCGTTGCCGTTGACAGCCCACTATGCAGAGGCTGCATGGAGGCAGACGAGACAGCCGCTCACGTCTTGTTGGATTGTCACGGAGTAGCCCCTAACCGGGCGAAGTACTTCGGCTCACCAGGCAGTCTCCGGGAAGCTGTCTCCGAAGTTAAGGCGCTGGGAGCATTACTGGTGGAGCTGGGAAGGCTGGAATGATTCGGCCAGATACCCTCCAAACGCAAATGTTGTCATGATTGAAAGTCACATCAGCTGTCAAAAGTATTGAAAATGGAGCCGTCTCCACTGATTCAGACGTCAATATGAAGGATGTATGCATATAGAATAACCTACCTGTGCTTTGAAACATTTTACCCGAGCTGTCCCTCAAGGGTATGCTTCTCTCGGTGCAACTGTGTGATGTCGAGGTCCTTGCGACCAGCATGTGGACTCCTATACATAGTGGCATAGCAACTGTTCTATCAAACTCTTACCTGAGCTGCCCCTCAAGGGTATGCTTCTCCCGGCGCAGCTGCGTGATGTCGAGGTCCTTGCGACCAGCATGTGGACTCCTATACATAGTGGCATAGCAACTGTTCTATCAAACTCTTACCTGAGCTGCCCCTCAAGGGTATGCTTCTCCCGGCGCAGCTGCGTGATGTCGAGGTCCTTGCGACCAGCATGTGGACTCCTATACATAGTGGCATAGCAACTGTTCTATCAAACTCTTACCTGAGCTGCCCCTCAAGGGTATGCTTCTCCCGGCGCAGCTGCGTGATGTCGAGGTCCTTGCGACCAGCATGTGAACTCCTATACATAGTGGCATAGCAACTGTTCTATCAAACTCTTACCTGAGCTGCCCCTCAAGGGTATGCTTCTCCCGGCGCAGCTGCGTGATGTCGAGGTCCTTGCGACCAGCATGTGGACTCCTATACATAGTGGCATAGCAACTGTTCTATCAAACTCTTACCTGAGCTGCCCCTCAAGGGTATGCTTCTCCCGGCGCAGCTGCGTGATGTCGAGGTCCTTGCGACCAGCATGTGGACTCCTATACATAGTGGCATAGCAACTGTTCTATCAAACTCTTACCTGAGCTGCCCCTCAAGGGTATGCTTCTCCCGGCGCAGCTGCGTGATGTCGAGGTCCTTGCGACCAGCATGTGGACTCCTATACATAGTGGCATAGCAACTGTTCTATCAAACTCTTACCTGAGCTGCCCCTCAAGGGTATGCTTCTCCCGGCGCAGCTGCGTGATGTCGAGGTCCTTGCGACCAGCATGTGGACTCCTATACATAGTGGCATAGCAACTGTTCTATCAAACTCTTACCTGAGCTGCCCCTCAAGGGTATGCTTCTCCCGGCGCAGCTGCGTGATGTCGAGGTCCTTGCGACCAGCATGTGGACTCCTATACATAGTGGCATAGCAACTGTTCTATTAAACTCTTACCTGAGCTGCCCCTCAAGGGTATGCTTCTCCCGGCGCAGCTGCGTGATGTCGAGGTCCTTGCGACCAGCATGTGGACTCCTATACATAGTGGCATAGCAACTGTTCTATCAAACTCTTACCTGAGCTGCCCCTCAAGGGTATGCTTCTCCCGGCGCAGCTGCGTGATGTCGAGGTCCTTACGAGCCAGCTCATGCGCGTAGTGCAGCATGTGGGGAGGCGCAGAAGATTCCTAAACAAATTAATTTATAAATAATTTAATATTTCTTACACTCACACCAATTAACCTAGCCCCAAAGTAAGCACTGTAAGGCTTGTGTTTTGGGATACTAGGGTAACGGATATAAATACATATAATTGGAGCCTTGGTTCTCTGCCAAGAATAGACAGAGCTGTGATCTGGTAATAGCCATCCAGGGTGAATAGCAAGTGTGTATAGCAAGTGAACGGAGGAGATCCAGATTGCTATACACACCCAACTGGGGCCTTACCATCAACTGTAATGCAATTCATTGTAGGTTGTGAGAGTGGGATGCTGCCATATGGCGCGTCTAGCGGCGTCCCGCACTTACTACCTGAAAGTAGCCTAAAATGAATCGCATTACAGTTGATGGTAGGCCCCCTGATCTAATCAACATTTTAAGAAATGTATGGATGTAGCTTAAAAAAACGCGAAAATAGCATAAAAAATTATGGAATTGCTGAAACTAAAAGCTCTGATCCCTACATCATTTAGAATGCTAATCAGATCAGTTGTGTATGTATAGCAATCTGGATCTCATCCATTCACTACCTGGATAGCCATTATCAGATCGCAGCTCGGTCAATCTTTGGTAGAGAACCAAAGCCCCAAAGTAACCTCGATTGTATGAAAATCGGCTAGTGTCGTAAATTATGTGTATATAAGTATTAATGTGTAGAAATATATATATATGTATACGTCCATGACTCAGATACAAAACGTATTCATCATACAAACATTCGCTTCTACCTGAATTCGAACCCAGGACCTCAGAGTTGGTGACACCTTGAAACCGTTGTACGTACCACTCTATCACGGAGGTCGTCAAATATTAATAAATGAATGTTATCAATAAACATCAGACAAGACCTCATCACATTGAGTAAGTTAAAGGCTCCAGCATGCTACAGCCTTTCCACCAGAGATCGCACAAAGCGCGACTTATCGTCTTTTATATTGCGCACAGCATAGGAGTGAAACTCCCTCACTGCGTCTGTTCCGAGTACTTATAACACATCCATCTTCAAAGCAATGGTGAAAAGGCACCTTCTGGGCTAGCTTGCTCCACCGACCGCCCCCGGAAATGGGTCTACTTCAGTCTGCATGTCTTAACGTTGTGCTTAGAGCTTAAATAGTTTCATCTTTTAAAAACAAATTACAATTGACCAGTATGTACGTCACAACTTGCAGTACAGTAACCTTGTAATGCGAGAAATGTTATAATGTAAGTCCTTCATTGCGAGTTGAAAATTGTTTACGGTTAGGATAACCATAAAATGTAATATTATAATTAGTATTTTCTTTTTGTGATGGAAATTGACCTTACTGGTATTTAAGGTCACTTTTTAATTTCACGACTCTGTATGAAATAAAACAGGGAGAAAAAATAGCCCTTGACGAGTTTCTTGAAGGTTCTTCTCGTTACAAGGTCTCCCACCGTAGGGTTTGTGAACCGATGGCTTTGCTTTTTTCACGTTCGCTTTGCTTTGCGTTTGCTTGTAACAGCCTAGACTGAATAATGATACGTACATCTTATGTTTTGGCGCGCACTGTTCATGGAAATAAAACAACTTTTACGGATATCAAACGCGCTATATTTCCACGAACTAAGTTGTAATTGTCCGTAATTTTTAGGTTGACATGTGAGTGAGTCATCCCGTGATCACGGCAGCTGTAAAGGTGCCGAAACGTCGGGAAAATCAAAAAACCCCTAAAAACCTAAAAATTACGGACAATTACAACTTAGTTCGTGGAAATATAGCGCGTTTGATATCCGTAAAAGTTGTTTTATTTCACTGAATAATGATATTGATTTTTTTTATTGACCTATCTAATGTCAGTATTAAAGATACTCGAGCAGTGTTCTGTACTTGAGAGAAGTTAGAAAAGGACGCTACATGAGATGTATAAGCGCGTCCCTCGCTAACTGTACTCAAGTACAGATCACTGCTTGAGTCACGTTCTGTTATAAGGACTTTAGCCTCCGAGCTTTTTTTGTGACCGACGGGGGAACTCTTAGACTTCATCATACCTGATGTGAAGTATTGATAAGGCTGATGGAAGCGATCCTCTCCCAGAATCCTCAGCCACTGAGGAACTGGCTATCTTATCTTTAACTACCGGAACACAAAAATGCTGAAAACATTGTTGTTATGGCGTCAGACTTAGATAAGATGGTATTAGCTAGCGATGCGGACTTACAACAAGTCCTACCACCAACCAAACCGAATACAATATGTACCCTTGCTGGGAATTGGACTCGGGACCCCTGGGTCTGATACCGGTGGTTGTACTACTAGACCACAGAGGCGGTTGAAGACCTTGATTAGGATCAATAACGGATCCATTCGAAATAAAAAAGTCCTATGTAAATTTACTGCGAGGATGTGATCGCTAAACTATGAAAAATGTAGCCTTTTCCATTGATGTGTGCTAAGTAATGTAGCGGTGCGAGCAAGATGTGCAGGAAGATGCGCTGCCGCATATATAAAAATATATAGCTTAGTTGAGGCCGTTTTCACCCAAGTGCTAAGCTACATGGGCCAATGAATATTATTGGTGAATATCAAACGCATCCAACGCAGCAAAGAACATTTCCGGGAGAAGACAATATAATGCCCTAATGTGTCAGGTTAGCGAGATACGAGTAATTGGAATTAAAGATACAAAGGTCATATTTTTGGTTGGCATTACTAATTTTTACTCTAAATATCTAGCTAACGTGACACTTTAAGGCATTATATAATGATAATATTTTTTGTTCCTCTGTATGTCCCCTGTTCATTTAAATAGGTATTATCAAGCGACACCATTTTGTTTTTTTTTAATGGTCTCATACTGCGGACTTGAACGAGGCCAGCCTCCATATAAAAATGATCAAAGCCCTTTCTTTAGTAATTAAATAAAAATCCTCACCGCCAAAACCCCTTCCTTCCAATGGCCATCCTCCACGCTGACCTTCCTCGACCGATCGTTCCTCGCCTTTATAAAGTTGTCCGTCTCATCCAGAAGCGCGGAGTATCTGTCTCGTTGCGTTTGGACCTGCTTCTCCAAGCTTTGGACGCGAGCTTTGAGGTCCGAGTTCACGTCCTTGTGGTAATCTTGCTCGATTTTCAGTTTCTGTAAGGTGAGATTGTGCTTATTAATTCCGTCTGAGCAATTGAGACTTATATTTATCGGGTGAAAATTATTGTATTAAAATAGAATTTAAAGGAAAAAGGACATGGCCCAATTTGGGCCAAGTCTATGTACACCACCTCGCCATGGGTGAAATGGTTCCGAATAGGAAGACAGAACACCCGTACGGCCTTGCTGGTGTCCACTCTAATCCAAATAATAATAATAATAATGTACACCACCTCCAAAGATAGAGAAAAATTTACTGATTCTGAGAAAAATACAAGCAATTTTATATAATGCATAGTTAAGTGGTTATTAATAAAAACAAATCAATAAATGTTACTCGAAATAAGGAGTCAAATATGACAACTCGACGTTAAAAACAACTGTCAATGTCACTGTTATTTAGTACAACTCTGTGTTGAACTGTAATTTTAATGATTGATAGTGACAGTGACAGTGACAAAATGACATCTGCCGCCATGATATATTTTTTATTGTGTTTGCATTATATTTATAATTGTTCCTTCCAGAAAACAAAAGAAATTGAGTAATTAGTAACTGTTTATCGTGTGTTTAACTATCTTTTGGTATACTGTAGACAAATGAGGCCCAGATTTTATACATTTTTGGACATCGCCTTTACAATCTATAGAGTATGTGGGTTTAGTTTAGATGCACTAATTTCTGAATACCAGTCAGACTGCCGTGAATTTTAGTTCGGAAAAGTTTGATTTATGAGGAAGCTTATAGGTTGACCAAAATAAATATAAAAGCTAGAGATACAACTGCTCATGACGAATGTAAAAATGGCATTAAATAATGAATGTAAAAATTACATAAAATAATAGGAACTTATGTGCATAAAAAAAACTAGTCACTTTACCTCTTCATACAATTTCAATGAATCGATTTTATCCTGTTTCTCCTCCTCCAACATCAATCTATACGTCTCCACCTTTTCCTTCAATATAGCAACCTCACTCTTCAAATCTTCTATCTCACTCTGAGCTTCTTCAACTCCAGAAATCCTCACATTCTGAATTTTATACGCTTCAAATTCAGCTCTTATGTTTTCTAACTCCTCCTTGCATTTTGTATGTATTGTTTCATAGCCATCTACTTTGAAAACTGATGATATGTCTATAGGATTGCCCAGTTTATCATTTTCGGATATTAACTCCTTCTTTAGAATATGTATTTTGTCTATCAGAGTCTGGAGATATTCGCTGTCGGCTAGTTTCTCGTTGTCTGTCTCGCTTTTTGTTTGGTTTTCAGCTGGAAAGAGAATGTAACAATTAGTTTTATTCAGGCTAAACTCTAAACTTTAGTTTAAATAACATTTGGATGCAATTTGATTTCTTTAGACTCTAAAGAGTTCAATGGGACTTCCAATTGTTCAGAGGGGGGACTCTACTGGAGCCCGCAATCGTCGCATTTGGGAATTAGGAGACACAAATAACAACGATAACTTCGCAAACCGTTAGCTATCGCGCCCACTCGCTCTTCTAGTATGATTTTTTTTATTTATTTTTTTTATTTATTTAATGGACCACAAACAGATTCATAATATTTCAATTATAAAACTAAGTAGTATTCAGATACAATCATTATGAATCCAACAGTGCTGGTCACATTTTACATAATTAGCTAACATTAAGGTGGAGCAAATCTTACATATTATGACTACAGCTAGGTAGGTATTAAGATTAACTAGTGCTAGTCTTAACATATTTAGCAATTTATTTTATTAACAAAGACAAACATTATCCTAGATTTTGTATACATGTGTGTATGTGCGTGTATGTGTGCATAGGTATGTGCGTATTTTTGTATTTGTGTTCCTATATGTATGCGATGGTGCGCGTTAGCATAGTGTGTGGAAGTTAAAAAAAAAAAGTTCACTCAATGCCTAGAAAAAAGAGAGATAAAAATAAAAAAAAAACACGATAAAGTTTAATGTTTGGGAAAGTATGCGGATGAATGTATACAGGGTGGAAATTCAAAACGGGGCACGAAGGGTGGTACCTTAACCGATGTAGCTACATGAAAATGTTCTTAGGAAACCATCTTTAATTTTTTAGAAAATTTGAACTGCATCCACCGATTTTGAAAAAATGTACAGTCAGCAGAATAATGATGCATTTTCAAAAATATTTTTTATGGCAATCGATTCTGTTCCTTATGAGGATCAAAACACTATATGACACTAACTGAGGTTTGAGCACTAGAAAAGTAAGAAATCGCTAAAACTATTTCCATACATAGTTATATATGGAATTGGAATTGTATGGAATCAATGTGCATATATATGAACTGTGTTAGCAGCGATCTTGTTCATGTGGCTGCCGTGAAGTTGTTCCCTCAGCTGCTGTATGGTGGCCAAATGCTGCCGCTAATAGTGTATGGGATATATGTGCGTATGTATGAACTCACCATAGTCAGTGTTAGCAGCGATCTTGTTCATGAGGCTGCCGCTGAGTTGTTCCCTCAGCTGCTGTATGGTGGCCAAATGCTGCCGCTATAGTGTATGGGATATATGTGCGTATGTATGAACTCACCATAGTCAGTGTTAGCAGCGATCTTGTTCATGAGGCTGCCACTGAGTTGTTCCCTCAGCTGCTGTATGGTGGCCAAATGCTGCCGCTATAGTGTATGGGATATATGTGCGTATGTATGAACTCACCATAATCAGTGTTAGCAGCGATCTTGTTCATGAGGCTGCCGCTGAGTTGTTCCCGCAGCTGGTGTATGGTAGCCAAATGCTGCCGCTATAGTGTATGGGATATATGTGCGTATGTATGAACTCACCATAGTCAGTGTTAGCAGCGATCTTGTTCATGAGGCTGCCGTTGAGTTGTTCCCGCAGCTGGTGTATGGTAGCCAAATGCTGCCGCTATAGTGTATGGGATATATGTGCGTATGTATGAACTCACCATAGTCAGTGTTAGCAGCGATCTTGTTCATGAGGCTGCCGTTGAGTTGTTCCCGCAGCTGGTGTATGGTAGCCAAATGCTGCCGCTATAGTGTATGGGATATATGTGCGTATGTATGAACTCACCATAGTCAGTGTTAGCAGCGATCTTGTTCATGAGGCTGCCGTTGAGTTGTTCCCGCAGCTGGTGTATGGTAGCCAAATGCTGCCGCTATAGTGTATGGGATATATGTGCGTATGTATGAACTCACCATAGTCAGTGTTAGCAGCGATCTTGTTCATGAGGCTGCCGTTGAGTTGTTCCCGCAGCTGGTGTATGGTAGCCAAATGCTGCCGCTATAGTGTATGGGATATATGTGCGTATGTATGAACTCACCATAGTCAGTGTTAGCAGCGATCTTGTTCATGAGGCTGCCGTTGAGTTGTTCCCGCAGCTGCTGTATGGTGGCCAAATGCTATAGTGTATGGGATATATGTGCGTATGTATGAACTCAGGGGCGTGCATTCGATATAGGCAATTAGGCAGTGCCTACCTCATTCAAAACCTAAATAAATATAGGTACAATAAGTGTTAAAGTTATTTTAATTTAGTTTAAACTTCTCTTCAACACTCACCTACTAAGATATTCCTTACGCTAAATACTGAATACCTACGGATAGGCAGTCTCGAAATTGCCTACTCGAAACAAGCAGCGTTTCATACAAGAATACAACATATTTAGAAAAAGTATTGCTCAAGTATAATTGCAATTGTGAGTTTATGAATGATAGCCGATTGGATCTGTTTTGTAGCTCAATAAGGCACGTGCGTAAATTGATGATGGATAACGACACTGCTTTTCAACAGCTAAGTAATGCTTAAATTGTTTTATATCATTTTTTTTTTCTATCTTCAAATGCTTATTTATGTTAATTTCACTTACCATTATGTAACTACATAGCTTTTATCTGTGGAAGTTTGTAATTAGCTTTTAAGTGTTTGCTTATTTACCTAATTTGTAAATACTGCTGTAAACTTCCCAAAGAAAATAAAATAAATAAATAAACCGCCCATGGCAAGAAGGGCGCTATTTGTACGTGTAACGTTCTAGCTTAAACTTCCGGAATATATCAGTATAAAGTAAGCATGCCTACCTGACGAATGAATTTGGTCGCGAATTATTTTGTTGAGGAGTTATTTTAAAACTATCATATTTCCTAAGATATTCATTAAAATTTAATGATGTAAAGGACAATTTTGTTCAAAATTAAATACTTGTGATGATTAACGTATTTATTTAGATAAGGATTAATATCATGTTTATGAAAACAGCTTCTCAAATAATACATTAGTTTAGAACAAATTTTATTATCTGAAAAATGGTTATAGTGAGTTAACCATAAAACATTGACATATGCTGTCGCGGACTTTTTTTTAGAACTTTTCATGGGGAATAATTTCGTCATACATGATTTTTACATAACTTTAACCGTTTACACACCGTCCGCAACGGAAGCGCCCAAAACTAATATTTTTTTCCCATTTCTGTAACGTTTTACATTAATGCTCTGCTCTTAGTAATCGTAACGTGATATTAAATATCTTATTACCTTCCGAGATAAATGGACTATCCAGCACAAAAATATTTTTTCAATTCGAATTAGTAGTTCCAGAGATTAGCGTGCTCAAACAATCAAACTCGTCAGCATTTCAATATTCCTACTAAATATTACGAACCTAATCATTTATGACTAGCGGCCGCTCTCGGTTTCACTCGCCGCGTGATTGCCGTTACCGTGGGAATATCAGGATAATTATAAATGTTTGCATACAATGTGGTTTTCTGATATATAAGCTACAATGCTGTACAGTTTCATCTTAATCAGTTCAGTAGTTTTTGAGTGAAAGAGTAACAAACATTCCTCCATCCAAATATCCTCAAAACTTATAATATTCGGTAGCAGGATAGGATAAGTGCAAAGTTACTAGTTAGATCTACAGTGCCTACTACTCTGGAAAACCAATGCACGCCCCTGTATGAACTCACCATAATCAGTGTTAGCAGCGATCTTGTTCATGAGGCTGCCGTTGAGTTGTTCCCTCAGCTGCTGTATGGTGGCCAAATGCTGCCGCTATAGTGTATGGGATATATGTGCGTATGTATGAACTCACCATAATCAGTGTTAGCAGCAATCTTGTTCATGAGGCTGCCGTTGAGTTGTTCCCGCAGCTGCTGTATGGTGGCCAAGTCCTGCTGGCGGCGGCGATCATACAACCCCACTGTGTGGGACAACTCCGCTAAACGCTCCTCTAACGCGCTCACTCGCTCCTCTTGCCTAGCGCATATTTTACGAGCGGATTCTTCGGCGCGCTTTGCTTTTATTTGCTCCTAAAAACAACGGAAACAATAGGCTATTTGACAATGCGAAAAATAAAGTGTCAATTACTGTTATCAGTATAAATTATGAGTTTAAAAATGGTTTTTTATTAACGTAAGTTGAAAATAATTATAAATTTATTTAAAAATCCGTAAATAAAAATGCATTTTTTAAACGTTTTGTCACGTGACACAAAACGCTCCTGATTCGTCGAGTTTATAATGACGTCACCTGCTTGTAAACCTCGTTTGCCTACGTATGTGGATGATATGCAGAATACAGGCAAGTGACGTCACCGAACCCATTGCAGCGCCATATTGTCAAAGTTGCGTTTTGGCGCGCTATTTAAATATTGAATTTTTAATTTGCTATTTTTCAGCAAATATGTACCAGAATTAAAAAAAACAACTTTTACTGGGATCCTTAAAGTCCACTACATAATATAAAATGGATTTTCAAAACCTGTCAAATAGCCTATTCGATAGAAACACTATTTTAAGCACCTCAAACAAGCAGCACTTTTACGTCATAAGTTAGTTTCTCTCCTCCCTAATATTAAGCATATACAGACAGTCACAGACACAGATAACATAATACACGCTTTGGCGATTTATACTTTGTGGCGACGTTTAACCGCCTTTGTGGTCTAGTAGTACAAACACCGGTATCAGACCCAAAGGTCCCGGGATCGATTCCCAGCGGGGGGTACATATTGTATTCGGTTTGATTAGCGGTAAGACTTGTTGTAAGTCCGCCTGGCTAGCTACCACCATCTTATTTAAGTCTGACGCCATAAAAACTATGTTTTAAGTATTGTTGTGTTCCGGCAGTAAAAGATAAGATAGCCAGTTCCTCAGTGATTGAGGATTCCGGGAGAGCCTCGCTTCCATCTTCAGCCTTATCATTCATTTAAAAAAAACCCGCGTTATTGCGCTAGATGGCGATGGCGCTCTCTCTGGTTTATTTTACGGAATATATACGTCTCATTCGTTCTCTGTCACTAGCAGAGCTGGCTTACTCAAATGGAGCCAATGAAGTTCGCACGTTGAGCGAGGTTTGCGTTAAAAAACTACGAGCGCGCCGTACATATGGTGCTCAATATAACTAAAATAAAAAAAATATAGTTAGAAACAGTCTATCGTGTCTTTAAAGTTAAAGACACGATAACAGTTTCTACCAAAAGATACTATACACAGACGTGGCCTAGACTTCATCACCTTTCACTGACTTCTATAGCTATGGAGTGCGACTGCTCCAGCAACTGCAGCTTCTGTTGCAATCGGACAAGTAGGGTTTGCTTCTCCAGACATCTACCACCGTTCAACAACACATACAGTCGAACCTCTCGAATACCAATAGAATACGACTGCTCCAACAGCTGCAGCTTCTGTTGCAATCGGACAAGTAGCGCGGGAGTTTCCACACATTCAACAACATACAGTTCATAGCCCTTATAGCCATATGGAGTGGAACATAAGAGTTCAATTATATTTCTCATAGTTATAAGAGTGCGACTGCTCCAGCAGCTGCAGCTTCTGTTGCAATCGAATAAGCAGGGCTTGCGTCTCCACACATCTACCACCTTTCAACCACAATATACAGTTCACTGACCTCCCTAACAGCCATAGAGTGGAACATATGGGCCCCTGACCTCCCTTAACAGATTTGGAGTAGAACATAAAGTTCACTAACCTCTCTAATAATAGCTATAGAGCGCGATATCTCCAGCAGCTGCACCTTGTTTCAATCGAACAAGTAGCGCGGGAGTTTCTATAGATAGCCGTAATGCAAAGGCCTTAATGCAAAGGGAATAAGGTTGAGAATTAAACTCTATTCGCAAACTTCGGCGAAAACAAGTAAGGTGAAAAAACTCACATAAGCATTCTGATTATATAAGGTGTCGTGTGTTGCTAACAATTCTCGACTCTATTGGCCTACCGGGAAGTCCCCGACTGTACGAATAACCCTCTCATGCCCCGAGTTATGAGGCACAATAGATATTCCATTGTTCTCTGAACACAGGTGTTCTGCTAGCAAATGACGAATAAGCAGTTTTAGTTGTTAATATCTATGGAGTGAGACTGCTACAGCAGCTTCAGCTTCTGTTGCAATCGGACGAGCAGCGCAAGAGTTTTCACGGTGCGAGCTTCTGCCCGCTGTAAACTGCGTTGGGAAGCTTCTAGGGAGCTGCTGAGATCTCGTGTTCCGCTCACATATTAGTCATCATGAGTCATTTCACATCGCATGACACAGTGATGTTCATGCTGAGGGGGCAGGAATTAGATAAGCGATTCTTCGCTCGCCGTAGCAATATTATCCATCTAACTCAAGGACATTGTTAACACTGACCTATAGAGTTAGTCTGCTCCAGCAGCTGCGGCTTGTGTGGCAATCAAAGAAGCAGCGCGGGAGTTTCACATATCCAGCCACCTACGACGCCATTCAGTTCACTGGTAATAATAGCCATACTAATAATAATACCATACATACTAATAGCCATAGAGTGGAACATATGTGTCCCTGACTTCCCTAAATAGATTTGGAGTAGAACACTAAGTTGACTGACCTCTCTAATTGCTATAGAATGAGACTGTTCCAGCAGCTGCAGCTTCTGTTGCAATCGGACGAGCAGCGCGGGAGTTTCCACAGTGCGAGCTTCAGCGCGCTGCAAACGGCGTTGGGAAGCTTCTAGGGAGCTGCTGAGATCGCGGACGCGCTTCTCTAACTCTGCTTGGGACGCTGAAATAAACAAATCTTCATTAAGAAAAAAAAATGCGGAGAATTTATGTTAGTATGAACTTAACTACAGAAATAACTACAATTTGAATAATCCTATTTTATATAGAAATGTAGAATAATCATATGGATTTGTTTTAATTCTTCAAACCCGAACCGGACAGCGGCACCGGTGTCCAGAGAACAATAAAATATCTATTGTCTCATAATCTGAGGCAGTTGAATCCGAAGTTGCAGCAGGGGCTAGGGCTACCAAGCTAGTGATTTGTACAATCCAATCAACGATAATAGCCACGAGGCTATATTGCTAAAATGGAAAAGCGATGGCTAAGACTACCAAAGGTTGAGGATTCGAGTACCATTTGAGTGCCAGAGTCAACTTGTTTTCTTCCAATAACTAATCATTTTAAAATAGCAGATTTCAAATGGAAAGTATTTTCATCATCCTACCTTGTGTTTCTGTTGAATTAACAACTTTATCCTCCAACTTTTCTTTAGTTTTCCTTTCACTATTTAGCTTTGCGTGAAGTTCTCTGAAAATAATACAAAACATTAAAGTACATGTATCTAAGGCACTTTTAAAAACACAAAAAATTAAGCATGCTGTCTCACTTTAGCATAGCTGAATGATCGGCTCTCTCTTTTTCTCTCTCCTGTATCTCATATGCTATCTTCGCTTTGAAGTTGCTGACTTCCACCAAATGTTGTTGAACTAAAGCTTTGGTTTCTTCTTTCATTGCAGCTATAATGTTCTCATACTGAAATGTAGTATTATGTACCTAATTAATCACAAGTTATATATAACGAATATTGAATTGACATTATATAAAAATATGGCACTTCTGTAATAATAAGTGAAGTAGGTATACAATTTAGATTATTAGAGCACAAAAAAAGAACACAACTATTTGGTATATGCGGGTCTCGAACCCTAAATTCTAAGCAGAATGCAAGTACGACAAAAAACAACATCATAGTATAACAAAGAACTGCATTAGTGGAATAAAGAATTACATCAATATAACAAAGAACTACATTAGTATAACAACAAAGTGCATCAGTATAACAAAGAACTAGATCGGTATAACTAAGACCTGCATTAGTTTAGCAAAGAACTACATTATTATAACCAAAACCTACATCAGTAGGTATAACAAAGAACTACATCAATAAAACAAAAAATTGCATCAATATAACAAAGAACTACATCATTATAACAAACAACTGTATCAGTATAACAAAAAATTACATCAGTATTATAGCAAAGAACCGACAAACCTTATCCCTTGTAACTTTCTTATCAGCTTGGAATGCTTCTTCCATCCGAGCTTTCTCTGCTGTCAATGTTGACAAAGACAGCATAAGTGCGGCTACGGAATCATCAGAAACTGGAAATCAAATATTTATTGTGAATTGAGTCTCATTTTCGTGTAAGTACCTGATGGTTAATGTCAAGTAAATATGCATGATTTTTTGTAAAAAAAACAACATTAGTAATTAAGTTTTTAATGTGTTATTCTATGTATGTAATGAATATAGTACCTCCTTCAACTGGTATGTCAGTTTTATTTAAGGCTTTCAAACTGATTTCCAATGCTTCTTTCTCTTTAACCAATCCTTTATAAGCAGCAACCACATCTGAAAACAAAATAAACAAATAAAAACCAGTTACCTACCTGAATATCTGATCACATGCCTATAACCATGGCATAGCTTCTTTGACATTCACAACAGCCTAGACTGAATAAATGATATTAAGTTTGAGTTTCATGTTTAGATTCATTATTTACTTCTTACTATAGAATGGTTAGTCATTATAAAATGAGAATAAAATGGTTTAAATGCCAAATTAACCAAATGTTACAAACCACCAACATTTATTGAAATAAAACAACTTTTACGGATATCAAACGCGCTATATTTCCACGAACTAAGTTGTAAATTGTCCGTATTTTTAGGTTTTTTAGGGGTTTTTTGATTTTCCCGACTTAGTTCGTGGAAATATAGCGCGTTTAATATCTGTAAAAGTTGTTTTATTTCAATGAACAGTGCGCGCCAAAACATAAGATGTACGTACACCAGCATTTAGTTTTTAAGTACTTTCACATGGTCCCTCTACACTACAGGACAGGACTAATACACTTGTGGCCGAGTTGACTTTTCCAATATTTTTCTATTTAAACTTTTTCATAAGGACTAGGTAATAAATACAAACACTGATTAAAGAGTCAACTCAACCATGCACTGTCTGGGTCATTGTTCAAAAGTATTGTATTCAAACTTCATCAACAAACTAAGGTTTTTCTGACATATGGATGCTTGTTGAGTTCATTTTACTGTTTTTTAACTGAAACTTACCCCTTAAACGTGCTTCATATCTCTTTATTTGGTCTGCTTG
Source organism: Chrysoteuchia culmella (assembly GCA_910589605.1). NCBI lineage: Eukaryota > Metazoa > Arthropoda > Insecta > Lepidoptera > Crambidae > Chrysoteuchia > Chrysoteuchia culmella. The sequence continues at coordinate 22,614,696 of OU342649.1, forward strand.
TTTCGTTATAGTAGATATAAGTTCTTGTTTAGAAAGGGATTCCATTTTCCTGGGTGTTTTATTAAAACATTAAATACATTGAAGTAATATACAACTTTTCTTCTTGCCAGTTGGTTTTAGTCCAATACCTACTTATCCTCAAACTTCGAAATATTGATACACAATGAACAAAGTTGCTGTATATTATAAAAGGTAATTAATATAAGTTGAAATTCTTGTTCAGAAACAAAATTTTCTCAATTCGATTAATTTTCTTTTCATTTTGATAGTCTTGTGTTTGTGTAGTACGGTACGCGTATTTAAGTAATAGGTGGTAAAGGTGACGCTACTCGGTACTGTACGAAGAGTAACGTTACGGAGCGTTACGAACAGTCCGTGCTTAAACTGACGGTACCGGCTGTTGTCATATAATAACAGTCGATAAGCCAAGTCAGAGACCCTATGGCGGCCTGATAAAATCTGACACCAGAGGTGGCCACTAATCCTCATACGATAAGAAAGAAAGAATTTGACGTTACCTTGCGCAAATCAGTTGCATCGTGTGTTGACAGTTGACATGTTTAATTGACAGTCTAAACACAAAGTTTGAAGATCCTAACTTGAAAACTGAGTGGATTTTCATACAAAATTTCAATCCCTATTTTACTCCCTACTCCCTAATTTAGATAAATCCTTTCTTAATGCTCATCTACACCATAAAAGGTTTGAACGTTTGGGCTCTAGTCTCATGCATGTCAACAATGAATGAATTCAGAATTTTCTTTAAGTTTTTTGAGAAATTTTCACTGTGTTCACCGAATTTGAAAAATATGTACAGTCAGCAGAAAAATTATGAGTGTTCAAAAATATATCTTTTTATGGCGATCGATTCTGTGTTTCTCTTGAGAATCAAAACACTATGACACCAACTGAGGTATGAGCACTAGGAAAGTCAGAAATCGCGTAAAACTATTTTCATACATTCTCCAAGAAAAGGTAGGTAGGTGAAGCGGATGCGTGTGGCGCGAGTGCGTGGTGGGACAGCGAGACGCGTGTCGTGCGCAACCAGCAAGCACGGAATCAGACTTTCAGGCATCTCAACAAATGCTTGAGAACAATTTTTTCGTTTGAAAAGAGCCTAAAGTCACTATGATATTAAGAAGGTAATTTTATTGATCTGGTTGAGAATTGAAACAAAGATATTTAAAAAAGAAGACGAGAAGTCTCGGTAGCTCAGTGGTTACAGCATTGGACCGAATTTCCAAAGGTCGTGGGTTCGAGTCCCATCTGAGAATTCACTTGTGGCCGAGTTAATTTTTTCTATTTAAAATTTATCATAAGTATAGAAAGAGCATTGAAAAATGCAAAAATCCAAAAATCATAACTTATAGTAGTCCTTGATTGACCAGAAAGTTAGTATCTGAACATAGCAGTATTTTGATCATTATTTTTAGTCGCAACTTTTGGAAAAAAATAATAATTATAAAACTATTAGTTGGCAGATAACAGTGCCCTAATAGATTAAAACAGCAGTGAGTCTTGAAGAGAATTTCACACTGACCTGACCTCTATATTACACACTGTAATATACAGGTCAGGTCAGTGCGAAATTCTCTCAAAATAAAGGAAATATTAAAGGTCCGGAGTACAGGTAACGACTTTATTTCTGTGTACTATTACTGTGTCGGTACTATTAGTACAAATAAGGTGTAGGGTAGGGTCGGCAACAGTGGCTCGGTTTTTTTCGGACACACAAATTATGAAGAAAAAGTTGAAGTACCAATCTGAAAATCACAGTCAACATGCTTTAGTTATTAATGTTTCTTCCTACATTATTACTTTTTTAAACAAGGCGTTTATATAGATGTCCGAAGATGTTTTAAAAAAAAATGGGAAATGAGCCACTGTGTACTGGTACTGGGCTACTGTGACTCGACCCTGTAGTACACAGAGACTCTAACAGTACACAGTTGCTCACCAATACAAAATTGAATGAAAAACATTTATTATTAGATGATCAAACGAACTTACCTGAAGTGAAGTTCGATCCTAATTATCTTGGCTTCGTTGAAGAGATTTATTTACCTTTAACATGTAGTAGCCCTGCTACGCTTTATTCCTTCGCACGAGTATTCACAGCAGATAAAAAAAAAAAAAGAATTTTTCCCTTCCACCGTTTACTTAGATCTGGCGCTCGACATTGACCTCATTTTTTTAGAGAAGGAAAGAAACGGTAATTAGTTATGTAGAAGCAACATTGTTAGCACGGGAAATTGATAGTTATTGGGTTTGGGTGGGACCTTAAATCTCTTCAACGAAGCCAAGATAATTAGGATCGAACTTCACTTCAGGTAAGTTCGTTTGATCATCTAATTATCTTGTCTTCGTTTCCGAGATTTATTTACCTTTAACATGTAGATGTTTAGATTTATTATATATGTTGCTTATACATTATAGTATAAAGGTAAAATAAAAAAGAAAACGTAATAATAATTAGTTTTATTAATTAACACAATAATTGAACAGAATAGTTATCAGTGTGTTATTAAATTAACGGACGAATCAACAATCGCTCTGTTATAAAAGTTAGCGAAAACTGCCGATTGTTGAGACCAACCGGCAGCTTTCCTAATAACATCGATACTTATTCCCGCTCGAGAAGCAGCCGAAGTAGTGGCATGCCTCGTACTGTGAGCACCATATACAGTAGTGTCTATCCCACTGTCATGTAAAGTTAACTTTAACCATCGCCCTATACTTTGAGATGAAGCAGCCTTATGAGGCTTTTTATAAGTTAAAATTAAACGATCTTCATTATGCGGTCTAAGTATTGATGTTTTTTCGAGATACAAATGAAGGGTAGCTGCTGGGCAAACACTCGGTCTCTGTAAAAAGTACGGTAAGTTAAGAATAGGCTGACTTCGACCTATACCCGATGTTTTTATTAAGTCGGTTATGGTTATAATGATGCGATCGTTATATGATTGAATGTTTGAAATCTTTATTAATGAAAGTGTTTGTGTTCTTTGCCCAGTAGCTAAGGCTAGTAACATTACTAACTTTTTTGTCAACGCTTCTAAATCAGCTGATTCATTACAAATATTGGCTAGATAATCCAATACAATGACAGGATCCCACGTGACATTATACCGGGGAAAACAAGGTTTTAATTTAAAAATTCCTTTAAAAAAACGCTTTAGCCGATCGTCATGGCTAATATCGTTAGAACATATTAAGGAAATCGCAGACCTATGATTGTTAAGGGTCCCATAGCTTGAACCTGACTCGAAGTTTTTTGTAAAAAAATCTAACAATGATCCTATATCAACTTTATAGAAATCACAATTGTTTTGATAACAGTAGTTCCACCACCGTTTGAGGCATGAATTATATTGACTTACAGTATTTTGTGACAAGGAAGCGAGCATTATGTTTATTGCTGATTCGGGTACGCCTTGTCCTCTAAAGCCTTCCCGGATAACACACTCGCAGCCAGGGTAAGTTGGCGATGTAGGGGGTGTGTTGAACTGAAAACAGAAGAGAGTAACTTTTTATCAGGTTGAAATACTACCATTTCTGAAATGGATAATGACTTAAAGACTGGGTACCAAGGCTGGGAAGGCCATTGCGGTACTACTACAATCCCTGTGGCTTTTTCAGTTTTAATTTTGTTTAATACTTTTAAAATCAGAGCAAAGGGTGGGAACGCATAAAAAAAATAAGGTGACCAATCTACGGTAAAGGCGTCAATTTCAAAGGCATAGGGGTCTCTCTTCCAGGATATGTAATCGGGACATTTAGCATTGACCCGAGATGCAAAAAGGTCTATATCGGGGACTCCGAACGAACGTATTATTTTTGAAAATGCATAGGGGGCTAACTCCCACTCTGTGTCTACATTCACTTTCCTAGACTCTGTGTCTGCTTCTGTGTTAAGAGAAGATTTGATATATGAAGCAAATATAAAAATACTTTTTGTTTCACACCACTTCCAAATCATATTAGCGACTTCATTAAGATGAGGGTACTGAACTCCACCCATTCTATTTACATAAGAGATTGCCGTGGTGTTGTCCACTCTCAAGAGTATATTGCAATTACTTTCCTTTTTTGCAAAAGATTTTAATCCAAAATAAACAGCGAGCAACTCCAGGTAATTTATGTGATAAGATGCTTCATGTTCGGTCCACAAACCACCGGTTTTTTCACCATTGCAGGCCGCACCCCAGCCTGTAGTGGAGGCATCCGTGAAAATCTCCAACGCGTATTTATTGTTACGGATTTTATTAACAGTTATTGGTATTTGTTTTTTCCACCAAATTAGGTCATCACATAAATTATCTGGAATGGCCATGATAGAGTCGTAATTTTCATTACAATTCAAAAGAGCTAAATATTTAGCTCTTTCAAGCGACTTTGTGTGAAGCCACCCGTAGGCAACAGCCGGACATGCTGCCGTTAGAGAACCAAGCATTCGTGCAAATTCCCGAATGGGCATAGATCTTGCTACAGATACTCTTTCTAAATTATGTAAAATACTAATTCTCTTCTTAACTGGTAGTTCTAATGTCATTGACTCAGAATTAAGAAGAAATCCTAAGAAGGTGCAAACAGTTTTTGGTTGTAACTTACTTTTATCATAATTGATAACGAAGCCTAATTTCGTTAAACATTCAATAGTGACGTGTACGTTATTTAAGCAATCTTTTACCGTATCACCTATAAGAAGAAGGTCATCCAAATATTTTACAGACTTAAATCCACATGATCTTAAATGTGCTATGACTGGTTGTAACAGTTTGGTGAAAGCGTACGGAGCTGAGCACAAACCAAAAGGGAGTACATTGAATTCATAAAAACCTTCGAAATAAAATCTAAAGTATTTCCTATGACTGGTATGAATCGGGATCAAAAAATAAGCTTCTTGTAAATCTATGCTAGCCATAAAACAATTTTTTGATAATAGCTGAGTGGCGGTTCTAATATCTTCCATTTTAAAGTGGACAGTTTTGACAAACTTATTTAGTTTTTTAAGGTTTAAGATAAATCTCATGCTTCCGTCACTCTTTGGGACAAGAAAAATATCAGAAATAAATTGACCTTTAACCGGGTTGCATTTTCTTATAGCTCCTATATTCAGTAAATGCTGTATTTCTTGTTTGATGGCTATAGATTCGCTCCGAGAAAAAGATCGCATCGGAACCTCATAGGCTTGCTGATCCGGTAAGGTAAGAAATGGGATAGAATAACCAGTCACTAACTTTAAAATAAAATTGTCATCTGTAATAGAACGCCAGGCATGTAAAAAATATTTTAAGCGACCGGCATGTATATGTACCTGATTTTTCGTATCATTATTTATCTCTGTTGGCGGTCGGTGACTCCTCGCGTCCGCTGTGTGGGCTGGCGCCGCTGTGGCGGCGGCAGCGGCGGCGGTGGCGGCTGGCGGCGTGCGGGAACTTGTGCACGGGATGGCGGCGGCGGCGGCAAGATGCGACGTCGAGTCGGATACGTTCCTCGTTGCCCACCGACTCGATGTTGATAATATGTTAGATTGCCCCATTGTTGTCGTGGTTGAGTCGATGGGCCCCTGAAGTTTAAAGTTGCACTTGAAGTAGAAGGTGCGGCCTGAATAAGTTTACTGGTTTTCTTGATACCTTGAGAATTTTTGACGACCTCGCCCAGACCTTCGCCAAACAAAAAGGCATCTCTGTTTCTATTTTTAAATGGTTCTGTTAATGACTTTTCAACTAATGGAATAATAAGAGATCGACGCGTATCAGTTTCTATGTAATGGGAATCGGCGATAAGCTTTCCCGCGTCGTTTAAAATACGAACAACTTCGGATATCTGAGGGTTTTTCTTTACAAGACATGTCATAGCTTTACCAAGGGCGGACAGTGCTCGGCCCAATTGGTCTTGTTTGCTAAGTAATCGCTTATCCCTTTGGCGGTAGGTTTCGGCGAGCATAGCTTCTATTTCCGGGTTAAGTTTGGGTGCTTTTGTGAAAGGCAAATTTTTGGGAAACAAATTCTTCTTATTGAGTTCATCTTTTAACTCTTTTTTTAAACCACTGGTCAAGATCTGTTGAAATCTGGTTGCTATGTCCCCATGTAAGTCTTCACCAAACTCGACTATTTCCGGTTCGACGCCGCCCAGAGCTTCCAATATTTCTTTATCAAAATCATCGACGGGGTTCTCACTAACCTCACTATTCTCGAGCAACACGATACTATCCTCAACTATTGGCTCAGTCTGGTTATTACAGATCTCACCAACGTCATCAGCCGGTACGATATCATCAGTTTCTTGATTTCGATGTTCTGAAAAAATAAAATATGATCCACTGAAACTGGCACTTTTTTTTATGATTGAATTTTTTAGGTACCTACTATATTTATGCAATAAAATCAAATGATTTTCTCACTTCTTTTAACAAGGAATAATTTAATGTTTTTTCTATTAAAAGAAATTGTAATTTCGACAAATATGCTATGCAATAAGCTAGCAATAAAATGCTCCCGAAGAATTCGACGGGACAAAAAAAAAAAAAAAGATCTTGACGAATTCGACAAGAAAATATTAATAAAAAAAGTACGGCAGCAATAAGCACCTTCAGGTTGTACATCATCTTCATCGCTTGAATAAATAATTCGCTGGCTATTACGACGTCGTGTTTCTTGTAATTTCGCTTCGTATTTCGCTAACTTTCTTGACCATCGCTCTTCTTTGGACTCCTCGAGTTTCCGTTTCGGCATTTTATTGTAAAAAAACTCGGGTTTTTGAACACTCGTGCTATCGGCGCGCGCGCACGGACAATAATGAGGTCAATGTCGAGCGCCAGATCTAAGTAAACGGTGGAAGGGAAAAATTCTTTTTTTTTTTTTATCTGCTGTGAATACTCGTGCGAAGGAATAAAGCGTAGCAGGGCTACTACATGTTAAAGGTAAATAAATCTCGGAAACGAAGACAAGATAATATTTAATCACATTTATTCGTTCAGGTATGTCAAATATCTTTAAAACAATAATTATGCGTCAAAATCCGTCGCATAATCGTTATAATAAGAATAAAATACTAATAAATTGAGATCAACCAATTCCTCTGACCTTTTTCTTTGTTGTTTGAGATCGTTTAAACATTTTTAATTTTAAGCAAGTAACCTAATAGACAACATAATGGCGATTAGAATTACAAAAATCAAGAAAATTAACAAAAAAAATTGTTTGTGCTAACAGTCGTGTGCAAAAGTGCTCGACCCTTGTAGTACACAGTGACTCTAACAGTACACAGTTGCTCATCAGCACAATATTGAATGAAAAACATTAATTATATCCAACCACACTAATTCGTTAAGACACGTCAGAATTATCTTTTAACACAATATGCATCAAAATTAAGAAAAAAAAACAAATAAATTGATATCAACCTATTTTTTATTTGACCTTTCTTTGTTGTTTGAGATCCTTTAAAATTTTGATTTTTATTTAAATTTAAGCGAGCTACATTAATAATCAACAGTAGAATAAAAGTTATCACAAAAATAACAAACTAAAAATATTGTCATGTATTATTAAAGGTTGTTTTTAAACAAATAGGACAAATTATCAGCCTAAAATGCCGAGGTAGGTACATTAATAATTAGGAACAGTTATAAACATATTAAATTATGAAACAAAAATATATTCTTCCTGATAACAAAAAAAATAACAAAGTTAATAATTAGGAACAGTTATATACGTATTAAATTATAAAACACAAACTTAATGTCTTCTTCTAGATAATTAAAAAACAAAGAATACCTACCAGGAATGAATTAATGGCATTAAATATTATTTTTTCTTATGTAAAATTACACTTTTCTATTTATATGTACAAGTAAGCAGTGACTCACTTAAGTATACAGTGACTCATGTAAGTATACAGTGACTCACGAGTCACTGTATACGTTTGTATTTTGAGCCACTGAACGCGCTGTCGCCATTTTGATTTCACAGGCGTACCATTTTTAACAGATGTGACGAAATGCAAGCAATTCCTTGCCATTGCCTAGTATAATAACGTCACTTTCCATCTACATACTAACAATTATCAAAGTCTTGAAATTTAAGTGTATTAAAACACGTGTGACTTGCCTTAAATAGTAATTTTTCAAGCACGAAAACAAATACAGACTTGTATCACGACCGAACGGCGCCGGAGCGGGGGAATCACTGGTTCATACGTGTTTGGCTGTCAAGCGCTACCAATAAATGAGAGAGACAAATAGATATTGTTGTCCTATAAGGGAAATATCGTCGCGAGTCATTGTACCCGACCAAAGAGTAAAGTAATTATATGTACCCGACTGAGTCACCGTTCCCGACCCGACCCTACTTTACTCGGACTGTACTAGTACAGTGCGAACCGAAAAGTATCCGATTAAAAGCACAAGACTATTGATGCAGACAATGATGCAGACCGTCAGACTGACAGCTGACGGTAGGTGACAGTTGACACCGGCTTACTTAATTTTTTTCGTATATGAACAGGCTAAGGTCTGAGATCATGCTGCCTAGAACTTAAATAGCCTCCATTACGAAGTTTTTTATTTTTACATCTACGCTGCTCAAGGTGCAAATCCCATCAAGTCAAGAACTCTAGATACCCTGACTAACCGATTATCTTGTATATAATACCAACATAGGAAAAAAAATTATGTTTGTAAATACAAGTTAATAAAGTACTTAAGTTTTGTAAGTAATGTTTCGTAATATGTTCCGAAACCATTGTCAGATTGAGATAAAACTTTGTAGGTAGGACATTGCTTGTGCAGTGGCTCTACTACGGGGTATAAAACAGTTTTTCTTTAATATACGATATATTTCTAGTTTTCTTCATTTTTGTATAGGTTACTTACAGAGGAATAAAAGCGTTGGTTTTGTATAAATATGATTTAATTAGTTTTATCCTCCTTTTCATGTATAAAACATTTCTATTTAAACGTACTAGCCGAAAGTGTATCTCAGGGGAATAAAAGTGGCTCTACGGGGAAAGTGTATCTCTGGGGAATAATTCATGAGAAGAATACCTATTTAATTATATTTAATTTAATACCTAAAAATATGTCATAATGCGTTCCGAATCGCACTATTGACTTTTTTGTTATATTTGATTGTTATTTTAAATAGCGTTAAATTAATTATAATATTCCGTTTTGGTTTTATAATATTATTTTAGTTCATTGAATCATAAAAACAATAACAATAAGATTAAACTATTTGTTATAAGAATTATATATTAGGCTGGGTGAGATTTCACAACCTATAATTGGATTTCGGACTGTGACATAAATCTTTATTTTTAAATTGTCTTTGTCTTGTACCTCATGTCAGTGTCAACATTTACGGAGTCGTTTTTCTTCTTATTAATAAGTAACAATATATTTCTACTTTAAATAACTTTGAATTAACTATAATACTACCTTTTTTATTATTTTAGTTTTTTATATCATTAAAACAACGAGAATTTAGATTAAACTTTATGTTAAGTTGACCGCGGAAACAACCTTAAAATGTTCCTCGCTGTTGTGAGGTGAAAAATTGTGTGTTGCGCTCGGCAGAAAAGATTTTAGAGTCTTGTACCTTTGAAATCTTCGCTTCGCTTAGGATTCAATAGTTAAACCACTCGCTACGCTCGTGGTTCAATCCTAGAATCCTTCACTTGCTCAGATTTCAACAGAGGTAACTCGCCGCTAAATAACCAACTTTCCAGCCTTGCATAACAAATAACACTTTTTTATTCAGCTTTCCAGGATCTATTGAATTTTCACACTAGTTCTAATGCATATTGCTGAAAATTTATCTCTCATAAAATAGCTCATGAGAATCAGAATTTTCATTGTTAATATATTATGTGTCGCCTTGTATTACTATCGTCATTATTCTCTTGCTGATTCTTCGTCATCATCTTATTTTCATTTTTATCATCTTCGTCGTCAATCCCATTCAGTAGGCTCTCCCAGTAATCATGATTTTCATTGCTACCACTATCCTCGTCATATTTTACTTCAATTTCACTTTCACTTGAACTTGTTTTTATTTTTTCTCTATTTCAAAATTTTTTTATGTCTTTTTCTTGCTCTTCTAGTTTTTCACGTTTTCGAGGGACTTTAGATTTCTTGTCTTTTAGTTTGTTCTCGTTCTTTTTTCATTTCTGTTGCTGCTTCCGTTTATTCGTCATCATCTTATTTTCTTTTTCATTATCTTCTTCGTCGTCTAGCAGGCTTTCCCAGTAATCATCAATATCATTGCTACAACTATCTTCGTCATATTTTACTTCAATTTCACTTTCACTTGAATTTGTGTTTTTTTTTTGCCTTTTTGTACATTTTTTTGATGTCTTTCTTTCTTGCTCTTCTAGTTTTTCACGTTTTCTAGGGACTTCAGATATCTTGTCTTTTAGTTTGTTCTCGTTCTTTTTTTTCTGTTGCTGCTTCGTTTTATTCTTGTTTTAATCATAATTTCCATCGTTACTTCCGTAATCATAACTACTACTCACTCAGTCTCACTTTCACTTGTAATTGTTAAATTTTCAGGTATTTTCCTTAATTTTTTAAATACTTTTCTTAATTCTCGTTCTTTTTTATTGTGTTGTTGGCATGCGGTACACTAGTAAGTCTCTGATTTGTTGTAATTTCAACAAAATTAGTACCCGCAGCATCTTCCATTGAATTTTGTTTCCATTCTTGCAAAAAAACTTGGTTGAACTTGTCTTCTGGAACAGCACGTTTGTTTAAAGGGAAATCCCCGCTTTCCGGAAACCAGGCGCGCATATAGCTGGATCCAGCACATTCCAAGCCTGCCCAATCATTTTGGCGAATTCTTGTTTTGGTGATGCTTTACCTATGTTCATTCTTTGCCATTTTAATATCTCGACATCCCATCGGTCTTTGATAGATTTATTAACAGCTAGATCTAGTGGTTGTAAGAGATGACTGGTGTGCGGAGGTATTTTTAAAATTGTTATGTTTGCTTCTCTGGCTTTTTTAATGAGGTTAATACCTACATGTGTTGCATGTCCACAATAGACCAAAAGGATCGGGCGCTTTTGCCCAACAGTTTTAAAACCGTTACTTGTTGCAGCGTATGCTGTTCCAGGATAACATTCATCTGTCCTCCACTGATCCCATACATTTTTGCCCTTAAAAACTATCATGGGTGGAGTTTTCTCTCCCAGGGCGTTACATCCTAATAAAACAGTGGTGTTGTCTTTTACCGGGGTGGCAATAGTTCGCGTGGAGATAAACCCTTTACATCTACCTTGGCTTTAGAAGGGTCTTTGGAGAAACTGATTTCATCCACATTCCATATGTGTGATGGTTTGTCACTCAATCCCAGTGCATTTATTGTTTCTTCTAGTATATCAAAGTATGGATATTATAACTTGTGGACTGCATGCTCGTTTGCGAGCATACTCCACTGGTTGTGGCTTTTTAATGGATAAATTATGCCTCTTTTTGAAACATAAGAACCAGTCTTCACCAGGTACGCCGTTCTTAAATGGATTTTTTACGAGATTAGCCGATACGTACTCTCCTACTGTTTCTATTAATTCTTTTCTTGTTAGACCAAATCCCCATTTCTCCATTGCACGTAATTTTTTAATAAATCTTCCTCTGTCTCTCGGGCTAACACAGAGGCTCTTCCCAGAGTGTTTGATTTGAGTCCTTTGCGATCATATACCTAACAACAAAAAAGTAAGTATTAAACTTTTATCTTTATTAATAATCGAGTCTAAGCCAATCAAATCAAAATAATATTGGCAAAACAAACTGAAACTAGTCAATTAATATGTAGATACACATACGCTACTTACCCGATTTATTATGGTCGATCTAGGTATCCCATAATGCTTAGAAGCCTCATACCCAGACAGTCCCCAGGTAGCATTTATACGTCATAAAGACGTGAACTTTTCGTCAATTTAGACCTGAGAGACGTCATCTGATGACGTCTAGATATCCAGAAAATGACGTGTGAAAGTCACAGCCCCACGACGTCATTTTTCTCACGTTAAAATAACGTAACTATCAAACGTGCCTAGCACGTTCTTCTATTAGCGTGACTACGACGTCATTTTTCTCGCGTTAAAATAACGTAACTATTAAACGTGCCTAGCACGTTCTTCTATTAGCGTGACTACGACGTCATCTAGATGTCGTCTTTCTGACGTTAAATAGAAACGAACAGGGCACTCCTTAGGGTGCTTCCAAAATTAGCACTTAGCCGAGCTGATAAAAAAAACTCCGTATAGTTTATATACATCATTTATTTTACTTACTTATTGTTAAAAACAAATTTCAAGACATTTCATAAAGATTCATGGATTGGTCTTGGATTCAGAGGTAAAAAGGCACTTTCTATAAGTACCTACAATCGTAAAAGTATACTTTATTTTCTAAAATTAACAGTAGATTATAACCTATTCATAAAATACAATGGATCATCGGAAAACATATAAAATTGTCGTCAGTGCTATTAGGCAACACAACACACTTACAAACTATGTCATCAATTGGTAAAATTTTTAACTCTGTCAAATTAGATAAGATAAAGATGTCAAGACCAGCAGAATCAAAAGGATAGTTATATAAAGAATTATACTCTATGAATTCTTTGCCATATACAAAGACTGTTTTATCAATAATGTGTCTCATAATACTATGAATCTCAATTATTTTATTTTTATTAGTCAAACAATAACAATCACTTTTACGATATTCATACACATAAATGAGAAAATCTTTGCATACACCTTTTTTATAGAATTCGTATACATTGTTCCCATTGAGGTTTGGCCCCAAATAGTTGTCATAAGGTAAAGAAAGATTTTCTTTAACATTGCATTTGGGATATGATGAAAATTCAGTCTCTCTCAGACGTTTAACTATTTGTTGTAGTGGGTATTTAGGAGACCTGACAAGCTTTTTCAAACCACCTAAATAGTTTTCAAAAGGAAAGGCAGAATAATTGTCCAAGACCCCATAAATTCGGACATCGTCAGATACATGGCACATCATGTGAACATTATAAATTAGAAAAGATATTCCGTACACATTTTGTGAATGTTTTATAAACATTAACAATAGTTCGTGTGCAAAATCTATACCAATTGAATTGATGTGCTTTTGAGAGCAAAGAATAGTTATTGCACAGTGAAGTAATATAAAATTTTTATAGAGAGCAGTTGGTAGTATCTCTTTTAAAACAAATGGACCAAGATATAGAAGAAATAGCCTGAATTCGGTGGCCTTCCAGCGAGCTAATTCGTTTAAACTACGAGGTCGTCTGTTAAATTCAATGGGTATTGATTTTTTACAAGAAAGTAATTTTTCAGATATCTGCAACACTAAACGGCTACATAAGCGAACTGCTAATTTCCCACCAATCCAAATATTTAGGAGTTTCCTCATCACTCCCAATAATACGGCGTGCATATAATCTACAGGGAACGCAGTGATTAAGTCAATGGGAAGATCTAAAAGTAGAGACTCACCTAAATGATGGTCTTCATCTGATCTTAATCGAAACTGTAAGTTAGTTCTTTTGCTAGCACATACATTTTTATAAATAACTCTTCCTTGGACGTATTCGCCAGGCTCTACACATTTGTCACAGGATGAGTATCCCCCATGTGATTTTGTACATTTCAGAAAAGCTCTAGCTGGGGCGTCGCACACGAAACTGTGCACTTTAACACTGTAGTGGATACTCTCGAAATCAAAACCAATCTCAAGTAATTCTGTTAATTCTTTTACGAAATCTTTTAAAAAAAGGTTTAATGGAGATGGTTTTGAACGTCCACAAAAAATAGCGATAGCAAAAGGTTTTGCATTGGTATAGTTTTTTATCAATCCTAATATAGGCCAAAGTTGTACATTGCTACTTTTGAATAACGGAAGACCGTCTACATTAAAAGAAATTAATATCTCTCTTTTGTCAATCTTAGTGTGACCAAGTAATTTTAATTGACTTTTTAATTGAATAAGGAGTCCAATGTATACTAATTCGCCAGATTCTAAAGATAATGTTTCTACATGCTTTGGTGTCTGCAATAACGTTCTGCTATCTTTTGGCAGTTCAGGGCATATGGGAGAAAGAATCTTTAAAAGACTATCTATAGCATTATGGGGGATTTTATACTGAACTGTGGCCCAGTGTCTCAACTGAGATTTTAAATCAACTCCACTGTTCTCAGTTTCTTGAGACACATATTCATTCATAGATAATGTGGGCTGAGAAACTTCTGTATTTACAGATGGCTCACAATCCACATTATCTATCTGTGAAACTTCTGTACTTACAAAAGGTTCACAATCACTATCAATACTATTATCATTATAAACATTTGATGTGGATACAGTTGATGGTAAACATGGTAACTGACTACATGAAGGCTCTGAATTAACAGTTTCATAATTGCTATCTACGTCTGAGTTGCTGGTTTGGATTTCTGACAATACTTTTAACTTTTCTTCTTTAACACGTCTGAGTAATTGTCGTTGCCCCACTACAGCTTTTCGCTTAACACCTGTTTTTTCAATTGCTGACATAATCTAATTCTTTTTCACCTGTTTCTTTTCCCGTTGTGGCGCGTGTTTAAGCCAGTTTTTAATAATATCTTCTATTTGTCTACTCGTGGAACCAGTAGCTGTCTTCACTGCATCTGTATAGAAAGTATTTTTTTACATTAGCTTCCTCGTCCAATGTTTTTTGTAAATTTTTGACTGATTGGCAAACTGTCTTTGTGCCTCAGTAACAACATGATTAACAACAGCAACTAAACAACTAATGGTGCCAATTTTCATCAAAATCAGTTCAGTAGTTTTTAGCATGATAAAAAATTACATTGGTATTAGTTGAGTCATGTAAAAAGAGCGCTAGAAGAAAGTAGAGAGAAGTATGTTTGCACAAAAATGGACTTTTCTTTTAGCGATTTTTTTTAATGACGCGAACTATAGGGTAAGTGGGAAGTACGCAGTCCCATAGTAGTTAAACTAGTTCCCAATAAGTGGGATAAGTCTTATTTACGAGATTATTACCTCTAGCCAGTTGCTAGATACTATTTATAATTACAGTAAAAACAACTAACCAACAACAGCATCGCGCAGACGAAGTTCCGAAAATGGGTGTTTGTCCGATCGTTTGCCATAAAAATTGTACTGTTTTGCGAAGCTGTCGGTCATAATGAATTTCATGATCCTTGATACCTGGTTCGAGGTACCTGTTCCACCTAGAGATTTTAAGTAGGAAACCTGCAAAATTCAAATAATTACTCAGAATTGTAAAGGTCAGGCTACTATGGAAAGAGCTAGGTAAAGACAGCGACCGTTTCAAAGAAAAAAATTGTGGTGGGGAGGCCTGTGCTCCATCAGTAACAAAATGTTAAAGGTTGTTAAAATTAGTTAAAATTAATTAAAATTAAAATATGATGCGACAGTTGCTACATACCAGATCTTCATAATGTTTTGAATTTTTTAGTAACAATTCTGTAGTTTCCAGCTCTTCTTTACATTTTAAGGGGAATTTAAATTCCGGTATTGAATGTCCGGTCTTTTTTTCCTTTAAAAGTGATATTATTTGCTCATTTTGAACTTTTATATAAGACAGTAGAGATATTATTTTATCCTGGAAGCCTGAAAATAATTATTAAAAAAAGTAAATAAAAAAAGTAAATCTATAAATCTTAACTCTATAAATTTTTTTTTAGTATAGATATAAAGATGAAGGAGTACCTACCTATTGTTCCAGTAGATACTGGAGCGGAGCCATCACTGCTTGTGCTTATAGTGTTATATTCATAATTAGTAACTTTAGATGTGAAATCTGAAATCCACAATAAATTACCATTCAGAATCCTAGCTATAGTAATAAATCTATATAATAATACTAGCTCCCGCCCGCGGCTTCGCTCGCGTGAAATTTGGTTATATCGCGCTCCCTAAGGAACATGTCAAATTTTCGGGATAAAAAGTATCCTATGTCCTTTTTTGGGTCCTAAAGACCTAGATCCAACCCAAATTTCATCAAGGTAGGTTCAGTAGTTTTGGCGAGAAAGACGGACGGACAAACAAACAAACAGACTCACATACTTTCCCATTTATATTATAAGTAAAGATTCAAGGTGTCCGGGATCATATACCCGAAACTCTAAACTTGGACTTAGACCATCATTCTGAACAATAATCACGAATAAATTGTTGTCAGAAATTGAGCTTCACATTTTGTATGGTACAATGAGCTTCCCATACAAAATGTTATGGGAAGCCCAATATTTTTTTCATTTCTGCTAAGAATTTCTTGGTGATTTTTGGTCAGAATGATGATCTGAGTCCATAGTTGGAGTTTCCGCCGCTATGCAACCTATATACAGGGTCTCCAGGGTATTATATATAAATACTTAAATACCTTTAAATATATATATATATATAAATACCTTTACAGCTTTGTGAACCCAAGGACGATGTTGGAGCAGGGCTTGTTGGAGCAGGGCATACTACGTCCGCAGCTGATTGAGTAGGAGTGAATACAAAAGCTTCCTGCTCTATTTCTACAAAAGAAATGATCATATGGACAAAACATTGTACAAATATGTGTAAAATTCTACACTAAAAAACTAGTGAACCAATTTTGATAAATTTTGCACTGTACCCTAAATTGAACAATACTCAATAGTCAATCTGAATTTGTAATGTTCCGACTTGTACATAGTTTTTGAGAAATGTGAGCACAAACATAGATACATACATTCATACATACACTCGTCAAATTTTGCACGTTGGTTTAGAAGTCTTTAAAGATTATGTATGCCAAATTCTATCAATGTTACCTACATAAGGGTTGAATTCATAACCCTCCTTTTTTGAAGCCAGGTTAAAAAGAAATTGAATAAACATGAACCAATAACTTCTAAGTAAAAATAAATATTCTTAAATAAAGCATAGTTAAAGAGTAAAAATAAAATAACACCATACCTTTCACCAAACTATTTGGTACGGATAGGTTCAGGTGTAATAAAGAATCATCTGGCTGCAAAATATTTTCAGACCCACTGGAAATATCTGTTAACATAAAAAAATTATCTCAGATTTTTAAGAAAGTAAAATACATAGGTATCTATTAATAGGATTATACTTTACTTTCTAGTATTGATGAAGAATTGACAGATTTTTTGGAGATATCTGCAATATAAAAATATATGTGATTTATACAAATTGTAGGTATAGTTTTTATAAATATGAATTCTAGTTTCCCACCATGCCTTACAAGCCACACCAGAAAATTATGTAAATAACAGGCTATTGCAGAAATTCAACACCTTTTTCAAAAAAAATATAAGTAAGTATAAGTATCTCACATGTCTGGTATCTGAATAATTAATGATTATGTGTCCTTCTTAACTCTTCAACGCCCGGAAAACAATACAACAATAGATTTCTATTGTTGTTTGTGCCTGATAGGGCACAACGGGCGTTGATGAGTTAATATCTCACAGACCAGTTAATAAATAAAGCACATTTTAGTTGTAGTAATTAAATTCAAATTCAAAATATATTAGTGTATGAAAGCATTAATAAAATATATTATTTATCATGCTTACTACAAAATAAATGAGTTCAAAATTTTTAACATCATGGATTTTGTGCAAAAACTGGAGACTTACATTGAGCCAACTTTTTTTTTAGTGGCGGTGGACTTTCAAATCTCTCATTTTCTTCTTCGTCAGAAGAATTATACCGCTTATTGCGTATCTGTTTTCTTTTGACAGGTTTTTCAGGTTCTGCTTCTGACTGTGTCTGTATGTCAGACGTTTCCTCAGCCAACTTTAATTTTTTCTTGGCTTTTTCTATATCATCTAAGCATAAAAACAAAGAAAATCATGCAATACCCAAAAACCAAAAGGCTTAATAAAAAAAAGATGCAATAAATTAGAATTAGTATCACATTTCATAAGTTTTATTGAAGTGTTTTGTGAGGACTGAAACTGGAAACAACCCACTGGCTATAACTGGGGACAGGGATCTTCAGGAGAAAATCTTTACATGATTGTGCAGCGGGATAAAATTATTTTATATATTGAAACTGAACCCGTTTCTTATTCGATCCACCAACACCAACCAAGAATTTTGTTAATACAGCGTTAGAGGATGCTGCACACAAGCAATCAGATACCAAACCACACAGGGACATGATAAAAAAATTATGAACTTACCTGTTTCATAGAACACGCGTTGCACGCCGTATAATTTCCATTTCTCATCAGGCGTCAGGCTCCCGTGTAAATATTTGTCAAAGGCCTTGGTTCCTTTTATTGGAGGCCAGTACACTTCACAACCCCTGGGCGTCAGCCAGTTTTTATTTATAACCGACACGGTTCCACCATCGTCAGGGCAAAATTGTATTACGGCAAACATTTCACAAAAAATAAGACCGGTAAAAATGGCTAAAAACAAACAGGTTGACGTGACGCGCAGTGTTGGGAAATGTTGGATGCGAAATTATGGTGCTGCCCCTGCCAAGCTAAAAATTATTGTATTTTGGGTCGAATTATTGTACGTTTTAGGCAATAATTTTTAATATTTAGGCCGCTAATATGCGATTGATTTTACAAAGTACAACTGAACTAAAGTCGCCCCACTTATTTTGCGCTTGTTCTTTTCTTTCTCATAAATTCTGGAGTGAAGTAAAGTTGAAGCGAATCATTCAATACAATCGCAAACCTTGTAATGCAACTTTTATACTTTTATACAAGTTCAAATTTTATTTTTTGAATAGGCAGGTAATGATTTAATTATATATTTTTTATTTTTTCAATTTCTTTTTATTTAAAACATTTAATTTTGATTTTTAAATAAAAAATATATTTTATATGATTCCACAAGAGAAGGCAAGATGTTTACTGACAATGCCTTGATAGTTTACTGCCAATGCCATTGTCGGCAAGCAAGAAATGAAAGTGAATTATCAACTTTACGGCATTTATTAGAGACAAAAGACAAGACAAGTGTGACGTTACAGAATAATAGTACCTAGGTGATGCGTTTCTTTATTAATTTTAGTGTCACGTACCATGATATTGTACCTATATTGTGTCAAATCGGAAAATATTGTATAAAAGCGTACAATAATGAGAAAGCTATGTTTTATTGTACAATGAAATTTCGTATCACGAATTATTGTAAGAATATGTGTGTGTCTACAGCTTCCTCATAAGACATAGAGAAATTCTAAGCATGCCATATTTTAGTGCATATTAGGAGCAATAAAAACGTGTCAGTGATATTTTAGGTGCAACCATAACTTCGTTACTAGGAGTTTTTTTTTGTGTGTTAGCTGGAGAAACGTGTCCCCAGCTGACACATGCCGTTTTAGGGCAAACCAGTGAGGTTAGGGCTTTAGACTATAGTCAGAAATTTAGTGCACAATAGGAGCAATGAGAACCAAAAAAACTAACCGTCACACTCAAATACTGTTGAAACTACGATCATTAAAGTGTGTGTTAGCTGGAGACCCGTGTCTCTGGCTTACACACACCTGTATCTTCGTAATTATTTGAGGTAGGATTATGTTTTATACCTCAAATTTTTGAGTCGAATTGGAGCAGTAAGCTCCAAATTTTTCTAATCTCTAGCTCGAATAGTTTTTAAGCTACGAACCGATAAGCATGTGTAAGCTGGAGACACGCTACACGTTTTGAATCACTGTAACCGTATAAGTTAGAGTCTCGTATTAAGAATCAAATGATACCTTATAATAGGTGCACACGGCATGCAAAATTTCAAATCACTGGGCTTCTTAGTTTCAAAATTATAGGCAAAAAACTGGGTTCCCGCCAAAAAATTCAAAATAAATGGCTCAGACGCAGCTAAAGCGCGGTTGCCGTTCCGTGCGCTACACTGTTGCAATCGACTTTGAACCTAACGGCTGGTATTAATTCGAGTCACTTTAGTTTGCGCTTTCGATCGTTTTAATTTCTGTTTTGAGAATTTCAGACCAGGAGCCGTCCGATATATCACGCTGATTACAAACCATCTATGGTAGTTACTTATAATTGAACTATCTGATTCTCTTATGAAGTAGTTGTTAAATGTTAGTGTTAGAAAATTCACAACATTTGTTGATATAGGGCATGGATGATGGGCAATTTTCTATGAAACCTGGGCGTTAAACCAACAGAAATGGAACTACTATTTAGTACTTAGTACTAGAAAATATTTTCTTGTTTATTAACTGGGGTTGGGGTCAAAAAATTCCTTATTTTTGTGCTACGAATCGTACATGATTTACGATTCGTAGCCGTCGTCATTTCAAAGATATTTAAGTACTTCAGGCTATCACTATTTGACATTTGAAAGGGATTGTGATCGGGACGCGTTTTGAAAGGTATGGAATAAACGAAATTGAACTGTCTAAGCAAATGTGGCAGAGAAAATAACACAATCACAATAACTCTGAAAGGGATTGTGATAGATTATGAAATTAGACAATTAGGGAACAGTTTCCATAGTAATTTCACTCTAAAATTTGGATAAGTCGCTTGCCATACAAAATCGATCGATATTATTGATATTATTATTATTATTATTGATATTTGATGCTGGAAGGGGGTTTTATGGGTTACGTAGGGGGTCGAAAAATACCTTATTTTTGTGCTACGATGCACCGTTTCCGAGATATATAAAAAAATATAGAAGAGCAGCGGAGGACTTCGATACTGTTTTTATATTCAGCAATTATATTATTATTTTATAATATTTTAAAATATTTATTTGACATGGCAATTGTTCATATCTACGCACGACGGGCCTCTCTTGCTTAATTTTATTAAAAACAAAACCAGCCAGCAACGGCGGTGTTGCGGCCTCCTTGTAGTGCGGAGACATGTATGATCTCCACAGTACTTAAGGTACCTCTAGATTAGATTAGGTTAGAACTGTGACAAAAAGAGGCGCGAATCGAGCTAGAAAAGCGAGTGTGCCGCGGCAGTGGCCGGCGAAATTCCAGAGACGACAGTTTTTTTTTATAAAAGTACTAAAATACGAATATGTAACCCCTTTTGCAACACCTGGATCGCGAGTCCCGGATTATTTTATAATAAGTACCATAATGCTAAAGTCGTTGTTTCGACACTATGTTATCGACTACTTTTGCATTCCCGAAATTTTTGGAATCCTGGGATTAATATAAAAAAAACAAAATGTTTTAATGCTGCTTCCACAGTTTTTCAGCCAAAAATTAACTTTATCTGATCACTGGTTATGGTGAATATTAATAAAATTTTAGGAAATTAAAATCACGTGAACCATGAAAACATTCTAATTATTTTTGAGCAGTTGTGTCAAAACGAAAAGCATTTATAATTTAAATATTAATAATAAGGTGTTAAAGTTCGCCTAATTATCGATTTTTGTCTTTGTTCTATGAACTATAGGTAAATATACTCAGCCTATTCCGATCACTGAATTAATAAGAGAGAAAAAAGTATAGTTAGGTACAGAATTTATAATAGTGTATTTCGCTCTGGTTATTTTCAAGCAAACCTGGGGGCTTATGATAGTTAATAAACAAGAAAATATTTTCTAGTACTAAGTACTAAATAGTAGTTCCATTTCTGTTGGTTTAACGCCCAGGTTCCATAGAAAATTGCCCATCAACCATGCCCTATATCAACAAATGTTGTGAATTTTCTAACACTAACATTTAAAAACTACTTCATAAGAGAATCAGATAGTTCAATTATAAGTAACTACCATAGATGGTTTGTAATTAGCGTAGATATATCGGACGGCTCCTGGTCTGAAATTCTTAAAACAGAAATTAAAACGATCGAAAGCGCAAACTAAAGTGACTCGAATTAATACCAGCCGTTAGGTTCAAAGTCGATTGCAGCAGTGTAGCGCACGGAAAGGCAACCGCGCTATAGCTGCGTCCGAGTCATTTATTTTGAATTTTTTGGCGGGAAACCAGTTTTTTGCCTATAATTTTGAAACTAAGAAGCCCAGTGATTTGAAATTTTGCATGCCGTGTGCACCTATTATAAGGTATCATTTGATTCTTAATACGAGACTCTAACTTATACGGTTACAGTGATTCAAAACGTGTAGCGTGTCTCCAGCTTACACATGCTTATCGGTTCGTAGCTTAAAAACTATTCGAGCTAGAGATTAGAAAAATTTGGAGCTTACTGCTCCAATTCGACTCAAAAATTTGAGGTATAAAACATAATCCTACCTCAAATAATTACGAAGATACAGGTGTGTGTAAGCCAGAGACACGGGTCTCCAGCTAACACACACTTTATTGATCGTAGTTTCAACAGTATTTGAGTGTGACGGTTAGTTTTTTTGGTTCTCATTGCTCCTATTGTGCACTAAATTTCTGACTATAGTCTAAAGCCCTAACCTCACTGGTTTGCCTTAAAACGGCATGTGTCAGCTGGGGACACGTTTCTCCAGCTAACACACAAAAAAAAACTCCTAGTAACGAAGTTATGGTTGCACCTAAAATATCACTGACACGCTTTGATTGCTCCTAATATGCACAAAAAAATGGCATGCTTAGAATTTCTCTATGTCTTATGAGGAAGCTGTAGACACACACATTGTAAGAATCCAATAATTATTGTACGTTTCCCAACACTGGTGACGCGTCTTGAAAACGGCGGGAAAGGAAAAAACGGTTTATTGGCGACTTTTTTTTTTTTTGGTTATTTTTTTCCGCTTCGAGCAGAAAAGGCAAAGGCTCATTTGCGCCATACAGCCATGACTTCAGAGTTTATTCGTCGTTTAGTTTTCAGTCTTCATTCTTATTTAAACAAGCCCCAGCCGAAATCATTTACCTAGACAGGGTTGAGGCGCGTTCCAAACCTACACTCCGAGTGCAACCTAACCACAACCGAACGCTCTAACGGCGGCGTTCCAAACATTAAAATTTGAGCGTGACGTTCGGTTGACACAACCGTGTCGTTCCAAACGTCAGAGCGTTGCAACCAAACAACCATCAAAAATGATGGTTGTAAAACGCTCTGACGTTTGTCTATAGAAAAAATGTCAATGTCATTTGACATTATTTTGTATTTTTGATGTTTTTATGTCTAATTTTTAAAATAATCATGGTAGATCCTCTAAAAACGGATTTTATTTGATTTAGTATAAAGAAAAGTTTAAATTATTCGTATTCCAAATGGAAAATCAAAACTTTGTATTGACATTGACATTTAAAGTTCTTGGTCGTTCCAAACCTTAGAGCGAGTCTGACGTTTGGAACGACACGGTTGTGTCAACCGAACGTTACGCTCAAATGTTTGGAACGCCGTTAGAGCGTTCGGTTGTGGTTAGGTTGCACTCGGAGTGTAGGTTTGGAACGCGCCTCAGTTTTGTTTATTGCTGACATCAAGAAAGACAGTGTTACCAACTCTTATTTCAGAAACTATGATATTTACGACATTTTGTCAAAGAACAATTTATGTTTATAATTGCTTTTCCAGTTGAATGGCATATGTTTCATGGTTGTAAAATAAAAAATTTAAAATAATAAAAAAAAAAGCTTTTTTGACATCAGTATCATGTAAGACATGTAAAGTCACCCCACTTCGGATGTATACGTCACGGGCAAACCCAAATTTCGATTGAAACCAATTTGAATTCGGGTTTTGCCCCCGCAGCTAACCTAGGTCTTCCCAATACTGGCTGGGCAAATCTAGAATACAATGAGATTAGGCAAGCCCAACAAAATCAATCGACCCCTATCGAGGCCGAGCAAGCTAACTATAAGTAAGAAATTAGCAACGTAGAGCTATCATTACGACAGATTTTAACGTGTAATGATAAGCTCCACTTACTGAATAAGGTAAAAAGAAAGATCTTAAAAAACGTAACCAGGACGTAATGTACTAACGGACGTAGGACGTTGATTAATTAACGTAATTAGTACGTTGCTTTAACCACCGTGAAGAGACGTCATCAAATTGACCTTAATGTTACGTAAATTAGACGTGCTTTTATGACGAATAATGGACCAACCCTAAATCGACCAAAATGGCACGTGTTATTTACGTCACAGACGTAAGTATGCTACCTGGGTCTTCCAGATTTCACAGCTCTGACAGCCTCTAATAATTTTTCCAAAGGGTATGAGGCATTGTCAGTTTTTCTCACATAATTTCTAGGCATTGTCTGTAACAATTAATATAATCAATCCTTGATAATATGTATAACGAAATAACTTAATTTATATCAGTCAATGGCAACAAAAGACGTTGAAGGCAGGGGCCCTACCGCGTAAAAAATATGGATATGGACATGGGCTTCATTTGACAGTTAAATGACCATATAAGTAATTTTATGAGCTTCAACTGTCAAATGAAGCCCATATCCATATTTTTTTCGCGATAGGGGGCGTAGGATAGGGGGGGAATAGGGGGCTATCGCGTAAAAAATATGGATATGGACATGGGCTTCATTTGACAGTTGAAGCTCTTTTTATGAGCTTCACCCGACCTTAGTTAGTAGTTTATTTACCTTACCCCGGTGGTGTAGACTTTATAGGTTATGTTTTGAATCACATGAAATTTGTTTTGTATGGTACAGTTTACTCAAATTAATATATACCGTGAAACCAAACTTTGCCTAACTTTTTCACGTTTTTGAAGATTATGGAAAACCTATGCATCTTATGAATATGGTACTCTAAACGAAATTTTTGACCAGGAAATGAAGTTTTGACTTGATTGCACAGAATAATTTAATATTGAATATTAAACTCACAAATTGACAATTAAGACGCGGGAAATTTTACCTGTACTTGCTTAAAACTTTGCCCATTACATATACAAGTATAAAAATTAAAAACAACACTAAACAATAGCTTAATTAGATATTTATATATTACCAGAGTATCATTTACCTGTGAGATGTACCTATATGTATTTCTCTGTTGCCAGCAAAAACTGTGAGACACTAATTTGGCCCGCCTTCGACACAAGTAAATTTCCTCACGTTTGGGGAACAACTGAACTGAATGAAGCTAGCATCGAAACCAGTGACGAGTGTTGCCATAAATATAATTGGCTTTCCCCAAAAAATTACATAATGTTTCATTTCAAAAAATAAGACGACAATAATAACTTTCATAACTTTTCGGCATAGTTATCTACCATGGGCAAAGATATAAGGTTTCACCGGTACCTATGTCATGAAAATTACAGGTATAAATAATAGGTACTTACTGATATTTACATCACATAAAGTTTTGATACAAAAATCAACACACAGTTATTTCGCGTCACACTCGTAATTGCGCGGGAAACCAACTGAAATTTTGTTGCTGTCAAAGTTGCACATTCATGACCTCTAGCCTTGGACGAATTAACCACTGGACGCGTAACGAGGACCGCGTTCGCCTTTACCCCTCTGTCACTTACCCTGCCTTTTAGACACAGTAAGCAATATGGCGTTGTCAGTATGACGCGAGATCTCGAAGTGGAACATTATCTCAAAAATGGGTAAATACGCTGATTTAATTTGTAAAAATCATACCGGACAATCAAAACATTTTTCTTTTCACGCTTAAGTATAATTTCAATCTATTAGAGTAGCAATTTTTCGTAAAATAAATAAAATTTGGTATGTAAACAAAATGTAATACGTCATTTCAAAAAGTAATCATTGTACGTGTAAATTCTTCAAAGATATTGCATAAGTAATTTGGTTGGGTTATACGTATCACTCATTCATTCAATTGTCATTTTTATGTCGTATAGGGCTTGAACATATCGATAAACATATCGATGTATGTAAATGAACGAACGAATCCAATTTTAATGTAGGAACTATTTAAATTAATTTCAGATTTACAGTTGAGCCCCTAACAAGAAGAATTGGGTGGAAGCGGTACGCAGGGAGATAACATAGACGAGTACTCAGGTCTTAGATAACATCTAAGGTCTGATGATGGAGCCCGAAGATGGCTATAGGAACTCTGTAATTAAACGACGCAACCCTACGAACTTTGAGCTTGTTATATTTGAAATATAGCTTCAAACTTTAAAAAAAATGTTGCTTATTTCACCCGCATGGTTCCCGTTTCCGTGGTAATATCAAAAATCCTGTCTGAGTGCTCGCCAACATCGTTAAAAGAACCTGTATGCAAAATTTCAGTTTAATTGGTTTAGCCGTTTGGGCTGTGCGTTGCCTTGCCTGTAAGTCAGTCACGGTATTGTTTTTTAGTATTAGACTTATGTTGTACATTATCATGGTGTGTTGTACATTAATATTTAAAATGTATCATAAGTATAAATATAGCATTGATAACGCAAAAATTAAAAAATCATAACTTATTAGCTGTTGCATCATAATATTAATCGTTAAACATTTGTTTTTTTTTCTCTTTCGAATGCAAGGAAGGATATTCTTACAGCGTATAAAAATATAAAAGTATCGGAGAATTTCGACAGTGGTCCGCAAAACTCGGTAGCTCATTGGTTAGAGCAGTGGGCCGGATTCCCAAAGGTCGTGGGTGCAAGTCACGTCTGAAAATTCACTTGTGGCCGAGTTCATTTGTTCCAATATTTTTCTTGTTAAAATGTATCATAAATGGTGGTTACATTTATTTTTTGTTTCTAACATAAACCTTGTTAGATCACAGCAAGAATAAAATTAATTATATTTATGTATGTACTTAGCTATATTATACTATTTTTTAATCTTATAATATTTTAATTTTAAGATCGTTTTATTATATTCAAGTAAAACAATCTTAAAACTACAATATAAACTATTGGTTGCAATATACTTGCAATTAGTATTTCAGCTAGTAGTTGCTAGAAAGATACTGCCTTGGCTTTATCTTAAATATAGGTAATTATATATAATTATAACTTCTGGGAGTTTGTTGTTTAATACTGTCATAGCGTATGCTGGACCATACGCTATCCAAACGCTAGTCTACTATTTCTAATTTGGGTTTAGGTTGTGCTAATTTCGTACGGTGGCGTAAATTTTGAGATCTTTAATAAAGTGAAAACAAGTTTACATTTTTTTCTTACAAATATGCATATTTCTTAAATGTAAATGGACTAGAGTTGAAATTAAAATGTTTTAGTCTCAACGATCTTCTAATGTCGATGATTATTTTTAATAAGTTTTAGTATACTTAGATTTTTGCCTCCAAAAAAAATGTAGAATACGAGATATCACAGCTCGAGAAGCACACAGGGGGTTTATTGTCTAATTTTAAGTCTATCACAATCCCTTTAAATTTTTCATTTAAAAGGTACATATTATTCACATCGCATCACATAGCATCGCGCCACAAC
Organism: Chrysoteuchia culmella; assembly: GCA_910589605.1. Lineage (NCBI taxonomy): Eukaryota > Metazoa > Arthropoda > Insecta > Lepidoptera > Crambidae > Chrysoteuchia > Chrysoteuchia culmella. Next base: position 22,642,029 of record OU342649.1, read on the forward strand.
TATTTGACCTTTGAAAGGGATTGCAATCGATTATAAAATTAAACACTTATGGAGGGGTTGCTATTGTGTATGTCCTATACAATGGTTCTGTAATGAACTAATTACCCATATTTTGTTTTATATAAAAAAGCTCGAGTGATTGAAGAAGTTAATGTAAATAATGAATTATATTATTATATAAACCAAATATTAATGTTTTTTACTCACTTAAAAAGTGTTAGTAAGTAAATTGTAAGTCCGCCTGGCTAGCGACTACCATCTTATCCAAGTCCGTTCCGGCAGTTAGAGGTAAGATAGCTAGTTCCTCAGAGATTGAGGATACCGGGAGAGGCGCGCTTCCATCTTAAGCCTTATCAGTACAGTACTAGTATCAGGTTGCATGTATCTACCCATTTTTCACAAAATAAACCCAAACACAAACGCTTTGGAAACCATATTGTATAGTTTTTATGAATTTGAGGTATTTTTTTAATGAGATTTTCATATTATTAGGTGCTTTATATTTTTCCACGAAATAAACAATTAACTTACTAATTTCTTTAAAACACACATGATTTATTAAACTCAATAGGTTCATTCATTCACTCCTTACCAATCGTGCTATTTATTTTTCCACGAAATAAACAATTAACTTACTATTTTTTTTAAAACACGCATGATTTATTAATCTCAATAGGTTCATTCATTCACTCCTTACTTATCGATAAAAAAAAAATCGATTACTTCAAGCACTACTGTCATTATTTGACATTAGTAATCGCCCCTCACCCCCGCAAGAATTGGTTGATCGTGTTTTCATACATTCTTCTCGGGTTTCGTGTCCAGTGGTTAATTCGTCCAAGCCTCTAGCGCCAGAGCTATGTTTTTTTGGGGAGAACTATATCTGAATTACTGTTTTAACGACTGATGAGTCATAGAGCTACTGTACCACTGTTTCCCTTTCCCCGTAGCCCCCCTTACCCCACCCGAGCTTACTTACTTTACATATGTAGCTTAGTGCAAATAGTAAGTCAACGCAAACAAAATCATTGGAGCCATTACATACATTAATTTTTACTATAGGTAAGGTAATTAGTACCTACCCATGTGTATTTTATAATTCATGGGTAATCATAATATATAGGCCAACTGAAGAAAACACCCAAGTCGTTAATAATATATTATAGTTACTTACCATACCTAAGTACCTACCTACTAAATACTAGTTATTGCATTGCAATAAGTATGTAAGTAGATAAGTGTACCTATCCCTTGGACGAATTCCTATCTACGAAGACCTATCCCCAACGATATACACCTTTGCCTATCCCCTACAATAATTCATAATTTAAACGTTTTCTAAAAATTATCTATTTCAATTTCATTGACAACTGCATATTCGAAAAAAGTTAACACAAAAAAGTCGTTTAAAAAAATCGAAAACGATCAATGCTACCGAAAGTACACAACCGGTTCAACGAACTCCAGCAGGAGGGTGACAGGGTTCGTAACGATTTCATCCCTCGTAAAACGTGGCTTGATCAAATCGTGAGCCCCAAAGTAGGACACGCTCGCACGGCAGGCAGGCCAGTGGCTGTTTTAATTAGTAGATGTTACTTATGAGTAGGTACATTGCAACGATATGCCTGCTTGACTATGCAATTGACGCTTTCACTAGACATAAACTGTAGTGACTAAAATATTGCATACAGTTAATTCCAGGTTAACCAGTAGTTTTTTTTGGGAAACGTTTCTCAGAAATTACTAAGGTCTAATAAATAATTTATTATTCAAATGAGGTGCCTGGTAATGTTCTATAGTAATTCTATACTAATATATTATTTTATTATTTGTTCTATAGACGTCTTCTATATATCTATTACTTTTTTAAAAAAGGTCCTTAAAAAGACTACTGGTCCGGGAAGTTCACCGACTGCACCTAGTACCGAACGCTTTGCATTATTAAGACTAGTTTAGTAAAATATGATAAGGTAGGTATGATAAGGTGATGGCAGTCATTGGTGGATAACCAGATGCAGTCCAACGAATTACTTTTTCATTACCTACTTACTAAATGAGCGAAAAATAGTTTTTAAACAGAAATACCTATTAATGTGGCTCTATTATCTGCTGCACACATGTTATAAGTACTACACCCTACAAGCAGAGAATGATACGAATACATTATTATTTATATCTAGGGGAACTTGTGCTTTCGTAGACGTAGACATTTCGTTTCGTATCGATCCTACTGGGGCGTCTCGTTAATAAGCAGCTGACGCCGGCTTGTCTGAAAGAGATCTAGTCGATATTCGGTGAGTAAGGATGGAGCGTTTAGTTAAATAGATTCTATGTCAACATGGATGGTATGACTAGTCATAGTCACTAAAATAAAAACACAGTATTTTTATATTTTTCATGTACTACGTGATGGTAAGTAGGTATATAAATCTAAAAGTGCTGTAAATCCCCATTATATCTTTGCAAGCCACCTTGGTGATTGCCTCTTCATGAGAATATTTTTTACCTACAAAGAGATAAGGCGAAGCCTTCATCGTAGCCGATGTTAACAAATAATTTATTTGTAAACAAACATAATAGACCAGAAAGTAATAATGATGAAAAGGATACGAGATAAGGCTGAAGGTGGTATCGAGTTTCAGAAATCTTTAAACACTGAGTAACTGTCTATCTTAATCGTACCTATATCCTTCCAACTACCGGAACCGGAATAAAATGGTTAAGTGCTTAGTTAGGTTAGGATCCTACATGTTCCATTGTAAATGTTGTTTCTGTTAAAGCTAATGTTTCTTGCGGCCGTTCTTCATATCAGTTAAAACATGTCCTGAATGGCTGGTAGGGAACAAAAAATTTTGGACTATTCGAAAGCACTTATCTATAAGTCCATTTGAATAAAAATCTTTGACTTTGACTTTGAATGTTTTAGCGATCTTACCACTAATAAAACCGTATCGTTTCATTCGTGGTAAGATTTCAATGTCTACACCCCACTAGGAATCGAAACCGGGCGGGGCACTTTTGGAACTGATACCGGTATAGGTCTGTGGTCCACCCAAGAACAAGGTCCTGATTATCAGGTACAGTCAGCAACAGGTAGAGTTAGCCAAAACGCCTACATTTAATCCAACATTATGAAGTTCAACAGTTTTGTATGTTCGTATGTCAATCGAGCTACCAAATTAAATGTACCTTAAAATCCGTTTGAATCTGTAGTTTTATGAATGTTCAAGAGTATTTAACATCACGCTACCTACGACTATGACCCATAAGTTGACGCGAAGTCGTGATCAGCCACTATCAGTAATATTTTTACAACCAGTGTTATAACTTTGAAAATGTCTTATTTATTATAATAATGCAGTTACTTAACATCTACTGAAATTTAAAGTACCCACCTACTCATTAGATTTTTCTCATTGTCTTATTGAGCCCGTTTGCGACCTTTAGTGTTGTATGACGCTGGTTGTAAACTAATACAAACTTAAAAAATACGAGGCAAGTTAAAGGGCAAATAAAACATTATTTTATTTAGGTATATTATTGCTAATGTCAATATTTAATGTCTATCAATATTCCCTACCAGATTACATTCGTTGACATTATTTCAAAATTAAATGTAAGCCAAACATTTCTTCATACATTATCGGCGATTTGTACTCTGTCTTAAATATCTCTAGCTAAATCCTAGGCCAACCCCTTACAATACCCAAACCTGCCCAAAGAAACAAACAAAAATTAATAATTAAAATCAAATTGTTAAATGTGGTTAAATAAGTAAATACTAAAGATTTGAAAATGTTAGTTTTAAATAAACTGAAGCTACACTAACACAAAAATACCACATCTTAGAACACAAAAATACTAATGCAAACAAAACAATTAAAAGGACAGGTGTGTATTGGCGTCAAATGTTATACGGTGGAGGATCGCTTCGTTTCTGGGACGACACAACACGAACAGAACGCTCTGACTCCATGCCTATACATGTCTACTTGGACTGGACCCATCTTTTTACACTCTTTCAGAAATGCGGAAAATGGGTCGCGGAAAACATGAAAGCTTGAAACACTAGCTATACCCATTAAATATTTCAAAGGAAGTTTTAGCTGAGCACAGCGAATTCATATGAAGTAGATAAGGTCCAAGCATTGAGCAAAGAACTTGACTAAACAGTATTAGCCTTTGTAGTTAAAATAAAATTTAAAAAATGCTAGACAAATACAGACAAAGATACTCAGAGCTAACTTGCAGAGGTACATTTTTACCTTTTGACTAGTTTTGATACACACCATTTTGTATTTGTTATGTATGTATTGTGTACTATACAATGGTACATTACATTTATGTTAACCGAACACCACACCAACATAATTCAACTCAAAATTCTAAATGTCTACATTTAAATTAGAGAACACAGTTTTATAAATACTTAAGTGTAGGTACTTAAAAGTTTAATCTTGCGCAAAATTATAACTGACTAGTTTCGCATAGTTAAGTACTTTTAATAAATAATAATAATTAATCTTATTGAAACATTTATCCTTATCAGTATCATAGAAATTAAACATAGGTACTTATTCAAAATGCATACAAGCCCACATATTAGACAATCTCTTACCTCATTGTAAGTTCATGATATGCATTTCTCTATGAATATTTAGCTATGAATGTAGTTAGACAAACTACTAAAAGTATGGAACAATACAAATCATGTGTAGGGATGTTTTCATTATTTAAGACAATGTTACTGATCCAACTAATTTTGAACTTACGCTAAATGTTCAATATATTAATATAACATCAAATGAAATCTATATATCTATTATGATTAAGTATAATAAATTACAATAAATTGAAAAGTTACTTAAATTTAATAATAAATAGATATGATTATACAAATTAATAATTAGAGAGACAATATCATGTTGTGAAAGTCAAACTGTAAATCATGAAATATTTTGGAAATTTTTACTTATTTGTGGATCCTAGGTTTTTGAAAAATGTTTTTTATTACATCAAATGTCTAAAAGGTCCAATTTGACTTTCACCGTATATACTAGTCATAATGTTCATATATCAGATACATGTATCAAGTCACAATTACAAAATTTAATTGAATAAAATGTTGATCAATAACTAATTAGTTGTTATGTCATGGTCCTTACACTTCATAATTTTGATTGAGATTACTACACTGCGTTGCCAGAGATTGAATTTCCTTATCAATATTATTATATTAATGAGAAATAAATAACATGGATGAGACATTACAACATGAAAAGTTAATAAAAATGATTAATTAATGTCCTAATATATTATTATTTATTTATTCATAACATCTTTGTGCATTTCGTCAATATTGGAATTACTTTGTCAGCTTACATCAATATCATATTGATGAAATATTCACCATTTCATTAATAATTAAGTTAATGAAAACATGTACCTATGGAAATGTTAGATTAAAATTTATAAAAAGTCTTCATTATAATTATAATAAAGTGAATTATTATTCAGTCATAATTTCGTTTCTGTTATCTTTGGTAGGTGCAAAAACTAAATCTGAGTGAATAAATAAATGGATTTTTTTATTATTGCAACTTCTATCATAGGTTTGGGAGTAATTGCACAGGCTTGAATATAAATAAAGGTATTTTATATAATATACTTTTACTTTAAGTAAATAGTATAATATTGCACTGTCAATAGATTTATATTTTTATTGCCTGCATAGTAATCTTTAGACTCATATTGGCATTATTCCATACCAAATTTTAAATTTAATCCTATAAAAATACAAACTACATGAACATCTTTGACAAAATGAAGAGGACATTTAATTCTGTATTTTTATATGATTTCTAGAACATAAAAATAATAGTGATAAGTAATAATAATTGATCAAATGATCATTCAGTAAAACTTTTGTTTTCCCACTACTAAATACAGAGAAAAGGAATCTGCAGCTTTACTTTTTCTTATATTAACATAAATCCATATTAACTCTTTTGAGTTTTTGTCAATTTGTATATAAAAAATAATAATATTTGCAATGCATTAAAGGCAGTACATACTTGAAGGTATATAAGTACAAATGTGTTAATCTATTTATTTTTATAGCTTTCCAACATTATAAAAAATGCGTATAGAAACACAGAGTTGGCAAAAGGTAATGATGACTATTCTAACACTAAAATATCCACGTTAGGCTAGCCTCTAAATGGGCCAATGTAAATATTACAAACTCCTGACACAAAGTCATTCACAGATCATATCACGGTTGCATTGGTGTACTGGAAAAATATGATTCACATCATTTATCACATGGATAGCAATTTCGGTCAAAATACCAACATGTTTGTGACTCCTGCAGCATAATGGCAAATTCTGTAATGTGTATTATTTGTACTTGCTTGCAATGAACACTGGTTCAAACTGTTGTGTCATGATTTGCATCAGTTATATTCACTACTCAGTTCTAAGATTAATCAATATTGATGCAAAACCATGACAGCTTAATGATCAACATTTTTTTTATATTAGCTATGAATTTATTGACTAGATTGTGATTAACTTAAGATTTACTCTTGTTCGTTTTGAAGCTGACCTGCAGAACCTGACCGTTCAGTGAGTATCCATTCAAAGATTGGATTGCAACAACAGCTTCATCATAATTTGTCATAGTTACAAATCCATAACCTTTGCATTTGTTGGTTGTGGGATCTCTTATAATTTTAACGCTTTGGACGGCACCAAAGGGGCCAAAGAGCTGCCAGAGAATGCTTTCTTCAGTGTCAGCTCCAATGTTGTAAACAAAGATACACCAACCTGAACCACCTAGGGCATTACCTTGGATTAGAGGATCAGCTAAGGGCGAAAATCTCTGGAGACCCTTGTTGATGGCAAGCAGAGCTTTTCCTGCAGGTCCAACGAAGCGCCGGCCAGCAGTGGGTGCCAAGTACGCTGCTAATGGAGCAAGTGCCTTGTTCTGGTTGCTAGGGTTGTTGGCACACTTAACAGTTATCGGGCCCGTACCACCTGGAGGTATAGTACCATTCAACTCACGTATAGCTGCCTCTGCCTCACACCGTTGGTCGTAGCGGATGAATGCAACTCCTCTGGAAGGTCCTTGTATGGACTGGTCTTCTCCTCCCACTTGGAGCAAATGACCAACATTGACATTTTCATGCAGTATGCGCGAGCTGATGATGGTCCCGAAGGGACTGAAGAGCTTCTCCAACTCCTGCTGCGTCATGTGCTTTGGTAGACCAGACACGTAGAGGTTGGCGCCTTTAATCGCATCGGAACTGGGTCGGGCGTATGACACCTTGATGATTTTGTTCTGTAATCTCAATCCATTCAATGTGTTCACTGCTTTCTCAGCATCCTCAGTTTTGTGGTAATTGACGAAAGCGTAGCCCAAGCTTTGCCCGTTAAGGATGTGATCAGGAAACACTGTCACTTTGTCTCTAATTAGTTTGCAACTTTCTACTTCGCCGACGCTCGAGAACAGCGACCGTATTTCTTCTTGAGTCATCGTTTGTGGTAAATAGTTTACTATGAGGTTAGTCTTGGACTCGTTATTGCTAGGTTGAACCTTGCTACCATTTTGCGTAGGCTGGTTCGCATTTACCGTGTCAAGAGAATTTGCCATCATTTTCGCTTACTTTACGTTATCACCGAATTGAGTAAAATGACACTAGATATGTGGATTATTGTTCTAATCGTAATGGATTCCAATTATATCATAGATTCTTCGGTATATGTAATAACACCACTTCGCGTTGGTTGAAAGCATATGCAAGGTAAGAAAATCAATAAGATGCTGTTCACTCTTGTACTTATCCTGTTTTTGGTGCCACGGCACCGAATGCGTTGAATCAAATTATGATCAGAAACACAAATTAACGTTAGTTTATTAGATCTGGAGAATACGAAAGCAAAGTGAAAAGGAAATCAACCAAAAATCTATGCGACTTGCGACCTATTCTCGTAAATTCATTTCTTTCACTTCACTTTCTTTTTAAAATGTTACCATACTACAAATTAACTTCCCAGGCGTGGTCACTTTTTTTTTTATCTAAACTGAAAATAAAAAATAAAAAAAATTGTGATCATACCTACATACTACTATTTTTATGCACAATGTTTTAAAATAGATTTAAATAAAATAAAACCTCGTTCGAAAGATATTAAAATAGTTAAATTAAAATAATAATGTACCTACGTACCTATTTTCAACTTCAAAGTGATTTAACACAGCTTTACGGTTTCTTAAAATTAACATTATTATGAATGAATTCATCAGAAGTTTGTACGCCATTAAATGGTTCTGTATTATATTAGAACCAATATCTGTTCTCTTACAAAAACATAGCCACTGATTTGACTAGGTTGTTTTTGAAATAATGTTTGACGTAATATTGTTTTTTTTTAACCGCCCAATAAATGTGTATTGAAAGTAGGTCTGTAGGTATTTTAAAAGTTATATTTTTTTATCATACATCTTTTCTGTATTTTATAATTTTCCGCAATTCCCGACATACGAAGTCTTGCAACACTGCCAAGCACAAGTACGCCAACACAACAAATGAGTTCTCCAAGGTTTGCCAACATAATAAAACAAGAAAGTAAAAACATTTACAAAGTAAGTTTTGTGTTATGAAATTATTAGTGTATGTAGCATTTTAATATTTATTAATACTATAGTTAAGAGTATGTACAGAAATTTTAGACAAAATGACATAATTAAAGGAATTAAAATGTAATTTATTTAGATTATTGATCAACCTATTGTAGATAGCGACATCTACAAAGTCTTAAAGTAATCAATATTTTTAATTTATTACTGAAACGTTAATAGGTGGCGTGCGATTATTCACAAATTCATGAATCAAAACGAATGTGCATCGGTCAATACATAGGTACTGCATATTAATTAAACAATTTGGATAATATGATCATTATATTTTATGATTGGGTCTCTGCGGCAACGCCAATCATAAATCTATGATTAATCTCCATAACCATCCAAAGGCCAGTGCCACAGCAGTGGGAACGTTAAAATGGCTGATGGCGAGGTTATTAAAAAACCTAATTGGTTTTTAAGATTATTATAATTTTGATAATGTTCGTCGCAATTCGCTGTACGTCGTGCAGCGACTCCGCCATATGGTCAACATCGTCAGCAAATCTTAGGTGTGAGATGTACTCGCTGTTGTTATTTTTGCCCATCTTCTAAGGTGTTTGTAAACAGTTTCAGGGATATTGCATCCTATGTTTCACTCCCCTACGTGTGAGATAGGTTTAGTCTGCTGATTCTGTACTTGGACACTCATAAACGCGGCGTCATACAAACATCTTATCACCGCGATATGTCGCCAGTCAACTAGCCTAGGGCGGTCCGAACTCTAAATCAGGCCCTGCCCGGAATCCCTAATCACTAAGGAACTGGCTATCTTATCTTTAACTGCCGGAACACAACGATGCTGAAAACATTGTTTTTGACTTAGATAAGATGGTGGTAGCTAGCCAGACCGACTTACAACAAGTCCTACCACCAGCCAAACATGATATGACCCACCTCGCCGGCCCAATGTGGTGGTGGAATTGTGGATTGATAGGCAACGACTGCAAATACAGGCAGCACCAACGGCTTAACGTGAAGCACGGAGACCCAGTTCTAAGTCCGCATGGAGAATGGGCCATGAGTCATGCATGACCCTCAACGTGGGCCCATGTGGATTGGTGGGTTTTAGCAACTACAAATATCTGGGAGCAATCGTCTTTAACGTGCTCGATGTGTAAAATTTTTGGTCACCCATCCCGTGACTGACCATTGCGAAATTCGCAGGCCAATCCTTTGAACCACTGCGCCAACTAACTCTTCCACTGCACCACCTGCCTGCGGAGCGCTAGTCCTTATCCTAAACCTACAGTATTTTTCAACATGATGATTCCTGTGACGCGACGTTCCAAGTTTGACAGCTTTAGAGATGTCCCATATTGAAATCCTATCAACTTTACTATCGATTTGTTTAAAGAGTCAATGAACAGTCAACAGCAACTACAGCTTTACACTTTGACCTTGAGAGCGCCTTACGTCTCTCGTAATAGCGGTGGTTTTCGTATTGAAAATGTAAAGCCGTAGGCCGTACGTGCTGTTGACTGTACCTACTACTGAAGAAATTGCAATGTACTTATGATAAATTTTAAATAGAAAAATATTGGAAAATATCAATTTGGCCACAAGTGAATTCTCAGATGGGACTCGATGTCGTGGGTTCGAGTAATATCTGAGAATTCACTTGTGGCTGAGTTGATTTTTTCCAATAGTTTTCTATTTAAAATTTGTAAATATAAGAATAGCATTGAAAAATGCTAAAATTCAAAAATCATAAATCATTGCCTGTTGCATCTTAATCGATCGTTAAAACACCTGGGGGTCAATTCAGCAAATTTTTTGTCAAAATCGTCTCACTGGAGTTTCATTATTAGTGTTTATTTACACTGTTGTAACAAGAACTGTGTAAAACAGGACTACCATTGAAACACCACTGGAATAAGATTGTGACTAAGCATTAGCAGAATTGGGCCCCTAAAAAAATTTTCCTAGGATATTCCTAGCATTTGATGTGACAACGCTGGCCTACAACGTATTAAAAATATAAATATAAAAATATATATAATAATTTCGACGGTGGTCCGCAAGTTTCGGTAGCTCAGTGGTTAGAGCATTGGACCGCATTTCCAAAGGTCGTGGGTTCGAGTCCCATCTGAAAATTCACTTGTGGCCGAGTTGATGATTTCCATTATTTTTCTATTTAAAATTTATCATAAGTATAAGAACATAAATAAACATAAATTGCAATATAGGTACCTACTTATTTTACTCCTTTTCCGGCCATGTGGAATCCGGTTATATAGCGTAACTTATATCATCCCACGTAAACATAATATATGATAAAAAAGTATTGTAGGCACATAATATGTGCTTATTTATGTGATAAAATAAAACATTAGGCTGTCAATTTTAAGAGTGGGTACCAAACTACAAAAAAAAACAGATTTCACCCGCGCTCTTTGTTCGTACCCCTTTGTCCAAGGCCATAGGGAGTCACGTGATTTGTCGACATTATAGGATTATCAAAGATAATTGAAACTAAAGGTTTTTGACAGTAGTAGAGATTTTACTTAATTTTTTATAAAGAAATTAAGTACCTATATAAAGATGTCGAAGGCGCGAGAATCACCTCCCTGTTGTGTCTCATCTCTACCCTGTTCCGAATCGCACATTGCACTACAAAAAACTAAATATTTTTCTATCATATTCAACTAAAATGTAATTTTATTAATAGACACATATTTTACTTTATATTTCCAGAGGTGTAGTTTCTATTTTTTTTGACAAAATTGCTACAATACTGCTTATTTGTTATGCAAAGCTGGAAAGTTGGTTATTAGCGGCGAGTTACCTCTATTGAAAGCTGAGCCAGTGAAGGATTCGGTAAATGTTAACATCGACACGAGGTACCTAAACAAGACAAAGACAATAAAAAAAAAAGTTTTATGTCAAGTTTCGAAATCCAATCATAGGTTGTGAAATCTCACCCAGCCTAATATAAAATTCTTATAACAAATAGTTTAATATTATTGTTGTTGTTTTATGATTCAATGAACTAAAATAATATAATAAAAACTGCGTTAAAAAAAACCGACTTCAAAAACTAAAAAGCAAAAAATAAGCCTTTTGGAGTCGGTGGCAGCCCAGACATTCTACTTTAAGCTCCTATTCTTTTATTTTTCTTGCCTTAGCTGGCACCGACTCCAAAAGGCTTATTTTTTGCTTTTTAGTTTTTGAAGTCGGTTTTTTTTAACGCAGTTTTTTTTTTACTTTTTAGTGTCCGTAATAGGCTGTTTTGTAAACTACAGCAGGGTTTTTTCTAGATTAGATAAGGTTTCATGTACATTATAAACTAAATTATCGTAAATACTACATCGTCCAAGTCAACAATGAAATGAAATACATAAAAATGCTCATAACATAAAAAGTACTGGGTCAAACGAAACCAAATTTTTATGGGACCAATTGGCAACTATTCTGCATCGAACAAAAAAAGAATCATGGAAATCGGTTCAGAAATCTCGGCGTAATCGGTGTACATACATAAAAAAAAAAAATAAATATACCAACCGAATTGAGAACCTCCTCCTTTTTTGAAGTCGGTTAAAAACCAAAACGGAGTATTATAATCAATTCAAAGCTTTAAAATAAGAATCAAATGTAACAAAAAAGTCAATAGTGCGGTTCGGAATTCGGAATGCATTATGACATATTTTTAGGTATTAAATTAAAAAAGTACTTTATCGCGCTAGGCCACAAAAAGGGATTTTCTACGCAGAAACTGAATGACAAATCCTGCTTTTCCGAGTTTGTCTGTCCTTCCTTCACACGCCCTAACTAAACAATCAATCGACTTGCTTTTTGGTATACAGTTAGTTGAAAGGACAGAGAGTAACATAATATCTTCACTTTTTAACCGACTTCAAAAAAGGAGGGGGTTCTCAATTCGGTTAGTATTTTTTTTAATGTATGTACACCGATTACGCCGAGATTTTTGAACCGATTTCCGTGATTCTTTTTTTGTTCGATGCAGAATAGTTGCCAATTGGTCCCATAAAAATTTGGTTTAGTTTGACCCAGTACTATTTATGTTTTGAGCATTTTTATATATTTCATTTCATATTTGTTACTTGGATGACATGATATTATCTACCTTTGAAATAAAAACTTAAAAAAAAAAAGACGGGTTGCACTCCGGGAGTGCCGGCAGAAGTGAAAACTTGATTATTAACGTTGAGCATGTTTGATATTTTGGAATGGTTAGGGAATAATTTTGCACCAATTGCTTTATCAGTATAAAAGTACTATCATTTATGTGGTAGAATACAATATTCATTTATTGCGCTATCGTACACAAACATGACAAACCATATTAAAGTGAACGTTAAGTTAGGTAATAAGATATAAGAAAACATTAGTTATTATAGAGAATCGAAAAATATATATTGACAATAAAACAAGAGACAAGTAAAAGACATTATCAACAGTCTGTCGCTAAGCAACCGAGACCATAGTCAACCTGTCACCTCAACATTCTCCATCCGTCCTACGCTTTTTCGATCAGGTCACGTGTCCTGACGCGAGTTTAAGATTTTATACCCATTACAGAAAAAGTGCTCAACGCCGCTAAAGAAGTTTTCACTTCAATAAAATAGTAGGACCGCAAAGTAGAATGCTTTGATGACTCCAAAAGGTTTATTTCTTGCTTTTTAGTGTTTTGAAGTCGGTTTTCATTTTTTTTTTTAAAGTTTTTTTATTACAGTATGCCTACAGGATCGGGAACCACGCGAATGAAACCGCGGGCGGAAGTATTGAATAAATCAATGGACTCCATAAGACAACGTGTAATTCCGCTATTAACTTGTATCTTGAACCACGCTGATTAAGACTTTGAACTGTCCCAGTGCGTTGAGTGCGCGCGCACCGAGCGTCGTGAAAGGATCGGACGCTGCTGTGATGTGATGTGACTCAACAACCAGTTGGTAGTTTGTGAATCATTAGGCTGCTGCCGCGCAGACCTTTAGTTTGGACAAAGCTTTTAGTAACTTATTGCTTTTAGTTCATATTTCTCCAGCCCCCTTATTATTAACTTGTTTCTATCAACGTTTGATTGAAAGTGCTGTCACATTGCTGCTTTAGCAAAAACCAATGTGACAACTGTCTTACTAAACCAGCAATGTACTTTCAATTATTTTCATTCAAAATCTGTTTCAAAGTCAAAGTCAAAGATTTTTATTCAAATAGTCTTATAGATAAGTACTTTCGAATAGTCCAACATTTTTTTCCCTACCAGCCATTCAGGACATCTTTTAACTGATAAGAAGAACGGCCGCAAGAAACTTATCAGCTTTAACAGAAACAACAACATTTACAATGGAACATGTTGTTGCCAAACACAAATTTACAATTTTGAAATATATTTAATATAAGAGGAAAATTTTCCCATATTCAATTATTAGAATATTTTCCTTTTATCCAATTAGTATCACATCCATGCATTTTGGTCTTTTAAATAATCATCTACCTTGTTTAACCTTTGCTTAAGAGTGACTTTTTAACATATATTTTAAATTTATGCAAAGGCAGCTCTATCTATTGTTGTGGAACTTTATTAAAGAAAGCTATACCTTTCCCCAAAAACGAGCGTCTACATAAGTTTTCAAGTCGAAATTTTGGAACGGCAAGCTTATTCTTATTTCTAGTATTAAAATTATGGACATCGCTATCCTTAATAAATAACTCAAGATGTTTCCTTACATTATACTATATTATCATAGATGTATTGTCCCGCCAAAGTTAGTACGTTAATCTCTTTAAACAAATCCTTAAGAGAATCTCTCCGTCGAAGGTTGAAAATGGCAGTAGTAAATGACCTTTTTTTTGAAGTATAAAAACATTTTAGCAACAGAGTTAGATAATCATAAGCAGGACTTCATCCGCGTGTAACTACGCGTTATCGAGTGGTAACGGCATCTATAGGAATAAAAAAACACTTTATAAAAAAAAATCAAACCGACTTCAAAAAGTAAAAAATAAAACTTTTGGAGTCGGTGCCAGCCAAAGCATTCTACTTTGCACTTCTATTAACTATATTTATTTGGCCTTAGCTAACTAGCACCGACTCCAAAAGTTTTATTTTTTACTTTTTGAAGTCGGTTTGATTTTTTTTATAAAATGTTTTTATTTCAGATTTTTATGTTACATTATGTGCCGTTACTTACACTAAAAATCAGCCCATACACAACAATGATGTCATCTAGGTATACGACTACTTGCCAAAAGGTGATTGATATTTTTCAGGATTATGAAAAAACTACTAGCCAGATCTTCGTAAAAATTATATGGGACCACACATAAACCATTTTCTTTCAGATAAAAAAAGAATTATAAAAATCTGTTAACAACTGGCGAAGTTATGGTGGAACATACAAAAAAAAAAAAAAAAAAAACTGTCGACTTGAGAACCTCCTCCTTTTTTTGAAGTCGGTTAAAAAGTAGGTACCCTATGTTCATCTGAGTTCCTTACCTATCCCCATTCCGTTAAGCGGTTTACGTGTGAAAAAGTAAAAGACAGACAGAGTTATTTTTGTATTTATATGTATCTGTATGGATGGACTTACTCTCGGCCTTATTCTGAATATCACATCCATTTCCACTAAAGTTAAGAATCGACTAAGACTATCCTTATTTATCTTAATGTTAATAAAAAATTGCTTTTCATCAACGGACATTGAAGGACTTTTTGTCCGCGACACGACCTTATTACTAAGAACATAAAGTTGAATAAATAACGAGGACTATCGCGTACTTTTCGCGGATATACGCGGTCTAAGTTGAATCTTATTTGGTTAACAATAAAGACGTGTCGCGGACAAAAAGTCCTCCGTTATCCGTCGTCTGCGCTAGCTCTTAAGATACCTAACATTTACATCTTATGATTTGGCGCGCACTGTTAATTGAAATAACACAACTTTTACGGATATCAAACGCGCTATATTTCACGAACTAAGTTGTAATTGTCCGTATTTTGAGGTTTTTTAGGGGTTTTTTGATTTTCCCGACGTTTCGGCACCTTTTCAGCTGCCGTGGTCACGGGATGACACGGAAATGGATCAGTCATCCCGTGACCACGGCAGCTGAAAAGGTTTATTTCAACCTTTAAGATGTTCTTATATCCATCGAGCGCCTAAGGCTTATACTACTCTAATTATGAATGTTTTAAGATAGATAATAATAGCCTAATCCGATTCTTAAGATAAGTGCAAATGGATATCAGACCAAGAGAAGTGGCTGATGGCTGAAGATGGAGCGCATTCGGCGTTTGCCCAGAAGAGCCTATTCACTGGAGATTTGAATATTTCAGGGTTGCAGCTACCCATCCTATGACTGAGCCTATCCTGGCTCACGCCTATTGTGGCGTTCATAGGAGGCAATTAGCCTACTGCTACCACGCTGGCCAGACGGGCTGGTAGAGGGTTTGTTTCAAGTTTTCCTTCTCTCGCACAGGTTTTCAATGCGTCGAGTCACTTAGTCGACTCTTACGACATGGGAATGGGACATCCCAGGCATACAAGGGAGTGGTGACACTTGTATTCTTAGGCCGTCACCACACGGCAAAAAAAGCTCTAAAAAGCATACTTCTTTATAAATTTTCAAAAAGTGATTTTATACTTATTTGCTTTTGGTTTGGTATATCAATGTATGGGGACAATATATTATGATGTTACGAGACCGAGCCCGACTCGCTCTTGACCGGTTTTTATTTATTGAAGGCTAAGCTACTACTTGCTACGACTTTTTAGCATTTCAGTGAAATATTTTAATCTAGGCTATCTATTATCTCTGTGCCAAATTCATTCAAATCCGTTCAGTAGTTTTAGAGTGAAAAAGTAACAAACAAACAAACTTTCGTACTTTCCCATTTATAATACTAGCGGCCTCCCGCGGTTTCACCCTCGTGGTTTAAGTTTCCCGTGGGAATATCAGTATAAAAAGTATGTTTTAATCGAGGTTATCATCTACCTGTGTGCCAAATTTCATCCAAATCGGTCCAGTAGTTTTTGCGTGAAAAAGTATACATCCTCACAAACTCTCGAAATTATAATATTAGTAGATTATTTATTTAATTATGAATCGACTTTATTTGGCTGGCCATGACCTGGTTATGGCTCTTACTCCTCATATATCCACAAAGTAATGTAGATATTAGAACGGCTGATGTAGATATCCAAATAAAAAAAAGATCTGAAACAAAATAAGAAAATAAACATAAGCTACAATAAGTACCTATTCAACAAACAAGGTTCTATCTTTAACCGGATAAAAACAACATAACCACAATATTTACACCATGATTTGTTTTACATTACCTACATCTGTATTTAATATTGACGCACATGTTTTGCTCGTGATCGCGAACGTACAAACTTATCTGTTTTTATCTTTTTTTCAAACGCTTCCGTCAAATAAGTAATGTATGTTGTTGGAAAAATAAGAGCAGACGAGATACAACGAGACTTTGATTACTTGCTCATTATCGTTGAATTGAATGTGAATTAGTTAATTAATCAAACGAATACATTGGTACGAAAAATGTGTAGCATAGTTCCGCAAGAATTTTTTTCTTGCGGCATTATGCTACATATTTTTCGTGTTCTACTAAGATATGGATTTCCGCCAAGTAACGCCTGATTCTATCAAATGAATACATTGGTAGTAAATGACCTTTTTTAATGAAATTGTTTACTATAAATTATACGTTTACTCACTACTACAAAACGTTTAAGAAACAAAAGGACTTTTTGGTGTCATAACACCAAATCTATTTTCAGATGACGTCTTTTGCGCTAAGATTTAATTGATTGCTTAATTCTGAGTCAAGTAGCAAAAGTGCCAGGTTTAACCGCCTCTGTGGTCTAGTGGCAGCAGACCCAGGGGTCCCGGGTTCGATTTCCAGCGGGGTACATATTGTGTTCGGTTTGGTTGGTGGTAGGACTTGTTGCGAGTCCGCCTGGCTAGCTATACCACCATCTTATCTAAGTCTGACGCCATAACAACAATGTTTTCAGCATTGTTGTGTTCCGGCAGTTCGAGATAAGATAGCCACTTCCTTAGTGGCTGAGGATTCCGGGAGAGGCTTGCTTCCATCTTCAGCCTTATCCATATTTAAAATCAGGTATGATGAAGGCTAAGGGTGAGATTTATAGAGCGTACTTACGAGTAATTTGACTTTACTTATGTCGAACTTGGCTCAGTGCATCCTAAGTACGAGTTTTGGATTCGAATTGATAGTCATACAAAAGTTGAGAATGGGCTGAGCTTAGTGTTCCATTTCAAGCATAACGTTCTTAATTGTTCTTTATACCTAAAAGAAAATAAAACGATTTAAAAAGTACTTCCAAGTGTTATTTACAATATTTTACCATTCATTTAAACCATTCTTCGTCTCAGCCACATAACACCCACTGCTGGGTATAGGCCTCCCCCAAAAGGGAGATTATCGCCACGCTTGGCAGGCGGGTTGGCGATCGCAGTATGGCCAAGTTTGTAGGAGAGTCTTCATCAGATGATTGAGAATCACTACAATTATCGTTTACAATAGCCATAGACGTGGATGGTATGTCTTTATAATATTGGTCGTATTCTGATGGTATAACGCCATCTTTCAAGAGAGAGAGACAGATCTTTTCAGAGAAAAACGGAATCTGTGATTTATATGCTCCCTTCAGAGGTTTTTTTTTTATTTTCTTATGCGGATATCTCTGTTTTTTCGTAGTTTTTGGCTTACAAATGTCTATTTCATTAAAATGCGGATCAGTTTTTTAAATCATATTTGTAAAATATTGATGTGGGGACTCCTTTTTCACCCGAAGCCATTTAATTTTTAGCCACTGTGGTGGTTCATTCTCTGTATTCTTGTTTGTATTGGGATTCAGTAATTTTTCTAATAACTTCAAATCATAAAATTCTCCATGTTTCATAATAATAACATCATAGGCTTTTGGCTTGATTCTAGCAGTTCCGATCACCAATGCATATTCCCGCAGAGTGAATATACTTTTATGTTTTCGTGCTCTTTATATGCAAGCATGAATTGAATCCACTTCTAAATAGGAATGACCCGATTCCATTAATTTCAAATCAATAATTTCTAAGTGTTGTATATTAATGACAGCATACAAAGCATACAAAGCAGCTAAAGTTACATATTTATTGCGGTTTTGCCCACCACAAGTGTCCGAAAATGATGAAACATGAGTAATAGTGTCGGGTAAACTGGAAAGATATTTCAATAATAATAAGTAAAAGTACTTATCACACTTGTACATGAAACTTTCATGATTCTTTTGTATTAACTGTACTTAAAACACTCCTATCGCATGGCTAAAAAGAACGAGCAGATATTGCAAATGCGTTTAACACGTTTGTGTTTTGTTATTGTATAAAGTTAAGAAACTTAAAATCAGTTATAATGTTTATTATTTGGATTTACAGATCTAA
The DNA here is from genome assembly GCA_910589605.1 of Chrysoteuchia culmella. Classification (NCBI taxonomy): domain Eukaryota; kingdom Metazoa; phylum Arthropoda; class Insecta; order Lepidoptera; family Crambidae; genus Chrysoteuchia; species Chrysoteuchia culmella. Next base: position 22,661,152 of record OU342649.1, read on the forward strand.
AGGTCATTACTTATTGACATTCATCAAACTTTTTTAATGCAACTGTGACCCTATGTTTATCATAGAAAGAGATGCATTAGCGGTATTCCAATACGCGCAATCGATAGAGCATGATATTTAGTGTATTTGGCACTTATAAAGCAAAAATTTAAAATTTTGTAGTTACTGCAATTGTGAACTAAGCCATCGATATATTCTTCCTTAAACATTCCTCAGATCGCACAAATAATTTGTTAAAATCATCGAAAAAATGGTCCTTCACGTCAAAATAGCCGGCTGCACCACTTCATCGACGTCATTTTTTTTCAGGCACCTCATTCTTCGCCGATAAAAATATTAATGGTCAATGGGGGACAGGTCTGGACTATAGGACACTCGTGTGCACAAAGTCATGCAAAATCAGCACGCTTTTGGTAAATTTTCCGCTTCTTCTATCTTTGATGGTCTCCTTTGATTGTCCTAATATTGAAGCGTAGTATTATCCCGTTCCATTAGCATCCTTCTGTATCCCAAAAGGCAGTTGCCTCGATATTTTTGAACAGTTACAGTCTCAGTACTTCTTGGGTGGCAAGCTGTTTTTTATGCCACTGAATCGACTCCTGCTTTGACGAAGTTTCAAAGTCGTCAACTTAGGTTTATCTTCGTATAAATGCGGGCCTTAACTTCTTTCCTGTTCTCGCTAGAGCTCCAAAGACTGACAAGGGCATTCGATTTTTTTTCGTTGATGAATTGAAAAACGTTATTGGATCCCACCATGCGCTGACCTTGGTCATCCCAAGAGTATTCTATAGAATATTCTAAATAGTTTTATCGGTTACTCCGACCACTGCTGCAAGCTGTTTTTTTAAGGCGGGCATCTATCCACATATTTAGCGCTAATTGTTTTTTTATTGTAACGCCATTTGTTCCCTTTTTAATGTTTTTCATAAATATTTGTTTTTTATTTTTTAAACGAACTGTTAATTTGGCTTGCAGTCCCACCAAAACGGTACCGAGACGGAAGATCAGCGCTGGCCAAAAGCCATGCATTATGCTGAGTCGAGACCGTTTTGGGACAAACGGTTTTTAGTCTTATAGGTGTTTTTATTTTTATTCGTATGTACTGTCTTTTGTTTGTCCCAAATAAAATTACTTTTCTTTCTTTCTTTTTTTCTATTTAAAAAAAATCTCAATAAGTTAACCAGAACGTAAAGTAGTCTTCAATTGAGTGTCTGCCTTGTTTGAAAAGGCAATGCCAGGGGATTCTCCCCTGGTAAAGCCATGGCTTATAAGTAATAAAATTTTCTCCATTCTTGTATATTTATTTTCGATTGAATTGTTTGCACGTTGATATGACAAAATTTAACGACCCGATTACGTCCAAATTTGGAATTTACACTAATGATAAAATGCTTTAGAAACTGGCCAAATGAACTACCTCCACCATCTAAATAAAAAGTCTTTTTAATTATATATTACCTATGATTTATTTATTGTAGGTAAGTCTTAGTCCACGCAAAAGCTTTTTAAAAAGGCTGTTATCATTTTTTTAATACCTACGTGACATCGATAGCGATTTAGTTGTTCACCATGGTCCCATCAAGAAACACGTGGTTTTCGTGCTCGAAAGGAGAGGGATATTTATAAACTTATCTGTCGACTTTGTACTCGTATGTTTCGTGTGTGAACGCTTAGTTCCTTGTTCAGCCAAAAACAATAAATAATGGGATTCTGACACAAATCAACGAAGAAACTACTATGTTTTCATTCTTTCTATTCTTGGGGGTAACATAACTAGGCTGACATAACCTTAATATGTTAAAAGCCCCTTAAAAAAAAATCCTTTCTATTCGAAAAATGTCATTTGTTCCGATAAGCAAGCAAAGTAGCTCTTTTCTGTATGAGAGTTTTAGCGGGCAGAAATGTGTTTGAATTTGGAACATGAAACGTTCATAGAAATCAGACGCAATAGGCTGGGAATACACGTCAAATATTTTTCTGCGATATTCGCCAGTTGTACCGTTTGTACTTTGCACCACCGACTTGCACCTTATGCGACCCTGGTACTAACAAAAAATATTTTTCACCTCACACGCTCGGAAGAGGAGGTTTTATCATTCAGTTTCTGCGTAGAAAATCGCTTTTTGCGGCCTAGCGCGGTAAAGTACTTTTTTTAATTTAATACCTAAGAATATGTCTTGCGTCCGAATCGCACTTTTGAATTTTTTGTTACTTTTTATTCTTACTTTAAATAGCTTTGAATACTCCGTTTGCTTTTTTTTTATTTTAGTTCATCGAATCATAAAAACTATAACAATAAGATTAAACTATTTGTTACATATTTTTTTATTAGGCTGGGTGAGATTTTACAACCTATGATTGGATTTTGGAACGTGACATAAATCTTTATTTTTAAATTGTCTTTGTCTTGTACCATGTCAGTGTCAACATTTACGAAATCGTTTTTATTGTTATTTAAAAGTAACAATATATTCCCACTTTAAATAACTTTGAATTAACTATAATACTCCCTTTTTTATAATTTTAGTTTTTTATATCATAAAAACAACGAGCATAAGGTATATTTAGATTAAACTTTATGTTTAAAGATTTTTTTACCAGAAATTGACCGCGGCAACAACCATAAAATGTTCCTCCCTGTTGTGAGGTGAAATATTGTGTGTTGCGCTCAGCAGAAAAGTTTTTAGCGCCTTGTACCTTTGAAATCCTCGCTTCGCTCAGGATTCAATAGAGGTAACTCGCAGCTAATAACCAACTTTCCAGCCTTGCATAACAAATAAATATTTATAAGTATTTGTACTACCCCTCTAAAAAGCAATTAGCACAAATAAGTACTAAAACTTCTGTCGATATCATTAGCATATTACCTTTCCTTCATGCTCTTCTCTATGGGTGCGCTTCGAGGTATGATTTAGGTGCGCTTCGAGGAATACCTCTAAAAAGAGAGGGGCCGTTCAAGTATTACGGAAGCAGATTTTTCGCAATTATTAACCCACCCCTCCCCCTCTCAGTAAAAGTAAGCAAAGCTCTCACCCCTCCCCCCATGCTTACGTAAGCATTGGTACAATTGATTGATTTATGAGCAGATATAAGTCTAGAAATAAGGAATAGGTTTGAAATAGAGGACTGTAATTACCGAAAATGCATTTCGTTTTCTGCACAGCCAAAGTGTGGGTTGCGATATGTGTTAAAAAGTAAATAATTACTGCTGACGGAATCACTATCTAGATCCCCCCATGTCATCAAAAATAAGCAAAGCAAACTCCCGCCCCTCTGTAGTGCTTACGTAATACTTGAACGGCCCCAGAGTCGCTAAAACAACATTGCCTAGTGAATTATCTGACAATTAATTTACTAGTTTGTCTTTAATCAAGTTAGTTGCTAGGTAATATTTTCATTCAGACTCAAAGTGACACAAACAAAGCTAACGATAATGACCTAATTCATTAGAATATTCATGATCATGAGCCAGCTGCGCCCGCGTTCCTCGCTTGTACCATTTCCAAGAATCGTTGAACTGCGAGCGAGTGCGTTTTCAGTGCAAATGCGTGACACAGATGAGTAACTATCGCAGTAGGTGAACGGGCCGGACGCGAACGGTATTGTGTTGCAAATGCAATGTATGTTATGCAGTTATTTATTTAATTTTCAATAGCGATGATGAATAATAGTCGTTAGCAAATAACTTTTCTTGAAATCGAAAAATCATTATTCAACTCCCCCACTAAATAGTTAACTTCGAAACAAAGAAGTTGCTATATTTCCAAAAAGTATACACAGGTCTATCTATATTTTATCGTTAATCTTTATTGAGTCTATACTTAGGTTTTGTATAGATTTCATGAACTATGTATGTTACGGAACTCTTATTGTTTTCAGTGTTTACATTCGAGATTTTAATTGAATAAAAATAATACAATCACAATAAAATTATCCTGCTCAAAGTATCATTACCGTCTATCATCTGTCACAAGACCGCCAGCGGTCTCATAACAAAGAAATATTTTATTGCGTCTCATTTTCCTATACTTACCTGACGACCGAGTTATGAACGAGTTATGGATTCAAGATAAGAGTATACCTACATACTTTTTTGTTCTACATTACTTACAAACTTATATTTAGCATAGATTATAAGTTTTGTAATGACTTTAATCTGTAAATGTCGTCGTCGTCTCAGCCACATGACACCCACTGCTGGGTATCGGCCTCCCCCAAGGATTTCCACAACGATCGGTCCTGCGCAGTCCGCATCCAGCGGCTTCCCGCGACCTTCACCAGATCGTCGGTCCACCTTGTCGGGTGCCTACCCACGGAGCGTCGTCCTGTGCGCGGTCGCCATTCCAGAACCTTTCCGCCCCAACGGAAATCGGTTCTACTTGCTATGTGTCCCACCGACTGCCACTTCAGCTGAGCAATCCCTCGAGCGATGTCAGTTACTTTAGTTCTCCTACGGATCTCCTCATTTCTGATTCGATCTCGTAGGGAAACGCCGAGCATAGCCCTCTCCATTGCACGCTGGGTGACCTTGAGCTCTCGAGCTGTGTAGCACGGTAGTGTGTGTCTTAGCTGTGTAGTGTCGGCTTAGAATAGCACTACCCCCTCTCATCCTGTGGGTGTCGTAAAAGGCGACTAAGGGACTCAGCCTTCAGGAGACGGGCAGCAGCGTCTCATATAAACTTGGCCATACTGCGATCGCCAACCCGCCTGCCAAGCGTGGCGATTATGGCAACCCCTATTCAATGCAAACAAACAAACAAACAATCAAATCTTTCCTCTTTATAATATCATTTTAACATAATAAACATCCAGACCAAGACAAATAGACGTTTTCATATACGCAAATATATGTTTTGTGCGGGAATCGAACCTACGGCCTCTGCGCAGAACGCATATTGATCTTTCGAAATTCTTAAGAGATGATTATTATGACTTTTATGCTAATTAAACGTTTCGTTAGCACATTTTCAGTAAACGTTATTAAAAACATTTCTTGTCAAGATCTCCTCACATATTTTTTTTATATTTCGCGGTGAGGAACGCCGTAGTGACTAACTGGCTGTATTTTTTTTTTCTTTTATTATTATTTAAAGAGGGGTTTTTTCCATTCGGAACTTCCAACCTCATAGTACTATCAAGATACAGCATAAATATTAATAAATCTATTGGCATCTTCAGTTGAGTGCTAACCTTCATAAAGTTAAAGCTTTATAATCTTCTAGCTTTTCTAGCCGAACACGGATCTGTTAGAATACTATTACAAAAACCAACTTCTCCATTAAATTGGTTAATCATAAAGAACAGTGATCTTTCAGCTTCGTTACGGACACAATTCATCATAATATGGTACACATCTTCTATCATTTCACATTCGAAGCAGTTGGGAGACTCATTTATTCTCGTTTTAAATGCAAACTTATTTAAAGGCATGTATCCAGATCGAAGTCCGACCGCTGTGGAAATATCGCTCCGACTCTTATTGGCATCCTCGAACCATGGCACTGAAGTGCCATGAAGTGAATATGTGAACATATTCCTGGCTGTAAGGTACTGTACCAAATTCCTTTTGTACGTGACCTTTCTTCAAAATATTCCTTCCATTGTCTAGCACAATGTTCTCTAACAATTTGCAAAAATTCTGAAGCTAGTGGTAACCAATCTACCGGAATCCCTTCGACTGTAGCTTCCTTTGCGTATATTTCTGCTTGCTCATTACCGAGAATGCCAACATGAGCGGGTATCCACTGTATCACTATATTATACACCCTTTTATGATAAGTTTAAAGTCTAAAATAAAATAAGCTATCGGTGTGCCTCGAGCTACGTGTTGAAGAGCTTTAGAGTCAGTCAGTGTAACGAAAGAGTTTTAGAGTCAGTCAGTATAACTGCGTGTGGATGGTCTATAGATTTGGCATACGACAGTGCCACCAAAATACTAATTAATTCGGCATACATTATGGAAACTTTTGAATTTATTTTGAACTTACAATTTACGACCAATGCGGACAGCGCAGGACCGATCGTTGTGGAGACTGGAGATCCTTGGGGGAGGCCTGTATCCAGCAGTAGGTGCTATGTGGCTGAGACGACAAGGGTCTAGGGATAAAAGGCTGCCCCAACGTCCAAATCATCCTTAGAGCCATCAGTGTAGATTTTGTAGCAACTTGAATTTTTTGGAGAATTTCTTGATTAATATTTCCCGGAGTTCGTTTTTTACTATATTGATTTTTACCTTTTGTATCTATCTACCTATCTATTTTAGATATAATTTTATCGAGAACATCAATTGCCCAAATAGACAACACTGACAGCTGTAAACCTTATTTTATTAAGTATAGAATAGTCACTTTACCCTCCATATATATCTTCGAAATTTGTATATTTGTTTTTAAAAATAATAATAAATTTCAAAAAAAATGTGATATCCACTCTATTAACACCAGACACAAAAACAAGCTTCACTTACCTCAGTCTAGAATAAAAATGTTGAGCTGCAGTCCATATTACATGGCTATCAAAATATTTAATAAATTACCACCAAAAATAAAAAATAATAAAACCCTAAAAGCTTTTCAAAGCCAACTAAAAGACTATTTAATTGAAAAATGTGTATATTCTATTAACGATTATCTAAATTAAGTGACTACTCTTTATTCAATATTAGTTTGACGATCAATCCAAATTGTAAACATCCAATCCAAATTGTAAACTTCTATCGTTGTTTATTTTTTATTATTTTCTGTTTTATTCTTTGTAACTTAATAAAATAGGCAGCCCTCTCATAAATTGCTGTGTCCGTAAAGGGCGACTAAGTTTTTAAGTTCCTTCTAGATTATAACACCTGTACACACTTAGTATAAGCTCTAAGGAATGGGTGTACTACGATTAGTAAAGGTGGTTTCTATTCTATTGGTCCAGTAATGACCCACACATAATTTTATGAGGCAGTCTAGTGTACTGAGTGTAGTAAGTAGTCATGAAACGATTTATATCATAACCAATAGGTATTTAGCTGCCAAGTAGTACCTTCTCACTGATAGTGGCGGAATGCATTTCTCTCTCAACATGACGTGGATATAGGCGTTGATTTTATATAGCCTCCAATTACTCTCAGCTCTCAGATATTAATTTTGTAGAACATCATTTTTTTTTTAAGTGTCGTTAAGCAGCTACTGTCATACAAAAAGCAGCCATAATCTAATCTACTACGAATCAAAGAAATGTATAAACGTCTTAAATGAATTGGATGGAGGCCCCATCCCGGACCTTTTAATATTTAAAATACATTAATAATTTTCATGCCGAGTGGTTACGGCCTAAGAATACAAGTGTCACCACTCCCTTACATGCCTGGGATGTAGTAAGATCGACTAAGAGACTCGACGCATTGAACACCTGTGCAAGAGAAGGAAAACTTGAAACAAACCCTCTACCAACCCGTCTGGCAAGCGTGGTAGCAGTAGGCTAATATCCTCCTATGAACGCCACAATAGGCGTGAGCTAGGAGACTCCTATGTCCAGCAGTGGACGTCCCCAGGCTGATGATGATGATGATAAATAATTTTCATTACCTTTTCTTTAAGTTCATTCACATGTTTTGACCAACCATATGCCTAACTTCTTTGTCTTTGTTCTCACGGCAACTAAACAGCTGTAGCAGTTTCATAAATAAATGCTACTGTCTATTTACACTTGGTTTCCACAACGGCAAACAGAATGGGCCGAGTGCACCCAGTGCAAATGCACCAAGGATTACGAAACGGTGACGCCACGTGACGAGACGGCTTTGTTTAGCTTTTTTGTTCCTATTTACGGCATTGGATACGCAGTCGTTGGCCTGTTAGACAGAAAAATATGAACTTTTTCCTTCCAAGGTGTTAGTAAAATTCATTGAATAATATGTAGTTTTAATTCTAAAACAACTATGATTAGTTAGTATACATGGTTTTTTATAATAAAAATTATCATGTTATTATCATATAAAATTACATGGTTACTGCAGAAATTTAAATCTCATAAATTCTCGTTTATAGTTAAGTTTGAAACTTTAGATTGGGGTGTGATTGGGTTTGGTTTGGAAGGGAATGGTCTACCTTATTTTCCCGAAAACGAATATCAAACTCGATACCTAAGGAACGATGAAACAAAAAAAAAAAACAATGCTCAGATAAATATCTGTAAGTAAATATAATAAAATTTAAAATAATAATAATGCGAAAAATTTATCAGCAATTCCAATCGAATGAAGTCGCGGTTCGGAAACCGTAAAATAATTTATATTAATTTGCTTAGGTACTTAAAAGTTTGACAAATGAGAAATTGCATGAAATACGCAAAAATAATAAAATTAGACAAATGAATGAGACAATTCCCACTAAAAAATACAAATAAAAATTCCTCTTATAATCGTCCTCTCGATTTTTTCACCACAACGAGTCGACACTGCAAATTAATTCAGACTTGATGTCACTCGCCAGAAATAAGGGTAATTGAAGTAAGTGGAACCTTCATCAGCTAATTGTGCCCGCGTGCCGCCACAAACATAAATAAATGGTCGTATTTAAATATCTGAGGCTTTACCATGACTTGTTAAAGGAATATTACAGTAATATTACCACGTCTAATTTGAATGACTTTTTTTTTAACTAACTTTACGTTAGCTTTTTTTAAAACCGTCGTCATAAAGGTTTACTGGTGGTTCTAAATTGCGTATTTATTTTCTGTTTTTACCGACTTCAACAAAAAGGAGGGAGTACTCATTTCAACGCGTTTTTTTTTTTTTTTGGCTGATGTATGTATACCGATTACTCCGGTGTTGGTGATCCGATTTTAATAATTGTTTTTTTGTTCGATCGGGTACACTGTCACTTTGGTCCCATATAATTTTTACGAAGATCTGGCTAGTAGTTTTTTCATAATCTTGAAAAAAATCAATCACCTTTTGGCAAGTAGTCGTTTACCTAGATGATTGTTGTGTATGGGCTGATTTTTAGTGTAAGTAACGGCACATGATGTAACAAAAAAATCTGAAATAAAAACATTTTATAAAAAAAAATCAAACCGACTTCAAAAAGTAAAAAATAAAACTTTTGGAGTCGGTGCTAGCTAGCTAAGGCCAAAAAAATATATAGTTAATAGAAGTGCAATGTAGAATGCCCTGGCTGGCACCGACTCCAAAAGTTTTATTTTTTACTTTTTGAAGTCGGTTTGATTTTTTTTATAAAATGTTTTATTTTTTCTATACAGTTACAAAAAGGAATGATTTATTTGTTTGAATTGAATAAGCTCCGAAACTACTGGACTGATTTGAAAAATTCTTTCACCGGTGGGAAGCTGCACTTTCCCCGAATAACATAAACTACATTTTATCCCGATATTACCACGGGAACAGGAACCACGCGGGTGAAACCGCGAGCGGCCGCCAGTATTTTATATAATAGTCACCTTTCCAGGAGAACTTAGAACAAGTCCTACCACCAACCAAACCGAACACAATATGTACCCCCGCTGGGAATCGAACCCGGGACCCCTGGGTCTGATACCGATGGCTGAACCACTAGACCACAGAGGCGGTTAAAATATATCGTTTCGGCAATATGGTGAATGCCTATTCTAGGCGTACCTAAATACCGTTTGAGTTCAGAGGTCTTTACGGTCAGTGGGTTATTTCAATTTATGTTTGAGAAACTAGAATTTAGCCAAAGAAAAAAGTAGAGTCAAAATGCAGTTGACATGCTGGGCTCCTTTCAACAATATTCTTAAGTTATTCATTTATTCATTGCTAGTCACAGTACATAAGATGTTACATAGAGTTTAAGATCAGTGTGACACCCCGTGAGGGCACAGCAGAATAACAAACAATAATTTAGATCTTATCACGAAATAATTCTTCTAAACTATAGTAGGCCTTAATTACTAAAAAATTGTTGAGTTCACATTCAAAAGCATTAATGTTTTCCAGACATTTAATACTACAATTTTACTATTTATAAGTGTAAGTGTATTTTACTATTACTATTAATAAATTTACACACAACAGTTATATACAGCCCCGCATCCCTACAATACGCACGCACACACACACACACACACACACACACACACACTCGTTTACTGTATTTTATTTTAGTTTATTTTTTTTTCCTTATAAATATTTCAGTTCTGTATCCTTTCCACTACATAACTGCCCTTTTATAGTTTAAACATATATACCGTTCCGCTCCGTTCCTAATTACCTTCTTGTTTCTCACTATGGGTGAGAGACCTGGAGTCCTGAAATACAGGAATATCCTAGCTTAGGCTCCAGTCCATCCAAGTACTTAATACAAATTGTTTTCGTGTCAAATATTGTACTTTCTTTGTATTTTGGTGGAAATAAACTTATTTTTATTTTTTTTATTTATTTTATTAGGGATTTTACTGTATATTTTTATTGCCATTAAATGTGGACCCGTTTTATATAAATTCAGTGTAGTAGTTAAATATGTACCTAACTTTAAAAAAAATTGTAGTTCGAAATATAGCCATTCGGTGATGAAAAAACTCATGGTAGGCAGCGCATTATACGCAGGTATGATGAAGGCTTAGTGTTTCCCAGTCTTTATTATTATTATTATAATTATAGCTGACCTAAATATTCCCAGTCGTAGAAGAAAAACCCTTATAAATTAATGATTTTGTATTTTTTGCTTTTTTTATGCTATTTTTATACTTATGGTAAATTTTAAATAGAAAAATATTGGAAAAAATTAACTCGGCCACAAGTGAATTCCCGTCTGAGAATTCGGAATTCTGAGAATTCCGAGTTAATTTTTTCCAATATTTTTCTATTTAAAATTTACCATAACCCTTACAAAATTAGTGAGACCGAAAATCCCCTACTTGTAAGATTTTCTTATCTCTGACGTTTGTATATCCTCTGATATAATACCTGACCCTTCGCCTTTAAGCGCTTTTCAGATTACGCTATAATATATTTGACGACCTGTTTGGCGCAGGGGTACTAAGCCCGCCTTCTGCGCCAGAGGTCCCGGGTTCGATCCCCGGACAAGACAAATATTTGTGTGCATGAACATGTCTATTTGTCTTGGTCTGGGTGTTTAATATTACATATTATGTATGTTTTTACAAAAAAAAAAGTATATAAGTATGTTTAACCGTTATCTAGTATCCATAACACAAGTTCTTCATGAAACTTAACGTGGGCTAGATAATTGGTGTGTCGTATGCAAAAAAAAAGCATATAAGTAGCTTATAGCTCATAGCACAATGTTATCGCCCACCATACATTTACTTAGATAGCGTATAGTAAGCCAATAATATATAATTATAGCTAAGTGTGAACGTGTTCTAAGTAATAGTATGGTGAGCGATATCGTTGTGCTATGAGCTATAAGCTATCCATCATCAGCCTGTGGACGTCCACTGCTGGACATAAGCCTTTCCTAGCACACGCCTATTGTGGCGTTCATAGGAGGCTATTAGCCTACTGCTACCACGCTGGTCAGACGTCTTGGTAGAGGGTTTGTTTCAGGTTTTCCTTCTCTCGCACAGGTGTTCAATGCGTAGAGCCTCTTAGTCGACTCTTACGACATCCCAAGCGTGTAAGGGAGTGGTGACACTTGTATTCTTAGGCCGTCACCACACGGCAAAATGATACAATATGAACTGTCAAATGAATACGATTGACTTTACGCAATCGCCTAGCTGGACTAAAACATAGGATAATTCTTATCCCGAAATTATCACGAGAACGGGAACCGCGTGAGCGAAACCGCGGGCGGCCGCTTGTTTATCATAAAGAGGTACATAATGACATACTTCTTTGCTATCCAAAATAAGCAAACACTCTGACCCTTGACTTTTGACCTAGTTAGGGACAGTTCTTTCTTATCAGAACCACCAAATGTCGTCATTTGTTGTGCTTCTGTGTGACATTCAATTTATTTGGCCTTCACTGTAATTGCGGAAAAAATGTACCGAGTATTGTTATTATGATAAGGTTATTATAAATATCTGTTAATAACTGAGGTACTATTTATACACATTGAATTCTGTAAGTCGTAATAATTTGTAAGTAAGGTAGGAAAGACCCAAGTCTGTCTCTTACTTTTCATGACAGTATTTTAGAAAAAAAAAAAAAACGAAGTAATAATTGTTTTCTTTTCTTGTATAGAAATGTGAAAGTATAATGTCTGTGTTACATTTTCACGGATAACGTTTTCCGTGGTTATTTGTCATATTAGCGGCCGTCCGCGGTTTTACCCGCGTGGTTTCCGTTCCTGTGGGAATATCGGGATAAAAGTATTCTATGTATTATTACAAGCTTATGATTAAGGTATGATGAAGGCTAAGTCTCCCCGTAGTTCATAAAAAAAGGTATCTTAATTAGATTTTATCCTAATTCGTTCAGTAGTTTTAATGTAAAACATGAAAAACAAATAATCGAACTGACATACTTTCACATTTATAATAATAGTAGGATGTGTAACTATTAGTCTGTCGGTCTGACCTAATTTAAAACGATAAGCCGAAAAGTTGACTTGATTTAAAAAAATATGTTCATACAAAATAAAAGAACGTCGTGGTTCAGACTTGGTATTCTGGTTAAAACCTTAATCGCGGTTAGTTCAAACAATAAAATCAATACAGTTATTTATTTTTATTTAACGTTAAAATATTTCGTGCGGATGAGCCACGATTTGTTTAAAAAACAAATGAATAAACATAATAATATGCAAGCGTGGTGTCAAACCGCCATCGCCGCACTACTGTCACGCGTAATCAAATTATCATTTGTTCTACCGAATCATCGAACAATGCCACACCAGCCAAGTTAGCTGCGGATGACAACGACCGAGTGCATTCAGTGCGCGTGCACTCACTCGGCACCTCCTCCTTAATGACGTTAGGGTGACCAATTTATTTTACATTAAATAGGTTTACTCTTGGCTTCAATCTGAATCGTTACATTAAGAAGCGGCTCAAATGGAGCAAACTTTCCTAGAAAATGCCTATTCATATTCATATTAAATTTATATTTATATTAACACACCTCCTCGGCAGTTACGTAAACATGGCCCTCTAAGCACACTAACATGTAACACAAATTATAGAAAGAACTCATTTTTCTGTAGAGTTTTTGAACAATTAAATAAATTCTATTTGGAAAATCCCGCGATAGACATCTTTAACATGAAGCCTGCTGAAGTGCGTCGCTTGATTACCACCTCATTTTTCGGTTTTTAATTTGTGTTTGTAGTTTGTATTGTAGTTGTTAGCTGATCGCACATTGCTCCTAAATAATTATTAGGCATGTGTTGTTTACTACTCAATATACTCCACAATGTCTAGTTACCTTTAAGTGAAAACCTGTAAATGGCTCATTAGTCACCTAATAATATTTAACTACATTGTATTTATTTTAGAGCTGTAAGTTTTCCTAACGAAATAAATAAATAAATATCGAGCTTTAAATATACCAGGATCATAGGCACCCGGGAATACAAACGCAGCCAAATCTCTAGCAAAAAGCCACTAGCTAGCTAGAGAGTGCAATTTTTTATGTCACGTGTGACGTCACGTCAAATAGAGTCGCCTTATCTTGCTCACGCAAAATCGTGAAATCGTCGAAGATTCACGATTTTTCGTCGTCATTTTTTTTAAAGAACAACTCTTAGCCTTCATCATACCTGACGTTAAGTATTGATAAAGCTGAAGATGAAAGCGAGCCTGTCCCGGAATCCTCATCACTGAGGAACTAGCTATTTTTATCATAATGAAGGCAGCACAAACTCAAATAAGCAAAAAAAAAAGGAAATCATCTTTATTCTAGACAGATCAAATCAACAACATACACACAACATAAAGCAAATAATGATTATCTTAAATATGACTTATAAGAAATATAAATTTGGAGAGTTTATTTTACTCTTACTACCACTACTTACTGAGTAGTATTTCGGGGCAACAATTTTTCCATTCATCCAACTAAAAAGTCTTTAAGTATACTTTTTCGTAAAAATTGGATGAATCGACGAACAAATCAATTTAAGTTAAAAGTTAAAATATATGCTTATTTAAAATTATAAAAATTATTAGAGGTTTAAATTGGTTCACATGACGATTGTTATTGTAATTTACTATCACATGATTCATAAAGTGTGTATAATAGTTGTATGTACGTACATAACATTGTAAGGTCATATTTACCAGTTTTATCAACCAATTACATACATAGATTACGTAAGTAATAAATGATTATTATGTTTTTTTGAACCTCCAATACCAATTTAAACGTAGTTGTTATTTACTACACATTGGTTTTGTATTATAAACATTGGTTAGACTAACGACATAATAAATAATTAAACTTAATATATTGATTCAAGATTTTATTTTTTATTTTTTCCCCTTTCTACGTTAGAATCGTGGTCACATTACGTTTCTAGATTACATCTTAGTACGTAGAAAATAGATTATTATAGGTTCTTGGACAGTTATAAGAAACTGATTCAAAAATAGCCATTCATCTCTGAAGAATGTAATGCCTTTAATTATTGTGAAGGAATATTACATATACATTAAATATACCATACATCCGGTTAATGGATAATATACTATTTACTGAGTAGTTCAGAATTTTCTGCCATTCTTTAAACAGGAGTAGTATTGAACAGTAACAAAGCCAAGTCTTCAATATTTTAAGGACACTGTCACCGACTATTTGCAAGAACCGATTGTTTTTAAATAATCAAGGGTATATAAACTGCCGAATTATTGTAAACATATACGATTAGCAATAAACAGATAATTATTCGTTTATTTATAAATAATTATTGTCCAGCGGTCAGTTTATAAACAAACGAGATCAGCTGGGTCATCTGAGTGAGCCATGGATTGGGAGCAAAGGATTGTTAAATAGTTGTTCATCAACTAATTCAGAGTTATTTAGCTCTGGTTAGTTATTTATTTCCTTGCCCGCAGGCTCCGTTTCACTCATTTTCAATGAATTTACACTCTGTATGTTAATCTGTTTAGGCACACACTAGATTATGGGACACAATAGATATTCCGTTGTTCTCTGGACACTGGTGTCCGTTTGATGAATTAAACAAACACACACGTTGTTTACTTTGTACGTATTTCAACCAATCGGCGTAAAACATGCTTTTCGTCACACGCATACGTACAATAAACCAAAAAGACCCTGATTATTTATAAGTCGTCGAAAAATCATCCGTTTTATTGCAAATTTCATTGACATTTCCGTTTACAATAATTCGACGGTTCATAAATACCCTCGATTATTTACAATCAATCGGTTCTTGCAAAAAGACGGTGACAAATACAGCTCAAAAACATTGCAGGACTAGCTTATTTACATCATAGATAAACCAATGTTTGTTCTACGTATTTTCCATAATGTCATAGAATAGAACAATTTATTTGCATTAAATGTGGTACATTAAATTGGTGGTAACAGTAAATATAAGGAAATCGCACATTTAGCTAAAGTGTTAGCATACAAATATTAATCACACTAAACAAAATAGAATAAATAATCAAAATTAGAATTTAAATTAAATACATTCAGGTTGATTATTAAAAAACTCATCAATTGTATAAAACACATTTTGTAACAACCATTTTCTTAATGTTATCTTAAACCTAGTATATGGTAACTCTTTTATATATTCTGGGATCTTATTATAAATGCGTATGCACATTGCGTAACAGTTTTTCTGAAAACACGTTGTTTTAGGGGTGATAGTTAGTACTAGTCTATGCGGGTTTCGGGTATTTGTTGTATAATAGTCCTTTGCTTCTGTAAATATTTCGTAGTTTAATTTAACAAACTTTCCGATTTCTAGTATATATAGAGAGGCTAGCGTTAATATACCCAATCCCACGAAATACGGTTTACACGAAATGTCAGGTGCAATACCAACCAAAGCCCTTACACATCTTTTTTGTGCAATAAAAACTTTTTTTGAGCCAACACTATTTCCCCACACAATAATGCCGTACCTGAGTACAGACTCCACGTATGCATAGTAGGCTACTAGGGCAGTTTCTTTACTTGCAACACTCACTAATTTATACAATGCGTAAGAAAAACTATTTACTTTATTACATACATTATCTGTGTGTTTATGCCAATTCAATTTTGAGTCTACAACAATACCCAAAAATAAGGCTTCATTTTTAATATTTATTATCTGATTATTGAAATTCAAAGATATATGTCCATTCTTTAGATTATTAAAATTAATGAGATTGGTTTTAGTCAAATTAATAACTAGATTATTATTGGTGAGCCAGTTATTTACTAATGTCAGTGTATTTAAAATGTCAAGATTGTGGTCATCAAGTGTAGAATTTTGATTAGTAGCTATTATTACTGAAACATCATCTGCAAATAATATTGTTTTATGAGTCAAAATATCCGGTAAGTCGTTTATGTATATCAAGAATAAAAGTGGCCCTAGGACACTTCCCTGGGGCACACCCATTGGATTAGACATAATAGGAGATCTACTAGCCTGTATAATGTCTCGACTGTCCAGATATGATATTTCTACTGATTGCAATCGTTCACTTAAGTATGATTGTAACCATTTTAAAGCTGGACCTCTAATACCACAATATTCTAGCTTATAAAGTAGGCGATCATGCAGTACGAGGTCAAAGGCACTAGTCATGTCCAATAGTAAAACCGACGCATGTTTCCTTTTATTGATATTTTGTAGTATTTCATTTACCATATAGAACATAGCCTGGGAAGTGGATTTTCCATTCTGAAATCCAAATTGAGCTTGTTTGATAGTGTTATGTTTTTTGAAAAATGACATTAACTTAAGATGCATTGCCTTCTCAAAAATTTTTTTGAGAAAACTGGTGACAAGACAAGAGGACGGTAATTAGCAACATTTTTTTTGTCGCCCTTCTTGTGAAGCGGTTTTACTATCGAAAGTTTTAGTTTCTCAGGGAATGTTCCAGTTTCAAAAGAAAGGTTGATTAAACGAGCTAAAACAGGACTTATTTCCTTTCTGCACTCTTTTAGTACGTTTGTGGTGATACCGTCATATCCTACGGATTGTGTACTATTTAATGACATAATAATTTTTTCCACTATTTCGGCATCCACCGGTGTCAAGTACATAGAATTACTTTGTTTCTGTACATTAGGTAACTCTACTTTAGAGTCAGCAAAGTTTGTTCTATCAATTAAGTAGTTGTTAAATATAGTAGCAATAGCTCTTGGATCATTTATAATGTCGTTTTCATACACAATTTCATTAATATGTTCACGTGTTTTTTTTGCAGTAGTTTCACTTGTTATAACGTTCCATGTGGCTTTGCATTTGTTTTTACTTCTCAGCACAGTTCTGTTATTACTATATCTCTTTGCTTTAGCTATACATGTCTTTAACAACTTATTGTAGTCACGGTACTTTATTTTATCAGACCGAGATTTACTTCTATAGTATTTGTACCGATATGTTCTATTTGTTTTACAACTTTTTCTTAGTCCTTTTGTTACCCAGTTACTTAGTTTGTGTGAACGTTTAATCGTAATTTTCTTTAACGGAAAACATAAATTGTAGATAGTACAGAAAAGTGTATGAAATTCTTCGAAAGCCGAATTAAGGTTCGAATTACATTCTATATGAGAAAATGATATTTGTGATAAATATTGTCGGAACTTATTTACATATTCATTATTGTAACAACGTTTATATATTATCACTTTCGTCGGAATAATGTGTTTATTGCTTACAGGAAAATTAAGCATCTGTGCCATATCATGGTCAGATAATAATAATGGCATGACAGAACCAACAGCCTTTTCAATATTACTGATAATTAGGTCTATACATGACTTATCTCTTGTCGGTTCAGTAATATGCGATGTTAATTGATAAGTTTTTAATATTTCTTTTAATCTCACAGTATTATTTGTATCTATAAGCGTATTAATGTTAAAGTCACCGGCGATAACAATTTTTTTCTTAGGATATTTTGCCATGTATGTATGCAGTAGAAGTTCAAGTTTTTCAAAGAATGAATCAATATTTTTCTTTTTGGTAGTTGGTATTCTATATAAACAAACTATAATAAGATTAAGATTTTTTACACTAATCGCACAGTATTCTAAAATAAAATCAGTCGCAATATTATTTCCAAACGTTATATTCTGAAATAATAATCCATCCCTTAGCAAAATACAAGCTCCTCCCCTTTTACTCTCCCTTGTATAACAAGCGGCGAGGTTATAATTTTTTATATTTATATATTTTTCATCCCCTTTTTTCACAAAAGTCTCTGTGAAACAAAGGACATCGGGACTTGTAGGATTAGGTAATTGTGAGAGGGTTATTTCTATTACTTCCCTCTTAGACAGCAAACCTTGAATATTTTGATGAAATATTGAAAATGTTGATGAACTATTGGCTACGAAAAAACGTGTTGTCAGTATTGTCATGCAATGGCGTACTACTGTTATTCGAAGGAAGACGCTTATCTACGAGTTCGGGTCGATTTACCGTAGTACTTTGAGAGTTGTTTAAGTTAGTAACAATACGTTTGCTAAAATAAAACGGTATTGTACCCTTTTTTGGAGCACTTTGCAGCTTACATTGATTTTTCTTATACTTTACTGTGTTCATATTTTTAGTTAATTTTAAAATATTTTTTAATGTCAAAAACTGCGACTTATATTCATGATAATCAATTGTTAAATTTAATTTATTACAAATTTTATTTAAGTATTTATCGTTATTGTATGTCAAACTTAAACTTAAATATTCAATTAATTCGCAATTGCAAAAATGTTTTGTCCAGATTTCCATTGTCTTATACATTTTATATTCATTAAAGTGTTGATTACTGCTTATAGGTACAATGTAAATAAATGATTTGCTTAGAAAATTAATTGCTATACAGAGGTTTGAATGTAATATATGTAAATCATTATCATGCAGGCCCATACTTAGTATTACAATGTCTTCATTTGATAGAGATTTAGCTAACTTTTCGCAGTATGGCATAATAACCTTTTGTTTGCGTTTTGCCTTTATTGAAGTTGTCACATTTTGATACACTTCACACTTTGGTGGCGATGATTGAGCGAAGACGTCACAAAACTTCCGTCAAGAATAAGCTTCCTTTAGGAGATTATTTCGTAGTACGATATAGTATGGTAAGATGTGCCACAATTTTTTTACTGTTTGTTGACTAGAACCAGCAAGCTAATAGTTATTTATGTGATAAATATTAAACAAGAAAATATACTAGAAAAAAGGAACTAGTCTCATGTCATCCCGTCAGGGCGACATGAGACTACAAAATAGTTATTGTTAAAATGCAAAATTAAAAAGTTTTACTAATAGTTATTTGTTATGCAATGCTGGAAAGTTAGTTATTAGCCGAGCGGCGAGTTACCTCTATTGAAATCTGAGCAAGTGAAGGACTCTAGGATTGAACCACGAACGTAGCGAGTGGTTCAAATATTGAATCCTGAGCGAAGCGAGAATTTCAAAGGTACAAGACGCTAAAAACTTTTCTGCCGAGCGCAACACACAATTTTTCACCTCACAACAGCGAGGAACATTATAAGGTTGTTCGCGATCAATTTCCGGTAAAAAATTCTTTAAACATAAAATTTAATTTAAATATACCTTATTCTCGTTGTTTTAATGATATGAAAAACTAAAATAATAAAAAAGGGAGTAGGTATTATAGTTAATTCAAAGTTATTTAAAGTAGGAATATATTGTTACTTGTAAATAACAATTTAAACGATTTGGTAAATGTTCACATTGACATGAGGTACAAGACAAAGACAATTTAAAAATAAAGGTTTATGTCACGTTCCGAAATCCAATCATAGGTTGTGAAATCTCACCCAGCCTAATATAAAATTCTTATAACAATAGTAGTTAACTTATAGTTTAATCTCATTGTTATTGATGTTATGGTTCAATGAACTAAAATAATATAATAAAACCAAAACGGAGTACTTACTATAAAAAATTTAAAGCTATTTAAAATAAGAATAAAATGTAACAAAAAAGTCAATAGTACGATTCGGAATGCATTATGCCATATTTTTAGGGATTAAATAAAAAAGTACATTGCCGCGCTAGGCCGCAAAAAGCAATCTACTCAGAAACTGATTGACAAAAACTTTTTATAAAAAAAAATGAAAACTGATGTCGGATTTATAAAAAATAAAATAGTTCCAAAGTAGAATGCCTTGGCTGGCACCGACTCCAAAAGTTTTTTTTTTGCTTTTTAGTGTTTTGAAGTCGGTTTTCATTTTTTTTTATAAAAAGTTTTTATTTCACCGTTTTTAAAGGTAGATATTATCATGTCACCCAAGTAACAAATATGAAATGAAATATATAAAAATGCTCAAAACATAAAAAGTACTGGGTCAAACTAAACCAAATTTTTATGGGACCAATTGGCAACTATTCTGCATCGAACCAAAAAAGAAAATCGGTTCAAAAATCTCGGCGTAATCGGTGTACATACTTATATATATATATATATATATATATATATATATATATATACCAACCGAATTGAGAACCTCCTCCTTTTTTGAAGTCGGTTAAAAACCTCCTTTTTGCATGTGAGTTGAAAATAATTTAAATCCCGATGGTTTAATTTTTTTTAAGAAAAGAAAACTAGTAAAAATAAGCTAAGATACAAATTAAAACAAAACATTCTTGGTGCAAAATTAAAGTGTTTGTAGAGGTAAAAATGTAATCAGTAGGTACAGCTGGTCAGGCAAAGGAATCTGGGTAGAATCAAAGATATTTCTTCTTTAAACTACAATACCTTTGCGTAGAATGCATTCTTTACAAGATGACTCAATTACTACGAAATTCAGCTCTCACAATCTCTCACAATATATTGAGGAAAAAACATTAGTCAGAACGAATTCTTAACGTGAGTGACTGGCGCAGAGGTTATGGCTACTGGGCTAGGGGTCGTGGGTTCGGTCCCCTCCAATGTCAAACGATCCTGTGATAAGTTTGTCCTATGTCTGGATGTTATGCTTATATATCTATTTATTTACATACATAAATCCTTTGTGCGGTTGACAGAGCATCATGAGTACAGCTTTAGAGTTTATTATTTTAAATTATTGAGTAAAGTCATAATTACAACGTTAACAATTCATTCAGGTCCCCAACTCCTAAACTAGGACTAATCCTGTATCTTAGGAGCTGGTGATTCCTCCAAAAGCAAAACATTATATTGTCAAAAACAAACCGGCTGGTTAATATAAGTAGTTCACAGTCTATTATACATATAATTTGATAAATGTGTGTGTAATGCGTGTGTGTGTGTTTGTTTGTTTGTTTGTTTGTTTGTTTGTTTGTGTGTGTGTGTGTGTGTGTGTGTGTGTGTGTGTGTGTGTGTATGTGTGTGTGTGTGTGTGCGTGTGTGTGTTATAGAAAGAAGTAAATCTTGGACATCGGTTTTTAGTTTATACTTCGTTGGTGAGTATATCGGTCTTATTTAATGAACCCTGTATTATAGTTTTGCACTGAGAGCAGTCTACTGATATTTAACCCAGGAGAGTGAAACGTATAAACATAATTACTAATAAATATACATAAATAAACTAATAGCTACCCATACCTGATGACGTCATATGGCATATTGGTTGGGTGTGATGTTATCCGAAAACGAAGGTGACGGTGACCTGCCCATCAGCTAAATTAAATTACTTAAACTATCCTACGGTACGACAAGACAATTTTATCAGATCCATCGTAGAAACCAAAAGTAAAATACAAGAGGTTGAGGGGCAGGCCTCGAAGAACCTTTATGGTTTAACCGCCTCTGCGGTCTAGTGGTACAACCACCGGTATCAGACCCATATTGTATTCGGTTTGGTTGGTGGTAGGACTTGTTGTAAGTCCGCCTGGCTAGCTACCACCATCTTATCTAAGATTGACGCCATAACAACAATGTTTTCAGCATTATTGTGTTCCGGCAGTTTGAGATAAGATAGCCAGTTCCTCAGTGACTGAGGATTCCGGGAGAGGCTCGCTTCTATCTTCAGCCTTATCAATACTTAACAACAGGTATGATGAAGGCTAAGAGTCTCACCGTCGTTCATAAAAAAAAAAAATGGATCAGACGAAGGAGACGATAAGTTATAACTTTTTAATTTTGCATTTTACAATGCTATTTTTATGTGATAAATATTAAACTAGAAAAAAGCAACATGTCTCATGTCGCCCTGACCGCATCCTTGGGAATCTGGCCCAACGCACCAACCAATTATGCTACAGAGACTTATGAAGACGATAAGTGTTGAGTCGTATCAGAAAATCAAGGAGATGGATTTCCTGGGCTAGCATGCAACACCTTAGACCACATCCTGTTTGTTAAGCACGATGGTGGTCAAGTGCCTGCCCAGTTATTATAAAAAAAAAAAAAGACGGCAATGTATAGAGAGAAGTGGAGAAGACTTCACCGACAAGAGCTAAGCTGTTAATTAGAAAAAAAAGAAACTTATCCAATTTCATTCGTAATCAGCCCCCTAATTGTCTAATTTAAAAATCTATCACAATCCCTTTCAGAGGTATTGTGGTTGTGATATGTTCGTCTGCCACTTTGCTTAAACAGTTCAATTTCGTTCATTCAATACCTTTCAAAACGCGTCCCGATCACAATCCCATTCAAATGTCAAATAGTGACGGCCTGAAGTATGTAAATATCTTTCAAATGACGAATTGAAAGGGATTGTGATAGATTTTGAAATTAGACAATTAACCCCCTGCTCAATGCGTCAGGGCTAATGATGAAGAAAGTATTTTTGTCATTCGTCTTTTGTCTTAAACTTTTTGCAGCTTTCTCATGTATTATTTAGTCATTGCTAGATTTATTACATACGTTTACAGAAACTCTGGTAGATTGCCAAAAGGAAAATCACGACTTCATTGTGACTAACCCCCATATTCTAAGTCGTTCCTCCAAAACTTTTTACACTCCACTACTATTAAGTATTCTGTGACTCCACTCAACCTCGTCGTGGGTAAAAATGGTAGTGTGCGCTAGGCCTAACACGGAGTGGCTACGTACTTACTCTTTGGCTCCTCCAGGTCCTTACGGAGTTATGACTTAGAATACCGATTTCGAGGAGTATTTCGAAGAGGTTTTCAATGAGGTTTCGGTAAGTCGAGGACGAGTAAGTTTTGGAGGAACGACTTAGAATATGGATGTCAGTACATATTAAACTAAAAGTTTTATCCAATTTTTTTTATGTGGAATTAAGATTTAATTAAATGATACAGATGATTTCATCTATTAATTTCATTTTATTTTTATGCAACCTAAGTAAAATTAACTAAGACGTGTACCTAGGATTTTATGAGGAACAATTAACTTAGATATAGATACAAAAAGTTAGTGTTTGTGTTTTTAATTTCACCTTCACGTTAACGCTTCAGTTTACTGAACGGAATATCAAAGTTGAAGTCCTAATACGTAATTTTACTTTAGAATCTCACTTTTAACGCAAAGTCAGTCCTAATCTTATGCAAGCGTAGTCGCAAACAGATACTAGTCATTAGAAATATTCGAAACAAAAAATTGGAAAATACTGATGATCGATGGAAGTAAACTGATACAGTCCCATTGCTTTCTAATATTATAAAGAGGAAAGATTTGTAATTTTGTATGTAACGAATAAACTCAAAAACTACTGGGACCGATTTTGACGAAATTTGGTATAGAGAATCCTTAGACCCCAAGTAGTAACATAGGCTATAAATGATCCCAAAATTCCCACGGGAACGGGAACCACGCGGGTGAAACCGCGCACGGCCGCTAGTATTTTATAAATTACAAGGACACTTCAAAGTTTTATTCTTCGAAGAATCTGAAGATAACGACTTTTTAATGATCAGTATTGTAACAAAAAATAATAAATTATGCGTCGTACGCAAAGTATTTCGAATCTTTGAACTGCTTCATAAGAGTAAAAAAATCGTCATCATCAGATATTTTTCTTCTAATAGGGTTCTATATGGTTGTATAATGAGAAATTGTCTTAACCCTAAAGTCAAAGTCAGAGATTTTTATTCAAATAGACTTATAGATAAGTGCTTTCGAATCGTCCAATTTTTTTTCCTACAAGCCATTTAAATGAGGGTTAATGAGCGTTAATGACTAAATTTAGCAGCACCCATTACTTGCTGTACTTACCTAACAAAGCTCGGAGGAACTCGGCGGGGTTAGCCGAAAAAAGCAAAACGTGCCCGATAATTGTATTACGTCACGTATCACCATAGCAACCGTGCGTATTACCATAGCAAACGCACTTACTATCATAGCCCCGGTTTCAAAAACTTTGTTTGGAACCCATCCCTGACTAACCGGATACGGTTACCGTATACCGTATATAACCGCCTCTGTGGTCTAGTGGTACAACCACCGGTATCAGACCCAGGGGTCCCGGGTTCGATTCCCAGCGGGGGTACATATTGTATTCGGTTTGGTTGGTGGTAGGACTTGTTGTAAGTCCGCCTGGCTAGCTACCACCATCTTATCTAAGCCAAATATCTTATCTAAACAACAATGTTTTCAGCATTATTGTGTTCCGGCAGTTTGAGATAAGATAGCCAGTTCCTCAGTGACTGAGGATTCCGGGAGAGGCTCGCTTCTATCTTCAGCCTTATCAATACTTAACATCAGGTATGATGAAGGCTAAGAGTCTCACCGTCGTTCATAAAAAAAAAAAAACTTATAGCGGAACCCCTCTTCACCCGCTGGCCGAATCCGAACCATTGCTTATTGAAATCCTCCTTACAAGAATTAAAAATGTGATATAGTTTCGATATTTTATATTAAAGACAGAGCTGTAAACTCTGATTCTATTTTCTTTTCTATGTATTCGATTCTATTTACGATCAATATTGATAGAACTTCCAGAACTTAGTAATGATTTTGAACTGATTTTATTTTTACATATTGTGGATACATATTTTGTAAGGTCGCGATCTCTTGATCGGTCTATTACCATCAATTATTTCGTATTAAAGCCACCGATCAGATGACTTCTATTAGAAAGAATAACGCATAATATTTGACCCATCAATTGACAACTTAATTGGGCACTGTTAATTCATCTTGCCGACTCTATAAATGACCGCATATTTACAAAAACTATTGACAAACTGTAACTATTTTGCACAGCTGCTCAATGCTATTTCTCTATGTTATTTTTATACGAGAATAATTATAATGAACTAGCGTTATACCAGCGATTTTGTCTGACAGACAGATTTTATCGCGCACTTTAGAAAGAAGAGCCTTAGGTAATAGGTCTTATCTATTTCTGTTAAATTTTTCATAAAAATTTAAATCATTAATTGTGAATATTGTTTTAACTCCAAGTGTTTAAAGTTTATCCAAAATGTTAAAAGAAACTTGTGCTAATATACTTCAAGTCGGTCATAAAATACTGTCACAGTTCATTAAGATGAGTATTCATTGTGCTTATTGATTCTTAACCCTGAGGTTACTGGTAGCTTTTGTTTTTTTATTATTTAAGTAATGTGTTTCTTGAATTGATGTTAGTTTGGTTTTAAATCTAGATTATCCATTCTACACTATTCAGAGAAACTTGCCAAAACATACTTGAAGTCAGATCACACGATAACCATTTATCAGAGTCTCGCAGCTCACTAAGATGCTTATTCATTGCGTTAATTGACTCTTACCCCTGTTGTAACTGGTTCATATTGAATTGAGTAGCACTAGCAACATATTGCTGTAATATGTTGGTCTAATTACATTAGTGCTAGACTGCTTGTACTCATATGATGATTTATGAGGACTATTCTTGGTAATGAATAGGTCAGATAGCGCGGTGGTTAGTGATCTTGCCTTCTGCAGATGGGGTAGTAGGTTCGAATCTCAATCCATATCATATTCATGTGCTGAATATTTGTGTTTGTTATTTCTGTCTGCTACAATCTATATTATGAAGATATTTATAGATTGCTCGTTGGTCTATAAAAATGTGTTATTTTATTTGCCTTGGAATTCTGTTTTTATTTTCATTAATTTGACGAACATTTAAAACTGTGATTTAAAATTAATACCAACGTTGGTTGACGCAAAGAAAATTAATAGACTGAAATAAGAACTTAAAATCAATCAATGTAAACTATATCCACCTGGATTATATTTTAAAATAAGAAACAAAAGGTAGGAGGATTGAACTCTTTAAATCATCATCATCAACCTGTGGACGTCCACTGCTGGACATAGGCCTCTCCTAGCTCACGCCTATTGTGGCGTTCATAGGAGGATATTAGCCTACTGCTACCACGCTGGCCAGAAGGGTTGGTATTAGAGGATTTGTTTCAAGTTTTCCTTCTCTCGCACAGTTGATCAATGCGTCGAGTCTTAGTCGACTCTTACGATATCCCAGGCAGCAGTGGTGTAATGTGTATTCTTAGGCCGTCACCACACGGCACTTTAAATCAACTAAAGAGTAATTTAAGGAAGAACCTGAACAATTTTTGACATGTCACAAGGACTCATAAGGGTCCTTCCTTTCGTTAAGCCGAGACCAACTTTTTTATTTGTGCAACTTCGTGTGTATGTATCTAGTCACTGGTATAGGTATATATTATCTTTACTGAAATCTTTAAATTGAGGTTAAAGTGAAGTCAACACATTGCACTATTTATGTTTACCTAATTATATTTCTAAATTAAACCAACAGTTGAATACATAAACTCTATGTAGCCCACTATATTGAACTAGGGCCATGGCCTATTATAAGAATATATAAAAATAAAAGATTCTGACGAATTCCGACCTATTTTGAAGCGACCTGTTTGGCGCAGGGGTACTAAACCCGCTTTCTGCGCCAGAGGTCCCGGGTTCGATCCCCGGACAAGACAAATATTTGTGTGCATGAATATGTCTAGGTATTTGTCTTGGTTTGGGTGTTTGATATGCATATATTATATGTTTTTACAAGAAAAAGTATATAAGTATGTTTATCCGTTATCTAGTATCCATAACACAAGTTCTTCATGAAACTTAACGTGGGCTAGATAATTGGTGTGATTGTGTATTAAAAAAAAGTTAAAGCTTCCACATGACCAAAAATAAATTCCTCTCTAAAACAACTTATGTAATTTGTACTTCGTAGAAATAATTGTCATATGTATTATTTGTAAGAACGAGGAAATTACGATAGTACAATCGGTGTCAGAAGTAAAAAAAAAAAACAGCTATGTCAGAAAAGAAATTGCGCGATAATTGCTTTACGTCACGTATCAACAGTGCGCCCTTTACCGAACAAACGATGAACTACAATGTACATTTAATTAGTTCCTGTTATTGCTACCAAATTGTTTTTGGCGCTAGCGACATAGCAACACGCGGCGTCTCACTCACGCGCTTAGGTAGGAACGCGAGAGAGTGATTAGCTAGCAATCACATACGTAATACCATTTTTATTTTGACGTTCCGTTGCATAACCCCAACAGTTGCAAGCTGAAAGTACTGAGCTACTGCGCTTTCAAATTATTCGAACATTGTCTGATTCTTTTTATAGTAGTCTCCTAGCATGACTACTAAAATAAGATATGACACAACGACCTATCGACGCTTACATGCCAAATCTGTTGTATTTCATACACAAGTACGGACAAATCGCTATAAATCAATATAATCATAATTGCGGTAGTCATGCTAAAGGGCCTGGCATGGCGTCCCCATTCTCGTTTAATCGAAAAAAGTTCACATTCGTAAAAGGGTTCTAAATATATATTTCTATTCGAAGGAGATTTTTTTGGAACTTTTTCCATGCATGAGAATTTATTTTGCACTAGCTTCCGCCCGCGGTTTCACCTGCGTGGTTCCCGTTCCCGTGGGAATACCGGGATAAAACCCTATGTTACTGTCCGTCCTTTCAACTAACTCTATGCCAAAACTCAAGTCGATTGGCTGCTTAGTTAGAGCGTGAAGGAAGGACAAACAAACACATGGTTAGGTTTAATATTAGTTAGGATGACTACCACAATATTATATGATTTATAGAAATTTGACGATACTTGTTAAAAAAGTCAATTGGATTTGGCATGTAGGTGTTGTGTTGATAAGTCCCTATGTCATATTTTATTTTGGTAGTCATGCTGACGTGACCATATCAGTAACAATACTGTTGAAATTAGTCATTCAGTTGTCTCTAACTGTACGTCGTATGTTCCGCATGGCTGAGGGCGGAATCGTACCGCCACGTACGTTAGTTACACAAGATATGTTACGTAAGCCGAGCAAATTGAATGCAGTTGCATAAACTTTTTTTTTTTTATGATCTCGTGTCTCACGGCCATGCCTACTTAGCTCCTAAAACACGCGTTCATAAATATTATATCCAAACCAATGAATTCCCAACTGTTGAATTATTTTCATTAATAACCCTAATTTTTGTATGCGTCAAATATACTATCATCGTCATCCATCATCAGCCTGTGGATGTCCATTGCTGGACATAGGCCTCTCCTATCTCACGCTTATTGTGGCGTTTTTATGAGGCTATTAGCCTACTTCAGTGCTAGCACCACAGAACATTAACTCCTTGTTCTCTGGCTACCACGCTGGCCAGACGGGTTGGTAGAGGGTTTGTTTCAAGTTTTCCTTCTCTCGCACAGGTTTTCAATGCGTCGAGCCTCTTAGTCGACTCTTACGACATCCCAGGCGTGTAAGGGCGTGGTGACACTTGTATGCCACCACACGGCACGGTCAAATATACTAACCCATAGTATTTAAGTATTTTGTATTTTACTAACCCATGGATCTCTGTTGTCCGTAATAAATAAATTAAATGAATAAAAAAATTATAAACCTGCTCGGGTGCAGATAACTAATACACTAAAATTATAAATAAATAAGTAAAAACACATGTACTTAATTTAAAGATTTTCATGTAAAATAAGCCAAATAAGAATATTCCAAATATTCTTAGACTTTGAATAAAACCTTAATGCAATAATGATGAACGTATTTTCTTGAATTTTTCCTTAACAGAGGTATATGTAGACCGTCAATAATAAAATAATACTTACTTTAATAAGTGGAATGACAACAATTTAACTTTTAAGACTAAAGTTCAATGCAAGTAATAAATATAAATAATTCATATTTATCGTATTATACACTGCAATTCTATCCATCCACCATCTAATCCAATCCACCAGATATCCAAACGTTAAAATCGCGTTAGAGTAAATTTTTTGAAGTGAAAACTTCTTTAGCGGCGTTGTGCACATCAGAGTTTAAAAATTTTGGAATGGGTAAAAAATGTTAAAGTCGCGTCAGGACACGTGACCCTGATCGAAAATTCGTTAGACCATTTACCGTTGACTTATTTCAAATTACATAAAGTCTCACACTTGAAAGATCTACGTATATTAGTTAATAACAACCATTACATAAAGATCTCTCATCGCTACCAACTTTCATATTGATGCCAGGTCAGTTTTAATTGATTTACCTGACAAATCAAGTTGGTCTCCGTTTTCATCAACTTTTTATGAAGTTGTGGTCAAGATTATAGTAGATTTTTAACCGACTTCAAAAAAGGAGGAAGTTCTCAATTCGGTTGGTATATTTTTATTTTTTTCATGTATGTACACCGATTACGCCGAGATTTCTGAACCGATTGCCATGATTCTTTTTTTTTTCGATGCAGAATAGTTGCCAATTGGTCCCATAAAAATTTGGTTTCGTTTGACTCAGTACTTTTTATGTTATGAGCATTTTATATATTTCATTTCATTATTGACTTGGACGATGTAGTATTTACGATAATGTACATGAAACCTTATCTAATCTAGAAAAACCCTGCTGTAGTTTACAAAACAGCCTATTACAGACACTAAAAGTAAAAAATTTAACTGCGTTAAAAAATACCGACTTCAAAAACTAAAAAGCAAAAAATAAGCCTTTTGGAGTCGGTGCCAGCCAAGGCAAGAAAAATAAAAATAATAAGTAGGAGCTTAAAGTAGAATGTCTTGGCTGCCACCGACTCCAAAAGGCTTATTTTTTGCTTTATAGTTTTTGAATTCGGTATTTTTTAACGCAGTTTTTTGATCGTTATTTTTGTTTAAGCGGTTTTCACTTCTGCCGGCACTCACAGAGTGCAACCCGTTGTTTTTCTTTTAGATAGCCTTAATGCAATGGGTATAAGGTTGAGAATTAAAGTCTATTCGCAAACTTCGGCGTAATCGAGTAAGATGAGAAAACTCACAGTAACCACTCAGAACGAGAGTAAAAATGAAGATTTAATGAAAGAATTACACAAATGTTAAAACTAGGTAAGCATATTTTTAATCGCCTCTGTGGTCTAGTGGTAACAACCAATGCGCAACGGTATCAGACCCAGGGGTCCCGGGTTCGATTCCCAGCGGGGGTACATATTGTTTTTAGTATGGTTGGTGGTAAATCCAACTACGTAAAGTTGTTGTCCGCCTGGCTAGCTACCACCATCTTATCTAAGTCTGACGCCATAACATCAGTGTTTTCAACATTGTTGTGTTCTGACAGTTAGAGATAAGATAGCCAGTCCGTCATTGGTTGAGGGTTCCGGAAAAGGCTCGTTTCTATCTTAAAATAAATGTATTTTTCTTTCTTTCTTTCTTTCTTCAGCCTTTACTTAATCTTCATCATACCTGATGTATGATGAAGAGTAAGAGTCTCCCCGTCGTTTATAAAAAATGTTTTCAGGAAATTCCACTCCACGATTCCTAACAGTGTAGCCAGAAAACTTTATAGTTTAATTTGAAATATTATAGGTAATAGAATATCGAAAAGTTAATTTTAAGTAAATAAGGTTATCATGGAAAGAAAAAATTACATAATTTATCTTGATATAAATAATGGGCGAATATTTAAAGCAAATAAATAATATTAACAATAACGAAGCTACCTTATTGCTTGAATGTAAATTCACGACCTGTTTGGCGCAGGGGTTCTAACCCCACCTTCTGCGCCAGAGGTCCCGGGTTCGATCCCCGGACAAGACAAATATTTGTGTGCATGAACATGTCTATTTGTCGTGGTCTGGGTGTTTAATATGTATATTATGTTAGTATATAAGTATGTATATCCGTTATCTAGTATCCATAACACAAGTTCTTCATGATACTTAACGTGGGCTAGATAATTGGTGTGATTGTATGAAAATATTTATATTTATTTATTTATATATTTAAAGAGAAAAGATAAGAAAGATATATATTTATTGGTAGAGTTGCGTCAAACGAGCACGTGCTATCCAGATAATGAGTCTTAGTAATAATAAATATTATGTAACGATTCATTGTACAAACGACCTTTGTAAAATCAGACAAGTTTTATAATATTCATCTTTTATTTTTAAGACAAAGTTCGTTTTGGAGTTTCACCCGAGTTCTTTTCGTAAACTTGTTATGAGGCTCCATTTTTAACCGACTTCAAAGAAGGTGGAGGTTCTCAATTCCGTTGGTATATATATATATTTCTTTTATACGTACATCTTATGTTTTGGCGCGCACTGTTCATTGAAATAAAACTACTTTTAGGTACGGATATCAAACGCGCTATATTTCCACAAACTAAGTTTTACCCTAAAAATCCTAAAAATACGGACAATTACAACTTAGTTCGTGGAAATATAGCGCGTTTGATATCCGTAAAAGTTGTTTTATTTCATATTTTTTTTATAATTTTTTTATTTATGTACACCGATTACGCCGAGATTTCTGAACCGATTTCCATGATTCTTTTTTTGTTCAATGCAGAATAGTTGCCAATTGGTCCCATAAATAATTTGGTTTCGTTTGACCCAGTACTTTCAATGATAAGAGCATTTTTATATATTTAATTTCATTGCCAAGCCAAGACATTCTACTTTAAGCTCCTATTCTTTTATTTTTCATGCCTTGGCTGGCACCGACTCCAAAAGGCCTATTTTTTGCTTTTTAGTTTTTGAAGTCGGTTTTTTTAACGCAGTTTTTTTAGTGTTTTGAAGTCGGTTTTAATTTTTTTTATGAAAATCTATTTGGTACTAGCGGACCCGGCGAACATCGTTCTGCCTCATAATTATTAAATGTTGTCTATATTCGTATCTCTTAAGTATACCTTAGAGGTGCTGAAAGGATTCCACGTCAGGTGTAGGTACCAGATCTTTAATGTTTGTTTTCATCGTCATACTCATATGTATAAGCTTGAACTGAAAGGTATAGCTCCCCGCTCTTTTGAATAATATTTACCACAATACGAAACAAAACGCCACGAGACGCGAGTTCTATCAATGAATAAGTTTGTGTTCAATAAAGTTTTTTCCAAGTTTTTCAGAATTTCTCTCTTATTTTAGATAGTTTATCACTCACACTAAATTAATCTTTAAGATTAACTTATAACTACTTTTGATGGGTACCTACCATAAAAGTACACGCTGTTATTTTTCTCATTTAATTAAAAAAAAATCCGTTTTACTTCATTTTGAAAATTAGGGAATGTTTGCTTTGTGTAAAATTAGCTTACTTCAATATTTAGGGTACTTTCCCTTCGACGACCGCCTTTTTTCCATCCTGTGTATAGATATAACTCAAAACTTAGATCTAGAGATTAATGGTTTGAAAAATCTAACTTTAATTATGTTTTTAACACAAATTTCTTAAAGACTATTTCGGCTTTTGATTTATAGCACAAAAAATATAAACTCAGACAAACTCTGCGATCAAGTTGGAATTATCGCAGAATACATAAGAACCCATTAAAAAAAAAACATTTCTTTTTTTTCTTTTACTTACATTCAAACCTTTTTCAAATAAAGAAGGCGATTCCATATGGTGATCTTTTATGCATGTGCGGCTATATGTATTAATATTAAAATGTTATACTTAGGAACTCATAGTTATTTGTTAGGCAAGGCTGGAAAGTTGGTTATAAGCGGCGTGTTACCTCTATTGAAATCTGAGCAAGTGAAGGATTCTAAGATTGAATCCTGAGCGAAGCGAGGATTTCAAAGGTACAAGACGCTAAAAACTTTTCTGCCGAGCGCAACACACAATTTTTCACCTCACAACAGCGAGGAACATTTTATGGACGTTTTCGCGGTCAACTTCCGGTAAAAAAAATATTTTAAACAAAAAGTTTAATCTAAATATACCATATTCTCGTTGTCTTAATAATTAAAAAAAAAAAAAAAGGGAGTATTATAGTTCATTCAAAGTTATTTAAAGTAGGAATATATTGTTACCTGAAAAGATCAATAAAAACGATTCGGTAAATGTTGACATTGACATGAGGTACAAGACAAAGACATTTTAAAAATAAAGGTTTATGTCACGTTCCGAAATCCAATCATAGGTGGTGAAATCTCACCCAGCCTAATTATAAAATTCTTATAACAAATAGTTTAATCTTGTTGTTATTGTTTTTATGATTCAATGAACTAAAATAATATAAGAAAACCAAAACGGTATATATAAAAAGTATAAAATGTAACAAAAAAGTCAATAGTGCGATTCGGAACGCATATGAATTTTTTTTAGATTAAAAAAGTACTTTACCGCGCTAGGCCGCAAAAAGCGATTTTCTACGCGGAAACTGAATGACAAATCGTTCTTTTCCGAGCGTGTGTGGTGAAAAATATATTCCTAAAACTATGTTGACAACATTTTAACACAATAAATTATTTTTGTACAAATAAAAGCAAGCGATAAATTACTTTACTAAAGGTTTCCTCGCTGAATTTATATTCTAACAAAAAGGAATTACTTATTAAAGGTCAAAATACTAAGACTCAATTCCAGGTCTTTGTTCAATATTCACACTATCATAATTGTAAAATGAAATTGCTTAGAATACAATCATAATTTAATGACGCATGTCATGACAAATCGAATCGAGAACAAAAGCATTTTACCCACAGTTACTAACAAATCATTATTAATAGTTTATTGGTTACTAGCGGATCCTCGCGGTTTTACGCGCGTGGTGCCCGTTCCCATGGAAATATCGGGATAAAATAAAATCTATGTCACTCGGGAGAAATGTAGCTTTCTAATGGTCTAAAAATTTTCTAAATCGGTCCAGTAGTTCATGAGATTAGCGCGTTCAAACAAACAAACTCTTCAGCTTTATAATATTATATAGTATAGATTATATATATATATATATAATATATATTATAGTATAGATAAATAATATAGTATAAATTTACAAAGAAAGTCGTTTTCTGCCTACCAGAGAAACCAATTTATTAAGTATTTCATTGACACATACTTATGAAACTTGGCACAACCTAAAAGTCTACTAGTACAGTAAAACTGATTTTTTTAAAGATTTCCTTTTACATTTCCTGGCGTTTCAAAAAATTTCTTTTATTAATGGGTAATGCTCGCCATCAGCCCCACTGGCCTTCCTTATGGATGGTTACGGGGAATGGGCATTGACCCACCAAGCGAGCCCATTGCGGATTGGTGCGTTTTAAAGACTGCAAATGCAACCGGGACCAACGGCTTAACGTACCTACCGAAGCACGGAGGAGCTCAAAATAGTAAATTTTGGGTCACCCATCCCGTGACCGACCATTGCGAAAGTTGCTTAATCTCAATAATCGCAAGCCGAGCGCGCGAACGGTCACGGGCTAGTCTAATAACAGGTAATGACATGTAATTCCTGAAACATTACTTTAGCAAAAGTTTACTTGTAATTTGCCGACATTACCTACCACCACCAGCTGTGTAGTGTCGGCTTAGAATAGCACTACCCCCTTACATCCCGTGGATGACGTAAAAGGCGATTTAAGGACTCAGCCTTGGATATACTGCGATCGCCCACTCGCCTGCCAAGCGTGGCGATTATGGCAAACCCCCCATTTTAGGGGAGGCCTATACCCAGCAGTGGGTGTTATGTGGCTGAGACGACGATCTACCACCACTACCACTATCAGCAAAGCTATGCATTGTTTTTTTAATTAAAAGTCTTTCTATAAAACCTCTTTTTCTTAACAAGAAAACACTGTGAAAGTTATATTATTTTATCTTCCTTGTAGGAACTTAATTTTCTTGTACCCAGGGTCATTATCCTACCAGCTATTTCAATTAGGTGCAAACGAATTAGCGTGACTCTTGAAGCGAAACGACAAAAAACTACCAATTTGGTAGACGACTAGAATCATCGAATAATTGTTCTGGTAAAAACGGAGTTTTTATTTTAGGCTAATGTCCGCTAGCGATATCTTCGGAGAAGTTTTTGGACTGCATATCTGAATTTAGTTATTTATCGCAAAATATAAAATGTGCCAATTAATATTGACCTGGGTATTATTTTATCAGTTGCATGATTATCTTTGAAGTCCAGTTCGTAATTTTTGTATAAAAACCGGAAAGATAAATAAATAAAAAAAGAACGAAACACATTTATTGACACACCACAAATTGATTAAAAATAAAGTCAAAAAATTTTTAGAAAAAAGTATAAAATCGCACATGGTAAGTAACAAACAAACAGACAGAAAATAAGAGAAATATTGGAAAAAATTAACTCGGCCACAAGTGAATTTTGAGGTGGGAATTCACTTGTGGCCGAGTTAATTTTTTCCAATATTTTTTTATTTAAAATTTATCATAAGTATAAAAATAGCATTGAAAAATGCAAAAATTCAAAATCATAAAAAAAAATAAGAGAATAAACGTACCAATTACATTCTTTATGATTTTAGGCATAATGATTTACATATACAAATTTATGTTATTTTCGAATAACGAGCAAATCATAATTGTCCCTAGGGAATGTATTAAGGATCCTCAGGTGTGTATAATATAACCATGGGCACACGGCAACTAATAATGCGTTAAATATTAAACAAGAAAATATACTAGAAAAAAGCAACTAGTCTCATGTCGCCCTGACGGGATGACGGGCGACATGAGACTAGTTGCTTTTTTCTAGTATATTTTCTTGTTTAATATTTATCACATAAAAATAGCATTGTAAAATGCAAAATTAAAAAATTATAAATAATAATGCGTTGTTGTTGTATTTTACATTTTAAGTAAAGTGTAACGTAAAATTAAAATGTTAAGTACCTATTACTCAAACACACGTGAACAAAGTTGCGGGCACCAGCTAGTATTCGAATAATTGCCAATATAGAATAGTACTACGTATTGTACCGTGTTCTTCACCAGTCATAATAGCTGAAGCAAAAGTAACCTTAGGAAAACTGTCAGCACCGTATATCCATAACTTGGCGATTGCACTCGCCAAACTGTCTGCCAAGCGTGGCGGTATTGGCGAACCGCCAGCTTTTTGGCGAGAATGCCCAGCTGCGGGCATCGTGAGTCCGATATCATGACTATGGAGAGGCCTACATATGGCATTAAATGGTTCACCTACATATAGCCAATATTAATGATTGTCTGCAACATTTAGGAAAAAAGCATTTTCAATGTTGGCAGATAAAAATCCGAGAACAACATCTTGTGCGAAGAGATTATTGTTTATTTGTATTTTCTATAGTTTTCCTACAAAAATCCTTTCTTCTCCTAATATTACTAATATTGATGTTCATTATGAGAAACCTCAAAACAAAATTTCATTCCTATTTGAATGCGTAGCTTTTGTTTTTGTGTATAAAATTAATGCTTGTTCCATTTCGTTATTGAAAAGTTGTAAACACAATTTAAATGGTAAATTTCTAATCTTCTAATAGCTAATGTTTATGTTTTGTATTATTTATTGCAGTATTAACATAATTAAATATTTCGACTGTTGCTGTACGAACAGATGCTGTAGCTATATGCAATGTCTTTCACTTGTTAGCTTTACTGTAGAACATTTAGTAATATTATTGTCTTGGCTTTAAAAAAAGGCATGTGAATGTAAAAATATACATTTTTCTCACAGATGCTTGGAAATTTGAGCATTGTTTTGACAACCCTCTTTAAGATAAATAGAAATTGCTGTACTGGCCAAATACATGCGAGCAGCGGCCGGCAAAAGTTGTATGAAAATCCATATCTGTCGTGGTTTAGCGGCCAAATAAATTACATAGTAAACTCATATCTGTCGTGTAATTTAAAAATGGAACGATCTTTTACTCCGAAATATGACAACCAAGGAGATAACTTATCAAAGGTTTTATTTAAATTTCGAACTGGCTTGCAAATTAGAAAGCTGTTTATTGAAAAAAAAATTAACACTTTAACGCGGGAACGTATTATTTAAGTAATAAGTTCCGCTTAGTTTTAATTTCCGCACATTACTTGAGAAAAGTACTATACAAACCTTGGCCACAACTAGTCATTGATGGACTTACGTATGAGTGCCTCGGCTTCACCTAGGCCCACATTTACAAATTCGTCCATCAATGGCACTTTTGCTGGCCTCTGCAGTAATGTAGTATTAGGCAAAGATAAGTCAAGAAATTCTTTTAAGAGAGAAGAAGTGAAAGGGTTTCCCGGAAAATTATGTTTCGTATTTCCTCAGGAAATAATTAACAAAGTATTGTTATTTTACATAAAGAGACGGCTTCAAACATTGAAACGATCGCGTAACAATTTCATACTACGAGTACCTACAAGATCGCGTGAAAACGCTTTTAATTTTCCTTCATCATTAAAAGCCACGTGTTCTTCATTGTAGCCCTAACGACCGTGTCGGTTTTCAGTGACAAATTAAAAAAAAAAACACCGATAAGAACCGTTGTGTGTGCAGCAATGCCGGAATGCCCCAAATATTACACTCAATCGCGATCCATCTGCAATACACGCATGCGCTGTACAGCCCGAAAATGAAACAGCATTACACTAAAACGAGAAGGGAGCATTCACCGAAATCGATGACGGCGAGACAGGCTGGCAGGTTCTCTTTCTTCTCGGGTACACCCGCACCGAGAATGCACCGGCGAGCCAGTTTTAGGTGCGTGGTGTACTCAACTCGCACTCACGTGAATTCGTACCATCCCATTGTAGTTGCGATTCGAATACCTACGTTTGTCATTAGGGTTGAATTTGGCATAATTATTTTTTCAGAAAATTTTAGCTTTCATCAATTTCAACAACAAGTTATCTATAACTCTATTTGCTTTTGTATGAGATGTAGAGCAGAATTTATCATGCTGTTAAGAACAGTATTCATTTCACAAACAACGTAGACTCTCCGTAGTGTAAAATTAAATTCTAACAACAAGATGAATCATCTTTGGAAAGTATTTGCTGATACAACGTGATAAAGACGACGCATAAAAATTTGTTTAGCATGAAAAAAATAATGAAAGTTATTCATGGATTACCTTTTTAAGTGTGATTCTTAAGTAGTTATTTTGACGTAAACACAAAATGACGAATGATGACATTTTTGACTATAGGAAGTATGTTGGCAACCCTGAGCAAAGAGCCCAATTATCGATGTATCTTTGATTCCGACCCAACATTTTATCAAAGCCATTAAATTCGAAAAAAGAAACAATAAAAAAGGAGGTTCGTTACGTCACAGAGCCGTCAATCGATTGCCAATGCGTTGGATTCACAACATTAAACAGCTGTGCGCCTCGGGCCGTGTCGTCTTTGTTCGCCTCCAGAGGCACACAGGCACAGCGCGTACGTACAATTACTGTTCGAGTAGGGCTGGTCACTGTGGTTAATCCAATGTGTGGGTTATCCAAGTTTCTCCAGAAATCCATCTTTAGTTCAGACCGACTAGCGATCGTCCAGGGGGTTCATTCTGCTAACTTTTGTCATAAATCATAATCGTACTTTAAAATGTAGTGTTATTTTCGTCGTCTTAGCCACATGACACCCACTGCTAGGTAGGTCTTTATAGGACTCCTCCAAGGATCTCCACAACGATCAGTAGTGCGTGTGTTCTTTTACACAAATGTCAAATGTAAGAACATTAATGGAATTGGGCCTCTGATGGACATTAGCAGTGAGTCTTTAGAGGGCGTTGTGTTCGATACTGAGCCTGGAGTCGTAGGTTCTATAATCATCCAGGGGCCCAAATCTGCTAATGCTTATTCACAATCGTATTCCAGTGGTGTTTCAATGGTAATGCTGTTTTACACAGTTCTTGTTACAACAGTGTAAATAAACACTACTATTGAAACACCACTGAGAGAGATTATGACAAAAAATAAGCAGAATTGACCCCCAGGACAAATTCATGTGATGAACATTCGAGTCTGTTAGTTTCCAATTTAAAGTTATAATCTTTTGTCCGTTGATTTTAATCCGTAGCACAAGAGCTTGCCCTATTTATCTCTTAATCAGAGTAATGGGAATGACTCATTTCAATTAAAAGTTCGTATATTAAAGTCTGGTTCATCAATATCAGCGTTAGTTTAAACGAAGGCAGCCCTACTCAACTCGATCCGTGGCGAGTTCGTTGTCGTGTCGTTCGCTCGCTCAGTACCAACCGATCCGACGGGCGAGCCGCTACGCTCGTCGTTTTTAACAGAATAGCCATCTAAACACATGCGTAATATTCGCTACCAAAATAAGACTCGATGTGTGTGAACGTGCGTTTTTTGTGTTGTTTCTAGTGTCTGAGTGGATTACCACCGTCTTGTGATTCAGGTAACAATGATGTTTTGTTTGTTAGAGACAAAATCACCTTTCGTTTTGTGCTGAAAGCTTAGTTTATTGTCTTCGATATTTCGAGTGCCATTTTACGCCTGTATAAATTTACTTAATGGGTTTCTTATTAGATTTCTATTGGAATTTACTAGAAATGCACGAGTCACACAAAAATTACAATTATGTACTTATTTAATCTTGAAATTCTGGATAACCAATGTTGCAAAAATTTTAATTTATCTTATAATATCGACCGATCAGCATCTCATCAACAACATCATTACTTGCATGTCGGAGACCTTTTACTCATAAATTTCTCTTCTTTGCGTCTACACCTAATAAACATACCTTACATAAACACACAAAAAATTCTCAAGACTGTATTTTCCGACATAAATAGCAAACATTTTTTTAACTGAATATTTCGTGTGTTCTGTTCAGTTAAAGTGTAGTCAAAATGTTGATTTTATCGAGAAACACTAAAAAGTAAATAGTTAAGTACTTAAATAAGAAAATATTTAATTAGCAAAAAAATTAAAAATAATAAACATAATTTATAGGTAATGAACATAGATAATAAGTTCTCAGGATCAGATACTCCTTCCTACTAGCTAAGGACTTTTTGTGAAAAACGGTTA
Organism: Chrysoteuchia culmella; assembly: GCA_910589605.1. Lineage (NCBI taxonomy): Eukaryota > Metazoa > Arthropoda > Insecta > Lepidoptera > Crambidae > Chrysoteuchia > Chrysoteuchia culmella. The sequence continues at coordinate 22,701,416 of OU342649.1, forward strand.
TGTAGCGAAATGTAATTTTTTTGACACGAAAACAGCATTTACCTAAAGAGTTAGGAAAAATATTTAGGACGTCAAAAAAAATAATTTTAAATAATAAATAAACTGATTTGACTCTTAGTGCACCACTTTAAAAAAATAGGTTAACATCTTTAAGAAGATAGACGTGTCTCTAACTCTCTCTACCGTCAAAAAAGTTTTACGGTTCTGATGAAAGTCAAACATATATATATAGATACGAAGATACATTTCAAACGTTTGTTATCCCCCTTATTCCACTAACCTAATCTAAGTCCACTCGAGTCTCCTGGAATATTCACGAGTCCACGCATTATAGTTATATTACTTTTAATATTATACTCAATGTGAGTTTCAAAGGGGTTGAAATGAGAAACACTTTTTTATAACTAGCGGATCCTCGCGGTTTTAACCACGTGGTGCCCGTTCCCGTGGGAATATCGGAATAAAATAATAGCCTATGTCACTCGGGAGAAATGTAGCTTCCTAATGGTGTAAGAATTTTCTAAATCGTTTAGTAGTTCCTGAGATTAGCGCGTTCAAACAAACAAACTCTTCAGCTTTATAATATTAATAGTATAGATTCAATTCAATTCATAATCATTTATCCAGTCTAGGCTGTTACAAGCACTTATGAACGTCAAAGAAGCTACGCCATCGGTTCACAAACCCTACGGCGGAAGACTTTGTAACGAGAAGAACCGGCAAGAAACTCGTCAAGGGCTATGTTTTTCTCCCTATTATATTTCATACAGAGTCGTCATATTGAAAAGTGACGACCTACCTACTAACTTTATAATAATACATTTCTGACTTCGCCTCCAAAGTCGTAGTAACAGTGTTACAAACAAAAGATTTAATAAATATGAAAGAATATTCGAGAAAATGCAATTGTCTCCATGTTTTATCAATTGATACGTAGTATAATGCAATAATGCTTGCATTTTACAGTTGTTGCACGAATTGGTCGTAAAAAGTATGTGATTAAAGAGAAGTTTTCTTTTGTAAGTAACTAAAATATCTCTCATTTATAATCTTTGAATGCAATGTAACTTATTTTTGAAAATGAAGGAATGTTTCCTTTGTGTAAAATTTGCTTACATCAATATTTAGGCTGCTTTCCCTCCAATGACCGTCTTTTTTTCTACCTGTGTTGTGTTGTTGTTGTTTGTCCTTTCTTGACGCTAACTAAGCCACCAATCGACTTGGCATTGGTAGTTAGTTGAAAGGTCGGAGAGTAGCATACTTTTTATCCCGATATTCCCACGGGAACGGGAATCACCCAGGTGAAACAGCGGGCAGAAGCTAGTACATGGTGAAGTATTTTTTTTATTTTTTTTTATGAAGTATGAGGAGCCTCTTAGCCTTCATCATACCTGATGTTAAGTATTGATAAGGCTGAAGATGGAAGCGAGCCTCTCCCGGAATCCCCAATCACTGAGGAACTAGCTATCTTATCTTTGACTGCCGGAACACAACAATGCTGAAAACATTGTTGTTTTGGTGTCAGACTTAGATAAGATGGTGGTAGCTAGCCAGGCGGACTTACAACAAGTCCTACCACCAACCAAACCGAATACAATATGTACCCCCGCTGGGAATCGAACCCGGGACCCCTGGGTCTGATACCGGTGGTTGTACCACTAGACCACGGAGGCGGTTTTACCCTAATGATAGAAATACACGAGGCTCAAGCTAGGATATCAAGCTAGAACCTCAGCATGTTATCCTAACTTGCTGTCCTGACCTGGCACATACTAGAAATGAAGCTAGTAATTATGTGGTAAACCGCCTCTGTGGTCTAGTACAACCACCGGTATCAGACCCAGGGATCCCGGGTTCGATTCCCAGCGGGGGTACGTATTGCATTCGGTTTGGTTGGTGGTAGGACTTGTTGTAAGTCCGCCTGGCTAGCTACCACCATCTTGTCTGGCGCCATAACAATAATGTTTACAGCATTGTTGTGTTCCGGCAGTAAGAGATAAGATAGCCAGTTCCTTAATGATTGAGGATTCCCGGAGAGGCTCGCTTCAATCATCAGCCTTATCAATGCTTAACAGCAGGTATGATGAAGGCTAGGAATCTCCCCGTAGTTCATAAAAAAAATGTTTACACGAAGCCAGAATGACTAGCTAGCTTTATAACTATCTAGCACCAGCTTGCTATCCTAGAATCAAAAACTAGCCTCGTGTATCTCCCAAGATGAACATCTCATTATTAATTAATTATACTAAAAGAGATATGAAATAATAAAATTAGTAGTAGTAGGTCGTTCTCAGCCATTTTTAATATCCCCTGCTGAGGCATTAGCTGAATGGGCCATGACCCCACTACGCGGGCCCAATGGGGATTGGTGAGTTTTATTGACTGCAAATAGCAGGGATCAACGGCTTGACGTGCCTTCTGAAGCACAGAGGAGCTGAATTTTTGGTCACCCATCCCGTGACCGACCATTGCAATTGCACGTGATCGCGTGAACCACTGCGCCACCGAACTTCTATAACAGTAGGTATAGAAGTAATATAAGTATGAATTACTTATATTCCAATTTTTATTCGAAAGCTACAAACAGACCGACAAATTAACTAATACAGACTTTAGCAAAAACAATAATATGCTTATATAGTTACTTACATTGTTACATAATTTAAACTGTTATATATTTTAAACGTTAAGAAAGAAAGAAAGCAATTACATCAAACCAAATCAAGTGTTTTCCATTATAACTAAAATACAGTCCACTCCCGAAGAGCCTATCAATACGGAGTAGGAAACGTCCGTAACTTAGGCCGAAACTACGGGTTTCGTGCTTAGAGAGTAGACCTCCAGACAAAACAAAATCCTATCGTTATCATATCTCATGAGAAATTAACATAAACTGGTACTAGTTTACTTAACCGATAACACCTGTTTACATGTGAACCAAACAATGTAGCCAAGTCAAGCTCTTGCTTGTAATTTATGATATTTGTAAATCAATGTATGAAACGATAACAATGTCGTCGCGATAAAGATTTTTTTTATTAAATTTTAATGATATGTTTCCCGGTTTATAGATATGTACCCGTTTTTTGAGTTTATTTGATACGATAATTTTGCTTTGAACTTCCCGGTCGACCAGTAGAGTTTTGGGTTTTTTTTCTTGAAAAATAATAATATTAAGGAAATTATTTAAAATTCAAATGAAATACCCATCAATGTTCTATTATTTGTGATGTAAACATTTTCTACAAAATTACTTTATGAAAAATCGCTCCCTAAAAAAACTCTAATGCCCTGACTGTACCAGAAAGAACTCACTAGCTATGATGCTACTCATTAAGGTTGTTTTTATCTTCTTCTTCTTTTTATGTAAAAGGACCGCCTTTTGGATTACGCTAATGTCCAGTGTTTTTATTTTTTTATTATTTTCACTTGTGGCCGAGTTAATTTTTTCCAATATTTTTCTATTTAAAATTTATCATAAGTCCAGTGAATATATTTTTAATGTTGTTGACATTTACTGTCAACGTTTTCGATCGGCAGTTAGAGATAAGATAGCCAGTTCCTCAGTGGCTGAGGATTCCGGGAGAGGCTCGCTTCCATCTTCAGCCTTATCAATACTTAACATCAGGTATGATAAAGGCTAAGAGTCTCACCATCGTTCATAAAAAAAAACATGACCAAACAAGATGTTAAAACTAAAAACATATAAATCTAATAATAACACCCAGACACAGAACAAACACCAATATTGATTACATATCTACGGAAGTTTATTCCGGGTGGGAATTGAAACTCTGATCACTGTCGTAGCTGGCAGGACCAATAATGCTGAACCGTCGGGTCCGTCAATGAATATAAGAACCTTAGTTTTTTACGTATTTACATACATAAATTATTCGTTGCCCGTATCGCCCTGACGGGATACGAACCCGCATCCTTGGGAGTCCGGCCCAATGCACTAACCAATTATGCTACAGAGACCTATGAGGACACGTCGAATTTTTCTAGTATATTCACCGTTCTATGGTGTTGGCCACCGTCGCTTCATCAATGAGAGAAATATCATCGCATTCGAAAGAAACAGATGTTTTACTATCGATTAAGATGAAACAGCCATGAGACTAGTTGCTTTTTTCTAGTATATTTTCTTGTTAAAAATTTATCACATAAAAATAGCATAGTAAAATGCAAAATTAAAAAGTTATAATACGTAGGTACAGTCGGAGGACTTCCCGTTTGACCAGTAAGTTATTAAGGGAGCTTTATTTAAAAAGTAACATATACTTACAGAAAAAGTTAAGGTAAGTATATCACAAATAATAGAACATTAATAGAAATTTTCATTGAAATCTATACTAATATTATAAAGCTGAAGAGTTTGTTTGTTTGAACGCGCTAATCTCAGGAACTACTGAACCGATTAAAAAAATTCTTAGACCATTAGAAAGCTACATTTCTCCCGAGTGACATAGGCTATATTTTATCCCCATATTCCCACGGGAACGGGCACTACGCGGGTAAAACGCGAGGATCCGCTAGTAATTAATATATTTTTGACCTTAGTACTTTTCGAGAAAACGTTACCCAAAAACTCTACTGGTCAACCGGGAAGTCCCCGATTGCACATATTTTTTTTCGTAAAACGTATGTTACGTTTTTAATCCTAATTATTTCTCACTAACAGTGGCTCTAGCATTAGTAGCTTTTATCAAATAATATAGACACTAGTTTTTATCGTCACTTGTACATCAATAACGTGCCACTGTCTCGCTCTCACATGTTTTTATCGTCACTTGTACCTCAATAGCGTGCCACTGTCTCGCTCTCACATGTTTTTATAGTCACTTGTACCTCAATAACGTGCCACTGTCTCGCTCTCACATGTTTTTATCGTCACTTGTACCTCAATAACGTGCCACTGTCTCGTTCTCACATGTTTTTATCGTCACTTGTACCTCAATAACGTGCCACTGTCTCGCTCTCACATGTTTTTATCGTCAATTGTACCTCAATAGCGTGCCACTGTCTCGCTCTCACATGTTTTTATCGTCACTTGTACCTCAATAACGTGCCACTGTCTCGCTCTCACATGTTTTTATCGTCACTTGTACCTCAATAACGTGCCACTGTCTCGCTCTCACATGTTTTTATCGTCACTTGTACCTCAATAACGTGCCACTGTCTCGCTCTCACATGTTTTTATCGTCACTTGTACCTCAATAGCGTGCCACTGTCTCGCTCTCACATGTTTTTATCGTCACTTGTACCTCAATAACGTGCCACTGTCTCGTTCTCACATGTTTTTATCGTCACTTGTACCTCAATAACGTGCCACTGTCTCATTCTTACATGTTTTTATCGTCACTTGTACCTCAATAGCGTGCCACTGTCTCGCTCATACATGTTTTTATCGTCACTTGTACCTCAATAACGTGCCACTGTCTCGCTCTCACATGTTTTTATCGTCACTTGTACCTCAATAACGTGCCACTGTCTCGCTCACACATGTTTTTTTAAATTTTATGAATGACGATTAGACTTCTAGCCTTCATCATACCTGATGTTAAGTATTGATAAGGCTGAAGATGGAAGCGAGCCTCTCCCGGAATCCCCAGCCACTGAGGAACTGGCTATCTTATCTCGAACTGCCGGAACACAAAAATGCTGAAAACATTGTTGTTATGGCGTCATACTTAGATAAGGTGGTGGTAGCTAGGCAGGCGGACATACAACAAATCCTACCACTAACCAAACCGAATACAATATGTGCTCCAGGACCCCTGGGTCTGATACCGGTGGTTGTACCACTAGACCACAGAGGTGGTAAAAATGTTAGCGGGGTAAGCAAGACAGCAACATGCGCCATATTATATCGTCTTATGGATATTTTATCTCCTCACGTCTCAGATATAAGCTTTCAATGAAAAAAAGACTTATTTCCCACAGATTCGATTTAGGATAACGGGTCTTAAGACCGTGTGTCGTAAAATAAAGCAACCTACACCCTGACAGAATATTAAAGCCAGTCAGCTGGATAACCGATAAACTTGGTTTGTTTTTTTTGGAAGCTGAGTAGATTTAAGTAACGTTATCTATACTTATATTAAGCGCTCGTGGCCGCGCTTGACAGACTGATCGTAATCGATCACGTTTGTTAAGCAACGTTCGGTCATGTGTCGGATGGGTGACCGTAAAGTGGCATTACAACTGAGCGCCTCCGTGCTTCGAAAGGTACGTTAAACTGTCGGTCCCAGCTGTTGTCATCTGATATCATTCGTTAAGCCAAGTCAGAGGCCTTTAAGGCAGCTTGATAAACTCTGACACCAGAGGTGGGCACGAATCCTCAAGCGATTAGAAGAAGACAAATATTAAAAAACTGTGGCAATATTATCAAAAGATACTCTGGAACTACTGAACCGATTTTGAAAATTCTTTCTAAAATAGAAAGCTGCATTTATTAATTTCAAAGTGACATAGGTATATGCATATATTTGCTTGTGAGATACAGACTCGTGATTTCATCACAAGTAAAAGTGGTACACGCCCAGAGAAGTCGGCTTGGGTGTTTATTGTACACCAGCGGCCGCTCGTGGTTTCACCCGCGTGGTTCCCGTTCCCGTGGAAATACCGAGATAAAAAGTATCCTATGTTCATAACCAGGCTATCTACTATCTGTGTACCAAATTTCATCTAAATACGTTCAGTAGTTACGTAGCCTATTCAATGCAAACAAACAAACAAATAGCCAAAATTAGTTTATCAAGTATTTCGTTAGTCTGGATTTAGGACAGCGTTTTTCCATGGAAAAGTATTTCTGCAAAAATGTTTAAGTTCTGATTTTTTGATCTATTGAAAACGTTATATAATTATTCTTTTGTCAGGTCAAAAAGGTTTTTAATAGAAAAATATTGAAAAAATCAACTCGGCCACAAGTGAATTCTCAGATGGGAATCGAACCCACGACCTTTGGAAATCCGGTCCAATGCTCTAAATTTCTCATAAGTATAAAAATAATGCAAAAAATTTAAAAATGCAAAAATTAAAAAAAAATCGGAAGGTTTTAAATTATTGGTGTTAAGAACGGTCGATTAAAATTTCGTAGCGATAAGTCCAGTTAAATCTGTGCAGATATTGCGCAAAATTCAAAAAGATAAACAGACAAAAATTGTTTTGGTGAATATCTTGCCCACAATACATAGTCAACAGTATTTTCCACCAACGACCGACGGTACGGAGAGGATGTTGGTTTGCGCAAACCAATGTTGCGATTTATCTTTAAAGCTACTAGTCCGATTTTGATGCGGTTTTCAATAATGGGTTTGGGTTTGATTGGTGAATGTTCTTAATAAGTGTTACAGTGACAACTCACCAGGGGGCGCTGCAGTAAACATTTCTTTTGCAAAATCAAAACTACTTGTCTGGTTTTGATGATAATTAAGTCGGGGTTTTTAAAATTATTTTACCCCATTTCAATTTACGTATTATCAACGGGCAATCTATATTTCATAGGCAATTAAAAAAAATCGAAAAAAAAAACTATATATAATACTTATGTAATGACTTTTGAACCAAAAACACATCCAGAGAGTCACCAATTTAATCTAAATCTCTAGGAGATCGAAATAAAGTACACAATAAATAAAAAAATTCCAAGTATCTTTGCGTCACTTTCAAGCAGTATAAACTGCTGCACACACGTGCATTCCCTTTTTTCTGTTTGTCTTCTGTTTTTGTTAATATTGTAAACAAAAATTCTCTATTTGTGTATTAATGTTATGAATGTATGTGTTTGTCTTAGCAAATAAAACTTTTTTATCTATCTATCTAACTGCACAAGTGCATGACTATAAACGCTATACAGATTAGCACCCAGCAATTATATAACCATGTCATGATGAATAAACTGCAGTTTATACTGTCAGTCAAGGTGTTCTAGATACAAACTTCTGTATTTAGCGATAGGTATGTAAATTAACTGTAACTCGATATGAATAAGGCTCTATCAGTCCTAATTTGTCGCTAGTTGTTTTATGTTCTCGTATGTCATGTTCATTAGATTGCTTAATATATTTAATGCCTCCATGTGAACTATGGTTGGGATGAATCCTCCTAGTCATATTATTAATTATTAATAGTTTATGTGGACGTTTAAATCTTGCATTTTTCCAGATCCCTTTCAAAGTTTTAGCCCCAATTTTATCCCCTACTCACAGCTACTCACTCCCTACACTCACACTCACTCACTACTATCCACAGCATCGTCCAATCTTTCTCTATCCTAAAATTTCAACGAAATCCGTCTGATATTTCACAGACATTTAAAATAGTTTATAGTTTTATAGTTTTTTTTTCACTTTAATCAGAAAAGGTAAAATTGATATATCGTCACATCAGCAGGATAGAGAAATTGAAATCTTTTCTTATTGCATAAGTAATTTTTTAAAATAATTAATAATAAAATTATTACTTATAATTACATGTAGCTTGAAACTTCTAGCCTTCATTAAATTTACAACAACCATGGACCGTAAAATTGACTGATAAATAAATAAATGAATTAAAACAATAAAAATATAGCCTGTGCCTAGAAGGTGGCATCATTTTGTTGTTACAATAATTTACATTCAGTTGCTAATGTTAATTTATTTCTTTCGCAATGTTGTCATAATGAACAATGTATTTAAGTTTGCTATGGAAACTTTTAAATGACACTATGTCTTCTATATGCCTGTATTATGTCGGTATATTAAATAATAAAACAAGTTTCCTCAAATTAAATAACGATATCACGTGACAGACGCACAAAAACAATATCATGCCACGAACAGCGATTTTCACGATAGCCAAGAGATGTACGATCGATCACGATAAAAAAAGTGGACTCTGTGTACCCTTTGTTAATAGAACGCTACGAAACCGGAATTCCTGCGAAGCTGTGAAAACGACAAGTACCGCCATATTATGACTACTTACTAGAGTTAGAGTGACATAAATTTCTTTCGCGCGAAATTCGTGTTTCGCGGTGTTCGGTGTGAAAACGGTGTTACATTTTTCTTTCGCTATATGCACTGAAAAGCCAGCTGGCACATTCTATGTTTTTCTTTCGCTCCCAGTCACCCATGTCAGCGATGAAACATGATATTTTATGATTATTTCGGCTGGCTTATTTATTGCTCGAGGATGTGAATGCTATGCTGAAATTACGTGACCTTTTCCACTGATGCTATGGTATGTATGCTATGATGTGCTGTGCGAGGAAGGTACACAGCTCGAGCTATGACATGTATCGACAGTAGGGAAGAACGCATCCATAGCGCGCACATCCTATATAGAGATAGACGAAAAGAGCGCTTCAAACTGTATAAGAACCTAGCGTGTCCAAGTTTTCGTACCTACGATGACGTCACGACCGAGATTTAGTGATGTGGAAGAGTTATTGACGAGCTCTTGCAAGAAAGCACCGCAAAATAAACCATTTAAGCTTCTCATTGACGCGTGTTTTCATGGCAAGAATCTCAAACGGACTGACTTAGGTCGGAAAATTTTGACCGTAGATCAAACTTTTTTATATTCTATTAAATTCTTTGTGCTTTTAACGCCTCTTCTGGTTTATGAAATGTATTGCATATTTATTCAACTTTTTCCCCCTTCAGGGGGGAGAGTACTGGTGTCCTGAGATACAGGCTTAACGCTTAGTTCAGACACCGATCTCTCACAATCTTTAATAATGGTTTATATTTTTATGTTATGAAACCGCCATTATAATGTATAAAGATTGTAGAAGAATAAATAAAGATTTTATTTATTATTTATTATTTTTACACGCAAGGTAGGTAAACTTTTACTTTCTATCTTGATATAGGTATGTGATAGCGCGCATCCATAGCACGGATCATCAACACATCTATCCATATAAAAAATATACTGCTTAGTTGAGCCTGTTTTCACAACTTACTTCTAAGCTATACTAACTGAACCAATGAATATTCATTGGTTCATATAGCTCAGCAGTAATAAGATTAATAATAATATTAATATAATAATAAATTTCATACAATCACACCATATATCTAGCCCACGTTAAGTTTAATGAAGAAAAAGAAAATATAGTAGAAAAAAGCAACTAGTCTCATGTCGCCCTGACGGGATTCGGCCCAATGCACTAACCAATTTATGCTACAGAGAGCATAATTGGTTAGTGCATTGGGCCGGACTTCCAAGGATGCGGGTTCGAATCCCGTCAGGGAGACATGAGACTAGTTGCTTTTTTCTAGTATATTTTCTTATTTAATATTTATCACATAAAAAAATAGCATTGTAAAATGCAAAATTAAAAAGTTATAATTTAATGAAGAACTTGTATTATGGATACTTCATAAAGGATAAACATACTTATATCCTTTTTTTTTGTAAATACATACATAATATACATATTAAACACCCACACCAAGACAAATAGACATGTTCATGCACACAAATATGCTAATATATAAGTAGAAGGCGGGTTTAGTACCTCTGCGCCAAACAGGTCGTCAAATTGGTGGATAACAAACGCATCCATAGCATATCTCTGGTGTAAAGGCACCCAGTCATAATGCATAGCCGCACTGGCCTGATTCGTAGTTAGCTCGAATGTGGTTAAAAGACTCGCCTTCGCAATACAACATGGACTTCCGGGTTATCGACCTCTCGCTACTAAACCGGTTTAGTTTGCATGCATCTTTAATTTGATGGTTTTAGCGTGCAGTTTAGAAGTTTAGCGCTAGATTAATGGCTTAAGGAAACATAATGAGAAATATTCATATCTTCTATTTTATCTATCTACGTCAATAAAACAATACCGTGACTGACTGACAGACAACGGCTGAACCGATTAAGCTGAAATTTTGCATACAGGATCCTTTAACGATGTAGGCGAGCAATAAGATAGGATTTTTTGATATTTTTTGGATAGGGAAAAGGATGGGATTGATTGTAACCTAACCTAACGAAGTAGCGGGCGGAATGCTAATTGTAAATATACTGACGAGCAAATATAACTGAAACGAGGGAAAGAGCTTTAAAGACAGTTTTATTTAAAAAAAAATACATGACAACTTTTTTACATAGTGTTAAAAGTGGCCTACCGTTTTATACTTTGTAGGCTGAAAAATTTGTGCCTTTTTTTGTAATACGAAACAGTAAAATAGGCCTGTAAAGAATATCAAAGAAAAAGTCTTAATAATTTGCATAACTTTTAAATAATTTACTTTTGGAAAATCCACATGTGAAAATACGAAAATACTCAATAGTTAGCCACGTAATGGTATGTTATCCATGAAAATTTAAAACTCTTTATTATAGTTGTCTTTATGTTTTAATATCCACGTAGAACGTTATATCCTTGCGCACAGAAATTGTATACCGAAAACTGTCTGTTCAAAACTCAAATGTAAATCTGATAAAAAATTGTATTGAACAATTTTTGTTTTTGATCTAGGTAATATTTTCTTTGTGTGTATAAAATATGCATGTTTAAAATGAGTTATCAACCAGTAAATGTAAAGTCTAAACAGATCTGTTTATTATCAACCTTTTTTCATACAACTAGGTTACTCACTACAACCACAGCACATACGAGAATTAATATAGCAGTAAGGCATCTACAAACAAACACAGATACTCGCAGATATAAAGATCAGTCATTATAACTATCTTATGAGTAATCATATGTAAAAAAAATAAAAGACGCCACCCCTGCCCTGTTATTCAATTACTCATCGTTCATAATTGTCTATGTCGGTTTGCTTTGAATCTTGAAGACATCTTGTTATGGATTTAATGAGTAAAAATAAAATGAAATGAATATATGTATGCGCATAACTTTGGAACAGTTGTTTTTGCATTTTAATAATAATTGCACGGAAAGTTTCTAAAACTCCACGTGGACTTAGTAAGTAGTATAAGAGCTTGTAATATTTTTTTCATTTAACTCATCAGGCAAAAGTCCTTAAAGTAATTTTCCAATAAGCCATCGGACAATATCTTACATTATACAGCCAGCTTAATGCCCGTATCTGTGCCAGCCGATTTAATGCTTATGAATACTAACTCTGAGCTCTAAAGCTACTTCATAGCGCGAGCTTACGAAGGCTTAGTTGAGGTACTGTAAGTAAAATTTACTGTGTCATAACAGCCCTAGATTCCAATTCGTGTTCCAACACAAATTGGACCCGAATGTTTAAGTGGGTCATCTTATTTGTTCACTCAGATGTTAATGATCCGGCTAAATATAATTTAGTTTCTGTAGTTTTACATAATAAACTATGTTGGTAAATTGACAAAAGATATTTTGAGTCTTAGCTTAGAAAACCAGTTGAAGGAAATCTTTCCCTAAGAAGGAAGAAAGGAGTTATTATATTACTTAAAGCTATGTTTCTCGGATAATCAAAACTGCACGTTGTGTTTCTACTGTACTAGTTAATTGAACATCATACACAGATTATGTATTTCCCAGCTAGCTAATACCTTCAGCCCACCAGAGCACGTAACCCGAGGCGTGTGGATCGATACGACCAGTCTAGTCACGCCGGTTCCGAGCTAGGTCGACCGTCGAACCAATGTTTGACACGGTTCAGGGGGTCTACCGCCATGTCTTAGCGCAATATTGTTTTGATGTTATCATATTGTTTCAATCTTACCGTGTTATTTAGTAAGACGACGAATCTCTTATAGTAAGCTTGTTTTTATCTCGGTACTTATATCGGTACTATTGGCACCTTCAAGCTTCATTTGCGTAGATATCTCTTGAATGCACAGCGGGAGGTAGGAAACATAAATTTGGACAAATCTCACATTTAATAGTGGGTCTGGGGTATGCCAGTCTATTGCTGAGTACTGTTGTATATGTAGTTTATTTATCCGTTATTTTATATTCTTTTTAAATTTATTAGTTAACTCATTTACTTTTTTGGATCCTCTTTTTAACTACCTATTTATTGATTATCTTTGCCGTAGTATATATTTATATATATTTTTTTTTTATTATCGCATTGACGTCCACTTGTCAATAAAACATTTTTTAAGGGATCCAGTTGAAAATCAGCGTCAGCCTTATCGCTGACTTAATGCTGAACTGGACACCCATTTGGTACTGACGTGGGACACAACATTTCTTGTATTTTTATATCTTTAAATGTTTCTTGTTATGTCTTTGTTATACCTAGGAGTAAAATATAATGTTAATTTGTAAATGTCCTGTTTTTGGTACCAAATAAAAAAGTTTGTATTTGTTGTATAAAAAAGTTTGTATTTGTATTTTTTGACGGAAGATTGTGAGAACCCTAATGTGAATTGTGGGTTTTTTAAAAACGTAGGCCTCCTACCAATATTACTAATAAACTTTAAAGTTTGGATGTTTAGAGCTTTAAATGGTTGTTCAAACACGCAAAAACTGCTTAACGGACGACTGCGTCCACACGTATGCACTGCTTATAGACCTTAATGCTCGTCTGGCTAGCTACCACCATCTTTTTTTTTGTGAACGACGGGGAGACTCTTAGCCTTTATCATACCTGAGGCTGAAGATGGAAGCGAGCCTCTCCCGGAACCCTCAATCACTGAGGTTCTGGCTATCTTATCTCTAACTGCCGGAACACAACAATGCTGAAAAGATTGTTGTTATGGCGTCAGACTTAGATAAGATGGTAGTAGCTAGCCAGACGGACTTAGAACAAAACCTTCGACCAACCAAACCGAATACAATATGTATCCCCGCTGGGAATCAAACCCGGGACCCCTGGATACCTGTGGATGTTCCACTAGACCACAGAGGCGGTTAAAAATCTCAGTACCTACATATGTACTTCATTATAAATGTCGCGTTTGAGCCCCGTGGCTCTAAACTATTAGTATATTGGATCGCGAAAGTTTAAAATGTTATACAGCATTTTTGTCAATCATAAGTATTAAAATAGCATTGAATAATGCAAAACATTCAAAAATCTTAAATTATTGGCTGTTGCATCTTAATCGATCGTTAAACTACTGAAAAGATGTTTCTTTCGAATGCAAGGATATTCCTAGCATTGATGTGACTTCGCATATAAAAGTGTTGGAGAATTGCGACGGTGGAGCGCAAGTCTCGGGAGCTCAGTGGTTAGAGCATTGGACCGGATTTCCAAAGGTCGTAGGTTCGACTCCCTCAGATGGGAGTCGAACCTTTGGAAATTTGGAAATTCACTTGTGGCCGAGTTGGTGTTTTCCAATATTTTTCTATTTAAAATTTATCATAAGCATTGTTGTGTTGTGCAGTTAGGGACAAGATATTCATCATGACATCCATCATTCATCCTCTTTCAGCCGTATCATTACTTAGCATCAGGTAGGATGAAAGCTAGCGTCTCCCCGATGTGTGTAAAAAACAATCAGAAGTTTTATAGAAATTTTAACAATAGCAAATGCCAAAACCTACTGAAAGATGTTTTGTCTAGAAAACAGGCACGTTGCCTTGAATAGGAAGCCAAGAAATAGAAAATCTTATAAAGGAAAATGTATGTATTCGTTTGTATTTTGCGCGAAAGGGTAGCTACGCATGACAGTACGTAACAACGTAATACTTTTTATGGAATTAGTAGGTACTAGTTGTACACTCAAGGTAAAAAAATTATATACAAGTATCTTGACAGTATATAACACAGAGCAAGGAATTTTAATGTTCTGGGCCCTTATTCACTATGACCACTTAGATTCCACACTTAAACCTTACCACGCATAAACCCCGTCAATATCGTATCTTGTCACGGTAAGGAATCTGGTCAACTCTATTCTGTAAGTCCCACCGCGCTCCAAGACACCTCCAAGACAAATTGTCTTTGGTACGTTATGAAGTCACGAGTGCGTTCGAAAACTAAACTTAAAACTTTTAAGATTTTAAATTTATTACTTGCAAAATTTAATTTCACTAACAATTAACCGTGATTTATTATGTTTATATTAATATTTAATCGTTTATATCATAACAATGCAATTTTAGCAATAACAAAGAAAAAATATTACTCAATAATTTAAACAAACACGCAGCAAAACCAAAACGATCGAATGTTTTTGAACGTTCCTTTTTACTTTTTTATTTCTTGTTATCGATTTTCACAATGAAAATTAATTGATTCAATTTTGTCTGTTTATTATATGTTTATTACAAGAAAGAAATAATAATACTTAATATTTCAATGGAAATATATACATACACTTCAAAACATTAATATTGTACCTACGAGTATATTTTGTTTGAAGAATTTTGATGTACTTGGCGGTATTTTATTTGAAGCGATTTGTTATTGTAAGTACCTAATCGTTTGTTACTCCCAAAAATGTTACAAGTTACTTGCCTTATAATATCTAATTTACTTACATAACCCCTAACATATGTCTTTTGAATTTGTTTCAGATTTAAAAGCGATGTAAAACTAAAACATCTTACTTCATTGAAATCAATTTGTTAAAAAATGTGATTCACAAGTTCATTCATAAGTGTAGATCAAGAATGGTCTTCGGTAGTTGCGTGCAAAATACTAACATAAAAGTTCATAATAAAATAGTTTTATAGTTACATGTGGTTTAATTCTATACAAAATTTACAAAATCTTAGTAATAGTAGATTATAATATAAATAGCTGACACTAAATTTCACTGAAATACTTAAAGAAAGAGACCATCTCTTTCTTTAAGTATTTCAGTGAAATTTAGTTTAGAAGGTCTTTGGCCTTAGGTACGTTATAGATTTATTTAAATAGTTTTTAGCACAAAAACAATAAATTTCTTCACAGTCACAACTATTCCTTGCAGATTCCACGTTGATTCCACGCGTTTCTAAAACGTGGAATTTTTGACAGTTCAAACCACGCGCAAGTCACGTTCATATCACACGGTTTCATTTAAGTGTCATAGAGAATACGAATTTTGCAAATGTCGTAACCATGTACGATATTGGCGTGGTTTTGAAGCAAGGAATCGCAAAGTGGTCATAGAGAATAAGGGCCCTGTTGTATATAAGTACTCTCCTGAAGTCCCTTTACAATTGAATTCTTCTAAATTCAAATAAAATATATACAATATTGGAAACATAATTTATGTATTCACTAAGTACATTAATATACAATCATAATAATTATCGTCGTCGTCTCAGCCACATGACACCCTCTGCTGGGTATAGGCCTCCCCCAAGGATCTCCACGACGATCGGTCCTGCGCTGCTCGCATCCAGCGGCTTCCCGCGACCTTCACCAGATCGTCGGTCTACCTTGGGGGGCATACACACGGAATTCTCGCAATGCGTCCCGCCTACCGCCACTTCAGCTAAGCAATCCTTCGAGCGATGTCAGTAACTTTAGTTCTCCTGCGGATCTCCTCATTTCTGATTCGATCACGCAGGGAAACACCGAGGTGGTCAACCACTTCGAGTGTAGTGTTACCAACGTGCACTGTAGTGGGTATGACATGGGAATTCGAAATGATTTTCGTCTTATCCATGTTCACCCACTCTTAGGGAAGCACTACGGAGATCCTCGAGCATTGTGTTCAGGTCCTCCAGGGTCTCAGCCATAAGGCCTATATCATCGGCAAAACGAAGGTGTGTCAGATACTGGCCATTTATGTTGATGCCGCGTCCTTTCCAGTCCAAAAGCTTAATGATGTCCTCCAACGCAGCTGTGAACAGGTAACACATTGTTTTGTTTCTTTTTTATATGTCACTAGAAAAGGGCCCGTTACTGCACTAAGTGCAGTAACATCTAGCAGCATTTATACTGTAATAATGTGTAATAGCATTGAGATGTGAAATGCAGAGAATAAAAAAATGAGTCCTACACAGACCCAGCTAGGTTCTTCGCTTATGTTCTTTGAAGTGGCGAATTTTCTATTCGTTTGAACGCTTACGTCAATGACAATGTTTAAAAAATACTTCAGTGTGTGATTTGCTTCCGCCCGCGGTTCACCCGAGTGGGAATATCGGGATAAAAAGCCTATGTTACTCTCCGTTCTTTCAACTAACTCTATGCCAAAAATCAAGTTGATTGGTTGCTTAGTTAGACCGTGAAGCAAGGACAAACAAACACACTTTCGCATTCATAACATTAGGATTAGGATTTTTAATCTTAGGAAATATTAGTTAAGGCGGTACCCTGACCGAAAGTGGCGCCGCGTGAATTTTATTTAATATCGTAATTCTAATTCACATTTTTAATAAAACTTTACGTGGAATTTTTAGAGCCTATAGTCTAGTATTTTTAGACGGTATCATTACATTCCCTCGTAGTCACTGCTAGAAGTAGATAGCAAAACTGCTAAAAGTGACCGTTTTTGACACTATTGCTATCTACTTCTACGAATGACTATGACGAGATGTAGCGATACCTTTTAAAAATACAAGACAATGGGCTCTAAAAATTCCACGTAAAGTTTTATTAAAATTGTAAAATAAAATTACGATATTAAATAAAATTCAACGCGGCGCCACTTTCGGTCAGGGTACCGCCTTAAGATAAATTTTGAATAGAAAAATATTGGAAAAAATCTACTCGGCCACTAGACAACGACCTTTGGAAATCCGGTCCAATGCTCCAAGGAAATATTGTTAAAATAAGTTTGTTAATAGCAGCATGAAATGCGTAAAAGTTACTTAGGGAAAACTTCGTACAGCACCCCTGGCGGCCATTATCCGGAACTACCAATATTTCACTAATCTGTTAGAGTCGGGTAAGCTGCGTAAACTCGGCTAATTACTCCGAAGTTTTATTCGACTGGAAATTCTGTTTATTAATCACGCTCCTTATAGTAGATGAACTATGAAAAGAAATCTTTTGAAACTTTATTTTTATTCAGACAAACATTTTGATTATAAAACATTGCCATCAGTGCCCTCAGGCCATCAATAATGAGTAAGAGATGTTTGGTAGCAATTCAGAAAACAGGAGGTCATAATAGCTGACCAGTCAAATTTTCTTATGTGATTGGCTCGGCTCTCACGCGTCAGCACTCTTTCTCAGGCCCCGAGTATCTATTATTCTCTGGACACCGGTGTTCTGTAAGCAAGTGACGAAATAAGTCGACAAGTCGAGACCACAGAGATACTTAACCGCCTCTGTGGTCTAGTGGTACAACCACCGGTATCAGACCCAGGGGTCCCGGGTTCGATTCCCAGCGGGGGTACATATTGTATTCGGTTTGGTTGGTGGTAGGACTTATTGTTAGTCCTACCACCAACCTGTGGCTAGCTACCACCATCTTATCTAAGTCTGACGCCATAACAACAATGTTTTCAGCATTGTTGTGTGTCGGCAGTTAAAGATAAGATAGCCGGAATCCCCAATCACTTAGGAATTCTAAGTGATTGGGGATTCCGGGAGAGGCTCGCTTCCATCTTCAGCCTAATCAATACTTAACATCAGGTATGATGAAGGCTAAGAGTCTCCCCGTACTTCATAAAAAAAACTTAGTTCTTAATTTTCAAGGATCAGAATTACATTTTTTTTTATTTTAGTAAACAAAATAACTTTGTACGTGTTACTTTATAGGTAAAGGGGTTTGTACCTTTTGGCCTCGTCCCCGGTCCGCCATTTTGTTTTTTTTTACAAAATCACGCCGCACGGTAATACCCATTTAAATGGATAGGGAACGTAAAGATGAACAAAATATATTATGCAACATAATGCCTTAAGTATCAGGTTAGTGATATAATAGATACACAGGTGACGTAGGTACTTTGGGTCGGCATTATTAATTTTTAACTTAATTATCTAGCTAAATGAAACTTTAGGGCATTACATATTTTAACATTTTTAGTTCCTCTGTGTGTCCCCTGTTCATTTATATAGGTATTACAGTGCGAAGTCATTTTGATTTTTTTTTACAAAATGGCGTCTCATACTACGGAAATTGGACGAGGCCAGTCTCCATACAAAAAAGTTCAAACACCTTTATCTGAATTCAGTTAAAATATTCTAAACCGTCTCTTTGACTAGAAGTGACGTCACACGTTACGTAACAGCTTCCAAGATAACGGCCGTCTGAAGGTTTAAAATAGTCACGGCTTTCTCTTGACCCTGAAACAAACGTTTTATCGATCAAGCATACATTTCATACAGCTCTTTTTTTCTTGTTGTATTGTTGTTTTCATAGACATATCGTTGCTACAACTAGATACCGCCATCATACGTTTAACTTTTGACTGAGTTACTTTGCCACAAGCGGCACAGTCTAATCAACAATCATCCGAAGCAACCGAGTCAGTTGGTTGAAGAAAAACGTCAAATTTTGTGGTGAAATTTGTTGATCCGTTGTTTGTTTGAAGAGCTGTATCTAGTTGTAGCAAAGCGGAGAACAATGATAAATCTATGGTAGCTAAGATCGTTCAGACTTTCCATAAGTAAGTACTGATATTATGAATGCGAAAATAAGCGCTATAAAGCAACGAGAAAACGACGCGCGGGAGCAAGACCGTTTTAGTGTATTCTGTGGTTTAGGCAAAAAAATCTCGAAATAAATTCGTGGTAAATAACTATTAATAGGGGTTGAAGAGAAATGCTTCTAGACCATGGTAAATATTGTATAAGAATAATCTTGATTTTTTGCTATTTTAATGGGTCACTCCGAAAGGAAAAAGTGTCGAGGCAAAATCATAAAATCGTACGTACATCTTATGTTTTGGCGCGCACTGTTCATTGAAATAAAACAACTTTTACAGATATCAAACGCGCTATATTTCCACGAACTAAGTTGTAATTGTCCGTATTTTTTGTTTTTTTATGGGTTTTTTGATTTTCCCGACGTTTCGGCACCTTTACAGCTGCCGTGGTCCCGTGACCACGGCAGCTGTAAAGGTATGAAGAAATGTACTTATAAGTGTATACATATTACCAGATTTGTAACATCTCTAACCTATAGTTTATTTATTTAAAATAGTATCCTTTTAGGAGTGACGTTGTCTGATTTTTATTCATATTTTAGTGCATTTGACTAGGAGTCGTATTTTTAAATCAATCTTGTAAGATTCGCATGCGAATGCGGTGTTAAACAAAGGAATTTGCCTGCGAATCTTGAAATTCTGTATGCGAATGTTATTCGAGTGATTCAAAAATACGACTCCTGTTTATATTTCCGCGGCGATCTTTATAATCAGTGATGGATGTATTATAACTTTGCGTCGCGTGATAATAAGGCTCGCACTCTCCCGATATCTAATCATCATCAGCTATTATCCCCACTGCTGGGGCACTGGCCTTCTTTATGGATGCATGAGGAGAATGGCCCATGACCCACCACGCAGCCCCAATGCGGATTGGAGAATTCTTATGATTGCAAATGGACTAATGGCTTAACGTGCCTTCCGAAGCAGGCAGCTTCAGGAGGAGCTGGAGACAATAAATTTTTGTGCACCCATTCTGCGACTGACACAATCGCAGATCGAGCGCTCGTATAACTGCTCGACCGATCTCCCGATGTCTGAGTTTCAACGCAAACTAAAGAAAAACGTTTTTATTTCAATGCAAATGTAAAGGATATGATAACGGTTTTTTGTACCGTTCAGAAATTAGCGAGATGACTCAAAGTTCAAACTTCAATCGTCGACATGCTCATAAATAAACATAAGTACATAATTATGTTCGAGTACAGTCACGTGCGATGACATAGAAACACTAAGCAACCTTGTCACATTACAATATTGAATGGCATTTGTAGACAGAGAGACCTTTGTTTCCATAAGTATTAATGCGATAAGGTTGTAAAGTGTACATTTCATTGCTCATGATTGTATGTATTTTCTGAGAACTCTCCAGGGGGCCTACCGGCATCTTTAAGCGCAGTATTGTTTCAATCTTACCGTGCTATTTTGTACTACGAATCTCTTAAAGTAAGCTTGTTTTTTGATGGAAGTTTTGTGATGTCATCGCTTAATCATCGTCTCCAAAGTGTGAACTATGTCAAAAGGAGTGTTTTTATTGAAGTTGTCAACTTCAATAAAAACACTCCGGGAGTGCCGGCAGAAGTGAAAACCGCTTAAACGAAACAGCAGGAGCAGGTATACATTTTTGCTGCGCGGTAGAAAAGAGAGGGGGATATTACTTCCTCTCTTACGCCGCGCCGGCGCTCTACTCTCCCTCCGTCTTACGAATTCTCGATCAGGTCACGTGTCCTGACGCGACTTTAACATTTTTTACCCATCCGAAAATTTAAAACTCTGATGTGCACAACGCCGCTAAAGAAGTTTTCACTTCAAAACGCAAGATAAACGTTCTTTTGACATGATGTTTTCTAGTAGACGATGGTAGGCCCGCTGAACTCTTTCATTATTTTTAAAGTCAGACTTTAAATGTATTTGTACTAGAAAAGTGCAACGATCTATATCTTAATTCAAGTGTAATCAAAATACAATCTCGTCTCGTATTGGTAGCGAGGACCGATAAGAACGTTGTTTGATACGAAAAATGTTACAATGTAAGTATGCTATCTGTCATTAATGTCATTATCATTTTAATCTTGTGATATAGCAAGTATGACAAAGGCATTATTTTGTATTGCAAGAGATTTTAAGTCTCCTTGCACGCCACCGCATTTGTAGTGGGCATAATCAGCCCATTATATCTTTTGATTCTGGTTTATAATGAGAATATGTCCATACCGAGCGGAGATGATGACAATAATGCATTTTTATTGTAAAAATTTGTGTAAAAAAATATAGTTAAAAGCTATAGGGCAGTTGTTGTAACAGGTATGTAAATTATATCAAACTATCTTCCGCCCGCGGTTCCACCAGCGCCAACTAAATGAATGTACTTTAGTTTATCGTTAGTTCGGTAGAGGCCGCACTGTTGATACCTAACGTAAAGCAATCACCGCGCAATTTCTGGACATTTAAGTACAGTAACTGACTTATTACCTATCTTTGCGACAGCAACGCGACACGTTGCTGTCGCAAAGATAGGTAATAAGTATATAAAAATCTAGTCAATCGGTTGCTTATTTAGGGAGTCAAAAAGGACAAACAAACACACTTTCGCATTTATAATTATAGTTTAGGATTATCTGCCAGACAAGCTATCCAAAACTTATCTGTTGGTGGTGAAACCGGCCTTAAATGTGATAGCATATCTAACTCAAAGGTCATGTCTCCCGAGACCTTTCCAAATGTTCTCGTAGAAGCTCCTCAAATTGGCGACATGTCGCGAACATCACGAAACATTGACGAATGTCGGGAATGGCACGTCGAGTAAGGCTCGTGTCCCGGGAGTACAAAACGAAACATGAACGTCAGATGAAATATTTGGCAAATGCGGCCAACCGTTTGAGGACGAGATTTGTTTTTATTTTAATTTTAGACACATTTAGGCGGACTGTCAACAACATAAATTAACTACGTTTAGCCTCTAATCTTCTTTTTCTTCTTTCTTAATTAATGGCGTGCTCGCGATAAAATTCGCGAATTTTGCCAATGTCAAGTAAATAAATTTCGTAATATAAAGAAATTGTACGGTAGATTGAGTTAAAAATGGAGCCTCACAACACGTGTTATTACGAAAAGAACTCGGGTGAAAACTGCCCAATGGAATGTCGTTTTAAAAATGTTTAGCGCTAAATGTGTTTACTGACAGTTGGTGACAGTCGCTTGTTCAAATGTGTGGCCGGCTACATGCGTCTTGTTCAAGCCAGTCAGTGTGAGACAGCAATCTAGTCTGAACAAGGCTTAAGGGATGCACAAATTAAGGTCCGTAGAACAAACGATCACGGTCATCATGCGGTCACGGTCAGTCAATGACGTTTATCCTAATATTATTTTATTTTAAAAATATGTTTCAATATATTTAAAACAAGTCCTGTACTACTTCATCATCCTCATATTAGCCGCATGATACTGATAGCTTTAGGCGTCCCCAAAAGTCTCCGCGATCTCTCTCTCATCACCTAAATTTTTTATCTTTGGGATTTAGGTAATAATGGGTCACAACAAACTAAACCACACATTTTTCCGTCTAAAATCAGTCTAAAAGCAGACTTAGGTTAAAAGCATTTTTATTTAAAGACAAATCCCAAATATTTTAGAGACCGAAATGCACTACATTATCCGCTGTTTTAGTTCGCAAGGTCGCTTAAAAATACCAGACCGTATTTTATCTATCTACTCTCAAATTAGATTTGGTTCTGAACCAGAATAGCTGAATACCAGTTCTAGTTTCTCTTAAAAGCGATAAATTTAGCATTTGCATTTTTTAAACCGAAGATTCAAGCCGAGTTTTCACCCTCGCTCGTGTATAACGAAGAGCTGAACTTTTTCGAAGGTAGACTTATAAGTAGCCAGTCATACCGTGACCACGGCAGCTGAAAAGGTGCCGAAACGTCGGGAAAACCAAAAAACCTAAAAATATTACGGACAATTAGATCTTAGTTCGTGAGATACAGGCCGCTTTAAATCCGTAAAAGTTGTTTTATTTCAAGGAACTGACTTCCCGGTTGACCAGTAAAAAAGTTTGGGGAAACGTTTTTTCGAAAATCTAAGTGGATCTTGGCCTTCGACAATTTGAGGTTCGCTCAGATCTTTCTGGACTTCCATCAACCCATCAATACCTGGGTTTGCCAAATAACTCTGATTTATTATTTGTGTTTCCTATGAATCTACTACGGCCGCCCGCGATTTCACCCGCTTGTATCCTGATCCCGTGGGAATATCGGGATAAAATTATAGCCTATGTTTAATCCAGGCTATCTTCTATCTTTGTGTCAAATTTCATTAAAATCAGTTCAGTAGTTTTTTCGTGAAAGAGTAACAAACAAACAAACAAATCAAAAAATTGACATACATTCGCATTTATAATATTAGAGAACCTGAAAACCCGAGAAAGATGTTAAAAACAATTTGTTACGCATTTAGTACTGAATGAAGTGTTGCCTCGGAAACAGGCACGTTTTAATGACAATGTGAAAAACTGCAAAATCATACAAAAGGAAATGTATGGCCCGCTCACAACGTGAACTGTGTTCACGCAAAATTGTGACCCTAACCTAACTTAACTATATTTGACCTATATCTGTTGTTCTGTTTTACAACTCATAAAAAATTGTGATAAATATTAAACTAGAAAATATACCAGAAAAAAAAAACAACTTGTCTCATGTCGCCCTGACGGGATACAAATTTATCCTACTTCCAACTAATATTAGAAATGCGAAAGTATAGCAATTTTCTAGGATAAATATTTGTATGTCAGTTTTTTTGTTTAATTGTTTGTTTGTTACTCTTTCACGCTAAAAGTACTGAATGGATTTGGATGAAATTTGGCACTGTGATAGTACATAGCTTGTATTAAAGCATAGGATACTTTTTATTCCGATATTCCCACGGGAACAGGAACACACTTTTTTCGTCATAAGTGTTCCACCAGTTCCTGCATCATCATAATTCTTTCTTTATCTATCCAATAAAAATGCAGTCCAAATGCAGTCCAGAGATAATTAAAGGCATTCAAACGAATAAACACAAGTATCTATTTATTTATAACATAAATATAATGACACTTGTTAGCCGATTATAACTAAAAGATAAGATTAGGTTTTAAAATGCCAAGTTCAAGATTTTTATTTCATTTTTAAGATAAGGGTATCCATGTATCAGTTATTTTCATGGTAGCTTTTACTAAAATGTCATTAATTTATTATTTACCTTACTTAATACTTAATATCACAAATCTCTGTGTTTTAAATTCTGTTAAAACGTAGGCCGAGATTGTATGAAATTGTGTGCCAAGAAAATTTTAATAATTACTTATTTAAATGGATTATGAGTCTTTTAGTTTCCTAATGAAAATAAAAAAAAAATGTTATTTAACTATTTAGTATTGATAAAGTAAAGAGAACATGATCGATAGCACATCAAACATTTGATCCAATTTATCCAGTTTTATAATATTAATTCTCGAAACTAAACGAAATTTCGTCCGATTATGGTCTTTGATTTTCGGAGTAGACACACTAAGACTTTATACAACTTTGAAAACTGAGTTTGCCTTCTGCCTGTGGTTTTGTAATAAAACTGTGGAGAATATATATATATATATATATATACTAGCTGTGCCCCGGGGCTTCGCTCCCGTCGAATTTCGGGATAAAAAATAGATAGTAGCCGATTCTCAGACCTACTCAATACGCTCACAAAATTTCATGAGAATCGGTCAAGCCGTTTCGGAGGAGTATGGGAACGAAAACTGTGACACGAGAATTTTATATATAAGATTATGAACAACGGGGAGACTCTTAAGTATTGATATGGCTGAAGATGGTAGCGAGCCCCTCCCGGAATCCTCAATCACTGAGGAACTGGCTATCTTATGTCTAACTGCCGGAACACAACAATGCTGAAAACATTGTTGTTATCGCCTCTGACTTAGATATGATGGTAGCTAGCCAGACGGACTTAAAACAAGTCCTACCACCAACCAAACCGAATACAATATGTACCGCTGGGAATCGAACCCGGGAACCCTGGGTCTGATACCGGTGGTTGTACCACTAGACCACAGATAAGTTTGATCTAAGACGTTGTCCGAATAAAATATTGAGCTGAGTTTTCCAGACTAGTGACCTATACATTTCTATCTATACAATTTTCGAATTAAAAATTATGATCTTTAGCAAATCGTGTATACGAAAATCGTTCCGCTGTCGCAATTTTTCGTTGTAGAACCTCAGCAACTAAGTTCTACATCATGTTCCTTTAAACTCTAATTCATGTTTTAGTAGAGAGTCTGGAAAGTAACATTGCTAAGCTTTTAGTTGAGGTTTAAAATGAGGGAAGAGATTTATGTCTTAAATCCAGAGTTACAAACTTCTTAGAAGTAGATCGTTACTTATTAGTAATGAGGAATATCTGCCCGCGTCACCAGTGTGGTTCCTGTGCCTGTGAGGAGTGAGGGTATCGCGATAAATATATCCTATGTTTTAATCCACGCTATAAATTATAATATGTCTGCTAAATTTTATTTAGATTTTAGATTTAGCACAGTCGTTTTTAAGTCTAATTTAATTTCACATTTACAATATTAGTAAAATATACTGATGGTGTATTCGAAGATCTTTGTTAAAAAAAAACGGGTTGCACTCCGGGGGAAGTGAAAACCGCTTAAACGAAACAGAAGGAGCAGGTATACATTCTCGCCGCGCCATAGAGAAAGAGGGGGTTATTACTTGCTCTTCTACGCCGTGCCGGCGGTCTACAATCAGGTCACGTGTCCTGACGCGACCTTAACATTTTTTACACTTCTCAAAAATTTAAAACTCTGATGAGCAACACCGCTAAAGAAGTTTTCACTTCAAAAATGCGTGTCATTATTCTCACCTAATATTTTTAAATTATTTCGTATTAACAATTACTTGTTCAAACTTGTCGTCAGTGCTCTACGACCTTTGCCAGTCAGCGGTCGGAAAAGACTTCTCGCATCGCCTCTTTGAATACTAATGAATCTCTGGAATAAGTAGCCGTAGATGACGAGCGATATTCAATCTTATCACGTTGGATTATGGCTTCCGTCTGTGGCCAAAATATTAATCAAGTCGTTTTCCTATACGATATCTGTTACGTATAGGGGTATCAGCTTAGTAACTGTGATTTCGTATCGTTGCAATCTTAATTGTTAATTACGTAGCTTGTGGACTAGGGTTTTCAAGATTAGAAAAAAAAGTTAAGGAACCGTATTTTAATTTATTGGGGGTGTGAAAAATTTGCATAAGGTAACCTGTTTCAAGGAAATAGTGTAAATCTTTTCATTTGTAGGCATATATTTTAGTATAATATTTAATATAATATTGCTTTTCTTTTGAAGTTAACCTCAAATACTTGAATTTACCTAAAACATATGCCTACAAATGAAAAGATTTACACTATTTCCTTTAAACAGGTTACCTTATGCAAATTTTACGCACCCCCAATTAATTAAAATACGGTCCCTTAACTTTTTTTTCTAATCTTGAAATTATAATATAATATTGCTTTTCTTTTGAAGTTAACCTCAAATACTTGAATTTACCTAAAATATATGCCTACAAATGAAAAGATTTACACCCATTTGCACTTAGCATAAGAATCAGCCTACAGACACAAGACAGCATATTGTAGAATCTAGTTTTTTTTAATGAGCGACGGGGAGTCCTTTAGCCTTCATCATACCTGATGTTAAGTATTGATAAAGCTGTAGATGGAAGCGAGCCTCTCCCGGAATCCTCAATCACTAAAGAACTGGCTATCTTTAACTTTAACTATTATCTTTAACTGCCGGAATACAACAATGCTGAAAACATTGTTGTTATGGCGTCAGACTTAGATAAGATGGTGGTAGCTAGCCAGGCGGACTTACAACAAGTCCTACCACCAACCAAACCGAATACAATATGTACCCCCGCTGGGAATCGAACCCGGGACCCCTGGTGTCTGATACCGGTGGTTGTACCATAGACCAGCGGTATTTAGAAACATTGTCGTCCACCTGAATGTATTAAGACAATATTGGTCAAATAAACGTTCTGATTTATGAAATCGGCCGTAAGAAGGCTTTTCTTAACATTTTTTTTTATTATTTTGTAATATTTGCATTTTTCAATGCTATTTTCATACTTATGGTAAATTTTTAAATAGAAAAATATTGAAAAAAAGACGGGTTGCACTCCGGGAGTGCCGGCAGAAGTGAAAACTTGATTATTAACGTTGAGCATGTTTGATATTTTGGAATGGTTAGGGAATAATTTTGCACCAATTGCTTTATCAGTATAAAAGTACTATCATTTATGTGGTAGAATACAATATTCATTTATTGCGCTATCGTACACAAACATGACAAACCATATTAAAGTGAACGTTAAGTTAGGTAATAAGATATAAGAAAACATTAGTTATTATAGAGAATCGAAAAATATATATTGACAATAAAACAAGAGACAAGTAAAAGACATTATCAACAGTCTGTCGCTAAGCAACCGAGACCATAGTCAACCTGTCACCTCAACATTCTCCATCCGTCCTACGCTTTTTCGATCAGGTCACGTGTCCTGACGCGAGTTTAAGATTTTATACCCATTACAGAAAAAGTGCTCAACGCCGCTAAAGAAGTTTTCACTTCAAAAATTAATCAATCAAATTAATTAATTGGAAAAAAGAGTATTGGACCGGATTTCCAAAGGGTTCGATTCCCGTCTGAGAATTCACTTGTGGCCGAGTTTACTTTTTCCAATATTTTTCTATTTAAAATTTACCATTTTTTTTAAATTTATTTATTTGTTCAAGACATGGTTACATATAATTTTATTATACACTAGAGGCCGGGCGCGGTTTCACCCGCGTGGTTCCCGTTCCCGTGGGAATTTTGGGATCCTATCTCTTAAGTTGGACCAGACTGCTCACGGTGTGCCAATTTAATTTAAAATCGGTTAAGTAGTTTAGGAGTCCATCGCGGACAAACATCGTGACAGGAGATTTATATATATTAAGATTTACAACTCATTAGCAAAACCATTAGGTTTGTGTGCTCATGAGAGTTTGCAGGATAAGACAATACTTTAAATTATTTTAAAATAAAAAAGAAACACAAATCACGAAAGCAGAAACAGAAAACCAGCTATCGTGCATAAGTTACACTATAAATAGGTAGGTACTCAGAATATTGATATTCAGAATAGTTTAAGCTTTAAAAGCTCGATATTGGGCCTGTAAGTTACTCGTAATGAGCCTAAGTGGATTTTAAGAACGTTATACGGTTAGTACAAGGCAATTTTTTCTTAATATTAAGAAATATAAGAATAGTATTAGGCCATTCTTAAGTTTAGTGCAAAATGTGAGATGACTAAAAATAGGAAATCTTATAATATTTTTCCTAAACAGTTACAGCATTTTCAGTGAGCTATTGAAGTCTGAATATGGATGTTGAATATTTGAAAACTTCAAGTTTACTTGATTTGATAACTCTGCGACTTTGTAAATGATGTGTTTCTCATACAAAATTATTTCATTTTTCTAAAGAGTTAGTTGAGATTAATATGGTGAAATAGAAATAGAAATAGAAAAATATTTATTTTGACATCACACAAAGGTACACATTAACACAAACATATTACATCACAGTAGAAGTAGGGAAAAGTACTAACAAAAAAGAAAGAAAACAAACAAAATACTCGTAACCATAAAAGAGAAACGCGTACAGTCGTGTGATGACAAAACTGTGCTCAGCTCAGTATTAGCAATACTCTATTCTCTATCTAGATCTCAACTAACACGTAAAACAATTGTGGTATGTACTCTCGCATTGAAAATATTA
Organism: Chrysoteuchia culmella; assembly: GCA_910589605.1. Taxonomy (NCBI): domain Eukaryota; kingdom Metazoa; phylum Arthropoda; class Insecta; order Lepidoptera; family Crambidae; genus Chrysoteuchia; species Chrysoteuchia culmella. Next base: position 22,730,740 of record OU342649.1, read on the forward strand.
AATTTTGTTTAGAGAAGTGGCTAACTTAAGCCACTTGTTACCACCGATCGTTATAACGCTAAGTGTGAATATAAACGATTTTATTTTGGTAATTTTTTATTTAGAGTGTACTTATTGACGACCTGTTTGGCGCAGGGGTACTTACCCCGCCTTCTGCGCCAGAGGTCCCGGGTTCGATCCCCGGACAAGCCAAATATTTGTGTGCATGAACATGTCTATTTGTCTTGGTCTGGGTGTTTAGCACGTAAATTATGTATTTATTTACAAAAAAGAACGTATTAATATAAAAAAATTACGTAACGTATGTTTATCCGTTATCTTGTATCCATAACACAAGCTCTTCATGAAACTTAACGTGGGCTAGATAATTGGTGTGATTATATGAAAATATTTATTTATTTAACAGTAATAAACGCAGTAAAACGGTCACATAATAGTAGCGACAGCCCTAAAAATTCGCTTACGATAAGAGGATGATGATCGATCAGATCGGCTGCGTACGCGCATGTACTTGTGATTTGTGTCACTAGTGCGTGCGCACGGGTGTCGGTGAACTAGTGGTGTAGTGTGGTGATGTTGGCTAATGTCAGTAGTACGTGGGTGCAGGTATGTACTTTAATATATTATATACCTATACCTATTATGTATTATATACCTAGTCTTCTTCTTCTTCTTTCGAGTCGATGGCAAAAATCGTGATTTATTTTTTTCCGCCCAGAACTCTGCTACACGGGTCGCAGATTCAGTAGCGGTCCACAGCTAGTCAGGAATACCTAGTATTCAAACGTATTGTGCCAGCATGAGCACAATAAAAAAAACTAGAGATTTTCGAGAATATTCAATTATAACTCGGAAGAAGTTGAAGAAGCTCCCAAACAAAATTATATGGAAAGATATCATTTCTTTTCACTCAAGATCAAGACATACATGTCTTCTATATTTTTCTTGACAAGTACCTTATTGAAGTGAAAACTTCTTTAGCGGCGTTGAGCACTTTTTCTGTAATGGGTATAAAATCTTAAACTCGCGTCAGGACACGTGACCTGATCGAAAAAGCGTAGGACGGATGGAGAATGTTGAGGTGACAGGTTGACTATGGTCTCGGTTGCTTAGCGACAGACTGTTGATAATGTCTTTTACTTGTCTCTTGTTTTATTGTCAATATATATTTTTCGATTCTCTATAATAACTAATGTTTTCTTATATCTTATTACCTAACTTAACGTTCACTTTAATATGGTTTGTCATGTTTGTGTACGATAGCGCAATAAATGAATATTGTATTCTACCACATAAATGATAGTACTTTTATACTGATAAAGCAATTGGTGCAAAATTATTCCCTAACCATTCCAAAATATCAAACATGCTCAACGTTAATAATCAAGTTTTCACTTCTGCCGGCACTCCCGGAGTGCAACCCGTCTTTTTTTTTTACATTTCTCCTCTGACATTCTACGTAGCAAATCGGTTGTCCATGATGTACCTACATGTATACAGCGTACCTATGTGTGGTCAAAGAGTTGATTGTAGAGTACTATTTTCATTTACAAGACAAGGCTTCAACATGTGTATCCCATTGGAGTAGTAAATAAATTCAACGTATAACAATTTCGATACAAACATCAATGATTGATATTGATTCGTAACCTCACATTTCTTTCTCTTGCCAATAAATCAGAATAAGCTAATGTAACTGTGTTTTGTATAACGCATTTCAATTAATGTCCAATATCGAACGAGTAACCTAATTGATTGATTCATTGATACAATTGGTGTGTTTGTTTAGATGAATGCCGTTGCTGTACTCGAATGAACCTCTAGTATTGAGTCAATTTACTATGATCAAGGATCATAGTAATCAAGTAATAACTGGGCAGGCATTTGACCACCATCGTGCTTGACGAACAAGATGTGGTCTCATTTAATTTCAATATATCGCGACAAAGGTTTATGGTTGTCAAAGCTGTCAAATCCTATACATTTTTCCACCGATAAAGTTATAGTTATCATTAAAGTTAGAGGGTGCTTTCCCCCCTTAAAAACTGTGTGTAGCTGCAATAACTAATAAGAAATTCGTTTAGTTAGCGCGAACCTGTCAGCATATACCTCGATGGCGCGAAGTAAAGAATTTTCCAAATTTAAAAAAAAAATACATACGTACATCTTATGTTTTGGCGCGCACTGTTCATTGAAATAAAACAACTTTTACGGATATCAATCAGATATTGTCAACATTTTACTTGTTTTATCTCGAAAAGCTTGGATTGTGGCAACTAATTATGTCAATGATAAAATTATATTAGGTAGTTACTTAATTAAAATTTTGTAAGGTTTATCATAATTCGTGTTTAAAATTCCTTTTGATAATGACAGGCCTAAATTGGAAGTAAAAGTTGTATTTCTTTCGTTTTACCACAGAATATATATTAGTACCTTACGGTACAGAAATTTCACTCCCGAGTTTGCAAGCGTCCGGTCACCGGACTAGTCTCAATAGGCTTGCACTCGCTCGACTAGTCGCACGGCAGACAGTTATTGTACTATGAACGCTATACGCAATGCAAAAGTTTGAAATTAAGTTGGTTTCCAGAATAGTAGGGTAATATCTCGGGGATTTTGCGCCGCTTGTGTAGAAGTGAGACAGGCCTGGTTTTACAGAAAAAAAAAGTAGCGTAGATAATGATTAATCAAAAATTATAAGCATTTAATAATTAAGATGGAGATCTATATTTCGCACCACAAAAACTTTTACTTAAACTATAGAGCAATGTACTCATTTAAATGTAAATATGCTAGGGTTGACCACTCACAGTACAATTTTGTAAAAAAAGGTTTATCATTCATTTTTGCAGCAATTTTATTGTTTCTTTTGTTTGTAAATGAGTTAGCTACTTAAAGAGTTCATGAGATAAGAAAATTTTGTGCAACCTATAGTGATATATACCTAATACACTCGCCATTGCACTTTTGTAGCATTTATAGCATAGCACTAATTCAGATGCCCAAATAATATTGCTCCTCGGGCGCTTCTAGTATTCTATTTAATACTCTATTTGTATATCATGGTTGGGAACCCTAGTTTATGCAGTCTCCGGTTACGTCCACGACGACGTACAAGCATAAATAATAAATTATAAATAAATAGTTTCATACAAACACACCAAGTATCTAGTCCACGTTAAGTTTCATGAAGAACTTGTGTTATGGATTACTAGATAACGGATAAACATACATATATACTTTTTTTGTAAATACATACTTAATATACATATTAAACACCCAGACCAAGACAAATAGACATGTACATGCTCACAAATATTTGTCTTGTCCGGGGATCGAGCAGAACCCTTGCGCCAAAAAGGTCGTCAAATAAAGTCAAAAATACCATGTCCTCATACAAATCTGCATTATTTATAATTCGTATTATATAAAATAATTAGAGTAACGTAAGTTGCATATTTATTTAATAATTTAATATATCTTTACAAACCTCTTGTTGTATTATCCTTATTTCATTGAATGATTGGATGCATGATTTCATTTAATTAGCTTAAGTTATCATAGTACTGTTGAGTTATCGTCGTAATGTAAATTACTAATGCCATTCCGTTATCTATGCGAATATTATTGATTGGTCCAACATCAGATGTTGCGTGATTTTTATATTTTCAAAATCAATACAGGTTATCATACCTATTACAGTAGTAATTTTAATATTTCGACGTAACTGCAGTAGCAGTTAATTTCAAACTATAATAATTATAATACATTGCGATATGGACATATGTAAATTAAGTAGTTGGATATTTATAGTTTAAGTGGTTAAAACGGCACCTGGTGGTAAAGTACCCTAAATATTGATGTAAGCTAATTTTACTCGAAGGAACCATTCCTTTATTTTAAAAATAAGATAAACTGCATTCAAAGGTTTTTGATAAATCTCTTACCTGCGCTGGGAATCGAACCGGCCCCCTAATTGTCTAATTTCAATGATTGTTTTTGAAGGGTTATTTTATCTGACTTTCTAATCTGCTATTTGTTAGTCTGCTATAAACGATAATTTGTTTACAATCTGACGTTGAGTATACCATTTATCCGTCTACGCAGTTACGCAATGTGCGTCATAACATAACATAACTACATAAGGTTTGTGACGTCACATAGCTACATTTCACGTCATAACGTGTAGAATGTGAAAAGGATAGTAAATGAGTCTTGTAGTAGGCGAGAAATCTTTGAACACATGATGAACACATGAACACATTTGAACGCTTAATAAATGCAATTAACATTCGTATACCTATAACAATGTGCTTCTATAAGCAATTATGTCAAAGTAAGGAAAACATATATATGAGTAGCCCGTGGCGCAGTGGTTTGTTGAGGTTAAGCAACTTTCGCAATGGTCGGTCACGGGATGGGTGACCAAAAATTTACTATCTCGAGCTCCTCCGTGTTTCGGAAGGCACGTTAAACCGTTGGTCCCGGCTGCATTTGCAGTCGTTAAAACCCACCAATCCGCATTGGGCCCGCGTGGTGGGTCATGGCCCGTTCTCCTTATCCATCCATAAGGAAGGCCAGTGCCCCAGCAGTGGGGACATTAAAAATGGCTGATGACGACGATGACGAAGGGAAATATAGCTTTTAGTAGTACTCACTCAACCACCCTTATCGCTGACGCGATCGCAAAGCAATTATCAAAAAGTTCATTCTGTGCGTTAAAAACTTTTAATGATGTCTTCACTTTGTAAATATAATCCTGCTTTAAACTGATTTTCGCAATGATTTGCGCAATTGCGCATTTCCAGTTCCAGTTCAGTAAGTATTGATTCCATTTACGCATACAAATTCAATATTTTTATCTACTTTTTTTTGTAATGGCTTTCTTTCCCAAAGTGACATTGACGACCTGTCAAATCACTCTCCTGAATTAAAAATCCGATTAGAGTGCGTTTCATGCTATATTCCCTTTTTTTATGTTGGGGTATACAGGGGTACCTGTATGTCAAGAAGGCGCGAATGTGTTAGAAACATCAAATCAAAACCATTTTCCTTTCACCGCTTTCTAATATTTTGAGCATGATTTTAGCACAGAATCCACAACATAAAATATCTGCATCAAATTGTAATCTTAAATTAACCTAACCTTTTGAAAAAAAGGTAATATAGGATGAAACGCACTCTACATTGCAAAGTTAATAAGTTTGATTTGTTCGTTCAAGTACTGACACAACACATTTGAAAAAAAACGACCATAGTGTAAAACGTAAAAGTATATTTAAAAACAGCTATTTTGGAACAACCGGCATTACTTTACTCTTTGGAGTAAACTAAACTAACTACAGGACGTAAGACATATTCTACGAAGATAAATCAATACCAGTAAGTGACTTAATCTAATATTCCAAAAGTGTAGTGCCCGTATGATGTGGTCTTGCTAGACTAATTTGCATTACCTAAATTAAGTCAGATCCATGTTTAATGGAGATAGGGTCCTATTTAGGTTAGCAATTTAACTTTAGATAGATTATGTGTATATCTGTATAGATTTAGCCTGTTCAAAGTACTTGAAAGTTAAATGAGGTGTTTTAGCCACGTTCGAGCAGGTTGGAGACTATGTAGGTAGGACTACTAGTTGTTCTTAATTATGTTAAATTAAAGAAGACCGTGGCGCAGTGGTTCGCGCGCTCGGCCTGCGATTGTTGAGGTTAAGCAACTTTTGCAATGGTCGGTCACGGGATGGGTGACCAAAATTTTACTATCTCGAGCTCCTCCGTGCTTCGGGAGGCACGTTAAGCCGTTGGTCCCGGCTGCATTTGCAGTCGTTAAACCCCACCAATGCACATGGGTCATGGCCCGTTCTCCTTATCCATCCACAAGGAAGGCCAGTGCCCCAGCAGTGGGGACATTAAAAATGGCTAATCTATACTGTTTGAACGCGCTAATCTCAGGAACTACTGGACCGATTTAGACAATTCTTAGACAATTAGAAAGCTCATTTCTCCCGAGTCACATAGGCTATATTTTATCCCGATTTTCCCACGGGAACGGGTACCACGCGAGTAAAACCGCTGAGATCCGCTAGTGGCGATATAAAACTAGTGGCCGGTTGCCCGCGGTTTCACCAGCGTGGTTCCCGCTGCCGCGAACTATTTTTTTTTTATGAACAACGTGGTGCCTCTTAACCTTCATCATACCTGATGTTAAGTATTGATAAGGCTGGAGATAGAAGCGAGCCTCTCCCGGAATCCTCAATCACTGAGGAACTGGCTATCTTATCTCTAACTGCCGGAACACAACAATGTTGTTATGGCGTCAGACTTGGATAAGATGGTGGTAGCTAGCCAGGCGGACTTACAACAAGTCCTACCACCAACCAAAAAGTCTGATAAAAAGAACTCATTCAAATCTGTTAAGCCATTTTCGCGTGATTGAGTAACAAACTTCCAAACTTTAGTAGGAAGTAGGATAGCAGGATTTATTTTACAAATCGTATAACGAAAAAAAAGTTTTCCTACCCCACCTCTATAATTCCGTCAGTGCAAAATTGAAAAAAAAAACATTAATAAAGACAAAAACGTAATGATTATAAAGGTAGGTTGGTATTATATATATAATATCTGACTATCTTTTTTTCTACATTATAACTTATTGAAAAGAACTAGATGTACTTTTAAATAAGTACCTTTTTTTATTCTACACGTCAACTATAGTAGGGCAGTTCAAAAGTATACGCCATCGAGTTCTGGCACGCTATTCTACGTTCGTGCCAAAGGAAATATTTCGGAGCCGAAAATAGCTACGTCTCGTTACAGGGCCACTGCCATTAAAAAATAATACCATGGAACGGTCAAATCGATCTCCTAAGTTATTTTGTAATATGGGAGTTTACGAGTGCGAAAAGAAAAAATGAAACGTGCCCTCCTTTAAAGGTTTGTAATTTCTCGGTCTGAATAATTGGCGTGGATTGTAAGAGACTACTCTACCTGACTTATGACTATGAAACCCTTGTTTTAGGGTTCCATAGTCAAAAAGAAACCCTAATTGTGTTATTCGAAATCGTTGATGACTTGGATTAATAAAATAAAAAAATATATATATTAAATCAGAAGCTGTTTTATCGTTAATAGAAAAACAGAGACACAATTAGTTTCATTGGCCACGTTTTGACACACCACCAGTGTTTAGACATCTCGTGCTAGGCTTGGGCAAGACACTTGCTACTAAAAAAACTGAAGTTTGGCATGGATGTCTTATCTATGATTTTCTTTCCTCCATGAGAATAATTGTCGAAATCTACAGTATTTAGGTTTTTCTTTCCTTCTTGAGAGTAATAGTCAAAATCTACAGTACTTTCTGTAAGGTATCTGTGAAATTATTTATATGGGCATACCTTCAATTGTCATGTGTGTGTCACAGCCAGTCTCGCAATAAATTACCGCGACTACGTGTTTTACTCCGGCGTCTCTCATATAAATATATACTTTTCACTTTCTAGAAAAAATAATGGCGTAATCTGTTCAGTAGCATTTACATACTACTTCAAAAAGAAAAGCGCAATATTAATATCATTTATAGTTCTATTCTGAAAAAAGAAATTCATGATAAGATAACATCCGCTTGACTGATTAATCAGTTAAATTGATTAATCAGTGATCGGATTGACTTGACTGATTTATAATTTAAATTGAACCCAGTTAATTATTCAATATTCCAATAACTGACAAACAAAGAACCTTGTCAATGGAATAGTGGCCATTGTTTGAAATAAACCGATTATTTTGTTATTGAACTATCTAGTACCTAATTAAAATTGCTGTTTATCGATATGAATGATCGATTAGTTTTTAAACGATCTATACATGTTATCACGATTATCTAGTTGAAATTGAGTTCTAGTTTTCAGAATCTCTTGAAAATACTGTCATTATACGGATAATGGACCATAACTTTGTTTATTACAATTTATTTTTATGCGGGACAAGTTGATCTTTTCTACTTAGTATATTTACATGTTTTTGATTATGACTGCTGCGTAGTGTAGCTTAGAATAGCACTACCCCCTCTCATCTCGTAGGTGTCGTAAAAGGCGACTAAGGGACTCAGCTTTCAGGAGACGGGCAGCAGCGTCTCCTACAAACTTGGCCATACTGCAATCGCCAACCCGCCAAGCGTGGCGATTATGGGCAACCCGCCCCCCCTTTGAGGGAGGCCTATACCCAGCATGTGGCTGAGACGACGTTTCTGACAATATTAAGAAGTAATTAGTGTATGATTTTGTAATTTTTGCATTTTTCAATGCTATTTTATACTTATGGTAAATTTTAAAAAGAAAAATATTGGAAAAAATTAACTCGGCCACAAGTGAATTCTCAAGTGCATTAGACCGGATTTCCAAAGGTCGCGGGTTCGATTCCCGTCTGAGAATTCACATGTGCCGGAGTTAATTTTTTCCAATATTTTTCTATTTAAAATTTACCATAAGTAATTAGTGATTAGTTGAATACGACTCTTTTAACTGGAGTGCATACTAGCTTCCTCCGGCGGTTTCACCCACGTGGTTCCGGTTCCCGTAGAAATATTGAGATAAAGAAATCTATGTTACTCTCCGCCCTTTCAACTAACTCTATGCCAATAATCTACTCGATTGGTTGCTTAGTTAGAGCGTGAAGGGAGGACAAACAAATACACTTTCGCATTTATTATATTAGGTACGATTTTATAATCTGTGGGTAGACAACTACGATTTTATAATCAGTGCTGTGTGGTGACGGCCTAAGAATACAAGAGTCACCGCTCCCTTACATGCCTGGGATGTCGTAAGAGTCGACTAAGAGGCTCGACGCATGGAACACCTGTGCGAGAGAAGGAAAACTTGAAACAAACCCTCTACCAACCCGTCTGGCCAGCGTGGTAGCAGAAGGCTAGTAGCCTTCTATGAACGCCACAATAGGCGTGAGCTAGGAGAGGCCTATGTCCAGCAGTGGACGTCCACAGGCTGATGATGGATGGGTAGACAACTTGTGGATAATGTGGATTAATATTAAAATGGACCAGAATTTGTATGAATTTACATATAATAGGGGTTAAAGTATGAAATTGCCGATTTTTTTTACTATTGCTTGATTTTATATTAAATTAAGATCATAATGATCAAGAATAATTGATCTCAAGGTTATTATTTTCGTTTCTTATACGATAAAAATTTGTTAACAAAATTTACTACTTTATTTAATACTAGAGGCCGGGCGCGGTTTTACCCGCGTGGTTCCCGTTCCCGTGGGAATTTTGGGATCATTTATAGCCTATGTTACTACTTGGGGTCTAAGGATTCTCTATACAAAATTTCGTCAAAATCGGTCCAGTAGTTTTTGAGTTTATTCGTTACATACAAAAATACAAATTTTTCCTCTTTATAATATTATTATATAGTAAAGATAATTTATAAATTATTCATAACTTTTAAAATAAAAATATAGCATTAGATTGCTTAGTCTTCAAACAATGATTGTACATAAAAAATTGTGGCATTAGCACTTGGGGTGGTAACTTAACAAAAATTGTTAGTATGGAAAACGAACTTTCTTTGAAAATCTTTATACAAATCGGCAATTTCATAGTTAAAGACCTAATATTATGAATTCAATTAATTCGAACTTACGCAGTTTGCGAAATAGACCCTTTTTTTTGTTATTTTATCATAAATGAGATTGACAAAGAAGTGAAAAATGGTAATAAAAAACGTGAATCATGTTAATAAGACATTTCCATGTGAACTTGTATAACGGAAGAGGCTATTCATAGATGTTAATATACTCAGTGACGTCAATTCACTATTGTTACTAGGGCGTGTTCACAACGAACTATATTGTTAACAGACACTCATGTTATTTTTTCATCGATTAAATTAACTAACTTTCGGTTGGAATATATCAGTTAATTTTACCTAAAGCAAACTTATTTTTTTTCCAATATTTTGCTATTTAAAATTTATAATAAGTATAAAAATAACATTGAAAAATGCAAAAAATCTAAATCATAAAAAACAAACTGAATGAAATTGTTAAGGAATAGAAATATAATATATTCAATGAATCAAAAAGAGACGTTTGATTTTTAGTACTTGTTTTTTTGATCCTTTGACCTTAGCACAGGCGAAATATTGCGAAATCAAGAAACCTAACTAAGTAATACGAAGTTTAAGAATTTAACTTGATAAAAAAGAAACGCGTTGCGATTTCTAAGTTTTGATTTCAATGTACAGTCTACCATCAAGTCTTTGCTATTCTTTTTAAGTTATTTTCAGGTTGTGAGTTACAGTGGTGTCTCAATCCTACTACCTGAAAATAATCTAAAGAGAATCGGTTAAAAGTTAATGGTAAGCCCGCATTACGCACAAAAGTGATTAGATTTCATTCAACCGCCTCTGTGGTCTAGTGGTACAACCACCGGTATCAGACCCAGGGGTCCCGGGTTCGATTCCCAGCGGGGGACATATTGTATTCGGTTTGGTTGGTGGTAGGACTTGTTGTGAGTACGCCTGGCTAACTACCACCATCTTATCTAAGTCTGACGCTATAACAACAATGTTTTCAGCATTGTTGTGTTCCGGCAGTTACAGATAAGATAGTCAGTTCCTCAGTGATTGAGGATTCCGGGAGAGGCTCGCTTCCATCTTCAGCCTTATCAATACTTAACATAAGGTATGATCAAGGCTAAGAGTCTCCCCGTCGTTCATAAAAAAAAAAAACATAGTTTCGGTTATTTCTTGGTAGTTACATTAAGGCGATACTCGAAAATAATATGCTGCAGCGAGATAGCAATGAGAAAACGACGCGCACGGGAGCGAGACCGATTTTGCAGATTAGGCAAAAAAACACAAAATCACTTCGTATTAAAAAACTACAGCGATTTAAAAAAAATGCTTCTATACGATCCTAAATATTATTGGTGTCCACTTATTAAACCAATTTCCAATAGTGTAAGTAACCCCATTTAAGAATAATCTTGAATTTTCGTATTTTTAAGAGGTCTTTTCGAAAAGAAAAAGTGTCGAGGCAAAATCATTAAATCGTGTTTTTGAAACTATACGAATCTATATAAAGGTATTAAAATATATATGTTATTACCAGATTTGTAACAACTGTAACCGTGCTATAGTTTTATATAAAAAAGTCCATACTTTTTCCGAGTAGCGCCTTAAGTTAATATACCCATTATCTCTGACATATTTAAATATAATAGTGTTATAGCGTTGTTTGATTTTTTCTTGCAATCGATTTAAATAGATATTTGATATAATTTATAAAAATGTAGACATACTTATCAATTTAATTACCTACATAATGAAGTATTCATCATATTTTACATAATTTAAAACGGTTTCTGAATGTCAATTATTAATGAGCTACTTTAGTTAACGCAGCTGTTCCATTCTCGCACATACATAGTCAGGTGTGAATATTCACACGTAGTTCACAATATCGACTATCAATGTAGGTACATATACGTATATAATAATATGTCATAGCCATCTGATTAAAGCAGCCATTTAATTGGAAGGCCAGCCCGTTAATTAAACGAAGGCATTCAATTGAATGCCTAGGCCGATATTGGAATAGAAACAGACAAAACAAACACATTTTCGTATTTATAATATTATTGTAGTTAAGAAGCTAGGATGTAGGTAGAAAGATGATATGTGTGACCGCCAATATTTCCATACAAAAAATGAATGTCTAATAAAGGTGACTCAGAATACGCGAAAGAGTTAAGAATATTTTTTGTGATTTACAATTTGTTTATTTATTTTCAGAATTAAATTAACTAGAGTGATTAACATCAAACCCTAAATATGTGTGTTAAGATTTTAAAAAAATGTTATGCTGATGACGTAAAAGTAGTAATAGTTGATTGATAAAAAATATCACTTATTACATTTTTTCCGCAAACATAAATATTCTTCGGTAAAATAGTCGTGTCCGATTAACAATGAAGAAGATAACCATTTTATGTTTTATATGCCAAAAAATTCTACAAAAAATTACAAGAATAACTGTGTTTTTATTGTTTTTCTATCTTTTAAACTGACCGAGATATAAAAGTGCAAAGTTAACATTTTCGGTCTAAGTCGGTCTAAGCCGCGGACCGAGCGCGATATCGTTCATGATTATTATTAGGCAGGTGTCCAAATATTTCTGAAAGACAGTGGTCGTCATCGCTGTACAATAGATATACGTTTATTATTTCCGCGCATTATTTGAGAAAAATACTATACGAGCCATGGCCACAACTAGGCATTGATGGACTTATGTATGTGTGCCTCGGCTTTAGCTAGGCCCACATTTACACGTTCGTCCATCAATGCCTCTTTTGCTTGCCGCTGCAATATTGTACTATTTCCTGCGTTAAAGTGTTAATTTGTTTTTTTTTTTCAATAAACAGCTTTCTATTTCCAAGTCAGTTAGAAATTTAAGTAAAACCTTTGATAAGTTGCCTCCTTAGTTGCCATGCTAGTAGAAGATTTTTCAAATAACACGACAGATATGGATTTTCATACAACTTTTGCCGGCCACTGCTCGCATGTATTTGGCCAGAACAGCAATTTCGATTTATCTCAAAAAAGGTTTTCAAAATAATGCTCAAATTTCCAAGCATGTTGGAGAAGAAAATATTTTGTACCACAGACATTTCGTCCATCAATGCCTCTTTTGCTTGCCGCTGCAATATTGTAAGATCTATGTCTGTGTTTTGTATTTATAAAAAAAATAGACTATCATTTTTTTTCCTTCCTTCTTGTCTATCGAAAAAAAAAACAAAAAGTGTGCTGCAAAATTAATATATGGCGTGATGTATGTTTTTTTTCAATTAATTAAAAAAAACATTTCACCTTGTTTCCAGGGTCTTCTATCACACGATGGTAGTGGCGCGATGACACCCGGCCTGAAGATGGAGTCCAAGGGCACCCAGATCCATTTGCCACTGATGGGGCGCGGCAGCCGCGGGGAGATCACCGACATGGTGCAGTTCTCCCAGATCAAGTCACCGCCCTGCTCAGAGCAGCTCAACAATGGACAGCTGACGGGGTAAGGGAATCTCCTTATCAGTATATAGAATTTAAGATGAGGTTTGACTGATTACGGGTAGAGGTCGAAGGTCGAGGGTAGAGGAGGATAAACAAACATTTGTGCTCTTGTGTATGAATTTGTTATTTTTGTACTTCATTTTTTTTTTAAAGAGCAACGGGGATCCTTTTAACCTTCATCATACCTGATGTTTAGTATTGATAAGGCTGAAGATGGAAGCGAGCCTCTCCAGGAATCCTTAATCACTGAGGAACTGGCTGTCTTATCTCTAACTTCCTTTGTTGTTTGCCGTATCACAAATGCTAACGATACTTATCACAATATCAGATTAATGCACTGGTGATTTGTCAGAGATTTATCAAGAACGGACATAAATCCTCATTTTACATCTCACATAACGCATGTCGCGCATTTTGAATTCAATTTTACATGTTGAATCTTGATCTTTTTACGTGCTATCTGTTACGATTGTACCTCGCAGCCAACTGGTTAAATCAGCCATTCTATGGCTAAGGGACAACTAGCCAAATCGTTGAATGAAACGTTTAACGACTTAGCGGAACGTCTAAGCGCGAATAGACTAACTATTCGTGAAAATTTGTAGCGGAGTAATATCAGGCATATTTTTATCACATATCTTTATTATATATATATATCAGTATTGATATTATTAAAACACTATAAAATTATGTTGAAACGAAAACAAAGCACATAAAATTGCCAGCTGATGCGAGATATCTGACGCCATGTTTGTTTTGAGACTACCACCACCCCAGTGGAAAAAGAAATCTACTAAATTTGAATCACATGGCTGAAGTAACGTCAGCCATCTTTAAAGGGCTTACTTACAATAAGCCAACTAGTTGAACGTTAAATGATGCTAGTTCAATCAACGATCGGTCTAGGCATTCAAGTGAATGCCGGCGTTTAATTAACCAGCTAGCCTTCGTATCAAATGGCTGATTTAACCAGATGGCTGCGACTTAAACATGTCATTGTTCGTGACTGTACATGCTCCTGTATGTCTGTAGGTTAGAAGTAGTAAGACAGCCGTCTTTTTTCGCCACCTTTTTGCATGAGTCCATACATTTACCATTGTACTATTTTTAATTGCCATCTTCTCGTTGCCATGGCAACGTGTCGGGTTTCGAGGCGAGACTTCTTTCAGTACTAAATGCGTTACATGATCCTACTCTTTCTCGATTTTTTCTCGTTTCTCTCTCTTTCTTGTTTATGTGGCTATACGCCAATTTCCCAAGATAAAGGCTATGCCTAGTTTGGGAACCTCTTTTTCATTGTCAAACATTATCTTCTGCAGCACAAATTGTAAACTAATTTTAATTTTAATATTAATTTTACAGAACTGTGTACCTTTTCTTTTGTGCAATAAAGATATTTCTATTTCTATTTCTATTTCAATTACGTCAACATACGATTGGGAATAAATCAATCGTATCATTTTTCTTCAAATAGCCTTACTCATGGTCACTGGCATAATTTCTATTTGTCACGCTACGGTTGTGGTATTGTTATTACCAAGCCATTTTTGGAACAAGAGAGGACTTATATACTTAACCTCGCTTTTCTGTTAGTCCATTTAATTATTTGCTCTTTAGGGCTTATGCAAACCAGAGACCATAACCACTTGTATGTCTAACTAGCAGCCGCCCGCGGTTTCACCCGCGTGGTTCCCGTTCCAGTGGGAACATTAGGATAAAAAGTAGCCTATGTGTTAGTCCACTACTTGAAGTCCCTACATACCAAATTTCATCCAAATCTGTTCAGTAGTTTTTGCGTGAAAGAGGAACAAACGAACTAACATATTTTCGCATCTATACTAATATTATAAAGAGGAAAGATTTGTATTTTTGTATGTAACGAATAAACTCAAAAACTACTGGACCGATTTTGACGAAATTTGGTAAAGAGAATCCTTAGACCCCAAGTAGTAACATAGGCTATAAATGATCCCAAAATTCCCACGGGAACGGGAACCACGCGGGTGAAACCGCGCCCGGCCTCTAGTTTAAAATAAAAACAGGATTAGCTGCGTGCCTCACATTATAAAGATTAACCGCCTCGCATTTAATATTATAACAACTACTCAGAAGCTTTAAGAAACGATTGTCCTATATATTAACAAAGATGTACTCTATTTAAAATTGTTTAAGTATAATCAGTATTGTAACAGTGTAAGTCAATGAGGTCATAGAGAGGCTTTATTCAAAACTTCGGTTTATTAAAGCGCTCATAGCCGCGCTTGACAGACTGATCGTATTCGATCACGTTTGTTAAGCAAATTTCGGCCCGGTCAGGTGTCGGATGGGCGACCGTAAAGTGGCATTACAACTGAGTACTTCCGTGCTTCGAAGAGCCCCCTTCGAGGTCCCGGCTGTTGTCATTTGATTACAGCCGTTAACCTAAGTCAGAGGCCTTATAGGCGGCTTGATAAACTCCTGACACCAGAGGTGGCCACTAATCCTCACTCGATAAACGACTCTACAAAGATGATGAAAAACGAAAATGGCCACAATTTATGAGAATATACAAAAAGTTTTAGGTAATTATGCTGTTACAGCATTTTATTAGTATACTAGCGGATCCTCGCGGTTCTACCCGCGTGGTGCCCGTTCCCGTGGGAATATCGGGATAAAATATAGCCTATGTCACTGGGGAGAAATGTAGCTTTCTAATGGTCTAAGAATTTTCTAAATCGGTTTAGTAGTTCCTGAGATTAGTGCGTTCAAACAAACAAACTCTTCAGCTTTATAATATTAGTATAGATTTTATAGCGGAAAATAGTAATGAGTTTCCAAACTTCTAGATAGATAAAACGTTAATCGCCGTTTTAAGTCTCTCTATTAGAATCTATTTTTAACCTTTCTAGAATAAGATGACCTTGACATTCAGTTGCGATGTGGGTTCTTCTTAAGAAGTTATTGTCTTCATTTATAAAACGTGAGTTCTAAAAATAAAAGTAAGTACTTAGTGCATAAAAATCTTTTTATAAAAAAAACAAACTACAAAACATTTCAAAAAGTAAAAAATAAAACTCTTGGTGTTGGTTCCAGCCAAGGCATTCTACAATGCACTACAATTAACTATATTTTTATTTTTCTTGCTTTGGCTGGCACCGAGTCATAGTTTTATTTTTTACGTTTTGAAGTCGCTTTGAATTTTTTTATAAAAAGTCTTTTATTTCACAATTTTTAGTTACATCATGTGCCGTTACTTACATTAAAAATCAGCCCATACAGAACAACGATGTCATCTAGGTAAACGATTACTTGCCAAAACGTAAATTCTATTTTTCAGGATTATGAAAAGACTGCTAGCCAGATCTTCGTAAAAATTATATGGGATTACAACTGAACTATATTCTTCCAGACAAAAAAAGAATAATTGGACGTAGTTACGCGAAAAGGATCCAAACCACAATTTTTCTGAAATTGAGTTATGGGTCTTTGCGATGATATCTTTCATGTCAAAAAAGATCCAGATGAAAAACACAATATTTGACATAATTGCGACGACTAGATACCAAGCCACTTATAGGGGAGACACTAAATATTTATCTATAAAACAGATCCAAATTACCTGAATAGTTTTTGCGAAAATATTAATCTACGGAATAAGTGCTTTAAACAAATCACAAAAAAGATCTAAACTGCCTGGACCACTGAAGTAACAGCATTTATAAAATATTTGAAAGGATCCAGGCTGTCTGGGACCTTTATGCTAAATAAATTCTTTAGAATGTTTTTCTACTTAAATATCAAGAAGGATCCAAGATGCTTGAATCTTTTTGTACGAATAGTTTTTCCACTTCAAAGATATACCAAAAGAATTGGCACCTTCTGAATAAATATTAATTTCTATAAAAAGAAACCGCAAAAGAGATCCTGGTTGCTATTTTTCACTTTTTAATAGACTTTTTGCAAAGTTTTGGAATGCAAGTACAAAAAAACGTTTCTTTTGTTTTAATAGACTTTTTGGATTAGGTACATAAATTTTAATTGATTATTTGGGTCGGGTTATCTATCACTCGTCAGTTTCCCTAATTAGCCAGTTTTACAATAGTTTATACGTCCCTACCCTAAGGGCACTTGTACACTACACGGAATTTTACCGTCCGGTAGTCCGATTTTTTACGGTCCGATATGGCAGGCCATAAAATGTATATGCTAGCTAGTGCACTATACGTAATTTTACCGTCCGACTTTTTACTTTTCCCGATTCCAGGCCGTTTTTTTCCGGTCCGGGATGACAGCAATGAAAAAAGTATTTAAGCTTGTGCACTGCGCTGCGTTCGGTCAGGTTCGGTCGGTTCGGATATTCATGAGCGGCGGGGCGGGCGAAGGGGTAAGGGTGTAACTTACATAGTGCACAACTAAAACGGCCAAGTGCGAGTCGGACTCACGCTAGAAGGGTTCCGTACCATAAAAAATATACGTTTGTTGTATTTTAATTTAATTAATTATTTTAAAATAAATATACAACTACTACTCGGTCGAGCTAACATGACACCTGCAGGATATACCCGTCCCTCTCACACTCCGGGCATGACAGAATCGAGTGAAAGAATTAGTGTAGGGCTTCAGGTATCATCTTAGCTTGACTGAGTTGTAAATATTCTGTGAATAAAATGTCTACCTGTTGCCGTTATTAATATCGAGCAAAAAACGGCAGAAAAAAAAACGATTATTGTATCGGAGCCACCACCAACAGACCAAACCCAGTTTTTACCCCATTTGAGGGATTTTTTTTGACTTCCCATATGGACATATTTTTTTATTGTAAACAATAACTAATATTTATACTTCTGAATCCTTAAATGAGAAAGTAATAAAGCAAGCAATTGCCGACGTTCCAAGAAACTCATCATTTACGCGTGCGTGGAGTGTAGTTTCAAAGAGATCTACCCTAAACTGCGCTGCACCTGGGAGTAAAAAGACGGACAAGTGCACAAGCCAATCATCCGTTTTTTTTTCATGCCACACCGGACCGTAAAAAATCGAACTGCCGGACGGTAAAATTCCGTGTAGTGCACAAGCGTCCTAACAATGGGAACTCATTTATTTCTGAACAGAAGTGACTAGATCTATCAGACAACTTGACATGTGACAGTGACACTGACTCACTGCATGCATTCCCGGGGAGACGTTTGCCATTGGGTAATGCTCGGATTGTCGAAGATGTTGAAGGATTTAACAGATTAACTCTTGATTTTGAAGTTGAAACAGATAACTGCCAAGATTGATATAAATAAAATAAATAAATATTTCCATACAATCACACCAATTATCTAGCCCATGTTAAGTATCATGAAGAACTTGTGTTATGGATACTAGATAACGGATAAACATACTTATATACTTTTTTTTTTGTAAATACATACATAATATACATATAAAACACCCAGACCAAGACAAATAGACATGTTCATGCACACAAATATTTGTCTTGTCCGGGGATCGAACCCGGGACCTCTGGCGCAGAAGGTGGGGTTAGTACCCCTGCGCCAAACAGGTCGTATACTTATCTCTTGGTAGTTATCTGTCAAGTCAAAAGTTAAATCCATCAACATCTTGTATAGACAATTTGAAAGGGTGCTAAAATTTTTGTTAAAATGTATCTATTAAGCTTAACTTTTTTGATTAATAACATTGTTTTATTTTAAGTTTTTCTTGCTTTTATTAAAATAAGTTAGTAAAATAGTATCTGGATTGTTATTGATTAAATCATTTTGAGCAGCATCCCATAATATTTAGCTTTTATTAAAAAGAATCCAGCCACACATTTTTGCCATTTTCATAATAAAATTGTACTATGTTTAACACAACTTACGCCCATTATGAAGTGCAAAAAAATAACTAATCGTCAACACAAAAGGAAATACTCTCAATGTAATAATGTTCGACTAGAGACACTTTTAACACTTTCTAATCTTTAATGGCCTCTATCTCAGAATCGACTCTGTGTGGATTGGATCCTTTTCGCGTAACTACGTCCAATTATAATCGGTTGACAACTAATGACGTTATCTTAAAACATACATAAAAAAAATCAGTCAACTTGAGAACCTCCTCCTTTTTTGAAGTCGGTTAAAAATTACTTTATATTTTTGACACTAAGCAAAAAATTTCAAGAACAAAAAGTTTGTTTCTCATATTATACCTAAATACTAGTTCCATATATATAGCATTTTATGGAGATCTGAAAAATTCTGATCTCTACGTCAGAATTCATCTAAATCGGTTCAGTGGTTTGGGAGTAATCAACAGGCAGAGCTACATTCGCATTTTTATTACAACACCCAGCGTGTTACTTTAAGAGATTAATACAAACAAACAAGATCTAAATAAAGTTTCTGTTCATACTTTTCCCTGATCAGAGATAATTTTCCATTGAATTTGTTAGTATACTAACATTTTTTTTAATTTTCTACTGATAACACTGGACCTGTATTGTCTGAGAATAAATAAATGAGTAATACTTCGAGCCAATAACGAAGAATTGTTACTTCTTAACCTTTTCATGGTTGGAGGACGAAGATTGCTGTTAAATTATTAACATAGTTTCGAGAGCGCTCGCAAGAAATTGCAAGAAATGTAAATTTTTACTGAGTCGGCAATCTGATTAAGTTTTGTACCTAACAGGAGGATCGTAAAGGTACAATCAACGGCAACGACGGCTAAGAATGAGAAATGCTACAGTTTTGTCAATGCTGACTTGCTGTAGAAGCGTAGACCGTCTAGGTTAGGTTAGGTTAGAATGAACTTACTCTCGAGCTGCTGAACCTTTGACGCCTGCAACGCAAAAGATTTATGTCATGAATATTTGTTTTCTTTCAAAAATTAAAATTCCAACCATAGTAGATACTATTTACAAAGACAATCTCATTTAATATCGTCTCACGTAAAACAGGCAAGTTATTCAGAATTGCCTTTTGCATATGAAAATTCTTTATACAGATTAAATACTTAATATTTTTAATCAAACTGCACAAAGTGATTGAAATTTTCAAAGACAACGTAACTGACGACATTAATGATATGAAAAAAGAATTATGGCTACGTATTTGGGTCAGAATATCGAGACCATGTAAGTTATTGTCGTTTTTGACTGTTTTTCTGTATATCTGTACACGTTTCATGGGAAGACTATGAACAAGTTTTTGTGAAATTTTATACAGGTTGAAAAGATAAGACGGGAAGGGTAGGGATTCCGAGAATGCAGTTAAAAAAAATGAGGGATGGTTGCCTAAGAACGTTTTCATGTAGCTACAACGGTTAAGGTATCCCTTCATGCCCAGTCTTAACTTAACAGATACTGAATAGCAGTTAAACATTCATTTTTTTTTCTTAAACGTCCCGTTTACGTGCCTTGAGAGTGGCAAAGAAGTGGAACACTCTGCCTTTCATTCGTTTATTTATATGGTTATATTATTAAATGTTGTATATTATTATCTAATGTATATTATTTATATTTTTTAATTTTGTGTATGTATATGTAGTTATTTATTATATATTTTTTTTCTATTTTTGTAACGTCAGTCTTAGCATCCTGGCAGAATACATAACAGCGCTTCTGTGTTTCATTCCTCCCATCTGAGAATGGCACAGAAGCAAAATGCTGAGCAGGATATTTATTGGCCCCACATCTGCATATTCCTTAAGTTATAGTTTGTAAGGTTTGATTTTAAGATTTTTTATTTTATTTTTTTATTCTATAGTGTGTGTGTGTGCCAATAAATGATTTTTCTTTCTTTCATTCTTTCAAACATAAAAATCCACACATGATATACCTACACTGAAAACACCCAGTACAAAACAAACAGGAATGATTGTACAAACAAATATTTGTCTTGAATGGGAATCGAATTCGCGACCTCTGGACACAAAGAAGGTGTTCCTAACTCTACGTCACACAGGTCGTCGAAAAATAAACATGGCTAATTCATTTACCATGTTGACCGAAATAACAAAGTGACCTAATGGTGTTTTCTACTCGCCATTTGACACCAAGGACGAATATTTCAGACTTCTCAGTCACGTACAATCCAATTATTTTTATTCGTATAATAGAAAGTATTAAATATTGACAACTTGATATAAGGTTTCTCTGTGTGGTTAGTTTTGGCTTCCAATTTGTTATCTTTATATTTGATAGAATCAGGCGTTACTTGGCGGAAATCTATATCTTAGTAGAAAACGAACAATATGTAGCACAATCCGCAAGAAAAACTTACATGCAAGATGCACCGCCCGCCCGCAAATAAATGCAGATGCAACACAGTGACACACCTTGCACCCTCACCGACTACTCTACACGTGTTTCGCCCACACACGGCCCGAGTCCCTCGGTGCTGGTATTGCACAGTCTAACAACTCCTGAGGATGCTCCGTGTGTGGGCGAAACACGTGTAGAGTCGGTGAGGGTGCAAGGTGTGTCACTGTGTTGCATCTGCATTTATTTGCGGGCGGGCGGGCGGTGCATCTTGCATGTAAGTTTTTCTTGCGGAATTGTGCTACATATTGTTCGTTTTCTACTATGTTATCTTTATGTTATTACTTTACCATCAACTAAATCAGTTCATTAACGAAAATCTATAAAGTTATTGTATGATTAAAAGGTACACTATTTGCTTGATTTTATATCAAATTAAGGTCATAACAGTCAAGAATCAGTTATTTTTGTTTCTTATAGGATAAAAAAATCCTCGAAAAGTACTTATTTTTTTGTAAAAATTATGACTTATATGAACAGTCAACAGCAGACGGCTTTAAATATTTATCAAATTTCTACAGACAAATCTGATCTCAACAGCATACGTCATAAAATCTAAAGTCGATTGGAGTTTGACAGATTTGTGTAGCCGTAGTTACCGTTGACCGTACACACATACGTGACAAAATGCGCATGTGACAAACTGCGTTTGTGACAAAGTGCGTATGCGATGGAATACAAAACTTGAACTTAACTTGAACTAGGATAGCGTGTGTTACAAACTACGTGTATGACAAACTGCGTTAGTGACATATACCGATTGTGATTCGTCACAGACACACACGATTTGACCGTGTGTGTCTGTGACGAATCACGTTTGTAATATGCACCCCATACAATACACATGCCTTTACGCCATATATCCCTTGCGGAGTTGGCGACCATCAAATTGCAGCTTGAGAGGATGAACTCAATTGTCAGGCCTAAAAATACGGTTTTTTTTCTTAATTTTTTAAAGACTGACATTTTCATAATTTAAACTATCTATTAATCTTTGAATCGTAACTTTTTATGGACTATTAGGTATTGTTATTTCATTTGATTAAAATAATATTGTTTTGTTTATTAGGAAAAGTAACAACTTTAGTGTACTAATAACCATTACGTTTATATTGTACCTCCTACAATAAACAGAGTAATCAGAAAATGACAAATAAATTGACTTCTCAGCTAAGCACAAAGAAATGCGCCCATCTTAAAACTATTTGTGTCTGCAATTGAAATGTTATTTGCTACGATCATTCTTCATAATGGTGTCATAACTACGAGTATTAACTTGCGAAGTCGGTTCTAGGAAGCGAACAAAAAGCAGCTCGATCGATTGAGCGGTCAACGGCCTCCATGAAAGGACGTCTGGAATAGTCTTTATTTATATTTGCAAATGTGCCGTGTGGTGACGGCCTAAGAATACAAGTGTAACCACTCCCTTACTTGCCTGGGATGTCGTAAGAGTCGACTAAGAGGCTCGACGCATTGAACACCTGTACGAGAGAAGGAAAACTTGAAACAAACCCTCTACCAACCCGTCTGGCCAGCGTGGTAGCAGTAGGCTAATAGCCTCCTATGAACGCCACAATAGGCGTGAGCTAGGAGAGGCCTATCTCCAGCAGTGAACGTCCACAGGCTGATGATGATATTTGCATATCTTCACCGTCAGCCATTTCAATGCACACACACTGGTGGGGCACAGGCCTTCCTTAAAGATGGACAAAGAAAATGGTCATGCATGACCTAGCACACGGGCCCTATGCGGTTGGCAGATATTAACAACTGCAAATGCAGACAGGACCAATGCTTTCCAAAGCACGTAGAAGCTTAAGATAATAAAATTTTGGTCACCCATCCCGTGACCGAAAATGCCGAAAGTTGCTGAATTACCACAATCCAGTTATCCACTGTGCCAGAGATTGTTTTGATTAGTTGTTTAACAATAATTTTCTAATAAAACACATAATAGTAGTATAATAGGTATTATTACTAATAGGAGACAGATTGCACTTCTATCAAAAGTTTTTTTTTTCCTTTTTGAAGGCGGCTTTAATTTTTTTTTTTATATTTTTTTTATTTCACAATTTTTAGTTACATCATGTGCCGCCCTTTACTTACAGTCTTAAATCAGACATTTAGGTAAACGAATACTTGTCAATACGTAAATTATATTTTTAAGGATTTTGAAAAATACTCCTAGCTAGATATTTGTAAAAATAATTATATGTTACCACAATTGAACTATGTTCTTTCAGTTAAAAAAAGAACTTAAAGAACAGAAACTGACGACGTTACATTAAAACAGACATAAAAAAATGCATATGACTTGAGAAACTCCTCCTTTTTTGAAGTTGGTTTAAAAGCGTTTTTAAATCGTCAGTTTTACTACCACCCATTCAAAAAAAAAACAACTGACACAAATGATGGACGCAAGAAACTTGCCAGCTTTATGTTATCAGAGTTACAAAGCTTATTATTATAAGATTCACCATCACTATCTCAAATAATATACCATCTTTGTTTTCGTATTGATTTTTCTGTCACTATCTTGTCTTCAACATTAAGCTCTTACAATACTCCTACAAGAAGCTTTTAGTTCCAGTTTTTATTAAGTTTGTTGTTTGAAACTTCTTGAAGACCTTGGCGGTAGAAAGGTCTTGTGGAAGTTACTTGTATATTGTATTAGGCTGTCTCGAAATGGGTAACTGGGCAAATAACAACTTGAATTTTAATGGCTTGGGGAGGAACGTTCGCATTTGGGATTTGTTAGACAGTTGCTTTAAGAATGCATAGACTTTGTTAAGATAGAAGTAGAAAAAAACCGTTAATATCTTACTAATGTTATAAATGCGAACGTATTTAAGACTGATGATGAAATTTGGCACGCAAATAGAAGATAGCCGGGACTAAAACATAAAAACATAACAACGGGAACGGGATCCGCGCGGGTGATACCGCGGGAAGTA
Organism: Chrysoteuchia culmella; assembly: GCA_910589605.1. Lineage (NCBI taxonomy): Eukaryota > Metazoa > Arthropoda > Insecta > Lepidoptera > Crambidae > Chrysoteuchia > Chrysoteuchia culmella. Next base: position 22,755,071 of record OU342649.1, read on the forward strand.
GCTTGTAAAAATATAATAAACTTAGTAGAAAACCGTGCCAATCTCAGCACCGAGACTGACCGACTCGGTGCTAAGATTGGCACGGTCTAACAACTCCTGAGGTTTCTCCGTGTGTGGGCGAAACACGTGTAGAGTAGTCGGTGAAGGTGCAAGGTGTGTCACTGGGCTGCATCTGCATTTTTTCTTGCGGCATTACGCGACATATTTTTCGTTTTCTACTAAGATATGGATTTCCGCCAAGTAACGCCTGATTCTATCAAATACATATAATAAACTAGCTAACTACTAATAAACCATCCCGATCGTTCCCGTGGGAATATCGGGATAAATAGTATCATATGTTTTAATCCAGGCCATCTAGTTTTTGTGAGCAATTTCATCTAAGTCCGTACCGTAGTTATTGAGTTTATTCGTTACAAACATACAAAAATACAAATCTTTCCTTTAATAGAGAATCAGGAAAATATGAAGATGGTTGGCACAGAAATGATTTTTAGATGATAACTTATTTTTTCCGGCGAGGTTAATTTATTGACTAGTTAAAGACAAACCATTATAATAAATCTGAAGAGATTGATCAACTACGCTTTAGTCCAAAAATAGCAGTGGGATTGCTGTTGGTATAGAGAAATAGTTCATTGTGTATCTAAGTATTTCTTTCACTAACAAAAGTGTTAGTGAAAGAAATACTTAGATAATGAAAGTTTCTGTGGGGATTCATTTTAGGAAAAAAATCGCCTGAATGAAGTCGCTATAAGTTTAAAGTCGCTAGTCTTTATAAGATTAAAGAGAAAAACAATGTTCCTATTTATTTAAGTTAGACTGTTAAGTATTGATTCTTTACTCAATATACTAAGTAATCTTGTTTTCGTTTCACTTTATTGAAAAACAAAACAATGATTCTTACCAACGAAAACTGTCTATAGCGGAGTTCGATTAGAAATTGTATTTTTAGTTGATTTTCTGGAGCTTCGACGAAGAAATAAATATTTCTACTAAAATGTACGAAAACCTTGAGTATGAGCACTCAATACTGATTTGTTGAAAAAGAAAATATTAAAGTGCTCATGACATAATGTTCCATTCATATCTCTGCACGTGATCTATAGAAGGTTTTATCCAGTCCATGAACTGGGTGCCCTGCAATATGTACTACAGCCATCAGATATTCATCCGATGTTATCCGATACGATAACAGTGTTCCATTGTGTTTCGTAACCACCCGCTCCCCTTGGCTCCGCTCCAAGGAGTTGTACTTCTACACTAAATTGGAGACATAACATTCTGCAAGCTACATAATCTCTAATTAAGCTTCAAGCTTCAATGTTTTGATGAGATTCATAATTGGATTGACTCTAATTAAAATTGTATTCCAGCTTAAGTGTATTCTTCTTCTGAAAATAAATTTGTTTCAGGGGCTCACAAATGAACTTGTGCAACGGCGCAGCAAGCACGGCAGCTATGATAGGACTGGTGCCCAAAATTCCCAATGGATTTGGTGACCAGAAGAAGCCAATGGCAGCACTCACTCACCTCCCCAAACGACCACCAGTGGACATCGAGTTTACGAATCTCTCCTACTCAGTCAGCGAAGGCAGGAGGAGAGGGTACAAAGCACTCTTGAAATGTATTAATGGCACCTTCCGATCTGGAGAACTGACTGCTATAATGGGACCTTCTGGCGCTGGAAAAAGTACTCTAATGAACCTACTAGCAGGTTACAAGTAAGTATCATCAAAACATTCATATCCATCATCATTATGATTAGATTAATTGTTACACCACTCAAGTTACACACTTTAATAATGAATTCCAATTTAAGTATCTAAATCGATTTCGTACCTTCCGACATTTAACATATTTTATGTGATTTCAGGACGTCAAACGTCAGCGGATCGATACTTATAAACGGAAAAGAGAGAAATTTGAGACGATTCAGAAAATTATCGTGCTACATAATGCAAGACGACTGTCTGTTACCGCATCTGACAGTCAGAGAAGCAATGAACGTAGCAGCGAATCTTAAACTGGGAAAGGACATAACAGTCACTGCCAAAAAAATTGTGATTGACGAGATATTAGACATGTTAAGCCTCGCTGATGCTAGTGACACTAGGACAATCAATCTGTCTGGTGGCCAGAAGAAGCGATTGTCCATAGCCTTAGAGTTGGTTAACAATCCGCCTGTGATGTTTTTCGACGAGCCTACGTCAGGGTTGGACAGCTCATCGTGTTTCCAATGTATATCGCTGCTGAAGTCTCTGGCCAGAGGCGGCAGAACTATTATATGCACCATCCATCAACCGTCCGCTAGGCTGTTCGAGATGTTCGACTTTTTGTATACTCTTGCCGAGGGACAATGTATATATCAAGGAAAAGTTAGTGAATTGGTGCCGTTCTTATCGTCGATGGCCTTGCATTGTCCCAGTTACCACAATCCAGCTGATTATGGTAAGCATAAATTATCGTATATAAGCCAAATAAGGCACTATTATTGAAATTTCTGCAGACACATAGACATATCTATAGTAGAAAGCAATAGGAAGGTTAAAAAAAATCGAAATCGTCGATCGTAATATTATTGTAGAAATGGAAGTTCGTAGTAGTTAAATATTCTCTAAAAGCTAGCGAATCAACATTATGATACAGTTCTTTTGTTTAGCGAACTTGTTGAATCTTCCTTTTGATTCATATTGACATTTGAGCGCATGTCTTTTATCTTTTTCTGTTTCCGTTTGTGTCCATTTGCATTGTCACTGTGGCATGTTGTGTCAAAACAATTGAAGTGATTGGACTTTGTATTCTGGGAGTTGGGTAAATGTTATTGTTTATGATTCATTTGTTATTAATTTAATGATCCATATGTATCAGAAGTAGGTATTGATACATGCATATACGTTCTTCTTATCAGTTAAAAGATGTCCTGAATGGCTGGTAGGGAAAAAAAAATTTGGACTATTCGAAAGTACTTATCTATAAGTCTATTTGAATAAAAATCTTTGACTTTGACATAGTCGAAGTAATATTAGGTTCTGTTATTAATACATACTCTAATTGAACAAGAACGATATTTCAAAGATTTGTCATAAACTATTTCGGTACAGGAGGCTTTTCACAAAGTCGTATTGTGATGATACAGAGAATGATGCTTATCTATGACATCGCTTTTGAGCTCTGCAAAACTATAAACAGGGGGCTAATTGTCTAATTTTAAATCTATCGCAATCCCTTTCAATTCGTAATTTGAAAGATATTCAGGCCGTCACTATTTGACATTTGAAAGGGATTGTGATCGGGACGCGTTTTAAAAGGTTTGGCATAAACGATATTGAACTGTCTAAGCAATATGACAGACGGAAATATCACAATCACAATACCTCTGAAAGGGATTGTGATAGATTTTAAATTAGACAATTAGGGGGCTGGTCTAATATTTTATACAATTAATACAATAGCGTTATTGATAGTTTAATATCAACAACCCAATTGTAGTACCGGCTTAAATTAGAAAAAATAACACCCTGTACTTTTATGGCACTAATCGATAGTCTTATTTATATAGATACAGCATTTATTTCTCTCTTCACAATAAATGGCTTAAGGTGGTACGACTTCCATACAAACAAACATTGCACATTAATTCGTTCATCATACATTAATAATTCATAAATACATGTGCAACTAACTCGTTTCAGTTATTTGTTTGCGCGAAATTATTAAAAAAATGTACTTTCATACATGAGCTATATAAATGCGATGGGTCACACACACATACGTAGAATTATTGAAATTATAAGATATTAGTATATTCGTGTTTTATGTATGAATGTACATTTTTTTTATTATTTCGCGCAAACAAATAACTGAAACGAGTTAGTTGCGCATGTATTTATGTATTATTAAGGTATGATGAACCAATAATTGTGTAATGTTTGTTTATATAGAAGTCGTACCACCTTAAGACTAAAATTTTACACATTTTTTTTGGAAGACACTAGTCCTTGAATAAATGCTTTATTTATTATTTATCCATAGGTCAATTTCGTTTAAGTAACTTAGTATCTAAAATGAAAGGCAAAGCCTAGAAAGATCACTAATAGGTCTAGATACCTTGCCCACCCTTTTTGTATCCAATTAAAAGTATACCTTGAGTATCGAGTTATGGTGAATATGAGTGAGTAGGCAAAAATAGTTATTTGTTATGCAAGGCTGGAAAGTTAGTTATTTAGCGGCGAGTTACCTCTATTGAAAGCTGAGCAAGCGAAGGATTCTAGGTTCAAAGAATGAATCCTGAGCGAAGCGAGGATTTCAAAGGTACAAGACGCTAAAAACTTTTCTGCCGAGCGCAACACACAATTTTTCACCTCACAACAGCGAGGAACATTTTATGGTTGTTTCCGCGGTCAACTTCCGGTAAAAAAAATATTTAAACATTAAATTTAATCTAAATATACCTTATTCTCGTTGTTTTAATGATATAAAAAACTAAAATAATAAAAAAGGGAGTATTATAGTTAATTCTAAGTTATTTAAAGTAGGAATATATGTTACTTATAAATAACAATAAAAACGATTTCGTAAATGTTGACACTGACATGAGGTACAAGACAAAGACAATTTTAAAATAAAGATTTATGTCACATTCCGAAATCCAATCATAGGTTGTGAAATCTCACCCAGCCTAATATAAAATTCTTATAACAAATAGTTTAATCTTATTGTTATGGTTTTTATGATTCAATGAACTAAAATAATATAATAAAACCAAAACGGAGTATTATAATTAATTCAAAGCTATTTAAAATAAGAATAAAATGTAACAAAAAAGTCAATTAACACATTATGACATATTTTTAGGTATTAAATTAAAAAAGTACTTTACCGCGCTAGGCCGCAAAAAGCAATTTTCTTCGATGAAACTTAATGACACAACCTCCTCTTCCGAGCGTGTGAGGTGAAAATGTAATTAACTTAAAACATTAACATCTGTTTATTGCTGCAATTATTGGTTCTCACTTCGAGTCACTTATAAGTTGAATAAGTCAACTTCATTTTTGTTTTAGTTTGTGAAAGTAAGTAGGTACTGTGGAGATCGTATATGTCTCCGCACTAAAAGCAGGCCGCTACACCGCCGTTGCTGGCTGGTTTTGCTTTTTAGGGTTTCGTAGCCTAAAGGCAAAAAACGAAACCCTTATAGATTCGGCCAAACCGATGTATGTCACACCCTTTTTATAAAAATTAAAAAAGAGAGGCCCGTCGTCGTCGTCGGATAAAATATTTATAAATTGTTGTTAGAAATTAACATTATTAACTAAATATAACGATGATAAAAGTCCAAGCGAGTGCTTATTTACATCTAGGATTACGACCCCGTAACAGTACTACGTAGAAATATTAGTGATGGTTATATTGCTATGCTTTGTCTTTAATTTTAAACACTATGTTATTTAAACTAAAATGATCTTTATGAATAAAACTATCGATTGATACCATAAAAATACAGAATGTAATTTTTTTATAATTTAAGCCAGTTCGATTCCCGGGCCAGACAAGAGATTTAACAAAAAAAATTAAATGAAGGATTACTTATTTTTTAAAATAAAGGAATATTTCCTTTCGGTATAATAAGCTAACTAAAGGATTTAAGGTAGTTCCCCTCCAGTATCCAGTAACTATCGAAATTGTATCGAGGAAGTAAAGTAAAAAAATATATGACATATTGAACAGAGGTCCTACCGGACGTAAACGGAACTACATTTCCTATACATTTTTTGTCATTACGTGCTCGATACTTACTCGATACTATTTCGATAGTTATTCGTGCTAACCCCACAGGGCCCATAGATTTTTTCCACCCTGTATAAATACTGATCTATTACTTCGACTGGCTTCAGTAACTGATAAGATAAATCTGACCATGCCTCCCAGTGGGTTGTCGATTCGAACCCCATTCTCGTGATGATTTGTGTTTGCCGTGTCTGAGTTTTATTATTTACATATCAATGTATAACATTTAAAAAATGTATAATATTTAAAATACCTTCGTTGATTTTGATATCCATAGCACTTAAGTGAAGTGCAAACTTAGCTTATTACCTAGCAAACAGATCAATTTATGTGACGCTATGCAATACGCGTATAATATACTACGCTATGGAACAGCTGTGTAGTGTCGGCTTAGAATAGCACTACCCCCTCTCTTCCAGCGGGTGTCGTAAACGGCGACTAAGGGACTCAGCCTTCAGGAGACGGGCAGCAGCGTCTCCTACAAACTTGGCCATACTGCGATCGCCAACCCGCCTGCCAAGCGTACGATTATGGAAAACTCCCTACTTTTGGGGGAGGCCTATACCCAGCAGTGGGTGTTATGTGGCTGAGACGACGATGCAATAGTAAATCTAATGAAAACTCTTGAACTAATATCGTTTAAAGACTCATCATCGACATTATATTTCCAGTGATGGAAGTGGCGACAGGCGAGCACGGCGACTGGGTGCACAAGCTGGTGATGGCAGTGAATAAGGGCAATTGTGGCCGAGGCCAGTCTTCATCATCATCTTCCACGTCATCGGTCCCTCAAAACGTCAACTATAACAACGCGAGCACAAAGAACAACACTCAGAAGGCGGAGGGACTAGAAATTGTGTTATGTATGTATTCATTAGCTATGTAATTAGTGTTTTTAGGGTTCCGTACCTCATAGGAAAAAAACGGAACCCTTATAGGATCACTTCGTTGTCCGTCGTTGTTCGTCGTCCTCGTTTTTCTCAGGAACGCGTGCAGGTATCAAACTGAAATTTATATCTAATACTCAGGTCTACTGTCACTTGGAGCTGTGAAAAAATCAAACTTCTAAGCCAAAGCAATCAAAAGATACGGCCGTTGATGCCGCAAATTTCCGCAAATTTTCGAAACTCGCACGGGAATCAAAACCTACAGGGTACTTCCCGTGAACTTAGAATCTTGAAATTTGGTACGAAGTAACGTTTTATAGTACAGATAAAGGAAAAATTGCGAAAAACCGTAAATTTTTTGTTACATCATATAATAAAAAATATTTTTGAAAATTTTAAACGGAACCCTCTCGGTGCGCGAGTCCGACTCGCACTTGGCCGGTTTTTTTTTTCTATAGCTAAGGGAGTTGATATTGAAAGTCCATCAGCCTTTACACGTCCACTGCTGGACATAGGCCTCTCCTAGCTCACGCCTATTGTGGCGTTCATAGAAGGCTGTTAGCCTACTGCTACCACGCTGGCCAGACGGGTTGGTAGAGGGTTTGTTTCAAGTTTTCCTTCTCTCGCACAGGTGTTCAATGCGTCGAGCCTCTTAGTCGACTCTTACGACATCCCATGTATGTAAGAGAGTAGTGACACTTGTATTCTTAGGCCGTCACGTCACGTCTTAAGATAAAAGCTCGGCCCTCCATGAATCCTCAATCTCTGAGGATCATGTTATCTGTAACTTCCGAAACACAACAAGGCTGAAAACATTATTGTTATGGCGTCAGACTTAGAAAAGCTAAAAGCTAGCTAGGCGGACTTACAACTACTCCTATTACCGACCAAACCGAATACAGTATGTAGTCGCACTGGGAATCGAACACGGGATCTCTGTGTCTTAAAACCGGTGCTGTTACCATTAGACCACAGAAGTGATTAAAATTGTACCTACTTAGTAAAGCTAATTATATTCCTTATTTCTTTTCAGATAAACCAACCTGTACTGTGATAGACATGTCGGAGCCGACGCCTAATCCTGAGAAACAGAATGTGAATGTGAATACGCCTAATACGACAAATTTAGTTCCAGTAACTTGTACAACGTCACTTCTCGATTCCAGCGAAAGCTTTTCAAAGAAGCCCGTCAAGGGAGGCTTCCCCACGTCGGGATGCAAGCAATTCTCGATTTTAGTGAGAAGAACCTTCCGAAGTATATTGAGAGATCAGACTTTAACGCATTTGAGGCTATATTCGCATACGATCGTGGGCTTGTTGATTGGCTTCTTGTACTACGATATCGGTTCTGATGCCGCGAAGGTCATGAGCAACGCTGGATGCATATTCTTCACTGTGATGTTTACTATGTTTACTGCTATGATGCCTACTATTCTTACATGTAAGAAGTTGTTTTTTATTTTTAATATATCAAATACTACTACCATTTGTACCATTGACTTGTACCATCGGTGGTGCAAATAAGTCTAATTAGTTTCGTTTGTACTATTAATATTAATACAACTACTACATACTACTTTCTATAAATCAATAAAAGGTCGTTATGTATGTGTGGAACGAAACAAAACGAATGTCGAAACCTATAACTTGTTTTTGTTTTTCCATGAGTTTGCCACGACGACCTTGCCACGACATATCACATAATATCTTCAATCGATTTTGAACAGTCAAACTGTTAAGACAGGTCAACTTTGCAAACAATGGCGAAATATTGCAAAAAAAATAAATTCTTTGAATCATGCACATTAAAATACCTTTTGTTTTCTGCATTTTGTGATATTGCCCTTGTCAAACGCAAGTTGACGATTTTTCTTAAAACTTTAGTAAATACAAAGTTTATACTTACCTAAAAATTATTGATATTGTGCATTACACGTAGATTTCACTTTCCATCGTTGAATATTTTCAACATTCAATAGATTTACAAAATTCAATATTTTCCCGCAAAACTATTATTTAATGCACCTTGATTTTTGTCATCTATAACTTGACTATATCTATTTTTGTATGTTCATTCTATTTTTGTTAATTTGTTAATTGTATCTACCTCATGTTTCAGTCCCAACAGAAATGAGCGTCTTCGTGAGGGAGCATCTGAACTATTGGTATTCCTTGAAAGCATTTTACTTTGCAAAGACTATAGCGGACCTACCATTCCAGGTAATTTTCAATTCATAATTATGTAATTTAGGGTTATATTTTTTTTGTTGCAGTATTTTATTTTATTGTTGAGGACCAACAGCATAAAATTGATTTAGCTATACTAGTTAGAATGGCGTAGTATCCAGTGCCTTAGATACTGCGGCAAGTTACTCAGGTGGCAATACACCAGACAGCATCGAGGTTAAGAACTAATAAACACTAACAAAGAATTGAGATTACCTATTATTACAACTAACGATAAGTGATTTGAGACTGTCACTGTAGTAATCGACGGAATGATTTAGTTGATAATGTTAATTCTTTGTAGCAGTGCAGTAACAACCCTAATTCTTATGCGATTTTCCATTCCAGGTGGTCTTCAGCGGCTTGTACGTAATGATAGTGTACTTCATGACGGGGCAACCACTCCAGACGGACCGCGTGCTTATGTTCGTCACCATCAACATTCTGACCGCGCTAGTAGCGCAGTCTCTCGGCCTCCTCATAGGCGCTGCCATGAAGATAGAAACCGGAGTGTATTTAGGCCCAGTGACCACGATACCTGTAGTTTTGTTCTCCGGATTCTTCGTCAACTTCAACGCCATCCCCGGCTACCTTCGCTGGCTCACGTACCTCAGTTACGTCCGCTACGGATTTGAAGGCGCGATGCTCTCCGTATACGGCTTCGAACGAGATAAACTCAAGTGTTCCGAAGCCTACTGTCATTTCCGAAAACCGGAGAAGTTCTTGAAAGAAATGACGATGGACCAGGCCAATTTCTGGGTGGATGTAGGCGCCTTGTCCGCTTTCTTCGTCTTCATAAGAGTAATCTCGTACCTAGTGCTAAGGTTCAAATTAAAGATGATGCAGTAGATTAGATGCACAAAGCTTGTTGCGATTCCGAGGATGATCTGAGGTGCGAGCGATCGGCTGATCCGCGTACGAACTCAGATGTTAATAGCTATCGAAATACTTAGCTTTTTAGACGCAGATGGAGTTAGATCGTTTGTACGTACCTCTAGGGGTTAGTTAGCTTAAGTTTTTATAGGAGATTGGGCCCATGACTTAACGTTAAGTTCCTTCGATTTAGATATTCGTTGACTTCGATGGGGTTTTCGTTTTTAGTAGCCTGCTTTTTCGCGGTAACATTGTAATAAAGATTTCAATTAGCCCTTGCCGAGTTTTCGATTTCTCGGTTCGTTAAAAAATCATGGTCGTTTGAAGCTCATGATTTGCAAGTTATCGGGTTATTGTAATTTGAACGCTTGGTTCCAATCGTAATGTTAATAGTGATTTAAAGTTGAATGAATGAATCGGAAGCAAATGAAATTAATGCATAAAACCCATAAATTAGACAGTAGTAACCAAATAAGAAAGAATTGTTTAAGAAATTGTTCAAACTTTGTTGCATGCAACGATTAGGCTCGCGTAGTAAAAAATAATTATGACTACGCGTTTTGTCACGTAATGATTCGCCTCACTATAATGATAACTAGAATAGTGTAGTGGGATGATTGTGGTCGTGAACTGTGACATGCTACATGGGATCAGAATGAATGCGACGATTGTGATGTTGCCTCATACTTAAATATAATCATAGATACATAGATTTATATTTTGTAAACATCACAACTTATATTTGTGCTCAGCACAAATAGACCCGAGTGGGGGGTGATTGGATTAGATAATAATTATTAATAATTGTATAGTTATTGAATGGCCTCATCATTCCTATATTTTTTATAAATGAGATGTAGTGTTTCATTTTGGAGGGATGCAGCCGTGTTATATTGTCTATCAAACGATATATTTTCATAATAGGTGGAGGAGTATTTCTAAAATTCCGGGTTGGTAGAGGATGAGGTGTATTCGGGTTAGTTAACCATTGTTTACCTATAGCGAGAAGAACCGATGGCCGTTGGGGCGGAAAGGTTATGGAATGGCGACCGCGCACCGGATGACGCTCCGTGGACAGGCCCCAGGTCCCTTGACAAGGTGGACCGACGATCTGGTGAAGGTTGCGGGAAGCCGCTGGATGCGGGCAGCGCAGGACCGATCGTCGTGTAGACCCTTGGGGGAGGCCTATAACCAGCAGTGGGTGTCATGTGGCCGAGACGACGACCCACTGTTCGCTATTTTTGTAAAGGGGGTGAACTTGTGGGGCACTGACACTGTGGAAGAAGTAATTTCTATTTACCCCAGTGGTATTAATGCCTGATTACAAGAGTCTACCTATGTATGCACAATGGGCTGATGATGATTATGTACTTATGCACAATCACGGAAATTCCCAGTAGTCCACTTGCCGCGCGAATTCCCTTGAACGGCTTCCAGAGGATGACGTTGTAAGCCTACATGACTGTCAAAATCGTGCGCACTCAAAATCGGCTAAAAGTGGTCGATCGGAAACTTCCGCGACTGTACCTTTTTCTGTAGATAAGATAAACGAAATGAGGTTCGTACCGCCTTTTTTCGTCACTGCAAACTTAATTTCCGTAGTTTGCCAATTATTTAAAAATCTTTTTACTTCTCAGCTTCGTATTCAGTGAGATCTATTAAACAGATGTTTAGTTTTGTCAAATCAAAATTGTTTGATCGATTGAAATTGTGATTGATGTTAAGTTGTGATAAATGCTCCTGGTTTACCTAAGCCGATTTAAGGACGTTATGTGACTGAACATTTGATTTCATTGAAAATATTGTAAAGTGTAACATGAAGCTTAATTGTACTAATGTCGTTAACGGAACGCTCAATGTCGTCATGTAAGGCTTAGGTACTCTTGACTGTATATAAATTGCTAGCAACAGATTCTGATGAAAATCAGCAGATAACAACAGGTACATTTTCAGCTTAGGAGTTTTAATTATTGTAGAGGTGATTCCACAGAACACAAGGGAAAGATAAGTAGAAACAGAGTACCTAAGTTGGTTGTTACGCCAAAGAATACTAACTATTATTACGCGCCGCCAAAAACTTTTGGCTTACAAATCTTACAAAGAGAAATGTACGGACTGCTTTAGAGCAGGCCGTACATTTCTCTTTGTAAGATTTCATTATTCACATTGTCATAGCAATGTGCCAGTTCTCGAAGCGTCATGTCCTTCTAATCTTTTTCTAGTGTATGTGGATGTACCTTAAGCTTATATTGAGACCTTGACATATATATTCCATTTTGTGTGGATGTGGACACGGTGTCCATGCAGATGTTGTTATTATTTTAGCTGCAGTGTCATACGGCTGCCTCCCGACTTTTAAATGAATGGGCTTATCTTTATTATATTGTAAGGTGCAAGTGTCGAAAAGTGGCTACTAAAAATACCTTACTAGTTCAAAGGCTAATAAAAACCAGTCAGCGAAATGAATTATACTGAAACCGAGTCTCATGCACTTTTTGCCAATGTTCTTAGAATTTATGTTTGGATCTAGCACAATCATGTTATTGGTAACAAATAAGATGAATACTGACGTAGTACAATAAAAAAAAATGTTATTGATAAAACCTTTATTATACATAAGACAAACTACGGATTCTTCTATTATTATCTTCTTTAATGAAACTATCGTCCTATATTTTTGTCTTGACGCGAATAAGTAAATCTAACGATTATACCTACGGAGCTTTTGAGCAATCAATATGGCTCAATAAAATCTATCGAGAACGTATCGTCAAAAAATGTATAGAAAAATGTAGTTACTTTCTGTTTACGTCCGGTAGGAACGGATATCTTATTATGCTACGTTTTTTGACTCGAAACTCGAAAGTTTTTTGTTGTAGGCTCAAAAATTCGTAGTTAGGTTTAGCTTATATGCGCCAGGGCTATGTTATGTATGGATAAGGAGAATGGCCCATGAGCCCATGCTGGCTCAGTGCGGACTGGTGGGGCGAACGACTGCAAATGCAGCCGAGATCAACGACTTAACATATCTTTTGACCTACGGAGCTCGAGATAATAAACTGTTGGCCACCCATCTTGTGATTGACCATTGAGAAAGTTGCTTAGCCCCTAGCAGGCTGAACATTTTTTTATAATTTATTTTAGAAAAATAGCATTGTCAATCCAATAACTTAGGGCATCATTTTAAACTTTTTACGACACTATGATTTAGTGCGTGCAGAAAATTTGCCTGAGACTCTGTTTAATGTAAAAGCTGTGTTTTTATGGGCCAAGCTATTTATAAGCGACTTAATGCCGCTTTACTCGTATCTACTCACTTGATAATTATATTTCTAGATTTTAATTAACTAGATATCCTTGAAGTACCTTTCATTATGCTAAGGTTTTTTGGTAAAATCTCTATACCTACCCTAATTACCAGTATTTATTATTAATAAACGACTGTGATTTTTATAACTTTTCCTTGTTTCAATGAACCCTTTTTCGATGTATTTAAAAATAGACTGTATTATGTTAGTAAAAGCGTTTATTTTTCTTCAATAAAGTCATGATTACATATTTTCACAGATTCTTATACTACGATTACATACATTTCAATTCTTAATACTATGATTACACATTTTCTTATACTATCATGCAACTTATATGGACACTTTTAATAACAAAATGCTGTGTTATAGTCGAATTCTCGATGAAATTCCAATTCATTGTAATCGTATTTCTTCCAGAAATCCTCCCACACAAAGGCGTTCATTTCGAATCACTCTGCCTTTTCCATGAAATTGTACTGTATTGTTCTCTCCGCAATTGCTTCTTTGTTTTCAGTGGTTGCCTATTTGATAATTGGAAGCAGTGTATAGTACGCAATTCTCCACGTCATGTCTATTTTTATATTATACATCTGTAGACATGGGTAATCCAGCTGCACACAATTTCCACTGTTCAAATTGATTATCTGTTAATTTACACTTCGCATGTACGAGCGATGAGAAGTTGAATGAACTGTTCGGTGTCAGTCCGGTTAACCTCTGAAAGTTGTAGTTCCGTTCAGTAGTTTCGGAGTCTATTCAATGCAAACAAACAATCAAATCTTTCCTAGGTATTTGATAGAATCAGGCGTTACTTGGTGGAAATCCATATCTTATTAGAAAACGAAGTGTAGCATAATTCCGCAAGAAAACCTTACATGCAAGATGCACCGCCCGCCCACCCGCAAATAAATGCAGATGCAACACAGTGACACCCTCGCCGACTACTCTATACGTGTTCCACACACGGAGCATCCTCCAGGAGTTGTTAGACCGTGCAATACCAGCACCTCGGTGCTCCTTCAAATCTCTCCTCTTTATAATATTAGTATAAACAAGGCAAAATGCCAATTCTAAATAAATTTTTAGCCAAACATTCGTACCCAAGGTGGCCCACGTACTTTCCCATGATACATTCTCTTTTGCAAAACTCAACAAAATATTTACTGTAACGTCAGTAACTCGGGCTTGAAAACAAAACAGTCAGACAATAATGCATTAAGTTAGATGCTGCCCATAGCCAGCATAACCACACCTCAACTATGGCACATTTGACATTAGTTGTGTAAGTTATGGTCCGAAAACAATAGTAACAGGTTGCTAGGTATATTAAGTTGTTTCAGGGGGGGATCAGGCTGTGGACGTCCACTGCTGGACATAGGCTTCTCCTAACTCACGCCTTTTGTTGCGTATTAGATATTACACGATATTAGCCTACTGCTACCACGCTGGCCAGATGGGTTGGTAGAGGGTTTGTTTCAAGTTTTCCTTCTCTCGCACAGGTTTTCAATGCGTCGAACCTCTTAGTCGACTCTTAAGACATCCCAGGCATGTAAGGGTGGTGACACTTGTATTCTTAGGCCGTCAACACACGGCACATATTAAGTTGTTTACGAATCAATAACCTTTCTTCTTCTCATCGTGTCGACTTAGGCTTTTATATGTGTGAGGACCAGAACTCAGCCACCGACACAGCACTATCAGTAGCTTTGAGATTCTCGCGTGTACAGGTGTTGGGACACGAAGAGCAGGACAAAAGATGTAACACATAGGCAAGCACTATCCGAGCTGTAACCCCACCTACGCATATTTTCCTTGCTCCGGCCGACTTGGGTCCGTAGCCTGTTTAAGGACTTCTAAGTTGCCCAAGGTAGAGCATGTAGACCAGGGGGAGACTCTCCGCCTGCTCGATAAGCGAGGATATTCATCCTTCAGGAGCTTTAAGCTTATCAAAAGCCTGTCCATTGGTAGGGGTTACCTACGCCATATCGAATACTTAATGATCGAAAATAAAAATATCGAATTTACAAATAATCGAACGTTCAAAATATCGAATGAAATGTCGATAATTTTTACTGATTCTCGACGTTGATTCGATTTTGATGGGCTCTGCAATCGATTTCTAGAGAACGAAATTATTTACTTAGGCTTTTACCACTATATCCACTGGTAAGCTAGCTGCGGGCACATTATTTTTCACTCCCAGTCCAGCATGGGAGAGGTTTCTTTCTTTGGTCGTCTTCTATAACTAAACTAATATTATAAAGAGGAAAAATTTGATTGTTTGTTTGTTTGCATTGAATAGGCTCCGAAATTACTTAACGGATTTGGATGAAATTTGGTACACAGACAGTAGATAACCTGGTTATGAACCGCCTGGCTAGCTACCACCAATCTTATCTATGCCATATCTGACGCCATAAAAACAATGTTTTCAGGATTGTTGTGTTCCGGCAGTAAAAGATAAGATAGCTAGTTCCTCAGTGATTGAGGATTCCGGGAGAGGCTCGCTTCCATCTTCAGCCTTATCAATGCTTAACATCTGGTATGATGAAGGCTAAAAGTCTCCTCGTCGGTCATGAAAAAAGTCATCACTGGCAACACACGTTGGTCATAAATTTTCGTCTTGAGACACTGAGGTAAGTTGGACGTGAAGATTTTACGGAGCTTCCCGAATGCTGCCCATCCGATTTGGATTCGACGAGAGATCTCTTTCTCGAAGTTGGACTTACCTAACTGGACTGTCTGTCCAAGGTAAACGTAGTGGTCAACAACTTCGAGCATAGTGTTCCCAACGTGAACTGGAGTGGGTACAACATGGGAATTTGACATGATTTTCGTCTTATCTATGTTCATCCTAAGACCCAGTCTTTGAGATACCTCGATATACCTCGATATACCTATAGTCCACTGAACACCTGAACACTCTGGAGAGACTGCAGCACCGCCCAGGTCTCTATCGATTCAAAGGCTTTCTCGTAGTCCACAAACGCCAATAAAAATGGCAGATTATACTCCTCGGTCTTTTGTATAACCTGCCGCTGAAACCACTAAGTATAACTCTTTCCCTGCACGAGATACAGCATTATGCCTATGCAAAAAAATACTACACTCATTGAGATCTTTCGCAAGATATAGATAGAATAGTGTTACAACACTTGGGACGAAAGACCATTGTCCTATATAAAACAGAATTATTCAAAGTAAAATACGTCATTTACGAAAATATAAATATAATTGACGGGTCCGTCGCAAATCTTAGATAAGCTGTAATGGCAGGTCGTGCGTACAGGAGAACACAAGAAATATATAGCGTTTTAATGTCATATTTAAACGTGGTAGATACTCTAACTAATGGAATAGATCTGTAAAGCAAATACGAACACCAGTTAACGGGAGTAACTCTCTACTTTATATAAATGTCTGTCTAGACAAAGACAAACAGAGTTAACTCGCAATTATTATAATATCGAGTAGTATGAGTGTAAGTTTATATTCATGTAAAAGTTAGTTTCGCGTTTGAGTTTTGACAGACAAGATCATAATGGTACCTAAGTTCTATTGCCTTCTTCTCTACTTCTATTACCGGTCTTGACTTCTCCTCCACACCCTTTCCGGTTGTCTGGTAGAGAATGCCTAAGGGCATTAAGTCCGCCTTTTGCTGTTTGTGTAATAAAGTGTTAATAAAAGTTTAATAAATAAATAAGTTATTAAAATCGAGAAATTTTGAACTCTTTACGCCAATTGCATTTTACGCCCAGACGGCATTGTCCCACGGCCCCGCGGGCGCGGGATGGAGAGCGCGGTCTGTGCATTTATGGGCCGCGTACTGCAGGTGAGTCCAACATTTCGAATCGCCACTGCACCGGGGGCGAGGGATGCGTAAAAGCATTTCTCATAATAAACAAAAAAAACAACGGGTTGCACTCTGCGAGTGCCGTGCCGTCAGAAGTGAAAACCGTTTTAGCGAAAATAACGATCAAATCCACTATATCTGAAAGACAAAAACCCCGGTTTCTTCATAAAGAATAAAAAAAAAAAAAAAAAATCTTGACCACAACTTTATAAAAAGTTGATGAAAACGGAGGCCAACTTGATTTGGCAGGTAAATCCATTAAAACTGACCTGGCATCAATATCATAGTTGGTAGTAATGGGAGATCTTTATATAATCGTTGTTATTAACTAATATGCGTAGATCTTTCAAGTGTGAGACTTTATGTAATTTGAAATAGGTCAACGGTAAAAGGTCCTTCGAATTTTCGATCAGGTCACGTGCCCTGAGGCGACTTTAACATTTTTTACATATCCCAAAAATTTAAAACTGTGATGTGCACCACGCTGTTTTCACTTCAAAAATAGTCGCAAAACTTTTTCGGTCTTTTCGACTCCTTCTTCGGCTAGGATTACGGTGGTGAGCATAGCTTTCATCTTCAGTATTAATGCGGACTGTAACTTCATTTTTCACTCGACACAGAGCTTCAAAGGCCTACAAAAAATTCGAAAAATCATGATTTATTGAAATAAACAACTTTTACGGATATCAAACGCGCTATATTTCACGAACTAAGTTGTAATTGTCCGTATTTTTAGGGTTTTAGGGGTGTTTTGATTTACACGACGTTTCGGCACCTTTTCAGGGTGCCGTGGTCACGGGATGACTTCGTGAAATATAGCGCGTTTGAAATCCGTAAATGTTGTCGAAAAAAATATGCTGAAGCGAGAATAGCAATGAGAAAACGACGCGCACGGGAGCGAGACCGATTTTGCAGATAAGGCAAAAAAAACACAAAAACAGTTCGTATTAAAAAACTACAGCGATTTAAAAAAAATGCTTCTATACGATCCTAAATATTATTAGTGTCCACTTATTAAACCAATTTATAATAGTGTAAGTAACCCCATTTAAGAATAATCTTGAATTTTCGTATTTTTTAGAGGTCTTTTCGAAAAGAAAAAGTGTCGAGGCAAAATCATAAAATCGTGTTTTTGAAACTATACGAATCTAGATAAGGATATGAAGAAAGATATATGTGATTACCAGATTTGTAACAACTGTAACCGTGCTATAGTTTTATATCAAAAAGTCTATACTTTTTCCGAGTAGCGCCTTAATTTCAATTAACAGTGCGCGCGCACTTAAAAGATCTACGTATAATAGTTAATAACAACCATTATTTATAAGGATCTCTCATTACTACCAACTTTCATATTGATGCCAGTCTAGTTAATTTCAAGGGAGGAATATTCTTTTCTTTCATTACAACGCCATCGAGAATAGTTGCCACTAAGTTTTTGATACTTGATGACATTGAGTTGGTGCCTTGAGAGAGAATTAGAGTTTCATACTACGGTACCAGATGGCGTTTATATTGTAGATTCATTATTCATAAATAACTATTTGTAATTAATCATTTCAAAGTTTTTATTATTTGTTATTATTTTAAGCGATTTTCACTTCTGCCGGCATTTTCGGAGTGCAACCCGTTGTTTTTTTTTTATGTATTTTACTCATCGACTATATAGAATACGATGTTAATAGAGCCGTACAATACTAAACATAATTTTAAGCTACATTTAGTTACAGGGATCCATAACAGAAAAAAAAAATAGAAAATGTCTGCTCTTTTGACATGAAAATGCACCTTCGCAAAGAGTCACGTTGCAACGGCGTTTATTCACCGATGAGGCTTCGAACAACTTCATCAACCTTTTTATAGTCTAGACCGGTCCCAAGCAATAATTACTGCAATGAAAAAAAAGGTGTATGGGAAAAATAATTCGGCGACTTAGGTCCACTTGCAGGAAAATTGGCTATATCCCGATTTTGTTAAATCTAGATTTAGCCCTACACAAATGTCATATATTTAAATCTAGATTCAATATTTTGACACTTTCTTAGAGGTGAAGTGATGTTCTACTCAAATTACAATTTATTTTTATAATCACTAATCACTTCAAAAATGTATCTGGGGTAGTAAAGAAATGTATAAATATATACTTGAACGAAAATAATATTTGGTGTTTAACTTCGTAGGTACAAAAAAAATATTTCTATTTGAAAGAAAACTAAATTTAAGAACATAATTAAATAAATAAATAAAAGATCCAAGTTAAATAAGTTTAATTCATTTACGATATTCCGGCCATTGACTGCAGGCCATTTGCAAAGGTCGTCGTTTTGAGCTAATATTTATACAGCAGGGGTAAAGCTAACCCTCGTTTGCTAATTGAATTTGAGACACATATAGACGCAAACATTCCCAAATCGTCCCATTCAATTCCATTTTCAACCTTATCACTTCGGAATACGGTAGCTTCGGCATGTCAAATGTCACATTTGTCGTTAATTTCGGATCTGGATGCCGTTTTAATCGAATACCGATCGTAGTCGGCAAGTGTGAATTTGTGAGCAAATCTCGTTTATACCGTTATTGGTATGTATTGGATGTGACCACAGAGTAATAAAACGGTAGTGGATTTCAAATTTTATTTAATATTTTTCAAGATTGTAGATTTGTGTGTGGCAACCACATGTTCCATTGTCAATGTTGTTGTTTATGTTAAAGCTGATAAGTTTCTTGCGGCCGGTCTTCTCTGTTAAAAGATGTCCTGAATGACTAGTAGGGAAAAATTGGATTATTCGAAAGTAAAACAACTTTTACGGATATCAAACGCGCTATATTTCCACGAACTAAGTTGTAATTGTCCGTATTTTTAGGTTTTTTAGGGGTTTTTTTTATTTTCCCGACGTTTCGGCACCTTTACAGCTGCCGTGGTCACGGGATGACTGGTTTCCAGTCCGTACTGGTTCACATACGTACATCTTATGTTTTGGCACGCACTGTTCATTGAAATAAAACAACTTTTACAGCTGCCGTGGTCACGGGATGACCACGGCAGCTGTAAAGGTGCCGAAACGTCTGGAAAATCAAAAAAACCCCTAAAAAACCTAAAAATACGGACAATTACAACTTAGTTCGTGGAAATATAGCGCGTTTGTTATCCGTAAAAGCTGTTTTATTTCAATGAACAGTGCGCGCCAAAACATACGATGTACGTATTGGAAAGTACTTATCTATTAGTACTGATATTTCAATAAAAAAGCTTTGACTTTGAAAATAATCGGCAGGTACATAAATCCTTAATTTATATGCTTATTAGATAGTTCGAAATCGAAATAATAAAGCTTGATGATGTAGTGATGTAGCGTTTGTAGCAGTTAAGCAACTTTCGCAATGGTCGGTCACCAAGTACAGGGTTTTTTTTATCACTAACCAAAAAACCCTGTACTTCGGAAGATACGTTGAACCGTTGGTCCAGGCGGAATTTGCAATGGTTAACACACAAAATATCCTTTCTTAGTGCTCGCCTACATTGTTAAAGGATCCAGTATGTAAAATTTCAGTTTAATCGGTTGATTCAGCCGTTTGGGCTGTGCGTTGTCTGTCAGTCAGTCTATAAATTTGTATTCATTCGTGAAAACCAGTGTCAATAAGAATTAGTAACCATTAGAAACTGTAATTTCTATGCTGTGGAATAGAAACTACCCTTTCGACATCGTCAGGATCGCTAGCTTTGATTGCCTTTAAAGTAATAAGACTTCAATTTTCAAGGGTGGAGAAAGGGATTTTATCAAATAATACACTTCTAAACTTACCGTTTTGCCGAACCGTTTACCGTTTTACCGAAACAAATAAAGACTAATTACCAGCAAATTGAGGAACAAATAAGCGAGCGTTCGCAGTTTAAATTGCGAAAAGTTTTTTTATTAATATTTTGATTTATTCAGAAAGTATGATTTATATAATTTTTCCGTCTACAGAGTGAATTCAGTCCATTTTCAATTAAAAATAATTGCTCTCACGTTACTTTCTCATTTGATGTGTGGGATGTGCTTTATGAATGCGCGATAAAGCCTATTACACACGTAACTATAACTTATTATGTATTATTTCTATGACGTCACCAACATAGTATATATAGACGTCACCATATATTATGTATCGAAATCGTCTTCTTGTGCGGTAACTTGTTAAAGTAATTATATTATTAAATATGGAATAAATTATTTTGATTGCAGTTTTTTTATTTACTTTAACAGAGTACACAAGAGTGACATTACATGTAATATTATTGATCTTAAAACCAAATTAAGTAAGTACAGGGTGTTCGCATTGGCCGTGAAGGTTTAACAATCATATACAGGATGTTAAAAGACCCATACCGAAGCCGTAATATATGCGTATTATTAATCAAACTTAATAAGAATATGTAAAATAATTGCTGGGAAATAACTTATAAGTACTTTTCCTTTTCAAAAAAAAATGGGCACGCAAAAAAACGCTTGCAACAAAGTGTGCGTGTGTCTAGAGGGTATGAGTAGGCAGCCGAGATATAGTTCCTTTGATTGGTTTTGATATTCATTGCTGTTTTGTTCCTTTAAACGATAATCTTTAAAAATAAATATTTACTTTGATCCTCAATAACTGCTTAACTTATGATAAATTTTAAATTGAAAAATATTGGAAAAAGTCAAATCGGCCACAAGTGAATTCTCAGATGGGTCCCATCTGTAGCAGTACATAAATCTTTGTTTTATTTTAAAGTCATATTTGTATTATTAATACAATCTAATTTAAAGATTAAAAGTTACTACTTAGACTTCCGGTTACAATTCGCGCCAAACCGTTAGCGCTAACTTCAACACGACGCATAAACCCCCACCCCAACCGGTGGTTGGGCTGGGTCTCTGCGTCGGCAGAGCGTCATTCGATCGCTGACTACGGTACCGTCCACTAGTTATCAAGAAGTGTGTCAGTTTTAGTAATAGCTCTTAAAACTAACATTGTAAAATTATAAAACTTATTTAATTTAAAGAAAATAAAACCCAAGTGAAATTGAAACATCGTTTAATTCCACCGTTCCCGCTTACTGCTTCGCTGCTGCTGCTGGTGTCACTGCTTCACATCTGAGAATTCACTTGTGGCCGATTTGACTTTTTCAAATATTTTTCATAAGTATAAAAATAGCAAAGCTGTACAAAGCTCGACATTCATTTCCTAAATTCAGACGGGCCCTTCTCGAATCTTAGGAGACGTGACTCGAACTCGATAGACTTTTATCTTTTATCTAGTATAGTTTTTTAAATATTCTGTGCTTTTATTGATCAGAAGTAAGATTTTTATTTTTATTATGTATTAAATTAAATATTAAATATTTGCATACAATGACACCAATTATCTAGCCCACGTTAAGTTTCATGAAGAACTTGTGTTATGGATACTAGATAACGGATAAACATACTTATATACTTTTATTTTGTAAATATATACTTAATATACATATTAAACACCAAGACAAATAGACATGTTCATGCACACAAATATTTGTCTTGTCCGGGGATCGAACCCGGGACCTCTGGCGCAGAAGGCGGGGTTAGTACCCCTGCGCCAAACAGGTCGTCAATGTAATGTATTAAGTACTGTAAGTAAATTATTTAAAGTTTTTATTTTTGTATATTTGCATGCGGTGTCCGCCTATAACTGGCTTGCACATTTAGCTTTGTTTAATAAATACTATTACTAATTTAGACTAAGAACAGTGTAGCAGCCGTTGGCAGACCTTAATAAATAAAATAAAATAGCATTGAAGAATGCAAAAATTCCAGACTTGGCCCCATACAAGAAATGATAGTAAGGATGGGGAGAATTCGTAGCTTTTGTTTTCGTAAAGGGACTTTTAACAACTGTATTATACGGTACAATAATAATTATTATGGCTACGAATGCAGTCAAATTGCTAAATGCGTAGTTGTATAGAAAATATATCGCAATATGCTTGCTATATTTATTTGCGTGTGTGATTGGCTTAAGTATAAAGGCTTTTATGAGCTTCATTTTGGAGAATATGAGATGTGAACCACTATAATTAGCGAACGTGCACTGTAATAACATTGACGTTGTTGCTAATGAAACTGTAAATGTTTCGTATACAATTAATATTTCAGAAGATTCTTACAATTTTCTTTAAGATAATGCAAGTTTATGCTTCCTGTTACTAAGGGACGATCAGGGTAAGAGTTTTGATATAAAATAAAAATTAATGGTTACTAGGTATGTACTGAGATTATTATCTATACTTATAATAAGAATCAATGTTCATCGTTGCTGTACATTGCTTGGATTTGCAAAAAAATTTACAGGGAGACACAGAATAAGCAGGACAACCAATTTCTATAATTTTTAGAATTGTTGTCTGTCCGTCTGTCTGTATGTCTATGTGTTTGAATGAGCATCACATCAAAACCACTGGTCTAAGTCCACATAATTGTTTATATGTTTAAAGTCCCTATCTCAACTTACCGTATAGGCTATATTTTATCAAAATCGATCAACTCTATCAAAAGTAATTAAATTTACGCGTCGTTCAGGTTCTGGTTGCTTAGCAAAAGTTGTTATGTTTAATTTGTTAATAAATTATGTTCCACAGTATGATGCCTTTCTGTTTATATTACAGGGAAGCTCTGGCTACAGAGATTAGCCCAAATTATGTTTACATGAGGGCTTCCATGCCACATGGTGTGCACTCATGAAAGCATTCTTGAAGTGAATTATTTATGAAAGTTTACTAATAAAAAGAGATAGTAACACCCTTAGGGGGTCCCTTTGTATCAATTACAAGGCTTAACTTGATAATTTAGGTGGATTAGGCAAGTATAATGGTAAGATCAAGTAGGGACACTGATTATGAAATTCTGATGTGAAGTGCACTGACACTAACCTGCGGCTTCAGCTATTCGTTCATCAATTGTTTATATTGTTTATACTGGTATCAATAAAATTCTATAAATCTCCGAGTTTAATTAAAGTAACCTTAAAAAGCAAGGACCTTTCTGTCATATCAATCGCAGACCATCTGACAATCTCCTGTCAGTGTCATACCTGTCACTGTCGATCTGACAGATGGGGCGTTACGTGCGTTCGCGATGAATTAAAAACGTAAATCAGTGAAGATAATATTCCTGGTGTACTATGGCCAAAATTAAAAGCCAAGGCTGATGCTACCTCTGAACAATGAAAACCTGTAAAGTTAACAAGGTTCGAAGAGCCGTTTCGGCCACCACAACAAAACATTTAAATAGAGTCATTCACCGAATTAAGCATCTCTTTTCCTTTACATTTTTTTTCTACTAGCTCTCACCCATCGTACCTACCTATCCACCTCACCTACTACATATTTATATCTATATATATCGCTCATTGAATGCAAAACGGCCACAAACCAAAAACTACACTTTTTACAGGAGAGCCAAAACAAATTTTAAAACTTGTATTTTTGAAAATAATATGTATTTTTCTGTTAAATAGTATGATGTTAGTATATCATTATTTTCATCATATTTTGCTCTATCTTTTAAAATAATAACCGCTGTGATAGCTCTCACACAATCTGAAAAAAACTACAAAAGCCCTTTTTGCATTCAAGATTTGAACCAATGTTAAAAGAATTATTTCAAAAAATGAAACATGTTTTAAAGTGAAACATGCTTTATTTACTGTTTTACCAAGTAGACATAAAAAAACAAACAAAAATATTCTCTACTAGAAATAAAAACTCCGTCGTCTCAGCCACATGGCACTTACTGCTGGGTATAGGCCTCCCCCAAGGATCTCCAGAACGATCGGTCTTGCGCAGTCCGCATCCAGAAGCTTCCCGCGACCTTCACCAGATCGTCGGTCCACCTTATCGGGGGCCTACCCACGGAGCGTCGTCCTGTGCGCGCTCGCCATTCCAGAACCTTTCCGCCTCAACGACCATCGGTTCTTCTCGCTATGTCTCACGCCCACTGCTACTTCAGCTGAGCAATCCTTCGAGCGATGTCAGTTACTTTAGTTCTCCTACGGATCTCCTCATTTCTGATTCGATCACGTACGGAAACGCCTAGCATAGCCCTTTCCATTGCACGCTGGATGACCTTGAGTTTTCTTATCAGACCCATAGTTAGTGACCACGTTTCACTACCGTAAGTCATCACTGGCAACACACACTGGTCATAGACTTTCGTCTTGAGACACTGCTGTAAGTTGGACGCGAAGATTTTACGGAGCTTCCCGAATGCTGCCCAACCGAGTTGGATTTGACGGAAGATCTCTTTCTCGAAGTTGGACTTACCTAACTGGATTGTCTGTCCAAAGTAAACGTAGTGGTCAAAAACTTCGAGTTTAGTGTTCCCAACGTGAACTGAAGTGGGTGCAAAATGGGAATTTGACATGATTTTCGTCTTATCCATGTTCATTCTAAGACCCACTCTTTGGGAAGCACTACGGAGATCTTCGAGCATTGTGTTCAGGTGACTCCAAGGTCTCAGCCTTCCAGTCCAAGAGCTTTAAGATGTCCTCCAACGCAGCTGTGAACAGTTTCGGAGAAATGACGTCTCTCTGTCTCACACCTCGCTGCAGTTGGATGGGACTTGTGCTTTGGTTCTGTAATCGGACCGACATGGTGGCATGTTCATATAAGTACTTAATACCTCTATATACCTATAGTCCACTTGGCACCTCTGGAAAGACTGCAGCACCGCCCAGGTCTCTATCGAATCGAAGGCTTTCTCATAGTCCACAAACGCCAATCAAAGTGGCAGATTATACTCCTTGGTCTTCTGTATAACCTGCCGCAGCGTATGGATGTAGTCTATGGTGCTAAAGCCTTTTGTAACCCGGTTTGTTCGGGAGGCTGAAAGTCGTCGAACCTGCGAACGAGACGATTCGTAATAACTCTCGAAAACAACTTATAGACATGGCTTAGAAGTGAGATGGGTCTGAAGTTCTTCAAACGGGTGTCATCTCCCTTTTTGAAGAACAAAATCACCTCATTTATATGCCATGCTCTCGGCGTTTTGCCCTCGACAATGATGCAATTGAAAAGCTTCTGGAGGATTGTGAGTATCGGCTTACCGCCCGTTCTCAGAGGTTCTGTAGTGATTCCGTCATTACCCGCCGCCTTGTTGTTTTTGAGCTGTTTGAGAGCCATACTAATCTCGTACAGGCTGACGTCCGGGATATCTTCGGTGAAGTGTCGGGTAAGCTTCGCTCTGGGGTCTTTAGCCTTGCTTTGCAGAGAAGATTAGATACATTAATTTATAAGCTGCAATAGTAGATAGTTTACGAAGGGTAACTTACTTATTAATATCATAGTTTACAAGCTTTTTTTAAAAAAAAAGTATAGATATAGCATGCTACACGAGATGACGTAGAGCTGTTTGTATCACTATCAGAGTCGCTTGGTAGAATGATTTTTCTGTGTTTCGTCTGCGTTCTTTGAACTCTCTTCATCGTCACTGTATGAACGAAAACGATAACAAGTAAATTTTATTTTCAACTTATTAAACATTAATAAATGATTTTTACGTATAAAATAAACAATAATTCAGTTTAGCTGTGAATGCGCTTTTGTATTAATTTAATTTAACAATCACACGTTGTAAATGTGGCATCGCTTTGACTTATATTGGAATGTAAAATGTACAGATTTGTGAATGTGGCATTACTTTTGTGGGCACTCAGTATCATTTATTTATTGTACACACATATTACATTTAATACATAAAAAACAAACTTAATATAAATATCTATAACTTAAAGTATTAAAAGTTAAATATTAAGTAATTTACATCTAATAAATAATTAAAATAAACTTTAACTATATTTACATACTTATTATATAACATTTCTTTTATATATATTTATTACATTTCATTTCATTTACACAATACAAGTATTCACACTGCACACAAAACTCATCCGGCATTCCGTGCTACCTGATTGCCGTCCGTAGCAACGGACTCGCGCTCTCGTCGATCGGCCTATTGTTCTAACATTCTTTCGAGAACCGGTCGGCGCACGCGCAGCCTGCGTGTCGCCCCGCGCGCCAGTCAGGATCATAACCCGACGCAAACCGCACGCCGCTTTTGCCTCCGTCGCGACTTTGTCGATTGTCTACCGCCATCCGGACGTTTATGCTTGTTGTATTGTTATTATATAATCTTTTCACTCTCTCCGCTGTCTCTTCTACTTTTCTATAAACTGTGCTTTGTGCTTGTCAACTGTTTCTCCTTCTGTGTTTTGTGCTTTGTGCTATTTGTGTGCTTGTGCTTGGAACATTATACCATCACACGTAAGTCGGACTTTAATTTCTAAACCGAACATAAAAATCCTAAACTTTTTTTCACATTAGAATGCAAAATGTACAGATTTGTAAATATGGCGTAACTTTGTTTCACATTGGAATGCAAAATGTCCGTATCCTAAAATATGGCACTATCGCATTAATGGATTCTGAATGTACTCACTTGAAATTTGAAAGCAAAACGGCCGCATTCCAAAATGTGGCTCCCTTGCACAGAACACTGAACTCGATGTTGCGTGATTTTTTGACTTGTGGCCGTTTTGTACGAAACTGACGTGCGTTCGCGTCGAGTCCTGGGTCGCAACCGGCAAAATGGCAGTTTTGATCTGACGTTAGCGCGTAAGTCGGCCCAATACAAAAAGGGCGGTTGGCCAGTTTGGCACCAAAATGAACGAAAATGACGAGTGTCTTCAGCAAAACGTGAAATATTTTGGTTTTAGAGGGAAAATTTTTAATAAAACGATTTTAAATTGTTTTTGATTTGTGGCCGTTTTGCATTCAATGAGCGATATATATATATATATTATATATATATATATCTTAATGAAAGGAAATTTTAAAATGACCGAAGTCTGCAGACATACTGCCTTATACAAGAAACGACATTACAACACATTTTGGCAAGTAGTCGTTTACCTAAATGATATCATGGTTGTGTATGGGCTGATTTTTAGTGTAAGTAACGGCACATGATGTAACTAAAAAATCTGAAATAAAAACATTTTATAAAAAAAATTTAAACCGACTTCAAAAAGTAAATAATAAAACTTTTGGAGTCGGTGCTAGCTAGCTAAGGCAAAAAAAAAATATAGTTAATAGAAGTGCAATGTAGAATGCCTTGGCTGGCACCGACTCCAAAAGTTTTATTATTTACTTTTTGAAGTCGGTTTGATTTTTTTATATAAAATGTTTTTTGTATTTTGCATTTGAAATAGAAAAATCAAAAAGTAGGTATTTGCATTTTCTATTTAAAAACATTTAAGAAAGTATTTTGCACATCTCTGCTTGCTGATATAACACTCCCGTCTTTTTCGGTTCTCATGGATCACTGGTAATGGAGAATGAGAGGTTGATGGAGCAGCCTCTACAGGCAAAGGCTCAGCATTGGAAAGTTCTGAATCGATTTCAGTGCTATTACAATTTTTTTAATAATGATAAACTAACTCGAATCCTAGCAGTCAAATGACTGTCGCCGTCTTTGGCGGTATATCAACAATTAATTATACAAACAAAGCAACTTAGAATAATTTGATCATGTATAAGTCACAAAATGTCAGCAAATTAAAATGAAAAGCTTTAGAATAAGTTAACTTGGAAGACGAAATTGCGGTCAAATGACTGCTCTCGTCTTTCTAGTGTGAAAAAGTATAGAAATCTAGGTTTTTTGCGACATAAGCGGTCCTATCTTTGGTTTACGTTAATTTACAAGTTTGATTTTTTTACACCTTGAACAGACTGTTGACCTGAATATATGGTTTTGATTTCAACTCGATACCTCCACGCGTGTCCGAGACAATGGAAGACAGACGGTCGGACAGAAGGACAACATAGTGATCCTATAAGGGTTCCGTTTTTAGGGTTTCGTAGCCTAAAGGCAAAAAACGAAACCATTATAGATTCGGCCAAACCGATGTAAGTCACAGCCACTTTATTCCAAAACTATAAGGATCACACAGTTGAAACTTGGTCGGTAGATGTATTCTGTATACCGCTTTATGGTTTTTACACAAAAAAAAAAAAATGAATTGAAGGGGGCCTCCCCATACATGGAACTGTTACTAAAAAATTTTTTTTTCATCAAATCTATACGTGTAGAATATCATTAGATATATCTTTAAAAATTACATTGAGGCTTCTAAAACAGTTTTTTCTCAAAGTCAACCGTTTGAAAGTTATACACTTCCAAAGCGGAAAAATGTGTGTCCCCCCCCCCCCCCTCTAACTTTAAAAATAAGAAAGTGAAAAATCTAAAAAAAAAAAATGATGTAGATCTTTATAAAAACTTTTAACGAAAATTGGTTTGAACGAAATTTATTTAGTAGTTTCAGAGCTTTCCGCAAATATAACATTGTCATTCATACAAACACTATGAAAAACAAACTTATTTTTGCAGACGAAAAATTATAATGGCATTTTGGCAATAATAATAATAGAAACTTTATTGCGCACCATACAAAAACAAACACATACAGAGGAAATGTCAAAAAAGAGGAGCACACAATAGGCGGCCTTATAGCTACGTAGCAGTCTATTCCAGGCAACCTTGGGTGAGAGACAAAACCCTTCATGTGCGAGTACGACTCGCACTTGGCCGATTGATTCGTGAAACAAGTTGTAATAATATAATTTTAACGGTTTTTTTTCCGAATTTAAGTGTTTTAAATTTCTTTGCACTACTAATGTTAAGCTTTGGCTGTGTAGTGTCGGCTTAGAATAGCACTACCCCCTCACGTCCCGTGGGTGTCGCAAAATGCGACTAAGGACTCAGCCTTCAGGAGACGGGCAGCAGCGTCTCCTACAAACTAGGCCATACTGCGATCGCCAACCCGCCTGCCAAGCGTGGCGATTATGCCAAACCCCCCCCTTTTGGCCCTATACCCAGGCAGTGGGTGTTACGTGGCTGAGAAGACGAAGACTAATGCTAAAGAAACGGAGTATAGACATCGTCGTTTTAAAGTGAAATATTTTTTGGACTCTAATTAAACCTTTTCTGAAACAAAAGAAAAATAAAAAATATTTTTTTCTTTAAATTAATATAATAAGGAAAACTGCTAAGCTGCCTCGAGCGGTTTTTATTCACCAAAAGAATTAGAAAGCCTATTTCGTCTTTGCCGAAATAAGGCAAAAACTCATAGATTATTTTCTGTCTCTTAATGCTTGTATTATCATAACTCCGTATAATTTTGCCGCTTAAATAAATAAAATGTGAGTACTAAGTGGGTGGATCCTTCAGAAATTTGAAATTTAAATGGAAAGAGCTTTTGTAAAAAACGCAATTACTAGCATTCCGCGGAATGCAAGAACTATTTATTCTGTTGGTTTGTCCGTGGTATGATTTCATTTCAGCGTAATTCTTGGTAATTTAAATGAATGGTAAACTGTTGAATTTTTCATCAATTGCTCTGGGAATGTAGTCTGTGGCCATTGGCGTTTCAATCTCCATGACAGAAATATTTAAATTTATTACGTAGGTGAGGAGCCCGTGGCGCAGTGGTTCGCGCGCTCGGCATGCGATTGTTGAGGTTAAGCAACTTTCGCAATGGTCGGTCACGGGATGGGTGACCAAAATTGTACTATCTCGAGCTCCTCCGTGCTCCGTGGCACGTTATGCCGTTGGTCCCGGCTGCATTCGCAGTCGATAAAACCCACCAATCCGCATTGGGCCCGCATGGTGGGCCAGTTCTCCTTATTCATCCATAAGGAAGGCCAGTGCCCCGGCAGTGGGGACATTAAAAATGGCTGATGAGGACAAGTTAGGTACGTTATTATGTTCTTTTGTATAGTTCTTTTGTAGCTATATTAGTTACAATGTGAATTCATCATACAAACATTTTCCCCTACAAGGATCGAGCCCAGGACTTCGGAGTAGGCGAAATCTTGAAATCGGTTTTATTTATTTATTTAAATCTTTATTGTTTAATAAACACAAAGTAAGTTACAAAAGGCGGACTTAAAACTTAAAGTATTCTCTACCAGTCAACCTTTAGCGAAACAGAGAGCAGCGAAAGCGGTACAAAATGCTATAATATATTATATACAACTTTTTTTATTTTATTTCTATTTTCCCATCACTCTCTCCTAACTTAAATGGTATTATTTTCTCCCCATCACTAATTATGTATAAATATTATACTACTATTACTATTTGTCTTATGTCACTTTCTTTTTGCACCCATTCCCCTACTATCCTTTATCTATACTCTCTTTTATCCAAAGTTGCCTGTAAGAGATTGCTAATTAGCAATAGGGCCGCCTATTGTGTGTTTACTCTCTTGTTTTGTGTCTCTTTTGTATTGTGTTTCTTGGTAACTATGTGTTGGTCACTACTCAGTCTGTGGGAGAGTGGGTTTAAAGCGAGCCATTATATATTTAAGAGGAAGTTTACTATATTCGGGCTAATCTTATATATCTCTAATACTTTTATTAACCAAGAGTGCGGTATACTATCAAAGGCTTTTTTATAATCGATAAAGGTACAATGTAAGGTTTTGTTTTTTGTCGTAGCATGTTTTAAAATTGTGGAATCTATTTAAGTTGTTCCTTGCATCCCACATGGCCCCTTCTGCATCCCTTCTGTTCTTCGGCTAAAATATTATTTTGTTCTATGTGCGTATTAATTCGTTTTGCTAATACTGATGTTCGTCGTCGTCTCAGCCACTTGACACCCACTGCTGGGCATAGGCCTCCCCCAAAGATCTCCACGACGATCGGTCCTGTGCTGCCCGCATCCAGCGGCTTCCCGCGACCTTCACCAGATCGTCGGTCCACCTTGTGGGGGGCCTACCCACGGAGCGTCGTCCGGTACGCGGTCGCCATTCCAGAACCTTTCCGCCCCAACGGCCATCGGTTCTTCTCGCTATGTGTCCCGCCCACTGCCACTTCAGCTGAGCAATCCTTCGAGCGATGTCAGTAACTTTAGTTCTCCTGCGGATCTCCTCATTTCTGATTCGATCACGCAGGGAAACGCCGAGCATAGCTCTCTCCATTGCACGCTGAGTTACCTTGAGCCTCCTTGTCAGACCCATAGTTAGCGACCACGTTTCACTGCCGTAAGTCATCACTGGCAACACACACTGGTCGTAGACTTTCGTCTTGAGACACTGAGGTAAGTTGGACGCGAAGATTTTACGGAGCTTCCCGAACGCTGCCCATCCGAGTTGGATTCGACGAGAGATCTCTTTCTCAAAGTTGGACTTACCTAACTGGATTGTCTGTCCAAGGTAAACGTAATGGTCAACAACTTCGAGTGTAGTGTTCCCAACGTGAACTGAAGTGGGTATGACATGGGAATTCGACATAATTTTCGTCTTATCCATGTTCATCCTAAGACCCACTTTTTGGGAAGCACTACGGAGATCTTGGAGCATTGTGTTCAGGTCCTCCAATACTGATGTTAAAATTTTATAAATAGTTGGCAGACAAGTTATTGGTCGATATTGTGATGGCAGTGAGGAATGATCTGATTTAGGTAACATGTATGTTATTCCTGAAGTTATGAATTCTGGGATATTTTCTTGGCCTGTAATAAGTTTAGATAAAATGTTGGCTATAGAAGCGTGTAGTGTAGTTAATTTTTTATACCAAAAGTTATGAACCTTATCTATCCCCGGAGATTTCCAATTATGCAACCTAGCTGTGATATTTTTTATTTCATCTACGGATATTTCTAGGAATTGCATTGCTTCTATTGTACGCCACCTATCCTCTTCCACAATCCAACCAGCATTACTATTGTGCGATATCTGTTCTTCCCAAATACTAGCCCAGTAAGTTTCTAATTGTTCTTTTGTAGGCATATTTCGTGTTCTGTTTTCTTGAAGTGTTATTGGTGGTTTACCTAAGTTCCTATAGAACAGCTTTTCATTTGTTGCAAATACTTTCCTTTGTTCTGATTTTTTATATATTTTAAGTCTGTGTGCTTTAAGGGCTAGTTTTTGTTTAAGTGTATCTAAGTACTCTTCTGGTTTTTTGTTATTATTTTCATGTCTAGTGCGTATTAATGTATTTCTAAATATTATTTCAACTTTTTTCACAACTTTCCTAGATCTGTTGTCATTAATATACTGTGTAAGCTGTCCTATATTTGTTCTTAATTTTTCAATGTCTTTCTCTAGTCTGTGTTGCCATGCTGGTTTTTTCACTTGTTTACTTTTATATGGTCCTATGTTTTCTGTTACTTTATAACCTACTTCCTCCGATATCACTAAGGCTGTGCAGTATGTTAGTGTGTGTATATCTGTTAGTTGTGCATCTGAAGAGATAAACTCATTTAAAATGCTGTGGTTACATATATCTATTAATTTAGACAGTTTAGGACTATATTTTAGTTTAGGTAATTTTGGTCGAGCCGCAGGATCCATTCCAGAGTATTGTGTTATTGTTGTTCGTAGTTTGTCCATTATGACTTGTATATTTGCGTCGTTAGCTGGGATCGTATTTTCTAAGGTAACGATTTCGTTGTCTAAAAGGGTTGTTACGGTGTCTGTTTGTGTCGACGTATGATTGGTTTGCGTGCTTGTCCTGGATGCATATGGTGATAGAGTGAATCTGGATACATTTGGCGTCAGTGTGTGTTCTGTTACTTGTGTGTTATCTCTATCGTAGCTGTTATTTTCTTCCTCTTCTATTTGCTTTCTTACTTCTTCCTTAAGTGTGGTTAGTATATCTGTATTTAATAACGTATTCCTTTCTATTGCCCTTTTTTGATCTGAAAGTCTCTGTTGTGTAACTTTAACATTAGGGTATTTTAATAAGAACTGTTCATGTAGTTTTTGCCTGTATAATGTCATGTCGGTTTCCAGTTTTGTGATATAATAATAGGAGCGCATAATAAAAATGTTAAAATCGTTACTCCATTGCATGCGCACCCGAGGTAGGCAGGCAAGCATTGGCGGACGCGGGTAAAAAGGCATTTGCCACCGGCGCAACATCATCGACAGATGTAGCTCTAGAGCTAGCTGTAGTTGGTGATGATTGTACAGAGGGATTGTATGATATTGTACTTGGGCTATAAGGTTCTGGAGTCGTGTCAGTCTGTCTCTTCAATGTGTCGTCGGCTGTTGTATTTTCGGGTTGTGATTCCCCGGTGGGAGCCCGC
Organism: Chrysoteuchia culmella; assembly: GCA_910589605.1. Classification (NCBI taxonomy): domain Eukaryota; kingdom Metazoa; phylum Arthropoda; class Insecta; order Lepidoptera; family Crambidae; genus Chrysoteuchia; species Chrysoteuchia culmella. Next base: position 22,789,155 of record OU342649.1, read on the forward strand.
CTGCTCAACTCCTCACCACTGACGGTTCGTATGCTGAAACACCCAGCGTCAGCTCCAGGTGCGCCCCGGCGATCGCCCCCGGGAAGCGGTCCTCTCAGTTTTCTTATACTACGAGTCTCCATTACAAATGGGTTACCATTGCCACGTTAGCCACGCCAGTACTTTAGCTAATCGTGTGTCCGCCCCCTACGTGATCTGATGTTCGATCCGGACGAGTGGTTGGATTTTAGGGGGCTTATTATTATTATTATTTTCTAGATTTTTTTTCTCAGCATCCGCTGGTTTACCTATAATATTATTATTATTATTATTAAATTCACATACTATAATAATACAAAATACAGTCGGTTTTCATACAACTTTAAAGATATTATTGTTATTTCATAGCGAAGCCAGCCCCTAGCGTACAGTCAACAGCATGTGTGGTTTTACATTTTCACTACGAAAATAGCCGCTATTAATTACATGCGACTTAAGTGTACAGCCGCGCGAGGTGTTGACTGTACCTCAATGATAATATAGGTGTGTACGTGCCGTGTGGTGACGGCCTAAGAATACAAGTGTCACCACTCCCTTACATGTCTGGGACGCCGTAAGGAGGCTTGACGCATTGAACACCTGTGCTAGAGAAGGAAAACTTGAAACAAACCCTGTACTAACCCGTCTGGCCAGCGTGGTAGCAGTAGGCTTATAGCCTCCCATGAACGCCACAATAGGCGTGAGCTAGGAAAGGCCTATGTCCAGCAGTGGACGTCCACAGGCTGATGATGATGATGAAGGATGACTTAAGGGCGCTCTCAAGGTTAAAGTGTAAAGCCGCGCGAGGTTTTGACTGTACCTCAATCTATACTTTATTATATTATAAAGCTGAAGAGTTTGTTTGTTTGAACGCGCTAATCTCAGGACCTACTGGACCGATTTAGAAAATTCTTAGACCATTAGAAAGCTACATTTCTCCCGAGTGACATAGGCTATATTTTATCTCGATATTCCCACGGGAACAGGCAACACGCGGGTAAAACCGCGAGGATCCGCTAGTGATATAAGTGTGCACTTGGAAAATATGTCACACGAGCTTCCATCGTGGACAATTGGGAAGACCCTGTATGGGGTCTGATTCAACTTGCTATTCTTTCATTTCTGTCTTGCTTTTGTGTCTTTTGTGCTAATTGTCAATTGCCAATGAGTGCAGTCTGCGTCACAGATTTCAACGCAAACTTATGAAGGTAAAGTCAGTTTTTTCTTACTTGTCTTAAAATGTAAATAATCTTTACATGTCTTTTTACAGGTTTCTTTAGAACATAGTTGTTTTGCCATGAAAGGTATAGATTGACATTAACATGTATTTTTTTTCGTTACAATTCAATAATAAGTCTTGTCAAGATTGTTTGATGTTGATGATGATTAAAGATGTGCTTATCTTTTTATTGTTTACTATAAAAGCAATAGATTACTCTTTTTAACCGACTTCATAAAAGGAGGAGGTTCTCAATTCGACTGTATTTTTTTATTATTATTTTTTATGTATGTTCTACCATAACTTCGCCAGTTGTTAACAGATTTTTATAATTCTTTTTTTATCTGAAAGAAAATGGTTTATGTGTGGTCCCATATTATTTTTACGAAGATCTGGCTAGTAGTTTTTTCATAATCTTGAAAAATATCAATCACCTTTTGGCAACTTGTCGTTAACCTAGATGACATTGTTGTGTATGGGCTGATTTTTAGTGTAAGTAACGGCACATGATGTAACTAAAAAATCTGAAATAAAAACATTTTATTAAAAAAATTCAAACCGACTTCAAAAAGTCAAAAATAAAACTTTTGGAGTCGGTGCTAGCTAGCTAAGGCCAAAAAAATATATAGTTAATAGAAGTGCAATGTAGAACGCCCTGGCTGGCACCGACTCCAAAAGTTTTATTTTTTACTTTTTGAAGTCGGTTTAAATTTTTTTAATAAAATGTTTTTTGTCATTGGTTAGTCATGAGATGGGTCACCAAAAACTTACAACTAATTTAATAAATGACTGCAGTAATTTATTAACACCTAGTAATTCGCATAGGGTTCACTTAGCAGATTGGTGTCGATGCTCATGTCATGGTCCATTCACAACTAAGGCCTGTGCTTCTTCAGCAATTAACAAAGGCTTCGGAAGTCATTAAAAATGGATTACATAAAAATAAGTAATATCGCAACTATAGACTAGACACTTAAATTTCCTACCTAAAAAAATATATTATTTTTGCTAGCAAAGGATCAAGATAACGTGAAACACATTTGCAAGTCCGTGAGAAAACGGTTCAGTCACACAAAATGCCGTAAAACATGGCTGCTTAAAAATATACCTTATGTAATTATAACAAGTTCTAATCTCTAAAGACGCTTAGATACCGGGAGATATACTTGCGATGAGCATCTCCCCCCTCCCCCCTGTTGGAAAGGCTTAAACGGTTTTAAATGACCGTAAACATCACGTTCGAATACTTCTCGAACATACCTATCTAAACTCAGAGAGATGAGTGAAAATGTAATAGGGTTGTCACATTCACACTTTTTCTTTTTTTCAGAGTATTTAGAGGTTACTTACGATTTAAGCTTTTGCATTAAATTAATCATTGTCAATGCCACAGAAGTGCCACATTGTCATCTATCATAATTGCTGGAATAAAACAAAATTTTGCAGTTAACGTTTACTTATTTTGTTTTGGAAGTTTAATCTCGCGCACAATGACTAGCTATGATCTCCCTATATCAGGCAAACACAAGAAAAGCAAGGTAACTATAGTCGTCAAAGAACATAAGTTGTTAACATCATCATAGGCGTAATATAGCTCATCAAATTAAGTACTTACAAGTACATCAAATATCAAAAATACAATCCGGATTGATGAAAATTTTCTCGATTTTATCATGTTGCACCGCACACTCCTAAATCTTAATCTAGTACTTACTTTCAACTAAATTAAATCAATAACCATTTACTTCACCATTCTAACTTGTTTGTTTACTTTATTTTGTTTTGAGAAAACTTCACGATGGTAGTTAATTCACAAAATACTCCTGCGTACCCTCGATATTGCTAACTTCACGGCTGGGAGATTTTGTATTTCGGCCAAGCGAATTAGACTACAATTTTTTTTTATTTCTATTTAACTATTTATATATAGAAAAAATCTACATATTTTTCTATGTATATCTATTATGTTTTTGCAAACTTTAATATTCCTTAATTCTTTGGCCATAGACATAGCACCGTGTGTCGATCGGTCTTACAATCCTTATGTTGTCTATGCTAATGACTAAACATTATTCGCCTATAGAATTGGAGAATCATCTCCCACTTTAATTTTTTTACTAAAGAACGTTCTGGATAGATTTGAGTATATATCTCGCATCTCCAGCGAAAGCTGCCTCTCTTTCTTCATACTACGGCCGTAAAGTAATTCTATTCTATTCTATTTGTGAATTCGCGATCCCCGTACTAGGGTGAGTGTGTGTTTTAAATCTAATCGTTTTGAATTTTACTTTAAATTCTTTTAATCATAGTTATTTCTTTTCGTAATATATTTAGTTTAAATTTCGTAATAATTAAGTGTTTTAATTATTCGATACGTTTTAATTGTAATTTCTATAAAATATTCCATACAATATTTTTACATAGTGGGTAGTTAAATACTCCAATGCAAAACGATTATTCCTTTTTAATTTTACAGTATATGTAATTGTATTTAAAGTGAAACGTAACACTATATATTACGTGGAACAAATACAATTCACATTTTATTGATTTTTTTATTAATTCTTTGAGTGACTTACCTTTTTAGACCGCTAAGAAGGATGCGTTCCCGAATCATATTACTTTCATAACCGCTATATTTAACTTTAATATTTACTTCTTGAATTTCTTTGGTAGACTAAATACTGTTTTGATTCCTTTTAAATAACTTTATCCTGACTAATAGGGTAAAGTGCCCATGTACCAACCTCTTGTACATTATTTTACTTTTGTTACATAGCGGTTACCTTAACATTTTATAATAGTTTTATGTTGCACCTTTGAGACTATCCAATTGTAGCTGTCTGTCCCTTGCATCTTAACCTTAGACGGTCGACTTGTACGAACACCTTTTGACCCGTTCTTAAAAACATTCCAGGGTCGTATCCACGGGCCGCATCTACATCTGCTTCGTTTGCCTTCCACCACCTCGGCACCTACCTGCCGAGCGCTCGCCTGTTCCGGCCTACCCCGGAGCAACTCCACTCCGAGACTATGTGCGCACCACCACTCCGAGCATACTCTCCGTGCTACCGAGGCTGAACATCCTGCTCAACAAGCGAACGTAGTCCGTTACGTCGGACTTTCGCTTCTGCCTCCTCTAGGCAAAGCTAAAGCTAAGTCCCCATTCTTACCCTCGCGAGAGCCACCAATCTAAGATTCCCATGAACCCACACCTGAGCTTGCAACATCTTTTATCTTATAATTATACTTGTTAACCACTTATAGTGTTTACTTTCATCCTTTCTGCACACCGGTCTTGCTTAACACGACCGGAGTTTGTCAGCCTGTCGTTATCAAAACCAATAAGATTTTATGATACGGGAAATATTTCAGAAACTTTAGAATAACGACTCCTTAGCTTCAACTTGACAATTTGATTTTCGTCGTCATTGTTAGTTACAACCTTGTAATAAAATAGACCATAATGGTACTCGACCAAGCTCTCCAAGAAAATGTTACAGTCACCGTAAAAATAAAACTGAAGCAGCTATAATCTTTGAAATTCCGACTTCTAGACTTTGTAGTTTACGTCCGGAAGACTGGTGTGTTACCGTTTGCTTCTTTTGGTTTGTTCCAATTGTTTAATTATATAATTATTCAAAGTCAAAGTCAATATCATTTATTCAGTCTAGGCTGTTACAAGCACTTATGAACGTCAAAGAAGCAACGCCATCCAAACCCTACGGCGGGAGACCTTGTAACGAGAAGAACCAGCAAGAAACTCGTCAAGGGCTGTTTTTTTCTCACTGTTTTATTTCATACAGAGTCGTCAAATTGAAAAGTGACCTTAAAATAAAGTAAGGTCAATTTCCATCACAAAAAGAAAATACTAATTATAATATTATATTTTATGGTTATTGTAACCGTAAACAATTTTCAATTGGCAAAGAAAGACTTATCTATCATACATTACAACATTTCTCGCCTTACAAGATTACTGTACTGCAAGTTGTGAGGAACATACAGGTCAGTATCAATTTATTATACAAAAAAAAAATTTACCTTTAAGCACAACATTAAGATAAGTAGACAATATACACAATATTAACTTTAAAGGTCCCTTTTCACCAGCCTTGGCAGCTATCTAGATATAAAAATAAGTTATTCATATTCATAGTTTAACTTAAGTAGCATACTAAGTATGCTACTTAAGTTAAACTATGAATATGAATACTACGATAAGTGATATTATGCTTTTGGTTTCTTTTTATGAACGACGGGGAGACCCTTAGCCTTCATTATACCTGATGTTAAGTATTGATAAGGCTGAATGATGGAAGCGAGCCTCTCCCGGAATCCTCAGCCACTGACGAACTGGCTATCTTATCTCGAACTGCCGGAACACAACAATGCTGAAAACATTGTTGTTATGGCGTCAGGCTTAGATAAGATGGTGGTAGCTATCAGACGGACTTACTACCAATTAAGCCGAATACAATATGTACTGGGGCTGACACCGGTGGTTGTACCACTAGACCACAGAGGCGGTTGAATTTTAAGTAGGATTCGGCGGATAAGGCAGATTTATACCTCTACGCCAAACGTCGATGTATTAAATATCCATCATATTGATCATTTCTTAAATTTATGATTGAGCTTAGCAATTTAGAAAATCTTCATAGTAGTGTCGGCTTAGAATAGCACTACCCCCCTCTCATCCCGTGGGTGTCGTAAAAGACGACTAAGGGACTCAGCCTTCAGGAGACGGGCAGCAGCGTCTCCTACAAACTTGGCCATACTGCGATCGCCAACCCGCCTGCCAAGCGTGGCGATTAGGCAAACCCCCCCTATCTTTTGGGGAAAGCCTATATACAGCAGTGGGTGTTATGTGGCTGAGACGACATGTACTATATCCCCACTCGGTTCTATCTTTTTGTCAAAAACACGTCAACCTATTAAGGCGGTACCCCCACCGAAAGTGGCGCCGCGTTGAATTTTATTTAATATCGTAATTCTAATACACAATTTTAATAAAACTAAACGTGGAATTTTTAGAGCCCATAGTCTAGTATTTTTAGACGGTATCATTTCATTCCCTCGTAGTCACTGCTAGAAGTAGATAGCAAAACTGCTAAAAGTGGCCGTTTTTGACACATTTGCTATCTACTTCTACGAATGACTATGACGAGATGTAGCGATACCTTCTAAAAATACAAGACAATGGGCTCTAAAAATTCCACGTTTAGTTTTATTAAAATTGTGAATTAGAATTACGATATTAAATAAAATTCAACGCGGCGCCACTTCTGGTGGGGGTACCGCCTTAAAAAGTCACAGCGTATCCGGCTGACGGAAACTACCTGCTTTATAGTCTCATAAAGCTAGTAGGTAACAGGGCACATACCGAAGTTTAGGAATAATAACAAAAGGCGGCGTTTATCTTTACATCCCTAGAGTAGTAAACGCGGAGAATGTGTTACCCCTTTAAAGATTTACGGGTCGTTGACCTGCGGATAACTATCCTCGGAAACTAGAAGATTTTAAATGCAAATAAAATTGACGAGAGTTTAAAATTAGGGATAGGTATTTTTTTTACGTTTTATAATTTTTTTGTTCACGGAAGAGATTGCAATAAAAAACATAAAAAAAAAAAAAGTATGGGTTTAGATTTTAACCCGAGCTTATTCATGCAGCCTAGGTCCATAAATGTAATGTTATGTGTAAGTAATTAATATTGTAATTTAAAGTTTTTGACATTCACATGCCATTATTATGAGCGAAATATGCTGAACAATATTAAGATTTAAGAACTGTATTTACAATGTTTCAACGTGAATAAATGAAACAACTTTTACGGATATCAAACGCGCTATATTTCCACGAACTAAGTTGTAATTGTCCGTATTTTTTGGTTTTTTTGTGGTTCTTTGATTTTGACGCTGCCCTTATATTTTCCACCTTGCACCTTTACAGCTGCCGAAACGTCGGGAAAATGGTCACGGGATGAGATCCCGTGACCACGACAGCTGTTAAGGTGCCGAAACGTCGGGAAAATCAAAAAACCCCTAAAAAAACAAAAAATACAGACAATTACAACTTAGTTCGTGGAAATATAGCGCGTTTGATATCCGTAAAAGTTGTTTTATTTCAATGAACAGTGCGCGCCAAAACATAAGATGTACGTATGTGAATAAATGATTTATGATTTAGGTAGCTTCCAAAAAAAAGAAAGAAATTTAACTAAAGATTGCTATTTAAAATAATGAAAAAAATAATAAAAGAAACCAGGTAAAGAGCTTGGTGGCGCAGGGCGTCTGAACGTGGTGGCAAAGCAACTTTTGCAACGGTCGATCTCGGGATGGGTGACGTGATTTGAAACATGCATTCTTAAGGAAAGGCTGTGGGGAGGGATGTTGAGTAAAATTTTCTATCTGTAGTTTGGTTTTTAGTTTTAAGCCAATGTTTGGGCAACTGTACCTAGGTTGTTCTGAAAATTTATAGCCACAGAATAAATACAACCTCTTCTTTCATGAAACTATTTTGAATTGACGGCTAATTTCAACTCAAACCTCCTTTGTGAAAATCACTATGTGAAGTTTTTTTTTTATTTATGTTTTAAAGATTATATGTCACTCTTCTGTTGTTTGCAACAACGGACGTCTCGCGGTAAGCTTTTCATGCTATGATTTTCTATGATTATAAACGAGGGTCAAGAATTCAAGGAATCTCAAGAAAATTTACAAGCTGCTTTTGGGGAGTCTCTTACTAAGTTAGCAACAATTACTTATTGGTTTTGTGAATTTAAACATGGTCGAGAGAACTTAAACGATGACCCCAGACCCGGCCGACCACTAACTGCAGTAACCAATGATTTCAAAAGGAAGGATGCGCCCATCTGAACATTTGACATAAAACTGTCTCATACCAGTAAAATCAGAGCCATCTGTGAACAACTCTCTCGAACTTTTCGCATCGCATAGGTGTATTAGAGGTGGGCAAAAAAGATTATAGAAGTGAACGATTTCGTTCAATTAGAGCTATCTTATCTATCACTCATCTAGTTTATTTGGGGAGCTAATACTATTTTTAAATGTTTTAATATTGTTTAACTAATTCAAAATAAAAACGCATGTTTAAAATTAAAATTATCTTTTCTCCTCAATTTGACAACACTGTAATTATTGTATATAGAAAAAAACGAAAAATATTTTTATTTAAAAAGAATATTATTATCGTATAGAGGGACTATTGAGTAACTTCTCAATATTTTCCAACAAACTTTGATGCAATATTAGACGTAGGTAATAACACGGTAACCTGTGCAATTGTCTCGTTTCTATACGCGGCGTTCGTAACCTACCTTTGTTTTCGATTTACTACCATTCTTTGAGTTAATTTACTATGGAACTAAAGGTCCAGCTTTCCATAGAAAGACTTCACTAAAATGCAGCTGATACAAAGTAAATGAAAAAAAACTGTATGAGTTGAAAAAATCCTCTACGTCTAGCCGATTCTTCACAATATGTTTAAAATAGCATCACAAAACATACTTTAAGTTTTACTCTATTGGCTCTTTGGCTATGAAAATATTTCCATAGAAACTAGCGCCATTGGTAGAACGGTGGGAGCAACTGAAAAAAGTAACTCTTTGTCGCTATGAAGGTATTTCTATAAAAACCGGCACGTAATCGGTGATAGCGACTGACTTTTCATAGTTTCGTTACATTTTGGTCTTACTTCATTGGTTTTAGTTCCTTTGACAATGACAGCCTACAAGTGTTTCCACTGTCTTATGTCAAGAATACGTTCGTTTCATAGTTCGTTTCATGACGACCTGTGAGGTCCTGAGTTCGAATCCCGGTAGAGGCAAATGTTTGTATGATGAATACGAGCATTTGTACCTGAGTCATGGACGTTTATATATATTTCTACTTCATAAATACTTATATAGGTATGTAAAATTACATGTATTTATATCCGTTACTTTAGTATCCCATAACACAAGCCTTATAGTACCTACTTTGGGGTAATAGGTAAATAGGTGAGAGTGTAAGATATATATTTATATTAACCCTTTAACCGCCACGAACGGATTAATCCGCCAAAAATTTTCGTGCCCAAATCGCCATGGACGGATATTTACGGTCAAATACCACTACTCATTTAATCTGCCTTTTTGTTTGATAGATACTGTATTATATAAAAATTGTATTCATTACTTGATAAATAGATAATGAAGTAATTATTTACAATTGATTACACTTAAGTTTCATAATTAGACGACTTAAAATTAATGTCTAAAGTTCAATAAATTACTGATGGTATTTTTAGAAAAGTGTATTGATGTCCAACGCAATGCCGGAAAATTCCGTTAGTAGGGACGGGGCATAAACGATAATTGACTGATACAAAAATCCACATAAATTAAACTACTACCGTTTATACTGACTTATTTATTATAAAACAAATAAAGCAATTGTTACTGTAGAAATAAATGCGTTTATTTTATTTTATTTATAATAAATAAAGCCTAAAATTGACTAATTAAAGCCTAATTTGACAGTGACTGAATTGACCATTCCCATCCCTAGTTTGCATGTTTTTAAACGAATGTTATCAGTACCCCTTTCGCCACGACCGGAGAAACACGCCCGCTTCTGACGTCATAAAAGAGTGCCGCCTTCTGGAATTTTCCATTAGTGTTGTGCTGCATTGTAGTTATTTTATTGGTGTGATCGAAAAATTTAATGTGATTTAACATTTTTATTATTAAATCTATACTTAATATTATAAAGAGAAAAGATTTGTTTGTTTGTTTGTATGTAACTAATAAACTCAAAAACTACTGGACCGATTTTGACGAAATTTGGTATAGAGAATCCTTAGATCCCAAGTAGTAACATAGGCTATAAATGATCCCAAAATTCCCACGGGAACGGGAACCACGCGGGTGGAACCGCGCCCGGCCTCTAGTTTAGTATAAAGGGGGATTCGGGGGAGAAAAATCGATCTAGCTAGTTTCATTTCTAGAAAATCAAGTTCGTCCTGTGTCTGGGTGTTATACCTTTAAATTATCGAGCAAAGGTCGGTTACCAGATATTATTTAATAAATAGCTTAAGTTTATTATGAATGACTTTATATTATTATTGCAGAAGAAAAGAAACAAAAGTAGTTGACTAATTACATAATTAAACCTATTGTTCTGCCGTTAACATACAAAGTAACGCTTTCTATTTATCTGTTATGATATTTAAATAAAATTGTAAGCGTTCGAAAGAGACGTATGTCCCTATCGAAAGAAATATCGATATTCTACTGAGCATCTCTGTTTGTTGTAGATATTTATTTGTCGTTTTACTGTCCCTGGCGCTGGGGGCACGACAACTAATATTAAGTGTGGCGGTTAAAGGGTTAGAATTTTAATAATTACGTGAGGACATTCGGATTTTTAAGCTTCGCCGATTAATCTCATTATTCCAGCTGCTTAACAAGGGAACTTTGAACAGTCTCCTTTCATACTAGACTAATGATTCATTCATTCAGTTTTTATGAATCGTTCATAATAATGTCCCATCTCTAGTGCTTTGATCTTCTGCCATTAACCCTGCTAGTGGTCGCACGGATTACATATTTGCTCATTCCGGTAGAATAACAGCACAATATCACATTTTTTTGCATTACTGCTCAATATACGGGAAAGTGATAAAGTTCTTGAAATTGTTTCATCTACAATAGCTTCAAATCCTATCAATCGAAAACATTGTATAGTGCTAATCTGTGATGTTTATAATATTCTGAAGATGTTTATTCCTCGAAGTCAACTTATACTTATGGAAATAATGTGCGCGACCCCTTAAATACTTTTTCAAATTAATGCGTTATTTACACGAGTGACTGGACTTAGTTTTTCAGAATTACGGACCCAGCAATTGGGTACGTATAGACAAGATTGGGCAGTAGTCTCAGCTGGACAGCACGTCAGTACTGTCGCGCTCCTGTCCTGTCTCGATAGGAGCTATCAAATATTGCATTCTCTCAGTCGTCGCATTATACGTTTAAATCATATTTTCTTGAAACTGTTTCTTCAGTGGAAACGGCGGGTCCCGTTATTCAAAATTTATACTTTATGAATTCAGAACATCGATATTTGAACTTCGTACTTTAGTATGACAGTCAATATTATGACATAATTATCCTCCGGTAGAATAACATATTTTTTCTATTATCATATATATTTGGCAGACACCTGTATTCCTCGCGACGACGACGTCGCGACCAATTAGGTAATTTCAGTACGCGACCACTCTAGGGTTAAGACTGTCTTCGAACAATTCTTGTAACAGTTAATATCGTTTAAATAAAATTGTTAGACATGCAATAAAAATCATGTAAAGCTATTTACGGATGATACGATATTCCATGGATCTTGTTAGCTATTGGGTAATTATTTTTGCACCATTTTACTACACAAATTCGGCATTTTTATGAAATGACAGGTAACGTCTTTCAACTTCAGTCTCCCGTAGACAACTGCATCGCCGTTGGCCCTAAACTGATATTTTAGGGCCAACGATTTGGCACGCTTTTTAGCACCGTTGGCCGGGTCCTTACGCTAGTAATATATAAGTCAATGGCAGTAACTCATGAAAACGTCATCGGGGTAGAGTGGCTATTGCGAGAGAATACACATATTACACATCGAGAGATACAGGCTGAACTAAACATTGGATCACAGGCAATTTCCACCATCCTGCATGATCGCCTTAAAGTTAGGAAGCTTGCTTCGCGATTGATATCTCATTCTCTCACCGATGAACAAAAATGTTGTCGTGTTGATTGGTGCACATTTATGTTAGAAAAGTTCGAAGGAGGAACTTCGCAAAAAGTACCTACATTCTTACAACTGACCAATCATTGATATATACTCGTAGCTACGATCCTCTCACGAACCAGCAATCCACGCAATGGTTGTTTGAAGAGGACGAGTTACCCACTAAAGTTGTTCGCGGTCGGAGCCATAATAAAAAAATCGGCCAAGTGCGAGTCGAACTCGCACATGAAGGGTTCCGTCTCTCACCCAAGGTTGCCTGGAAGAGATTGCTATGCTGCAATAAGCCTATTGTGTGTTCCACTTTTTTGTCATTTTCTCTGTATGTGTTCGTTTTTTGTATCGTGTGCAATAAAGTTTCTATTATTATTATTATTATTATTATTATTATATTAAAAACATCTACCCAAAATGCCACTATAATTTTTCGTCGGTAAAAATAACTTTGTTTTTCATAGTGTTTGTATGAATGTTTGTATATGTGCGGTTTTGGAAAATGTGCTATAGCTCTGAAACTACTAAATATATTTCGTTTAAAATAATTTTCGTTGAAAAATTTTATAACGATCTACAGCTTAATATATTTTTTAGATTTTTCACTTTCTTATTTTAAAAGTTAGAGGGGGACACACATTTTATCACTTTGAAAGTGTATATCATTCAAATGGTTGACTTTGAGAAAAAGCTGTTTTAGGAACCTCAATGTAATTTTTCAATATCTATAGATACCCTAGATACTAAAAAATATTTTCAGTTTCAGTTCCATATATGGGGAGCCCACCCTATATATATATATATATATTATTTTTTTTGTGTAAAAAACGTACAGCGGTTTACATAATACGTTTCAACTGTGTAATCCTCATAGTTTTGGAATAAAGTGGCTGTGACATACTAAGTGCGAGTCGGACTCGCGCACGAAGGGCTCCGTACCAATATATATAAATATGGCAAAAAAAAAAACACGTTTGTTGTATGGGAGCTCACTAAAATATTTATTTTATTCTATTTTTAGAACCTATTCGTCATTATAGCGGCAACAGAAATACATCATCTGTACAAATTTCAAGTGTCTAACTATCACAGTTCATGAGATACAGCCTGGTGAAAGGCAGACAGGCAGACGGACGGACGGACGGACAGCGGAGTCAAGTTACGGCGGAGTCTTAGTGTAGGGTCCCGTTTTACTCTTTGGACACGGAACCCAAAAAAATGAGAATATTTTTTTTGCGTGTGATAGTGAAAAGTATATTTAGGTATCCAAAAAAAAATACAAATAACTACTTTTGAAGCGTCCAATGTTTTCTCTACTACCCATTTACCCATTTTACCTTCACAATACTACTCAGATCAAATGTGTCTAGGGATCAAGAACGTTTTAGAGTGTCGACTAGCGTCAATAAAAAAATACTTCTAAGTATAGCTACTTAGAAGTATTTTTTTTATGAACAACTAGGAGACTCTTAGCCTTCATCATGCCTGATGTTAAGTATAGATAAGGCTGAAGATGGTAGCGAGCCACTCCCGGAACCCTCCATCACTGAGGAACTGGTGATACCTATCTCTAACTATCTTATCTCTAACTGCCGGAACACAACAATGACTTGACTTAACTTTCGTAATTAGAAGTTGTTTTTTTTTTATTAATAATAAATATATGTTGCATAAGTATTTCCGCAAGCACCAGTATAAAACTAGTTTCACTCAAGAATTGTACCTCAGAGACCGTGGATCGCGAAGAATTTGCGTTGCAGAAGCTGAAAGTTGTCGCAAACACATTTCAGAAAATACTTTCTCGTGATTTTATATTTTTGCTGTGCCGTTTCTATAAGATACATTATGAACTCGAAAAACAACTTACTCTGACATATGCACACACATATCTTATCCTTCTTCCTACTAATATCTTAAATGCGAAAATTTGTCGGTTTGTTTGTTTGTTTATTTGTATGTTTGTTACTCTTTCACGCAAAAACTACTGAACGGATTTAGATGAAATTTGCCACACAAATAGTAAATACCCGTAGAGTGGATTAAAACATAGGATACCTTTACCCCGATGTTTCCACGAGAAAGAGAACCACGCGGGTGAAATCGCAGGCGGCTGCTAGTATTTCATATAAAGCTGACAAGTTTCTTTCTTGCGCCAACTTTCTTGTCTGTAAAAAATCGACTCTGTGAAAATGTGGTCCGTTTGAATTATATTACTTAGAGCCGAGTTCACCAAATTTCGATCAGTAAGTCATGGTTAAAACCAGCGTTCTGTCTCTGTCTGACATTTAGCGTTAATGGGTCAGTTTATAGCCCAAGGCTCAAGGTCACCCAGCGTGCAACGGAGAGAGCTATGCTCGGCGTTTCCTTACGTGATCGAATCAGAAATTAGGAAATCCGTAGGAGAACTACATTTACCGATATCGCTCGGAGGATTGCTCAGCTGAAATTGCAGTGGGCAGAACACTTTGCGAGAAGACCCGTTGGCCTATGAGTCGGAAAAGTTCTGGACTTATTAACACCTATGCGGACAGTGAACGAGACACAATAGAATATTTATTGTTATGACTGCTATAGGCGTTGAATGTCCGCGAAAGGGTTAAGAAGTGGTTTGGAGTATTGCTGTCCGATTTGGTGCTCCTATTATAAAGTTCATGTTGATGATATAGAAAGGGTCCAAAGATGCTGTGTAAAACACTTGTTTTGAAGGTACAATGTAAAGAGGTCATTACGTAGATACAGTGACAGATTGTCTAAGTTTGGCATCATCCCGTTATATACTCACCGGAAAAGATATGATCTACTTTGCTTACACAAAATTTTGCACCCCACCATCGATTCAGTAGATTTGCTGTCTTCGGTTGAGCTTAACACCAGGCACAGGTCACGTTGCCCGAATTCTTTTCGATTCAGGTATACAAAAATAATACATCTTATTACAACCCTATCGTTAGAATGTGTCGTATATATAATGAAATAAGCCGTGGTAATAGACATCTTGATGTCTTTAATAACAAATTGTCTCTTTATAAGAAAACTGTGTCCGAGCTTCTTGAAGCAGAAACATCATAAATTGAAAAGTCTTTACTCATTTGTTAAATGTAAAAAAAAAGTTAGTTTTGTAATTTTATTATTAATGTTTTGGTTCGCAAAAGTTTCAAATAATTGTGCATGCAGTGTACGCTATTATTGGATTTAAGTCTTGTCTCATTATTTAGCATTATAAGTTTTGCAACGATAAATCTTCAAATGTGCTTCAATTTGACGACCTGTTTGGCGCAGGGGTTCTAAACCCACCTTCTGCGCCAAAGGACAAGACAAATATTTGTGTGCATGAACATGTCTATTTGCCTTGGTCTGGGTGTTTAATATGTATATTATGTATGTATTTACAAAAAAAAATGTACATAAGTATGTTTATCCGTTATCTAGTATCCATAACACAAGTTCTTCATGAAACTTAACGTGGGCTAGATAATTGGTGTGTTTGTATGCAATTATTTATTATTATTATTATTATAATTTAACTGCACAATTTACTTTGGCCTGAGACCATCGTTTTCACTTCTTGTTCACCGTTGAGTTGACACAACGATTGTGACTTTTTGTAAGTAAGTGTTCCTACAACAAATAAATAAATTGGTAAACGTGCACCGGGCGACGCGACGCTCCGTGGGTGGGCCTCCGACAAGGTGGACCGAACGATCAGGTGAAGGTCGCGGGAAGCTATTGGATGTGGGCAGCGCAGCACCGATCGTCGTAGAGATCCTTGAGAGAGGCCTATACCCAGCGGTGTCATGTGGCTGAGACGAAGACGGTATGTTTATCAGTTCGTGAAAATAGGTCTGCTGATACTTTCACGAGGTATGCTTATTCTTGTGATTTTGGTAGTGTGATGCTGCCTTAAAGCGCTATACGACTGAAGAGAGACGAGAAAACGATGCGCGTGGGAGCGAGACCGATTATGCGGATTAGTCGACAAAACCATGATATCACTTCGTAGTAAATAACTAAAGCGATTAAAGAGAAATACTTCTACGCGATGCTAAATATTATTAGTGTCCACTAATTTAACCAATTTCCAATAGTGTTAGTAATAAGTTGGTAGGTTAAGATACGGCGCCGATTATACGGCACTCAGCCGATGTAAAGACAGTCGGAAATAGATTGCTATCAAGTGAATTTGCGTTTTGATTTTCTCCTTAATTCCCGAAATAACAGTGGCGCAGTCCGAATTTACGCTCTTATGCCTATCGTAATAACTAAAAGTACCTATGTCTGTTGGAGTACTAAAAGTTTTTAACCACGAACTTCAGATTGGGGAACGTATTTTGGTGGTTTAGAACAATGGTTTCAAGCTAACGGATTCACAGCGGCCGAAGATAAGTTGGGAACAAAACGAAGGCAATCCTACTCAGTATGTGTTCCTAAATGTAATTCCATTTGAGAACAATCTAAAATATTAAACAAGAAAATATACTAGAAAAAAGCAACTAGTCTCATGTCGCCCTGACGGGATTCGAACCCGCATCCTTGGGAGTCCGGCCCAATGCACTAACCAATTATGCTACAGAGACCTTTGAGGTTAGTGCATTGGGCCGGACTCCCAAGGATGCGGGTTCGAATCCCGTCAGGGCGACATGAGACTAGTTGCTTTTTTCTAGTATATTTTCTTGTTTGATATTTATCACATAAAAATAGCATTGTAAAATGCAAAATTAAAAAGTTATAACAATCTAGAAATTCGTATTTTAAGGGATCATTTCGAAAAAAAAAGTCGATGCCAAATTATAAAATCGTGTTTCTGGTTCTTTACAAATCTAGATAAAGGTATGAAGAAATGCATATCTTATTATCAGATTTGTAATATCTCTACCCGTCCTATAGTTTTATATTAAAATGTACATACTTTTTTTCCATATAGCGTCTAAGTTATTTAAATGCAGATAATTTGGACTGAACTCCAATATACGACTGGATGTGACGTCAAAACACCTTTAGTGCTAACATTGTGTGGTAACGTTTTGACTCCAGACGTGATGCCATTGGGCATATTGCCCACAGTACCCCAGAAGTGCAGTTGTGCACATCTGCTTCCTGTCGAAACGTGTCTCTATGAGATATTGTAGCGTGTGCTGGCAGCAGATTCCCACCTCAGGCCAGATGCACTTAACATGTATTGGATTATAATCTATTTCAATCTCGAAATCTCGAAATGTTATTCTCGAAGCGACACATCAACGCTGATGTCACAGATGTCACATCTTGCTCGCCGATATTGCATTAGAAACTACCAAGGTAATACTATAATGTAAGTAAATGTATATTTTTTAATTCATATCAGTAGAAACTCAATCATCATCATCATCTTCATCAGCCTGTAGACGTCCACTGCTGGACATAGGCCTCTCCTATATCACGCCTATTGTGGCGTTCATAGGAGGTTATTAGCCTTCTGCCACCATGCTGGCCAGACGGGTTGGTAGAGGGTTAGTTTCAAGTTTTCCTTCTCTCGCACAGGTGTTCAATGCGTCGAGCCTCTTAGTCGACTCTTACGACATCCCAGGCATGTAAGGGAGTGGTGACACTTGTGTTCTTAGGCCTACATCACACGGCACAAGACACACACACACTACCACAATGGACCACAGAAATTCAATGGGGCAGAGGTATTACTTGGCAGTCTTTTCGCCAATCCCGAGATGGATAACCAAAATCTGATTTTACTATAATACACCTGCACCTGTAGTAGGTACCTACCTACTTACACAGTTACACGCTTTATTTTATTATTTTGTAATTGGTCTAGTGTGGTATACTCACTTTTTGTTAATTATATTTCTAACACTGTTTGTTTTCAATAAACCAAGTTAAAAATCTTTACTCGCGTGCTGCACTCTTTTTTGCAAAATGTGCGCACGTGCCGCAGCATTTTCCGCTTGTCAGCAATTTTCCGCCGCGCAGCCTTATAACTGCGATTTCTCTAGAAACTTGTATAGAAACTATACTATGTATTATACATTTTTGGAATCCTTAGACCCTTTGGGATTTTTCTATGTTTCATTTTTCGATATTTAATTAATAATTGAGTTGTAATTCATAGTCAAAGTTGAGTTCGCGTGTTTTTCCGCGCGTACTGGTACAAAAAGTGTTATTATTGTGAAATAAAGCCTCGAATTGTACATGTTTTTAATTTATTTACAAAAGGATATTATATCTCACAATAATCAATAAAAAAACTCACCCTCCCCTATATATTTTATTTATACCATAGCCAAACGAAGGTGCACCTAAATTACGCCTAAGCTGACGCGTAAAAAAACGCTAGCGTTCTGAAGCGCCGTATATGTTTAAAAACTTATTTCTTAGCTTCTACTAAACCAAATGCTTAGAAATTAGATTTATTTTGTAGCTTAGATCTTTTTCTTTAAATGTACAAATTTTCAAGTATTAAAAACATTTAGTTTACGAGAAATATGGGTAAAACCACGCTTAACTAAAAAAAAAATACTAAAAAATCGGTGACTCAAACTTTGGATTGTACAAAGAAAACTTTTAGGTTTATCCAAAATCTAATTATTGATCCATAAAATTCGGGAAATTTGCTATAGGAGTCAATAAAAAAAATACCCCCTTTGACACAAAATATTTTATTAATTAATCATCAAATATAATTTTTTTTTGCCCAACTTCCCCTTGTTACAAATAATGTTAAATAAGGAAAATAGTCGAAGGTACGAATAAAATAAATATTTTTCACATAAAAATAATACTTTAATAAAATTATTAAAACAATAATATTTTAGAAATAATTAAAAATAACGTGGTAATAAATTAATAACCATGCGCACGCGCGAATTTTTTTTAATTATCACTTAAATACACTATTTATCGATTTAAAACGTTTAATAACATTTAATTATATAATATTATCTGTTTTTTATCTCATTTTATCATTTAAAACATAAACTAACACTGTTCAAACATTTGTAAAAATACGCTGATGCACCGTGGGCGGTGCTGAATAGGTATTTATTTTTAATAATTTTTTTATTCACTTTTTTAAAAATCTGTTTCTGTACGTCTTTATTTTTATGCCTTCTAGATACTCAGTAAAAATTTCAAAAAAATCTATCAAATAGTTTTTTTTTAAATGCATTCTAAAATTTCGTGACGTAATCGTCCCAAATTGGGCGTCCGGCACGTCCGCATATTTTTAAAACGTCCCAATTCGGGTCGTGCGGCACGCGAGTGGAGAAATGAAATGCTCCCAAAGTCAGTAGCTCGCGGCATCTCGTAGATCTGAAACATTTTATTGCCATAGTGCTTCAATTTGCCAGTTTGAAGCACTATAATATATTTTTAAATGTTATACTTTAGTTTTAAACCAACATTATCTTTAATCACGTTTGCTAACACACATAGACTTTTTAATTCCAACTAATAGAAATAAAGCAGCAGCAAACAAGCATTTATGAAGTTGATCATATAAAGTCACACCGATCACCTCAAGTTAAAAATTATTCTCGTTTTGAACCAGAATCACAACATAACAACAACTGAAAGGACAAGTGCATAAAGTTGATCACATATCGACGCGTCTACAACCACCATTTTAATGACGATGCTTCAAGTTAGCAATTTATGCAAATGCAATATTTTGGATTACTCTTTCGTTTTAAGCCAGCACTATCTTTAATCACGTTTGCCACACAACAGATTTAAAATCCATACACAAAAGCAGTAAACAAGTCATAAAGTTTGATCACATAACGCCGTCCACAACCACCATTTTAATGGCGGTACTTCAAGTTGGCGATTTATTCAAATGCAATTTCGCGTTACTGCTCTCGGAGTGGTTTGTCGAAATGCACCTTTTTTGAACACACAGACGAGGCAAACATTTTCAGACGAAATGTACAACGAAGTTTTCTTTTGAAACTTTACTCCTTTTGGATGGAAGTCGCAAAA
Organism: Chrysoteuchia culmella; assembly: GCA_910589605.1. Taxonomy (NCBI): domain Eukaryota; kingdom Metazoa; phylum Arthropoda; class Insecta; order Lepidoptera; family Crambidae; genus Chrysoteuchia; species Chrysoteuchia culmella. The sequence continues at coordinate 22,809,165 of OU342649.1, forward strand.
AAGTGTTTGGTGCTCTTGTAAACGAAAAGGAAATTGTGACGGCTAGGCATTGAAAGTTTTAAGTAAAATTAAATAATGGAGTAATCATTCTCAGTAATAGTGTGTGGCTTGCATAAACTTGAAAAATGAAAGAAAAATCTCGTAGTACTCATAACTAAGATAAGATAAGATAAGATACAATACAATTTATTTGCTTGAACGTGTTTATATAAACTAACGAATAAAAACGACAAACAATGTTTGAATCGGTATTTCACGCTCGGAATAGTAGGTTTTGGCATTCAATTTCTGCGTGGAAAACTTTGCGCATTTTAACAACCTAAAAATATGTCTTAATGCTTCGCACTACTTTTTATGTTACATTTTATATTTTTATTAAATAACTCTGAATTAATTATTATACTCCGTTTTGGTCTTATTATATTATTTTAGTTCCTTGAATCATAAAAACAATAACATAAGATTAAACTGTTTGTTACCTATAAGAATTTTATATTTAGGCTGGATGAGATTTTACTACCTATGTTTGGATTTCAGAACGTGACATAAACATTAACTTTTAAATTGTCTTTGTCTTGTACCTCGTGATTTACCGAATAGTTTTTATTGCTATTATATTATTACGACCTGTTTGGTGCAGGGGTACTAAGCCCGCCTTCTGCGCTAGAGGTCCCGGGTTCGATCCCCGGACAAGACAAATATTTGTGTGCATGAACATGTCTATTTGTCTTGGTCTGGGTGTTTAATATGTATATTATGTATGTATTTACAAAAAAAAAAGTATATAAGTATGTTTATCCGTTATCTAGTATCCATAACACAAGTTCTTAATGAAACTTACTGTGGGCTAGATAATTGGTGTGTTTGTATGCAATTATTTATTTATTTATTTATTTATTATGTAATAATTTATTCCTATTTTAAATTACTTTGAATTAAGTCAAATAGGTACCTACTCCCTTTTTTTTTATATCAAACAACAAGAATAAGGTATATTTAAATTAAACTTTTTGATAAAAGATTTTTTTTATCGGAAGTTTTCCGCGGAGCCAACCTAAAAATTTCCTCGATGTTGTGAGGTGAAAAATTGTGTGTTGCACTCTGCAGAAAAGTTGTTAGTGTTTTTAGCGTCTTGTACCTTTGAGACCCTAGCTAGTCGCTACGCTCAGGATTCAACCCTAGAATCCTTCGCTTGCTCAGGGGGCTAATTGTCTATTTTAAAATCTATCGCAAACCCTTTCAATTCGTAATTTGAAAGATATTCAGGCCGTCACTATTTGACATTTGAAAGGGATTGTGATCGGGACGCGTTTTAAAAGGTATGGAATAAACGAAATTGAACTGTCTAAGCAATATGACACACGAAAATATCACAATACCTCTGAAAGGGAATGTGATAGAGTTTCAATTAGACAATTAGGGGGCTGGTTTCAATAGAGATAACTCGACGATAAACTCCAACTTTCCAGCCTTGCATCACAACTAACTATTGGTTTACTTAATATTTTTGTTTTCTGTCGTTATTCAGCTTCAATTTCAGAGTCAATAACTTAACTACGAGTACATACAAGTTACAACAGAACAAGTTTCAACAAAACCGCGCGTCTACATAGGCCTTGACGCGCGGCCAAGTTTCGTTGATGCAATTCCATTTGAACTCCATCTGCTAATTAACTTGAGGATTGACGGATATAGGTCGTAATTACTCTTTCCTCTGACGGAGGAATGCACCTGGGAGGCGCCTCCCAAATATATTGCCTCACTACTGACGTGAGTGCATTAAAAGATTGCACCAAGCATTGCATTTTGTTGCCGGATATGAAAATTCTGTATTTATCCACTGGGTACGGTCGTTTCTGTTGTGGTGTCGTATAATTTTTCCATTGCTTCCCACCATATTTTAGGCCGGATTTTTTCTTTCTTTTTATCTTTGTGATACTTCTACGCATCATGCTCGTGAACGGGTAAATGTGAGTCATTTTTACATGTTTTAGTGTGTTGAAAGTCATTGCCATTTTTGTTACAAGGTCAACAGGGACCTGGCAGGGTCCCCATACACGCCATGCAATGATGGAAACGTTCGGCGCAATGGACGCTAAACGAAAGACTTGAAAGACTGTTCTATTATTAATGCCTATTTAATTCGGCTTTCCACATAGACCGTGACGTGCAACCAAGTTTCGTTGGTGCAATTCCATTTGAACTCCATCTGTTAATTAACTCGGGTATTAACGGATATAGGTCGTAATTACTCTTTCCTCTGACGGAGGAATGCGTCTAGAAGGCGCCTCCTGAATACCGTGTGGGACTTAGAACCGGGGAAAATATTGACAATAGAGACTCTCTAGAGTATTAGTACTTATTCTGAAATTATTCCAGTTAATTAAATGAAAGAGAATTGTTAAATAAATCTATCAAAAATACCAAGCTATTATGGAGCAACATAAGAAATATTACTTATACTGGTAGGAGTAAGGGTACGAACTCAGAACTTTTAAATATCAAATCTACTCCAGCTGCAAGTGCAGACTTTATTAATAATTTTTTTGCAAATGTCGGAGCGAAATTAGCTGATCAAACTCATCCTACGACTGCTGAAAATGAGATTTATCTGCGTAGCTTGCCAAGACAATGTAATTCTTTTGTTCTGTTGGACACTGATTCCGATGAAATTAGTGATATACTATTATCCCTCAAATCTAGTAGTGCCCCGGGATGGGACAATATTCTACCACATTTCTGAAACGTGCTCGAGTACAAATTGTACCAATTCTAACCTACTTTGCAAATCTATGTTTTGCTAAGGGCATTTTTCAGTCTGCACTTAAGCAATCTATTATCACTCGCACAACGCAAACAATTATAGACCTATCTCAGTGTTACCCGCTATCTCTAAGATACTGGAGAAGCTGTTAAATTCGCGGTTACTTAACTATCTAAATAAATACAACATCTTATCAGCATCTCAGTTCGGTTTTAGGCGCGGAATATCTACCGTCTTCACTTACCTCGTATGTAGTTGAACAACTTGACAGCCACAAGAAATGTATGACTGTTTTCCTGGACATTCAAAAAGCATTTGATGTTGTCTCTATACCCATCCTTGTACGAAAGCTTGAAGCGATTGGTTTGAACGGAATTCCTCTGGAGTTGTTCAAGGATTATTTATACAATAGGCGGCAGAAGGTTAAATTGGATTGCTATATTAGCGGAGATGTAGAAGTGTCACATGGGGTACCTCAGGGTAGCGTACTGGGGCCTACCCTGTTCCTCATTTATATCAACGATCTTTGTGCTCTAGAGCTTAGTCATGCAAAATTATTTTCATATGCTGATGACTCCGCTGTCGTGATAAGCGCTGACTCTTGGGACACTATTACAGAAAGAGCTGAAAGTGGTTTGCTTTCTTACCCTAAATACTGCTAAGTCCAACTATATTTGCTTTAGTTTCTATAATAATAATCATCCCAGTAATTACTTAAAAATTAAAATTCATAACTGTAACGTAACAAATAATAGAGCTACTTGTAGCTGCCCGATTCTCCAAAGGGTGGAACGCACAAAATATTTGGGAGTTTACATTGATCAGCGATTATCTTGGTGCCAGCACCTTGAGCATGTCACCGCAAGACTTAGGAAACTTACATGGATATTCAAGACTCTCAGACATGTGGTGCCAAGAAGAGTTACTGAATTCGATCAACATAAAAGTGAAGCTCAAAAAAAAGATCTTCTTACTCAGATCTATATTTCGCTGGTACAGTCCATTCTGATATACTGCATTCCTGTATGGGGAGGTGAAGTCAAAACGCGTTTCATTGATGTAGAACGAGCCCAACGCAGTCTTATTAAGATAATGTTATTCAACGAAAGGCCTTTATCTGTTAGGAAACTTTACTAGTTCACACTATCCTAAAAAAGCACAAATCTCTACCTTATGACCCTGAGCTCACAAAAAGAAGAAGGAAAGATATGGTTTTCCAAATATCTAGAACCAACACTGTGTCTGCGGATAGGCATTATAATCAACGGTCTATGCATTTATATAAAAAAATATAAAGAAATAAATATATACGATAAGCAATATCATGTATGCAAGTTAAATATTATAAAATGGTTGAAATCAAAAAGCTATAACGATATAGAGACACTTTTGATCAGAGCATAGCACATGCACTTTCTGACTAGTTTATACACACAAATCACACACATGAACACACCACCTCACACACTAGCATAAACACTCACATACGCACGCATGCACGCCCACGCGCATGGACACTAACACGCACACATGCACACTCACACTCAGTCACACTCACACACACACACACACACACACACACACACACGCACACAAATACATACACATGTAAGCTGTTTTGGTTTCTTTCTTTTGTGTTTCATTTTATTATTAATGTTTTGTTTTTTATTGTTTTCGTTTTAACATTACTACTGTAAGGAAGAGCAGTATCTCCTAACACAGGCTGGTCTTGCTTAAAAGGAGATGCTGATCACTAGCTTACAGGTACAGGGGACAGTAAAAAAACTTACTGCAAAAGATCATGATATCACTATCCATTAGAAAATTTACCTTTAACTCCTTGAATAGCAACAGCCCCGCTACTTCACACAGCTTAAAATCTCTGTTTGATATTAATTTCATGGATTCATCGCTTTTAACATTATGATCTTTTTAAAAAGAAGATCATAGTGTAAAAAGAGTATAATTTTTAAATAATAATTTTAATCAGTAAAGTCAGAATATTGTCATGGGAATTTCATTGGTTTCCGTTTAAATTAATTGAATTGGATTTATTTATTCAAAGTGTAATTAAATGTGAAAATGGCTTCGAGTGAAAAAAAAACACTCCAGAAAAAAACAGTACTTACGTGGATTCATGTAGTGCGATAGTAAGACAGTATTATTTTTCTATCAGCCGACACATAAATTGTCAAAAGACGTTCCAAGTAGCTCCGAAAAAGTTAAGCGGTACCTACTGTTGTTTGCATTACCTACATTGAACTTACGATTAAGTTTGTTAAAAAAAAACAAAAAGTAAAGATTTGGTTTTAATGAGTTGGGACCATAATGATTAAATCAATAGTGACCTATAGAGCCTCCGTTTTTAATATCATCGCCGGTTGTAGGCCCCACACGGTATATTGGCCCACAACACTGACGTTAGTGCATTAAAAGATTGCAATAATTGCAAAACCAGTGAGATCGAGGAGCCGGCCGTGTAGTGTAGTAATAGTGAGCGGCGCGTGTGTGTGTGAGCGCGTCATATCGGCCAAATTCAAAGACTGTTTATGTTGACTGTGGCCGGAGTAAACAAGATTGCGGTTTAGCTCTGAGCAATATGGAGACTATGTTGTGTTATCAGTCATTATTAATGTCCCCACTGCTAGGGCACTGGCCTTCCTTATGGATGGATAAGGAGAACGGGCCATGACCCACCACGCGGGCCCAATGCAGATTGGTGGGTTTTAACAACTGCAAACGGGACCAACAGCTTAACGTGCCTTCCGAAGCACGGTGGAGCTCGAGATAGCAAATTTTTGGTCACCCATTCCGTGACTGACCATTGCGAAATTTGCTTAACCTCACCAATCGCAGGCCGAGCGCGCGAACCACTGCGCCTCGGGCTCCTCCATGGAGACTTTAGGTTGATTTTTTTGTAGTATATTTACTGTAAAACTATACTATCACTAAAACAGTAAATACGATTTAGTATGTTACGTCCATGCGTCATGCTCGTGAACGGGTGCTGTCGGTGGAAGTGGGAGTCGTATCTATACAGTAGAAAGTGTATCTCGTTCTTGTCGTTACGACACGTCAACAGTAATTGTATAAAGTTCTTTAATTTTCAGAATTGCTTGTATCAGCATATGTAATAATTTCTTTCATTTTCAATGCAGACATAACAAAAGTCTGTTATTTAGCTGCAGTCTTATAACTCCCTTCACAGAAGGCAAATGCAAATCGAGCAAATACCCGCTGAATGGATCGACTACAGAGTAAGTTGTCTGCACATGAAAGGAAACCTATCTCGGGCCCCAAAATCAATAATTCAATAAAAACGCCTCAGTAACATGAATTGGAAATTGTAATTAAGACACTTGTGGTAATAGATTATTTGATTTCGTTAGAAGACTCGGCTGTAGCTACTGCAAGCTCAATTGTGGCCACTTTCATTATTTTTTTAGTAACAAAGCGTGAAGGTTCAAAGTGGCCTCAACCCTGGGGGCCTACCGCCATCTCGTAGCGCAGTATTGTTTCAATCTTACCATGCTATTTCGTACTACGAATCTCTTACATTATGCTTGTTTTTTGACGAAAGTTTTGTGACGTCTTCGCTCCATCATTGCCTCCATAGTGTGAAGTGTGTCAAAATGTGACAACTTTAGTAAAAACAAAACGCTAACAAAACGTTAAAATCAAAAAAATCAAAATCAATATCATTTATTCAGTCTAGGCTGTTACAAGCACTTATGATCGTCAAAGAAGCTACGCCATCGGTTCACAAACCCTACGGCGGGAGACCTTGTAACGAGAAGAACCGGCAAGAAACTCGTCAAGGGCTATTTTTTTCTCCCTGTTTTATTTCATACAGAGTCGTCAAATTGAAAAGTGAGCTTAACATATCAGTAAGGTCAATTTCCATCACAAAAGAAAATACTAATTATAATATTACATTTTATGGTTATCCTAACCGTAAACAATTTTCAACTCGTAAGGAAGGACTTACATTTCGTTCTTATGCTATGATGTTTGCTAATAGATGATGGTAGGCTTGCACCACTATGAAAGACAGTTTTATAGTTGGGTCAACGTTTATATATATATTTATTGCATGTCACAAAGTTTACAAGGATGTTACAAGTAAGTACAGTTCATGTGACACCCTGTAAGGGTGTAGCAATTGCAATAGAGAGGGCTTGTCTATTATTTAGAAAATTATGACATAAAAAAGGAAACCATTGTAACAAGTCTATCTGATTTGAAATGAAAAATGTAATAATAATCAAACTCAAATAAAAAAGAGATCAACATAATAAAATACAAAAAAAAAAATTAATTCATGTCTAAGACTATTCCATAGTTTATATTAATAACAACATTTACAAAATGATCTTCAATAAAATATAAATCAAAAGTTACATTTCATTAAATTAAAGTACCTACTAAAAACGAATATAACTTAGATTAAATAAATTAAAATTATTTACAAAAATGCCATTGAATTCATGTATAAATGAAACTGTGAAAAGACTATTCCGCACATTTTCAATCAAAAATAATGATTGATGTTAAAATGAAAAAGAAAATAATTAAAAAATCATAAAATAAAAGGAACTTAAAATTTATTAAATTACAATAACTAATTTTGAGTACATTCAAATGTAAATTTTTTCTTCAAAAAAATATTTTATAATGTAATCAAATTTGGCGAGGAGATATTGCCTTAGTTGTTTCTCGAAATCAGTGGGTTTTACTATATTTTTAATGAATTAGGCAATTTATTATAAATTTTAATCATCATTGAATGTGGGGCATCAGAATAGGTACAATTTTAATGTTGTTCTAGACAATTTTAATTTATTTTGGTAGCGATTATTACGTCTGATTGATTTTATTGGAGAATATAAATGTTGATGCTTTCTCAAAAACTTACAGGCCTCAAAGATATACAGTGATGCTAGTGACAATATTCCGAGTTTTACAAAATATGGACGACAAGTTTCGGTTTGTTTTAAATTATACAAAATTCGTATACATTTTTTTTTGTAGTACAAAGATTTGCTGAATATTAGGGCAGTTTCCCCAAAGAATGATACCGTACGGTAGTAGTGAATGAGCATAGGCATAATAAGCCGACAGTGACATTTTTAGGTTCGTGAGTCTCTTTAGTTGGCGTAGGGCATACATAAAGTACACTGTTTTTAACCGACTTCAAAAAAGGAGGAGGTTCTCAATCGACTGTATTTTTTTTTATTTTTTTTATGTATGTTCTACCATAACTTCGCCAGTTGTTAACAGATTTTTATAATTCTTTTTTTATCTGAAAGAAAATGGTTTATGCGGTCCCATATAATTTTTACGAAGATCAGGCTAGTAGTTTTTTCATAATCTTGAAAAATATCGTTTACCTAGATGACATTGTTGTGTATGGGCTGATTTTTAGTGTAAAAAAAACATTTTATAAAAAAAATCAAACCGACTTCAAAAAGTAAAAAATAAAACTTTTGGAGTCGGTGCTAGCTAGCTAAGGCCAAAAAAATATATAGTTAATAGAAGTGCAATGTAGAATGCCCTGGCTTGCACCGACTCCAAAAGTTTTATTTTTTACTTTTTGAAGTCGGTTTGAATTTTTTTTATAAAATGATTTTTTAATAAATAAACAAATGATGACAGTTTTTGCTAATCTTTGGATAGGTATGCGTTTTTCAATTTAAATGTGTATCCAAATCTACCCCCAACATATATACGTTAGTATGTACTCCCAATGTTATAAATCGTAGTCGTGGTCTCAGCCACATAACAGTCACTGCTGGGTTATAGGCCTCCCCAAGGATCTCCATAACGATTGGTCCTGCGCTGCCCGCATCCAGCGGCTTCCCGCGACCTTCACCAGGGCCCTGTTTCATAAAGCTTGACAAGTTGTCAACTATGCTCGAACATACTTTTTTGTCACTGATCTACGCAATTTTGACCTTTGTCGTCATTGCAGAAGGTAGGTTTTCTATAAAAAGCAATCATACATTATGACGTTCTATTTTTCAAAATCCTATTACGAACTCTTTCGATCAAAGTAAGAATTTATAAAAGAAAAATAACTGTCACTCCTCATCCTGACACAGCCCAAGGATGCCTATCAAAAATGTACGACAATTTGATAAAATGTCAGATTTTCCGATTACAAATATGTAAGACCTATAACTAAAGTCTGTTTTTTCTTAGTTGTCTTAAAATGTAAACAATCTTTACATGTCTTTTCACAGGTTTCCTTAGAAAATAAAACAAAGAAAGATATTTCAAAATTCTCTTTGTACTCAATAGTTGTTTTGTCATGAAAGGTATAGATTGACATTAACATGTAATTTTTTTATGTTTTATGAAAAGCTAAATTGTAGAATTGTCGACACAATTTGATAATTACATCGGCTTTTCCTATAGTACCCAGATAGCACCAATGTTTTAGAAACGTTCAATTGTCAAATTGTCCTGTCACCTGTCGCTGACAATTGTATTATTTATGAAACAGGGCCCAGATCGCCGGTTTTTTAAATAGGAACATTTTGTATGTTTCTTAAATACGCGTGAACGATTGAAAGAATTTGGATAAAATGTATACAGATGAGATGAACTATAACACAGATTTTTGTAGACTAGCGATCGCACGCGTTTCCCCTTCCCGTGGGAATAAATCGGGATGTAAACTATCCCCTATCGAAATCCTTTCAGTCGTTTTTAGTTGACTTTTAGTTGATGGATTGAGTAGCATACATCCAAAAAATACATTTAAGCATTCAAACTTTCAATCCAGTCATTGCATTAACCACTTCACCAAAAACGTTGGAAAACCGGTCAACAATTATTTTTAATGTTATGTATGTTGTTTTAATCCAAAAAATATAGTTTTTTTTTTATGTCTACACAGCAATTCTAATAAAACACCAAATGAGAAAAAAAAGTCAAAGCCTCGCCAAAACATTTAACGACTAGAAATCGTTTTTCAGGAAATGGGTAACAGCCAAATAATATCGTACCAAACGCTGAATTAATAACTAAATTAATAGCCCTTTAAAAGTCGACGAGTGTCTTTGACAGACGATCGTTGGCATAATTTATTGGAAACTTGTACTTTGTATTGTAGCACATTGTCGGCGTAAATTTAGAAATACTTCAAAGTTATAAAGATGCTGATTTTATAAACTCCCATACTGGAGGACTGAAAGTGAAATCGAATGTGTTAGTTCCTAGCTTTAATAGTGCAGATAGCAAAGACCTATTTCGAGATCGACGAAAAGAGCGCTTCAAAGTTTATGATAACTTAGCGTGTCGAATTTTTCGTACAGACGATGACGTCACAAGCGAGATTTAGGTGATGTGGGAATGTTACTGATGAAGAACACTACACAATTAAGGCGATACCCTGACCGAAAGTGGCGCCGCGTTGAATTTTATTTAATATCGTAATTCTAATTCACAGTTTTAATAAAACTTTACGTGGAATTTTTAGAGCCCATTGTCTTGTATTTTTAGAAGGTATCGCTACATCTTGTCATAGTCATTCGTAGAAGTAGATAGCAAATGTGTCAAAAACGGCCACTTTTAGTAGTTTTGCTATCTACTTCTAGCAGTGACTACGAGGGAATGTATTGATACCGTCTAAAAATACTAGACTATGGGCTCTAAAAATTCCACGTAAAGTTTTATTAAAATTGTGAATTAGAATTACGATATTAAATAAAATTCAACGCGGCGCCACTTTCGGTCAGGGTACCGCCTTAAACATTTCTGTTTATGAGTGACGCGTGTTTTTATGGCAATGGTCTCAAGCTTTTGACACACAACACTTTTATCTCAATATAGGTCTGTGGCAGATAGTAAAAGCCTAATGCAAATAAGCATCTACACGTTGTTCATAAAAAAAAAAATTACTGCGACACAGTCTTTTATTAATAGTTATTTTGTTTTTTGTTAAGTTTTAAGGGACATATAAATGATATTACTAGGACCTAAGTTGGCCGAAGTAGGGAAAATATGCGCAGGGGGCCTACCGCCATCTCTTAACGCAATATTGTTTAATGTCAGTTTGTATCGGCGCAATGTTGTTATATGTCATATGGTACCGCGACCCTCTTAAAACAAGCTTGTCTTTTGACGGAAGTTTTGTGGCGTCATCGCTCAATCATTCACTCAAACAAAACCTACTACGACGACTTAGGTCAAATAAAGTCAAGTTTGCAATTTAAACAGTATTGAAACAAAAGGAAAACAAAACGTTCTTACGACATGACGGTTTCTAAAAGATGGCGATAGGCCTGCAGGTGGGGTTACAGCTCGGAGAGCGCGTGTCTATGTGGTATCTCTCCCCAGAACATGGCACATCTTTTGACCGGCCCTGCGTGTCTTTACACCTGTACACGTGAGGACCTATACAAGGCCACAGACAGTGTCAAGTGACAGTGGCAAAACTTTGGTCTTCACAAATATAGCCAGAGTCGACACGCTAAGAGGAAGAAGAATGATTATTTATTATTAACAATTTGTTGATGTGTATGGTCATTCGGAAAGGTCTCACTCTCAGCTAACCGCAGCTTTATCCATATTATAATTAATGATTTGTAAATACACATATATGTAGTTTGGTATTTAGCTGTTAACCAAAAAAGTTAATGCTAAATAAATAAAGTAGGTATATATGCTCTACCAAACTATTTTCCGTGATCAAATAACCGAAATCAGTCAAGCGTGAATTGAAGTTATTATGGTCCCGTATTGCCGATTTGAATAGCTGAGATACCTAAGTTACGTAGATGTTTTTGATTAATTTAACAAAATGGCGACGGTTGCTATGTAACGAAACCCGAGATAATATTAAGTAGTCGTCAATGAGTAACCTGTTTATATATTGTAGTGCTATAGCACTAAATAAATAAAACATGCCACTACATTTTTAAAAGTCCAGATTATCATAATTATTATAATGTATTAATTATGAATTTAAAGTTTTCGTGATCAATTGATAATCAAAAAAGTTTAAGTAAATAGAAAAATATTTGTTTCGAAAATTATCAAATTACCGAAATATCTTTCACAAGAAAATTAATATGAAATAAATAATTTTTACTCTATATTTTATGATACGCAAATGTTTCAAATTATGAATTTCAGTTTTAAATGAATGATAATACCATAGATTAACGAATGGTCTCCGCGTTTGTAGCAACTAATAAAAAAAATCTATAAATAAACAAATAAATATTTCTATACAATCACACCAATTATCTAGCCCACGTTAAGTATCACGAAGAACTTGTGTTATGGATACTAGATAACGGATAAACATAATATACATATTAAACACCCAGAGCAAGACAAATAGACATGTTCATGCACACAAATATTTGTCTTCTCCGGGGATCGAACCCGGGGCCTCTGGCGCAGAAGGTGGGGTTAGTACCCCTGCGCCAAACAGGTCGTCTATGGCTAATAGGTACCTATTTTTTCTCAAATATTTGTCTGTGTATCTCTTTCGCGTAAAAGTGTATTATTATTGTTTAATTTTCAAAATAGGAAGCGGTACCCTACCTACGTTACGTAGCGTAGCGTCCAATATTTTTCACTTATGAGTCGTGCCAATATTTTTATCACAAAATAAATACGACATAAAAATATCAGCAGCAACGAGACAAACTCAGTTCCGCCTGAATATTTCATTGTAGAATACATTTTTAGGTCCCCATATACGTAACGATCCGTCGTAACGACCGATCCGACTGAAAGGTTATCGTGACGACCGTTGTTACGAGTCATCGTTACATAATTGCATGGGGTTTTGTTGCGATATCGTCTGCGATCAAGTATCGTTAATATTAAGATTTATTTATTTATATTTAAGGACAACCAACAAAATATACGAGTACACCCATGCATTATTCTTTTACATTCACAAATAACCCATAAGTGCTATTTTGATAACAGGTCTCCACCGCATGCATTTATAGAATAGGGTATCAACATTAATAAGAAGTAGGTAACAAAAGTTTAGCTGTGTAGTGTATTGTACACTACCCCGTCTCATCCCGTGGGTGTCGTAAAAGGCGAGTAAGGGACTCAGCCTTCAGGAGACGGGTAGCAGCGTCTCCTACAAACTTGGCCATACTGCGATCGCCAACCCGCCTGCCAAGCGTGGCGATTATGGCAAACCCTCCCTTTGGGGGAGGCCTATACCAAGCAGAGGGTGTTATGTGGCTGAGACGACGACGATGAGGTAACAAAATAAAATTAACATTAAATAATATATAATAACATAATAGCTAGTGTATAAACTAGGGATTCGTCGTTTCTATTGTTGCGATCTCCGATATCGTCTGCGATCAAGTAAATGGTTTACAATCTTTACATATTCGTCTTTTCGATCGATCTGAAGCGACACATCGTAACGAAACGACCGATCGTACTGTATAAGGCGCTCTTTACGTTGTAGGAAAGCTATTCTGAATATTAGCTGTAAACATAGCTGACGGTTCTATTATTATTCAGAAGTTTGCTTGCGAGCATTTTAGGAAAGAATTTTGTACAATACTTTCAGGTATGATAATGGTTGTTTTAGATTCAGTTCCCTGGAAATTTTATTATAAACAACAAAAATAATATAACATCTTTTATGGTTTTTTATTTTTTCCATTTTTCAATGGTATTTTTATAGTTATGATAAATTTTAAATAGAAAAATATTGGAAAAAATAGTCTTATTGGATTTTCTCACCGAGCGAGATTTGTTGTCTCAAGTCAAAGTGATAGATTATATAGTTTTTTCTAATTATATAGTAAGTACTTATCTAACATAAGTTCTTGAAACTAGATAATCAGTGTTGAAATTAGATAAAAGCATATTAACAAGACTAAATTATTTCTTATTTAAATGAGCTTTATTACCCGTATTAAATATAAGCAAATTAATAGGTTACTAACTGAAAATCAGCAGGAAAGCTAAAAAGGTACCTAGTTATCTCACATAAAAACAGCGATAAAGTACATACCTTCAACATTGTCAAGTGGTTGTAAAATAGCTTCGCTTAATCAACAAACTTCTAAAGCTAAAGTTGAGGCAAACGAGTAATTCCCTTACTGCCCTCACAATAAGGACCATCGCAAACTGCGCCTTTGAACTGGTCGTATTTTAAAAAACAGACTGTAATACCATAGTATAAAGATACACAGTATTTCATCTTCCTACTATAAGTCCGTTCGCGAGTATTAGACTGGTAAATACACGTCAGATTTTTCTCTCCGATAGTCTGATCAGACAATCGAAAGGCTCTCATGCCATACATTTGTTTGAACACGCAATAAACATCCGATCCGTTAGTCGGCTCGGACGTCTGAGTCGGAATAAACGCTACGCGTTTACGATTTTATTGTCTTATACAATTGTCTGAAGGCGCTGTATGCAAATAGACGTCCATTGTCCTTCCGATTAGCGAGTTGACTATCTAGCGCATATTATTTTACTCTTTAGATTGAGTTTAGAAAAAGTCGGTCGCAAAAATCGGACGTGTATTGAGTGAATCCGATCAGATTGTCTGATCTGACAATCGGAAGCAAAAACGGATGTCTGGTGCCAGCTTTACCCGACGCGCACCTCGGTTCGGTGAGAGCTCGGCTAGATTCAGCCAAGAATGCGGTGCGGTGACGTACGCACTCTGTGAAAGTTTTGTACACAGTTAGCTTTTTTTAACCACCTCTGTGGTCTAGTGGTACAACCACCGGCATCAGACCAAGGGGTCCCGGGTTGGATTTCCAGCGGAGGTACATATTGTATTCGGTTTGGTTAGTGGTAGGACTTGTTGTAAGTCCGCCTGGCTATCTACCACCATCTTATCTAAGTCTGACGCCATAACAAAACCTTTTTCAGCATTGTTGTGTTCCGGCAGTTATAGATAAGATAGCCAGTTCCTCAGTGATTGAGGATTCCGGGAGAGGATCGCTGCCATCTTTAGCCTTATCAATACTTAACAGCAGGTATGATGAAGGCTAAGAGTCTCCCCATCGTTAAAAAAAAAACCATGTCGTACCTCCGGAGAAATAAAGGCACAACTGTAAAATTTACATTTTTCAGAACTTGAGTTTAAAGATTTTTTTCTATAATTTGTGGATTTCCTGATCAGGGAATAATTTATTTATTTATTTTGTTCACGATTTCTGTAACAAGAGGGTGTTTACTAAGAAAATCAATAATTTTTTAATTTGAAATAGTTACCAACTGTAAAAAAAAAAGATCTGAAGTAATTAGGTCCCTTAAATGTGCCTTTGTGGCACTAAGTACATGAATTGCTAAGTACAGTTTTGACAGAATCTGCAAACAAAAGTACATTTTTACCTCATAATATTGTATTTAATTATGAATATCTAAATAAAAATAGTAACATAATGAAAGGAAACAAAAAAATGCGATAAAAATAATATTCTAATTGACATAAAATTGAAGATGTGCCTTTGTGTCCCTAAATTAAATTCACTACCTGCGGAGCGCTCCGCACAACTGACAGTTCGCTCCCCGCGTCACCGACTCCGTACAAAATTTACAACGGAACCTCAAAGACACATCACGACATCTAAAGGAAATTGATGAAATTACAATTGGATCTTTGTTTCTACGGTTAAAGGTGCACTTAAAAAATGCTTTGGTGGTTTGGCATAATTAACTAAATTTTGCTATTTTTGCAATTGAGCCTTTGTTTCTCCGAGGGTACGATGTGGTAAATGGCTAATCTATGTTGGTGGGGAGCCCTATCGCGTATTGCGTACCCCGCGGCTGCAATAATGACAATTAACTTTTATCAATAAAAAGGCAAAGAGAACTTACTGTAGTATGTTCTATTTATACTGTGTAATACCGTCGGAGTTTCCACTTTTTTTTTAATTTGAGCACGAAAACTTAAAGTTGACTTTCCCGTTCAATCAAAGTTTTTACCGTTAGTAAAATGGAAACGGCAAGTTGAGACGTTAAAAAAGTTTAATTATGGCTGAGCCCGATTCGTAATGTGTCAAAGGAGGCCGTAATATAAAGCGGTTCGATGGAGATTACGTCAGTTTGGTTGTAAATTAGTGGGTTTTATCATTAGAAAGTTGAAGGATTTCTGGCTTATAATGTTAGGTTGTGAAAAAACTTTGCGATGGAATGATAGGTATCAAATGATGTTGTAAAACTATTAGTGATTGGAGAAAAGAGCAAGCTCTGTTAAAAACTGCATGCGTAGCATGAACACCTCGACAAAGCTTTCTCGGCAGTTTTCTCGCGCAAGCGTATTGTCTGTCCCACTCACACCGTAGGTACTGATATGAGCGGGACAGACATCTCGAGATAGACGTCGACAGCGAGTCGCGTTGCGCATGCTACGCTGGCTGCTACGTCATCTTTACAGTTGGGATCTCAAGAATGTAGGATAACAATCATCATAATCGTCAGTCATTTCAAAATTTCAGCGGGGATCAATGCTAGGCACTGATTTTCCTTGAACCTTTCAATACTTACACATGATTACGTTATCTTACGACACATCCATCTGTCAAATGAAGCCGATTTTGTTGTTCCCTGTATAGCTTTAATAATTTCTGTACGTAATTAATCTCTGCACGATGCGATAACTGATGCGATGATGCGTCTTCAAATCATCTGGGATAACCGTAGCCTAAATTTTGGACTAAAAGACGTCTAGTTAGAGCCCTGACTTTTCCCATCTTTATGTACAGAGTGGAAAGGTGGAGCATACTAGCCAGAGAAAGATAGAGAATAGATGCATTAGAGATGTGGTGTTGGAGGCGTATGCTTGGGTCTTCAAATCATCTGGAAAAACCGTAGCCTAAGTTTTTGTACTAAAAGACGTCTAGTTAGAGCCCTGACTTTTCCCATCTTTATGTACAAAGTGGAAAGGTGAAGCATACTAGCCAGAGAAAGATAGAGAATAGACGCATTCGAGATGTGGTGTTGGAAGCGTATGCTTGGGATACCCTGGACGGCCAAACGCACAAATGTATCTATTCTTGCTCAGCTAAATATCAAGACTCGGCTGTCCACTATTTACTTACAGCGCGAACTATGGTTCTTTGGCCACTTAATGGGAATAGATGATGAGATTGTTAAAAGCTAGTTGTGGTTTTTTGAAACAGAAGACATGAGAGCTCGTGGTCGTTCGCCAACCAGATGGTCTGACCAAATAAAAGTAGCAACTTCTTCAAGCAAATTCCACCAAACGGTGAGAGCTGCTTTTGCTCGAGGCCGATGGAGACAACTTTTTAAAGCGGCCAGTGATCGCGATCCTCAGATATGAGGGAACGACTGAGAAGAGAAGAATAATTCACTAGAGTGTCTGTCTATAGTATTCCTTACATTCATGCGTTCAATACAGTATCGACAGCAGATCAGCGCTGATGAAAAGCCCAGTAGGTCTACATAAGCGGCTTTTATCTACTCCATAACGTGTCACTGTCCCGCTCACATCGTAGCAAAGTAAGCAAGACAGCATGATGCATAAGCACATCATAAGTTGCTTCGCGCACTCATAATTGAAATAAAACAATTTTGCAGAATATTTAGTGCGATTTATTTACCCGAAATATATCTGGTACTATGATTTTTTGGTTTATTTGAGGTTTTTTGGTTTCCCGACGTTTCGGCACCTTTTCAGTTGCCATAGTCAGGGGTTGACTAGCTACTTATAAGTCTACCTTCACAAAGTTGATTTATTATTGCGTTCAGAAACGGTTAGATAATTACTAATAAAAAGTTAATAATTTTTACGGTGGCAACAAATATTGAGTTTAATATTTTGATTTGTTTGGTATTTAAATTACTATTGAATCTCTATTAAAATTTGGATATTTGGTGATTTCAATAGCTTCGCGTAGCATTCTGGTGACGAATTTATAGTACCGAAAAATTATAGTACCAAAGATATATTTCGGGTAAACAAATCGCACTAAATATTCCGCAAAAGTTGTTTTATTACAGCATGATGCGTTATATCATATCGCATGATATAGCGGTGTTCATGCTAGGGGGACAGAAGACGAATTTTTGAATCATACGAAATACATTCGCATGATTCAAAAGATTCGCATGCGACTGCGGTGTTAGGTGGCGGTGAAAAAATACAACTCCAGTTGTTGTTGAGTCGGGATCATTTTCAGAACGTGGAAGTAGGCAACTCGGTTTTCTCTGTTTAGGGATTTATAAATACGTTCACTCGGGAGAAGTTGTGATTATCCGCATTATGTCCTTTCTCTATTGGACAACATCACATACAATACACTAATCTGATTTCGAGATAAATAGCTTTTGTTCCATACTTGTGTTACGGATATCAAAGCCAAAAAAATACAGGGTGGAAAATTAAGACGGGTCAGTAAAGGCAGATATTAACCCGTACCTGAAAACGTTTTTAAGAAACCATCCTTTTTTGAGAAATTTTGAACTGTTGTCACAGATTTTGTAAAAAATTTACAGTCAGAAGGAAAATGGGAAGTTTTCAAAGGTTTTCTCGTGAGGATTTAAACGCTCTAAGACACCAACGGAGGTTTGAGTACTAGAAACGTCAGTGAAACGTGAAAAACACGCGCCCCGCGCTCGCTCATCATAAGTATAAAAATAGCATTGAAAAAACGCAAAAAATAAAAAATCATAAATTTATTGGCAGTTGCATCTTAATCTGAAAAGATGTTTCTTTCGAATGCAAGGATATTCCTAGAATTGATGTGACAACGCTGGCCTACAGCGTATTAAAAGTATTGGAGAATTTCGACGGTGGTCCGCAACTCTTTGTAGCTCAGTGGTTAGAGCATTGGACCGGATTTCCAAAGGGTTCGAGTCCCATCTGAGAATTTACTTGTGGCCGAGTTGATTTTTTCCAATATTTTTCTATTTAAAATTTATCATAAGTATAAAAATAGCATTGAAAAATGCAAAAATTCATAAATTATTATTGACTGCAGTTCAAAATTTCTCAAAAAATCAAGGACGGTTTCCTAAAAACGGTTTCATGTAGCTACATCGGTTAAAGTATCTGCCCTTCGTACCCGTTTTAAATTTCCATCCTGTATACCTATTCACATTTTATTTTGTCCCAAGTGTGGATCGGACCCATGGGTTTGGATTTCATTTCAAAAGCCCTCGTTCTGAGCGCAATATCTAAGAGCTCATTACAGCATCAGTATACCAGTTTGTCCCAGTTCTGGGACACAAACTCTACAGGGGTCCGATTCTCAGGTCACTCGAAATAATTACCAGTCTACGTAGCATTCGCACCGCGACTTCTTGTGTCTGACGCGCTGATCATTACGGTGTGAGCGGGGCAGACACAGCACTTGCGCGAAGAAAGTGACGAGAGAGTTTTGTCGAGGTGCCCATGCACCGGCCGCGTCTCTCTCCTATGCTGGACTGGGGCACTTGCGCGAAGTAAGTGACGAGAGAGTTTTGTCGAGATGCGCATGCACAGGCCGCGTCTCTCCCAAGCTGGACTGGGAGTGAACGAATTCTATCAATGGACAGGGTATATTTGAAAATTAGTATAGACGTTGGGTTGGCAACCTGCCACTACTGCTTCCGGATAAAATCTTAGAACAAACCAAATACCAAGTGTGGCGTCGTTGAGTTCAACCTTTTTTTTATGAAGTACGGAGAGACTCTTAGCCTTCATCATACCTGATGTTAAGTATTGATAAGGGTGAAGATGGAAGCGAGCCTCTCCCGGAATCCCCAATCACTGAGGAATTGGCTATCTTAGGTATCTTTAACTGCTGGAACACAACAATTCTGAAAACATTGTTGTTATGGCGTCAGATAAGATGGTGGTATCTAGCCAGGCGGAATTACAACAAGTCCTAACACCAACCAAACCGAATACAATATCGACGGCAGAAAACAGAAAGGTCGTATCTCGAAAAACACAACTTTACACCAGAGCCAAAAAACCGAAAAAAAAATGGGAATTCGGTGATATCTTTTTAACGGTACGTCGTATGAACGTAATTTTCTAACCATAACTATATAATTCTAACCTGAATAAAATTTTCTACAAACCAACAATTTCCTATTGCCGGAAGTCGGTTTTTTTTTAGTTACGACCTTCGTCAATACAAATTTCATACCTCAAAAACGTCGTATCTTGCTATCATATTTGTACTAAACCAGTAAATTATAATAAATTCACTGACCTCAGAAAGGACGTAATTGCTTTTTGTTTTTAATGACCTGTAAATGACGGGGTGTAAGTACGTAAAAATTACAGACAATGGCTAGAAAATAGGGCGTAATATAAACCTCTTTAAATTTAATGATCTTAATAAAAAGTCACAAGCTTTTTCAAACGTATTCGTCATCAGCCATTTTTAATGTCCCCACTGCTGGGGCACTGGGACTTCCTTATGGATGGATAAGGAGAACGGGCCATGACCCACCACGCGGGCCCAATGCGGATTGGTGGGTTTTAACGACTGCAAATGCATCCGAGACCAACGGCTTAACGTGCCTTCTGAAGCACGGAGGAGCTCGAGATAGTAAATTTTTGGTCGCCCATCCCGTGACCGACTATGCGAAAGTTGCTTAACCTCAACAATCGCAGGCCAAGCGCGCGAACCACTGCGCCACGGGCTCCTCGAACCTTCAAACGTATATTTATTTGTAAAAAACACAAAAGATATTCTAAACACACAAAAACGAAAACTCTTTTTTTCTTTTTTGTACATTTAATTTGTACTATTATAATTATTGCACATAATCATTAAATTAAAAGTTATAATCAGATTAACTTTCGTATAATCACATTAAATTTCGTATTAAGGGTCAGATTCATACCCAATCATTGTACCAATTAAAATTAAGTGTTAAAATTATAAGAAGTATTAAAAGTAAATGAGATCGGAAGTTTCAAAGAGATAAAGAGAGACATTTCAAAGAGAAAAAAGATCAGAAAGGGACACATTCATACCCTAAAATGATTGTACCAAAAATATTGGAAAAAATTAACTCGGCCACAAGTGAATTCTCAGGCTGGAATCGAACCAGCGACCTTTGGAAATCCGGTCCAATGCTCTAACCGCTGAGCTACCGAGACTTGCGAACCACCGTCGAAATTCTCCAATACTTTTATATTTTTAATACGCTGTAGGCCAGCGTTGTTACATCAATGCTAGGAAATATCCTTGCATTCGAAAGAAACATCTTTTCAGGTGTTTAACGATCGATTAAGATGCAACTGCCAATAATTTATGATTTTGTAATTTTTGCATTTTTCAATGCTATTTTTATACTTATGGTAAATTTTAAATAGAAAAATATTGGAAAAAATTAACTCGGCCACAAGTGAATTCTCAGGCTGGAATCGAACCAGCGACCTTTGGAAATCCGGTCCAATGCTCTAACCGCTGAGCTACCGAGACTTGCGAACCACCGTCGAAATTCTCCAATACTTTTATATTTTTAATACGCTGTAGGCCAGCGTTGTTACATCAATGCTAGGAAATATCCTTGCATTCGAAAGAAACATCTTTTCAGGTGTTTAACGATCGATTAAGATGCAACTGCCAATAATTTATGATTTTGTAATTTTTGCATTTTTCAATGCTATTTTTATACTTATGGTAAATTTTAAATAGAAAAATATTGGAAAAAATTAACTCGGCCACAAGTGAATTCTCAGGCTGGAATCGAACCAGCGACCTTTGGAAATCCGGTCCAATGCTCTAACCGCTGAGCTACCGAGACTTGCGAACCACCGTCGAAATTCTCCAATACTTTTATATTTTTAATACGCTGTAGGCCAGCGTTGTTACATCAATGCTAGGAAATATCCTTGCATTCGAAAGAAACATCTTTTCAGGTGTTTAACGATCGATTAAGATGCAACTGCCAATAATTTATGATTTTGTAATTTTTGCATTTTTCAATGCTATTTTTATACTTATGGTAAATTTTAAATAGAAAAATATTGGAAAAAATTAACTCGGCCACAAGTGAATTCTCAGGCTGGAATCGAACCAGCGACCTTTGGAAATCCGGTCCAATGCTCTAACCGCTGAGCTACCGAGACTTGCGAACCACCGTCGAAATTCTCCAATACTTTTATATTTTTAATACGCTGTAGGCCAGCGTTGTTACATCAATGCTAGGAAATATCCTTGCATTCGAAAGAAACATCTTTTCAGGTGTTTAACGATCGATTAAGATGCAACTGCCAATAATTTATGATTTTGTAATTTTTGCATTTTTCAATGCTATTTTTATACTTATGGTAAATTTTAAATAGAAAAATATTGGAAAAAATTAACTCGGCCACAAGTGAATTCTCAGGCTGGAATCGAACCAGCGACCTTTGGAAATCCGGTCCAATGCTCTAACCGCTGAGCTACCGAGACTTGCGAACCACCGTCGAAATTCTCCAATACTTTTATATTTTTAATACGCTGTAGGCCAGCGTTGTTACATCAATGCTAGGAAATATCCTTGCATTCGAAAGAAACATCTTTTCAGGTGTTTAACGATCGATTAAGATGCAACTGCCAATAATTTATGATTTTGTAATTTTTGCATTTTTCAATGCTATTTTTATACTTATGGTAAATTTTAAATAGAAAAATATTGGAAAAAATTAACTCGGCCACAAGTGAATTCTCAGGCTGGAATCGAACCAGCGACCTTTGGAAATCCGGTCCAATGCTCTAACCGCTGAGCTACCGAGACTTGCGAACCACCGTCGAAATTCTCCAATACTTTTATATTTTTAATACGCTGTAGGCCAGCGTTGTTACATCAATGCTAGGAAATATCCTTGCATTCGAAAGAAACATCTTTTCAGGTGTTTAACGATCGATTAAGATGCAACTGCCAATAATTTATGATTTTGTAATTTTTGCATTTTTCAATGCTATTTTTATACTTATGGTAAATTATATTATAAATATAAAAGTATTGGAGAATTTCGACGGTGGTTCGCAAGTCTCGGTAGCTCAGCGGTTAGAGCATTGGACCGGATTTCCAAAGGTCGCTGGTTCGATTCCAGCCTGAGAATTCACTTGTGGCCGAGTTAATTTTTTCCAATATTTTTCTATTTAAAATTTACCATAAGTATAAAAATAGCATTGAAAAATGCAAAAATTACAAAATCATAAATTATTGGCAGTTGCATCTTAATCGATCGTTAAACACCTGAAAAGATGTTTCTTTCGAATGCAAGGATATTTCCTAGCATTGATGTAACAACGCTGGCCTACAGCGTATTAAAAATATAAAAGTATTGGAGAATTTCGACGGTGGTTCGCAAGTCTCGGTAGCTCAGCGGTTAGAGCATTGGACCGGATTTCCAAAGGTCGCTGGTTCGATTCCAGCCTGAGAATTCACTTGTGGCCGAGTTAATTTTTTCCAATATTTTTCTATTTAAAATTTACCATAAGTATAAAAATAGCATTGAAAAATGCAAAAATTACAAAATCATAAATTATTGGCAGTTGCATCTTAATCGATCGTTAAACACCTGAAAAGATGTTTCTTTCGAATGCAAGGATATTTCCTAGCATTGATGTAACAACGCTGGCCTACAGCGTATTAAAAATATAAAAGTATTGGAGAATTTCGACGGTGGTTCGCAAGTCTCGGTAGCTCAGCGGTTAGAGCATTGGACCGGATTTCCAAAGGTCGCTGGTTCGATTCCAGCCTGAGAATTCACTTGTGGCCGAGTTAATTTTTTCCAATATTTTTCTATTTAAAATTTACCATAAGTATAAAAATAGCATTGAAAAATGCAAAAATTACAAAATCATAAAAAAAAAAAATGATTGTACCAATTAAAATTTAGTGTTAAAATTATAATAAGTATTAAAATTAAATGAGATCAGAAATTTAATCAAAATTAAATCAATAGAAAATTAAGCACATCATCACACAACATCTTCTTCATCAGTATCAGGGAGGTTATCGACAACCTTACTGTTAAATTTTAGACTTAAATATTCATCGGCGTATGCTGCCGGTATGACAGATTTTGTAAGTTTCTTTAGATCGGTATATTTTTGAGCTGATATTTGCAATTTATTTGGGTACAGGTGATATTTTGGCGACATACATTTTTCCAGTGCAAGTAAAGTCACCTCTGTATATTTAGCCTTGGATGACATAGAGCGTTTTTTAAACATTTTGTTCAGTTAATTTTTTTTAAAGTTGCCAATTTTATTGTCGAAATCATAAGTTTCTGAGTTTTTTTAATGTGCCATTTGTGATAGCCTCAAAACCCATAAAATGGTTTCCTTAAATGGATTTCACTTTATTTTATTTTGCTGATGAAATTACTGTATTATAAAATAATGAGTTGATTATTAAAAATTTTCATACCTTAGTTTAGATTATTAGAATAAAACAGTAACGTTTTCAAAAGACGATTTTACTGGAACAACACAGACAACCTTTCACCACAGCGCCCGCGCAGCAACTAAGGTAGCTTATTGGGGCGTGACCGAGACAAATCGGAATATTCCCGAATTGACGTGCCCGACGATTCGTTGTAACTACCTAATTTACTTAATATTGATTCCAGTAATATTGTCATAACAGCGTTTGGATTGATATAAGCCACCCACGAAATTGTAGTATCTTAGAGATTATTCGTTGTCCTTTGAAGAATACTAACTTTAAGAAGGTCGTATCTTATCGTAAATAGAGAAGTTTTAAAAACGCATACCGCAAAAAGGTCGTATCTGATATCGTGGATAGAAACAGTGACCGCGTAACTGTCTTTATTTTTTAAACACAAACTTATACTTTGCGTATCTCTAAAAAGTTCAAATTTGCTGTTTTATGGGCAGTTGCGCCAAAAAAAATTGCAGACTTTTTAAAAACACTCCCCAATTTTCAGATTTTATGTCGTCCTAGAGCAATGAGACCCAGACCAATCGACGCAGAAAAAAAAGCTGATTATTACCTTATGCTTAGTTGAGTTACGACCTTTTTCGAGATACGACCTTTCTGTTTTCCACCGTCGATATGTACTCCCGCTGGGAATCGAACCCGGGACCCCTGGGTCTGATATCGGTGGTTGTGCCACTAGACCACAGAGGCGGTTAGATATCATCAAGAGCTGCATCTTCGACGCTCTGCCAATCCCCACAAGGGATTTACATCGTGCTCGATATCATTTCATAAACGAATTGAAGTCCAAATTGCATATTTTTGTGCAGCAGACTTTAATAAACTAATATCAAACGATTATACAGGGTGACATGGAAACTCGACCTATTCCTTGAAAGAAGTTATACTAGAGGAGCAACGAATTAAATATAGTCAACCGGTAGGCGGAGCATGAATAATTTTCGAATAAGTATCGAGAAAGTGAAGTAAAAAAATCTCTTCGATCTTTTAGAAAGAATTGTTACCAAAAACTGTAAAAAAACTATACTTTTCTGAAAGCTGAACTTTAATCATTTAAAAAAAACACTTGCTCAAATCTTGCGTAATCTCTGAAATAATAGGTTTTTAGTAACAATATTTTTTATTTTTCGTATTTTTCTCAAACTTCGCCTTCAATTATTGGGTAAAACCTGTATGGAAGTTGGCGAACAAATTAATAAAATAACCAGCTAGTTTCATAAGCTTTCCAAAAAGGTACAAAAGTTATTAACTTTTTTAACTATTTAAAAAATAACAGCAAGAAGGCGCTGTTGGGCAGTTTTGTCATTCATTAAGTAAATTAAATTAAGCTTAACAGTAACATAGTAAAACATGTTCGTTTGAGTTACCTTTTAGACTGTGTCACTAGTTGACATTTTAATTAATTAAATACAAGTAGTAAGTGCGATGTTAGTGACACGCATTTACACCGACAATAATGTGCGGCTGTAAAGAAATTACTATGCATTTTGGAAAGCAGCCATTTCTTAAGGAGACAACCGACAAAATTCAAAAAAAAATCAAAATTCAATATCATTTATTCAGTCTAGGCTGTTACAAGCACTTATGAACGTCAAAGAAGCTACGCCATCGGTTCACAAACCCTACGGCGGGAGACCTTGTAACGAGAAGAACCGGCAAGAAACTCGTCAAGGGCTATTTTTTTCTCCCTGTTTTATTTCATACAGAGTCGTCAAATTGAAAAGTGAGCTTAACATATCAGTAAGGTCAATTTCCATCACAAAAGAAAATACTAATTATAATATTACATTTTATGGTTATCCTAACCGTAAACAATTTTCAACTCGTAAGGAAGGACTTACATTTAACATTTCTCGCATTACAAGGTTACTGTACTGCAAGTTGTAACGTACATCATACAGGTCGATAGTAATTTATTTTAGATGAAAATATTTAATCTCTAAGCACAACGTTAAGACAAGCAGACTGAAGCAGACCCATTTCCGCTGGCGGCACCCGTTCACGAGCATGACGCATGAACCAGCCATCGCTTCGCTCAACCATATTTTAGGGAACGTAACGACCCGCCTCACACGACACCGCCGAAGAAACGTTTGAGTGAGCATGACGTACTTCAGGTACTTATGTTAAAGTGTATAAATATAAAAAATACAATGGCAAAACAAAAAAAAAGAAATATAAAAGTGCATTAATATAAGACGCAACTTACAATGTTACTGGAAGACGCATCAGCTGGGTCATAATCATAAAGCGTATTTAAAGTAAATTAAAAATAATAATAATAATGGCTTTCATATACTTGATTACAATAATTGGAGAACATTACTTATTTTTATTTATTCTGATCAAGCAGTGCCACGTTCTCAATTCAAAACATCATAAATAACATAGAATTTATAAAATTGAAACAAAAATATAAATATCTCAACACATTTTAACACAATCAGACAAGAGCAGACCCATCCCACTGGCAGCACCCGTTCACGAGCATGACGCATGAACCAGCCATCGCTTCGCTCAACCATATTTTAGGGAACGTAGCGACCCGCCTCACACGACACCACCGTAGAAATGTTTAAAGAGAGCATGACATACTCAAGCTACCTGCGTTAAAAGTTTAATCTAATAATAATTATACTAAACAAATTAATGACACGGCTACAACTTCGAAAAAATAAAACAAAACATTTATGACCAAGCTGTTTTGTCATTCAAATAATCCTTTATAGTATAATATCCTTTCTTTAGTAGACAATCTTTTACATGAATCTTAAATTTTTCAAAAGGCAAATCCAAAATACATTGTGGAATTTTATTGAAAAAATTTACACCTAGACCCAAGAAAGATCCGTGAACCTTTTTTAGCCTGTATCGAGGCATTACAAGTTTATTTTTATTTCTCGTATTAACATTGTGCACATCACTATGTTTGGTATATTCTGATAGATTGCGACGAACAAAAATTATACAGTTCAAAATAAATTGACATGCAGCTGTTAATATACCTATCTCTTTGAACTTATCCCTAAGAGATGTTTTAGACCCTAGCTGATAAATGGCTCTTATTGCGCGTTTTTGTAAAATGAATATAGTGTTTATATCAGCTGCTGTCCCCCACAAAAGGATACCATAAGACATGATGCTATGGAAATAACTAAAATATACAATCCTAGCAGTTTCAACATCTGTTAACTGTCTAATTTTTCTAATAGCATATGCAGCCGAGCCAAGTCTACCAGCTAATGCCGCGATATGTGGGGCCCATTGGAGTTTAGTGTCTAGAGTTACACCCAAGAAAACAGTTGAATCGACTAAATCTAATTTTTCTTTTTTAATTTCAACATCTATTGGCAGGACTTTTACATTAGGCAAAGAAAATTGGATACATTTGGTTTTAGCCGCCGCAATAAGTTAAAGACCCAGTTAACAGCGAACAGTTTTCACATTTCGGTGTAAATACGTATCACCAACATCGCGCTTAATAACTGTAATTAATGAAATGCAACGGGAAAGTGTAGAATTTCAAATTCATCATTTTCAAGTAGTGACACAGACGACACGACAGTATTTCAAATGCACTTAAAACAAATATGTGTTACTACGTCACTGTTAACTTTTCGAGCTAAATTCAATTTACGTATCAAAATGAAATGTTTGCCGTACCGCGCCTATTTGCTGTTTTTTTTTAAAATAGCTAAGAAAGTTAATAACATTTATATATTTTTGGAAAGCTTATAAAACTAACTAGTTATTTTATTAATTTATACGCCAGCGTCAATAGAGTTTCTTCCCAATAATTGCAGGCGAAGTTCGAGAAAAATACGAAAAATAAAAATTATTGTTACTAAACACCTCTTATTTCAGAGATTACGCAAGTTTTGGGCAAACACTTTTTTGTAAATGATCACTTACTTTTTAGATTTTAGAAAAGTATCAACTCGATGTTTAGGGTGGAGTAGTTTATTTGCAATTAATGGTTTTTGGTAACAATTCAGAAATTAAAAAAAAAAATCGAAGGACCGCCACGACTCTGTAACTATTCATTTTTGACCCCTGGTTGACTGGACTTAATTCGATCCTAATAACTTCTAGTATAACCTCTTTCAAGGAATAGGTCGAGTTTCCATGTCATCCTGTATTGAGTCAGATAAGGCATGTTCTAAAAAACGGTGTCATTATTCAGTTCTTCCTCAGTACCACAGACTCAATATAATTATTTGATATCAATTTTTTTAGTTTTCTGCTCGTAAATATATGCCATTCGGACATAAATTCGAATACAAATTATTTCGAGTGACATGAGAATCAGGCCCCAGGTCTGGGACTCAAACTCCAAGTCACTACTCGGCAAGTTAGAAATCTCGCAGTCGCTCTACTTAAGTCGCGTCTAGTTGTCTAACAACTGTTCTCGCATACTATAGTATAGTAATACGTTTCCTAAATTAAGCTTTGATATTCTACTCACATAATTGGTACTTGTAATCGATCTAAGGCAGGGATGGGAAAATGGCGGCCCGCGGGCCAAATCCGGCCCGCGACTATAAGCCTGATGCTCTCTTGATTAAATCGGACGGGTATTGGTATTGGTGATGGGCTGTATTCTCCGCATTTAGACTCCCATTTGGTCCGTTATGCGTGAACATAGCATCGGTATGGCTAGTCAAGCCATCCCAGCTCCTTCCAGAAGCGCAGAAGCCTCCTGGGGCGTTCACAGGCTTCTAGGAGCGACCTCACGTCTTTGAGGATTTCTGCCCGTTGTGCGGCCAAACCCACGCAATCGGACGGGTAAAACAATATTTAAATATTTGCGCTAAAAATAAGCGCGGGCACAAACAAAGGCATGGATCATTCACCATTGCATTTTAAACCTTATAATTATTGAACAGTGACAATTTCATCAATCCCATGGAACTAGTACGTCAAAACTTTATTTATTAACCTTTAAAAAAGGACCTACATAATATATTTTGTTATCTACTTAGAATAAAATAATTATGTTCCTTAGGCCCGCGTAAATATTGTGATTTAGTTGATATGGCCCATCTCTGAACTTATTTTCCCACCCCTGATCTAAGATATAATAAAGCTATTAAAAAAAGCTCGCCTTTGAGGCCTTATAGTTTTGCTCGTTATATTTAGCGATTTTTCTCGTAGCGCAAGTGTAAAGCGTGACGTGCTGTTGATGGTACATGGGTCCCATACAAACGCCATGACAACAGGTCACCCCTAAGCCCGTGACATCTTTCTTAGCAGATAATGAATATATATTTTTTATTTATTTTTCCTTTGTTATGATCTATCTGAAGTATTACAAATTAAGTATCTTGGAAACGAGAAAAAAACACCATTCCAAACAAAAACTAAAAAACCGACTTCAAAAATCAAGTCAGTTTTTTTTTTTAAGTTTTTTAATCCACAATTTTTTAAGTTAGGATAAATTCCTAGTAGTTTGAGTCAAACCGTTTGGGGTCAGCCACTTGACCGATAAGCACCACGCCATCTAGTAGATTTTATTGCCATCTAGTTTGAGTCAAAACGTTTGGGTCAAACCGCTTAACCGATAAGCAGCGCCATCTAGTGAACTTTATTGCCATCTTGCGGTTTTTACAACAGTATTTTTGAGATTTCCTGAAAAATGCTGAACTGGTTTCGAAATTTTAGGAAATGGGACACACTTGGGAACACACCTGATCTAATAACGTTTGAATCATTAGAATCGGTCAAGCCGTCTTAGTAATCATTGTCGTCTCAGCCACATAACATCCACTGCTGGGTATAGGCCCAAAAGGGGGGTGGGGTTTGCCATAATCGCCACGCTTGGCAGGCGGGTTGGCGATCGCAGTATGGCCAAGTTTGTAGGAGACGCTGCTGCCCGTCTCCTGAAGGCTGAGTCCCTTATTCGCCTTTTACGACACCCACGGGATTAGAGGGGGTAGTGCTATTCTAAGCCGACACTACACAGCTAGTAATCGATGTACATTCATAAAAAAATAGATATACGCGATGAATAGATAACCTCCATCTTTTTTTGAAGTCGGTTAGTTAAAAATAATTATACAAATTACACCAATTATAAACACTCGCGAGCAAACAAATCGACTCAAGCCCCAACTCTGAGTATAGACTCTGATTTCAAGAAAAGTATAGGAGATATTTTTAAAGACAATATATTATCTGAAAGCACCAAACTTCACCTTTAATAAGATATCATCATTACCAATATCCGTTCATTATCTTTGTAATTAATGATATCTGAACATAAATACAGGAAAAACAGGAATTTGGGAGAAGTTGTTGTGGCTAAGTATTTTACAAATAAAAGAAAATTGATTAAGAAAACACATAACAATTTATTAAATCAATACTTGGTATTCCCCTCCCTAGCCTTAATCACCGCTTGAAGTCGATTCTTCATTGATCTGATCAACTTTTTGACGTCCTCTTGAGGTATGTTATCCCCACTCTTCCAACAATGCTGTCTTCAATTCTTCTACCGTCGAAAGGGCTTGATTTCTGCCTCGTACTTTTCGTTTTAACTGGTCGCATAAATGCTCGATCGGATTCAAGTCTGGACTGAGCGCAGGCCAGTCCATTGTACGCATCTCGACTTCATCCAAAAACTGCTGGGTAATGCGCGCTGTATGACAACGAGCATTGTCGTGCATTAAGACGAAGTCCTCTCCGACAAATCCTTCATAGGGAACAACGTGTTCCAGTAGAATATCGGTGATGTACCGATCAGCTGTAAGCCCGCCTCCTCGGCCTCCACCAGGCATGAAAACGAGCTCTGTCTTTCCCTCTAAAGAGATGCAGGAACCACCGCCATATGCTACTGTTTCAGCGAAACAGCATTGGGCAAATCGTTCGCCCGGACGCCTGTAGACTCGGCCTCTTCTGTCGTTGCCATGCAGACACATTCTGCACTCGTCAGTAAAGAGAACCGACTGCCATTGGGCAATGGTCCATTTGACTTGCTCTCGAGCAAACTGAAGACGCGCTTGTCGGTGGGCTGCAGTCAATTTGGGCCCCGTCGCAGCCCTTTTTGGAGTGAGATTGGCTGCTTTCAAACGTCTTCTTATTGTCCACTCGCTTACAGCTACACCACGAACGTGTCTGAGTTCTTGTCGGACTTCAACACCCGTCAGATGCCGATTACGCAGCGATGTAGAGACAATGAAACGGTCGTCTCTGTCAGAAGTACACCGGTGGCGGCTGGTTCTTGGTCTTCGATTAAAGGCACCGGTCTCTCGAAATCGTCTGTAGACCCGGGACACAGCAGACTGGCTCAAGCGAAGCTGGGCAGCGACTACTCGCTGGCTAAGTCCTTGTTCCAACAAGTTGAGCGGCTTCTTCAGGTGTGGTATCCATGGTAACGTGGAAAAAATGAGTGCAATTTACGGAGATGTGTACCTGTCAACTTGTGAAATTCGACTTATAAGGTGTTTTTTTTTCGCGTGTGGCCCGATTTTGGGTGAGCCACTGCGGGTGTTGCAAATTCGCGGCCTGCCTACGAGCAGGCTGGTCAGTAGGCTTTCCCCCCCTCCCTCGGTTGCGAGAGCTTTTATAGGGGTGGCAGTTAGCGCAAGTCGCGGGTAGCGTAATGAGCAAAACGACTCATAGTGCTCTATTGATGTGAAAATGAATGCGTTAGATTTTTTTTTTAAAACAATATTAGTGTTTTATGAAAGCTTGCATATTGAGCTTTCTAATTTTTTTTTTTATAAATACCTTGTATACTTTTCGTAAAAACAAAGTTTGTAAGCAGAATGAGGGCTTGAGTCGATTTAGTTGCTCGCGAGTGTAGATCAATGTTAGTTTCAATATTATTTATTTCATATCAACTTTCCGCTCCATGCGTTTTTAGGGTTCCGTACCCAAAGGGTAAAACGGGACCATATTACTAAGACTCCGCTGTCCGTCTGTCACCAGGCTGTCTCATGAACCGTGATAGTTAGACCGTTGAAATTTTCACAGATGATGTATTTCTGTTGCTGCTATAACAAAAAAACAGAATAAAATTAATATTTAAGGGGATCCCACACAACGAACGTGTTTTTTTTGCCGTTTTTATCCATTATCTACGGAAACTTACGTGCGCGAGTCCGACTCGCACTTAGCCGGTTTTTTTATTCTTTCATAAAAACTTGTTCTTACAGTGACAAACAGAACAAAAGAAAATTATTATCTTTCTTTCGGCGACTTTTTGACATATATAAATGGCGTTGGCTCCTCTTGTCAGACTCAGTTCTATCACCCATAACGTACATTTTCGCTAATAAAAATCATATACTTAACACACGGACTTAAACAGAACACCCTGAAGACCTGAAAAAAATGCTCAGACATCCCGACGCCTCTTAAAGCCGTCAAACGATCTCAGAAAAGAACAAATACAAACAAGATTTCTTCTGAAATAAAAACAAGCATATTTGATTCTAAAGAATTTACTGAATTTACTCAAGTGATCTTGACATTACATTACCGACGATAAAAACAAACCTACGTCATAGTAAATAATTGATTTAACCAGTATCTTGGCTGCACACCTTCTTTGATGTAATTACCTAGCGTTAGGCAGGCTGATTATCTAACAAAAAATTGCCGTTTCGTCGCTGTCATTACTGTCAAATTTTCATATTGTATGACAGACATGCTACGGCCAGACTTGCGCGTTGTCGCGAACTTTTGCAACTTCCACGACAAGTTTCGCCAAGTAATAATCACCTTTCTGTCCGTGTGCTGAAATGTGACTATTGCTTGGCCAGGGGGATAATTTTCTAATTTTAAAATCTATCGCATCCTTTTCAATTCGGCATTTGAAAGATATTTACATACTTGACGACCTCCGTGGTAGAGTGGTACGTACACCGGTTTCAAGGTGTCGCCTATTCTGAGGTCCCGGGTTCGAATCCCGGTAGGGGCAAATGTTTATACGTTGAATACGAGCATATGAACCTGAGTCATGGTCGTTTATATATATTTCTACACATAAATCCTTATATATGTATAATTATATGTATTTATATCCGTTACCCAATATCACATAACACAAGCCTTACAGTGCTTACTTTGGGGCTAGGTTAATTGGTGTGAGTGTTAGAAATATTTATTTATTTATTTATTTATATTCAGACCGTCACTCTTTCACATTTGATAGGGATTGTGATCGGGACGCGTTTTGAAAGGTATTGAATGAAGGAAATTGATCTGTCTAAACAAAGTGAAAATATCTTTCAAATGTATGGAGAAGTGTCAAATGAAGTGCCTTTTAAAACATCATTCGTTCCGAAAGGGATTACGACTATAATTTACACAACTCCATAAATCACTATCACAATCACAATACCTTTGACAGGGATTGTGATAGATTTTGAAATTAGACAATTAGGGGGCTGACTCGTCTTGAAAACGTCAAAAGTTGTCAAGTCAAGTCTGGCCGTAGCATCACAATAGCGACAAAACTGAATCTGAACTGAGTTTTCGTTAGCCCTAGGGTTGGCATTAGTAGCATTCACGGTAGTACAGACCGACTACAGTCGATTTTTTTAATTCACTGATGTAATCTAACAGATGCCAAGTACCTGATGATTATATTGAAATTGTGTGCGTGAATGAAATTTACTTCTTACTAAACTGCAACTGGGGGCCTACCGCCGTCACTTAGCGCAGTATTGTGTCAATCTTACCTTGCTATTTCGTACTACGAATCTCATAAAGTAAGCTTGTTTTTGACGAACATTTTGGGACGTCTTCGCTTAATCATCGCTTCCAAAGTGTGAAGTATGTCAAAATGTGACAACTTCAATAAAAACAAAACATTCTTATTGACATGATGGTTTCTAAAAGATGATGGTAGGCCCGCTGGATTTAAGCAAATCATAGGTAGCATTACTATTACAAATTGTCATTGCCACCTGGCAGATTACTCCAGTGCATAAAAGTCTGACTGTTATCTCAAGGTTACTTTCGATAACTGCACTGCGAATCCTTCACGTTTCTGTGACTATGCTCGTTTCGAGTGAATCTAGGTATTTTATGATTTTTGATCTTATTGCATTTGTCAAAGCTATTTTTATACTTACAATAAATTTGAAATAGAAAAATACAAAAAAATAAAAAATCATAAATTATTGGCTGTTGTATCATAATCGATCGTTAAACACCTGAAAAGATGAAAAGACTGAATATTTTTCTATTTAAAATTTATCGAAAGTAGGTATGCTAATTCTTACTTAACATACCTACTTAATAATTATGTACTGTGACTTCGAGATCCGTATATCATTTGGACGCTGTCGTTGTGAAGAGGAATAAAGTGAATTGAAAATTGTTTTCCTTTTTTGTACGGAAATCGAAAAAGATTCTGCCTGATCAGGATGTCGTAAAGTATCAATAAGGTTGATATAACAAGAAAGCTCTTACCACACGTAGTGACACAAACGATTTTAAAAACCACTTTGCATTATCATCAGCCTGTGGATGTTCACTGCTGGACATAAGCCTCTCCTAGCTCACGCCTATTGTGGCGTTCATAGGAGGTTATTCGCCTACTGCTACCACGCTGGCCAGACGGGTTGGTAGAGGGTTTGTTTCAAGTTTTCCTTCTCTCGCACAGGTTTTCAAGGCGTCGAGCCTCTTAGTCGACTCTTACGACATCCCATAGGCAGTAAGGGAGTGGTGACACTTGTATTCTTAGCCCGTCACCACACCTTTGTCTTTGACAGGCCTTTGTCCAGCAGTGGACATGCACAGGCTGCCGATTGATGAATCGGATATTATACCTTTGACCCCATCCTTATTTTTCCATGTGTGAAAACTGTCAAACGGTACGTCTTAGATTTGGTAGACTATAAAAAATATTGTTTTAATGAGGTAAATAAGCAGAAAAACTTTTTTTTTTTTATGAACGACGGGGAGACTCTTAGCCTTCAACATACCTGATGTTAAGTATTGATAAGGCTGAAGATGGAAGCGACGCTCTCCCGGAATCCTCAATCGCTGAGGAACTGGCTATCTTATCTCTCTGCCGGAACACAACAATGCTGAATACATTGTTGTTATGGCGTCAGACTTAGATAAGATGGTGGTAGCTAGCCAGGCGGACTTACAACGAGTCCTACCACCAACCAAACCGAATACAATATGTACCCCCGCTGGGAACCGAACCCGGGACCCCTGGGTCTGATACCGGTGGTTGTACCACTAGACCACAGAGGCGGTTAAAAAACTTGACTGAAAGTGACGCCCGAAAAACACACATGGGAAGGTAATATGAAAATACACAAATATAACAAGTTCCAACCCGTAACATCACAGATAATCGCAAAAATCAAAAGGGAAATTAAGGATCCAATTTTATTTCCCATCAAAATGCCTAAAGACGCAAGACCTCAAACAGAACGTTTCCCGTACGAAGTCAAAATGGCGTAGAACCCAATTTGCCGGCAGCCAGCGAGCATCGTGATTGGTTCCAAATTGAAAATCGACTGAACATACTGAGCGGGTCTACCTCCGAAGCTGCAGTTCTGTAAAAATACTATATATTAGTGACTGGTCCCCGTTGCCTTGGGAATATAGAGACAAAAATGTATTCTATGTTTTAATCCTGTTTAATGTGACCTGTTTGGCGCAGGGGTACTAAGCCTGCCTTGTGCACCAGAGGTCCCGGGTTCGATCCCCGGACAAGACAAATATTTGTGTGCATGAACATATTTATTTGTCATGGTCTGGGTGTTTAATATGTATAATAATATTATGTATGTATTTGCAAAAAAAAGTATAGATGTATGTTTATCCGTTATCTAGTAACCATAACACAAGTTCTTTATGAAACTTAACGTGGGCTTGATAATTGGTGTGTTTGTATGCAATTATTTATTTATTAATCCTAGCCTACGCGTTGTGGTCGTCTAACAAGAGACTTCACGTTTTCGCTATGAGGTCTTTCTGTAATTGACACAACGCGATGTGAGCATTTTCATAACAGACATGCAAACACGAATTTCACGACGTGGATGTGGATTAATATTAAACAAGAAAATATACTAGAAAAAAGTAACTTGCCTCACTCATGTCACCCTGACGAGATACGAACCCGCATCCTTGGGAATCCAGCCCAATGCACTTACCAATTATGCTACAGGGACCTATGAGAACGTCGTCTTTTTCCAGTATATTGGCCACCGTCGTTTCATCAATGAGAGAAATATCTACGCATTCGATAGAATATTTTTTTACAAATGTTTGAGTATCGATTGAGATGAAACAGCCATTTTATTATAACTTTTTCATTTTTGCATTTTACAATGCTATTTTATGTGACATGAGAAGTTTTTTTTTCTAGTATATTTTCTTGTTTAATATTTATCACACACAAAAAATAAAAAGTTATGAGTGGATGTGGATGTTTTACAGTACTCCAAAGTTTACAACGCATGTTGGGCACAAAGCATGTACTTTTTGGTCTGTTACCGTTTTCTCCTGTATTTGAGTGAAACATATAATTCATACAATTTCGCTTGTTTTGTCAAAATTTTATTCTCTTGATAAAGGACCACAATGACTTCAGTGGCTTACTCTAAATCATAACGCCCACCATTTTCACCGAACGCTAAGTTTCTATAGGTCACGTCTGGTACGGTTATGACGCAATTATACCCGGTTACGGCGCGACCGCCTGTGTACGTGTAACTCGAATTGAGCAGTGCCTAGAGCGGTTATGAACTGATTAAAGAGTGAATCATATGGAACCTCGTGATTTCTACTGATTTAAAAGTGGTAGAAGCCGTAGTCGAACATATGGAACTTCATAATTCTTCTCATTAAAAGGTGTTTTTTTAGCTTAGGACAATGGAGGGGCTCGGTGGCGCGGTGATTCGCGCTCCTGGCCTGCGATTATGGCAGATTTTGGCTTACGATTCTGAGCGGCTACCTTAAATTCGCTGTGTAGTATCGGCTTAGAATAGCACTACCCCCTCCCATCCCGTGGGTGTCGTAAAAGGCGACTAAGGGACTCAGCCTTCAGGAGATAGGCAGCAGCGTCTCCTACAAACTTGGCCATACTGCGATCGCGATTATGGCAAACCACCCCCCCTTTTGGGGGAGGCCTATGCCCAGCAGTGGGTGTAATGTAGCTGAGACGACGACGACGACCTTAAATTGACTAAACTACTACCTATCAACTAACTACTAACTAACATACACGTGTGGGACATACATTTTTTGGATAACTAAATTAACTGACGTCGAGCTGTATCAATACGAAATATTGGCTATTTTTATACTTAATTTTGAAAAGAAGTTCAGGATTATCTGTGTACGAAAATTTGTACAGTGGGCTATTAAAACTACGAACTTTACAAAGATGGGTCTGAGAAAGGTATTTTAATTTGTACAAAATTTTGTACGCGGAGTCTTAAACTCAAAAGCTTTTTATTATCTTTATGTTTTTTCGATTTGTTACTGAAGTTGACCATGTTTGATAGGAATTCATTAATTAACATAACTAGTATAGAGATTAGTGTTTACAAACTTATGATAAATTTTGAAAAATATTGGAAAAAATTAACTCGGCCACAAGTGAATTCTCAGATGGGAAACGAACACACGAGCTTTGGAAATCCGGTCCAATGCTCTAACCGCTGAGCTACCGAGACTTGCGAACCACCGTCGAAATTCTCCAATACTTTTATATAATACGCTGTAGGCCAGCGTTGTCGCATCAATGCTAGGAATATCCTTGCATTCGAAAGAAACATCTTTTCAGGTGTTTAACGATCGATTAAGATGCAACAGCCAATAATTCCCATCTGAGAATTCACTTGTGGCCGAGTTAATTTTTTCCAATATTTTTCTATTTAAAATTTATGATAAGTATAAAAATAGCATTGAAAATGCAAAAATTCAAAAATCATAAAAATGTTTACATACTTATTGATTTAAGTTTGTAAAATTACGTGATTAACAATGACTAAGGCGCATTTGCGAAAGTATAAATTTTTTTTTCTATGAAAGTGAACAGTACAGGCCTAATTATTAGTAAAAAAATACAAAATCAAATAATACCTTTTGATTGTAAACTTTTTAATAATTACATTACGATTCCGTAAATTTTATTACAGAACAGACAGCAGGCGGCCCTCTTCTGAAAAGGTTAATTTAATATGTCAGAAGAAGTTATCGCGTAATTAATTTCATAACTGATTATTATTTAACAATACATTTGAATTGGAGTAAACATAATAAAAATATGAGGCTACTTTTTTCTCTTCTTATCTTATTTTATCGTATAAGGATCAGTAGCCAGCTCTGGTGTCAGGGCTTATCAAGCCGCCTATAAGGCTCTGACTTGGCTTAACGATTGTTATAAGATTACAACAGCCAGGACCGACATGGTTTAACGTGCCCTCCGAAGCACGGAAGTGCCCAGTCGTAATGCCGCTTTACGGTCACCCGTCCAACACCTGACCGGACAGAGCGTTGCTCAACAAACGTGATGGAATACGATCAGTCTGTCAAGCGCCTTCTGAACAACGGGGAAACGTTTAGCTTTCACCATACCTGATGTTAAGTCATGATAATACTGAAGGTGGAAGCGCGCCTCTCCCAGAATCGTCAACCACTGAGGAACTGGCAATTTTTTCTTTATCTGCCGGGACACATATCATAGCCATCACCATCATCAACCCATTATCGTCCATTGCTGGACATAGGTCTCCCCAAGTGCCCGCCCACTGCATGTGATTGGCCCACTGCCACTTCAGTTTGCTGATTCGGTGGGCTATGTCGATAGCTTTGGGTCTCTGTCGGATCCGGATCCGTCCCTCAGAGAAACTCCGAGCATAGCCCTTTCCATAGCTCGCTGAGAGACTTTAAACTTGTGAACCAGCCCTGCCGTGAGTGTCTGCGTTTCCGTATGTCATAACGGGTAGGACGCACTGATTGTAGACTTTCATCTTAATACTTCTTGAGGTGGGCGACGAAAAGACTCTACGTGGTTCTCATATGCTGCCCAGCCCAGCTGTATTCCTTGGTTGGCCTCATTCCCGAAGTTGTTTCTACCCAACTGCAGTATATATAGTATTTGCCCGAGGTAGACATAGTTCCTAACAACTTCGTGAGTACTGCCTTGTACTGCAATCGGCTCCGGGATAACATGTTCTTTGAACATAACTTTGGTTTTGTCCAAGTTCATCCGGAGGCCGATGCGTTGGGAAGGATCTGCTAGGCCATTCAGCATGACCGGACCACAATGCCGTAACAATTGTTGTTATGGCGGCAGGATAAGATTTTGGTATCTAGCCAGGCGGACTTACGACAAGTCCTGCCACTAACTAAATTCTACTTTGTGAAAAACCCGAGGAATAGAATAAAAAGTTAGCGGACTTTGACTGGTTGGTTAGGTTACGTTTATTGGGCAGCACAGAGCCTACTCCCATAGTCCATCTGGACAGTTTTGGATTTTCAGATTTTGAAAAGTTTCATACACATAACAATGTTAAAATTTAAGCTAAATAACAGAAACTTAATATGAAATAAACTTTTTTATTAAACTTTTATCGAATAACAGAAGGCAGCGACCTTACGTAAAATAAGTGCTGCTAAAAATGTCATTGCAGTATTCTCTTCTAAATAATCGAGTACAGAATGACGATGATAAATAATTTTCCTATCCCGAAGCATCCCGAAGCATCCCGAAGCATCCCAAGTTATCCCTTTATCTGCTAACTCGCAAAGTTATTATTTATGTATACGCCACTCCCCGCTAAATACGTTTTTCATTTAGGACATGACACCTGAAAATTTGCTTACAGAATTCTCACAATATTTTTCTTTGTTCCCAAGTTAAAGAAGGGACTGATCCGGTTTTAATGCTGCTAAACCGAAAGAATTTAATGTTTGTTATTCTGTTTGTGTACATATGAAATAGTATCGCAGCAAAATATGTTTATGAAATAAATTACAAAAAAAAAACGGTTCTTTATTGTAACTACGAGTATTATTTGAGGCACTAGAAAGAAAAAAGAAAGAAAAACTATTTATTGGACACACACAAAATAATAATAACATAAATATAAAAAAAATAAAAAAAAAGTGCGCGGCCAACTAGGGCCCATCCTCAGCAATGTCTCAGCAATGTCTCAGTGGCATACGGAGCATGCCACTGAGACGCTGGTATTCTGGAGGAGCCTATTTGGTGACAACAGGAATATTAAAAAACTACAGAGAATCCAAAGAGTGGACCTGCGTCTGTTCCTCCCGTTTGTCCACTATAATATATCATCTAAAATAAATTGCTATCGACCTGTATGTACGTCACAACTTGCAGTACCTACAGTAACCTTGTAATGCGAGAAATGTTAAATGTAAGTCCTTCCTTACGAGTTGAAAATTGTTTACGGTTAGGATAACCATAAAATGTAATATTATAATTAGTATTTTCTTTTGTGATGGAAATTGACCTTACTGATATGTTAAGCTCACTTTTCAATTTGACGACTCTGTATGAAATAAAACAGGGAGAAAAAAATAGCCATTGACGAGTTTCTTGCCGGTTCTTCTCGTTACAAGGTCTCCCGCGGTAGGGTTTGTGAACCGATGGCGTAGCTTCTTTGACGTTCATAAGTGCTTGTAACAGCCTAGACTGAATAAATGATATTGATTTTGATTTTTTGATTTTAGCGGCGGCCCGCGGTTTTACCCGCGTGGTTCCCGTCTCCGTAGGAATATCGGGATAAAAAGTAGCCTTTTTTCAATCCAGTCTATCTCCTGTGTACCAAATTTCATCCGAATCGGTTTTGTAGTTTTGGCGGGTAAGTGTATTAAAATTTTTCGCATTTATAATTTTAGTAGGATAGCACGCAA
Source organism: Chrysoteuchia culmella (assembly GCA_910589605.1). Lineage (NCBI taxonomy): Eukaryota > Metazoa > Arthropoda > Insecta > Lepidoptera > Crambidae > Chrysoteuchia > Chrysoteuchia culmella. The sequence goes on from OU342649.1 coordinate 22,850,176, forward strand.
ATGACACTAAATGAAGCTGATAGAAATAAAAAAAAAATGTTTTTTTTCTGTTAATTTTTTTGCTTTTCACGCAAAAAATACTGAACGAATTTTTACGGATATATAATGTAAGAAATCACAGTATTTCAATAGTAGGTAGCATTATATTAATTTGCATTTCCATTACATAACAGAAACATAACCATTAATAGTACGGAACACTTTCGTTACGGGAGCCTGTTGTTCGTCCTACGGCTTCTTTGTGGTACAATAAATTTCCTTCGGCGAGATTACCGAAGCCATTACTGTTCATGTTATTAAATGAATAGAGTATTTTTGAAGTGAAAACTTCTTTAGCGGCGTTGAGCACTTTTTCTGTAATGGGTATAAAATCTTAAACTCGCGTCAGGACACGTGACCTGATCGAAAAAGCGTAGGACGGATGGAGAATGTTGAGGTGACAGGTTGACTATGGTCTCGGTTGCTTAGCGACAGACTGTTGATAATGTCTTTTACTTGTCTCTTGTTTTATTGTCAATATATATTTTTCGATTCTCTATAATAACTAATGTTTTCTTATATCTTATTACCTAACTTAACGTTCACTTTAATATGGTTTGTCATGTTTGTGTACGATAGCGCAATAAATGAATATTGTATTCTACCACATAAATGATAGTACTTTTATACTGATAAAGCAATTGGTGCAAAATTATTCCCTAACCATTCCAAAATATCAAACATGCTCAACGTTAATAATCAAGTTTTCACTTCTGCCGGCACTCCCGGAGTGCAACCCTTCTTTTTTTTTTATTAATAATGTACATACATAACCAAGTGCTTGCATTTTGAGTATTAGAACATAATACATTTTCGCGCATTTTTACAATTTTATCGTGGTTACAGGATGACTACGCGATGATATTTATACTGCGTGTTTACACGCAGTACGCACTAGCCGTATATAGAAAATATAAAATTATAGGACGGAGGTGTTACATTACAGATTTAATAAGATTTTGTATTTCTTCATACCTTTATCTAGACTTGTAATGTTTCAGAAAAACGATTTTATGAAGTCAATATTAAACAAGAAAATATACTAGAAAATACCAACTTGACTCATGTCGCCCTGACGGGATTCGAACCGTAAGGATTGCTGAGCTGAAGTGGCAGTGGGCGGGACACATAGCGAGAAGAACCGATGCCCGTTGGGGCAGAATGGTTCTGGAATGCCCCCGACAAGGTGGACCGACGATCTGGTGAAGGTCGCGGGAAGAAGCTGGATCCGGGTAGCGCAAGACCGATAGTTGTGGGGATCCTTGGGGGAGGCCTATACCCAGCAGTAGGTGTTATGTGGCTAACGATGACGACTGGTTAAGGTCTTTAAAAAGCTGAAGAAGTAGCTTGTTTGCTTATATGGGCTACCTGAATCTATCTATCTATTATATCTGAAATATGTAGTGCAAGGAAAGAATGGACCATGGAAGGCTTATGCTGTCCACGTTCTTATTTTAATGGGTGATGATGATGATGGTGATGATAGCCTTTGGAAGATGTTCCTTTTTTATGTTGTTAAGGGGCTATTCGACTGAAGCGAGAGCGATTTTGCAAATAAGGCGAAAAAACACGAAATCACTTCGTAGTAAATAATTACAGCGATTAAAGAGAAAATGAAACTTTTCGATCCTAAATATTATTTATGTCCACTAATTAAAACAATTTTCAAAAGTATATGTAACCCCATTTGAAAATAATCTTGATAATTCGTATTTCTATGTGGCTATTTTGAAAAGAAAAACTGTTGAGACAAAATAATAAAATCGTGTTTCTGAAACTCTTCAAACCTAGATAACGGCTTGAAAATTTGTACATTTAAAGAAGAAGATCTAAGCTACAAAATAAATCTAATTTCTAAGCATTTGGTTCAGTAGAAGCTAAGAAATAAGATTTTAAACATATACGGCGCTTCAGAACGCTCGCGTTTTTTTACGCGTTAGTTTAGGCGTAATTTAGGTGCACCTTCGTTTGGCTATGGTATAAATAAAATATATGGGGAAGGGTGAGTTTTTTATTGATTATTGTGAGATATAATATCCTTTTGTAAATAAAATAAAAACATGTACAATTCGAGGCTTTATTTCACAATAATAACACTTTTTGTACCAGTACGCGCGGAAAAACGCGCGAACTCAACTTTGACTATGAATTACAACTCAATTATTAATTAAATATCGAAAAATGAAACATAGAAAAATCGCAAAGGGTCTAAGGATTCCAAAAATGTATAATACATAGTATAGTTTCCATACAAGTTTCTAGAGAAATCGCAGTTATAAGGCTGCGCGGCGGAAAATTGCTGACAAGCGGAAAATGCTGCGGCACGTGCGCACATTTTGCAAAAAAGAGTACGGCACGCGAGTGGATAAAGAAATATATAATCTTATTACCAGATTTGTATAACTTCTAACTATGTCCTATAGTTTTATACCAAAATGTACGAACTTTTTCAATAGAGCGTCTTAACATGATACACCTTACGTGTTCGAAATTTTAACCCAGGAGTCGTAATTCTAACTGGTAATTGCCCATAAACAGTGCTGGATTACTTAAAACACCTCATAAAATGTGCTTTTTACTGCTAATTAGTTACTTCTTAGGTGGGGTTACAATGGCTTAGTTTACATATACCTGCGCAGTATGTAGACCAGCAGCTAACCTTAAGGAGTCAGCTGTAATTATATTGACTTGACTAGTAAATAAAATGTTGTTTAAAGAAATTCATAAATTGAACACATTTGTACATGGATATCTATTTTTTTTTCTTGACGGGGTAAGTATTTGACCACCATCTTGTTTAGAAACAGGATGTTGCCCAGGAAATGCGTATTCACTCTCGCCTTAAAGAGGCCAAGGTTGTAGGAATCGGGGAACACATGGACAGACAGAGCATTCCATTCCTTACTGGTTAGCATAAAAAAATGTATCAGCAAAGCGCTTGGTACGGACCGTTGAAATGTCAACGGCGTATGAGTGATAAGCTAACCTGCGTCTGGTACCCCGACGGTGGAAAGGGGCTGGAGGAACAAGATCGTGCAGTTCTCTCGCACACTCTGCAAAGTGTATTCTATAAAAGACCGATAGACATGCAACTTTGCGACGGTGACTGAGGTTCTGAAGTAATAATAAAATAATAATAAATGTCGGCACCTGTGTTTAGACATTTAAGTTTAATAATAATAATAAGTTAGTTATATAAGTATTTTGCCGTGCCCGTACAGGGTTCTAGTTTGTGACCTAACAATTCTTGTAACATCCTTGTAACAACAAGATGCAATAAAGGAATATGAATATGAATATGAATGAGTTTCCTGGCACGGTTTTCAATCGATTCCACATCATAGAAATAAATCAACTTTCACGGATTTTAAGCGCACCGGCGACGTTTCGGCACCTTTTCACGGGATGACGGCAGCACGGCAGCTGAACAGGTGCCGAAACGTCTGGAAAATAAAAAACACTTAAAATACACGGAAAACTAGATCTTAACTCGTGTTAAACAACTTTTACGGATGGTTAATTTTACCGCGACCTATGGAAACCATTGGACCGGATTTCCAAAGGTCGCGGGTTCGATTCCCGTCTGAGAATTCACTTGTGGCCGAGTTGGTTTTTTTCCAATATTTTTCTATTTAAAATTAACCATAAGTATAAAAATAGCATTGAAAAATGCAAAAATTACAAAATCATAAACTTTTACGGATTTTAAGCGCACTGTACCTAGGTTGTTCCGAATACTGATAGCCATCGAATAAATACAACCACTTCTTTCATGAAACTATTTTGAATTGACGGCTAATTTCAACATAAAACTGCTTTGTGAAAATCACTGGCCACCTATATGTAGTTTTTATTATTATTTATGTGTAAAGATTATCTGTCACTCTTCTTTTGTTTGCAACAATGGACGTCTCGCGGGAAGCTTTTCGTGCTATGATTTTCTATGATTATAAACGAGGATTAACCTTCAGGTTACAATATAAAATTTACAAGCTGCTTTTGGGGAGTCTGCTCCTGCATTAGCAACAATTACTTATTGGTTTCGTGAATTTAAACGTGGTCGGGAAAACTTAAACGATGACCCCAGACCCGGCCGACCACCAACTGCAGTAACTCATGAAAACGTCATCAGGGTAGAGTGGATATTGCGAGAGAATAGACATAAGTACACATCGAAAGATACAGGCAGAACTAAACATTGGATCACAGGCAGTTTCCACCATCCTGCATGAACACCTTAAAGTTAGGAAGCTTGCTTCGCGATTGATATCTCATTCTCTCACCGATGAGCAAAAATGCCGTCGTGTTGATTGGTGCAAATTTATGTTATAAAAGTTCGAAGGAGGAACTTCGCAAAACGTATTCTACATGCTTACAACTGCCGAATCATGGATATTATATAGCTACGATCCTCTCACGAAGCAGCAATTTACGCAATTGGTGTTTAAAGAGGAGGATTTGCCCACAAAAGTAGTTCGCGGTGGGACCGTTACTAAAAAAATTATAGCTGTTTAGTATAGCAGTGGACCAGTAGCAGTAAATTCTGCTAGAAGACCGTAGAACAGTTATCAGTGAATGGTATAGCGAAGTTTGTCTGCTTCAAGCTTTCGGAGAGTTGGATAGCGAGCGCCCAAGTAGCGGCGTCCGTGGCTATTTGACAAATTCTGAGGTACAAATGTTACTTCATCCTCCATACAGCACGGATTTAGCTCCATGCGATTTTTTTTATTTCACACGGTAAAAAAAAAAGTTTCGAGTGCGAAAATATAGCACTGCAGGCGAGGTCGTCGATGAATTTCGGCGGTTTATTTTCGACTTCCCGCATTGGGATTGGAGGTATATTTTGAAAAGCTGTAAATAATCTTTTTTATATTCTAACTATTTTTCATTTCACTAACTATTTTTGGACGTATGTGCTCTTAAAATCCGTAAAAGATTTTTTGTTTCAATGAACAGTGCGCGCCAATATGTATGCATATCATATTTATATAGAGTACCGATAGATTTAAAATTAAACAGAATCACGAAAAAAAACAAAACATTTTATTAAAACGTTATGTGTTTTATGTATTATTATAGATTATTTTTTGTATTCTGATTACTTATCAGTGTAGATATTTCTTCATTTGATTCATCAGCGAAAGCTATAGATTTTCCCTCCAATATTTTAAAGGAGATAAAATTGTCTTTTTATTCGTGCAGATGGAAAAAGGCACATACGAACTTATTTACATTTTTACTTGTATAGGGAAATGCAGTATTGAAAGCTTGTCGTATTTATACTACAAGCGATTGGTTTTAAAAGGATTTTAGTAAGGCTTGTCGCTTTCAAATTGAATCTTAGGCTCACTTTAAAGGAACCATATTCTGTTCACGATCGGATTTACACTCAGTAAAGTACCGGGCTACTTTTCTCCTGAAAAATTGTTGAGTAAGAGTGTTCAATATCTTGCCTGCTCTCAGGGTGTTGAGTTATCAAGTTGATATAAGTATGATAATATATTAACGTCTTGGAGCTTTTTGGCTAATCGTACTTCCTACTTTAATATTATATACGTGGTCGCTAACTATGGGTCTGTTATGAAAGAGATTAATATACTTTTCATGTCTCATATTCTGAAAGTAACTCATAACTTGCCTAAAATGCGGGTTGAAAGTGATATGTGGCGGCCCTAGGGCTGTAATAAATTTGAAAAAAGAATAGGGGGTGTCATGTCAAATCGATATCTGTAATCTCTTTAGACTTTTATTTACCAAAGGTATGTAGGCAAAGGCACAGAAGCCTATACAGCTTAATTTGCTACATTATAAAATAATTTTGTAACATTTTTCTTATTAAATATTTTTTTTAAATATTCTGTTTGTTTTTACTTTCCTCATATTCAAAATGAAAAGTAGAGTGTTTACTTCGGGTGTATGGACCCATTACAGTCTCGAACTATCGGCGCCCTCACTTCGTTCGGGCGCCAAAACACTCGACTGTTATGGGTGTCATACAGCCCTTGGTAAACAATCTACTATTACATCTCTCATGTTCGGTAAGTAGGTACTTATTACCTCCAAATAGGGCTTGTAGGTGACTAATTAGCGCTCTAGGGTAATAATGTAGCTAGAAAAGCCCTAGGGCGGTAAGTAATTAAAAAAAACACTTCTTTCTTTCAAAAAGTTCGCGTACATCTAACCATCATACTGGCAATAGACATCATGCATTCAGCCCAAGGACCAAAGAGGTCGCTTTGCTATCAGTCATCAATTTTAAATATCGAACCGCGAAGCTCTATTTCGATCTTGAAAAAAAAATTAAAAAGTTCTTTACTTGATTCTTTTTAATGAAAAAAGGCGGGAATAGAAAACTTTTACTTTAAATATTGTTTGTTTTTGGGATTGTTCTCATTTCACTATAAATTTCAACAAATAAAATGTTTTATTCTTGTAATGCCGGGTTTTTTTCTACTTACCTCACAATCGAGATGTAAAGCAGAATAGTTAGCTCGGGTGTAAGCATCAATTGCACCCTCGAACTATAGGCGCCCTCGCTGAAGATTTCGGATTGAAAAATGCAGTCGTTCGTTTTTGGGGAAAGGCATCATAGCCTTTTTTAATAAAGTTCCACAACAAGTGATTGAGCTGCCTTTGCATAAATTTAAAATATATGTTAAAAAAACTCTCTTAAGCAAAGGTTATTACAAGGTAGATGATTATTTGGTAGACCAAAATGCATGGAAGTGATACTAACATAAAACATACTACTAACATAAACTTATATTAAATATATTTCAAAATTGTAAATTTGTGCTTGGCAACAACATGTTCCATTGTAAATGTTGTTGTTTCTGTTAAAGCTGGTAAGTTTCTTGCGGCCGTTCTTCTTATCAGTTAAAAGATGTCCTGAATGGCTGGTAGGGAAAAAACAATTTTGGACTATTCGAAAGTACTTATCTATAAGTCTATTTGAATAAAAATCTTTGACTTTGACTTTGACATGACTATTGTAATTGTATAAAAGGAAAATATTCTAATAACTGAGTATAAGAAAATTTTCCTCTTATATTAAATATGTTTCAAGATTGTAGATTTGTGTTTGGCAACGACATGTTCCTTTGTAAATGTTGTTGCTTCTGTTAAAGCTGATAAGTTTCTTGCGGCTTTTCTTCTTATGAGTTAAAAGATGTCCTGAATGGCTGGTAGGAAAAATAAAATGGTCGATTCGAAAGCACTTATCTATAAGTCTATTTGAATAAAAATCTTTGACTTTGAAAGTTCAAGGTCACCCGGTGTGCAATGGAGAGGGATATGCTCGGTGCTTCCCTCCGTGATCGAATCAGAAATGAGGAGATCCGTGGGAGTACTAAAGTAACTGACATCGCTCGAAGGATTGCTCTGCTGAAGTGGCAGTGGGTGGGACACATATCGAGAAGAATCGAGGGCCGTTGGGGCGGAAAGGTTCTGGAATGGCGACCGCGCACAGGACGACGCTCCGTGGGTAGGCCACCGACAAGGTGGACCGACGATCTGGTGAAGGTCGCGGGAAGCCGCTGGATGCGGACAGCGCAGGGCCGATCGTTGTGGAGATCTTTGGGGGAGGCCTATACCCAGCAGTGGGTGTTATGTGACGACTATAATATTATAAATGCGAAAGTATGTCACTTTCTTTGTTTGTTACTCTTTCACGGCAAAGCTACTGAATGGATTTGGATGAAATTTGGTATGTAGGGACTTCAAGTAGCGGAGTAACACATAGGCTACTTTTTATACCAATATTCCCACGGTAACAGGAACCACGCGGGTAAAACTGCGGGTGGTTGCTAGTTCTATTATCAATCAACCAAGGCGGTCGTTGGTTCCATTTACACCAAGCATTATTTCCCTCAAAGTCTCGGGTGTCCGTCACGGTTTCTCGGGCATAACTTCGTTGTTTATTAACTGATTTAGTTGATTCTTGATAGTGTTAGTAAGTACAGGAAAAGGGCAAATCCATTAAAAAACCGTAAAAAAAATTAACTGTCCGGTGCAAGTCTAGCCAAAAATACTAAATATCAAAGTAATGAAAAGCAATGTAGAATGCATCAATCATTGATGCCTTTGGATTTTTTTTAATGTTTAAGACGGTTTTTATTATGCATGTACAAAAATATCTCATAAAAAACCTAACCTAATTATTCTTCACTTCCGCGTCATCAAAAATATACGTCTATCCAAAACATTGAAGTAATTAATAATCAACCGTTGTATCGTGTTGAAAAACATGACGTCAGAGCACACTGGTGATTAATGTTTGCACGAGGGCGCCCCGACGTGCCGACGTGTACACGAGCGCTCGACGAGGTGTTGACGAGTGTTTTGTAAAGCAAGGTAGCTTAATGTTGTTTAGGACATCTTTTTTGCATACATGACATAATATTTTGACCACGAACAGGGCCCAACTTCCTGCTGCGAGCTGCCATACCGACTACGGCCGTACTACACCACCACTGCGCAGGACGTGATGGAGTACCTACATCAAGATGAAGATCAACATCTGTCTGAGAGTTCAGCCTCGGGAGTCGCGCCATTACACTAATTTTAAGGGTGCGCGTCCCGACAGCAAGACTGGAACATCTCGTGAAGGAGGACTTTTGGGTCATAACAGACTCGACACAGATGCTGTCAAAATGGTGGTTTTAAACCTTAGATGCTGGGAAATGTTTGTTCAATTTAAATTTTTGTTTCCTTGACCGACAATTTTTAACAAACTTAAGTATAAAAATAGCATTGAAAAATGCAAAAATTCAAATAAATGTATTGGCCGTTGCATCTTAATCGATCGTTAAATATTTGAAAAAAAAATCTTTGCAAGGAATGCAAGGATATCCCTTGCATTGCGCATTGATGTATCAACTGTGATGAAAGATATACATAGAGTAAATAATTATGGAATTGGAGTAGAAAAATTAAAGATAGGATTATTGACTCTGAAGGATATTTTGAAAGAACTTGTAGGTTTTAAAATTAATGTTAAACAAAAAAAAACACATAATAGTACTTTACTTTACTTTTAGACACAACCAGACACCACAAATATTTCAGTTGGCACCACCTGAAACAGTTGTTTCAAAAAGTTGGCAGCAGTAACAGTTGCCAACACCTTTGTGGCAACGCGTGAAATATATGAATAAAATTGACAAATTAATGAATTGTCAGGGAATTCGAATTATGGTTCTATAACAATATTTTCGCAATACTGTTGTAAGTGGCCAATTTAGACCCTCTGCTGGTGCTGAGAAACAAGCAGATGTGCAACTTCATACTTAGCTGACGTGAAGACTTTAATACTTCGTTGCAATAGCTACTGCGGTTACGGTCCGTTGCAACCGTACAAAACGGAAAGTAATTAGTGTGACATGAAATATTTACCTTTTTAATTGATAACGCTTCCATCAAAATTAAAAAAAAAAAACTTACAGCTAATCAGTTAGTTTCATTAAGAACTATTTATTTGGATATTATTTAGCTACACAACTAATTTTACTATTTTGCATAACTACGTAGAAAATTCTGAATAACGAAGAATATTTTCGTTTCAGGTTTAAATAAGTATGAATATATTTTTAATGCGTAACCATTTAAGCCTATGCTAACTTTAAAATAACGAGGCTGAATACTTAACCAATCAGCTTATCTCCCCTCATCGGGTAAGTTTTAAGCCTGTTTCCCCATACCCGGTCAAAGCCTTAACTATCTAGTCAAATTGACGTGTAAAGTATCCCCAAAGTTGCCCGTATCGAGCAAAAGCCGATTATTGACCGGCGGCCGGCGGCGGGCTGGCGGCGAGCCAAACACGCCGGGATTACGTCACGTTTCAGGCCACGCCGGATTCAAGCCACGCCGACTTCACGCCACGCCGGTTTCACGCAGCGCCGGTGCAGTTGTTGGCCCACCGCACCGCACGGAATCGGCACCACGGAATTTGAATTTAGAACGTCTTACGCTATTTGTGACAAAGAACAAGCGTAGTTCGTGCCGTTTCTACTGATTTCGTTGTTACTGGAAAGTTAACGGTAAAATATTAAAGTTGTGGTGAGTTAAAGCGGTGCAGTGTAAAGTCAGTCTCTTAAAAAATTAAATTTTAGTGTTTGGTTGATTTTGTACAGCTTAATATTTTGCCGCTTAACATTTTGTGTCACGTGTGACAAAGAAGAAGTATAGTTTTTTTTATATAATGAAGTACGGGGAGGCTCTTAGCCTTCATCATACCTGATGTTAAGTATTGATAAGGCTGAAGATGGAAGCGAGTTTCTCCCGGAATCCCCAATCACTGAGGAACTGGCTGAAGCTGGCCAGAAGACAACAATGCTGAAAACATTGTTGTTTTGGCGTCCGACTTAGATAAGATGGTGGTAGTTAGCCGGGAGGACTTACAACAAGTCCTACCACCAACCAAACCGAATACAATATGTACCCCCGCTGGGAATCGAATCCTGGACCCCTGGGTCTGATACCGGTGGTTGTACCACTAGACCACAGAGGCGATTAGTTCATTCCGTTTCTAAAATAGTGATATAATTAAGTTGACACAAGAATGTTTACTCTCAAATTGTAAAAATTGAGAGTTTTCATTGATGGGATGGGAAATATCATAGCGTGGGTTACGTTACGATAACTTACATGAAAAAAACGTCGTTTACAATATTATTTGTTTCATCTATTTATTCGCTACAAATAGATAAGCCACATGACCCAGTAACAATTCTGTTGATACCCATTAAATTTGTTTTAAAACAACAACACACTCTTCACCCGTCTAATTAAAATTTAACTACTCCCACCAAAACCACATACCTCCCACTTTCAAAGTTCACAAGCCTCAAGAAAAACGGATCCAACTCAAACGTAACCCGGTAAAACACCGTGTAACCACACAGCTCCTTCACTACTCGGTTTAATAGTTTGCCGAGCATAAAATTTTCAACGGTGTTGGCACACGTGTCAGCTGGAATACGCCTTTAAATTTTGTATACGCTAAAACAGCAGTGGCTGACGGACAGACAGGTGCGCTGAATTTTATAAATGGCTTGGAAGCAGACAAAGAGAAATGATACAGAATAAGTCAACCCGAGAGAAGCGCCGATGTAGATTTTATGTGCTGCGTAAAGAATAATGGAAATATCCCATACAAAATTTAATTCTACTCTTATTTGAAGCGTCAGCTGCAAAAATATTAAAATGGAAAACGGATAAGTAAGTATACAGGATGGAGAAAAACGGTAGCTAGAGGGAAAGTACCCTAAATATTGATGTAAGCAAATTTTACTTCAAAATAATATTTTTTTAATTTCAAAAATAAGTTAAACTGCATTCAAAGATTTCTGATAAATTACTCACCTGTACCATCGGTACCGGGAATGGAACCAGCTTAAATGAGAAAAATAAGACCAATCGATAATCTTAAGTATGAAGATTAATTTAGCTTAAGTAACTTAGTGTCTTAAATTAAAGACAAAGCTTGAAAAGATGAAATATTATTATTTCAATACACCTTATTGTACCTACAGTAAGTACAAAAAAAAAAGTTCTGAACTATTCATTAATTATATTGATCGAAATGAGAGCAACCATCCACATATTTTAATTTTTAGGTATTTAACATTTTTGTTCTAATATTCACCATAAAAGGCGACGAAACGCGCCGAAACGAGAGTTCAATGGATGAACAAGTATGTGCCAATAATATTTTTTGGAGAAGCTTTTCAGAATTTGTCTTTAATTTAAGACACTTACCCCCATATTCTAAGTCGTTCCTCCAAAACTTTTTACACTCCACTCAACCTCGTCGTGGGTAAAAATGGTAGTGTGCGCTAGGCCTAACACGGAGTGGCTACGTACTCTTTGGCTTCTCGAGGTCCTTACGGAGTTATGAATTAGAATACCGATTTCGAGGAGTATTTCGAAAAAGTTTTCAATGAGGTTTCGTTAAGTCGAGGACGAGTAAGTTTTGGAGGAACGACTTAGAATATGGGTGTTAGTTTCTTAAGCTAAATTGATCTTTATACTTAAGACTATCGATTGGTTCCATAAAAGTACAGGATGTAATTTTCCTAATTTAAGCCGGTTCGATTCCCGGTACAGGTAATTAACTAATCAAAAATCTTTGAATGCAGTTTAACTTCTTTTTTAAAATAAAGGAATTTTTCCTTTGAATAAAATTTGATTACCTAAATCAATATTTAGAGTACTTTCCCTCCATCCACCTTCTTTTTTTCCATCCTGTATAAGATTTGAGAATATTAAACATAATCATAAATAATTGTCGCAACAAAGTCTCACAAAACGTTATCGGCACTATGGCATTACGTATTTAAGTACAAACATTGATCCGAGAAATTTACTGACGTAAACTTTGAATGGAGGAATGAATCAATACTGTATTAATCTAATTTTATTATCTACCTATATGTTTTGCATGCTATTGTAAATGGCTGATTGGGCTGATCTTTATTTTAATGTCATCTGCAGTGTACCCCAAACAAGTGCAAATAAATGATTATGATTATTATGATTATCAGCATTCATTCGTGACAGGCAAATATATTATTTTTCACCAACAATAATGTAGCATCTAACTTTACATACCTTTTGATTCTCATGATTATAATGAAAAATAGTACCTAGTTTATAATAATAAATAATAAATATTCGCATACAATCACACCAATTATCTAGTCCCACGTTAAGTTTCATGAAGAACTTGTGTTATGGATACTAGATAACGGATAAACATACATATATACATTTTTTTTTTGTAAATACATACTTAATATACATATTAAACACCCAGACCAAGACAAATAGACATGTTCATGCACACAAATATTTGTCTTGTCCGGGGATCGAACCCGGGACCTCTGGCGCAGAAGGCGGGGTTAGTACCTCTGCGCCAAACAGGTCGTCAAAGATGTGACTAGACGTTTCCGTTAATATTATACTGTCTTGTCTTTACAAAAGGATCAATTGTTGATCAATCTAGTTGCATCTAGAACCATAAAATTCATGAAAAATAACACGTAATTATTTTTTAATGTTTTGTAAATATCTGAAACATAGAACTTGAGAAACTTGTAAAAATCTCAAATAATATTTTGCCATTGTCGTTTGCAGAAACAAAAAACGGTAATCTATTTACGAAAGGACGTCCAAGTACTTCACCTAAAAAGTTGTGGTCACAAATGATTATTGGTATGGATGGGAACAGCCCGGGCAAGTTCTGACAGTCAACTGTGAAAGTTTCCGAGTCAATCACAATTTATGAAGTTTCTTTTGGGCACTACTAATTTATCAACTACTCGTATCATCCTAAGAAAAGGCACCCAAAATTCGTACAATAGAAGACAGACTAAGTGAGATTTCCATTATACAGTTTCAACACTAGATTAATCGTCGGGTGAGAAAGAAATGTTTTTGTACTTTTGAATGTACAGTGTAAAGCTTATGCTGTGCTCAAGCAGTATGAACATTTAAAACAGTCTGAATAGATTTCAATGAACGAGGGCAATGGTTTCAGGCCAAAATAATCCTGGACGAATAAGTGATCGGAGGCGACTGCATGTGATCTCACGATCTTTAAAAGCGTTAAGGTCTTCCCAGAGAAAATACTGGCAGGGGTCTTGATTATAGCAACTGTCTGAAGCATAAATGACGATAAATAGAAAACTTTTATTAGGCTGCAGAATACGAGTGACTGAAGAGTAGACTCTCCGAAAATTATCTAGGGAAACTTTGTGCGAAGGCGATCCGCGGGATTAGTCTAGTTGCGTAGTTACATAACTTGGATAACGGCTTACGATACTATTAATTACCTTAACATTAACCATACGATTAAATTAAATAAAGTTATCAGAAACACTCTCAGTAGACGACTCCAGCTTGACTGATCTGTCATTCGGCTATTTTCAGAATTAACTTTGAGGAAAGCCACTAATTTTCCTGTTGGATCCCCCGGAAGCATTGCGCCGAGTTAATAAACCCTATAGGCGGGATAAGTCAATACAATAGCAAATTACAGAGCAAAGTTAAAATCTTTTTCGTTTAGAATTTACGATATTGTTACTCATTCTTTTGTAGGCCTCATAATTGCTCCGTCCTTTAGGACTTAGAACAAAGAGTCTTTTTTATTTATTAGGGTTCGCAAAATGTCAAAACTGCGCCCCAGTGGTTAATATCATAATGCGTCCTTTTGCCCTCGAATGATATCGCTTGTTTATTTTTTCCTGTACAGTAAAAGAAATGTGTATTTTTTTCAGTTCTATTTGTGTTTTTATTACGGATATATTTCTTATCGGGCTCGGAATTGGTTGAACGTAACTCTTTGAAAAAGCTACAAATAAAACTCGGGTTACGCTAGTAATTGAAAAGTTTTCTAATTACTAGCGTACTTGAACTAATTTTGCTAATAGTCGTGAACAGCTCGGAAGGCCAGTGGTCAATCACGCGATGGGTGTCCAAAAATTTACTATCTCGAGTTCCTCCATTGAAATCCAGCCAATCCAATCTGTAACATCACCCATCCCGCGTTTTATTCATAAGGAATGCCTGTTTTCCGGAAGTCCGGAAAATTAAATGGCTGACGATGGCTCATTACACATTTAAGAATAAAAAATTCTTCTGTTGCATCGCCTATTACGAAAACTTCATTCAGATAGGAATGTACATCGGGTTAGTAATGGCCTTAGACGTATATAATTTAATCCGTTGTCTGAGTGAAATACCAGATAAAGATGTATAACCGGCAGCTAAAAGGTCTTTTTGTTTCTTGACTTGGATCTAAGTCATTGCAGTGGCTTTTAATATAGCATAGTTATGTATTTTTAAAGTGTATTGTACCTATAACTTCTTTATAAATCGTTGTTTTATGTATACAAATTATATAATAGATATGCGGTTTTTCACTTCACTTTGTGTATTGTCATTAGCTTGTGTCACCATTGTCACCAAAAACCATACATAAGTTGTGTTATGTACGGCTAGTTGATTATCTAACTCTGTTACTAACAGATTTTGATTGAAATTTATTGAAAGTGCAGTTACATTGCTGCTTTAGTAAGATAGCTGTCACATTATTTTTTACTAAACCAGCAATGTCACTACACTTTCAATCAAACGTTGATAGAAACAAGTTACATAATCAGGGGGGCTGAGAGCAGAGCAATGAAACTTATTTTGTCTTTTTGTTGCCTGTTTTGTTTGTCTAATTATAATAATGTCAATGTCTCTCCGGTCTGTCACAGTTACTTTTTGTCTTGTTATTGAAATGTTAAGGAATTTGATCCATACAGGCGGAAAAAAAATGTTTATTGTGGCATAATTTTTAAGTTAATTATTTTTGTTTTATTTGTTTTTTTACTTTCGTGTTTTTTTGTCTCCGTATCGGATAGTCAAACCGGTCACGACGAAAGATCAGCGCTGGTCGTAAACCACGCATTATGCTGAGTCGTGACCGTTTTGAGTCAAATTTCATTGTTTTTATTTTTGAGTATGTCTTTGTGTTGTGTGATTTGTTCAATTTGTTTCAAATAAAAAATAATTTTCTTTCTTTCTAACCACGGACCAATTAGATATAACCAATGAAACGTTAAAAGGTCCATAAAACGATAATTTGATTGTGCATTCAGACCTAACGTACGCATCGCTCCGATAAATTCTGTCAGATAAAAAATATAAATGGTGCAATCATTAAGTGCACTCAGCCATTTTATCCAGGCGGCTAATCGCCTATGACAAAAACGTTGAACTGTCAAAGCGCCTATTCGATTCTAATTGATTAAAAATCTGATGCCATTTACGAACGTTCGTCCGCATTCGAAATGCAATTTAGAATATTATATTTTATGCGATTGTTTTGAATTCGGTTTATTTAGGGGGGGGCCTCTGACAATAATGATGAAGTGGTTTTAGGCATAAAGTATTTGACAAGAGATTTAAAAAAATAGGAGATATACCCAATTAATTACTGCACTAATTTACTTGATCATAAATAATAATGTTAAACAACCAGGGTGAAACTTATTTATAATTTCACCAATTGTCTAAAATAGATTTTTTATACAATCTTTCAGGAATATTTGTTGATGCTAAAGTTGTTGACTCATAAACTGAGGTCGGTGGGAGTTGCTACATAGAAAGTCATGACAGCAAAAACGATGGGTCGAAGGGTCATCAAATCAGTGGTACGCCACATAGTCTCAAAATCGAATGTACCAATTGAAGACATTCTGTTGATACACGTGCAAGATTCACCCACCGACGAAGATTTGATGAAACCGAAGCTTTGGACGAACATGGATTGATTTTCGATCAACAGACCGATGCCGCAATTTGCGCGTGAAAGGAGACCGCTCTGAAAATATATCGCCGTTGAAAATATACCAGGCAATTTTCGCTGAGCAAATAAAGAAAACGTGTAATGAAGTGCATTAAGCCTTCATGTCAAAATAAAGCGAATTTTTCTGCAACACCTCAGAATTGAGAGAGCTGGAAGTTGCTTTTCTTTTTTAAAGTTGTGGTAATTCCATGGAATTGTAATGAAATCTTTACTTTTGCTTTGATAAATTTAAAGAAATTGTTATTATTTGGTTATCACCATGCTATTCATAGATAGATAGATAGATATAGATAGAAATCGGTTATTAACAACACACAAATAAAACAGCGTATAATGACACGAGTAAATGACAAAACAAATAAGTACTTACTTCTATTGAATTTATAGGTAACAAATTAAAAAAGAAACAAACTGTGCTGATAATGGGCCCTTTCTCAGCAAAATTAACTCCTGGGTCATTCGTTGATGGTCAGAATAACCCAGAAGCACTGATATTCTGACAGGGCTTCAGCATCATTTAATTAATTTGGCTGAGACAGGGCCTATTAGCAGCACACATTTTGTTTTGTTGTATTGTACCTAATATAATTCTGGTTTTTCTGTCTTAATTTATGTACCTACTTTTTCTGATTGTATTTCTGTGTTGTTAATAAATGGTTTCTATTCTATATTCTATTCTATTCTATCATTAACATAACAATAACAAAACAACAATAACAAGTCAAGAATTCATGATAACAGTCATAAAAAGTAATGGAAAAAAAAACTAAGTTTGTAGGCACGGAGAAACAGATTCCTTTTATTGAGATTAGATTTTAATTTTAAAAGAAATAAAGTTTTTTATTCATATTTATATTATGGATATAAATATGTATAAAAAACTTTATTTCTTGTTGGTCTCCGCGTTGGTTGTAGCAAATTGAGTAAATATGTTCATATCAAAATCTGTCGTCGTCGTCAAAAGTTATTATTAAGTATAGTTCTCTCAACTGACGTTTTCTAGTTTTTTCTCATACAATTTTTTTTATTATAGAAGGAGTAACGCAAAACGTTACTCCTTCTTAAATCAGATGTTAATTGGAAGTCTCATTTCCATAATAACCACTCCAACATCGAAAGGTGTATTTTCAAAGCTCAGAATATTTTGTTCCGCGAATGCCAAAAACGAAACTACCATTTGTACCCATTGCATAGAGTCCGTGCTAAAATCCAATGTTGAAAATTACGAGGCACTTCCCACCATCGTAAACACTCTCTTTGAATCCTGATACTACAATTGCACTCTGCGGTCTTCTATCCCTTTCTACCAGCTCGATTCAGATACGGACGTCGACAAAACAAGGATCGGGGCAACTCTGAAATGTAGAGTTGGTCTTATTTATTTCAGTTTGCATGCAGCGCTGTAGTGTTTTCCTTTTTTTTCTTGTTACGTACGTGAATAAAGGTTGTCTGGCTGCTGGCTGTTTTAGGGCACCGTATGTATAGGTAAGGTATTTTTCATTAATAACGGTAAGACTCTTAGCCTTCATCATACCTGATGGTAAAGATTGATAAGGCTGAAGATGAAAGCGTGCCTCTCCCGGAATCCTCCACTGAGGAACTGGTTATCTTATACCTCAAACCCGAACACAATAATGCTGAAAACATTGTTGTTATGGCGTCAGACTTAAACAAGATGGTGGTCACTAGCCAGGCGAACTTGCTTACAAGTCCTACCACCAACCAAACCGAATACAATATGTACCCTCACTGGGTAGCGAAATTCGTGACCTCTGGGTCTGATACCGGTGGTTGTTACCACTAGACCACAGAGGCGGGTAAATATATGATTCAACAGGTTTTTATTTCGCTATCAATAGCAGCAGCCTGGGTGTAAATTTTTTTGTTATATTACTTGCTTTGTGAAGCTATTTCACCAATTCCTCTTGATACAGTAAATCATTTTATTTCCCATGGCACCACGAAGTGAAGCGTATAAGGAATTTATTATTTATTTTTATATTGTTAACACGAGTTTTGAACCGTTGACTTCTGTTGATTTAAATAAATTTTATTATTTTACTGTGTCTTCTGAAGTAGCACCAAGGAAGTACATTTAAAAAAAAATGTCCCATCAGCCAAATATTGCACGTCCAAGTCCAAGCAAGTTTTTTTTAAAGAAGTTACTTTAATTAAGTGATAAGGTAATTTTTCCTCAATAGCATTATTTTAAAATGCAATTTTATAGACGGAACCGCTGTGCCTGTAGCGACTCACACTTAGTCGCTCATTTGGCTTTTATTCAGTTGCTCCAAAGACAGTAGTGTTTCATTTAGCGATATTGTGGATTGGATGCATTAGTCAAAAATACATGCTTTTATTTTACAGCTGTGAATAGAAAATGGCTTTAGCTTTCGTAATCTAATTTACAGTCAGCGTATGATTTTAAAATTTGCATTTACAATGTTATTTCTTATCGTTTACTCGAAAATACTAGAATATCAGTTCAGGTTGCTCTCTCCCGACTGAGAGATGAGTCGATTTTTCTATTACCACCTATTTTTTTCAAACAAAAAATATGGTACTTTCGATTTCGTCTGTGCAAATTGCAATTCAAATTAAAGCGTTACTTAACGAAATCCTTGTAATTAATTTACTTATCCGATGTCAAAGTTCTTCAACATTACTTCAATGGTTTAAGCCTGAAAAGGGATCACACAGACTGTCATAGACGACTATGTAATTAACCGACTTTAAAAAAAGGAGGAGGTTATCAATTCGTGCTTATGTTTTTTTACCGACTTCAACAAAAAGGAGGGAGGTACTCAATTCAACGCGTTTTTTTTTTTTTTTTTTTTTTTTTTGTCTGATGTATGTATACCGATTACTCCGGTGTTGGTGATCCGATTTTAATAATTGTTTTTTTGTTCGATCGGGTACACTGTCAATTTGGTCCCATATAATTTTTACGAAGATCTGGCTAGTAGTTTTTTCATAATCTTGAAAAATATCAATCACCTTTTGGCAAGTAGTCGTTTACCTAGATGACATTGTTGTGTACGGGCTGATTTTTAGTGTAAGTAACGGCACATGATGTAACTAAAAAATCTGAAATAAAAACATTTTATAAAAAAAAATCAAACCGACTTCAAAAAGTAAAAAATAAAACTTTTGGAGTCGGTGCTAGCTAGCTAAGGCCAAAAAAATATATAGTTAATAGAAGTGCAATGTAGAATGCCCTGGCTGGCACCGACTCCAAAAGTTTTATTTTTTACTTTTTGAAGTCGGTTTGATTTCTTTTTATAAAATGTTTTTTAATGTTTGTTACCTCCTAACCTGTTAGGAAAAATTAAAAGACGGTATCTGTTGTAATTATGCGGTTTTATTATTTGTTATTTTTTTTTCATTTTTATATTTTCGTTTTGAAGTCGGTTTTAATTTTTTTTATATAGAAGAACAAAAGACGGAGGTATGGAAATTACACCACCGACGAGAGCCCAACTCTTAAAAAAAGAGAGAACAAAAAATAAAATAATAAATAAAATCGAATGTGCATGCACTAAATAACAGGTCGCAAAACTATTCAATTCTAAAGCAAGAACATTAATATGGGGCCACATGTCATTGTGAGAGAAAAATCACCACCCCAGCACTGTTTGGAAGGCACGTTTGTCTGCCGAAGATTACTCATGAGTAATAGCCTAGCGTGTGACTGCAAGCCTGCATGCACATGCGTCTTACTACCACGAGATTAGGTTGCTTTTCGCACAGCTATTTTTGCAATATCGGTTTCTATTGTAACAAAAAGGCTATTGGCGATTCATCGAGATGTTGGAGCTAGATGTTAAAAGGAAATCGGAGATTTCAGGTCAGGTTGTGGAACAACGAGCTTCGATCTATTGCTTACGTCTATGATGATATAAAAGTATTATTATCATAGGTTTATGCAACAAATAGGTTTCCCAGTATTTATTTAGAAGTATTTGTTTTCCTCCATTGTTTCTTTGTGTTTGAGTAATAAAATGTTCATTTATCTCTAAGTATAATAGGTATGTAGCCCGCGGATATATTTGAAAGGAAATAATATTTTCCCTCTTTAGGGTTCCAGAACAAAAGGTTTCTTTTACCTTTCATCCCTGTTTACATAGTTTTCTATTACTTCTCTGTGTCTGTATATCCAAGTTCATATAACCCGAATTTGTTCCAATTGCCCCGATGTTACACATTTTCTGAGTAAATTCATTCCATCATGGATCTCGTCTTGGATCTCGAGCTGGATAAAGATCAAGAGCAAAGCCCGCCGAATAAAAAAAACATCACAAAGATAGCTGCAAATTATTTAGGTATACTTTCATGAAGACAAACTTATATAACGTTAGATAATAAGTGTCGAAAAGCACTTTTGTCTTTGATGCCAAAACTTTTAATGTACTTAGGGTACAAAGAATTCCTTCAGTAAATGTATGTTCCCAACTTGTGGAGGGGAACTTGTAACACAACTGAATTGTGTTTTAGACACACTAAATAAATGATAGACATCGCATTTTCTCTAAGCCTTCATCATACCTGATGATAAGTATTGATAAGGCTGAAGGTGGAAGCAAACCTCGTAATCTTCAACCACTGAGAAACTGGCTATTTTATCTCTAACTGCCGGAACACAGCAATGCTGTCATCAGTATTATTATGGCGTCCGACTTAGATAAGATAGCGGTAGCTAGCCAGGCGGACTTACAACAAGTCCTACCACCAAGCAAACTTGCATACTTTATTCTGTTTTTTGAGGTGAGTAGAGCACTTATGTTATGGGTCATCAGAACTAACGAAGCTGTTACAAACATTCATAATTTTGAGTAAGTACACCCCGAAAATGGACAAACACAATGTTGTAATTTCCGTCATCAGACTAGCTACACCTATCTTATCATACGTCATACGTTTCATACGTATCATACGTTTGCATGTTTCTAGTGAATGTGTTCTAGTCAAACCCTCCACCAACCCATGGTCCTTCCTACCTTCTCGGTATACGGACCGAATCACGGGTGAGCGCAGGGGTACTTGCTTAAAGGCTCTTTCCCCATCTGCACTTTATTGACTCCCTACAAATTCTGTTTCCTGTCCCTATTCTGCTACCTACTCTCCCCGTTCTGGGGCAGCATAGGTATTGTGGATGCAAATGAGTTCCTGATAGTGTATGGGTCCAGGTTCTGCTATTTGTAGTTTGCTGAGCATGACGCGCCGCGGCTCCTCATACAGTGAACAGTCTCATAGGGCATGGTCCCGGCTCTCCTCGACGCCAGAGTCACATGGACATAGTGCAGACTCGCACAGCGACAGACGGTGCAGTCGCGGCCTGAAGCACCCATGTCCGGTTAGTAATTGTGAGGTAACGAAGTCTGGTTCGAGCCAATGTCGGGAGAGCCTTTCCCTTTTGTCGGGCATGAAGCGGTACAGTTCCCGGCCATCTTTACTCTGGTCCCATCGCTCCTGCCAAAGGGTAACGACTTCATCTCTGATGGTCTTCTTTAATTGTCTGTTGGTCTTCTTTAATGTGTTCTATTTAGTGGTTAAAGATTGTAAAGAAGAAGTTCTTCCGGCCAAAAAAGCGCGCTTCCACCTCCAGCCGTTTCATTACTTACTATAATAGGGTCATATTCTCGCTGTGACATCTCAAAATCGTCATTTTTCTGTAAGTGAAAATGTATCTGTAAACGTATTTTTCCAGAAAGAGTCACTTTTGAATAAAGTTACACGGATCATCATAAATACGCGCACCGCTCGCTCTTGACCATATTTTTCGACAACGCGTACGTTTTATTGCTTCTTCTTGCGTTTCATGTTGTACTGGTCAACGGTTTTACGACGCCGCGCTTTTAGCAATCTCTCTGGTAAAACTTTTGTTATGCTTTCAGAACAATCTAATGTTTACTGCTACAACCAAATCACTTTCATTTTGCTGTTTTTTTTTTATATTTATTGACTTTGTTATTTTTGTTGGCTCGGCGAATATCGCCAATTAATGGATTAGGTATGGTTGTGTCTGTTTTTTATTCTCAACCTTTTAACATAGAATTTGCCAACTACTACTTTAAGATAGAAAAAGCCTATCGACGGACAGGACATAAAGAAAACTTTTTTTTTAATTAACGACGGGGAGACTTTTATTATGGTCTTTTACCCTTTATTATGGTAGTACTTTTTATTATGGTCTTTTGTGTTAATAAAATATTTCTCTCTCTCTCTCTCTGTCTCTCTGTTAGGTAAGTAATTATTTAGGTGTTTGATTGCGTTTGTTTGTGGTGTGTGTGTGTGTGTGAGTGTGTGTTTATCATAATCACATAGTGTATCAACGTCTTCTTGCGGTATAACCGAATACGTTCTAACCCCAAGCTACATTCACAAGGTACACAATAATGTGATAACATTGTAAGCTCTTTTTTTTCCAAACTCAATTTTCGGGGATATTTATTATCAGCGGGGATAATACGCCGTAATCTCGGTATTAGAGAACCGCTAACGAATGGGTATTCGTACATTTTGCCGTAGTAACAGGCTTAATACGAAGCTACTAAGAGCTTTTCGAGTGCGCACATAATTTCTAATTTCAACTTTGCTTTTTACGTAACTGGAGCTACTTTACCTTGTTTCAAATGTTAACTTGTTTTTGGGTAAATTATTATTTTAGTGTGTTTGAGTAGTTAATTCTGTTAGTGGCGGAGCTAATAGCGAAAAGCTATTTTTTATATTCTCCGTGAAAATTTTGTTACTGACATAGGTATTCTTATAAGATTGTTTTTTATTTATTTTTTTATGAGCGACGGGGAAACCGCTTGCCATCATCATACCTGATGGTAAGTATGGATAAGGCTGAAGATGGAAGCGAGCCTCTCCCGGAATCCTGAATCACTACGGAACTGGCTATCTTATCGTTTCTGACGGAACACAACAATGCTGAAAACATTGTTGTTATGGCGTCAGACTTAGATAAGATGGTGGTAGCTATCCAGACGGACTTACAACAAGTCCTACTACCGACCAAACCGAATACAATATGTACCCCCGCTGGGAATCGAACCCGGGACCGCTGGGTCCGATACCGGTGGTTGTACCACTAGACCACAGAGGCGGTATAAGATCATTAAATTTATTCTACTACATCTACGAGTACTGTTAACAGCTATTTCTATTGTCGCTGATGGATGGATTGGATGATATGGATAAACAGTTCCCTTATCGTCTAATTTCAAAATCTATCAAAATCCCTTTCAAAGGTATTGTGATTGTCATAGTGACTTATGGAATTGACTTATAGTCGCAACCACTTTCGGAACGAATGATGTTTTAAATGACACTACATTTGACACTTCTCCATACATTTGAAAGATATTTTCGTGTGTCACTATGCTTAGACAGTTAAATTTCGTTCATTCAATACCTTTCAAAACACGTCCCGATCACAATCCCTACCTGCTTGAAGTATGTAAATATCTTTCAGATGACGAATTGAAAGGGATTGCGATAGATTTTAAAATTACACAATTACAGGTCACATAAATGGTTGCCTGCTCTGAGGATTGGTCCCACAACCCCCAACCTCCAAACCCTAATTATTTGTAGAATATGGGGGCTATGCAGCTCCAGTCGGACTGTAGTTTCTGCGACCTGAAAAGATCTATTGAAACTCGCCACCTAGTTATAGTATCTCTTTCAGCCTGGCGACGTCCAGGAAGTCTATAATCTTCGTAGTTCTGAGAGATTTTAGTTCCTCCAAGTCAAAGTCAAAGTCAAAGTCAATATCATTTATTCAGTCTAGGCTGTTACAAGCACTTATGAACGTCAATGAAGCCATCGGTTCACAAACCCTACGGCGGACGTTGTAACGAGAAGAACCGGCAAGAAACTCGTCAAGGGCTGTTTTTTTCTCCCTGTTTTATTTCATACAGAGTCGTCAAATTGAAAAGTGACCTTAGCATATCAGTAAGGTCAATTTCCATCGCAAAAAGAAAATACTAATTAAAATATTACATTTTATGGTTATTGTAACCGCAAACAATTTTTAACTGGCAAAGAAAGACTTGTCTATCATACATTAAAACATTTCTCGCATTACAAGATTACTGTACTGCAAGTCGTGAGGTACATACATGTCAGTATCAATTTATTTTAGATAAAAATAAGCACAGCATTAAGATAAGCAGACTGAGGTAGACCCATTTCCGCTGGCGGCACCCGTTCACGAGCATGACGCATGAACCAGCCATCGCTTCGCTCAACCATATTTTAGGGAACGTAACGACCCGCCTCACACGACACCGCCGAAGAAACGTTTGAGTGAGCATGACGTACTTCAGGTACTTATGTTAAGCTGTAGCTCTAGCCGAATTATATGCCGGCCCAGGTGGATACTGCGTTCCAAAGCTGCAAAACAAAATAGACACGGTATTGCAAATAAAAGCGTGTCTCGTGCTCAAATATAAAAAAATATTTTGAAAGTTAAGACCCACTAAAATAAATTCTCCTCATATGAGGCCAGACACCCCAATCCCGGCCCAAATCGCTCTTTTCCGTTGTTTTAAACGGTTTTGGCATCGCCACGTTTATGGCAGCGTCGCATACTTAAAATGAAAATCCTCCATATGACATAACTCAGACCCGTTTAATCTCGTTTATTTTGGGAATATTGTAGTTTTTTTTCTCAAATCGTAAGTACACAATATTTATACATGATATTGTATGAACATTTGGCTTTGAGTTAAAATACATAGTAGTAGTAGTAGTACATTTTGTGTTAGAGTCCCTTGATAGGTCGCAGAAGTGCGCAAGTATCTTTTGTGATTTGTCTAAGGCCTTTGACTGTCTTCGTCACCATATTCTAATGTTGAAACTCGAGCATTACGGATTTCATGGAGTTGAGTTAAATATTATAAAATCATATTTATCGAATAGAACTCAGACCGTGGCTATTAAGGATAAAATCTCAGATGTAGGGACCACTGATATTGGAGTGCCTCAGGGGTCGGTATTAGGTCCAATTCTTTTTCTTATTTATGTCAATGACCTAGTAAATTGTCTTCCTAATTGGTCATTCGTTAGTTTATTTGCAGATGATACTCATGTAGGGATCAATGATAAGTGTGATGCAAGACTCGAGCTTAAAATCAAGGAAGCCATGAGTTACTTAAAAGATTGGTTCCAAGCTAATGGTATACTACTTAATGACGACAAAAGTAAGATTATGCACTATCAATCGAGAAAGGGACTAAACCGAAACGTGTTAGTTACCGACACTACATTTTTGGGATACACTATAGATCATACTATTAGTCACTCATATCACATAAATAAGTTATGCAAAAAGTTAGCTAGTGCAAACTATGCACTATTGAAACTTAAGCCAGTAACAGACAAAAGAGCTTTAATAACGGTGTATTATTCCTATGTTCACTCCCTCCTAAATTATGCTATCACTGTATGGGGAAATGCATCTGACATTAATCGCGTGCTGAAATGCCAGAAAAGATCTTTACGGATCATTAACGGGTTAAGAAAGCGTACGTCGGTGAAAAAATATTTTGTCATCAATAATATCATGACGGTGGTTTCATTGTACATATATAGAAACTTGATTGAAATCCACAGTCAAAAAGACTTATTTCAAAAGCGAAAGGACGTTCATTCTTACAATTTAAGAAACAAAGAGAGGCTGTGTTTGCCAGCGATAAGATTGAAAAAAGTGCAGAAACAGGGCATATATAATAAGATAGCAATGTACAATAAATTACCCCAAAATATAACACAGTTGGACACGCTAGAATTTAAAAGCGCTGTCAAACATTTCTTTACTTCTCATCCATTTTACTCCTTAAATGAATTCATGACAATGCGTCTAGAAGAATCTTCATTCTTGCAAAGGGATCATGTGTAATTTTTTAATTGCAATTATTTTAATTCTGATTTTTTATTATTTTCTTGTTTAATCTAATATTATATTATTAATGTTACCTATTTGTAACTATTATGACAACCTCATGGCAATTTTATGACATATATTGCAAGTCTATGACTAATATTATTTGATAATTTTATATACTTTTAAGTGTAATTATTTTAATTTCTGATATTGTTTGATTTATTACTATGATTATTATTGTTATTTTTAAGTATTATGACAACCTAAGGGCATTTTTATGACATATTCTATAAGTCCGTGACATGTTTTTGAAGTATAAAAACTAATAATGACAACAGATTGTGTAGCTTATATTTATTTATTTTTTTTAGATTTTCATTTATACTGTAATAAGTTATATTATTAATATATTATTTTTTCAATATTTTAAGACCTATGTAAATGACTTGCCTTGTATAACATTCTTCGTTATAAGGTTAATAAATAAATAAATAAATAAATAAATAAATAAATAAATAAATAAATAAATTTGAGACCTGCTAAACTTGCAACTACGACTTTTATTTCTGTTTCTTATTTCCCGCCTACTGGGCACAACCCTTTGTTACCTATACTAATATTGTGAAGAGGAAAGTTTTGATTGTTTGTTTGTTTGCATTGAATAGGCTCCGAAACTACTGAACGGATTTGGATGAAATTTAGTACACATATAGTAGATAGCCTGTTTATGAACATAGGATACTTTTTAACCCAAGATTCCCACGGGAACGGGAACCACGCGTGTGAAACCGCGAGCGGTCGCTAGTGAATAATAATAACTATCAATATAAGAAATATTTCTTACACTCACACCAATCAACCTAGCCCCAAAAGCACTGTAAGGCTTGTGTTATGGGATACTAGGGTAACGGATATAAATACATATATTTTTGTATATAGATAGGTATATTTCTGTAGAAATATATTACTTGTCCATGACTCAGGTACAAATACTCGCAATCATCATACAAACTTTTACCCTTACCGGGATTCGAACCCAGGACCTCAGAATAGGTGACACCTTGAATCCGGACTACTACACAGAGGTCGGTCGTCTGGATAAGAAGAATAGGCAATCCACCACATTGGTGAGTATTAACGATTGCAAATGAAGACGAGCCAGATGGATTGCTCGGAGCAGCTCTAAATAGTACATTTTCGGTCACCCATCCCGCTACCGACCATTGCGAAAGTTGTATACACAAGCTACCACAATCTTAGTAGACCTATACTTAGACCGATTGCGCTAACCATTGTCATACCGAGCCTCGTTCAACTTTATTTAAACGGCATTGTATAACATTGTTCCCTCATTTTTACTCGGAAAAGTCTTCGTAAAAGGACCACTATCGGTGTCAACTTTATTACGTCGATATGACAATGAATATCGACGTTCATTGAAGCATAGCGACAGTCGACGACGGACATGAGCCAATTATGGCCGTATGTAGGTACGAAAATAATAACGCTGTAAAATAGATCTGATGTCCCAGGTGTCTTTTATAAAGTCGCTGATTTTTGTGCGAAAGTCGAAAGAGCTTATCAGGCGACCGAACTTGCTTGGATAATTATAACTTTTTATTTTTGCATTTCACAATGCTATTTTTATGTGATAAATATTAAACAAGAAAATATACTAGAAAAACATTTTATAAAAAAAAATCAAACCGACTTCAAAAAGTAAAAAATAAAACTTTTGGAGTCGGTGCCAGCCAAGGCATTCTACATTGCACTTTGATTAACTATAAATTATTTTGGCCTTAGCTAGCTAGCACCGACTCCAAAAGTTTTATTTTTTAATTTTTGAAGTCAGTTTGATTTTTTTTATAAAATGTTTTTATTTCAGATTTTTTAGTTACATCATGTGCCGTCTTACACTAAAAATCAGCCCATACACAACAATGATGTCATCTAGGTAAACGACTACTTGCCAAAAGGTGATTGATATTTTTCAGGATTATGAAAAAACTACTAGCCAGATCTTCGTAAAAATTATATGGGACCACACGTAAATGATTTTCTTTCAGATAAAAAAAGAATTATAAAAATCTGTTAACAACTGGCGAAGTTATGGTAAAACATACATAAAAAAAAAACCGTCGACTTGAGAACCTCCTCCTTTTTTTGAAGTCGGTTAAAAATAGAACGAATCCCGTCAGGGCGACATGAGACTAGTTGCTTTTTAGGGTTTCGTAGCCTAAAGGCAAAAAATGAAACCCTTATAGATTCGGCCAATCCGATGTATGTCACAGCCACTTTTTTCTAGTAGGTATATTTTCTTATTTATTATTGCTTAGATAAATTTATATTTTGAACTGTTTTTCAGTTTGTTCGTAATTTACTATAGGAGAAAGGGTTTTTGAGTTTTTGAGTATTTGAGTTTCTAAACTTTCGTTGATTTTCTCTATGAATCAAATGACTTGATGAGTAAATGCTAAGTCACAAACAACATAAAAACTAGCCTCATTTACGGTCGGTTTCAATAACCTATCCACAGTAAGAGATAGGCTTACTAGAGCTACTGTTGCTTGGACATTTTTGTAAATCGGCCCAAAATAACAGCGGTTGATAAGTAACGTAACCGAGATAGGCCTATCTTTTGTTAGTGTCGTGTGAGGCGAGTCGCTACGTTCCCTAAAATATGGTTGAGCGAAGCGATGGCTGGTTCAAGCGTCATGCTCGTGAACGGGTGCCGCCAGCGGAAATGGGTCTACTTCAGTCTGCTTATCTTAATGTTGTGCTTAAAGGTTAAATATTTTTTTTCTAAAATAAATTGATACTGACCTGTATGTTCCTCACAACTTGCAGTACAGTAATCTTGTAATGCGAGAAATGTTGAAATGTATGATAGGTAAGTCTTTTTTTGCCAGTTGAAAATTGTTTACGGTTACAATAACCATAAAATGCAATATTATAAATTAGTATTTTTTTTGTGATGGAAATTGACCTTACTAATATGTTAAGGTCACTTTTCTATTTGACGACTCTGTATGAAATAAAACAGGGTGAAAAAAACAGCTCTTGACGAGTTTCTTGCCGGTTCTTCTCGTTACAAGGTCTCCCGCGCCGTAGGGTTTGTGAACCGATGGCATAGCTTCTTTGACGTTCATAAGTGCTTGTAACAGCCTAGACTGAATAAATGATATTGACTTTGACTTTGACTTAGGGATAGATTATTGATACCGGCCGTTAGTGATGCCAGTTATGGGGTTTCTTTCGAAATACGAGATAATATGCAGTAAAATATCTAAATATATTATGAACACAATTGGCAGTGCCGTTTCGGTGGCAACATTTTGGTCCTCACAAATATAGCCAGAATCGACATGATAAGAAAAAGAAAAAGACGAACAAAATTTAGTTCATAAAACTTGGAAATAGATATCGTTACATTATTCCAATAATATTGAAACAATTTAACGACATGCAAAACATTGTTTTACCTACTATCACATATTATTATGATACTTTACTATTATTACTATCTACTATGTAAATATCATAATTCCGCTTTTCGTTGAGGATCACCTGTTCACCAAGCAGATATCATGGTCATTTGTGACTAGACTAGGCCGCCAAAGAGTGGAACTCCTTGCCAGAGTCTGTGTTTCCTGACACTTATAATTTGGTGGTCACGAGTCACGAGTGAATGGGTATCTTGCCATACGCAAACGAGACTTTGATTTAATGATTTTTTCAGTCGACTTGTAGTATTATTAGAAAAAAAACTGTATTCAAGTCATATGTTTTAGCCTAGTCATGTTTATATCATTAATAAATTATAAATGAAGTAAATAAATTGTAATATCACTATATAAAAATATTAAGAAAATATGTTACTTAGACAATTTGAAGAACGCAACCTCATCTAGACGTAAATAAATGTAATAAGTGAAATTTTTTCGTGATTCTAATTTAATCTCGAACTTTCTGATTAACGGCCATGATTTATTTGACTTGAAGAAACACATCTTAATGTACGTTTTAGTTAGGTTTCACTTTCATAATTATACGATATATTTATGACGATAAATGAACCCCTCTTTTCTATTGCCACTTGTGGGAGCAATTTATTTCTGAACTTGTACTGTAAAGCTCCCGGGGTACTGTAGTCTCATAAATTAAATAAGCTAGATTTTGTTTCCGTCACAGACCAATATCGAGATAGATGTTAAAAGTTTACCTACCTTGCGTGTAAAAAGTTTGATCCACGGCCAGAGTTTTCCGGCGTAAGTCGGTCCGCTTGAGACCATTGCCATGAAAACACGCGTCACTCAGAAACGAAAATGTGCAGTGCTTTCTTGCAAGAGCTCGTCAAACACATTTGCCATCAATTAGATCTCGCTCATGGACTTCATCGTAAGTACGAAAACTTTGACACGCAAGGTTCTCATACAGTTTGAAGCGCTCGATATAGGTCTTTTCCTTTATAAGAATCATTATACAGTGGAAGCAAAGCCAGAATGATTAATTTGCTGACTGTTGGTTTCGAAATACTTTAACTGCTGGGGCGGCCTTCAATCTGGATGAAAATGAATATAGAAGGACTCATCTCTTAGCAAAGGTCCAATTCAGATCGACTGAAAAACAGCTGGAACCAACAGCAAAACGTGCCTTCCGAAGCCAAGAAGAGCTCGACAATGCCCAGTCTCCCATCCCGTGATCGAATTATTGAGAAAGTTGTTCAATTGCTGACTGTGCTATCACTACCTATATCGCTGTCTAGTACTATTATACCTATATGTGAACGTGCTTCTCAAAATGAAAGACTTTTGTGAAGGAATAATTTTATTTTATCACCATGTATCTACATAGCGTGTTGATGCTGGCGTAATCTATACACTTGGGAGGCGAGTTGGTGATGGCAACCATCTACATTTCAGAAGGTTTTTTTCAATTTTTTTTTTTCATAGCTATCCTATACGTAAGTATTCTTCCAAATTAACGCAATGGAAAGTTAATTTGGAAGAAAGAAGATTATGATGACCTCAATTTAGTGTTTCAGATCAGTCATAGTCATAGTCATATATTTTATTGCAACATGTTTGGTTACATAAGATCTTACAAAACATGGATAGTACCAGAAAACATGACCCTGTAAGGGCATAGCAAGTATATTACTATAAATATACCTAAAAAGTTAAACACTAAATAAAGTAAAAAACTAAGAATTTGAGGTTTCTTCTACCTAAGAGAAACAATATAGAGAAAAAAAAAAGTATTTTAAATATGGCCTTGTAAGGGTATTGCGACTTAAATATAAAGATACTAATGGTATTGATTGGAGAGTGAAACACCCGAACTTCTCCTATGTGACTGCGACCGCAGCTCAAAAACACAGAAACCACCTGGGCCGGCACATAATTAGGGCAAAGGAACTAAAATCTCTCAGAGCTAGGAAGACTTTAGACTTCTTGGAGGCCTCTACGCTAAAAGAGATACTCTAACTATTCTTAGGTGGCAAGTTACAATAGATCTTATAATTAATTTTATTTATTTCATCGAGTAATAAAATACAACTCATTTTGTTAGTTACAGTTTTGATAATAAACTATGTTAGTACTTATTTATATTTTGCATTATGTTTTTGCCATGCCACTTGATATGCCACAGCAACGATTGATATATGAACAGTCAAGTCTGTTCGCAAGCATATTCAAGATGATATTGGGGCTCCCCCGCACCCTGCGCACCAGTGAAGCACATCTTTTGCGCATAGTTGCGTACTCACAATCAACGCGGGCCTCAGCGAACATCCCGGATGCACTACAGGAGCGACGCAGCCCCAACAGCACCCTGAACGCGTTGTTATACTGGACTCGGAGGGCGTGTTAAGCACTTAGAGTGTCGTTAGTCGTTACACCACAGGCTGCATATATATATTATAGGTCGTAGTGCCTACAGTTCCGACTGGAGCTGCAAAGCCCCTATATCCTACAAATAATTATATTAACAATTATGATTCGTCGTCTCAGCCACATGACACCCACTGCTGGGTAAAGGCCTCCCCCAAGGATCTCCACAACGATCGGTCCTGCGCAGTCCGCATCCAGCGGCTTCCCGCGACCTTCACCAGATCGTCGGTCCACCTTGTCGGGGGCCTACCCACGGAGCGTCGTCCTGTGCGCGGTCGCCATTCCAGAACCTTTCCGCCCCAACGGCCATCGGTTCTTCTCGCTATGTGTCCCGCCTTTGCCACTTCAGCTGAGCAATCCTTCGAGCGATGTCAGCTACTTTAGTTCTCCTACGGATCTCCTCATTTCTGATTCGATCACGTAGGGAAACGCCGAGCATAGCCCTCTCCATTGCACGCTGGGTGACCTTGAGCTTTCTTATCAGACCCATAGTTAGCGACCACGTTTCACTACCATAAGTCATCACTGGCAACACACACTGGTCATAGACTTTCGTCTTGAGACACTGCGGTAAGTTGGACGCGAAGATTTTACGGAGCTGAATTACGGAATTATGATTTATCTGTATAATTTCCATACCGAACCTCTTATCAACTAGGTCCGTAGCTTAAATATCTTTTGGAGCGTTTAATTCATTTTGCTTTTAATGTGAATATGAGGGTTAATTAACCAATTCTGTGCAATGAAGGACCTGTTGCGCAGATGGCGCTCAAGTCAGCCTTAATCTAGCTTTTGTTTTTGTTCAACTGAAATATTTGTTTCAGTAAAACGTGACAGAAATAAATCTCTACGTCCAGTGGGTGCGTTAGTTTATTTGGCTTAGCGTTTTTGTGTCGTACATTTTGTGAGGTTTTCTGCCTAGCTCGCATTAGGTTGGGCTTCTATATTTTTTTCTGGTCGTTGTTGAAATGTGTAACGTACACAATTTTTTGATAAGTAGTTACATATTAGAAAAGGTCTAGCTTTAAGGAAAGGTTACGGTAAAACATTAGTCTCTTTTTCTTTACATGTAAAAAGTAAGGAAAAACCTCACTTTTGCACATTTTCGAAGTATTTCGTTGTTATCTCCTTAATCATTATCATTATTACAATTATCTTTATGAATATGTCACAGCCTTATCGTATTACACGCTGTATTACAAAACAAATGAAAAACGTCGGCTTTATGTAATGCGGCTGGAACAAAGCACGCCGCGCCGCATTGAATGTGTCAAAGCGGCGTTGTAACTTGACGCCCTTATACAAAACGGCGCATGGTCGATACGCCCGCCGATTTGAAAATTGTAGTTTCAAATATCTATCTATAATAATATGATGGCTTCACAGTTGGCAAAGCTTATTATACAACAAAGTGAAATAAACATTGAAATTAAAAGTGCAAATGGTGATAAAATGTGTGAAAATAGTCAGTTGAAATATAATTTTGATTGTGAGCTTAATAAATTTTATAGTGTATAGTCCGGAAACGTCGAAAAGCCTTGGACATGCGATCGTATTTTAGAGGTTATTTCGCACGTCAAAATGGGTAAGGTGGCCAAAGATTGTAAAAGTCTAGGGGCACACGTACAATATTATTTGTTTCTTTTTTTAAATTTCTATTTTCAATGGTATGAGTAAAATATATAATAAAGATTAGGATAAACACATTCAGAACTTATTTACTTACATATAATTAAGTGATCAGTAGATATTATGCCAATTTTTACAATAATTACTTCTTATAAGTATACAATAACAATTTTAAGATTTCAGAAATATATTTTTTTTTATCTGTTCTACATAATTTATAGTCACCCTACATTGCTTCTTGCTTACAATGAAACTAAACGTTAGATGCCGCTTCGTAGAATGTATCCCGACTACAATTCGGCTGAACGTGGGGTAGCTGTATAACATAACAGCGACGTTTTTGAAACCGGCGGCGTGCCGTTTTGTAATTTGGCGTCTTATACGATACGGTTGCGACAAATACACATTATTGAAGAAACTTCACAGTATTTTAAAGTGTATTTTGATGTATACATAAATAAATATAAATATTTATTACACTCACACCAATTAACCTAGCCCCAAAGTAAGCACTTGCGTAGTGCGGTAACGGATATAAATACATATTATTATACTTAAATAAGTATTTATGTGCAAAAATATATGTAAACGCCCATGACTCTAGTACAAATGTTCGTATTCATCATACAAACATTTACCCCTCCCGGGATTCGAACCTTGTACGAACGAGTAGGCGACTCCTTGAAACCGGTGTACGTACCACTTTACCCCGGAGGTCGACAAAATAGTTATCTAGAATTCAATGTTTCTTCTATTAGGTACCTTCTGCCGGCCGGCCTTCTGCGCCAGAGGTCCCGGGTTCGATCCCCGGACAAAAATATTTGTGTGCATGAACATGTCTATTTGTCTTGGTCTGGGTGTTTAATATGTATATTATGTATGTATTTACAAAAAGAAGTATATAAGTATATTTATCCGTTATCTAGTATCCATAACACAAGTTCTTCATGAAACTTAATGTGGGCTAGATAATTGGTGTGTTTGTATGCAATTATTTATTTATTTATTTATTATTTACGCCAAAAATAAACTTACGCAATCGCTTTTGGTGATATTCTAATTGTTTTTTTCTACGATAATCTGTGAGGTTTATACGCAATTTAATATTTGTAGCAACTAGAGAAACACTTGTGTTTGTCGTGTGTTTTTCTTGGCTATAATTTTAAGTTTTTAGGGTTCCGTACCTCAAAAGGAAAAAACGGAACCCTTATAGGATCACTTCGTTGTTCGTCCGCCCGTCCGTCTGTCAAGACCGTTTTTCTCAGGAACGTGTGGAGGTATCAAACTGATTTGGACATCAGGCAATCTTCATACAAAGGTGGTCCAAAAAAAAAAGTGAGCGGCCAGACCCAAGATTATTTCTAATAGGTAGTTCATATTAGGACCTAAAAAAAATATATGGACTTAACCCTGTAACCGCGTGAACTAAGAAGCTATTTAAGATAAGGCATTCTGGGCAAAAACACAAATAACATTAGGCGGACAGACCCGGGATTATTTTTAATAGGTAGTTCCTATAAAGACCTAAAAAAAATATATGGACTTAACCCTGTCACCGCATGAACTGAGTCGCTATTTCGATTTACAAAATCTGTACAAAATAAAAGTGAGCGGCCAGACCCAAGATTATTTCTAATAGGTAGTTCATACTAAGGCCTAAAAAATATTATATGGACTTAACCCTGTCACCACATGAAGAGAGTTGCTATTTCAAGTAAAAAGCTTCTCAATTCATGCGGTGACAGGGTTTGGTTCATATTTATATTTTTTAGGCCTTAGTATTAACTACCTATTGTAAATAATCTTGGGTCTGGCCGCTCACTTTTTTATTTGTCCATATTTTCAACTTGAAATAACAACTCAGTTCATGTGGTGACAGGGTTAGGTCCATTTAATTTTTTTTTAGGCCTTAGTATTAACTACCTATTGGAAATAATCTGGGGTCTGGCCGCTCACTTTTTTATTTGTCCAGATTTTTTAACTTGAAATAGCTACTCAGTTCATGTGGTGACAGGGTTAGGTCCATATAATTTTATAGGCCTTAGTATTAACTACCTATTAGAAATAATCTTGGGTCTGGCCGCTCACTTTTTTTTTTGGCCAGATTTTTTAACTTGAAATAGCTACTCAGTTCATGCGGTGACAGGGTTAAGTCCATA
Source organism: Chrysoteuchia culmella (assembly GCA_910589605.1). Classification (NCBI taxonomy): domain Eukaryota; kingdom Metazoa; phylum Arthropoda; class Insecta; order Lepidoptera; family Crambidae; genus Chrysoteuchia; species Chrysoteuchia culmella. The sequence continues at coordinate 22,886,143 of OU342649.1, forward strand.
TAATTTTTTTAGGCCTTAATAGAAACTACTTATTGAAAATAATCTCGAGACTGGCCGCTCACTTTTTTGTCCATATTTTTTAACTTGAAATAGCTACTTAGTTCATGTGGTGACAGGGTTAGGTCCATATAATTTTTTTTAGGCCTTAGTATTAACTACCTATTGGAAATAATCTGGGGTCTGGCCGCTCACTTGTTTTTTGTCTAGATTTCTTAACTTGAAATAGCTACTTAGTTTATGTGGTAACAGGGTTAGGACCATATATATTTTTTAGGCCTTAGTATTAACTACCTATTGTAAATAATCTTGGGTCTGGCCGCTCACTTTTTTATTTGTCCAGATTTTTTAACTTGAAATAGCTACTCAGTTCATGTGGTGACAGGGTTAGGTCCATATAATTTTATAGGCCTTAGTATTAACTACCTATTAGAAATAATCTTGGGTCTGGCCGCTCACTTTTTTTTTGTCCAGATTTTTTTACTTGAAATAGCTACTCAGTTCATGCGGTGACAGGGTTAAGTCCATATAATTTTTTAGGCCTTAATAGAAACTACCTATTGAAAATAATCTCGAGTCTGGCCGCTCACTTTTTTTTGTCCAAATTTTTTAACTTGTAATAGCTACTCAGTTCATGTGGTGACAGGGTTAGGTCCATAGAAATTTTTTTAGGCCTTAGTATTAATTACCTGTTGGAAATAATCTGGGGTCTGGCCGCTCACTTTTTTTTTGTCTAGATTTTTTAACTTGAAGTATCTACTTAGTTTATGTGGTAACAGGGTTAGGTCCATATATATATTTTTAGGCCTTAGTATTAACTACCTTTTGTAAATAATCTTGGGTCTGGCCGCTCTTTTTTTATTTTTGTCTAGATTTTTAACTTTAAATAACTACTCAGTTCAAGTGGTGACAGGGTTAGGTCCATATATTTTTTTTTAGGCCTTAGTATTAAATATCTATTGGAAATAATCTTGGGTCTGGCCGCTCACTTTTATTTGTCCACAATTTTTAACTCGAAATAGCTACTCAGTTCATGCGGTGACAGGGTTAAGTCCATATATATATTTTTTGGCCTTAATAGGAACTATCTATTAAAGTTAATCTCGGGTCTGGCCGCTCACTTTTTTTTTTTGGACCAGAATGCCTGATGTCCTTTATATCTAACACTCAGGGGGTCAATTCTGCTAAATTTTTGTCATAATCGTCTCTCAGTGGTGTTTCAATAGTAGTGTTTATTTAGACTGTTGTAACAAGAACTGTGTAAAACAGCACTACCATTGAAACACCACTGGAAATCCATTTTGACTAAGCATTAGCAGAATTGGGCCCCAGGTCTACTGTCCCTTGGAGCTGTGAAAAAATGAAACTTCTAAGCCAAAGCAATCCAAAGATACAGTCGTTTATGCCGCAAATTTCCGCAAATTTTAGAAAATCGCACGGGAATCAACCTATACCTACAGGGTACTTCCCGTGAACTTAGAATCTTGAAATTTGGTACGAAGTAACGTCTTATAGTACAGATGAAGGAAAAATTGCGAAAACCGTAATTTTTTATTTACATCATATAATAAAAAATATTTTTGAAAGTTTTAAACGGAACCCTCGGTGCGCGAGTCCGACTCGCACTTGGCCGGTTGTTTTGTATAAGATCTTCCACACCACGGTTTTATACTACAGACCTTTGAATTCGATGTAATCTTTATTTGACAACGCCTTCATACAAATAAAAATAAAAAAAAACATACAAAACACCAATTATCTAGCTCACCGTTAAGTTTCATAAAGAACTTGTGCTATGGATACAAGATAACGGATAGACATAATTATATAAATTTTTTTTTGTAAATACATGCATAATATACATATTAAACACCCAGATCAAGACAGATAGACATGTTCATGTACACAAATATTTGTCTTGTCCGGGGATCGAACCTGGACCTCTGGCGCAGAAGGTGGGCTAAGTACCCCTGCGCCAAACAGGTCGTCAAATAAAAACATGTAAACCAGCTTCTTTGACGATTTTATTCAATACAGGTTCATGAACTCTAATTGAATAAATCAATTTCATAATGTCATTTCATCTTAGAATCTGAGCTAGCTGTTAATTTATTTTCCTACTAAGTGTATATAAATTTTGTTGATTTATTTAAAACAGAAGACGAGTCCTAACGACAAGAATATTTAACAACATCTCATCTCGTTTCCTTTCCCAAAGAAGGCAAAAGAAATATTGAATTATGTACCTTCTCGTTCAATACTAAGGAAGATATTTTATTTGCAAGTTTTTCTAAAACTAATGCCAAGTAATACATGCTGAGCACAGGGTCTCTCTATCCAGTAAATCATTTTTGCGAAGAAAGGGGCATGTTCGAGTGAATTTGTATGCCTCCCGTGTACGGACACTATCTTAGAATTTTATTGTAGCTAATTAACACAAATGAGTATCTACTTTATCTGTATTTCTGGAGAAGAAGTTCAACTGTATATAGAATATATATATATATATAATAATATAATAGAATATCGGGATAAAAATCGGCCAAGTGCGAGTCGAACCCGCACATGTTTGTTTTTGTATCGTGTGCAATAAAGTTTCTATTATTATTATTATATTAAATACAATGCCACTATCCTTTTTTGTCTGCAAAAATACCTTTTTTATTCATAGTGTCTTTGTAAACGACAGAGTTATATTTGCGGTTTTGAAAAAAGTTTTTATAAAGATCTACAGTATATATTTTTTTTAAATTTTCACTCTCTTTATTTCAAAATTTAGAGGGGTGGGGGACACCCATTTTACCACTTTGAAAGTGTATATCATTCAAACGGTTGACTTTGAGAAAAAACTGTTTTAGGAACCTCATGTAATTTATAAAGACCTATCTAAAGATAACCGTATAGGTTTAATGAACAAAAAATTTTTAGTTCCCTTTAGGAAATGTGCTTTATTTCTAAAACTACCAACTATATTTCGTTTAAACCAGTTTTCGTTGAAACTACATTGCTTAAACCACTCCAGCAATCTCATTACAATATTATATAATTAGTTTTGTCCAAACACATTTATGTATTAATTATTATCAGATTGTGGGATTCTAGTAATAATCTAAGACAATATTAACAGGAGATTATCAAGATGATAATCGATTTGAATCTATCAGTCATAGGACATCACAGAAATGAAGCACGTTGTTGAACTTTAAAACTGATTTTATTGTTGATCCAAACTTATATTGTGCACAAAAATTACTTTGTGCACAATATTTTACACCAAGACTTAGTATTTCAACAAGACTTAGACTTAAAAATTCTAACTTATAGTAAGTACTTAACGTCCGACCTTGACGACTGCCAGCAAGAGAATGCGCATGACCGCATGGCTCGCTCGCTACGCAGCGCGCATCACAATGGCCGCCGTCGGTGTTGCTAGTGCAAGAAATTAAATTTTCACAAAAATGAAACCTTACACAATAAAACATAATTACATCTGGCTTTGGGATTGTATTATTATGAATTTAAAATAAAGTTCGATTTTTTTTAAATGAAAACCAAGGAGACGCTTAGCCTTCATTATACCTGATGTGGAAAGGCGCCTTTCCCGGAATTCTTTTCCACTGAAGAACTGGCTATCTTATCTCTCACTGCCGGAATACAACGGGTCTGAAAACATTGTTGTTATGGCGACAGACTTAAATGACTTAGAGATGGATGTAGTCAGCCAGGCAGACTTACATCAAGTTATACCACCAACCTGCGAGCCTACCATCATCTATTAGAAACCATCATGTCATAAGAACGTTTTGTTTGCGTTTTGATTTTATTGAAGTTGTTACATTTTGACACATTTCATACTTTGGAGGCGACAGGAGGCGATGATTGGGCGACGACGTCACAAAACTTCCGTCAAAAACAAACTTACTTTAGGAGATTCGTTGTACGAAATAGCGTGGTAAGATTGAAACAATACTGCGCTAAGAAACGGCGGTAGGCCGCCTGATATCAACTATAAAGTTTTGGTGGTTACGAACCGTTAAATTCTGTAAAAAAAAAAGCCTAAGATGATAAATGTTTTAAATTAACTGTCGTACTTGGAATTGTTGATGCTTAGATTACCTTAATTTTTCATAAAAAAAATTTTTTCTGCCATAACATAATATATATAAACCAATATAAATTATCCACCAAATAGTTTCCAGTTGTCAGTTCCATAGAGAAGAACCTCAAATTGTTTAACGGATTGCTATAACAACTCTTTGATCTACGGAAACTCTATCAATCGAACGATGTTGTTCGATTAACTTTACTTTAGACTTTATTCCATCAATAAAAGATATTATGGTTGTATAATACTTATTACACGTTTAGACTTTTGTTATTTCGTTCGGGTTTTTGATAGTAGTTTGCGTTTGCGTAGATACGAGATACGTAGCTACGTAAAAAAATAACCAGCCCCTAATTGTCTAATTTCTAAATCTATCACAATCCCTTTCAGAGGTATTGTGATTGTGATATTTTCTCTGCCACTTTGCTTAGACAGTTCAATTTCTCTACTCCATACCTTACAAAACGCGTCCCGATCACAATCCCTTTCAAATGTCAAATAGTGACGGCCTGAAGTACGTAAATATCTTTGAAATTATGAATTGCGGTAGATTGCGATAGATTTTGAAATTAGACAATTTGCCCCCATATTGTAGTTGTTTTTGTTCGGATATAAGCCTTTTCGCATCAACATTACAGTGGCTTACAAGCTATGTCACTAACAGACGTCAGCGTGTTTAGGTAATTGACAAGAAATAAAAAGATATATCACTCATTTTTATGATAAATTTTAAATAGAAAAATATTGGAAAAAATCAACTCGGCCACAAATAAATTCTCAGATGGGATTTGAACCCACGACCTTTGGAACGCTCTAATAGCTCTAAATACTTTAAACGCTCTCTAGTCCCATCTGAGAATTCACTTGTGGCCGAGTTGTTTTTTTTCCAATATTTTTCTATAAAAAAATGATCATAAGTATAAAAATAGTATTGAAAATGCAAAATTTAAAAAATCATATACTCATTCTCTTAATAATAATAATAATAATAATAATAATAAATTTATTCATAAAACTCTTAACATAGTGTACAGTTATGTTCTTCTTAAATTAGGACTAATACTATTATAAACAAGTAAGCATCTGCTGCCGAGCTAGGCATACGCCTGTGTTACGGCATTCAGCGCCTATCCCCCTTAAAGATACATCAAATAAAGTCCATTACTTTTAGAAGATTACAGGACGGAATCATTACAGCACATGTATATGTGTGGTGTTTGTGTGTGTGTGTGTGTGTGTGTGTGTGTGTGTATGTGTGTGTGTGTGTGTGTATGTGTGTGTGTGTGTGTATGTGTGTGTGTGTGTGTATGTCTGTATGTATGTACGAGCGTGAGTGTATGCATGTGTGCTTGTGTGTTGAGATGTCGTTATTACGTTATTATATTATTATACTAGTTATACACTTTTTGTTTTACTCATTTATTAACTTGCAACAAATTTTCCGTTTGGTCATATGTGAGTGATTTCAGCCATGTAGATGTTATAATTTTACATTTAGAAATAGTTAGTGGATATATATCAAGTTTTTTATTTATTTTATTGTATATTAATGGTCCAAGACATTTAAAAAACCTATTGCTGAAAGCAGTATAAAACCTATCATTGGGTTTACATACAAAACCCCTGCGTGTGGATAGTATTTTAGGATCGTATTTCGTTTCGATATGTTGTCTAATTGTTAAATTGAGTATGAACAGCTGACGTACAGTGAGCACGTCACAAAGCTTGTATAGTTCGGTTGTTGGAAAAAGGATTTTTTTGAATAGACAGATTTTCAGAATAGCCCTTTGAGCAATTTCTAGTTTCTTGAGCACTGTTTTCGAAGCACCACCCCAGCTTACAATGCAATAATTAATTAGCGATTGACATAAGGCAAAAAAAACTTGTTTAAGTCGATATGGTTCCAAAATATGTCTTAAAGTTTTAAAAATGTATATTAATCTGCGTATTCTCGTGCTCATCAAGTCAATATGCTCTCGGAAGTCTAGCTGAGGATCAATAACTACCCCAAGATATTTAATACTATTAACTTTTTCGATCATTTCACATGAGTTACATTCTAGGTCGGGTTGAGAACAGTTATGTGCCAAAATATTGTATTCTACATTTGATGGAATTTGTCGAATTGAAAAAGAGATATATTTTGTTTTCTGAATATTTAATGTTAATTTATTGTCTGTAAGCCATCGTCCAACGATATTAAATCCAATTTGTGCCCTGTGAAAGACCCCGTCCCAAGAATCATCCGTAAACACAAGAGCAGTATCGTCCGCATACGAGATGATTTTGCCTTGTGGTATTTCCAATTCAGTAAGTCCATTTATATATACCAAGAAGAGCGTGGGGCCCAAAATACTCCCCTGAGGCACACCATATTCAATTGGCAGACTACTACTGATATGCGGACCAACTCTGACGCACTGGACACGTCGTTTTAAGTAATCTTCAAACAGTTTTAGTTGATTTCCTCGTATTCCTATGTTTTCTAACTTTTTCAATAAAAGCGGTACAGATACAGTGTCGAACGCCTTCGCTAAGTCTAAAAAAATTGCTATAGTCTTTTTATTTTTATCAAGAGATGTGGCAATTATATCAGTAAGAGTTAATACAGCGTCATTAGTAGATTTATTTTGACGAAAACCAAATTGTTTATCTGATAATAAATTATTCTTTTCGATATATTTAATCAATTGCCTGTTCATGATTTTTTCTAAAATTTTAGAGAATGACGGTAAAATTGAGATCGGCCTATAATTTGAGACACTGCATCTGTCACCGCTCTTATATATCGGTGTAACTAGTGATCTTTTGAGAATATCCGGAAATGTACCTGTTTGAAGACACATATTAAATATATATGTAAGTGGCGGTATTAGCAAATGCTTATGTTTTTTAATTAATTTATTGGGTATTTTATCGATTCCAACTGAGCATTCGGTCTTTAGACTACCTATAATTGTTTCTAACTCTTTCGAGTCAGTGTCCAGCAAGACAAACGATTCACTTTTACTTATTTTAGGAATCACAATATTTGCAGCAGTACTATTGGTATTATTGCAGGCCAATTTGTCAGCCAGAGAACGACCTACGTTTACAAAATGAGAATTAATGAAGTCAACTGATTCTTTGGGTGAACTCGATATTGATAAAAGTTCTTTCGGAAGGGTTTTATCTTTATGAGTATGTGTTATCTCCTTTATAGCATGATACATTTTTTTACTATCATTACCTGCCTTATCTAACAAACTCTTCTCATATAATCTTTTAGCGTTCTTTAGAATTTTGTTGCAGAAATTTCTATATCTGGCATACGTTAATTTAAGTATCTCATTATTAGGCACTGCTTTAGATTTTTTGTGTAACCTGTCCCTATTTCTTATGCATCGAAGTAAACCTGCCGTGATCCATGGTTTAATTATTATTTTTCTTCGAGCTACGATTAGGGTTTTTGTATTTTTACTAATTGTACTCTCTATTTTTTCAACAAGATATGACATGGCGTGGTTTGGGTCTTTTATGTTGTAAATTGGGCTCAGATCCATACTCTTTATGTCGATGTCTAGTTGTATGTAATCTATTTTCGTTATGGTGTTATTGGTTTGATCACGGTTTACGATTTGTTTTATACTGACGATTATAGTTTTATGGTCAGTGAGGGTTGTTTGAACTACAGTTGTCACTGCTTCGTAATTCGATTTTAACATAACATGATCAAGACATGTTCCACTGGCAGCCCGAGTAACAAAAGTGTGACCTGGGTAAAGACCATGAAAAGCGGTGAGATTAAGGTAACGTTCGCTGTTAAAATCTTTCTTTTCATTGTTGATCGCAATGTTCAAATCTCCTACTAAGGTAATATTTTTAAACTTTGATAGACCATGCAAAACCCGATCTAGAGAGGATAAAAATGGGTCGACATCTTTAAAAGATGGAGATCGATAGATAGCAACAACAGCATGGTCCTGAGCAAATTCCACAACGAGACAGGTAGCTTCAACAAAACTGGGCTCATATACGTTCACTATTAAGTCACTTTTAACGAAAACTACCACTCCGTCGTTTTGGTTTAGATTCTTTTTTGTATGGTGGGAGTTGTAGTTCACGAGAACAGGAATGGTTGGCGTGACTGATAACCAGCATTCGGTGAGTACTAATACGTCACAAGATACGTCAAGGCTAGCTAAAAGGACTTCAAAATAATTAATGCGATGTCTCCAGGGTAGTGTTTTGTGACCAATCTTATTTATCTATTTTATATATACTATATAATATTATAAAGAGGAGAGATTTGTATTTTTGTATGTAACGAATAAACTCAAAAACTACTGGACCGATTTTGACGAAATTTGGTATAGAGAATCCTTAGACCCCAAGTAGTAACATAGGCTATAAATGATCCCAAAATTCCCACGGGAACGGGAACCACGCGGGTGAAACCGCGCCCGGCCTCTAGTATTTCATAAAATTGATACAATAAATGTGACAAATCAATATTGCATCATGTAATTTTTTGGTGTAAATGATTATTCACTTTGACGAGCCGACGAGGTACATATCTATCATTGTGGCGATTTAAAAGTAAATAAAAAATATTTCATTTATGAACGTGAATTAAATATCACTATTGACAAAGTTATTTTAGTGTTACAGAGGACACATTTTTAAAATTTATTTAACTGTAATATATATATAGTATCTAAACAGAACGTACGTTCGAGTATACATAGTTTGCTTATCTGATTAGGGCCCGTTTTACTACAAAGGACCGGTGTAATGATACACACGTCAGAAGCATACGGTAGCGTTTACAATTAAGAACGATACTGTGAACGATGTCCTTTTGATCACACCCTTCAATAGAATCCGTATCGGATTCCATAATTAAAGACCCTAGTTTCGTTGATGGAATATCGGTAAGTTTGAATATTACGAGACATAGGACCCTCCAATTAGTTTTAGTTAAGAACTAGTTCTTAATAGTGAAACTTGGAACTGTATAAAAATCAAAATCTGCCGCACGTGCAAAGTGAAATTAGAAATTAGAAATTCATTTATTTGTAAACACAGGTAGTAAATTACATACAGATGGTGTTATAAAAAAAAAGTATCACTATGCTTGGCCATTATTAGGCGTACAAATTTGGATTGTTGATTACCTATGCTTAGTAACAACAAGTATTAAATTAGATTGAAAGACTTAAGTAGTACATATTAATACATATAAATCAAGCCAGGCGTATCAAATGTCAATCCATTAAATTATTTAAATAAGATGTCAATAAAAGTAAAGTTAAAAGTATTTAATTATGTCACAGATACAGTAAATCAATTCATAATAACGGATAACAATTTAAAATTTGTCATTTAAAAATTCAGTTATGGTATAATAGGCTTTACTAGTTAATAATGCTAATAAGTACCTACGAAACCCAGTCAAACTCGAGTCCTTCAACCCATTTGGCTGTTTATTAAAAAATTTAGGTGCCATACAGTAAAAGCTATTTCCTTTTAACGCTGTTTTAGTCATAGGTGCACTTAACTTATTTCCATGGCGTTTGCTTATTTTTGACTGGCCAGTTGATATTGTGGGAAATAGATGTGGATTCCTCTTAAGCAATAGTCTTCTCTAAAGCTACGTTAATATTTCCCACTTTACTTTGTTACATTTCTGCGAGACACTATTTTATTTCCTTTTATCAGACCGACCAAAGCTTATCGTACGTCAAAGAGAAACCTAAGATTGAAACGATAAGTCGTTCGAATGCGATAAAGTTTACCATAACTGAAGACGTATCTGAAAACGGGAATGCAGCCAAATCGAAAGTCGAAACTGCAAAGCATCTAATCCTGGTAGGAAATTGAAAGGAGATAAAACCGGATGCGGCGCGGCACCTGTCGGCGTACCGCGGAATGCGATCGTTTCAAATTCTATATTTGACAGATATACAGTGATGTTGCGATAGCGATAGTCTATCGATAGTGTCGTGATACCATCGTGACTCAGTTATACTTAAAATCAATCATACTCTAGCCTTGAAGATTGGATCGTATTGATTGATCTATCAATTACTAATTCATGTATAGTATCGTATCTTGTGCCGTGTGGTGATGGCCTAAGAATACAAGTGTCACCACTCCCTTACATGCCTGGTATGTCGTAAGAGTCGACTAAGAGGCTCGACGCATTGAGCGAGTGAAGGAAACCTTGAAACAAACCCTCTACCAACCCGTCAGGCCAGCGTGGTAGCAGTAGGCTATTATCCTCCTATGAACGCCACATTAGGTGTGAGCTACGACTAATGGCGGCCCGGAGGGCAAGTACTAGGAGTTTTAGTTGGTAGTATCCACCCGCCTCCCCCCCCTCCCCGCCGCTTCCCCATCACTAGGATGGGAAGAGGATAGGTACCCTTCCCGAGCCTCTACTGAGCTTATACGCTGGGTGGGGGCACGGGAGGGCGTGGGATGGGGTGCGCGGCCTGTATACTGATACAGGCTGCGCACTTCAGTCCGACATTTCGAATCGCTCCTGCACCTGGGGACGAGGGATGCGTAAAAGCATTTCTCCGAGTATAAAAAAATAAAAATAAAAATTGTGAGCTAGGAGAGGCCTATGTTCAGCAGTGGACGTCAACAGGCTGATGATGATGATGATGATAATCGTATCTCGATAGTATCGACAAAGTTCAATAGTTTCGCCTAATTTTCACAATCGATACTATCGATAGTATTACAGCATTTTGATATTTTTGATAGTACTACTCTCGCTATCGACTGTTTTTAAGTATCAGGAACAACACTACTGAGAGATATACTGCCGTCGTATTGGTAAACGCAGTACTTGCAAAATGGCGGTTTTTGGGAAAATGCGGCAAAAGGATTTTTTATAAAAAAAATACATTTAAAATAAATATTTTTTCAAAATGACTTGAGATTTTATTAAATTAAACTTGTGTGTATAGTTACTACTAGTTTTTTTTACATTTCGTTCAGTATTACGTGATTCGTGGTCGATTACGGTGTTTAGTCTTTGTATCCTAAGGAATTTATAATGACAATACCAAGATAATATGCAGTATGTGTGTTGAGTACTGCGTTGTTGCCTAGAACTGGCTAAGAACTGCATTTCTAACTAGTACTTGAAATTAAAAATATATGTTATCACTAGGAAAGAACCAGTAAACACCCTAAATGAGTTTGTTATAGGTAGCTCTAAAATGAAAAAAAAAATACCAAATTGATTATTTAATTTGGTTAATCAAAATTAACTATTATGAAATAGTAAAGAGGTAGGATGATAATAACAAACAATTTAAAAGAATCAAATAAGTATTTATTTATTTAACATCAAACGTTCACTATTTATAATCGTGTTTTAAGTAGGTAATTGTATTACCGTGAGATCGAAAAACTTAAAATTTACCATAATCTTCATAAAAAAAAACTTAAAATAGGTAATCCTTAATTTAATGAGGTAATAAATATTAAACAAGAAAATATACCAGAAAAAAGCAACTTGTCTCATGTCGCCCTGACGGCATTCGAACCCGCATCCTTGGGAGTCCGGCCCAATGCACTAACCAATTATGCTACAGAGACCTATGAGGACACGTCGAATCTTTCTAGTATATTCACCGTTCTACGGTGTTGGCCACCGTCGTTTCATCAATGAGAGAAATATCCTCGCATTCGAAAGAAACATCTTTACAGATGTTTGACTATCGATTAAGATGAAACAGCCATCTAATTATAACTTTTTAATTTTGCATTTTACAATGCTATTTTTATGTGATAAATATTAAACAAGAAAATATACCAGAAAAAAGCAACTAGTCTCATGTCGCCCTGACGGGATTCGGACCAGCATCCTTGAGAGTTCGGCCCAATGCACTAACCAATTATGCTACAGAGACCTATGAGGACACGTCGAATCTTTCTAGTATATTCACCGTTCTACGGTGTTGGCCGCCGTCGTTTCATCAATGAGAGAAATATCCTCGCATTCGAAAGAAACATCTTTACAGATGTTTGACTATCGATTAAGATGAAATAGCCATCTAATTATAACTTTTTAATTTTGCATTTTACAATGCTATTTTTATGTGATAAATATTAAACAAGAAAATATACCACAAAAAGCAACTAGTCTCAAGTCACCGCAGAACGGTGAATATACTAGAAAGATTCGACGTGTCCTCATAGGTCTCTGTAGCATAATTGGTTAGTGCATTGGGCCGGACTCTCAAGGATGCGGGTTCGAATCCCGTCAGGGCGACATGAGACTAGTTGCTTTTTTCTGGTATATTTTCTTGTTTAATATTTATCACATAAAAATAGCATTGTAAAATGCAAAATTAATAAGTTATAATTAATGAGGTAATTTACTCACAGCACAGTTTAATCTTAAAAATTAGGGTGCTTAATTATTAAATATAATGGACCAGGTCTTTTAAGCAAACTTACTAGTTAATTTAACTTTAGTAACCCATAACGAGGTTCCGAGACAATCAATCGAAATTATCAATTCTACGTGATTTTCAATCGCAATTGACCGTTTAAAAACTCTGTTGAAGTCATAGTCAATGCGCGTCAAACCAAATGGACGCAAGCACATTGAAGACTGCTTCAATTGCACTTCAATTGTGATTGTCAATAACGTAGAAAATTGTAATAAAAGTATTTAATATATACACATTGTTTTATATAAAGCAAATAGAACATTATTATAATGATTATTAGTCTTATCAAGTACTCGTGGAAAAGGCACTTTTAGCAGTCTTTTATGATAAGTGAGTTTTAGTTGTCACACTCTGCTACATCCATTACCCCTAGGCCTAGTATTTTGGATCGGCTCTGGAAAAGAACGTTCCTTCAGTAACTTCAATTTCAAAAAGTTAATTTCAATGGGATTCCCATCATATTCAGTTTTAACCAACAAGTTAAAATTTTGTCGGTGAACTTCCACACACACAATATCCTTCACATACATTTTTTTCAGTTTGTGCTGTGAGAATTGATCAACGAATTTATAGAAGTCATTAACATCCATAGCCTCGACGCACACTTTGCTTGAATTTGCTAACTGAACACAGTCGACAAAATCAGCAAAGTCGTAAACTTTTCCTGCTTTCTTCAACTGATTTTCTACTTGATGGTGAAAATGGTCGGCTGACATGAAAGTGTGCCCTGTCTCTAAGTACTTAATAAATATTTAATTTGTCGATACTTCTGAGCTATTGATAAATTGCACGAGAAAGGTGAAAAAGGCCCTATTCTTATTTTGACCATTGCAATTATCAGCCCAAACAGTGATTTCAGAGCAATCTCTCTTACTAATAAAAAATGCTCTGTAGGCACTAATAATCTCTTCTTGTTTCCTCCCAGCCGTTGCCTCATGCCATAACACCGCAAAAAGTTGAGATGATGATGATGCCCAAGCGACGACAACAGACTAACGTGCTACTCTAGCATGCGGCACTGTCCCATAAGGACCTCTCGTTTTCATTCATATCCTAAGCGCTAACGCAGCAAAAGCACCTACTTGGTAATTTTTTTTCCTTGTTCACCAAGATCAAACGCAGCATTAGCATGAACTGCAATTCCACTTAGTATTTTAGAAGTCACATCGCCCTGGAGTGTAGTAAGTAGAAACGCAGTAGTCGTGCAAGTACTGCATTTTTAATATGTATTTAAAGAGTGCTGCGTTTTAAACTGGTAATTATTAAATCATTACTGCATTTTATTCAAGTGAATGATGATTACCGCCTTATTTCTTGGTACATAGAGGTAATTCAGTGCATGTACTGCGTTTATAACTAATAAAAGTCTCACTTCCAATTTTTATTTTTATTTTTTTTTTGTGACTAATGTGAAGATTAGTGTCTTAGGATACCATTTCAAGCAAAAAACCAAAAATGATTTTTTGTCGAATACTGCGTTTACTATTACGACGGCAGTATAGAAACGCGTGGTTCAGCTGTCCCTTTTAAGTATTGGAATAAATCTGTAGAACACCTTTAGCCGTTGGTCCCCGCTGCATTTGCAATTGTGAAAACCCATCAATTCTTCGCATTAGGCCCGCGTGGTGTGTCATGGCTCATTCTCCTTATCCACCCATAAGGAAGGCCAGAGGGGACATTAAAATGGCTGATGACGATGTAGATTTTCATGGGGCTGTTTCTGGACTCTCCATTCTACTGTCAAAATTTCTTATTATTGTTTTTAACATATTAGGATATAAAAAAAAGCTTATGAAAAACGAAATAACGTTTTCGCTGAGTAATTCCAATGGCGTAGGAATTGTTTAATACTACATCTCAACGACTTGATCTTATTTTACGTGTTGAAAATTACGTCGCTATTTTGACACTGAAAGTGGTTCAGTCATGACATAGTGTATTTTTCAATAGGGTTTTTCTTAATTCATTATTTCCGGAGGGAGGGGATGAGGAGAGAGGAGATAAGGACTTTTCCAATCTGAAATCGGCTGATACGGAGAGACTTGCAAGGACAGGGTGCGATTGGATACAACTCCTGTTATTCGCGAACCATACCTCAATCCGCAGGCATAGTTGTCTGCTGTTACAGTATTGATTTAAAGGCGCGTGGAGATCGTTGTATAGGGCCTGGTTTCTGTTTTTTCGTTCAAATTTATATACCATTTTCCTTCGGATTCTTTTGAAGCTTCTGGGCTGCGCTATTCTTTTAAACGGCGTTTGCGTAGCTGTAAGTTGGATCCATCTGTTAGTCAATGGTAGGTTGGGGCTTATTGAGTCTTGAATGTTGATTGCTGGAGATCGTTGCATCCAATCCGTTTGATGGATTCAAATGTGGCAGTTAGCTCGGAGATCGCCTTAGAGAGAGCGTTGTTTTGGGTGATAGGGTCTATCTCTTGACTTTCAGCCTCAACATCCTCTTCAGGCTTCGCGCCAGAGTCACTTTTCGCGTCCACCATAGCATATTATAAGATCGCAGCACTCTATCAATCTTGTCTTTTGGGATTTGGTTAGTCCCTGTTTCGTCTTCTAGATTGTGTCTGCAATTCCGAACGACAGGTCTTGTATCTTTTGCGTAGTGGTTGAGTGAAAGGTGTATTCCTCATCTGTCACTCTACACAAAATTGTTAAGGTTGCTTCTTTCTGAGTATTTGAGATTGATCTCATTGGTGAGTTGGTTAAAAAAGTATTCGGACTACTGAAGACATTATTCGTAGTTTTCCTTGTGGTACCTCTTTTCCAAAACAGTTGGGGGCAGCATTTTCACAATTTCAAGTTGGTCGTTTATAGTCACGCGAATTCGATGGGATGTTGTTCGCCGGCACTAGAGACTCCGTTTCCAGGGGACGCACGGAGAGGCCAAATCCAACCCCGATTGTACCTAAAACTTCATTCTAAATACTGTCCCGGGTAATAAATAATAAAAATCTTTTATTTCGGACAATTTTAGTTGTTCGTTAGTATACATTGAACTAATCGACTATGTTAATAACTACATTGTTTTTTATTAAAAGGAGGTTTAACGATTTGCACATTTACTAACGTGCAACTCCGTAAACCTTCTGAAGAACATTGAGTCCAGCCTTTGTGAGATCATCCTCAGGATAATATAAATAATTTATTTACATTACAACATTCATGAAGCGCTCATGGCCGGGTTTGACAGACTGATCGTATTGTGTAATGTTCGGTCCGGTTAGGTGACGAATGGGTGACCCTAAAGTGGCTTGTAATGCCACACACTGAACGCTTCCATGTTTATTTATTTATTTATTTAAAGAGTCACCAACATAAGGTACAGCAAATGAAAAATATAAAAAGCAAATTAACAATGGATTGCTTGTCATGTGGCTAACTGCACTTACAATGTTTCGGAGGGCACGTTAAACCATCGGTCCCGGTTGTTATAACCCGATAACAGTCGTTAAGTAAAGTCAGAGGCCTTATGGGTGGCTTGATAAACTCTGACACCAGAGGTGGCCACCAATCCTCATACGATAAGAAAGACATTTTGTTGTATGTACATTTTATGTAAAAATTAAATAGGAAGCCAGTTTTAATTGGACATTTAAAACATGCAGAGTGTCCAAAGCAGCTTTCACAGTTTCAGGTGCTAAAACTAAAAACAACAGATGTGCTGATTGACGGATATTCAAGTTAGGATCCAAGTTTACTAAGAGACAACGAGAAAATTAAGTTGTCTTCAACAGCCGGCTGCTTCACGGTCTGCATAATTAAGGATTAAACTCCCGTTTAATTTACAACTAAGAACAAAATAACGGTTGACACTAAAGAAACTCAAAAGATTCTTTGTTATGATTTCAAATTTTTCCATTTAACAATGCAATTTTTTATGCGCGAAAAATTCGCCATTTGCTAGCAGGCAGGATACCGGTGTCCAGAGAACAATGGAATATCTATTGTGTCCCGTAAGTCGAGGCCTGAGAGGTTAAATAAGAAAATATAGGTACTAGAACCAACTTGTCTCAATATAGCTCGGACGGGAATCGATCCCTCAATCTTTGGGTATCCGGCCTACTGCTGTAACAATCCAAAAATCTTTAAGCGAGACTTCAAGAGCAGTGGGCCGAATACTCAAAGGTTGCTGGATTGAGTCCCGTCTGAGCGCCATTTGTTTATTTGTTGTAGGTACACTTACAGATTAAAGTCATTACAAAACTCATAATCTATGCTAAATATATGAGACAAGACTTTAATCCAACAAATAGCGTACACAGCATGCACAATTATTTAAAAGTTTTCGAAACAATAATATTTTTTTTTTTACAATTTCAATCTATGATGTTTCTGCTTCAAGAAGCTCGGACACAGTTTTCTTATAATAATTGATTATTAAACAAAAAACAATTATGTTTAATAATTGCTTTTTGTTTAATAATAATTCGGACTTTTTTTAGTCCAAAAAAATATTCGTTATAAGATGAATATTTTTTACGGACTAAAAAAGAAGCAGGTTATTAAGTCGTTGCGTATTTTTTTTGTTCACCGATTATTCGAAGACGGCTGGACCGATTGGAATGAGTCAAACGCTATTAGGTTTGTGCCCAAGTCTGTCATATTTTTTGGAATTTTAACGTCGGTTCAGTAGTTTTCTGGAAATTTTGGAAATAGTGTCGTTTGGAAATAACTCATTACTTAGATGACAAGTTCATAGTTCCTATTTTTAGTGTAGGTAAATATGAAACATTTCTAACTTAAAAATATGTGAAATTAAAAACTTTAAATAATAATCACAATCTTTATTTACAATTTAACATGGTATATAACAGATGTCACAGATAGTAATAAGCACTAAAACATGTGTAGCCAAAATTAATTAGCATGCAAAATATACAATTTATTAAATAGTTCACTTAAAATATTATAACATTAATTAATATTAATAATTGAATTAGTTTAAATAGTATTAACTTCATAATTTAATATTAAAAAAAAATCTTTAAGATCATAATAAGTATGCAAACCTAGCCATGTCCCCAATTCTTCAGAAATCTTCAAAAATCTTTTAAAATGAATAATATTTAGAGTCCTAAATTCCTTGGGTATTTTATTAAAGATTGATATACACATGGTCATACAGCTTTTGTTATACTGCATTGTTTTTGGCGTTATCTGAAGTACTAACCTATTCAGATCTCTAGTATTTCTTGAGTAAATATCACATGCCCTATTAAATAAATGCTTATTCTGCATTACAAATACGCATACATCGAAAATATAAAGAAATGCCATTCAATAACTGCAGTTGACCAAATAGAGAACGGCAAGAAGTCCATGGTGGAACCCCATAAAAAACTCTTAAACATTTATATAAGCAATTTTTTAAAATCAAAATACCACTATCATTTTTGTCTGCAAAAAAAACTTTACAGAATACATATGTGATCAGCGCTCGTGGCCGCGCTTGACAGACTGATCGTAATTGGTCACGTTTGTAAAGCAACGTTCGGCCCGGTCAGGTGTCGGATGGGTGACCGTAAAGGGGCATTACAACTGAGCGCTTCCGTACTTCGAAGGGTACGTTAAACCGTTGGTCCCGACTGTTGTCATCATTTAACAGTCGTTAAGCCAAGTCAGAAGCCTTTTAGGCGGCTTGATAAACTCTGATACCAGAGGTGGTCACTAATCCTCATACGATAAGAAGAAGAATACATCTACCTACCAAGTTTCAACAGTGTAATCTTAATAATTTTGGAATAAAGTACTGTGACATACGGACGGACGGTCAGATAGACATGACGAATCTATAAGGGATCCATTTTTGCCATTAGGCTACGGAACCCTAAACACCGACTTCAAAAAGTAAAAAATAAACCTTTTTAAGGCAAGAAAAGTAAAGTGCAATGTTGAATGCCTTGGCTGGCACCGACTAAAAAATTATTTTTTAATTTTGAAGTAGGTTTTTTTTTATAATCTAGTACATTTTCTTGTTTCTTTTTGTTGTTGAAGGCAATTATTATTTAAAGAGCTGTGTCAGTTTTTATGGTTTACTTTTATGATAAGAGGATTATCTTTGTTAATGTTCTCGATATCGTAAAACAGGTATTTTTGTGGAAATAAACGTTTTTATAGCTACAACCTCGTTGTTTATTGTTCTGAAACTGGATTTTTAGATTTTTGGCAAAGCGAATGATGGAGAAGAAAATAACTAATAATAATAAGTTACTCTGCTGCTGAGTGCTAAGCTGAGCCGCTTAAGCTGTGTAGTGTCGTCTTCGAATAGCACTACCCCCTCTCATCCCGTGGGTGTCGTAAAAGGCGACTAAGGGACTCAGCCTTCAGGAGACGGGCAGCAGCGTCTCCTACAAACTTGGCCATACTGCGATCGCCAACCCGCCTGCCAAGCGTGGCGATTATGGCAAACCCCCCCCCTTTTGGGGGAGGCCTATACCCAGCATTGGGTGTCATGTGGCTGAGACGACGACGACGACAAATAAGTTACTCGTAGGTAGAGTCACGAACCGGAATTGTTGAGCCACTAGCTTATCATCTTAACTTGGGTGTGTTACACGAATGCCGCCTTATTCGTTATTGAAATGTGACCATAGTGACCCGGGGCCAGAGCGCGCAAGTAGCGTCGGCATCGAAGTCGGCTTCATTTGACAGATGGTTGTGACACATTGCTGCTTATTTTTGACACAAATGAAAACTTACAACAGAATTTGAGCAATATGTCACATCCATCTGTCAAATGAAGTCGATGTCGATGCCGACGACACTTGCGTGGTACGGCCCCTGATTTGCATTACAGGACCAAAATACAAACAGTGGTATTCTAAGAATATGTTTTTAGGGTTCCGTAGCCTAATGGCAAAAAACGAAACCCTTATAGATTCGTCATGTCTGTCTATCTGTCTGTCTGTCCGTCCGTCCGTATGACACAACCCTTTATTCCGAACCTATTAAGATTATACAGTTGAAACTTGGTAGCTAGATGTACTCTGTAAACTGCTTTATGATTTTCACACAAAAATAAAAAAAATAAAGATTAAGAGCATACAAAGAACTGAATTTTATGAAGTGAAAACTTCTTTAGCTGCGCTATGCACATCAGAGTTTTATTTTTTTGGGATAGGTAAAAAATGTTAAAGTCGCGTCAGGACACGTGACCCTAATCGAAAATTCGTAAGACCATTTACCGTTGAACTATTTCAAATTACTTATAGTCTCTACGTATCTACGTATATTAGTTAATAACAACCATTATATAAAGATCTCTCATTACTATCATATTGATGCCAAGTCAGTTTTAATGGAATTACCTGCCAAATCAAGTTGATCTCCGTTTTCATCAACTTTTTATGAAGTTGTGGTCAAGATATAGTGGATTTTGATCGTTATTTTCATTTAAACGGTTTTCACTTCTGCCGGCACACCCAGGGTGGAGTCCGTTGTTTTTTTTCCATCAAACCTTTACATTCGGGGTGTCTATAGATAGGCTATTTAAAACTAACATTGAGGTTTTCAAGACGATTTTTTCTCAAAGCTTATTATCTTTGAAAGATTTACACTTCTAAAGTTGCAAAATGTGTGCCTCCCCCCCCCCTCTAACTTTAAAAAAAAGGAAGTTGAAAATAAAAAAAATATATGCTGTAGATCTTAATAAAAACTTTTAACGAAAATTAGTTTGAACGAAATATAGTTAGCAGTTTTACATTTTCCAAACGGCAAATATAACTTTGATTTATACAAACACTATAAAAAACTAAGTTATTTTTGCAGACAAAAATGTAAGTAGTATTTTGACCACGGAACCCTATACTGCGTCTAATAAATCGACCAGTGTCGCTGGTTATATAATAATAAAGTTAAAGGTGTCAATGATAAAAAGAAAGTTACAGTAGTCTTCTTTGACATATCAAAGGCCTTTGATTTTGTGTCTTATAAAATACAAAATAGTATTAGAGAATTTTGGACTTTAGTGATAGAACTAGATAGAATCGATCTTCCTTACTACACGAGTAAATTATGTGAGACAGTACTATTTGCAGATGATACATCTTTAATTTTTAAAATTGATAGAGGAAACAAATGTTCTGACGAAGTAAATAGTGCTCTCTCTCAAGCCGCACACTGGTTCAACAGTAATAATTTGTCTCTTAACCCTACTAAAACCAAGTTTGTTAAATTCTCATTACCTAATGTAGTACAGGTCGATATGCTTATCAATTTGAATGGGGATGTAGTAGAGAGTACAAAATTTCTTGGTATTACATTGGATTCAAAACTACAATGGGATCCACATATTGAAGCCTTGTCGAGTAGACTTAGTTTTGCGGCTTTCGCAATAAGGAAAATAAGGCTCTTAACTGATATTAAAACGGCAAGACTGGTTTACTTTAGTTATTTTCATAGTGTAATGTCCTATGGCGTGTTGTTGTGGGGCTCAGCAGCTAATATAGAAAATGTTTTTATACTTCAAAGAAGAGCTGTGCGCGCCATTTACAAACTTCGACGTAGAGATTCTCTTAAGGATTTGTTTAAAGAGATTAATATACTAACTTTGGCGGGACAATACATCTATGATAATTTAGTATATGTAAGGAAACATCATGATTTATTTATTAAGAATAGCGATGTTCATAATTTTAATACTAGAAACAAGAATAAGCTTGCCGCTCCAAAATTTCGGCTTGAAAAATGTAGACGCTCGTTTTTGGGGAAAGGCATAGCCTTTTTTAATAAAGTTCCACAACAAGTGATTGAGCTGCCTTTGCATAAATTTAAAACATATGTTAAAAAAATGCTCTTAAGCAAAGGTTATTACAAGGTAGATGACTATTTAAAAGACCAAAATGCATGGATGTGTTACCAACGTTAAACATAACTATTGTAAATAGTGTAAGAGGAAAATATTCTATTTTTCTTCTTTTATTCAAGGAAAATTTTCTTCTTCGAGGAAAATTTTCTTCTTTTATTAAATATATTTCAAGATTGTAGATTTGTGTTTGGCAACAACATGTTCCATTGTAAATGTTGTTGTTTCTGCTAAGGCTGATACTTCTTGCGGCCGTTCTTCTTATCAGTTAAAAGATGTCCTGAATGGCTGGTAGGGAAAAAAATGTTGGACTATTCGAAAGTACTTATCTATAAGTCTATTTGAATAAAAATCTTTGACTTTGACTTTGAATATGTTGAACTCAATAATCTTGATGAACAAGGGACAATAACCTCCAATAAATCTCGTGGGAGGCATAATGCATTTGGAGTTCCTCAGGGTACGGTACTTGGGCCACTTTTGTTTACCTTGTATATTAATGAATTAGCAGGTGTTATATCGAGTAAATGTGTTTTATATAGCTGATAAGAATTCCGGCATCGATAATTATGAATTGAATATTATTAACACCATTGACGAAATTTCTAATTGGGCGACATTAAATAATTTATTTATAAATTTAGATAAGACATGTTTATTTAATTTAATAATTATGGTACACCTTCTAATAATGTCTGTATAAATTATAAAAATCACACTGTGAAAGAAAGCAATGAAACAACATTTTTAGGAATTATGTTAGATACGAATATTAATTGGAAGACTCATGTTGATAAGTTATGTACCAAAATTAATTGCTATATCTACCTTCTAAGTAAACTTCGTACAACCACTTTCCAAGAAACATTATTAACAGTATACTATTCATATGTTTACAGAATAATTTTGGGTTTAGCTGGAGAGGGCATGGGTCATTTATAGTCCATATCGCAAAAAACAAGGAGAGGGCATGGGTCAGATGGAAAACGTATAAAAATGAATCTGACTACGAGATTTTCTCAAGGTACAGGTAGCGTTTTAAATCGGAATGTAGCAAATGTTATGCAAATTATGTCAGTTCAGTAGAAGACAGTATTAAAAGTAACATTAAACATTTCTGGTCTTTCATAGCCAATAAGAAAACGTCATCTAATATTCCTTCTTACATGGTCTATAAAAACGCAAGATCTAACAATCCTGATGAAATTTGTAATATGTTCTCAGAGTTTTTCCACTCAGTTTACGGGCCTTGCACTTTGTCTTCTGATATGCCGTCTATTGACTCTCCTACCGACCTTGACACTAGTGATGTAATTTTGCACGATTTACATTTTAGCGAAAATGAGGTTCTTACCGAATTGAAAGCACTGGATCCTTCAAAAGGACCTGGTCCAGATGGGCTCCCGGCATATTTTCTGGTCCATGCTGCTAAAGGCCTTTATAAGCCTTTGAGTTTAATTTATAATAAATGTATTTCAGAGGGAGTTTTCCCTGAGATCTGGAAACGTGCAAATATAGTACCTGTACATAAGAATGGCTCTAAGCATGAGGTGGAGAACCACAGACCCATTAATATTTTGTGTGCCCCTGCGAAGCTTTTCGAAAGACTTGTTCACAATGAAATTTACCCTGTTTTGCATAGAACTTTTATCAAAGAACAACACGGTTTTTTTTTTTTTTTTTTTTTTTTCATTTATTGGGGTCAACAAACAGTTTCACAATGTATATAACTTAAAGTGTGTAAATACTTTCAAAGACTTAATGATTATGAAACCAGCACCGTTAACCACAAATTACACCGTTAACCACAGATTTGTAAAGAGAAGGTCTACTACTACCAACTTAATGATTTATGTCTCATCACTATTTGAAAACATGGATAATAATACCCAAACAGACGCTATATACACAGACTTTCGAAAAGCTTTCGACAGGGTTGACCACGAACTTCTTTTAAAGAAATTATCTTTTAATGGCATACATGGCAATCTATTGCGTTGGTTCATCTCATACGTAACTAATAGAACTCAAAAGGTCGTTATTAATGGGTTTCAGTCACAGATTACTCATGTGACATCTGGCGTTCCTCAGGGGTCCATACTTGGCCCACTCCTGTTTGTATTGTTTATAAATGATATTGAGCAGTGTTTCCTCAACTGCAATTTCTTGCTCTATGCAGATGACCTCAAAATTTTCACGCCCATCAAGAATATCTTAGATTGTATTCTGCTTCAGGAAGACTTAAACAGGCTCTCTGCTTATTGTTTAAATAATAAGTTGCAGTTGAGTCTACCCAAATGTAGCTTTATTAGTTTTTCAAAGAAAAAACAAAATATCAACTTTGACTACTCCCTTTGTAACGTAACTCTTAATGAAGTTTCTTCGATACGCGACCTTGGTGTCACTTTAGATAATAAATTGCATTTGGACATTCATGTTGAAAATATAATAAAGAAGGCCTATAAAATGTACGGATTTATCATGAGATCTGCTAAAGATTTTAAGAAATCTTATACATATTTGTATCTTTATAAGACCTTAGTGCGATCCCAATTAGAATTTGCTAAACCCGTATGGAATCCATTATATAATAAGTATAATGACATGTTAGAAAGTGTACAACGTAAATACTTAAGATCTATGCATTACAGATGTTATAATTAATGATTAAACGAACTTATCCAAGTGAAGTTCGATCATAATTATACGAAGTGCCTCGTCCGAAGAGATTAGTATAGTTACCTATTTACCTTTATGAATATATACTATGTAGTAACGCCTAAGTGTTGCCACTTTCAGCACTATTTTTAGAAGAAATGTGTCATTTCCACTCTAAATACATTTGTTAGACTGAAAATGACTAGTTCTGTGAACATGTAAAGTAAAAAAAAAAAAACTAATCAGAAGTGACAGTTTCCCGCCAAATCTCACCCCACCTCCCATCTCACGCTGTCATTTTCGTCATTTAGTTGAGAGTAGGTAAATAAAATAAATATTTCCCTATCCTTCGTTAAAGGGAAATACTATTTATTGTAAATAAAATAGTGGGAGGAAGGGACTGCATACTAATCTCTTCGGACGAGGCACTTCGTATAATTATGATCGAACTTCACTTGGGTAAGTTCGTTTAATCATTAATTATACTCGTGCCTCGTCCTCGAGATTAGTATACTTACCTATTTACCTTTATGAATATATACTATGTAGATGTTGAGAGAAAGGAAATATTTATTAAGGTAGATGGTCTAATGAGACAACTTCACCGATACATGTATTTTATTATTTATTAATAGATATACTTAATAAGTTATTAACTTAAATAAGCTTGTAACACCGAATTTTATACCTATCCATAGGGATACTGGACACTAAGGAAATAAGTACTTGTTGTAGTCTAAATGCTGGCTACAGTCATTGGTATGGACAAGGATAATAGTTTAGGTTGTATTTCGATTCTTTAAGTAATCCTTGGTGTTGGTTTTATGCGTTATTATCGATAGTTAAATAGATTTTAGTTTGCAGTTATATGAGAAGGAATTACCTTTTTGTTAGAACATGTTTTCCATCGTTTGGCTAACGAATGTTGACCTAGCCATACCGCAACTGCACAGGTTTATAGCAAAACTATTTAAATACCACCTTCTAATCGATCATTCACCAATATCTCATTTAGTTTCCAAAGTTTGTTTGCAATAATAAATTTGTTCTCACAATATCACAGATGTTTATTATTTTGACGTTCACTGGATGACAGTTGTGACAGTGCCGGTCGGTGACACAAGTGCGTTCCGTTTTTGCTGTCGGACGGCGTCGAACTCGTAGTCTTCTGTTCGTATTGTGAAAGGCAAATACTATTCTAGTTTTGTTGTTATGATGAAAAAGTAAATACTTATTAAGTAAATGGCTGGTTTGGTTTCAATATTTTGATAATAGTAGTTATTTGAGTGACATTTCGGGTTTTTTGTGCTAAGTATTAAAGTTTTTGTCATGGACTAACGAAACGTCAGGCGATGATTGGCAATTTTGTTCTTCCTTCATGGCGCGAGCGCAGCGATTGAGCAAGCGGCATTGCTACGCAGATTTTTACAATGATTTTTACACATTTACATTAATTATGAATTTTAAATAAATAAAGTGTTGGTGAGAGTGTGAATCGGGTGAGTAGTTATTATCAGGCAAATTCATTGATTGGTGCGAGAGAATTTCTTTTCTTTCTCCATGCGGTGCCCATTTGTAATGCGAGTCTTATTGTTCAAATTTTCAGATCGCTAGACACAGTAATGGTGTGATCCCATACCTTCGGGAGGTTTCCCGCATCATATTTAAATAAAGCCCAATTCCTGGTAAGACTTCCCATAGTACTCTCCGGTTTGTTGGTTGTATGGAAAACGCTGTACATAAAATGGCGTCATGGTCATTTCTAAATGTTCTTTCTGGTTTCCAGGGCTTTTTGGGAGATACCGCTTTTTGGGGGATACCGTTTTTTTGGAGATACCTCTTTTTATGAGGATATCTTTTTATCTCAAGCACTAGGAGGCATGATGTTCCCTTGCAAGCGGGCGCGCTGCTGTTCCACGGGGCGTGTGTCCTCGGACGGACCGAGGTTATGATAATTTAAATGTGGGCGTGAGTCTCCGCGGGTGTTTCTTCACCTCCTCGCTGTTAAACATATCCAGGATTTAGAGGTAAACCTATGTCTCCTTTTTGATGAAACCATGTTCCGGGGAATCTACCCACGGAATGAGTATAAACATGTTCAGGGTCAGCCATAGCGATCCTTAGCCAATAGTGAAATGTTTTGTGTTAATTTAGCCTTCATGTAACCTGGTTTAATTACAGGATTAATATTTGTTTTACAAATTTAATTGTACTCCGGATGTACTCCTTTAAGTTAAGGGTAACCGGGTATCTTTAAGAGATTTCTATGTTAAGTCACCCATCTTAATTATAGGACAATGTACCTACGTATAAGCCATTTTAGGTTAATTAGGCTCTTAATATAATCTCCACCGAGGAGCTGTCCCTCGTAAAGGACTTCTGTTCATATTAATTTGTTGTATATTCCCCTTTATTTTAAAAAGGGTATGATCACGCTTTAAATAAAGGATTGTTGAAGCATTTGCTGAGTTTTGTTTCATTGAGTTCATCTTGTTACGGTTCGTGGATTTTAATTTTTTTTGTTAACTTTAATTTGTTTATTTTACTAACGGCGCCCAACCCATTTAGATCCACGGACGACTGAGCCAAACGACCACACGACCCTATAATTCGATCTCTGAGCTAACCGCATTGTAAATTACCATCGGGGTAAGATTGACTAACTTACCCCAAGTGGGTAAGAAAAATTTTCATTACAGTGACGTTCCCAACGTGTGGCTCAGAAAGGTGAATTTAGTGATTCAATGCTCTGCGTGTTATTTTGACTTATTTTAAGAATTTTAATTAAAACAATTTTTTGTTTATCCAATATGGCTGAACTGAATTGTAACATTAATTTCTTGCTAAAGGAGGAACTTGAACATGAGTTGTCAATTCGTAAAGTCTCTTTTGATGAGAATAGCAGTGTTGATAATTTGCGGAAACTCTTAAGAAATACTGTGAAACTAGCTCGTAGGGGTAGTTTGAAAATTCCTTCTACGGTTGTTCCTACTGGTAGTGAAGATACAGAAGTTTCGGTTCTACAGGGTAAGGCTAGCCTACTTCTTAATTCTTTTAGTGAGGGAAGCATTCCGGAAACTACACGTGCGCGTCTTGTTGGTCGTGCCAATTATATTCTTTCTAGAATTTCTAGAATTGCTAATCCTCCGGAAGAACTTTTAATGTTGCAAGGGAAGCTTGTTGGCTGTATGACAGAAAGTGATGATTCTTCTGAATCTGAAACCGAGGATAGTTCTCCCCGCTCTTATACTCAAACTGTTATTTACAAACCGGAGAAATCTTATAACTTGTGTTCTCTAAATTTGAAGTTTAACGGTGACAACTGTGTCCGTGCTTTCTTATCAAGGCTGGAGGAGCTTTGTGCTGCTAGGAAGATACCTAAAGAATATGTGTTCACCGGATTTCCTGATTTGATCGAGGGTCCTGCTCTCTATTGGTATCGAGCGAACAAATCTAGGTTTCGAACTTATGATGAGTTAGTATCGGCCTTAAAATCCGATTACGAGCTTCCTGGTTTTGACGATCGGCTTATGCAGGAAATACAGTCTCGTACTCAGGCTAAACACGAGTCGTTAATAGTGTTTTTATCGGTTATCCTGGGTATGATGTCTCGTTTGAATACTGAGTTGTCCGAAGCGGAAAAATTAAAGATTGTGATGCGGAATATTCGTCCCGAGTACAATCGCGAATTGATGCTGGTTGACGTCCGGTCTCTTGATCATTTAAAAGAGCTAGGTAAACGAATTGAGACGTGTAAACTTCGAATGGAAGGGTTTTCTGAACCTTCTTTTACTAAACCGAGTGTTGCTCCGGATTTTTGTTACAAACCGAAGACTAAGCCTGATAATGCGGAGGTTAAAAATACTAGTAACTTTAAAAAGCTTCCGGTTGCGTCTGTTCAGAGCTCCAGTCCTCGGAAAGGTTCTGTTTATTGTTTTATATGTAAAAATAGCGAGCACCATACGTCTCGTTGTAATGCATCTCGTCCGATGCTGTGTTATAAATGTGGCAAGCTTAATGTTAAATCCACTGATTGTCCTGATTGTAACAGGCCAAAAAACTTGGTAAGTTAGTCTCCCTGAGTAATTTTAGTACTTGCAGAGAGACTCATTTTCAACCTGCTTTGGGGGACAATAGACCATTTTTAACTGTTGAGGTATATGGTGTTCCTGTCAGTGGGTTACTTGATTGTGGTGCTAGTTGTTCATTGCTAGGTAACAACGCGCACAAACTTTTTATTAAACTCGGTATACCATTGAGAGCTCTTAATAAACCTTGTTATATTAGAGTTGCTAACGGTTCTGAGTATTATTGTCAATATTATATGGATGTTCCGATTGAATATAAACAAGTAATTAAAATAATAAAGTTCTATGTTCAACCAAAAATCACACTTCCGGTCCAATTTGGAATTAACTTTTGGAAATCTTTTAATCTTGCTCCTGATGTATTAGCTTGCATTCTTTCTGTTAATTCTGACAAGGCTTATGAAATTGATAGTATTTCTGAAAATGGATTACGTCCTTTTGATTCTTTGACGGACAAACAAATGTCCAATTTGAAACGAATTAAATCGTTGTTTGATAATATAGACTCTGAGAGAGTTGGTCTTGGTCGGACTCATCTCGCTGAACACCATATAGACACCGGTGATGCTAAGCCCGTGAAACAAAGATATTATCGTATGAGTCCGGAAAAACTGAAACTTTTGGAACACGAGCTTGATCGAATGTTAGATTTAGGTATTGTTGAACCTTCGAACTCGCCTTGGAATTCTCCTACTACTCAGGTTCCAAAATCAGATGGTAAAATTCGAGTATGTTTGGATAGTAGGATGATTAATGCTGTGTCTAAAACTGATGCCTATCCTCTTCCATATATAAATTATATTCTGGATAACCTTCGGGATGCCAAATTTTTAACCTCTCTTGATCTTAGCGCTGCGTACCACCAAATACCCCTTTCGGCCAGTTCCAAAGAGAAGACGGCATTCACTGTTCCTGGCCGTGGACTATTTCATTATAATGTCATGTGTTTCGGTTTGGTGGGAGCTTCGGCTACAATGCAAAGACTTATGGATAGCTTGTTTGCAGCCCAATTTGACAATAAGGTGTTCTGTTATATCGATGATATCATTGTCTGTACTGATACTTTTGAGGAGCATATCACTATTTTAAAGGCTGTTTATGAAATACTTAAGAGTGCCAACCTTACCATCAACATGGAAAAATCCCTTTTCTGTCGATCTGAACTTAAATATCTCGGTTACGTGGTAGATTGCTACGGTTTGAGGACGGACCCGTCCAAAGTAGATGTGATTGCTAATTTTCCCGTTCCTACTGATGCAAAACAGGTCAAGCGTTTCCTTGGCATGGCCGGCTGGTACCGACGTTTTATAAAGGATTTTTCTAAAATAGCCAGACCCTTATCGCGACTGACTAGTAAAAAGGTTCTCTTTAAATGGACTCCTGAAACCGAAGAATCTTTTTCCACCCTCAAAACGGCTTTAATTTCGGCACCCATTTTAAAATGTCCTGATTTTAGTTTGCCATTTTACATACATACCGATGCTTCCTCATATGCCATTGGTGGTGTTTTAACTCAGAAATTTGACGGTGTTGATCACCCTATTGCTTATTGTAGTCGGACTCTTAACGCACAAGAGGTCAATTATACCGCAACGGAGAGAGAGTTGCTTGCTGTTATTTATGCTTTGGAACAGTATCGCTCTTACGTTGAAGGTAAGAAATGTTTTATTGTAACTGACCATGCTTCCTTGCAATGGTTTTATAAACTTAAAAATCCTACTGGTCGCCTTAGTAGATGGGCTTGCCGCCTTAGTCAATTCATTTTTGAGATTATCCATAGAAAAGGGAAAGAGCATGTTTTGCCTGACGCGTTATCCCGTATAAAAATCGACTCTATCGAAATTGACCCTCACCAGATCACAGATCCTTGGTATATTAAACTTTTTGAGGGGTGTTCTAGGAATCCTAAACTTTTCCCAAACTTTTCTATTGCTGAGGGGAAATTATATCGATTGACAAAGAATAAATATAACCTTACATCTCAACACGAGTGGAAAACGGTCGTTCCTGTTGAAAAACGTGCGGAGATCATTCAAAAGTATCACGATGACCCGGCCTCTGGTCATTTTGGTGTTGCTAAAACCCACAAGAAGATCTCGAATATGTACTATTGGCCGTCGTTATTCTGCGACGTGAAAAAGTATGTTGGCGACTGTGAAACGTGCAACACTTATAAGCCAGTTAATACTGCTCGTCCTGGTTTGATGGGTGATCCCCGACAGGTTACTAAACCTTGGGAAGCGATCTCGTGTGATCTTCTTGGTCCTTTTCCGCCCTCTTACTCGAGGAATCAATATTTATTTGTTGTCTCCGATTATTTTACCAAATATGTCCTCCTCTTTCCTTTGCGAAGTGCCACGGCCAAAGCTGTGTGCAAATGTCTTGAAAAGGGTGTGTTCCTGGTGCATGGTGTTTGTCGTATCCTATATACGGATAACGGTCCCCAATTCACTTCCAAAGAGTTTAGAGACCTGTTAAAATCGGCAGGAGTGCCTCACATCTTTTATAATCCTCGTTATCATCCTCAATGTAACCAAACTGAAAGGGTTAATCGGGATATTGTTCGAGCCATTGCTTCTTATGTGCGTTCTGATCATCGTAAATGGGATCAGAACATTCAGGAAATTCAATGTGCCCTCAATACCTCCGTTCACGCAGGGACAAAGTTCACTGCCTATTTCCTTAATCATGGTAGGGAGATGGTACTCGATGGAGCGACATATAACTCGGATCAACCTTTTGATGGCCAGACTGTTGCTATCAATTCTGATAATCACATTTCTGGTTTACCTAAATTACAGAAAATATTTAAAGACGTGGAATGTCATTTGCAAAAGGCATACCGACATAATGTTAAGTATTATAACTTAAGGAAGCGCCCTCTGGATCTTCGGGAAGGTCAGATAATTTATAAAAGGTGTTTTCCTTTATCCAACGCTTCAAAATATTTCTCAGCCAAATTATCCCCCAAATTTGAAAAATGTGTGGTTGATAAGAAACTGGGTACCGTGGTTTATTCTCTAAAGAGTATGGATGGAAAACCACTTGGTTCCTTTCACATTAAGGATATTGTTGTGCGGGGTCACAATGAAGGCGCTTGAAGTCCCCTTTAGATGGTCTTGGGATTTCGAATCTGCCATGGTGTTATCCTGTGCACAGTGCTGTTTTAGTTAAGAGCTATTGTTAGTAGGTAGTTGTTTGTTAGTTTTTAGGGTAGGTTTTCTTATCCGTGTTACATCCGTAGGCCTTGTTGCATTTGTGTAACCCACAAATGATGCCAAGGATGGTAACATTCATGTTAGTTTTAAGATAGGGGCATGTCGTTCGTCAAAATGACTTGCTTTTCACTGTTGTTATGTGTTTAAGGGAGTTTGGAGATTCCACTCCTCACACTGTACCTTTTTTAGAAGTCAATGTTTTTCATACTTCAGGTTTGGTAATTTACTCCTTTTGTGTCTTGGGTAAATTGCATTATGATTAGTTTTTGACCAACCCAGTGTTTAGCACGGGTAAGGTTTTGAGCCAGGGTTTAACTCCCATCTTTTGTGTTATTGGAGTCCTTATAATGGTTCTACACCTTTATCATATTAACTCGGGTGAGTTATTAGGTGCCCCTTGATATGACTCAAACTTTCTATAATCAAGTTTGGAGTCCCGAGGTGGATTTATCTTTAAGTAAAATGTATTGTAGATTTTGTCGTGCCTTTTTGACGAAATTTTTTATTCAAAACTTTAGTTTTGAATAAAAATTTTCTTTCCCAACTAAGACGGTACTGTAACACCGAATTTTATACCTATCCATAGGGATACTGGACACTAAGGAAATAAGTACTTGTTGTAGTCTAAATGCTGGCTACAGTCATTGGTATGGACAAGGATAATAGTTTAGGTTGTATTTCGATTCTTTAAGTAATCCTTGGTGTTGGTTTTATGCGTTATTATCGATAGTTAAATAGATTTTAGTTTGCAGTTATATGAGAAGGAATTACCTTTTTGTTAGAACATGTTTTCCATCGTTTGGCTAACGAATGTTGACCTAGCCATACCGCAACTGCACAGGTTTATAGCAAAACTATTTAAATACCACCTTCTAATCGATCATTCACCAATATCTCATTTAGTTTCCAAAGTTTGTTTGCAATAATAAATTTGTTCTCACAATATCACAGATGTTTATTATTTTGACGTTCACTGGATGACAGTTGTGACAGTGCCGGTCGGTGACACAAGTGCGTTCCGTTTTTGCTGTCGGACGGCGTCGAACTCGTAGTCTTCTGTTCGTATTGTGAAAGGCAAATACTATTCTAGTTTTGTTGTTATGATGAAAAAGTAAATACTTATTAAGTAAATGGCTGGTTTGGTTTCAATATTTTGATAATAGTAGTTATTTGAGTGACATTTCGGGTTTTTTGTGCTAAGTATTAAAGTTTTTGTCATGGACTAACGAAACGTCAGGCGATGATTGGCAATTTTGTTCTTCCTTCATGGCGCGAGCGCAGCGATTGAGCAAGCGGCATTGCTACGCAGATTTTTACAATGATTTTTACACATTTACATTAATTATGAATTTTAAATAAATAAAGTGTTGGTGAGAGTGTGAATCGGGTGAGTAGTTATTATCAGGCAAATTCATTGATTGGTGCGAGAGAATTTCTTTTCTTTCTCCATGCGGTGCCCATTTGTAATGCGAGTCTTATTGTTCAAATTTTCAGATCGCTAGACACAGTAATGGTGTGATCCCATACCTTCGGGAGGTTTCCCGCATCATATTTAAATAAAGCCCAATTCCTGGTAAGACTTCCCATAGTACTCTCCGGTTTGTTGGTTGTATGGAAAACGCTGTACATAAAATGGCGTCATGGTCATTTCTAAATGTTCTTTCTGGTTTCCAGGGCTTTTTGGGAGATACCGCTTTTTGGGGGATACCGTTTTTTTGGAGATACCTCTTTTTATGAGGATATCTTTTTATCTTAAGCACTAGGAGGCATGATGTTCCCTTGCAAGCGGGCGCGCTGCTGTTCCACGGGGCGTGTGTCTTCGGACGGACCGAGGTTATGATAATTTAAATGTGGGCGTGAGTCTCCGCGGGTGTTTCTTCACCTCCTCGCTGTTAAACATATCCAGGATTTAGAGGTAAACCTATGTCTCCTTTTTGATGAAACCATGTTCCGGGGAATCTACCCACGGAATGAGTATAAACATGTTCAGGGTCAGCCATAGCGATCCTTAGCCAATAGTGAAATGTTTTGTGTTAATTTAGCCTTCATGTAACCTGGTTTAATTACAGGATTAATATTTGTTTTACAAATTTAATTGTACTCCGGATGTACTCCTTTAAGTTAAGGGTAACCGGGTATCTTTAAGAGATTTCTATGTTAAGTCACCCATCTTAATTATAGGACAATGTACCTACGTATAAGCCATTTTAGGTTAATTAGGCTCTTAATATAATCTCCACCGAGGAGCTGTCCCTCGTAAAGGACTTCTGTTCATATTAATTTGTTGTATATTCCCCTTTATTTTAAAAAGGGTATGATCACGCTTTAAATAAAGGATTGTTGAAGCATTTGCTGAGTTTTGTTTCATTGAGTTCATCTTGTTACGGTTCGTGGATTTTAATTTTTTTTGTTAACTTTAATTTGTTTATTTTACTAACGGCGCCCAACCCATTTAGATCCACGGACGACTGAGCCAAACGACCACACGACCCTATAATTCGATCTCTGAGCTAACCGCATTGTAAATTACCATCGGGGTAAGATTGACTAACTTACCCCAAGTGGGTAAGAAAAATTTTCATTACAAGCTATAACTTAGTTAACATAATTATTTATCTAGTGTTTTTGCAAATAATGAAAAATCATGGTTACTAATAATCGGACGATTATAATATTTGGCAAAAACAGTGGAATTGCCGCTCCATCCTGCGGTCTTCCTTATTAGGTCGACATTTACTCCGTTGCTGTATGCTGATGATGTAGATGCATGGCGGGTACTATGAGCAGAAAAGATGGACACATCAATTCCACTGTCTTTCATAGTGGACTTAATCCACCTACTGATTGTTTGAGAAGAAACAGAATTGTGAGGTGTTCTGAAACTAATCAGTAAATTATCATTTGAATTTCTAATATTTTTAGTATCATTAATATATGAAATCAATGTGGCTGCAGGGCAAATAGAAAATTTATGTTTGAAATAAGGTAAGTGTAAAGCTGGTTGGGATGATCCAGATTTGGAAGTTTTAATTAGTTCCGGAATTTTAACTATTATATGGTTATGTAAATAAACTATATTACTAATTTTAATTTATGATATTGTTTGCACTCTATGTGCAGTAACTAAAGCTAAAAGTGTCACCAGCTTCTTTGATAGTTTTTCTAAGGTTATCTCATTATGAGGATAAAGAGAGGATAGGTAATCTAATAAAACACCTGCATCCCATGTAATATTATACCGAGGCAAGGATGGTCTAAGTTTGTAAACACCTTTGCAAAACCTTGAAATCAATTCGTCTTCTATTGGCCCTGTTAACATAGATACCGCTGATCTATAACAATTAATTGTTTGATATCGACCACCGGCATTGTAGGTATCTATAAGAAACTTAATTAAGTTTGGAATTGATGGTTTGTATATATTAATGTTATTTTTAGAACAATAAATAAAATATTTTCTTAAACATGAATCATATTGTTTCATAGTATTGTTAGATAAGGATGCCAACATTATGTCAATAGCTTCTAATGGTACTTTTCTCTACAGAAGCCCCGCGCGGATAAGATTGCGGCCTCCAGGATAAGGTTGTGGTGAATGTTCCGTCTGAAATCAGATATAGTAAAGTCTCGTGAACGCAGCTGTACTATTTCCGAAATAGCGAGACGGCGGAACAACGGATACCATGGTTGTGTCGGCCATGATGGTACAACCATGATACCTTTTCCTTTATCTGATATTAGTTTCCTCAAACATTTTAATATTATTGCTACCGGAGGAAAGGAGTAAAAGAGGAAGTTGGTCCAAGGAAGAGTAAAGGCGTCGATGGCGTAGGCATCGGGATCGCGAGTCCAGGAAGCATAAGTTTCACATTTTGTGTTGATTCGGTTTGCGAATAAATCGATCTGAGGACGACCAAGTTTTTCTTTTATTAAGTTAAAACCCCTTTCCGTGAGCGCCCATTCGATATCGGGATGTAAACGTCTCGATTCGCGATCAGCAATTACATTATCGGAGGATTTTATATAAGTCGCATTTAAGGTTATGCCGCGGTATTCACACCACTGCCAAATACTTTTCCCTATTTGATTGAGCTTAGGGTATTGTACCCCACCCATGCGATTAATATAACTTATAGCAGTAGTATTATCAATGCGTAAAAGTATTTGGCAGTCAGTGTTGTCTTTAGCAAATACTTTTAAGGCAAAGAATGCAGCCAAAAGTTCTAAATGATTGATGTGTAAAGCTTTTTCTGATTGCGACCACCGACCACAAGCTGTTTGACTCTCGCATGCCGCTCCCCATCCCGTTGTTGATGCGTCAGAGTATATTTCCATGGCGTAGTTATCCTCTTTTATCTTTTGAATAGATGTATGTATAACATTTAACCACCAATTTAAATCAGAGTGTAAGGAAACTGGGACGATCATATTTCTATCATAATCATCATGTCCCTTTAAGTTGAGGTATTTGCAACGTTCAAGTTCTTTGGTATATAACCATCCATACGAAATTGCTGGACAAGCTGAGACTAATAGTCCTACTAATTTAGCAAAATTACGAATTTTACACGTTCGTAATTGTTTAAATTCTAGGATTGCTTTTTCTATTCTATTTCGCTTTTCCTGTGGTAAAGATATAAACCATTTATTCGAATCTATTTCGAATCCTAAATATTTGCAATGCATTGATGGAATGACTTTGCTTTTCTCTTTGTTTATTAAAAAACCTAGCGATTCTAATAATTTTTTTGTCACGTTGACATTTTCCAAACACTCCGCATAAGTTGGTTCTGTTAAAAACAAATCATCAGGATATATAGAGGATAAGTACCCACAAGATCTTAATAATTTGACCACAGTTTCATGAGTTTTGTGAACACATACGGAGCTGTACTTATACCAAATGGAAGAACATTAAATTCGTACATTTGTTTACTATCTGGATTATCTTTATCCATTATTATAAATCTTAAATATTTTCTTGAATTAGGATGTATTCTGATCAAGAGATATGCATCTTTTAGGTCTGAGGTTGCCATGAAATAATTTTTCGAAATCAGTTTTAGAGCGGTTCTTAGATCCTCTAATTTAAATTGATTAACATTATTGAACTTATTCAAACTCTTTAAATTCAAAATGAATCGCATTTTTCCATTAGGTTTTGGTATTAAAAATACACGTGATACATATTGCTCCTTACAAGGTGTACAGGCTGATATGGCACCTATTGAAAGTAAATGTTCTATGGATTGGAGGTAATGTAATTTTTCAACGGAAGTTATTTCAGTAATAGGTAAATTTAATTGATATATCGGATTAGTGAATTGGATCTCATATCCATTAACCCATGAGAGCACAGACTGGTCTTGCGTAATGAGAGACCATTGTTTATGAAAGTGTTTCAGTCTGCCTGCGTATCGTACCTTGTCTGCGCTTAGCGTCTCCTCGTCTGCCTGTGCGGACCGGATGACGTTGTCGAGAACTGCCCGCGCATCCTCGTAGTCTGCGGTGGTGGCGGCTGGTAGCTCGACGTTGGTCGTGTTGTGGAGGGCGGCTGGTAATGTTGACGCTGGGGGCCCGGTGCCGCCCTTCGGTTTCCGGGACCCGGCTTGCGGTTTAAATTTCTGGCTGGTTTTGTTTTCTTGAAAACCTCTGCTTTTAAATCGGTAGACGATCTCGAGACCGCTTTCGCGGTCTTCAGAGTTTCGGCTAAATCTTGACCGAACAAAAATCCGTCAATTTTAGTGTTACTCAATTGTTCTTTTAAATCTTTTTTCAAAGAAGTAAGTGCGTAGTTCCTGCGGGAGTTCGATTGCAGGTATTGGACATCACACAAGATACGACTGACATCCATTAGATCTTTCAGTAACTCAGTGTTCCGATCACTGCTACTAATTTGTGTACTTATAACGCGACCGACACATGTAAGCGCTGCGGCGATTTGCTTTTGGTTGAATTCAATTGATTTGTCTCGTTTAACAACATATTCCGGAGTTGCTGCTTTTATCTCTGGATTTAATATGGGACCAGACAGAGTTTTACAATTTGACGGTGTCAAGGAATTTTTGCAACAACTCTTTACGGATATCTTTGTCAAGTCCGTGTGTAGCAATGAAGTTTAACCGGCTGGCTAGTTCCTCATTAATGCTTGGGCCGTATTCCTCAACATGTGAGGGGTCTGTGCCTAAGATATCAAGGACATCGGGATCCAAACCTGGTTCAGAATGTGCCGGGTGAGCTTCAGCGACAATGTTGTATTTTTCAGAGTTGGTTGGGCCTTGAATATCGTCGACTGATGCTGACGCTGCAAGTCCGAGAGCGGATGATTCCAGTGCATTTGTCAGCAAAGCAGGGGCCACGGTCGGTTCCGCTATTGCGTTCTGCGGCTCTGCATTGCAGTCTAAAACAATTGTAGGAATTAGAATTCCATTCCGCAATTATGTACAACTCTTGAACATAAACAACATAACAATTTTGGTTGTAGAGGTAGCATAGCTACGGTATTATATATTGATAATTTTAAAATTATCAGAGTTCCATTACGGGTGGTCTACGAGTAGCACTGTGTATATGTATTTTGTGCATAAGTCACAATTATGTCAGTCGCTGGGACTGAGGGCATCTTGGATGCCGTGGACTTTGACTTCTTGAACTAGAATCTGATTCAGATAGTGTTCTTTGACGGTGTCGTTGTGAAATTTTTAACTTTTTCTCTAATTTCTTAATTTTACTAGCTAAATATTTAAAAGAATCAGTACTATGCTTTCTTTTAGGCATTATTATACTTTTTTATGACGTGCGAAGTGGCTGAGCACTAAAGAGCGAATGACGAAAATGACAGCGTGAGATGGGAGGTGGGGTGAGATTTGGCGGGAAACTGTCACTTCTGATTAGTTTTTTTTTTTTTTACTTTACATGTTCACAGAACTAGTCATTTTCAGTCTAACAAATGTATTTAGACTGGAAATGACACATTTCTTCTAAAAATAGTGCTGAAAGTGGCAACACTTAGGCGTTACTACATATTATATATTCATAAAGGTAAATAGGTAAGTATACTAATCTCGAGGACGAGGCACGAGTATAATTCATATCTATCGTATGACCAACTTCTACATAACTATGATCTACTTACTCTGCAATCCAGACGTAAGCTGTTAGAGTGTATGGTACTTCATGGAATTATTCACAATAAGTTCGATTGTACTGAGCTGACTGGCAGGCTGTGTTATGTTGTGCCGAGAACTATTCAGGTGCGGGAAGTTCGTGCTCGTAAGTTGTTCGCCATTGCGAGGTGTCGTACGAATGCTGGTAAACGTTCACCTCTGCAACGCATCTCTGATAATTATAATTCGCTGTTCCTGGATGCTGACATATTTTCGCTTTCTGAGGCGCAATTCAAGCGGTCCGTCCGTATCTTACTGGAATCACTTATATAATTTTAGTTAATATATAATTGTTTTTTTTTGTATAGGCAAACAATATTTTGACCGACTTGTTTCATCTGGTTCATTAAATTTTAATTAAGTGAAATACGTAGGAACTTATTATGTTTGGCTCAGCAGTAATTCTGTCTAATTTTTTTTTAATTATTATTTTTATTTTAGTATAAAAGTAGTTATGCTTTGTATTTTTATATTTTGTTGTTGCTTAGCATCACACTGTCTTATAAACTTTTTTTTTTTAAGTAACGTCTTTGACTGCATATTTGTTTAAGTTACCTAAGAAAATATGATTTAAACCCTTATATGTAATATGTAGTTGTTTGTTGACCCAAATAAAGAGAAAAGAAAAAAAAAAACACTATATGTAAGCCTGTCCGAATACCTCAAGCTCCTGTTTGAATTAACTCTAAAAGTCCTAAATAGGTGTTTGTTGCATTTCACAAAACATACCAAATTCTAAATATACATACAAGGCAGTGATAAAATGTGCAATTTACTAAATAGTGGCTCACATGATTCATCTGGAGCTAATTAGCTCATTTGCTTAACCCATGCATAACTCGAATACATTTATAACTTTTTAATTTTGCATTTTACAATGCTATTTTTATGTGATTAATATTAAACAAGAAAATATACTAGAAAAAAGCAACTTGTCTCATGTCGCCCTGACAGGATTCGAACTTGCATCCTTGGGACTCCAGCCCAATACACTATCCAATTATGCTACAGAGACCTATGAGGACACGTCGAATCTTTCTAGTATATTCACCTTTCTACGGTGTTGGCCACCGTCGTTTCATCAATGAGAGAAATATCCTCGCATTCGAAAGAAACATCTTTACAGATGTTTGACTATCGATAAAGATGAAACAGCCATCTAATTATAACTTTTTAATTTTGCATTTTACAATGCTATTTTTATGTGATTAATATTAAACAAGAAAGCAACTTGTCTCATGTCGCCCTGACGGGTTCGAATCCCGTCAGGGCGACATGAGACAAGTTGCTTTTTTCTAGTATATTTTCTTGTTTAATATTAATCGAATACATTTCTTCTGAGCGATAAAGGCCAAATAGGGCCTTCAGTCAGTACCATACCCCAAAGTAGCAGTCCATAGTCCAATGCAGAGTAAATTACTCTGCACATGACTATCCGTTACCTTAATATACCTTAAAACAAGCCTTACGGTGCTTACTTTGGGCTAGGTTAATTGGTGTGAGTGTAAGACATATTTATTATATATTTTATTCATATGTGTAACTTTTCTTTCTTTCTTTTTCAACACAACAGGTTAAGCTACTCGTACTTATATTGGAAGCATTGGAACAGATAATAATAATATTCTATTTTTCTGTTCCAAATAATGTATCCAATTTATTATTTAAAGAGGAAGCATCTAAAGTAAATAAAAATATATTTACTAGATTCTACATTTCATGTTTCTGCAGAAATAAAATAAAATAGGTAGCGGCTTTTACAAACAACTAGAACAGTATTGATTTGAATTCATGGTATTTCCAATTAAATTTTCAATTTCCGGTAGCCACGCATATATAAAAAGAGTATTATTTTTTCCCGTTTATTTACACATTCTTTATTTGTTCGGCCATGATTGTTACCCGAAATGATTCGATCCCCTTCTTTATGGAGTTGCTCCTTCCGCTCAATAAAGCAAAGTCTCTAGACATAATTATACATATATCTAAATTCAATTTTCATTTTCATAGGCAAAATGCTAACAGTAGGGTGGGTCGTACGTACCTCAAGAATTCTAGTAATATAATACTTATTATGAATGCCTTTCGCATTGTCATTTTGTTCGTTTGTTTATTACTTTTTACGCAAAAACTACTGATCCGATTTGTATGAAATTCACGACATAGAAAGAAGATACCCTGGAATAAAACATAGGTTACGTTTTATCCCAATATTTCTACAGGAACGGGAACCACAAATCAACTGATTAAAACAATTTTTACGGATTATTACTTTTAGTCTTAGAAACGTCGGGAAACCTATCTTGCAATAATAAAAAAAA
Source organism: Chrysoteuchia culmella (assembly GCA_910589605.1). Taxonomy (NCBI): domain Eukaryota; kingdom Metazoa; phylum Arthropoda; class Insecta; order Lepidoptera; family Crambidae; genus Chrysoteuchia; species Chrysoteuchia culmella. Next base: position 22,926,967 of record OU342649.1, read on the forward strand.
TCAAAGCAGTGTGTTAAAAAAAACCCGTGATCAAATTCGTAAAAGTAGTTTTGAAAGTAACTTGTTAAAAACGTAAAAAAATGCTAAAAAATATCGTGAATAAATACAAGATTCAAATGTAGATTCTCTGTTTTCTAGTATTAGTATTAGTATAAGTCTAGTCTTATCGTCACACTTGTATACTACACCTGCTGACTGTGGTGTGGGTAAGGCCAATTGGTGTGAGTGTAAGAAATATTTGTTTATTCATATGTATTGTATACATATATATTTTTAAAACCTCCGTTGTTGCTAATATCCGTAACTTAAATCACTTGTGTGTAAAAGATATAGTAATGTGTGTGCTGTTGGCATTATTTATATACACTCATTTGCAAAAAAACGGGCGGTTTTGATTTTCATTCATCTTTAAAAAGATACAATACCAAAAAGGTTTCAATCGTTTGTACACGTTACTGGCCGGTTTTAAAAATGTTGTGGTATTTAAAAAAGGACGTTCTAAATTCAAATTTTCATTTGATGCTCATTTTTACAGAAAACCCCTTTTAGACTTCTAAACTCTAAAGTTTAGAAAAGTCTTATAATCCCTCTCTGTCCGTCCGTACGTACGTACGTATGTATGTACGCATCGAGATCTCAGAAACCATAAGAGATAGAGACAAACGGTCAACGGGAATGAGTTTAGGACACCTTGGACATGTGTCAAATGTACTTTTTTAGTTTCTACACTACAAAACAATAACAACTGTCACGTGGTTTAGAAGTCTATTTTGTGCCTGCTAACTAGCAGGCGCTGCTAACTTGTTTATCCTACATTTTTGGCGCGAAGTTCCAGAAGTTAACATCGACTTTCATAACTTTTATTCAATTTTTATCGATTAATTTCATATCCTTGACTGTCATAGCTTTATTTATTGCTGTTTGGCTGTATCAAAAATGGTAGATAAAGTGGTAAAAGCTACCAAAATTATCGCGCTGCTTGAAGAGGGTTGCAGCCAATGTTTCGTGGCTAGGAGGCTAAATGTTAGTCGCTCGACAGTCCAAAGGACCGGGCAGCGATATCAGGAGACTGGTTCCGTCGAGAGAAGGCCTGGTTCTAGAAGAAAACCATGTACCCAACCACGGGATGATCGTTTTCTTGTGAGTCGCGCATTGACAAATCGCAAATCTTCGTATGTGGATCTTAAGAACAACCTCCAAGAAGTAAGAAATGTGCATATTAGTCTATGGACGGTCAGGAGGAGGCTTCTCGCTGCCAATATACGCAGTCACCGCCCGGCCCGCGGCCCCAAATTACTCCGTGAGCACAGAGTTCACAGGCTTAGGTTCGCTAGATGGACTCAAGAAGATTGGAATAGGGTTTTGTTCTCTGATGAAGCCAGGATATCTCTGTTCGGTGAAGATCGACGTCGGCGAGTGCTAAGAAGACAAGGAGAACGCTTTGCAGAGGCATGTTTCGAAGAAATCACACCTTATGGTGGGGGCTCTGTTATGTTTTCGGCAGGAATAAATTCAATGGATCGTACAGAGTTAGTCTTCATTGAAAACGGCTCACTGACTGGGCATCGATACATAACGGAAGTTCTAATTCCTCATGCACAACCCGCATTGGCCGCTCTAGATGAAGACTCGATTTTTATGGACGACAATGCTCGCGCCCACCGATCCCGCGATGTTAATGGCCAGCTCGAAGTCCCGACCTCAATCCCATAGAGCATGTCTGGGACGTTCTGAAACGGCGTGTGTGATCAGTACACCCGGCTCCGCAGACCATCAGAGAGCTGAAGAATGTGATTACTGCGGAGTGGGAACGTATTCCGCAAGCAAGTATCCGGGATATACTCGCTAGCATGCCCAGACGAATTCAAGCTGTGATTTTAGCTAGAGGGGGTCACACTCGATACTAAACATTTATCTGCTTTTACTTTATTAAAGAAAAACAAACAAAAAAACTTTTTTTATTTTTACTTCATGAGTATATGCACTACTAGCGAACATACACTACTAGCGAGGTTTAGCATTATTTCCCATAAATTGTATCTAAATTTTATGAAATATTGATGAAAACGATTATTTTCTTATTAATTTACCAAATTGTGAGGATAAAACTATTTATTTATTTATTTATTTATTTATTTATTTAGAAACTCAACAGCTTTTTTTACAAAATCAATTAGGTAATGTAACTTATAATTATTAGACTCTTAAGCCAATTACAGAGTTTCGTGGCATTTTTAGAGGCTATACAGAATAAAGAAACTAACAGTAAAAATCTAGTTAACTAATAGTGACAAATTGCAAATTAAATTAAATTATTTCTTTAATTTGACTTGCATGCTTATACAATTTATGATCATGATAACTTGATCATAAACATATCTAAAATTAACTTATAGTTAATGAATTACTTATATTCCAATTTTTATTCGAAAGCTACAAACAGACCGACAAATTAACTAATACAGACTTTAGCAAAAACAATAATATGCTATAATACTACCTATAATTATCAAACAAAGCAATATTAACATTTGAAATGGTTCATTGCTTAGGTGCCCGTTATTTTTGCAAATGAGTTTATTACCAAAAAATGTTGTACCAATTTTATTATGAAAGTTAACTCTTTATAAACTTACTGCTCACATCAATTCACTGTCCCATCGGTCAAACAACAACAAAGTTTCAGACACAAAAACGGTAAACAAGACGGGGTAAAGGTTTATTATTTGAAACAACTATCTGATATCCGCACACTTGACGTACTGCCAAGTAATACTGGAAAAGGAACTATGTACTGTCTCTATGCAAAAATATGCGGTAAACAATACAGTATTTTTTTTATTGAAATAAGTTTAAAAACAAAAATAGCATGTACTTTTTAAGTTCTAAATCTTTTGTGGTTTTTACATTCGCAATATTGACGCTGTTAAATGAAATTGGTATGATGTAAGGATTCTAACGATACCCCATACATAACTATCTGTTAAGACATTTGAAAGTTATGGTGGAAAAATAGGGTTATTGGACATCTCGCCTGCTCAGATTCTGGGCCGCGGGCGAGATGTGCACTGAAGTGGATTTAGCGTAAATGAAAGATCCCCAAAGATGCGGGTTCGAATCCCGTCAGGGTGACATGAGACTAGTTGCTTTTTTCTAGTACCTATAGATTCATGTTTAATGATTATCACTTAAAATTAGCATTGTAAAATGCAAAATTAAAAAAGTTATAATTAGATGGCTGTTTCATCTTAATCGATAGTCAAACATCTGTAAAGATGTTTCTTTCGAATGCGAGGATATTTCTCTCATTGATGAAACGACGGTGGCCGTATAAAGGTGAACTGGCAAAATTCGACGTATTGTCTGTAGCAGAATTGGTTAGTGAATTGGGCCGGATTCTCAAGGATGCGGGTTCGAATCCCGTCAGGGCGACATAAGACAAGTTGCTTTTTTCTAGCATATTTTATTGTTAAATAAATAATAAATAAATTCCATACCATCACACCTATTATCTAGCCCACGCTAAGTTCCAGGAACTTGTGTTATGGATACTAGATAATGGATAAACATACTTATATACTTTTTTTTTGTAAATACATACATAATATACATATTAAACACCCAGACCAAGACAAATAGACATGTTCATGCACACAAATATTTGTCCCGTCCGGGGATCGAACCCGGGACCTCTGGCGTAGAAGGCGGGTTTAGTACCCCTGCGCCAAACAGGTCATCAAATGTTTATCACATAAAAATTGCATTTTAAAATGCAAAATTAAAAAGGTATAGCTTTCAATATATTTATGTACTTAGTTGAAAAAAAACGTACTAGATTAATAAGGTTAAGCACCAATCACACTTCGCTAGATACAACGTTTCTTAGAAGACGTAAGTAAGGAAGGAACTAAGAAACTAACTCAATTAAAAACAGCTTAGCAGGTTGTTGGACTTGTCCATACTTGTCGTCTCTAATTTATTCGTAAATAGTCCCGAGTCCACTTGGAACACGAATAGGATGTGAATTAGCAAGCCGTTTAATTTAAGTAAATTATTTGTATTCAATGTTATAAAAAAATATAAGTAGAACAAAATACAAAGAAAAACAGTTAACAGTTCAAATGATACACTAGAGAGCACATCCGTTACATTTTGAATATGAAAATGAGGTGCTGTCTATATGGTATTGCCTGCCACACGGAGCAACCGCTGCGGGCAGGATTCTGGCGCGTAAAAGGTGTAGCAGGAATAGCAGGATGTATGATAAAGAGTATTGCATTTATTTATTTAATACTTCATGCACAAATTGAATGTACATAGGCGGACTTAATGCTATAGGCATTTTCTACCAGTCAACCTTAGGGTGATGTGGAGACTAGTAAGAGTGCACGCACAACCAGTGTAAAATTTAATTAATTTAATTTAATTATCATTTTATTTCGGACCTTGATCCATATCACAATAACATACAACAATTTTAATTACACTATCATTCATAAATTAAAAATTACATTCATCTTTATTGTAAGTCCTAAATAAACAACACAAACAATAAAATTTAAAAGTCATTATTAAATTACAAATTCATTATTACTTAATTTAAAACTAAAATATTATTTTGATTATATAACATTCAAACAAATAATAATAAATAAAAAAAAAAATTAAAAATCGAATTAAAATTACAGTTTATTAATATTTATTTTGAAATATTTTACAACAACTACCTTAATATAAATTTTGGTTTATAACCAGAGTGCTCAATATGCAGCCCATTCCAATGCTGCATTATTGGGCAGTCCAGATCCATTCTTGAGGCAAATAGCTGCAGGTATCTGTTGGGACTGCCCCGCACGCGCAGCATCAAGGACGCGACTCTTTTGCGCAGAATCGTTTGAAAGCCTTCAACATGCGCGTCAGCAAACATTCCTGACGCACTACAGTACGGTGGCAGCCTCAACAGTGCTCTAAACGCATTGTTATATTGGAATGCGTAGGGCTTCGTATGATTTTTTCGTGTACTTGACCCACAGGCTGCAGGTATAAAATGATTGACAAAATGCTCTAAATAATGTAACCTTGACTTCACTGCAGTACACCGTAAAAACTAACTGAAAATAATAATATATGTTTTTTATTTACTAATCATTCTCTGTAAGCTATAAAAAGTGGTATATTATTATTGTGCACGACATAATATTCTTTTCACTATACCGTTAAGGTGGATCACAAAGCCCTGACGTCATTCGTTGCTCTTGCCGCGTTCGTTTCATCCTATAAATGCTCGTCGATTTTAGAAAAAGGAGAAAAACATGTTGGAACAAGTCAGGGCTTCTAATCTCTGCCGCCGGCGGGCGATTGCCGACTCCGCAAACACGCGTGGCCGCCGGCGAGCTTACTCGATATTACAATTTGTATAGGACGAGGTACGTTTTCTTTCATGTCAGAAAAGACTATGAATTTCGGCTTGTTTGTTCAGCCACTGCGCTTTGAGAGATAGTGTTTTTGGATTATTTATTTCTTTTTGTAATAGGTTGTTGGTAAGTAGAGCTTTTTTATTTAAGTCTGATTTCGGAAAGCTTTTTTTTTACATTTTAGTGCAGATAAGCATTAATAATGCAATTTATTATGTCTAGAACGATGACACCAATAACGAAAATGTATGTTTCTTACATATTTTATTAGATAACTACTATTAGGTAGTGAAGTCTACTTGTGAAGATTTTTCGAAACCAAAGTTTAATCTTGGTCCTAAATGTTTTCATAATTATAGTGACTATACGTACAGTACACCGCCATTCTGCATGAAATTCCCTAATTTTTCCCTTTTCCTGTACGTCATTAGCGATAAAAAAATATCAGACAACATACTTCAGGTACCTAGATTAATCTGATTTTCAGATTAGCAGCTTTTAAGCACCTGTGTAACGGATTACAGAGGCAACGAAGAATTGTTGGCTTGAATACACAACTCTAAAAAAAATATTAAAACCGACTTCAAATCAGCCCATACACAACAATAATGTCATCTAGGTAAACGACTACTTGCCAAAACGTAAATTATAATTATCTGGATTATGAATAAACGACTAGCCGGATCTTCGTAAAAATAATATGGGTCCTGCAAATTTTTTTTTTATTAAAATCAGTTTCCAACTGGCGACGTTATATTAAAACATAGGTACATAAAAAAACAGTCGACTTGAGTACCTACCTCCTCCTTTTTTTGAAGTCAGTTAATAAAATAGGTGGTGTTGTCTTGTTTTTCATAATATTCCTTGCAATAATTTCATTTGCCATAATGATCCTCGGTTATAATATTCGTTTGCATTATTCTCGTTTATACTAATATAACGCATGATATAATCATTTACTAGCAGGGTAAATCTACGGGCGGTTTGAACGCCGTCATTGTCCTCGACATAATAATATTAAGTGTCATGCATAAGCGCGAAAATAATAAAGTTTATGCTGCTAAACGCTACTCGTCTGGGACCTATATTCGTAACTGGACACGAGGACAGAATTTTATTACTCTAAAAATGTGAAAATATGTTGAGGACAATGACGGCGTTCAAACCGCCCGTAGATTTACCCAGCAATAACTCTCATATGCCATAAAATGAGATGCCATATTAACAAATGCTATAATTATTAGAAACTATAAACATCATTCGACATAATCTTTATTTGACATAATAATACACGTGTTATAACGTTTTTTTTAGCTAACTTTATGGAGATAACCAAAAAGTAAAAAAACGAATAATATTCAAAACCGACTCAGTTGACCCCGACTGCCCGTAGTCTTGTATGCCCTACCCCAAGTGTGTAATTTAGAGCCGTGACAGAAGACTTGCATGTTGCATGCCTGCTTACCTGCTGCATGCCTGCTTGCATGCTGCACATGCCTGACTGCATAATGCATGTCTGCCTGCATGAGGGTTAGCATACAATTCTAGTACTTAAAGTCAATATATAAATAGTCAGTTTTACGGTAAATTATTGTTAAGGATATTAAATATATTGAAAATGAAATGTATAGCAAATAAAATTATGGAATAAAGTAGATAAGGCGTTTGATTGATTATGAAGAATGAAATTATAGCAATCAATATTATGTAATTTGTTAGTAATGGCAACAGAAACGTTATTTCTTATGGATTATGGCAAATAAAATTATGTCAAACGAAATTATTGCATTTGAAATTCGGGCATACATTAGTAAACCAAAATAGGTTTACTCTTTTGATGATGATCTTTTGATGATGGAGCGAGCTTGCCTAGAAGGAGCCTATTCACTCCAGCTTTAAATATACCAGGACTGCAGGCTGCTGGGAATACAGTGACGCAGGCAGGGAATTCCATTCTCTGGCTGTGTGCATAATAAAGTATGAAGAAAAACGATTTGTACAGCTCCTGGCACAACACTGTGATATCATCGGGTCAGTAAAATAGATATTTGACATGTATTACTTTATCTTGAGCAGTACAATTAAGGATTAATAATGAGGGAACTGTGAAATCGCGTCGTACTTTAGTTAATACTCCTACTATTTAGCCATTAAAATGCTTCCACTGCTGAAGCTCTGGATTTCCTTATGGATGGAAAAAGAGAGCGGGTCATGAAAGACCACCTTAACGACTGCAAATGCAGACGGGACCAACGGCTAAACGTGCCTTTCGAAGCATGGAGAAGTTCAAGATAATACATTGGTCACCCATCACGTGACCTACAATTGCGAAAGTTGCTTAACCGTTACAATCCCAGGCCAAACGCGTTAACTACTTCATAGAGCTTCTTCACGTTCGTTAGCGGCGGAAATTAGTGTCGCATTTCGTCACTTTAACATACGAGTAACAGACGAAACGTCTGAAATGTGGCACGAGTTTTCCTCTACCATAAAGGTATGTAGCCATGTAACGTGACGTTTATGGGCAATTGGTCTCGTTAACGACCGCACACGGCGTCTTCGTGGGCAATCAGCTGTTTTATCATCGCTGTTATGTTAAGGCTATTGACTGCTAGTGCTATTAAAAGTTTTTGAGACAAAACTGGAGATAAGTTATTTAAGCATTAGACGTGTTTAATGTATTTTAAATTATTTGGACTAATAAGCATGTATTGTCATCAGCCATTTTTAATATCCCCACTGCTGGGGCACTGGCCTTCCTTATGGATATGAAGGATAATTATGGATTTATATATATTTAGCATAATTTATTAACCTCTATTAGCTGTGTAGTGTCGGCTTAGAATAGCACTACCCCCTCTCATCCCGTGGGTGACACAGGAAGCGCACAGGAAGGTTCGAGGGTCCGACGCCGGTGGGGTGAACGATAACCCCCCCCCCCCCCCCTTTTCTTCAGGGGACTTCTTCTCAGGGGAACTGGGTGAAATGGTTCCAACTAGGGAGACTGATCACTCGTCCGGCCTTGCTGGCGTCCCCTCTCCAAAAAAAAATAAAAAATAATTCCGTGGGTGTCGTAAAATGCGACTAAGGGACTCAGCCTTAAGGAGATGGGCAGCAGCGTCTCCTACATACTTGGCCATACTGCGATCGCCAACCCGCCTGCCAAGCGTGGCGATTATGGCAAACTCCCCTTTTGGGGAGGGCTATACCCAGCAGTGGGTGTTATGTGGCTGAGACGACGATTAACCTCTATAGAGCTAAATAAATACATAAATAAATAATTGCATACAAAGCATACAACATTGCTTAGATAGATACATAGATAGATAAGATAGATCATTTATTTGCATCAGCATGTACACATAACAATACACAAACGAAATTGAAATAAATAACAAAAGATTATGACAGACATTTTACACAAACATTCGAACAATTGTGCGCCGCAGCGATGCAAATGGGTGAAAACTCAGCGATACCTTTACTCCGAAAGTAAAGTGCTAATTTTCAGTTCCAACCCTGAAACATAAAAGTAAGCAAAATTATAATGTATTAAAAGCTCAATAAAAATTAATTATTAAATTGAATTGAAAACTAACAAATAATTGATAATCATTCAATTGCAGTTTAAATTAATAAACAATTTACTTAATTAATCTATACTAATATTATAAAGCTGAAGAGTTTGTTTGTTTGTTTGAACGCGCTAATCTCAGGAACTACTGGACCGATTTAGAAAATTCTTAGACCATTAGAATGCTACATTTCTCCCGAGTGACATAGGCTATATTTTATCCTGATATTCCCAAGGAAACGGGCACCACGCGGGTAAAACCGCGAGGATCAGCTAGTAATTATATAAAATAATTTAAATGTCAAGCAATAATATACACATACAAAATATATGTATTAATTATTAAAAAAATATAATAATAAATCGAATTTAAAGATAAAATCCACCGCTATTTAGGTAAGTATCATTAATTTTATGTTTTAGGCCACTATTTGTTGGTATTATTAGAATTTTTTAACTCCAGTATAAATGTTTTAAGATGCATTTTGAAACTCAATCTGGACTGTAAAAGTCATAAAGGTGTTTAGCGAGATGTATGCGAATGTGTATTGGAGTGTCTTAGTGCACGGGTCTGCTGATGAGATGGCGGTGAAATGAAATCCAGCACTACAGTTCAACATTTACTACGGCACACGTACCAGCACATATACACAGCACGGATACAGAAGGAGTACAGAGCACAACAGAGTATAGAAGCACAGAAGAAGAATAGCACAAGAGAAAACACGTAAACAATCAAAGCGTATTTAGTAGGCGGTCGCGTCAGATACAAGCGGGAGGCAAACGAGCGTGCGTTCTGTGTCTAGCGTATGTTCCGACTGGCGCGCGGGGCGACACACAGGCTGCGCGTGCGCCGACCAGTTTTCGATGGAATGTGAGAAGAATAATAGGCCGGTCGACGGGAGCGCGAGTCCGTTGCTACGGACGGCAATCAGCGGACACACAATGCCGGATGAGTTTAATGTGCAGCGTTAATGTAATAGTGAATGCTTGTATTTGTGTAAATAGATTTACATGAAATAAATATAAATAAATGTAAATATTATTTTATAAGTGTGTAAATATAGATAAGGTTTATTTTAAGTATTAAATAAATGTAACATAGGTGGACCGTATATTATATAGAATTTTATTGTTTATAAAACAGTTATATAATATTAATGAATAATGTGGAAGTAGCCCACAGGTGGAGGTAAATCATTCCAACATTTAGTCGCCTGATGTCCGAAACTTCGCGTTATGGATGCAGTCCTATGTGTGGTTTGCTAAAGGAGCTCGAGCTGATCTAGAAACACCAGTACCATATTTTGTGTGACAGGAGATGGCTAAATTTTGTATGGACGACTGCCCAAGCAATGTATTTACACTGAACCTAGTAATATATAATGCTGGATAGCGGAAATTAGTATTTCGTATGAATCAAGTTGCAGGAACTGTTGAAACAGTAAAAATCTCGAAAATAAAATCTTAAAAAAGCTCCTCCGTCTGTCAGGTTGACGTTTAAATAATGGTAATATTTAGTTTATTTAGGCTACGTCAAGGCAATATTTTTTCTGAACGCAGCAAGTTCACGTGAAAAATATTTCTTAAACACGATATTTTCTCACATACAAGTATTTTCTACTGTCACTATTTGATAAAAAAAAAACTCTTGTGTGGTTTGCGGATAAAATAATGCCGTCTGAACGTAGCCGTATCATTCTCATCACTTGTCAATGGTATAGGTCAACCAAACTTATTACTTATTTTGTGTTTTCGGTGATTTGTTAAGAACAAGCGAAAAGAAGAATATCATAGTTTTTTTAATAATTTAAAATCATATTATTTGTTTCAGTAGGTATATTAACTTTATGGTTTCAGTTTACTAAAATGTAATATAAAGAAGGTTTGTTGCCCACTTATTTCGTAATACGGAAATTCTTCTTGTCAAACAAAAAAATTAAAACCAACTTGGAATCTTTTAATTAATTGATTATTTCATGAAAGTGATATATGAATATTGAACACAAAAAAATTAAAATATGAATATTTTAATGTCACGCCCTAGTAAGACGTTAATAAACATGTTAAGGGCAGTTTCTTGGCCATGTATTTTGCTATGATTCAGTTTGTTATAAAAATATACTCGATTTTTAGATTTCATCAAGTCAAACATTAGCATATGCAAACGCCTGCGTGACTCCATAATCAGCATATGATTGAGATGCCCTATTTAAAAAAGGCGAGACGTGCGTACGTGGAGGTATATTAAAACAGAAACGGGCACAAGCGTTTTGTACACGCTTTGAGCTTTGAGAGAATCGAAGACTCACAAAGGGTTATTTGAGACTTTTCTGAGAGGTAATTTCTTGAAATATAACAAATTTTCCGGATATAAAATGCATCTTTTTTTTGTTTTTTTTTTTATGAGCGTCGACAGGGAGACTCTCAGTCTTCATCATACTTCATGTTAAGTATTGATAAGGCTGAAGATGGAAGCGAGCCTCTCCCGGAATCCTCAATCACTGAGGAACTGGCTATCTTATCTCTAACTGCCGGAACACAACAATGCTGAAAACATTGTTGCTTTGGCGACAGACTTAGATAAGATGGTGGTAGCTAGCCAGGCGGACTTACTACAAGTCCTACCACTAACCAAACCGAATGCAATATGTACCCCCGCTGGGAATCGAACCCGGGACCCCTGGGTCTGATACCGATGGTTGTACCACTAGACCACAGAGGCGGTTAAAACGACTAACTAACTATTTCACTAACTAAGATCTAATTGTCCTTATTTTAAAGTTTTTAGGGGGTTTTTTTTCCGGCGTTTCGGCATCTTTTCAGCTGCCGTGGTCACGGGATGACTGGCTATGTACAAGTCTACCCTCGAACAATACGGACAATTCAGATCTTAGTTCGTGAAATATAGCGCGTTTAATATCCGTAAAAGTTGTTTTATTTCAATGAACAGTGCGCGCCAAAACTTAAGATAAACGTAAGTAATTTCTTAATTTGTAGATTACTTTGAGGCGATAAAAGTATGTTCTAACAATATTTAACACATGACTTTCAAATCTCAAGAAGTTATTAAATACAATACCTAAGTTTTAGCTTCAGATACACGCTCTATTTTTGCACCTAGTACTAACAACTAGTGGAAAGTACCCTAAATATTGATGTAAGCAAATTTTACACACAGGAAACATTATTTTATTTTCAAAAGCAAGTTAAACAGCTATCGAATATTTTTGAAAAAATACTTATCTGCACCGGGAACCAAACTGGATCTTAAATACTTAAATAAGAAAAAAATACTTGTATTTTTATGGTACACAATCGAAAGTGTTAAGTATAAAGATCAATATAGCTGAAGTAAATTAGTGCATTAAATGAAAGACAAGGCCAGACACTATCGATTGGTACCATAAAACCAGTCGGTTCGATTCCCGGTCCATGTACTTAAGTGATTTTGTCAAAAATCTTTGAATGCAGTTTAACTTATTTTCGAATATGAAGGAATGGTTCCTTTGCGCAAAATTTTCTTGCATCAATGTTTAGGACACTTTCCCTCGAGTGACCGTTTTTTTTTCCACCCTTTATAGCGTTTAAGTCCTCAATCAGCTTATTATCAGCTAAACGCAACCTACCAAGTTTTTCTGAAACTTACAACTGAACGTCATCCGCGTAACAATGATACTTGCTATGCTTTATCGCTAATGTAAGGTCTGCACTGTAAATAATTAAAAAAAAAGCGGTCCAAGTATTGATCCTTGCGGAATATCACGGCAGACAGACTTTGAGTTCGAGATTAAAATAGAGCCATTTTTTTTTCAATTTTACTGTCTGATATCTATCACTTAGATAACTGTTAAACCATGAGACCGAGCTATGTTCAAGACCATAGTATGATAGCTTTGAAAGAAGTAATAGTGTACTTAAAGATTCAAATGACCGCGAGAAATCCAATATTTTTCAATGCTATTTTTATACTTATGATAAATTTTAAATAGTATTCTATTTGGAAATCTAATTGGAAAAAATCAACACGGCCACAAGTCCCATCTGAGTATTCACTTGTGGCCGAGTTGATTTTTGCCAATATATTTCAATTTAAAATTTATCATAATAAAGTGCTTATTATCATTAAAAACCTGTTCAATTTGAAAGTTATTCAAAGTATCGCAGTCAAAGTCGTTAGGAAATCTAATTCTCTTACTAAGAAGAGACAAAGTTTTCTCCATTCCTTCGGGAATTGAATTTTTTTCCCTTTAACTGCGCAAATTCTAAAAATCTCCAAGTTTGTAAACTGTGAGAAAGTTGGGCGTTAGCTTTGACGAAACGGTGGCTAAATACATTTCTTAGAATATACTTAGTGTACGCAGAAAAAATCTTATTGGATACCGATAAATTTATGTTTGTTTTCACAGTCTGTTTATTTAGAATAACTGCTCACAAATTTTATACTGGAATTGCCCAGCATTCTCGACTATTCTATACTAGACAATATCAATCTATCTATCTCCATGTGGCTCAAACGGGACCCGAACCCGGAATTGAAATATGTTTAGCGCATTAAACAAACACATTTATTCTTGAATTTTCCAGTATAAAATTAATTTTTGGGCAGTTGTTCTAGACTATTTTGTACAAGACAATATCCACTTATCTCCATATGGCTCAAGCGGGACCCAAACCCGGAACCTTTGTATTTCCGATACAGTGCGCTTTCCAATTGAGCTACAGAGACGTCACGTCACGTCAATGTTTTCTAGTAAATTCACCTTTCTGCTCTGTGTTGGCCAACGTGGGTTCTCCAATGAGAGGAATATCCTCGCATTTGAAAATATCATTTTTACAAAATTTGCCATTTAATACAAATGTACGGCTTCGCCTTAAAGCTCATACGTGGCCCGGGACCGGTGCATAAAAAAAAAGTGACGCCAGAAAGCAAAAGACAGTCCGCACTATTTCCAAATTATTTAAAATAAAACTTTAAATAAACCATTTTAAAACGTTTTCTTAGCTCCGTAGAAAATCATAGCCTTTTTTCTAAGATTAATAATGACATTTTATTTTCTTATGGTTCGGTTCCTAAAAACATAAATATTTTAAATACTTCGCGCCCTACCTAAGCAACCAATCAACATGGTTTTTGGCATGGAGTTAGTTGAAAAAATGGAGAGTAACATACGATACTTTTTATTCCGATATTCCCACAGGAACGGGACCACGCGGGTGATATTACTTTATATTCAATTAACGCCATCTATATGTGTGGTAGACGTATTTTCAAAAGAATGTGGTGATTCTTATAGATGCACTACCATGCTATAATTTAATTCCGCATGATAAAATAATTCAACGCAGACGCAGTCGTGGACGGAAGGCTAGTGATGACTAAAAAATACTAAACGATCCGTGCCCACTTCGCTCGGCGTCAAACGTTTTTACTTGTGATGAAATTATCTCGCACCTATATCACTCAGGATATGGCTACCGACTGCTGAAAGGCCTTCTAAATTATAGTAATAGTTTCAGAGATAGCTTCATACAAACAAACTCACAAAATTTACCTCTTTATAATATCTAGTGTAGATTCGACTTAGCTGTTTTGTACTTACAATTTATTTTTTTATGAGCGACGGGAAAACTCTTAGACTTCATCATATCTAATGTTAAGTATTGATAACGCTGAAGATGGAAGCGAGCCTCTCCCGGAATCCTCAATCACTGAGGAACTGGCTTTTTAATCTTTAACTGCCGGAACACAAAAATGCTGAAAACATTGTTGTTATGGCGTCTGACTTAGATAAGATGGTATCTAGCCAGGCGGACTTACAACAAGTCCTACCACCAACCAAAACTTAGTAATAGTTTACTTATTATGAAGCAAAATGCTGAGCCAGGATATTTATTGGCCCCACATCTGCATATTCCTTATGTTATAGTTTGTAAGGTTTGACTGTTTTTTATTTTTATTTTTTATTCTATAGTGTGTGTGTGTGCAAATAAATGTTTTTTCTTTCTTTCTTTCTTTAATATAATTATACTAAGTAAACTATTCGTTTGGACCAACACATTATTATATCTTAAACTCAAAGGAAGACGCTTCTGCATTTGCAACTTTAACCACTTAGTTAACTTAGCTTTAGTTGGTTAACATGCGCTCGTCACAGCTTACATTATACACAAGCAATGCAGTTACTGAAGAACTTTTGATTTGACGAAGTGATGCTTAGGTGATAATAACGATTGTCGATAATACTTAATTTGCACCTAGGTATAAAATTAGTTTCTAGTTAAATCTCAGTTATGAGATAAGAAAACTCCTGTACCATTTTGAAGCCGGCGGCGTATCTTTGCAACAGCAACGCGACAGCGATAAGCAACCGTGTGGTTACTTTGGTGATACGTGACTTATCGCTGTCGCGTTTCTGTTGCAAAGATAGGTAATAGACCCTCGAGCCTGCTGTGTGCAATAGGTACTGTTTTATGTTTTCTAAAAGCCTATTACTGTTTTATGTTACGCCTCTGTGGTCTAGTGGTACAACCACCGGTATCAGACTTAGAGGTCCCGGGTTCGATTCCCAGCGGGGGTACATTATTGTATTCGGTTTGGTTGGTGGTAGGATTTGTTGTAAGTCCGCCTGGCTAGCTACCACCATCTTATCTAAGTCTGACGCCATAACAACAATGTTTTCAGCATTGTTGTGTTGCGGCAGTTGGAGATAAGATGGCCAGTTCCTCAGTGATTGAGGATTCCGGGAGAGGCTCGCTTCGATCTTCAGCCTTATCAATACTTAACATCGGGTATGATAAAGGCTAAGAGTCTCCGCGTCGATCATAAAAGAAACATTAAGTTTGTTAATAATTTACAGAAGATTGCAATGTTTACTAAACCTGTTTTGTAATTTTATGTCGTATGTTTAGCTTGTTTAGCTGCTAACTTGCTTACCTAATTGTAGTCTATTCAGCAATTTGGTGAGCATTCAGTATATTATGGAGACAAGAAAATGTAACCTTTAGATACATTAATAAGAAATTTATGAAACATTTTGCACCTAAGGCTGAAATCGGAATCGGGATTTTCCGCAAAATTTTAACCGTGAAGCTGAGAAAAGAAAGAAATTAATTAATTCAATTATTGTTATATATATATATATATACATATATATATATATATATATATATATATATATTTATATAATTTTTTATAGTATGTATTAGTTATTTATATTTGTCATGATCATTTTTTTTTGTTATTCTTACACATCATTCATTCACTCACACTCATCACATCAGTCACACAATATTGTTGCACACCAAAAATACCTACAGCTACTATAATAACATATATACAAACGAATAGATTTCATATAGGAGACGCGTGCTTGTTATTTTATAAATGTTAGTTTTAATCTTAGTTTACTCTTAGTCTTAGTTTAGAACTAGATCCCTTTTGATGCAGCCATGTGGAACATTTGGCTATAAGATTTTTGTGTATTTTTTGTCATATGTTATGTAATGTCCACTGCCTGTGTCAAATAAATGTTATGATTTATGATTTATGAAAGAATGCTTATCTAACGGAAACTCGGTTCAATGTGACAGTAATGACAGGACGAAACTGAAACGGAACCGAGTTCATATTAGATAATCAGCCTGCAAGAAGTACAGAAACAAAAGAAGTGTCATGCCGAGATTTTGTTGGCCATCTTAGTGATCTGTCCAAGCCGTTAGTATTTTAAAACCAGTCTTAACTTTTAAGTAAAAATCAAACAAACCTCAAATTCTATAAAAAAAAGAACATACAAATCTCACCCAATAACTAATCCTACAAAAAAAAAAAAGAATTCTCGCTGTAAAACACCCAACGCAAAGAGTATTCCAATCACTGAGTATCAAAGGTCTGACGAGCAAACGATCAAAGCCTACAGCTGACAGCCCCGGAATGTGTTTCAGCTGTTTCAGAACAGCGAGGGCTAATTTACACATTTCACAAAGAGGTTCAAACAAAGTACTATCGAGTAGAGTTCTACAGGGTCTGCGTTTTGAGCTCCCAATTGAATTATCTACTTGGTGATCTGTACAATCCCTTACTTTTTAAACCTAGTTTTAACTATAAAGTATGAAGAAAAACAAACGCAAATCCTACAAAAGTAACTATTAAATCCCAAATCTTACAAAAACTAAAAGAATTCGTTCGCTGCAAAACATCCAGTCCAAAGAGTATTCCAATCAGTGAGTATCAAAGGTCTGACGAGCAAACGATCAAACCCTGCGTCTGACAGCCCTGAAATGTGTTTCAACTGTTTCAGAGCAGCGAGGGCTAATCCACTACATTTCACAAAGAGTATCGAGTAGAGGTCTACAAAGGGTGTATACGCGTGTGCATTTCGAGTTCTCAATTGAATTCATTTTTGTTATTTAATTAAACACTAGCAGCAACCCGCGGTTTCTCCCACGTGGTTCCCGTTCCCGTGGGAATATCAATACATCCTTTCTTAATGCTCGCTTACATCGTTAAAGGATCCTGTCTGCAAAATCTCAGTTTAATCGGTTCAGCCGTTTGGGCTGTGCGATGTCTGTCAGTCAGTCACGGTATTCTTTTATAAGAAAAAAAAAAATACTAGAGGCCGCCCGCCGTTTCTCGTTTCAGTTAGTTGTTTGCGCGAAATAATTATAAAATTGCATTTTCATACATAAAACACGAATATACTAATATCTTATAATTTCAATAATTCTACGTATGTGTGTGTGATCAATCACATTTATATAGCTCATGAATGAAAGTACATTTTTTTTATAATTTCGCGCAAACAAATAACTGAAACGAGTTAGTTGCACATGTATTTATGAATTGTTAATATATGATGAACCGATTAATGTGCAGTGTTTTTGTATGGAAGTCGTGCCACCTTAACTTAGATTTTTCGAATCTGCAACGGCGGCGTTATGCGCGAGTAATAAATATTATTTCCCATTTCATCTTGCAATCATTTCTTTTTCTGAAAACTATAACCTTTAACTTTTTGTGTTCGTTTAAATTCCGCGACTGAAAGTATTAATAATTCATGTAGTATGTTGATCTAGTCTATACATTATTGTCTAGAATCCAGGCATTTGAAATGCATACAGGAAATTAAACATAAAGAGTTGACTTTTAACGAAACCGTTTCAGAATTTGCAGTTTTTGCATATAAACGCCATTTTACAATTTCTCTTTTGCAGAGTTCACTATACCTATAGAAATCTCCGTGGTTTCGTCTTTTTTCCCCACTCATTCAAAGCGTTAGGATTGACAAACACACTATTTTATTTTCTCTGCTTTTGTAGTAAATTGGTAATAAATCGGACTTGTGGTGGTTTATGTTCTTTGCGAATAAAAGCTGACCATTTGAAATATTATTAGTGAAACATAAAATCTGATTGTTTTCAATCAATTAAAAATTAAATCGGCAATTTGTATCGGTAGCTTTACCCTAGAACTTAGAGAAGAATTCATTATCTTTTAGCTGACATAAAGTATGCGCTCAAGACACTGATGTATTGGCTTTGTATATATATATTATAAGCGAATACTACCCTATTTTTACCCGGAGCACATTTTGCTATCGGATCTCTGCGCGGACGGATCTCTGCTCGACTTTCTGTTGGGTGACGTTATTTTTATTTTATCTAAGTCTTATTATCCTCATTTAATGTGATTATTGTGACCGTGCAATCTCTTAATAAATAAAGTTAATGTTTTTGGTTATTTTGTTAAATTAAAAAAAAAAAAAAAAAAAAGATAATTACAGTGTTTTGTGTCGAATATTGTTTTTTTTAATGCTTTTCCACTTCTGGTGCTAAAAATATATTAACGATATTTACAAAGATACAATATATCTTTAGAAAATGCTATTTATATTCTTAACGGTGTTCTCACGTACCTACCCAAAATAATTCATTATTGATAGGTTATAGGATGATACTACATTTAATTGTGATATAAAAAGAACTCAAAGAGGTGATATTACAGCTTTCTTTCGTTAATTTGTGTTTTCGTATTGTTAAAAAATGAGTTCTCTTGCCTTTTGTTTCAAGTCTTTCTTAATCTTGAAATAAATCAACTTTTCCGGAAACATATATTTGGTATTATATTTTGGGTTTTTTGGTTTCTCGACGTTTCGGCACCTTTTCAGTTGCCGTGGAAACGGCGCGAAGAAACTTAAGATTTCAGAATGTTACTAGTTTGGTATTTGTGTACCTCTATATCAAAGTGTGTCTATATCAA
The DNA here is from genome assembly GCA_910589605.1 of Chrysoteuchia culmella. Classification (NCBI taxonomy): domain Eukaryota; kingdom Metazoa; phylum Arthropoda; class Insecta; order Lepidoptera; family Crambidae; genus Chrysoteuchia; species Chrysoteuchia culmella. Next base: position 22,946,213 of record OU342649.1, read on the forward strand.
AGTGTGAATAATCCTGTACTGGCTTTCGCATCCCAACTTTACTTTCAATTGACGACCTATTTGGCGCCGGGGTATTTTACCCGCCTTCTGCGCCAGAGGTCCCGGCTTCGATCCCCGGACAAGACAAATACGTGTGTGCATGAACATGTCTATTTGTTTTACTCTGAGTATTTAATATGTTTAATATGTTTGTATTTACAAGAAAGGATATACTTAAGTAAAAAAAATATCTAATGAAATTTAACGTGGGCTAAATAATTGGTCATTGTATGCAGTCATTTATTTGAACATTCTTTGTTCTTGTAAATGAATTGTTTTTTTTTTGTTGCAATCATTACAGCTGTATATATGGTTTTCCTTTAAAACAACATTAGGCCTAGCATGAGCGGTTTTTACCGACTCGATAACTCGATAACGTGTCACTGTCCCGCTCACATGATGCGCATGATGCGCGATATCATATCGCATGATATAGCAGTGTTCATGCTAGAGGGGCATAGATTGCTTATTCATTATCCAATATTAGTTAGTTTAACGAATACTCAGAATGCTTTAAAACAGCTTTCAATATTTATAGGCGATACCCAAAGTGACTTTCAAAGTACTTTCAAATCGTTGAAGCAGCGATCCGTTGGGAATTTTAAGTCTTGCCGTAAAACTCAGAGACGACGGAAATTAGCCGATAGGCCGAAGATAGCTCGGCTTTCGATCGGCTTACTCTGATAGCAGATGATTCTGTCTCAACACAATCAGGCAGATTTGGATTTTTATTATTCTCCTACTTTATTCTATTGGCTTTACTGTAGCGTTAGGCCACTCACGATTTGCTACGCCTTTTATCTTTGTCTTTATCTTATCTGATAAATATTAAACAAGAAATTATACTAGAAAAAAGCAACTAGTCTCATGTCGCCCTGACGGGATTCGAACCCGCATCCTTGGAAGTCCGGCCCAATGCACCAACCAATTATGCTACAGAGACCTATGAGGACACGTCGAATTTTTCTAGTATATTCACCGTTCTACGGTGTTGGCCACCGTCGCTTCATCAATGAGAGAAATATCCTCGCATTCGAAAGAAACATCTTTACAGATGTTTGACTATCGATTAAGATGAAACAGCCATCTAAATTAGATCTAGATTTCTTGTTTAATATTTATCACATAAAATTAACATTGTAAAATGCAAAATTAAAAAGTTATAAATTTATCTTATCTTTTAGTCTTTGAGCTTCCCGAATCATCATAAATCATTGTAAATGACCTTATAGCTGGGCACAGGCTTTTCTTACGTCTGGTTAAGAATTATAGTCCAAGGACCACCACGAGAGTTCGATGTGGGTTGATGGATGCCAACGACTATCGTCACCGATCCCACGACCGACTATAGCGAAATTGCCTAACCCACTTGTAACTACCGTCCTTTTAAAAGAACACATAAGTACAACACGTAATTTTTAAAATATTGATAAAAAGCGGTATTTAGGGCTATTTTACTAGTGTTGCTTATTGTGGTAATTAAATAAAGCACTGAAATATCAAACTAAACCTTTTATTAGGTATAAACTTATTTTACAATAAAATATATGCGAACAGTATGGCGGACACGAAACAAGAGGGAGAGGCAATAGTGATGTGCGCGGGACTAGTGCTGTGACATAACGGGTGAACGGTGCATGTCTATGAGGCGCTACCGTTTGCGTTTACTCCAACACTTATAAACAACGCAGATTTTCCGAGTTTCGACTAGGAAAATATATTTTCAAATTTTTTTTCGCTCGTTATTTAGTATTATTTTTACCGCATACAAAATATAGTAAAGTTCGAATGCAATATTATAATTCAGTAACATCTGGGCTAAGCACCTTAATGCAAACCGAAAGAGCAAGCAAGAACTGGCTAAAGTCCATAACCACTCGGTGCTTGCAGGGTCATAAAATCGTAATCTTCTTTATTAACAAGGTATCCTAAGCGCTGAGAGTGCTTTGGCAAGCGAAACACATGTAATGTAGTCAGTAAGTGCAACCAATGTTGTTAAATTTTGCATGTGCATTTATTTGTGGTCGGACGAGACCATTGCAACTCGTATGTTACTTGTACAAGTTAGTACGTTTTATTTATTTCATTCTTTTTACGTTATTTTTGTCTCATTTGGAAATGGATGTCTTTCTTCAAGTTCTAATCTATATGTTAAAAGACCCATAATGAAAACGAAAACCACGTATTCTACTCATCGTTACAATCATTTTCTTGTATTTAACCAAACCTGGAAAACTGATAGTTAAGGAGTTTTGAGGATTAAAGTCATTAAATTTATAAACTAAAGATTATCATTTAAAACAACAAAACCGCAATGAATAACAAAATCACTCAATAGTGCTGGGCCCCGGTCACCTACTCGTACTCCATAGACATACGCAAACGTTGTTGCACGCGTTCCATTGCGTGTAAAAAATAACACCTATATTTTGTCATAATTATTAAACAAGTAAATATACTAGAAAAGAAGCAACTAGTCTCATGTCGCCCTGTAGAAAAGGTGAATATACTAGAGAATTTCAACGTGTTCTCGTAAGTCTCTTTAGCATAATTGGTTAGTGCATTGGGCCGGAGTCCCAAGGATGCGGGTTCGAGTCCCGTCAGGGCGACATGAGACTAGTTGCTTTTTTCTAGTATATTTTCTTGTTTAATATTTATCAAGTTATAACCTATTTAATTTTTTCACTAAAAATACAAGTCATTTCCCAGCCATTATTTTTACATAATATTATTTAGTATGATGTACAACTCATATGTCACGGCTTCGGTATGGGTTTTTTAACATCATGTATATCTGCGCTAAAAGTTGTCAAGATGTGAGTTCAGTGATTTTACAGACTGCAGAATGCAGACTTCACAGACTTCAAAATGAATACGAACTAATAATTGAAATTCAATAAACAATGTTTTACTTTGTGAATCAAAATTCATATTCGATGATTACATTCACTAATCACGAGGGTTGGCATGATTAAAACAAGTTGTTTTCAAACAGGTGTTTAAAACAGTTTTTTTTTTTTTTTTTTATTATATTTATACCGTGTTTTTTTTAAATATTGTTTATTATTCACAATAAACAATATTTAAAAAAAACACGGTTTTAAACTATTTTTGATCGCGATGGACAGACATATTATAATAATAAAATATTAATAAATCTTTATTTCAGACACGATCCATACAATTTACAATACATTGTAAAAATTAAAATTACAAAAATGCAAAATTACAACATACAATTTATAATTTTATAAAAATGTTATAAAATTATAAAATTAAAATCATAAAATTACAAAATCAAAAAATTACAAAATTATGAAAACAAATAAATATATAGGACGCTAAATAGCTTGAAATGAAAGAAGTTGAGCCCATCTTTGTAATTGGTATTTTTCCGTCTCTGATTTAAAATTAGAAAATATGAGGCTCTCGGTATCGTAATTTTCTCTTCATAGGTAGTTCCCTCCACGCGGTAGGTAATGCCCCGCAGCGAAAGTCCCTATGTCGACCGTTCAAAGAAATTCATTCAATGGATTAGTGGGTATTACTTTTCTTTAAATACTTATATATTTTGCGGGTTTTTTCACAATAATGGACATCAGACCAAACAAGGTAAAAGCGTTAAGTGTTCAGTACTGATTAGAGATAAAACGAATAGTACGATTACGCAAGGAAAATAAATCTTTATCAAATGGTCGATTTTTGTAAATACATATTTATTAAGGCGAATTTGTAAATAGCCTAGAAATGAAATATTAGGTCTAATTGATTAGAAATTACGTACATCTTAAGTTTTGGCGCGCACTGTTAATTAAAATAAATCAACTTTTACCGATATCAAACGCGCTATATTTCACGAACTAAGTTGTAGTACAGAAAACTCATCACTTTCTCAATTATAACCCATCACTACTTGACCTTATTATCGTCTCTTCTCCAAACTTAGCCGCAAAGCACGGCTAACATTCTGCAGATGCATTTTCATATCATGATTTGATATACTTGTCCTACCGCATTCGGCCTCATAAACTTAGACCAACAGTCAAACTTCAGCGTAGTTTTGCAAGAATTAATCAGGAGCATACGTCAGGATGCTGCGAATTTAGACTGGAACTCGATTCTCACCTCCGAAGACGTTAATGAGCAGGTCACCATTTTTTTTTTTAAATCTTACAGAGTTATACGACGTTCATGCTCCAATTAAACCAGTTAAAATGAAGCACCTACCTGCACCGTGGTTAACTGACGAGATCCGAAAACTAATGAACAGGAAAAATAGGGCTAAAGCTAAGTTCAAGGTCAATCCTTCGGAGCAAAATGAAATTAAATACAATCGTATTAGAAATCACTGCAACACTGTGATAAGGGACGCACAAAGACGCCTTTCTCATGACTCAATCGAAAACGAAGAAGACCCTGCGAAAGTATGGAAATTCTTAAAAACTCTTCGCTTGAGAAAATCTCAAAGTAGCAATAATTCCAATAACAAAATTGATCTGAATCGGCTTAATAATCACTTCTCCTCTTTTGTGCCTATGGATGGCACTTGCAAAGCCAACACATTGACTTATCTTTATTCTCTGCCTACTTATGACTCTCTATTTATTCTTAATCAGATTGCGGAATGTGATGTTAAGAGAACAATTCTGTCGATCGGTTCCAATGCCGAGGTGCTGATTCCATTAGTCGCAAAATGATCCTTCCTATTATTGATATCCTTGTTCCTGTTATAACCAAAATCCTTAACACATCCATTTCTACTGGCACTTTTCCTTCAGCCTGGAAGAACGCTAATGTTATCCCACTTCCTAAAAAAAAACCTACAATGTACTCTGAATACCGTCCTATATCCATACTTCCTTTCCTGTCAAAGGTCCTTGAAAAACTTGTCTTTACTCAGCTGACCGCTTATCTCAACTTAAATAACCTTTTTAATCCATTTCAGTCTGGTTTTCGTAGAGGCCATAGCACATCTACGGCATTGGTTAAGATTACTGACGACATACGTGATGACGCTACTGGATTTCAGTAATGCCATCAGTTCAGTTGACTTTGATGTCCTTCTCGGTGGGTTACATTCTCTTAACATATCTCCAACTGCAATCGATTGGTTTCGAAGTTACCTGCTAGGGCGACGGCAGCGTATCCGCCTCGGAGACTCTTCCTCTGCGTGGTGTGATATTGGTGCCGGAGTTCCTCAGGGTGGCGTCTTATCTCCGCTTCTTTTCTCCATCTTTATAAATTCCATTACAATTTCTCTTTCATGTTCCTATCACCTATATGCAGATGATCTTCAAATCTATACACAAGCACCACTTTCTGAACTCTCTAGTGCAATAACGACTACCAACATTGATCTAGCACAAATCAGTAGTTGGAGTAAGGCATTTGGGTTTACTGTCAACCCTTGGAAGTCGCAATCAATCATAATTGGTAGTCCTCATTTTGTTTCGAGGATTGATTTTGAACAGCTTCCTCCTGTGAAATTTGATAGCTCTATAATTCCCTTTTCTAATACCGTTAAAAACCTCGGTGTGCTTTTTGATGAGTGTTTCTCCTGGAGACCTCAGGTTGATGCTGTTAGAAAGAAAATATTTGCTGCGTACAGCTCCCTTAATCGTCTCCGCAACTTTCTACCAACTACTACTAAAGTTATAATTGCTCAGTCCCTTATCCTTTCCATCTTGGACTACGCTGACGTTTGCTACACGGACTTATCGGAAGAAATGCTTGACAAATTGGAGCGTCTGCAGAATTTGGCTATAAGTTTCATCTTGAACTTACGTAAATTTGATCACGTATCTCACTTCCGCTCCAAGCTTAATTGGCTTCCTATTCGCCGGCGCAGGGACTTACACACTCTTTCTCTTCTTTTCTCCACCCTGTTCCTCCCAACTACCCCTTCTTACCTTAAAGAATTATTGAATGAATGAATGAATGAAATAGTTTATTGGGTACCAAAAACATAGAAACGAAACAAATAGAAAAATAATTAAAAAAAACCGTAAACAAAAAATCCAAAATTAAAAATACTTAGAGCTAGGTACCCAATAGGCCTCTGCTCAGTATAAGCCGCGAGACAACGTGAACGTGTGTCACCGAGGCACTGATATTCTGCAGATACCTGCTGAGAAAAGGGCGCGTGACATTGAGCAAACAAACAATTACAGTAAGAAATAAATATATATGCATCTACTTATAGAATTATATAATAATAATAAAAAAAACAGACAGAACAACAGACAGTAACAGACATTAAACAAAAAACAAAAACCACTAAATACTAGGCGTTTTAAGCAGAACGGCATTTTTTAAACGTATATACTACGGTATCCTTTTGAGCTTCCAATAAATGTCTTTTATAATTAGTTCTAAAAGTGCTAATTGTTTTGGAGTCTTTAAGAGGTGGAGGGATGTTATTCCAGCACTTTGTAGCCATATACCGAAAGCTACCTCGAAACGCACTAGTGCGATGTGGGTAGCCCCTCAATCGCAAAGCAATACGTTCTGGACGCTCAGAGAAATTTAGTTTTCTGTACAAATATGAAGGACTTTTGTTTTTGATAACTCCAAACAGCAAACAAGCAAAGTGAATTTCTCGTCGATTCGCCATATTTAATAGGGCATTCTCATTAAGATATGGAGTGACATGAGCTCGCCGCGGGATAGAGAAACAATACCTCGCACAAGCATTTTGTACCCGCTGTATAAGCCTTTTAGTGCGAACTAGAAGACACCCTCCGATGACCGTGTCAGCGTAATTTAGTTTCGACAAGATTAAAGTTTCACAGAGATGTATTCGCAATTCGACACTTAGATACTTTTGGATTTGATATAATACCTTCAACCTGTAAAAACACTGTCTGACTGTATCTGATACATACTTCTCAAACCTCAAACCACTATCATGCAGAACCCCTAGGTTTCGAGCTTCGGTAACATGTTCAATTGTGTCTGATCCAATTCTGACGTCAAGTGCTTGGACGTTCATCCGTTCTATCTGCGACTTGGTACCATTAACAACGAGCTTAGTTTTCGTCGAGTTTAACAATAAACCATTCCTCTCAGACCAAACTACTATACGTTCCAGATCTTGATTCACCAATTCAGTCGCTGCTGTGACATCGTGTGGTTTGAATGTTTTATAAATTTGTAAGTCATCTGCGTACAAGTGAAATTTACAGTTTTTTATACATTTGGGAAGGTCAGCAGTGTACAAAATAAAAATGATAGGCCCAAGGATCGATCCCTGAGGCACCCCACGACTAACAGGTAAAGTAGCGGAATATTGTTTTGAGCCATCGCGTTGCGTTACTTCTACCTTTTGACAGCGACCGGTGAGGTAGCTTGAGAACCACTTGATTGCAGAGTTATCAAAGCCATAATACTTTAGCTTTGCCAAAAGTAGTTTACTGTCGACAGTATCGAATGCACGGGAGTAATCAAGCAAGACCAGAACTGCACTCTCACCAACGTCTCGACCTGCTAAGATGTCATCAACGACGTCCATAAGTGCAGTTGACGTGCTCATACCTGCTCTGAAGCCTGACTGTTTTTCTGGCAATATGTCACACTGATGTAAATATGCTGTTAATTGAATGCAGACAACTTTTTCCAGTATTTTTGACATGAATGGTAAAATGCTTATCGGTCGAAGGTCTTTCAGTTCAGTCGGGTTGTTAATTTTAGGAATAGGCTTTATAACAGATTGTTTCCATAGGTCAGGGAAGATACCATCTGTAATAGACTTATTGATAATTGCTGTAATTATAGCCAATGTTCGCGGTAATGTTAGCAATATCATGCTCAAAGAGATTCCATCAACGCCTTGGGCATTCGATTCAATATTTTTAATAATATTAGAAACTGTAGTTTCCGTTACAGGCTTCAAAGTGAAAACACTACTACCAAATCTATTCGATTCGAAATAGTCCAATGTTTCCCTGCGATCTGTATCATTATGAGCTGGGAGTTTAAGAAAGTGGTTATTTATTTTATCAGGATCTGAGATATTATCGGGCAGCTCAACAACTTTTCTTTTGAAATCGACATGACGCTTAATATTCTTCCATAGCGTACGAGGATTTTGATATTGATTATTTATACAATGTTTAAAGTATGCGGCTTTCTCACTATGTAAGGCTGCTTGGACTATGTTCTTCAGGTCTTTATAGTACTTCTTGTGACTATCAACTTTAGTGCTACGATACCTGACATGTGCATCATCTCTTAGCTTCATCATGTCTTTGACAGTGCCAGTTATCCAAGGATAACTTTGTTCTTTGACTAATGATGTTTTCATAGGAGCATACATGTCAAAGAGTTCTTTAATGTGCATATTAAAAATATCCAGTGCGTTGTTTACATTTTCACATAACAGGTTCTCCCAGTTTACGGCATTAACAGTTTCATTAAAAAGTCCCAAATCGATGTCTTTTAGCGGCCTGTATGTTATCCATTGAGGGGGTAGTTTAGGTTTTTTCACATTTAATTCAAATGATACAAATGCGTGAGAGCCTAGGTCTGGCATATGATCAACAGTAACCGTATCAACTTTTGTAGTGCTAAAAACAAGATCAAGCAATGTTTCGGAGTGGTCAGTAAAGTGAGTTGGTTGCGTCACATATTGGTTGAAATTCATAGAATGACAAAAATGTAATAGTTTAATTGAGTTGGATTCTTCGGGCTTTAGAAGATTTATATTAAAATCACCCATTAGAACAATATGATTATACGCTGACAAACCGCTCACAGTATCCGATAACACATCCAGAAATGTATCAACACTCACCCAATGGGGTCGATATGCTGTTCCTATGGCCAGCTTATAACCATTCAGATTAAGGCCTAACCACATCTGTTCCACGGGGGTTGAAGACGCGTGTTCAAGAAATCGCACATTAATACCACGCTTGATAAAAAAACCAACTCCACCGCCACGCGAGCGAGCACCGGGTGGACGCGGTATGTGACGCAGCCTGTAGCCAGGAGGTGCGGGAGCTCGAGCCTCTTCGCCCGCTCGTAACCAGGTCTCATTAATGGCCACTAAATCTGCTCCGTGCCGCTCCATAGCAACCAGAAACTCGTCGTGACGGGTACCCAATGAGCCTGGATTGAAAAGTCCCAGTTTCAACCTTTTGAGTTTTAAAAACTCCAAAACAAATGCACTCGATATTTGTACGTACTTGCAATTATTTAAATATCTTTTTAGAATACCAGTATGTCGCCAACTCAACCGTAAAATTGCGTTACCCGTAATTATAATAAAAGAAGAAATCAAAAACATATTATCAACATTTTTCCTAAACCATAACATAAAATCTATATAAAAGTTGTTATTAACATTAATCAAACAGTGAGTATGCCACCTTATATTATATTTAGTAATCAGCACAATAATTATAAAACATAGGAAATACACTCTAGTTATACTAACACATAGCAAAAACACAGATAAAAAACGACTGCAGTCTTTACCCCTGATACAGCTTAGCAATATTTTAGACACATGTTGAGAAATCAATAGTATTATTACAATACACTTTATAGTTGGGTTGTGATTCACTAGTTTTGTCAAAGGTGCATGCAGATGTCCGATTAATATAAATGCAAAATGAACCAAAACAACAACAAAATTGAATAACCATTTACAAAAAACTTTGTTTACGTTTAATACAAGCATGAAGTAAGTAGCTTTAATAAACCGGTGTAAATAGTATGATAATATATTATTACAGATATAAAAATACGAAAAAGCTAACACCAAGTGTTTATTATTATTACTACCAGTGACAAAAAGTGAAGTTTCAAAATATACAGATCGACTTATGAGTAGGGCAAGTCTTTTTAAGTAGTGATAATTACAGTAATATCCACTTTTAACTGTTTGTATTAACACCAACCAGCTAAATACTAAAAACCTTATCAATATCTGTATGGGAACGAATCGGATGGCGAGCTGCACCCTGTTCTCGGCGCGCGAAGATTTTACCATCTTTTGTCCACACATACTTCCAGTTTTGTCGCTTAGAAGCGGCCCGCGATTCATGGAACAACTGACGGTTGAATTTGGTAAGCCGCTCATTAACATAGAGTGGCCGGGTGGGACCTGCGAGGCCCAAACCCTCCGTAGTAAGGCCGCGGCGCACGCGTGCGGCGGTCAACAATGCATCTCGAAGCGCACGGCGTGCGAGGCGCGCCACTAAGGGTCGTGGCCGGGGTGGCGGAGATCCCTCCTCAAAGCTACGCACTGGTCCAGCTCGCTCCACCGTCACGACGTCCCGCTCTTCCAATTGGACGCCGAGCTTCTGAGCCACAGTTATTAGTAAATGAGTAGCATTCTCACCACTTGACTCCGTTAAATTCGAGATTTCAATGTCGTTCAATAACATATGTTGTTCTCGTTCTCGTATTTCCATTTTCAATTGATTTATTGTGTTTTCTAACTCTGTAATTTGACTAGTCCTTGGCTCTGTTTCTCCAATTTTATTTTCATAAGAGTTCATCCTTTCTTCTAAACAGTCTAATCTTGAATTTTGTGTCTGAATAGCGGTGGTGAGCCCCGTCATTGCTAGTCTAATGGCCCGCAGTTCTGCCAAAACTAATTGCTTAAAATCAATATCAGTTGACTCAAATTTGTTCAATTCGTCGCGCATTAAAATTTCTTCATCCGCAGACATATTTTTCTTGCTAACTTTTGTACGATGTGTTACATTTAAGTCAATTTGGATTGGACTTTTTAGAGGCTCATCAGCCTTGTCACAATGAGGCAGCGCAGGCGGGGCGGCTGCCGCCCCCAGACGAACAGGTGTGGTCAAATTGCCAGTCTTTGGTTGTTTACTAAGGCATTCGGGACATTTCCAAGAGTTTTTACGATCATTATTACTTGCATAAAATGAATTGTAGCGTTTACTAGTCATATTCAGGCATTCTAAGTCATACGCTGCTTTACAGGTTGAGCATTGTAAATATTCAAATTTTGGAAGTGGTTTAGTGCAACCAGCACATATTTTATTGTGCGTAGACATTGTGAAAACAATCAAAACAATGTTATTATTCGATTCAAGAGACCTCTATATCTTAAAGCCAAAATCAACAGAATTTAGTCAAACACAATGCCACAACAACTACAAACTGATTACTCCAATCTCTGCTAGATGGCAGCACTTTATGTGAAACGTTCTTTACTGCAAAGGTACCCACCGAGTTTATCACAAAATCACGAAATCCTTTTTAATTACACTGTATCACATTGATGGAGTTCTCTTAAATTAATCATGAGTGTTTATATCACTTTTTGATGAGGTCACAAAATATTTTACCTAGGTTAACTACAAAAAAAATTTTTGATAGCGTCCTTTTGCTTCATATCACTTTTATTCAAAAACCACTTAGTTTTTTCAAGATAAAACGTTTTCACATGAGTATTGCACTAATAATCACCCAACTGACACAAAATAACTTAATTCACATTAATTATATATTTTTAAAACACAATTTAACACGGGAGCCGTTTGTTCACGCAGAGCTAGCGCCCTCTTAGCCAGCTCTTATTCAACTTTCTATCCTCAACTTCATTACGCACTTTGCGTTCTTCCTCTAATCTTTCTCTCGCTACTCCCTGTCACTCAACAGATTTCTTCTCCTACTCCTTCTCTGTGCACGCTGTTCGTTTATGGAATTCTCTCCCAGAAGGTATTAGAAAAGCTCGTACTTTGGCATCTTTTCGCGATCAAGTTAAAAAGCATTTCCTTTCTTTTTCCTAATATTTACTTATTTTGTTTTTGTATAAGTATTTTCCTTTTCAATTCCATTATATTATACTTTATTTCTTTTATTTATATTATGTACATCTATATCAACTATCCCTCCCGTAATTGCACCCACTCCCCTTTGTCCTCTTCGTTATTATTTTTCTAACCGAGGTTGCCTGGAAGAGATTGCTATTTAGCAATAAGGGCGCCTTTTGTATGCTTTCTGTCTGTTTTTGTTATTTCTTTTTTGTTTGTCTTTGTGTGCAATTAAGTATTTTATTATTATTATTATTGTAATTGTCCGTATTTTTTGGTTTTTAGAGGATTTTTGATTTTCCCGTCGTTTCAGCACCTTTTCAGCTGCCGTGGTCACGGGATGACAACGATATTACAACTTAGCTCGTGAAATATAGCGCGTTTGATATCCGTAAAAGTTGTTTTATTCTTATTAATTTTGCTGTTTGCGGGGAATTCAAATGCCATGCTAAACATGTAAAGCTGGCCGAAGAAGATTGAGTCGCAAATTGATCGATCGGAGGAGCGGCGGGACCAATCGCTGTCGCCCTCACTGCACCGCCATTTGCATAATAACGCTTGATGAAAAATATTTATTGACAACGGAAATAAATTTACTTGCATTTATGGTGTGATAACTTTGCTACAAAGATGTCGGTATTTTATGATTTGTAATATTTATATTTATGTATATCCTTTAACGGGGTTGGTACAGCTCCAGAGAGCTTGAGGGTTTTTACGGGGAAGCCATCATCATAGATGAAGTTAAGTAATGACACATAAGTCTGAAGGTGGAAATGCACTTCTCCCGGAATCCGCAACTACTCAGGAACTAGTTATCTTATCCCTTAACTGCCGGAACACATCGTCCCCACTGCTGGGGCAGTGACCTTCCTTATGGATGGATAAGGAGAATGGGCCATGACCCACCACGCGGGCCCAATGCGGATTGTTAGATTTAACGACTACAAATGCGGCCGGGACCAACGGCTTAACGTGCCTTTCGAAGCACGGAGGATTCCAAGATAGTAAGTTTTTGGTCGCCCATCCCGTGACCGACCGTTGCGATTGTTGCTTACCCTCAACAATCGCAGGTCGAACGCGCGAACCACTGCGCCACGGGCTCCTCAATGCCGGAACACAACAACGCTGAAAATATTGTTGCTATGACGACAGATTAAGGTAGATAATATGGGTAATAAAAGTATTATAAACACAATTGGCATAGTCAGACCTCGTCGACGTCACATCAGATGAAAAATGTTGTCCGGAAATAATAGTCTAAGGTTGCCCACCTCTCCGTCTACAACAGCATTCGAATTTACCCTGACCGTTAAAAGGATTCAAATTCAAATTCAATATTATTTATTCAGTCTAGGCTGTTACAAGCACTTGTGAACGTCAAAGAAGCTACGCCATCGGTTCACAAACCCTACGGCGGGAGACCTTGTAACGAGAAGAACCGGCAAGAAACTCGTCAAGGGCTGTTTTTTTTGCGAGCGATTTACGAGCAATTTACTATTAGGGGGGGGGGGGGGGGGGCATACCGCCGTCTCTTAGCGCAGTATTGTTTCAATCTTTGTATGCTTTTTCGTACTACGAATCTCTTAAAGTAAGCTTGTTTTTTGACAGAAGTTTTTTGACGTCTTCGCTCAATCATCGCCTCCGAACTCCAAAGTGTAAAGTGTGTAAAAATGTGTCAACTTCAATAAAAACAAAACGTTCCTTATGCCATGATGGTTTCTAATGATGATGGTGGGCCAGTAGCACTGGAAACCTAGCAGCTGCAGCACTTTATGTTTTTTTGGATTTTCAAACGAATAAAATCAATGATTTTTTTTATTCACGGCGGGTAGACTCTTAGCCGTCATCATACCTGCTGTTAAGTATTGATAAGGCTGAAGATGGAAGCGAGCCTCTGACGGAATCCTCAACCACTGAGGAACTGGCTTTTTTATCTCTAACTGCCGGAACACAACAATGCTGAAAATATTGTTGTTATAGCGTCAGACTTAGATAAGATGGTGGTAGCTAGCCAGGCGGACTCACAACAAGTCATACCACAAACCAAACCGAATACAATATGTACCTCCCGCTGGGAATCAAACACAGGACCCTTGGGTCTGATTCCGGTGGTTGTTACCACTAGACCTTAGAGGCGGTTGAAATTTAAAGTTAATGTTAAATTCGAACGAACCAACTAATAGACTTCACAAAAGCTCCTAATAGCTTTTGCGAACTTCTGTATGAAATTAATTGAGACGCATAAATTGATCGAAGCTTGCGAAGCCAATCTACGCTGTCATTTCTTGCTGCACCGACATTTGCATTCATTGCATTTTCATACCTCGACCCAGAATGACGGCGAACAATTAAGATTTTTAAATAAAAAAAAATGCATTTTTTTGCGTTTCGATCTTTTACATTAACGGGTTCTTGTGTAATAAATAGACAATATTTCATTGGTTTCAATGATAGTTTTTTATTTAATAAATATAACTCAAAGATCGTTTGGGAAATTCAAGTTTAGTACGTCTGAAATTCAACTCGAAACAACATTTTCTTACATATTATATGACGACTAGAGACCGGATTATATGCAAATGCATTTTTTCAGCGGTAGTTGCATATTATAAAAAATAAATCGAAATCTTGCATATTGACGCACGTCACTATAAACGTCCAATTGCTAAGCGCGATCGAAATTTTGCCCGGCACAATAAGTTAAAAAAAACCAAAATTCTGTCCAGTCACCTCAGTAGACGTAGAACGCTCCTTTTCCGCTTACAAAAATATATTAAGCGTTCGTAGACACAAGAACATTACTTAGTCAAATACATTTTTTATAGGTGAATTGTTGTTATCCTTGACTACTAATAGCTTCCTAAAAAAAATATATTTAAAATAGAACTTTATTTATTTTTAATGTTGCGTATTTTGGCTCTTTTATGGTTTTTCGTGCATGTTTTAGCTATTTTTATTGCATATTCGCATGATTATTTTCTACTTTTTTTGTTGCATATAATCTGCGGGGCTTATAACCTATCTTTGTAACAGCGGAAATTGCGCGATAATTGCTTTACGTCACGTATCAACAGCGCTGCCTCTACCGACTAAAAGCAATGAACTACAATGTTTTTGGCGCTAGCGTCATAGTAACACTAGACGTCTCACTCTCGCACCTAGGAAGAAGCGCGAGAGAGTGAGACGCCGATACGAACCATCAGCGACCGATTAGCCAGCAATTTTTATCAACAACTAATGTGCCCTATATTTTTGTATGGACAAGCTAGTTCTACACGGTGGGGCAAACGAGTGATGGCCGAGCAAAATGCAGCGCGAAACCTCGGGTCGGGCCCGGTCGGTGTAGCTTGAGTCATTCTTAAGTGGGTTTTGAGACGTTTTCAACGTGAAATTCTCAATCATTCAGAAACCGCCTCTGTGGTCTAATGGTACAACCACCGGTTTCAGACCCAGGGGTCCCTGGTTCGATTCCCAGCGAGGGTACATATTGTATTCGGTTTGGTTGGTGGTAGGACTTGTTGTTAGTCCGCCTGGCTAGCTATCATCATCTTATCTAAGTCTGACGCCATAACAACAATGCTTTCAGCATTGTTGTGTTTCGGCAGTTAGAGATAAGATAGCCAGTTCCTCAGCTTCCATCTTAAGCTTTCTCCCCATGGTTCATAAATAATAATAAAAAAACCAATTTGGAGAGTGTGCGAGAGAACTGCAAGATCTTGTTCCTCCAGCCCCATTCCACTATCGGGGTACCAGATGCAGGTTAGCTTATCACCCGTACCACTTCGTTACCCGTACGTCGATGACATTCCAAGGGTCCATACCAAGCGCTTTGCTGATACATTTTTATGCGAACCGCTAAGGAATGGAATGCGCTGCCTGCTCATGGCTTCCCGCTGTTCCCCGATTCCTGTAACCCTGGCCTCTTCAAGGCGAGAGTAAATAGGCATTTCCTGGGCAAGTATGTAACATCCTAGGGCACATCCCTTTTTAAACAAGATGGTGATACTTGCTTAGTCTCGAATAAAGAAACCGATAACTCTATCCATATCTATCTTTTTTAAAGCGGCCGACAGACGGTGTTTCACAGGTATTATCCTGTTACCTGTCCTTTTTTTTATTTTCATGCACACATCAGTCAAGCCAATGAAACTGTAATAACCAAACTTCATTACAACCAGAACACCGCAAATAAACACAGTGTAATAACAACAGTAAGAGGATTTCAGGCTTTTTACTTTATCTTTATTTTAATGTTGTCCTTAATTTCTTCAACACATTGATTTTTTAGATGTATTAAGCTCACGCCCCACTGCGACTAAAGCTATTCAAAACATCGCTTCACTCCACTTATTATAATATTTTTATATTTTTACATCTGTCCCTAACCCTTGCGCTATACTATTCCGCACTGTGAATCTAAGAATGAGAAGAGACGGAATGTACCTTCGTTTTGCTTATCTTCGCAATCAAAGAGCTAAGGATGCGGTGCCACTAGTTTTATGCTAAGCTATTATTGGTGTAAATCAGACACACTCTTGGCAATTTTTTTGATTTTTTTTATGAACGACGGGGAGACTCTTATCCTTCATTATACCTGATGTTAAGCTTTTGATAAGGCTGAAGATGGAAGCGAGCCTCTCCCGGATCAAGGGACCCCTAGGTCTGATACCGGTGGTTGTACCACTAGACCATAGAGGCGGTTAAAGCAGTAAAGTTTTCAAAGTTTAAAGCAGTACAGTACAATCCTATTGGTGTGTAAATCAGCCACTTAGCATAGCAATGTTAGCAATTGAAGTAGTTATTTATCTATTTATATATATGTATGTATTTATTTTATGTATGTACCTTAGCTTAAAATAAATGATAAAAAAATCTACTCTTTTTACATGTGTGTGACTTTTCTTACCTATAATTTTATTTAGTTAGCATATATGTTTAATCCGTTATTTGCTGTATGTGAAGTATTTAAGTTTTGATAAGTTTTAATTTAGAGCTGTGGATTTTGAAATAAATAAACAAATAAATATGCTTAGTTTAAGTGGAACCGTACCCATAAGTGCCTAGTTTAATTTTCTCATACTGCTTATCTTTCAACTATGCGTTCTGAATGAATAACCGCTAACGATAAATAATTTTCAGAGCCACAAGGGCGTATCCTTAATGACGACTCTCTCACTCACATTTTCCCGACTGACAAACGAGTGTTTATTTATAACCGTTGTTTATAAAATACAAGACATCTCCTGGGTTACGTCTTTGTTAAAGTGAAATTTATAAATACCTTCTCCTGTTCCGCATAAATTTACATTTAAATCCGCACTAATATTATAAAGCTGAAGGGTTTGTTTGAATCCGTTTATCTCTGAAACTACTGGTTGGATTTGCTTAATTCTTTTACCATTTGATAGCCCAATTTTTGAGTTCAAGATCATCATCATCACCAGCCTGTGAACGTCCACTGCTCGACATAGGCCTCTCCTAGCTCACGCCTATTGCGGCGTTCATAGGAGGATATTAACCTACTGCTACCACGCTGGCCAGGCGGGTTTGTAGAGGGTTTATTTTAAGCTTTCCTTCTCTCGCACAGGTGTTCAATGCGTCGAGCCTCTTAGTCGACTCTTACGACATCCCAGGCAGTACGGAAGTGGTGACACTTGTATTCTTAGGCCGTTACCACACTGCATAATAATTAATAGTTTTTTAGAGTTACCTTCTTGTTAATTTACATGCTACGACTAGTTTGTTATGATATAGTCACGGTTGACTCCTCGAGAAACAATAAAAATTGTTGCTTAGTTTAATATAATAATACAGTTATGTGTTTTCTCGAATGTTGCCAAATTAGACAAAGTCTATGTACATCTTATGTTTTGGCGGGCACTGTTCATTGAAATAAAACAACTTTTACGGATATCAAATGCGCCATATTTCCACGAACTAAGTTGTAATTGCCCGTATTTTTTGGATTTTAGGGGTTTTTTTATTTTTCCGACGTTTCGACACCTTTACAGCTGCCGTGATCACGTTTGATATCCGTAAAAGTTGTTTTATTTCAAAGTCTATGTATTTTGATAGTTTTGTTGTTTTTTGTTTGAAAAAAATATATATTGTCCCTTGATCAACACTCTTAGCTGCTTTCCGACAGTAAAAGAAAGTGACATCCTGATGTCACTTCAACTGGATCTTTCGTCGACTATACTACCTATTAGAGCAATATCAAAGTAACATTGTAAGCGAGATGACAATCCAATGTGCTTCCAATAATCTCACTGTCCAGTGGATCAAAGGCCACAGCGGCGCACGAGGTAATGACATGGCAGATGAGTTAGCGAGGCGGGGTTCAGATTCTACCCCTCTCGGACCGGAACCTTTTGCTCCCATCCCGGCTAGCTGGTATGATGGTAAGATCCGTGAGCACACAGCTAACTTGCATCAAAACTACTGGGACTCACTGGAGACGTGCAGACAAGCGAAACAAGCACTACCGCGCGCAGACGCTCGTCTCTCCAGAGCTCTCCTTAAACTCAATAGACCGCTGTTACGTTTGATAACAGGGGCCATCACTGGCCACGGTAACTTTAACAAGCACCTTTTCAATTTAGGTGTCACTGACAGCCCACTATGCAGAGGTTGCATGGAGGAAGAAGAGACAGCTGCTCACGTCCTAATGGATTGTGACGGAGTAGCCCCTTACCGGGCGAAGTACCTCGGCTTACCAGGCAGTCTTCGGGAAGCCGTCTCTGACGTGGAGGCGCTGGGAGCATTCCTGGTTGAGCTGGGATGGCTGGAGTGATCCG
Organism: Chrysoteuchia culmella; assembly: GCA_910589605.1. Taxonomy (NCBI): domain Eukaryota; kingdom Metazoa; phylum Arthropoda; class Insecta; order Lepidoptera; family Crambidae; genus Chrysoteuchia; species Chrysoteuchia culmella. Next base: position 22,964,841 of record OU342649.1, read on the forward strand.
GCCTGACACCCTCCGGACGCAAAATAGGCGCAAAAAAGTCGTCGAGTTGCGGAAACCACCCGTATTGAATGAAGAAGAAGAAGAAGAAGCGAGATGACATTATACGCAGTACTTGCTTACCTATATAGGTCCATACTTTACACAACATTAACATTATTTGAAAAATGTGAAAACATGTGATAGTAGGAGGAACTTTGAAGAGATCAAATAGAAGAACTGAAAATATTGATGAGCCAATTTGAACCAACTCGAAAGCTCTGATTTTATATCACCTTCATCTTTTTATGTAGAAGGTCAAAGTCAAAGATATTTATTCAAATAGACTTATAGATTAGTGCTTTCGAATCGTCCAATTGTTTTTTCCTACCAGCAATTCAGATAGAAGATGTATCTAAAACATTTATGAAAAAATTGACTTCAAAAACTAAAAAGCAAAAAATATGCCATTTGAAGGCATTCTACATTGCGGTCCCACTCTTTTATTTTTCTTGCCTTGGCTGGCACCGACTCCAAAAGGCTTATTTTTTGCTTTTTAGTTTTTAGAAGTCGGTTTTTAATAATTACACAATTTTCAAAGGTACCTAGAAGTCCCCAACGTACACTAATAACTTTATGTCAACTGCCCATCACCTTTTAAATAATGCTACTTTTCCCGGTGCAGGGACGTTAATTATTAAGTAGTTCTCCTGGTACTTCATCATCAGCTCCACTTCATCACATGCATTGAGACGAACTTAATTTGCTTATGAACCACATTAAAGTCATCTTATCGCTTTCCGTGAAATGCTAAGTATTTAATAGTTCCGATGACCATTTGTGGTCATCATCATCAGTTCCACTCCTCTAAATGGTGCTTAACAGTCACGAGTCACTTAAGAAAACATCGAAATCGATATAATCGGTTCATAAATGACTGAGTACTGAGGTATCAAACATAAAAAAACATACGCACGAATTGATAACCTCCTCCTTTTTTGAATTCGGTTAATAAGTAAAATATAAGCCTTTTGGAGTCGGTGCCAGCTAAGTCATCGATGATGCATTCTACATTTTAATTTTTCTTGCTTTGGCTGGCACCGACACCAAAAGGCTTATTTTTTACTTTTTAAAGTCAGTTTTTATTTTTTTATAAAAAAAGGTTTTTCTGTCACAACTAATTGCTTTGGGTGCAAGACTGAGGAGGAGAACATGACTGTGCCGATTACCAAGATCTAATGACGATAACATTATTCTATAAATCGTATAAAGCAACTGAGTAAGGACAGGGTTGATTGCTTAGCTGAAATAATTAGGAATTAATAACTTGCTTCAGTACGCCCTGTTGTGAAGTTTTAATTAATTAAATTGAAAACGCCAGTTAATTATTTTGACTTTGAATTAAATTATTGGATTGCAAATTATGTAGTACTGGGGACTATTCCGCTTAATTAATGTTGTGAAAGTTCCAATGACGCTTTTAGAAATACTTTATGGCTATTTCATCATTAGCCATTATAAGTCCACTGCTGGACATTGTGTTAAGAACGCGACACAGAGCGGCTGTGAGCGTCTTGCAGCCATCGGCTCCCCTCAATGGTCATCGGTCCACGTAGGCACCTATGGCTATTTATCAGATTAATGGAAAATCCTGTCTTAAAATTAATAAGGTTGTGTTGCACCTAGTTCCATTCTACTTCTTACTAATATTAAAAATGTGAAAGTTTGGATCTTTGGTTGTTTGTTACTCAATCACGTAAAAACCTATGATAGTCTGGATTAAAACAGAGGATAGACTATGTGCTGGTTAAATTTAAAAATACCTAGGGATTTTCTGTATGTTCCACCCAGACGAAGTCGCGGGCGAAAACGAGTAGATACTAACTTAGGTATAAAAAAGATTAAAATGCTATAAAATATATTTCCAATTACAGATCGGCGACGTATTCCACGAGGAGTTTGGAATATCGTCGTCATCAGCCATTTATAATGTCCCCACTGCTGGGGCACTGGCCTGCCTTATGGATGGTTAAGGAGAACGGGCCATGACCCACTACGCGAGCCCAATACGGTTTGGTGGGTTTTAACGACTGCAAATGCAGGAACAACGGCTTAACGTGCCTTGCGAAGCACGGAGGAGCTCGAGATAATACATTTTTGGTCACCCATCCCGTGACCGATCATTGCGAAAGTTGCTTAACCTCGACAATCGCACTCCGAGCGCGCGAGCCAATGCGCCACGGGCTCCTTTCATATTAATTTTCAGCTGCCGTGGACACGGGATGATGAAATTGTTTTATAACTTAAGATGTACTTAGACGAACTTCCCTTTAGTTCCGAGAGTTTATAAGCACAAAATGCAATATTCAGTAGATCGCACGACTAAAATCGACCGGTTGTGATAACTGAAGTATTCAACGAAAGGCATCTGCAATATTTTCAACAAGTACCGTACGTGGAATAATATTATATTTTTTGTTGATTCCCACTTAAAGCATCTTCGGTTTTGAAGATTCTAGTGTTATTGCATTTTTATTTTATATCAATTTATAGGAATCTGCAGAACGTTTTGTTATTCAATAAGTATAATATTTTTTTTTATTTGAATAAGGTAACTATATTGTTGTCTCATTTAAGAATAGTAGAAGCTAGTATTTACATCAAGTCACTGTTGTATCCACTTCAGAGCCTCAGTCACTGTCGAAAGATGCATGTCTATCGGCCTTTATAGGATACACTTTGGAGAGTGTGCGAGAGAACTGCACGACCTTGTTCCTCCAGCCCCTTTCGACCGTTACCAGCGTTACCAGACGCAGGTTAGCTTATCACCCGTACGTCGTTGACATTCCAATTGTACTACCAAGCGCTTTGCTGACACATTTCTTAGACAAACCGCTAAAGAATGGAATGCGCTGCCTGCTCATGTGTTCCCCGATTCCTACAACCTTGGCCACTTCAAGGCGAGAGTGAATTGGCATTTCCTGGGCAAGCACGCAACACCTTAGACCACATCCTGTTTATCAAACACGATGGTGGTCAAATGCCTGCCCAGTTATTATTTAAAAAAAAACTTCTTGCCCATAGTACAGTTGGGATTTGAACTTTAATACGGTAGTAACTTATATATTATAATTGCAAAAATATCTGGATTCCACTCGGACGAAGAAGATGTAATTTACTATCAATAATTTGGGGTCAACCAGCCAACATAACGTTAGGGTTTAGCCTACCTTACCCTAAGGACCTGTTTCACCACCGGCAGATAAGTTCTAGATAGCTTATCAGGCAGATAATGTCACAGTTGTAATATGAAGAATTCAGTTATGTTATCCAGCACTTATCCGTCGGTGGTGAAACCGGCCTTAATATCCAGGTATGCAGCGGCTACACGCAACGTCATACTTGAAAGCATGCCTGCACAAACCGGTTTGCACGATTTGGTTTTGTAAGACGAAGCGTGTGGACGGCAAAATGGTACAGTCCTGAAAGCGCGGCCTGAGTAATCATTGAAATGTTAAAGATTGCGACTGCGCAAACTTGGCTTGCACGTGTGGCCGGGCGTTCAATCGGCGGTTCAGTCCCTGCCTCAGTCCGTCAAAAATTGTATCCGATGACATACTTGGTAAATGTATGAAAATGAGCGATTTAAGAGGTTATTCGAAGGAGGTTTTAACTCATTTCATAGAACTCTCTCTCGAAACACTGAGGACTGTGCGTGCTTCTGCACATGTGGCCAGTCGCTCGGTGTACCGACTTTTGCTCCGTCATGACTGTGAAATAGCGTGTGGCCCGTACATAAGACTTCCACTATGAAAACTGACACAATTACGAGCAACATAAGCTCTCAAGGTCAAAGCCTTATTTGCTGTCGTGTTTACTAAGAAAAATGCATTTCAGCTCTAAAGTTTTACAGATGAGAATTCCAGCGAGGCAAGCGGACAATACAAATAGAGTATACTTTGCCGCGCTTCAAATAAATGAAGCTTTTTTTCTCGCAGTCCTTTCGTTTCAACTCCGATCCGGTCCTATAAAATGGATTTGTCACAATTTAATATCATAGACCCGCCACGGCTTGTACATGTGCAGTTATTCAATAATGTAAAAAGCTCGTTTGTTTTCTATACTAATATTCTAAAAAGGACAGATTTGATTGTTTGCATTGACTAGGCTCCGAAACTACTGAATGGATTTGGCTGAAATTTGGTATACAGATAGTAGATAGCTTGGTTATGAACAAAGGATACTTTTCATCTCGATTTTCCCACGGGAACGGGAACTACGCAGCTGAAACCTCGAGCTGCCGTTGGTATAAATATATTTTTTGTTGAAATTAGATTTTGGACGGTTGATCAGAGCGGAGGACGCATCGAGGGCCATTTTAAAAATGTATAGGAAAATGTAGTTCCGTTTACGTCTAATAGGAACGCTGCTCAATATGTCATAAATATTTTTTTCATTCACGCCGGGGAGACCCTTAGCCTTCATCATACCTGATGTTAAGTATTGATAAGGCTGAAAATGAAAGCGAGCCTCTCCCGGAATCCTCAACCACTGAGGAACTGGCTATCTTATCTCGTACTGCCGGAACACAACAATGCTGAAAACATTGTTGTTATGGCATCAGACATAGATATATTATGATGGTAGTAGCTAGCCAGGCGGACTCACAACAAGTCCTACCACCAACCAAAAACATTTTATTATTTTACTTCCGCGATACTTACTCGAAAATTTTTCGTGCTAGGCTTACTCTGAATTATATTCCTTGAATTAAAAGAGTGTTTTATTTTAATTTTCACGAGTCATTATTTTCTTTTACTTGTAATGTTTTTCTTGTAAATAAATAACTATCATGTCATATCAGTAGGTGATTATTGGGCATTCTGGAACAGTTTTTTCACTCCATTGATCTCACGTCCGTTCGATCAATTTCGTAAAACTGTTCCAGAATGCCCAATAATCAATATGAAAATATGTGAACGATCTTACTGCTGTTCGATTACTTTCGTAAAACTGTTCTAGAAATCAGTGTGGGCCTGTTCTATAGTACCTATTTCCATAATTATTTTAAAACTTTGTGTAAGACTTACCTGCGTAATAACGCTGCTCAGTTCACATGTGAAATTAATTATTTCACGTTTTTCACTCACTTTAACTCTCACACTCACTTTCAAGGCTAACTTCGAGATTACTGAAACCTTAATTTGGATAACACTCAACAGCGGACGTAATAGAGCTTATCGTATTGTTTTGGACTGGTTGTTCGTGTCAGTGACCAAACTTGGCTGGTGGCACCTATGATCGAATTACTATCGCAACGCTAAGGAAAGTATCGTTCTAGGCCGTTTGCTCGTGTCTTTCGCCTGTTGGCTGGTGACACCTAAGAAACGAATTTCCATCGCGCATTGATCAAAAATTTCAGATAATATTCAATGTCAAAGCTAGAAAACCACCGTTATCTGGGCCGGTTGCTCATGTCTTTCGCGCACTGGCTGGTGACATCCAGAAATGGTTGGTAATTCTATGGCAGAGGCATTAAAATCGTCTGATGGATGATGATCGTGCCGGTGACCAAATTTGATTGGTGACACCCAAAAACGAAAGCCCCATCGCGAAACCGTTAAGAGATGGCCGTTGTGAGTCCATCTGTCCAAATTTCCGGTATGATCAATAAACTCGCACAGATCTGCTCAGTAGGATGGACGGTGTGACTATGATTGACTTTGGTCAGAAGGAAACTGCGTGACACACTGGAAGGTTTAAGTTAAGTATAGGTTCAATTGCAAATAGTATCTTTTGACTAAGACATTAAGGAATGGTTTGTGTTGAGTATATAATCCGCTTATTACATTAAGCTTTTACATGTAGTGTTATATTTTGTCAAATAAACAAATAGGTCCCGACAGTCGTATCGTGAGAATGAATTTATAACAAGTACTAGTTAGATCACACGGTTTCGTTCAAGTTTTACGAAATATAAATGTTATAGTGTTAAATACGATTTCCTCGTAAAATAAAATATTTTGAAAAGTCAAATGACAAACAATTTTTGTTTGGCTTTTCGGATAAAATAAAGTCATGCAAACGATGATTTTGCTGACATCGTAAATTAATGATGTCCTTAAAATAAATATATTATCATAAAACGTTTACTTACACCCAAATAATTTAATTGTTTGACGCTATTTTAGGATTTTTTCTTTTTTACGTAGTTACCATATAAAATATACAATTAACTTTTCAAGCATTACACATACAAAAACACAACGCATTTTTTAACTAAGGATCTAGTAAGTCCAGTGTTATCTTTAAGTAACTTTATTTAAGTATTTTAATCAAATAAAGATTTTTACCCTGGTAATTTCATCAAATTATTTATTATTGTTATTGCACTGTTACAAATAAACAAACATACAAATGTAGTGAGATGTGTTCTTTATATTAGTTGTAGCGACACAATAACATCGCTACGTAATCGTCGTCAAGTAACGAAGAAATTCAGGATCAGCGAAAATTACGAATGCGTCTTATAAACAATGTAATATACAGTCAACTGCATGTCAGGTTTTACTGTTTTTAAGTTACGATAAGACAGAAGGTGGAATCGCGTTTCTCCCTTAACCACAGAGGAACTGGCTATCTTATCGTTGAATATAACTTAAGCTTAATTACTTTGCATATGCAAGTTCTATGTGTAGGTAAAATATTTCATTTAAATAATAGGTAAGTGAGAAATGATTAAGCCTATACCCACCCAGAAGGCTGTCCCATGTCATGTGGCTGAGACGACGAAGTAATGATTACCATTCTTAAATTATTAGTTCTACGTTATAGATAAGTAAACCTATTTGTCAGTGAATTATTACCACTCGATTAGATGGTCATTATCACCAGACGACAGTGATTGTTGAAATAAGATAGGTACTTGCAATATGTAACTCATTGTTATAACGATTGACACAAGAGCGCACTCAAGGTCAAACAGCAAAGTCTACCTTGCGTTCACCTCTACATTACTTCAACTTTTATTGTAGGCTGGGTAGATTAAGGCAAAATCATATAAAGAAATTCAAACCGTTATTAAAATCAGTAAACTACATCTGTAATAAAAATATATGCTATAAATAATAAATAATAAAATAAATAATTAATTGCATACAATCACACCAATTATCTAGCCCACGTTAAGTTTCATGAAGAACTTGTGTTATGGATACTAAGATATTTGGTAATTAGGAATAATAAATAATATCCTCATTTTTCGAAGTATATTCTGTTTAGTAGTCTTATTATGTCGGGATCGGTTTGCCATTAATAAAATTTAATTTTTATCTAAAACAGGATCGACGGAGGATTGCCCACAGTATTTAAATTTCATAGTTGAAAATACTGTTTTAACTTGTTATCAACTCATAATTTATAATCACAAAACTTGATTATTTACAAGAAACGCGAGTGAGTTTCCTTTTTGCCCGGTCTCCCCTACATTTTTCGGTACATTTGAGTGTCAATTTTACCGCTTTAAAGTGAAGCGATTTCCGCAATGCGATACTTTTGTTTTTCAAATGATAATTACAATTAACTTTGGTAATCAGTGGTTGTAAACTATTACAGGTTTATATTTAAACAATTATATTTTAAAAGCAATTTGGAATTAGGTTATCCGGAACAAAATTAGTTTGAAGTTCAACTTAAAAGCCCCTGTAGGTACGTAAATTGTTTCCAGGTTCAGTTCTTTATTTATTTGTTGTAGTGCTTCATCAAATTAAATATTTATTATAAAAATAAAAACAAAAAGTTCTTTAAATTTTTACCTACAATATCATTTACTATTAAACTAAGGATTTTTCAAATAATAAACACACGAATGTAATAAAATGTTTTTCACCCCTGGTTAAGAAATTATTGAAGATTCAGCAAAAACAACCTATTTAAAACGATTTCCGATCAATAAGTGTCACAAATTGTAGTGCTGCTCCGTCACTATTAGCGAAGACACTCTGCCTCTCCGTCACCAGCCAGCGGTTCGCCAGTCAGCCAACTGCTTCATCCTCTCTCTGCGAAAGCACTCTGCCGGCCCACGCCCAGCGCCCTGCTCGCCCAGACACTTAACTGTCCATCAGCCAGCTCTGCCATTACCGCAAGCTCACCGTACAACTCACACCAGCAAAACGAAGATCCGTGCTGTTACAATAATGTTCGTAAGTTGTTATTTTACTAAATGATCTTCTTAGTGGTGAATACTAACTAATCCGATAAAGGTAAGTTTGTAAATGTGCTAAAATTACTATCGTGTTTGCGTTAAGAGCTTTATGATATATCTGTCAAGACTTTTCTAACTCAAACGCGTTGGTAACGTTTGCATAATATTTACAAACTTCTGTCCAATTTAAGTTTCAAACGTAAAACGGGAATAATTTTTTACCGAATCTAAAATACTTTGAGAGTAAATTGTATCTTAAATTCTTGTAAATTATTTTTAGCTTTATCTAATGTGTGTAATAATAACTTCCAGGTCGGACTCAGAATACTACAACAATAAGCGCAGCAAAGGCGCTAGAAAACTGGTCGTAGAAGATTTCGTCGATTCGGACGGCGGCGATGAGGAAACGACTTCCAAAGTAACGTAAGTATTAATTAAACAAATGTCTGCCCAGTTATTATATATTAAAAAAAACATATTTTCTCTTTAAAACTTAAGTCTTAGATTGTTAGGTAATGATAATAATAACGCTAGAGTTTCAACTTTAAAAAGATTATCTTAATCTTATAATCAATTACTTAGATACTTATTTTTTTTCCTTTACTCTTTTATGACTAGTTTATTCAACATGTAATCTTGATGTAGGTGCTTACACTTTTTTTTTTTATTATAGGATATTATGTGTAATATCATTGATCGTTCAATACATAGTTTTCTTTTATTTTTCTGCAGTTCCAAGAAAGAGCCGAAACCTGCCAAAGCGGTAAAAAGGAAGGCGCCAACGTCAAAAAAATCGGCTGTTACAAAGTCAACTGGGTGGCAAATTGACTCAGATAGTGAGGAAGAGGCGGTGGTTCGACGACGAGGCAGTGAGACCCAGCCCTTGCAGTCGTCTTTGTCGCGGCGTGTCGCCGACGGGGTCCTGCGTCGCACCACCCAGAGAGACGGTGACGTTTACATAGAAATAAAGGTATACAACACCAAGGAGATATTGAAGGTGGAGCCGAAAGATCGTTGGGAACAGGCGGTAATATCATTGAAATACCAAGCAGATTCCGATGCTCCAGAGCTGATTCCACTAAAGGAGGCGCTCAAGCTCTGCAAAAAAAAATTTACGGAGGAGGGTAAATTTTTTACCATTAAGAAAAAGTAATACTTAGTAATAGGATTTTTTATTTACTTTTATATTTTATGTGTTTTGTATGATAATGATTATATTTTTAAGATATCTTTAATGTTAGTATAGTCATTTCGTTATAGGTATTTTACTAAATAAATAAAATAAAATAAAAAGATGAATAAATAACAAACAATTTTACTTATTATAAGTTAAACTCTATTCCTATAAAATATTTAAATAATTATTAATACATTTTGTACATTTTTAGTACTTACAAATTTGTGTAGGAATTATTATACCTATCCAACCAGTCCATTCAATAAAATATCACCGATTTAAAAACTTTAGCAGCTTAGGATAATAGTTCGCTTTTATTATGGCAAGCAAAACAGTGTATTGCACAGTTTGTGACATATCCGTTAAAAGTAAAGCATTCTCAGCCCATTTGCGGAGTAATATCCATAAAAATAACAGTTCCATCGAAATAAGTGACGGAATTGAAAAAATAAGCAGTGCATTCCGAAGTCGGATCGCATCGTACAGGGTTCGGGCGCCGGCGACGGCTGATAGCGGTGACGACACGAATGACGTCAGCTTGTGTCCGCCGGCTGAGTTCCTATCTCAGGTTCGCTCTCGCGTGCATAACTTATTAGCTGCAAGACAGGCAACCTATAGTTCTATTAAGGTTAATTTTGAATTTTTCGCCGAGTTTAAGTTACCGAAAACTAGCACTAGTGAAATAAAATCATTTGCTTTTGGTCAAAATGTGGTGTTACACCATAATTACGATTTTAATGATCTGTTTTCAAAAATTGTCAGCTCTATTGTAACAAGCATTGACGAATTTGAGGAAAAAGATAGCGGTTGGTCTTTTGTAAGAAATTTATACTTAGAGGTTAATGTTAACAAATATAATCCATTGAGAGCCGCCCGGTTCATTGATTTGCCGCGAAATTTAAAACTAAAGCATGCATGCATTAACATACAAAATAATGACTCCTTCTGCTTTTTATGGTGTATAGTAGCCGCATTGTTTCCAGCTAAGAACAATGCACACCGAACATCTTCATATCCTCACTTTGAGAAGTTTTTTAGTGTAGGACGTGAGGAATACATGCCAGTTAGATTTGTAGATTCATTCAAATTTTTAGGTACTAGCTTAGAAAAGCTTGCAGGAAATTTGAATAAAAATGATTTTTTTCACTTACCTCACTTTTTCCATAAAACGGAACATTTTGATTTACTAAGACGTAAAGGTGTGTATCCTTATGAGTACATGACAAATTGGAAATGCTTTGAAGAAGACAGGTTACCACCACGAAAATGTTTTTATAGTAGTTTAACCGATGAAATTGTTTCAGAGTCAGATTATTGTCACGCTCAATGTGTTTGGAAAACGTTCAATTTAAAAAATCTAGGCGAATATACTGATTTATATCTTAAAACTGATGTCATTTTACTTGCAGATGTTTTTGAAAACTTTCGTAGAACTTGTAAAATTAATTACAAATTAGATCCTGCATTTTATATGACGGCACCTGGCCTAAGTTTTGACGCAATGTTACTTAAAACTAAAGTTAAATTGGAACTTATTGAAAATCTAGAAATTTTACGTATGATTCAAAAAGGAATCCGTGGTTTTGTGTGTTTGTGCTCTACGAGATACGCTAAGGCGAATAACAAGTACATATCGAATTACGATCCGTATATGCCTGATAACTATTTACTGTACATTGATTGTAATAACTTATATGGTTATGCAATGTGTTCTTATTTGCCTTATTCAAATTTCGAGCTCATTAGCCAAACGGAAATTAGTGAACTTAATGTTCTTCATATACCTAATGATTCAGAGTTTGGTTATATCTTAGAAGTAGATTTAGAGTACCCAGAGAATCTACACGACTTGCACAATGACTTACCTTTTTGTGCCCAGAAATTTACACCACCCAATTCTAAAAACTCTAAATTGATTCCAAATTTGTACGATAAATTTTATTACGTAATTCACTACGTGCACTTAAAAACGTGCTTAAAACATGGTTTATTGTTGAAAAAAATTCATAGAGTAATTAAATTCAAACAAAGCCCATTTCTTAAGCAATATATAGATTTGAATACTGAATTGCGTCAAAAGGCTAAATCAACATTTGAACAGGACTTTTTCAAATTATTAAATAACAGCATTTTTGGGAAAACTTTAGAGGATACCGAAAAAAGATTGAGCGTTCATTTAGTCAATCAGTGGAATGACATCAGAAATAAAACAAAAAAATGTTATACTGCCGAGCAATTAATTTCAAGGCCGAATTTTCATAGCTGTACGGTTTTCACAGAAAACTTTGTAGCTGTGCAAATGAAACCAGAGTCAGTTATTTTAGATAAACCTATTTACATAGGATTCACTGTTCTAGAAATATCAAAAAATCACATGTATGATTTTCACTACTCTATTACAAAACCGTTTTATGGTTCCAATTTAAAATTATGCTACACCGATACTGATAGTTTGTTGTACTCTATCGAGGCAACGGACATTTACGAAGACATAAGATCCAATTTTCAACAGTACTTTGACACGAGCAATTACACGGAAAATAATCAGTTTAATATAGTTCCGAGAAACAAAAAGGTCCCTGGATTATTTAAAGATGAGATGGGAGGGCAACTTATCGTTGAATTTGTGGGTTTGAGATCTAAGTTATATTGTGTAAAAACTCAAGACCAAGAGATAAAAAAGGCAAAAGGGATTAAAAAATCTGTAGTTAAAAAAATCGATTTTAAAGATTATAATAAGGTACTACTGCTTAATAAGGCACTTAGGAAGACAAATGTATTATTTAAGTCTTTGAAACATGAGATTTTTACGCAAGCCGTTAGTAAAGTTGCTCTATCTTCACATGATGATAAACGCATTATACTTAAAGATAAAATATCTACTTTGTCCTGGGGACATAAATCAAGCTTATTCTGAGTTTTTCTGTTTGGTTGGACTGGTTGAAAAAATAATAGAGTTTGTTAAATGTTTTAAAGTTAGTTTTTTAATACTATTATTATGTTAATTAAGTGGTAGGTATAATTATCAATATGTATGATTAGTTTAATAAATGTAGTTTATTTTGTAATGTTTATATAGATGGTAAATGGGAGTATCCTTGTAATTATTAAATAAATAAAGAAATAAAAATTTTGGACCCTACAATTATGACAAAAAAAAAAAGTTTTTTCATAATATAATTGTACCTAGTACGTATAGGTAAAAAATACCTACTTAAAATAAATTGTATGTATGAAAGTTGTTGTTTTATTCTGAATCTAGTTTCCTCTCACCATTTTACTTCATAGCCACCGATCACTGAGAATTTATAAAATATAAATGACAAGAAACAAGTCCTAACTTGTCTGATTCTGAATGCATCGCGGCACGCGTTTGCCGCTTTGTCAGCAATACGTTTCCACTTACATAAAACTCACACCATAACATAAGGTATCGACATCAGGAGCAAGTTCTAACTCGTCTAATTTTAGGAGCTGTGTCAGCTGTAGGTTACATACTCACACGATCACAAAGCAAAGGTATAAATATTCGTGTTAACTGCAAATCTTAATTTATTTTCATAAGAACATCAAATATGGTAAGTTGCTTTTAAAATATAAGTTGAATGTATTTACCAACTAAATATAGGAAACTGTTCGCTTTTAAATATATGTCTCATATTATTCATTTCAGGATATGTCAGTGAACACCGAGAATCTCGTCGAAGACTTACGCTCACCATCTCCGGTCTTACAAGACGCGCAGGACCCGCTCGAAGGATGGACACAGATGTTCCCTCCTTGGGTTGTAGAGCCACAACACGAAGAAACGCCGTTGGAGCTCAAAATCCGAAAGGCGATGGAAAACAAGCAGAAGAGGAAACGAAAGAAGAGATCGTCCTTCCTCAAGCACTTACACAACACCCAGCAGTCGTTCGTGATAAAAAGTCCGCCGAAGAAAGGACGACGTCTCATCAAGATTGAGATAATAGACTTCGAGCATGAAATGCTGGGTGAAGGTGACTCGCCAGAGGATGCCCTACTATCTGCGCAATATGTGGTGTCGGAAGACATGGACCAGATTATGGACCAGGCGGAAAACCTCATAAACAAAATATCAAAAAAAATATGTGGTTATAGCTATAGTTTTTAAGGCTATGAATCAACTTATTTTTGTAAATCAAAGTTCTCATGTAGGTTTTATGCGTAACATCTCAAGTTACTTATAAACCTATAAAGAGATACATTTAAAAAAAACACCTACAAACATAATTATAATCTTTAGTATTATCATAAATGTAATAACGTTTTTACTATATTAATTAAGGGTTTATTAAATAAGAATGTCACAATTTTTTTTTTATAATTAAATTTTAAGGGAATTAATCATGTCGTTTTATTTCTCTATTAAAGGTATTCAGGTAGGTAAATGAAAAAAGTTTTAAATGTACACTTATTTATTTTTTAAAATAATCATACATTGATATTTTATTCTCTAATAACCATTTCCTTATACAAATAACATTTTTCAAAGCACAGTATTTCATATGGTTAAAACAATTGTATGCAAACATATCTTTACAGTAAAGATTACTTAGAGTTTCTAGATTAGGTATACCTTTGTTACTTATATCTAAAACATTTTCATGACCACATAATTCTCGCACCCATTGAACTTTTTCTTCTCCTTTCACTATTATCTTGTGTTTATTCAAGTAAGGTTTAATAAGTCTTCTGAATTCCCTGTAGTCAATATATCCCTCGCTCCATCGATATCCTCGATTTCTTTCTATCCACCATACATGTTTTCTTTCTTCAAGTGTCAGGGTAGAGAATGGGTAAGGAGGTTTTATCAAAAAAAATTGAGTGTGTTCTGATGTGCCTATGACTAATTCTTTCAAAATAAATTTATTTTTTAAATCTTTGAACCCTTGTACATCCACGACTATTGTATTGCTATTCATGATAGTTTCTTTACGATATTGCTCAAAGGCTTATATTCAAAAATACAATCGTTCAGAATCAAACAGTAAGCAGCGGTCTGATCAGGTATTTCTTGATCAGCTTCGATTTCGACTCGCACGTCAATGGATCCCTTTAAAGCTTCGTGTTGGCGAGAACAGTCAATCACGAACATTGGAGCAGTTTCTTTAAATTCTTTTATACTCAACAACGGTTCAGCTCGACGTCCGTGATAAGACTGCTGGAACCTAACGTACTGTTCGTATATTAAAGTATATTTGTTGTCAGCGAAACTAATGTTCAGACTTTCATAAGGGTAATATGAAGAATTTAGAAAAACTTTAACATCACGTATATGGCAATGGTCAAACTCTGCCATTGATAATGTTGCATTATGTTTACGGTTCGTTTGAAAAGCAATTACGACGAACCGTGGTTTCTCTATCTGTGAGGATGTTTTAATAGACCAGGTATGTTTACGTGTTTTGGGAAGTAATGGATACTCATATAAGTCCCAATTACGAAATGCGACTGTTATTGGGCGATCTTTTTCTAAATGCTTAAGCAAACTTATTCTTTCTCGATCTGAAACTTTAACATGAGGCACTCGCCAAGTAATTTTATTTATTGTGATATCATCCACAACTTCACCTGCATTTAATTTTAAGGTATTGAGATTAGTATTACTTCTCAAAAGAACTAATTCATGTTTACAGTTCATTATAATTTTATTATAATCTTCAGCAAAACCCATCACTTTATTTAGTGGTATACAAGCGGAGAATACTCCACTGCTGTCAGTTGTAGTGCCTGTTGGAGACCAACCCCAAACTCGTGCGCATTTAGATTCGTTATCGTTCAACGATAAATACGATTTCATTGTGGTTGTAACGCCTGCATTTTTTATTCTATCTATTTCTACTCCGTTTATTTCGTATCGAATATCTTGAAATAAAAATAGTGCAGGGTTATTAACAAAATGCACACTCGTTACTCGTTCTTTTTCTTTTGCGTTCTTATACACATTCACTCTTCCTTCAATATACAAACTGCTTAGTGAAGGCAATACGTAGAGATCTTGCTGATTTATCGGTATCCGTATTTCATCATTCTTGTTGAAACTTGTCACGTATGGTTTATACGAATGATATTCAAAACTTTCGATACTGTTATCGCACGAGGCAGGTTGAGTTATGTTTAAAAAATTCATTTTATCAATCCCAGTGATTTCAAAAAGTCTTTATTGCTTTTTGTTAATTTCTTTGTTGATCGAACTGGTGCTCCCTTATGAGATGATCTCTTAGAACTGACTTGAGTTCGTGGAATATTTTGGTTTTTATTGAAAGTCAGCATGTCTTTTTAAAGTGTAAATATAGCTGCACTTCCTCACCGCGTAAGTTAATTTGATTATTATCAGCGTCTAATAGTCTTATATTAATAGCACTTATTGAACTTTGATTGACGGGAAAATAAATTAAATTCTTAGGTATTTCAATTATTCTATAACCGGGTGGTACGTTAGGTGCGAATTCGTAAATTATGTGGCTAGCTTTTCCATTCACAAATGATCCACTGATTACATCACATTCGATGCGCACGATAGTTGTCGATAAAATGCTGACAGGATATCTAGACTCTGTATTTATATTAGCTTTTATTGTCTCCATTCCAAAACCCAAAATTTTACCCAACGACTCATTTTTATTGAAGTGAACTTCTTCTGAACAAAAAATATTTGTTTTCAATGTGTTGTTATTTGCGGTCAATCTCAGCACAACATTTTTGATATTGCTCTTAAGATAGTCACAAATATCTTGAAGTTCATAGGACCCTTCTGGTATTTTTATCACGCCATCTTTACCATAATAAAATTTATTGTTTCTTCCATCTATATTAGGGATGGAATTGAATGTTGAAAAATATAATAAACCGCACTCATACTCTCCGTCTAATTGTATTGTAGGAGAGTAATTTGTTATCAAAGAGGCTCCGCTGCCGGTTATCGACACAGTGAAAGACATGTTTATACTGATAAATTTTATTACTTAACTCTTAATATAAATGTTGTTTCCAATACTTCTTTAAAAAATTTAAACACAGATGACCGCAATTTATAGTACCAAACTTTTGATACCGTACATAATTGTAAGTTATTGACATGTTCCTTAAATATTTTATCAATTCTAATGGAGGTTTTAAGTCACCAAAACTATCAAAATATTCACAGTAATCATTCTGTTTTACATAGGCTACCCAATGTGTTCCAGGATTTTCAGAACTATCTAGGTTCAATATAGCACACTTAATTTTTCTTGGTTTTGAGGGAAGTGAATCTCTCATAAATACTCCTCGAAAATATGGAATTGTAGTTGCGTGCTTTAAAATGTCTAGATTTGTAAGGGGGCGTTTGGGTAGCCCTTTGTTTAGTTTTTTGAAGAATTCAAGTATAGTCCAGATCCTCTTTTATGAGGCTTAATATACATCCCTTTTCCCAGAGCGACTGCTTCCATTGCCTTGTTATGTCGTACAGATTCTTGTAGGTTTTTCTGAGCAACCTTGGAATCATTAACAGCTTTTGCTATACCTGCCGCACCGCCAGCGAGAGAACCAAGGGCTGACAAACCGGCAAAAATTGGAATGAGAGGTAAAAATCCCCCAGTTTTTGGAATAGGAATACATCGTGGTAAACGTATTCCTTTTTTGTTTTTAAATAATTTTTTTGCAGAAGCATACGCAAAATTTATAGCTGTGCGATTATCTTTAGATTTTAACTTCTTCAATTGAGATTGTAATTTTTTCACAATTGACATAAATGGACGTATCCCAGCACCAGCTTTGATTTTTGCTTTCATTGCATTTTTTACTATCCAAGATGCAATTTTTTCACCTTTCCCAGCATCGCTCGACTGTAGTCTTCTCTTGGCCATATTCAAAAGCTCTACATCCGCTTTATGTCGAATGTTTAAGTCTTTGTTGTTATAAGCAATGTCGTGATACATACAAGCTTCATCCAATTGATTTATACCACGATCACCTTTTAGTAAACGCTTCTGAAGTTTAGTTCCCGGACCACAAAATTGATAACCAGGAATATGTAGCTCGATTGGTAAACTATTAATAAGGTTATTTAAAAAACCTCTACCCTGCTTCATCGATCTTTCTTAAATGAATAATTTTCATCAGACACACAATTTATATTACAAAAGTAATGCACTCTTATCAACCCAACTGTTTTCTTCCTTACTGAGACCTAACCACTTAACAAAAA
The DNA here is from genome assembly GCA_910589605.1 of Chrysoteuchia culmella. Taxonomy (NCBI): domain Eukaryota; kingdom Metazoa; phylum Arthropoda; class Insecta; order Lepidoptera; family Crambidae; genus Chrysoteuchia; species Chrysoteuchia culmella. The sequence continues at coordinate 22,982,406 of OU342649.1, forward strand.
CTTTGTTACCTTTTCTTTTAATAACTTTCTCTATGAGATAAAGGTCAGGAAATTTTGTTCTTTGCAGTTCGTGTTCGTAGAACGAGCCTAAAATTAACTGTTTATGTTTATCTTCTAAAATATATGTAGGTGGGTTTGTATCGTTAACCTTGACTATATTAAAAATTTCTGTCGACCAATTAGGTGTATAGCCTTTGTAAAAATCCCCCTTAAATTTGCTAATACGAACACTATCATTAATGCGAAACTTGGGATATCTGCTAGTACTAGATATTCGTGTTTGCATAATGTTAGATCTAACTTCCACCTGGTTTGCTTTATTCACATCAATAGGTTTGTATTTAGTAATACGGTGAGTAGAGTTATTGTATTTTTCTACTACTGAGTTTAAGTTAGGTCCTAGCCATTGGTAAGAGCCATATAAACTAAAGAGTTTGTAAAGGTGACCTTTTATTGTACGAATTACTCGTTCTACAATAGCAGCTTTTTTAACAGAGTGAGTGGAATAATGATTTATATCATACGTTCTCATCAACTTTTGAAAAACGTCATTATAAAATTCTTTGCCAAGATCAGTTTGTAAATTATTGGGTTTTCTTGATGAACAAGATAATATCATATGCATTGCTTTAGTCACGCTATTTTTGTCTTTTGATTTTACGGGATTTACCCATACGTATTTTGATAATGTATCGATAACAACCAAAACATATTTGTACCCCTTGTTGAAATGTGAATATTTTTGAAAATCCATAAGATCAGCTTGCCATAAGTCATCTAATCCTTTTATGATAGTCATTCGCCGAGGAAAATTCCTTCTTGCTGCTTTATGAATTTCATTAACTATGTCTCTTTTACTCATTTTTGATTTAATTTAAGCTTAATCAAAGTATCTACTTCAGCTTTTGAATAAATGTTCTTTAATAAGCGGTCTAATGTTAGTTTTTCCAAATTCTGTAGGTACAGTTTTACATCACTCTGAATTTTTTTAAATTCATTCCTTAAGTCTTGTTCGATTTTATCCACATAAGCTTTGTTCACTGCTTCATCGTCTTCGTTTGGTGGTGAAAGACCTTTTAATTTAGACAATTTCAAATCGTAGTGTCCAGCGTCCGATTTCACTAACGTATCGTTTAAAGTATCCACAAATTCTAATAACCGTAAACGTTTATGAACGTGATGACCAAATTTATCTATATTCATTGCAGTCTAGATGAGTCAACGACTGAAATCATACTGCGCAGTCGTCCTGATGGAAGCTCTTTAAGTTCTACATTTATAATACCAGCTTCATATAATTCTTCTACAATAGCAATGATTTCATTACCTACTCCATTGTTCCCTGCTGCCCACGATGCTAATAGTAATTTTAATCGTTCTATTAACTCGTTTGGGTCATCCCAGTAAACATAATCTGTATTTTCTTTTACTTTTTTCAATAGTGGAATACCTTTTCCTGTTGGAATACTTTCCAGGCTTGAGGAGACATTTCGAGAGAACTTGAACAAAGGCTTAATAACATTATTATATTTAAACCCTTTGTTGCTGTTTATTGGTTTTGATGACTCGAAGTTACGTCGATGTGCATTCGTTTCTATTAAAATGGTTTTATAATTTAGTAAATCGTTGTCAGTGACCACCTCTAAATTGGGTTTCTTTTTAAACAGTAGTTCTTTTAACCCTACTGTTTTATCAAAAGTTAGTGTTCCGATTTTTAAGTATTTGCCGTCGTCAAAAACACGGGTTTTGCCAAGCATTAATTTTCCACGTTCATTTCTTACACCAAACGGTATGTCATCCATTGCTTCAGATGATGTAGACCATGATGATTGATTCTTAACACTTGGTGATGACTGCAAAGATTTGAAGGATCCGTCGCTCACGTTGAATTTGTCAGAAGGTGATACGACAAGAGTTTTATTATAACCTTTAACTTTCTCGCGTTCACTTTCAGAACCACCTTCGTCTTCACTCATAAATTCGCTGTAATCTTCTTCGGAAGTACAAGACGTAAGATGATCATCATTTTTATTTTTTTTCATCAACGGTTCATGAGCCTCTTCCTTGAGATGTTTATTTACATTATTGTTTGCTAATAAGGTAAGAGGATCTACGATGGGTTTAAATATTTTTTCCAACACTGTGTTATTTGCATGCTTTACATCTTTTATTATTTCAACTTTTCTTTTAACAGCTGCTGCGGACTTAACAATTTGTTCTTTAAGCTTTTTTTCCATTATAAAGGATACGTTCGCTTTCAAGTCTCAAGTAACAATGATTAATATATCATTAAACATCTCATTTTGTATGTTAGTCCACCACAACAAACGTGTCAAATGTTGACCTGTAGCATCCATTGTTTCTCTCACAATCCTTATTAATCACTAGGTAGCTGAATGGTTTCTTCCAAACAGCGGAGCATAGTTCACGAAACTTAGACCATGACATATCAGATCCAACATGCTCATCATAAACGTGTTTCAAATTGATGTCATCCTGTTTAAATAATATTATTAGATTTGAATTGTCCCTTACTAATTGTTTGGGGATTTTGGTATAAGTCTGATTAATATAAAAACAATCAATGTTCTTATGACGTCCCATTGCAAAATAATCTCTTATGTTGTTTTGATTTTCACAAGCAACATCATCAAAAACTATAATAGAATCTGGCAAAGCTTCATGTGGACTCAAAATTTCCCTGTTGTGATTGTATTTATGCAACGATGTACCAGGAACCATATCTAAAACTTTCTCCAAATATAAATATTTAGCTTGGTATAAAGATTTTGAATAAACATACAGATTCCTAAAACGCGGGCCATCTTTATGTAACAATAAACTGATTACTAAATTTGTCTTTCCACAGTTTGATGGGCCACAGACAATACACCGTATAGTGTTCGGCAATAAGTTACCATGTCGCTTAGACCCGTTTGAAGGTGGGGGACATATACATTCTAATTTTATTGATTCTTTTTGTTTTATGAATTTCATGTTAACGTTAAATCTAACCGTAATGTTTCATGTGTTATATGAAAATGAGCCTAATATGACATAGTCTTTATATATAAATAATCTCATGTCTGATAAATCGGTTCACTGAATTAAGTCTTATCAATCAAACTGATATTTAAATACAGTCAAAAGCGTAAAAGCATATTTTCACGACATTAAATGAATTGGGCATTTTGGCTCGCAACAATTGAGTCCGTCGTCGCGCGGAGCAGCGACGTAGCGAGCCTGGGCGAGCGTTCAGGACTCAATTGTTGTGAGCCAGAATGCCCAATTTATTTACTACTACGATTTCTAGAACAGTTTTACGAAAGTAATCGAACAGCAGTAAGATCGTTCAAATATTTTCATATTGATTATTGGGCATTCTGGAACAGTTTTACGAAATTGATCGAACGGACGTGAGATCAATGGAGTGAAAAAACTGTTCCAGAATGCCCAATAATCACCTACTCATATCGTATCGTAAAGAAAAAAACCAGACAAGTGCGAGTCGGACTCGGTCGAGTCGGGTCGGCCTAGCAGTGGCGAAGAGTCCCTACATTCCGATTCCCATCGGCTTCCCTTTTAGAAAGAAAGAAAGAAAATACATTGACTGGCACACACATACACACTTATATATAATAAAATAAAAAAAAATTAAACCTTACTTCATAAAAACAGAACTTATGGAATATGATGTGGGGCCAATAAATACCCTGGCTCAGCATTTTGTTTCTGTGCCATTCTCAGATGGGCAGAATGAACACAGAAGCGCTGTTATTCTGCCAGTATGTTACAACAGACGTTTACAACAATAGTAAAAAAAAATTACTATATTACACAAAATTAAATAATATACACATAAAATTAAACGAAAGAAGGCAGAGTGTTCCACTTCTTTGCCACTCTCAAGGGACGGAAACGGGACGTTTGAGAAAAAAAAATACTTTTGACAGGTAATTGCGCATAAAAGTGGCATCACTTTTAAAGTTTGTGTCATGTGATTGAGAAGCGAATAAACAAGTTCAAGACTTCACAGAAATATTTACTTTATGGTTTAAAAATTGGTTTACTTTTTAGAAATCCTATCCCACTGATCCGCCATACAGTTGAATGATTTTTTGGAGAAAGTTTGGGTCCTTTTTACCTTTGACCCCTCGTCACTGCTACCTAGGTACATAATATTGTAAATAGTTTAGCAATTGAGTCTCGCAGTTTTTTCCGATGTTTCCCGTAATTCAGTTTCCAAAACTTAAGATTTTTTATACATAAGATAAATTATATTGGAAAAAATCAACTCGGCCACAAGTGAATTCTCAGGATGGGACTCGAACCCACGACCTTTGGAAATCCGGTCCAATGCTCTAACCACTGGCTACCGAGACTTGCGGACTACCGTCGAAATTCTTCATGATTTAATTACAAATGTCTAGTTTTCAGATTTTTTCCCGTACTTGTATGAAAAGACGATATTACTAGCCTAATTTCATAGTTCAATTTCAACGAAAAGTATCCTATGTATCCTATTCATTTTTTTTATCCCGTCACAGACTTTTTACCTGAATATATAGTTTTAATTAAAACTCGATGCCACCACGCGTTCTCGAGATAAACGAGGACAGAGGGACAACAAAAAGATATTACAAGGGTTCGTTTTTTTTTCTTTAGAGGTTCGTAACCCTAAAAAGCCACACGGTAACGGCCTAGTCACCACTCCCTTACATGCCTGGGATGTCGTTAGAGTCGACTAAGAGGCTCGACGCATTGAACACCTGTGCGAGACAAGGAACATTTGAAACAACCCTCTACCAACCTTTCTGGCCAGCGTGGTAGCAGTAGGCTTATAGCCTCCTATGAACGCCACAATAGGCGCGAGCTAGGAGAGGCCTGTCCAGCAGTGGACGTCCACAGGCTGATGATGATGATGAACCTTAAAAAGAGAAATTGATGAAGTTACTTCCAATGTTTTTAGTAGTAATAGTGGTACATTTAAGCATTTCCTGAATAAAACTAATTCTGGTAGGTAGTACATTTTTTATTGGTACGACCAAAACTTAAAATTAGTTTCCGAACTCGTGGGAATAAAGGCGATTGCACTCATCCCTATTCCGAAAACTTTTAGATTTATTTATCAAGATATAGATAGATGTATTAAAATAATAATGCAATTGACGACTAGCTCCCTAATTATGGTAAATTTAAATAGCAAAATATTGGAAAAAATTAACTCGGCCACAAGTGAATTCTCAGACGGGAATCGAACCCGCGACCTTTGGAAATCCGGTCCAATGCTCTAACCGCTGAGCTACCGAGACTTGCGAACCACCGTCGAAATTCTCCAATACTTTTATATTTTTAATACGCTGTAGGCCAGCGTTGTTACATCAATGCTAGGAATATCCTTGCATTCGAAAGAAACATCTTTTCAGGTGTTTAACGATCGATTAAGATGCAACTGCCAATAATTTATGATTTTGTAATTTTTGCATTTTTCAATGCTATTTTTATACTTATGGTAAATTTAAATAGAAAAATATTGGAAAAAATTAACTCGGCCACAAGTGAATTCTTAGACGGGAATCGAACCCGCGACCTTTGGAAATCCGGTCCAATGCTCTAACCGCTGAGCTACCGAGACTTGCGAACCACCCTAATTATATATTAAAACAACGGGACTAAAACGCGACATGTATCATGTAGTACAACTATGTACTTACAGCTTGACGTTTCGGCTATTTTGCAATAGAGTCACAAGCAGACCGAATGAATGTACAATTTTTTTATTATTTCGCGCAAACAAATAACTGAAACGAGTTAGTTGCGCATGTATATGTGTTATTAAGGTATGATGAACCAATAATTGTGTAATGTTTGTTTGTATAGAAGTCGTACCACCTTAAAGACGCAATGCCTTTAGGAACGTTTAATGTTTTGAATGACACTTCATTTGAAATTTCTCCCTACATTTGAAAGATATTTGCGAATGTCACTCACGTCAAATTAACTATTTCGTTAATTCAAATATCTTTCAAAACCCGTTCCGATCACAATCCTTATCAAATGACAAAGTGACGGCGTGAAGTATGTAAATATCCTTCAAATGACAAATTGAAAGGGATTGCGATAGATTTTAAGATTAGACAATTAGCTCCCTGTTTGGCGTAAAAATCTAAAAGGTTTGTTTAATACCCAAAGAATTTGTTAAGAGCAACCAACTTTCGTGGTCCCATTAAACAATTTAAGAAAAGCGATAATAAATATTGTATCAATAACATTCGTAATTACTTGTAGATAAGTCAATTAGCACATATATTAAAAATCGTAAGTTTCGTGGCATAATTTTCATAGGAAATTGTCTACCATAATTAATTCTAGCTATATGATTGGTTGTTCTCTTGTGTGTAGCTACTTTTGGCATAATAGTACCTAACTTTCGTGGGCTTCAAAATTTAATTTATCTGCAAATAATATGCCGAATAACATGTATTATAGATGTTATTTGTTTTGCACCATATTCAACTCAAAATAAAATTTCGCCACGAAAGTTACGCCTAGAACGCTTTTTCTTTTCGTTTGTCCTTTTCCGCTTTTTCGAAAAGCGCATTTTTATCCGCAAAATGTAATTACCTAAGTATAGCTTTACATGATAGTTAACGTCTCAAAGATTAATTTACTCACATTCCAGAACTCATAAATAAGACGAAAGTACAATCCAACTAGTTTTGCTAAGTACAAAATATTTTATATAAATCTAATATCAATTAGTTGGCTGTTGACTCAGCCGTGAAACCGTGCTGCAATAACTTTACTTTATTCGAAATCAAAGCTTTCTAAAAAGTTAGCGTTAATATTGCCTTTAAATGTGCATAATGTATTTAAAGATAGTGGCGGCTTTGCAATAATTAGCATTTCACTTTGAATAATTAGTATTTAAGTTATAACTATTTAATTTTGCATTTTACAATGCTATTTTTATGTGATAAATATTAAACAAGAAAATATACTAGAAAAAAGTAACTAGTCTCATGTCGCCCTGACAGGATTCAAATTCCGAATTTTCTTGTTTAATATTTATCACATAAAAATAGCATTGTAAAATGCAAAATTAAAAAGTAATAATTAGATGGCTGTTTCATCTTAATCGACAGTCAAACATCTGTACAGATGTTTCTTTCGAATGCGAGGATATTTCTCTCATTGATGAAGCGACGGTGGGCAACACCGTAGAACGGGGAATATACTAGAAAAAATCGACGTGTCCTCATAGGTCTCTGTAGCATAATTGGTTAGTGCATTGGGCCGGACTCCCAAGGATGCGGGTTCGAATCCTGTCAGGGCGACATGAGACTAGTTGCTTTTTTCTAGTATATTTTCTTGTTTAATAGTATTTAAGTGTTTTTGGTTTTAAATAGAAAGTATCTTCGAAACCACTCGTGTCTTTTTCATTCTGCAGGTGACTCTTTGTATCGCGATTATATGTAATTTTTTTTTCTCTCATATAATTTTAACGTTGATTTATTTTCTCATTTCATATCGATCCCGTAAACAACGATGAATGTTTAGTTTTCGTCTTTCTTTGTCTTGTTAATTGATGGACTACACGTCTTAATAAAACAACGAAAAAAAATAGGATCACCAAGGATATTGGTACGATTCCTGCCCAAAGTAAATGTTTTACATATTTGTCATCCAATACAATAAAAATAAAAGTATATATAGTATCGTACAAAATAATTATAAAAAAACACTCCAATCTCGACAAAAAAAACTTTAGGCCAAGTTTTATCCTAATCCTAGACAAAATTTAGGGAGTTTTACCCGAAAACTCTAGTTTCCGAAACTGTTATAAAAACATGGAGAGCTAAGTGAAAAACTTGCGGGCCCATATTACCCCCTTGGGGAGACCCATTTGTCTTGCGATCGTCTGCGCATAAGTCATGGCGACATACAAATAATTTCAAGTCTTGCCTGGCTTCCAGCTCGGATTTATCACCTAATTTCTTTCTGAAGTAGAAAATATTTTTGCATTCTTATAAATCTATAATGTCATTTTGAAATATTTGTATTTTATATTTTGTTCAAAAGTCTGTGTATTCTTAGACATGGAAAATGAAAGATTTCTTAAATATTAAACAAGAAATTTTACAAAAAAAAAGCAACTTGTCTCATGTCGACCTGATAATTAAATCGGGGGTTTAAAAATTATTTTATCCTTTTCCAATCACGTTTTAACCGTTGTGGGTTTCTCTAAAACTTTATGTACTACTGAATAATTATCTACGATAGAGCATTACAAAGACAAAATAACACAAAAGATGTTCCGAACAAAGCTTAGATAAGAGCAAAGTGCAAACGAATATCGAGTTACTATTTTTGATAAATCGCTTCTTCCACAAACACACGAGGGTGCGTAATGCGAACGCGAAAAAAGATATCCATCAAACCTTGACCTTTACCCAGCTTCTAGCAAACACCCACAGAAAACATTATCAATAAGGAATACCATGCGAGCAAAAAAAAAAATTGTAAATGCGTTTCCTCCATGTTATAAGACGCACATTTGTCTCCAAAGTGTCTCCGGTTCCATAAATCACATTGATAGACGAATAAAGTTGTCGTTTGGAGATTGCGATGCTTTTCCACGCATTTTTTCTTCTTTAGTTCTATATTTATCAAGCCATTTGTTGGCACACCTGAGTTCTGTGTGTAATGGTCGACTTTTTGCGTCGTTTATACCGGCATTGGAATGTATTACCGGTTGAGCCTTTTATTTCTCTGAAAGCCCTTGCATCAGAAGGTTGCTTTCAGAATTTTCTGTAGTCACAGATATCGTTATATTGTTGGAAAAAGTAACATTTGTGTAACTGGATAAAGATAGGTAATACTTAAAATTACTATACTTGAAAAAACCGCCCTTTTAACCGCCTCTGTGGTCTAGTGGTAAAAACCACGGATATCAGACACAGGGGTCCCAGTTGCGATTTCCAGCGGGGAAGTACATATTGTATTCGGTTTGGTTGGTGGTAGGGCTTGTTATGAGTCCGCCTGGCTAGCTAACACCATCTTATTTAAGTCTGACGCCATAACAACAATGTTTTCAGCATTGTTGTGTTCCGGCAGTTAGAGATTAGATAGCCATTTCCTCAGTGGTTGAGGGTTCCGGGAGAGGCTCGCTTCCATCTTCAGCCTTATTAATACCTAACATCAGGTATGATGAAGGCTAAGAGTCTCCCCGTCTAGAATTAAAAAAGAAAAAAAAAAGAATTCGCGTTGAGCCTTCGTGGCGGGTTGCGGAACATGTTCCTTACCCATCCCTAAGGAAAGTCTGTGCCCTTGTAGTGGATATATAACTAAGGCTTGTGGTGGATTATGAGACACAATAGATTTTCTAATGTTCTCTGGACACAGGTGTCCGGTTAGGGTTTGATGAATTAAAGAATTAAATAAAATTTAGCTGGGCAATACACAAGACGAATATTCGAAGACAACTATCTACATAGTAACCTTTGAGGCTTCTTGTCTCACGCCCACGTCACTGGGCAAAATGAACATTTAAATAAGTAAGTAAGTAATGTATATATATTTACCATTATATTTTTATTGTTTTGTTTGTTTATTTAGTCACTAGTAATATTTAACTAGTAGTATCATTTATACAGATCGGGCTGTTACAACTACTTGCGTGTGTCATGGAGGCTACGCTATCAGTTCACAAACCTTAAGACGAGAGACCTTGTAACGAGAATAAGACTAAAATGTAAATGTTAGTGCTGGTTCATTGTAACTTTATTAATACAAAATAACATTCACATTTGCGCATGTTGCTCTCGGGCTACCATGTGCAACTATTTTCATAAATATAAATATATTTTTTGCGCAATTACGTAAGAATAAATTTTGCTCATGGTTTACATGACCAAAAATCGTTTCTCACAAAATTATTGGTTTATTTAAGGAAAACCTGTTATTGGCTTACTATAGATTTACATAAGTTATTTTATATCCATGGATAAAGCTGTTGGTTTTTTAAATAAAGATAAAGATTAAACATACGGGAAGAACAATCCTAGTCCTAATTCCTAACTATATATTAATATTATAAATGCGAAAGTGTGTTCGTTTGTCCTTCCTGCACGCCGTAACTAAGCAACCAATCCATTTGATTTTTGGCATAGGCATAGAGTTAGTTAAAAGGACAGAGAGTAAGATAAATTACTTTTACTCCCGATATTCCCACGGGAACGTGAACCACGCGGTTGAAACCGCGGCCGGAAGCCAGTATGAAATAAATAAATTGAACTAAGTTTTAGAAAATCTTACTTTTGCTAAAAACAGATTGCAGTTGACTAATTTTAAGTCAATCAGTTTCCTCCAACATGGCTTCTAAGTCATAACGCATTTAAGAGTTCTGTATCACAGATAAAAGAACCCAAGTAGACCAAGACCGCTACAAGAGCGTCTTCAGAATCAGAGCTACTTTTCATCTCGATATTCCCACGGGAACGTGAACCACGCGGTTGAAACCGCGGCCGGAAGCCAGTATGAAATAAACAAATTGAAATAAAATGTTTAGAAAATCTTACTTTTTCTAAAACAGATTGCAGTTGACTAATTTTAAGTCAATCAGTTTCCTCCAACATGGCTTCTAAGTCATAACGCATTTAAGAGTTCTGTATCACAGATAATAGAACCCAAGACCGTTACAAGAGCGTCTTCAGAACCAGAGCTACTTTTTATTCCGATATTCCAATGGGAACATGAACCACGCGGTTGAAACCGCGGCCGGAAGCCAGTATGAAATAAATAAATTGAACTAAGTTTTAGAAAATCTTACTTTTGCTAAAACAGATTGCAGTTGACTAATTTTAAGTCAATCAGTTTCCTCCAACATGGCTTCTAAGTCATAACGCATTTAAGTGTTCTGTACCACAGATAATAGAACCCAAGTAGACCAAGACCGCTACAAGAGCGTCTTCAGAATCAGAGCTACTTTTTATTCCGATATTCCCATGGGAACGTGAACCACGCGGTTGAAACCGCGGCCGGAAGCCAGTATGAAATAAACAAGTTGAAATAAAAGGTTGAGAAAATCTTACTTTTTCTAAAACAGATTGCAGTTGACTAATTTTAAGTCAATCAGTTTCCTCCAACATGGCTTCTAAGTCATAACGCATTTTAGTGTTCTGTACCACAGATAATAGAACCCAAGTAGACCAAGGCCGCTACAAGAGCGTCTTCTGAATCAGAGCTACTTTTTATCCCGATATTCCCAAAGGGAACGTGAACCACGCGGTTGAAACCACGGCCGGAAGCCAGTATGAAATAAACAAATTGAAATAAAAAGTTGAGAAAATCTTACTTTTTCTAAAACAGATTGCAGTTGACTAATTTTAAGTCAATAAGTTTCCTCCAACATGGCTTCTAAGTCATAACGCATTTAAGTGTTCTGTACCACAGATAATAGAACCCAAGTAGACCAAGACCGCTACAAGAACGTCTTAAGAATCAGAGCTACTTTTTATCCCGATATTCCCATGGGAACGTGAACCACGCGGTTGAAACCGCGGCCGGAAGCCAGTATGAAATAAACAAATTGAAATAAAATGTTTAGAAAATCTTACTTTTTCTAAAACAGATTGCAGTTGACTAATTTTAAGTCAGTCAGTTTCCTCCAACATGGCTTCTAAGTCATAACGCATTTAAGTGTACTGTACCACAGATAATAGAACCCAAGTAGACCAAGACCGCTACAAGAGCGTCTTCAGAATCAGAGCAGGCGCTCAGTATAAATTATTCCCAACAAGACGAAACTAATTTAGTTTGAAATTAATCCCATTGTTTTCGCCACGCCTACCTCTCGAGGCGTCAGCAGATACATTATTTAGTTCGGAGATAACCGCTTTGAGGCCAATTCAATTATAATAGATAGTTTATTCAAATCCGCTATCTTGAGTAGGTCAGTCTTGACTTCACAAGTTTCTTGTTTGCTTGCTGTTTTGTATAGGAATCTCCGTAATAAATAGGTCGTCATAATCACAGTAATAAGGGCAGACTGGCGTCATATGGTTTGAAAGGTGAACTAAAATTAGAAGCACTTGATTTCAGTACTTCTCCGGAATACTAGACCTAATTTCTGTCGACAGCCTTACTGCCAAGCGCGACTTTTCTACCCTTCTGCGACCTGTTTATTAAGCTTTAGTAATTTCTTCCACTTACTAGAAAATATATACTAGAAAACAAAATACTCATGTTAGACGGGATATTGGTTTTGGCGGGACCAACCTCTAAAATTGCCTTCCAAGTACGGATGGTGTTGAAATGTTCCAAGTTCTTTATTCTTCTTCTTCTTGTCGAGTGAGGATAAGTGGCCACCTCAGGGTGTCACAGTTTATCAAGCTGCCTATAAGGCCTCTGACTTCGACGACGGTTTAGCGTACCCTCCGAAGCACCGAAGCGCTCAGTTATAATGCCACTTTACGGTCACCCATCCAACACCTGACCGTGCCGAACGTTGCTTAACAAACTTGATCAAATTCGATCAGTCTGTCAAGCGCGGCCATGAGCGCTTCAGTTCTTCATTTATTTAAATAATTTAACAATCTTCCACAAAGTTGTACAGTATCTCTCCGGTTGATGCTAGGTTGATCGACCAGCGGCGGACATTCAAACCACTAAAACAAACCCCAAGCTAGGGCTGTATGAATGACCGTCATTTGTCCCGATTCCGATAGCGGCTAACACGAGAATTTGAAATGGTAATGACGGAGTCGAATATTCACAGTACTTATCGCATTAGAATATTACGAGTCTATACTTATATAACGGTAGGTATCTAAAATCTTACTTATACTTATTATAAATGTGGAAGTTAGGATGATTAGATGTTGGTAAAAAAATGGTAGACCAAAAACCCTTGATTTGTCGATCTTTTTTACTGTTCTCTCCAATCTTTGGGAAGGAAATTATAAGGATATCATAGGAAAATGATGTCATTACGCTCTTCTTTCTCTCGCTTCTTTCTACGCTCGAGATGGTGCTATACGCAGCGTAGGTATAGATTTTTCGAAAACAGCTGATGGTAGTCTCTGGTTTCTAAGGAACTCACAAGATTATCTACCAACCCATAATAAAGATTACTGGACTGTAAAATTGAAAGTAAATATGAAGAAAACAGTGTCGGAAGCGGCGTCAAAAGTTGCCGGCAGTAACTAATGAACACTGGCTGGAGGTAATGATCATTAATAAAATTGTCGGCGCGCCGACGGTGCACCATTTGTTCGGGTTAGATCGGCGTAACTGATTGCACGGCGCGCGACGTGGGATGGGTGACGAGCCATTTTGGAAATATTTTGATAGTTATCTGCGGCTTAGGGCACAGTATATAATACGGTATTTTATTCCGAGTAAAGCCCGACGCGCCTCGTCTCCGTGAGAGCTCGGCAAGCGTCTCTGTCTCGAATGCGCCGCGGTGACGAACGCTTTGAAAGTAATGTAGATACGTATTAAGTGTGGTAATGGCTAATCTATGTTGGCGAACAGCCCTATCGCGTTTTGCGTACCGCGCGGCTGCAATAATAATTATGAACTTTTGTCAAGGAAGAGTCTAAGGCAAAATACTGTATATTTATAACTTTTTAATTTTGCATTTTAGAATGCTATTTTTATGTGATAAATATTAAACAAGAAAAGCGATGGTTGCCAACATTGTAGAAAGTGAATATACTAAAGGTGAATAGGTCTCTGTAGCATAATTGGTTAGTGCATTGGGCAGGATTCCCTAGGATGCGGGATCGAATCCCGTCAGAGCGACATAAGACTAATTGCTTTTTTCTAGCATATTAACTGTGTGTTTCTTTATACTGAGTTAGGGTGTCTTTCCAACGGAAGGAAGGAAGATTCTGGCGGTATGAGCTTGCGCAGCTCATGAGCACACTCTTCAAAGTATAGTCTGTAAACCGGCAGACAGGCAACTTTGTGGCGGTGAGCTACGGTGTGAATCTTACTCTTCACACATTTTTTTTTCCAATTAGCCTCTCAGGTCTACGTTGTAAAACTAACTCGCCCCGCTTTATAACTCAGAATCAGTGAAAAGGTCTTATAGTTAGTAGCTTAGCGTAGCACAGACCTACCATTATTCTATTCCATTATTTCTATTTTATTTTAACTTGGATTCTTTTCCGTTCTTAGTAGAACAATCAAGCACAGAATAGAATCTGGGGTCGTCGCCACACAGAGCCTGGCAACGACCTGGGGCCGGCAATTTTGCCTCACTAAACTTGCAGCTGTGATTGAATATTATGGACCGATCGTCATCCTGGGGATCTTTGGGGGAGGCCACAGACCTATATCGAGATAGATGGTAAAAGTGTACCTACCTTGCGTGCCAAAAGTTTGATCCACGGTAAAAGTTTTACGACCTAAGTCATTCCGTTTCAGACCATTCCCATGAAAACCAGCATCCCTCAGAAACGAAAATGGTTAATTGAGCAGTGCTTTCTTGTTAGAGCTCCTTAATAACATCTACGCATCACTAAATTTCGCTAGTGACGTGATCGTAGGTACGTAAAATTCGACACGCTAGTACAGTTTGAAGTGCTCTTTTCGTCTATTTCGATATAAGTTTGTGGGGAAGGGAACTAGCAGCGGGTGTTACGTGGGTGAGATGATGATGATGAGTTAGCATAGTTTTAATAAGCAGGGAAGGTTAGTAATAAAATAAAGTACTTGAAATATTGAACCAGAGGAAAGGGTGTAGTCATTGCAGGCGAATTTAAAATAATTATTTCAATATGTTTTATTCAATTGTAAATTATATTGTAAAAAGCAATTCTTATCTGCAAACATAGGTATACGGCTGTTTCGCTTAAACATTATGTTAATAGGTTTCTGATAGGGCTGTCACTACATTTAGAAAATAATTTTAATTGTTAAGGTAACAACTTAACAGGTAAAAGGGGTTTTTCTTGGCCCCAAACTATAATGGAGTTATGATAAATTCTCAATAGAAAAATATTCGAAAAAATCAACCAACTCAAAAAATCTTTTTCTTTTTTCCAATATTTTTCTATTTAGAATTTATCATAAATATAAAGGTAGCATTGAAGGATACAGAAATTCAAAAATCATAAAATATAATGGAGTTTTAATAGTTATTTCTGAAAACGTTTTAAAAAAACCCGTGACATTATTAGGTGTTAGTTTAAATTTTTGTGCTCACTTCTACACATTAGCGTATTGAATGGAACCATCATATTTTTTATTATGATAATAAGATCGCTATAATGAGCGATATGATTATGTACTCGTATGACGCATGATGCTGTCTTGCATAACTCGATGTAACTGGAATAGAGACAGGTTATACTACTAATAGTATAAATGCGAAAGTATGTCAGTTTGTTTGTTTGTTTGTTACTCTTTCACGCAAAAGCTACTGAACGGATTTGGATGAAATTTGGCACAGTGATAGTAGATAGCCTGGATTGACACAGGATACTTTTTAACACGATATTCCCACGGGAACGGAACTACGCGCGCGGCCGCTGATTTCGCTTTAAGTGTGGGTAAAAGCCGCTCATCCTAGTGCTACACGACAACAACAACAACAAACAACGACAATTTATTTTCTCATCCCAATAGATGCACTTAATTCTAATACAGAGTTAGATAATGTATTTATTTGAGTGTGACCTGCATTGAGACTGGTGCCTGAAAAGGTTTCCAATGAAAAAGACTCTAGTCTTCATCATACCTGATGTTAAGAAATGATAAGGCTGAAGATGGAAGCGAGCCTCTCCCGGAATCCCCAATCAGTGAGGAACTGGCTACCTTATCTTTAACTGCCGGAACACAACAATGCTGAAAACATTGTTGTTATGGCGTCAGACTTAGATAAGATGGTGGTAGCTAGCCAGGCGGACTAACAACATGTCCTATCACCAACCAAACCGAATACAATATGTACCACCGCTGGGAATCGAACCCGGGACCCCTGGGTCTGATACCGATGGTTGTACCACTAGACCACAGAGGCGGTTTAAACAGCTACAGGTCGACGCCATACGATTTGCCTTTTACCTTTTATACGTGAAGTGTTTTATATTTACTTTTCTCTTGCTTAGAGTGAAGGAGAAAACTCACGACTATGACTTTTGGAATGAAGTCACATAATGGTGTGTCATAGATTTAGACCTATGTCTGTGGTCTGCACTCATATGCTCTTACCATAAACAGTGGGACAAGTGAGCGCCGCGTTGCCATAAGTCCTGCTGGCCTACCGCAATCTCTTAGCGCAATATTGTTTTCTGTCAAACATTAACGGCGCATTATTTTTAACCGACTTCATTCACCGACTTCAAAAAAGGAGGAGGTATTTCAATTCGGTTGGTATATATATATTTTTTTTATGTATGTACACCGATTACGCCTAGATTTTTGAACCGATTTCCGTGATTCTTTTTTTGTTCGATGCAGAATAGTTGCTAATTGGTCCCATAAAAAATGGTTTAGTTTGACCCAGTACTTTTTATGTTTTGCGCATTTTTATATATTTCATTACGTAGTGTTTTGAAGTCGGTTTTTTTTTTTTAAGTTTTTATTATAATATGTCACTTCGTACCGCGAACCTCATAGAACAAAATAATTTTTTGACGGAGGTTTTGTGTGAAGTAATCATAATCATAATCATAATCACAACATTTATTTAGTACAGGCGAAGGACATACAAGTGATATTAACATAATACAATAAAAAAGATACTTAACAAAAAAAAAGAAACTTAATTTTAAGTTACAGTATTGAATAAATTGTCCCACGGCTGCACTAAAAGGGACCTAGTTCAGCATTGTGTCAGTATTACACTGACGCTGGTTTTCAACTAGACCGCTTTTAGTTTATTGACACCTGGATGTCATACACATAAAAATGTATAAACAATAGTGCAGATGTGCGATTGTGTGTGTGGTTTTACATAGGTATGTTTGAATGAGAATGTTTGTGCGTGTATGTGTACATGTGAATGTGTGTATTCATCTCTGTGCGTGCGTGTGAAAGAGTGTTATTATATCTGCGCGTGTATCGTTAAATGTAGGACATATCGATATTAATATTTCCCAGCTCCCGCTGCGCATCGGTAAGATGTTGTCGTAAACGTTTTCTAAAAACATATATAGAAGTACTATTCCTTATAGGGGGTGGAATGTTATTCCAGATTTTAGACGCTGCGTAGCGGAAGCTACCTCTGAACGATGCAGATCGATGTTGTTGCGTAGCTAGCTGCACCGAACACAGCCTTCTGCAATTTAGCCAGACTAGCCGATTGTACAAATAAGCAGGGTGCCCAGTCCTGATTACGCCAAAAAGTAGACTTGCTAGATGTAGTTTACGTCTAGATTTCATTTTAAGAATGTAGTGTTCATTGAGGAAGGGAGTGATATGACTATGACGCGGTATGGAGAAGCAGAAGCGAGCACAGGCATTTTGTACTCTTTGTATAAGCCTGTTGGTCCTGGCAAGCAATCGCGGTCCATAAACAATATCAGCGTAATTAAGTTTAGACAATATCAGTGATTCTGTTAGTCGAATCCTGAGGTCCTCGGATATAAAGGGCCTGATCGGATACAAAACTCTTAGCCTGTAAAAACAATTTTGAACCGTTTCAGCTATATGCTTTTCAAACCTTAGTGCGGCATCCATGTTCAAACCAAGGTTGCGCGCAACGTCTACTCTATCAATAGGTTCACTTAATATAGCAATATTTAAAGTATCCGGTAGAAGATTTTTCATCTTTTTAGTTCCAAATACCATGTACTTTGTCTTGGAGGGGTTAAGGACCAAACAATTATTATCTGCCCACATTGCAACAGCACTCAGCTCTTCATTCAGGATTTTGATAGCACTTTCGTAGTTCTCAGGAGGAAATGAGATGTAGACCTGCACATCATCGGCAAAGATGTGATACCGACACTTTTGAAAGCAATTTACAATGTCAGCACAATAAAGTATAAAAAGTATAGGGCCCAATATTGACCCCTGCGGCACATCACGTGTTACAGGTTCGAGTGCTGAGGTTTTATGGTTCCCACTATTTTGAGTTAATTTTACAAACTGTTTTCTATTTGACAGGTAACTTTGGAACCAAAGCACCGTGTTATGTTCAAAGCCGTAAAATTTCATCTTGGCGATAAGCAAATTAAAATCGCCAAGTAAAATTCTGTGGCTTACGTCGCCTAAGGAGCTCACAGTATCAGTTATGGCATCTAAAAATAAATCCAAGTTTAAGCGAGGTGGTCGATAAGCTGTGCCAATAACAATTTTTTTACCGTTTAAGGTTAAAGTTAACCACATCTGTTCGACTATATTAAATCGAGGATCCGCAGAGTGCGGGCGCTCACATACTTTGACACCTTGCCTTACATAAAAACCTACACCGCCCCCTCGTCCGGAGCACACGTAGTGCGGTCTGTTATCAACAACCATAAATTTATGAGATTTTAAACTTTCGCGTTCCATTATAATTATATATTAAAATAACGGGACGTAGTCGGTACCCGGGCACAGTAGGCGCGCGACCCTCTTGACCGGGCCGAAGCCAAGTCTCATTCACCGCTAGAATGTCGATATCGTAGCGGTCAAATATAGACATAAAATCCTCATGATTAGTACTAAGGGATCCGGCATTAAAAAAACCTAACTTTAAATATTTACTGTCACTCTCTTTTATTGACTGTATACAAAAAGAGTTTAAAACTTATTTTATTGTGTAGTTTAAAATGTACTTCATTTTGCACATAATAGAGTAATCGTACAGAGGTAAAATAATTGACTAAACAAATAAAATATAATAATTTATTTTTTGAATGATTTAGAATACGTGTTATTATTTTATTTCCTAGTTTAAAATGTATTTTATTTTGCTCATAATAAAATAATCGCACAGAGGTAAAATAATTAATATTAAAAATAACATAATATAATAATATAATCTTTGAATAATTTAAATATGTGTTAAATATGTGTTAGGGATTAAAGTGTGTCAAAATATGACCACTTCAATTCGTTCGTTGGCAGGAACAATACATAAAGATGTACATGTATCTGAGTTAGTTTTTTATAAAAACTTACATTATTCAAATATATCTTGAGTATTGAGGATGTCGATATTTTTCTTGCGAATGTGAGCTGCATAGTCAAGTCCGTCATTACAAAGTACCATCAAGTGCAGGTAGGCACGTTCTATTTTGTAATATTTCATCTCCATAGATATATCTCAAGGGTAGTGTCATTGGGCAGGAATAAAAAAAAATATTTTAAGAAGTTCGCGGTACGAATTTAAACACCATTGAAACAAAAGGAAAACAAAACGTTCTTACGACAAGATGGTCTCTAAAAAATGGCGGTAGGCCCCGCTGGCTTGATACGCTGGGTGCGAGTGACTTTTATACGAGTACGGGAGCCGCGCATCGAGGGGTATTGCCCATAATTGTCATGGTAATGATGCCGGAGGGATGAGTGGCAGACAACTCTAACAGTTTCGTTTTTACAAGTTTAAAAGTGACCGCGCAAAGTTTCTCCTGCATGGTTGACGATCTCGTGTTTAAATCGGGATAAAGTGTATCTATGTTTAATCCAGGTTATATTGTAATTTATGAATCTTCGGCTATTTTCTTTGTACAACGTAAAGGAGAAAAGTCACGGCTACGTCGTCGTCACATAACGTAGTGTCAGCCCTCGTGTGCACTTACCATAAACAGAGCGACAAGTGTGCGCCGCGCCGCCATAACTCCGACGCGATACGCTGCGAGTGACTTTTATACGGGAACGAGTGGCGAGCGTCGAGGGCTATTGTGTATATAATTGTCATGGTAATGTTGCCGGTGCGATGAGTGACAACCCTGACAGATTTGTTCGAACATAATTATATGTTACTAGCTGTGCCCCGGGGCTTCGCTCCCGTGGAATTTTGGGATAAATATATATAGTAGCCGATTCTCAGACCTACTCAATACGCTCACAAAATTTCATGAGAATCGGTCAAGCCGTTTCGGAGGAGTATGGGAACGAAAACTATGACACGAGAATTTTATATATTAGAGATTAGCGTCAACCGCGTCTCCGTCTGCATGGAATTTGGTCATAATAATATCACGCTTCCAAGCGATAAAAATTGTGAAAAAGAACCAAGGTCTAGTCAATCACTATGCTATGCCAGATTGCATCAAAAATGGCCTAAAAACATAACAAATAGGTAGAGTCAATTTTACAGTGAAGATTTTTATCATTATTTTTGCATTCTTTGTTATTTGCTCGTACAAAGTGAAGCAGAAAAGTCACGGCTATGTCTTCTGTAGGAATGTTTCTGGTTGATTGATGTCAGAAAATCCACCTACAATAACCTCGGGGCTATCACCTAAAAATTAGCAATTATCGCGCAGATATCGCACGATTGCTGCGGAACGTCAACATAAAAATGGCATTACATTTGTGATTGTTTGTTAATCGCTCGCTGATGGTTCGTATAGCGGCGTATCACTCTACCTACCTAGGTGCGAGAGTGAGATGCCGCGTGTTTCTATTATGCTAGCGCCAAAACAATTTGGTAGCAATAACAGGAACTAAATGAATGTACATTGCAGTTCATCGTTTGTTTAGTAGAGGCCGCACTGTTGTTACGTGACATAAAGCAATTATTGCGCAATTTCTGCTGTCGCGTTGCTGCTGCAAAGATAGGTGATAGCCCCGCCAGATTGTTTCAACCTGACAGGTTTCATCAGGACAGTAGTCACTGCGGACTTAACATTATATATTGTGACTCGCCTCGAAGTTTGAGTTTGTCTTTTCAGAGTTCTGTAATTTTGAAAGCGGTTCAGAAGTTTTCAGGAAATCTTGAAAAATTACGTTTTTACGGTCAAGTGGTTTGACACGAACCCGTTCATTTTAGTTTGACTCAAACTAGTAGCAAGTACGGGATTTCTCTTCTAGCTTTACAAATTTTGAAATATAAAACGTTTTAATAAAAAAAAACCGACTTCAAAAATCCAAAAGTAAAAAATAAGCCTTTTGGAGTCGGTGCCACCCAAGGCGATGCACCCAAGACGGTGCATTCGTTAAATTCTACATTGCACTTCTATACTTCTTACTTTGGCTGGCACCGACGACTCCGGTAAGGTCTGTTATAAACTTCTGGAAATCGGTTTTTATTGTTTTATAAAAAAGTTTGTACATTTTTTTCATACAATCATAACCTGTTTTTATGAGATTTCCCACTGTGTTTGGAGTAAGTAGTAAGTACAATAAAGTAATAAAGTTTTGATCGCTCGCTCGTAGAAAATCGTGTTTTATTCAAACCCGTGTTTTACTGCCATCATCCAAGCTCTTTAAAACTAAATGATTTAAAAACAACTATTAATTTTTAATGAACTTTTAACAGACAAATAAAGAGACATTAAAGAAAATAATAATTAATACTTTACAACAAGTAACACAGGACAATTTACAAATAGAGAACAAACAACAGGCGGCCTTATTGCTACCTAGCAACCTCTTCCAGGCAACCTTGGGTGAAAGAAAAATAAGATGAACGATAGGGGAATGAGTGCAGAAAAAGTAAATAACAAGTATATATTAACAGATAAACTAGGGCAGTTACAACCCGATACTCGGGTTCGTCGATCGACGAAAAATTCCAAATTATGCGAAAATCTTTAATTGCAGTTTGTGATCATCACCTTTAACATTTTGTATATTTTATAGTTTTCGGAACAAATACTACTCGGCCGCGTACACGCGCCAAAGTCCCTATCGAGTCGTCACAAATTTTGCGAACCTGAATTAAGTATATAGATATCGAAAGAGAAATAAAAGATAATATTTATAAATCAAGGAGAACGGGAAAAAAGTGACTTCTAACATGATCGCCATAGGATTTTAGAGTCTGAGCCTTTCTGATACCTTCTGGCAGGGCATTCCAGAAGCGAACAGCATGTACAGTGCAGGAATAGTAAAAGAAATCCGAGGAATGGCGAGAAAATATCTGTAAAACCATGTATTTTCTCAAAGAGCACTTGAAATGCAAATCGAAGTCATTCTCAGATAACCGTCAAGATTTAAGTCACCTGAGGGCCTACCATCATCCATTTGAAAACATCATGTCAAAAGAACGTTTTGTTTTCTAGAACTTGTCCAATTTTGACACACATCACACTTTGAAAGCGATGATTGAGCGAAGAAGTCACAAAACTTCCGTCGCAAAATGATTTGTAGTACGAAACAGCATGGTAAGATTGACACTATACTATACTGCGCTAAGAGATGACGGTAGACCCCTTGAATAAGTCTGATGGCAGCCTATTTTGCGCTAAGTTCTAACGAAGGCTCTAGGCATATTCAACTCGAATGTCGGTAAACAATAGAGTTAAGACAAACAATTTTATTCATGAGTGGTTTCATCCTCTTCTAAGTTGTAAGTGCGCTTCTTGGCGCAGTGAAGCAAAAGGCAAGACGACAGTGTTGGTTGAATAGTTATAAGATGCTGTCTGAAGAGGTTAATTTTGAGTTAGGTTCATAGTTCTAGATGAAAGCATTTTCTCGTTTTCATTAAGTCCTAAAGTAAATCGAGCTTGTACTTTTGGTACTTGGTCTAGTACCAAAATGGTAGACAAAACAAACAGTCGCGAAATTCCCCGTCGACCACTTTCAGGTGATATTTGCATGCGTCGTTGGCCAGTCGTATTGTGTATGATTCACACTGAACGGGCGGAGTCGGCGCGTAACGCAGCGCATTTTACAATTGCTGATGGAAATTGAAACATCCGTAAAGATGTTAAGTTCCATATTTGCATGGGTGTGCGCGAGGAAGAACCGGCTGCGTAAATTGCATGCTAATATGGAACTTAGCTTCTTGCCGACTCCGTCCGTTCGGTGTCCAACTAAAAGCCTCCAAGAGATTTTGCGCGAAGTGCATAATGCGCGATGTACATAAAATAGGCTAATTTAAAGTTGTTCGTACATCCACCTCAGCTTTTCCTCTGACTTTACTAAATTGTTCATTTGTACGAAATTACAACAAAAATAAAACAAGAAAGTGTACGCAAAACTTTATTACAGGCAATTTGCATTAATTTTGTGATGCCATAAAAACTTGCATACTTAGCATCCCTAAAAAATAATTTACGTTCTTCTATTACAGTTGGTGCTTTTAAAATCTTACTTAAGAAACATTGGAAGTTGGAGAGCTAATAAACGGAGCAAATAAAATCTACCGAAAACTTAATTTTAATACGCACTGAAGTAAGGCTCGAGTTGAACAGTTCTGAAAGTTGTACTGAAAATAGGGACTTCAGTATAATTTTGTTTTTTATTACTTTGCAATACGTTGGGAATCAAAACAACTGAATGGTAATGGCAGAACTTTTGGCATAAATAACTATGTTAGCTGCCGCTCACGACTTCTTCTGTGTGGATTGTTTTTGATTCTTTGAAAGGATTTCGCATAATTGTTATTCACCTTAGTAATGAAGAGATTTTACTGCTATAAAAAGTATTTTAGCATAATATTGACTCAGGTAGTTAAGGTATCTCTGAAGAGTTCGGTGGCGCAGTGGTTAGCGCAGTTCGGCGATTGTGTCGGTAAAGCAACTTTCACAATGGTCGGTCACGGGTTGCGTTAACAAAAGTTTATGATTTCGAGCTCCTACGTGCTTCGGAAGGCACATCCTTCTACTAGAGCATAGCACAGCACATGACATGACATGTTACGAGTTAGATCTCTATACACATTTTGAAAATATTTTTTACGAGAGAAACATTTTTTGAAGTGCAATAAATAAGTGTACTACTGCTAGTAAAAAAACTATTGTAATTCGACTCGAAGTTTGAGTTTCTGCTTGCAGATAATAAAATATTTTTCCCAATCTTATAAAATGCTTTTTTTTATAATTTTTTCTTAAAATACATTCTCATTATTATTTTCATTGCGGAGCCGTTACGTTGTTCTGTGTAAAATGCCTTTACCAAATAACTTTTACAATCCATGTCAGCTGACATTCCCTCATCATGGAAACATCGATAATGCTTGGATTCTCCTTCCATCCAATCTCGTCCCTAATCAGGAGTTGTGGAGAACTTTCGGAGCGGGAGTGATCTTCATTCGCAGACCCATTAATCAAGCACTCATGAGCGTGATGGATGACGTCACGGCCGCCATTTTTACACGCCCTAATGAATGCTTGGGGATTATTTTGAGCACTATTCTTGGGCCTTGAGAGTTGACTTGGGTCTAAATTAAGTCCTTCATCTATTATTTTATGAGCTAGTAAAATCATAGGTTAGAACGTTTGGCTTATGATAAGCAACTTTTGGTAAGGTTGGTCATGGAATGGGTGACCAAAAATGTATTACATTGAGCTGCTCTGTACTTCGGAAGATACAAAGACGTTGAGACAGAATACACAACTCCTAAACTCCTAAATAAGTATTACGTGACTATTTTTTTGTAAACGACCGGTGAAGCTTTCGTCGTCAAAAGAGCACCAAAAAGGGAGTTGCATCGAATAATTATGAACTGCTAGTCATACATGGTGGTTTGATGTACTTGCTCTCTTTTTTTCTTAACGTTTAAAATATATAACAGTTTAAATTATGTAACAATGTAAGTAACTATATAAGCATATTATCGTTTTTGCTAACGATATAAACTTAAAAAAGAACTGTGTAGTCTGTATTAGTTAATTTGTCGGTCTGTTTGTAGCTTTTGAATAAAAATTGGAATATAAGTAATTCATTAACTACAAGTTAATCTTAGATATGTTTATGATCAAGTTAACATGATCATAAATTTTATAAGCATGCAAGTCAAATTAAAGAAAAAATTAAATACATTTGCATATTGTCACTATTAGATAACTTAGATTTTTACTGTTAGTTTTCTTTATTTTATTCTGTAGGTATAGCCTCTAAAAATGCCACGAAACTCTGTAATTGGCTTAAGAGTCTAATAATTATAAATTACATTAATTGATTTTGTAAAAAAAGCTGTTGAGTTTCTAAATGAATAAATAAATAAAGTCATACCTGATGTTAAGTATTGATAAGACTGAAGATGGAAGCGAGCCTCTCCCGTGGCATCAATCACTGAGGAACTGGCTACCTTATCTTTAAGTGCCGGAAAGCAACAATGCTGAACACATTATTGTTTTGGCGTCAGACTTAGATAAGATGGTGGTAGCTAGCCAGTCGGACTTGCTACAAGTCCTACCACCAACCAAACTGTAACCTATGTGTAATTAACAATAATTCAGGCCTTAAACCCTAAAACACCATTGTTCAAGGACACATAAAAGCGCTATAAACATTTATAATAAAGTTACAAAGTCCATCCAAGCCGAAGCAAATAATAACATCTTTATCATGAGGCTGAAGGGGTATTTTTTGGGGAATTGTTTTTATACTGTGGAGATGTTTTTACAAAAAAAGTTTTGTGATGGCTATGTTTCTACCTTGACTGCTTGCATGGGTCTTCTTTGACTAAGTTACTTACTAATTTATTATTTTATTACATTATATTCATTCCGGCTAAAAGTGTTTTTTCATTAATTTTGTAAATTTCTGTCTGCACATCTCTGCATTTCTGTCTCACATGGTCATGCTCATGGGACTTCCCATTTGAATTTTATAACATCTGTAATGCCAACATGTTGCATTCAATAAATGAAATGAAATTGCCTACGATAACCGCCGCTATTATGAGCGCCATAAAGGTCAATCTCTCAAGGTCAAACTGTAGGTCTATCGAGTATCAAAATACCTAAACTGTTCCTGTCATGTGAACATCGTCTATCTAAAAACATACGAAATCAAACAATCATCATGCGAAAAGCCTATAATAAATACATCTTGTTTCTTGCCTCTCGAAGTTACTCAACAGTTGTAGTACCTCTAAGTTGAAAGGAATATCGAAATGAAACTGACTTGGATGTCTGAAGATGTTCCCGGCCAACTTCGGAATGTAATGTTATTCGTTATCGACGGTTCAAACTATTTGATCGTGTGTCATGACTTTTATAAAATGGCGGACAAACAAAATGGTATTTCTAATGGCGTATTCACACTCACTCGTAAGATCGTTCTCAAGTTATGGTAAATTTTAAATAGAAAAATATTGGAAAAACTTAACTCGGCCACAAGTGAATTCTCAGACGGGAATCGAACCCGCGACCTTTGGAAATCCGGTCCAATGCTCTAACCGCTGAGCTATACTCAATACTCAATTATTTATTGCATTCCATAATGTACACGAAAGATGGTGAACATAAATAAAAGATCATCATGGACCCTGGCCTACAACGCTGGCCTACAGCGTATTAAACATATAAAAGTATTGGAGAATTTCGACGGTGGTTCGCAAGTCTCGGTAGCTCAGCGGTTAGAGCATTGGACCGGATTTCCAAAGGTCGCGGGTTCGATTCCCGTCTGAGAATTCACTTGTGACCGAGTTAATTTTTTCCAATATTTTTCTATTTTAAAATTTACCATAACTATAAAAATAGCATTGAAAAAAATGAAAAAATTACAAAATCATAAATTATTGGCAGTTGCATCTTAATCGATCGTTAAACACCTGAAAAGATGTTTCTTTCGAATGCAAGGATATTCCTAGCATTGATGTAACAACGCTGGCCTACAGCGTATTAAAAATATAAAAAAACATTTTATAAAAAAAATTCAAACCGACTTCAAAAAGTAAAAAATAAAACTTTTGGAGTCGGTGCCAGCCAGGGCATTCTACATTGCACTTCTATTAACTATATATTTTTTTGGCCTTAGCTAGCTAGCACCGACTCCAAAAGTATTATTTTTTACCTTTTGAAGTCGGTTTGAATTTTTTTTATAAAATGTTTTTATTTCAGATTTTTTAGTTACATCATGTGCCGTTACTTACACTAAAAATCAGCCCATACACAACAATGTCATCTAGGTAAACGACTACTTGCCAAAAGGTGATTGATATTTTTCAAGATTATGAAACAACTACTAGCCAGATCTTCGTAAAAATTATATGGGACCACACATAAACCATTTTCTTTCAGATAAAAAAAGAATTATAATTATTGCGTAAAACTTCAGCTCGAACAAGAATCTAACAATTACCTGGATGATATAATTGTTTCATGACTTCCATGCCATTAGGCCCCATATTTCCGAAGATTATCATCGGATCTCAATGAGACTTATAAGGGACCAAATTGACAGTGTACCCGATCGAACAAAAGAACAACTATTAAAATCGAATCACCAACACCGAAGTAATCGGTATACATACATCAGACAAAAAAAAAAACGCGTTGAATTGAGTACCTCCCTCCTTTTTAGTTGAAGTCGGTAAAAAGTATTGGAGAATTTCGACGGTGGTTCGCAAGTCTCGGTAGCTCAGCGGTTAGAGCATTGCACCGGATTTCCAAAGGTCGTGGGTTCGATTCCCATCTGAGAACTCAATTGTAGCCGAGTAAATTTTTTCCAATATATTTCTATTAAAAATTTATCATAAATGCTGAGGTGTAAAGCAAACAAATAAAAAATACAACGGGTTGCACTCCGGGAGTGCCGGCAGAAGACGAAATAGCAGGAGCTGGCATACATTTTCGCCACGCGGTAGAAAGAGAGTGGGATATTAGTTCCTCTCCTACGCCGCGCCGGGCGGCGGTCTGCTCTCCCTCCATCTTACGAATTTTCGATCAGTCACGTGTCCTGACGCGACTTTAATATTTTTTACCCATCCCAAAAATTTAAAACTCTGATGTCCATAACGCCGCTAAAGGAGTTTTCAAAAATGTACATGGGTGCTGACTTTTTTTAGCTTACTCTTTACAAATCCTGCCATAACTATCCATCTTTCTTTTGGATATAGTAAGAACTTGGATACCCAGACCTATATCTAGACAGACGGTAAAAGTGTGCTGTACTGTCAATTTATCTCTATACATTACCTTGCATGCCAAAAGTTTGATCCACGGTCAAAGTTTTACGATCTAAGTTTTAACCGCCTCTGTGGTCTAGTGGTACAACCACCGGTATCAGACCCAGGGGTCCCGGGTTCGATTCCCAGCGGGGGTACATATTGTATTCGGTTTGGTTGGTGGTAGGACTTGTTGTAAGTCCGTCTGGCTAGCTACCGCCATCTTATCTATGTCTGACGCCATAACAACAATGTTTTCAACATTGTTGTGTTCCGGCAGTTAGAGATAAGATAGCCAACTCCTCAGTGATTGAGGGTTCCGGGAGAGGCTCGCTTCCATCTTCAGCCTTATCAATACTTAACATCAGATATGATGAAGGCTAAGAGTCTCACCGTCGTACATAAAAAAAAAACAAAAAGAAAAGTCATTCCGCTTGAGACCATTGCCATGAAAACACGCATCACTCAGAAACGAAAATGGTTGATTGTGCAGTGCTTTCTTGCAAGAGCTCGTCAATAACACTTACACATCACTAAATCTCGCTCGTGACGTCGTTAAAGTCGACACGTCGTAAAAGTCGAAAAAGTCGACACGTCGTAAAAGTCGAAAAAGTCGACACGTTAGGTTCTCGTACAGTTTGATGCGCTCTTTTCCTCTATCTCGATATAGGTCTGTGCTTGGGTACTTTCTTTATTCTAGAACTTAAGTTATTTAAGTTTCAGTTTCTTGTTAGAGCCTTTTCTAACCATCAACTTAAGAAAAATCTAATTTGAAACTTTGACACTGTATTATTTTTAAGAATTAATGTTAATATTAAAACTTGTGATATTCAACTAAGGTTTTTTGTAACGTAGAGTTCGAAAAGTTTAACGATCTATTAATCTGACTTTCCAAACTCGTGCTATTAAAATTATTTAAAAGAGGGAATCACAGAGTATATT
The DNA here is from genome assembly GCA_910589605.1 of Chrysoteuchia culmella. NCBI lineage: Eukaryota > Metazoa > Arthropoda > Insecta > Lepidoptera > Crambidae > Chrysoteuchia > Chrysoteuchia culmella. Next base: position 23,011,294 of record OU342649.1, read on the forward strand.
ATTTTTAAACTATAAGTAGGTTTGGCTTAAATTTTTGGTTATAGTAATATCGCCGAATGTATTATGTTACCTACACAAATTAAAATTTACGTGTATTCAGTGTAACAATGATGGAACCATCATTGTTTACTAAAAAACCTGGTTAAGTTAAAGTAAATTATCCCTCACCACGATCAGTCAAGGATGTTCTGAAAAAAGGCCAAATAATTAAATAAATAATAAATAAATAATTGCATACAAACACCAATTATATTATACATAAGGATTTAGTATTTTACCTTAACGTCTTCAGAAGCACAGACCTAATGATAATAATTTGTTGGTCACCCATCTCATGACCGACCCTACTGAAAGTTGCTTAGCTGCCGCGACCATAAACCAAACGCGGGACCTACAATATTACTAGCTCATAAAATATTAACAGTGGTAAATGTTAATGAAACGAGAGTACGAGTAGGTATGTCAGAAACATTACGCGTGGAGGTCCTTAATTTCTGGCTACCCCTTCTTTAAACATGTCTCATATATATAATAATAATATTTATAGAATTGGGATAGAGCCAAGATGATAACACTCGAAGGATTGCTCAGCTGAAATGGCAGTGGGCGGGACACATAGCGAGAAGAACCGATGGCCGTTGGTGCGGAAAGGTTCTGGAATGGCGACCGCGTACCGGACGTCGCTCCGTGGGTGTCCCCCCACAAGGTGGAGGTGGACCGACGATCTGGTGAAGGTCGTGGGAAGGCGCTGCATGCGGGCAGCGCCTTACCCAGCAGTGGGTGTCATGTGGCAGAGACGACGACGACGACGACAAGATGATGACAATAAAAAGTTATAAAGATTTAATGAAAATATATTTTATTTTTTTATAATTATTAAGCTGTTAATACGCCTATCAGCAGATTGTGCAAACTATGCAATCAAATCAGCCATGTCATAGATATTAACCATGTTTCACAGCGTACATATTGGAGGAGTTTATTGGTTTTGCTTAAGGATTAAATAATCTAATTCAAAATATTTTTTTAGTGTTACGCCTATCTGTAATTTGTTGATTCCCACTTTTTTGAAGTGAAAACTTCTTTAGCGGCGTTGAGCACTTTTTCTGTAATGGGTATAAAATCTTAAACTCGCGTCAGGACACGTGACCTGATCGAAAAAGCGTAGGACGGATGGAGAATGTTGAGGTGACAGGTTGACTATGGTCTCGGTTGCTTAGCGACAGACTGTTGATAATGTCTTTTACTTGTCTCTTGTTTTATTGTCAATATATATTTTTCGATTCTCTATAATAACTAATGTTTTCTTATATCTTATTACCTAACTTAACGTTCACTTTAATATGGTTTGTCATGTTTGTGTACGATAGCGCAATAAATGAATATTGTATTCTACCACATAAATGATAGTACTTTTATACTGATAAAGCAATTGGTGCAAAATTATTCCCTAACCATTCCAAAATATCAAACATGCTCAACGTTAATAATCAAGTTTTCACTTCTGCCGGCACTCCCGGAGTGCAACCCGTCTTTTTTTTTTAAATGTGTTGTTAAACTTTAATTGGTTTAATACTTAGCGTTTACATTAGTATTATAGTAACCTAAGCATATATTAGTATATAAGTCGTTGGTTAACCAACAGATAAAAATAAAAATGCCAGCACGTCAACTTATAAAAATGTACTTAGGTAAGTACTTTACTCTTTTAAAGGTCAAAGAAAGCAATAATATTGGAGCCTATCAAAAATCAATCCAAAATAGCACCATAGTATTCACATTTACGACGGATCTAGCTCATATTAAAAATAATGATGGCAGAATGTCGACTTTATTCAGATAACTTGTTATCTATCTACTCCGACATGGAAAAGGAAAAACTTAAAAAATAAAAACGAAAAGCACAAATATACAAATCAATAAAACCCCGTATTTACAACAAAAACCGTCTTCAAAATATACTTTTTGGAGGTCGGTGCCAGCCAAGGCATCAGTGGCGCAGTCCACATCGCACTTCTAATAATATAGGTACGTTTATTTTTTCCTAGTTCTCACCGACTCCAAAACGTATATTATTTATATAGGTTACTGAATATTTGACATATTATTCATATAACAACTGCCAAATAATCTGACAAATAAGCTACTAAGAACCGACTTGTAGATTGTAAAACAGGCCCTTAGTTATTTTAAAGTTCCGATGACCATGTGTGGTCTGCATCATCCGTTCCACTTTACTAAATGGTGCTTTTTGGGAGCAAACACACAAGTTACAGAAAACACTAAAATTTATATAGGTATGCCTATAATATTTGAAGAATTCCCTTGATTTCATCATCATCCCATCATCGGATCCTATATTGACAATTATGGCACCAACTTAAAAGTTCACCCTTTAAAAATCTTTTATTTTTATTTTTATGAACGACGGTGAGACTTTTAGTCTTCATCATACCTGATGTTAAGTATTGATAAGGCTGAAGATGGAAGCGAGCCTATCCCTGAATCCTCAATCACTGAGGAACTAGCTATCTTATCTCTAACTGCCGGAACACAACAATGCTGAAAACATTGTTGTTATGCCGTCAGACTTAGATAAGATGGTGGCAGTGAGCTAACCGAACACAATATGTACCCCCGCTGGGAATCGAACCCGGGACCCCTGAAACTGATACCGGTGGTTGTACCACTAGACCACTGAGGCGGTTAAATGATTGCAATAAACTCTTTGATTTGAAAAGAGCTCAAGCAAATAATATTTGAAGAGTTTCCTGGATTTTTTCCAGGATCAGATCCTGATATGATGACAATGGGATCACATGAGAATATGACCTTTCAAACATAAAAAAATACTCAAAACGGTCCAGTCGTATTCGAGGAATCGAGTAACATACATAACGAAAAGATTCAGTCTAATTGCGAACCTCCTCCTTTTTTTTGAAGTCGGTTAATAACAAATGAACTTGGCATGAAATAACTCTACACAGATCTGAGATACTATATACCCCCGTACTGTGGCGAACCCGTCCTGCGACCGTTACGGGCGGCGATTAGGAATGATGGATGAACGTGGATGAATCACCCTCCACGCACCTAATATGTATGGCTGAATTCACATAATGGAGCTTGCATAATACCTATAACACTGCCGACGACTGGTCAAAAGCGATGATGATGTGGAAATCTTTTCATTTCTAAATGAGTTTTGTTTGAATAGAAATGTTTGGTCGTATCTTTCATTTCAGGAGTTTTTAGTATTCCACTGGGTTGTGGTTTTTACTTTACTTATCAAACCTTAGGAAATGATTACAAATAAACTATATTTTAACCGCCTGTGTGGTCTAGTGGTACAACTACCGGTATCAGACCCAGGTTTTCCGAGTTGGATTCCCAACGGGGGTACATATTGTTCTCGGTTTGGTTGGTGGTAGGACTTGTTGTAAGTCCGCCTGGCTAGCTACCACCATCTTATCTGACCATGACGCCAAAGAGAATATAACAACTACCTGACGCTGTAACAAAAATGTTTTCAGCATTGTTGTGTTCCGGCAGTTCAAGATAAGATAGCCAGTTCCTCCGGGAGTCAATTCCGGGAGAGGCTCACTTCCATCTTCAGCCTTATCAATACTTAACATCAGGTATGATGAAGGCTAAGAGTCTCCCCGTCGTTCATAAAAACTAATAAACTAATAGGAACCTATCTGCTGGGTGACAAACGTTTTAACTTTTTTGTTGTCAAAGAGTACAGAGCCGCAGGCCTCATAAAAATGGGGCCTGCTGCTCTGCACACTTTGATTTAGACCGCGAATTGTTAGATATACTAGAAAAAAAAAAACAACTTGTCTCATGTCGCTCTAATGAGACAAGTTGCTTTTTTGTAGTATATTTTCTTGTTTAGTATTTATCATAAAAAAGTAGCATTGTATAATGCAAAATAAAAAAATTGTAAAAAGATTTCAGTAATTTCGGAGCAAAAAGAATTTTTTGCGTTTTTCTCTAAATGTAGAATGCTATGAAGTATAATGGCAATTTTCTAAATAAAGCTAACAATTTAATTAAAACGAAAGTTGAGTCAGTATGTTATTAATTTGCTAATAAACTTCCTAAAGTCCTTGTCGCTAATAATAAAGTCGTAATATTTACGCAATCATTTCAATTAAACGTTTCACTAGAAATGACTGTCAAAAGCTAACGGCAATAACGGTCTACAAGATGACATAACTCCTTTGAAGCACCCTTTTATAGCTACTCTAATTGATCTAATTAATATTATTAACGTTTATTTTGCAATTAGACTTTATTACATTTCCTTTTGATGAGATATAAACGTCTTTACAAAGGTATAATCTTAATGTTTCTTGAGATTCCGTATCTTGAAACGTAGATAGGTACATATTATAATGAAGTTACTTTTGTAGCTACTCATCGTTAAGCCTTTTTGATTAGAGTTAAAATTTTAATTTATTAACAAGAAATTACTGAGTGGCTCATTCACATTATCCATCTGTAAGGGCTAGTGCCGCAGCAATGGGGGCATTAAATATAAAAAACCGATTTTAATAAGTAAAATTAAGCTTTTTGGAATCGGTACCGGAGACTCCAAAAGGCTTATTTGTTACTTTTTGAAGTCGGAATTTTGTTTTAAAAAAGATTTTTATTTCACAATTTTGAAGTCGAGAAAAGTGCCATCTAGTTTACTGCAAATCAAAATGAACTCGTCGTCGCCACTTAGTATCTAACAGCACCATCTAGCGGCATATTAGGAACTAGTATGCACAGTATTACAATAGTATTTTAAAGATTTCCTTTTAAAATACTGAACTGATTATTTTTATTTAAACAAAGGACTAACTTGGGGACAAACCTGATGTCCTACCAGTTTGAATCATTAAAATCGGTTAATCCGTCTTCGGAGTTATCGTTGAACATACATAAAAAAATATACGCGAGTAATTGATAACCTCCTTCTTTTTTTAAGTCGGATAAAATGGCTGGTGATGGCGATGTATCAATCATCAAACTGCCTGATCCTGCTCGATTCACGCCCGCGTTATGTGAGTCAACGTCCTTATTAGCTGAAAAAAAATAGACCAACAGGACCCGCGCCCGCCCTAAGATCTTTACCTCAGAGTGTTAGGTTGCGCGCAATCCTAAATAATAAGACCTATCGAAGCTTTAAGGTTGTCGTGATTGACATCGCTCGTACGTTGACGCGATGCGATTTCATCGTAGAATGATGCAAACAACGGTTTGTAGCATCAATTTTAATATCATTTATTCAGTGTAGGAAATCTACTTTTATTATTCAGATGTGCCATAGAAGCTAGGCCATCAGTTTACAACCCTTCGGTGGAAGACCTTGTAACAAGAAGAACGGGCAAGAAACTCATCAAAGGCTATTTTACCTTCCTGTCTTTTTTTTGTACAGAGATGTTAAATTAAAAATTACCTTCCTAAAGGTAAAGACAAACATCCATCCATCGCACGAATAGACATCAGTGGACCTAGTGGACCTACCATCATCTTTTAGAAACTATCATATACAAACGTTTAGTTTGCGTTTTGTTTCTATTGAAGTTGTCAAGTATTCTTTTAAATATTAAATAAGCCTACTCTTGGCGTCATTCTGGATCAAAGATTAAGACACACTCCACACTTTGAAGATGTTCGCGTGAAGACGTCAAGAATCTTCTTTCAAATAACAAGCTTACTTTATGAGGGCCGCAGTACGAAATAGCAAGGTTCTTCTTCTTCTTCTTCATGCAATACGGACGGTTTCCGCAACTCGACGACTTTATGCGCCTATTTTGCGTCAGGAGGGTGTTGGGCCGGATCACTCCAGCCATCCAAGCTCAACCAGGAATGCTCCCAGCGCCTTTACATCCAAGACGGCTTCACGGAGACTACCAGGTGAGCCGAGGTATTTTACCCGGTAGGGGGCTACAGTCCTGCTAATGGCATGGTAAGATTGAAACAATACAGTTCTTTGGTCTCGGCAAATCTGTGTGTTCGTAGGATTTATAAAAATCAATCTGATTCCAATTAATTTAATTGTACTTTTAGTTTCAGTTAGTAATTTCTCATTTAAATTTAATAAATAGTGAAAAATAGTTATTTTGTATTGTATAACTACGCTTAGATAGAAGTCTACACTGTAATGTGTTATTTTTCGCATGCTGTGCTTGCATCTAGTAAGATCAATCTAGTATAAGTTATCAAAAAAAAATACTTGCATTGTGTTTCTATAGACTGTATCCGGTTTTGTGAGCCAAATAAAAAAAATAAAAAAAGACTGCGCTAAGAGATGACGGAAGGGCCCCAGTATGTTTCATAGCACTGTCCTGCGATTTGTTTCATCAGATGGAAGCATCGTCGTACGAGCGATGGCCAACTAAGACATGGCCTAAAAGTTTAGATAGGTTTTATATTTAGGGTTCGGCGCCTAAAATGAAAAGGGTGCTGTAGGATCACTCGGTCGAAAGTAATAAATACAAATCTACGGCAACTTGGACCTAAACTTCAAAGTTATAAATTTTACGCATTTACAGTGGGCTCTCTGTATCCCATATTTGAACTCTGATAAATCGATACCATTCGGTATTGTCAGTTTTTTAATCTTGAAATATGGGTGGAGCAAGCTTTCCCAAAATGATAATATCATTTTTGCGAAAGCTTCCTCCACTCCACGACGGTTTAAACGTAAATTGAAAGAAGATAAAATAATTTAATAAACCCCGAATTATTTATCTGCCGGGGGCTGCCTAAAATGAACTAGTTTTGCAGTTTTATACTAACGTGAATAATTGGAGATATTTTATTGCTATACTCACTTATTTATATTTATGCTGAAATTTAAAATAGTAATGGCAGCCCCCGACGGATAATTAAGTCGGGGGTTTTGAAATTATTTTATCCTTTTTCATCTAACGTTTTAACCGTCTCTTGAGTTTCTGAAAATGTTTAGTTTAGCTTTCTATTTCAAACTTTTTAAAAAGCATAGGTATTATGTACATAGTACTACAAAAAACCCATTACTGTAAACCGCATCAATATCGGACTAGTAGTTTTGATTTTGCACAAACAAATGTTTACTGCAGCGCCCCTTGGTGAGTTGTCACCGTAACACTTATCTAAGAACATGCACCAATCAAACCCGACCCGTTTTGAATGATCAAAACCGCATCAAGTAGTTTTTGAGATAAATGACAACATTCATCATCATCATCATCAGCCTGTAGACGTCCACTGCTGGACATAGGCCTCTCCTAGCTCACGCCTATTGTGGCGTTCATAGGACAATAGGCGTGAGCCTACTGCTACCACGCTCTGGCCAGACGGGTTGTAGAGGGTTTGTTTCAAGTTTTCCTTCTCTTGCACAGGTGTTCAGTCGAGCCTCTTAGTCGACTCTTACGACATCCCAGGCATGTAAGGGAGTGGTGACACTTGTATTCTTAGGCCGTTACCACACGGCACGTCACCAAATGGCAACTTTGGTTTGCACAAACCAACTAACAAACATCGTCTCACTCCAAACGCATATAACGTCTCCGTCGCGGGTAAAGATGGACGAAACATTAAAATAATACAATGGTCACGGGTTAACTGACAGTTGACAGTCAACCCGTGACCACGGCAACTGAAAAGGTGCCGAAACGTCGGGAAACCAAAAACCTCAAATAAACCGAAAAATTATAGTACCAAATATATATTTCGGGTAAATAAATCACACAAAATATTCCGCAAAAGTTGTTTTATTTCAATTTTGAGTGCGCGAAGAAACTTAAGATGTGCTTAATACATATCAGTACAGATTTGTACATGTTGTGACCTCTAGTCTATATCCTTATGTCCGTATCCTTTGTGCTCTTTAATTTATTCCGTTTCCGTTTTTTTTACTATTACTTTTTTTTTCTTTTTTTTATAATAATAAATAAATAAATATTTGCATACAATCACACCAATTATCTAGCCAACGTTAAGTATCTTGAAGAACTTGTGTTATGGATACTAGATAACGGATAAACCTACTTATTTACTTTTTTTTGTACTTCATACATAATATACATATTAAACATCCAGACCAAGACAAATAGACATGTTCATGCACACATATATTTGTCTTGTCCGGGATCGGACCCGGGACCTCTGGCACAGAAGGTGGGGTTAGTACCTCTGCGCCAAATAGGTCGTCATTTACTGAATACGAGTAGTAAAATTTACTTAATTAGCATCACATAAGTTTTAAATTATTATTGAGTCTACCATACCACTGCAACTTAGTTGGTATGTAAATTTTGCCTTTTGTAACTACAATGTTTAGGACTTTTATTGAAGTTTCAAGCTTTTTGTCAGGACTTTCAAACTTCTAAATTGTAACCTTTTGGAACAAACTTTTTACACCACATTACAAAAAAATTAACTCGGCCACAAGTGAATTCCCAGACGGTAATCGAACCCGCGACCTTTGGAAATCCGGTCCAATGCTCTAACCGCTGAGCTACCGAGACCTGCGAACCACCGTCGAAATTCTCCAATACTTTTATATTTTTAATACGCTGTAGGCCAGCGTTGTTACATCAATGCTAGGAATATCCTTGCATTCGAAAGAAACATCTTTTCAGGTGTTTAACGATCGATTAAGATGCAACTGCCAATAATTTATGATTTTGTAATTTTTGCATTTTTCAATGCTATTTTTATACTTATGGTAAATTTTTAAATAGAAAAATATTGGAAAAAATTAACTCGGCCACAAGTGAACAACAACAACAACAACTTTTAAAATGTCATCACTAGATTTGCATAACGATAGATCAGGAAATAGTATTTGAGGTCGACTCATTAATTACGAGCGCTCCTGCAGCCTTCTGTTATCCGACCCAACCGCACTCCGCCGTAATCAAAGTGGAATATCCCATGTGTCAACTATATAAATCGCCCGCTACTGTCAAGGCTGCAACATTACAAAAGCCTGAATACAAATTTATCTGTACCCTTGTACACTGTAGATTGGAAAACTTTATTCGTAATCGAATTCTGTCGCTTTTTTATGGACAAAATTAATATTTTTCTTTACTGAAAACCACATTAAAATCAGACTAGTAGTTTTGGTTCTGCTCAAACAAATGTTTTCTGCAGCGCCCCCTGGTGAGTTGTTACCATGACATTTAAACCCATACCCGTTACTGAAAACGGCATCAAAATCGGGCTAGTAGTTTTGGAGATAAATGGTAACATTGGTTTGCAAAACAGATGTTAACTGCAGCGCCCCCTGGTGAGTTGTCATCGTAACACCTATCTAAGAACATGCACTAATCAAACCAGAACCCATCACTGCAAACCACATCAAAATCGGACTATTAGTTTTGGAGATAAATGGTAACATTGGTTTGCACAAACAATCACCACCTCTCACCCCAAACGCATATACCGTCTTCGTGCCGTCGTTGGTAAATAAAACACGAAAATTTTAAAACTTTAAAACCTCCATCCTGATGATGGTGAATATTTGAATGAGAAAGAGTTTTGTCTGGCCGTCTGTTACCTTTTCAAACCCTTTAACTAATTGTGTAGTGGAGTAAGTTTTTGAAGTAAATTTAAAAAAAAAAATTTTTTTGAGATATGATCAGTTTCGTACAGTCCGCTTTGCCTTTACGCTTCATTTACTGAAACTAACTAAATTCTCTAGCGTTTGTAATAACGCATCTGGAAACGGAAGGGTCGCCGTCAACATACCCGTCAGCCCCTAAGCTACGCGTTCCGCTCATATTATTATCTATTACTATGGATTAAGAAAGATAGTAGTTTTTAGCAGCTATACGGTTTATTTGTACGCCAACGGCTACTCCTTGGAAGTTAGATCATAGATGTGGCCTATAGTAATATTTTACTTCGTTTACCTCTTAGCATAGGTCTTAGTAAATGTATAATTTATGATCTTAGTAATTCTTTTAACAACTTTTTAATTTTGCATTTTACAATGCTATTTTTATGTGATAAATATTAAACAAGAAAATATACTAGAAAAAAGCAACTAGTCTCATGTCGCCCTGATGACGGGATATCCCGTATCCCGTATTTTCTTGTTTAATATTTATCACATAAAAATAGCATTGTAAAATGCAAAATTAAAAGGTTATAATTAGAAGGCTGTTTCATCTTAATCGATAGTCAAACATCTGTAAATATGTTTCTTTCGAATGCGAGGATATTTCTCTCATTGATGAAACGACGGTGGCCGACACCGTAGAACGGTAAATATACTGGAAAAATTCGACGTGTCCTCATAGGTCTCTGTAGCATAATTGGTTAGTGCATTGGGCCGGACTCCCAAGGATGCGGGTTCATATCCCGTCAGGGCAACATGAGACTAGTTGCTTTTTTCTAGTATATTTTCTTGTTTAATATTTATCACTTAGTAATTCTCTTTTGATATAAATTAAATGTCATGATTAAATCACTTTTACGTATCACAATGTTATTAATATGTAATAAATTTTGTTCCTTTAAAACAAAATCTTCCAGAAAAGGTGTTGAAACGGTTACAACACCCGGTATCAGGCCCAGAGTCCCCGGGCCTTATTTCCAGAGGGGGTACTTTTGATAGGAATGTTCTCAGTCCGTTATAGCTACCACCATCTTATTTATGCCTGTCACTATCACAACAATGTTTATAGCGTAGTTGTGGCATAGCAGAACATCTTTGCGTCTGCGATCATCTACAACCACGTGTGATACTAATCAGATCAGTGTAAGAGGAATCATCCATCCAGCTGAAAATGAAGAATTTTATATCTTTACATACTAAAGTGTTTTGTCACTGTTGCCGAATTTTACTTACATTTACGTATATACGTCAAATACGAGCTTAAAGGTGTACCATTTATGCCTTTTACAGTATCGTCACGGATTGATAAACATTTGCGCCGAATGTCACGCAATCAGCACAACGCGGCTAGTACAGGATGGGCAGTAGTTCCAAGTGTTAAAACCTTGAATTTTTTGATAAAGTATATTTTTTAGTAGGTGTTTTCTTTTGTGTTTGCTTCGTCATCAGTTTTTTAGTTTCAAGGGTCATTCAGTGTATTGACTCTGAAACTAATTGTAGTAGACAAGTGACTGCACAGATATGCCATAACAACTCAGGAAGTCTTTTGGAGTACGGGCTTTTGCGAGCACCAACCTACACGGGACACATTGCGAGAAGAACCGATGGCTGTTGGGGCGGAAAGGTTATGGAATCGTGACCGCGCACCGGACGACGCTCCGTGGGTAGACCCCCGACAAGGTGGACCGACGAACTGTTGAAAGTCGCGGTATGCCACTGGATGCGGGCGGCGCAGGACCGATCGTCGTGGAGATCCTAGGGGGAGGCCTATACCCAGCAGCGGGTGTCATGTGGCTGAGACGACGACAGCGAATTTTTGTAGATGCCTATACAAAGCTGGAGTTTTCGCAACTTTTGTTATGGTACCAATGTAACCTCTTTGTTTCTATACGGGCCATCGTTTCACTGCGCACACCTATGTTGCCAAGTAAATTCCGCAACATAAATACACTGATTTTGACTGCTACACATACATAATTGAAGTCAAACATTGCTAGGCTTGTTTGTCTTCGGAAATTATACAAACGTATATAGGTACATTGTGAAAGTTTTGTTTGTGATTGTGAAGGGATTCTGTAACGGGATCCAGTGGCATCTGAATGGAAACCCTCGATAATGTGGCCCTTTGATCTGGAAGCACTGACACGTGACGATAGCATATGATATGTGTATTACGAACAATATGGATCTTGACGGCTCCATGAGTCGTTAAGAGGCCGACAATATTCAAGATTTGGTACGTTAACTACTTCGCTATACTGTAATTATTATCGTATCTCTGCTCTTAAACTAATTAGGAAGGTTGTGGATCAGCGTTGTACATCTGTCATTCTTCTCTGTCAACGTTATGTTTATTTCTATTATTGTTTCTTCATACACCTTGGTTTGGTTCGCATTGGTATTCTCATAATGAATCTATTTTAGGTTAAATAATTCAAGGTATATGTTTGAACTGCCTGTATTTAATATAACTTAATTAAATGTAGCTAGTGTTTTATAATACAATGTAACCCGCCGTAATTATCGCTAACACATTTTCCGATTTTCCTGAAACCATTTAACAAAATTAATATACGGAAACTAAAACTGTTTCGTTAAAATCCAATATTGTGTTACAAAATCAAAGTTTCTGAAAACAGAGCCATCTCGCTGGTAGAGCTGAGCTAACATAATTTCATGGCAAATAAGTTGTGACGTAACTAGGGGTCCGAAGTGGCGCTTGGACTCCGAACATGAGGTGAACTGTCTAAAGTACAGTGACCATTGGAACCTAACGGCTGACGCAAATAAAAAGTAATGATGCCCCTAAGCCAGTTTGGGAGGTTAATGGCCCGTGGACTACCCGCGAGGGCCATACCGAGTCCTGCGCGGAATCCTTGCACATTTGTCAATTTGTTCAACGACTTTTACGTGTATTATACGTAAAAAGAAATCCTTCGTGAAACTATGATATATTAATTACTTCTCTTTAAGCGAAGTCGGGGCTAATTAGGTTAAGGTATTGGAGGGGTTGGTGATGGGACGTCGATTGTGTCATTAGCGTCGAGTTTGCAATAACGCTTTCGATAAAGTTTGAAGAGCTGTCTCGTGAGGGGATTTAAGGGCGAACATTACTTTGGCGTGGTTTTATGAGCTTTAAAACTATGAGATACCACATAAATTCAGCCAAATATTGGTCAGTGAAACAGTGATTAAATGAGATTTTTTTTATGAACGACGGGGAGACTCTTAGCCTTCATCATACCTGATGTTAAGTATTGATAAGGCTGAAGATGGAAGCGAGACTTTTCCGGAATCCTCAATCACTGACGAACTAGATATCTTATCTGTAACTGCCGGAACACAATAATGCTGAAAACATTATTGTTATGGCGTCAAACTTAGATAAGATGGTGGTAGATAGCCAGTCGGACTTAGAACAAGTCCTACCACCAACTGGGAATCGAACCCGGGACCCCTGGGTCTGATACAGGCGGTTGTACGACTAGACTAGAGAAATAATGAAATAATTGGCTCTTTCTAAATTATTAGAATCTGAGGAAGATGGAACTTCTGTACTTTTTATATTGCTTAAGCGTTATAAAACTCGTATCCCTATTATGAGTAGTGATGGGTTTCTGGTGTCAAAGTTTACATTTTCTGTTCTAGTCCTATCAAAATTTCTTAAAAAATATATAATTACTATAGTTATGAAATCAGTAAGTGTGTATTGTACTCGTAGGTACAGGTAGCATTTAACCTTTTCCCAACCCAATTATAGTTGATTTGCGAAAGTCACTTTGTAATACGGGTGGCAACTATAGTTGATTTTTTTATAGACATTTTTTTAAATATCTGTGTCTATTGTAACCTTTACCCACAGATTATGGAACTAAAAGAGTTAATCGTTCGCAGCTCAGGCGTAAAAATACCTCGTATTTATAATATTTCATTGTTTCCCTTGTTTAACAATCTACTATTTCAATTTGAAAATATGTAATAGAATAATATTATAATAATTAATGTTGAATACGTACTTCAGCTAGTTTTATTTTATTTGAATCGATAATAATTGGATATTAGACTTAAAATAGTTGAGTTCCTATATATTCTGGGAGGAACAGAACTGTTTTTAATAGTCAGAATTCAATTCATTTAGCATTACGAATGGTTTTTAATGCAAAAAAATCTTCATCAATGAGTTTTTACGTCAGTTGATCTGATCTTAAGTTTACATAAAAGAGTTATACGACGTATACAGTTATTTTTAGGTCAATTTTCGTGGGTGTATAAACCTTGAACTAGGTTTTTTAAGACGTAAATCCACGCTAACTTCGAAACTAAAGAAAATAGATATGTTTTAATGATTTAGCCTTTTTCATTCTAAAATTCTTAAAAAAAAAATCTATTTTTTTATAACTTCACAAACAAAAAATGTTTTTTTTATTTAAATAAAAAGTCTTTTACGTCTAATTGAAATAAAACAACTTTTACGGATATCAAACGCGCTATATTTCGTTCGTTTCGTTTTTCGTCTCTCCTGAAAAGTCCTGTTTTGGTTTATAAGACAATTGAACCCAACGGTATCGATATCAAAATTCATGTCGTGTGGCGTAAATAGAAAAATATACAGATATGCAGACAGAGTCATAATATTTGCATTTTTTTTAATGGATGGTATGAGTATTTTTTTCGATTTCACAATATCAAGGGCTCAGTCAGCTTGTATACAACATTATAAGTACTTGAGTTTAGAACGTAATGCTTCAAATTCTTTAAAACATGTATTGTAAAACCATCAGCATATTTATTATATCCTCTAATTTCCAAACAGTTTTCTTGATTGCTATATCGCGATTCCTTTTTCCTTGTAAATTACTAACTATCTAACTAAAATACACGCACTGATAGTAATTCAGAAACTGTCTTAAATTTTTTGTTTCTTTTTGACAGAAATTATTGTACTCTCTTATTATGAATGATAATAATTATTATCTGATAAAATTGAAGTTTGCAATGACGCTAAATCTGATCCGTGTCGCAGTAAACAATTATTGCCTCATATGAAACTTGCCCTGTCCGTAACTGAGTTTAGCCCGGAATGTTGCAAGTTTTTAATGGGTGTGTCAAATACAAAAGTGACGGCTAACTTTGTGTACATAACTAAGCCAAACTTCAGCAGTTTAGTTTACTACGTCTTGATACAATAGTACAAAATACGATACCAAAAATAAAACGATTCCTATCAAATCCCTATTAAATCAAATTTGGCATAATCCATTTTTAGCATTTTATTTTAATATTTTTATTTAATTTGATACTTACTTACTTACTCCGATGGCGCGATGGCCCCGAAGTGGATCTTGGCCTCTGACAACAAAAGGCGCCACTGCTCCCTGCATAGCGCGACCTCCTCCCAGTCGGGCAGCAGCAGCTTCCGTAGGTCTTTGGCCACTTCGTCAGCCCAGCGGTCGACCGACTGGCCTGCGCTCTACTGGCCGGCCCAGGTATGCTCGTTTGACTGCGCGACCGTCCTCTATTCGCACGACGTGGCCTAACCATCGAAGCCTCTGTGCTTTGACCTCACCAAGGATATTTGGCTCGGCGTACAGCTCCTCCACTTCAGCGTTCTTTCGGGTTCTCCAGCTGCCGTCATCGGTATGGACCGGTCCGAAAATCTTACGGAGCACCTTTCTTTCCGTGACGAGAAGTTTTGTTTCTTCCTTCTGTGTAAGAGATTTAATTTGATAAGTTAATATTTTTGCATAGTTTTTGTTTTAAATGATAAGGAGCCGGTTAATTAGCTCTCAGCACCACCAAAACGGTACCGACGGAAGACCAGCGCTGGTCAAAAGTCAAGCATCATGCTGAGTCGGGGCCGTTTTGGGACAAACTTCTCTATTACTAGTTTTTATTTTGTTTGTTTCGCCCTAACGTGTGTCCCAAATAAACGTCTTTTCTTTCTTTCTTTTAAATGCACCAACATTTTTTTAACAAACTATCAGATTAAATAAAAGCGATTTCTTTTAATAGCTTTAAACCAGCACTTCGCAAATGGCTTGAAATATCGTCAATGATGGACTAACTTTATGTTGACATTTTGTGCATGGTATGACATTAATAAAATATTTGCTATTATTATTAATTAGAATTAAAATTTTGACATGGATTGTTTACGTTGACATTTTATTAATTATGAGTATCTTTGGAATATTATCAAATTTAAGTCATTAATAATTGGCATTATAATTATTAATCATAATTAAATAAATAAATAATTATCTAGCCCACGTTAAGTTTCATTAAGAACTTGTGTTATGGTTACTAGATAACGGATATATTTATATCCTTTTTTTTTAAATACATACATAATATACATATTAAACACCCCAGACCAAGACAAATAGTATATATAATGCCAATTAGTCTATATTTGACATGTGATAAATATTAAACAAGAAAAAATACGTGTGGCACTCGGGGACTGCCGCGGTAAAGCTATTGCATAGCATTTTTTATCATAGATTTTGGTTGCTTAGTTACGAATGTGAATAACAAAATGGTCAATGATATAAAAAAATGGTATGAATGTGTGAAAATATAATTTCTTTTTAAAATCTGGTACCGAATTTATGCGGAAATTTGTTTACGATGTAACTAAGCAACCAAAATCTATGACACGGATTGGGGGGTGTTAGGTTTTTTCGTTACGGAATTTCTTGATTCGGTCGCCGCGCTCAAAGCCCGCGATAAAAGCTATGCAATAGCTTAAAAATATAGTAGAAAAAAGCAACTAGTCTCATGTCGCCCTGACGGGATTCGAACCCGCATCCATGGGAATCCGGCCCGATGCACTAACCAATTATGCTACAGATATCTGTCCAATATGCTACAGATACCATCAATATATGATTTGCATTTTTAACCGACTTCAAATAAGGAGGAGGTTCTCAATTCGGTTGGTATATTTTTTTATGTATGTTCACCGATTACTCCGAGATTTCTAAACCGATTTCCGTGATTCTTTTTTAAGCTATTGCATAGCTTCTATCGCGGGCCTTGAGCGCGGGGACCGAATCCAGAAATTCTGTAACGAAAAAACCTCACGCTCCCCACTCCGACGGGCAACTAGGTGTGGCTTGAAGGCCGTGCATCGTCTAACGTCGTTTCAGTTCGGCAGTCTTCGACACGGCGTTGTGTTTTATTTATTTAATAATAGAAAAATTTGTTTTCTTATCGATCACCACGCTCAAAAAGTGTAACTTGAATTAATATCAAAGAAAAAGAAATACTGCATGAATAAAATAAATAAATAAAATTATGATTGCATAAGTTGATACAAAATGCTATGCAATAGCTTTACCGCGGCAGTCCCCGAGTGCCACACGTCTTTTTTTTGTTCGATGCAGAATAGTTGCCAATTGGTCCCATAAAAATTTTGTTTAGTTTGACCCAGTACTTTTCATGTTATGAGCATTTTTATATATTTCATTTCATTGTTAACTTGGACGATGTAATGTTTACGATAATTTTGTTTATAATGTTCATGAAACCTTACCTATCTAATGTAGGAAAACCCTGCTGTAGTTTACAAAACAACCTATTACAGACACTCAAAAGTAAAAAAGAACTGCTTTAAAAAAACCGACTTCAAAAACTAAAAAGCAAAAATAAGCCTTTTGGAGTCGGTGCCAGCCAAGTCGGTTTTTTTAACGCAGTTTTTTACAATGCAATTTTTATGTGATAAAATTAAACAAGAAAATATACTAGAAAAAAGCATGACCTATGAGGACACATCTAACTTTCTAGTGCAAAATTAAAACAGTTATAATTAGCCGCTCAACCGGCCAGGCCGCCACTGTTTTCTAGTATATTTTCTTGTCTAATATTTATCACATAAAAATAGCATCGTTAAAATGCAAAATTAAAGAGTTATAATTATATTTGACATGTAAGCGGATTTGAAGTGTTTACTTACTTAATTTAGCGGGCAATAAAAATAATTCAACACGCTTTTAGAAAATAATAACGAAAAAATGTCAATAACTTCATGTAATTATATAATTTTGTTGATTGTCAAGTTTGCATGCTATCATTTTAATGGCTAAATGGGTTAAGCACGATATATGAGATGAACACCGTAATGTAAAACCTATTTACAGCAAATAAATATATTTCTATTTCTATATTGAAAGATGATGTTACTTTTATTATTTTAACCACCAACCTATCCAAGATATTGTACAATTGTGTTCCGCTCGTTGCTGCGTCCGCGTGAAATTCGGTTATAACTTAGTACTACATTACTACTTCCGATTTTATCATGCTCCTAGAGATCGTTCTTGCGAAAAAAACTAGCTTATTTATTATGTCCTTCTTTGATCCATCTCTATGGATACGGTTTCATTTCTTGAATGTATTTATAACAGAGATGACTGGTACATCCTCTGAAAAACTGTCATAACACAAGAAAAGCTCGGTTTAAGATAAATATTCAGTTTGATTCGGTTTTTCTTCTCTACCGATCAATAAAACAGTCATAAAATTTGTTTGAATATTTGCCAAGAGCTGTCGCAAGTGACGGTTTTTCACGAAGCAAAAACGGGCGCCTACCGCTCCGCGATAGTGACGCATTACTGCTTATGACGGGTGTGTATCAGTGCTCGTGAAAAGAGTCATTAACTGTGTTAGGACTATATTTTAAGACCATATTTTGTGATTTTAAGACTTTCTTTAAAGCTCCAAAGATTTTGTTAATTATTTTAAAATAAATTTACTCGGAAATTGTTTTTGCGAAAATATTTAAGCCATGTTCGTACTTAATGTGAAAAAGAGTCTCATTATGAGACAATATTATGATTTTTCGTTATTTAATAAAATTATTATTTCTTTTATCAATGCGTTTTTTAACATTCTAGAAACAAGCTTAGTAAATAAAATCAATATTAAGTTAGAAGTAAATTGAATAGTATCAAAAATGCTTTTTGTTTTTTTTTATAAAATATTCAATGGGCTTACTCTTGATCTCAAACTGGCCGAGGAGCGTAGATGAGGTCTAAGATGGAGCAAGTTCGCCCAGAAGAAACCTGTTTACTTGTACCTTGAAGAGGTTATGGTTGTATTTATTCTCTAAGAAAGAACCTAATCTTGCTTCAAAAAGGTTCAGAAGTACGTGTAATGTCTTTTGTACATTGTGTATAATACAAATAGCGATCCTTCTTACTATGTAATCTTTTTAGCATACTTAATAACAATAAAACTAATTCCGTAACACTCTCATCAAGTTTAGGATTCAAATCACATCTTTTCCTCATCTCGTACTAACAACAATTTTCGGTCTTCTGTTTAAATACCGTCTTTGTATTTAGTAAAACAGAACCTATCCCATGCACTTGTAACCTCATTATTTCCATTTCGAGTTAGATCACCAAAAGGTCCGTTGTTTTAATCAGCAGCTCCATTGTGTACATTCCATTTCAATCCCTACTTCAAAATACTTAAATGTGAAACTGGTTTGCACAATGGCGTGACGAGCTAGCTCCAACGGGGCTCGCGAACAATAGCACTTGCGAGGTTACCCCCAGATTACCTGCACCACAGTTTATATATACACAGTATTCTGTCTTCCTACTAAAGGCACAGTCTTAACAGTCTTTGCACTTATGGTAAATTTTAAATAGAAAAATATTGGATTTAATTTTTTTCCAATATTTTCTATTTAAATTTACCATAAGTATAAAAATAGCATTGAAAAATGCAAAAATTACAAAAAATCATAAAGTCTTTGCACTGGCCGAAATGACGCACTCACACAGATACATGCCGCTACACGCACGCTCGCTACTGTTTTACCAGTGAAAACCAGTGAGATCGAGGGGCCGTCCGTGTAGCAATAGCGAGCGGTGCGTGTGTGTGTGTGTGTGTATGTATGTGTGTGTGTGAGCGCGTATCATATCGGCCGAGTGCAACGAATGCTTATGTTTAGACTGTGCTAAAGTACTAAAGATCCTTTCGCGAGTCATACCCGACGCCAGACCTCCGTCACTCGCCTATACCTACTACGTTAAGCACCTACAGTGCCTTACAACTTGGAGTTGTAAATCAGTCAGGGCCGCCTCGTGATTGTGAGTACACGCGTGCAGTTTCCAAACATTAATACCTACTAACGAAATATTACAAAACATTAACTGCACAGTGTTTTGTTTTCCGACACTTTTACTTTTAAAATTTTTTGTTCGATTTCGAATTTTCGCAACACTGAGATAAGAAATACATACAACATTACATTAAAATTAAACAATTGTAAGTACAAAAAATGCTTCATAAAATTATGTTGTTATTGATTTTACTTCGCTTGTAAGACTCTGTCGTTTGAGCTGTGGCGTAGGTAAATTCTGAACACAAAGTGTAGCGTTGTAGTAAGCTGCAATTTTTAATGCACCAGATGCGTTCGTAATTTGGTAGGCTATTAAAATGTCGGCTTTCTTCGAGATCAAAGGAATGCAACTTCTGTTACTATTATATATTCTGTGCCGATGCGCCTCGTTTCGGCAAGACCTCGGCAAGATTGCGCTGCGCTGACAAACGCACGTTGTCAAAGTTGTGTACGCAGTAAGCGTGTGGTAATGGCTAATCTATGTTGGCGGGCAGTCCTATCGCGTGTTGCGTACCCCGCGGTTGCAATGACAATAATCAACTTTTATCAAGAAAGAGTCTAAGACAACTTACTTGATGATTTAATGCCTTGCCTGCGCACTCATTGTGCTTTCACCAACAAAAATATACAGGTTTATACCCACGTTATTATTTTTGTTGACGACTGTACAATTATGATTAAAATTTGTGACGTCATCGAGCTACCCCATTTTGTTTACGGGCAAAGCGTTTTGTTACGTTTTTTACGCTGGAAGATTACGTGAAGAGATAAACGCTTAAACGCTCCCTCTTCTTAAATGAGACTTTGTATTGGATGCTTGCAGGTTATGGTGTTACACAAACTTTTTTGATTCGTTTTTGTGTGGCGGTACAAAATGTTCTTTGTGGTTATGAAATATGCAATACAATAACTGATCTCAGACATTTGAACAGCAAAGATGCTTTAAGGAGTAATTTACACGTCTTCTTTCAGACTTGTATAGTATAAATGTTTTTTTTTTTTTTTTTTTTTTTTTTTTTTCTCTCTCTTTACCTCCAACAGTATCGGAGACTTTGCTTAACCTAATTCTCTTTGTCATACCAGTTCTCGCTCTTGTTCTGCTCGTACTTTCATGCTACATTCTTGGTCTTTCTGTCATTCATCAACATTCTTTCTTTATTCTGGGTGGGACTCCCAGTTCGATCTATCTATCTATTCTATCTAGTATAAATGTTTGGGATGTGTAAAATCACAGACCTATATGGAGATAGACGGTAAAAGTGTACCTGCCTTGCGTGTGAAAAGTTTGATCCACGGTCAAAGTTTTCCGGTCTAAGTTAGTCCGCTTGAAACCATTGCCATGAAATCGCACGTCAATCAGAAACAAGAATGGTTAAGGCGGTACCCTGACCGAAAGTGGCGCCGCGTTGAATTTTATTTAATATCGTAATTCTAATTCACAATTTTAATAAAACTTTACGTGGAATTTTTAGAGCCCATAGTCTAGTATTTTTAGACGGTATCATTACATTCCCTCGTAGCCACTGCTAGAAGTAGATATCAAAACTGCTAAAAGTGGCCGTTTTTGACACATTTGCTATCTTCTTCTACGAATGACTATGACGAGATGTAGCGATACCTTCTAAAAATACAAGACAATGGGCTCTAAAAATTCCACGTAAAGTTTTATTAAAATTGTGAATTAGAATTACGGTATTAAATAAAATTCAACGCGGCGCCACATTCGGTCAGGGTACCGCCTTAATTATGCAGTAAGTTCTTGCAAAAGCTCGTCAATAAAATTTCCACTTCACTAAATCTCGCTCGTGACCTCATCGTAGGTACGAAAAATTCGACACGCTAGGTTCTTATACAGTTTGAAGCGCTCTTTTCGTTTATCTCGATATAGGTCTGTGTGTATAATAAATAATTGTATTGTAAGATATTGTTGATTTCAGATCAACGGGCAAAACCTCGAGTATTTAGATTTATGCAAAGTCATAATAATATGCGACTAAATCATATTTTAACCGTTTTGCAACTCATCCTTAAACTCTTTTGTTGTGCTTTGTAGGAATAAATGCCTTATAATGTCATTTATTTAAAACTTTTTAATTTTGCATTTTACAATGCTATTTTTAAGTAAGAATATACTAGAAAAAAGGAACTTGTCTCATGTCGCCCTGACGGGATTCGAACCCGCATCCTTGGGAATCCGGCCCAATGCACTAACCAATTATGCTACACAGACCTTTTTTTCTCCAGGGGGAAATGCCTGCGCATACCCCCCGTCCGGGGAGACAGGGGGGTTATGTGGGACTCGAACCCACTAAAACCCCCTGGGTGTTCCAACCGCGCGAGTGGACGGAGATTGCCGGGATAAGGGTAGCATTCTACCGGGTCTCCGCCCCATGCTACACAGACCTATGAGGACACGTCGATTTTTTCTAGTATATTCACCTTTCTCTCGTTACAAGGTCTCCCGCCGTAGGGTTTGCGAACCGATGGCGTATCTTCTTTGACGTTCATAAGTGTTTGTAACAGCTAGACTGAATAAATGATATTGAATTGAATTAAATTTCTACGATGTTGGCCACCGTTTCACCAATGAGAGATTTTATTTATTGTCACCGACTTTTAATCAATCTAGATTGATATAGCTTCAGAGCAACTATTACCGATTTATTTATTTGATTTAGAGAAAGAGTGGTCGGTGTTCGAAGTAATGGCGGGCCGTGGTTGGGCCGAACCCGAACAATTTCAATTTGGGAAACTTTCCAGAGCTTCCAGCCCTAGGGCAAGGAACTGTAAAAACAGTTGAAGCTTAATAGTGTTCGATTCCAGTCGCAGCTGCGAGAATTTTCAATGACTTTCTGACTGAAGTAAGTTTAATCGTTATGAGTGTGTCTACAGACTTTTAGTTAGGTAGTATTTTTATTTTAGTTACTCTCTTATCGTATGAGGATTAGTGGCCACTTCTGGTTTCGGAGTTTATCAAGCCGCCTATGAGACCTCTGACTTGGTTTAACGGCTGTTATCAGATGACAACAGCCGGTCAGTTGTAATGCCACTTAACGGTCACTCATCCGACACCTGACCGGGCCGCACGATGCTTAACAATCGTAATCGAATACGATCAGTCTATAATGCGCCGCCAAGAGCGCTTCATATTAGTGACTGCAATAGGAGGAGTAGATTGTTTAGAGTAGATTGTTTATGGAAATGAATGATGAAAGTTAAATGAAATGTAAAAATTAAACCCCATATTCTAAGTCGTTCCTCCAAAACTTTTTACACTCCACTCAACCTCGTCGTGGGTAAAAATGGTAGTGTGCGCTAGGCCTAACACGGAGTGGCTACGTACTCTTTGGCTTCTCCAGGTCCTTACGGAGTTATGACTTAGAATACTGATTTCGAGGAGTATTTCGAAGAGGTTTTCAATGAGGTTTCGTTAAGTCGAGGACGAGTAAGTTTTGGAGGAACGACTTAGAATATGGGTGTGAGAAAGATAATAAAGATAGTAGATTTGGAAGTATGGAAGATAAACCTTATTGCACCAAACTAAATTCTTGCACATAGGTATATAGATGATGATACTTCCTGTTAATATTCACGAAAAGATTCAGATAATAAGACCAAACTGTTACTGGCAGAAAACAAACTTATTTACAGTATTATCATCCTTTTACTAAACACTACGAAAATTCTGGTGTTTAAGATTGAAATGAAAGAAATAAAACAGGCCAATTGCGAGTGGGACTCGCGCACGAAGGGTTCCGTGCCATTATCTATAAAAACGTCAAAAAATATTCATGTCTGTTGTATGGGATAAATATTTGTTTTATTTTAAGTTAATATATAACTAAATATTCTGTGAATATTTCAAGTGTCTACTTGTTGCCGTTATCAATATCGATCAAAAATCACGTTTGTTGTATAGGAGCCCCCATAAATGTTTATTTTATTCTGTTTTCCTGTATTTGTTGTTATAACGGCAACAGAAATACATCATCTGTGAAAATTTCAACTAAGTATCAAGTTTCATGAGGTGCAGCCTGGTGACAGACAGACAGACGTCTCGAACGGCTGAACCGATTTCTATAATTACAATATCGTTAGATTTGTCTTGACAGCCCAAGTATTCTTAGGTTAGTGATGTTAAAAAAAACCAAAATAGCGGCTGTGTTGTTGTTAATTGAAGTGGAAAATAAAATATATTTTTAGAATACTTCAATATGGGTATCAAAATAAAGGGCTGATCTTGAGGATTTCAAAAAAGTATATCATGTATGACCGATAAATAAAATAAAAGATATAAATAAAAAAATATTAATTAAAAAAACTGAAAAACCCGCCTGCTTCAAAAGACAAGCCAACTGAAAATATTGTAACAATTTCAATCGTGTCGGGTTTCAATTGTAGTACTCTTTTACGCAGTTATAGTTACTAGAAGAAGCAGCAGAGTAGCAGTAGCAGGGTAGCAGAGTTGACCCTCAGAAATATTAATACAACAAAACATTTGCATGTAAGATTAAATTAAAACATTTACTCAAGCATTACAGAACCAATAAGTTTGTTATTTTAAATTCGAAGCGCCAAATTCGTCGCGCTAAAACTCCGCCAAACTCCACGAACAAAGTTTCACTTGTAACCTCTTTTAAATATAACGACGTTCGAGTTTGTATTACAGTCAAGAATAAATGAGAGCTTAACAAAGCACCAAATTCGTAAAACAAGGGAGCATTTAATTAAAAGTGGGGAATGCCTACATCAAGTATCTTGTCCCTTTTGCGTCGGTATACATAATGGCATTAAAATTTCACTAAGAGGTTTCGCATGACGCCAAGCGTGCCTCTGCTGGCTATGAATTATGCATGACATTTTCGCGTTTCTCGTCCGCAAATCCAGCCATGCTGATAAATAAGTAACAGCCGGCCAGTAATGGTATCAATCTGTACCATTGGGTCTGCGGGATGCCTACGAATGCGGTTTTTTTCGCGAATGATGAATCAGTGTTGGCCTCCGTTGATCTCTTGTGGACCGGAAAAACTTCCATGTTATTTATTATTGATATTCAAACTATTTTTTTAAGCGTAAACCACTGGTGTATAAATAGATTGATCAATGAAAGGAAAATGACATCGGCTAGTTTCGTTTGTAGATAAATAAATATCAGATCATATCACATACTTGATCTGATTCCGAAAGGATAGGGAGAAGAATAACACTTCAAATTGTAGAAACAAATATACTGTTTGTCCCTGTTCAATGTTTATTCTATACAGGGATACAGGGTATTAAAAGACCCATAACGAAAACGAAAGCCACGTATTCTACCCATTGTTACAATCATTTTCTTGTATGGGGGACAAATCTGGGAACCTGATAGTTAAAGAGTTATTGAGGATCAAAGTCACTATTTATTTTTAAATATTATCGTTTATAGTTACAAAACCGCAATGAATATCAAAACCAATCAAAGAATCTGGATCCCGGCTACCTACTCGTGCCCTCTAGACACGCATACGTTGTTGCACGCGTTTTTTTGCTAGTAAAAATAACACCCATTTTTTTAAAACGAAAAATAAAAGTCGTTTCCTATTAATTATTTTCACATATTCTTATTTAGTTAGATGTACACTACGCAAATATTACGGCTTCGGTATGGGTCTTTTAACACCCTGTATATCTCATTAAACATTATCAAAATTGATTTAGTATGTAGTTAATAAAATATTTTGTACGTAGGTAATTTTCTTATTTCAAAGGACGACAGCTGGCATTTTCGGTCTGCATTAAAAGTATTTCGTATCGAGGTTTTATTAAGAAGGGCTGCGATGTCCAGACTAGGGCTATCAATCCCGCACGCCTAGCGGGATCACGTTATGGGCGGGAGTGAAAATTGTCAGCAATGCGGAATTTATTAATGCGGTATAATGGGCAGCAATCCCGCAATAAAATAAAAAGCAGATAAAACAAGAAGAAGAACATTAATTAATTCAGATAGATATTTATTACATAAAGAATAAAAAAATTAAATCGTTACAAATTTCACTTAACATTTTGAAAGTGTTTTCGCAGAAAAAATTTCCTTTGGCCCTCTTGATTCATAAAGAGTCATCTCTTTTTTTATGATTGTTTCCATTAAAGGAATTCGGGGTGATAGACAAATATTTGTCAAGACGGAGTTCAAAGCGTTCGCGAGAGGGCGTTTTCATGATAATTTTCATCCTGCACTAGTATTTCGGGATCCCGCAACTCGTTAAAATGGTGCGGTATCTCGGTATACCGGGATTGGAAGCCCTAGTCCAGACGAAATGCATTAGCATTGTAAATTTAGCTTCGTCGAGTTCCAGACGGCAGCAATGACATGATACCAGTATAATTGTAAATAGGTTTAAATGTACGGTTAATGTTTTTACTTCTATGTGTGTATCGATTTGTCATCACAAGTTATTTTAAAATATTAGACGGACCATTTTAGCGCATTGATGACAAGTTACATTTTTAATATCAGGGGTAAAAGTTACAGTCATCGCCATCAAATCACTTGGATGACAAAACGAAGGATTTACAAGTAAGAACTAATATACATTTTCTTTTTTTTTAAAACCTACGATGGTTAAAACATAATTGAAAAAGGATAAAATGATAAACATTCCCCCGACTTAATTATCCGTCGGGGGCTGCCATTAATGAACTATAATATGTCTATATATAGTCTTGTAGTTTTATATTAACGTGAATAATTTATTTATATTCATCCTGATCAAATTTATAATAGTGATGGCAGCCCCCGACGGATAATTAAGTCGGGGGATTTTTAATTATTTTATCCTTTTTCCATTATGTTTTTTTAACCGTCGTGAGATTTTACAAAATGTTTAATTTTGCTTTTTATTTTAAACTTTTAAGAGAGCATAGATGTTATGTATATTTTAGTACATAAAAGCCATTACTGAAAACCGCATCAAAATCGGATTAGTAGTTTTGGATTTGCTTAAACAAATGTTCACTGCAGCACCCCCTGGTGAGTTGTCACTGGGGGGACGTACTGTAAATTTACTCTCAGAAGAGTATTTTAAAAAAAATATACAAAAATGATCAACCGCCCCTTCGCACTGAACCTCTTTTCGCAGATTCACATATTCAAGTACAGCTCTTAACGTTTAACTCATACATTTGCTTAGCAATATCTAAAACAGCGCCATCTGTTAGCGGTCATAGCGGCAGGAAATGTAAAACTTCGCTATTCTAATGGAAGCACTAAAGCTTTCGATATAATAGCGTAGATTTTTTTTAAATATACCCATTGTCTAGCCACGTTAAGTTTCATGAAGAACTTGTGTTATAGATACTAGATAACGGATAAACATACTTACATATGATAAATATTAAACAAGAAAATATACTAGAAAAAAACAACATGTCTCATGTGATAAGTATTAAACATGAAAATGTACTTATCACATAAAAATTGCATTGTAAAATGCAAAATTAAAAAGTTATAAACATGTCTCATTATAACTTTTTAATTTTGCATTTTACATTGCTATTTTTATGTGATAAATAAATATTTACAACATGTCTCATGTCGCCCTGACGGGATTCGAACCCGCATCCTTGGGGGTCCAGCCCAATGCACTAACCAATTATGCTACAGAGACCTATGAGAACACGTCGAATTTTTCTAGTATATTCACCTTTCTACGGTGTTCGCCATACTTACATTTATAACTTTTTCATTTTGTATTTTACAATGCAACTACTAATCCTCACTCAACAAGAAGAAGGTTGCTACTTTATGTGGTAAATATTAAAGAAGAAAATATACTAGAAAAAAAACCCCAACACAAGGCAATACACACAATAAACAAGTTAAAAATAATATGAATTTACTTTAATTAATAGGTTCATCCGTTTGGGAGCTACGATACCACAGACTGATACACAAACAGACATGTTAAACTTACAACACCCCTCTCTTTTTGCGTCGGGGGTTAGAAAGAAACTTGTCTCATGTCGTTGCATTTTTTCTAGTTTTTTTTTTTCTTTTTATGATTTTTTAATTTTTGCATTTTTCAATGCTTTTTTATACTTATGATAATATTTAAATAGAAAAAATTAACTAGGCCACAAGTGAATTCTCAGATGGGAAACGAACCCACGACCTTTGGAATTTCGGTCCAATGCTCTTGTGGCCGAGTTAATTTTTTCAAATATTTTTCTATTTATAATTTATCAGATATACAAATTAAATACCCAGACCAAGACAAATAGACATGTTCATGCACACAAATATTTGTCTTGTCCAGGGATCGAAACTGGGACCTCTAGCGCAGAAAGGGATTGCGATAGATTTAAAATTAGACAATTGCCCCCTCCCGGTCCCAAACTTCCCCCCGACTCGTGCAATATGTCATTTCTCGCACGTAAACATTGACGTTACGTTTGTAACGGGGCTCCTGCCAGCGTAGCATGCGCACCGCGACTCGCTGTCGACGCTTATCTCGCGATGTCTGTCCCGCTCATATCAGTACGGTGTGAGCGGGACAGACTATACGCTCGCGCGAGAAAAGTGTCGAGAGAGCTTTGTCGAGGTGCTAATGCTACGCATGCTGGTAAGGCAGCACTACAGTCGCCGGAACTTCGGAACCGCCGCACTCATTTAGTAATATAAGATGAAATAAAAGTATTGTTCTACAGGCGACTTGTTTTATTTATAGTAATTAGAAAAAGGAACTGTAACAATATGAAAATACATGGATATAGCAAAAGTCCTAGTTATAAATAATCTAAACTATGAGTAAGAAAGTAGGCAGTTATGCTTACCCCGATACACGGGTTCCTGATATAGTAGTAGTAATTATGAAGGGACAGCTTTCTTCATCCACAACTTTAGATAAATATGGTTATGTTAAAAGAGCTCTGTTCAGCTTGATGGTTTTTGTAAGATTAAGTCAAAATGAGCTGAACAGGGTTCGTGGGACGGAGACAATTTGAATTTAGACAGAACAGATAAAAAAATATATTTTGATTTCCATAGAGTGAAACTACGGAGTTTCCAGCCATTATGGAGGTTTTATCCATCCATAAGGCTAGAACGAAATGGCATCGTTACAATACCGAGGCGGCCGGTTTTGTAACGATTTACAAAAAAAAACTTTAAGGATTTTTTTTGTAAAAGAAACAATATGGCAATGTTAACGATGTCGTTTCTGCACTTAACTCAATTTGGAAAATAGATAGGTAGTAACAAACAAGTCTCCTTTATAAAAAATACAATATAAGTAATAAAATATTAACTAATTTAATGGATGTGCATGATAGAATTTTGAGTATATGAATGGTTTTTACAGTGAGAAATTTACACTAGGTTGGTTCCGATTCCATATAAATACTAACATCCGTCATATCTATCAAAGTCTTAATATACGTTTACCGTCGTTCTCGGGTACATTCAGATAGTCATATTCAGTCGCTTATTCTTAAAATGAATAATCGGTATATTGACATTACTTATTAGATAAGAAAATGTTGTCAGAAATTAATAATAAGAGTTATTACCGGACACTTTTAGATTCTATAATCTTATAATAGAACCTACGTAGTCAATACAGTAGCAAGCAAGATTATCGAGCTTGCGTTCGTTACTTTTATTTTGTCTTCAACCGTTGCCTTGTTTGCGTATGTTGTAGTGTGTCTATCAGAAAGTAAGAGAAAGAAATCTCATTTCCCAAGAAAGCAGTCAAAGCTAGTTAGATCTCGTTGAAGCCAGCTTAAAAGCAATCTCACGACACACACATTCGATTTACAAACACACAAACTCTCTCACACACACACACACACACGTCTTAATCGTTAAAGATTTACCGCGGAGGTGGGCCCGCTACCGTAATGGACGTACCCAGATCTAATCTAAATTGTTTATCCTGAGGATTTCGCGTAATCTGAGACGTAAGTATTGTTTACTATGGCGACGTAGATAAGGAACAGTGTTAATGTTTGTAGTGAGATCAATAAATGATTTAGGTACTCTGATTGTAAGCTTTGAGTTTTCAGTGCTATATTGATAAATTAAATGATCAGGGAGTCTATCGTGTCAAATTTAGAAGTTGGAGCAGCTCATCTAGCAGCATCCATTGACGATACGAAACAAATTAACTTTAACTTTGACTACGCTAGCAGCGTACGCTCAGACTTCTTGATTTGACACAATGGGTACTGTAGGATTTGCAATCCTACTGAAGTTTCCACTGGCTCACCCTCACACGAAGACAGGCACTAGTATCAACACACGGAGTCGAATCCTCATCGCACTCCACCACAACTCCCGCCTAGCTATCTGTCAGCTGTCAATCTATCGTTGACAATGACAGCTACTAGTGTTGCCCTCCTGTGTGTGTGAGACAGGGTTGATTGTACCCTTTTCCATAGATACAAACACTACAGGTACCCCAGCCAACTACACTTCGACAAGAATGCTTACATGATGGCTGTGGATTGAAGGTCTCCCTCTGCTCTGCTCATGCTCCATATTTTCATTATTTTCATTGTTTTTTTTATTATTTTCATTATTTTTATTCATCATACCTGATGTCAAGTATTGATAATGCTGAAGATGGAAGCGAGCCTCTCCCGGAATCCTCAACATCTGAGGACCAAGTTGGTGGTAGTTAGCCAGGCGGACTCACAACAAGTCCTACCACCGACCAAACCGAATATAATATGTACCCCCCACTGGGTTATTGGCTACTGGGTCTGATACCGGTGGTTATTTCCACTAGAACACAGAGGTGGTTAAAACTTATTAATTTCATTATTCTGAATTTCAGATTCAAATTCGCAATCCGTAAATACCCTGCTATATTCTAATAGACTAGGATAACTCGATGAAAATTTAGGAAGCCACGCTAACTTGTCTGCATTTTACATACATGTTTCTAAAGCGTAAAGTTGAAAACTGCCGAGCGACCAAACTCTCGCGTCGAGTGCTTCGCACTCGTTATAATTATACGCTTTTAGTTTTGTGTGTTCGGTCGGTTTGACTGGTTCACTTTCGAATAACAACAATCTAAATTAATATTTGTTGTTTGAAAGTTGTTATGAAACATATTTTGCTGAATAGTATTTATTATACTAGCGATCAATAATTAAGTATTCACTTAACGAGAAACTGACCTAAGCGCAATTTTATAGTTTTTTCAGTCACTAGACAATAGACTTGAGAATATCTATCTATAAATACCTTTTTTACTCTTTAATTTTAGATTTGGTGTTATCCAGACGCCACGCAACCGCGTGCACGAAAATACCGCTTATTTAAAGCAGGAAACTTTTACAATTCCTAACACACATTCAATCTCAATTTTCCTTGAAACAGCAAGAGCTTTTAAAGTCAAAGATTAAGATTGTTCGCGTCGTAGCGCTGCGTAGGTGTATATAAAGGTGGGTCCAGATATCCGTACCGTAGCTCCGTCTACCAAGAACGGTAGTCTAGACGCCCGTTTGGTACGGTACGGTGGTACGGCGTCTTGATACGGCTACAGGTACGCTCCGATCCGTCGTGAGTCGGCTTTTCGCCCGTTCAAAGGAATTTGCAGCAACGAGCTTAGCGTCCAGAGCTTTTTGATCACGACGCTGACAAAATAACATATCTGGACCCACCTTAAGGCGGTCGTAATAAATTTCTCGTCGTTACCTGAAACGAGGTTAATATAAGGGTGGCGACACCAACTCATTTCTGCGGAATGGCTGCGTTTAGCCAGGATCATACAACGTCTGAGGGATTAAACGGGGTCTGGGGAACGTAAATAGTTATTAGTACTGCGCAAAATCCCTTGAACGGCTATCAGAGGGGACATAGTTAGCCTATACAACTGTCAAAATCTAGCGCACGCGAATATCGCCTAAAAGTCGTCGACCAAAAACTTCCGCGACTGTACATAAGCTCGAGATACTTGATAGCACGGTGGTTCGTGGTCTCGGGTAGCGATAGCAATGGTTGGTTATGCGATGGGTGACCAAAATGCAGCTATCTCGGGCTTCTCGGTGCTTTGGAAGGCACAATAAGCCGTTTGTCCTGGCAGTGTTGGCAGTCGCAAAAACCCGACATAAAAAATAGGTCCATATTTTTTGATATACTTATATTTTTTTTAAGTTTTGTAAACCTCCCTTAATCCTGAAAAAAGCTACTTATCTAGGATTGAGATCAATCCCCTCCCGGCCCCCCATTGAGCCTTTTGAGGCTGAATGGGGGGCCGGGAGGCGGCGGTCCCTCCCTTCTCCTGTCCTCCCATCGAGATTTTGAGCTTGATGGGGGGGCGGGAGCTTGGTTCGATCCTACCTCGAAACCTTGCCGAGCCTACTAGGCTCGACGGGGCGTCGGGGAGCGGCGAGGGATAGGGTGCCGGACTCACGAGTCCGGTATTCTAGGTGAGCCCAGCATAACCTCAGTGTATGCGTAAAAGCATTCCCCACACTATAAAAAAAAAAAAAGGATTGAGCTCAATATTTCATCTTTAATGTTTAAGACAGTCGTCGTGCGTAAACATATTACGCCATTAATTTGTTGCCCGAATCCAAAACAAAACATGACCTGAAGATTAGCGAAGTCGGAAAGTTGAGAAGATTTTAAGGTCGATCTATTCCTGTTCGCAACTCCTCAGGTCCCGGCATCTGAACTATTGCTGAACTATTGACATCTAGTCCTTTTTGCTTACACTACTTAATTATGTACGTTAAGATTCTTAAGAAGTCTTATGTACTTATTCCGAACTTGCCGAATTTAATATTGAGGAGCTTTAGTTAATAATGACAGCAGTTGCCTGCGACTTTGTCTGGATATTCTATTCTGTCTGTCTGGATATCAATTAACTTTCTATTTTCTGGTCACGGAAGTTTTATGGGTATATCAATGTCCCTTAGCTAACTAAATCAAAGTAAAAAATTATCTATTTTGAAGAATATATCTGTCCAAATAACGCTTTTTTTACTATCGCACATGAAAGTATTTTTCAGGTACTTTAAGCCCAACACATTTTTTTGCTGTCTGTTTGTTTATAATGGTTTGATTGACTTATTTAAATTTGATCCACCGTCGTTTCATCAATGAGAGAAATATCCTCGCATTCGAAAGAAACATCTTTATAGATGTTTGACTATCGATTAAGATGAAACTGCCATCTACTTATAACTTTTTAATTTTGCATTTTACAATGCTATTTTTATGTGATAATTTTTAATCAAGTAAATATACTAGAAAAAAGCAACCCGTCTCATGTCGCCCCGACGGGACTCGAACCCGCATCCTTGGGAATCCGGCCCAATGCACTGACCAATTATGCTACAGAGACCTACCTTATTTAAATTTACTACCTCCATATCTACTTTTCCAGTCAAAGTCAAAGTATTTTTGAAGTGAAAACTTCTTTAGCGGCGTTGAGCACTTTTTCTGTAATGGGTATAAAATCTTAAACTCGCGTCAGGACACGTGACCTGATCGAAAAAGCGTAGGACGGATGGAGAATGTTGAGGTGACAGGTTGACTATGGCCTCGGTTGCTTAGCGACAGACTGTTGATAATGTCTTTTACTTGTCTCTTGTTTTATTGTCAATATATATTTTTCGATTCTCTATAATAACTAATGTTTTCTTATATCTTATTACCTAACTTAACGTTCACTTTAATATGGTTTGTCATGTTTGTGTACGATAGCGCAATAAATGAATATTGTATTCTACCACATAAATGATAGTACTTTTATACTGATAAAGCAATTGGTGCAAAATTATTCCCTAACCATTCCAAAATATCAAACATGCTCAACGTTAATAATCAAGTTTTCACTTCTGCCGGCACTCCCGGAGTGCAACCCGTCTTTTTTTTTATTTAAATAGACTTATAAATAAGTAAGTAAGTACCTATGAAAGTCCAATATTATTTCCCTACTATTAATTTTATCTTACAACACCAAACATATTTTAACGTAAAGGCGCCCCTTCCCTTCGCACCGCGAATATTGATATCTACGAGAAATTTATTAAAATATCAATCTATGAAATGATCGCTTGCGTACCGCGAGATTACTGGAATGACTTGCAGAGGGGAATAAAAATTACAAAATTAATATGAAAGCGGTATGAACAACCTTGTTTGGTCTCGGAAAGGGGAAGATGTTGGGATTGTTAGAAAATTTAATGTCCCCAAGCCATAGGTGTTTCTTAGGAATGGATGAGGAGAATTGGCCTTGACCCACCACGCGGGTTCAATATGGATTGGTGTTTAAATAGAATAGATTTTTTTTTATTTGCAAGCAAACGCGGTGCAAATAATAATAATTATAATATAACATATAACAATAAAAGGCCATGCACGACCTCGTATCACACCAGGCGCGGGCACACAAATACAGTGATTTTTATTACTAAGGTATTGATATATAACGCGTGCGTAAAAATATTGAAAATAGAGACTCTCTAGAGTATTAGTATTTATTCTGAAAAGATATCAGTTAATCAAAACCCATGCATCACTCACAATAACAATTTAAAGTTATGATTCATAATCAGTGTAGTATTGCAAAACGATATTATCGCTAACGTTGCGAACTAATCGTGGTACAGGGACAACAAAAACTTACCGCAAAACATCACGATATCACTATCCATTAGAAAATTTACCTTTATCTCATTGAATAGCAACAGCCCCTGCTACTTCCCACAGCTTAAAATCTCTGTTTCAAATTAATTAAAATTAGTTTAATATTAAATATCGCAATGACAGTTATCTGTTTATAATTTTATCCATCATGCATGACATGACGTCATGTCAATCAATACCAAGTATACTCTTTGTACCAAGTAGATTCAGCCATGGAATTATTAAGTACTAGTACGTAGTACCTGCTAATTCCATGGAATCTACGCTTTTACGTTATGATCTTTTTATAAAGAATATCATAGTGTTAAAAGAGTGTAAATTCAAAAGAATAATTTTGATTAGTAAAGTCAGAATATTGTCATGGGAATTTCTTTGGTTTCAGTTTAAATTGATTTCAATTTAAGTAATCGAATTGGATTCATTTACACAATTTATGTGAAAATGGCTTTGAGTGCAAAAAAACACTCCAGAAAGAAAACAATACCTACCTACGTGGATTCATAAATTACGATAGTAAGTCAGACAGTATTATTTTTCTATCAGCCGACACATAAATTGTCAATAAGACGTTCCGAGTAGCTCCAAAAAGTTGAGCGGTACTGTTGTATGCATTATATTGAATTCACGATTAAGTTGTTAGAAAAAATCAAAAAGTACAGATTAGGTTTTAATTGGTTGGGACCCTAATGATTCAATCACTAGTAACATAAAGAGCCTCCGTTTTTAATATTATCCCCGGTTCTAGGCCCCAGACGGTATATATATATATATATATTTTATTATTATTGATGATATAAAATCACATTCATTCTAAAATGTCAAAGTAAGCAATAATAAAGATTTAACAATACCACATTAATGGTCAATGTAAAGTCGCTAAAAATAAATGCCATAAAGATTTAAAAGATTAATTAGTAAATAGCATAAAAAAGCAAGCTCATTATGATAAAACAATGACAAGTAAATAGTTTGTTTACAACTGCACATGCAGTCATGACTAATGACAAAACATGTCTTAAGAAACACGGACGCACTATAGTAAAAGAAAATTGGTACCCATCCCGTAACTAACCATGACAAAGATGCATTTCAATAGCTCATCATTCCTTAAGCGCTTTTCAGACTACGCTATAATATAATAGCATATAACATGTAACATGTGTGTCTATAGTTAATTAGGTGTGTACCTGGAATTAAGTAATTTTAAGTGTGTTTTTGTCTAAACTTATGGAATTTTGTCATTTTAAGTGTTTTTTTTTTTGTCTGTTACCTCTTTAAATTTTTAATTATTTGTTGGAACTGTTCTCTGTGTGTAGAGTGCTATCTATCTTTTACTGGCTCCACCTGAAAATCAGCGTCACACTTGTTGTGGCAATAGCTGAGGATGGGGACCAATTCGACTAAATTGTGTGTATGTATAATGTAAGTCATGTTTGTATCTTGTTCTTTTTTAGTTGAATAAATTTTATTTATTTCATATAGCTATATAGCTTATAGCTCATAACACAACGATATCGCTCACCATACATTTACTTAGAACACGTTCACACTTAGCTATAATATATATTATTGGCTTACTATACGCTATCTAAGTAAATGTATGGAGAGCGATATCGTTGTGCTATAAGCTATATGCTATTATATTAAAGCGTAGTCTGAAAAGCGCTTTAATTTTTTAATATCGGAGCGTCATTTTAAGTTAATTAACTCCAAGACTTAGGCAAAAACTGTTGAAGAGTTATTACTAAAGTTTCCCAAGAAACCTAGAAACTTGGATTTCATAAACCTACTTACTAACCTTTGAAATACGTATTTCATCAAAGCACACTGTTTTGAAAAACTAACATAATATACATGATATTTACATGTGTGATGTGAACTTCTTGTCTTCAGTTGCGTGTTTCCTGAGTACCTATGTTTGTGTGGTCTATCTAGTCCATAACACAACAGACAGAGATGTTCTACGTGTGAAAAGCAATGTCTTATAATTTGTGAGGGAAATATTATACAATATCCAACGTCGATACTAAACTAAACGAACCCGTCATAGTTCTAAATGATTCATAAATCGATGGACGAAGTTCCGCGTTTGTCGTATCTTTCCAACTTTCGCATAGGAAGCAGGGTATTTTCCGATGCCTGTCGTACAAATCACCATTATTTATTAACAAGCCATCATTTAGCTTTATGCTCATACATTGACGTTGGCGTGTACTAAACAATGGGATTTCGAATGCTAATTTCGTGGTTATGTCAATAGCAATCATTATTAGCATTATATATCAGAAGGCATCACTAACTAGTTATATAAAGCTGATGATTCGCGTAATGAGACCCTTTACTAGCGACACATTATGTAGATATATACTAAAGTCAGAAAGAGCTAAAAATCTTGTTAAACAAAGGATAGTCTTATAATTTTGCCTCTATTAAAATAAACATTGAAAACCCATCCGTCAAAACGTTCCCACTCAAACAATGTTAATTGAAATAACATTTACAATTTAATCATTTTAGAACCGATGCGTTAATCAGGACTAGCTTTTATTTGGCCAGCGTAAATATTAATTAAGAATATTTGGGTTCATAGCATTATTTACTCTTGGTTAATTACACTGTGAAACTACATAATTATTGAAGTCATGAAAATTTAAATTCAATCAGAAGATTCGTGTAGATTCTTGGTTTGAATCCGGCTCGAAGGACCATGAACAAATCCCAAAAACAGGCTATTTTATATGAAAAAAGCAACAGATTCCATAAAGGTGGTGGTACAATATACCTATAACATAAAAGTTCTTAACATCATGATGCAGTATCGGATGTAAACAGAACAGTTGCCTTGACTATCGGCATCATTATTTGGAACAATAGTACCGCAGCAATAGAAATATATAAATTACAAAAAAGATTTCTTCGAATCATAGTAAATATTAGACCAAATGACGAGCTGTAGATCGTTTTTTGTGAAATTAAATATACTCTCTCACTAGAGAGAGTATATTTAATTTCACAAAAAACGATAATACGACAATAATCAGATTTCTAAAATGTACATGGATACTAATCCATGTACATTTTAGAAATCTGTATAATCAATAATAATGTGACTGCTCTTCATATTTGCATTTCTGTTGCCTATTTGTATTCTGACTGAGAGTGTACCTGCCTCTTTCTTGTCTCATTGGTGTATTGTATAAAGAAAAGTACAAGATTGTTTAACATAATTTAATAAAATAACCATTATTAGGTTATCATAGGTTTAAAAGTTAATTTAACTAGTTAAAATGTTTGTTAATTTAAAGGCCTTGTATAAAATTACGCAAATAGTAGTACTGTATAAACTATGTATACTATTTTTTGTTAACTTTTTTTTTAAAAGGGGGAGATGTAGTGGAGCCTAGTCTTTATCTGTCAAATATAATCTTTAATATTGTCTGTGCACAATGACGTGTCCGTTTCCGCCCGCTCATCTGTATCGCGTTTAGTATCGAACACACCTCTGTAATATTTTAATAATTAATAATAAAACCTCAATTAGCTTCAAGCACCATCTCTTATTACAGTCACAATGCAAATCGCATCAGGATATCCTATCTTTGTTTATAGTGTTTTTTTTTTGTTAGCAGGCAATCCTCAAAAATAGATTAGTTACAAGTAAGGATACTGGTAGATTCACTTTACTATGCCACTATTAAATACATTAGCAAAACCGTGATAAACGATTTTATTCCTCTATAAGTCGACGAATAAAAAAGGTAAATCAGCACAGCATCGTGCAAGTCCAAACATAGCTTTGTTTACAAAAGTAAACTTTAATAGCTCTCCGGAATTAATTACGAACGTCGGAACCCCTAATTTAGTTCCTTACTCGCTATAGTTAATGGCGGTGGTTTTAGATAATTAGTCTAGAATTTAGTAACATGAACGCGAGCTGTACTAAACAACTATTAAACACATGCACGCTTAAACAAGCATGGTTTTAGATCAACAATACTGTACTGAATATTTTCTCGTGAAGTTATGTTTTCGTTTTGAAATACCGCCCGTATTTAATTTCTAATTCCCATTATGCACTAACGATGTTAAAGCGCTCATGGCGGCATTTGATCGACTGATAGTATTCGATCACGCTTGATAAACAACGTTCGGTCCGGCCAGGTGTCGGATGGGTACCCGGTAGACTGCTACCCTTGTCCTGGCAGTCTCCGTCCGCACTCGTGGTAGGAACACCCAGGGAGTTTTAGTGGGTTTGAGTCCCACATAACCTTAACTTTTAACCGCCTCTGTGGTCTAGTGGTAAAAACACCGGTATCAGACCCCGGGGGTACATATCGTAATCGGTTTGGTTGGTGGTAGGACTTCCTGGCCGTAGTCCGTCTGGCTAGCTACCACCATCTTATCTAAGTCTGACGCCATAACAACAATGTTTCCAGCATTGTTGTGTTCCGGCAGTTACAGATAAGATAGTCAGTTCCTCAGTGATTAGGATCCCGAGAGAGGCTCGCTTCCGGCTTCAGCATTATCAATGTCTCTCTGTTGTTCATAAAAAAACTTCCCTGTCTCCCTGGGTACGCGCGGGCTTTTCCCACTGGAAAATAAAGGTGTTGGATGGGTGACCGTGAAGAGACATTACAACTGAGCACTTCCGTTTTTCGGAGGGCACGTTAAACCGCTTGATAAACTCTGACACCATAGATGGCCACTAATCATCCTACCTTGCCGTTTGGTGACGGCCTAAGAATACAAGTGTCCCCATTCCCTTACATGCCTGGGATGTCGTAAGAGTCGACTAATAGGCTCGACGCCTTGAACACCTGTGCGAGAGAAGGAAAACTTGAAACAAAACCTCTACCAACCCGTGTGGCCAGCGTGGTAGCAGTAGGCTAATAGCCTCCTATGAACGCCACAATAGGCGTGAGCTAGAAGAAGCTTATGTCCAGCAGTGGACGTCCACAAGCTGATGATGGATGGATGGATGGATGAATCATCCTACGATAAGAGAGAAAGAGAGTGTAACAATTGATTGTCGTTGTCGTAGTTGCTTGTATGCTTTTTTACAGTACTATTAACAGCATAATCGACTCTCATACACGACTCATAATGTGTCACACAAAGTAACAATAACAATTTTTACGGATTAAAATGCGCTTTTTAATGGCACATTTTGTTATCTAATGAGAGGGTTTTTTTTCGCCATTACGACCCCTTTCAGAGGGCTACGGAACCACCTCCTCTGGAAACGCAAATTACAAATCGTAAAAGTAATTGTACAGTCAACAGATCTAGCGAAAATAGAATATTTTGTGCTGTGTTCTACAGTAAGAAGTTTGTACGAAAATCTAGAACACAAGTCGTGTTATTAAATTAATTAATAACTGCTTTTCTGTGATAATATTAATTTATTTTTTAAACCCCGACTTAAAAATTCCGTCGGGGGCAGCCATCGATATTTTAAATTTCAACATAAAATGTAAAAAGCAAGTAAATAAGTAAATAATTATAGCAATAAAATAATCTTCAATTATTCACGTTATTATAAAACTACAAAATTAGTTCATTTATGGCTGTCCCCGACGGATAATTAAGTCGGTTTTTTTAATTATTTTTTTCCTTTCTCAATTTACGTCTTGACCGTCGGCGTCGTGGGATTTAAAAAAAAAAAAAATTTTTTGCTTTTTGAACAACGGGGAGACTTTTAACCTTCATCATACCTGATGTTAGCTATAGATAGAGCTGAAGATGGAAGCGAGCCTTTCCAGGAATCCTCTTTTACTAAGAAACTGGCTATTAACACAACAATGCTGAAAACGTTGTCGTTATGGCGTCAGACTTAAGTAAGATAGTGGTAACTGGCCAGGCGGACTTACAACTAGTCCTACCTAAATGAATTATGATCAAAAATAGATAAGGGCTTTTATGTCAATCTGTTTTGGAAAATAAAAGTCATTAATTGAAAACGGGTGTATTAACTAATTACGCAGTGCTTATATGCGGCAAGAGATATAACAGATACCAAAGAGTTTCGCTTATGAGGTTGACTGTACCTACAATGAAATAAAAATATGTCTGTATTAATTTCAAAACAGCTAACAATATTGTTACAAACCGGAACAAATCGATCGCACAAACATAAATGGAAATGTTACCGGGCTTGACATGGCCGAACTATTGTTGCCATTCCAAAATTAGTCCAACTGGAAAATGTGTATAAAATTCTTCCAAATAAAACATGACGCACACACAGAAGTTTGTCGACCCGAAAATAAAATAGGTCAAAAAATTGCACGGATATTTATTTTTATTGACAGTAGAGCAAAGAGTGTTATTTACCCGATAGCAAAGAGGCCCATATCCACTTTGTTGAATATTTGTGTTTGTTCTGTGTTTGGATGTTGTCTCATAAAATTATCATTACTCAGTAACATTAAAGCCCTTGGCATTTGTCATAATGTCTAAGCAGCGTACCATCTGCTACTTAAAAAAAAATGAAACAGATCCTCGCCAACGAACAGTTGTCATAAAGCCGTCCTCCTGGTTTTCTCTTACGATTACGACAACCATGAAAAGGAATGACGGATGCACAGATTTCAAGGCCAAGACTGATAGAGCTCTATATATTGCGTATTATTAATTCAGATCGTCGTCTCAGCCACACAACACCCACTGCTGGATATAGGCCTACCCCAAGGATCTCCACAACGATCGGTCCTGCGCTGTCCGCATCCAGCGGCTTCCCGCGACCTTCACCAGATCGTCGGTCCACCTTGTAGGGGGCGTCGTTCTGTGCGCTGTCGCCATTCCAGAACCTTTACGCCCCAACCGCCATAGGTTCTTCTCGCTATGTGTCCCGCCCACTGCCACTTCAGCTGAGCAATCCTTCGAGCGATGTCAGTTACTTTAGTTCTTCTACGGATTTCCTCATTTCTGATTTGAACACGGAGGGAAACGCCGAGCATCCCTCTCCATAGCACGTTGGGTGACCATGAGCTTTCTTATCAGACCCATAGTTAGCGACCACGTTTCAGTAGGTACCGTAAGTCATCACTGGCAACATACACTGGTCATAGACTCTCGTCTTGAGACACTGCGGTAAGTTAGACGCGAAGATTTTACGGAGCTTCCCGAATGCTGCCCATTCGAGTTGGATTCGACGGCAGATCTCTTTCTCGAAGTTGGACCTACATAACTGGATTGGGATTAAATAATTCAGATATATGCTCCAAATTCAAGCATATCCTGCATCAAAGCTCCGTCTTTACACGGTGCTCTGGTGTAATCTGTCTCGGCCACTTAGTAAACACATCCTGTAAGCTTCAATTCATGCAAGCTCATTCACAAAACAAACTCGCCAGGAAGAAGCTACAACCCCTTTCACGCGACCGTCACGCAGCCACAGTACATTATACTATACTAACGAAACCAGTAACACACCTCTGTTCAAAATGTTCTCTGCTTACTGTGAATAACTGCCTACTGTAATATCTACAAGTATTAGTTTTAAACTGGTAGATATATTTTTGATTTTTGCATTTTTCAATGCTATTTTTATACTTATGATAAATTTTAAATTAAAAATATTGGAAAAAATTAACTCGGCCACAATTAACTATTAACCTTTAAATAAATTATTATATATAGGTGTATATTAAATATAGGTGTGCCTATAATATTTGAATAATTCTTGATAAGATCCTGTCTTGATGACAATGGGACCAACTTGAAAGTATACCCTTTTGAACAAAAAACGTATTATTCAAATCGGTTCGTAAATGACCGAGTACTGAGGTAACACACATAAAAAAAACATACGCCCGAATTGATAACCTCCTCCTTTTTTTGAAGTCTGTTAAAAATAAGAATCATTGAGCCCGATGGCTAATGACTAGCGTGATTGGTCTGTGATTGTGACGGAGAAGCCACTTTCGTTAACGCGGAATGGATGATTCCGCATTGGACCCTCGTGATGGGCCCTAAACCCCACCAGTGGGCCATCAAAATGATGATGATGACGATGATTCCTAAATGCTAAATTACGCACTTATGCTTTAAGGCACGACACAAGTCAAGAAATTTGCAACTGAGACTTATCCCTTTTCCGTCCCTTAATGGGGACAGCGAGGATGCATTTAATAATAATTTTACATTAAACATTTGTTAGTATCGGGGTAGGATCGTACCAGCTCCAATCCCCCCACCGAGCTCGAAAGCTCGGCGGGAGGAAGGGAGATGGGAGGAACCACCGCCTCCCAGTCCTCCATTCAGCCTCAAAAGGCTGGATGGGGAGCCTGGAGGAGGGGGGGCACTACCAGCTAAACCCCTCACTGCTTGCCATCACACTGTCGTAGGCCATGGGAGATCACGGTGGTACACTACCCCTGCCCATCTGTGAACCTGCGACGCAGTAAATTTGCTAGAAATGTATCTCAAATAAACCCTTTGCAGCTACAATTATTTAGGTACTGTGCCATATTATAATCTACAAAAAAAGTTTCGATTCAATTAGCTCGGTTGCTTAGCCACCAGAATCGATAATTAGTCAAAGTCAAAGTCAAAGATTTTTATTCAAATAGACTTATAGATAAGTACTTTCGAATAGTCCAACATTTTTTTCCCTACCAGCCATTCAGGACATCTTTAAACTGATAAGAAGAACGGCCGCAAGAAACTTATCAGCCTTAGCAGGGATAGGGTGCTGGACTCGCGAGTCCGGTATTCTAGGTGAGCCCAGCATAACCGTTTGGTATGCGTAAAAGCATTCCCCTCACTGTGCGCGTGATTGCAGGCGCCTTTGTTACTGTTAATGGATCTACAACCAAAAATAAAATGTACTAATGTTACTAACAAATGTGGATTGTAATTATCGGAATTTAAATAAATTATTATTATTATTATTAAATGCATCCTCGCTGTCCCCATTAAGGGACGGAAAAGGGATAAGTCTCAGTTGCAAATTGCTTGACTTGTGTCGTGGAGCGATTGCCTTAAAGCATAAGTGCGTAATTTAGCATTTAGGAATCATCGTCATCATCATCATTTTGATGGCCCACTGCTGGGGTTCAGGGCC
This sequence comes from Chrysoteuchia culmella, assembly GCA_910589605.1. Taxonomy (NCBI): domain Eukaryota; kingdom Metazoa; phylum Arthropoda; class Insecta; order Lepidoptera; family Crambidae; genus Chrysoteuchia; species Chrysoteuchia culmella. Next base: position 23,054,744 of record OU342649.1, read on the forward strand.
CATCACGAGGGTCCAATGCGGAATCATTCATTCCGCGTTACAGAAAGTGGCTTCTCCGTCACAATCACAGACCAATCACGCTAGTCATTAGCCATCGGGCTCAATGATTCTTATTTTTAACAGACTTCAAAAAAAGGAGGAGGTTATCAATTCGGGCGTATGTTTTTTTTATGTGTGTTACCTCAGTACTCGGTCATTTACGTATATAAACACAACAAAAATATATATAAACGTATTTGAATAATACGTTTTTTGTTCAAAAGGGTATACTTTCAAGTTGGTCCCATTGTCATCAAGACAGGATCTAATCATGGGATCCGGGAGAAATCAAGAGAATTATTCAAATATTATAGCCACACCTATATCGATTTTAGTGTTTTCTAAAGTAAATCGTGCATTTGCTCCCAAAAAGCACCATTTAGTGGAGTGGAACGGATGATGATCACCACACCATTTACTAAGTATCTCACGGGTGCGCTAAGATTCCTTCATTATGGTTCCTAAGCAATTTATGGTCCTCACGATTGGTGAAAAGTACTGGACTTATCTAACACAAAACAATGTAAAATTAAAAAAAAAACAAAATTTAAAAACCGACTTCAAAACGTAAAAAATAATAACGAAAATAAAAAAAAAACAAATAAATAAAAACCCGTAAATACAACGAAAACCATCTTCAAAATATACTTTTTGGAGTCGGGGCCAGCAAAGACATCCATGGTACAGTCTACATTGCACTTCTACAATATACTCGTCGGTACGTTTATTTTGTCCTGGTTGTCACCGACTCCAACAAGTATATTTTGAATATGGTAACTACGGGTTTTTATCTATTTGATTTTTTGGTTTTCGTAATTATTTTTTAGAAAGAAAGAAAGAAAGAAAATATATTTATTTGACACAGACATTAGTAACATGCTTAACAAATTATGAAAGGAAAGAATAAAAACTAATCTAACGGCTGCGTCAAAATAGGATACCAATTAAGCATATGTCGGGTTTGCGCCATCAGCGAGACCCGACGCTGATTTTCAATTAGCACCTTTATTTATTTTTTTACGTTTTTTACGTATTGAAGTCGGTTTTTTAATTTTGAAATTATCTGTACTACATGGCGCTTTTTAGTTACTGTTCTATCATATTTACTGCGTCCCAGTTCCACAGATAGGCAGGCCGCGTGATTGCAGGCGCCTTTGTGTGCTGCATTCATCTCTAAGCGGAGATGAGGCGGCTCAAATGCATCCTCGCTGTCCTCATTAAGGGACACACAAGGGATAGGGCTCCGTTGCAAATAGCTTGCGTGTGAACTACGAGCCAGGCAACTTTTTATTTTGTGCCTAGACTTTCTTTCTTTCTTATCAAATGAGGATTAGTGGCCACCTCTGGTGTCAGAGTTAATTAAGGCGCTTATTAAAGCCTCTGTCTTGGCTTAACGACTGTTTTCATGACAACAGCTGGGACCGACGGTTTAATGTGCCCTCCGAAGCACGGAAGCGTTCAGTCGTAATGCCCCTTTACGGTCCCCTTTACCCATCCGACACCTAGCGGGACCGAACGTTGCTTAACAAACGTGATCGAATTCGACCAGTCTGTCAAGCGCCACCTGAACGCTTTATGTGCCTCGTGTGCCTAGACTTAAACCATTTCAATGAAACACATCCCGTAGTTTCACACTGAAACTTTTTCAGGCCGTTTTTTTTTATAAAAAAACGATTTTTATGAAACATTTTTTTTTATCGGTCTATTAACAATTAAGTCATATAAGTAACCGTTACAAAAACCGAAAGTATTTTCAAGATTTCTATAAGTCTACTGAACCGGTTTCAACGTTAACCAATTTGAGAGCAAGCCTGATGTACCTGATGTAGAATACTCGTATAACGTTATAACTATTTCAATCTCGTCAGCCGTCTTCAAATAATCGGTGAACATAATACAAAAAAAGAACTACGCGATGAATTGACTACTCGGCTTTCATTTTTTTTTATTTGTATCTAACGTTGCGTTCAATCACGCTCGTTTGAACGATAAAAAAATACCTCGTACAGCAGGCTGATTGTCTATCGGAAAGTCGGTTCAGGAGGTCTACTCTATAAGTCCTGTAAAAACCCCCCCTGAGTTAATTCTTTTCAACCACCAATGAAAAAGTTCCTTCTGGAGACTTTTTATACTTCCTTTGCAAGTTTGTTAAGCTTTAGGAAAATACTTTTATAATTTAAATACTGAATTCTGAAATATTTAAACTAAATACCTCCCTTGTAATATTATAAGTTGGAACTATAATTATTGAAAGTATTATTTTATTTGGCCAAATTTAAATAGTGATCGTCTAGAACGGTTAGGATTCCTACGTTGTGTAATTTTTTGTTTTAGTAATCCAAACTTCTTTTAGATGTGGTATGTCCGGGGCAAAGCTATGCTTATCAAGGTGAATACTGTGTCCAACCTAATTAAATATAACTTCGATTAAAATAAATATTAGCTAATTTAATTATACTTAAACATATATCGATAAAACTATAGTATAAACTAGACATAGATGTGTATGAAGTAAAGTGTATTGTAGACAGGATGAGTGAAAGGGAAATACTATAGGAATAAATACAGGTTATAGGAATGAAGTAACCGGAGCCCAAGAGGGCTCCGGGGGTCCTCTCCAACCTCCCCTGAGACCCGACCTAAAACCACGCCAATGGGACTGGACGGATGGAGTGAGTAAAACCCGATTCCATAAGTAAGTTAGGAAGAAATTCTTCCGATCCCATCGATGCCTGTCTCAATAACTGCGTTACCATGCGGTACGCACAGATCAAATGTGCAGTAATCACTTGGAAGCCTAATAAAAGGACATACCAGTGAATTACAAGTATAGTGAAATTCCAATGCTGCTTGCAGACATGGAAGTATAGTGTTGGGTTCCCACTTGAATGACTGGGTAACAAATACGCAGGTCTTTTCGTTATGCAATTTACTCTCACATAGTAGTGAGTATCGACAACTGAACATAACTACTTTGAAATGCGAACTGCCACAAACTAAGAAGAACGAATCTAACATAGTTAAGTCATACAAGATGAGAAAAATATAGATATATGTGGTATGCGAACATACCACCTTATGTAGAGTGGTGTATTGTGAATAGTCTATGCGCAGACACATAGGACACAATAACTTGAGAAAGCATCGGTAAAACCGGATGAATAGTTCAAGTTGCAGTAACATTGAACATTTATAAGTAAGTAATTTAGATATCATTGTAATCAGGTACACTCACAAGGACATGGTAAGGATTATGATGAGGCAAGGAACCTGTCTCGAGATAAATGAAACACACTGCATAGTAGCAATCATTTACTCAGATAACCCGTTACCGTAGCTAGAGCTTCCCAAATCATACAATGTAAAATATTCATAGGTAAGTATATCTGTCCAATATATGGTTGCAATATAATTTGAAACACAAGAGGACAGTTATCATATCTTGTTCTACCACGAATTCTGAATTAATGGCATTACAAAATACGACTTTAAGACTGGGTGGGTACGAACACTAGATGCTCACAAGGATCCACCTAGTCGAAGTCCATGGATAGCATTGACCTGAACGGATATGAGTATGTCAGTTTACACAAGACTGCTCAAGAGTAAAAACCCATGGCTCACACCATCCATTAGCCACTACTAAACACGTTGCTACAAACAAAAATTACTGTTGACAAATAATCAGTTTTGATTATCGTTCAAAAGCAATAGAGTAAGTATGGCACACATCCAGAAAACACTAAGATAAACATGTTGCCTATCATAATATTAGCCGGAAATATGTCCACTAGCTGACTCGGTACCCACTCCTTTGGGAATTTCCTATAGTAAAACACAATTTGGTTGCAATCATATACTGGACCATAGACCCAGAGACACTATTAGAATTATAGGTAAGTATTAATTATAAAATTCTGGAAGCCCAGCATTACCTCATTCCTGCAAACTAATGCCAACCAGAACTAAGGCCAGACATTACCTTACAGAAACTACAATTCCTCACATAATTATCTCGCTCTGAACTTCCTCAGCATACTGGAAAGCTGGCTCTGAGTCCATTCAGAACTACACAATCATTAAATTATAATAAAAGTGTGTGTAGCGAGTGCATATTGTGTCGAAAATAAATGCCTTAATACCCTAAACCTAGCAAACCACAGGTGACTGCAAAATATTGCTTGAATGGACAATGTCATGCTCAATTGGAAATATTTGAATCCTCTCACTCAGTTTAGTTGATAGTGTCTATATTAGACATAAATTCTTACTAGTTTTATAGAGGCTTAATCCATGCATGACACCATACCATTCACACAAAATAATATAATATAATAGCCATTTGCAGTGCAGAACACATGAAATAAATTTATTCACAATTTTTCCTAATACCTACCTACTTTCCATGAAATACCTGATTCCTGTCTAGCATAAAATTATGAACGTCAAGATAATCCTACCCTAACCTACATCATGATCATGACAACTTCCATAAACTTACCTACCTACCTACAATAAATAAACCATGGGAATCCGTTTCATTCTACTGCTTTATTATATTCCGCCCTCAGAGCCTTGAAACCACGCATCGTATGATCCAGTAGTGATTACGTCATAATCTATTTCTCTAATACTATCCGTCATCATGTCGCCTACCATAACAGCGGGTGGCCGCGGAATGATTTAAAATTATACTAAGTCGATGAAGCCAAAATGAAAAATGTCAAAGGAATTTAAATATACTACCTAACACTAACACAGTACGTACCTATAATAATCGGATTTTAGAAATTCACAGTATAATCATAGAAAGCATGCTTACGTACCTTATTATTTATCTAGATAGATAAATAATCCAATGTACCTACCCTATAACACAATTTATCACACAAAAAACCTAGCTAAAAATATGTAGGTACACTGCTATTTCGCACCAGTTTTCATATATCGCGGATCATCTACCTACCAGCAACCTCTTTTACCTACCTAACTATCACTATTTAATTGACCACGAGGTCCGAAATACCTAGCCCAGACCATGCCATCATCTCATTTCCATTTTGGCATAAAAACAAAACAGAAACACTCATAACAGCAAGCGATTTCATTAAACTTTTTAAAATTACTAGACTTTGCCAGTATCTAATGAAATAGAAGTACCTATAGCAGAATATCAATAAAATCCTGACGGAAAGCCGGCAATATTCCAACAGGATCTCATCATTGCATAAAATAAAATTACAATAATCAAAAGAGAATCAATAGAAAATCGCTTGCCGCACAGAATTTTCAGGAATAATCTAGAGCTATGTACCTTAGAACGCGCCGATGGTGGTAGTCCAGCAGAGCTCCCGCGTCGCTTGGAGTCAGAGGGAAAAAACCCTCATTCTACCTTTACCTGTGGAAAGTTCTAGAATCGTGTCTCTCGCTCTTTTACCCTATATGGTCTTCTCTGTCCTAATAGGGTTGCCTACTTCTTCTACAAGGTCCATTGTAGATGACACATTTATTTTCAATAACCGATTTCCCATATGAAAGATTATTTATTGTCCTTTAATAATCTGCTTGACAAACACATGCTTTGACGATATTTTTAATTATGATGGTTAAACATTAGCAAAAAAATAACTAGGTAAGACTGTTTTCAATACAAAAAACCGAAACAAAGGACGTCACGTCACGGTCAACACAACTTAATGCAAATAGTATGGTCCACTTACACCGTGAAACCCCACAACCCCGTTACGCAGAATAATGCGTTCACATCACAATATCTAATATTCATATTCATCTTTCAAAACCTCTAACATAATGTGTAGTGTACCTAATAATAAAAAGTTCTCGCGCCCTACACTTTTCATTATGCATGCACTCTTAATTGTCCTGTTATCATATTCGTTGCATATTTTTAGGAACGTAGAATATCAGTGTAAAACCTCCCTTCAATATTGTAGATCATTATTAATCGACAACCCTAATATTCCTTTTCTCCTTTCATCCTCTTTTTAATCTAAAAGTCACGAACGCATTATAAATATTTTAATGGTATCAGTCTGATATTTTAAAATTGTACCTTATTCAAATTAAATGTTCTTTTATAATATTTTAAACACTGAATTTTGCCTATAGATATTTGACACGAAATTATAAATTAATTTAATTCTCACAAAATCATAGCATAGAGTCATAGACCATAGATACAACAGTTTGTTTCCGTTCCGTTAATTATGAGTCAAATGTCACTTGACATTGACATTAGGTACGTCCCAATTTAGTAACTAAGAAAGAAATAAATTTAACTGATGAAGCGCGGGATTGTGGTTGGCAATTTGTTTAGATTAGAACCAAAATTAGGAATAACACCAACCCAAAATATATTATAGATCAAACAATCAATACTACTTAAACCTTAAGGTATAACTAACGCTGTAAGTAATCAAAACATTTTCATATGTTTATTTTTTTTATAAGACAAGTTAACTTTTGAATAAGTTCCTATATTCTTACATTGTAAAGCATGGATTCCTACTAACCGAAAACCAACTTATGTTTCAGACTAATTTTATGGAATTAAAGCCTAACATGTTCCCAGTCAATAGACTGAAAGTGTACTGGAACTTTAATTAACTAGCTATATCACTTGCAATGATATAAGAAAATCTACTTCTATAACTGTCCATTACCCCCAGGTAAGAGTTTCAATAAGGATTTTGCATTGTCATCATAATCTAATACCATTTATTTCAAAACAAATTATATCCATACTGGCCATCTTTCAATTCAATCAACACCCATCTATGCACTGAATCAAATAGATCAAATCATCATTTACTATATTGAGAGCACTGTAAATATCGTCACATTTATAGCAGGACTTTATATAAATATAAAATTATTACCTCCGTAGAATATCTTCTAAATCAATTGAATCAACCTTCTAATTCTAACTGAATTGAATGAATTGTTTGATATAAAAGGTCAAACTTATGCATGCTTTATCATAGCCAAAGTTAGGAGGAGATTCCACTAAAGGCACATAATTCCAGGTTGTAATTTTAACAAGAATACCTAATGTAATATTTCAATACATTAACCAGTGATAAACTCTATTTCAGAAGAAATTCAACTCTATATTATGGATGTTGGAACTAGCAAGAAAAGGAAAACTGGATTAGCAAAGGCTTTTGAGAGAGTACCTTTTTGTTAAAGGAATTTGTTTCTTTCTATTAATATCTCAAGTTATTCTAGTATGCTTTTGCTTGTAAATTATGCCATTAGTTTTATTCCTTAATCTTAAAGTCTCTTGTTTGTTATTCAACAAGTAAGAAAATAAATTGTATTTCTTATGTAATAAACCATGCATTTTATTCCCATTATTTTAATAGCGCCATCTATTATTTTCGATCATAAACGTTAACTGCCCGCTTACATAGTCCTGAACCTACCAGAGACTGTTTAACTAGGTGTCACTAGATGTCGCTTTTTTAAAAATATTGAAAAATTATTATGTTAATGGTCTTATTTATGAAGTTAGTGAATTAATGGGTAACTAAATTAGAATTTGAAGCCTAAATTAATGAAGACAATGACTTTGTTTGGAAACGATAAAAATTTAGAATAATTATTCAAAAAAAAAAAAAACCATGTCGCTTTGCTCATAAAGTTACAGAAATAAGGCAATATTATAGTTTGGATTGTCACAGTCCGTCAACTAAGATACGGGCCCCCGTCCGTAAGTATCCCGAAACTACGGATGGAGCCTACTCTCTATTGATTTCGGATGTACTAACGACACAAACACATTGGTAGTTGAGACAATGTCAAAACGTAATCTCATTAATTCTTAGTTCGGGTCTCCGAACTAATAAGCTGTCCGTAGGTGATACGGAGTAGGAAACTTCCGTAACTTAGAAATAGAAATAGAAATTATTTATTTGCTCAATACAGTGTGATTCATTGAGATGGATGACAATGTGTGTTTACTGTGGTCTACTGTATTCTACCTTAAATATTGTAGGCATGCAAAAATTATATACCGTGCAATTTTTTTATTGACCCAAGCTTAAGGGAAAGGTCATGTTAAGTGTTAAGAATAAAATGAATAATGAATTTTATTTTTTAAAAATACTTTAATTTTTTAATAATTTTTGTTTTTATAACTTATCGTCAATCATTCGGATATAAAACCCAAACAAAGGCAAAAATAAAAAAATAAAAGCAAAAATAAATTAAATAAGTAAAAATACTAAAACAGCTGATCGCCGACGCGGTAGGTGCGCGCGCGGTCATTAGCTCACGGCGCGACCTGTTTTGACCTCGCACAACCACAAGCTCTCCTATGCCCTCTGATTACCTATCCATTTCTACAACTGAGACGAGACAAGCAAAATGAAAGAGTTTTTCAAACGAGTTAATGAATAAATAAACGTCTGTTGATAAAACCAACTTACGATTACGGTCACATCACAGTACCAACCGTACTGTACTACCTACTGTTATTTTCTCGGAAAGTTATTACCAATTTTTTATTATGTCAAAACAATGTAATCGTTGATTTTTCGGATACTTATTAAAACGTCACCCAAATAGTCAAACAAAACCACTGTTACTTACGCGGGAAAGTTGCGTTTTATCTTAAACCAACATCAGCAAAAAAAATTAATAATTACAAACGACTTTCGAGATAAAATAGAAATACCAATTTAAAATCTAAACTGTGTAGGTTCAGTTTAAATACTTACATACTTAATGTCGAACGAGTCTCCTTCAACACTTTCATTAATAACACTAGAAAGGTGATAACTTTCCATCACACTTAACAGGCTTTGGAATGACGAACTAATGCAATAATAACTAAATCATGACTTTTTTTCCCTGAATAACGTTATCATTTTAGAATTCTTAGGTTATCTTGAAATATGTAGTTAAAACACGAAATAATGAAACAGCTCTCAAAATTGTGCGATGCTCGACTCGTACACCAAACCAAACCTTTCACGATAGAGGTGCACCGCAGCTCTAAGCACTTCATTGCTTTCCCGATAACAAATGACCATCTCCAGGTACTCCTGGTTGGTATACCGACGAGGCATGTTTATGTTTGCAAACGCGCGCGACAAGCAAGAGTAACATGCAAATGCAAACTGAATAAATAAAATCAGAGCGCGATATAATTATTTTTATTCTGTGCTTTAGGCCTAGTTCACACTAAGTACATCTTAAGTTTTGGCCCGCACTGTTCATTCAACTCATATCGAATTGAATAAATATCAAATCAACAAAGTATTTTTTTTTATCAGTAAAAAATTAATTGCTTACTATGAATAGAAATTAACTTTTAGGGGCAGAGTTTTAGTTCTTCTACTAGTATCGTATTCTTCTTTAACTATGATTCTCTAGGGCGGATAGCCGGATAGTGATAAGTAAAATAGGTACCTAAGAAAAGTAAAAAAAACAACTATCAAAAATTGACTAAATGCAGATAGCAATGCGATATACTCACATGTTTTTTTAAACGAAAATTATTATTATTAGAGATTTCATCCAGTGGCTGTGTCCACGTGGTTCTGTTTCAATGGGGGAAAGTATTCTTTGTCCGTAGTCCGACTTTGGATAATGGTCTGCAAATTGCAAATTGAGCAACAAAAACAAACCCGTACCATTACTTTTGCTTAAATCCTACTAATATTATAAATGCAAAAGTATGTCAGTTTGTTGGTTTGTTACTCTTTCACGCTAAGATTTCTTTTAGCGTGAAAGAGTAACAAAAGTTAAATTTGGCACAGAGATAGTAGAACATAGGATATTTTTTATCCCGATATTTGCACGGGAACGAAAACGACGCAGATGAAACCGCGGGCGGCCGCTTGTGTCTAATAATGTCTATCAATAAATTATTTTATTTTCGAGATTGAACTTTAGTAAGTAAAGTTGAATTACAGAATTTACACAGTTCATCGAAAAGTATGTATGCACCCTTATTAGAACGGTCATTTTTGATCACTGTGGTACTTTGACACAAAGTCATGCCGCCGCCCCGTGCCGCCTTTCGGCAGGCGCACCGGCAAAACGCAAAGAATCAGTACACCTACACTGCATTATGATTAACGATTGAAAGTTTTAATTTCGCTATGACTTTTAGAAGAGAACATGAATGCATCTTACTTATAATTTTTTTTGTGCGTACCATTATTGAAATAAAACATTATTTAAGTAATTAATCGCGTTTTGTTTAAAAAAAACAGTGTGTTTAAATGATGTACCTATTTTTGTTGATGAATTCAAATTAAATGAAACTTATTTAAATTATTCCTTGGAAGGATGGTGCCAATTCTGGACCCACCCTTTTTTATTTAATAGGATGAAGCTAGTTTTGGACCCACCCTCAAACAGCTACGTGGGTAATATACGGGCTCTGGGCTTTCATAACAAATAATTTTGTTATGAAAGTTACTTGCTGCTAAGTTCCAAATCTTAGTCCGTTCAAATTTATTATTTATTAAGCATGTCAGTTTATTGGAATTTTGTACACACAAGCGCAAGTCTCAATCACACTCATCAGGTATTTGTGGACCGTCAATTTAGACAACAATTCTGGCGGCAGGCATTTATGCGCGGGAGCGCTAGCACTGGGTATGCTAGATTATTCGTTTTGTATGTCTTTGGTTTTATTTAAATCTTACTTTTAAACTACTACTAAAGAATCCAGGTTTTTGTTATTTTACGAAATAACAATAAGCGTAGTTTAGTAATGTTTAATACACTCAAAAAGAAGTATCTGACGACGTGTCACATACCTATTGAAGGGTAGGCTCAGCGTTTATGCAAATCGTTGAATAGTCTTTTATTATTACTTTGATTAAAAACATGTATCCAAACTCTAAAACACCAATTTGCTATTTAAATGTATTATAAACTTGTGAGCATTTTAATCCGTAACAGTAATTTTATTTCAGTATCGCAGCTGCCTGCCTAGGTACTATTAGTTTATAGTAAAAAAGGGCGAAATGTATTTATTAAATGTTACAATAGTCTGTAGGTGTACTTACCATTTGAGCGGAAGAATTGCTAAGAAACGGAGCGGCACGATACGATTTATGTACCTACTCGCGTCCGTCGCTGGCGCTTGCTTGTATGCATCCCAGATTCCTGTGCGTAACTTCTAAGCACATCAAGAGTAAATAATAAAAAAATTGGATTTTGAGAATAATGCCGAAATTGATGGACAGTTTACATACACTGTTTATTTACCTTAAACACCAGGTTAGGTGCTTGTAAGTACTTACATTCAGGTTTTTTTTTTATAAAATTGATTTTATAAACAAACGTTTGAACTTTTACGGGGTTCGTCTCAGTTGTAGAAATGGATCGGTAGTCAGAAGGCACATGCGAGCGTGTGGTTGTGCGGGGTCGACACAGGTCGCGTCGCGTCGCGGGCTAGTGACCGCGCGAGCACCTACTGCGCCGGCGATCAGCTGTTTTAGTATTTTTACTTATTTAATTTGTTTTTTGCTTTTATTTTTTCATTTTTGGTGTTGTTTGGGTATTTTATCCGAATGATTGTCGATAAAATATAAAAATTATAAAAAAAATGAAAATATTTTTAAAAAATAACATTCCTTATTCATTTTATTCTAAACACTTAACATGACCTTCCCCTTAAGCTTGGGTCAATAAAAAAATTGCACGGTATATATTCATTTAAATTGTACAATGTCTGTACAGACACCGACTCGAACCAATTTATAATTACCTTTTAGCTCGATAGATGGCGCTGTAGCATTTAGAATCGCGCTTACGAGTGATTGTTCTGTTTTTATAAGGTGTAATGATTTGTTTATATTTGTAACCAATTTTGAATACACCGCTGATGTACAAAGGTTGTTTTATTTGGCATCCCTTTGTTGCATCCCTCGTATTCGACCTGTAATTAACCCCACCGGGGTTGTACATGGTCCTTACGAGCCGGAGTTGGGAACCCTCATCCCATTTCGGAACAGTCGGTCTGGCGGTATCGCATTTTTTGGAAAAAGAGGATAAGAAGGAAAAAGTACCCTGGGATGAGGAGCAGGTCAGCTTCAGAAGTTGGAGCTGCTGCAGCAGGGGTCCAGGTTTGGTGGTGAATCCGGCTTTGGACTTCGGGACCAGCTCTGATGAGGAGCAGCGGTCAGGATCCAGGTACCAGTTGATCGAAGACAAGGACGACAAATAAGGTGACGTCACGCAAGAGTGAGCGAGATAGAAACAGTGAGTGTTTGAACATTTTACTACAGTCAAAATTAAAGGATTTTGAACTTTAAATATAAAAAGAAGATTAAGTTTGAAGATTAGTGAACAATATTCAACTTAGAATTTTCAAGCTTAATATTGGGACTTAGAATTTTCGAAGCAAATTGGACTTAGTGAATTTTGTGTTATTTAATAAGTAGACTTAGTTAGATTTTTAAGAATTTGGTTGATACGGGGAACCTATGCCCGATTTTTACCAGAGTTATAAGTTCTAAACACTTAGAAAAATTTATGATTTTTTTCTAGTAAAAAGATTAAGTCACAATATTTTAAATTTTTACTTGGAAATCTAGTAAATGTTTTAGAGATAAATTTAGCGTTTTAGCTAGTAAGAAAGCTTAATAGTAGAATAGCGTTGCTCAACCTTTTACTCCATTGCTTTGGTTTTTATTGTTTTTATTTTATTTTAATTGTAAGTACTTTTTCTCTTGTGCTATAGCTTGAAGTAAATTGTAAATATACAAGTCTTAGATACTAAATCACATCATTGAAAAGAGCTTTTGCTTGGCTTTAATTATTTCACTATTAATAACTTTTACATTTATATTTGGCAACAATGGATTCTGAAATTAATTTACAAGTAGATGGTTATGAAAAAATTGCTAAAGCTAGAAATAATTTTAAGAAATCTCCCAAAGAACGTATTAGACAAGCTTATTGTCAAACTAGGTTAGAATCGCTGGAAAAATTGTGGCTGGATTTTACTCAAACACATAAGACACTTATTAAGACGCATGGTGCTAAATTAAAGGAGCATGATTATTGTAAAAAAGATTTTTATGAGCAAACTGAAGAGATTTATACAGAGTATAAAACAGAGATTAAAACTTATCTTAATTCTTTTATTTACAGTACAGATCAATCTTGTAATAGTAATAAATCAGAGCGCTCTAATGTGGAATCATTTAAATTACCAAAAATAGTGATTCCTACGTTCTCTGGAAAATATACCGAATGGGTCACATTCAGAGATTTGTTTGTGTATCTGATTCATAATAATGCCAAATTAGATAATGTGCAAAAAATGCATTATCTCAAGAGCTCATTAGCTGGTGAAGCAGAGCAGTTGCTCAGGCAAGTACCAATAGCAGAAGCAAATTATGAACGATGTTGGAATCAACTTAAGTCTAGGTATGATAACAAACGTTATCTATCACATTATATATTAAAACGTTTTTTGAGTCAAAGGAGTTTAACTGTCGAATCTTCTAATAATTGAAAGAGCTTATGGATACAACTAATGATTGCTTAAGTGGGTTAAAGAATCTTGGTATTGATATTAGAAATTGGGATATCATTATAATTCACATTCTTTGTTTGAAACTTGATCCTGAATCTAGAAAACAATGGGAATTCAATATTACTAGTAACACTCAATCAGAGGAATTACCAACATTTGACCAATTTAAGGAATTTCTTACGAATAGATATCGAGCACTTGAATTTTTTGACACTAAAGTTGTATCAAATAAATATCAATCAAATGCTAATAATAATAATATTGTTAAATTTAAGGCTCTTCATGTTGCAAAGGTTCAGTGCGCATTATGCTCGGATGCTCACAAGTTAAGTGCATGTAGAAAGTTTGCTAACCAAACTGTTGACCAACGTCGAGATTTCGTTCAAACAAATAACTTATGTTTTATCTGTATGGGAGCCAATCATGGGGCGAAAGCGTGTAAAGTTAATTTTAAATGTAAATTATGTCACCGTCGTCATCACACTCTCCTTCATCCAAAGGGAAATGAAAATGCGCGAGCTAGTGTTGTTCAGGTCGAATACGAGGGATGCAACAAAGGGATGCCAAATAAAACAATCATTACACCTTATAAAAACAGAACAATCACTCGTAAGCGCGATTCTAAATGCTACAGCGCCATCTATCGAGCTAAAAGGTAATTATCTCCGAGGTAAATGATAGTTTGTCTAAGGGATCCGGGCCTAGTATAGAGGCAGGTAACGCTGAAAATTCTTCAGCTTTTGTGGCTTGCAATTTTTCGACAGGAAAAGTAAAACAAGTATTGCTAGCAACTGCACTAGTCAATGCTGAGTCGAAAAATGGCCAAAACTACGTATTGAGAGCTTTATTGGATCAAGGCTCTCAAGGTAATTTTGTGACAGAAGCAACTGTCAATGATTTGAAATTAAAGAGGGTACCGATACGGGGTAATATTTCAGGAGTAGGGGGAAATAAAGACATAGTTTCCAAAGCCATAGTCACTCTAAAATTAAGATCGAGAGTTGACGAAAATATCGTTTTCACAGTTCAGGCTTACGTTCTGAAATCCATTACCTCTTTCCTTCCGGGGAGGAAAGTAGAGAAACTGGAATTTACAGAATTTGATGGGATTGACTTTGCAGATCCTGAATACCATCGCCCTAATAGGATTGACTTACTATTAGGTGCGGAAGTATTTAGCCAGATTATTCAGGAAGGTATTCGCAAAGGGCCGAATGGTACAATCGTAGCTCAATCCACAAGCCTGGGTTGGATAGTATCGGGTGCAGTACAATCGTCAGTTAAAGACGGGGACGTATTGGCATTACATTGTCAATTACAGGATGATGATGAACTTTTAAAAAGATTTTGGGAAATAGAAAATGGTGTAAGTTTAACGAAAGAAGAAAGTCATACAGAAGAGGAAAGAAAATGCGAAGAATATTTTGTTAAAACTACAAGTAGAGACGATACCGGAAGATATGTGGTCAAGTTGCCATTTAAAACGGTTGACCCCGTTTGCATAAAAGGTGAGTCAAGATCTATAGCAGAGAGTCGATTAAAGGGATTAGGAAAGAGATTTGAAAAAGATAAATTATTCTATCAAAACTATAAAGCAGTGATCGATGAATATATACAAATGGGTCATATGGTCGAAATTGAAAAATCAGATGCGAATAGGGATAATTCATTCTACTTACCTCATCATGCCGTGGTGAGAGAGGATAAATCAACGACCAAATTTAGAGTTGTTTTCAATGCCTCCCAAGCTGGAAAAAATGGCGTGTCACTAAACGATGAACTTCTGGTCGGTCCCACTATACAACTGGATTTAAGACATTTAGTCATGAAGTGGAGACTGCCTCGAATTGGTTTGACGGCTGATATAATAAAAATGTATCGCCAGGTTAAGGTTCATGAAGAGGACACCAACTTCCAAAGATTGTTATGGTTTGATAGCAAAAGTAATGAAATTCTAGACTACAAGCTTCTCAGAGTCACTTTTGGTACAGCAGCGGCTCCATTTTTGGCGGTTCGTACTCTCCAACAGGTGGCCGTTGATGAAGGTCACAAATATCCTTTGGCAGCTGAAAAGGTTCCTATAGATTATTATATGGATGACTTAATGTATGGATGCGAAACAGTTACAGAAGGAATAGAAATATATAAACAGATGAAGGGATTGTTGGGAGAAGGAGGTTTCGAATTACAAAAATGGGCGAGTAGCGATGAAGAATTAATGGAACTTATAAGGATAACAGAAACTCATCAAAAAAAGGAAGGGGACAAGCAGGAAATCAAGGAAGGAATAAATTTAAGAATGGATGAAGTGATGAAAATTCTTGGCCTTGCATGGGACAGAAGGACTGATACTTTCCGCTATCAGGTTAACCTCTCCGAGTTAAAACCACCAGTCACGAAAAGGAAAATAATATCCGAGATATCTCGCTTGTTCGACCCACTTGGTTGGATTACTCCATGTATTATCGTGGCAAAGGTAATGATACAGAAATTATGGATAGCCGGTATCGCCTGGGATGAAGTAGCACCGGAAAAGATACAACAAGAATGGTGTCAGTTCCGAGAAAGTTTGCAAGGTTTGCTGGATTTAAGAGTACCAAGATGGTTAGGCACTCACTCTAACGATGTCCAAAGAGAACTGCACGGGTTTTGTGATGCTTCTAAGAGTGCATATGCCGCGGTGGTTTATGTAAGGATGATAGATTCAACAGGTAACATTCAAGTGTCTTTGGTAACAGCTAAATCTAAAGTAGCTCCTATAAAACAGATTTCGATTCCTAGGTTGGAGCTTTGTGGGGCTGTTGAGCTCACACGATTGTTGGGAGAAGTCGCTAAGGTTATGAACATAGAAAGCAGTAAATTGCACGCCTGGACGGACTCCACAATCGTATTGGCTTGGTTAAATAGCTTACCTAATCGATGGAAAGTGTTTGTTGCCAACAGAGTTTCCGAAATTTTAACCACCATGAACCCCAATCAATGGTCACATGTAAGCACTAATAACAACCCAGCGGATTGTGCATCTCGCGGAGTGGCTCCTTCAGAGTTGGTTAATAAAACTGCATGGTTGACGGGTCCTAGTTTTCTTTATGACAAGGAAATTAAGTATGAGAAACCACCAGGAATTAAAACAAATTTAGAAGCTGTAAAAGTTCATTGCCTTACCGAAGACGAAGAAGAAATTTGGACAAGATTTTCATCATTAACAAGAATGGTTAGAGTACTAGCGTATTGCAGAAGATTTTTAGAATTGAAGAAGCCTAAATTAGAAAGAAATAAAGGTTATTTGAAAGCTAAAGAATTAAAAGAAACTTTAGAGGTATGTATACGTAAAGATCAGGAAAATTATTTTAATGAAGAAATAAAAGTTACAAAGAAAGGAGAAGAAGTTAAGAAGAATAGTCCATTAAAAGCATTGAATCCAATATTAGATGAAATAAAAATCTTACGAGTTGGCGGAAGGCTACAACAATCTATGTTGGAACCGAATAGAAAACATCCTATCATAATGGCAAAGCAATCTAAACTGTCAAAACTAATTATTGCGGATGCACATTCTCAGACGTTGCATGGTGGTCCACAAATGACAATGAATTATATAAGGAATAATTATTTTATAATAGGCATCAAGCAGTTGGTCAAGGCTTATACAAGAAAATGTGTAACATGTGTCAAATATAGCGGTCGTACAAATAATCCATTGATGGGCCAACTACCCAGTGTAAGAGTTACACCGGCTCGTCCATTCCTACGCTCTGGAGTAGACTTCGCTGGTCCAATACAAATGCGCACAGCAAGAGGTCGTGGACACAAGTCGTACAAGGGGTACATATGCCTTTTTGTATGCATGTGTACCAAAGCGGTACACTTAGAGGCAGTAAGTGATCTCACAGCGCAGGGATTTCTACAAGCGTTCAAACGATTTGTCGCAAGAAGGGGCAGATGTGAGGACATTTGGAGCGACAACGGCACTAATTTCGTTGGTGCTTCGACAGAAATCAAGAAGTTGTTCGTTGATGAGAAATCTAGTATCCTCACAGAAATCGCAGAAGAATTGGCGAATAATAACACTGCATGGCATTTTATACCTCCGCACGCTCCCAATTTCGGTGGGTTATGGGAAGCAGGTATTAAATCTGCGAAGACACATCTAAAGCGTGCTATTGGCTCATCTACTTTAACTTATGAAGAGATGGCAACAGTATTAGCTCAGGTTGAAGCATGCCTCAACTCGAGACCGTTGTCCAGACTGGACGAAGATCTGGAGAATATCACAGTTCTGACACCGGGTCATTTCCTTGTGGGTGAACCGTTAGTCACAGCCCCAGATTATAATTATGAGTCGTCCAATGTTAGTTCCATTCGGAGATGGCAATATACGCAGCGCATGAGTCAAGAGTTTTGGCGAAAATGGTCACGGGAATATTTAAACCAGTTTTTCCATAGGTACCGATGGTCAACCCAAACACCACAGCCGAAGGTCGGGGATATTGTACTCATTAAGGAGGACGGTCTCCCTCCATGTCGATGGCTCTATGGAAAAGTTGTAGAGGAACATCCAGGGCAGGATGGAATCTCGAGAGTGGTCACAGTTCGGAGCAAAAACGTATTAATTAAGCGTCCCTCTAATAAACTATGCATTTTACCAGTTACAAAATGAATTATAAACTTAGTATATAGAATTTTAACTTTATATTTCATTTGTTTATTCTCTTAGTTATACAGTTGTAGTATGCATGAACTATTTTTCTTTTATGAACATGTTTTCAATTAAGTAAGGAACTATATTATACAATAGGGTTTAGGGTAGTATTTTTAAGCAAAATGTACTTTACCAAATTAAGTTGATTAGTTAAGAATAGATTTCAACTTCCAATTTTTAGAAATATTAAACATGGTGGGCGGGGTCGCCATATTTAAGGACAAGTCTCAGTTGTCCTTGGTGGGCGGTAAATGTACAGACACCGACTCGAACCAATTTATAATTACCTTTTAGCTCGATAGATGGCGCTGTAGCATTTAGAATCGCGCTTACGAGTGATTGTTCTGTTTTTATAAGGTGTAATGATTTGTTTATATTTGTAACCAATTTTGAATACACCGCTGATGTACAAAGGTTGTTTTATTTGGCATCCCTTTGTTGCATCCCTCGTATTCGACCTGTAATTAACCCCACCGGGGTTGTACAATGTCAGATTACTAAATATTAATTAAATTCCAACTCGTGATAGTGTCAGTATATGAAAAAAGAAAAGTATATCTATGTATAGAAATGTATGTCTATTTTTTCATTATTATATTGTTATGATTAGCATTATTACTTAGGCTGAAACTTCGGGTTTTGTGCTTAGAGAGTAGACCTCCTGTTTCAGTTTCGTCCTGTCATTCATACTGTACCTTTTCGTACGTAGACATAGCACGCTTTTCGCTTTGCCCCTCGTGCGCTCGTTTTGGGAGGCGGTACTACAGGCAAAAACGAAGCTATGTATAAACGGGTAAGGTCGATTTTACGTATTACGTAAATTCAATGTCGCACGAAAATCAGTAGAATCCTCGAGGCGAGTGAATCAAAAATAGAGCTCCAGGTCCTTGCTAATTGAATTTTAAGGTTTGAAGCAACAAACGTGCATTATTAATGACCTAGTATTTGACCTAGACTTGTTTGGTTTCTTATGCATTCAGGAAATGCAAGACTTGCAAAAAACTTCTTAACCAAGTTAGTTAATTTTACTAACAGTGCCGTATGTGTATCTACCAAACAAGCAAACATCCTTTTTTTTTCTTTTTTTTTAAGTGTGGTGAATGCTTTTACGCATACCAAACAGGTTATGCTGGGGTCACCTGATGTATGGAACCCTGAAACAGCGAAAAAAATCAGCTGATTTATAGAGAATTTTATTTGAACTCTGCTAAAATGTATAAATATATAATGAAGGTACAAGACGAAGACATTTCAAAAATCAAGGTTTTTGTGATAAATATTAAACAAGAAAAAAGCAACTAGTCTCATGTTGCCCTGACGGAGACATGGGACATGAGACTAGTTGTAATTTTCTAGTATATTTTCTTGTTTAATATTTATCACATAAAATAAGATTGTAAAATGCAAAATTAAAAAGTTATTAATAAATGTTTATGTCACGTTCCGAAATCCAATCATAGGTTGTGGAATCTCACCCAGCATAAATATAAAACTCTTATAACATATAGTTTAATCTTATTGTTCCTCTTTTTATGACTTAAATAATACCATTAATTTATTCAGTTTTTTTAGTATAAGAATAAAATGTAACATACAATGTCAATAGTGCGAAACGCATCAGGACATATACTTTTAGGTTTTAAAATATAAAAATACTTTACCATGCTAGGCCGGGAAATGCGATTTTCGACGCAGAAACTAAATGAGAAAACCTTCTTTCCGAGCGTGGGAGGACAAAAATATTTAAATTCATTATATCTTTCACGTGTCAATTTTACCTTTTATGTGTCGGATATTTAATAATTAGCCTAATTATAACGAAAACTTTTCGTAACGTCATTAAGCTTAGACGAGAGATTAGCTTTCTAGTTATAAACTAGTTAACCTATAGCGTGAGGTGGAAATTCAAAGTTTCCAGATTATTCTATAACTATCGAGGCGGCAACGCCTAACTGTGATCAAGGGAAATTGATTTTATAACGTACTGACGGCAGCACGCGACGTTGTTTGTGTTGGTAACTGTATTTTCCCATGGGAAGGAATAAAGGGAGAATAAAATTGTACCTATCTTATGTGATACAAGTAGAAGAAAGGAAATCATCCAATTTGGTCCAAATTTGACTGTACCGGCCGAAACGAATAAAGACTTGAAGATAGATTTTATTAGTGTTTGAAAAGTGAGATTTTTCATTCATTTTTCTTAACTGAAACATAAACAAACGGACTTCTGCTTGCTTTGGCTTTGGTGCCATAATAACAAGATTCATCACAATCAAGTTTTTTTTTTTTGGCCGGCACTTTCACATTTGGACCAAAAATGTATGAAGCCCGAAAGACCTTTCGCTAAAATGCATGTAGTTTTCTCGAGTAAAAAGTTGCTTGATGAGACTGATGAGACCAGATAATATAGACAAACAACAACAAACAATAATTTCGTTTCTATAATTTCTCTGAAAAAAAATCAAAAGAATAAATAGATTTAATAAGGGGTATATCAATCAACTAATGTACTAGTAGTAACTTTATACAAAAAAAAACTTTGGTAAAATAAAATTATTTTTCTGGGTTTGGATCGAACAACTCTCTCCTGATTCGTCTGGCCTGAAGTTCTTTGCGCCTTGCCCGTCTAGATTACATAGTAATAATTTGTTGATACTATTGTCGTCGTCATCGTCTCAGTCACATGACACCTACTGCTGGGTATAGGTCTCCCCCAAGGCCCTGCGCTGCCCGCATTCAGCGGCTTCCCCACGACCTTCACCAGATCGTCGGTCCACCTTGTCGGGGGCCTACCCACGGAGCGTCGTCCTGTGCGCAGTCGCCATTCCAGAACCTTTCCGCCCCAACGGCCTTTGGTTCTTCTCGCTTTGTGTCCCGCCCACTGCCACTTCAGCTGAGCAATCATTCGAGCGATGTCGGTAACTTTAGTTCTCCTACGGATTTCCTCATTTCTGATTCGATCACGCAGGGAAACGCTGAGCATAGCTCTCTCCATTGCACACTGGGTCACCTTGAGCTTTCTTATCAGACCCATAGTTAGAGACCACGTTTCACTACCGTAAGTCATCACTGGCAACGCACTGATAATATTGTACCTACTATGATTTAAAACTTTTTAAATTCATCATTTGGTAGCAGGACACCGGGTGTTCAATACACGGGGCCAGACACCCATATTCTAAGTCGTTCCTCCAAAACTTACTCGACCTCGACTTAACGAAACCTCATTGAAAACCTCTTCGAAATACTCCTCGAAATCGGTATTCTAAGTCCTAACTCCGTAAGGACCTGGAGGAGCCAAAGAGTACGTAGCCACTCCGTGTTAGGCCTAGCGCACACTACCATTTTGAGTGGAGTGTAAAAAGTTTTGGAGGAACGACTTAGAATATGGGGCTGAGAGGTTAATTTGCATTTTACTATAGGCTCTTAAGGCCCGTATTACAGAACGTTACTCGAGCAGTTTTCTGTACTTGGGTGCAGTAGCCAGGGATGTCGCTTCATGCGATGTAACTAACTGCCGTGTCTGTTAGCCGTGTGGTGACGGCCTAGGAATACAAGTGTCACCACTTCTTTACGTGCCCGGAAAGTCGTATGAGTCGACTAAGAGGCACGACGCATTGAACACCTGTGCGAGAGAAAGAAAACTTGAAATAAACCCGTCTGGCCAGCGTGGTAGCAGTAGGCTAATATCCTGCTATGAACGCCACAATAGGCGTGAGCTAGGAGAGGACTATGTCCAGCAGTGGACGTCCACAGGCTGATGATGATGATGATGATACCTAACTGTATAGATCACTGCTTCAGTCACGTTCTGTAATACGGGCCTTAAAATCTGAAAATATTTTGGTCAACCTCTACCTTGTTTAAACTGTTTCAAGGCCACTTACCTCAATGTTAATTAAAAGATAACTATCTTTTACCCAGAACATTTTCCTACTTTGGTATCGCGGGTAGGCCGCCGTTAAATAATTTTAGGCCGAATATAGTAGGACCTACCTGCAAATAGTGGTTTTAATGCTTCTAATAACAATATATTTTAATAATAAACAAAACATTGTGTGTTTTACATCATTTGAGAATTCTAATGTTACCTTTTAATTTGAAAAGGTTTTAAATTATATTATATCTTTATTTCATTGAAATACAACGACTGAAAAAAACTAGTTTTATTTTGCGTGAATGAAAGATGTCTGTCACACGTTACCCCTTTGCGCGAAAAACTGAAGCACTCTTCTTTGTGGTCTATGGCTTTTCGGATTTTCCGACGTTTCGGCACTTTTCCACTGGTCACGAGATGGTTGATGAAATGAAAATAAAATATCAGAAGTATTCATTTCTTAATTTCATCATTTTAATGACTGATGCATGAAACTTATATTAGGCTAGATGATTGGTTTGGTTGAATGTAAATTAATATTATTAAGTTATTAATTCTGGTTCCACGCAACAGACGACTCCGTGGGTCGGCCCCTACAAGGTGGACCGACGACCTGGTGTGCGGATCAATCGTTGCGGAGCTCCTTGGGGAAGCCTGTACCAGCAGTGGGTGTCATAAGGCTGAGATAAGTTATTAGTTATGATGTTCTTATGTTTATGTAATATAATAACAAGGTTAAACATCTCTTTCAGTAACAGTTCGTCTATTAAGTTACCATTTTCTTTCAAATAAATTTTCTTTATTCTTTAACAATAGAGAGAGGATTTTGCCCCTCGCTGCGAATCCCTAAATAGTCTTAATGTCGCCAAGAGGCAATTTGAGACGTTTTCTCAACAAAAAAGACGATATCTGATTACGAAGCAAGAATGACAAACGCTGATATTATGGATAATAATTTTTGCTTCAGACATAAACATGTTATTATTGAGATTTTTATTAAATCACATGATAATAAAGAAAACAAAATAGCGTCTCAACTCTAGTAAAGGTCGCGGAAAGCCGCTAGATGTGGGCAGCGCAGGACCGATCGTAGATCTGCTGGGTATAGTGCAAAACCTATAACCCAGTGGGTGTCATGTGGTTGAGACGACGATGACGACGGCTTGTAAAAAACCCAAATACAATTTTATATTATATAATATACAATATTTTAAGCGCCTCTGTGGTCTAGTGGTACAACTACCGGTATCAGACCCAGGGATCCCGGGTTCGATTCCCAGCGGGGGTACATATTGTATTCGGTTTGGTTGGTGGTAGGACTTGTTGTAAGTTCGCCTGGCTAGCTACCACCATCTTATCTAAGTCTGACGCCATAACAACAATGTTTTCAGCATTGTTGTGGTCCGGCAGTTAGTGATAAGATAGCCAGTTCCTCAGTGGTTGAGGATTCCGGGAGAGGCTCGCTTCCATCTTCAGCCTTATCAAAACTTAACATCAGGGCTAAGAGTCTCCCCGTCTTGAATAATGAAGTGAAGAATTTCATAGTATTGATGTAAAATTGTATACAAGAGAAAACATAATTGCAATGGGAAAGAACCTCAAGTCCTTCTAAAAGGTCGAATGTATCTCTATGTTCTGGGGGTCAATTCTGCATTTTTTTTATCAAAATCGTCTCTCAGTGGTGTTTTAATAGTAGTGTTTATTTACACTGTTGTATAAAGAACTGTGTAAAACAGGACTACCATTGAAACACAATTGGAATACGATTGTGACTAAGCATTAGCAGAATTGGGCCCCTGGTTATCAGAACTGGTTCAGTCTTTAGGCGTGAGACAATCAGAGTTACCTTTGTATTTGTAATATTAGCATTTGTTATAAATACAAAAAGCGTCGTTAATAAAAAGAATAATAATAAACACTTATAAAAAAATACAATTTTATTTTTGTAGTTAGCAAAGTATATCTAAAAAATATGGCACGTATGGGATTTAACACAATGAACTTGTGAATTTGAGTACGAACAAATTAATATCACGTTTGCATCTATATTGGAACAGCGCTTTTTTTTCAACCAACATATTTCATCTATATTCCCAGCGTACCTATAACAAATGGCGTTGAACAAAGACGTTCTCTAAAAATTCCATTCCTATATGGTAGGTAAATAGCTCGAAGCTCAATCATTTCACACAATGCAGCTACGAAGAATATCGACACACATCACAACTACAAGAATGTTCACCGTTAATAAGTTTTCCTGGAGATGTGACACAGGCTTCGAAAACTCGAGCTAAACTTTCTCTTTAAAATTTTATAGATCCATGCGAGTATTATCAAGATAGTCTGCTAACCGGCAAGAATTTAAGTACTGCAGTATCTTGCTTAGTCTTATAGACCTTTTTACCCTGCCTTAAAAGTGTGATATAAGTTTAAAGAAGTTAGAATAAAATTGTGAGACTATAATAATAATAAATTATTTTCTTATTACAAACTTATGTAAATTTAAAAACATTATTGCTGTTGCATATTTAGTTTGTGTGAGACTGATGCTTGAGCTAGATATAAAATATGTGTGTTACAGGTCTTGAGGCTCCTACTACCTCGAGACACTAACTACAAGAATGGCACGATGAGTAACAGCCAATATTGTGTCATTAACATTTTTTTTGAAGTGAAAGCTTCTTTAGCTATGGCGTTGTACACATCAGAGTTTTAAATTTTTGGGATGGGTAAAAAATGTTAAAGTCTCGTCAGGACACGTGACCTGATCGAAAATTCGTAAGACGGAGGTAGAGTAGACCGCAGGCGCGGCGTAGGAGAGGAAGTAATATCCCCCTCTCTTTCTGCCGCGCGGCGAAAAAGTATGCCTGCTCCTGCTATTTCGTTTAAGCGGTTTTCACTTATGGCACTCCCGCAGTGCAACCCGTGTTTTTTTTATATATATATAAAAAATATTATAAACTCCAGTCAGATAGATACTATAATTACGAAAGGGCGGAGGTGTAAAAACCAAATACATTTCGTACTTGGTTGTTTTATTTCGTCTCATTATGATGTTATTTGTAATGCACAATTTCATAAAAATTTTCAGTTGCAAAATGTCGTTGTCATGAATTCATGACTGAAATTGGAAGATTCTGCCTTATTCTTAGTAATTTCTTGTATCAATGATGTTTCAGAGGTTTTGCTATTTGCTGTTTCACAGTTTTTGTTACTTCAATAACACTAATAATTAATGATTATGATAAAATTCATTTATTGAACAAAAAAAGAGGATTACATTAAAAACAAATAAAAGAAAGTAAAATCATTTGTCCATAGAAGAATGCAGCTTACAATGCATTGACCAGAGGTTCCCAAACTAGGCCTGTAACTTGGGTAACTAAACAAAAATAATTGAAAATTCAGGAAATATTGCAAAGCAGTTAACATAAATTATTACCTACATCCATTCCATCAGTAATATTTTATTTGTCAGTTTAATTATACCCAACAAAATTTCATCAATACTTATATGATTTCTTCAGTCAAATTATTATCCAAGGTAAGTAACCAGGCGACCAAAACCGCTTTCGCCTCAGACACAGAACATGATTTTATGTTGCAAGAACCATAATGCATATATATATAAATATAATTATGCATATTACTTACTTACTGTGTAGTGTCGGCTTAGAATAGTACAAGGTCTCACGATGAAGGGTTTGTGAAGTAGCTTCTTTGACATTCACATGTGCTTGTAACAGCCAAGACTGAATAAATAATAGTGAGTTTGTATGTATTTGAGTTTGAGTTCATAGCCTGGCTTAAATCATATGATACATTTTATCCTAATTTTCCAACGGGAAAGGGAACGTAGGTGAAACCGCGGGCTGCCACTGGCTTTAATAAGTATGTAAAAGATCAGCGGGTTGAAAATTCTGCAATCTGCATGGAAGCCAGGGGTCGTGATAATAAGCAGAATGACGTCATAATTCACGTGATGGAGTGAGATGACGCAGCGTTTCAGTCCCCATTCGCCGTAATATCAATTTAACGGGAAAGGAATACTTAAAGTTCTTTATTAAATGTGAGTGAATGTAATGAAAATGTTACAGATTTTTTCTCACATTGAGATTCAATGAGTTTTTTGCTATGTATGTGCGTCATTTTCATTGTTATTAAAGCGCGAGACAAACCAAATGCAGCGCTGCACGTCGCTGCGCAGCGTTACCGGCACCGGCCAGTCTATCGTTCGTTGCATTGCAGCATACAGTCTGTTTTATGAGAGTAGCGCTGAAGACGCGTTCAAGATGCGAAAATAAGCCCTATTACTAAGAATCATAATCATAATCATAATAATCATAATCTTTATTTCCCAGAATATGGTATACAATTTAAGCTGATAAATAATATAAGTTCGGCATATTCTGCCTTAGTTCGGCGTGGAAATCCGTAAATATTTAACATTAAAATAAAATTAAACATTATAAAATTAAATATTATAAACCAACCACAAAATTAAACATTAATTATAACCATTCATTCATACATTGACCATTTTATAAATATTTATGTCTAAATAAAATTTAATAATACAGATAGAAGATAATTTAGTTCCTTAATTAGTTCCTTATTTATTTATTAATTGAAAAACCAACGACAAAATCACTTATTACTGGCAAATACAATGGATCGCAATAATTCCTGGTCACTAATAAAACGTGTGATAGTTTCTTAGATACATAAAATTAATTCGTAAAATTATAGATGGTGTATCTGACACACCTTCGTTTTGCCGATAATATAGTCCTTATTACTGAGACCTTGGAGGACTTGAATACAATGCTCGAAGATCTCCGTAGTGCTTCTCAAAGAGTGGGTCTTAGGATAAAGATAGACAACCACTCCAGTTCACGTTGGGAACAGTACACTCGAAGTTGTTGACCACTACGTTTACCTTGGACAGACAATCCAGTTAGGTAAGTCCAACTTCGAGAAAGAGATCTCTCGTCGAATCGAACTCGGATGAGCAGCATTCGGGAAGCTTCGTAAAATCTTCGCGTCCGACTTACCTCAGTGTCTCCAGACGAAAGTCTATGACCAGTGTGTGTTGCCAGTGATGACTTACTGTAGTGAAATGTGGTCGCAAACTATGGGTCTGATAAGAAGGCTCAAGGTCACCCAGCATGCAATGGAGAGGGCTATGTTTCCCTACGTGATCGAATCATAAATGAGAAGATCCGCAGGAGAACTAAAGTAACCGACATCGCTCTAAGGATTGCTCAGCTGAAGTGGCAGTGGGCGACTCACATAGCGAGAAGAACCGATGGCTGTTGGGGCGGAAAGGTTCTGGAATGGCGACCGCGCACAGAACGATGCTCCGTGGGTAGGCCCTTGACAAGGTGGACCGACTATCTGGTGAAGGTTGCGGGACGCAGTTGTATGTAGCTTGCGCAGGACTGATCATTGTGGAGATCCTTGGGGGAGGCCTATACCCAGCAATGGCTGAGATGACGACGACGACCAAAAAATTGTAAAAATAATTTTTACTTTATGACAATAAAAGTACACATCGCAGGTAATTAAAAAAAAACATACATTTTTGTCGTTTTTATATATCGAATTTCCTCCAAGAGCCCGTATCAGTTCATTAAGACGATGTGGCTTTCTGTAAACCAATTTTTTAAACGATTTTGGTCTATGTTTGCCCATACTTCACTAGCGCATTATTTAACTCAAGTAAGGTAGCTGGAGCAAGAGAGCGTTGCCCAAGCTATCCCATGCATGTTCTATGGGATTTAAGTGTGGGCTGCGAGTTGGCTACTCGATTGACAACGTCTTGAATATACGTCTTCACCAAATGAGCAGTAAAATGGAATTTGTACCCACATTAACTAAGAACCAGCATGCTCATTTAGAATATCTTCTATATATCTGAGAGTAGTCAGAGAGCCGTTTTCTATGATCACTAAGTTCGTAAAAAGTCAATATTGCGATTCGGAACGCATTAAGTAGGACATACTATTAAGTTTTAAATTAAAAAGCACTTTACCACGCTAGGCCGCAAAATGCGCACGCAGAAATTGAATGACAAAGCCTACTTTTCCGAGCGTGTGAGGTGAAAAGTCTATTTTAGATCAAAACTTGAGCTAAACAATAAAATTATCGAATATATATATATGAAATACCTTTTAATGTTCTAGATATTGTTTGTTAAAAAAACTTTTTTCCATAAATCTATTACTTTTTGAAATAACGCTCCCTAAAAATCTCTACTGTTCTACCAGGAAGTTCCTCGATTGTACGTAACAAATGGCCGATATCAGGAGGCGGCCGATACAGGGTTTATTTACCCTATGGCGTTTGATATTTCTATATAGAATATCAAATTATATAATATAGAAATATCAAATTACTAACAGATTTTGATTGGAATTGACATAATATTATGTTGCAGTGACATTGGTGCTTTAGTAAGATTGTAATCTCAATGATTTTTACTAAAGCGGCAATGTGACTGCAGTTTCAATCAAACGTTGACAGAAACAAGTTTCAAAATCAGGGGGCGGTTCTATTCATACATACATAGTACCAAAATAACAGATTTTTGACGTTGCGTTGTGTATTGTGACGCGCGAAGCTGCGCATCGCTGTGCAGCATCGCACGTTTGGTGTGTCATGTCCTATCATATTCCATATTACAACGTCATAATTTGTGCTGAGCTGTGCTGTGCTGCGCTGCGCTGTATTCGGTGTGTCTCGCGCTTAAAAGGTATTAAAAAATGGGTTATTTATGTCAATTTTAAAATACGCTTAACCTAAATTGTCAAATTACAACTTTTATGACTTTTCTTAGCCCACCCAAACATTGACTTTATAGCTCTCATCCAGCACAATTACACTGTAGGAACAAAACACTAATATAGAGAGAGATATCTGAGCTTCACTATTCTAAACGCTATACTCCGCTAGTGTCTGCTTCAAGCGTAACTAACTTTCCCAAATAAAACTTATTAAACACACATGTTGACTTTATAGCTTTTATGCAGCACAATGCATAACATTGGAGGATCCAGCCACAAAATCTGGGTAAATATTATAGCCTCACTAATCTAAAGCTTCGCTCTTTAAGTGTCTGTTCCATACAATTTACAAGGCAATTGCAGTCACTTAACATCCAAAGTTATCTAACTGCCCAAAAAAAAATGGCAGAAATCCTCTCATTTCAAACTTTGACTTTAAAGCTTTAACTCAACCCAATATATGACACTGTAGGAACAAGTCAGGAAAATCTGGAGACATCTAGAAGCTTTACTATCCTTAAATGCAACAATTCTGTTAGTGTCTATTCCAAGCGATTAACAAGGCATTTGCAGTCACTTAACATCCAAATACCTTATCTAACTGTTCAAATAAAAAGGGAAATCCTCTGATTCCCGAAGATTAACCATGGGAAGGTGAAGCCACGTACATTCGGACGCGGATCATAAAACATCTTAAAAAGGCGCCCCTAATGGCTTGTTTAATGAGGGTCGACACGATTACTGTACACATTAATTACCCCTATTGCGAAACGCCCTCACATACAATACGGACGAAACACAAGTTATAGGAGTTTGAAAGTTTTATCTGGATGTAGTCTTACCTTTAATTTTTGTAATTGTGACAATTGTGATTAAATTTAAGACTGACTGGATCAGCGTATTTAGGTTTGTGTTGTAGCATATTCTCATTTTTCATATAGCACATTTGCCAAATAATCCATAGATATTAATTAATCTTGAAACCTATTGCATGCACCAGTCTCTCATATGCTACTGAACATAGTTTTGCCCGAAATACAAGTTTTCTTTGTGAGATGAGTAAATACATGATTTTATATTTATATTATTAATTATCTTTTCTTATTCTTTTTTTTTGTCTTTATTAGGATCACCAACGGTTGATACAATGATACATCAGAAATAAATACTTAATCAAAGACTTAACTTAATGTACAACCACTTATCTCTATTTTAATTACATAAGGAACTATTAGAACTACATTAAAGGGTATGTATGAGTATATGTATGTTGTGGGCGTGTGTGAAAAATTATGAAAAATGAATTTGAATATGAACTCAAGCAGTTAATACAATATATATTCTGAATGGGTTCGGTCTTGATCCAAGTCAAGCTCAGCCAATCTTGAGCTTGACCCGATGATGACATTTGGGTACTGACTTTCCCTGATCCAGAGGTCGTGGGTTCGATCCTCAGTGTCTGTGTTACCCCAAAAAGTTTTTTTTAATTCGGATAATTAGTAAACTGGCTGCTAGTAAAGCTATGATTTCCGATGGTTAAAAATAAGCTCACCAAGCGAGACAATTTATCAAGAATTTGAACGCTACATTGTAAAAAACATTTTAAATAGTAATAAAAAGAAATACTTTACTAACTTTTTTACAAAACATGGTGAAGTTCTAAGCTTTTTAGCTCCTTTTTAGCTCGGAATTAGAACTATGTATGTTATAGTATCCTTTTTATTATAGACTTGCCACCGCTCACTTTCGCTAACTCCCGTACCCGTAGGAATATCGGGATAAAAAGTATCTAACGTTTATAAACAGGGTAAAATTTGGGACACAGATAGTAGATCTATCTGTGTACCAAATTGTATCCTTTTTTTATGAATGACGGGGAAAAACTTGGCCTTCATCATACCTGATGTTAAGTATTGATTAGGCTGAAGATGGAAGCGAGCCTCTCCCGTAATCCCCAGCCACTGAGGAACTGGCTATCTTATCTCGAACTGCCGGAACACAACTATGTTGAAAAGATTGTTGTTATGGCGTCCGGCTTAGATCTGATGGTGGTAGCTAGCCAGGCGGACTTACAACAAGTCCTACCACCAACCAAACCGAATACAATATGTACCGCTGGGAATCGAACCCGGGACCACTGGGATTGATACCGGTGGTTATCCAATCCAATATATAAACCCGTTCAGTAGTTTATGAGTTTAATCGTTGCAAACAAACAAACATACAAACAATCAAATATTTCCTTTTATATTATTAGTATAGAACAACGGAAGCTTTCAGCTTACCACTTGAGAGTCCAATAAAAAAAAGGTTGTATGTGCAACGAAGAAGAGAAACGAGGACGGACCGCAAACGAATCGTTACTTCAGCGTTGTTGCCAAGATTTTTAATTGTTTTTATACAATTCTCGCTTTGCCATTCGCCTTTGTGTGACCGAAGCTGGCTAAATGCTTCCGCGCCATTCTTACGTAGAGCTCAGAACGTTCAACAATGGCTTCCTTTCGATTCTTCTCGCTATTTGTACTGTATATTATGGTTGCTTTCACACTTACTGGACATTTAAATTTTATGGCTGTTTTAAACTCTAGGGCGGAAAAGAAAAAAAATAAAAGGCTGTAATGTTTTGTGTGAGAGTTGTTTTCAAATATTTGTGTTGTGACGTAGTTTCAGATATTATTAAGAGACAAAAATCTGGATCTTTATTAAAATTTAGTTGATTAGAACGCATTTATGTTTAATGAATTATAACGCATTTCGATCCCTACGTATTTATGCAAGTTGTTATATTGTCTTCGACACC
The DNA here is from genome assembly GCA_910589605.1 of Chrysoteuchia culmella. Classification (NCBI taxonomy): domain Eukaryota; kingdom Metazoa; phylum Arthropoda; class Insecta; order Lepidoptera; family Crambidae; genus Chrysoteuchia; species Chrysoteuchia culmella. The sequence goes on from OU342649.1 coordinate 23,086,475, forward strand.
TTTGCGTGATTTAAGAGGTAAAAAAAATATCTTTGAATGTTGACCATACGAACAATTCGTAATCCTAATCCTAACTAATATTACAAATGCGAAAGTATGTTTGTTTGTCCTTCCTTGACGCCCCCTAACTAAGAAATCAATCGATTTGATTTTTTGCACAGGAGAAGTTGAAAGGCCGGAGAGTAACAGTTTTATCCCGATATTCCCACGTGAAACCGCAGGCGGAAGCTAGTCTTCTTCTTCTTATCGTATGAGGATTAGTGGCCACCTCTAGGGTCAGAGTTTATCAGGCCGCCTGTAAGGTCTCTGACTTGGCTTAACGACTAACAACAGCTGGCATAACGGTTTAACGTGCACGTAAGCACGGAAGCGCTCAGTTATAATACCACTTTACGGTCACCCATCCGACACCTGACCGGGCCGAACGTTCCTTAACGAAAGTGATCGAATACGATCAGTCTATCAAGCGCGGCCATGAGCGTAGCCGCTCTTGATAGACTGATCGCTTGCTTTCACTACGTAAAAATTGCGGAAGCTGGTAATATAATTATATACTTGTGAATATAGTTATAAAAAAACGACATGTTTGGCGCAGGGGTACTATCCCCGCCTTCTGCGCCAGAGGTCCCGGGTTCGATCCCCGGACAAGACAAATATTTGTGTGCATGAACATGTCTATTTGTCTTGGTCTCGGTGTTTAATATGTATACTAAGTATGTATTTACAAAAAAAAAGTATATAAGTATATTTATCCGTTATCATCCATAACACAAGTTCTTCATGAAACTTTATATGCATTGTTGATTTACATGATTGTATGCAAATATTTATTTATTATTTATTTATTAATTGAAAGCCTTCATAATGCTTTAACACCCATATTCTAAGTCGTTCCTCCAAAACTTACTCGTCCTCGACTTAACGAAACCTCATTGAGAACCTCCTTAAAATACTCCTCGAAATTGGTATTCTAAGTCATAACTCAGTAAGGACCTGGAGGAGCCAAAGAGTACGTAGCCACTCCGTGTTAGGCCTAGCGCACACTACCATTTTTACCCACGACGAGGTTGAGTGAAGTGTAAAAAGTTTTGGAGGAACGACTTAGAATATGGGGGTAAGACTCAACGGATTACCGGATACCAAAAATATCTTCCATTGTGGCGTATTATTTCAATTTTGTTGGGCAAAGTGTTAATGTCCCCCGTTAATATAAGGCAACTAAGAAGCTTGTAAATCATGAGTTCTCATTAAAATCCCAACTGCTGTGCGAGTTGTAATTCGCCAGATAACCTTTATTAGTCTACTTAATGTTGGGGTAACTGATCCGACGTTTCAAAATGTCCAGGCGTTTTAGAGAGCCCAACATATTCATGCATATTATTTGCGAGGTTTTAATTATTAGCACTTGTCATTTGTTTTGATTATTATTATTATCATCGTGTCGATAATTTTTTGGCTTTAGATTTTGTGAGACCAGTATTGCGCGACACTGACCGCATTTGTTTTGATAATTTCTATTTTATGCAGTGACCGTCATTTGTTTTAAATCTGTAGCCCTTGCTTGAGTGGTTTTTATCAAAGTCAAAGTCAAAAGTCAAGTCAAAGTCAATATCATTTATTCAGTCTAGGCTGTTACAAGCACTTATGAACGTCAAAGGAGCTACGCCATCGGTTCACAAACCCTACGGCGGGAGACCTTGTAACGAGAAGAACCGGCAAGAAACTCGTCAAGGGCTGTTTTTTTCTCCCTGTTTTATTTCATACAGAGTCGTCAAATTGAAAAGTGACCTTAACATAAGGTCAATTTCCACCACAAAAGGAAAATACTAATCAAAATATTAGATTTTATGGTTATTGTAACCGTAAACAATTTTTAACTGGCAAAGAAAGACTTGTCTATCATACATTACAACATTTCTCGCATTACAAGATTACTATACTGCAAGTTGTGAGGTACATACAGGTCAGTATCAATTTATTTTAGATAAAAATATTTAGGCTTTAAGCACAGCATTAAGATAAGCAGACTGAGGTAGACCCATTTCCGCTGGCGGCACCCGTTCACGAGCATGACGCATGAACCAGCTATCGCTTCGCTCAACCATATTTTAGGGAACGTAGCGACCCGCCTCACACGACACCACCGCAGAAATGTTTACAGAGAGCATGACATACCCAAGCTACCTGTGTTAAAAGTTGAATCTAATACTTATCGACAGTCGTAGCACATCAAGCCCGAGATAAATAAGTTTTTTTTACTATGATTGGATTTGCTCTTGATCCGGCTAAAACAGGATCCCCCCCGATGAAGTGAGCTAACCCAGACGGTGCTTATTCACCCTTGCTTTTGAAATGGACGGGTTATAAGTACTCGGAAATACAGATGCAGGGTGGGAGTTCCACTCCATTGCTGTGCGCACTGCGCAGTATTAAAGATGTTGAGTAGCGCTTTATGCGACATTTAGGAATATCCACCAAGAAAGGGTGGAAGCCTGCAATGAGTCTGGATGTCCGATGAACGAAGGTGGATGGCGGTATGAGCTCATACAGCTCCTGAGCACACTCTCCGAAGACCATCTGTAAAAGACCAACAGACGTCTGTCTGAACTTTGCGGCGGTGACCTAGGGTGTGAAACTTTCTCTTCACCGGTTTCTTTGTCGCCAATTAGCCATTATCATCGTGTCCAGTGCAGCTAGTTGGTACTTCGCTAGCTAGCGAGCTAGCTGGTTAGTAAGCTAGCAAGCTAATCTGTCTGGTTGCGTAAGAACATAACTAGCTTCATTTCTAGTATGGGTCAAGTCAGGACAGCAAGCCAAGATAGTATACCGAGGTTCTAGCTTGCCAACCTAGCCTGAATAATAGCCTTGTGTATCTAGCGCAGCGGGGTTAGCAAGGAAGTATCATGGACCATATCGTCGTCCAAGCTACATGACACCTACTGCTGGGTATAGGCCTCCCCCAAGAACCTCCACGACGATCGGTCCTGCGCTACCCGCATCCAGCGGCTTCTCGCAACCTTCACCAGATCGTCGGTCCTCCTTGTCGGGAGCCTACCCACTGAGCGTCATCGTCCTGTGCGCGGTCGCCATTAAATAACCTTTCCGCCCCAAAGGCGATCGGTTCTTCTCGCTAGTTATTTGTCCCGTCCACTGCCACTTCGGCTGAGCAATCCTCACGCAGGGAAATGCCGAGCATAGCCGTCTCCTATGCACACTGGGTGACCTTGACTTGACCAGCCTTCTTAAATCATATCGCATGATCGAGCGGTGGTCATACTAGAGGGTCTGGAGAAGCGCTATATTGTCGCTTTAATGCCCTGTCGCGAAGGGTCTCGCGAATAACAAATAAACCCAACATTATTGTACATAGTAGCAACACTCAGCCATCACAGACCATAGAGCAACTACTGGATTGACAGATTTGGATCGCGGTAAGATTTCAATGTTCTCTTGATACTCTGTTCTCTTGATGCTCTGTTTTCTTGATGCTCGGTTCTTTTTCGTTCCTTCGAAGCGGCCATTGTGTTTCTAATAAGTTTAAAAGTGTGTACGGGCGATCTTCACCTGCCAGCCAGCCTTAAATACGACAGCTAAGTACTTAGTCGATAAGTCAATATTATTTCGTATAAAATTAACGATAGAAATTAATTGATCACATTGATATTTTGCGATGGAAGTTGTGGATGCCGCGAAACTCTAAGAGCTGATGGCTTCCATGATTTCCCTCGTAGCGATGTAACGTGTTTACAGTTATTATTGTGGTGTATCATGGCGTGTACAATCCGATACCCTATTCAGGGATCTAATACCTAAAGTACCTAACCAATTCATAGAACTCTAAAGGGGTTCGCCTGCGCGGGATAGCTTGGCCAAACTTCTCACGAGGTATAACATGGGGTCGTAATGGACCTTGAATTGGGCACGCTTGTAGAGCGTGATGGTTGGATGATGGGGCCGGAGTAGACCCTTGATTATTCATGCTTGTAGAGCGTGATGGTTGGATGATGGGGCCGGAGTAGACCCTTGATTATTCATGCTTGTAGAGCGTGATGTTTACGCCCGTATGGGGCAAGAGGTACAGGCCTGTTCAGGCACTAAAGGATTGCACTCTTAATGATGAATCATATATAAAATTCTTCTAAACTCAGATAGACTACTTACCTTTATACACTTTCATGTCATTATGCAGACTATGTACTTAGTGATCGTACCATATGATCATAGTTGTCTTTCTATAACAGATGTGAGATCGAATGGCTGGAAGGAAGTGACAAGCCCTGCTGCGCCAGGGCGAGGACCGGGTCGGTGCCATTCAGGTAAGACGGTTGAAGTTGCATATAACAGATTAGAATTAAATAATAAGTCACCCTTGGCCCTCTTATCAGATTACTAATTAGATAATCAATAAAGATAAAAGCGAAGCAGACTAATCACTGTAACTAATAAGACTATTACCATGTCAACTTGCACTCTAGATCTGGGGTAATAAGTGGACATGATGATAATCTCTTTGTGTAGATATTGTCATACTTACTTTACCTATATACCGTTTACTTGCTGGTGGGTTAGTAATGGAACCGACGCAGCAAAGTTTGGTGGAAATAGCTGGGATTATTTAGTGCAGATATACTAGGATTCATATCCTTCTTGTTGTACTGAGAAACAATTTAGTACAAAATCAAATAAGACAAAATTAGTACAGATCAAATTGAATATGATAAACATAGTTTGTCTGATATAGTGGCTAAAGAGAGACTTATGAGAATCTTCCTTAAAATTAAAACATGCAATTGTCAGCTGTCTTGGTGAATGATAGCGATACCTATAAAAAATAAATAGATAACTAGACTTATAACAAATGATGAACAAAGCATAATAATTTATTTTATTTGTGTTATCCTTATTATAAGTTAAGATATGCAATTTGACTAGATTTAGGCAGTGAACATTGATCTAACAAAGTTTTAACTGTTAAATCAGTGTTAACAACTTGACTTCAAAGCAATTTAAATTTCCCGCCCGCCAAGCTGTCAGAAGGCACATATCGCAGACGGCGCTAGTGGGTTCTAAGATTTGACTTTCTCAAAGGAGCAGTCAAATATCTATTTGTTTACACTTAACGTCTTGTGAGTTTATCAACAAACCAAAAGTAAAAACGTCAGTCGGAACATATTTTCAATAAAGAAAGAGTAAATTAAATTGATACTATCAGATAAGAACAACAATATATTGTTCAAAACCATATCTTGAATGCAAAATAGAGTTTACTAATTTACCGGTAACCTATAAGTTACATTTGATGAAATAATACATTTGTAACGATTGTTTCAATGAATAAATTAGAATTACAATTCAGCACATCCCGTTACATAGTTAACCTGAGTGCATTTTTGTCAATCCAATAGAAACATCAACATCCAATGCAGAAATTAATTTACTACCTATAACGATCAAAGGAGCGTACAATTACAAGGAGATATCCACAAACATAACAACATAAAGTTGAGACAAGTTCAGGTATGTAAAATGTGATTACTTACCTACCTATTTCAAACGCTTATAGGAAAGGTTACTTGACAAGCAAAATTTACAACTGAAAATTGTAGAATTGTTGGGGAGGTCATGTCAAAATTTAAGTCAAATTTCTTTGAAAATTAGATAGATAGATAAACCATATCAAAACCAAAACAAAGAACATCAATATATTACATACTTTACATGCACGCTTGTGAGATTCAGATGTTACATATGAGGTGATTATGTGACACCTGCACACAAGAATGCATGGAGATGCACCGATGAGACAATCAGTGAACATGTTTAGCGTTTACATGTTTTGTTATAATTGCTAACCTATTGCACAAAGTAAAAGTTATTGGTAGAAAACATTGATACATTGAATAAGCAATATATCATTGCTTTGTATATCTGAACATTACTGACTTTATTTAATTAATATTTGATTTAATTCAATGTACATTGTGTGGCAATGATACAGTGTGGAAATAAAGGGTTCACTAGAACCCAGTGAACTTTGTTGAATTCTCATATAAATAAATCAATGGGTACGGTGGTGCCAACCAAGTCTGAGAGAGCTTAGATGTTTTGAGGAAACAACCACTGGCTTGACTAGTGCTATGATTATAGACTAGGTCGAGCAGTGTGAGAGACTCACTCGAGTTATTTTACAAAACCAATTGTGGAAACAATAAAGTCATTAAATAATTCATATTTAATATTTCATAAAATAAAATGAGCTGGTAGTTTTCTGATGAATGTCACTGTCATTATTGCTTTAAGTTTGATAAAACTGGTACTCAATCTTTGTCTAATGAAAATTTCATTTAATTCACTGCACTGTGTGACAATAAAAGGCGTGGCCTAGTGAACTCTTCTGTATTCTCACATAATTTAATAAAATGAGAAGGTAGTACCATAGCAAAGTCTGTTCAAATGTTTTAAAGGTAACAACCACTGACCTGATTGGTACCATGATTGTGGGCTAAGTTGGGTAGTGTGTCAGACTCAAATACCTATGCAGTGAGTTCGGGAAGGTCACAAAGTAATTTATTTTCTAATGTTCCATAAAATTTAAATAAAGTAAAATAATATGCCAGTGATACTTGGATTAGTTTCATGATCATTATTGCAAAGTAATAAGAATACTTATTGAGTGCAAAGTTATAAGTACTAGTTCTATACACAGTAAATATATACTTATGGAAATTAATTAGTGAAGACTGATTATAGTGAAGCTAAACAAATTTAGTTATAGTTGTGTATAGATAATTTATGGATGTTATCTTAAGGTACTTATGATGATTTCAGATTCATACCAGTCAATATACATTAATACAATGGAGGAAATATATTTGAGTAGATTAACTACGTTCGTGTCAAGTATTAAAGGTTTGACGAGCAACTCCCGCTCTCTCTGTGCGTTGAGGTCGTGGTCAGATGATGATCTAGAACAAGCGAGTATCGTATCTTCGAAGTTACAAGCGGTAATTCACCGATTTAACAGTGATTTGTACCAATATTTTAATACTTCGACAAACCCAAACGCTGATGACATATCTGATATGACAACCGATCAGTTGGAGGGAGAGGAAGCGTTAGCTGAACTGAATGCAAGGATACAAGGCAAGAAGGACAAAGTTGGTTCCTCTTTCAGCTCAAGTCAATCCATCAATAGAGGCAAATTACCTGAATTGAACTTACCTACATTCTCCGGAGACGTTCTGCAATGGACTCAATTTTGGGATCAGTTCTCTTCCAATATTGATCAGAGGACATTAAGAGATGTCGACAAGTTACTGTACCTAAAGGCTTCTCTGAGAGGCGAACCTAAAACAATTTTGGATGGTCTTGAGACTACTAACGATAATTATAAAATTGCTGTAACAACTTTGACAGACAGGTATGGTAAGAAAACGCAAATAATTGATGCCCATTATTCCACGCTTCACAAGCTTAAAAGAGCAGATAAACCAGAGGATTGTAGAAGAGTATTAGATGAAATCGAAAGACACCTCCGGGTATTAAGCTCACTAGGTGAAGATACTGAACATAATCATCTAAGATTCTTAATTCTGGAAAAGTTTCCTGAAGAGATAGTGTACGAACTGAAATTGAAATTAAGTAATGATACCATCGAAGAGATTCGGAAACAACTACATTTCGTACTCTCGGCTAGAGAGGATGCTAAAAGAACTTCTGATAAGTCTAATATAGAAAATGTTAGTTATACGGCAGAAACACTTCATGTACTAGAACATCGAACTGAGAAAGGCTCTAAGGTACGAAAACCAAATAATATGAAAATTCCAAATAAAAGATTTAAACCGAATGTGACCGCTTTTAACAAAACATTTAACACTAAGAGGAAATATCAATCCAGTGAAGACCGGAATGGACATGGGTCTAATCAGAAAAGAAAAAGGTTTATTTGTATATTTTGTAAAGGAGATCACTTCAATGAGGATTGCACGGATAGTAAAACTCTCCTACAAAGAAAGTTAAAATTGAAGAACCGTTGTTTCAATTGTTTACGTTTAGGCCACAATGTAATAGCATGTAGATCAAAGCACGTAGCCTGTAAGCACTGTGGTAAAAAGGGATTCCATAATAGAGCACTTTGTCCCAACAGAGAGCTACCAAGAAGTATTATATCAAAGAACGAAGCTACCAGTACAATGCACGTCTTTGAAAGGGGATTAACGATACTACAAACCGCTGTTGTTAACATCAAAGGACCAGACAATACTTCAATGAAGTGTCGTGTACTGCTAGATTCAGGCAGCATGAGAAGCTACGTTACTCAAGATGTCGCACGAAATCTCAATCTGAAAACTGAAGAAGATAACCACCTCACTGTGTTTACCTTTGGTTCAAACAAACCTCAAGAATTAGACAGCGCATTGGTGAAACTTAACATTCAATCAAGAACTCATAAGCACAGGATAGTATATGCGAACGTTGTACCTTCTATCACACACGGTATCTCATCTTATGCTGAAGAATTAACCAAATGGAAGCATCAAAAGGATTACTTGCTAGCGGATGATGGATCTCTATCAGACAAGGTAGACATTCTGATTGGAAACGAATATTATCATTCACTTATGTCAACTGAAAGAGTGAAAATACAAGAAAACTTATACCTGGTTAATTCCGACTTGGGATGGATATTGTCAGGCATGATAACAAATAGGTACGAGGATGAATTATCAATGCTCACATACTTTCAAGCATCTTATGAAACCAGATTAAACGAACCAGATCTACCCTTAGATAACGCATCAATGAAAGTTTTATGGGACTTAGAATCCCTCGGGATTACTGATTCTCCAAATGCTAACCGTGAAGAAGAAGCTATCAAGCATTTTAATGAAAATACCGTATTTACGGAAGGAAGATATCAAGTTAGCTGGCCTTGGAAGGAATACCCTCCTGAATTGCCAACCAACTTCGGTCTAGCATACGGCCGACTGATTGGATTGATGAAACGCCTAGACACTGAAACTTTAACAGCCTACAACCAAACGCTGGGTGATCAATTACAAAAGGGTATCATCGAACTAGTACCTAAAGAAGATACAAGAGATCATCCTATTCACTACCTTCCTCATCATGGGATCTTAGTACCAGGCAAGGCCCTAAGAATAGTCTATGATGCTTCGGCGAAGACAAAAAATACTAAAAGTCTAAACGAATGCCTGTACTGTGGTCCGATGATGCTCGAGGATTTGACAGGACTACTGTTGAAATTCCGTAGTCACGCTATAGGATTGACGGCAGATGTGGAAAAGGCATTTTTACAAATTGGTTTGAAGAACCGTGATAGAGATGTCACTAGGTTCTTATGGCTGAAGGATACCAGCAAACCGGCTACTGAAGACAATTTACTACACTATAGATTCACACGTGTTCCCTTTGGGATCATTTCCAGCCCATTCCTTCTAAACGCTACGGTTAGACATCATCTTCAAAGGTCAAAATGGGATTACGCTAAACAGTTAGCTAATGATATATATGTAGACAATGTAGTTACTGGTGTAGAAACAGCAACAGACGCTTTAAATCTTTATAGGGAAAGCAAGGATTTGTTCTCAGAAATTTCGATGAATCTTCGTGAGTGGTGCTCTAACTCCAAAGATTTCATAGACCAAATATCCGATGCTGCCAAAGAGACGACCGTAAAGTTACTGGGTCTCAATTGGAACTTGGGAAATGACGTAATTTATCTTAGAGCAAGAGTCAACGAAAACAATGAAAACACGAAGAGAGGAATTTTAAAAACTATTGCAGCTATTTATGATCCTTGTGGATTCACAGTACCAATTATGTTACCAGCCAAGTTACTACTTCAACAATTATGGAAAAAACAAATTAAATGGGACGCGCCATTACCCAAAGACTTACTTCACAAATGGATAAACATCTTGAAAGAAATGAAACAAATAGAGTACATATGTCTACCAAGAAACATTACTGTACCTAATGAAAAGGAAGCACAAATACATTGCTTTACAGACGCATCTACAGTAGCCTACTCAGCGGTGGTCTACCTAGTACAAAAGGACACAGCCAACTTCATAATAGGTAAATCACGCCTAGTTCCTATCAAGGATCAAGAGAACTTAAAGGTTCCACGTTTAGAATTATTAGGCGTACTAATCGGAAGTAGACTTATAAAGTATGTACTCAGATTCTTACCATTAACCATAACTCAAATGACATTATGGTCAGATAGCCAAATAGTGATTGATTGGTACCATTCTGACAAATTACTTGAACCTTTTGTATCCAAAAGACTGGAAGAAATAAAACGCAACAAAGACTTGATGGTGAGGTACGTACCATCTCGACTCAACCCGGCAGACGTAGCGACACGTCCGTCCACATCAGAGGAGGAGAGGAGCAAATGGTTGTCAGGACCTGAATTCCTGAAGCAAGATCCAAAGTATTGGCCTAGTGGCTCACAAAGGAACACTTCTCTTTTGATGGGGGAGGGTCTGTTGAACACAGAAAAGCATCAAGAAATAATGCCAGCAGAGGAAAAAGTAATATCAAACGAACTTCTAGATCCACAATTACAAGAAATAAAAGAATTACAGAAAAGAACATTCCGTGAAGAGTATGGAAAAAAGAGAACAAACCTATCTAAGAACTTAGGATTATTTATTGATAGCGATGGAATTTTAAGATGTGATGGAAGACTCACACATTCTGAGTTGTCCTATGATGCGAAACATCCCATACTTCTACCCAAGGACAGTGAACTTACCGAAAGAATCATTAAAGAAACTCATGAGAAAAACTTTCATGTTGGAGTTCCTCACACACTAAGCCTTATAAGACAAAATTATTGGATACCTCAAGGAAGAGCAAAAGTTCAAAAAATATTAAGCAGGTGTACGAGGTGCGTGAAACATGGAGGAGGTTCGTATGAACTACCTAAAACTCCAGCATTACCAGCCGAAAGAGTAAGATTTAATACACCGTTTACATACATCGGTGTAGACTATTTCGGACCTATGGTTATAAGGTCAGAGAATGGCACACATAAAAGATGGATTTGTCTTTTCACATGCCTTGTAATACGAGCAATACACCTAGAGGTAGTCAAGGATCTAACCACAGATGAATGTCTCATGGCATTCAGACGTTTCATCGCTACTAGAGGAACACCATCACTCATACTAACGGACAATGCACCTCAGTTCAGATTGCTAGCTGAGGTAATGTCTCAAGGAGTATCAACAAAAGAGATAAACTGGAAATTCATCCCTCAACTAGCACCCTGGCACGGGGGTGCGTATGAAAGACTTGTAGCAGTGGTGAAGCATTGTCTAAAACGAACTCTTCAAAAACACATGCTGGGGGAAAATCAGCTCTCAACAATCATCAAAGAAGTTGAAGCCGTAGTCAATACTAGACCACTCACATATGTGGGAGCCGATATGGACCACATTCTGAAACCAGCTGATTTCCTAACACCAGGAAAGTGTTTGAACGTTCAATTACTCACGAATCACTTACCACTTTCTGGTTCAATCATTAGACAACAACTCATCGAAGGATGGAAACGAGGAAACATGATAATGAATGAGTACAAAGAAATGTTCGTTAACCGATACCTTCTGAGCCTCAGAGAAAGATACAGTAATGCACCGAAACAAGCAAGAGTGAGGACTCGTGATTCTCCTCAAATCGGAGATGTGGTAAGTAGGTAGGAATTGGGGTTTCTGGATCAACACAGATCCAGTAACCCCAATTCCAGTATTCATTTATTCAAGTTTTCAACTATTCAATGATTCAAGTTTTCAACTATTCCATAATTGAAATATAACTTCTACATTAGCACTGCATTAACATTGATTCTAGTTTTCAAGTATTCAATGATTCAAGTATCCATCTATTTACTTTTGCTTGAAATAACACGGTTTCTTCCGTCTTCAACCATTCATTCATAAGTGAAAAAAAATAAAAATACAGATTGAGTATGTTTCAAATATGTTTTATTTTAATAGGCATTATGTAAAATAACATTTATATTAATTTTCTATGCATTTTATTCAGTAAATCTTTCGCACATTTATACACCTCATCAGAAAATGTGTAGTCGACTATATATTGCGCACAAGTATTAGCTTCACAATTATTACATTCTATATTTTCCGCATTATTCATATCATCAAGTTCAAATATTTGTAGTCTTATTAATTTAGATCGCGGGCCTTTGCATGGTCTTTTAATGTATGAATATAAAACATCGATTTCTCGTTTTTTTCTGGAGTTGCCATTGTTTTGAGGGACTGCAACACTATTCGATGGTTCGTGTATTTCAAGGGGTCGCTCACGCTCGATGTAATTCAGCACATTTTGTCGAAGAAGTTGATCTGCTGGAATTGGCGAGTAGCTGATATCAAAGTCGCGGGATGCCTGCAATAAGGATAAAATATTTTATGAATACATATTAAATACAGTATTGAATAAACATGTTTTAATATTAAATTCGTTTGAAACGTATTAAAGAAAAAATTAATATGAAGTTTTATGGTTTGAACTACAATAATAAATAGGCTTACTTACCGCCATTTTATAAATTTATTTTGTGAGTGGGGTGGATAAGTGCTGTACAAACTGAAGACCGCTTTTGAATTGCTGTAACTTGTATTTCTACGCAGTTTTTATATGTTATCTACCTGATTTTTTTTTACATTATTTAAGTTCAAAATTGATTGATAATTATTTTATACATACAAGAATTTTTGTACAATCGATTTTGAACTTTAAACTGTATAGTATTAAGATCACTTAATATCCCATCCTATAGTACCAAATCGTACATTATAACAAATTAAATTTTTCCCTAAACTTCGATATGTAATTTATTGTCAACTTTATGTACATGCCATTAAGGTGGTTAAAATTACATTTTAACCACGCAAGAATGCAATAAAATAACTTTGTATTGGAAGTTGGGAGATGGTGAGCGTACCTTACTAAGGACTATCGACTCATCGTTGAAGCAACTTGTTGAGTCGAAAAGGGGATAGCGTTATACACTGTATATAGCGTCGTCTCACTTCGACAATATCATTCGAGCTATATTAAGAACTCGTGGTAAGGGTCATGACTCGGTCTAAAATAGGGATTATTGTTGATGTTGCAATTTCTTATATGGATGCGTTTTAGTCACGTTGAATTTTTTACAAATATGGAAAACGGTCCACGTGATAATGTATGTATTTAAGCCGGGATGCGGTGGGGAAATGTCACAGTCCAGTTCAAGGAAGTGCAATCTTACCTCCAGAATTTCTTTATCAAACATCGAGTGAAATAAAATGTAAGTACATCGATTCATTACCCCTTCTATTCATTGATTCATATTTTCTTGTAATTCATATAACGTTTTCCTCTATTCAATTAGTGTGTTGAGACAATTTAAAGTTAGTTTTCTACATTGACACCACCATGAACTTGACACCATGAACACTGGTGCGCAAGCCAGCCGTTCACTGAAGTCGACAAATATCATCATATATCAAAATTCATCAATTAAACTATTCAATATTTACTATTGGCACAAAATACTTATCTTATTACATTTACTCTCGACATTATTTCGCTAATCACACTGATTTTATTTTTATACATTCTTTATTAAACTTATATTTTTTTTCAGGTCTGCACCTCTCCATACCCCTGACTTTTCTGAAGACGAGTTTGTCCAACCTTCAACTTCACATCATGCAAACAACAAAAAGATGTCCAATAAGCAACGCCTACCTTCCACTGCATCCTCGAAAGTGTCAAGAAACAAACGCAAGAACACAACTATCAATCCTGCTGCAACGCACAAATATTCGACATACGAGCTTTTCGGGACCGATAGCGAAGATGAGAGCGATGATCATAGCTCCATTCCACAAGGTAATGTTCAAGAATATAATAATAATATGTATTCATACTTTACACAGAGATATCCTAAAGTTTATAGCCTACGAAAAAATAAAACAAAAGTTGGAATGTATTATATCAGCCTGCAGATATACAACTCTGGTAGAAAAGAAATAAATTATCAGATGAAAAAAAAAAGACTTGCTGACCTAATAATAAAAAATAGAACTAATAATGACACAGAAGCATGGATGCATCTTATAAAATTTATTAAAGCGTCACAACGACAAATAAAGCAATGCTCAATGTTTATGAAGTGTGACGAAAACAATCCCCTAATTAATTTTTTTCCCCATTATCCAGTGCCAGTCTCGAAGAAGCCAAGAGCGCCTCGTGTGACTGAGGAGCCGGTGGTAAAGAAATCCAAGAGCATCGCCACCGTCGCTGTCAACGCAGCGCACGGGACATCTACTAAAGCCTCTGCAAAAGACGTCTTCGGCAGTGATAGCGATGACGAGCATTTCGAGCTGATCGGGAAACCGGGTAAAAAACTACCGAAGATTTGTTCATATTTTACGAAAAGAGTTGCTCAAGGCGTTTCAAGACAAACCGATCATGATAAGGATGGCTCACATTACATTGAATTAAAAGTTTACAAATCGGGAGAAATTAAAAACATACAACCTATGAATAGATGGCGTCATGCCATAATTACAATAAAAAATCAAACTAACTCCGACACTGAGGCATGGACGCACCTTGCAGAATTCATTAAATCCACTCGACAGGAATTTAAAAATTGCCGCCCTGACATCATTAGTGGTTACTCCACTATTTAAAAATATTATGAAGCTTATAATAGCCTTAAGTTCATTTATTTTGTTTAAACATTATGTATACTAGGTATTCATTTATTAATATATGTGTAATCACTAATTAATTATCTTAATGCTAATGTAACTGAAATATAAATATATAGACCTTAGGTATTAACTATGTTTCTTTTATTTCCTCAGCTTCAATGTGTTCAGCTCAGCTCCCTCGGTCTACTGATGATAAGAATGAAAAAATAGAATGCGATAAATGCAATATTGAAATGTCTCGAAATGAATACAGATATCATTTGAAAACGAATTTACATAAATCAAATAGTATAATCAAAACTGAATTCAATAATATTGATATTATTGTCACTGCATTTAAAAATAGATTGGTTACTTTCCGATTAAACCCCTCTCAGAAAGTCGAGTACCTCACAGCTGAGGCGTTTCTGAGCGGAAATCGAAGCGATATTATAAAGTTAATAAACATTTCATTAAAGAAGCATGGCTGTATTAAGATAAACTTTGAATTATTTGCTTATTTTCTGTTACCAAAATCAAGCGAACAGCAACTAAAGTCTTTTAATACAAAATATGAAATCGTTTATCAGTCTACCGAATTAACTGAACTGTTCTCGAATTTAGCAGATAAGTTTAAAACGAGACTAGCTGAATTCGAACACTGTGAATCTGGTTGGACTTTAACTCGTATCAGTCATTTAGAAATAAATATAAATAAGTACAGTCCCATGAAAGGTGGAACATATATAGAACTACCGAAATCTGTAAAAACATCGAAAAGTTGTATTAATATACAGAATAATGATAATTATTGTTTTCTTTGGAGTATAGTTGCTGGCCTTTTTCCGGCTAAGAATAATGTGTGCAGAATACAGTCGTATCCACATTATTCTGCTATTCTTAATATAACAGGGATGTCTTTCCCACCTTCATACGCAGATATCAGACTATTTGAAAGAAATAACCCCGATATAAGTATTAATGTATATGGTCTAAACAACAAATGCTGCGTCACTGGACCTCTATATTTGACAAAGAACCGAAAAATTGAACATTTTAATCTATTATATTTTGAGCGTGAAAATAAAGGACATTACTGTTTGATCAAAGATCTTATTCGATTAGTGAAACGTCAAATAACACTACATAAAGATAAAATATTTTTATGCGAATCATGTTTACAGTTTTTTACAAGTAAATTAAAGTATCGATCTCATAGATGTAATGGAGTTTTAAGTGTTTTGCCAAAAAAGGGTTCTATATTAAAATTCGATCATTATGAAAGACAACAAAAAAATAACTTTGTGATATATGCGGACTTTGAATGTCTATTATTAGATTTTAAAGAACAGAAATCCGAATTCGTTAATACATTGAAAAAGCATCAACCTTGTAGTTTCGGTTACTATATTTGTTGCTCGCATGATCAAAACTTAAATAAATATGTCGCTTACAGAGGTACTGATTGTGTTGAAGTATTCATAAAATCATTAATTAAAGATGCTGAATTCATTAATAATATTTTATTAGATAAAAAGCCCATGTCACCTTTGACACCTGATCAAGAAACTGATTATCAAAAAGCCACCATATGTCATATATGTAATGAAGTATTACTCGATGATAAAGTGCGTGATCATGACCATGTTACTTCCCATTTTAGAGGAGCGGCTCACTCTCACTGCAACTTGATGTATAGAGTATGCCCCTTCATCCCAGTCGTGTTTCATAATTTATCTGGTTACGACTTACATTTGTTTATCGAAGAGTTAATGAAATACAGAGGTGCTGTCAAAATAATTCCTAAGTCGAAAGAAAAATATCTTTCTATTACAAAAGTAATTGAATCAGGAAATAGTAGTCGATCTATTGAACTTAAATTCATAGATTCTTACCAGTTTTTAAATTCAAGCCTTGATAAATTGAGTAAAAGTTTGTGTGAAAGTGATTTTGTTAATTTGTCTCATGAGTTTACTGAAAAAGTACAATGCAATTTACTTCAAAAGAAAGGCATATATCCATATGATTATATAAATAGTTGGTCGAAATTCGATGAAACACAGCTTCCTACAAAGTCGAGTTTTTTTAACTCTTTGAATGAATCACATATTTCAGACTGCGATTATGAATATGCTCATAAAATATGGAAATGCTTCAATATTAGTAATCTTGGTGAATATACTGATTTATACATGAAAGCAGACGTATTATTATTGTCTGATATATTTGAAAAATTTAGGAATGTTAGTTTGTTGCACTACAAACTGGATCCTACATATTATATTACATTACCAAGTTTGAGTTGGGATGCGATGCTTTTTCATACTAATATTCAATTAGAACTAATTCATGACATAGAAATGTATCAAATGCTAGAAAAAGGTATACGTGGAGGTCTTGCGCAGTGCTCTTTACGACATGCCACAGCATTTAATAAATATTTGTCGAACTATGATGGGTCTCAGCAGTCATCTTACCTAGTATATTTAGATTGCAATAATCTGTATGGCTATGCGATGACGAAAAAATTTCCTATCGCAGAGTTCAAATTTTTATCACCAGAAGAAATAAATAATTTTGATGTGATGAATATTTGCGATAACAGCGACTATGGCTACATTTTAGAAGTTGACTTATTATACCCAGATCATTTGCATAAAGTTCATCAAGACTTGCCTTTTGCCATGGAAAAAATGGTACCTCTTGAGGGTCGAAGTAAGAAATTAATCGCAAATCTTTACGATAAATTTAATTATGTTATTCATTACACACACCTGAAACAATGTATAAAGCATGGGCTAATATTAGTGAAAATACATCGCATTCTCAGTTTTAGACAAGAAAGTTTTTTGAAACCGTACATCGATCTGAATACTTCTCTTAGACAATCATCAAAAACTACATTTGAAAAAGATTTTTTTAAATTACTCAATAATTCTATTTTTGGTAAAACTATTGAAAATAAAAGAAAGCAAGTAGATGTTAAGTTGGTCACTAGATGGGTAGATAATGAAAATAAAACAAATAAGTTTCTTACTGCTGAAAAGTTGATTGCAAAACCGAACCTAAACAGCATAAGAATTTTTTCTGAAAACTTTGCGGCTATCCAACTAAACCATGAGAAATGTGTATTGGATAGACCAATCTATATAGGATTCTCTGTTTTAGAATACGCTAAGCAACATATTTATCAATTCCATTACGATTTTGTCAAAAAGAAATACAAGGATCGAGCACAGCTTTGTTACACAGATACAGATAGTTTGTTATATTTGATATTTACAAATGACTTTTATGAAGATATGCGTAATAATATTTCACAATTCGATACTAGTAATTTTGCTGTAAATAATATATATAATATACCGAGAACAAATGAGAAAGTACCTGGGTTATTTAAAGATGAGATGGGTGGTAATATTATTACTGAATTCGTTGGTCTTAGACCTAAGTTATATAGTATCAAAGGCGTGAATTCGAATGTTAAAAAGGCGAAAGGTATAACAAAATCGGTAACTAATAACTTGAATATATCTGATTACAAAAAAACTCTTTATAACAACACTGATACAAGATGTAATATGAAATTGATAAGATCTATTAAGCATGTCTTATATACGCAACAGATAAACAAGAAACTTCTTGATGGAAATGATGATAAAAGACAGATCCAGAAAGATGGAATTCATACCCTGCCATGGGGTCATTGTGATACAATATTTTGATTCGTTTTATAATGATAACTGTATCATTTTTATTGACATTCATTGGCAAACCCATTAATTACAATACCTACATAATAAAGTAGAAAATAAATAAAGTTTAAGCACTAAAGTGTATTTTATAAATTATAAGCAAAAAATGTGACGTGAAAATATATTTTTGGTTTCATCTAAAATGTTACCTAATAGCTGTATTATTCGTAAAAGATACTTTGCGCAAGCATGCCTATAAAATCAAGGATTATTAATTAATAATTAAATAATTTGTTTGTATTTATTAATGTATTAATTATCATGATAATAAAGAAAAAATTTATCAATACCATGAATGTTAGTTTCATTTCCCTATATAAAGCTGAATCATGTTTGTACTGTCTTACACTTACAATGAAATTCATCAAGCAAGCACAAACTTTGGAAGTGAATAATATAAAAACTGAAAATGATTCCTATAAAGCAAAACATACTATACTTTTACCCAATACCATTCGATGTATTATGTGCGGACCATCAAACTGTGGGAAAACAAATGTTATGCTCAATTTATTACTACATGAAAATGGTCTTAAATTCACGAATATTTATTTATATTCCAAAACTGCTTTTCAGCCGAAGTATCGTTTTTTAAAACAAGTTATGGATCAAGTTCATGGTGCGAAGTTATTTATTTTCAATCATAATAAAGATGTGATCCCACCTAGTAACGCTTTGCAAAATTCAGTGATGATTTTTGATGATGTAGCATGTGAAAATCAGATTAATATACGTAATTACTTTTCTATGGGAAGACATAAGAAAATAGACTGTTTTTATTTATCACAGACTTATTCTAAAATACCTAAGCAATTAATACGCGATAATGTTAATCTATTAATTATCTTTAAACAAGACGATACCAATTTAAAACATATTTATAATGAACATGTGACTACTGACTTTGATTGGAACGTATTCAAAAAACTTTGTTCCATAATATGGCAAAACAGATTTAATTTTTTATTAATTAACAAAGATTGTGATTTGAATAATGGTAAATACAGACAAGGCTTTGACACTTTTATTCAGTTATAGAATAAAGATGTTTGTCAAAATAATAGTATATATAAATTGTGTAACTAGAAAATATTGTTACTTTCATTTCAATATTTGTGAAAGACAGACAAATTGAGAAAGTTATGGATGTTGAAATAAAAACACAGCTTATCAAGTCAGTAGACAGCATAAAAAATAAAATTAAGAAAATCAGAAACGAAGAAGATGCTGCTAATTTGAAATTTAAAAGGATTTTCAAGCCTCTGACAGATAATTTAGATTCATTTATCAAAGCAAGTGATGACAAGGATAAACAGATATTAAATGTGTCTATTGATATGTCTAAAAATGAAGCTGAGGAAAAAGATAACATAAATACTGAAAAATATAACATGAATACTGAAAAAGATAGCATAAATACTGAAAACTTAACTAAGTTTAATTCCAGTGATGGTTCAGATTATTATGATTATAGTGACGAGGAAAAAAGTACTACTGAAAACATTAACAATACGCTACAATCATTGAAAAAGGAGGATGTTATTGATATATATGACAGTGATATAAACATCCCCTTTGGATTACGTAGAGAAAATAAAGGTTTAATGATGGGTAATTCAAAAGTATCATTTTCTGTCGCGGGTGATTCATCGAAATCTGAAAAAAATTATATACTTACCATTAATAATAAACATTATAGTTTTACTCCAGGATTAAAAGAACTTCTTATGCGTAGTAAACCTAAACTTGATATAGTAACCGAAAAAGATAAACTAATATATAAAGATATACTTTATCATACAAATGCCCACAAACGAGATTTCAAGCCAACTGGACAAATAAGAGGTGATAAAGGGGTTAAATATCGACATATTATCAAACCATTATTTTTGGACAAAGATAATGACAGCTCTGAAACAAAAAGTGGTGGATATATACCTATGTGTAAAAAGTATAAAAGTGATACTGATTACATATTCTGGGATGATCCTAATGAATTGATTGAAAGACTTAAGTTACTGATTGCTTCGCAAGGCGCTGGGAATACTAATCATGATAATGAAATTTTATCAATTATTGAAGAATTAAAGGAAGCTGGTATTATAAAAAAATAGGAAATATAATAAGGCACTCATTTTATCGAAGTCTTCTGAACATGGATGACGATAAAAGTGACAGTCATTCAATCACAACTTGTACATCTATAAAACATTGTCTCGTTCATTTACATAATGATAATAATTCAACATTAAAAAGATCAGAATCTTGCAATAAAATCCATCAAATAAAAATAGAAATTTTAGGAAAAATTGAAATTTTAACGAAACGATTAAAAAAGCTTGAGGAAACTGCCAACTTAAAAGAAATAGCAGGAAATCTAAATAAGCATTATGAGCAAACTAGATGTGGTAAACGAAATTCATAAAAGTGCTCGAATAAATTTTAAAAGAAGAAATGTGATTTTAAAAGATATAGATGACCTTTGGCAGGCAGATTTAATAGATATGCAAGCAATGTCTCGAGTTAATTTTGGTTTTAAATATATACTTGCCATCATAGACTGCTTCTCAAAATTTGCTTGGATAGTTGCATTAAAACAGAAGAACAAAGAAATGGTATCTAAAGCATTTGAACAAGTATTGAGGAAGGGACGTGTACCAAAAACTGACTTACAGACTGACTTTGGAAAAGAATTTTACAATGATAAATTTAAAGCTATTATTGAAAAGTATAATATAAACCATTACTCTACATATTCTACCAAAAAAGCTTCAATCGTAGAAAGATTTATAAGAACCTTAAAAAATAAATTGTATAAAGAATTCAGCTTGAATGGAAATTTTAAGTGGAAAAATAAAGTCCTTGATGAAAAAGTAGAAGAATACAATAATACCATCCATAGAACAATAGGTCATACTCCAGCATCAATAAATCATAGTAACAAAAGTAGTATATTGCAAAAATATGTAAAAATGGCTTGCTCTCGAAAACAAATTAAAAGTAAATTTCAAATAGGAGATTATGTGAGAATAAGTAAATACAAAGCTTGTTTTGATAAAGGTTATACTCCTAATTGGTCGACAGAAATATTTAAAATTATCAAAGTACAAAAAACTAATCCTCCATCCTACTTAGGTAATAGAGGATCTTAAGAATCGTCCAATAATAGGTGCTTTTTATTCTCAAGAACTTCAAAAAACTAAGCATCATGATATATATTTGGTTGAAAGAGTTTTAAAGAAAAAAGGAAATCGTTTGTATGTTAAATGGCTCGGTCTTCCAACAAGTGAGAACAGTTGGATTAATAAATTAGATGTAATATAGATATATAATAATCCTTTTTTACTATAAATGTAGCTTGCAAATTAATATAAATCCATTTGTGATCAGTTTCTGAAACAATATAGACTCTTATATAGTAGCAAACATTATTATTGAAATATCAGTCGACTCGATAATTAATAACAATGCAGCCCAAACTAACTATAAAGACAGTTAGTAGCTCTAACGAAAGAAAAAAAGGATCTAAAATTTCTAGCAATAAACATAAAGCAACTTCAGGAGAAGGTGTAAAAAAAAGTCTTAAAAATATCATTTCATGCACTAAAAAACATATCAAGAAGTTAAAACCTAAATGTAAAAATAGTTTATTAAAAGCAGCTTATGCAACTGCCCAAGAATTAGCTTCTGACATAAAGATAAAATTACCTAGAGTCATACCCATACCTAAAACTGGAGGATTCCTACCTTTAATACCAATATTTGCTGGTTTGTCCGCTGCTGGAAGTTTAGCTGGTGGTGCTGCAGGTATCGTTAAAGCAGTTAATGAGTATAAAGCAGCTAAGAAACAATTGAAAGAACTGGAAAGACATAACAAGCATATTGAGGCAGTTTGTATTGGTAAAGGATTGCAGCTAAAACCATACAAACACGGTTTCGGTATTTACATCACGAAGCAAAAAAACTAAATTCTAGGCTACCCAATAGAGCTTTAACCAATATTGATATAATAAAGCATTCAAAAGACATTCCTTTCTTTCGAGGTGTATTTATGAGAGACCAACTACCTCGCAAACCATTTCCATTAGAATGCGGAGTAATCAATCTTGACACTTCAGAAAACATGGGAACACATTGGGTAGCCTATGGAAAAATATATGATTACATCGAATATTTTGACAGTTATGGTAATTTAAAACCACCACAAGAATTAATAAGATATGTTGGAACAAATATTAATTATAACTATGCTAATGTACAGAAAAACCACTTGTACAACTGTGGGCATCATTGTTTAAAATTCATTAATTCATTTTGGGAGAAAAATAAAATTGAAAAAAAATAAAAAGGTTGTTTTATTTTCTCCTAGTACACTTTATGAAAGTATATAATATATGGGTAAACGTTTCTGCAATCATTTTATCTTTGACGTTAGTAATAAATACTATATTCAAAAATAATATTAATTAAGTACTTAGATAATATAATATTCATATACTATTAAAAGTAATCTTATCATGATTGTATACAATAAAAGTCTACCTCATAGTAGAAAACGCAATATTCCACTTTCTATAGTGAAAGACGACAGACGTCGTGGAAGTTTTGTGAAAATTAAAATAATCACCGAAGATAACAAAAAGTTTTTAAAAGATTTGGGATTTAAATTAGGAAATGTTACAAATTACCGACCACCCATATCACGATAATTCTATAGAAAGCTATGAGATTCATAGCTACAATCCATATAACAACAGCTTTAAAAATAACGATGAAATTAGAATACCTATCCATCAGCAAGATATATATGTGCTACCATCAGGTAGCTCTATCTACATAGAAGGTTATGCTAAAGTGACTGCAGATGATGCGGCAGGAAAGAAACATGAGAAGGATGTTAAGTTCATAAACAATGCATTTACCTATTTGTTTCAAGACATACGGTATGAATTAAACGGTGTAGAAATAGATCGTATTAAAAATGCTGGCATAACTACAACAATTAAGTCATTTATATCCATGAATGAAGGTGAAAATAAAGCTGCGGCAGTTTGGGGATGGAACTTAAATGGTACGACACTTAAAAAAGGATATTTTAATGTCATTATCCCGTTGAACAAATTATTAGGGTTTGCTGAAGATTATAATAGAATTATTATTAATTGTCGACATGAACTTATATTACATCGAAGTAATTCAGTTTTAAACACCGTAACTCTGGAGAAAAATGATAAAGTAGAAATAGAAATACAGAAGATGCAGTGGCGCATGCCTCATATAAAAGTTTCAGATCGCACAAAATTGCTATTACTTAAACAATTGGAAAAAGATCGACCACTACAGTTAGCATTTAGAAATTGGGATTTATATGAGTATCCATTATTACCAAAAACTACGAAGCATTCATGGTCAGTCAAAACTGCCTCGCAGTTAGAAAAACCTAGATTCGTAATTTTGGGTCTACAAACAAACAGAAAACATGATAAAGCTCGTAGTTCGTCTATGTTCGATCACTGTAAAGTAACTAACCTTAAATTATTTTTAAATTCTCAATACTTTCCTTATGACTCACTTAATCTGAAATTTGATGATGGTAAATATAGTATATTATACGAGATGTATGCAAACTTTCGTCAGTCATATTTTAACAGCGGAGTTGATCCGTTGCTTGATTTACATCAATTTAGAGAAAAAGCACCGCTGTTTGTTGTTGACTGTTCTCGACAAAACGACTCATTAAAAACTGGTCCAGTTGACGTACGGCTTGAAATTGAATGCTCAGAAGAGATACCAGACAATACAACTGCTTACTGTCTGATCATAAACGATCGTCTCTTTGAATACAAACCGTTAAGCAGTATTGTCCGAAAACTATCATGAATGCTATAGTAGATGTTCAAGGATTCAAGAGCGAAACAAATGAGTTTATTCCGAAAGAAATAGCAATTATGTCAAACAGACGAGTGTTTGTAATTCTTATAAAACCACCATTCCCATTTTATAACTTAACAAAGAAAGAAAGAATACAAGTAGCTTGGATAGAAAAAAATAGAGGTATTTATTGGAATCAAGGATTTATACCTTATATTAATTATAAGAATATTATGAATAATATTTTAGAGAATAAATGTATATTTACGAAAGGTTGTGAAAAGTTGCTTTGGTTAAAGACTATGTTAAAAAATAATAATATTCATAATTTAGAAGATAGAAAGTGTCCGAGTTTGATATCATTATCTGATAAGTATCTGTATTCACCCGATATTGTTAGTTGTATGCAACATGATAATATATGTGCCTTAAAAAATGTATGTTCCCTTAACAAATGGTGTATCGAAAATAATGTTTTTTAAATATATTTAAGAAATAAAGTATACTTATAATAATAATTTTAATTTTGTTTTATTAAATGACCTTAAAATAACTTGAGTAGCCACTTACGTGAACACAAGAACATATTCAAAATTGATTATGAAGTTTTCTATAAATAGTAAACAAAATGGACGAAAACTTGAAAACTAGAATCAAGCAAGTAGTAAAAATAAATAGATGAATACTTGAATTACTGAATACTTGAATTACTGAATACTTGAATTACTGAATACTTGAATTACTGAATACTTGAATTACTGAATACTTGAATTACTGAATACTTGAATTACTGAATACTTGAATTACTGAATACTTGAATTACTGAATACTTGAATTACTGAATACTTGAATTACTGAATACTTGAATTACTGAATACTTGAATAAATGAAAAGTGGAATTGGGGTTGCTGGATCTGTGTTGATCCAGAAACCCCAATTCCTACCTACTGTGGTACAAATCAAAGGTGAAAAAAGAAACCGCGAAAGCTGGAAAGTAGGAAAAATAGTTGAGTTACTAAAAGGAAGGGATGGTTTATGCCGTGTCGCTAGAATAAAGGTTGATAATAATGTGTTCACCCGATCGATTGCTCATTTATATCCTCTAGAGGTAGAAGAGGAAGAGATGCCACAATCTTCCACTGACAAAGCACTAAATCAAGTGGATCTCGAGAATGTAGACATCGAAGATGGTGACTCAATTCAAACACCATCCATTGAGATTGAAAGTGTCGACACCATTCAAACAAACGATGAGAAATCGCGTCGAGCCGCTGCGGTCCAAGCACTGGAGAAGATCCACAAATGGACCCGCGACTTGATGACCACCATAGCTTAAAACTCGCGAGGCGGGTGTGTCGCGAAGGGTCTCGCGAATAACAAATAAACCCAACATTATTGTACATAGTAGCAACACTCAGCCATCACAGACCATAGAGCAACTACTGGATTGACAGATTTGGATCGCGGTAAGATTTCAATGTTCTCTTGATACTCTGTTCTCTTGATGCTCTGTTTTCTTGATGCTCGGTTCTTTTTCGTTCCTTCGAAGCGGCCATTGTGTTTCTAATAAGTTTAAAAGTGTGTACGGGCGATCTTCACCTGCCAGCCAGCCTTAAATACGACAGCTAAGTACTTAGTCGATAAGTCAATATTATTTCGTATAAAATTAACGATAGAAATTAATTGATCACATTGATATTTTGCGATGGAAGTTGTGGATGCCGCGAAACTCTAAGAGCTGATGGCTTCCATGATTTCCCTCGTAGCGATGTAACGTGTTTACAGTTATTGTTGTGGTGTATCATGGCGTGTACAATCCGATACCCTATTCAGGGATCTAATACCTAAAGTACCTAACCAATTCATAGAACTCTAAAGGGGTTCGCCTGCGCGGGATAGCTTGGCCAAACTTCTCACGAGGTATAACATGGGGTCGTAATGGACCTTGAATTGGGCACGCTTGTAGAGCGTGATGGTTGGATGATGGGGCCGGAGTAGACCCTTGATTATTCATGCTTGTAGAGCGTGATGGTTGGATGATGGGGCCGGAGTAGACCCTTGATTATTCATGCTTGTAGAGCGTGATGTTTACGCCCGTATGGGGCAAGAGGTACAGGCCTGTTCAGGCACTAAAGGATTGCACTCTTAATGATGAATCATATATAAAATTCTTCTAAACTCAGATAGACTACTTACCTTTATACACTTTCATGTCATTATGCAGACTATGTACTTAGTGATCGTACCATATGATCATAGTTGTCTTTCTATAACAGATGTGAGATCGAATGGCTGGAAGGAAGTGACAAGCCCTGCTGCGCCAGGGCGAGGACCGGGTCGGTGCCATTCAGGTAAGACGGTTGAAGTTGCATATAACAGATTAGAATTAAATAATAAGTCACCCTTGGCCCTCTTATCAGATTACTAATTAGATAATCAATAAAGATAAAAGCGAAGCAGACTAATCACTGTAACTAATAAGACTATTACCATGTCAACTTGCACTCTAGATCTGGGGTAATAAGTGGACATGATGATAATCTCTTTGTGTAGATATTGTCATACTTACTTTACCTATATACCGTTTACTTGCTGGTGGGTTAGTAATGGAACCGACGCAGCATGCCCGTCTTTTCTGTAATTAGTACCTCGTATTGTACCAGTTAGTTAACCACGGTAAAGATCGACTATTAATAAAACACAATAGAGAAATGTGTTTCCGAAATGACGAGTTAAAATGCAAATTCACATTAGGTACTATAGAGAGCTACTAATACGTAGCTAAACATCATAAAAATTACCTCCTCCTGTTGTTCAATATACCTTGTGGATTCGCTGAACTTTGTTTTGACCCAGTGTCACGACTTGGAAAAGCCTTTGATAGAACTAAAATGGAGTACATTATGTAGTTTTCAGTGAAACTCTTTAGTGGAAGGTAAAACTATATTATTTTTAATCACATCGCAGGTTTACAAAGACTATAATAATAGGCTTTCTTTGAAACATATTGCAGGCACCAGTCTCTCACGCTATAGGACATAGTAGTTTCATTGTTTAAGTTTCATTTGTCTCTTTCTCTCTCTTATCGTACGAGGATTAGTGGCCACATCTGGAGTCAGAGTTTACGAAGCCGCCTCTGACCAGGCTTCGGGACCTACGGTTTAACGTGCCGTCTGAAGCACGCTCATTTGTAATGCCCCTTTACGGTCTCCCATCCGACCCTTGGCCGGACCGAACTTTGATTAACAAACATGATCGCTGTCAAGCGCTGCCATGTTACTCTGTGTGATAAGTAAATAAAGGATTTATTTGTTTTATTTTATTTATTTATTAATATTTTACTCCGTTCCGCTCATTTCTCGCTCAATATCGCAGTGGACCCTTTGTTAGACCAAACCATAGACCAAACACATCAATGCATATTACGCAGTCTCCATCTTGGAGGCATTATTCACATCATAAGTGCTACCTGGTCCCATGAATATTGTATGACTTTTGACTGGAGCCACCATCGGCCGTTATATTGGTACGTGAGCTCATGAAATTTTGATAGCCAAGGCGACTTGTGGCTGCGCTGGTCACTCATAATATTATAGGGACGGTGGCCTTGAAGCATGCTATTTATACACTGACGAGCAAAATATATAGTCGCTGGCATAACCGAACGAAATAAAATTAAAAATTAAAGTTGAGAATGAGCTCAAAACCACGCAAAAACGGCTGAACGTATAAGGATAAAATTTGACACATTCTTATAGCCTGGTTTAAAGCAAGACTATGTTTATCCCGTAAAACGTTTCCTATGAATTTTCAGAAATTCACGCGGATGAAGGCGCAGGCTGAAGCTAGCATATTAAAAAAACTAGTAAGGAGAGTCTCAAAATCATTTTCCCTAAAGAGTTAAACACATTCTCGTATAGATTTATTTACTTACGGCCTTTGTGAAATTCGCCTTTATTCAAAAAGCTTTATATTTCAAAGAACAGTATACGCGAAAACACAATATCTTATAAAAAATAATACCTAACTTAATTTGGAGCTACATTTTCCGTCGTAAAAGCTTAGTAGGCAAGTGAGCAACATTAACAAAAATACATTATACACACATTTTAATATTTCGGAGCAACTAACAAAAAAGTCATCAAAGAACGTGTTTTACCTATTTGTGTGTCTCAGCTACGTCAAAATTAGGATCTAATCAATTGTGATCGGTTTAAATCAGCTTAGGTACTTATAATTAAGGTATATAAAGTTATGTGTGCACCATCATGCACAAACGACTTCGCGTGTCTTCCGAAGCACGGAGAAACTCGAGATAACAAATTTTAGTTAGCAATCCCGTGTTTGACCACTGCGAAAGTTGCTTAGCCACCACAATCTATCACAAAAATTACAATCGTCCTCCCGATTTTAAATGTCATCAGCGGGGAATCCAGTGATTATCACCGTTCATTGCACCAGAGCATTGGACCGGATTTCCAAAGGTCATGGGTTCGATTCCCATCTGAGAATTCACTTGTGGCCGAGTTAATTTTTTCCAATATTTGTCTATTTAAAATTTATCATAAGTATAAAAATAGCATTGAAAAATGCAAAAATTCAAAAATCATAAAAAAAACATAAATACTTATATATGTATAATTATATGTATTTATATCCATTACCCTAGTATCCCATAACACAAGCCTTACCGTGCTTACTTTGGGACTAGTTAATTGGTGTGAGTGTAAAAAATAAAATGAAAAATTGGTTCATATCTGTTTTGCTTGTGTTTGTTATTTAAGATTTAAAATTACAAATACACCCCTAAAATAAGTGTGTGGCAAAGTAAAGTTAATTCGTCTCTGTGCAACGGTTTTAAACATGGCGGGAGCGGTATCCTTCTAGTAACTTCGTATTTAAGGCCCCACCTTAATTTTAAGTGACTTGAAAGCAATCATGATAAATGTAAATAGTCTATATCTTAATCGTATCCGATTTATAAAAATATCGGATCGGACGTTGTTAAAACTCTCTAGGTACAAGTGCCAAAGCCTGTGGACACATTAAATATGAAAAAGGTTAGAGATATCCAGACATATTTCAGAACGATAATTTATGAATTATATTTTAGGCAATTGGAGAATTAAATTTATAAAGTTTGGGTTAACCAGGGTCTTCGGTGTGAAGAAGAGTTTTTAATCTGTTTTTCAAGAACAAATTGCTACCTTGTTTAACTAGTAAATCATAATCGGATTATAAGATAATTTCTTATATAAAGAGAAAATAAAAATATTGACCTAAAATTATGTTGATGTTTGCATGCACATTGCTTTTTTATGTGTAAAGTGTTATATTAGAAAAATAAATTAGATGCATATATTTTCTAGAAAAAGTCAACAACTACCAGATAGCCTGTTATTCGGTGTTTATAATGTAAGGAAAAATCTTTGTTTTTTTTCATTTACATAGTGGAAAACCAAGACGGGTCAGTAAGGGCAGATATAAAACTGTTGTAACTACATGAAAACGTTCCTAAAAATGTATATCCTGTATTTTCCTCTAATTATTTCCTCTAATGGATGAAACGACGGTGGCCAACACCGTAGAAAGGGGGATATACTAGAAAAATCGACGTGTCCTCATAGGTCTCTGTAGCATATTGGTTAGTGCATTGGGCCCAAGGATGCGGGTACGGATCCCGTCAGGGCAACATGAGACTAGTTGCATTTTCTAGTATATTTTCTTGTTTAATATTTATCACATAAAAATAGAATTTTAAAATGCAAAATTAAAAAGTTACAATTACAATTGAGAGCATTGGACCGGATTTCCAAAGGTCGCGGGTTCGATTCCCGTCTGAGAATTCACTTAATTTTTTCCAATATTTTTCTATTAAAAATTTACCATAAATATGATACAGTTTGAATGTTCAGATATTTGTTACTCAATCACACAAAAACAGCTAAACTTATTTGGATGAATTGGACACACAGATAAGCTATTAAAACTAGGATGCACTTAATACCGATATACCCAAGGGAACCGTACCTACGCGGACGGCCTCTAACAAATTACCTACATTTTTAGGGTTCCGTACCTAACAAGGAAAAAACGGAACCCAAGGATCACTTCGTTGTCCGTATGTCCGTCCGTCCGTCTGTCAAGACCGTTTTTCTCAGGAACGCGTGGAGGTATCAAAGTGAAATTTATATCTAATACTCAGGTCTACTGTCCCTTGGAGCTGAGAAAAAATCAAACTTCTAAGCCAATGCAATCAAAAGATACAGCCGTTTATGCCGCAAATTGTTATCTTCAAAAGTTACGAAAGTGATAAATAAATAGAAAAGTGACTACTAAATGTAAAAATACCAACTGTTCAGTGTAGTTGATAGAATAAATAATTCTGGAAGTAAAACTGTGATGTGATTTTTTTTTGTGTGCGGGCAAGATTTTAAGTAACATTCTAACTATACCCGTTCGTATGAGAGAAAAAAGATAAAGTGACTCGCATGTATACCGATATTTCGCCAAGTCAACCTATGCAATATTGGTAAATTGGCGACTACTACAAATCTGGCTTGAGTTGTACGCCGCGGAGTCGGGTTCAAACCTCAGCCAGACATATCGATTCTAAAGTTGTTTTTTTATTTTTAAATATTTTATATTTTCGAGAACTGTTTTTCTTTTTTATTTTCTATTTTTTTCTCAATATGGAAGATACGGGTACCTTTCGTAGAAAAATTATCCGCTCAAATTCAGAGAGAAATATATCAGAAATGGAAATAAATGATCTGAATTCAACTTTGATGGACACCACAATGAGAAGTATTCAGAGTGATACAATTCAAAGCTTTTTGCAGAATGACTCATACACAGAGCTTAAGGAAGAACTTCAGACTGTTAAAGACAAACTTAAGATTGCAGACATTGAAGTAGAAAATCTAAATTTGGAATTAAATGAATTGAAGGATCGATTGAAGGAGAAAGAAAAGCAGATTGAGACGCTTAAAAAATTGGCGATTGAATATCCTACCGCAATAAAGAACAAAAATTCTCCTTTAAAAAAGAAAATATTAAACATAGGAATGCGAATACCAAGAGAATCTCCAATTCATCACCATAGAAATATTCATCTTAATCTGAATTTAACACCAATCCGATACAATAAGAAATTAGCATCACACCAGGACTTCTATACAGAACTACCCATACTCAGAAAGGAAATTTCAGGTAGTTTGCTTGATAACCCAGGGCATTCGCAAACTAAATCAAGCGGCACGTATAATGTTCTACTAGACATAAGCGGCGAAAATAAAAAAAACAATAAAACCTATCACATTAATCAGGGAGATAAAAAAAAAATTGTCATTCTAGGCGATGAGCAAGCAAGAGGTCTTAGAGAACGGCTTCAAAAGTTAACTGGAGAAGATTTTATTGTATACTGTTATATGAAACCAGGTGCAACACTAGGCGAAGTTTTGAACACTGTGAAACTGGATTCATTACACTTAACAGAAAAGGACACTATTATAATTCTTGGAGGTTCAAACGACAGAAACCCGGAACTGCTTCAAGTAAGACTAAATATGTGGTTAAGTTGTGTACATCACACACAAGTAATTATTGGGGAAGTTCATCACAACTCTTTTTTAAATGTAGAAAAGCTCAATTATTTGTTTCGATTCATATCCAATAGGCATGATAATGTTGTATACTTAGGATTAGATTATAACGGTTGCTTTTCAAAAATATACCTTGCGCGATCTTTGTTGAAAGAAATATTGCACTTGGATTATGTTTATAAATTTAATCAGTATTCTTCAATAAAGAAAGCGACAGACTTCAAAATATTTGAAAGTAAGAGCACACAGACTGATATGTCCTACATTGTAAATAATGAACAGAAAACGGACGATATTCTCTCAAACTGTCTTCCGGAAATTTGTAATAATAGCAATGATTTATTTCGTGTATAATAATATTTTTGTATTGCACCAAAATATGAATGGTCTTATTAACAAATCGGATATGTTGACAGTGTGCTTAGATGAACTGGAAAGTAAAAGTAAACCTATTGACGTTTTATGTATTACAGAGCACAATATGATTGATGATGATACATCAAATTTATTTATACCAAACTTCAAAATGGCGTCCTGTTACTGCAGGAGCAAACGATACGGGGGTTCCTGTATATTAATTGGAAATAAATTACATTTTAATAGCATTAACCATATAAACGACCTATCAATTCCAGGTGTTATAGAAATATCTGCGACTGAAATTCCATTACATGAACTATATATTGTCTGCATTTACCGGCCACCAAAATATGATACTCAAAGTTATTCTATTTTCTTTGATAAACTTCATACTGTACTATCCAAACTAACTACAACGTCAAAGAAAATTATTCTTTGTGGTGATCTAAATATAGATGTTTTGGTAACATCTAAATACACTAAAGAATTAATTAATGTACTAAACTGTTATGGTCTTAGATTGCAATTTAAAGAGCCAACCAGAATGGCTAGTAAAACTTGTCTCGATAATATTGCGCATAACTTTAGGGGTTGCTTAGGAGAAGTATTAGAGTTAGGATTGTCTGATCATTCTGCTCAACTAGCTCGCTATCATGTAAAAAAGACTAGTTTACTAAAATATTGGTACATTATGAGGCGTGATTATTCATTGGAAAATCGGAAAAAAATTGTAGATAGTTTAAGTAAAGTAGGTTTTGATGAAGTATTTAATTTAAATGATCCAAATGACGCATATAATAAATTTGAAGAAATTTTTAAATGTTTCTATGACTTATGTTTTCCTATTAAACGTATAAAATGTAAATCCACTGTCAAGCCCAAATGGATATCTCGGGGGATTAGAGTATGTAGTAAGCGTAAACGAGAACTGTTGTGGACATATAGAAAAAATCGCAACTTAAAAACAAAAAATGATTATAAAATGTACGCAAACCGCTATAAATCTATTTTAAAGTTGACACAAAAGGCACGTAATGATTATTTTATAAAAAACTCGTCGAACAAATGCAAAGCCACATGGAAAATCATAAATAAGTCTAAGAATAATTTTCCGAAGGATAGTATTAAGAAAATAATTGTTAACGATGTAACAATTACAGACCCGATACATATTGCTAATGCATTTAACGACCATTATATCGATGAAGTAAAAGAAACAATTTCTAAGAATGACAAAATTAAAACTACCGTTCATATTCCGAAATCAGTTTTTATAGGTCCCACGACAGCTATTGACATAATTAAAGTAATTAACTCTTTGAAAAACACAAATAGTTCTGGATTTGATGGATTTGTAACGTCAGTCATTAAAGACGTAGCACATATTATTGCGCCAGCACTTAGCCATATAGTAAACTTGTGTATTGTAGAAGGTATCTTCCCGGAAAAACTAAAAATATCTGTAATTAAACCTTCATATAAAAAAGGAGATCACTACAATGTAAATTCGTATAGGCCTGTAGCACTACTATCAGTACTATCAAAAATATTGGAAAAGGTTTTCTATAAATATATCTATTCTTTTCTCGAAAGTAATAAAGTATTTGTACCGGAGCAATATGGGTTTAGGAATAATAAGTCCATCAACATGGCAGTTTACAACTTTTTGCTACAAGTATCAAAAAATGTTGATAAAAGAATTCCAACTGTTGCGCTTTATATGGATATGACAAAGGCGTTCGATTATGTAGATTTTAATATTCTATTGCAAAAGTTATACAACTATGGCATCAGAGGGAATGTATATAACCTGATCCAATCTTATTTAACAAATAGGTCACAAATGACAGTTATAGAGAAAATAGACAGATTAACAAAAACTGAAGTAGCTTATCGCTCCAAAATGAGAATGGTGAAGTTTGGAGTGCCTCAAGGTAGTATATTGGGACCTCTACTTTTCTTAGTTTATATTAATGACCTGCCAGCAGTTACTGACAATCATGTTACTCTTCTTGCAGACGATAGCACGGTTTTGTGTAGCGGTGGCACAATTCAATCATTAGAAAAAAATGTTAATGCTACTTTACTTTCTATCATGAAGTGGCTCGAGTCTAATAACCTTAAAGCTAACTTGGAAAAAACTAAAATAATGATTTTTAAACAGCGTAATGTCAATGGTACGAATGAGACGCAGTTAAAAATAACATACTCAGATAAAATAGTAACTGACACAAAAACAACCAAATTTTTAGGTTTACTTATTGATAATGATCTGAAATGGAATTCGCACATAGATCACGTTTGTAATAAGTTAAGTCAGTACTCCTATGCTCTTTATCATTTGCGTAAAATTGTCAATGAGAACGCTCTACTGACTGCGTATCATGGTTATGTTTCCTCTACACTTAGATATGCTATTATGTTTTGGGGAAATGCAACAAACAAAGAAAGGGTATTCAAATCACAAAAACGCTGCATTAGAGCAATGTACCATTTGAAACAAAGGGACTCTTGTATGCCTTATTTTAAAAAACACGAACTTCTGACTTTTCCATGTCTATACATATTTGAATGTGCAGTCTTTACTAAAGCAAATATAGAAATGTTTGAATTCTTCTCCGGGGCGCGACATAAAGATAAACTTCGCATGATTCCAAATAAATCAAAATTGCTGAGTGATAGCGTGTTCTGTAATGCATCGCGTATATATAACAAAATACCGGTATCAATACGAAATTGTAATGATGACATAAATTTATTTAAGCATAAGCTGAAGGCATTTCTGATTGACAAGTGTTATTACTCCCTTAATGAATTTTTGACTGACTGTAATATATGATTTTAATTAATTGATTTATATTTTAGGCTATTGTTATGTAGTAAATTTAATTTAATTTAATGATAATGACGTTTAGTATAAAATTAATTTAATTGATATTTTTAATGAATACTGTTTCATCTATAAATAATGGGCTTTTTAAAGCTTTGACATTGTATTTGAATTTAAATTTTATTGTATGTCACATCGGCAGAAACCAGCTGAACCATTTTATATATTTTTTTTACAACCACCTAATGTACCTACCTGTGTTTCACAATAAATAATATTGACTTTGACTTTGACTTTGAAATTTTCGAAACTCGCACGGGAATCAAAACCTACAGGGTACTTCCCGTGAACTTAGAATCTTGAAATTTGGTACGAAGTAACGTCTTATAGTACAGATAAAGGAAAAATTGCGAAAACCGAAATTTTTTTGTGACATCATATAATAAACCCTCGGTGCGCGAGTCCGACTCGCACTTGGCCGGTTTTTATTTTTAAAGTCCAATAACTACGACATAAAAATGATTTTAGTTAACATTAATAATGTACCTACTGTATCAAATTGAACCTTCAAACAAAGAGCAGTAAACGAAGCGGGTAGAACAACATTTTTTTTATTTACAACAACTACTGTCGGAACAAAAGTCAACACTTTTGAGAATTTAATATAGCGTGCACACGCAAAGCATGTACAAAGCTGCAATTGTGAATGCAATGAATGCAAGTAAATCGTACGAGGAAACGTTCAAATGTTAGTTGTGTAAAACATTTTTTTGTTTGAAGTTTAAATTTTGATTTCTACAACCAATTATATATGTGAGTACTTGAAGCAAATTTTACATACGTGCTTGCATTATGAAAATTGGGTAGACCCTTTAATATGGCAAAGCATAACAGCCTATATTTCCTATTGCTATGGGGTCCGATTCAAATTGCTATCTATTTCATTTCCGTGCTTTTTCGCGTTTTTTTTTGTCCTTCTTGTCAGTAAAACATGATAGTTCATATTATTACGAAGGTAACATTATTATCTAGTATAAGATATTGTTGTGTACAACGATGCAAAATTACTTTTGTCCGCGCGGAATAGTTATATCGCGCTCGTTAGGAATCGATCGTCATTAGCCATTTTTAAAGTCCCCACTGCTGGGGCACTGGATGGATAAGGAGAACGGGCCATGACCCACCACGTGGGCCCAAGGCAGATTGGTGGGTTTTAACGACTGCAAATGCAAACGGGACCAACGGCTTAACGTGCATTCCGAAGCACGGATGTCCTTCACCAAGGTCTTAACTATCACTATGCCGAAATTCATCAAAATTGGTTCAGTGACTTAGATATAGAAAGGAAGACAGATTTACTTTTGCGGTAATAATGTAGATGTGGATACACAGGTACTTTTTTCCATTTGAGGAAGAGTTTAAAAAAGCCTTTGGATTTTTGAGTTTTTGCATTTTTCAATGCTATTTTTATACTTATGATAATTTTTTTAATAGAAAAATATTGAAAAAAATCAACTCGGCCACAAGTGAATTCGGTAGCTCAGTGGTTAGAGCACTGGACCGGATTTCCAAAGGTCGTGGGTTCGTGTCCCATCTGTGAATTCACTTGTGGCCGAGTGATTATTTCCAATATTTTTTATTTAAAAATTTATGACAAATATAAAAGCTTTTGGCTTTGAGGTTCTTAACTTAATTACCGTACAAACTCTGACTATTACGACAAAGTGAAGTAGCTCATTTTAAAATTGATGCATAAAAATAGTTTTACGAGTCCACTCTTCTACTTAGGCATTCTGATACTGATTCTTCTTCGGGATGCGGTTAAATCGTTTGATCTTTAGTTCATTGTTACGACTCTATAAAACAGCGGTCTGAATAAGTTACTGGCTGTCAAATAGAAGACATTCGATCGATGAAAACTGTGAAAGAATTATCTTGATTTATTATTCTCTCTTATTATTTTATCATATTGTGCTAAAAGCTTTTATTGATGTGAGATTGATTCACGAGCTTTCGTTGTTAATTTTCATTATGGATTAAATAAATATATGTTTTCTATTTCGTAAATGGAAACTGAGAACTAAAAACACCTATTCTCAAAATGAATCGATACGAAACGGACTTATTCCAGAAACGGAAACTATTTTAAAACTCAATCACGGGATAATAGCTAAAATTTACACACAGATATTGTACAGTTTGGAGAATAACCGCCTCTTTTAACCGCTTTTGTGGTCTAGTGGTACATCTACCGGTATCAGACCCAGGGGTCACGGGTTCGATACCCAAGGGGGGGTACATATTGTATTCGGTTTGGTTGGCGGTAGGACTTGTTGTAAGTCCGCCTGGCTAGCTACCACCATCTTATCTGTCTGGCGCCATAACAACAATATTTTCAGCATTGTTGTGTTCCTGCAGCTAGAGATAAGATAGTCAGTTCCTCAGTGATTGAGGATTCCGGGAGAGGCTCGCTTCCATCTTCAGCCTTATCAATACTTAACATCAGGTATGATGAAGTCTAAGAGACTCCCCGTCGTTCATAAAAAAAAACAAAAAGAATACATTATATCCCGATATTCTTACGAGAACGGGAACCAAGCAATACATTAGTTAGAAAACTTTACAGACATCCTAGATCCTAATCGCCTATGCTAAATAGCTAGGCCATCGACCTAAACGGCTTAGCTCGATTAAAACGTATCTAAATTTGCGTCACTGAATATGTAATAGACGGTAGCCAATTTGACTTGGTAGGTGTAAGGGGAAACTCGGGCCATTAGGCTATTGTGCCCCGGATTACCGGCCCGGGTTTGTCTATCGAATGGGTCTTATCGTCAACACCATTAATCTATTCTACAGGCTTCTCAGACGGGTGACACGAACAAGGTCATTTTGACTAAATAAAGCGATTAGGCCTGATTTGAGCGACGGCCTACTTGAGGCAACATTTCGGAAGTAACATCTTCATATTGGAATAAATGGGTACGGGTAATATTACGAACAAATATTTTGTCGAAATAAAACAACTTTTACGGATCTCAAACTCGCTATATTTTCACGAACTAAGTTGTAAATAACAAGTTGCAAGTACCACGCAGACGTCACAGAAACCGTGCGAAACCAATCAAAGAAGAACGTCAACCTGCCATTTTACCATTTGTGAAAGGTGTCACAGACAAGATTGGGAGAATTCTGAAGCGTGCTTCTATTAAAAATTACTTCAAGCCGCCCAAGAAGATCAACCAATTCCTACCATCAGTCAAGTGCAACATACCCTTTCAAGTTGCAGGTGTACAAACTGTGGGCTCTCCTACATCGGGCAAAATAAAGAGAAGCATAGGGACCCGCGTTAGAGAACATCTAGCTGACGTGAAAAATAGGCGCGATAACAAGTCTGCAGTGTGTGAACATGCTTTTGAGGGACCCACCCACTACATCAGGTTTGATAAGCCACAGATCCTTGCCAGAGAGCAAAAAAAATTTGTCCTCAGAATGCTACGTGAGGCTATTGAAATCACCAAATATCCAAATTTCAATAGAGATGATGGGTGGAACATTCCACCAGCTTGGGACCCTATTATCCATAAATTAAAGTCTTAACCCAAATCACGCACTGCAAGACCCAAAGTTACGGTTAGCTCTTTTTGTAGATAAATATAAAAAAGTATAGGTGGAGATAACATATCTTAATTTCTTTATAATGGTGAAGTTTTCTTGGCAGCTTCTTTCTTCGAATGTCCTCCCAATTTGTGAACTGCCAGTAGAGTCTTTATTTTTTCTCTTTTCTTAATAATAAAGAATTAAAATAATAAATAAATCAAAATATCTAATCGATAATATTTTTCGCCATAGTAAATGTCTAACCGTATCCGAACGAAATTAAATTAACTTTTCGAGGGTAGTCTTATAAGTAGCCAGTCATCCCGTGACCATGTCAGCTGTAAAGGTGCCGAAACGTCAGGAAAATGAGAAAACCCCTATAAAACGTAAAAATTCGGACAATTACAACTTAGTTCGTGAAAATATAGCGCGTTTGATTTCCGTAAAGGTTGCTTTATTTCAATGAACAGTGCGCGCCAAAACATAAGATGTAAATATTTTGTCTTGTCCTTGTCCAATTTTCATATAGACCGCCTCTGTGGTCTAGTGGTACAACCACCGGTATCCGGTATCGATTCCCAGCGGGGATACATATTGTATTCGGTTTGGTTGGTGTTAGGACTTGTTGTAAGTCCGCCTGGCTAGCTACCACCATCTTATCTAAGTTTTCAGCATTATTGTGTTCCGGCAGTTAAAGATAAGATAGCCAGTTCCTCAGTAATTGGGGATTCCGGGAGAGGCTCGCTTCCATCTTCAGCCTTATCAATACCTAACATCAGGTATGATGAAGCCTAAGAGTCTCCCCGTACTTCATAAAAAAAAACAGACTGCAAAACCATTTTTCAACTAAATGCGATTATTTCAACCATTTAGTCACAACTTTAAAAGATCAAAATGATAAGCTACAAGATAACTTTCAAATTCTCACTTTTTTATTTTCCTTAATTAAAATCTAATTAAAGTTGCCGTTAAAACGTATTTTACGATAGTTCACAGCGAAATTCCCCCATGCGCGAACTTAATACGAGTCCTCGAAAGAATTTTGTAAAATGAGTAAAACTTTTCGACTTTTTTCATATTCTTGTAATGTTCATTCAACCGTTGTGCCGTGTGGTGACGGCCTAAGAATACAAGTGTCACCACTCCCTTACATGCCTGGGATGTCGTAAGACTCGACTAAGAGGCTCGACGCATTGAACACCTGTGCGAGAGACGGAAAACTTGAAACAAACCCTCTACCAACCCGTCTGGCCAGCGTGGTAGCAGTAGGCTAATAGCCTCCTATGAACGCCACAATAGGCGTGAGCTAGGAGAGGCCTATGTCCAGCAGTGGACGTCCACAGGCTGATGATGTATGTATGATGTATGTAATGTTCATTCCCTATGTGATCGTTCCAGAAATGAGGAGATCCGTAGGAGAACTCAAGTAACCGAAATCGCTAGAAGGATTGCTCAGTTGAAGTGGCAGTGGGCGGGGCACATAGCGAGAAGAACCGACGACCGTTGGGGTGGAATGGTTCTGAAATGGCGATCGCGCACCGGAAGACGCTCCGTAGGTAGACCACCGACAAGGTGAACCAACGATCTGGTGAATGTTGCGGAAAGCCGCTGGATGCGGGCAGCGCAGGACCGCTCGTCTTGGAGATCCTTGGGGAGGCCTTATACCCAGCACTTGGTGTCATGTGGCTGAGACGACGACGAATGTTCATTCCACAGACCTATATTGAGATAGACGGTAAAAGTGTACCAACCTTGCTTGCCAAAAGTTTGATTCACAGTTAAAGCTTTACGTCATAAGTCAGACGGCTTGAGACCATTGCCATGAAAACACGCGTCATTCGGAAACGCAAATTGTTAATTAGGCATTGCTTTCTTGCCAGAGCTCGTCAATAACATTTACACATCACTAAATCTCGCTCGTGACGTCATTGCACGTACGAAAAATAAGACACGCTAGGTACTCATACAGTTTGAAGCGCTTTTTTCGTCGTCTATCTCGATATAGATCTGTGGTTCATTCAAATAAAATAAACTTTTACAGATCAAGTTATGGTAAGGAAAAGGTGCACGAAACAAACAATCAGAACACATCAGAACACCATATAAGCAAAATAAAAGCTCGTACATTAAAAAACTTAATCAAAGTATACCCATGTTTTTTCTGGTCTTGTGTTGTATTTTAAATGCTATGCTAAACAAAATAATTCACACCTATACAGGGTGGAAATTTAAGACGGGACAGTAAGGGCAGGTACCTTAACCGTTGTTGCTACATGAAAACGTTCTTAGGAAACCATCCTTAATTTTTTGAGAAAATTTGAACTACAATTACGGATTTTGACAAAAATGTACAGCCAGCAGGAAAATAGTTTTCAAAAATATTTTTTCTATGCCAATCGATCCTGTTTCTCATGAGGATCAAAACACTCTAAGACACCAACTGAGGTACGAGTACTAGAAAAGTCAGAAATCACAAAAAACCCACTTCCAGCGCTCGCGCCACACGACGCCGTATCCGCTTCACCGACGAGTACCTTCGTTGACGGAATTTATTTTCATAGTATTAGAAACTCTCCTATCAGGGATCCAGAAATGATAATCTTGACTATGAATTATTGATATATTATTACATTAAACTGAATTGTACATTGTCTCTTATAATTAATGACCATTCTCTGCTTTTTCGTGAGTGACATCAGCTCACGTCTCTCCTCCTTTTTTTTATGTGACAAGGTCACGGACTTGGCCGGCTACACAGTGCCGATGAATTGACGATCCAAGTACTGTTTTGAGGCGTTTCTTAAATATTAATTTTATCAATTTGATATTTTACAATAATATTTTAAACTAAATTATAGTTTGTGAATTTTGAGATCGCTAACAATAGCGAATATGTGGAAATACTTTTTTGCGATTTCTGACTTTTCTAGTACTCATACCTCAGTTGGTGTCTCAGACCGTTTTGATCGTCATAAGGACAAGGATCGATAAGCATCAAAAATTTAAAAAATAAATAAATAAATAACTAAAAAATCTGCTGTCTGTATTTTTTTTTCAAAATCCGTGAATGCAGTTTAATATTTCTCAAAAAACTAAGGGTGATTTACTGAGAACGTTTTCATGTAGCTGCAACGGTTAAAGAACCTGCCTTTCGTGCCCCGTTTTAAATTTCCACCCTGTATAATTCGCATAATGCATTCACAAAAAGGTTTAGCTTGACTTAGCATGAAAGTAATTAAAGCAAATGTTTTAATTGTTCATTTTAATTTTTTTTGCATGGAAAAAAAATTTTACATTAAACAAGCAAATCATCATGCTAACAAACTCGTATATTGTTTTGATTTGCTGTTTAGTCGCTTTTGTAGTCAAATTATTATCTCAAATGGAACTCTGCTGTTTCTCCGAAACGTGAAACCTACAAATTGTACATGTCAGAAATTAATAGGCCACAATGTAGATTTCAATTTGCGTACTAAATAAGATATACCTCAAATGTAGGGTAGATCTCAAATTCACATTGACAACTCGATCTGAGAAATGTATTTCGTATTTTGTGTGTACTTGTTTATTAATACTAGGTAACGGGTATGGTTTTGCTCGTTATGCTTACTCCTGCCACAGATTAGCAAATAGTTACATCGTCTCATGCTAAACTTATACAGGTTGGTCCGTAAGGGCAGGTACCTTAACCGTTGTTGCTACATGAAAAGGTTGTTAGTAAACCCTCCTTAATTTTTTGAGAAATATTGAACTGCATTCACGGATTTTGATAAAAATATACAGTGAGCAGGAAAATAGTCAGTTTTCAAATTTTTTTTTATGCCAATTGATTATGTTTCTCATGGGGATCAAAACACTCTAAGTCACCAACTAAGGTATGAGTACTAGAAAAGTCAGAACAGAAAACCATTCTTAGGTTTCCTAATAACGTTTTCATGTAGCTACAACGGTTAAGGTACCTGCCATTCGTGCCCCGTTTTAAATTCACTCTATATAAGGCCTTAATACCACAAAAGATTTTAAAACACTGTTTAATTTAGACAG
Source organism: Chrysoteuchia culmella (assembly GCA_910589605.1). Lineage (NCBI taxonomy): Eukaryota > Metazoa > Arthropoda > Insecta > Lepidoptera > Crambidae > Chrysoteuchia > Chrysoteuchia culmella. The sequence continues at coordinate 23,129,289 of OU342649.1, forward strand.
TATTTAGATATGATGTTATCTCTTTCAAACAATATTGTCAAAAAGTGACAGCATCACATTTTGACAATAAATAGTTTTGAAAAATATTTTTTCTATGCCAATCGATCCTGTTTCTCATGAGGATCAAAATACTCTAACACCCATATTCTAAGAAGTTCCTCCAAAACTACTCGTCCTCGACTTAACGAAACCTCATTGAAAACCTCTTCGAAATACTCCTCGAAATCGGTATTCTAAGTCATAACTCCGTAAGGACCTGGAGGAGCCAAAGAGTACGTAGCCGCTCCGTGTTAGGCCTAACGCACACTACAATTTTTACCTACGACGAGGTTGAGTGGAGTGTAAAAAGTTTTGGAGGAACGACTTAGAATATGGGGGTAAGTCACCAACTGAGGTACGAGTACTAGAAAAGTTAGAAATCACAAAAAACCCACTTCCTGCGCTCGCGCCACACGACGCCGTATCCGCTTCACCGACGAGTTTAGATAAGTCTCAAATTAAATTTAAAAATCGATTAGAATCGATTATCTATTACATAAAATAAATAAACAGGTAATTTTTGCACTCTGTATTCGCAATTAATCCTAAAATGACTAAAATATCTACTTCTAATCGTTTTTAATGGTCACTCCATGTCACACACAATATTTTTTAACAACGTAATCGATACTTTATTAACCGTCGTTTTAATTCGTAATCTGTGCCATTGTCGGTAGTCGGATCTGTGTTTGCTGTCATTCTGACGTCAAATGTCCAACGTGTTGATTGGTCAATTACTTGTCAAAATGACAAATATGACAAGTTTTGGGACTATTACACATGTTTTATGTATTAAACATATTTTTTGGGAATAGCAGACGCAGAGGTGGCGCCATTAGTTTTTACTATTTGTAAATGTTTAAAATCAGTGACTATGTTAATTTATTGTTTCTTCTCTTCAGTTGGTTCGAAGGTAAAGACAGCTTACGTAGTATTTGTTTTTATTGTTTTTCAAGAGTGTTAAAAGTGTTTTAGATAATAAAATACAAAAAAAAAGTTTCACTGCAATTATTTTCTTATTTTTTTTACATTTTAACATAAGTTATCTCAATAAGCCCACTAGTTATCAAATCCAGTTAAAAAACAATAAAATGCTTATTTAATAACGATTAAAATGACATAAGCTATGTTGTTGTACAAAGAACTTGGTATCTGTACCAAAGCTTCATAGAAAGTGGTTGTTCTCCTTTAAAAAATAAAAAAATAAAAAATCTGCTGTCGGCATTTTTTTTTTCAAAATCCGTGAATGCAGTTTAATATTTCTCAAAAAACTAAGGATTATTTACTGAAAACGTTTTCATGTAGCTGCAACGGTTAAAGTACCTGCCTTTCGTGCCCCGTTTTAAATTTCCACCCTGTATAATTCGCATAATGCATTCACAAAAAGGTTTAGCTTGACTTAGCATGAAAGTAATTAAAGCAAATGTTTTAATAGTTCATTTTAATTTTTTTGCATGGAAAAAAAATTTTACATTAAACAAGCAAATCATCATGCTAACAAACTCGTATATTGTTTTGATTTGCTGTTTAGTCGCTTTTGTAGTCAAATTATTATCTCAAATGGAACTCTGCTGTTCCTCCGAAACGTGAAACCTACAAATTGTACATGTCAGAAATTAATAGGCCACAATGTAGATTTCAATTTGCGTTCTAAATAAGATATACGTTAAATGTAGGGTAGATCTCAAATTCACATTGACAACTCGATCTGAGAAATGTATTTCGTATTTTGTGTTTACTTGTTTATTTAAAACGGGTATGGTTTTGCTCTTTATGCTTACTCCTGCCAAAGATTAGCAAATAGTTACATCGTCTCATGCCTTACCTTACCGTTGTTGCTACATGAAAAGGTTCTTAGTAAACCCTCCTTAATTTTTTGAGAAATATTGAACTGCATTCACGGATTTTAATAAAAATTTACAGCTAGTACATTTTCCTGGCGGCAATAAAAAGTAACTGATTTTAAAATAAACGATATTGACACATTATACATATTATGTACCTACACTATTGTTTCGCCGCTTCGGTGAAAACGTAACTAATTAACAAAATTAAATAAAAAATAAATAATAAGAATTGAGAACTGACACAAAGGCACTTAACTATAAGTCTTTTTAATAATTAGCCATTTGACGAATTAGTCCTTTACAGAATGAGCCTTTTCGCGAATTAGTATTTTTAAGAATTAGCCATTTCGCGAATTAGTCCTTTCCGGACTCGGGTGCCATTTTGCGAATTAAGCATTATGCGACTAAACGTTTTTTTCCAATATATTTCTATTTAAAATTTATCATAAGTATAAAAATCGCATTGAAAAATGCACAATTTCAAAAATTATAAAGTATTGGTTGATGCATCTTAATCGATCGTTAAACACATGAAAAGATGTTTCTTTCGAATGCAAGGATATTCCTAGCATTGATGTGACAACGCTGACATACAGCGTATTAAAAACATAAAAGTATTGGAGAATTTAGACGGTGGTTCGCAAGTCTAGGTAGCTCAGTGGTCAGAGCATTGGACCGGATTTCCAAAGGTCGTGGGTTCGAGTCCCATCTGAGAATTCACTTGTGGCCGAGCAGTTTTTTTTCCAATATTTTTCTATTTAAAATTTATCATAAGTATAAAAATCGCATCGAAAAATACAAAATTTCAAAAATCACATTTTTTTCTGTTTTTGTTAGAGATAAATGTTGTAATTTATTGTCAAAATTAATTAAATTAAAGAATAAAATATTTATTTATTATATTTTATCTCCCAAAGTAAATTTTATTCATAAAATGTTGACCTCTTTTATGATTTAAAAACTCTTTGCTAAGATTGAAAAAAGTACCGTTCGTTTTAGACGGAGCATCTTAATAAGGCGTGCGTTTTACATTACAATAACGCACAAATACGTAATGAGATACAATACGATATTGAAATTGGTGTAATAAGAGACCCTTTACGAGCAAATATGTTATAAAGAATATTACATATAGGTAAAAATACAAACTCTCTCTTCTTATCCATCTGTAAGGAAGGCCAGTGCCCCAGCAGTGGGGACATTAAAAATGGCTTTTGACGATGATGATGAAACATACAAACATTCAATTTACGCGCGAAAAATATAACACTTTCCTTGCAGTCAGGAAAACATTGATCAATTTTTGAAATTCTCCTTCACCAATCGAATCGTGTAATCGAAACTAACCGCGTATGGATTCCAAGAGGTTGCGTTACATATAGTTTATTTTGCGTTCTTGGAAAATATACGCGGTACACATATCACATCATCAGCCTGTGGACGTCCACTGCTGGATATAGGACTCTCCTAGTTCACGCCTATTTTGGCGTTCGTAGGAGGTTATTAGTCTACCACGCTGGCCAGACGGGTTGGTATAGGGTTTATTTAAAGTTTTCCTTCTCTCGCACAGGTGTTCAATACGTCGAGCCTCTTAGTCGACTCTTACGACATCCCAGGCATGTAAGGGAGTGGTGACTCTTGTATTCTTAGGCCGTCACCACACGGCACGCAGTAAGTTAAGGTAAGTAAGGTTATTATAATTATGTATAGGTACTTGCTATAAAGTTCGTCGTTTTATAATTTGAAACTGTACTCGAACTGTCCCAGACTGCGTTCTAGCCTTGTATTCTTTCAAAAGTCGCCGTTTTCGTATCAATTGACAGTTTCATGGAAAGACCTAAAATTGTATACTTTGGCAGACCTGCTAACTATTTATTACATGGCTTTACATCAATTATTGTTCTTTTATTTTCTAAATTGTTCGAAAGTTGTAAACTTTTTATTTTAAATTAGTTATATTATGTAGTTAGTTAAATATTTTGTTACCTGTGGTTTCGGATCAATGCTGTGTACAATTATTGGGATACAAATTAAAAAATGTTGGTTTGATGTAAAATGCAATGAAACAATATGTATTTTGTTAGTGTGCCTATAACAATAAAATAAAATAAAATAAACTAAATAAGTTTTGGAATCTATACTGATAAAACAATACTGTGACTGACTGACAGTTAACGTAGAGCCAAAACGCCCTTTTTTATCATGAACTACGGTGAGACTCTTAGCTTTCATCATACCTGATGTAGTATTGATAAGGCTGAAGATGGAAGTGAGCCTCTCCCGGAATCCTCAGTCACTGAGGAACTGACTATCTTATCTCAGAAAACGTCTGAACCGGATAAACTGAAATCGCGGTCGGCCGCTAGTAGTTATTATAAGCGTATGTCCTATAAATAGAACTTATTGGGTTTTATACTAAAATCGTTTAAATTGTGGTTCATGGTAAAAGTATTATGATAGATTGGCGTTTCACTTAAAATTAACGGTTTCGCGGTTGTTGCGTGACATATTGAAATCTACCAAAAACCTTTGCTGGTAGTTAACCCGTGCTTCGTCGCTACCGGATAAAAAATACCGCGAAGGTAATAAAATTTTTTTTTTTTTCTATGTAATATTGTGACTTGTCGCTTCAAGTATCTTTCTGCACAGCAACAAGAGACGCGCTCCCAGCGCGGCTGACAGTTGAAGCCACGCGCTTGGTCGCTGTCGAAGTGTAAAAAGTAAATATGATTGAAAAGAACTCCGTAGCGACCGTTGGTGTAACTAGTTTTGGTATTTAATTTTGTTTAAGCATTTTGTTACCATAGATTTCATACTTATAGACAACACTTTAGAAGAAATTTTACAACAGGAAGATAGTGAGGAAGAAATTCTATTAGAAACGGAGGATCGTGAGGACCACAATAATAGTACAGAGCAAAAAGCGGATTTGGAGATGTTTCTGATATTCTGTTGCCTTATGAAGAAGACGAGAGCCAAAATTATTATTACGAGTACGTTATTATAAAAATGAAATAGAATTAAAAAAATAGTTGAATCATATATACTGCAATTTTTTATTTGTATTTCTTTTGTGATTTTTGAAGGCGATTTACAAAAAAAAGTATAAAAGCTCAAAATATTTTTGTTAACTAATAAGATCATTCTATTAATTTTGCATGATTCCAAAGACGTAAAAATTGTTTAGTTCATAGGATTACTATTAAAGAAATTAAAATTTTGGTTCCGTTTAATATATGTGTTTTAAGTACTTAAAAACAAATTTATAGTGCAAAACAAACAAAATAAAATAACAAACTTGAATATAAATCATCATTTAATGAAATACATTTCTTTAAATAATGTGGTATTTTTTACCCGGTAGCGACCGTTTCTAATCATTTTTGCCTAGCGACGAGTGCCGGGTTAAATATGAATTTACTACATAATTATGCAAAAGTAAAAAATAAATTCGCGAAGTTGTGCTTGTGAATATAAACACACTAGTGGTCGCCCACGGGAAACCGTATCATATCATCAATCCTTTTTCAAACATTTGGACATTTGGATGTTTGAAACATTGGATGAGTGATTTACACACAGTTCGCCTAAATCCGTTTAGCCGTTTTTGCGTAAGTAACAAACATCCAATCAGCTAAACAATCAAGTATCTTAACTTTCATATTATGAACGGCTTATAGTAATTAGTTCTAGTAAATTTTACTTAGGGTAAGTCTGGTACAGTCGGGGACTTTCCCGGTTGATCAGTAGTTTTTTTGGGAGCTTTATTTAAAAAAGTAAAAGATTCACATATAGAAAACGTTTAGATCACAAATAATAGAAAATTAGTAGGTTTTTTAGCCGACTTCAAAAAAGGAGGAGGTTCTCAATTCAACGGAACCTTTTTTAATGTATGTTACTCGATTACTCGAAGACGGCTGGACCGATTTGAGTATTTTTTTTTTGTTCGAAAGGGTATACTTCCCATGTGGTCCCATTGTCATCATGTCAGGATCTGATGGGATCCTAGAGAAATCCAGGGAACTCTTCAAATATAATAGGCACTCCTATAGCGATTTTGGTGTTTTCTTTAGTTGCATATGCTTCCGGAAAGCATACTTTGGTGAAGTGGAACTGATGATGAAGACCACAAATGGTTATCGGAACTATTAAATACGTAGCGTTTCACGGAAGCGATACGATTACTTTAATGTGGTTCATAAGCAATTTATGCTCGACTCAATCCAAGTGATAAAGTGGAGCTGATGATGAAGTACCGGGAGAACTCCTCAATAAATAACGTCTCTGCACCGGGAAAAGCAGCATTTTAATAAAGTTGATGAGCAGTTGACATAAGGTAATTAGCGTAGGCACGGGACCTCTTCAACCTTTAAAAATTGAGAAATAAAAAACTTTTTATAAAAAAAACCGTCTTCAAAAAACTAAAAAGCAAAAACTAAGCCTTTTGGCGCCGGTGCCAGCCAAATCAAGAAAAATAAAGAGTAGGACTGTAAATTAACCCGCAAACCTGGCTGGCACCGACTCCAAAATGCTTATTTTTTGTTTTTTTTTTATTTTTTATTGTTTAATAAATTATTTCTTTAATCTTAGTACTTTCTGAGAAAACGTTAGCTACAAAAACTACTACTGGTCAACCGGGAAAGTCCCCGATTGTACATCTACCTTAAATGGTACAAAGTCCACGCAAACGGAGTCACGATTGCCAAGCTTTTTTTAAATAAGCAACGGGGAAACGCTTATCCTTTGCCTCATCAGATATTGTGTTTATTTTATTACATATTTTATTTTATTTTATCTAGGATAATGCAATTTTTGTATTCATTTTTAACTGTTTTTAAAACCAAAGTTTGATATATCGTTAATTGATTTGTAATTGGTTTGATGTTATAACTTACATAAATACATAATTAACACTAATGTAGATCAATGCTGTGCACAATTTTTATTGGTTCCATACTAACATTTATCTTTAGTTTAGTGGATTGTATGTATAAATCTAAGTTTGTGGACTGTTATTGTGTTTAACACACTCATTGCCAAGCCAAAATGTTGGGACTTACAATAGATGGCCAGACAAGATGGAGCAAACTAGTGAGCGCGAGTAAAACAATAACAAGATGGCGACCCGCAGGCCACGTCCTCTATTTAAGAGGTTTCATTAATTTCCTTCCCTAGTGGCCAAAACAAATACTAAAAGGCAATACGCTGTGGCCGCTGTTATATAGCCCATACATGATTGTAAGGTATCATCACGCGACGTCGCGTTATCGGCCACCGTAATATGCAGCTTAACGCGACGTCGCGTGATGTGGCAATCAACGTGTTAAATAAATAAATTAATTAAAGATTCATACAAACAGTAATATATTACAGAATGTTATGTATGTTAGAAGTGTATGTTTTATGTTATTGTACAGCCAACTTCGTGCTCAGATGGTAAGTAATGGTGGAAGGTGGAAGCGTGCTTATCAGGAATCCTCAACCACCTGTGTAACTGGATAACTAGTATCTCTAACTTCCGGAACACAACAATGCTGAAAACATTGCTATTATGGCGTCAGACTTAGATTAGTGGGTGGTAAGGTAACAAGCCATGCGGACTTACAATAAACCCTACCACCAAGCAAAGTCAGCAAAGATTTTTAATATTTTTACGGTGCCGTGTGACTTGTATGTACTGTGCTACTGAGCTGCATGAGCTCATGCCCCAGCTCCTTTTTACCACCTGGAGTCCAGACATACTGCAGGCATTCACCCCTACCTGGTTGATATTCCTTGTCTGCGTACAAAGTGGTTTTCTTCATCCTTTATTACGTGCTTAATAGCCAGGGAGGAGAATTCCCAGCCTGCATCTGTATTCCCGGCAGCCAGCCCTGGGTATATTTAAAGATCGAGTGAATAGGCTTCTTCTAGGCAAGCTCGCTCCATCTTCGGCCTTTCTTAATCTTTGAACCAGAATGAGGCCAAGACTTTATTTTTTATTAATATTAAATAAGCTTACCTATTTAATATTAATAAAAAGTAAAGTTCCCAGTTTCATCCAATTATAAACATGCTTCGAAAAGGGAAGTGGTGTTCACGCGATTGGATTCTCCAGTAAAAGGTGCTAATAAAACAATTGTTTTATTCACAACAAATAGAAAGCTCGTACAAGTCGCGTGAGCAGTCTCCCTCGCGTGTTTCAGTACATTTTGTTACAAATACAATCACGATTAATCATTATATAAGTTAATTTACGCGCGCTCCTTTATTTAGGTACACTTACTGTTTATATAACTGAAAATGATAACTTGTACAAATATGATTGTTCATTTCATTACCACACGAACCTTATGACAAGGGTTAATATTGTTAATTTATGGTGTTGTCAGTTGTACTTTATATTCTATGCTATTGTTACCAAATAATTATCGTACGGGACCAAAATTGTTTGACACGATTTTTTTTTTGTTTTGTGTATCGGTGACCGGCTCCTTATCTCGAAATCAAATAAATGATGAAATCATCAATGCACATTGATACCGAATTAAGTACTTTAGGCATTTGTGATACGGATAAGGGCAAATAAAGTAATTCTATTTGATATTAGAATCATATAACACACAAGAGACAGGACAAAAAAATGTCCATCACATAAATATTTGTCCCGAGCGGGATCGACACCACGACCCCTGATTAGTTCCACATCTCCATCTCGGGTCCTTCAATTATAAGATCTCCTCGCTTTTTCGGGTTCCGTAGTAAAGCCAACAAGGAACCCTTATAGTTTCGCCATATCCGTCTGTCCGTCCGCCGCTTAGCTTCGAGGCCCTTACTTCTAGAAAGCTGTAATTTGGAATAAATGTGTATAATTATCAGCCGCTATTAAAAAGTTCTAGAATAAAATGTAAGGTGGAGATGAAAAACTAATTCTCATTGATCTCATAGTGTAGGGTGTCATTTGGATAAGTATGCCCCCCTTCCCTGTTTGGCCCAGAGGTATTATACCCTACCCGCCTTCTGCGCCTGAGATTCCAGGTTCGATCCCCGGACAAGACAAAAATTTTGTGTGCATGAACATGTCTATTTGTCTTGGTCTGGATGTTTAATATGTATATTTTGTGTGTATATAAAAAAATAAAGTAAGAGTATATTTTTACACAGGTTCTAAATGAAACTTAACGTGGGCTAGAAAAATCGTGTGATTGTATGGTGTAAGGAAATATCACTGCTAGACAGATTTTACAGGTTAACGATAGTGCTAGTCCAAAAACTTATGAAAATGTATATTGGTGAAGTTACCATATGTACAAATAACATTCAGTAGATAGAGATATAGTCGAAAGTGGTTTCAAGCAAAGAGTAATTAATATAAATATAACCATTCAAATAGATTTTTAAAAATATCTATGTTACCTAGCATAATATACTGCCCGTGGCCCAACACATACTAGCCGAATTATTTATATAAACTGTGACATATTTATGTAAGAAAGGTGCAAGAAAAGAGCCTCAACGCGGCGCCTCCCGGAAACAGGTAAACCCGGTAACGCAAGGTTTAGGCTGACTAATCCTCTCAACACAACGGCTGAAATAATAAGATTGACATGGAATCATGTTCTATCACATCAATATATAAACTCCCTGGCCAGACCTTCGACTTTCAAAAAACCGTTGAATTTGATAAACATCAATCAATGTAAGGTAGTCATCGGCGAATTTAACAGCCATAGTTTTAGTATTACCTGGGGTTATGCCACCTCTAACGAAAGCGGCGAAGCTGTAGAAAACTGGAGTGATTTTTATGACCTAGAACGTATCTAAATACGTCACAACAGTTACCCTAAGTATCTTGGAGTCACCTTGGATCGGTCACTTACATACCCAGAGCATTGCCATGGTCAAAAAAGGAAGGTTACTCACGTAACAACATTCTAAAACGGCTGACTAGGACTCGCTGGGGGGCAACACCGACTGTCCTCCGTACAAGTAGCTTAGCTCTTAGCCTAGCTCTCTCCTACTCAGCGGGTGAGTATGATGCGTGCCCCGGCTTGTCGAGATCAGTCCACGCGGAGCAGGTTAACACAGCCCTTAATGACATGTCGGATAATCAGAGGCACACTCAAACTAAATCCTCTGTGTCACCTGTACCCACTAGTAGGTATTAGTACCACCGCCAAGTGTCCGGCGATAAGTTTTTTGTTCTGTAGAAAACGCCTGAAACAACTAAAAAACGAAAGGCACCCACTATTTGACCACTCTCCTACCACGAAGCGCTTTAAAAGCCGGCGAAGATTTTTAAACAATTGTCCACCCTTGCCTTTCAATAAACATCCACCACAAAGAAGACTCGAACTGTGGGCAAAAAAAAATTCTCAGACCATACTACCCCTAGGCATATAGTCTACCCCCAGGTAACCACCTACCCTGGATCACCTGGAAATCATTCAATAGACTTCGTACTGATGTTGGCAGGTGCTGAGTGAACCGGAAAAAATATAATTTCTAGCAATGTCAAATGCGCTTGCGGGTAACTCAACGCAGCACCTGCCCAAATCTTCCCACTGCCTGCACCTAACGCGATCATAGTGTGGCCAGCCCGAAAGCCGTTGATGTAGCATACTACTGGCGAAACTTAATCTAGGCGAAACTGTCTACCATTAACTCGAACAGAAGAAGATTTATACAAACGCATCAAAAAAATATTATGTTTCATTGAGTGGAAAATAAGAGTAATAATCACTCTTGTGTTTCTTTAAATTTACATAAATTGGTAAGGATACAATAAGTCCTTGATATTCCTAACTCGATGTGAAAAGGCCAGTAAAAATAGCTTATTATATTTGAGTACATAAACAAAATTAAGATGCGGCAACTTTAGTTTCTAATAAAAAGTTTTAACTGACTTAAGTGAACTACTCTGGCGATGAATTAAACTATGTGATGCCGAAAGTTTGCGTATAACAATGGCTAATGTTGTCGACGTAGCCCGCAAAATTTAAATATGAGACACAGGCAGCCTGCGGTTTCACCCGCGTGGTTCCCGTTCCCGTGGGAATATTGAGATAAAATGTTTCCTATGTTTTAATTCAGGCTATAAACTATTTGTTTGCCAATATTATAACATAATGGATCTAAAAAGTTAAATAATAAAATAATAACATTGTCAGTGAAACTAAAAGACAACAATAATGATTAAACTGTCTATTATTTTTATTGTTGAGTTGTCTCAGACCTTACCTTCGGCGACACCATCGAGTCCAAGGCTCAAACTGTGGCGAAATAGCTGGACGTCCAAAAAACACATTTCACGCCGGGACAGCTTTAAACTGTCTATAAAGCTCAAGTCCGATCCTGCATTTTTTTTACCTACTTAAAAAAGGGAAGGGAAGCTCTTAGCCTTCATCATACAATGATCCTTTAAAATGATAAGGCTGTGTGGTGGAATCGCACTTATCCCGGAACCCTCAACTACTGCCGGAACACAAAAACGCTGAAACATTGTTGCTCTGGCGACAGACTCAACACTAGCTACTACCAGCTAGCTAGACGGACTTAGAACAAGTCCTACAACTAACCAAACTGAATACAATACATAGATATCAGTGACGCGAGGGGTCAATATGTGGAAAAGGTAAGCCAGGCCAAAGATTTCTCCAAAAAATATCTTATCTGTGTGGTGGATCGGTGGGGTGGGATTTCTAAAAAAGAAGCCGATAAGAATTTTGCCACTGGTAGATATAGACGTTGGGAATCGAATCCGAGATTCTGGTTCTGACAACAGGCGGTGGTTGTTACCACTTGGCCACAGAGGTGGTTGCATGGAATTTGCAGTCACCTCTGGGATCAGCGAAATTGCTACACTGGACACGATTCAACGCCGAGCTGAGAGGTTAATTGCAACAAAAATTTGGCGAAGAGCGAGCTTCACACCTTACCTCACCGCCGCAAGGTTGCCTGTCTGTCGGTCTTTTACAGACTATACTTGGAGAGTACGCTCAGGAGCTGCATGAGCTCATACCGCAATCCCCCCTCGTTCCATCACACATCCTCGTCCAGCCGCACTGCCGGGCTTATCAAGGGTGAATAAGCACCACCCACCTGTGCTAGCTCGCTAAACCGAGGATCTTGTCTTAGCTTGATAGAGGTCAAGAGTGAATTTTTGAAATTGATGTTTACGGGATTATGACGTGATACTTTATTGAGGAGCCCGTGGCGCAGTGGTTCGCGCGCTCAGCCTGCGATTGTTGAGGTTAAGCAACTTTCGCAATGGTCGGTCACGGGATGGGTGACCAAAAATTTACTATCTCGAGCCCCTTCGTGCTTCGGAAGGCACGTTAAGCCGTTGGTCCCGGCTGCATTTGCAATCGTTAAAACACACCAATCCGCATTGGGCCCGCGTGGTGGGTCATGGCCCGTTCTCCTTATCCATCCATAAGGGGACATTAAAAATAACTGATGGCGACTTTATTATTACGGAGGATGTATGGTTTATGCACCAAAACGCTATTGGGCGTTTGGATTTACGACGGGGAATTTGAACTTTTTTTTTAATACGTTTACAGGTTATGGCGAAAAACCATTTACAGATAACGAAATTTTTTACGCCCTGAGTTGATATATGTTATGGTCTTTACATCATAACAAAATTATAAAAACAAAACTTTCGGCTTTTACATTGGTAATTTACCTTTTGTAAGACGTTATGACGAAGAATAAATAATAAATTTTAACCGCCTCTGTGGTCTAGTGGTACAACCACTGGTATCACACCCAGGGGTCCCGGGTTCGATTCCCAGCGGGGGTACATATTGTATTCGGTTTGGTTGGTGGTAGGACTTGTTGTAAGTCCGCCTGGCTAGCTACCACCATCTTATTTAAGTCTGACGCCATAACAACAATGTTTTCAACATTGTTGTGTTCCAGCAGTTAAAGATTAGATAGCCAGTTCCTCAGTGATTGAGGATTCCGGGAGAGGGTCGCTTTCATCTTCAGCCTTATCAATACTTAACATCAGGGATGATGAAGGCCAAGAGCTTAGCCGGCGCTTATAAAAAAAAATTGGGTCGTATATACATTATAACTTATTAATTTTGCATTTTACAATGCTATTTTTATGTGAAAAATATTATACGAGAAAATATCCAAAAAAAACTTATTTCATGTCCTGATTTTTTTTCTAGTACGTTTTCTTGTTTAATATTTTTCTTATAAACATTTTTTTTTTGCTTACTTATTTCTGTATTCCGTATATACAGATCGATAGAGAAAAAAAAACTGATTACAATGGTATACCTATATAACTCAATTTGGCCAAAATAGTTTATACCCCAATTGAACCCAAAGGTATCGATATTATTTTGATTCTACTCGAAAGAATCTTAACTCCATTTTATGTACAAGAAATAAAAAAAAATTAAGTACTACCTCTTTCTTGCTATTGACTATTTATAGGCAGTATTATACTAATTCGATAGTAATAAATGGTTTGAGCCCCATAAATTAACCATAGAAAACAAACTTGATGAAATTAGCATACAAAATTACTGTAATGGTTTAAGCATGGATTAAGTACGTACTTTACGTTGCTAGCTCTTTTATTATTATAATTGCGGAAGTTACACGATTATCATGGCTATGAATTCATCAAGGCTTGTGTTTGTAAAGGAAATTGGCGGTTGTTGTGTTGGTTTACAATTGTTGTTTGGTTTACGAAGGGACTATTAGCTTGAATAAGTTTTACAAGATGTTTTGTGTGTTAATGGGCTTTGGTAAGAACAGCAGGCTTACCGCCATCTCTAAGCGCAGTATTGTTTCAATCAAACCATTGCTATTTCGTACCACAACCCTCTTAAAATAAGCTTATTTTCCGAGAGAAGTATTGTGCCTTCAAAATGTGAAGTGTGTCAAAATTTGATAACTTCTATTTGTTCGTTGTCAGGAACAATGATTATAGAAGTACATGGAACTGAGATAGTTGACTTTAGGAACTTAAATTATACAAATATATCTTAGGTATCTCCATATCGATATTTTCTTGCGAAGATTAATTTGTACTTAGTATTATTATTATTAGCAGCCTTAGTAAATAAATATCACTTTGTTTTTTTATTAGATGCTATTATCGCAGATTCAAGCACAAGAAAATAATCAATAAAACTTAAATAACCGTATATCACTGGTTAAATAAACTTGATCTTGACTTCTTGATAAAAATAAAATACAGTATTACAATAAAATGGTGTAGTAATCACTATTTCTTGTTTATATCTCTCTTATATCTGGGGTTCCAGGTCCAAAAACCAAATAGATCATGCAGGAGTATTACATAAGAACGTAAATCGACAATCATACAAACGTTTATTTTATTTTGAAGAATTATTTTATACTATTTTCGCAGTTATTATTTTAATTAAAATAGTGATTAATATTAATTTACACACAATTTAATTGTAATGCTGTTATTTTTTTTTATCATAAAGCCAAGATCAAGTTTATGTTTGATATAAAACATTTCTAAGAAATCAGTGATGTACAGTTATTTAAGATTTTATTGTTTTTTTTTGTGATTGAATCTGCGATGAGGCTCCCACCGCGACCTCCTATTACCCCGCACAACTAAGAATACGAAGAAGAAAAGACGCTACTGCCACTTACGCCTGATGAATTGTTTATAATACTAGTATGTAAACACGAATTCACGCAGAAGCGTCCTTTTTTCTTTGACCAGTGCAGATACGTCTTTTCTATCTATTGTGTGTCAGTACTGACTTTTATAGCAACAAGCAGATACGTCTTTTTGTCAATGAAAATTTTAGGGCTGCGGTGTAAGGTTGTTTTCCCTCTTTCAATAATAATATGAACTTACTTAATAGACTTACCTTTTTCGGCTAGGACAACAACGGGTAAATGAGACAAAACACTATCCAGTGACAAGTAAATTGATTTTTATTATATTACTGGCTCTATACAATTCAAAAACAAAAAAAGGTGTCCTGTAATCAACACATAAAAACATAAAAAATAGGTACACTGTTAAAACAATTAATTAAAAGTTACTGTTTTAGTGATCTTAAATAAATTTGAAGGTTCATGAATGCCTGCCCAAGGATATCAGAAATGGAACTTAATTGAATGTGATGAGAAATTGATGATGATGCTACACTATGGGTGAACTCCTAAGCTTGCTGATGTGAATGAATGGTGGTTGTTGATATGGATATATTTAATTATAAAACTAAATGTTAGTTTTTTGGGTTAATTTAATAGAGGAATGGGGTGTGATCCTCTGATTATATTTTCACTGCTTGATACTAGCAGGATAGTAAAACAGCCGGAGGTGACTCCCGGGCTTCCCTGATCTGTCCTCTAACGCCGAGCGTACGGAATTTTCTGCTTCGCGGGCGGAGTGGTGTTTCGGAGGGGCGCCGTATGCGTCTCGTCACCTGCGAGAGGGGATTATGAACGGAGGTGATTTCAGATATTATTGTAACCGGTGAATTCTCACAGAGGGGGCCTTACTGTAATGTCTTTACAACGAAGCCTGAAGGGCCCTATTTCATCTAAAAAGCATCAGAGCAAGGAGAAGGTTGATACCCCAGACTTAACCTCTGAAGTGGCCACTTGCATACCGATTATGATGCTGTGACTTATTTTTAATATTTCTTATTTGTAAGTAAATGTTTAATTTGTGAATAAATTATGTTTCCCAGTATGATGCCTTTCTGTTTATATTACAGGGAAGCTCTGGCTACAGAGATTAGCCCAAATTATGCTTACATGAGGGCTTCCATGCCACATGGTGTGCACTCATGAAAGCATACTTGAAGTGACTTATTTATGAAAGTTTACTAATAAAAAGAGAAAGTAACACCCTTAGGGGGTCCCTTTGTATCAATTACAAGGCTTACTTGATAATTTAGGTGGATTAGGCAAGTATAATGGTAAGATCAAGTAGGGACACTGATTATGAAATTCTGATGTGAAGTGCACTGACACTAACCTGCGGCTTCAGCTATTCGTTCATCAATTTTTATATATTATGATATAGTTTATAATTTTATTGTGTATCAATAAATTTCTATAATTAAAGTAACCTTAAAAAGCAAGGACCTGCAATTCTGTCATATCAATCGCAGACCATCTGACAATCTCCTGTCAGTGTCATACCTGTCACTGTCGATCTGACAGATGGGGCGTTACGTGCGTTCGCACTGAATTAAAAACGTAAATCAGTGAAGATAATATTCCTGGTGTACTATGGCCAAAATTAAAAGCCAAGGCTGATGCTACCTCTGAACAATGAAAACCTGTAAAGTTAACAAGGTTCGAAGAGCCGTTTCGGCCACCACAACAAAACATTTAAATACAGTCATTCACCGAATTAAGCATCTCTTTTCCTTTACATTTTTTGTTTCTACTAGCTCTCACCCATCGTACCTACCCATCCACCTCACCTACTATATATTTATACATATATATATCTCTTAATGAAAGGAAATTTTAAAATGACCGAAGTCTGCAGACATACTGCCTTATACAAGAGACGACATTACAGCGGTTATAATAATGAAATGAAAAAAATACTAGTAAATGCGTCCTTTTTTACTGATTACCAATATGTATTTACCTCAATAGTCTTTTCTTCTTATGACGGCAGAACGGTTTAAAGTACTACCGCAGTATAGGAGTCAGTAACTTGTTCATGTGTAAAGCACTAAATCAATTTTGTTAAGATTTGGCATAGAGATAGGTTATACCTGAGAAAAAAGTCGTTTTCGCCGCGAAAATTTGAAGTGATAGGGATATAACTAAATTCCATGAAGACGAAACCGGGTGGGAATAGTAGATTACTGCACCGACCAGCAAAAGAGGCATTGATGGACGAACGTGTGAATGTGGGCCGAGGCACACAAACATAAGTCCATCAATGTCTAGTTGTGGCCAAGGCTTGTATAGTACTTTTCTCAAATAATGCACGGAAATACAATTACTTTTCAAAATCAATGACGAACAGGGAACAACAATATTTTTTCCTGCATTAAGTGTTTTTTTTAATAAACAGCTTTCTATTTGCACGCCAGTTCCAAATTTAAAGAAAACCTATGATAAGTTACCTCCTCGGTTGCCATGTTCCGGAGTATAAGATCGTTCCACTTTTAAATTACACGACAGATATGAGTGTGCTATGTAATGTATTTGGCCGCTAAACAACGACAGATGTGGATTTTCATACAACTTTTACCGACCGCTGCTCGCATGCATTTGGCCAGTACAGAAATTTATGAAGCGCTCATGGCCGCGCTTGACAGACTGATCGTGTTAGATCACGTTTGTTAAGCAATGTTCGGTCTGGTCAGGTGTCGGATGGGTGACCCTAAAGTGGCATTACAACTAAGCGCTTCCGTGCCTCGGAGGGCACGTTAAACCATCGGTCCCGGCTGTTGTCATCTGATAACAGTCGTTAAGCCAAGTCAGAGGCCTTAAAGGCGGCCTGATAATCTCTGACACTTAAGGTGGCCACTAATCTCCATACGATAAGAAGAAGAAGACTAATCCTACATCCTACTATAAATGTGAAAGTTTGTGAGAATGTTTGGATGTTTGTTACTCTGTCACATTAAAACTACTAAACCGATTTGGATGAAATTTGGCACACAGAAGATAGCCTGGATTAAAACCTAAGCTATTTTATATCCCTATATTCCCACGGGAACGGAACTACGCGGGCAAAGCCCCGGGCAGCCGTCAGTGAATTATATCTTAGAAATAGATTACTTATACTTAAGTATAAGTAATGTTTTGGTTGGTTGTACCGCCTGGCTAGCTACCACCATCTTATCTAAGCCTGACGCCATAACAACATTGTATTCAGCATTGTTGTGTTCCGGCAGTCAGAGATAAGATAGCCAGTTCCTCAGTGATGAGGATTCCGGGAGAGGCTCGCTTCCATCTTCAGCCTTATCAATACTTAACATCAGGTATGATGAAGGCTAAGATTGTCCCCATTACGTACATCTTATGTTTTGGCGCGCACTGTTCATTGAAATAAAACAACTTTTACGGATATCAAACGCGCTATATTTCCACGAACTAAGTTGTAATTGTCCGTAATTTTTAGGTTTTTTAGGGGTTTTTTGATTTTCCCGACGTTTCGGCACCTTTACAGCTGCCGTGGTCACGGGATGACGGCGTTTGATATCCGTAAAAGTTGTTTTATTTCAATTGTCCCCATTGTTCATAAAAAAAGTTACTGTTTGATCCATAAGTAACGCGCCTTTGCCTTTATGAAATTCCCAACAAGGCAGCGTGCAGCGTGTTGCCGCGCCCTAATCCGCGCGTTTATCGTCGCAACAAGCAAACTGCCAGTTTATTAAGGGTTTATCCGACCGAAGTTTCCGAACACTCCAAAATTAGTCCCGAGTCCCGAGAAATACTCAATATTCATGACTTGCCAACTGCTACTTGTTTATTAAAATGTAACAGATAATTTTAATAACACAATAAATCACTTACTAAAAACCGAACTTACCTATTGAAAATAGTTTTTTTGATGAACTTATCTACAGTTGAGCTGAGCTAAGGTAATTAACTAAGGTGAATCATTTCTTTGTTTGAACTTTTAAGCTATAGGGAGTTGTTGTGAGTCCGCATGGCTAGTTAACACCATCTTATCTAAGTCTGACGCCATAACAACAATGTTTTCAAAATTGTTGTGTTCCGGCAGTTCCAGATAAGATAACCAGTTCCTCAGTAGCTGAGTATTCCAGGAGAGGCTCGCTTCCATCTTCAGCCTTATCAATACTTAAAATTAGGCTTAACATGATGAAGGCTAAGAGTTTACCCGTCGTTCATAAAAAAAATCCACCGATCGGCGATAATTAGGTAGGTGATTCCAAAACAGAAAAAATATGGATAATGACAAAGTACGACATATCATATCCCCGTCAGAAAATGCATTCTTGGACCTGATCTCTACGAAAGCGGCAAATTTTCCTACAACCACGGAAAATACAGACATTAGATAAGTACCACTGTTAATCACTATTTAAGCAAAGCAAAGTGTGCGTTTTTATATTAACCGAAGATAAGTAGGTAGTTAGACTTATCAAATTCCTTCAGAAAAACGCATTCTAACACCGCGTCTCTACGTAAACAGCACATTTTCCTACAACCACGGAAAATACAAAATACCTTAACAAAAATATTTTACATACTAATCTACAGCACCATATTTGGCAATAACCATTTAAGCAAAGCTTACTGCGTTTTTATATCAACCGAAGATAAGTAGGTAGTTAGACTTATCAAATTCCCTCAGAAAAACGCATTCTAACACCGCGTCTCTACTTAAACAGTAGATTTTCCTACAACCACGGAAAATACAAAATACCTTAACAAAAATATTTTACATACTAATCTACAGTACCATATTTGGCAATAACCATTTAAGCAAAGCAAAGCTTACTGCGTTTTTATAATCAACCGAAGATAAGTAGGTAGTTAGACTTATCTTATTCCCTCAGAAAACGCGTTTTAACACCGCCTCTACGTAAACAGCACATTTTCCTACAACCACGGAAAATACAAAATACCTTAACAAAAATAATTTTACATACTAATCTACAGCACCATATTTGGCAATAACCATTTAAGCAACGCAAAGCTTACTGCGTTTTTATATCAACCGAAGATAAGTAGGTAGTTAGACTTATCTCATTCCCTCAGAAAAACGCGTTTTAACACCGCGTCTCTACGTAAACAGCACATTTTCCTACAACCACGGAAAATACAAAATACCTTAACAAAAATATTTTACATACTAATCTACAGCACCATATTTGGCAATAATCATTTAAGCAAAGCAAAGTTTACTGCGTTTTTATATCAACCGGAGATAAGTAGGTAGTTAGACTTATCTCTTTCCTTAGAAAAACGCATTCTACACCGCGTCTCTACGTAAACAGCAGATTTTCCTACAACCACGGAAAAAACAAAATACCTTAGCAAATATATTTTACATACTAAACTATAGAACCACAATCGGCAATAAACATTTAAGCAAAGCAAAGCTTACTGCGCTTTTAAATCCACCGATCGAAGATAAGTAGGTAGGTGATTCCAAAACGGAAAAATTGTCTCGTTACTTGGTACGGGGGTGGGGGTGGGGGGACCTGCGCGTCCCGCCCTCCCCGCGTCAGTCGCCGCCGGCCTGCTGAGAGGGCGCGTCGTTTCAGTGCCACCAAGTGCAGTGAAGTGCATTTTATGTGTGGTGTGTGCATTTAAGTGTTGTTTTGGAACAAACCATGTGGAACACGTAAGTCAAATTTTTTATTATACAAGATGGGATAGCAATCATCAATATTATTATATAGGTTTCGGTGGTGAATTTCGCGTAAATAGTAAACTATGAACGCGTGTTAAGCCGGGTATATAGTTGATTTATAGAGGTGTATAAGGAGGGTGAAAGTTCCGAAGAGGTGCGATATTTTACTCAATTATTTTTCAAAAGGAAAAGTTAGGAAAGTTTGTTTTTCAATTCGGTATTATTTATTGTAAGCCTTTAACCTACCATATGCCTACTATAATTGAAAATTATTAAGTTGAGTTGAGAAAAGTCAACATGAAAAAACAAATTTTCCGGTTAGATGACATTCCGCCTGAAACCAAACTTGTTACAACTTTATTATTTATCTAGAGATACCTTTATTTGCCATTTTTGATGTTAACTTATGTCAAAAATATTATAAAACTAAACGTCATTATTAAGGTAAAGTTAGATATGTGAAGAACAAATATAATTAAATACAGGGGACTACGAGATACTACGAGATTTCAAATGAGCGAAATGGCGAACTCACATTTTGTGCTTGGATACATCTTAGATCTTTCCCTTAACATCATTTCCGGTTGACTGGTAGAGAATGCGTAAGGGCATTAAGTCCGCTTTTTGCTGTATATGTGCAATAAAGAGTTAAAAAATAAATAAAATCAGTCTCGCTCCCACGGCCATCCTTTTCTGATTGCTACTTCGCTTAAGTCGTATAGCGCTTTAAGGTCGGCTCAGTTCGTCATTCACTTCCACTCCACTCTATCACCCGTCATCTCCTCAATCACTTCTTTCTGTATCATATCATGACATGACGCATACCATCTACCCATTGATCCATCCATCGACCTTTGGCGTAGGGATACGGATACCTGCCTTCTACGCTGAGGTCCTGGGTTCGATTCGTGATCAAGACAAATATTTGTACGCAGGAACATTTGTCTTGGTCGGGTTATTTACAAAAAACTATACAAAGAGGTATGTTTATCCCTTAACCAGTATCCCACAAGTTCTTAAAAAACTATCCTTGGGCTAGATAATTTTTGCGATTTTATGTTAAGATATTATCTTAATCTTAATAATATATATAAATCCCCTGTCACGATGTTTGTCCGCGATGGACTCCTAAACTACTTAACCGATTTTAAATTAAATTGGCACACCGTGAGCAGTCTGGTCCAACTTAAGAGATAGGATAGCTTTGATCCCAAAATTCCCACGGGAACGGGAACCACGCGGGTGAAACCGCGCCCGGCCTCTAGTAATATATATAAATCTCCTGTCACGATGTTTGTCCGCGATGGACTCCTAAACTACTTAACCGATTTTAAATTAAATTGGCACACCGTGAGCAGTCTGGTCCAACTTAAGAGATAGGATAGCTTTGGTCCCAAAATTCCCACGGGAACGGGAACCACGCGGGTGAAACCGCGCCCGGCCTCTAGTTTTTTATATAAGTAGCATATTACCACAGTAAACTGAAACAGGACTGTTCATCTGAATAACTTGTAATAAGCGCTCATGGCTGCGCTTGACAGACTAATTGTATTCGATCACGTTTGTTAAGCATAGATCGGCCCGTACAGGTGTCGGATGGGTGAGCGCTTCCTTGCTCCGGAGGGCACGTAAATCGTCGGTCCCGACTGTTGTCATTTGATTACAGTCGTTAAGCTAAGTCATATGCCTTATAGTAGACGTGATAATCTCTGACACCAGAGATGGCCACTAATCCTCACTCGATAAGAAGAAGAATAACTTGAAATACAACAACTTTTACGGTTATCTAACGCGCTATATTTCACGGACTAGGTTGTAATTATCAGTTTTTTTGCTTTTTTAGGTGTTTTTTGATTTCCCGACGTTTCGGCACCTTTTCAGCTGCCGTGTAAGAGTCATCCATAAAAGTTGTTTTATTTCAATGTACAGTGCGCCAAAACATAAGATTAACTTGTTACAATCAATCAACAAGCTTATAAACTTTTGATTCGAATACACAACAAATGTGAAAAACAACATTCCACTAACTGAAAAACAAACAATAGATAACAATATTAACTGAAATAAAACACTCAAAGTGTAATTACCGTAAAAGAAGATGAATATGTATATGTTTACAAACAAGTATTTAAGACTCGGTAGCTCAATGGTTAAAGCATTGGACAGGATTTCCAAAGGTCGTGGGTTCGATTCTGAGACCGAGTTGATTTTTTCCAATATTTTTCTAAGTATTTAATATGATTATGCGTTATCGACCATTCTTAATACGAGTTCATAAGAAACTGACGACCTGTTTGCGCGGGGGTAATAAGCCAGCCTTCTGCGCCAGAGGTCCCGGGTTCGATCCCCGGACAAGACAAATATTTGTGTGCATGAACATGTCTATTTGTCTTGGTCCGGGTGTATAATATGTATATTATGTACTTATGTATTTACAAAAAAGGAATATAAGTATGTTTATCCGTTATCTAGTAGGTATCTATAGCACAAGTTCTTCATGAAACTTAACGTGGGCTAGATAATTGGTGTGTTTGTATGCAATTATTTATATAAAAGAAACTTAAGCTAGATATTATTATTATATGTGCAGTTTATTATTATTATTTATCTTGCATATTTAAAAAATAACAACATTTTATTGTTAATTAACAATAATGAACTGAAATTGGACAGCTCATCAGACAAACTAACTTGTTACAATCAATCACTGTAAACGCTTCTGTGGCCTAGTGGTAACAACCACCAGTATCAGACCAGGGGTCTAGGGTTCGATTCCCAGCGGGGGTACAAATTGTATTCGGTTTGGTTGGAGGCTAGCTACCACCATCTTATCAAACGTGACGCCATAACAACAATATTTTTAGCATTGTTGTGTTCCGGCAGTTAGAGATACGATAGCCAGTTCCTCAGCGATTGAGGATTCCGGGATAGACTCGCTTCTATCTTCTGTCTTATCAATACTTAACATCAGGTATGATGAAGGCTAACCCCCATATTCTAAGTCGTTCCTCCAAAATTTTTTACACTCCACTCAAACTCATTCGACAAATTTGGTTTTCATAGTTGCAAAAAATCTCCATAACGTAATTATTACACTCAAGTGAGGAATAATTTGTGATTCCTCACTTGAGTGTAATAATTACAGAGTTACGACTTAGAATACCGATTTCGTGGAGTATTTCGAAGAGGTTTTCAGTGAGGTTTCGTTAAGTCGAGGACGAGTAAGTTTTGGAGGAACGACTTAGAATATGGGTGTAAGAGTCTCCCCGTTGTTCATAGAAAAAAAAAATTACAAGCTTATGTAAACTCTTGATTCGAGTTCACAACTAAGGTCACAAACAACATTCCACTCAGTAAAAAACAAACAATTAATCATAATATTTGGTTAGTAAACTTTGACCGTAAACCTTTGATACAACAACACCTCTTTTATGATATCAACAGCACTACATTAGCTAAGGTCTCCTTAAGACGTTCGCGGGAATGTAAGCTATTATAGCATTCGATTTTGCACCATTCCCAGTGACGCGGGTGCTATATAGCAGTCGAACTTTCGGCGATGAAATTTGACGCGTATTGAATCGCAGCCCGCATGTAGAAGGATGATTTGTGTCAACGCAAAATCTCCATACATTAATCAAAAAATCAACCTTTTGGAGTCGGTGCCATGCCAGCCAAGGAATTCTACATTGCACTTTACTCTTTTACTTTTATTTTTCTCACCTTGGCTGGCACCGACTCCAAAAGGTTTATTTTCTACTTTTAGATTTTTGAAGTCGGTTTTTAATTTTTAATAAAATGTTTTTTTTTCACAATTTTTTATTTTTTATTTAACAGCTTTTTGGAAAACCTACAGCTAAATAATACTGTAGTAACAAACAATGATAACAAAGTGCAGTTTACAAGTTTTCACATTTAGATAAATAAAATAATACTTAAAGCCTCTTTTAACCTAAAAAAAAATACAATTACTGCTCAGTTATATCTGACTTCTTTTGTAAAAAGTTACTGTTAAACATTCTCTTGAATTCTATGTATGCTTGAATTAAATATATCGAGATCTATGGTTTTTAACATGGAATTAACTAGTTTGGGTGGTCTGTTAATAAATGAATGAGACTGGCAGTTAGTTTTAGCGGAGGGAACATGCAATAGTTTTGTATGGCCCGTGGTCTTATTCGGTGTATTGATGTAAAATTTACTTAGCAATTCAGGACAGTCAATACTACCTTGAAATATTTTTAAGAGGAATGCAATATCATAAAGTTAGAAAAATATATACGCAAAGAATTGATAACTTCCTTTTTTTTTATGATTTTGTAATTTTTGCATTTTTCAATGCTATTTTTATACTTATGGTAAATTTTAATAGAAAAATATTGGAAAAAATTAACTCGGCCACAAGTGAATTCTCAGACGGGAATCGAACCCGCGACCTTTGGAAATCCGGTCCAATGCTCTAATGCTGCTGATAACTTCCTCCTCCCCTTACTTTTAATTTGACATTTGACGACCTCCATGTAAGAATGGTACGTACACCGGTTTCCGTGACCGACCATTACAAAGGTTGCTTAACCTCAACAATCGAAACATTTGGCATTATCATTTTCATCATCACTGCAAACCGCATCAAATCGGACTAGTAGTTTTGCAGATAACATTGGTTTGCACAAACAAACAAACACACAAACTCTCACTCCAAACGCATATACCGTCTCCGTACCGTCGTTGGTAAAACAATCCATTCACCTTGGCAAAAGTTAATGGGGCCTTCAAAGTAGCACTAAAATTATTTAAGTCTTTTTTTCGCGCGCCAAATTTTCTAATTGCTAATTGTGACGCACACAAGTACGCGCCTCTCGTGGCCCACATTTGGGGTATGCGGAGTGGGCTATCTAGTACAGGACAATTCGGACTTGAGGTCATGACTCTTATAGGAGTTTTTTTTTATCGCGGCATGTATCCGATTGCAGCACCTATTCGTGACTTACCCTACCACCAAGAAAACCGAATACAATTTATGTATCCCCACTAGGAATCGACCCCGGGACCACTGGGGCTGATACCGGTGGTGGTTACCACTAAACCACAGAGGTGGCTGATTAACGCCTGCATGCAGGATGGCGGCATCCGACAAGGCTGTGAAAATGTCTAAGTTCTGGGCCACAAAAGTCTAGTGTCTGCGCTAAGAAACCTAGCAGCTGGCTTTTTTTTGATCCCAGTACAGCATAGCCATGGTAAGCTCATTAATAGCTAAATAACTTCCTTGACTAATTTTTGAAAACAAAACAAGCACGTAATTTAATCACTGTTTGTAGAAGCCTGCTAGAAAACATGTTTAATTTTATTTATTAATTTCGATAGTCCAAAGGATTTTATATAAAACATGCGGTATTTCAGCTTGCGTGGCGATAATTAATCTAACCCATAAAATCCGTTTTAATTATATCTAATCTCAAACGAAGCCTCCAAAATCTAATCGCAAGTTCACAATTTGAATAACCCAATTATATTTTCAACGGAAGTGTTGTACAGGGTAATTATTTATTATAGTTAGCCTGTTGAAAGACTTTTATGGATTAAAACGCAATTTTTTATTTTATGATTTTGTAATTTTTTTTATTACATTTTTCAATGCTATTTTTACACTTATGGTAAATTTTAAATAAACAATATTGGAAAAAATTAACTCGGCCACAAGTGAATTCTCAGACGGGAATCGAACCCGCGACCTTTGGAAAGTCCAATGCTCTAACCGCTGAGCTACCGAGACTTGCGAACCACCGTCGAAATTCTCACGCTGGCCTACAGCGTATTAAAAATATAAAAGTATTGGAGAATTTCGACGTTGGTTCGCAAGTCTCGGTAGCTCACGCTGGCCTACAGCGTATTAAAAATATAAAAGTATTGGAGAATTTCGACGTTGGTTCGCAAGTCTCGGTAGCTCAGCGGTTAGAGCATTGGACCGGATTTCCAAAGGTCGCGGGTTCGATTCCCGTCTGAGAATTCACTTGTGGCCTTATTAAGTACTTATCTATAAGTCTATTTGAATAAAAATCTTTGACTTTGACTTTGACTTTGCCTAGTTAATTTTTTCCAATATTTTTCTATTTAAAATTTACCATAAGTACAATTTTTTATTTTATTTTGTGAGCATCGGATAAAAGTCACGACGGATAATAAGTCAGGTGTTTTTTAATTATTTTATAATTTTTCAATTACGTTTTAACCGTCGTGGGTTTGTTCAAAATGTTTTATTTTGTTTTTTATTTCAAACTTTTTAGAGAGCATAGATATAATGTACATTGATAAATGGTAACATTGGTTCGCAAAAGAAATGTTTACTGCAGCGCCTCCTGGTGAGTTGTCACCGTAACACCTATCTAAGAACATGCACCAATCAAACCCGAACCCATCACTGCAAATCGCATCAAAATCGGACTAGTAGTTTTGGAGATAAACTGTAACATTGGTTTGCACAAACAAACAAACACACAAACTCTCACTCCAAACGCATATACCGTCTCCGTACCGTCGTTGGTAAAACAATCCATTCACCTTGGCAAAAGTTAATGGGGCCTTCAAAGTAGCACTAAAATTATTTAAGTCTTTTTTTCGCGCGCCAAATTTTCTAATTGCTAATTGTGACGCACACAAGTACGCGCCTCTCGTGGCCCACATTTGGGGTATGCGGAGTGGGCTATCTAGTACAGGACAATTCGGACTTGAGGTCATGACTCTTATAGGAGTTTTTTTTTATCGCGGCATGTATCCGATTGCAGCACCTATTCGTGACTTACCCTACCACCAAGAAAACCGAATACAATTTATGTATCCCCACTAGGAATCGACCCCGGGACCACTGGGGCTGATACCGGTGGTGGTTACCACTAAACCACAGAGGTGGCTGATTAACGCCTGCATGCAGGATGGCGGCATCCGACAAGGCTGTGAAAATGTCTAAGTTCTGGGCCACAAAAGTCTAGTGTCTGCGCTAAGAAACCTAGCAGCTGGCTTTTTTTTGATCCCAGTACAGCATAGCCATGGTAAGCTCATTAATAGCTAAATAACTTCCTTGACTAATTTTTGAAAACAAAACAAGCACGTAATTTAATCACTGTTTGTAGAAGCCTGCTAGAAAACATGTTTAATTTTATTTATTAATTTCGATAGTCCAAAGGATTTTATATAAAACATGCGGTATTTCAGCTTGCGTGGCGATAATTAATCTAACCCATAAAATCCGTTTTAATTATATCTAATCTCAAACGAAGCCTCCAAAATCTAATCGCAAGTTCACAATTTGAATAACCCAATTATATTTTCAACGGAAGTGTTGTACAGGGTAATTATTTATTATAGTTAGCCTGTTGAAAGACTTTTATGGATTAAAACGCAATTTTTTATTTTATGATTTTGTAATTTTTTTTATTACATTTTTCAATGCTATTTTTACACTTATGGTAAATTTTAAATAAACAATATTGGAAAAAATTAACTCGGCCACAAGTGAATTCTCAGACGGGAATCGAACCCGCGACCTTTGGAAAGTCCAATGCTCTAACCGCTGAGCTACCGAGACTTGCGAACCACCGTCGAAATTCTCACGCTGGCCTACAGCGTATTAAAAATATAAAAGTATTGGAGAATTTCGACGTTGGTTCGCAAGTCTCGGTAGCTCACGCTGGCCTACAGCGTATTAAAAATATAAAAGTATTGGAGAATTTCGACGTTGGTTCGCAAGTCTCGGTAGCTCAGCGGTTAGAGCATTGGACCGGATTTCCAAAGGTCGCGGGTTCGATTCCCGTCTGAGAATTCACTTGTGGCCTTATTAAGTACTTATCTATAAGTCTATTTGAATAAAAATCTTTGACTTTGACTTTGACTTTGCCTAGTTAATTTTTTCCAATATTTTTCTATTTAAAATTTACCATAAGTACAATTTTTTATTTTATTTTGTGAGCATCGGATAAAAGTCACGACGGATAATAAGTCAGGTGTTTTTTAATTATTTTATAATTTTTCAATTACGTTTTAACCGTCGTGGGTTTGTTCAAAATGTTTTATTTTGTTTTTTATTTCAAACTTTTTAGAGAGCATAGATATAATGTACATTGATAAATGGTAACATTGGTTCGCAAAAGAAATGTTTACTGCAGCGCCTCCTGGTGAGTTGTCACCGTAACACCTATCTAAGAACATGCACCAATCAAACCCGAACCCATCACTGCAAATCGCATCAAAATCGGACTAGTAGTTTTGGAGATAAACTGTAACATTGGTTTGCACAAACAAACAAACAATCTCTCACCCCAAACGCATATACCGTCTGCGTACCGTCGTTGGTAAAAATACATTTTAAGGAAACCACATGGGAGAAACCGAGGGGGGCCACTAGTAAGAAATTATTTCTTATTTTATTCATTCGCTATAGGTATATCACAATACATAATAAACAGTATAAATAAATAAATAATTGCATACAAACACACATTATCTAGCCCACGGTAAGTTTCATGAAGAACTTGTGTTAAGGATACTAGATAACGGATAAACATACTTATATACTTTTTCTAAATACATACATAATATACATATTAAACACCCAGACCAAGACAAATAGACATGTTCATGCACACAAATATTTGTCTTGTCCGTGGATCGAACCCGAGACCTCTGACTCAGACGGTAGGGTTCGCCAAACAGGTCGTTAAAATGTACACAGTGATTTTTTGTAGGTTGATTGAAATATTTTATGAAATGTTTTAATTTAAACAAGCGAGAAGTGTCATTAATCATCTATCATAAAATTAGTCTTGAATTTTCTATATTAAGCGTGGGTTTGGCTAGGCATTACCCTCTGCCTACACGATGTTGTGACCTGGCCTCGACTTCGTAGATGGCTACGTGTCTCAATTCAATTGTTAGACTCGGATTCTACATTTCACAAATTACTGGATGGAATTAATCCTTTTTGGGGTGTACAAACGGGGAACTTCCCGGTTGACCAGTAGAATTTCTATAGGAAATGTTTTCTCGGAAAGTAGGTTCTAAGGTTAATGCAATAATTTATTATTCAAATGAAATACTGTCAATTATTTGTGATATAAACGTTGTCTATACAGGGTGGAAATTTAAAACGGGGCAGGAAGGGTAGGTAACCTTAACCGATGTAGCTACATGAACACGTTTTTAGGAAACAATCCTTAATTGTTTGAGAAAATTCGAACTGCATTCACCGATTTTGAAAAAAATGTACAGTCAGCAGAATAATGATGCGTTCTCAAAAATTTTGTTTTTGATGGCAATCGATTCTGTTCCTTATGAGGATCAAAACACTCTATGACACTAACTGAGGTTTGAGCACTAGAAAAGTCAGAAATCGCTAAAACTATTTCTATACATTCTCTAAGAAAAGGTAGGTTGGTGAAGCAGATGCGGCTGCGTGTGGTGCGAGCACAGAACAGAAAAAAGATTTTTCTGTTCTGTGGGTGCGAGTGCGTGGCGGGACCGCGGGACGCGTGCCGTGCGCAACGAGAAAACACGGAATGAGACTTTCAGGCATCTCCTAACAAATGCTTGAAAACATTTTTTTCGTTTGTAAAGAGCCTAATACGACTACAATTTTATTGATCTGGTTGAGAATTAATACAAAGATATTAAAAAAAAAACTGTACAACCTTCTATATGGTGTCCAGCGCGCTGCGCTCAGTATACCTTACTATGTATGGAAATAGTTCTTCGCGATTTCTGACTTTCCTAGTGCTCAAACCTCAGTTGGTGTCATAAAGTGTTTGGTCCTCATGAGAAACAGGATCGATCGACATAATTTTTTTTTTTCAAAACTTATTATTTTTCTGCTGACTGTACATTTTTTCAAAATCGGTGAGTGCAGTTCAAATTTTCTCAAAAAATTAACGACTGTTTCCTCATAACGTTTTCATGTAGCTGCATCGGTTAAGGTTTTAAATTTCCACCCTGTATATTAATTACTTTTTGAAATAAAGGCACCTAAAAGAAACTCTACTAGTCAACCGAGAAGTTCCCGACTGTACCACAAGACTTTGCATTAATAGTGTATATTTAAGTGAATGTAAAAAATATATATAAAACAAATAGACAAGTTACCTTATATATTATTGCGGACTGTTCATTAAAACTGCACGGTGGAATGTCTCGATCTTAGAACAACCGAAACGGAAGCCAACTGATCTATGGTCCAGCAGTTTAGCAAGATTCTCATCCCGTGACCACGATGGACGAAAATGTGTACCTCAATATAAACCGTGTTTTTATCCGTCAAAGTAAAGAAAAACTCTTTGGCCCGCGTTGTTAACCATGTTTCTTAACCACTACGAAAGATCATTTTTTTACTTTTTCTATAATGTAGGTAAGTATATACTACTTTCGTTCATAAGACCTTGTTGGCTACTACGAAATATAATAAAAATTTATTAAAACGACACTTAGGACCGACCGGTTTCACCACCTACTGATAAGTTTTGGATAGATTTGTTTAGCAGATAATTTGACATATTTTTCATTACGTCAAATGATATGTCATATAAGCTATCCAGAACTTATCTGTAGGAGTTTCACCCGAGTTCTTTTCGTAATAAAACGTGTTGTGACATTGGCAAAATTCGCGTATATAACGCGAGCACGCCATTATTAAGAAACAAGAAGAAGAAGACTTATCATTAGGTAGTGAAACCGGCCCTCAACTTACTAATGTCAGTAATTAGGAGTTCACAAAGTAACATTTTAGAACGAGCATAACGCTGGCGGTTTGTCTATAACTTTTGTTATCAATCTGTATTACAGTAAAAAACAAAAGAACTATGCCATCAGCGATCTAAAATTTGAAAACACAGATTCTCTCAAGATTTAATTTCTTTGTTGTTGTCCTCATTTTTCGCCGGCCCAGTGATAAGGCACGCCCGAAGGCCCGGGCCAAAGTAGCTTGATTAATGGGCCTATTTCGCTTGTAAGTGACAGTTCTTACAACGAAAATAGACAAGCTAAATGAAAACTTCCTTCGCTTGTTCATACTGGATCGTGTGATACTTTAGTCTTTATAAGGGTTTCTTGCTGAAGGGTTTTTGGTTTGATGTGTGATGTATTGTTTTTCCCGTGTGTGGGTTTAAAGGTGTATTACCCTTCCTTGGTTTTAGTATCCGTAACATAAGTGCGTTATTTATATTATATTATTGTAAAAAAAGAGTTCATGGTAACCTATATGTCAAAACAAAACTCAGTGTTGCAATGGCGTTTATGGTTTACATGCAAAGTACCTACATTAATATTCACAAACTTGTAAGATAAGTAGATCGATAAGTAAGTATATAACACTTCCGACGTTAAGATGATCTTATGGATTTGCACAAAGAATAATATCTATGAGCATTCTCCAAGAGACGTGTTATATCCAGCTGCTTAGCAGCTGTAAACAGGATGTCTTTAATTCTAGAACTTCATCTCTAGTTTTATTTTATATTCGAATTATAGATCGTTTCAAATCAGAATTCACCCCGGATTCCAGCACTTCTATCTATCTAGTCGTTTGATAGCAATTTCTTAAGACTAAATAAAACTGGGAGCGCGTACCCACTATTTGACTACAAAGGTCATTTAAAATCATGATGCATGCCGGCCGTCTTGTTGGGTATGTTTCAGCCTATAAATTTTAATAAGCACCTACGATGTTCTCTAAAAAAATATCAAAAAAATCAAAAATATTTATTTCGTAACAATAGAACTACAGACTATAACAGTGCATGGAGATCCTCTTTTAAGTATTAAGAATACTTGTACTAGAAGATCTCGCTCCTCCTCAATGTTCTTACAATACTTTTATGTTACAGAAATACCATTAAGTGCTATTAATACTACAAAATAAAACAGAAAAAGTAAAAGAAAAGATGTAGTGACCGCAATTCACTGCGATATTGTGTGTGTGTGCGTGTGTGTATGTGTGTGTGTTTTTGTGAGTGAGTTATTATATATATATATATATAAATATATTATGTATATTGCAATACGTCAAATAGTTGGTTGTACGCTATCGTTGCCTGGGCGGCCGGCGACTTTACAAACCCATTTCTAGGCGAATTCAAATAGATGAGCTTTTTTTATGACTTTTGAATTTTTGCATTTTTTTTTCAACGCTATTTTTATCTTTATGATAAATTTTGAATAGAAAAAAACTCGAAGCCACGATTTTTGGAAATCCGGTCCAAACCATTGAGCTACCGAGACTTACCACCCTCGAAATTTATTGTCACCGATAAATAGTATTGATTGAAGTTGGATAAATTAAATCTTTAAGCTACTGCCAGACGGTCCTCTAGAAATCCGGATAAACTTACACCTTTTATTATTTAGGACAAGCGCCTACGGCGACTTTGTCTGCAATTTCTTAAGACATTTGCCCATGGGAATATAGAAGTTTATCGCAGTAAAATTTATTTTAAATGTTCAGTTCAATCTCGCTTTAATCAATATTTTGTGAAACTTGTTTATCCCTAAAAAGCGCTCATTCGTTTTAAATGCATATTCAATATAACTCTATTTTGTAAAAAAATAATAATATACACATTACACAAATAAACTTCTTAATATAATTTGTTTGAGTTTAAACGTTTTTATATTATTTTTCAATTTAACCAACATATTTTCATAATCATAATTTGTAATATGCGCCGAAAGGCACATTATATTCTAAAAATACTAAATTGAAATCCACTCCCCTAGCCTAACATGATTAAAGAAAACAAATTACATTAGTTATTCAACCTATTGAAAAGGCTCAGCTGTACCACACGAAGTATTTTATTATCTAAATACTCTTCCAAAACACTAGTCACCACTGTTTTTTACATCGCTTAGGTCCTCCTTAAAAACACACGCAACTGATTTTAACACGATTTTCACTAATAGACAAAAACAAAAAAAAGGAAGGTTTCTAAGTTACATATTTTTATTTATTTAAATAAAAATATTTAATATATGTATATTTTAAAGAAAATCGAAATCAAATCGAAACGAAAAAGCGAAACGGGGAGCAAGTATCTATCTATTACTAAACTCAGATATTTAATCCAAGGATTAATATATTAAAAATCGGCGAATTGCGAGTCGAACTCGCACATGAAGGGTTTCGTCTCTCACCCAAGGTTGCCTGGAAGAAATTGCTATGTAGCAACAAGGCCGCCTATTGTGTGTTCCTCTTTTTTAACATTTTCTCTGTATGTGTTTGTTTTTGTATCGTGTACAATAAAGTTTCTACTACTATTATTATTATATTAAATACACCTACCCAAAATGCCACTATAATTTTTGTCTGCAAAAATAACTTTCTTTTTCATAGTGTCTCTATGAATGACAAAGTTATATTTGCGATGTTTTAGAAAATGTGCTATAGCTCTGATACATCGGACATGACGAATCTATAAGGGTTTCGTTTTTTGCCATTAGGCTACGAAACCCTAAAAATAAAAGCTCTTTAAAATCTAAAGATTTTGAGCAGCATTTGAGATTAAAAATAAATTACATAAAACTTCATCAGGGTTATTGTCTAGAGAGCTTTATCTATATTTTTATATCTCAGCTTATGCAATTAAAAACTTGTAATAAATCGGTCTCGTTCATAGCCAACTGCGAGTCTTATAAGAAATTAATCTTCTTCAATCCTTTTAAATTAATGATGCTAAAGTGAGACATTAACTGGGATTCAAACTTTTCTCAAAATCCTACCTTGTTTTAGTTACTTAAAAACATAAAAGACAAAGAAATTGAGCTTTAGGACATAATGTAGTCTATTATAACGTATTTAGGATCATACGCAAATACTAGCGTACAATTAAGTACATAACTCTTTTAAGTATCAAGAAGGATCGTAATTTATAACCCCGATAACTTCATAACTATGTTAATAAAACATCTATTCAGACAGAACCATAGTTCTTATAACTTATATCGGTTCTAAAAATACTATATCTAGCGAACAAACTTTATATTGACCAGCTAAATAAATATCGACATACTTCCAGTATTGGCGAGCAAGTTTATTGGACATGAGCCAAAATAAATCGATATTGTAAGATATATCTTTAACGATTTATGTGCAGGCCACTTCGTCTCAAATAAAATATATTCTCTGTTGTTTTGATACATTTTTCGGGTCAATTGTCTATTTGTTGCCATGCGAGATCGTGTTAACAATATATATGAACCTAGGTACGTGGATCTTATTTATTTATAGGTACTATTGTGATCAAACTAAATATGGAGAGTGCTACTTTGATTGGACTTACTAATCTCTGGACCTATCAAGTGTGTCGGGAAATTTCGATAAAAGGAAAACTGGATCATGGAGAAGGACATAAACTAAATATTGTAGGGAACATTTAATACTAGAGTCTACCTACAGGCTCTAACATTAGAGTCAAAAGCGAGCTGTGGTTGTTTGAGCTTTTTTTAAAATTTCTTTACCCTACATATATTTTTATATACTTTTTTTATATATTCTTACTCTTAGTCACATTCTGAATCTAAATATTTAAGAAAATGCGAAGGCCGAAGGCCGAAGATGGAGCGAGCTTGCCTAAAAGAAACATATTCACTCGAGCTTTAAATACACCAGGGTTATAAGATCCCGGGAACACAGATGCAGGCGGGGAATTCCACTAACTGGCTGTGCGCATAATAAAAGATGAGGAAAAGCGCTTTGTACGCAGGCGTGGAATATCAACCAGGTAGGGGTGATAGCCCGCCGTACGTTTGGACTCCCGGTGATAAAACGGAGCTGGCGGAATGAGCTCATGTAGCTCAATACCACACTGTCCGAAATACAATCTGTAGAATACGGACAATGAAGCAACTCTTCGACGATGAGAGAGACTGTGGAGATTGATATTCACCAGGTTACGATCTCCTACGAGTTTCCTGGCTCTGCGTTCCACCAAATCGAGTGCGGCTTGCTGGCATTTTGCTGAGTCATCCCAAAGGTGGGAGCAGTGTTCCATGCACGGTATTTGCGCTTTATGCAAGATAAGAATCTGTTCCGGCGTGAAAAACCGTTTAACGGTATTTAGGATGCCCAGCTTTTTTGCTGCAGTGTGAGCTTTCAACTCGATGTTGTCGCCGAGGTCAACATCAGATGACAACTTCATGCCAAGAAGTTCAAGATTGTCCGTGATGAGTCATGTTGAAAGGAGTCCAACCTGAGAAAGTTGAAGGAGCTACTGCTCTTCCATTTGAATTTAGCAATTCTAAGTAAATATATGCAACTTTCGTAGTGGTCGATCACGGGATGGGTGACCAAAAATGTAGGTATTATCGCAAGCTCTTCCGTGATTCATACTGATTGTAACGTAGTTAATATTGTTATGAAAGCTTCTTTGATATTTATCCTCGTGCGTATATAAAAAGCGCCATTAGAACCTACATACCTATAAGAAAGGATCATTGACATCAATACTTACTTTGCATTATTAAAAAAAACTCGGACGTGTCATGCACTTGGCATAAAACCTATTTTCAGACTGTGACAGTATGTAATTTGCTACTTTTAAAACTATTTTAAAATTTAAAATTACCTATGAGGCCCCGAGTTATGATACACAAAACCTGATAATCTGTTGTTCTCTAGACTCCTCCGTTCTCTTTGTTCTCTGACTCCGGTGTCCTGCTAGCAAGTGGCGAATTAATTTATTTTATGAGGATTTTTAATTTTCAAAACTCATTATCCATCTTCATTTTAACACCAGTCAAATACCCTTTTAACTTCATACGTATACGCCTCTTCTTTACGAAATATGATTATGATTTTTTATGTCCCATATTATATGTCACGAACCGCCATCTGAATTTTCCACGCAGCTCGGCGAGCCGCTTATAAATAATGCAATTGAATTAAATCCCTCCGACGTCGCAGCCAACTTGATAAAATTGTAAATGTTGTGAAATTTAAAATTACCCGCTGCGAATAGGAAAATTTATCATCCGTACTGCACTTAAAGGGGACATTTTAAAAGGATATTTTTGCATTTTAAAATTCCCGTTTTGAAGAGTTTCTCGTTGTAGTACAGACGGCCAGGGTTTGGTGTAAATGTTGTTTTTCGTCATTGAAATCTGTCTCTCTCTTTAGTGCACATCCACTACATTATCCACATCATGATGTGATGCGCCTAAATCCTACTTAAAATTATAATTGCGAGTGTGCCAGTCTGTTTGTTTGTTGCTTTTTCACGCTAAAACTACTGAACGGATTTGGATGGAATTTGGCACAAATACAGTAGATAGTCTGAGTTAAAACATAGGATACTTTTTATCCCGATATTCCCATGGGAACGGGAACCACGCGTGTGAAACCGCGGGCGGCCGCTAGTGAGCCATATTTTTCTGCAAATTCTGGGCCGCAAATACTGCTGTTTTACACTGACTTTATACGCTTGAGCAAGATTTATATAGACTGGCCTCACATTTCAGCAAAAATATGGTTCGTTTAGAAGTACTGTAACCTAGAGGACACAAGAAAGAGGTTAAACGGGTTTCTATAAATTACTAACGGATTGTTTTGACTACGGATAGTTAAATTTTGACCTTTCTTGTATGGAAAATTTGTCAAAATATAACTGTCAGTAGACAAATAAATAAATTATAAACCCGGGGTAAAAGTACGCTCTGCAGGCCTACCGCCATCTTTTAGAAACCGTCATGTCGTAAGAACGTTTTGTTTTCCTTTTGTTTCAATACTGTTTAAATTGCAAACTTGACTCTATTTGACCTAAGACGTCGTAGTAGGTTTGATTGATAAAAATCTTGTTTGAGTGAATGATTGAGCGATGACGCCACAAAACTACCGTCAAAAGACAAGCTTGTTTTAAGAGGTTCGCGGTACGATATGACATATAACAACATTGCGCCGATACAAACTGACATTAAACAATATTGCGTTAAGAGATGGCGGTAGGCCCCCAGAAGTCATGGCTAAAGTGCCTTGCACTGATCAGTGATAGAGCTTGCCTTACATGCACATCGTACATCTTTCTTATGTTTTGTGGATTAACCAGTAGTTTTTAGTATCGTTTTGACAGAAACTTGTGACTTGACAAGGCAATAACTTTTAACCTTTAGGCCAAAACATATTTAAAAAAGTACCTATATGCAGTTTTTTTATTTCAACACAATCTAATAATCTAAATATGTATGTGCCAATAAACTAAACGGCTTGATCTCCATAAATAATATTTACAAGCGAAAAATGGTATTAATTGTGAGAATATATATTTAAACTAAGCCTAGAAAATAACACACCTTCTCTCAGAAAATAGCATAACTATTATATACACAAAACGTTTGTTATTGGCTGCCATCTATTCAGCTTTCGGCAAAAGATCGCTTCGTTTCGTTTGTAAGGGCACAAAATAAAAAGTTACCAGAAGTCACGCTCCTGCTATGCTCTAAAATTTTTATTGTAGTGTCTCTGTAGGATGTAATT
Source organism: Chrysoteuchia culmella (assembly GCA_910589605.1). Classification (NCBI taxonomy): domain Eukaryota; kingdom Metazoa; phylum Arthropoda; class Insecta; order Lepidoptera; family Crambidae; genus Chrysoteuchia; species Chrysoteuchia culmella. The sequence continues at coordinate 23,166,982 of OU342649.1, forward strand.
GTGACACTTTGGATTTTTCCTGTTTCTAATTTAATTTCAATAATACCTCATCATCATCACCTTTATTATTGATGGATGGATAAGAAGAATGGGCCATGAATCTTTACGCGGAACCAATGGGAAACAGTGGACGACTACAAATAGCTCCAGGACTAACAGCTTAACGTGTCTTCCGAGGCATGAGGGGCTTGAAATAACAAGGTTTTGGTCATCAATTCCTGTCTGGCGAAGGGGTACGTATACCTGCTTTCTATTCAATTCAATATCATTTATTCAGTCTAGGCTGTTACAAGCACTTATGAACGTCAAGGAAGCTACGCCATCGGTTCACAAACCCTACGGCGAGAGACCTTGTAACGAAAAGAACCGGCAAGAAACTCGTCAAAGGCTGTTTTATTCTCCTTGTTTTATTTCATACAGAGTCGTCAAATTAAAAAATGACCTTTACATATCAGTAAGGTCAATTTCCATCACAAAAAGAAAATATGCAGAAGGCCCCATGTTCGATCCGTACATGACAAATACTTGTGTGTATGAACATGTCTATGTCTTGGTCTGGGCGTTTAATAGGTATTATGTTTATTATTAAAATAAAAACATATTATAAAAAAAATTCAAACCGACTTCAAAAAGTAAAAAATAAAACTATTGGAGTCGGTGCCAGCCAGGGCATTCTACATTGCACTTCTATTAAATAAATATTTTTTTGGCCTTAGCTAGCTAGCACCGACTCTTTATTTTTTAAAGAGTAGTTTTATTTTTTACTTTTTGAAGTCGGTTTTAATTTTTTTAATAAAATGTTTTTATTTCAGATTTTTTAGTTACATCATGTGCCGTTACTTACACTAAAAATCAGCCCATACACAACAATGTCATCTAGGTAAACGACTACTTGCCAAAAGGTGATTGATATTTTTCAAAGATTATGAAAAAACTACTAGCCAGATCTTCGTAAAAATTATATGGGACTGTCGCGGCGTCCAGCCTCCTTTGACTGACTGACTGGCTGACGAGTGACAGACTTAAATATTACGAATGACAGACACCTATGACAGACGACAGGGCAGAGAGATGACGATCGACAACCTGACGAGAAGGTTTTTTACCAAGCTGCTGCTTCGACTTGACTCAAGACGATGAGACAAACGACCAGACAGGGACCACACATAAACCATTTTCTTTCAGATAAAAAAAGAATTATAAAACTCTGTTAACAACTGGCGAAGTTATCGTAAAACATACATAAAAAAAAAAAAAAAACCGTCGAATTGAATACCTCCTCCTTTTTTGAAGTCGGTTAAAAGTGTATAAGTATGTTCATCTGTTATCTTATCTAGTAATACATAACACAACTTCTTTATAAAATGTACCTTGTTCTAGATACTACTCAGTAGTTACTGACTTTTTACTGAATAGGTGTGATTGTATGAAAATGTATTATTATTTTTATCATTCCGTGTTACTACAATCGCTTGTGTAGAGCGAGAGCCGGTGGACCACCGAACTACTCTAATAATACAGCTTCTTAATTTTGACAATTGCGTCTGAATACTTCTGGAAGTGTCTAAGAATTCCTATACGTCATAATGTGCGTGCGACAAATGGCACTTTTTACTGAGTGTCCTCTCTGTTTAGGCGCCCGCCGAGTAGCTTACTCTGTGGTAAAGGAAATAATGATAAACGAACCACGAAAAATGTTACGCAACGCAACCCGAACCTTCTAAGCGTCCTGATTCTAGAAGCATATAGGTACAACGATGTTATGTTTACTCAAAACCATTTGTTCAGCATTTCGAAGAACTGTTTGTATGGAGCAACGCTGAAATCACGAAAGACTGCTGTTTCATACATTTTAGCAGAGTAAATAAAAAGTATGTATGATACAGCCGCTTGCTCCGAGTTGCTTCCATTCAAAAACTTATTCGTAATGATAATTCCTACAAATGGTTTTGGTTGGTAGTAAGACTTGTTGTAAGCCCGCCTAGCTAGCTACCACCATCTTTTCTAAGCCTGACGCCATAACAACAATGTTTTCAGCATTGTTGTGTTCCGGCTGTTCGAGATAAGATCGCCAGTCCTCAGTGGCTGAGGATTCCGGGAGAGGCTCGCTTCCATCTTCAACCTTATCAATACTTAACATCAGGTTTGATGAAGGGTAACCCCCATATTCTAAGTCGTTCCTCCAAAACTTTTTACACTCGTCGTGTGTAAAAATGGTAGTGTGCGCTAGGCCTAACACGGAGTGGCTACGTACTCTTTGGCTCCTCCAGGTCCTTACGGAGTTATGACTTAGAATACCGATTTCGAGGAGTAATTTGATGAGGTTTTCAAAGAGGTTTCGTTAAGTCGAGAACGAGTAAGTTTTGGAGAAACGACTTAGAATATGGGTATAAGAGTCTCCCCGTCATTCATAAAAAAAGTAAAATAAGTAAAATATCTACTTTCATCCCACAAATATGCAAACAAACACCAAAAATCAGTTTGCACTGCCAAAGGAAGCTAAGTGCATTACAGACCCGATTCAGATTCAGAAAAAATAACAGAAACGCTTCCTTCGAGATCACACGAGAAAACAAGTGGAGCCTTGTAAAAATACCCTGAAAAATAATTCCCAAGATTAGCAAGTAAAATCACATCTCCGTAGAGAAGGGATAGGACAGAAAGGTCGTTGAGGAAACAACGTTCGTGTTCCAGAATGGGATTTGATAAGCGATTTTTAAAACGTATGGAAAGTAGTGGGAAGCTTCGGAGGCACAGATTTTGGTATAATTCACGCGGATAAAAGTTTTTACCGTAACAATGGAAATAAAAAGGTTTAGCTAAGGCTCTTTTTTGGGATGTTTTAGTTATCAACAACTATAAATACAGCTGACGGTAAAATTTAAATTCACAAATAAAATCACGGCACATCACTTATGTAAGAAAGTGCATTAATTTGAGGAAAACTGATCTCTACTTGATCCATTATTAAAGATGATTATAGTTACATGTTCATTTTCAGTTTAACCGTTTTTTTTTAAATATATATTCACAGATGATTACCGATCAAGAAACGATTAAATACATTATAATAATAACTTTCCTTTCCAATTTCCAAAATTCATTCATCGTGCTTACAACCTTTAATAATTTTGCTGACGAAAAAGCTAAAAATGTCTTACAAAAGTCCCTACATCTCTGGCACCGTGTGGGCTAGGGAGGGCTATCGTTAACCCCCTTCCACCCGCGGCCGCGTAACCCTGCGATGGCCCGCTCACCAGAAGGGTGGAATAAGAGCGTTTTCTCATTTACCGACCCGATATCGGTATCGGAGCGGAAAGCCGGCAGCCGACATCCGACATCCGATATCTGGGGGCCTACCGCCATCTCTTAGCACAGTATGCTATTTTGTACTACGGACCTTTCAAAGCTTTTTTTTTGCCGGAAGTTTTTACGTCTTCGCTTAATCATCGCCTCCAAAGTGTGAGATGTGTCAAAACAACTTCAATAAAAACAAAACGCAAACAAAACGTTCTTATTATCCGACATAATGGTTTTAGATGATGTATGTATGTATGTATGTATGTATGTCTTCATATTTTGCCGATGTTATTGGCCGATAAAAACCGGCAGCCATATTTACTCGACTTGCGATTTTTGTACGTGTTTTTTTTTAATGGCGTTGTTCAATCTATAGAAATGTATGTGTATATGTGTTCTATGTGGTAGTGGAAGTAAGTGAAATCCAGGATGATAAATTATCCTTTCAATTACAGTGTTAAAATGGGAAAACAAAAATTACGACAATCATTATCGCCCGGTACCCCGATGTCGCTGCCAACATATCGGTGTTGGCTCCGATATCGGATCGGATAATGTGAAGGGCATATTTCAAACATTTTTAACGGACTTCAAAAAATATCGGTTGGTATATTTTTAATTTTTATTATTTTGACTTACTCCGATGTCGGCATCGAAACCGATACTACAGTCTAAACGTAAATAGTCGTTGCCCTCGGCCGATATGGCGCGTTCACACACACGCGCCACTCGCTACAGCTACACGGCCGGCCCCTCGGTCTCACTGGTTTTCACTGGTAAAACAGTAGCGAGCGCGCATGTAGCGGCGCGTATCTGTGTGAGTGCATGCGTCCTTTCGGCGACTGTTTATTTATTCAACATTTTACATCGTAACTAACTGAAGCACTCGTGGCCGCGCTTGACAGACTGATCGTAATCAATCACGTTTGTTGAGCAACGTTCGGTCCGGTCAGGTGTCGGATGGGTGACCGTAAAGTGGCATTACAACTGAGCGCTTCCGTGCTTCGGAGGGCACGTTTAACCGTCGGACCTGGCTGTTGTCACCTGATAACAGTCGTTAAGCCAGGTCAGAGGCCTTTTAGGCGGCTTGATAAACTCTGACACCAGAGGTGGCCACTAATCCTCATACGATAAGAAGAAGAAGATCGTAACTAACAGCTGTTTGCCAAGACATTACAACATAATAGAAAAAATAAAATACAATAAAACTTAATTTGTTAACAATAAACAAAACTTTACACATAGTGAGGCCAGTGAATCAACAAATATGTCGGCATCCTGGACAAAAGTTAAAATGCATTAAGTAAATAGATTGCACGGGCGGTCGGAGCATTGAGAGCGTGCCGCGTGCGCAGGCATCCTGGAGACGCGAACAATAAATGCCATTGCCGACCAACTCCTCGCATACAATTTTGTGGTACGTAAAGCCCACTCAGGTCTCTAACTTCCGGATTATCTACCCTATTGCGTAGAAGTAGTGTATAGTGAAGTGATAAATTCAATTTTCGCCTAAGCTCCAACGTATTCATGCCTACCATACCGGCTACAAACAAGGATGGAGATTTAGATTGTGCCGATACCGATATCGGATCGGGTAATGTAAAAACGCTCTAACCCTGCGACGGCGCGCTCACCAGAAGGGTGGAATTACGGCACGCAAATTGTTGAACACATTTTTAAGGTCGCACACCGAGCGTGTTTTGTTTAACGATCACGATTGATTCCTGACTCGCGCAAATATATCGCTTGCTGAAGAGATTGTTTGTCTTAGTAATTAAGCTGAGCTTGGAATTTTGCTCATTTTCAGATGATAGATAAAGGGTTGGTAAAAGGTTGGTTTGCAGCTCACCACACAGACCAAATAATAAAAATATCCTGTAATTTAAATCCTAAATTATTATAAAAAAACGGGTTGCACTCCGGGAGTGCCGGCAGAAGTGAAAACCGCTTAAACGAAACAGCAGGAGCAGGCATACATTTTCGCCGCGCGGTAGAAAGAGCGGGGATTACTTCCTCTCCTACGCCGCGCCGGCGGTCTACTCTCCCTCCGTCTTACGAATTTTCGATCAGGTCACGTGTCCTGACGCGACTTTAACATTTTTACCCATCCCAAAAATTTTAAACTTTGATGTGCACAACGCCTCTAAAGAAGTTTTCACTTCAAAATATGTCCTTTCATCAAGTAAGCTATGGGAGCCTACCGCTATCTCTAAGCTCAGTATTGTTTCAATCTTATCGTGCTATTTCGTACTAAAAAACTCTTAAAGTAAGCTTGTTTTTTTAACGGAAGTTTTGTGACGTCTTCGCTCAATCATCGCTTCCAAAGTGTGAAGTGTGTCAAAATATGATAACTTCCATAAAAACAAAACGCAAACGAAACGTTCTTATGTCATGATGGTTTCTCATAGATGATGAAAGGCCCGCTGGTCTGGTCCCAAAGAGACCGAAAAAACACAATTTATAAAAAATATATAAAACGTTCAACATTGTAGCTGTATAGTTCTCTCATCTAAAATGTAACCGTATTATTTTCGCTGAGAATATAATTCAGATCCATTATTGATGAATCAAACTATAACTAAACTATTTTGAAATCACATATCAATCCCTATAATAACATATTTCGATTGATAAAGTTCTTCACAAACAAAATATCGGTTTATTAAATAAATAAATTTCTCATTTTGCGGGAAAAATGTTTGCCTCCGTAATGTATGTAAAGTAGGGATGTAGATATGAAATAATACATTTTATCGATATTATTCAAGACTAATTTGTGCGATTTTTTTTGACGTTTTAGAACTTCTTTCGCGCAAATACAGTTTAAAAAGATGTCATCTTACAAGTATCAGTTTTACAACTGTCAGTCTCAATTCTTATTATATTGCATCGCTAACTGACACATAAATATTTGTTTAACTATAAAGAGTTATAATTAAATCCAATGATTAAACATAGCTTGCGCTGGGCTGCCAAATATTGTCAAATAAATAATTACTAATATTTAGTAATAGGTTAATGTACTTAAAAAAGTGTAACTATTGAGTAAATAATGACATAAACTGACATACCTTCAGTTTGTTTCTTAGCTGAAATGTGAACTAATTGATTTTACAATGAGCTCAAAGACAGTACTGTACTCCAATAAAACCATCGAAATTCGACGTCGATAGACTATCGCCCCCATCACTATAGCGATTTTCCGTCAAAGCCTAACTTGGTAAGTTGGGGCAGTTCGATCTTGAGTTGACAAAACACGGCTTTGGAAATTTGAATATGTATTAAAGCGGCGAGATTTGAAGGCTTTTGGGGTTCGCTGTTGGGAAAGTGTTCGCAGATAGTTTGGAGATATTTGCCGGTTGACAAATGGCGATAAAGGTTATTCCTGCTCGGTGAGGCTTATTTTATGTTTTCTATACTGAATAAATAGTTTTGTGAAGGTTCTGTTGGAGTTTGAGAACTGGGATAATTTTAAACGCAGCTCTCGTATTTTGATTTCCTTATTATTATATTATCTGTTAGAAAAAGTATTCATAACCTACAGTTAGGAATATTTTTTACACAAAGTACGAGTATCTATGAGTTATGACACACAATAGATTTTCCATTGTTTTTGGACAGCGGTGTTCGGCTAACAAATCATTAATTTGACCGTAGGCTCCATTGGGACTGAATCTAGTCGAAAAGAGGTGCTCTCTGCGTCCTTCCTTTCTTCATTTACAAGTTCGTTTTTATTGTCTAAGTACTCGTACAGATATTATACTCTCGAGAGCGGGTGAGCCACACTTGTGTGTGTTAATTGTACATGCACATTGCGCTCAGGAGCATGCTCAAAAGCGCTCAGTATTGGCTCAGTCGCCCGGCTGGATCGCTACGCATACACAAGCGCTCGTGTCCATACGCATTACTACAAGTATGGCTCACCCGCGCTCGAGAGATAAAACAACTGTATGTAAAAAGTACATTTAAACATAACTTCATTTGAAACGAGTTTATTTATTTATAACGCTGTCGCTCAAATGCTGACGGTGGCACTGAATACTCGTATTTTTATGTCTACGATTTTATGAATGTTTTTGAAGTGAAAACTTCTTTAGCGGCGTTGTGCACATCAGACTTTTAAATTTTGGGATGAGTAAAAAATGTTAAAGTCGCGTCAGAACATGTGACCTGACCGAAAATTCGTAAGACGGAGGGAGAGTAGACCGCAGGCGCAGCGTAAGAGAGGAAGTAATATCCCCCTCTCTTTCTTTAAAATGTATGCCTGCTCCTGCTGTTTCGTTTAAGCGGTTTTCACTTCTGCCGGTACTCCCGGAGTGCAACCCGTTGTTTTTTTTAATGAGAGTAATGTCACTACGAAGGTAAATCCTATCGTCGGGTAGGTAGTAATCCTTTCACATTATGGGCGGACGTGTACCAGCAGTTTGCTGACTACAAACTTAGCTTTAACTGTTTGAATATTGAGCCTAACTAAGCCTCTATTAACTTGCGAAAACGTTTTCATAAGGCCAAAGGAAAGGTAGGATTAACTTACTGAAAGCATGCACTTTTGACACATTATTTACCTCATCATCATCATCATTATATCAGCCTCATAACCTATAAAACGCATTTTATCGAAGTGGAAGGAGCTCAAAGAGCCTTAATTAAAGTGATGTATTTAAAAAAAAAACCTTGTTTTCCCGCCGAAGTACTTTACGAAATCAGTAACTTACTTCTGTTCGTAAGAGCTAGCGCAGACGACGGATAACGGAGGACTTTTTGTCCGCGACACGTCTTTATTGTTACCCAAATAAGATTCAACTTAGACCGCGTATATCCGCGAAAAGTACGCGATAGTCCTCGTTATTTATTCAACTTTATGTTCTTAGTAATAAGGTCGTGTCGCGGACAAAAAGTCCTTCAATGTCCGTCGTCTGCGCAGGCCATAAACTTTACATCATCCATACTATAGTGAAAAAACACAAAACTAGCGCGCATGATCCGCATATAGAAAATAGGAGAAGCAAAGATATTGTACTAAAAGTACCTAGGACAAAAACTGTAATTGCTAAAATGCAATACGATGCTCAGTCAGATTGTTTATATAATAAAGTAAATAATAAAACTAATATATGTAGTAAAACTTATCATGACTGTAAATCTACATTTATAAATTTATTTAAAACTCTCGATTATGGAGAAACTGAATTTATCCTACTTTAACTACTAATACTACTACTACTTTTACATCCTTAGTACACACACACACACACGCACACACACACACACACACACACACACATATATACACACACACGCATACAACACATACTCACATAATATTGTAAAACTAGTACTTAGAATCTAATTTGTAAAGTTTGTTCCAATTGTTTTTATTAATTTTTTAAACAAATACTAGAATTTATGCTAGATGAAGAGCGGTGTCTTCTGATACAAGTATTTTTATGCTTAAAAGAAGACTCTGGCAATTTTACCAAAACTGTATCAATGAAAAAAATATTCGATTTTTGCTTACAAACAATCACAATAACATTTATTAAATATCAGACGACAACACCAACACAATTGTTATACCTACTCGGAGATTGGCTAATTACTATTACAGAATTCATTAAAAAACCACTGTGCGAGGTAGGATGGATATCAGAACCAATCACTATAATAGTACAGGTTAAATACATGTATAACATTTTATGATTTCCGCGAGCGGTAATAGGTCTACCTCAGTCTGCTTATCTTAATGTTGTGCTTAAAGCCTAAAGAAATATTTTCATCTAAATAAATTGATACTGACCTGTATGTACCTCACAACTTGCAGTACAGTAATCTTGTAATGCGAGAAATGTTGTAATGTATGATAGACAAGTCTTTCTTTGCCGGTTGAAAATTGTTTACGGTTACAATAACCATAAAATGTAATATTATAATTAGTATTTTCCTTTTGTGATGGAAATTGACCTTACTGATACGTTAAGGTCACTTTTCAATTTGATCACCCTGCATAAAATAAAACAGGGTGAAAAAAACAGCCCTTGACGAGTTTCTTGCCGGTTTTTCTCGTTACAAGGTCTCCCGCCGTAGGGTTTGTGAACCGATGGCGTAGCTTCTTTGACGTTCATAAGTGCTTGTAACAGCCTAGATTGAATAAATGATATTGAATTTGAATTTAATAACAAGAATACACGGAGTAAATACAAATATAAATTGGCTAGGTAATGAATTTTCATTACAAGGGTCGTATAACTCCGGTTCATTATTGTTCCAGAATTAGTTAAATAAAAATATCAGGCAGTTCATTAAATTAATCAGGTGTGCTTAATGGAATAATGATTAATCGTCGTTCATTTCTCCCGGTACTCAGTGCGGGGTTCTGAATCCCGCAAACAAATCACGCTGACGGGATGTGATGAGTCTGACTAAACGGGGATAATTGTCGGTATGTGTTAAATTTAGAGACTGTACCGGGAGTTTATTGCTTCAATTGTCATCAAGATTACTTGGTAACTTATTAGTACGTGGTAACGACTCGAAGAGGATCTTAGATTCCGACTCAATGCGGGTTTTATTAGTTAATATAAATCTCAAAAAAGATTATCTATGCATGCATACTTTAAAATGACTAAAACATCTTTTGTGACTTCCATTTAGGGCCATTCAATATCACAACTGCCGTGTAGCAACGCATTGAAAACTTGAAACAAACCCGTCTGGCCAGCGTGGTAGCAGAAGCCTCCTATGAACGCCACAATAGGCGTGAGCTAGGAGAGCCCTATGTCCAGCAGTGGACGTCCATAGGCTGTTGATGAACATCAGCAACATTAGTTGATGTTATAAAACCAAGTTGTGACGAAACGTTACATATTTTAAAATTATTACATTAAAATTAATAAGATATTTTCACGTTATATTTAGTTAGTCACGAAATAACCATTAACATAAAGCTCGAGCTCTGTACCCAACTGTTTAATTTCATCATTAATTAAAACGAAACTTTGTACAGAATCTTACAAGAAATTCAGTGCTTAAATCACCCTAGAGCCTATAAATTCAATTAATGGAGATGTTCTAGCGATGTCCCCGACAAAAAATTTACAGTGTCACTTTAAAACAAATGGAAAATGTTTGGAAGTGCCTGTGGTCGTGTCACTTGGAATATCCCAGCGTTTGCCGTTTTGTTTATAACTTTAATTGAATTTTGAACGAGCAAACTTCGTCGGAACATTTCGTATAATTCATCGGGAGGAAACATAAAAGAAACAATAAGATACAGTAATTTATAATAATGGCCGGTTGGAATTATTCGCTTTTAATGTTTCCGAGTGATAAGGAATACAATTTTTACATTTATTAGCAAAATTAGCGTTTGATTTTTATCATCATATTGCTTTACCGCTTTTTAATGTTTGGATGTAGGTACAGTGGTATTGCTATACCCACGATTTTTTTAACATGAGATTCAGAAATCGTCGTTTGCTATTGACACTGTTATGTCAATGTTGACGCTATGCAATCGTACCTCCCTATTTTACCTCTTATGAGCTGCTAGGTCAAATTAAGTATAGCGATTGCAAACAAAAAAACAAACTCTTCAGTTTTATTTCTTAACTACTCATTTTCTATAAGGTAAGATAAAAGAATACAAGTGTCATCACTTCCTTACATGCCTGGGAAGTCGTAAGAGTCGACTAAGAGGCTCGACGCGAACACCTGTGCGAGAGAAGGATAACTTGAAACAAACCCTCTACCAACCCGTCTGGCCAGCGTGGTAGCAGTAGGCTAATAGCCTCCTATGAACGCCACAACAGGCGTGAGCTAGGAGAGCCCTATGTCCAGCAGAGGACGTCCACAGGCTGATGATGAAGATAAAATATAAAATAAGTACCTCCTCAGTGCTTGAGAATTTCGGTAGAAGTGCGATTATATTGCATCGGAATATTACATAGCACATGCCTTATAAATGATTCTTGGTACTTTGATTTAGGTGATGTATGAAGTAAGAATTAGCATGGAAGCTAAGCGTTTTCCCGTTGTGGAAAATAACGGGGAAAACGGTAATGCGAAAGTGTGATTGTTTATCCTTTCTTGACGCCATAACTAAGCAAACAATCGACTTGATTTTTGGCATAGAGTGAGTTGAAAGTACGTAACATAGGAACCACGCGGGTAAAATCGCGGGCGAAAGCTTGTCATTAATATATATTATATATATTTTATGAACAACGGGGAGACTCTTAGCCTTCATCATACCTGATGTTAAATATTGATAAGGCTGAAGATGGTAACGAGCCTCTCCCAGAATCCTTAATCACTGAGGAACTAGCTATCTTATCTCTAACTGCCGGAACACAACAATGCTGAAAACATTGTTGTTATTAAATTAAAATTAAAGTTTGTTAAGTATTATTTGATGCGTTTCTACTTATAATCATAACTTTGAATAGCGATGTAAAAATGGTTGCAATTAAGGTACACTCCCTTTCATCTGATTCTGAAGCATCATTGAGTTTTGGCGAAACGGCGGCGCCAAGGACCTGCTTGGTTTCTTCAGAAATGTAAAGTCATTCGGTACGTAAGAGCTGTACTTTATATTTTTTTTATCCTTCGGTCAAGATCAGATCACAGCGATCTTTGAAACAAAAGCGGATAGCGTTTGTAGTAAAAATGCATATAAAAAGTAAACTATAGTTGAAGGAAAAAGGTTTTAATTTTGGAGACAATTTTATAATCTATATTTATTAGTTGTTGGCTGTATTTTTTCATAGAATTTCAACTTTATGCTGTTCTTTGAAAATAGTTCAACCATTAAAACAAAACTGCAGTGGATATGACCAAAAACGTAGTTAAAAATTGTATGAAAAAAAATAGGGACAATTTATGAAAAGAAAACCTCTATTGACGAAAGACCCAAGAACAACGTAGTTTCGTGTCAAACAAAGGTGTTCAAAAAACCGCAGCGTCAACTGATTGCGAACGCGTGACCCTTTCAGTTACTGTCTCAGCATACTAATGCCGAATTCAGTAGGCTTAACATTTCCTACAGGATTTTTCATATTCGTCATCAGCCATTTTTAATGTCCCCACTGCTGGAGCACTGGCCTTCCTTATGGATTAATAAGGAGACCGGGCCATGACCAAATGCGGATTGGGGGGTTTTAACGACTGCAAACGCAGCCGGGACCAACGGCTTAACGTGCCTTCCGAAGCAAGGAGGAGCTCGAGATAATAAATTTTTGGTCACCCATCCCATGACCTACCATTGCGAAAGTTGCTTAACCTCGACAATCGCAGGCCTAGCGCGCGAACCACTGCGCCACGGGCTCCACATATTAGTACATAAGTAAACTATGTAAAAATCAGTTATTGTATTTAGAGTTATGGTGGAACAAAAAAACTCACACGTACATGAAACCCAAGCACATATTATATTATACTTCACATTTTGGACAGTCGTAGGAAAAATCCTTCATAATGGGTAAGGAACAGTTTGGCTAAAGACTTTCATAAGAGGTTATGACAAATTCTGCGTAAATAATTTACTAAGAGACTAAGCTTTTTCTCGAATAACGTGATTTATTTTATGAGATGCTCCAAATATTTTAATAAAACTGACCCAAATATATGAATACAATTATACGCAAAAATGTTCATCTCATAATAAAATACTTCTAAACATTTTTCATGACAAAAAAAGGTTGCGAAATTTTAATAGAAGCGTGCAGAATAAATAAGGGCAAATAGAAATATCACGACCAAAACAGGATAAATCGGCTGTGTCGTGTCATCGAACTCTGAAACTACCGTGAGTCAGCATGTTCCTTAGAGACAGGGCGTACTTCTGCCGGTCATCCTATCAGTGTTTGGGGGAGAGGAGCCACAAAGTAGGTAAGGCGGGTGGCTAAGCAGAGACACCATTTAGAAAGTGCCACTTCTCGCACGCTGCACAGTTGTGTAGTAGTTACTGGGTAAATCTACGGGCGGCTACGACGCCGTCATTGTCCTCAACATATTTATATATTTTTAGAGTTAAAATTCTGTCTTCGTGTCCAGTTACGAATATAGGTCCCAGACGAGTACCGTTTAACAGCATAACCTTTTTTATTTTCGCCCGCATGGCACTTTATTGTCGAGGACAATGACTGCGTTCAAACCGCCCGTAGAATTACCCTACTACGCTCATTCAACATATTAACATTACGTTTACAGGCATTCTCAAGCAGTATTCATTCGCAATTGTTTAATTGAATAAGCTGCTGCAGCAGCAGGGGGTTACTCTTCACGGAATCGAGTTGCGATCGAATTCGAACTAACAACGATAAGATTCCATAATTGTGACTTCTTTTTATGTTTTTCTTTTTTATGTACAACGGCGGGACTCTTAGCCTTCATCACTTGAGGTTGAGTATTGATAAGGCCGAAGATGGAAGCGAGCCTCTTCCGGAATCCTTATCACTGAGGAACTGGCTATCTTATCTCTAACTGCCGGATTACAACAATGCTGTAAACATTTTTGTTATGGCGTCAGACTTAGGTAAGATGGTGGTAGCTAGCCAGATGGACTTACGACAAGACCTACCACCAACCAAACCGAATACAATATGAACCCCCGCTGGGAATCGAACCTGGAACCCCTGGCCCCTGTTGCATAAATATTACAATTGTCACCGACAGGTGACAATTTGACGATTGTACGTTTCATAAAACATTGGTGCTATATCAAAAACCGACATATTTGTCAAATTATCGCGACAATTCTATAATTTAACGTTTAATAAAACATTTGGTCTGACTTATATGTAATCGGAAAATCTGACATATTTGTCAAATTGTCGCACATTTTTAATAGGCATTCTTGGTCTATATCAGGATGAGGAGTGACAGTTATTTTTTTTTTTAAATTCTCACAAGATCGAAATAGTTCGTAATAGGATTTTGAAAAAGAGAACTTTATAATGTATGATTGCTTTTTATAGAAAACCTACCTTCTGCAATGATGACAAAGGTCAAAATTGCGTAGACCAGTGACAAAAAAGTATGTTCGAACATAATTGACAAATTGTCGACTTGTCAAGCTTTATGAAACAGGGCCCTGGTCTCTTACCGGTGGTTGCACCACTAGAGCACAGAGGCGGTTAAAACTGAAACTTACCCGAGTTTTCGTTAGACAATCAGTCCTCTGTTATCTTACACCCCAGTTGTCAAGAGTAAGGCCGTTGTATCATTGACATTACAATGACAAACAGGAAACATTTCGTCATAAACAACTATCAAAGAGCTTCGACTAAAGTCCAACAAATCACAAATAAATCCTACAGAGTCAATACATTAGCAACGAGTCAGGCAAGTTTTTCGAGTATGGCGGCAGCGGTCCTTTTGGTAACTCTTCCATTTTGTGGCGGAGCTAACCGCCCCTAACAGAAAAGAAGGACTTTTGTAAAATCAATAGATTTGCCAAGATTCAAGAATTGTATTTATGGTTGTTATTAATGATAAATGTGACTGTGTTGATATTGGTATTGAAGAGAAACTTCGATACTTAAAATAATAACAGTTGTTGCAAGCAATTGAAAATAATTACAATAATAATAATAGCATACTAGGAAGAGAGAGAATAGCGTACAATCACACCAATTATCTAGCCCGCGTTAAGTTTCATGAAGAACTTGTGTTTGGATAAATACTTGTTTTGTAAATACCTGGTAAATACATAATAATAATAATAATATGGACGATTGGAAACCAAAATAATAGTTAGATACTTGTTTTTTTGTGTACGTTTAATAAACCGATCATCTTAATGTTAAAGAATGTGGTCACTATTTATTAATATATCGTATTGGTAAATGAAAGGAATACACAAGATTTTTTTCTTACATTTAAAGTATTTGTTATCCAAATTGGACTTACATAATCTTGCCCCAAACGGACTGGCGCTGTTTGCCGTAATAAAGGCTTATGCCTAGCTCGGCAGCGGATACATATTTATATTAGGTACCTTGTTAGCCCTTGCTTATGTATAAATATAAAATTGTGAAATTACTTATTGGAAACAATTTTTTTTTTTTATATTTTTGATAATTTATATAACACCAAAATCAAAGTACTAAGTATCATTTACAAGGCACGTGTATATGTATACCAACCGTCCTTTAGGAGTATGATCGAAATTAAGTTATTTAGTTTAAATTCCCTCGCTCCCCGTGCAGTGTTTGGGATAGATTGGGTAACTTTAGGTTGTAAAGTGGCCGAGTTTATTACGGTCACAACGGATATAGCATTTTGTAACATTCTGAGACCATTGTGAACACTTTTCGGGTAGCACTAATATCTACTGCGGGTTGGTGGCTGCAGGTTTTGATTCAATCGGAGAGTTTTAGCTATTTAATTATTTTTAAAATATGTTTTCATTAGATTAGACTTTTATTAATATTTGTGAATATAAACATATCCAAACACTTTGTAAGGTTATTTTTAATTTAATCAAACAATTATTACGGACATCTTAAGTCTTGGCGCGCACTGTTCATTGAAATAAAACAACTTTTACGGATATCAAACGCGCTGTATTACAGTCATCTCATGACCACGGCAGCTGAAAAGGTGCCAAAACGTCGGGAAAATCAAAAACCCCAAAAATACGGACAATTATCAACTTAGTTCGTGAAATATAGCGCGTTTGATATCCGTAAAAGTTGTTTTATTTTAACTATTACGGATTTAAAAACACGCTCTAACTTTTAAAGTTTTAACAAATTACGAGGGGAGGTCTAAAAGTCCGCGGAATGGGAGGGATGGAGGAGGAAGGTTCATTTGTCCAGATAGATATTGATTGAGCACCTCATCATGTGTATATATTCCAAATTTGAACATAATCGGGTCATTAATATTTTAGTTATTTAACGTGCAAGCAAATCGGTAGGGAAGAGAAAAACAAAACATGTTTTTTTTAAATATTTTGTCGCTCTATCGGTTTGGAGCTCTGTGGCAAAATCAAGATTGAAGTAACAGTCGGAATTAATACTGAAGGTGATAGCTATGCTCACCACCGTAATGCTAGTCAAACAAGGAATCGATACTGGAACATTCTGCAGCCCAAGAGTTTTGATTCTAGTTTGTATATTTTTTGCGTCTGCATGGATTTTTCTACGATATTATTTAGGAATGATAAATTATGTTAGGATACGTTTTATTTGATAAATCGGCGATCTTTTAAAATGCAAAAAAAACTCAATAAAAGTGAAATAAAACAACTTTTTCGGATTTTAAGTGCACTATATTTACCTGAAACATATATTTCGTTCTTCATTTTAGTTTTTATTATTCACGACGGGGAGACTCTTAGCCTTCATCATACCTGATGTTAGGGTATTGATAAGGCCGAAGATAGAAGCGAGCCTGTCCCGGAATCCTCAACCAATGACGAACTGGCTATCTTATATCTAACTGCCAGAACGTCGTCAGACTTAGATAAGATGGTGGTAGCTAGCCGGGCGGACTCGCAACAAGTCCTGGAGCTCTATTTTTGATTCACTCGTCTGGAGGATTCCACTGATTATCGTGCGACCTTTGAGTTTCCGTATTCCGTAAAAACGACCTTGGCCATATATGCAAAACTTCGCTTTTCGACTGTAGTACCACGTCCCAACGAGAGCGCGCGATTGGCAAAGCGAAAAGCGTGCTATGTCTACGCAGGCAAGGTCGCTAATCGCCTGATCGCTTCCTCGTTAGTCTCGCCACTTGCGCGACGAGTGATTCAAAAATATAGGTCCTGTCCTACCACCAACCAAAAACAGCAATACCCAGTTGATTTATTTGTTGAAATAAAGATCTTCTTGCGCGAAGAAACTTAAGATGTGATCAACAAAACTGAGTAATATTCTTAGTAAGGATGACACGATTCCCATTCCTTAATAACGCGTGAACGGGTGCCGCCAGCGGAAATGGATCTACTTCAGTCTGCTTGTCTTAACGTTGTGCTTAGAGCTTAAATAATTTCATCTGAAATAAATTACTGTTGACCTGTATGTACGTCACAACTTGCAGTACAGTAACCTTGTAATGCGAGAAATGTTAAATGTAAGTCCTTCCTTGCGAGTTGAAAATTGTTTACGGTTAGGATAACCATAAAATGTACCTATTTTGTTTTAGTATTTTTTTGTGTGATGAAAATTGATCTTAGCCATGTGTTTAATAAGGTCACTTTTCAATTTGACGACTCTGTATGAAATAAAACAGGGAGAAAAAATTGCCCTTGACGAGTTCTTGCCGGTTTTTCTCGTTATGCGGTCTCCCGCGGTAGGGTTTGTGAGCCGATGGCGTAGCTTCTTTGACGTTCATAAGTGCTTATAACAGCCTAGACTGAATAAATGATATTGAATAATATAGCCTCAATGTAGAACACAATACTTGTTTCCGTGAATTTCTCGAGCACTTTAACCTTTGCGGTCCTTTCGACCGTATATCGTGTTGAGTTGTCACATATTAATTGCTAATTTGCCATTTATGTCCCCAACTGTTAGTTTAGGTACCTCTCTTAGCTACAAATACGTGCCGAAAGAAACATTTTCCTGTTTAAGAAAATGTTTCATTTATAGTTTATATTTATTTACATTGATCAGAGTAAAAACAACGAATTATGTATTATGGACAAAATATTCAGACCAAAACAAAAGTACCTATATGAGTAAGAACAGTAGGCCGGATACCCAAAGGTCGCAGGTTCGAGTCCTGTCTGGGAAATAACTTGTGGCCGAGTCGATTTTTTCCAATATTTTCCAATTAAAATTTTATAATAAATGTAAAAAAAGAATTAAAAAAGCAAAAACTTAAAAAAAAAACCAAAAGGTATACGAATTATGTTGTGCATATGCGTATGATTGCAGATTCAGTTTAAAGTTTATGTAGGTTTTATGATAATCTGGTAGTAAAAAAAGTATAAAAAAGGTATGATCGGTTTGGATATTTTTTCCTGTAGTTAAAGCATCATTCATTTCTATGGGCTCAGGGGTGGCTTATGGGTGGGTCCAGATATGTTATTTTTCCCGTACCGTACCGCCGTTTCGTATCAGCGTCGTGATCCAACTCTCTGGGCGCCAAGTTCGTCGCTGCGAACATCGCGTGTTCATTTCTTTTGGACGGGGCAAAAAAACCGACAGAAAAGCGTACTTGTATCGAGACGCCGTACCACTGTACCGTACCGAAGGGGCGTTCAATCTATCGTTCTTGATCATGACGCTGATACGAAACGGAGGTATGATACGGCCAAAACAACATGTCTGGACCTACCCTAGTATGATGTGCAGTCAGTAGTAAGTCAAGCTTTTTAATTGCACTAAAACCGCTTACTTAAACTAACAAAAATATTCAACATTCTTTATTGCATACAGGACCCGTATTCACTATGACCGACTATGATCACTAAGCGATTCTAATCTCGTACGTGGTTACGACATTTTCAAACGTCGTTTTCTCTATGATACTTACAAATTTTAAAGTTATTGTACTTGTACAATAACCGTATAATTTGTGAGTGTCATGTAACAGTACAAAAAGTAAATAAGGTGTGAGGGTCGCGGAGAAGACGAATATTGAAAATGTCGTAACCAAGTACGAAATTGCCGTGGTTTGAACAAGGAATCGCATTGAGCATTGGACCGGATTTCCAAAGGTCGCGGGTTCGATTCCCGTCTGAGAATTCACTTGTGGCCGAGTAAATTTTTTCCAATATTTTTCTATTTAAAATTTACCATAAGTATAAAAATAGCATTGAAAAATGCAAAAATTACAAAATCATAAAAAAAAGGAATCGCTATTTATAATTATTAAAAACCTATTTGCAGTTATGGAAAGGGCTATCTGAGATAGTTGCGTAGTTAATATGACCAAAATAACGACGGTTGCTAGGCAACACACATAGTATCCTAGGCAACAAGATCAGATAGCCCAATCCCTATCTACAGATAGGTTATTAATTACATAGTGAATGAGGGCACAGGAAGGAATGATAACTTCTTATATCTTCTTCTTTTAACCGCTTTTGTGGTCTAGTGGTACAACCACCGGTATCAGACCCAGGGGTCCCGGGTTCGATTCCCAGCGGGGGTACATATTGTATTCGGTTTGGTTGGTGGTAGAACTTGTTGTAAGTCCGCCTGGCTAGCTACCACCATCTTATCTAAGCCTGACGCCATAACAACAATGTTTTCAGCATTGTTGTGTTCCGGCAGTTAGAGATAAGATAGCCAGTCCTCAGTGATTGAGGATTCCGGGAGAGGCTCGCATCCATCTTCAGCCTTATCAATACTTAACATCAGGTATGATAAAGGCTAAGAGTCTCACCGTCGCTCCTAAAAAAAAAACTAATTGGTTTAAAATCAGTTTAAAGTAATAAAATAAAGACTAATGCTAGAACAAGCTTCAAAGCTACTGTAAATAAATAAACTTTTGATCAACTGTTAGTGAGCGCTTCGCTCGCTCAAACCGCTTACCGCTTAAGTAGGTACCTTATTTAATATCGAATATAAAGTGTCCGTTTTTTGCGGTCCTTTTACAATTTAAAACTTCTTAATTCTTATAGAAGTGGATCAGTGAGTTGGATTAGTTTTTGTAAGCTTTTCTTTTATATTTTTATAACTCAGTTCGCCTTCTTTCTTTCAGCGGTCTTCTGAAATTTGGAAACACGTCCTACGAAATTTTTTATAGTAATTTGCGTTGAAATCTGTGACTGCACGATTGCAAGCAAGACTGCACGTATTGACTATTGACAAGTAGGACAAATGACACATAAAATCACGGAAATGAAAGAGATCGCAAATTGAATCAGACTACATATAGGGTCTTCCCAATGATTCACAATACGCTTCAAAGTACGCACATATAATTAAAATTTATTGTATAATGTATCTTTGCACGAGTTTCTGAGTTATTAAATATTTCCATAGATATAAGTATGTATCTAATATGTTAGGTTATCTTTGTTAACTCTGTAAAAAGTTACAAAAAAATTTTCGTTGGTTGGTTGTTTGTTATTGTTCTTTTTATAAAAATAAAATAAAATAAATATTTCTTACACTGACACCAAATTAGCCTAGCCCCAAAGTAAGCACTGTAAGGCTTGTGTTATGGGATACTAGGGTAACGGATATAAATACATATAATTATACATATATAAGTATTTATGTGTAGAAATATATATAAATGTCCATGACTCGGGTACAAATGCTCGTATTCGTCATACAAACATTTGCCCCTACCGGGATTCGAACCCAGGACCTCAGAGTAGGCGACACCTTGAAACCAGTGTACGTACCACTCTACCACGGAGGTCGTCAAGTTTTATATTTTAACGTTAAATATAAAATTATCCCTTTAGGACGACTTCATCCACTTTCCTATCTCGTCCACTTCCTAACTCTTCCACTTTTCTATCTCATCCACTTCCTTACTCGTCCACTTTTCTATCTCATCCACTTCCTAACTCGTCCACTTTTCTATCTCATCCACTTCCTTACTCGTCCACTTTTCTATCTCATCCACTTCCTAACTCGTCCACTTTTCTATCTCATCCACTTCCTTACTCGTCCACTTTTCTATCTCATCCACTTCCTAACTCGTCCACTTATCGCACCGGTCCACCAATCACTAAGTGAACCGATCGGTCATCTTGTACTTACGACCTACTTGTAAACGGACACGGCCACTTAACGGCCGCCTTTGTGGTCTAGTGGTACAACCACCGGTATCAGACCCAGGGGTCCCGGGTTCGATTCCCAGCGGGGGTACATATTGTATTCGGTTTGGTTGATGGAAGGACTTGTAGTAGGTCTGCCTGGCTAGCTACCACCATCTTATCTAAGTCTGCCGCCATAACAACAATGTTTTCAGCATTGTTGTGTTCCGGCAGTTAGAGATAAGATAGCTAGTTCCTTAGTGATTGAGGATTCCGGGAGAGGCTCGCTTCCATCTTCAGCCTTATCAATACTTAACATCAGGTATGATAAAGGCTAAGAGTCTCCCCGTCGTTCATAAAAAAAAAAAAAAAAAAACTACGTCTAATCCGAATCCTTAATATTATTATTGTGAAAGTGCGTTTGTTTTTTCTTCCTTCACGCCCTTACTAATCAACCAATCGACTTGATTTTTGGCATAGAGTTAGTTGAAAGGAAAGTCAAAGTCAAAGTCAAAGATTTTTATTCAAATAGACTTATAGATAAGTGCTTTCGAATCGTCCATTTTTTTTTTCCTACCAGCCGGGACGATGAGTAACATAGGTTATTAACTTTTTATCCCTCCCACGGGAACGGGGACCACGTGGGTGAAACCGTGGGTGACTTTATATCCTCGACATATAGCGCTCGACCGCAATTTTTATTTTTATCTTTATTTGGAAAACCAACAGCTTTAACAATGCTTATATAATAACTTATGTAAATATTTAGTAAGCCAATTACAGGTTTCCCTTAAATAAACCAATAATTTTGTGACAAACGACTTATGGTGATGTAAACCATAAGCAAAATTATTCTTACAAAATTGCGCAAAAAATATATTTATATTTATGGAAATAGCTGAACATGGTAGCCCGAGAGCAACATGTACAAATTTGAAAATTGTTACTGTTGTATTTATGTTTTTATGTTTTTATGTAAGTTACAATGAACCAGCACTAACATTTACATTTTAGTCTTATTCTCGTTAAAAGGTCTCTTGTCGTAAGGTTTGTGAACTGATAGCGTAGCCTCCCTAACACACGCAAGTAGTTGTAAGTTTAGTAATCGTCGGGCGACGGCGGCATCGACTTGCGATCTCGATATTCTATTGTACAGGGGATTTCCCGGTTGACAAGTGGCTTTCTATTATCGAATTCGCCAGTCGAATAGAAAGAAAATGTGTAGGATTGACATTAGCGGTCACGTGATATTTAGATCGCCAATGTCAATCCCATACATTTTCTTTCTATTCGACTGGCCGATGCGATAATAGAAAGCCACTTGTCTAGGGGGCAGTAGAGTTTTTTTAGAGAGCTTTATTTAATGAAAACGTTTTATAAAAAAAATGAAAACCGACTTCAAAACACTAAATAAACCTTTTGGAGTCGGTGCAAGCCAAGGAAAGAAAAATTAAATAGTAGGACCGCAAAGTAGAATGCTTTGGCTGGCACCGACTCCAAAAGGTTTATTTTTTGCTTTTTAGTGTTTTGAAGTCGGTTTTCATTTTTTTATAAAAAGTTTTTATTTCACAGTTTTTAAAGGTAGATAATATCATGTCATCCAAGTAACAAATATGAAATGAAATATATAAAAATGCTCAAAACATAAAAAGTACTGGGTTAAACTAAACCTAAACTAAAACTTTTTATGGGACCAATTGGCAACTATTCTGCATCGAACAAAAAAAGAATCACGGAAATCGGTTCAAAAATCTCGTCGTAATCGGTGTACATACATAAAAAAAATATATACCAACCTAATTGCAAACCTCCTCCTTTTTTGAAGTCGGTTAAAAAAAGTAGTTGATAGGTATATTGAAAATCTTAATATCACAAATAATAGAACATTAACAGGATTTTCATTTGAATAATTGGTGGTAGGACATGTTGTAAGTCCGCCTGGCTAGCTACCACCATCTTAACTAAGTCTGACGCCATAACTAGACTGTTTTCAGCATTGTTATGTTCCGGCAGTTAAATATTAGATAGCCAGTTCCTCAGTGACTAAGGATTCCGGGAGAGGCTCGCCTTCAGCCTAATCAATACATAACATCAGGAATGATGAAGGCTAAGAGTCTCCCCGTCGTTCATAAAAAAAAAGATCTCTAACCTTAGTACTTTCCGAGAAAACGTTTCAAAACTCTACAGGTCAACCGGGTGGTGTGCCGATTGTACATAGTCACTTTATTTATTTATGAAAAGTATATTATGTTAACAAGTTGTAATTACTAACTTTCGACGTTGATTTCATCTCGATTACAACTCGATTCCGCCAATAGTAAGAAGCCCCCAGGAGGCTTACTCTCTAAGCCCGTCAACTAAGATACGGGCCCCCGTCCGTAAGTTTCCCGAAACTACGGATAGAGCCTACTCTCTATTGTTTTCGGATGTACTAGTTTTAGACAAACGGAACAAACACATTGGGAGTAGAGACAATGTCAAAACGTATTTTTCACTAATTCTCAGTTCGGGTCTCCGAATAAGCTGTCCGTAGGTGATACGGAGTAGGAAACGTCCGTAACTTAGGCCGAATTTACGGGTTTCGTGCTTAGAGAGTAGACCTCCAGTTCTCTTATCTTCCTAAGCTGTAACTGTAACAAATACATGCCAAAACCATAGGTGCGAAACAGCCAAACTTACTTTCACACTTCAACTCCGAATCAGCCTCTCAGGTACCATTATTGATGCTAAACATTGTGTGAACACATATATATCTTCCCATTTTTTCCGTTTTCCGCATCATTTTTCAATACATTTATCCGTGTTTTTCATCTGATTCCTTCCTCACGCCGAGTAATAAATCAATATGGTGGAAAGTTATACGAAAAACGGGAACGTTCGCGGATTTGCTTGAAATATATCGGGGTATTGACAATGCGCCAGACGGGTTACATGAAGATATGTTTTAGCTTAGAACCTTACATGAATTTACATTACTTTATTTTAATTAAGAGGACCTCGACACGTCTGTCTAACACACAAACCTACACTGATGAATTTAAATTTTATTATCTTTACTCAAGAATTAAACCAAAACTTATGATTAGGCGGTATGGTCTTTGATCTTAGCCTGTTCCTGTAAGGAACGAAAAAAAAAGTAATACCAAAATAATTCAAAATTAGAGCATGATTGACTGTGCTTTTAATATTATTTGGATTAAGCAGTATTTATTAAGGTTTCTATTAAAGTTACAGTTACAGTTACAGAAGTTTTCACTTCAAAAATATAATAAAAAGCGTCTTTTTGTGGTTTGAGGAAAAAAAAGTTATAGGGAAAAACGATTGTGTACCTCCTTGAGGATTTCCTATAACGGGATTAAAAGGAAACAGTAAACTCGACATCAAAGCCCACCCTTATCCTGTAAGCTTTATAATATACTTCCGATGGTGTATTATAGTATATAATATATATTTCTAACCGCCTCTGTTGTCTAGTGGTACAACCACCGGTATCAGACCTAGGGGTCCCGGGTTCGATTCCCAGCGGGGGTACATATTGTATTCGGTTTGGTTGGTGGTAGGACTTGTAAGTCCGCCTGGCTAGCCACCACCATCTTATCTAAGTTTGACGCCATAACAACAATGTTTTCAGCATTGTTGTGTTCCGCCAGTTAAAGATTAGATAGCCAGTTCCACAGTGATTGAGGATTCCGGGAGAGGCTCGCTTCCATCTTCAGCCTTATCAATACTTAACATCAGGTATGATGAAGGCTAAGAGTTTCCCAGTCCCTCATAAAAAAACAAATAAATAATGTAATGTTGACATCTCACTCTAGAATTTGGTCTGTAATTCACATTACATCTACGTCTCCATTTTGAGTTAGGTGTTGCAAGTTGACAATAAGTCGAATTATCACGTACCAAATTATTTTATTTTATCAGCATTCAAGTGTAATACTTCTTGTCGATATATTGGTCACAAAACTCGAGGTACAGGCGGGGGGTACCTTCCCGGATGACCAGTAGAGGTTTTATAAAAAAAAAGTAAAAGATATATCGTCGTATCAGCCATATAACACCCACTACTGGGTATAGGCCTCCTTCAAAAGACGGGGGGGGGTTGCCATAATCGCCACGCTTGGCAGGCGGGTTGGCGATCGCAGTATGGCCAAGTATGTAGGAGACGCTGCTGCCCGTCTCCTGAAGGCTGAGTCCCTTAGTCGCATTACACGACACCCACGGGATGAGAGGGGGTAGTGCTATTCTAAGCCGACACTACACAGCTCTACAAAGATATATGGAAACAATGATATCAACGTATCACAAATAATTATGAGGTATTTCATTTGAATAATTAATTATTTCTTTGAACTTAGTACTTTCCGAGAAAACGTTTCCTAAAAAAACATCTACTAGTCAACTGGGAAGTTCCACGATTGTACTTAACCCTACAGTGGTCGCGTGGATTACATTATGTCATCCACACCGACTAAATTGGCTAATTCTCAAAAACTACAAATGTAAATTACGAGCGCTTCGAGATACTCTAAATTAAATAGTTTAAGAATGAGCTCCAATAATGCAAAACCGCCGGTCATGTATGGTAATGTCACAGGAGCTCCGCGAAATTCGTGGACTACGAGTGTATGCCACGCGACCAATTACGTGAGTATTTTGATAACTTATTTTTATTTATGTCTTTTTGAAGTCAATTCTAATCTGACTTACTTATAATAATAGCCATAAGCTTGTAGTATACAAATAAAATTACCAAGCTCTTGTATATATTTTTGTTTTGAAATAAAATCATAAGATCGGTGGACCGCTTTCATTAACGCATGGCTGATCTCTATCACACCAAGCCAAGATTTTTTTAGTGTCATTTAGAAGTATTTTTTGTTTTTAGTTGATATTCATAAACACAGAGGTTGTTATATTCATTAAATAATACTTTGATTGTAAGATTTAAATACGAATAAAATTAAAATAAAGCTCAGATTTTTTGTATTTTCATATTTCATTGGCTTACATCTGTACTCCACGCGACTAATCACTTAACTTTTTACTGCGCGACCACTTCAGGGTTAAGTAAAAAAAAGCCTTTATTTGCATTTAGCCTTGTTGCAAGCAGTAGAGCGACAAGCAGTACGACGTATTCGTCCTAGTGGTAATTTTTTAAATATGGCTAGGCAATAGGTAAAATATGGAATTCCACATCTGACTGTAACATACACGACTCAAACTACAGAACTAAACCGATAACCGTATTAACAAAGGGATATCAACTGTAACATTGTATAATTCGTGTCTGAAACTTTACAATTTGTAGTTACACCTACGGTACTCAGGATCTAGTTGGTCACCTAAGACTAATCACAGTATACACAACCTGTCAGTAATATACAGATGATACCTATTGTCTATAATCACAATGGGCGTAAGGCCGCGACAGCGGGAGGACACTCAGAACAAAATACCATTTCTCGTACGGCGACATACTACATATTGTGACAAATATTAAACAAGAAATTGTCCATTGCGCCGGATTCCCAAGGACGCGGATTCGAATCCCGTCAGGGCGACATGAGACAAGTTGCTTTTTTCTAGTATATTTTCTTGTTTAATATTTATCACATAAAAATAGCATTGTAAATGCAAAATTAAAAAGTTATACTACATATTGACGTTACGTTAACAAAAATAAAATAAATAGTCAGGGTCGCCGTCATCGATTTCGATGACGGCGACCCTGACTATTTATTGACTAGGAGGACTATACTATACGTTTTACATGCACATTGAACCAGTATTCAGTTTCGATTGTCAAACTGAATTTATTGTCATTACAACCAGCTTCAATATAATTCTAGAATGTCACAACTAAAACCTACGGAGGCAACAACCTATATAAGCAACCCTAGTAAGTCAGGCAAGCATAGACTAACGAGGCAGGCAAGTTTTTCGAATACAGCGGTTCTTCTGGTAACTTTTTAGTTCACTCTTACTTACTCACTCGCTTACTCACTCCAAAAATTCTAACCAGACTTTGTTTTCTTTTTTTATATCTTTGAAAAGTTACCAAACTAAATATTTTGGTTGGTGGTAGGACTTGTTCTAAGTCCGCCTAGCTAGCTACCACCATCCTAACTAAATCTGCCGCCATAACAACAATGTTTTCAGCGTTTGTTCTGTTCCGGCAGTTAAAGATATTTTATTTTTACAGTGAAAGTGTAGATAGCCAGTTCCTCAGTGATTGAGGATTCCGGGAGAGACTCGCTTCCATCTTCAGCCTTATCAATACTTAACATCAGGTATGATGAAGGCTCTGAAGTCTCCCCGTATTACATAAAAAAAAAATTGTTGTCCTACTGACTAATCCTCTACTATGGCTCAGAGACCGAGTCCCTTCACGTGTCTAAGGATTTGACGTAGACTAACTCAATATAAGCTGATATGGGTTTAAATGTTGGTCCCCGTAACTACTTACTGGAACTCTCAGACGTAATCGTCCCTTCCAAGTTTTCGTTTTATAGTTTGGGTACAGTTGAATTAAGTGTTGTTTTATTCGTGACTAGTTAAAGAAATAATGGAGTTAAAACTTTGTAGAAGTTTTGATTAAATTTTGCAATTAGTTAGCAAATTAACTGTTTATATATTAGTGTTAAAGTTAGGTATTGAAGGAAAAACATGAAGTCTAGTCTAGAGATTAATGGTTTAGAAGGTGGTGGAGGTGACATTGTTTTTTGAGCGGGTTCTTCACTTAACTTGACCTTATTGTCGATAATGCTACAACTTATCCTGTAGGTATACAACGTCATCATCATTATCATCAGCCTGTGGACGTCCACTGCTGGACATAGGCCTCTCCTAGCTTACGCCTATTGTGGCGTCGAGCCTCTTAGTCGACTCTTACGACATCCCAAGCATGTAAGGGAGTGGTGTTCTTGTATTCTTAGGCCGTGACACAGCACCACCAGTAAAGTAATTTACTAATATAGCACTTAATATTGTGCTGTTTTTAGGGTTCCGACCTCTGAAGAAAAAAACCCTTATAGGATCAATTTGTTGTCTGTCTGTCCGTCTGTTACGTGGAGGTATCGAGTTGAAATAAAAACTTTATATTCACGTTAACAATCTCTTGAAGCTGTGGAAATATCAAATTTCTAAATTAACGTTAAAAATAATGTTTTATGAACGTCAATGTAATTTTTAAAGACCTATCTATAGTAACCCCACACGTATAGATTTGATAACAAAAACAGTTCAGTTCCATGTATTCCCCTTACTAAGTATAAATATTTTTTTGTTTTTGTGTAAAAATCGTAAAGCGGTTTACAGAATATATCTACCTACTAATTTTCAACTGTGTAATCCTCATAGTTTTAGAATAAAGTGGCTGTGGCATCGGGACGGACAGACAGACAGACAGACTTGACGAATCTATAAGGGTTCCGTTTTTGCCATTAGGCTACGGAACCCTAAAAAAAGGTAAGGCCATTTATGCCGCAAAACGTATACTTCTCGACACTCTCTAGAGAATCAAAATTCATATGGTACTTCCCGTTGACCAAGAACTATGAAATTTGGCAAGTAATATCTACTTTTACTACAAATACAGAAGAAAACTGAAAACTAGACATAATAGTAATTAAATCATGAAAAATTTAGTCTTAACTTTTGGAAACTGAATTTCGACAATATTTCGGAAAAAAACTGTGAGACTTAATTACTGAACTATTTATAATGTTATGTACTTGGGTCGGTATATAATATTATAGGTACCTACAGATTTGTACGGAACCCTCGGTGGGACTCGCACTTGTCTGGAGTTTTTTTTTTATTTTCGATAAAATCTTTGATTACAAATATTATTTCTTTTATAATTATTATAAAATTAATAGAAAATTTTAATAATTGTATAAAAGTATCTGCTTTCTATCTATATTTATGAAAATGTTTGTTCTCGATGCGTTCCGAAACCATTGATCTGTAATGAAACTTTGGAAGGGTGTTCTAAAGACACACGCGAGGGTTCCTGGCCCAAACCCCAAAAAAATTTCTATTTGTTTTATACTTCACGTGACATTGCATCGCATGCAAGGTACAGCTAGTATTTAGATAATAATTGTACGAAAATATCATATCGTTACATTATTTCTATTGAATATAAATTTAGGCTTGTACATTTAGATGGATGTAGCCTTCAACTGCAATATCGTCGTCGTCGTCTCAGCCACATAACACCCACTGCTGGGTATAGGCCTCTTCCAAGGATCTCCACGACGATCGGTCCTGAGCAGTCCGCATCCAGCGGCTTCCCGCAACCTTCACCAGATCGTCGGTCCACCATGTCGAGGGCCTACCCACGGAGCGTCGTCCTGTGCGCGGTCGCCATTCCAGAATCTTTCCGCCTCAACGGCCATCGGTTCTTCTCGCTATGTGTCCCGCCTACTGCCACTTCAGCTGAGCAATCCTTCGAGCGATGTCAGTTACTTTAGTTCTCCTACGGATCTCATCATTTCTGATTCGATCACTACCGTAAGTCTGGCAACACACACTGCAATATAGTAAAGTTTATGTAGATACTTATATGTAGTTTGCATGCCGTTTCATAGATCAAACAATTTCCTGTGAGGAGGGTGCTGAATCAATTTTGTTATATGAAGTGAGATGATGTCTGCATACAAATTTGCCCTCTCGGTGTTAACATCAAGGCGATGAAAAGAGATGGGTCTATTCATATATTGAATTCGAAAGTAGGTTTACTCCCGTTATTGGAAAAAATAGCGATATATGAAACACGGTAAATATGTCCAAGAAACTTGATAGACGTTGGAAAATAATGAAATTAGTACCTACTTCTTTTATAAGACGGTTGGAGATTAAAGACGGTTGTTTGTTATTTGTGTTGCAATGCCTTATAATACTAATGCCAAACAAATTTTTATTGCCCAGAAGCGATGTGTGAGAGCATTATGTGGTATTGCTCCAGACACATCATGCAGACCGTACTTTAAAAATTTACCCATGTTAACATTAACGTCTATTTACATACTGGAGATAGGAACATTTGTAAAATTCAACTATGAATTGTTTACTGAAGCAAAGGACCTTTACAGGACTAACACCAGAAACCCACATAGACTCATATTTGAGTCTACTCCTAGAACCTCACGCTACCTAAACAATGGGTGCGCAATGTGCATTAAGATTTATAACAAAATACAAGTACATATAAAGGAACTTCCATTTTCTAAATTTAAGTTGACTTTGCGTAAATGCTTTATAAATATAAAATACTTTTTATAATATTGATGAATTTATGAACAACGATGTAACTATTACATAAAATATAAAATTATTGGACATATATGAATTTTTGTATAATTTTTATTAGTGATTAGTTAAATATTTGTATGCTGACATGTCCGCTAAATGTGTGTTTCTCAATTTTACCTTCCATCTATGTAATGTACCACATTTCGTCTTCTCAGCCATATAACACCCACTGCTGGGTATAGGCCTCCCCCAAAAGGGGGTTTGCCATAATCGCCACGCTTGGCAGGCGGGTTAGCGATCGCAGTATGTCCAAGTTTGTAGGAGACGCTGCTGCCCATCTCCTGAAGGCCGAGTCCCTTAGTCGCCTTTTACGACACCCATGGGATGAGAGGGGGTAGTGATATTCTAAACCGACACTACACAGCTTTTATAACAAATAAATTATTATCTTACGAGTATCTTATATTATCATAATATGTTGTTGTGTTTAACAAATGTTATGTCTGCGACTCATCACATGGAATTAGAACATGTATCGCGCACCAGGCTATATCAAATTTAGGCAGGAAGTGGACCGGTCGAATCTAACTCTTTGTCATCATCTTCATCTTCATCTTATAACTCATCATTGTCATTGAAAATACTCTGACAGCTAACGAGGCCTTTGATCCAGAGATTGGCGACCTGTTTGGCGCTGGGGTACGAAGTCTGCTTTCTGCACCAGAAGTCCCGGGTTCGATCCCCGGACAAGACAAATATTTGTGTGCATAAACATGTCTATTTGTCTTGGTCTGGGTGTTTGATATGTATAATAAGTATGGATTTACAAAAAAAAAGTATGTTAGTATGTTTATCCGTTATCTAGTATCCATAACACAAGTTCTTCATGAATCTTAACGTAGGCTAGATAATTGGTGTGATTGTATGAAATTATTATTATTATTGAATTTATTATTTACTTTTTAGGGAATATTATAAATATATCTGATGTAAAACTCAAAATTTCTGAAATTCTTACTATATACAAAAACAACAATGGTAAACCAGATTCCAAGGGCTAATTGGCTTTACAAAATTAATCGCAATTTCACCGGAATACCTTCTCTATCTTACTTAAATAACCAATTTCTTATCGCTTATAAATTAATAGGTCGGATACCCTCAGTGGTATAATTGGCTCCAACACGAAATAGCTCTTTTGTGACGGTTACAGAATTGATTCAGGAGAAGCCGAGAAAATAAAGTTTGTTTTCCGAAAACTCTGCGTAGTTTTGTGTTGGGAATAGGCTGCTCGGAGATGAAAGCAACCTCTGCTCTCGAAAGCCTTATACTTAAGTATAGGGTTTTAGGGGTTTCAGGACGCGTGAATTTTCCTCTCACCTTTATTTCAGTATACACTTGAAACTGTATTACAAATAGACTTACCATCTTAGCTTTATAAGATTGTTTAAATACATTGCAACTGTAGCTTTCGTCTCAGTGTAAATACTATTGAATGTTGCCTGCTGTTTATATGTTTTCTATTATTTTATTTGTGTTTGATACACATTCGTAAATAAATATTAAACAAGACAAAATACTAGATTCGTAAATAATCTAAATATCGAGCAACACCAAAGAAAACTGATTTGATTCTGGAATAAGGTTAGATTAGGCAAGTGTGTCGTGCGTGGTCGGCTCAGCGTCGGGAGCTCGTGGCGGAGGTGGGAGGAGATCTCTCCCTACCTTTTTATAATAATGAATTTTCAACAATGCTAAGTCAAGGTATTAAAATAATATCAATCATTTGATAAGTAGTGTGTGGGATTGAAAGCGTATTATTTGTATGGTTGTTGAAATATCTTATCCGAAATTCAAAGCCCACCTTTAGCTTCTATGATTTTTATTCGTCATCATCGTCAACAGCCATTTTAATGCTAGGGCACTGGCCCCCTTTATTCATCTGATAAACTCTCCTAAGTGGGCCATGAGCATGACTCACCACGCGGGCCAATGCGGATTAGTGGGTTTTACGCGATTGCAATACGATTGCGACAACCTCCCGAAGCACAGTGGAGCTCGATAGTAAATCTTTGGTCACCCATCCCGTGATCAACCAAAATGAATGTTGCTGCACCGCTAAAAAATCTTTCTATGAGTAGGTAGGTATCATTTTATTAGCACGGGCTTAAAACAGATGCAGTGTCATTGATACTGCTTATTTTATAAGTGAAATCTTTGTAAGTATCAAAACACAAGAAAAAACAAAGATTTTTAATGATAAAAACATGATTTCGATTATAAGAAACAAGGTCTGAATAGTTTCCATTGCTATGAAAATTACTGCAAATCCAAGCCGTCACTTTGATTGCAACAAGCTTACATGATCGGTGTCCGATGCGAAAAATTTCTATCGATAAGTGAAAATTGCAATAGATTGTAATTGAAATTTCAACTTGTCAAATCGTACATACATAATCGCAAAACTGACTTGAAGGATACAATCACATTAATTTCAATGGAGTACTAATAGAAACAGAGTTAGATAATCAGCCCACAGGTGTTTAACGATCGATTAAGATGCAACAGCCAATAATTTATGATTTTGAATCTATCATAAATACATTGTCCATGTTTAAAGATGACAATCCATAGAAATGTTCAATCAAAATGCATTTTTTATTTGCGTCTTATTTCATTGAAATATGCATTATTCTCGCCTTGTACCCGTGTATTATTTTCATTAAGTTTTTATTGTATATTGTTTAATCATCTGTTATTATATAGTGTTACGTTTTAATGTATATTTCAGTTCAATATTTCAGTTTATTTTTTCTTATTTAACTAACGAAAGTAATTCGTTTTTTTAAGTAGTCCATTCTGCATGTCGTGGCGACCTATAAGTGGAACATAACTTAGTTGAAGTCTCAATACGCATGTTAATAACCTTACTATATCCAGTTTATGTTTTGTTGGTTGTCCTATTTGATAAAATAAAAAGTAATAATTAATAATACAGAGTTAACCTCCTACATCTGTCATACCATCTTATAAAACGATTCAACGTATAAGAGAGCTATTCATGAACAAACATGTCGGATATTGAACGGGTGAACTTTCTCAAGAAGCACTGTTTGGAGCCAAATAGGTCGAGCTCAATCCTATTCAGGTTTCTCGGGTCATTTCAATCACGAATCGAATAATATTGAATAGTATCGTATGTCATTATGTATCGTAGTACAAGCATTAAGTGCGGGTCTATAAGGTTCATTCTTCTTTTAACAGTTGGCTTCACACGATGAACAAGCTTGCAAGTTACCTACTACACGACCAAGACAATGAGGCGCATGACAGAAATGCGGTTTTGCACTTTTGGCACCTGCAGCCCACTTCTATCACCGCACTTCTGTTATTATGTGATTAATTAGCGCTACAGGGATTAACTGATTGATTACCGCTTTTTGAAATTTTGGTTTTTAGTTAGATTTTTTAAGTTTTTCTCAGCTGTCATGCGCCTAATTGTCTTGGTCGTGTAGTAAAGCTCAATTTCGTGTACTGTTAATTGAATTTTAACATTAAAAACCAATCAATATCACATACTTTGATCTCGTTTTACTAGTAGGTTTCTATAAAAAAAAAATATCTTAAACCGCTTCTGCTGCTATCTTATCTAAGTCAATCGCCATAGCAGCAATGTTTCCAAGATTGTTGCGTTTTTTTATTTTTTTAAATTGATGAATAGGTAATGCGCTTGACCACTGTCTTGCCTGATGGAAAGCAAAGATGCGATCTAGGATGTAACACGCTTGTCTAGAAGATACCTATTCACTCGTGAAATGAAGACCCCCAAATTGTAAATGTCAGGAAACACAGACTCTGGCAAGGAGTTCCACTCTTTGGCGGTGCGGATGATAAATATCAAAACGCTTAGTGCGACTCTTGGGTATTTATATATATATATATATATATATATATATATATATATATATATATATATATATATATATACACTCATTTGCAAAAAAAAAAACGGGCGGTTTTGATTTTCATTCATCTTTATAAAGATACAATACCAAAAGGTTTCAATCGTTTGTACACGTTACTGGCCGGTTTTAAAAATGCTGTGGTATTT
Organism: Chrysoteuchia culmella; assembly: GCA_910589605.1. Classification (NCBI taxonomy): domain Eukaryota; kingdom Metazoa; phylum Arthropoda; class Insecta; order Lepidoptera; family Crambidae; genus Chrysoteuchia; species Chrysoteuchia culmella. The sequence continues at coordinate 23,201,319 of OU342649.1, forward strand.
AAAAAAGTACGTTCTAAATTCAAATTTTCATTTGATGCTCATTTTTACAGAAAACCCCTTTTTATCCTACATTTTTGGCGCGAAGTTCCAGAAGTTAAGGGGCCATACAAAGCCAAATACACATTTTTGATCAAGGATTTCACATAGTATTACTGGATTTATCGGCCCCAAAAAAATACTGTAGAAAGTAGACTATAGTACTCAGTTATGTGATTGACAGAAACACGATTGCTAAAACTTTTCTCGATAGAAAAAAATCGTAAAGTTACTTCCAATTTTGTAGTTTTTCAATGCTGTGTCAACCGCTATTAATTCTTTAGTCTTAAAACTATTATTAAAAAATACCTTAGCTAGTTATCTAGTTTTGTGATTGACGGATTTTTAAAATTTTAAGTAGTTCATTAATAATAAATTAAAAACCATAATGTCGCTTACGTCGATGTTTTTAAAACAGACACCGGTGTTTGCATCTCTTTCGCATGCGTCATTTCACCGTATTTCTGTCTGATTCGCTCCTCGCTCTTCAGTCGTGAGTGCTCCATTGAGACGTGTGGACTGCGCTTGCCTTACGCTCCGCGACGATTTCGCACGTAGATTATTTAAAAAATCTATTTGTGTAAATATGGGAAATAAAAGTAGTATTAAAAGAAAAAAATGCATTCAGAGAAAATTACTTGCGCCGATTATGGAGTTTGCTCGAAGGTAGGTATGTATAATTTTATTAATAATAATGTTAATATTTAATTAATCATAACCTAGGTATAGGTAATTATAGCAAACAGAGATAAAAAAAAAGCTTTTGTAGAAAGTAGACAAGTATTCGACGTGCAGCATATTAAGATACAAAACTGTCAAATATCTTATAACTTTTTAATTTTGCATTTTACAATGCTATTTTTATGTGATAATTTTTTATCAAGTAAATATACTAGAAAAAAGCAACTTGTCTCATGTCCCGTCAGGGCGACATGAGACAAGTTGCTTTTTTCTAGTATATTTACTTGATTAAAAATTATGTCAAATATCTGTCAGAAATCAGTGCCAGTTTTAATGTTTGAAATTGATTAAAGATATTATTTGACTGTACTTTTTAGGTAAAAGTAGTAATTTATTATAAGTAAATACATAGTATACTTTTTTTAGTTTCAGGCACAAACAAAAGGGGGGGGGGACAATTGCCATTGACCCCCTCCCCCCCGGCACACAGTTTTACGTGCAAAATGTTTGCAATTATGAAATAAGCTAAGATTGCCTCCTCCCTGAACCATATGACTGATGACCACCTGAATGATCAGAATTTATTTTCTTTATTTCCTCGGGCTGAACCTGTTTCCGGTTTTTATTTCAGAGCCGAGTCTAGTAGTAACAGCATTGTAACAGGTAGCTCAATGTTCAATTCTGATATGTCGGTGCAGGAAGCTACGAATGGCGAATGTATTAGTCCCAAAAGGTATTTTAAAATACTCAATACCTTAAAAGTGCTTTGGTGCATGACAAAACAAAACAGTTATAAAATGTATTATTTTTCTGTTTTTTAGAATCGTATTGGCAGATCTTACAAACATAATTCCTGATGTTACTTCTACTTTAATTAATGATGAGCAGCAACAACATTTAGATAATGACAATGTGAGGGCTAAAATGCAAGTAAGTTTGCAGACAGTGGTACCAGTATCGAGCGAAATAAAAGACTTAGACTTAGACAGAAGGTAGATCTATTCGTGTGCTAATAACATCAACCCGCAACAATCAACAGTTCTTCCGTGACCATGGCGCATGCAGCTGCGCCGAAATATCGGAGTCTCAAATATAAACAGGTACATGGTGTAAATCCAGTCCTAATTTATTCTAGTAACTTTAATAACCAGGGAAATTTAAAAGAAGATAAGCTTGTAAAATTAATAATACTTATATTGTTGTCGAAGACATTATACAACCCTACATGTTTTTATTGTTAGACACAAATACATGTTATTGTCTCTTTTTCAGATCTGAGCATAGAAGAAACAAAATGAAAAATAATGATGGCTATTTAATTAAAAATCCACCTGACATTTGTAATCTATTTGTTATTATTATATTGACATAATAAATAAACAAACGAATAGTAATTTAACATGTAATAATAACCTGACATCTGATCAAAATTTGACATTTAATAATAGTAATCAATCTAATGAGACATCTAATCATAACATTAAATCTGTAGATAAAACTATATTCTTATATCCGACTACGCAAGAAGAAATATTCAAAATTATAAAATCCCTAAACAACACAACATCAACTGGTTTCGATGAATTGCCTACAAAAGTGTTAAAATATTGTGCATTAATTCTCTCCGATGGCTTGTCTTATCTTATCAACCTTTCATTCACTAAAGGCAAATTTCCAGAAACATTGAAGGTTTCTGTCATAACAAAGATGACTCAGAGGCACTGGATAATTATAGACCAATAGCACTGACTCCGGTACTTGCTAAAGTGTATGAAAAAGCAATGCACGGAAGAATTTTCGAGTTCCTAGAGAAACACAACATTCTCAACCACGAACAAAATGGCTTACGCAAAGGAAAATCCACTACACTTGCAGCATTTAACTTAGTAAAAACTGTAACAGAGAATATAGACCAGAACATAGACACAATAGCGTTTTTCTTTGATATGAGCAAAGCATTCGACTTTGTCTCGCATGACATTCTCCTGTACAAATGCGAAAGATATGGTTTGAGAGGGGTAGCATTAGACTGGTTAAAATCGTATCTGAATAATCGGCGTCAATATGTAGAAATAAAAAATATAAATAAAAATAATGAAGAAGTATCTTTTTGCTTGACACATGCGGTAAATAATGTAGGTGTCCCTCAAGGCACGATACTACGATCTACCTAATATTACACATTCATATCGCAAAAACCAATGTATCCGGGCTATATGTGACGTTCCTCCAATGACGTCCTGTAGACAATTATTTCCACAACTAAATTTGCTTACCCTCCCCTCTATACAGGTACATATTGGAGTGTTGCATTTTTGTTAAGAAACATTCCCATATTTTTAATTTTAAAAATATAGATACCTGTAGATTAGCGAGAAACTATGGTAAGTCGATGTTACCTAAAATGCATACAAGGTATTATAAAATGAATTGTTATCCTAATTGCATATTTTTTTTAATAAATTACCAAAATCAATAACGGAGCTTAGTTTACCTATATTTAGGAAAAAACTGCAAATATGGTTAACAAGGAAATGTTTTTATTCAATTGAGGAGTATTTTAATTAAAAAAATGACATAAAATGAATTATTATTATTATTAATGACATTAATGCTATACAATTATATTTTATTTGCAATTATTTACCGTAATAATCATTTCCTTTTATTTTATAGTGACATTTCACATGCCCTTTGTTTGGCAAAACGGAAGATCAACATTGTAAACGACCATCTGTAACTTACTCTGTTTTATGTGAATAAAGATGATTTGATTTTATTTGAAGTAGTTCATTGTCCAATTTTGATCTGACGTTGCAAGAAAAAAATACGGATGGCGAATGTTGTCGTCCCAAAAGGTTTTTAAAAATACCCTTATAGTTGTGTACTGTGTGAGTATGCAAATTGAAAAAATTTAAAGAGACGACTAACTTTGGGAGACCTTTATGCTACCGAAACTGAAAGACTTTTATATGCAACATGTTTTGCCAGAATTAGTGGATCCTCGTCAGACTCGAAATATGCCCTTAAGGTGGTACGACTTCCATACAACGCACATTGCACATTTATTGGTTCATCATACCTTAATAATTCATAAATACATGCGCAACTAACTCGTTTCAGTTATTTGTTAGCGCGAAATAACAAAAAAAAAATTACGTTCATACATAAATCACGAATAGATAACATCTTATAATTTAAATAATTCTATGTATGTGTGTGTGACTCATCGCATTTATATACCTCATGTATGAAAGTACATTTATTTTATAATTTCTCGCTAACAAATAACTAAAACGAGTTAGTTGCACATGCTTTTATGAATTATTAATGTATGATGAACCAATGAATGTGCAATGTTTGTTAGTATGGAAGTCGTACTACCTTAAGCAGTCCGCTAGTAAATGTAAGCAAAAATAAACGAAAAGGAGCAATATCAATGAGTATTGAAGCTAAACGTAAGAAAATGTAAATAAAAAATTGGTTGCTTGTTGAATAGTTTATTATTTTTCACGCTTCCTTCTTACATGGGTTTTGGGTATATTATAATATTTTTTGCATTTCAATATTAAAATCACGAATTAATAAGAAAAGGTACAAATAGTTTATGATCTTTATGTTGAGCGTATTAATTAGTATAGTAATTAATTATTATTGAGAGACGTACTGAACCCCTGTCAGAACGTGTAAATTGTGTTTTTTTTCATATAAATTTCATGTAAGCAAACAAAACTCACACTAGGCATACAGACCAATGGATCCCAAGATGGTTATTAACATAAGTAAAACGAATAATAATGCGGGAGGTTCACCAAACCACATTACAATACAAAATGTAATGTCGCACATTTTTTATATATTTATTACTTGTATGTTTATTATTAATCCTCAGGTTACCTAAGGATTACCATAATAAAAAGTACTTATCTCCTGTTTTTATTCGCGCTACACTGTTGCCAATCTGAAACAGAAAAAACATTATAAATATTATTAAAACACGTAATTTATAAAATAAATAATAAACAGTACTCACCAGGAATATCTATTTGAATGCATTAAGTATGTGTAGGTATATACATGCGACACTTGTCTCTGTTTTCTTCATTACACTGTGCACGTAAACTCAAGCGAACTTTGTTCTCGGCCTGCGATAACGACACGCGCGGAGCTAGTCGACAGCGGCATAGGGTGCGGGACGCGCGGGGGAAATCCTTATTTCTTCTAGCTTTGTATGGGCCCTTAACATCGACTTTCATAACTTTTATTCAATTTTTATCGATTAATTTCATATCCTTGACTGTCAAAGCTTTATTTATTGCTGTTTGGCTGTATCAAAAATGGTAGATAAAGTGGTAAAAGCTACCAAAATTATCGCGCTGCTTGAAGAGGGTTGCAGCCAATGTTTCGTGGCTAGGAGGCTAAATGTTAGTCGCTCGACAGTCCAAAGGACCTGGCAGCGATATCAGGAGACTGGTTCCGTCGTGAGAATGCCTGGTTCTGGAAGAAAACCATGTACCCAACCACGGGATGATCGTTTTCTTGTGAGTCGCGCATTGAGAAATCGCAAATCTTCGTATGTGGATCTTAAGAACAACCTCCAAGAAGTAAGAAATGTGCATATTAGTCTATGGACGGTCAGGAGGAGGCTTCTCGCTGCCAATATACGCAGTCACCGCCCGGCCCGCGGCCCTAAACTACTCCGTGAGCACAGAGTTCACAGGCTTAGGTTCGCTAGAAATTGTGAATCATGGACTCAAGAAGAATGGAATAGGGTTTTGTTCTCTGATGAAGCCAGTATATCTCTGTTCGGTGAAGATCGACGTCGGCGAGTGCTAAGAAGACAAGGAGAACGCTTTGCAGAGGCATGTTTCGAAGAAATCACACCTTATGGTGGGGGCTCTGTTATGTTTTGGGCAGGAATAAATTCAATGGATCATACAGAGTTAGTCTTCATTGAAAACGGCTCACTGACTGATACATAACGGAAGTTCTAATTCCTCATGCACAACCCGCATTGGCCGCTCTAGGTGAAGACTCGATTTTTATGGACGACAATGCTCGCGCCCACCGATCCCGCGATGTTAATGCGTATGTGCAAGAGGTCGGCATTCGTCGTTTGGATTGGCCAGCTCGAAGTCCCGACCTCAATCCCATAGAGCATGTCTGGGACGTTCTGAAACGGCGTGTGAGATCAGTACACCCGGCTCCGAAGACCATCAGAGAGCTGAAGAATGTGATTACTGCGGAGTGGGAACGTATTCCGCAAGCAAGTATCCGGGATATACTCGCTAGCATGCCCAGACGAATTCAAGCTATGATTTTAGCTAGAGGGGGTCACACTCGATACTAAACATTTATCTGCTTTTACTTTATTAAAGAAAAACAAAAAAAAAAAACTTTTTTATTTTTACTTCATGAGTATATGCACTACTAGCGAACATACACTACTAGCGAGGTTTAGCATTATTTCCCATAAATTGTATCTAAATTTTATGAAATACTGATGAAAACGATTATTTTCTTATTAATTTACCAAATTGTGAGGATAAAACTACCTATAATTATCAAACAAAGCAATATTAACATTTGAAATGGTTCATTGCTTAGGTGCCCGTTTTTTTTGCAAATGAGTTTATGTTACGCCAATTTAGAGATAAGATAGCTAGTTTCGCAGTGGTTGAGGATTCCTAGAGAAGTCCGATTCCATCTAGAGAACTCTTACTGAACATCAGGTATGATGAAGACTAAGCGTCTCCCCGGTAGTTCTTGGTAGTTTTTTTTTTCATGAACGACGGGGAGATTTTTAGCCTTCATCATACCTGATGTTAAGTATCGATCAGGCTGAAGATGGAAGTTAGCCTCTCCCGGAATCCTCAACCACTGAGGAACTGACTATCTTATCTCTAACTGCCAGAACACAACAATGCTAAATACATTGTTGGTATGGCGTCAGACTTAAATAAGATGGTGGTAGTTAGCAAGGCGGTCTTACTACAAGTCCTACTACCAACCAAACCGAATACAATAGTACCACCGCTGGGAATCGAACCCGGGACCCCTGGGTCTGATACCGGTGGTTGTACCACTAAACCACAGAGACAGAATATAACTTGGTCGCGAGATTTCTGACTCAACAAAACTTTGTCCGCTTAGCTTCACTCTTATGAGTGAAGCTAAGCGGTCATCAGCCATTTTTAATGTCCCATCTGCTGGGGCACTGGCCTTTCTTATGAATGCATAAGGAGAACGGGCCATGACCCACCCCGCGAGCCTAATGGTTGGTTTTAACGATTGCAAATGCAGCCGGGACCTTACATGCCTCCCGAAGCACGGAGGAGCTCGAGGTAGTAAATTTTTGGTCACCCATCTCGTGACCGACCATTGCGAAAGTTGCTTAACTTCAACAATCGCAGACCGAGTGTGCGAACCACTGCGCCACGGGCTCCTCCTCATGAGTGAGGTTTGAGGTCTTACTATTTTCAATACGGAAACTAACCATTACTTTGATCTTAGCTTTATCAGTTACCTTCCGAAAATGTTTAATAAATAAGTGTTCGTTGCGGAACGACTGAAATGAACAAAACTTCTGCAGTTCCAACTTTCGAAGTAAGTATTTTGTTTGAAAACTAGTGTTTTATGTTTAAAATTTTATGTTTACGACTTGAATATTGAGCATTGCACAATAAACAGAAATAAAATCGGCCAAGTGCAAGTCGTACTCGCACATGAAGGGTTTCGTCTCTCACCCAAGGTTGCCTGGAAGAGATTGCTATGTAGCAATAAGACCGCCTATTGTGTATTTTCTCTCTATGTGTTTGTTTTTGTGATGTGTGCAATAAAGTTTCTATTATTATATTAAATACACCTACCTACCCAAAATGCCATTATAATTTTTCGCTTGCAAAAATAACTTTATTTTTCATAGTGTCTGTATGAATGACAAAGTCATATTTGCGGTTTTGGCAAATGTGCTATAGCTCTGAAACTGCATAATATATATCGTTCAAACTAATTTTCGTTAAAAGTTTTTATAAAGGTCTACAATATTTTTTTTTTTAGATTTTTCACTTTCTTATTTTAGAAGTTAGATTTTTTCATTTTGAAAGTGTATATCATTCAAACGGTTGGCTTTGAGAAAACCTGTTTTAGGTACCTCAGTGTAATTTTTAAAGACCTATCTATAGATACCCCACTCGTATAAGTTTGATGAAAAAAAACTTTTTCAGTAACAGTTCCATGTTCATCCAGTTTCATGTATGGGAGCCCCCCCTTAATTAATATATTTTTTAATTTTTGTGTAAAAACCGTAAAGCGGTTTACAGAACACATCTACCTACCAAGTTTCAACTATGTAATCCTCATAGTTTTGGAATAAAGTGGCTGTGACATACATCGATTTGGCCGAATCTATAAAGGTTTCGTTTTTTGCCTTTAGGCTAAGAAACCCTAAAAAACGGTGATCCTTCAATAATTAACTGTAGTACATGTATCCATGGTTTTTTATCCGCAATATTAGTTTGGTGGGTACTCGTAGAATCATTTATCAAAAAATACTTTTAAAATTTCTACTTGGTTTGGTAGGTACATAATGAATTCACTATCAAAAATTAAAAGCGCCATTCCTCACTTAGAAAAACCAATAGAGTTCGACCATCATTTTTGTAAGCTTTATTGTATCTTAAAAAAAAAACAAACAGTTGAACAAATGGCGATTCTCTGCTATATTCTTTCTGTAAAAGAGTAAAGTCATGTTTTCCAAATAACTCGGAATAAACATTATTGTTGCAAACACAGAATTAAATGCCTTGCGTGCTACGAAATCCCGTAGCAACGATCACAGCATAACGAAACATACAGTATTTTATCTAAGACTGTTTCTTGATAAAAGTTAATTATTATTGTTGCAGCTGCGTGGTACGTAGTAGGGCCCTCCAACATTGATTATCGATTACCACACGCTAACTGCGTACAAAACTTTCACAGCGTGTCTTCGTGACCGCGGCGTATTCGAGACTGAGTCGCTTGCCGAACTCTCGCTGAGACGAGGCGCGTCGAGTATTACTTGACGAGCTTTTTGTAGGAAGATAAAATACTGTATGTTTATTTATACGATTGTTCTACTTGTCGTAGTAACTTGCCAAATGTAAGTTTTATGAGTTTCGTGACCTCGTGGGCTTTGTAACTGATTGTAGTTTTTGTTTGCGAACTGCTATTAATCCATGGTGGCTTCTAACCTAAAAACATCAAAGCTTGATGCCTGATTTTCATCACTTTCGATTGTGGGTTATGATAGTTTTTTGTTTTCTATGTGAATATTTTTTCGCTTACCGACGTTAATATCGACTTGTGTAGCAAGGTACTAGATTTTTTGTTTACTTTTACTAAATATTTTGGTGCGTATTGCGAATAGGATTCCTTTTTTATTTTGCAATTTTTATTAAGTGCTTTATTGGACAGAGTATCTCAAAAAACTAAAATTAAAAAGGTATCAAAAAGGAGAATCTGTTTAAATTACCAAAACAGACAATTTTGGTAAAAAAGGAAACCTTTCAGAAAACAAACGCTTATCAAAATTAATATAATTAATAACAACGAGGTATACACTCCAGCAGGCTTACTATCTAACAAAAAATTATCTAGCAACCATCTGGCCTACCGCCATCTCGTAGCGCAATATTATTTTCTGTCAAACATTATCGGCGCATTATTTTTATATGTCAGTTCGTACCGCGAACCTCGTAAAATAAAATAATTTATTGACGGAGGTTTTGTGTGAAGTGTGTCAAAATATGACAACTTCAATTCGTTCGTTGGCAGGAACAATGAATAAAGATGTATATGGATCTGAGATAGTTGTTTATAGAAGCTTACATTAGTCAAATATATCATGAGTATTTGGATGTCGATATTTTTCTTGCGAATGTTCAGGAGCTGCCTAGTCAAGTCCGTCATTACAAAGTACCATCAAGTGCAGGTAGGCACGTTCTTTTTTGTAATATTTCATCTCCATAGATATTTTTATTTGAATTTTTTTATTTATTTATTTGTGCCATAAATATATACAAAACATAATTTACCTTAATAACTACATTAGTCTAGGACTGTGTCGCAGTTATTAGCGCCCACCTCGAACCTTATCTACCACTAACAAATAACACAAAATTTCAAGCATTTTTTTTTTAATTATAGGTATAACTAACAAGATATATATCTCAATGGTCGTGTCATTGGGCAGGAATGAAAAAAAAACTTTATGAAGTTCGCGGTACGAATTCAAACACATTCAATGACATGATGGTCTCTAAAAAATTGCGGTAGGCCCCCAGTATCACGCTGTCGTAACTGTCACATTCTCATATTGTATGACAGCCAAAATAGCTACGAAACTGAAACTGAAGTTTTCTATACTAAAATATTAGTCACAAAACAAACGAGACAATGAAATATTTCCTCTTTATAATAATAAAGATTTGATTTCTTGTTTGTTTGTTTGGTTTTGGATGAAATTTGGTACACAGATAGTAGATAGCCTGGTTATGAACAAAGGATACTTTTTACCCCGATATTCCCACGGGAACGGGAACCACTCGGGTAAAACCGCAACGGCCGCTAGTCGTTAGATAATCAGCCCGCCGGACTATTTTCATTCAAACGTGCTCACTTCAAGACCTAGTATTTTTTTACTATTTCTGCAAATATTTGGACGGCGAGGTGCCCATAAAAAATAACTTACATTTTCTGCTAGTTCACTGTTCGGGCCTTAACTAAACCAAGCAACAACTGACTACTTTTTGTAGTTGTTAAAACCGAAAAGGACCTTTCAAAGGCCAAGCTTCCAGGAAAACGGCCTTTTCAAGACTCCCTTTATTTTACCATTTTCACCGCGGCTTAACGTCCACCAAATATAGCCTGAGAATTTCCCGAGGCCTTCGCCACAAAGTACGTATGCTAGCAGACACCCAAGTAAAGAGAACACTCGGAACAAATTGCCATTTCTCGCATGCACACAAGGTTCGTTTATATCTACCGACACGCGTCGTGCCGGCACAGACAAGACATATTGTATGAGAACAATGGCCGGTGCGGGACCTTCTGCACGGATAGATGTGATTACACCTTTGAACATGTTATAAAAGAATATTATTTTTGTCTCTTTTTCACTAGTACCACTTAGTTTCGAGGTTTGAAACAGTATTAAACTAGTCGTGATTATCAAAATGAATAATTAATAATAACAAACAGGAAAATTATATTATAAACTACTAGCCTAGAGTTGTAACCAGTGTCAAATAACCTACATGCCCGAAATTAATAACCTATCCTCAGTAAGGGATAGGCCTACCTGATATTAGTTGCTTAATATGACCAAAATAACGACAATTGCTAGATAACAAAATCAAGATAAGTCTTTCTATGACTAAAGATACCTAATGCTGTGCTTAAAGCCTAAATATTTTTATCTAAAATAAATTGATACTGACCTGTATGTACCTCACAACTTGCAGTGTAGTAGTCTTGTGGTGCGGGAAATGTTGTAATGTATGATAGACAAGTCTTTCTTTGCCAGTTAAAAATTGTTTACGTTTACAATAACCATAAAATGTAATATTTTAATTAGTATTTTTTTATTATAGTATTTTATTATTATTTTTATTATAATATTTATAGTATTTTTTTATTTTTCTATTTTTGTGATGGAAATTGACCTTACTGATATGTTAAGGTCACTTTTCAATTTGAAATAAAACAGGGAGAAAAAAACAGCCCTTGACGAGTTTCTTGCCGGTTCTTCTCGTTACAAGGTCTCCCGCCGTAGGGTTTGTGAACCGATGGCGTAGCTTCTTTGACGTTCATAAGTGCTTGTAACAGCCTAGACTGAATAAATGATATTGACTTTGACTTTGACTTTGACTATAACTTTTTTTAATTTCGGATGTAAGTCAATACAGTAGAAAACCAGTAAGTCAGAAAAGTTTTTCGACAATATGGCGGGAACGGTCCCTCTGTTAAATTTTTATTTTGTGCCTCTGCGCTATCGCGAATGCTTAAGGCTATACACGGTTTCCAGATTTATAGGCGTAGTTTCTGGTTTTTTATTGAGCTTTCCAAACCTTTAGTGACGATTTTTATTTCTTTTATTGCCTCCATTTTTGTAATTGGAAGTTACATCCATCATCAGCCTGTGGACGTCCACTGCTGGACATAGGCCTCTCCTAGCTCACACCTATTGTGGCGTTCATAGGAGGTTATTAGCCGACTGCTACCACGCTGGCCAGACGTGTTGGTAGAGGGTTTTTTTCAAGTTTTCCTTCAATGCGTCGAGCCTCTACCATCCCAGGCATGTAAGGGAGTGGTGACACTTGTATTCTTAGGCCGTCACCACACGGCAAATAATATCAAATCAAATCAAATGTTTTATTGCACTCATGTGGTGGATCTTTACGCTAGAGCATCACTCTAGCTAGCTAGCTAGAGGGTACGAGTAGGCGGCCGGGATTTTATTAATTGGAATTGATATTAAATTCAGCTTTGCAACTTTAAACGATATACTTTAAAAAAATATTGACTTTTTATCAGGTTCCCAGATTTGGCCCCATACAAGAAAATTATAGTATCACTGGGAGAATACGCGGTTTTCGTTATCGTTATGGGTCTTTTAACAGCTTTATAGCTAATGTAGACCTTGTAGAAAGAAAACTACTTACTACTTTTTATCTCAAAAAAAAACAACGGGTTGCACTCCGGAAAACCGCTTGAAATAATAAAAACTTTGAATAATTAATTTAATTACAAATTTTAATACAATAGTTATTTATGAATAATGAATCTACAATATAAACGCCATCTGGCACCGTAGTATGAAACTCTAATTCTCTCTCAAGGCACCAACTCAATGTCATCAAGTATCAAAAACTTGGTGGCAATTATATCTAGATGACGTTGTAATGAAAGAAAAGAATATTCCTCGATTGAAATTAAAACTGACCTGGCATCAATATGAAAGTTGGTAGTAATGAGATCTTTATAAATGGTTGTTATTAAGTAATATACGTAGATCTTTCAAGTGTGAGACTTTATGTAATTTGAAATAGGTAAACGGTAAATGGTCTTACGAATTTTCGATCAGGGTCACGTGTGACTTTAAAATTTTTTACCTATCCCAAAAATTTTAAACTCTGATGTGCAAAACGCCGCTAAAGAGGTTTTCACTGCAAAAAAATAAAAATTCCTAAGGAGCGTGTTTTAATCGAATCCCACGCGGACGAAGTCAAATCCTAATAACATAATCAATGTTTTGAATGTTTGTATGTTTAAATGATTGGATTTTTGTTACCCAAACATCACGCAAAAACGGCTAAACGGATTGGATAAGGCACACATATTGTTTATAGACTGGATTAAACATAGGATAGATTATGTCCAAACTAATGTGTAGGAATTAATTAGTTCTAAGTTTTACTACTAGATGGCGCTGTTCCTATTTGTATCTCGCTATGGTTTTGCGTTTGCATTTGGTTATGTAACTTAGATTAATTTATTAGTGCAGGCAGTTTTAATATTATAATTATAATTCATTCGTTTTCTTTTATGTTGTGTGTTATTAAAAGTCTATAGTAAATTAGTTATACAAGCAAGACAGATTATATTATATACCGATATTCCCAAGCGGGAACTACGCGGGTGAAACCGCAGGCAGTCACTATCACTAGGTAGTGTTTAATAAATAAATTAAGAGTGCCACAAATCCGTATATCAATCTTATTTATATTTATACTAATTTAGAACAGTTTATTAAAGCGCCTTGAAAAGTCTGTTCTATAGAATTCTTTTAATAAATTTTACATCATACTGCTTGGTAACTAGGATTTACTAGTATGGTAAGAGGCTGTGTAAGTTGGCATGTGCAACCATTTTCAAATCACTTAACAATTCAAGCATTCACCCTATGTGAATGCTTTAATTATTTATTGTAAAGTACACTTTATTATTCAAGCTATGTAAAAATCCTTGGTGAACCAATCTCTGTTTAAAATGACGAAACTTTTTACTGAAAAAAAAAACAATGAAAATGTCGGCATTTCATTTCAGTTCAAGCTATGCAAAACTCCTTAGTCAAACAATTTTTTTTTTCATAAAATGATAAGAAAACTTTTTACTGCAAAAAACAATGATAATGGGGGCATTTCATTTGTTCACTTGTGACGACTCTATTAAAATTTAAAATAAGTACAAAATTACAAGGTTTTGCTAGTTAAAAGTGTTGGTTCATCATGTCAAGTACTTCATCCGATGAAGAACTGGGCCCTTTTTCATAAAGATTACAATTGTCAGCGACAGGTGACAGGCAACAATTTGACGATTGTACGTTCCATAAAACATTGGTGCTGTAGGAAAAGCCGACATAATTGTCAAATTGTCTCGATAATTCTTTTTTTATTTTTTTTTATACTTACGTTTCATAAAACATTTGGTTCGACATATTTGTACTGACATATTTGTCAAATTGTCGCATATTTTTGATAGGCATTCTTGATCTGTGTCAGGATGAGGAGTGACAGTTATTTTTCTTTTATAAATTCTCACATGATCGAAAGAGTTCGTAATAGGATTTTGAAAAAGAGACCTTTATAATGTATGATTGCTTTTTTAAAGAAAACCTACCTTCTGCAATGATGACAAAGGTCAAAATTGCGTAGATCACTGTCAAAAAAAGAATGTTGGAGCATAGTTGACAAATTGTCGACTTGTCAAGCTTTATGAAACAGGGCCCTGCGGGGCTATCGCGTAAAAATATGGATATGGACATGGGCTTCATTTGACAGTTAAATGACCATATATGGTAATTTTATGAGCTTCAAATGTCAAATGAAGCCCATATCCATACCCAGATTTTTTACGCGATAGCCCCCCTGGTCGCTCGCCTGATTTCTGTCATCTCGAAGCCGGAGATGTCGTACAAAATCATTTACCGAACAAATCCAGAGATCGATACTTAAAAGCCTATGAAGTCAAACAGTGCACATGCCTGGCCAACCAGTATTACTGCATTTTAATAATTGTAGCAATATTACTATTAATTTTAATAAATAAATTTGAATAAATATTTTCTCTCTAACAAAATATTCATTGTGTCATACCAATATAAATGTTTTATTTACTTAGCATGAATGATGTACCTCGGTTGTAAGTAGCTATTACTTACATCCTCGAACTATATTTTAAATATCTTAGGTGCACTCGATCTTATATAATCTTATATAAATCTGGTTTTATGAATTCATTGATATGCTGTGTTAATATTCATTGTAAACAACTGATGAATTTACAGTAATATTATGATAAACGTTTAGTATTGCCAAACTTGTTTATTTAGTTAAATGATAGTACTAGCAATGACACTGTATATCCTAGAAAAATATATTTAAAAGTGACAATTTGGATCTAAGTTACACAAAGGGATGGCGCTACGGGCAGTGTATAGTTTCGTCTTTTTACCGACTTCAAAAAAGGTTCTCAATTTAGTGGAGCGTGGTTACACCTTAGTCTTATTTTTTCCAGATAGACCCACGGGTATGGAAACCACTTGGGTAAGCTGCGAGTGCAGTGCGCTTATACATATAATGATATTGCCAACATTCTACCGTATGAAATAAAACAACTTTTACGGATATCAAACGCGCTATATTTCCACGAACTAAGTTGTAATTGTCCGTATTTATAGGTTTTTTAGGGGTCCCCCGTCCTCCCGTCATCCCGTGACCACGGCAGCTGTAAAGGTGCCGAAACGTCGGGAAAATCAAAAAACCCCTAAAAACCTATAAATACGGACGATTACAACTTAGTTCGTGGAAATATAGCGCGTTTGATATTCGTAAAAGTTGTTTTATTTCAATGAACAGTGCGCGCCAAAACATAAGATGTACGTATTCTACCGTATCTTCTTTTTTAGCGAGATATCATTACACTTCATATCTTTGACAGATAAGAATTAAAAGTACAAAATCAATTAGTTTGCTGAACGAGACATTGAGAACACAACGTAATTAAATTACCTGATAAACTGAACAGTCACTAAGAAGTAATTGCTTCGTTTAGGGAAAATAAATGAATAAAATAAATCGTTTGATGTGTCAGCATTGGCTAATAAATCAAATACGACAGTTTACGTCGAAAAAACCTGGCAAGAGTGAGTCGTTTTTCCAACTTCTGTTTTTTAATGTAACATCATTATAAATTATAATAATTATTGAACATAAATGCAGATTTGATTTTGTGTTTTGAGACATTTCGACGTTTTTGGTCAACGCTAAATATTCCTTAGTCACTGCCATACTGTTAATATACATGGAATTATAGAGAAAATGTATGTAATTTTTTATACAACTTTATGATGATTAGAGATGTTACAAATCTGGTAATAATGTATATGTCATCATCCTGTGGACCTAGGCCTCTCCTAACTCACGCCTATTGTGGCGTTCATAGGAGGCTATTGGTCTACTGCTACCACGCTGGCCAGAGGGTTTGTTTCAAATTTTCAATGCGTCGAGCCTGTTAGTCGACTCTTACGACATCCCAGGCAAGTAAGGTAGTGGTGACACTTGTATTCTTAGGCCGTCACCACACGGCACTAATAATATATACATTCTTCTTTTTATCGAGTGAGGATTAGTCACTTCAATTCTTCGAAATATATATATTTTTTAATTGTTTTCGCACCGCTACCGGATGGTGTATTTTTCATGTTCGATTTGGTTTTAAAATATCCGTCTCTTGCAGACTTCCATCGTAGACGTAACAGCTTATCTGAAATAAAAAAAAATACTATTAATGATTGCTCTCTTATAGATAGCTTAGTTATTAAATGAAATGAACATACCAGTCAACACAACATACAGTAAACTTAAATTTTATCTTCATATTATTTTAGTTAAATCAGTCATCCGTATGAGTCAGGTTTTTGAATGAATATACGAAGGAAGCTTTACGGTCCGAAAAAGCAATAAACCCATATTTTGCGTTCACATCATAAAACATATTTTTAATACTTAAAAATATGTTTTATGATGTGAACGCAATTACAATACCAAATGGATAAACATTGTTAAATCTATACTAGTCCTCTGGTGTCAGAGTTTATCAAGCCACCTATAAGGCCTCTGACAATATATACATTGTAATAATGTATACATTTCTATAAACCTTTATCTAGATTTGTAAAGGACCAGAAACACGATTTTATGATTTTGCCTCGACACTTTTTCTTTTCTTTGTTTGTTTGTTTATTTGTTTGCATTGAATTGGCTTCGAAACTACTGCACGGATTTAGATGTTATTTGGTACATAGATAGTAGATAACCTGATTATGGACATAGAATACTTTTAATTGCGATATCCCACGGGAACGAGAACCATGCGGGTGAAACCGCGAGCGGTCGCTAGTTATTATTATAACTTTATGAAGCAAGATGTAGAATTGTTGAACCTAAATGAAATGAATTAACGTTATCGGTACTTTTAAATTGGAACGTTTTTTTTTATTTACAATCGAAAATACTTTACCTGAATCACTAAAGTTACCAATTATGAAAATTTTAGAAGAATAGGACATGCGAATATAATTGTATGCACATTTCAAAAAAACTGCGACAGGTAGACGGTACCTCGGCGTTAGTGTTCGTTTTAGACCGGTTAATCGCTTTTATTTACTACGAAGTGATTTTGTGGTTTCTTCGCCTAATCTGCAAAATCGGTCTCGCTCCCGCAAGCGTCCTTTTCTCATTAATCGCTCCAGTCGTATAGCACCTTAATAGGTTCTACGATGAACATGTAACACCAATGGCACGTGATATATGAAAATTAATAGGTTTTACGATGAACATGTAACACCAATGCCACGTGATATACGAACATTATGAGCACAGATTATAAAATAGTACCTACCGACGTAGTATTAGGTCCGTATTTATGAAGTTGTCGTAGTGTATGAATATTTTCATAAAAATACATTTGCCATACATTTCTTGTTACAGGTACATCTACAACTGCAAATGCTAATGTCACAATTTTTGTAAGTACAACATTATACGAACACTTAGCGAACTTATTTAATACTTCGTTGAAATTAGTTTCGATAAGCAGACTGCAACAATATTTGACCGTCTTATGAAAAAAAATAGGCGCCACTCACACATACACAGCAACACACACATAGGTAGGCATTACATTTAACTTTAAAGTAATTAAGTGTATACACACTCATCACACATCATCAGCCTGTGGACTTCTACTGCTGGACATAGGCCTCTCCTAGCTCACGCATATTGTGGCGTTCATAGGACGTATTAGCCCATTGCCACCACGCTGGCCAGACGGGTTGGTAGAGGGGTTGTTTCAATTTTTCCTTCTCTCGCACAGGTGTTCAATGCGTCGAGCCTTTTAGTCGACTCTTACGACATCCCAGGCATGTAAGGGAGAGGTGACACTTGTATTCTTAGGCCGGCCGTCACCACACGGCACAGACGGTGTATGCACACCAAAACAATATTAGGTAGCTATTGTTAGTTACTTATAACACAAACTACTAAGTTTTTAATTCATTTTAGACAGTTCCACTTTATTAATGGAATCAATATTTAGGTTTTTTTTTATTTGCGGTAAAACTCTTATTTCCATGGTAATGTGATATCCACATAGATGGAGACTCATCAAATAATTTTGAGAACCAAATGCTGACGTCATTATCTCCTCATCATTCCTTACCCCCTGATAACCTTCTATAAAAGCCCGATATAATCATGACACACAGACAATCCGCTTACAAACTAAGAAAACCTTGAATAGGCGAACAGCCATTTTATCTGCACCTCCCAAGCGAGGATTATGTCGTAAAAACTCGGTCTTATAAGGTGACCGTCGTAAAGAGGGATTCGGAATCTTTTTTCACATCAAAAGGACGATCAATCATCTCTCCCCGATGTTTATTATGTATCTGTCCGCGTTTTGTCCGGAAACTGTGGATCTGAGAGAATTTGTGTGTGGCAAAGAGCTGGTTCCTTTAAAACGGCGCGCGGCGGGTGTAAGCGAAGGGTCAGGCCGGATTAAGGGCGTTTCGAACCAAGTGTAGATGTAGCTTAATACATGAAAGGATATTTCGTAGAAAAAAAGATTCTGGAAATACCAAATGATCAGTAATTTTGCATTTATAGGGCTATTGTTGTTCTAAAAAAAGTTTTACACAAGAAAATGACAGTTTCCATTTCGCAAATAATGTTTTATGACTGGTTTTTTTCATGACCTAAACAAAATATTCCGTCTACATAAAAGATATATTTCACTATCTTACTCTAAATATAATATTTTAGGAGACAGTTTTATACAAAGTGATACCTACAATATAGAAAGAAATAATCTATATACTTAATTCAGGTTCGCAAAATTTGTGACGACTCGATAGGGACTTTGGCGCGTAGTACGCGGCCGCGTAAGGTATCAAATTAAAGGTACTCGAGTCAATTTGTTCCGAAAACTATAAAATATACAAAATGTTAAACGTGACGATCACAAACTGCAATTAAAAAGTGTCATTATTTTCGCATAATTTGGAATTTTTCGTCGATCGACGAACCCGAGTATCGGGTTGTAACCGCCCTAGTAACATTTAATTAGCGGCGCTAGCTGACTCACTTTTGCGCTTAAGGAAACATTGTTAAAAATGAAAAAAGAATTCAATTCTTTTATTATAAGTAAAAAAAAGTGTTAATAAAACGAACACTTAAATTATGTTTCTTTTTTAATTTATTTTTTTGTAATGCTTAATGATAAAATAGAGGCCGCTGGCGTCGTTTCCGTTCCTGTGGGAATATCGGGATAAAAAGTAGCCTATGTGTTAATCCAGGTTATTTCCTATTTATGTGCCAAATTTTATTCAAATCGGTTCAGTAGTTTTTGCGTGAAAGAGTAACAAACAAACAAATAAACAAACCAACAAACTGGAATACTTTCGCATTTATATTATAAGTAGGATTCTTAATAGAATAATGTTGGAAAAAATCGACTCGGCTAAAAGTCATATCTGAGAACAAATTGTAGCCGAGATGATTTTTCCTAATATTGTTCTTTTAAAAATGTATCATATTATAGTAACGATCGCATCCAGAATAATTTTGTCATTAGCACTTTGCCCCTTAGTCCGTGAACCGGAAGAAATATCAAATTCTCTTCATTATGTAGCGCTGGCATAATGATGTTAATGTTCCTAAAGGAAACAGAAACTCATACAAATTCTGTGTTTACCTAGCAAGCCGCGCAATTATAGCCATTGTTACCTGAATTTAACTAAAAAACGAAATTCAAGATTAGCTTCTTTCTTTAAATTATGATGAGACTGAAAATTTAATTAGATGATGTACACACCCACACAACACTCACACTTACACACACACACACACACACATATTTACCAAAATTATATGTACAATAGACTGCGAACTATATTAACCAGCCAGTTTGTTTTTGAGAATATTATATTTTGCTTTTGGAGGAATCACCAGCTCCTAAGATACAGGATTAGTCCTAGTTTAGGAGTTGGGGACCTGAATTGTTAACGTTGTAATTGTGACTTTTCTCAATAATGTGTACCTATTGTTTTAGTTCTACAATGTTATTATTTGTTGTAAAATAAAGTTTTTATTATTTTATTTTATTATTTTTAATTTCGTTTATAAACTGCCTTTTTGAGAATTTAGGTGCTGAATTTGTAATATGGCCAATTTTTTTTTTTTTTTTTTGGTATTTGCAATTGCCTTGGCAGTGATCTAAAGTCAGATCCTGTGCTCGCAATATTATTGGCTGTCGATTGTTTATATATCGAAAGCCCAACCACTGTTTACTAATTTGCAGACAACAACTAGAAAAACAACCGACAGCGTTTATTTTTTTATTTATTTATTTATAGAAGACCAACAGCGTGTTATAATTACAATATTTAGTACAGTAGGAAACAGATTAGCTAACTACACGTCCTCGCTAATAACTATTTAAGATAATGAAGCCTCTAGGTATAACAAGTACTTATGTATGAATGAAGAAAAAATTTACATCTAAACAGTACATCGAACTACTACCAACAACGATCTGTAGAATCTAAATATAGGTCTGTGCTAAATTATCTTAATTTACATTTTTTTTATACAAAATAATAAAAAAAATTATGCGGTGCTTGACTGTAGTCTGAAAATTATGTTTTTGAATCAAACGTCCATGCTTACTAACTTAAAACAAACGTTCTCACATTTAACGATGTAATTATTACTTTTAATCTCTGTAACTCTCTGTAAAAATGTGACAATGATCATCTCAATATAAAAATGTGACAATGATCATCTCAATATAGAAATGTGGGGACAAAATGTGGGGGTCAATAAAACCCTATCTCAGCGTTTTGCCTCTGTGTCATTCACAGGTGGGCCGAATGAACACAGAGGCGCTGTTATTCTGACAGGGTTAGTGAGAAAGGAAGATGACAAGAGAAGAATAAATAAGATATATACAGACGACGAGAATACTTAAAATACACAATAATACATAAACTTATAAAACTAAATACTACAATACATTTAAACTACGATCGATATTTTGGATAGGCAGAATAGAAATAGAAATAATTTATTTGCCTTTAAATGAGGTACACTGCAGATCTTTAATACTAGTAGGCTCAGCTCATTTCGCCATCCGCAATAGCTTGCAAATATACATATTTAATTAATAATTATGATTAATAATTTAGTAACTTTAATTGTCATTTATTTGTTTTTGGGCATCATAATCACAAAGATAAATTTTCTCTTATAAAAATGTGACTATGATCATTTTTGCCAGTACACGATGCCCTCTGTTGTTATGAGCCTTCCTCACGAACCTCCTTAACGTTTGGTCTTATCTCGTCCAGAATTGACTCCCTTTTACCCGACTTAAAAAAGGAGCAGGTTCTCAATTCGTAGGAATCTTTTTTTCTAAATCGTTGGGTCACTGTGCCACGTCAAAAAATACTAAAAACGCAAAAAGAGTTCAACATAATCCGATGATCCAAATTCAAATTAAGCAAAAAGGGTCTGAGTTACATCGTAAGTCAATTAACGTTATCCAAGGGTGAATATTAAAAAAAAAATGTTTGTAAACTTCCGACGATTCATTATAAATGAGAACATAAATCTCGGCGAGAGTTACAGTGACGTGTGTCACAGGCAGGCTTCCAGCGCAGACTTCCTCCTTTTAGTATTCCACTTGGAAACTCTCAAGTATTTTTTTTTATTTAGGAAAAAGGAAGCTTGTTTTTACTGGGTCTTTAAGGGTGAGATGTAGTTGAAAGTTTGTGACTGTAATCTGTTGAAAATGGCAGTCTTTTATTTGAGAGAAAGTTTTTCATGGAGGCATACAGCCTCGTGATAATCCTGGCAGTCACTTTTGGGTTTTTTCTTTCGGCATCCTATTTCTAAATTCAAAACTTACTAGATCGTCTTTTGACTTCTGTCAAAAGGCATCTTTTTTCAGCATAGAGAATTGTGATCATTAATTTTGGTTCTTCTGTAAAAATAAACCCTGAAAGTGTATTCAAATATTTAATTTACAACTATATGTGATAACAAAGGGCTCTCCGTGTGCTACCCGTCGCAGACTGTTTGATTACACACCTCTCTCAATTCAGGTTTATTTATTACATAGTTAGTTAGGTCTTTGAAAAATGCATGTGTAGACACCCTAACGACCGCTAACTGCTAGTTGATTATCTGACTCTGTTCCTAACAGGTTTTGATTTCAATTGATTGAAAGTGCAGTCCCATTACTGCTTCAGTAAGACAGTTGTCACATTGATTTTTACTAAAGCAGCAATGTGACTACGCTTTCAATTAAACGTTGATAGAAACAAGTTACATGATGGCTGGTGGCTTACTGCCATCTCTTAACGCAGTAATGTTTCAATCGTACCAATGGTATTTCGTACCACGACGTTCTTAAAATAAATTTATTTTCCGACAGTAATTTTGTGCCTTCAAGTGCATCAGAATTGTGTGTCAAAGCGTGTCAGAATTTGACAACTTCAATTTGCTTGTTGGAAGGAACAATGATTGTAGAAGTATATGGAACTGAGATAGTTTTCTTTAGAAAATTATATTATACAAATAATATCATAGTATACCGATATCGATATTTTTTCTTCCGAATGTTCAGTTGCTGCCTAGTTAAATCCGCCATTACGAAGTATCATCGAGTAGAGAAAAACCTTTATTTGTTGATACTTCATATCCATAGATATATCTCGATGGACAGGAACAATTGGCCACGGCGAAACTTAAGAGCCTCAGTCACCGCCGCAAAGTTGCATGTTTATCGGTCTTTTATAGGATACACTTTGGAGAGTGTGCGAGAGAACTGCACGACCTTGTTCCTCCAGCCCCTTTTCACCATCGGGGTACCAGACGCAGGTTAACTATTTATCAGCAGGTTATCACCCGTACGTCGTTGACATTCCAGCGATCCATACCAAGCGCTTTGCTGACACATTTCTAATGCGAACCGCTAAAGAATGGAATGCGCTGCCTGCTCATGTGTTCCCCGATTCCTACAACCTTGGTTTCTTCAAGGCGAGAGTGAATAGGCATTTCCTGGGGAAGCGTGTTACACCTTAGACCACATCCTGACTAAGCACGATGGTGGTCAAATGCCCAGTAACTTAAAAAAAATAAAAATAAATTATGGTCATTGTACGAATTTGAAGAGTATTTAAAACATAACGCAAACAAAATGTTTTTATGACATGATGGATTTTAAAAGACGATTATTTATGTGTAGATGTATATATAAACGTCCATGGCTCAGGTACAAATGCTCGTAGTCATCATACACACATTTACCCTAACCGGGAATCGAACCCAAGAACTCAGAGTAGGCGACATCCAGTAACCAGTGTACGTTCCACTCTTCCACGGAGGTCGTCGAGTATTTACAGATGGGAGCAGTATTCAAGGCGAAGCTGAACGAAAACAGCCCCTTAATTGTCTAATTTCAAAATCTATCACAATCCCTTTCAAAGGTGTTGTGATTGTGCTAGTGACTTATGCAATGGTCGCAATCCCTTTCGGAACGAATGATGTTTAAAATGACACTTCATTTGACACTTCTCCATACCTACATCGAAAGATATTTTCATCAGTCACATTGCTATCAAAACGCGTCCCGGTCACAATATCAAATGTCAAATAGTGACGGCCTGAAGTATATAAATATCTTTCAAATGCCGAATTGAAAGGGATTGCGATAGATTTTAAAATCAGACAATTAACCCCCTGGTTAGTTCACCATCTTTTCACGCGCACTTTGATAGCAGAACCACAAGAGAATCTTTAATTCAATTTAATATCATTTATTCAGTCTTGGCTGTTACAAGCACTTATGAACGTCAAAGAAGCTACTATCGGTTCACAAAACCTACGGCGGGAGACCTTGGGGCCTACCGCAATATTGTTTAATGTCAGTTTGTATCGGCGCAATGTTGTTATATGTCATATTGTACCGCGAACCTCTTAAAACAAGCTTGTCTTTTGACGAAAGTTTTGTGGCGTCATCGCTCAATCATTCACTCAAACAAGATTTTTATCAATCAAACCTACTACGACGTCTTGTGTCAAATAAAGTCAAGCTTGTAATTTAAACAGTATTGAAAAAAAAGGAAAACAAAACGTTCTTACGACATGACGGTTTCTATAAAAACATTTTATAAAAAAAAATCAAACCGACTTCAAAAAGTAAAAAATAAAACTTTTGGAGTCGGTGCCAGCCAGGGCATTCTTCATTGCACTTTCTATTAACTATATATTTTGTTGGCCTTAGCTAGCTAGCACCGACTCCAAAAGATTAATTTTTTACTTTTTGAAGTCGGATTGAATTTTTTTTTTATAAATTGTTTTTATTTCAGATTTTTTAGTTACATCATGTGCCGTTACTTACACTAAAAATCAGCCCATACACAACAATGTCATCTAGGTAAACGACAACTTGCCAAAAGGTGATTGATATTTTTCAAGATTATGAAAAAACTACTAGCCAGATCTTCGTAAAAATTATATGGGACCACACATAAACCATTTTCTTTCAGATAAAAAAAGAATTATAAAAATCTGTTAACAACTGGCGAAGTTATGGTAGAACATACATGAAAAAAATAAAAAAACAGTCGAATTGAGAACCTCCTCCTTTTTTGAAGTCGGTTGAAAAGATGGCGGTAGGCCTGCTTGTAACGAGAAGAACCGGCAAGTTTACGCTAATATTCTCCCTGCGAAAAAAAAAACAGCCTCGGCCTAACCATTTCTAATCTTATACTATTTATAAAATAGCTGGTATCCCCATTTTCGGCTATTCCGCATCTCCACAAAGGTTGTTAGGAAACTTGGTTATTGTTATAATAGGACCTTGAAGATATCAGCGGTGAAGTCGCGAATGTATACGTGCGCGTGTGGACCAAACTCCGGACGTGATACGAATACTAATTGGAGGCAACGCATAGAAGCAATTTCTATCTGGAAATTATTCGTTACGTTATTCCCATCTCAGCGGGAAAAGAATAGAAATCATACCAGTTTTCCGGAATAAGGAATGAATCGGTTATGTAGGAACTAACGAGCTTGTGAGATGGCTATCTGTGTTGTTTTTTGATGTGAAAACTTCTTTAGCGGTCTCGTTTATAATTTTTAGGATGGGTAAAAATGTTAAAGTCGCGTCAGGATACGTGACCCTGATCGAAAATTTGTAAGACCATTTACCGTTGACCTATTTTAAATTACATAAAGTCTCACACTTGAAAGATCTACGTATATTAGTTAATATAAACCATTATATAAAGATCTCTCATTACGATCAACTTTCATATTGATGCCAGTTTTAATGGATTTACCTGCCAAATCAAGTTGGTCTCCGTTTTCATCAACTTTTTATGAAGTTGTGGCCAAGATATAGTGGATATTGATCGTAATTTTCGTTTGAGCGGTTTTCAATTCTGCCGGCACTCCCAGATTGCAACTCGTTGTTTTTTTTATTTGAGTTGATGCCAAATGGTTACTTATACGAATTTATTATTTCAGGGTACTTTTTCATTTTTTTTTACTTCGATGATTTTCTTGTAAAGTATTACGAGGATTTTAGTTCTGTGAAGTAATATTTTTACCTTTGTAAAAAATAATAAAACGTGAAATAGAATATAAAACATTTAAATTTTAGTGACTTTTTGTACAAGTCTTAGTATGAATTTCTTTATCAAAATGTTCACTTATTAATTGATCTATCAAACGAATCATGGCAACATAGTATCGTTTAAAGTGCAATAAGACAATTATTTAATTTATTAGATCGAATAAATCATATATTTGTAAACATTGTAGATGTCTCTATCTTTGATCTTTAAATAAAATATCGTAGAATGAAACACATGATTATAACTCTTTTTTAAGTAGCAACAGTGAGAGATCCATACTTGGCACGATGCCAAAATAATATCCTGATTGTTGTTCTTGCAAAAAGTGATTAACGGAACGGGCGATGGAATTTGTATCAAGTTGATATACTCGTTTGTAAAAAAAATAATATCATACTACATTTCACAACTTTATATGATTCCGAAATAAGAACCTAGCTTAATCAGACGGTTACAATATTGTATAGAGATTTATCTATACTTATATATATATATATATATATATATATATATATATATTATATTATATATATATATATATATATATATATATATATATATATATATATATATTATAAAGAAGATTTGTATTTTTGTATGTAACGAATAAACTCAAAAACTACTGGACCGATTTTGACGACATTTGGTATAGAGAATCCTTAAACCCCAAGTAGTAACATAGGCTATAAATGATCCCACAATTCCCACGGGAACGGGAACCACGCGGGTGAAACCGCGCCCGGCTTCTAGTTACAAATAACTAAACAAAATAAAACAACTTTTACGGATATCAAACGCGCTATATTTCCACGAACTAAGTTGTACCTAATTGTCCGTATTTTTAGGTTTTTTAGGGGTTTTTCAGTCATCCCGTGACCACGGCAGCTGTAAAGGTGCCGAAAGGTCGGGAAAATCAAAAAACCCCTAAAAGACCTAAAAATACGGACATGTACAAGTTAGTTCGTGGAAATATAGCGCGTTTGATATCCGTAAAAATTGTTTTATTTCAATGAACAGTGCGCGCCAAAACATAAGATGTACGTAACTAAACAAACTTAAATATTAAAGTCTGACAATCATAAATTTTTCCGTCATAAAAATTAACGTCGATCCTCGTTGGCGTGTAGCTCAATAAAAAGGATTTTTTAAAGTATTTGACAATTAAATTGAGCCGAAAAGAATTTTCAATTTGGTAAAATGTTACTGAATAGCGTAAGCATAGTAATACCATGGTATATAGAATCATCAAGTAAGTTGTATTGGCGACTTTCATCAACTGCCACAAAATACGTTTAACGCTAAACATAATATGTTTCCCTCTGTCACTTTTGACTTCAAACAAATGACTGACAATGTCATATTAAATATGTTTAGCCCTAAATGTGTTTAGTGAGGGTGGCGAAAGTCACCCTTAGACGGACTTTTACCAACTGACTTTAAATTATGTTTAACGCTAAACAAATTTAAAACATCGCACTGTCACATTTGACTTCAAACGAATGACTGAAATGCAATGTCATTTTAAATATGTTTAGCTCTAAATGTGTTTATTGACAGTTGGTGATAGTCGCCTGCAGACTGTTTCTTGATAAAAGTTAATTATTAAAATTGCAGCTGCGCGGTTCGCGAAAACGCGATAGGGATGCTCTCCAACATATATTAGCCACACGCTTACTGCGTACTAAACGCAGCGTGTTCGTCACCGCGGCGTAGTCTTGCTGAAGTCTTGCCGAAACGTATGGCGGGTACGGGTTTATCTTTACTAGGCAGACAGAATACTGAGTATTTGTATACTGTGGCAATAACTATGGTATAGCGATCTATATCTAGCCGGTGATTGGATAAACGCAATTAAGCCAGGGTAGATTGTAAGCCTTTTGTTATTGCTGGAACGTGATTTTAAGTTGCCATTGTTGCCTTTTGTAAGTCAGCGAATTGGCAATAGTTGCACGAAAAACAGAACAGCTTCTATAAAGAGGAAAACGTAAAAAACGCTAGTGTTTTTGTTGTTTTGAAATTTCGATACTTTTGGTTTTTTTTCGTGATTAATCTTTATAATGTCCTTACCAACCAACCACTAAATCAAGTGGTTGGTTTTTTGACAGTACAATGAGGTACAAAGATGAACAAGTGAGCCCACAAGTGGTGGGGCGTTACGTATTGGTAAGGTGCAAAACTACTGCAAATACTGCCGGGAACAACAGTGGTACCTTCCAAAGCGCGGACGAACTAAAGATAATACATTTTCGGTCACCCATCCCGTGGCCGACCATTGAAAAGGTTGCTTAACCTTAACCATGGCGGCTAATTTACACAAACGACGATGCCCGATTCTAATGCCAACATAAGATACAAATAAGTAACATGAACAGTTACATACACATGCTGATACCGTAGAAAAATCGAAATGGTCGCCCCTATACAAATTTTTACCACTTATAACGCACTCATAAAGCTGCCTATACACAAACGTTTCGTGTAAAGCTATTATTAACCCTTTCAGTGCAGGGCAGTAATGAATGCGGATTGAAAGTTAATAGTCGCGTCCGATTCCCAGGTGTAGGAGGCACTTACGTTGATCGACCGGCGCAATTACTATGTGCTGGATACCAGCAGGGTTAATGGCAAAGTGTTTTACAACTTAATGAACGTTTAATGTTTCTATAACTGAATGGTAATCCTACTTTATGAACGGCAACGACTTAAAAAGTTTACGTAAAAAAGGTACGAAAGTACAAACAGTATGATTCTCCTGACACTACATAAATTGATTCGGTCAGCCCTGTACAATTTTTACAACTTCACGCTATGTAAGTCATAAAGCTGCCTTTACATGAAACGTTTCGTGAAACGCTATTATTAACTCTTTCAGTGCAGAGCAGTAATGAATGCGGATTGAAAGTTAATAGTCGCGTCCGATTTCCAGGTGTAAGAGGCACTTACGTTGATCGACCGGCGCAATCACCGAGTGCTGGATACCAGCAGGGTTAATGGCAAAGTGTTTTACAACTTAATTATCGTTTAATGTTTCTTTAGCTGAATGGTAATCCTACTTTCTGAACGGCAACGACTTAAAAAGTTTACGTAAAAAAGGTACGAAAGTACAAACAATATGATTCTCCTGACACTACATAAATTGATTCGGTCACCCCTGTACAATTTTTACAACTTCACGCTATGTAAGTCATAAAGCTGCCTTTACATGAAACGTTTCGTGAAACGCTATTATTAACTCTTTCAGTGCAGAGCAGTAATGAATGCGGATTGAAAGTTAATAGTCGCGTCCGATTTCCAGGTGTAAGAGGCACTTACGTTGATCGACCGGCGCAATTACTATGTGCTGGATACCAGCAGGGTTAATGGCAAAGTGTTTTACAACTTAATGAACGTTTAGTGTTTCTATAACTGAATGGTAATCCTACTTTCTGAACGGCAACGACTTAAAAAGTTTGCGTAAAAAAGGTACGAAAGTACAAACAATATGATTCTCCTGACACTACATAAATTGATTCGGTCACCCCTGTACAATTTTTACAACTTCACGCTATGTAAGTCATAAAGCTGCCTTTACATGAAACGTTTCGTGAAACGCTATTATTAACTCTTTCAGTGCAGAGCAGTAATTAATGCGGATTGAAAGTTAATAGTCGCGTCCGATTTCCAGGTGTAAGAGGCACTTACGTTGATCGACCGGCGCAATCACCGAGTGCTGGATACCAGCAGGGTTAATGGCAAAGTGTTTTACAACTTAATGAACGTTTAATGTATCTAAAACTGAATGGTACACCTACAAGCGGCAACGAATTTAAAAAGTGTACGTAACAAAAAAGGTGCAACACTGTATCGTGTTATTACCTATTTTATTATGTCTTTTAGGCACGGATCCTGACGTAACTCATAGGCTGACGGAAGAAAGGCGCCTCAACCTCAACTGGAACTGGTTATCTTATCTCTTACTTCCGGAACACAACAATGCTCAGACTTAGATAAGATGGTGGTAGCCAGCTAAGTGGATTTTACAACATGTCCTACACATTACAGTTCTAGCACTGGCATACGTACTCATGTACTTTCTTCCAAACGTTTAATTTGTCGTTATTACTAAAAGCCATTATAAATAATGTGATGAATGTTTGCATTATTACAACTCTTGAGTTTATTTTATTTACCAACGACGGTACGGAGACGGTATATGCGTTTGGGGTGAGAGGTTGTTTGTTTGTTTGTGCAAACCAATGTTACAATTTATCTCCAAAACTACTAGTCCGATTTTGATGCGGTTTGCAGTGATTCGGATTTGTTTTCTTAAACAGGTGTTACGGTCAACTCACCAGGGGGCGCTGCAGTAAACATTTGTTTTGCAAAACAATGTTACCCTTTATCTCCAAATTACTACTACCACTACTACTTTTCAGTAATGGGTTTGGGTTTGATTGGTGAATGTTCTTAAATAAGTCTTACGGTGACAAGTTTGAGCATAATCAAATTTACTAGTCCAATTTTTAGTACAGTTTTCAGTAATTGGGTTTGTATAATAGCACGTTTAATGCATGTATCAAAAGAGTTTTATTTCGAAGTAAACAGTATTTAGTTACGAGACAGCAAAATCACATACACACAGTCATGTACACGATCCATGTAGACCGATTTTGATGCAGTTTGCAATAATGGGTTTTCTGTAGTACAATGTTCATAATATCTATGCTCTCTAATAAAATTAAAATAAAAAGCAAAATTTAAATTTAAAAAAAAACCGACGTTAGAACATAATTGAAAGAGAATAAAATATTATAAAAACCTCCTTTTTAATTATCCGTCGGGGGCTGCCATCACTATTGTACATTTCAGCATGAATATAAATAAATCTAATTATTCACGTTACTATAAAACTGCAAAAGTATAGTTTATTTAATGGCAGCCCCCGACGGATAATTATGTTGGAGGTTATTATATTATTTTATCCATTTCAAACGAGTTGTGTTTTACAGAGTTTGTTGAACTGTTGATAGGCTTTTACGATAAATACATTTTGTTTACACGAATATGTAACCGAGTTATTACTGAAAATGATTAAAGTAATAACAAGATTCATATCTGTGATAACTAGTAAACAATTTAACAGTTATCTTCTTCTTCTTTCTTAATTAATGGCGTGCTCACGTTATATACGCGAATTTTGCCAATGTCAAGTAAATATATTTTGTAATTTAAAGAAATTGTACGGTAATCTACCGTACAATTTCTTTAAATTACAAAAAGAGTTAAAAATAGAGCCTCACAACACGTGTTATTACGAAAAGAACTCGGGTGAAACTCCTTTAACACTTATGATAAACTTATTTCTCATGATTTGCTAAATTAAAATTGAACAGAATGACATCTGTGTATTGTTTGAAAAATATAGAAACCACAATAATTATTGCTTTCTTTTCACAATAAAAAGCAAATAAAACGTTTACAGAAGAATTTTTGGGAAGTTATTACTTACTTATAGTCAATTCGTTAGATACTTCTTTTAATTACAAATATTTCCATAGGAACTAGAGATGGATTGACAGGCGGCCGGTATTGAAATTTAATAATACTCTTTTCACCCGAATGGTTTTGTGGATTTTTTGCATCAAGAAAACAGTTTTGTTCCCCAATAATACGTCATCATTAATCTCTTTCCCAGAAAATGATATCATTATTAAGAAAACTTGAATGGTTATTGTGTCGGGAACTTCATTCTCCGAGATATTACGATATCGAAGTACCAACATTTGTGAGAAAATTTTCCTCCTCAAATTGTTGCTTAAAACGGGGAAGGCCGAAAATTTCTAATTAAGAAATATCTTCGCTCGAAGGGACGCGTATACATTTTGGAGCGCCAAATCGATCCTTAAGACATGATATTCATACGAATAAAAGCCTCGGGTAAATAACAATGGTATAAAAATCTCGGGCTCTGAAATGGGAGGTAATTCTATTGAAACTGGAATAGGTATTGATATATGGATAGATACTTTGAATGGACTTTTTTTTTAGGGTCGAATTACGTCCTTTTTTATTTATTTTTGTCGCTAGATAATTAGCTATTTAATACCTATTTTAATAAGTGAACAACAATAATGCTGTGTTCGATGTTAGCACACACAAAGTAGAAAAATAAAAGTCTAGTACCTACCTATTTTAATCTGCTTAGTTTGGCTAGTGTTGCGTTAAAAAGTCTAAAAATATATATTGTTTTAATAGGACTGTGTTAGTGTGCTTGAAGATACATAGCACTTTATGTAGATACTAGCTCTTGTCTTTATTGAAATACATATCGTCAAAAGATATATAGCACTTTATGTAGATACAAGCTCATATCTTTATTGAAATACTTATAGTCAAAAGATACATAGCACTTTATGTAGATACAAGCTCATACCTTTATTGAAATACTTATCGTCAAAAGATACATAGCACTTTATGTAGATACAATCTCATACCTTTATTGAAAAACTTATCGTCCAAAGATACATAGGACTTTATGTAGATACAAGCTCATATCTTTATTGAAATACTTATAGTCAAAAGATACATAGCACTTTATGTAGATACAATCTCATACCGTATTGAAATACTTATCGTCAAAAGATACATAGCACTTTATGTAGATACAATCTCATACCTTTATTTAAATACTTATCGTCAAAAGATACATAGGACTTTATGTAGGTACAAGCTCATATCTATATTGAAGTATTTATCGTCAAAAGAACGATTGGCAGCGGTTTGGCGATAGAAATCAATTGTGTCACTCTTGGGGTGAATTGTTGTCCGTAGCCTGGTAAACACAGAAAAATTCTTGTTAGATCCTGAATGAAACCTTTGACGGCCTGGGTACTAAGCCCGCCTTCTGCGCCAGAGGTTCCGGGTTCGATCCCCGGACAAGACAAATATTTGTGTGCATGAACATGTCTATTTGTCTTGATCTGGGTGTTTAATGTATATTATGTACCTATGTATTTACAAACAAAGTATATAAGTATGTTTATCCGTTATCTAGTAATCTAATCCATAACACAAGTTCTTCATGAAACTTAGCGTGGGCTAGATAATTAGTGTGTTTGTATAAAATTATTAATAATTTATTTATTTATTAGTTCTGTTATTTAATTACATGCTCTCACTATATAGATATCAAGAATTTATTTGATTTAAAATTGTTTCCCCACGTGCCTACTTCTAGCTTCATTTGACAGAGGCTAATTTATTTCAAGCAATGATTCCTCGAAAACCTTCATGAATAAAAGAGACAACTTTACTCTAATCCTGTCGTCTTTGTGAACGGATTTGGAGTTTAAATTAAAAATAAGTCGAGATTACATTAATATTGTGTTCAAAATGAACCGAAATCTTGTTCACAATAAACAGGGCCGGCGGGATCTTTTAAAGGCCCTTTAATTAGAATTTCAGAGCAAAAAGCTATAAATTAATCCGAATTATCCGTCGGCCCTTCGCATCCTGAAGTGGCTCGGCTCTATTTCTCCCTTCAGGATTTTTATAGGAGATTCGTCTTTTTCACGTCTCTTGTGATGTTGAGTAAGAAAATAAAATGCTTTTCACAATGGTTTTGTTCGCCGTTGATTCGGATAATTAATTTGGAATGTTGGGGGAATTGTATTATGCTTCTGTCTTTTTACGGCAGGGGTGGCGGTTTACTTAGCCGGTGGTGAGCGACAATAATTACGATTTGTGTCATTAAAGAGACTTACCAGCCCTGTTTACCTTGTAATATGATTACCGAGACATAATAATATTATGATTCGCGATTTATTGATACTCATCTGGCAAAATAATTGTGGGGTTTTGACGCCATTACTCCAGATAACAAAAGACTAGTCTAGACGACGCCTGAAATTAATAACCTAGGTATCTGTAGATATGGATAGGACTATCCGAGATAGTTTCTAGGAGACAGTCTCGTTGTCTAGCAACCGTTGTTATTTTAGTCATATTAACAAAAATACCATAGGCAACTATCTCAGATAGCTCTATCCATATCTACAGATAGGTTATTAATTTCAGGCGTATGTGAAACAGTAATCATATAAAAATACATAAGAATACTAAGCGTTTTGATTTGACTATTATCCTAACAAAAACTCGGTTCAGTTTCAGTTACGTCCCTCTTGTGACTGTCATACAGTATGAAAATGTGACAGTAATGACAGTAATGTTCGACGCTCTTGTGACTGTCATACAGTATGAAAATGTGACAGTAATGACAGTAATGTTCGACGCTCTTGTGACTGTCATACAGTATGAAAATGTGACAGTAATGACAGTAATGTTCGACGCTCTTGTGACTATCATACAGTATGAAAATGTGACAGTAATGACAGTAATGTTCGTCGCTCTTGTGACTGTCATACAGTATGTAAATGTGACATTAATGACAGTAATGTTCGACGCTCTTGTGACTGTCATACAGTATGAAAATGTGACAGTAATGACAGTAATGTTCGTCGCTCTTGTGACTGTCATACACTATGAAAATATGACAGTAATGTTCGTCGCTCTTGTGACTGTCATACCGTATGAAAATGTGACAGTAATGACAATAATGTTCGTCGCTCTTGTGACTGTCATACAGTATGAAAATATGACAGTAATGTTCGTCGCTCTTGTGACTATCATACAGTATGAAAATGTGACAGTAATGACAGGAATGTTCGTCGCTCTTGTGACTGTCATACAGTATGAAAATATGACAGTAATGTTCGTCGCTCTTGTGACTATCATACAGTATGAAAATGTGACAGTAATGACAGTAATGTTCGTCGCTCTTGTGACTGTCATACAGTATGAAAATGTGACAGTAATGTTCGTCGCTCTTGTGACTGTCATACAGTATGTAAATGTGACATTAATGACAGTAATGTTCGTCGCTCTTGTGACTATCATACAGTATGAAAATGTGACAGTAATGACAGTAATGTTCGTCGCTCTTGTGACTGTCATACAGTATGAAAATGTGACAGTAATGACAGTAATGTTCGTCGCTCTTGTGACTGTCATACAGTATGAAAATGTGACAGTAATGACAGTAATGTTCGTCGCTCTTGTGACTGTCATACCGTATGAAAATGTGACAGTAATGACAATAATGTTCGTCGCTCTTGTGACTGTCATACAGTATGAAAATATGACAGTAATGTTCGTCGCTTTTGTGACTATCATACAGTATGAAAATGTGACAGTAATGACATTAATGTTAGTCGCTCTTGTGACTGTCATACCGTATGAAAATGTGACAGTAATGACAATAATGTTCGTCGCTCTTGTGACTGTCATACAGTATGAAAATATGACAGTAATGTTCGTCGCTCTTGTGACTATCATACAGTATGAAAATGTGACAGTAATGACAGCCACAAGAGCGACGAAACTGAAACTGAGCCGAGTTTTCGTTAGATAACCAGCCCTCCGTACCGCTAAAGAGTGGAACTCAGGCCTGCGTCTATATTTCCTAACACATACAATTTGAGAGTATTCAAATCACGGGAAAATGGGTAGCTTCTGGGCATAAATGTGCGTCATACGCTCACATCATCGCTTACCATCAGGCGAGACATCGGTAAAGCACTTACCTATATATTAATAAAAAAAACCTTCTTTACTGCTCTCTCGCTCGCACATTTGCTCCTACACACAACATTATAGTGTTCATAGCACTATTTCCCTCTAAGTGACACGCATAACATGATTACATAACCAACGTTGAATAATTAAAATAAATGTTTATCCACAACAATAAAGACACGATAAAATCACTTATAAAGTTACTGTCAAGCAGAAACTCAAATATTAAAAGTACACCGGCCAAAAGACCTTTTTCATTTATAATCAGTAATTACAACGGCCTAAAATTTGCATTAATAAAAAAATTAAACATGGCGGCTAACTTTTGGCCAGCTGTTTGCCCGTCTGTCAAACTGTTGATAAAATGTTAACAAGCACGAACTCTGAAACTTTGTGGCAGATCCGATTCTGACGCATGTATTTGAATTTAATTAATATCAATCGTTGGAATCTTCATTTTGTGGTGTTAAATGAAGTTATCAAAGATTTAGAAGTACTTTAGTTCGTTTTAAACACATAGGCTGAGTAATGTTTAGTATGAAAGTTATTTAACGTCAACGGTGTTAACTTGATGGAAGCTTAATTTTATATATTTAAGTTTGTTGATGTTAGTGGCTGCTAACCTTTGTTTAACTATTAATTAATATTTTATGTTGGTTCTCTGTTTTTTTTCGCATTGAATAAATTTAATTATAATGAATGCTTCACATAGGTATAATATCATTGGCTGAATGTCATTGACAGTGATCTGTGAATGACTGTATTTAAATTTGATTTTCGGCATTATATTTTTTCTTTTGAGAAAAACGAGTACACGAATTACTTGAGAACATTTTTAATGGTTTCATAAATAAAAACTACAATAGAACACAAGACATTTTCATAAACCCAAGAGCACATTCGTCTTCGAAATAATTTATTGGGTCCACCTAACTTTTATCGAGCAATAACCCCATAGTAAATATAGCAATATTTTGCAAACTTTAACCATAATCAATCCAAAGAGACACCGACTCCGCATAATAATTATTTTCAACAAACTTTGTGCTACAATTCAAACAAACGGGACACATTTACGACAGTAAAAAAAAACTCCATTCCGAAAGTCTATCAAACGCGATGATAAAATGACGCAACTCGAATTTTGCGAATGGTTATTGCTTTAGTAGAAAAGTTGCTGGGCTCCGGGACTATATTTAGTCCAATGAACTTTGTGGACTTTGTGGTAACTAGAACAGTCTGTCGACGGAATAATTAATGTTTTCATATTTGAATAATGCTTTAATATTATGAATTGATGGTCAATAGGATTAAAATAGACGAGTGGGAACATGTCGGAAAATGGAGTTAAAATTTTAGAGTTCATTAAAAATTATCTTGATTTTTTTTATGTGAACAGTGTAGTTTTCATAGACGAATACTTACCAATCTATAATCTCGAAAGGTTTTAAATGTTTATAATATGAATAAATAGTTATTGGTTCTCTGGGAGTAGCAAAAAAGTTGATAACTTGACAAATCGAGGAGCCTTCGGAAACGAGTTTTCAAATAGCTTTCCTGATAATAATATAATACTATAATAAATAAAAATATTTGTATTGTATTTGTATTTGTACTAAGGAATTTATAATTTTATTACTACATTTAGTTATTTATTTATATTTAAGGACAACCAACAAAATATACACCAATACAATATTTACATTAATGAATACATTCGCAAATAATACTTGTGCTATTTTAGTACAGGTCGCCACCGTATGCATTTATTCAATAGGCTATCAACATTAATAGTAGGTAAAAAATAACAAAATAATATAATAATAGAAATGTATATATTTTTTTTACATTTAGATTAATTTTTAAACTGAATGATGAATAAATTAAATGTAAAAAAGAAGAAAATACTCGTAACACGTTAGTTGAATTGTTATATCAACAATTCAAAGGAATATCGAAGGAAAACATTAAGGATCGAATCCACAGAATTCCGTGAAACACCTTTTTTTCAGTTACTGAAAATTATAAAAATAAAAATAAAGTTGTTTATTTTATCTTGTTTTTATATTAAATAATCTTTGTTTTCAATAAAAGCTTTTATTTTGGTATATTTTGTTTACTATCTGTAGTATTATATGAAAAGCATATTGTACGAATATGTTTTTTGAGAAAAAAAAATACTTATTATCAAACTCTCTGGCCCCGAGTTATGAGACACAACACATATGTCTATGTCCTCTGAACACCGGTATTCTACTAGCAAATGTTGAATTAAGATCTTACCACACTAAGATTTTTTTTACACGACACTTAACGGTATATCTCGAACATTTAGAGATATCTTAATCGCATATAAACCACATGTACACCAAATCTAAACTGCGGAGACCTCGTGAGATTTGCAATAGGGGTTTACCAAGACCGCCAGGGCGATGCCAAATAGCTGCACCACTTGATCCCTGGGGAGACCTGTAGTGATGTAATCTATTAGTGCAACTACGGGTATCGATAATTTGAGACATTGATTCTATAAACGTCTTATGGTATGGTAGTTCAATGTTTATACGATACACTAGTTGGTTACTGTAATATCGATAAAAGTTAATTAATACAGACTGCTTACATACAATTACATTTGTTTAAGTTGTTGTGCTATAAATAATTGTAATATAAAGAAGGTATTAGAAATATTCTCCATAACCATCCATAAGGAATGCCAGTGCCTCAGCGGTGGGGACATTAAAAATGCCTGATGACGATTAGAAATATAATATAATAAATTTAAAAGTTTGCTTTTTGAAAATAAAGTGTTAGTTAAATTAGTAAAAAAAAATGTTTGTGACTCAATCAATGTCAAGTTTGTCAATCACGCAAACATAAAACAACATGTAATTCAAAACGAAGTAGATGTATAATAAAAAAGCGCATTTTATTCCGTAAAGGCTGTTTTGTTCGCGAAAAAATAAATATGCTATCTCCCAAACTATTTGGATAGCTGCGATGAATATATATTGACTGACTTTACCTTTGAATTGAATTGAATAAATATTGATAATCTATCGATATTGGTATTGCTAGTGCAGCACTACTAACCAACAGGAGATAACTGTTAGCCTAATTAGACAATACGTGATTGGATGTGGTAGCGTAGCATTTCATAAACCACTATATCTGTTACGAAGTGCGTATACGATTTATATTTTATATCTTGCAGGGTTTATTATTATTCACGATTTTTTTTTATCTATTTATATAAACTGAAAGAATGAAAGAAAGAAAATTATATTTATTTGGGACAAACACGATAATAAGACACATCAAAGTAGTACAGAAAAAAAAACACAGTTTGTCCCAAAACGGTACCGACTCAGCATAATGCTTGGCTTTTTGGCCAGCGCTGGTCTTCCGTCGGTACCGTTATGGTGGGGCTGAGAGCCATGCTAACCGGGACATTACAACAAAATACTACAATATGACAAATATAAACATGACCTTTTATGACACAGGGGCACCAATATAAAAAAAATATACTATGAAAGTATTAGTCTGTGTGACCAGTCTATGGTAACATTAATTAAGTGCCAGACAAGACAACTGATTATTTGTATAGTTTGCTTGCTACATTAGTCTGTGCCAAAGAGTAGTATAATGTATAGGGATATGTGCTGTGCTGTGGTAGGTACAACAACTATAGAGAAGGCCAAACAAACAAAACATTAGATAAAATTTGTGAAGCCAAAGTGCCAAACAAAACAAAAACAGAGTTGGTGTAAACAAAAAAAACAAAGTATAGTATGTACATGCGAACAAAACACAACGTATCACAACAATAACTTACATAAAATCTAATTACAAAAGTGAGTGAAAACAGAAAAAACTATGTCAGATAGGATCTTATAGCAACAGCAAAGTACCAGAAAACCAGCCATTTTAGTAGTAGGTACGTACCTTATGGTGAGTGCTACTAGCGGCCGCTCGCGGTTTCACCCGCCTGGTTCCCGTTCCCGTGGGAATATCGGGATAAAAAGTATCCTATGTTCATAACCAGACAATCCACTATCTGTATACAAAACTTCATACAAATACGTTCAGTAGTTTCGAAGCCTATTCAATGTAAACAAACAAACAATCAAATCTTTCCTCTTTATTATATTATTATTATTATAGTATTTATTATATTATAGTATAGAAAATGAAGAACTAACTTCAAGAGATAAAAAAATATATATTGTGGTGTCTGGTATCTATGATGCGAAAACGGTTGATCTGATTTGGCAAAAATTTGGGGCACAGATAGTTTATAATAGCCTAGATTGAAACAAAAGATTTTTTTTTTTTATGATTTTGTAATTTTTGCATTTTTCAATGCTATTTTTATACTTATGGTAAAAGTCTCGGTAGCTCAGCGGTTAGAGCATTGGACCGGATTTCTAAAGGTCGCGGGTTCGATTCCCGTCTGTGAATTCACTTGTGGCCGAGTTAATTTATGTCAATATATTTATGTTTAAAATTATAATTTATGTTTAAAATTTGAAATTATTTACAAAAAAACATGAGGTATGCACTTTCAGAACGAGATATCCCAACCGTCTAGTTGTACCTTCACATAGAACTACCTGCTTTGCCAAAAATTGCTTTAATATGGCCATAAAATTGTATAATGCTTTGCCTTTAGATATCTCACAACTACCACTAAATAAATTTAAAATGAAACTTTATAATTTGTTGTGTGATAAATGTATATATACCATTAATGAATTCTCGAATATGAAATTGTGATTAAAATATAAACTCTGATCTATTGATTATTATAACTTCTATGAAAGACTATAGTTAAATTGTAATTACTAACACGCTAACATGACATCTCGCTTTGACATTTTACCTGACATTTTTTATTGCTTTTATATGACTTTGCACACTTTGTTTACTTGACATTTCTTGATTAATTGTATTCTACTAATAAACAACCATTTTTTGGATTATATTTAAAGCGTCATTCTATCTGTACTGTTTGCATGCCAGTATCTGGTGCATCACATAAGCGCCACACATTTTTTTTATTTGTCAACTTTTGTACTGTGAATGCTCGCAAATAAATATTCTATTCTTGATTCTTGATTCTATTCTTAAAAGATTTTATGACATTTTACAAGTGAAGTAAGTGGATGAAACCGCGGGGGGCCACTAGTATATCATAAATTTTCTGAACAGATACGACTATGTATCACCATGAGTGACAACCAGAAACCACTATATGCTTACTTGTATGGCTATCAGAAGCTACTAATAATTAATCCAGTTGTATTATGGCATTGTGCCAATATTCTATTAATCAATGTTCACATTACCACATGCACAGCAATCAATACCAAATTAACAACTAAGATTGAATCAGTATAGTTAAAAAATTTAACCGATTTCAAAAAAGGTGGGTATTAATTCGTTGTGTATATATTTTTAATGAATGTAAGTACTTCGTCATTTGTCAACTGAAAGAACATAATTCATGTGTGGTTTTTTAAGAAGAAGGTGGAAGATCTGGCTTGTAGTTTCTCATAATCCTGAAAAATATCTTATTGACAAGTAGTCTTCACATGGATGACTTCATTGTCGTGTTTGAGCTCAATTTTAGTGCTAGTACCGGGACATAAAGCAACTAAAAACATGTGAAATAAAAAAAAAACGACTTCAAAAGTTAATAAATATTTTTTTGGAGCCAAGTCAGACACTCCAGGCTAGAAAAATAAAAATATATAGGTAATATAAGTATAATGTAGAATGCCTAGGCTGACACCTACTCCAAAACTTTAATTTTTAACTTTTTGAAGGCAGTTTTTTTTAATGTTCCTACATTTGGGTACTGACCGTTCATATGACGCAGGCCTAATACCGCATTATTGATTGCGATGCACTAATTATAATATGTATATTTAAATAAGGATAAAGTTTTATACAATTTCCACGAACAGTATGCCAGAGTTGTGTTTTAAGTCTTTTGTTTAGCAAGCGACGATCCAGTCATGTTTCTTCATTTCTGGAATTGTATGATAAAGTCCTAATTTCACTGGAAATGCTGCCAAAGGCAAGATTAATTCTGCACACTTCTGGTAGCTCAGCTCCTTTTTATTAAGTTTCGCAAAGACATAGCGCAAGTGTCTGCACAGAATTTCAGGCAGATATGTAATCAAATATGTAGTGTCGGCTTAAGGCCGGTTTCAATATTCTATCCCTAACAAGAAATAGGCCTATCTTAATTATGATCCAAATTAACAGTGGTTGCTAAGTAACGTCCCTTAGCAACCACTGTTAATTTTGATAATTTTATGCTGATTAAAAAAAATACTAGGGCGGTTTCAACTCGATACTCGGGTTCGTCGATCGACGAAAAATTCCAAATTATGCGAAAATAATGACACTTTTTAATTGCAGTTTGTGATCATCACGTTTAACATTTTGTATATTTTATATATTTCGGAACAAATAGACTCGAGTACCTTTAATTTGATACCTTACTCGGCCGCGTACTATGCGCCAAAGTCCCTATCGAGTCGTCACAAATTTTGCGAACCTGAATTAAGTATATAGATCAAGGCAAAAAAGGTCTAGTACGCTTAAATCTTATATTGAAACCGAACCTTAGAATAGCACTACCCCCTCTCCACCCGTGGGTGTCGTAAAAGGCGACTAAGGGACTCAGCCTTCAGGAGACGGGCAGCAGCGTCTCCTACAAAACTTGGCCATACTGCGATCGCCAACCAGCCTGCCAAGCGTGGCGATTATGGCAAACCTCCCCTTTGGGGGAGGCCTTTACCCAGCAGTGGGTGTTATGTGGCTGAGACGACGATGAAATCAAATCGCAGTCGGCCAATATTGCTACACGGCCGGCCCCTCGATCTCACTGGTTTTCACTGGTAAAACAGTAGCGGGCCCGCATGTAGCGGCGCGTATCTGTGTGAGTGTGTCATATCGTCTGTTTGTAGGCAGATCAAAGAATGTTTAGACTGATTGGATTATTATTGTACCAAAATTAAATTGAAGGACCCCGTGGCGCAGGAAGAGCCCGTGGCGCAGCTCGCTCGCTCGGTTCGCGCGCTATGCCTGCGATTGTTGAGGTTAAGCAACTTTCACAATGGTCGGTCACGGGATTGGTGACCAAAAATTTATTATGTCGAGCTCCTACGTGCTTCGGAATACATGTTAGCTGGTCCCGGTTGCATTTGCAGTCGTTAAACCCACCAATCATTGGGCCCGCGTGGTGGGTCATGACCCAGGCAGTGGGGACATAAAAAATGGCTGATGACGATGACGCCTTTTACAATAATTTACTGTATGAGAAATAAACATGATATTAAAAATAAATTAATTACTGGCTAAA
Source organism: Chrysoteuchia culmella (assembly GCA_910589605.1). Taxonomy (NCBI): domain Eukaryota; kingdom Metazoa; phylum Arthropoda; class Insecta; order Lepidoptera; family Crambidae; genus Chrysoteuchia; species Chrysoteuchia culmella. The sequence continues at coordinate 23,244,272 of OU342649.1, forward strand.
TAAATTATTCGTACAGACGATGAAAAGAAAGTTAATATTTAATGGACTCTGAAAAACTAATTGTGTTACAATAAAAAAAAAATACAGTCAGAAGATTTCCTTCACTTAATTTGTTTTTCATAATTTTATTTTCTATTTATTTTATGTGGGATTTAAAAAACTAATTTGACTGTATTTAGACTTGTTAGATATGGTTTTACTGAAAAACTAGAATTGTATACAGTATTTTTTTATTAAAACATTTGATTTTGTACCTAATAAGAGTTTATAAGACCTTGGAGAAGACTTAGGCTTTATGTCGCTAAAATTAAGTGATTTCTAAGGAGTGTAATATGCGACAGTACCGGGAGCGTGACAAATCAGTATTCACGCAAATAATTACAACGGCAAAACGTTTGTTTTTTTTTTATGAACGACGGTGAGACTCTTAGCCTTCATCATACCTGATGTTAAGTATTGATAAGGCTGAAGGTGGAAGCGAGCCTCTTCCAGAATCCTCAGCCACTTAGGAACTGACTATCTTATATCCAACTGCCGGAACACAACAATGCGAAAACATTGTTGTTATGGCGTCAGGTTTAGATAGATATATAGCCAGGCGGACTTGCAACAAGTCCTACCAACCAAACCGAATACAATATGTACCCTGTAACAAACCAAACTATAATATTGCCTTATTTCTATAGTTTATAAGGAAAACAGCATATATTTTTATATTATCCATTACAACAATTCCAAAGTTCATGAAAAACGACATTAAGTTACTTAGATAGGTTGCTAGGTATGCTATTCGACCATAGATGGGAAATGTGACGCTATGATATAAATGTTGTAAAAATATTCAAGTTTCAATGTAAATCACTACTTGCACTGACCAATGTTTTAAGGGTTTCGTAAATTATAAAAAAAAACGTTGACACGTGTTATCGATATGTTTGGTCTTCAACAAAAGGAGCAGCAGTTAAAATAACAAAATGTGGCCATAGTAAAGCAATAATAAATAACAGAATTCGTGACACTAACGGCTTTCCAAGGGCTTTTCTCAAGTTACGAGTGAATAGGATAGTTTCAAGGACCCAAACTTGACATGTGCAAACTACTTATAAACTTACATAAAATTCTTGGAATTCGGTAAAGTACGGTGGAGAAACAAAGATTCATAAGAAAGAAATAAGGAACGAAGGCGGAGAGGCGAGCGGGCTCGGGATTCGGAGTGTTGACATCGTCCTGAACGGTCATAGTATTCTTGAGAATAATTATATTTGAATTAACCGCTGAAGTCAGTGGTTTAGTACTTAAGTATACTGTGAAAGTGAGTAGGTAGTGACGAAGTTCTGGGTTGAGTAAGCTGCTCCCAATAGTTCGGTGAGTTTTATTTACAAATTTTACTATATTATGCAAATGACTGACAGACATAACATGAATTGAATTGAATTGTATATGTTTTAATGGTTTGCCTGTTGTTAATACTGGCTTCAAGGTGTGCCATATAGTTAGTGGACCCATAACATCCAAGTGTAAACTAGGACCGACTCTGCTAACAGATGTTGACCAAGATTAGGCAGTTAGGGTTAGCTAGGTACTACACAATATCATAGACACTCATTCAAAATACATGGCGCTATAAAATAATAAAAAGAAAATACAGGGAACAGTGAAAATTCAATTTATTTTCTCCTCGTTGGATAATAGGCTTAAAGCTTAACTAATAACACTAGTGGTCTAATGTACAAGCAAAAGCATAGAAGTTTAACTTGAAATAATTAATAAAAAGGGGTCTCATAACCAGATATCATTCAGACACGTCACACTTCTTCAAAAAATCCTATTAAATCCTTAGTTAATCCGGTTTTCCTTCTCTTCCATGATTTTAGTAATAAGGTAGACAATTTTGATCATTATTTGTTTAGCATCCACAGTGTAGGATTGGAACTCTTCTGAAATAGATTATATCATCTGTTAATGTATTGAAATATTACAATCTGTATCCTTGTTAAAATTACAACCTGGAATTGTGTGCCTGTGATAGAATCTCATCATAATTAATGACTCTAATATAGCTACATTAGAATTAACTAGATCCACAACTGAATCATTCAGATTCTTTTATGAGTACTGTAGGAAAATTTTCTACATACTTAATAATTTTATAAATAAGGTCTTGTAAGTTGTTCTTGCTATAATTATGGCAATATTTACAGTGCTCCCACTATAGTTATAAATAATTGATTCAATTTAACTGAATACATTGATAGTTGAGTTAATAATTGGAAAATGATCAATGTGGGAAAATTTGCTTTGAGTTTAATGTTACTAGATTATCATGAAAAAGGCAGAAACATTATCAAACTCTTACCTAGGAGCAGTGTGGACAATTTTAGAAGTAGGTATTGTAACCAGGAAACAAGTTATAATTATATTTTGAGTATTAGTGTTATTATAGGTTCAAAGGATACCTATAGGTAATTAGGTTAACTTCAGCCGCTTAGGGTACCTGAAACATAATAAGATGTTTTACCTATTAACGGTGTCTAGGTTATACACAAGAAGGACACGGTTCTTGAAAAGTTAACTTTTAATCCGAGGAATATAAAATTTAAAATATAGGTACAATTATTAGTGGAATGCATTGATTATAATTACCTTGACATAAGTATTGTTGATTGAATTATATTAATAATGTGTTAATATTGTTGATGTAATATTTGTGCTTGTTATTCTCAAGTTGCTCCAAAATACAACTTTGTATCTCTCGTGCGATTGTTTTGGATAACAGTTTTATAGAACATAATGTCAAGTGACTTTTGTTTTCTTTACTTATCTAACGAGAACAGAGTGGGTGAATCTATGGTTTATAGGTACCATTTTCACCATTCCTTGCTAAATCGTTAAATCAAATAAACTAATATTTGATGAGATAAGGTTTCGTTGTGGCTACCAATTTTTAAGTTGTATTATTTATACGGCTCGTATCGTAATGTGCGTATAATAATAAGTGTGTCGTTATTTTTCTTTTCAGAGAAATATTTTTTTTTTTCTTTTGTTAGTTAGGCTGTATAAACAAATTCCAAGACAAATTTCTACATAAATAGAAAACTAAAATTTAAATTTCCTTTCATTAAGATAGGTTATTCTAATTTAATCAAACAGTTAGTCGTCAAGAGGCGACTTAGACAGACCATGACGACGACTATAAAAAAATACGAATGCGATAGAACAGCCACTCGTAATTCTGTTAATAGTGTGGATTACTGTGGATAAAATTGTAGGAACGATAGGACGTAGCTGGTCTAAGTATATACCTAGTCGTAGTATAGATTAGGAGGACATTGTCTAGGAGATGTCTAGGTTTTACACTAGGTACTTACCTACCTACCTATTATTCTAGAGAAAATTGTGCACTGCATACGAAAATTCGTTTAAATATTATTTTATGTGTTATGTGAATGGCGTAGTGTTTTGCTCCATTGAATAAGACTCTACAACAGTAGTACTTGTTGTGCACTATTTGTTAAAGTAACTATTAAGCTGGGAGAGAGGAGTTCAAGTGTCCAATTGAGCATGACATTGTCCATTCAATCAATATTTAGCAGTCACATGTAACTTACCATACTCATTATATTTATTATTATAAATTATTTGTATTTAAGCATTATTGTTCTTCGCAATTCATATACACTCATTACAAACATTTACAATACCCAATATACCTACAGATTATTGTGTAGTTCTGAATGGACTCAGAGTAAGCTTTCCAGCGAGTTGAGGAAGTTCAGAGCGAGGTAATTTTGTGAGGAATGGTAGTTTCTGTAAGGTAATGTCTGGCCTTAGTTCTGGTTGGCATTAGTTTGCAGGAATGAGGTAATGCTGAGCTTCCAAAATTTTATAATAATTGTAATAATTACTTACCTATCTATAACTTTCAATTTTCAATGATTGTACTTATCTGGGTCTATGGTCCAGTATATGATTGCAAACAAATTGTGTTTCATTATAGGATTTACCCCTCTCGTGGTAGTACCGAGTCAGCCAGTGGAAGTATTTCCGGCTAATATTATGATAGGCAAAATGTTTATCTTAATGTTTTCTGGATACGTGCCATACTTACACTATTGCTTTTGAACGATAATCAAACCTGATTATTTGTCAACAGTGATTTATGTTTGTGGCGACTTGTTAAGTAGTGGCTGATGGATGGTGTGAACCATGGCTTTTTACACTTGAGCAGTCTTGTGTAAACTGACATACTCATATCCGTTTAGGTCAATGCTATCCAGGGACTTCGACTAGATGGATCCTTGTGAGCATCTAGTGTTCGTACTCACCCGGCCTTAAATTTGTATTTTGTAATGCCATTAATTCAGAATTCGTGGTAGAACAAGATATGATAACTGTCCTCTTGTGTTTCAAAATATTGCAACCATATATTCGACAGATATACCTATGATTTTTGATACATTGTATGATTTGGGAAACTCTAGCAGCGGTAATGGTTAATGGTTTTGACTTGCCTTTTCATAAACCTTACCCTGTCCTTGTGAGTATACCTGATTGATTACATTAATATTTAACATATTGATAAAGTTCAATGTTATTACAACTTGATCTATTCATCCGGTTTCACCGATGCTTACTCAAATTATTGTGTTCTATGTGTCTACGCATAGACTTCATATAATACATCACTCTACATTATAGTGGTATGTTCGCATACCACCATTTTTCTCATCTTGGATGACTAAACTATGTGAGACTGGTTCTTCCTAGTTTGTAGCGGTTCGCATTTCGAAGTACTTATGTTTAGTTTGTGAGGCTCACTATATGAGAAGAGACTACATAATGGAAAAGATTGTGGATTTGTTACCCAGTCATTCAAGTGGGAGCTTATACATTATACCTGCCTTGTCTGCTTGCAGCTAGGCAATTTCACTATAATATTAATTGCTAGTATGTCCTCTATATGGCTTACTAGTGAATACTTCACTTTTGATCTGTGCGTGTTACATGGAGACATAGTGTTTGGGCGAGCATCGATGGGATAGGAAGAATTTCTTCCAAACTTACTTACTTATGGAATCGGGTTTTACTCTCTCCATCATTATCCTGTCCTTGTTTGGTGTGGTTTTAGGACGGGTCTGAAGGGGTGGTTGGAGCGGACCCCCGGGGCCCGTTAGGGCCCCGGTTACTTCCTTCCTTTATCCTGTCCCTATCCTATTCCTATAAGTAATCCCAGTTGCACACTTTACAACATACACATACACGTATAAACTATAGTTTTATGGTTAGGTATAAAATATATATTTCAATTGCAGATAATTCTTAGGTTAAACACAGTATTCACCTTGTTAGACTTATAGCTGCGCCTCAGACATACCACATCTTAAAGAAGTTTGGATTACTAAAACAAAAAAAAAATTACACAACGTAGGAATCCTAACCATTCTAGACGATCACTACTTAAATTTGGCCAAATAAAATAATACTTCCATAATTATAGTTCCAACTTATAATATTATAAGGAAGGTATTTAATTTAAATATTTCAGTATTTAGATTATAAAAGTATTTCCTAAAGCATCGTTTTAAAGATCTTAACAGACTTGCAAGGGAAATATAAAAAGTCTCCAGAAGGAACTTTTACCTTGGTGTGTAAAGGATCACCACCAATAATTATTATTTAAATAATAATTTTATAAAAATAGAGAGTAAAGTAAGAGTAACAAAAGGTGGGGGGATGTTACAATTGTTGCCGTGACAGCAGGATGTGGTTTTACAAATGTCTGAGGTGAGCATATGTGTTCAGGGGCGTTTACTGTGGGTTATTTGCAAACAGAGGTATTTTATTTCTATAAAAAATAAAAACAAACTATTTTCTATCTATTTTCAAAAGGTTGACTGGTAGAGATTGCTTTTAGTATTAAGTCCGCCTTGTAATTTACCTTGTGTATTTTGTACAATAAAGTTCAATTAATAAAAAAATCAATAAATACCTTTGTTTGTTGAAAATGTTAGCATGCTCTAGGAATATTTAAACGCCTAGGGGCGCACATACCTATCCTATTTTATTCATTTATAATCACTTAGATTCACTCACACGCTATATTTTTTTATAAATTTGGTTGCACTTTTATAAAAAGACAGGGAAATATGCAAATAAATAAACATTGTATGATTAGGTTATTTGCTGCGCTTTTATTTAATTTCAATCTTAAGATTTACCTTTCTTTTGATTACACTAAGCGCTGTGGTTAGTATATTCGGTTATCACTTAGCGTTTTCAATAGTTCAAATAGATTAGTTTTGCGTTTTATTGAGTAGCTTCTTCTTGCTTTATCTTCTATTGTGTTTGGCAAAATGCAGTAATATTTCAACCCATGCGTTGTTATAAATAGTCATGAACATGCTGGCGGAGTAGGCTGAAAAGAAATAAAACAAAATAGTAGCGTATAAGCGTGCAGACAAACAAAAAAATGCGGTGTCAACAATCGTTACGACCTTGTTCGAAATATGTACAGAAGTGTGCAGGAAAATCAGTAGTAGAGTAACAAACATAGATATGTGGAAATTTATTGCATTGCATAGTATTTTACCTTTAGAGAATCCAATTTCCAATAATAATTACAATTTGCTGTGATTAAAGTAAAGTCAAACGACAAACTCGCGTATTTACGTTAATTATGTAGTTGTTATCGTTTCCATCGTAAATCTAACATCGTAGGTATCCGGTTGATAGAATCGAATTGTCGTGAAATACTATTGCTACATCATAACATTGAGAAATTGAAAAATAAACGATGTAATTAATCTCTCTTCGATTTATGACCAATATTATTATGCTTTGGTGTTACCAGTAGTAAAGTGAGATAAGCCGTAGAAATTTTGAAATTCAGTTAAATTTATTTTACTTTTAGTAATGAAGAATTTGTTGTACGTTGTATCTCATCTAGGTATATTATTGATGTTGTGATAAATATAATTCAGACTCAATTTACTTTTAAAGTGATTTAATTTTACGAAAGGTCTACATTTGTAAAATGTTTACATGGAAAATAACATTTTGTGATCAAGGTTTAGGCATTAATTATTTCTTGGTTATACTAGTGTTTGTAGGTTCTAGGTAACTAAATTCATATTGAAGCATCCATTCTTAAGCATACGTAAAATTACCGAAATTACCCGAAATTGACATTAGGCTTGCCACAATATGAACGTAATGCCAAATGTGTACTGTTTTTTTTGTTGTTGTAATCATAATAGCCCTGGCTACAAGCGGCATGCTTTGCAATGCCACGTCAAGTTGAAATAGATTTTGACCAGGAATTCTCACGGGGGCGTCCCGGAGTATTCTATCTGAGTGTCATCATCATCACAGACTGATTTATGGTTTCTGAGTGTGAGTACATAGGGAGCGCTATGTTGAGGTTTGGCTCCGCCTTAAACCTTAAAAATGGCGGTTTTGTGAAATAGGAAAGTCGAATCTATTAACCTGTTTATAGTTTTTCTTATCTTTCAATTGTAATACATACAAAATGCAAGTCGGAATTTGCCCGCGACGCGACATAGGTAGGTCTGTGTATCTTGTGGCTTCGTTCAAACCGATTTATTTGAATTTTGAAGCGTTCTCAGTTTAAATAGGAATGTTAGGGGCTGTTTAAAAAAAAAAAAAAAAAAAAAAAAAAAAAAAAATGTATGCGGCAATAATTATATTTTGATATTTTTTTCTTGTTAGTAATTTATGTAAAAAAAATAATAATAATAGTATTTTCTTTTCCACGCCTGGCTCACCATAGTAGTTCAGAATCGATGCCCGGAATCCATCAGGCTTTTGCGTTTTAATTAGAAAAAAAATCGACTCGGGATTTTTTGAAGGTACTTAGCTAATGGTTTGTAAAATCTAGTTTGAAGTGTATCTAGTTCTATAGGGTTTCTTATATTATAATGTTTAGGTTATGTAAAAATGTGTCTCGAACGATCTAGCGGAATTATAAAGAACTACATAACTTATCATTTAAGCACTTGCAATCGCTAACTCGATATGATGCGCGAAAATAGATTAATTAATTACCGAATCATTTCACAGATGGCATTCTAGTAACTAAATCGAAATTAACATGGAAAAAAGGGGTGAATTTATCTTTAGGGGTATATCTTTTTTATTTTATTTATTTACTTATTTAGTCTATTGAATAGGTGGTTGTGCATGCGTGTAGGATGTATGTGTGGGTGCGATCTTGTGATGAGAATCATGTAATTTAATTAAAAAGTTTGACAATGTGATACTTAGATGTTATTTAATAATGTTGGTGTGAATGGTTCGCTCACGTTCGTGGGTCACTCAAGTATAGTAGGGGCGCGGAGTTATAATATAGCTTTATGTAGTTTCATTCTGTATTAGATATCTAGGTAAAATGCGCCGGTATTAAAAAAAAAAATATTCAAAGTTCTTATTTTAACTAATAAAATGTTTTAATTACGTCAAAAAAATAAAAATAAAGGGTTAATAACTAGGTTCCCGAATAATCTCATCTATCAGAATAGATTATTATATAGTAAAAGTGTGATAAATAGTATGAAAGTATTATGTATAATATGACTGATTCTACTATTCGTGCTATTTTATGATTACACATAGGTAGGTCAGTCATTTCTGGGGGTAGAAGGATAGGTAAATAGGAGATAAAAAAGCATGAGAATAATAAAAAAAAAAAAAAAAAATGTATACGGCAATAATTATATTTTGATTTTTCTTGTTAGTAATTTATAAATACGGTAAACTTCTTTATAAATTAAGGGGCGATTGTAACAAACCAAACTATAATATTGCCTTATTTCTATAGTTTATAAGGAAAACAGCATATATTTTTATATTATCCATTACAACAATTCCAAAGTTCATGAAAAACGACATTAAGTTACTTAGATAGGTTGCTAGGTATGCTATTCGACCATAGATGGGAAATGTGACGCTATGATATAAATGTTGTAAAAATATTCAAGTTTCAATGTAAATCACTACTTGCACTGACCAATGTTTTAAGGGTTTCGTAAATTATAAAAAAAAACGTTGACACGTGTTATCGATATGTTTGGTCTTCAACAAAAGGAGCAGCAGTTAAAATAACAAAATGTGGCCATAGTAAAGCAATAATAAATAACAGAATTCGTGACACTAACGGCTTTCCAAGGGCTTTTCTCAAGTTACGAGTGAATAGGATAGTTTCAAGGACCCAAACTTGACATGTGCAAACTACTTATAAACTTACATAAAATTCTTGGAATTCGGTAAAGTACGGTGGAGAAACAAAGATTCATAAGAAAGAAATAAGGAACGAAGGCGGAGAGGCGAGCGGGCTCGGGATTCGGAGTGTTGACATCGTCCTGAACGGTCATAGTATTCTTGAGAATAATTATATTTGAATTAACCGCTGAAGTCAGTGGTTTAGTACTTAAGTATACTGTGAAAGTGAGTAGGTAGTGACGAAGTTCTGGGTTGAGTAAGCTGCTCCCAATAGTTCGGTGAGTTTTATTTACAAATTTTACTATATTATGCAAATGACTGACAGACATAACATGAATTGAATTGAATTGTATATGTTTTAATGGTTTGCCTGTTGTTAATACTGGCTTCAAGGTGTGCCATATAGTTAGTGGACCCATAACATCCAAGTGTAAACTAGGACCGACTCTGCTAACAGATGTTGACCAAGATTAGGCAGTTAGGGTTAGCTAGGTACTACACAATATCATAGACACTCATTCAAAATACATGGCGCTATAAAATAATAAAAAGAAAATACAGGGAACAGTGAAAATTCAATTTATTTTCTCCTCGTTGGATAATAGGCTTAAAGCTTAACTAATAACACTAGTGGTCTAATGTACAAGCAAAAGCATAGAAGTTTAACTTGAAATAATTAATAAAAAGGGGTCTCATAACCAGATATCATTCAGACACGTCACACTTCTTCAAAAAATCCTATTAAATCCTTAGTTAATCCGGTTTTCCTTCTCTTCCATGATTTTAGTAATAAGGTAGACAATTTTGATCATTATTTGTTTAGCATCCACAGTGTAGGATTGGAACTCTTCTGAAATAGATTATATCATCTGTTAATGTATTGAAATATTACAATCTGTATCCTTGTTAAAATTACAACCTGGAATTGTGTGCCTGTGATAGAATCTCATCATAATTAATGACTCTAATATAGCTACATTAGAATTAACTAGATCCACAACTGAATCATTCAGATTCTTTTATGAGTACTGTAGGAAAATTTTCTACATACTTAATAATTTTATAAATAAGGTCTTGTAAGTTGTTCTTGCTATAATTATGGCAATATTTACAGTGCTCCCACTATAGTTATAAATAATTGATTCAATTTAACTGAATACATTGATAGTTGAGTTAATAATTGGAAAATGATCAATGTGGGAAAATTTGCTTTGAGTTTAATGTTACTAGATTATCATGAAAAAGGCAGAAACATTATCAAACTCTTACCTAGGAGCAGTGTGGACAATTTTAGAAGTAGGTATTGTAACCAGGAAACAAGTTATAATTATATTTTGAGTATTAGTGTTATTATAGGTTCAAAGGATACCTATAGGTAATTAGGTTAACTTCAGCCGCTTAGGGTACCTGAAACATAATAAGATGTTTTACCTATTAACGGTGTCTAGGTTATACACAAGAAGGACACGGTTCTTGAAAAGTTAACTTTTAATCCGAGGAATATAAAATTTAAAATATAGGTACAATTATTAGTGGAATGCATTGATTATAATTACCTTGACATAAGTATTGTTGATTGAATTATATTAATAATGTGTTAATATTGTTGATGTAATATTTGTGCTTGTTATTCTCAAGTTGCTCCAAAATACAACTTTGTATCTCACGTGCGATTGTTTTGGATAACAGTTTTATAGAACATAATGTCAAGTGACTTTTGTTTTCTTTACTTATCTAACGAGAACAGAGTGGGTGAATCTATGGTTTATAGGTACCATTTTCACCATTCCTTGCTAAATCGTTAAATCAAATAAACTAATATTTGATGAGATAAGGTTTCGTTGTGGCTACCAATTTTTAAGTTGTATTATTTATACGGCTCGTATCGTAATGTGCGTATAATAATAAGTGTGTCGTTATTTTTCTTTTCAGAGAAATATTTTTTTTTTTCTTTTGTTAGTTAGGCTGTATAAACAAATTCCAAGACAAATTTCTACATAAATAGAAAACTAAAATTTAAATTTCCTTTCATTAAGATAGGTTATTCTAATTTAATCAAACAGTTAGTCGTCAAGAGGCGACTTAGACAGACCATGACGACGACTATAAAAAAATACGAATGCGATAGAACAGCCACTCGTAATTCTGTTAATAGTGTGGATTACTGTGGATAAAATTGTAGGAACGATAGGACGTAGCTGGTCTAAGTATATACCTAGTCGTAGTATAGATTAGGAGGACATTGTCTAGGAGATGTCTAGGTTTTACACTAGGTACTTACCTACCTACCTATTATTCTAGAGAAAATTGTGCACTGCATACGAAAATTCGTTTAAATATTATTTTATGTGTTATGTGAATGGCGTAGTGTTTTGCTCCATTGAATAAGACTCTACAACAGTAGTACTTGTTGTGCACTATTTGTTAAAGTAACTATTAAGCTGGGAGAGAGGAGTTCAAGTGTCCAATTGAGCATGACATTGTCCATTCAATCAATATTTAGCAGTCACATGTAACTTACCATACTCATTATATTTATTATTATAAATTATTTGTATTTAAGCATTATTGTTCTTCGCAATTCATATACACTCATTACAAACATTTACAATACCCAATATACCTACAGATTATTGTGTAGTTCTGAATGGACTCAGAGTAAGCTTTCCAGCGAGTTGAGGAAGTTCAGAGCGAGGTAATTTTGTGAGGAATGGTAGTTTCTGTAAGGTAATGTCTGGCCTTAGTTCTGGTTGGCATTAGTTTGCAGGAATGAGGTAATGCTGAGCTTCCAAAATTTTATAATAATTGTAATAATTACTTACCTATCTATAACTTTCAATTTTCAATGATTGTACTTATCTGGGTCTATGGTCCAGTATATGATTGCAAACAAATTGTGTTTCATTATAGGATTTACCCCTCTCGTGGTAGTACCGAGTCAGCCAGTGGAAGTATTTCCGGCTAATATTATGATAGGCAAAATGTTTATCTTAATGTTTTCTGGATACGTGCCATACTTACACTATTGCTTTTGAACGATAATCAAACCTGATTATTTGTCAACAGTGATTTATGTTTGTGGCGACTTGTTAAGTAGTGGCTGATGGATGGTGTGAACCATGGCTTTTTACACTTGAGCAGTCTTGTGTAAACTGACATACTCATATCCGTTTAGGTCAATGCTATCCAGGGACTTCGACTAGATGGATCCTTGTGAGCATCTAGTGTTCGTACTCACCCGGCCTTAAATTTGTATTTTGTAATGCCATTAATTCAGAATTCGTGGTAGAACAAGATATGATAACTGTCCTCTTGTGTTTCAAAATATTGCAACCATATATTCGACAGATATACCTATGATTTTTGATACATTGTATGATTTGGGAAACTCTAGCAGCGGTAATGGTTAATGGTTTTGACTTGCCTTTTCATAAACCTTACCCTGTCCTTGTGAGTATACCTGATTGATTACATTAATATTTAACATATTGATAAAGTTCAATGTTATTACAACTTGATCTATTCATCCGGTTTCACCGATGCTTACTCAAATTATTGTGTTCTATGTGTCTACGCATAGACTTCATATAATACATCACTCTACATTATAGTGGTATGTTCGCATACCACCATTTTTCTCATCTTGGATGACTAAACTATGTGAGACTGGTTCTTCCTAGTTTGTAGCGGTTCGCATTTCGAAGTACTTATGTTTAGTTTGTGAGGCTCACTATATGAGAAGAGACTACATAATGGAAAAGATTGTGGATTTGTTACCCAGTCATTCAAGTGGGAGCTTATACATTATACCTGCCTTGTCTGCTTGCAGCTAGGCAATTTCACTATAATATTAATTGCTAGTATGTCCTCTATATGGCTTACTAGTGAATACTTCACTTTTGATCTGTGCGTGTTACATGGAGACATAGTGTTTGGGCGAGCATCGATGGGATAGGAAGAATTTCTTCCAAACTTACTTACTTATGGAATCGGGTTTTACTCTCTCCATCATTATCCTGTCCTTGTTTGGTGTGGTTTTAGGACGGGTCTGAAGGGGTGGTTGGAGCGGACCCCCGGGGCCCGTTAGGGCCCCGGTTACTTCCTTCCTTTATCCTGTCCCTATCCTATTCCTATAAGTAATCCCAGTTGCACACTTTACAACATACACATACACGTATAAACTATAGTTTTATGGTTAGGTATAAAATATATATTTCAATTGCAGATAATTCTTAGGTTAAACACAGTATTCACCTTGTTAGACTTATAGCTGCGCCTCAGACATACCACATCTTAAAGAAGTTTGGATTACTAAAACAAAAAAAAAATTACACAACGTAGGAATCCTAACCATTCTAGACGATCACTACTTAAATTTGGCCAAATAAAATAATACTTCCATAATTATAGTTCCAACTTATAATATTATAAGGAAGGTATTTAATTTAAATATTTCAGTATTTAGATTATAAAAGTATTTCCTAAAGCATCGTTTTAAAGATCTTAACAGACTTGCAAGGGAAATATAAAAAGTCTCCAGAAGGAACTTTTACCTTGGTGTGTAAAGGATCACCACCAATAATTATTATTTAAATAATAATTTTATAAAAATAGAGAGTAAAGTAAGAGTAACAAAAGGTGGGGGGATGTTACAACCCCCGCTGGGAATCGATCCCGGGACCCCTGGGTCTGATGCCGGTGGTTGTACCACTAGACCACAGAGGCGGTTAAAAGTAAGTAGTAAGAAATAACTCACACGTTTTCATGAAATCTGTGTAGACGACGATTTAAAGCCGTGTGTCGCTGATATTTCATTATGTGCTAACAGGTACCCAGACGCCAGAGACCAAATTTGATTTGGGATGCGCCAGTTGAACGACCTCCCGAGTTCACTGTACACGGATTTAGAGAGAAGAAAATTGAACCACGCTGAATTTTCTATAAATCCACCTATTTCAAATGTTACGTTTATTTGAGAACTCTGCTGAACCACGGTCGTCTGAAAGATATTTAAGTTGAGTAAGGTGCTTTAATATTTCAGCGGATTTTGTTTTATTATTATATGTGCAATACAAGTGATTTTTCTTAACATCTATATGAAAGGTCAGTGCCCTAACGCGTCTTTACTAAATATGCTGTTTGTAGACTCCCATAGGGTTTTGATCGGGTTTAGTTAGGAGTTTCATAATGTATTCATAAATGAAGAACTTGTTAATTTTCAACAATTTATTTTTCTATATATACTGGGTTACAACTTGCATAATCATTGTAAGACGTCTTGACCGTACTGAAACCCATAACAGAATGACCCTCGTAGACTAACCAAGTGACGCGCTTCGACAATATCCCCGCCAAAATATATCTGCTTTCTAATTGGCTGTTCTTACACCCACGTGACAGAACATAGTGTTGCCACATTCAAATATGAAAAAAAAGAATGCGACTTCAAAAAACTAAAAAGCAAAAAATTAACCTTTTGGAGTCGGTCCCAGCCAAGGCATTCTAATTTTCGGTCCTACTATTTTATTTTTCTTGCCTTGGCTGGCGCCGACTCCAAAAGGTTATTTTTTTGCTTTTAAGTTTTTTGAAGTCGGTTTTCATTTTCTTTTTAAAAGCTTTTTATTTCACAATTTCAAAAGGTAGAAGTGGTCCCGTGCCTACGCTAATAACCTTATGTCAACTCCTCATCACCTATTACAAAATGCTGCTTTTCCCGGTGCAGGGACGTTACTTATTCAGAAGTTCTCCCGATACTTCATCACCAGCTCCACTTCATCACATGCATTGAGTCGAGCATAAATTATTATGAACCAAATAACAGTAATCGTATCGCTTCCGTGAAATGCTAAGTATTTAATAGTTCCGATGACCATTTGTGGTCTTCATAATTAGTCCCACTACACCAAATGGTGCTTTCCGGAAGCAGATGCATAAGTTACTATAGAAAACACCGAAATCGCTATAGGAGTGCTTGCTTTTCGTCCTCTTTCATTTAACCAGCAAGCTTTTGCAATTACGAACCTGCTGCCTTCCTCAAAAGCAACATGTCAAAACACAAGCTTCCCAGAAGCGATGCAGAAGCGATCCAGTTTAAATTTGATTTACGGAACAGCCGGGCAACTTAATGTCGTAAATTGGGACGGTGTTTAGTTTAACTACCGCCGCGTAAATCAATCTGAACGCGGTGTTTTATAGGCACGGTTATTTGATAGTGCGGCTGAATTGTGGTCTTGGTCTATTGATGGTGTAACCTCGCCTGTTTATTGTTATTTCGAATGGGATAGTTCGGAACTCTGTTGCTGTTCGAAGTTATGCTATATCTTGTAGAAAGGTGATTTGACAATTAAGAGGTGAGATGACAATTAAGAGGATATTTGATACTACTGTTTCATCAATTCTCACACGTGGTCCGCAAGTCTTCAGAGGTCGTGGGTTCGAGTCCCACTTGAGAATTCACTTGTGGCCGAGTTGTGTTTTTCCAATATTTTTCGATTTAAAATTTATCTTGTATAAAAATAGCATTGAAAAGTACCAACATTAAACATTCTAAAATTATTGGCTGTTGCATCTTAATCGATCGTTAAACACCTGAAAAGATGTTTCTTTCGAATGCAAGGATATTCCTAGCATTGATGTGACAACGCTGGCCTACAGCGTATTAAAAATATATAAAAGTATTGGAGAATTTTGAGGTGGTTCGCATGTCTCGGTTGCTCAGTGGTTAGAGCATTGGACTGGATTTCCAAAGGTCGTGGGTTCGAATCCCATCTAAGATTTCACTTGTGGCCGAGTTGTTTTTTCCAATATTTTTCTATTTGTTATGGATTTCTTGAGTTTGTTATTTGTCCAGGGGCCGTAACATCGGCGACACAACATGACTGGTTAGTTTTTTCTTTTTTTTTATGAATATTAAGTTCAATATCAATAAGTAATAAAGTAACACAGTGTCTTCTTCAAAGTGTATCTGTCGAGGCCCGATCTTGAATTGAACCGATCGAAATCTGCCTGGACACATGACGATGTACCGGGATATCGTGATTTGGCCGATTATTTAAGGATGTTGCCAATATAAAGTTGGGCAGATCAATGAACCTATTTGTCTAGTAACTTGGTCACATCGAGATATGGCTGGGCACATCGAGATTTGGCTGGGCGCATCGTAATGTAGTTCCAATATGGCGTTGTACTACACGTCACAAACAGCTGTTATATTTCAATGCTATTAAGATTTTGTTTTGAGTTTTAATACACATTTACGTAAGTTATGTTTTAGATTTTAAGATTTTAAAGAAATTGTTTTGTTTGCTTATAAATTGGACACCTACGGGAATCGATCGGCCCAAACGTTGCCGGGCGAATGGGTAAACGTTATGCTTTGAACGATATAGCCGATTTAAGACAGGCAAATCAAGAAATGGCGGCGCATCGTGATGCGCTTAGGCAGATCTCGATCAGAACAGTTAAACAATCGGCCTACGACAAAAAAGGAACGACTTGACGTTAAAATTGAAATAAAACAACTGCCGTAAAGTTTTCACGACATTGATTGAAACAAGAAGTAACATAACAGTATGGCGTACAAGAAAAACTATTGTACCCACTTAATAATTCAACCTTTCGTCTCAGGAGGCTCTTAAGGTAAACTTGGAATTAATCAAAAGGTTTATTCAATACATCCCCGACTATGGCTTCGCTGAAGATTGACGGGGGATCGTTTTGTTTACACGTTAATCTCGTTCAATCTTTAAAAACACATCTTATTTGATTATGATTTGCCGATGAATAAATACACGCTCAATGAATTGGGTATTTGTGTTTAATTTTTTTAAAAGTTATTTAAGAGTAATTTGAGTCATTTTTCTCCTGTAGGTAGAATAAAAAGTCAGTTTGGAACAGTTTTTAAGAACCCATCTGAGAATTCACTTGTGGCCGAGTTGATTTTTTCCAATATTTATCTATTTAAAATTTATGATGTATAAAAATAGCTTAAAAAATGCAATAAATCAAAAATCGTTTATGATTTTTAAGAATTCTGTATTGGATATCATATATCATATCATAGGCCTCTCCTAGCTCACGCCTATTGTGGCGTTCATAGGGGGCTATAAGCCTACTGCTACCACGCTGGCCAGACAGGTTGGTAGAGGGTTTGTTCAAGTTTTCCTTCTCTCGCACGGGTGTTCAATGCGTCGAGCCTCTTAGTCGACTCTTACGACATCCCAGGCATGTAAGGGAGTGGTGACACTTGTATTCTTAGGCCGTCACCACACGACAATTATCTGTTTAGACTATGATGAATGATATAATATGATTTTGACGACCTTTTTCGCGCAGGGGTACTAAACCCGCCTCCTGCGCCAGAGATCCCGGGTTCGATAACCGGACAAAACAAATATTTGTGTGCATAAATTATGTCTATTCGTCTTGGTATGGGTGTTTATTATGTATAATATTTATGTATTTACAAAAAAAAAGGTATATAAGTATGTTTATCTGTTATCTAGTATCCATAACACAAGTTCTTCATGAAACTGAACGTGGGCTAGATAATTGGTGTGTTGTATGCAATTATTTTTTATTTTTTTATTTATGATTATGTTTATGTTATCAATATATTTTTTTCTATTTTAGCTGTGTATTATTGACTATTTTTCAACAAACGAGACGTAAACTAGATATAGCTCTAGCACAAAAAAAATAAGTACTATTTTATTTCACACTCATCTCAATAGGCTTACAACACAAAGACGCTTCAATCAGTTCTCCACATTTACTTTGAAGTATTATTATTTCTATGGTCCCAATTTCTTTAAAGTGTTTATAACAAAGCAGGTCCTTTAGATCCGATTGAGTCTCGCCCTGTCAAAGTGCCCTCGAATGTTCGTCTTGGTGTAGGCAACAATAGATCACTTTATGCTCCTTGGGTAAGCGAAATGATAACAAGTTCGAATAGAAGATAAATGAGAATTTTCAAAATTTAATTTCTTGATAATCCACATTGACAGTTTTTTGCTTCACATTTCATGTTACAAGGTCTATATTGTACAGTCAACAGCCCGTCATGCTTTGCACTTGCATATTACGAGCAATATAACGCTAGAAAACTAATAATAATAGCTGTATATTTTTACCTGCTATCAAAGCAGACTCACTTCGAGGTTTCTCACGTTAATAACTGGGGGTGGGCGTTCCAGTCCGGCGCAGGATTCTTGAGGCGGACATCTTTTAAGTTTCATTGTGAATCATGTTTTTTGTTCCATTTTCGTGTGTTTGTTGCTTTTGTTTTGTTTACGTCTGTATCCACTTTGTAACACACTTTTTTTAAGCTGTTTATCCATTTGTTTTTTCTTTTTTTATGTATTATGTCATGGCACCGCATTACTAGACGACTCGGTAATCATTTGTTTGTGCTATTGGAAAGGCAAAGGAACTCGGTACTGTGCAGCCTTTACAATATCGATTCTTTTTTTTAAATAGTTTTATTTTTGTTTTTAATATTTTTTTATTGTATTATTGCAGTGTATAATTTTTGTTTGTTTTTTTGTATTATTCCTGTTGTCACCAAATAGGCACCTCCAGAATACCAGCGTCTCAGTGGCATGCTCCGTATGTCACTGTGACATTGCTGAGGATGGGGCCTAGTTGGCCGCGCACTTTTTATTTTATTTTATGTTCTTTAATGATGTTATTTTTATTTTGTGTGTGTCCAATAAATAGTTTTTCTTTCTTCATTCTTTCTTTCTATCATGTCTACAGAAGAAAATATTACTCAGACTAACTCAGATGAATTAGGTCCCAAGTAATTAAAAAGGTTAAACTTTAATAAAGTAGTGAGTAGGCGTATACCTCTTGGCAACTTTAATATTTGAGATTGTAAAAAGTTTAATTTCCGTTTTTTTATTAAAGTTTGCTCAGCATCAAACACTGGTCCCATTGAAACATAATACAGTCGACTTGAGAACCTCCTTTTTCGGAGGTAGTCGGTTAAAATAATTTATAGCCGTTGCAACTTGGCCGAATCGTCGGGGATTTCTGGTAGGTGAAATACCTATTCCGTGCATCTGCGTGTTTAACACCCGTTTTGTTTTAATATTTAAAATGGTCTTGTGGCCGCCCGCGGTTTCACTCGCGTGGTTCCCGTTCTCTTGGGAATATTGAGATAAAATCCAAATCCGTTCAGTAGTTTTCTTGGAAGAGTAACACACAAACAAACTGACGTATTATATTGGATATTTAATTAAACAAAAAATATAGCAAGTATCTCTTAAAAATGCCCAAAACTTCGTAAACGGACCACAAGAGTAAGCCCTCAGGTTGTATGATTATAGCTGTAGATATAAATGCAACTTTTGTACATTCGGTGCCTACGTAGCGCAGACGCGACGCGGCATCATTCCGCCGGTCTATGTCAAAAACTTTAGCAATTAAAATCATAGGAAGTTGTAAATTTGAAGTATAATGTTCAAGTTGTTGGAGTAGGTGCTTAAGTGGCAGTAGTGGAAGTTTCAGCGAGTTATTTTTCACTACGTAAAAAGTAATAAGGAAAATATTTTACAGGAACTAAGTTGGACTTTTCAATACGAACTAACGGAAGTTTTACAAGAACTGAAAGGTTTAATTAATTTAAGTAATAAAATCGAAGAACAAACCATTTTTAGGGATCCGAACCCCTAAAGAAATAAAAAGGAACCCTTATAGAATCACTTTGTTGTCCATCTGTCCGTCGTCCGTCCGTCCGTCTGCCCTCGAGAACGCGTGTAGGTATCGAGTTGAAATAAAAACCATATATTCAGGTCAAGAGTCCTTGAAAAGGTAAAAAAATCAAACTTGTAAATTAACGTAACACAAGATAGGACCGTCAATGTTGCAAAAAACTCTCAAGTTAATTAAAATTCATGGGGTACTTTCCATTGACATATATCTATGAAATTTGGTAAGTAATATCTTCTTTTACTATGTATACAGAAAAAAATAAAAAAACTGTATATTTGTAATTAAATTATAAAAATATAGTCTTTAGTTTTGTAAACTGAATTTCAGGAAAAACTCGGGAACGCGAAGAGGTATCGAGTTGAAATTAAAACCAATCTCCTTAAGCTGCGAAAAAACAAACTGCAAAATTAGGCCATTTATGCCGCAAAATTTTATACTTCGACACTCAAGGGAATCAATATTCATAGGGTACTTTCCGTTGACCTAGAACTGAAATATTGCAAGTAATATTGTCTTTTACTACTGTACAGGAAATAATCTGAAAACTAGACATTTGTAATTTAATCATGAAAAATTTAGTCTTAAGTTTTGGTCACTGAATTTAGGGAAAACTTCTGAAAAAACTGCGAGACTTAATTCCTGAATTATTTATAATATTAAGTACCTAGGTAGGTAAGTACCTACAAACTTGTGCGGAACCCTCGGTGAGCGAGTCCGACTCGCAGTTATCCGGTTTTTTTGTATCTTCTGTTGCTTTTCCTGCTGCTGCATTAAATTAATCATATTATTGAAACTATCGATTTTTTTTATTACGTTAATAACTACATTACTCTAGGACTGTGTCGCAGTTATTAGCGCCCACCTCGAACCTTATCTAACACTAACCAATAACACAAAATTACAAGCCATTTTTTTTTAAGTTATAGGTTTTTTAAAGTTATAACTAACAAAGGGTATGTGATAATTAACTATTACGGAATACGTATTTTTTACCATGTTTGTATTTGCTGTCGGATTCTCGATATTTCGGCGCAGTTGCGTAATAGTAATAGAAATTAAAGTTTAATATAAAATATTATTTAATTATTAAAAGTTTTTTTTAAAATAAATTTCATACAATCACACCAATTATCTAGCCCACGTTAAGTTTCATGAAGAACTTGTGTTATGGATACTAGATAACGGATAAACATACTTCTATATATATATTTTTTGTAAATACATACATGATATACATATTAAACACCCAGACCAAGACAAATAGACATGTTCATGCACACAAATTTTTGTCTTGTCCGGGGACCGAACTCGGGACCTCTGGCGTAGAAGGTGGGTTTAGTACCAAACAGGTCGTCAACTACTTATTATCGTAAAATAACATAAACAATTATGTTGATGAGTATACTTTATTGTAAATAATTGGTAACATAAGATTGCATTTGTGACAACGAAAATATCAGTAGGATCAGTCTTGTTAGGACGAGACGCCTCCAACTCCCAGAAATAGTAATTTTTTTTTGATTATGTTTTCTGTGCATTTAAAATCGAACAACTCATTATGAATTTAAAGACGCACTGTTTTTATTTTGTTTTTTTATCATAATCTAATGTTAAGTATTGATAAGGCTGAAGATGGAAGAGCATCTCTTACGGAATCCTCAACCACTAAAGATATTATATAAGGATATTATACCCTAACTGCCGGAACACAACAATTCTGAAAACATTGTTATTATGGCGTCAGAGTTTAATATGATGGTGGTAGCTAGCCAGGCGGACTTACGACAAGTCCTACCACTAACCGTAAGAAACTGTATTTAGGCATTCAAGAATTTGTAAGTTTTTAATTTGGTCTATTTTTTCCGCCGATTCAACCTTTCCTATCCTCTCTTGTGACTTGCGTCCGTTCCTCATATCGATCGAGATAGAACCCCGAGATGAGGGGATTATTGCTAAGCCAGAGCGACTCTCGATTAATTACAATCGAATTATTCGGAATCTGACGCTGAACTTAGTAATATGTAGCTTGAAGGTATTCTCTAGACGAGTTTCATTAGTAGCTGGAATAGATTCTGAAATAGCTTTTATAGCTATTTTTAGAGCTTTTGGTTAGTGGTAAGACTTGTTGTTAGTCTGCCTGGCTTGCTACCACCATCTTATATAAGTCTGACGATAAAAAATAATGTTTTTTTCATTGTTGTGTTCCGGTAGTTAGAGATAAGATAGCCAGTTCCTCAGTCGTCGAGGATTTCATGAGAGGCGCGCTTCTATCTCCAGCCTAATTATTACTTAACATATTGTTTATTATTTCGAGTGATTTATTTACCCGAAATATATATTTGGTATATATTTTTATATATATATAGTTTTTGGTTTATTTGTGGTTTTTTGGTATCCCGACGTTTCGGCACCTTTTCAGTTGCCGTGATCACGGGTTTACTAGCTACTCAGTGTTGTGTCTACCCACACAAAGCTAGAAAAAAACACAATAAGAATATAGTACTAAATCTATATTTTGGGTAAATAAATCGCACTAAATAGACCGCAAAAGTTGTTTTATTTTAAACTAGCGGCCGCTCGCGGTTTCTCCCGCATGGTTCCCGCTCCCGTGGGAATATCGGAATAAAAAGTATCCTATGTTCATAACCAGGCTATCTATTATTTGTGTACCAAATTTCATCCAAATCCGTTCAGTAGTTTCGGAGCCAATTCAAAGCAAACAAACAATTAAATCTTTCCTTATTATAATATTAGATATTGATGAAATAACGCTTGATGTGGCTTTCAAGACCACTAACCGTGGTCCTAAACGCCTCCTTAAAATTAATAATTATTTTTGTGGTATTTTGGGACCACTGCTAGAGACACAGCTGCTATCTTTATTTCCTATCCCAGGAAGAAAATACGAATTAATTCTAAAAGGGGTTTTGGAACCGCGGTCCCGGTCCCAAACGCCCTCGACTCGAATTTTGTCGGTAAAAATATGTAAGTATGAAATACATAAAACAAATTATAGGGATTTAAAGGCGCTTTTTATTTACTCATATGGCGTCGTATTACGTGTTATGTTTCTTTTTTTTCTTGACGTTTCGAAACCTTTCCAGGGGCCGAGGTCACGGGATGACCGATTATGATATGAGAACGGTCTCCGGAAAGGTGGTGAACGTAGGTATTGTATATCGTTATTTTATATTTACTGAAAACCTGTAGATGGCATTACAACATAAACACAACAACTTTTTGTGTGGAAGCAAAACAGAAATTGCGGAAGAAACCAGCATGTTAGAGTTCCGACCAACTCTGCTGGAGTTCAAATAAAATTCAAAGTCAAAAGTCAAAGATTTTTATTCAAATAGACTTATAGATAAGTGCTTTCGAATCGTCCAATTTTTTTTCCTACCGGCCATTCAGGACATCTTTTAACTGATAAGAAGAACGGCCGCAAGAAACTTATCAGCTTTAACAGAAGCAACAACATTTACAAAGGAACACGTCGTTGCCAAACACAAATCTACAATCTTGAAACATATTTAAAATAAGAGGAACATTTTCTTATACTCAGTTATTAGAATTATTTTTACTACCCGCATGGTTGCCGAACCCGTGGGAATATCAGGATAAAAAGTAATCTATGTGTTAGTATATTATTTGAAGTCTCTACATACCAAATTTCATCCGAATCAGTTCAGTAGTTTTGGCGTGATAAAGTAACAAACAAACTTTCTTACTTTCGCATCTATAATAGGTAGGTAGTTGGAAACAGTTCGCGGCCTTTTTGAGCGTTATATTTCTGGCAACACTGAACTTAGACGGGAAATAAATATATAGTTTGACAGCTGACTTTCTTGTTATAGCGATAAAATTTAATCAAATTTAATACAAAGTTTCTGACTTACAAATTTGATACGTTTTGCATTTTTTTTTCGATAATGGTCTGAATTCTGCAAGTTCTCAAAGAGAGATTTGCAGTGTTTATTGTGAAGATGCTTTGTCCAAAACTACTGCAAAAAAATTATGCAGCAGATTCAGGTCTGGTAATGTTGATGTTAAAGATGTTCCTCGCTTTGGTCGTCCTATCAAAGTAAGTGTTGATGCTATTATTGAAAAAAAAATTAAGAAGATCGCCAAAGCAGTCACCGAATTGCAGAAGAGCTTGGCATTCACCACTCCACAGTTTCGGATTACTTGCATAAACATATTTTTTTAATTGTTTTATTTTTAAGGGGCTTTTAACATATTAAGGTTATGTCAGCCCCATCATAGCCTTATTTACTTCTTTAACTAAATTATTCTATCATCATCACTTGTGGGGGATGAAAGAATTTCATGGAACATTTTTACATTTTTCACATTTATGTGCATTTCTTCTATTAAATCTCGTCTTGTGGACACATTTCACCAGCAAATGGCGGACGTCTTCTATTACACCGCAGGTATTGCAATTTGGTGACTGTGTTTTCTTCATCAAAAAGGCGAATTTGTTAAGGGGAATGTGCCCACATCGAAGTCTTAAAGCTATTTTGACGAGTTGTCTGCTTAAATTATCTACTGCAAACCACGGGATCCGAGGGGATTCACATTGCCCATGGATATGTGATAAAGCTAGATGTTTGGGTACCACACGATTTGAGTGACGGAATCTTGGTGAATAGGATTTCCAACTAATCCAACACATTGCGCAAAGGAAGCTAATACTATATAAATTGAGATTGTATAGTAATTTATACTACTTCGGAACTTTGTGACTTTTCTTTATTGCTCAGTATTTTCCCTTTTTAAATCGTATAATAGAAAGGGTTATCAATATCATTGATCTTTATTTTGTCTTCCGGAGATTTTTTTGCTTCTTCTTAGCGTGTCGATGTCAGACACTTAAGTATTGAGACCCAGAATTCAGCCACTTTGACAGATGCTGTCATGAGATCCTCCTGCATGCAGGTGTCAGGACACACGGGGCACGATGTTAGGTGGGTCATCGTTCGGACTGCACCGCAAAGGCATTCCGCGGTACCAGCCGAAAAGCTCCACCTGACCACGTTTTTGCTCCGGCCGGTCTGACTCCGAAGCCTATTTAAAGACTGCCAGATCGGTCATGGTAGATCATGGCCAGGGGGAAGGCTTTACGGGGACTTCAGGAGTAGGTAAGGTCACATATGGTCACATCGCATGTTTGGGTTCGATGGACAACAACGGTTCGACGCACTTTATTTAAAAGACTAAGACTATTTAAAAGACCAAAATGCATGGATGTGATAACAACATTAAACATAACTATTGTAAATGTGTAAGAGGAAAATATTCTATAATATGAGTAGGTATGAGAAAATGTTCTTCTTTTATTAAATATATTTCAAGATTGTAGATTTGTGTTTGGCAACAACATGTTCCATTGTAAATGTTGTTGTTTGTGCTAAGGCTGATAAGTTTCTTGCGGCCGTTCTTCTTATCAGTTAAAAGATGTCCTGAATGGCTGGTAGGGAAAAAAATGTTGGACTATTCGAAAGTACTTATCTATAAGTCTATTTGAATAAAAATCTTTGACTTTGACTTTGACTTTGACTTTACGAAGCTGCGTCGGGGGTTCACGAAAGGAGCCTCCCTACAAATATACCTCTCTCCTCTGTACATCGGGCGCACCCTGGTAACAGTTAAGCTAATCCCCTAAAGCTAACTGGCAAATCCTTTCCCCACGATGGCAACATTTTTTCGCTATAATAAGATAAATGATACTCGCAACTTATTACATTACTCAACTTCAATCCTTATGTGACTAAGCCGAGAACTATTTAGTTTATTAAAACCGCTGGCTATTTATTTGCCCGGAGTACGGTTCTCATCCCTAGATGAGTAATGATAGTTCGCGGTTTGGGACTGGATGTAAAGAATGGACTTGTAGTTTTATAAATAAGTCTTATATAAATAGTGGGCTTTGGTGAAGCGTCAGGCGTTATGTGTAAATCAGACCTTGAGGATTTAGATGGCGATAATTTTTTTTTGGACAACGGGGAGATTCTTAGCCTTCATCACACCTGACGTTAAGTAATGATAAGAAAAAACAAATGATATGAAAATCTGTACCACGCCTCTATTGGACAGTAGCAGAACTACATATTCTCATACAAACTGTTCTGCATTAACTGTACAGTAAGCAGTAAAAAAAACTCAAGGTAGGGGGGAGTCCTCGGGATTTAATTAAAGGCAACAAAATCTGATATTTATATTGTAACAGAATTTAAGGCTCATCTTACTGATATAAAAATTTATGAGCTATCTTAAACCTTTTGTCCTTACTTTATGAGTTTGAAAAGGTACTATTTATTTTATGAGACAATCAAAATATATGAGGTTCTCGATGCCTTCGTAGTCACAAACAATCAATTTCGATAGGCAAGGTTTGTTATAATATGAAAACTAATGAAATCTTTATTAGGAGCAGAAAAATATGCCAATTACGGGGAACCTATAAAAATCGCCAGTGCCCTAGCAATGATTGATGATATATTTTTTTTATTGATATATGATATTTTGTTATAATCATGAGGAGATTTTTTTGTAACTTTAACTCAATTAATTAAATAAGTAATATAGACAGATAATACGGGCTTCTTGTTTAGTCATGCTGTTCACACAATTATTTGGAGTTGCATCCCATTATGTCATTTTATTGTAGTAATTTTTTTTTTTGGTGTAAGTCATGCCAGTCTCGTTAGAGTTTCGGTCTTATATTCTTCAGAGTCGAACTCTACTCAAAACTTAAGTTAAGACAGCGGTTGGACCCTGGAGAGGAAGAAGTTCAGTATCTTAAAATCATATGTGACAAAGAAATAAATAAAATATCACATAACTGATTTACACTGAACAATTGTCGGGACGTATCCCTAAATAGACGTAACTCGTACAGTTAGCGGTAATCTAATGAGCCAGCTGCAAAGTTTGAAAGTAACAGCGAACCTTCGGTAGGTACTTTATATTTAACTCTAAACCAGTTTGAGTCGTTAATCTCTTTCGCAAAGTCTTTAACCCGAAACTCCATCAAGAAGTCCAGCTTCTGTTATTTTTTATGTAGGTAAGCTAAATAGTAGGTCAGTAATATTTACGTGTGGCGTGTGGTGACGGTCTAAGAATACAAGTGTCACCACTCCCTTACGTGCCTGGGATGTCGTAAGAGTCGACTAAGAGGCTCGACGCATTGAAAACCTGTGCGAGAGAAGGAAAACTTGAAGCAAACCCTCTACCAACCGTCTGGCCAGCGTGGTAGCAGTAGGCCTCCTATAAACGCCACAAGATGCGTGAGCTAGGAGAGGCCTATGTCTAGCAGTGGACGTCCACAGGCTGATGATGGATGATTATTTACGGAAACAAGAGGTACCGTTTCGTAGTGAATCGATATCCAAATTCGCCATCGTATTGTCGCCAATCAAGTTGCGGTAACGATATCAGTTGACAATTTATGTAAATTCCATACATTTTATTTTCTTACTTTTAGTTTTCAAAGTGTCGAAACCAGAAACGTCAACTGACGTCAACGAATTTGGTGTAGTGGTTCAAGTCGTGAGTATCGAAAAAGTTCGTACTTTTTGGTATAAAACTATAGGACGGGTAGAGATGCTACAAATCTGGTAATGAGATATGTATTTCTTCATACCTTTATCTAGATTTGTATAGTTTCAGAAACACTATTTTATGATTTTGCCTCGAAACTTTTTCTTTTCGAAATGATCCCTTAAAAATACGTTTTTCTAAGATTATTCTTGAACGTGGTTTCATAATCTTTTGGAAATTGGTTTAATTAGTGGAGACCAATAATATTTAGGATAGTATAGTTTTGTTTCCTTTTTTTTTGCTATAGTTATTTACTACGATACTACGTTCTATTTATAGGTTTTTAACTTTTTTATTTTTTTATAACTGATTATTTTGGTATCAATACTTATTCTATAACATTGTAAAAAACATTTTTATAATGGATTTTGAATTTTTAATAATGGGACATTTACTTATATTGACATTTTTTAATTGTGACATTTACTAGATTGACATTCGATTCCTATTTAAATGATTAATGACTTTTTATCTCAATTGTATAATTTTAGCTATTTATTTTACCTACATTGCCTACAGCGGGTGCCGCCAGCGGAAATGGGTCTACTTCAGTCTGCTTATCTTAATCTTGTGCTTAAAGGTTAAATTTTTTTTTTCTTAAATAAATTGATACTGACCTGTATGTTCCTCACAACTTGCATTACAGTAATCTTGTAATGCGAGAAATGTTGTAATGTATGATAAATAAGTCTTTCTTTGCCAGTTGAAAATTGTTTACGGTTACAATAACCATAAAATTTAATATTATAATTAGTATTTATTTTTGTGATGGAAATTGACCTTACTGATATGTTAAGGTCATTTTTCAATTTGACGACTCTGTATGAAATAAAACAGGGAGAAAAAAACAGCCCTTGACGAGTTTCTTGCCGGTTCTTCTCGTTACAAGGTCTCCCGCCGTAGGGTTTGTGAACCGATGGCATAGCTTCTTTGACGTTCATAAGTGCTTGTAACAGCCTAGACTGAATAAATGATATTGACTTGACTTGACTACATACCAATGTTGTTAAGTACTTAATAACTCTAAATTAGGAACTCAACATTTATATTTTTTTACTTTGCATGCTGTCTGACTAGCGAAACATGTTGACCATAGTATCTTTACAACATCCATGTAACCGTGTTTCTTGCAAAATAAAATTATTAATATTCCTATTCTTACGAAGTGATTTCGTATTTTGTTTGCCTAATCTGAAAAATCGGTCTCGCTCCGCGCGCATCCTTTTCTCATTACTACAAAAACAAACATATCAGGAATCACAAGATCTCATACGCACCATTACATGATTTGTTTTCTCCATGCTTAGATATTACCTATATACTCTATCTTTCTTGGCTGTTGTTACAGATACAACTCTCAATCTCTTTAGTATATATTTACAAAATACGTTACAGTTGCTTATTGTCTACCCAAATGCTTTTCCAGACGTTTCTTTGCTGTTGTTAATTTCATTGTTTTTGTTAGGCACCTGAGCTTTAGTCCTCTAAGTTTTGTTTATTTAAAGTAATTAAATTCTTTGTGTTTTTATACCTCTTTTAGTTTATGAAATGTATTGCAAATTTTTTTGGCTAAAGGTTAACTCTAAATATTATGTTCAACTTATTCCCCCTTAGGGGGGAGGGTACTGGTGTCCTGAGATACAGGCTTAACGCTTAGTTCAGACACCAGTCTCTCACAATCTTTGTTAACTGATTTATATTTTTATGTGAAGGCGGTACCCTCACCGTAAGTGGCGCCGCGTTGAATTTTATTTAATATCGTAATTCTAATACACAATTCTAATAAAACTTTACGTGGAATTTTTAGAGCCCATAGTCTAGTATTTTTAGACGATATCATTACATTCCCTCGTAGTCACTGCTAGAAGTAGATAGCAAAACTGCTAAAAGTGGCCGTTTTTGACACATTTGCTATCTACTTCTACGAATGACTATGACGAGATGTAGCGATACCTTCTAAAAATACAAGACAATGGGCTCTAAAAATTCCACGTAAAGTTTTATTAAAATTGTGAATTAGAATTACGATATTAAATAAAATTCAACGTGGCGCCACTTTCGGTCAGGGTACCGCCTTAAGAAGCCGCCATTATATTGTATAAAGATTGTGGAAGAGTAAATATAGAATTTATTTATTTATTACTGTCCTGCTTCAGTTAGGTAGCCCCGGCATCAACGAGCCCATAATTTTCTATGATATATTAATAAGTCATTATGACTTATATGTTTCGCTATTTCGATGCGGCTGCATGCGCTAAACTTTTTTTAATGATTGATGCGGAGTCTCTTAGCCTTAATGATATCTAATATTAAGTATTGATAAGGCTGAAGATGGAAGCGAGCCTCTCCCGGAGTCCCCAATAACCGAGGAACTGGCTATCCTATCTCTTAACTGCCGGAACACAACAATGCTGATCAGACTTAGATAAAATGGTGCTAGCTAGCCAGGCGGCTTGCAACAAGTCCTACCACCAACCAAACCGAATACAATATGTACCCCCGCTGGGAATCGAACCTAGGACCCCTGGGTCTGATACCGGTGGTTGTACTACTAGACCACGGAGACGGTTAAAATCACCATTAGTTAGTAACTCCATGATCATGGCATGCAACTGCGTCGAAATATCGAAACCTTATACTCATCAAATAAATAAATAATTAATATTTCTTACACTCTCACCAATTAACCTAGCCCCAAAGTAAGTATTTATGTGTAGAAATATATATAAACGTCCATGACTCAGGTACACCTACTCGTATTCATCATACAAACATTTGTCCCTACCGATATACGAACCCAGGACTTCAGAGTAGGCCACACCTTGAAAACGGTGTCGTCAGAAATTAGTAATAATGTTCTAGTTTGAGAATATTGCAAAATCGAAGTGTCCAATAATAAACAGAATCTACACGACTGTTCGTAATAACTACGGTCTCTATATAAAATGGACCTCAAGAGATATGTAGGTATGTACAGCGAGATTAATTGCAGCGCTTTCAGGTCTCAGACTGGGATCAAAGAACTAGTGTTGGAGCGAAGGCGTTAGTTCGAAGCCTTTGTTCCCGTGGGAATGGATGTGACAGTACACTTAGTTCAGGCAAAAGTGTTATTGTTACATTTGATTTTTATTTTTGCATTTATAATGCTATCCACATTATATACAGGGTGGAAATTTAAGACGGGACAGTAAGGGCAGGTTGCAGTTCAATATTTCGTCATGCTCAGTCAAACGTTTCTTCGGCGGTGTCGTGTGAGGCGGGTCGATACGTTCCCTAAAATATGGTTGAACGCAGCGATGGCTGGTTCATGCGTCATGCTCGTGAACGGGTGCCGCCAGCGGAAATGAGTCTACTTCAGTCTGCTTGTCTTGTTGTACTTAGAGCTTAAATATGTTCATCTTAAATAAATTGCTATTGACCTGTATGTACGTCACAACTTGCATGACAGGAATCTTGTAATGCAAGAAATGTTATAATGTATGATAAGTCCTTCTTTGCGAGTTAACAAATTGTTTACGGTTAGGATAACCATAACATGTACTTTTATTTTAGTATTTTTTGTGATAAAAATGTATCATACCCATGTGTCTAAGGTTACTTTTCAATTTGACGACTCTGTATGAAATAAAACAGGGAGAAAAAATAGCCTTTGACAAGTTTCTTGCCGGTTCTTGTCTCCCGCCGTAGGGTTTGTGAACCGATGGCGTAGCTTCTTTGACGTGCATAAGTGCTTGTAACAGCCTAAACTGAATAAATGATAAGTATTGAATTTTGTTTTTTTTATTTATTTTATCTTATTTAAAAATCATGCGATAATTATCATGGAGTAACGAGTGATCAGCACATGCAAGTGCGCCGAATTATCGGGGACTCGATAACAAAATACATACACGGTAAAAATCCCGTCTTTAGTAATATATTTGTTGTATTAATAATACTTTATTAAAGACCTTTACATTATGTGAAACTGAATGAAAGCTCAAAATAAAGCGTAGTATAAAATAATAACAATCCACAGGGACTCAAAAGCTTAACGGACAGTAATTAGCTGGTATTCACAATTGAGAATGCGTGTAGTAACTCATATTATGTTGATACACTAGAGACAGTGTTGGGAGTTCCGTATGAATTGTTTGTTAGGTATGTCGTAGGATGATTTGATAAATGCTAGGGATAAAATCCTAGGGATATTGCAAAAACACCGATAATTAGACAATGGTGATGATATTTTTCAATCTTACTGAAAAAGATAGGGTTTTTTAACCGACTTCAAAAAAGGAGGAGGTTCTCAATTCGACTGTATTTTTTTTATTTTTTTTATGTATGTTCTACCATAACTTCGCCAGTTGTTAACAGATTTTGATAATTCTTTTTTTATCTGAAAGAAAATGGTTTATGTGTGGTCCCATATAATTTTTTACGAAGATCTGGCTAGTAGTTTTTTCATAATCTTGAAAAATATCAATCACCTTTTGGCAAGTTGTCGTTTACCTAGATGACATTGTTGTGTATGGGCTGATTTTTAGTGTAAGTAACGGCACATGATGTAACTAAAAAATCTGAAATAAAAACATTTTATAAAAAAAATTCAAACCGACTTCAAAAAGTAAAAAATAAAACTTTTGGAGTCGGTGCTAGCTAGCTAAGGCCAAAAAAATATATAGTTAATAGAAGTGCAATGTAGAATGCCCTGGCTGGCACAGACTCCAAAAGTTTAATTTTTTACTTTTTGAAGTCGGTTTGAATTTTTTAAAAACGGGATGCTTTAGTAACATTGGATATTCATAACTCTGATTGGCTTAATTTTTACTTTCTTGCTAACTCTTATTCTGATTGGTTTACATAAAGTTTACTACTTATTCTTCTTCTTCCTTAATTAATGGCGTTCTCGCGATAAAATTCGCGAATTTTGCCAATGTCAAGTATATTTTTTTGTATTTATAGAAATTGTACGGTAGATTGAGTTAAAAATTGAGCCTCACAACACTTGTTATTATGAAAAGAACTGGGGTGAAACTCGTCATTTTTGATTCGAGCGATAGAAAAAAAAAACTAAGTTTACTACACGTGAGAGAATCGTTTGACATTTGAAACGTCAAGTCGTCAACCAATCAGAGAAGATACTGTTTTGGATAGTCCGATCAGCCAATCAGTGTTCTTATTTCATAATAGCCAGCGATTCTTTTCGCAGTCTGACTAAGGCAGCCCGTTTTTTCGCAAAAACCCTATCTTTTTTTTGTTGGATTGAGTAATGACAACACCATTATCTAATTATCACTGTTTTCACAATATCCCTAGGATTTTCGCAAAAAATCGATTTAGCTAATTATCCTGCGACAGATATAATTAATTTTTGTTGTAAGAATGTAGGTACTAATCTACATACGTACAGCCATTTTCACGGGGTTTTTTATGAACGACACGGGGAGACTCTTAGCCTTCACTATACCTGATGTTAAGTATTATAGAGCCTCTCCCGGAATCCTCAATCACTGAGGAACTGGCTATCTTATATCTAACTGCCGGAACACAACAACGCCGAAAACATTGTTTTTATGACGTCAGACTTAGATAAGATGGTAGTAGCTAGCCAGGCGGACTTAGAGCAATGCCAACCAAACCGAATATAATATTTACCCCCGTTGGAAATCGAACCCGGTACCCCTGGGTCTGATACCGGCGGTTGTACCACTAGACCACAGAAAAGTAACAAATATCCAGAAATCTATACCTACATCAATCTTTCACATTTTATTTTATAATACGTGGCGCGTGGTCAGGCTTCTGGGAAAATTTCGGTTCCATGTTTTAATCCAGACTATAAACTACCTGTGTGCAAGCATTCATCCAAACCCGTTCAGTAGATTGAAAGTAAAAAAAAAAAAAAAAAAAAAAAAAAAAAAAAAAAAAAAAAAAAAAAAAAAAAGTTATTGTATAGATTGAAAGTAAAAAAAAAAAAAAAGTTAGTTTTGCAATCCAATTATTATTGTTTTGGTTCGCATAAGTTTCAAATAATTGTGCATGCTGTGTACGCTATTATTGGATTAAAGTCTTGGCTCATATATTTAGCATAGATTATAAGTTTTGTAATGACTTTAATCTGTAAGTGTACCTATAACAAATAAATAACAAATAAATAAATAAGTAGTTTTTGTTTGAAAGAGTAACAAAGATACATCTATTAATCCTCTCAACTTTCGCATTTATAATTTTACTAGGATCAAGTAATACAAACCCAATCTTCTAAATAAAACTTTTATCATTAGTCAAAGTCAAAGTCAAAGATTTTTATGCTAATAGACTTTTCCCTACCAGCCATTCAGGATATCTTTTAACTGATAAGAAAAACGGCCGCAAGAAACTTATCAGCTTTAACAGAAACAACAACATTTACAATGGAACATGTTGTTGCCAAACACAAATCTACAATCTTGAAATATATTTAATATAAGAGGAACGTTTTCTCATACTCAGTTATTAGAATAATTTCCTCTTACACAATTTACAATAGTTATGTTTTATGTTAGTATCACATCCATGCATTTTGGGCTTTTAACCCGGCGAGGATGTGGTGAAAATAGTTACGTGGAGGTTGTGGAAGGTATATTTGACCCTGTGGTTGTAATGCATTTTAGGCGAGAAAATCTATATTTTTTTTTACAAAACATTAGAGATGATTTTATTATTTGTGTTATATTCTATGGATTTTAATTAAAAAATCAGAATTCATAGTACAAAATATATTTATTATATTAATTTTAGCAAAGGCCTGAAATAAAAAAAAACTTTTTGAAGACTCGAAGAGACGATGAAAATACAATCACTTGTTGTGGAACTTTATTAAAAAAGCTATACCTTTCTCCAAAAACGAGCGTCTACATTTTTCAGTCAAAATCTTCGAACGGCAAGCTTCTTCTTATTTCTAGTACCTATTAAAATTATGAACATCGCTATGCTTAATAAATAAATCATAATGTTTCCTTAGTTCGAAACCTTACTATTCCCGATATTCTATTCTAGCTAATGTTACGATAAAACTAGCTGTTCAAGCTATTTTACATGTGAATTATTTGCAAACCTATTCAGAACGCAATTTGTCTGTTGAACTTTCTGCTCCCCCGAGTGACCTAAGCGTCGGGAGCGATAGGATATCTGCAAACACTCGTATGAAAGAGTTCATATGGGATGTTAAAGTAAAATAACCTTTAAGATACGTAGATATTAAAGTAAAAAATAGCGTGTATAAAAATATAAATTTAACTAATGGCCGCTTCTGAATTTGTCCGAGTTGAATTTGGGTATTTTCCATCGGTTTAAGAAATTTTATCCCAACACAAAGTATCCTTAACGGTTGGGGCAAAAATTGAGCATTATTTTAGTTATTATTATTATTATTATAAGTTAGTTTTTTTAGTATAATATTTTCTTGTTTGGATTTGTAAATGAAAAATAGCACTGTAATAGGCATAATTAAAAAAATCTAATATTTTTAGTAATCTTTAATATAGTGAAAATCTGTTCAGAACTTTTTAGCGCACAGAATTAATATACCAAAGTAAATAGCGACAATAAAATTGTTATATTGTGTGCAGAAAACTGTGCAGACGACGTTAATGCGCAATCACGTAGTTACACTAGTAGTCAAAATGTGACATTTGTAATAGTTTTTTTGGCATTTTAATAACATAAACAGTACCAGTGTTGCCACCTCAAGAAGGAGGTCTGTATCCCAGCAGTGGAGACGACATACAACATAGTTGAAGTTGAGAACGAGCACAGACAATTACACATTGCTAATGCAATACAAGCTTTAAAACAAGTGCTAATTAATCAAATGTTTAATTCATTCAGACATGTAGTTCATCGTCCTATATTTATTAGGACAAAGACCTTAACAGATTGGGAAACTTGAATAGTCGTGTACAAAGTTTATTCGCAATTGAGTAGACATAATCCTTATTAATCTTCTGAGTTTCCTTGAGCACTCGAATTCATGTCATTATGGGTTTAGTTTGAACTAGCAAACAGAATATTCACCCACAAATAAACAATAGATAATGTAAAATATAACGAATAGTTTCCAACATTTCACGATTAGACTGAAGTTGTGGTGGCTAGTATTCTTTGCATATACATAAAGATATAATGAAGTATTGAAATAATTAACTTTCATGGAAATATGCGCATGGTTTAATAACACATAGTAACTGAAATACTCGTGTTTTTAACCGACTTCAAAAAAAGGAGGAGGTTCTCAAGTCGACGGTTTTTTTTTAAATGTTTGTTTTACCATAACTTCGCCAGTTGTAAACAGATTTTTATAATTCGTTTTTTATCAGAAAGAAAATGGTTTACGTGTGGTCCCATATAATTTTTACGAAGATCTGGCTAGTAGTTTTTTCATAATCCTGAAAAATATCAATCACCTTTTGGCAAGTAGTCGTTTACCTAGATGACATCATTGTTGTGTATGTGCTGATTTTTAGTGTAAGTAACGGCACATGATGTAACTAAAAAATCTGAAATAAAAACATATTTAAAAAAAAAGTAAAATCAAAACTTTTGGATTTTTTTTATAAAATGTTTTTTAAGGTATTGTTGGATATTGCAACTGCTTTGTCCCGCCATCAATAGGATATAAAATTTTGTCTTTGCTTTAGGTATATATATTACGTTGCTATTTCAGCACGGTTTCATGACTGTTTGTTTGATTATTCAGGTAATTCAGTAAGGTCATTGCTTATAGATGAGTGAAGTAAAGTGATAGGTAACCCTATTATATGTTATTTTTTATTTGAAACTTTCAATATATTTCTATACTTATAATTCATTTTAAACAGAAAAATATTGGGAAAAATCAACTCGGCCACAAGTGAATTCTCAGACGGGACTCGAACCCGCGACCTTTGGGAATCCGGTCTACTGCTCTAACCACTGAGCTACCGAGACTTCGTAGAAGTAGAAGTTCTATTTTCTAACCACCAAATAAATATGCATCACGATATAAAGAACCACGA
The DNA here is from genome assembly GCA_910589605.1 of Chrysoteuchia culmella. Classification (NCBI taxonomy): domain Eukaryota; kingdom Metazoa; phylum Arthropoda; class Insecta; order Lepidoptera; family Crambidae; genus Chrysoteuchia; species Chrysoteuchia culmella. The sequence continues at coordinate 23,280,841 of OU342649.1, forward strand.
ACACCACCGGCCATACTTTTTAGAACGTTTTTCTCATCACTGACTCGAGCCAATCGCCAGAGACTCGACTACAGATCAATTTTGATTTCATTTTTTAATTTGCTGCTGGGATGAATTTCACATTGCGCCTGGCGGGAAATTTAAAATCGGAATTCGAACCGCGTAGGCGTTAACGGTAATTTAAACAAGAAAGTTTTCGCAAATATATTAGTTTTGGGGTTAGAAAAATATTTGAAAAAGTTAGCTCGGCCACAAGTGAATTCTTATTGATTTTTTTTCCAATACTTGTCTAAAATGCAAAAATTTAAAAATCATAAATTATTGGCTGTTGCATCTTAATCTTTCGTTAAACACCTGAAAAGATGTTTCTTTCGAATGCAAGGATATTCCTAGCATTGATGTGACAACGCTGGCCTACAGCGTATTAAAAATATAAAAGTATTGGAGAATTTCTACGGTGGTTCGCAAGTCTCGGTAGCTCAGTGGTTAGAGCATTGGACCGGATTTCCGGTGTGATTTTTTTTTAAATATTTTTCTATTTAAAATTTATCATAAGTAATCGTCTCCATCTGAAATGTTAACTTTTTAATTCTTAGGGTTATAATCGCCTTTAAAACCATGCTTGGCGTACCATTCAATCTTTTTATATAAACTTAACCGGCAAGTTATTAAAGGCAAAGGTAATCAAATGGTCATCATGGGCAGGAGGTCCTTCTGCCCATGATGACCATTTGATTACCTTTGGATTCTAACAAGAAGGATGTCTACCAAGGATTGATCATCGTGCCTTATGTAACATCCCCCCCCTTTTGTTACTCTTACTTTACTCTCTATTTTTATAAAATTATTATTTAAATAATAATTATTGGTGGTGATCCTTTACACACCAAGGTAAAGGTTCCTTCTGGAGACCTTTTATATTTCCTTTGCAAGTCTGTTAAGATCTTTAAAACAATGCTTTAGGAAATACTTTTATAATCTAAATACTGAAATATTTAAATTAAATACCTTCCTTATAATATTATAAGTTGGAAGTATTATTTTATTTGGCCAAATTTAAGTAGTGATCGTCTAGAATGGTTAGGATTCCTACGTTGTGTAATTTTTTTTTTTTTGTTTTAGTAATCCAAACTTCTTTAAGATGTGGTATGTCTGAGGCGCAGCTATAAGTCTAACAAGGTGAATACTGTGTTTAACCTAAGAATTATCTGCAATTGAAATATATAGTTTATTCCTAACCATAAAACTATAGTTTATACGTGTATGTGTATGTTGTAAAGTGTGCAACTGGGAATACTTATAGGAATAGGATAGGGACAGGATAAAGGAAGGAAGTAACCGGGGCCCTGACGGGCCCCGGGGGTCCGCTCCAACCACCCCTTCAGACCCGTCCTAAAACCACACCAAACAAGGACAGGATAATGATGGAGAGAGTAAAACCCGATTCCATAAGTAAGTAAGTTTGGAAGAAATTCTTCCTATCCCATCGATGCTCGCCCAAACACTATGTCTCCATGTAACACGCACAGATCAAAAGTGAAGTATTCACTAGTAAGCCATATAGAGGACATACTAGCAATTAATATTATAGTGAAATTGCCTAGCTGCAAGCAGACAAGGCAGGTATAATGTATAAGCTCCCACTTGAATGACTGGGTAACAAATCCACAATCTTTTCCATTATGTAGTCTCTTCTCATATAGTGAGCCTCACAAACTAAACATAAGTACTTCGAAATGCGAACCGCTACAAACTAGGAAGAACCAGTCTCACATAGTTTAGTCATCCAAGATGAGAAAAATGGTGGTATGCGAACATACCACTATAATGTAGAGTGATGTATTATATGAAGTCTATGCGTAGACACATAGAACACAATAATTTGAGTAAGCATCGGTGAAACCGGATGAATAGATCAAGTTGTAATAACATTGAACTTTATCAATATGTTAAATATTAATGTAATCAATCAGGTATACTCACAAGGACAGGGTAAGGTTTATGAAAAGGCAAGTCAAAACCATTAACCATTACCGCTGCTAGAGTTTCCCAAATCATACAATGTATCAAAAATCATAGGTATATCTGTCGAATATATGGTTGCAATATTTTGAAACACAAGAGGACAGTTATCATATCTTGTTCTACCACGAATTCTGAATTAATGGCATTACAAAATACAAATTTAAGGCCGGGTGAGTACGAACACTAGATGCTCACAAGGATCCATCTAGTCGAAGTCCCTGGATAGCATTGACCTAAACGGATATGAGTATGTCAGTTTACACAAGACTGCTCAAGTGTAAAAGCCATGGTTCACACCATCCATCAGCCACTACTTAACAAGTCGCCACAAACATAAATCACTGTTGACAAATAATCAGGTTTGATTATCGTTCAAAAGCAATAGTGTAAGTATGGCACGTATCCAGAAAACATTAAGATAAACATTTTGCCTATCATAATATTAGCCGGAAATACTTCCACTGGCTGACTCGGTACTACCACGAGAGGGGTAAATCCTATAATGAAACACAATTTGTTTGCAATCATATACTGGACCATAGACCCAGATAAGTACAATCATTGAAAATTGAAAGTTATAGATAGGTAAGTAATTATTACAATTATTATAAAATTTTGGAAGCTCAGCATTACCTCATTCCTGCAAACTAATGCCAACCAGAACTAAGGCCAGACATTACCTTACAGAAACTACCATTCCTCACAAAATTACCTCGCTCTGAACTTCCTCAACTCGCTGGAAAGCTTACTCTGAGTCCATTCAGAACTACACAATAATCTGTAGGTATATTGGGTATTGTAAATGTTTGTAATGAGTGTATATGAATTGCGAAGAACAATAATGCTTAAATACAAATAATTTATAATAATAAATATAATGAGTATGGTAAGTTACATGTGACTGCTAAATATTGATTGAATGGACAATGTCATGCTCAATTGGACACTTGAACTCCTCTCTCCCAGCTTAATAGTTACTTTAACAAATAGTGCACAACAAGTACTACTGTTGTAGAGTCTTATTCAATGGAGCAAAACACTACGCCATTCACATAACACATAAAATAATATTTAAACGAATTTTCGTATGCAGTGCACAATTTTCTCTAGAATAATAGGTAGGTAGGTAAGTACCTAGTGTAAAACCTAGACATCTCCTAGACAATGTCCTCCTAATCTATACTACGACTAGGTATATACTTAGACCAGCTACGTCCTATCGTTCCTACAATTTTATCCACAGTAATCCACACTATTAACAGAATTACGAGTGGCTGTTCTATCGCATTCGTATTTTTTTATAGTCGTCGTCATGGTCTGTCTAAGTCGCCTCTTGACGACTAACTGTTTGATTAAATTAGAATAACCTATCTTAATGAAAGGAAATTTAAATTTTAGTTTTCTATTTATGTAGAAATTTGTCTTGGAATTTGTTTATACAGCCTAACTAACAAAAGAAAAAAAAAATATTTCTCTGAAAAGAAAAATAACGACACACTTATTATTATACGCACATTACGATACGAGCCGTATAAATAATACAACTTAAAAATTGGTAGCCACAACGAAACCTTATCTCATCAAATATTAGTTTATTTGATTTAACGATTTAGCAAGGAATGGTGAAAATGGTACCTATAAACCATAGATTCACCCACTCTGTTCTCGTTAGATAAGTAAAGAAAACAAAAGTCACTTGACATTATGTTCTATAAAACTGTTATCCAAAACAATCGCACGTGAGATACAAAGTTGTATTTTGGAGCAACTTGAGAATAACAAGCACAAATACAACCTATTATTAATATAATTCAATCAACAATACTTATGTCAAGGTAATTATAATCAATGCATTCCACTAATAATTGTACCTATATTTTAAATTTTATATTCCTCGGATTAAAAGTTAACTTTTCAAGAACCGTGTCCTTCTTGTGTATAACCTCGACACCGTTAATAGGTAAAACATCTTATTATGTTTCAGGTACCCTAAGCGGCTGAAGTTAACCTAATTACCTATAGGTATCCATTGAACCTATGATAACACTAATACTCAAAATATAGTTATAACTTGTTTCCTGGTTACAATACCTACTTCTAAAATTGTCCACACTGCTCCTAGGTAAGAGTTTGATAATGTTTTTGCCTTTTTCATGATAATCTAGTAACATTAAACTCAAAGCAAATTTTCCCACATTGATCATTTTCCAATTATTAACTCAACTATCAATGTATTCAGTTAAATTGAATCAATTATTTATAACTATAGTGGGAGCACTGTAAATATTGCCATAATTATAGCAAGAACAACTTACAAGACCTTATTTATAAAATTATTAAGTATGTAGAAAATTTTCCTACAGTACTCATAAAAGAATCTGAATGATTCAGTTGTGGATCTAGTTAATTCTAATGTAGCTATATTAGAGTCATTAATTATGATGAGATTCTATCACAGGCACACAATTCCAGGTTGTAATTTTAACAAGGATACAGATTGTAATATTTCAATACATTAACAGATGATATAATCTATTTCAGAAGAGTTCCAATCCTACACTGTGGATGCTAAACAAATAATGATCAAAATTGTCTACCTTATTACTAAAATCATGGAAGAGAAGGAAAACCGGATTAACTAAGGATTTAATAGGATTTTTTGAAGAAGTGTGACGTGTCTGAATGATATCTGGTTATGAGACCCCTTTTTATTAATTATTTCAAGTTAAACTTCTATGCTTTTGCTTGTACATTAGACCACTAGTGTTATTAGTTAAGCTTTAAGCCTATTATCCAACGAGGAGAAAATAAATTGAATTTTCACTGTTCCCTGTATTTTCTTTTTATTATTTTATAGCGCCATGTATTTTGAATGAGTGTCTATGATATTGTGTAGTACCTAGCTAACCCTAACTGCCTAATCTTGGTCAACATCTGTTAGCAGAGTCGGTCCTAGTTTACACTTGGATGTTATGGGTCCATTAACTATATGGCACACCTTGAAGCCAGTATTAACAACAGGCAAACCATTAAAACATATTCAATTCAATTCAATTCATGTTATGTCTGTCAGTCATTTGCATAATATAGTAAAATTTGTAAATAAAACTCACCGAACTATTGGGAGCAGCTTACTCAACCCAGAACTTCGTCACTACCTACTCACTTTCACAGTATACTTAAGTACTAAACCACTGACTTCAGCGGTTAATTCAAATATAATTATTCTCAAGAATACTATGACCGTTCAGGACGGTGTCAACACTCCGAATCCCGAGCCCGCTCGCCTCTCCGCCTTCGTTCCTTATTTCTTTCTTATGAATCTTTGTTTCTCCACCGTACTTTACCGAATTCCAAGAATTTTATGTAAGTTTATAAGTAGTTTGCACATGTCAAGTTTGGGTCCTTGAAACAATCCTATTCACTCGTAACTTGAGAAAAGCCCTTGGAAAGCCGTTAGTGTCACGAATTCTGTTATTTATTATTGCTTTACTATGGCCACATTTTGTTATTTTAACTGCTGCTCCTTTTGTTGAAGACCAAACATATCTATAACACGTGTCAACGTTTTTTTTTTATAATTTACGAAACCCTTAAAACATTGGTCAGTGCAAGTAGTGATTTACATTGAAACTTGAATATTTTTACAACATTTATATCATAACGTCACATTTCCCATCTATGGTCGAATAGCATACCTAGCAACCTATCTAAGTAACTTAATGTCGTTTTTCATGAACTTTGGAATTGTTGTAATGGATAATATAAAAATATATGCTGTTTTCCTTATAAACTATAGAAATAAGGCAATATTATAGTTTGGTTTGTTACACTTACCACCAATGACAAAAGCAAACCTCCACTTTTAAACTTGGAGGCATGATTGAGGATCGGCGGCGACTTCTTTGTACGGTAACCTTTATAATTTTTCCTTTAAGAAACTAGGATTTCAAAAATTATACTGTTACATTTACAAACGTACTTTTTTACTTCATAGACCGTTAGTGTTGTAGGAAATAAATGTCTTATCCAAATTAAATCATAATTATTTATGTCTCTCTGAAATTGTTTGCTGTAGTGTGCAAGGCGCCCTCTTTTTAACCGACTTAAAAAAAAGGAGGCTATCTATCCGTCACGTATTTTTTTTTTCATGTTTCATGTTTTATTTTTCAATATGTACATCGATTAATCGAAGTCTGGACTACTAGACCGATTGTAATGATTCCAGGTGCCGTGCGGAAAAATCACACCCTGAATAGTCTCGTTAGATGTAGCTAGGCGCGGTAGAAAAAAAATCTTACAGTGCAATGGCTCCTCTTGCTGCTGTACGAAAAAATTACGCTACAGTATAAAACGTACTGATTTATTATCTAATTATATGTTATGTAAACTTAATGTTAGTGTTGAAATAAATAAATGAAAACATAAAAAAAAAACTTTTATGGTTTAGGAAGACAAAAGTGGTATTAAGTTTGAAAGATTTTAACCGCCTCTGTGGTCTAGTGGTGACAGCTATTGGTTGACCCAGGGGCCCCGGTTTCGATCCCAGCGGGGGTACACATTGTATTCGGTTTGGTTGGTGGTATGACTTGTTGTAAGTCCGCCTGGCTAGCTGATTTATTATCTAATTATATGTTATAGTAAACTTAAAGTTAGTGTTGCAATAAATAAATGAAAACATAAAAAAAAACTTTTATGATTTAGGAAGACAAAAGTGGTATTAAGTTTAAAAGATTTTAACCGCCTCTGTGGTCTAGTGGTAACAGCTACTGGTTGACCCAGGGGTCCCGGGTTCGATCCCAGCGGGGGTACACATTGTATTCGGTTTGGTTGGTGGTATGACTTGTTGTAAGTCCGCCTGGCTAGCTATTGACCCAGGGGTCCCGGGTTCGATCCCAGCGGGGGTACACATTGTATTCGGTTTGGTTGGTGGTATGACTTGTTGTAAGTCCGCCTGGCTAGCTACCACCACCTTATCTAAGTCTGACGCCATAACAACAATGTTTTCAGCATTGTTGTGTTCCGGCAGTTAGAGATAAGATAGCCAGTTCCTCAGTGATGAGGATTTCAGGAGAGGCTCCCTTCCATTTTCAGCCTTATTAAGACTTAACGTCAGGTATGATGTAGGCAAAGAGTCTCCCCTTTGTTCAATGAAAAAAAAAAACTACTAAATACTGGATTCAAAGCAATAACAAAAGGTGCTTAGGTTACACAATTCGCCAGCAGGAACAGAGCCAAAACAAACTTCTCAAGAGTCATCCAGATCGCAACAGCAGCGACAATATGAACCTCCGTCGGGACACGTCTGCAAAACCGCTCCATTGTTCTAGAATTGTAGGCTTAGCACGAATAACTTTTGAGTAAGTATCGAGGAAGTAAAGTAGAAAAATTAATGAGATATTGAGTAGCGTTCTTACCGGACGTAAACGGAACTACATTTTCTTATACATGTTTTGACATTACGTGCTCGATAGTTACTCAGTTTTTCGTGCTGGGTGCACTAAACAGGCACTGACTTTGCAAAAACGAGTGGTAAGGATTTTGCTTTATACCTGGGGTCGTACCGCCATCTCTTAGCGCAACCTTGTTTCAATGTTACCATGCTATTTCGTACTAGGAATTTCTTAAAGCAAGCTTGTTTTTGACGGAAGTTTTGTGATGTAATCACATAGTATGCCTTTAGTGTTTAGTGTGTCAAAATGTGACAACATCAATAAAAACAAAATTCAAACATTTGTTCTTATGACATGATGGTTTCTCATAGATGACAGGAGGCCCGCTGACCATCGAACGATCAATAAAAATAGGTCCTTTATAACTATAACGCAATATTTAGAAGAAAAAAAACAACGGTTTGCACTCCGAGATTGCCGGCGGTCTACTGTCCCTATACGTTACAATAACCATAAAATGTAAATTAGAAATCGTATTTTCTTTTTGTGATGGAAATTGACCTTACTGATATGGTCACTTTCCAATTTGACGACTCTGTATGAAATAAAACAGGGAGAAAAAAACAGCCCTTGACGAGTTTCTTGCCGGTTCTTCTCGTTACAAGGTCTCCCGCCGTAGGGTTTGTGAACCGATGGCGTAGCTTCTTTGACGTTCATAAGTGCTTGTAACAGCCTAGACTGAATAAATGATATTGAATTTGAATTTTATTTGAATGTCAAAACGTATTCTCAATCATATTTAGTTAGGGTCTCCGAACTAATAAGCTGTCCGTAGGTGATACGGAGTAGGAAACGTCCGTAACTTAGGCCGAAACTACGGGTTTCGTGCTTAGAGAGTAGACATCCTGAACCGAGTTAGAATATCAGACCTCAGATCGCAGTAAGCGGCAACAATATGAGCCTTCGACCCGTCTGCAAAAACCGCTCCATTGTTCTAGAACTGAATGCACTGAGACACGCACATTGCAAAAAGAAGTGGTAAGGATTTTGCGTAATACCTGACGGGTTAGCGAGAAAAACTATCGAGCACGTAATTTCAAAAATGTATAGGAAAATGTATTTGATTATTAGTTATAATCAGGTTAATAATATATTTTATCATAATTATTGTATTAAGTTGAAAATGTTTGTTCAACGCCACTCGTAGATACAGGCCCTGCCAGAATACCAGTTGCGATGTGACTATACTCACGCCGCGCCGTTATAGCATAATGCTGAGGCAGGGCCCTACCTAGATTATTTTTTATTTTTATATCTTATTTTTTTTTCATTTATGTGTTTTATTTTCGTATGCATAAGTACTGTAGTGATTAATTTCTGTCTTATATGATGTTGTAAAGACTAGAAAATTGTGTGATTGTGTCAATAAAAGTTTTCTTATTCTAATTTTTATTATTATATTACTTTGTCGATGGATTTGACGCTTAAAATGCATAAAGGTGGTTTGGTACTGTAACGATGCCATTTCGTTCTAGCCTTATGGATGGATAAAACCTCCATAATGGCTGGAAACTCCGTAGTTTCACTCTATGGAAATCAAATCATATTTTTATCTGTTCTGTCTAAATTCAAATTTTCTCCGTTCCACGATCTCTGTTCAGCTCATTTTGACGTAATCTTACAGAAACCAGCAAGCTGAACAGAGCTTATTTAACCATTTTTATTTAAAGTTGTGTTAATAATATAATTCTCATAATACATCAGGAACCCGTGTATCGGGGTAAGCATAACTACCTACTTTTTTACTCATTGTTTAGATTAAGTATTTACAACTAGGACTTTTGCTATATCTATGTATTTTCATATTGTTACAGTTCCTTATTTCTATTACTATGAAATAAAAGTATCGTTCACAGGCGACTTGTTTTATTTGGTAGTAATAGAAATAAGTAATAATTTCCCTATTTAATAAATGAGTGCGGCGGTTCCGACGTCCCGGCGACTATAGTGCTGCCGGACCAGGAGCCCCGTCACAGTACTAACTCTTCCCATGTTACTTCGAACCGTTAGGAGTAGCGTGAGTCTATTTCCTTGGGATTACTAAGGTTGACAATACACACGCAACGCATCCGACCCGCGCCCGTTTTGTGTGTGTATGTCACACACAAAACCACCTGGTGGATTACCGCCATCTCTTTGCGTAGTATTGTTTCAATCATACCAATGCAAGAAGTATAATATGGAACTGAGATAGTTTGTTGTCTTTAGAAACTTACATTATACAAATAATATCATGAGTATTTCGATATTGATATGTTTCTTGCGAATGTTCAGTAGCTACCAAGTTAAGATCGCCATTACAAAGTGTCATCGAGTATGGATAAGCACTTTTTTGTGGGTATTTCAGATCCCATAGATATATCTCAATGGAATGGAATGGAACAACTTTGTGGAGGGTCATGGTACGAATTTGAAGAGTATTGAAAACAAAACGCAAACAATATGTTCATATGTCATAATGGATTCGTATAGACGACGGTAGGCCCCCGGACCAACTTCTAAAACTATATGGTCATATAGTTATAGAAGTTGAATATGGTCTCTAAAGAGGTACAACTAAAAAAACACTTGATTTTCTTCTCTACTAAAAAACTATTAAGCCACTTAGCTTACTAGTAAAACCTTGTAGGTTGTTGTAAAAGTGCAATTATGTAATGCTTCATCAACCTAATGTCCCGGCTACACGCTCCGTATTACCTGAGAGCATGCCTGCACAAACCGGTTTGTGCAGGTAAGTCGTAGCGGATTGCCCCGAATGCACGCTAAGTCTTGCCTGCGCATACCGGTTTCTGCAGATATGCTTTCAGATAAAATGGAGTGAGTAATCCCGGTTACTCGCTCCATTTTATCTAAATGGTTATCAGAAGGATGTGTGAGCGACGTGAACAATACGCTAGACACATATGTGTATAAAAGCAGTGATAATATACATCTACAAACTTGTATGTGGAATTGAAATACAGTCATTGTTAATATTGAATACGCTATTGTAACAAACCAAACTATAATATTGCCTTATTTCTATAGTTTATAAGGAAAACAGCATATATTTTTATATTATCCATTACAACAATTCCAAAGTTCATGAAAAACGACATTAAGTTACTTAGATAGGTTGCTAGGTATGCTATTCGACCATAGATGGGAAATGTGACGCTATGATATAAATGTTGTAAAAATATTCAAGTTTCAATGTAAATCACTACTTGCTCTGACCAATGTTTTAAGGGTTTCGTAAATTATAAAAAAAACGTTGACACGTGTTATCGATATGTTAGGTCTTCAACAAAAGGAGCAGCAGTTAAAATAACAAAATGTGGCCATAGTAAAGCAATAATAAATAACAGAATTCGTGACACTAACGTCTTTCCAAGGGCTTTTCTCAAATTACGAGTGAATAGGATAGTTTCAAGGACCCAAACTTGACATGTGCAAACTACTTATAAACTTACAAAAAATTCTTGGAATTCGGTAAAGTACGGTGGAGAAACAAAGATTCATAAGAAACAAATAAGGAACGAAGGCGGAGAGGCGAGCGGGCTCGGGATTCGGAGTGTTGACACCGTCCTGAACGGTCATAATATTCTTGAGAATAATTATATTTGAATTAACCGCGGAAGTCAGTGGTTTAGTACTTAAGTATACTGTGAAAGTGAGTAGGTAGTGACGAAGTTCTGGGTTGAGTAAGCTGCTCCCAATAGTTCGGTGAGTTTTATTTACAAATTTTACTATATTATGCAAATGACTGACAGACATAACATGAATTGGATTGAATATGTTTTAATGGTTTGCCTGTTGTTAATACTGGCTTCACTAGGACGGACTCTGCTAACAGATGTTGACCAAGATTAGGCAGTTAGGGTTAGCTAGGTACTACACAATATCATAGACACTGATTCAAAATACATGGCGCTATAAAAGAATAAAAAGAAAATACAGGGAACAGTGAAAATTCAATTTATTTTCTCCTCGTTGGATAATAGGCTTAAAGCTTAACTAATAACACTAGTGGTCTAACGTACAAGCAAAAGCATAGAAGTTTAACTTGAAATATTAATAAAAAAGGGGTCTCATAACCAGATATCATTCAGACACGTCACACTTCTTCAAAAATCCTATTAAATCCTTAGTTAATCCGGTTTTCCTTCTCTTCTATGATTTTAGTAATAAGGTAGACAATTTTGATCATTATTTGTTTAGCATCCACAGTGTAGGATTGGAACTCTTCTGAAATAGATTATATCATCTGTTAATGTATTGAAATATTACAATCTGTATCCTTGTTAAAATTACAACCTGGAATTGTGTGCCTGTGATAGAATCTCATCATAATTAATGACTCTTATATAGCTACATTAGAATTAACTAGATCCACAACTGAATCTTTTATGAGTACTGTAGGAAAATTTTCTACATACTTAATAATTTTATAAATAAGGCCTTGTAAGTTGTTCTTGCTATAATTATGGCAATATTTACAGTGCTCCCACTATAGTTATAGATAATTGATTCAATTTAACTGAATACATTGATAGTAGAGTTAATAATTGGAAAATGATCAATGTGGGAAAATTTGCTTTGAGTTTAATGTTACTAGATTATCATGAAAAAGGCAAAAACATTATCAAACTCTTACCTAGGAGCAGTGTGGACAATTTTAGAAGTAGGTATTGTAACCAGGAAACAAGTTATAATTATATTTTGAGTATTAGTGTTATCATAGGTTCAATGGATACTTATAGGTAATTAGGTTAACTTCAGCCACTTAGGGTACCTGAAACATAATAAGATGTTTTACCTATTAACGGTGTCTAGGTTATACACAAGAAGGACACGGTTCTTGAAAAGTTAACTTTTAATCCGAGGAATATAAAATTTAAAATATAGGTACAATTATTAGTGGAATGCATTGATTATAATTACCTTGACATAAGTATTGTTGATTGAATTATATTAATAATAGGTTGTATTTGTGCTTGTTATTCTCAAGTTGCTCCAAAATACAACTTTGTATCTCACGTGCGATTGTTTTGGATAACAGTTTTATAGAACATAATGTCAAGTGACTTTTGTTTTCTTTACTTATCTAACGAGAACAGAGTGGGTGAATCTATGGTTTATAGGTACCATTTTCACCGTTCCTTGCTAAATCGTTAAATCAAATAAACTAATATTTGATGAGATAAGATTTCGTTGTGGCTACCAATTTTTAAGCTGTATTATTTATACGGCTCGTATCGTAATGTGCGTATAATAATAAGTGTGTCGTTATTTTTCTTTTCAGAGATATATTTTTTTCTTTTGTTAGTTAGGCTGTATAAACAAATTCCAAGACAAATTTCTACATAAATAGAAAACTAAAATTTAAATTTCCTTTCATTAAGATAGGTTATTCTAATTTAATCAAACAGTTAGTCGTCAAGAGGCGACTTAGACAGATCATGACGACGACTATAAAAAAATACGAATGCGATAGGACAGCCACTCGTAATTCTGTTAATAGTGTGGATTACTGTGGATAAAATTGTAGGAACGATAGGACGTAGCTGGTCGAAGTATATACCTAGTCGTAGTATAGGTTAGGAGGACATTGTCTAGGAGATGTCTAGGTTTTACACTAGGTACTTACCTACCTACCTATTATTCTAGAGAAAATTGTGCACTGCATACAAAAATTCGTTTAAATATTATTTTATGTGTTATGTGAATGGCGTAGTGTTTTGCTCCATTGAATAAGACTCTACAACAGTAGTACTTGTTGTGCACTATTTGTTAAAGTAACTATTAAGCTGGGAGAGAGGAGTTCAATGTGTCCAATTGAGCATGACATTGTCCATTCAATCAATATTTAGCAGTCACATGTAACTTACCATACTCATTATATTTATTATTATAAATTATTTGTATTTAAGCATTATTGTTCTTCGCACTTCATATACACTCATTACAAACATTTACAATACCCAATATACCTACAGATTATTGTGTAGTTCTGAATGGACTCAGAGTAAGCTTTCCAGCGAGTTGAGGAAGTTCAGAGCGAGGTAATTTTGTGAGGAATGGTAGTTTCTGTAAGGTAATGTCTGGCCTTAGTTCTGGTTGGCATTAGTTTGCAGGAATGAGGTAATGCTGAGCTTCCAAAATTTTATAATAATTGTAATAATTACTTACCTATCTATAACTTTCAATGTTCAATGATTGTACTTATCTGGGTCTATGGTCCAGTATATGATTGCAAACAAATTGTGTTTTATTATAGGATTTACCCCTCTCGTGGTAGTACCGAGTCAGCCAGTGGAAGTATTTCCGGCTAATATTATGATAGGCAAAATGTTTATCTTAATGTTTTCTGGATACGTGCCATACTTACTCTATTGCTTTTGAACGATAATCAAACCTGATTATTTGTCAACAGTGATTTATGTTTGTGGCGACTTGTTAAGTAGTGGCTGATGGATGGTGTGAACCATGGCTTTTTACACTTGAGCAGTCTTGTGTAAACCGACATGCTCATATCCGTTTAGGTCAATGCTATCCAGGGACTTTGACTAGATGGATCCTTGTGAGCATCTAGTGTTCGTACTCACCCGGCCTAAAATTCGTATTTTGTAATGCCAATAATTCAGAATTCGTGGTAGAACAAGATATGATAAGTGTCCTCTTGTGTTTCAAAATATTGCAACCATATATTCGACAGATATACCTATGATTTTTGATACATTGTATGATTTGGGAAACTCTAGCAGCGGTAATGATTAATGGTTTTGACTAGCCTTTTCATAAACCTTACCCTGTCCTTGTGAGTATACCTGATTGATTACATTAATATTTAACATATTGATAAAGTTCAATGTTATTGCAACTTGATCTATTCATCCGGTTTCACCGATGCTTACTCAAAATATTGTGTTCTATGTGTCTACGCATAGATTTCATATAATACATCACTCTACATCATTTTTCTCATCTTGGATGACTAAACTATGTGAGACTGGTTCTTCCTAGTTTGTAGCGGTTCGCATTTCGAAGTACTTATGTTTAGTTTGTGAGGCTCACTATATGAGAAGAGACTACATAATGGAAAAGATTGTGGATTTGTTACCCAGTCATTCAAGTGGGAGCTTATACATTATACCTGCCTTGTCTGCTTGCAGCTAGGCAATTTCACTATAATATTAATTTGCTAGTATGTCCTCTATATGGCTTACTAGTGAATACTTCACTTTTGATCTGTGCGTGTTACATGGAGACGTAGTGTTTGGGCGAGCATCGTTGGGATAGGAAGAATTTCTTCCAAACTTACTTACATATGGAATCAGGTTTTACTCTCTCCATCATTATCCTGTCCTTGCTTGGTGTGGTTTTAGGACGGGTCTGAAGGGGTGGTTGGAGCGGACCCCCGGGGCCCGTTAGGGCCCCGGTTACTTCCTTCCATTCATCCACTTTACAACATACACATACACGTATAAACTATAGTTTTATGGTTAGGTATAAAATATATATTTTAACTGCAGATAATTCTTAGGTTAGACACAGTATTCACCTTGTTAGACTTATAGCTGCGCCTCAGACATACCACATCTTAAAGAAGTTTGGATTACTAAAACAAAAAAAAAATTACACAACGTAGGAATCCTAACCATTCTAGACGATCACTACTTAAATTTGGCCAAATAAAATAATACTTTCCATAATTATAGTTCCAACTTATAATATTATAAGGAAGGTATTTAATTTAAATATTTCAGTATTTAAATTATAAAAGTATTTCCTAAAGCATTGTTTTAAAGATCTTAACAGACTTGCAAAGGAAATATAAAAAGTCTCCAGAAGGAACTTTACCTTGGTGTGTAAAGGATCACCACCAATAATTATTATTTAAATAATAATTTTATAAAAATAGATAGTAAAGTAAGAGTTCTAAAAAGGGGGGGGATGTTACAATTGTTGCCGTGACAGCAGGATGTGGTTTTACAAATGTCTGAGGTGAGCATATGTGTTCAGGGGCGTTTACTGTGTGTTATTTGCAAACAGAGGTATTTTATTTCTATAAAAAGTAAAAACAAACTATTTTCTATCTATTTTCAAAAGGTTGACTGGTAGAGATTGCTTTTAGTATTAAGTCCGCCTTGTAATTTACCTTGTGTATTTTGTACAATAAAGTTCAATTAATAAAAAATCAATAAATACCTTTGTTTGTTGAAAATGTTAGCATGGTCTAGGAATATTTAAACGCCTAGGGGCGCACATACCTATCCTATTTTATTCATTTATAATCACTTAGATTCACTCACACGCTATATTTTTATAAATTTGGTTGCACTTTTTATAAAAAGACAGGGAAATATGCAAATAAATAAACATTGTATGATTAGGTTATTTGCTGCGCTTTTATTTAATTTCAATCTTAAGATTTACCTTTCTTTTGATTACACTAAGCGCTGTGATTAGTATATTCGGTTATCACTTAGCGTTTTCAATAGTTCAAATAGATTAGTTTTGCGTTTTATTGAATAGCTTCTTCTTGCTTTATCTTCTATTGTGTTTGGCAAAATGCAGTAATATTTCAACCCATGCGTTGTTATAAATTGTCATGAACATGCTGGCGGAGTAGGCTGAAAAGAAATAAAACAAAATAGTAGCGTATAAGCGTGCAGACAAACGAAAAAAATGCGGTGTCAACAATCGTTACGACCTTGTTCGAAATATGTATAGAAGTGTGCAGGAAAATCAGTAGTAGAGTAACAAACATAGATATGTGGAAATTTATTGCATTGCATAGTATTTTACCTTTAGAGAATCCAATTTCCAATAATAATTGCAATTTGCTGTGATTAAAGTAAAGTCAAACGACAAACTCGCGTATTTACGTTAATTATGTAGTTGTTATCGTTTCCATCGTAAATCTAACATCGTAGGTATCCGGTTGATAGAATCGAATTGTCGTGAAATACTATTGCTACATCATAACATTGAGAAATTGAAAAATAAACGACGTAATTAATCTTTCTTCGATTTATGACCAATATTATTATACTTTGGTGTTACCAGTAGTAAAGTGAGATAAGCCGTAGAAATTTTGAAATTCAGTTAAATTTATTTTACTTTTAGTAATGAAGAATTCGTTGTACGTTGTATCTCATTCAGGTATATTATTGATGTTGTGATAAATATAATTCAGACTCAATTTACTTTTAAAGTGATTTAATTTTACGAAAGGTCTACATTTGTAAAATGTTTACATGGAAAATAACATTTTGTGATCAAGGTTTAGGCATTAATTATTTCTTGGTTATACTAGTGTTTGTAGGCTCTAGGTAACTAAATTCATATTGAAGCATCCATTCTTAAGCATACGTAAAATTACCGAAATTATCCGAAATTGACATTAGGCTGGCCACAATATGAACGTAATGCCAAGTGTGTATTGTTTTTTTTGTTGTTGTAATCATAATAGCTCTGGCTACAAGCGGCATGCTTTATAATACCACGTCAAATTAAAGTAGATTTTGACCAGGAATTCTCACGGGGGCGTCCCGGAGTATTCTATCTGAGTGTCATCATCATCACAGACTGACTGATTTATGGTTTCTGAGTGTGAGTACATAGGGAACACCTTAAATTTTAACAATAGCGGTTTTGTGAAATAGGAAAATCGAATCTATTAACCTGTTTGTAGTTTTCTTATCTTTCAACTGTAATATATACAAAATTTTTATATTTTCTTTTCCACGCCTGGCTCGCCATAGTAGTTTAGAATAGATACCCGGAATCCATCAGGCTTTTGCGTTTTCAATAGAAAAAATTCGACTCGGGATATTTCGAAGGTATTTAGTTTCTTATATATTATAATGTTTAGATTATGTAAAAAGGTGTCTCGAACCATCTAGCGGAATTCTATGGAACTACATTACTTATCATTGCAGCACTTGCAATCACTAACTCGGTGGGACGCGCGAAAATAGATTAATTAATTACCAAAGCAGGTCACAGATGGCATTCTAGCTTTCCTTACCAGCGCATATTGGTTGAATCAAACTGTTTAATTGATGCGTCTACGTTTGACATAAGGTAGTTTTAGTTCATTCTAATCAGGATTGAGGACGTAGGTTAGGCAGCTTAACACAATTTAAATATCATATTTACAAACAATGCGACCGAGTAGTAATAAAGAGTTTAAGTTACTCTAGCTTTCTTTACTAGTGCATATTGATTGTTTGAATCAAACGGTTTGATTGATGCGTCTACGTTTGATATAAGGTTGTTTTAGTTCATTCTAATCAGGACTGAGGGCGTAGTTTAGACAACTTAACACAATTTAAATATCATACATACAATACAACTGAGTAGTTATCAAAAGTTAAGTTACTGTAGTTTATTTTACCAACACATATTGTTTGTTTGAATCAAATCAAAAGTTCATATTGCAACGAACTAAATAAAAAAAAAAATAATCAAAAGGTGAATTAGCTCAGTGGTTAGAGCAGTCAACGGTCATGGGTTCGTGTCCTATCAGAGTCACAATTATCACTTGTCCAAATTATCTTTTAAAATTTATCATTAATAAAATCAAAATTAAAAAGGGGTAAACCAATACAAATTACATTAAATAAATTATGGAACTTGAAAAAAAAAAAATTAAAAAAAAAAAAAAAAAAAAAAAAAAAAAAATATATATATATTTAATAGAAGTTGTTTTCTTCTTTTCGAGATGTTATTTAAACGGATAGTAATAGCCAGATTTAGTGCGCTAGTGTCACCGGGTTATTATTCAAAATTCAAAGTTTATTTTAACGAATATTTAAAATTATCGCAACCTTACTTAACCGGCTTGGTTTCAGGGACAAAATAGTGAAGTGATTTAATTAATAATAAGAGTGACCTTTTGAGTGAGTTAAGTGTTCAAACAAGTTTTATGACAATAAAAAGTGACATTTAAATTAATTAAGTGAAGGTGTTCTAATAGTGTTATAACGGATAATTAAAGTGGGTATTTGAGATTATTTAAATTAATTTGAATAAGTGAAAGTGATTAGTGACTAAAGGTGATTGTTCTTCAAGATGCCTAAGCAAAAGTCGAGGTCAAAGGATTCTGAAGCTAGGAAGACCAGATCAAGAGCTGTAGGAGCCTCTACATCCGACACTACTTCAGTTATAAAGAAGGTCAATCCAATCCAGTATATGAATCGGATAATGCAAAGGGCTGTAAACACCTTTAATATTAAGATATCTGAGTTAGAAAATAAAATCAACACTTCATCGACTGGCATTACATCTCCTGTAACAGCAAGTTTACAACCTCCCACACAGCCCGCCGCGGTCCCTGGAACTTCCACTGTATATTATTCATTGAACCAAGTGCCTGCGGAGCGGCCTAAGTTTCCAGCGAGAAATAAGCACCCCGTGACATTTATTGAAGACCTGACCGCATATCTGAGGAAGTGTGCACCGGGCGCAAATGATATTATAGACACCATTATTGAGTGTCTAGAAGGCGAGTCAAGAAACTGGGCACGTATTTACAAGGACAGGTGGATACAGTTTGAAGATTTTAGAAGAGATTTTCTGGACACTTATTGGGGAGAGGCAGAGCAAAATGAGTTAAGGAGGAAGATTGTTCAGAATACCTGGGACGAATCACAGTCCACCATGTTGGGTCATTTCATAACCCTATGTGGACAGGCTAAAATGCTAACTTATCCTATTCAGGAAAAACAATTGATATGTGACATAATGAATCACTACCCGAAGGATGTCCAGTACGCGTGGTCTACAAGCAACTATTCTACAATTCTTCAAGCCACAGAGTTTCTTCGCAAACTGGACAATGTGAACAAGCAGACTAGCCTAAAAAGGGGCAGCAATACTCATTCGCACGTCGTACAAAAGCCTGCGGCAGCGGTTCAACAACAACATGATTTAAGAAATACATTCAGCCGTAATCGACATTTCGTCAAGTCAGCGCGTCAAACCACCACGAACAAGCCGGCAGAAACTAATGTAGTAGATATTGTTAATAATAATGACACTAATAATTCATCAAATGTGAACTCAGTATCAACAAATAATTTAAACGAGTAAGTGTTGATGTGATGAGCCCCGATACATCAACATTAGGAGGGGCAAATCTAGCTCCTGTAGCCTTAAACATTATGCTTAGGCTCGGATGGGAACCTGGACAGACATTAGGCGCACGCAATAATGGCTTACGAACACCTATAGTTACTAAAGGTCAATGTAGTAGAGTAGGTTTAGGATCAGGTATGAAAGAAAATAATTTAAACAACCAAAAATTGCAAGTTGTAGAAGCTTTAAAAGCCCAATCAGATTTAGAAAGAATTCCATTAATTCAAGCGGAAGTGGTTTCTTCTTTATTTGAAGAAGAAGATAATATTACTGCTGATAGGCTAGAGATGTTTAAGTCTGAGGTCAGAGGAGAAATATTCAATAAACCAATTGTATGTCTCGTTGATACAGGCAGTGATATTACTTGTATTTCTGAGTCATTTTGGGAAACCTTAAAGTTACAAGTTGGTGATAAATTAAATATGTTACCTGTCAAACCACTACAGATTCGCGGGGCTGTAGGTCAGAAAAGCGCGAAAATACAGCAAATGGTTTTATTACCTGTTAAATTTGGGGTGATCGAAATGGAAATTAGATTTTTAATTGTACCCAAACTAATTCATTCGGTAATATTAGGATTCGATTGGCTTACAGTAAACAACGTAAATATAATTTTGCAACAGCCATCAGTAGGGCTGATTATTGAATACAAAAATATTAGGACATTAATTCCGTTTATAGAATATGTATTTGAAGGACAAGGGGTTTCTGAAATCACGATGGTAGTTGATAACTTTGACTTCAAGTCATATTTACGCGAAATAAAAACGGGTATACCTATTAAAGAGACCCAACTTTGTGCACTAAAACAAGTTTTGAGTAAACATGGTGAAGTCTTTACACAAAAATTAGGTCGGGCCAATTGCTATGAACATGTGATAAAGATGATGGACCACAGCCCAGTTATAAGACGCTCTTACCCTGTTCCTTATGCATATAGGCCACGAATGGAGGAAAAGTTAGCTGAGATGGTTGACATGGGAATAATATCGAGGGGTTCTACGCCATATTGTAGTCCATTAACTTTCACTTTGAAAACGGACGGATCAATAAGGGTTTTATTAGATGCACGCGAATTAAACAAAAATATGGTAGCTGAAGCGGAGGCGCCTCCGATGCAAATAGACGTGTTAAATTCGTTTCATGGAGTGAACTACATCAGCATAATTGATTTAAATAATGCATACTTCCAGATTCCTATATCTGAGGATAGTAAAAAATATACCGGTTTCACATTTAACGGAAAATCTTATATGTATAACGTATTACCACAAGGACTTAAGACTTCTGTAGGTAGTTTCAGCAGGGCTATGGATCAAATACTAGGACCAGAAGTTAGGCATTTTTGTGTAAATTATTTAGATGACCTAGCTATATTAACTCAGGGTACATTGGAGGATCATTTAGAACACATTAATATAATATTAAATAAATTAAAAATAGCTGGACTTACGTGCAACATTGAAAAATGTAAATTTATTTGTAAAGAGGTGAAAATGTTAGGGCATATAATTTCCACAGAAGGAATTAGAACAGATCCAGAGAAAATAGAATCGATAAAAAAATTTCCAGTTCCTACAAAAATCAAACACTTAAGAGCGTTTTTAGGACTCTGTAATTATTACAGGCGATTCATTTCTGATTATAATAGTATTATTCAACCTTTATGTCAGCTACTAAAAAAGGATAGGGGTTGGACTTGGACCACAGAAGCACAAACAGCCTTCGAACAATTAAAATATAGGTTTTTGAGTACAATAATGTTGCATCACCCTAATATGTCCAAACCATTTTATTTGCAAACTGATAGTTCTGGAGTAGGTTTAGCCGGGGTTTTGTTTCAGTACGATGATGAGGGTGAGATGAAAATATTAGGGTACTGTAGTAGAGCTCTGAGGGGCGCTGAGCTTAGATGGACAGTTACGGAACAGGAATTTTGGGCAATAATTTACTGTTTAAGGAAGTTTGAAACTTACTTAAGAGGCGCGAAATTAATAATTAGGACTGACCATAAAGCACTGACATTTGTTAGGTCATGGAAATTATACAATAGTCGTATCATTAGGTGGATACTTTTCCTTGAGCAATTTGACTACACCATTGAACATGTTAAAGGCAGGGATAATGTCGCTGTTGATATTCTGTCTAGGTTTCCATCCGATGCAGTAATTATACAAGAGGATAGGGAGTTTTGTCCGGAGATACATTATATGGAAATTAATAAAAATAAGACATTAGTAACTGATCTAAAAAATGTATCAGAGTTTCAAGCCAATGATAAGGAGACTCAGTTGATTATAAATATTGTAAATAATAGTAGTAAAAATCATAATAATAGGATAGGGAAAATTGCTCAACGATGTTATATTGATGATAAGATATTGTATTTTAGGGTTGATTTAAATAAACATGTAATTTACTTACCAACGAGCTTGAGAGAAGAAGTAATTCTTCAAGTTCACGAAGAAATGGGACATCAAGGGGCTTACAAAGTGCTTAAATATCTTAAGGATAGGTTCTATTGGCCGGGAATGAATAGAGTAGTGAAAACGTTGTTAAAAACTTGCCACATATGTCAGGTTTCTAAAAATGATAACATAAAATATGTAGGTGAATGTAAGTCCATTGTAACAGAATGTATAGGAGACATTGTAATGGCTGACTTATATGGACCTTTACCTAAGGGGAGATTTGGAGCTACTTATATACTTGTGATTCAGGATTCATTTAGTAAGTTTGTTAAACTGTATGATTTAACTAAAGCTTCCTCACGTGCAGTAGTATCCAAATTAAAACAGTTTGCCAAAACAATTAAACCAAAAGTGGTCATGACAGATAACGGAAGTCAATTCTCGTCTGAAGGATGGAAACAAGCTTTAAGAGAGATCGATATAAAACCTATTTACACGACAGTACGTAACCCTAGGCCTAATACTACGGAGCGTGTTAATAAACAATTAGGTCATTTATTTAGGACTTACTGTCATAAAAATCATAAAGGATGGGCAACCATACTAAGCAAGATAGAAAATTTATACAATAACACCTTCCATGAGAGTACTGGTTTCACACCGAATGAAATACTTTATGGCACTTGTAATAGTATGTCGTTTGATAGTTGTTTGCCAAAGTTAACTAAAACTAAAGACATCGATGTAGTTAGAGCGCATGCTAGACAAAATTTGAAAGATAACAGTATTAAACGACAAATTAGATTCAATAAGTCCCATCGGTTGATGAAATTTCAGATAGGGGACTATGTAAAGATTCGTAAGGTAAATAAATCGGAATCACAAAAGAATCTCATCAAAAAGTTTCAGCTTCTTTATGAGGGGCCATATGTAGTTAGCGCTATTCCCTATACAAATGTTTATACCTTGATGGACCCTAAAACTAAACAAATAAGAGGTAATTTCAATACTATTCATTTAAATAGATATTATCTATGAGAAATTGTCTGAGGTGTTGTGTAGGTTAAGTGTTGATATAATTATTTTTAGGATTCTATAAATTATAGATTACTCATATTAACTGTGTATGTGTTCTCTGTGTTAACATAATTATGGTTAAGTAGTAAATTGTGTTAGTTAGTCCTAATATTTATCTTTAATAATTGTTGTTAATCAGAAAATAACGGTGTTTAAAAGGATCTGAAAAAAAAAAAAAAAAAAAAGGAAAAAAAAACTTTTCAATGCAACTTAAGCTCAACTGTCCTGAACAATATAAATTTATTGTTATTCTATCACTAATCCATAACAAATTATTATAATAATGGAAAGATTGTATCTTCATAATAAATCTCTCTGGGAATGTTGGGTCAGGGAAATGACTCAATCACATCTATCGGGACGTTGTCTAATAGAAATGATGATAAATGTTATATAGAAGAAAAAAAAAAAACCCTTAAACGCTCTCATATGTAGTTCACACTTCTATTAGGCAAACTTGATAAGTGTGGTTGGTGGGGAGAAGGGTGGTCATTTCTGGGGGTAGAAGGATAGGTAAATAGGACATAAAAAAGCATGAGAATAATAAAAAAAAAAATAATAATAATAATAATAAAAAAATAAAAAAAATGTATACGGCAATAATTATATTTTGATTTTTCTTGTTAGTAATTTATAAATACGGTAAACTTCTTTATAAATTAAGGGGCGATTGTAACAAACCAAACTATAATATTGCCTTATTTCTATAGTTTATAAGGAAAACAGCATATATTTTTATATTATCCATTACAACAATTCCAAAGTTCATGAAAAACGACATTAAGTTACTTAGATAGGTTGCTAGGTATGCTATTCGACCATAGATGGGAAATGTGACGCTATGATATAAATGTTGTAAAAATATTCAAGTTTCAATGTAAATCACTACTTGCTCTGACCAATGTTTTAAGGGTTTCGTAAATTATAAAAAAAACGTTGACACGTGTTATCGATATGTTAGGTCTTCAACAAAAGGAGCAGCAGTTAAAATAACAAAATGTGGCCATAGTAAAGCAATAATAAATAACAGAATTCGTGACACTAACGTCTTTCCAAGGGCTTTTCTCAAATTACGAGTGAATAGGATAGTTTCAAGGACCCAAACTTGACATGTGCAAACTACTTATAAACTTACAAAAAATTCTTGGAATTCGGTAAAGTACGGTGGAGAAACAAAGATTCATAAGAAACAAATAAGGAACGAAGGCGGAGAGGCGAGCGGGCTCGGGATTCGGAGTGTTGACACCGTCCTGAACGGTCATAATATTCTTGAGAATAATTATATTTGAATTAACCGCGGAAGTCAGTGGTTTAGTACTTAAGTATACTGTGAAAGTGAGTAGGTAGTGACGAAGTTCTGGGTTGAGTAAGCTGCTCCCAATAGTTCGGTGAGTTTTATTTACAAATTTTACTATATTATGCAAATGACTGACAGACATAACATGAATTGGATTGAATATGTTTTAATGGTTTGCCTGTTGTTAATACTGGCTTCACTAGGACGGACTCTGCTAACAGATGTTGACCAAGATTAGGCAGTTAGGGTTAGCTAGGTACTACACAATATCATAGACACTGATTCAAAATACATGGCGCTATAAAAGAATAAAAAGAAAATACAGGGAACAGTGAAAATTCAATTTATTTTCTCCTCGTTGGATAATAGGCTTAAAGCTTAACTAATAACACTAGTGGTCTAACGTACAAGCAAAAGCATAGAAGTTTAACTTGAAATATTAATAAAAAAGGGGTCTCATAACCAGATATCATTCAGACACGTCACACTTCTTCAAAAATCCTATTAAATCCTTAGTTAATCCGGTTTTCCTTCTCTTCTATGATTTTAGTAATAAGGTAGACAATTTTGATCATTATTTGTTTAGCATCCACAGTGTAGGATTGGAACTCTTCTGAAATAGATTATATCATCTGTTAATGTATTGAAATATTACAATCTGTATCCTTGTTAAAATTACAACCTGGAATTGTGTGCCTGTGATAGAATCTCATCATAATTAATGACTCTTATATAGCTACATTAGAATTAACTAGATCCACAACTGAATCTTTTATGAGTACTGTAGGAAAATTTTCTACATACTTAATAATTTTATAAATAAGGCCTTGTAAGTTGTTCTTGCTATAATTATGGCAATATTTACAGTGCTCCCACTATAGTTATAGATAATTGATTCAATTTAACTGAATACATTGATAGTAGAGTTAATAATTGGAAAATGATCAATGTGGGAAAATTTGCTTTGAGTTTAATGTTACTAGATTATCATGAAAAAGGCAAAAACATTATCAAACTCTTACCTAGGAGCAGTGTGGACAATTTTAGAAGTAGGTATTGTAACCAGGAAACAAGTTATAATTATATTTTGAGTATTAGTGTTATCATAGGTTCAATGGATACTTATAGGTAATTAGGTTAACTTCAGCCACTTAGGGTACCTGAAACATAATAAGATGTTTTACCTATTAACGGTGTCTAGGTTATACACAAGAAGGACACGGTTCTTGAAAAGTTAACTTTTAATCCGAGGAATATAAAATTTAAAATATAGGTACAATTATTAGTGGAATGCATTGATTATAATTACCTTGACATAAGTATTGTTGATTGAATTATATTAATAATAGGTTGTATTTGTGCTTGTTATTCTCAAGTTGCTCCAAAATACAACTTTGTATCTCACGTGCGATTGTTTTGGATAACAGTTTTATAGAACATAATGTCAAGTGACTTTTGTTTTCTTTACTTATCTAACGAGAACAGAGTGGGTGAATCTATGGTTTATAGGTACCATTTTCACCGTTCCTTGCTAAATCGTTAAATCAAATAAACTAATATTTGATGAGATAAGATTTCGTTGTGGCTACCAATTTTTAAGCTGTATTATTTATACGGCTCGTATCGTAATGTGCGTATAATAATAAGTGTGTCGTTATTTTTCTTTTCAGAGATATATTTTTTTCTTTTGTTAGTTAGGCTGTATAAACAAATTCCAAGACAAATTTCTACATAAATAGAAAACTAAAATTTAAATTTCCTTTCATTAAGATAGGTTATTCTAATTTAATCAAACAGTTAGTCGTCAAGAGGCGACTTAGACAGATCATGACGACGACTATAAAAAAATACGAATGCGATAGGACAGCCACTCGTAATTCTGTTAATAGTGTGGATTACTGTGGATAAAATTGTAGGAACGATAGGACGTAGCTGGTCGAAGTATATACCTAGTCGTAGTATAGGTTAGGAGGACATTGTCTAGGAGATGTCTAGGTTTTACACTAGGTACTTACCTACCTACCTATTATTCTAGAGAAAATTGTGCACTGCATACAAAAATTCGTTTAAATATTATTTTATGTGTTATGTGAATGGCGTAGTGTTTTGCTCCATTGAATAAGACTCTACAACAGTAGTACTTGTTGTGCACTATTTGTTAAAGTAACTATTAAGCTGGGAGAGAGGAGTTCAATGTGTCCAATTGAGCATGACATTGTCCATTCAATCAATATTTAGCAGTCACATGTAACTTACCATACTCATTATATTTATTATTATAAATTATTTGTATTTAAGCATTATTGTTCTTCGCACTTCATATACACTCATTACAAACATTTACAATACCCAATATACCTACAGATTATTGTGTAGTTCTGAATGGACTCAGAGTAAGCTTTCCAGCGAGTTGAGGAAGTTCAGAGCGAGGTAATTTTGTGAGGAATGGTAGTTTCTGTAAGGTAATGTCTGGCCTTAGTTCTGGTTGGCATTAGTTTGCAGGAATGAGGTAATGCTGAGCTTCCAAAATTTTATAATAATTGTAATAATTACTTACCTATCTATAACTTTCAATGTTCAATGATTGTACTTATCTGGGTCTATGGTCCAGTATATGATTGCAAACAAATTGTGTTTTATTATAGGATTTACCCCTCTCGTGGTAGTACCGAGTCAGCCAGTGGAAGTATTTCCGGCTAATATTATGATAGGCAAAATGTTTATCTTAATGTTTTCTGGATACGTGCCATACTTACTCTATTGCTTTTGAACGATAATCAAACCTGATTATTTGTCAACAGTGATTTATGTTTGTGGCGACTTGTTAAGTAGTGGCTGATGGATGGTGTGAACCATGGCTTTTTACACTTGAGCAGTCTTGTGTAAACCGACATGCTCATATCCGTTTAGGTCAATGCTATCCAGGGACTTTGACTAGATGGATCCTTGTGAGCATCTAGTGTTCGTACTCACCCGGCCTTAAATTCGTATTTTGTAATGCCATTAATTCAGAATTCGTGGTAGAACAAGATATGATAACTGTCCTCTTGTGTTTCAAAATATTGCAACCATATATTCGACAGATATACCTATGATTTTTGATACATTGTATGATTTGGGAAACTCTAGCAGCGGTAATGATTAATGGTTTTGACTAGCCTTTTCATAAACCTTACCCTGTCCTTGTGAGTATACCTGATTGATTACATTAATATTTAACATATTGATAAAGTTCAATGTTATTGCAACTTGATCTATTCATCCGGTTTCACCGATGCTTACTCAAAATATTGTGTTCTATGTGTCTACGCATAGATTTCATATAATACATCACTCTACATCATTTTTCTCATCTTGGATGACTAAACTATGTGAGACTGGTTCTTCCTAGTTTGTAGCGGTTCGCATTTCGAAGTACTTATGTTTAGTTTGTGAGGCTCACTATATGAGAAGAGACTACATAATGGAAAAGATTGTGGATTTGTTACCCAGTCATTCAAGTGGGAGCTTATACATTATACCTGCCTTGTCTGCTTGCAGCTAGGCAATTTCACTATAATATTAATTTGCTAGTATGTCCTCTATATGGCTTACTAGTGAATACTTCACTTTTGATCTGTGCGTGTTACATGGAGACGTAGTGTTTGGGCGAGCATCGTTGGGATAGGAAGAATTTCTTCCAAACTTACTTACATATGGAATCAGGTTTTACTCTCTCCATCATTATCCTGTCCTTGCTTGGTGTGGTTTTAGGACGGGTCTGAAGGGGTGGTTGGAGCGGACCCCCGGGGCCCGTTAGGGCCCCGGTTACTTCCTTCCATTCATCCACTTTACAACATACACATACACGTATAAACTATAGTTTTATGGTTAGGTATAAAATATATATTTTAACTGCAGATAATTCTTAGGTTAGACACAGTATTCACCTTGTTAGACTTATAGCTGCGCCTCAGACATACCACATCTTAAAGAAGTTTGGATTACTAAAACAAAAAAAAAATTACACAACGTAGGAATCCTAACCATTCTAGACGATCACTACTTAAATTTGGCCAAATAAAATAATACTTTCCATAATTATAGTTCCAACTTATAATATTATAAGGAAGGTATTTAATTTAAATATTTCAGTATTTAAATTATAAAAGTATTTCCTAAAGCATTGTTTTAAAGATCTTAACAGACTTGCAAAGGAAATATAAAAAGTCTCCAGAAGGAACTTTACCTTGGTGTGTAAAGGATCACCACCAATAATTATTATTTAAATAATAATTTTATAAAAATAGATAGTAAAGTAAGAGTTCTAAAAAGGGGGGGGATGTTACACTATTTTCTATTTAACTAGAGAATATTTGAAATTAACTTTTACGTTTTTTTTGCTACGACGTAGCCGTAGCTCGTAGCATTTCGTAGCCAATACGATTGCTACGAAATTGTTTGAAAATAAGTTTGATGCTCTGACTGCCACATTTGATTTGTTTTTTTTTTATGGACGACGGTAGAATCTTAGCCTTCATCATACCTGATGTATATTGATAAGGCTGTAGATGGAAGCGAGCCTCTCCCGGAATCCTCAACCACTGAAGAACTGGCTATCTTATCTCTAACTGCCCAAACACAACAATGCTGAAAACATTGTTGTTATGGCGTCAGACTTAAATAAGATTGTGGTAGCTAACCAGGCGGACTTACAACAAGTCCTACCACCAACCCTAGGTTTATTATAATATTTTAATTCGTTATTTGCTAGCAAGACACCGGTGTCCAAAGAACAACGGAATATCAATTGCGGCTCATGATTCAGGGCCTGAAAAGTTAAGAGACGCTACAGTACAAGCGCTCAGCTTTCGATTGTAGCGGCTAAGCAACTATCGCAAAGGTCGGTCACGGGATGGGTGATGAGAAATTTACTATCTTATGCTACTCCGTGCTTCGGAAGGCCCATCAAGCCGTTGCAGATTGACGGCGCCTCTGTGGTCCAGTGGTACAATCACCGGTATCAGACCCAGGGGTTCCGGGTTCGATTCCCAGCGGGGGTACATATTGTATTCGGGTATGATAAAGGCTAAGAGTCTCACCGTCGTTCATAAAAAAGGCGCTAAAACGCACCAATCCGCATTGACCCTCCTTATCTAGTGCTCTAGCAATCGAAACCAAATGACTGTGATGGTGACAATGGAAACTGTATTCATGAAGTAACTCATGAAGTTCGTTGCTGTGCTTTTTGTTATAACAGTTATAGTTAGGGTAATTAACAATAATTAACAAACAATTCACAAGTATAAAATATTATAAATAGATACCTACAAAAATTCTATATAACTTGATATATATCTACCTACACCACTCACACTCACACACACACACACACACATAATTATAAACATTTTTTAATCACATCAAATATTATTATTTTTTTAGTTTTTCTTTGCACTTTTATAATTGTTTTCCTTTTAGTGATATCTTTTTTGGCACAATTTTGTATTGTATAACTCTGGAAGAGGGCGCTGATTTTCTGAGATACAGGTATTTTTATACCTACTTCAGGAATCAGAGACTTCATGATATGATTGTAACCACTTTTTATGTCAATAAAGTTATTATTATATATTTTGCTTGATAGAGTAAACATATATGATATGTTTACTCTATTACGAATATTATGCTATTAACATATTATGTTACGTTAAATATTTAACTCTATTACGAAATACATCCACACATACACACACTCACATACATACACGTACACACACATACACACACGCACACACAATGTTTACTAGCTAGGCTGATATTTTTGTGTCGTTATTTTTTGTTCTATTTGAGTTATTGGCTTAAATTTTTAAGGAAACCTGTAATTGGTCTTACTATTATAGTATACACAATTTTTGTTAATTATATTTATAACACTGTTGGTTTTCAATAAACAAAATAAAAATAAATAAACTTCTTACCATATAGTCAGCTTACCTACAATACGATAAGATTAAAAATGACTAAAATATAATTTTACATTAGTAAAATATAATTTACAAAATATACTAAAGAAGTGTCTTCCCCCTTTCAACCAGTTGCTGAGTCTAATAATGGTCTCCATTTCTTTTGTTTCACCTTTATTTACATCATGGTATATGCAATAAACGACTGAAATTGAAATTGAAATATGTCCCCACGACAGCAAGATGGATAATGATAATACTTTAATCTAACCTAAAATGGTCAGTTTTCTTCCATATTTCTAACTTTGGAATAAAACAATCAATTTCACGCGTTAGGGATTCATTGGCATGCATAGCACGTCATATACCGCTAAGCCATAAATGGAACTTTTATAGCAGGGAGTTCCCCCAGGACCTCTGTAGATTGCTTACATCCCCTCCGCTATATGGGATTTCGATTTGATTATGATTTAAAACGTTCCTTTCGGATAAAAGATTTATTATTGAAACTTTTTTGGAACAAAGTTCTTTTTTGATTTTCCTGTTACAGCATGGTATTATTATTATACCACAAAAAAGCTTATCACTGCTAGTCTAGCTAGTTTTTTTGTAAAAAAAATTATTAGTTCTATTTCTTTTGCATAAAACTCAAACAAAGCAATTTAGACAGAAATAAAAAGTGCCAAACTTCAATATCAGTTTCGTACTAAAAACATATTTATTTGAGCGAACAATATTTCAAAATGTGACCATCTACAAATAAATGAGACTATTTATCTAGGTATAAAGAATTAATTACTCATCAAAACACGAATTATACAAGACAAAAAAAAAAACGTTTTACATACAATATTTTTTTTTGTAGCATTCTCATTTAGTTAGTATGTGTTACAGTCGAAACTCCAAACCAGTCAAAACCAGTTTTGTCCGAATTTCACAGTCAATAGTGGTTTTAACCAGTTATGAGTTTTGACTGGAACACAACTATTCCATTACACATAAATCTATCCGGGGTAGGTTAGATCCCAAGGGTTCTTGAGGATTAACTCGATTCAGGCCCATGACTATCCCAAATGTGTGTCGACTTCAAATCGAGGGTCGGCCGTTTAAATATTTGTCGGTTATTATGAATACATAAGTAAAGAAATCTTTTAAAACTTAATTTTATAAATGTGGAAGTTTGATGTTTGTAACTTAATTACGGTTTTGGATGAAACGCAGGTTAAAAATATTGTATGTATCCATGACATGTAAAATGTATGATACTTAATTAATATGCTGTACGAAATAAATGAAAATGATTTAAATTAGAACATAGTCGTAGTAGGTGTTTTTCTACTTTTCAATACACAACACTTTTTCATCTTAAACATGTTATTTTAAGACACATTCAGCAGCATATATCATAACAGACGTAACTTTTATCAAGATAATTTTCTTTCTAGTATAAATTACACTCGGGTGCAAAGAAATCGCACAGTAGCGTTATTTTCATACAACCATGCTCACTTTACAGTCTTATTATTCAAAAAGTATCAACAGTTATATAAAAATGTATATGTCGATGTATCATTCGAATAATCTACTTACGAATAAATGTCCCAAAAGTTAAAAAAAAAAACTAACAGTTTTGTGTAAAATAAGAATAAAAAATTCCGCTCCGCTTTCATACAACTTTATATGTAAGCAAAATTAAACATTGTTTCACTGAAACTTTAGGAAATCAAGAAATCTTTTCAGTTGTTTCAAATGCTAATTGCTATGTTGAACATTTGACCTTACTATCGACAAACAAATCTTCAGAGAAATACAAATACTTTTTTATTTATTACGCCGTGAAGTGAGCATGTTTGTATGAAAATAACGCATCTGTGCGATTTCTTTGCACCCGAGTGTATACAAAACATTAACATAAAAAATCAGTACTAACAATTTATTTCTTATAAAGCAAACCAAAACTATTTCAACAAACTTATTTATATAACAAATTGTCAAAGAGACGGTTTCTGTTAGTCTTATCAGTGTCTCGAAAAATAAACTTTCTCTTGCGTATACTAAAGATGTCATTCATAATTCAATAGTATATTGTGGTGGACTTTTTTTGATAAAAGATACAAAAGGTTCCGGACACAAACACAGCTTTAACAAATAACCACCGAAAGTGGGGTCGGCCGCTCGATACCCATAAATAATGCATCAGAATACGTAATGTTACTCACTCTTGGCCAAAAATTGAACAAAAATAAGAGCTGAGCTATTTCAAGCCGGCTTGTTTTGAAATTAAATCATAACGGTTCGTCGGCTGTCACCGACTCAACTGAAATTTTTTTTTTATATAACAGGTCGCTTAACTTACGCTTCAAATATTTGGAGAGGTTTTCTTTTAATAAATTATAGCGTTTTATGTCAGAACCATACTTTTTTTGTATTGACATCGAAAGAAAGCGTTAGATAAATATCAAAATCCTGTCAAAATCGGTCAAACAAACACGGCGAAACGAAGTAACACGTGGCAAGTGATTAACCCTGTTCTTCTTTTGTTACAGATAATGTTCGGCGTCTACAGCAAAGCACGGGTGCCTTGAGGCAATATGAGAATCAAAAGGAGTCTGCACGTGAGGCTGATTGCCCTGTGCACGACCTGCATCCTCGTCCCGGCCATCGCGTGCCCTTCTTCCTGCGTGTGCAAATGGAAAAACGGCAAAAGATACGTCGAATGCTCTGACAAAGACCTCACAACTATCCCTAACTCGTTAGACTCCGAGACGCAAGTCCTAGATTTCGCGGGCAACAACCTCCAAGTGTTACAAAAGGAAACTTTTTATAAGCTCGGGTTGCTCGACTTACAAAAGATTTATCTTCAGAGATGTAGATTACATAAAATCGATAGCCACGCCTTCAAAGGTCTAGCGAACCTCGTAGAATTGGATCTCTCAAACAATTACCTCACTGTGATTCCTTCCACGAACTTTATATATTTTCCTGCGCTGATGCGTCTCACTCTGAACAATAATCCCATAACGAGTATTAAAACACACTGCTTCCAGCATCTATCATATTTGAATACATTAGAGCTGAGCGATTGCAAAATTGAAATCATAGAGAGGGAGGCATTCGCCGGGTTGAACCATTTAGAATGGTTGAGATTGAATGGTAATCGATTGTCAAATATTCAAGGTGACAATTTATTCCCCGACACGCTGCGCGGTATCGACTTGGAAAATAATTATTGGAATTGCGACTGCCATTTGAGGGATTTGCATAGTTGGTTGCTGAATTTCAATATGCCTCACACTATCGAACCGTTTTGCTCTCTTCCCGAACGGTTGAAAAAGCGGGTAATAACGAGTGTACCCGAAGCGGAATTGGCTTGTTTGCCAAAAATGACGCCGATGACGTCAGTATTTTTAGAAACAAACGCCGGGAGCAACGTTACGCTCGAATGCTTGGTTAAAGCGATTCCCGAGGCAAGAATAACGTGGCTGTACCAAGGTCAAGTCATACATAATTACACGACGATGTCATCCGAGCCGCGGGACGTTTATTACGTCGAGAATGGCGTGACAGACAAAAAGAGTGAACTGTACATATTTAACATCGCTAACGATGACAACGGGACGTATTCGTGCGTGGCGGAGAACCCGGCGGGCCGGTCGACGGCTAATTACACGCTCCGGATTATAGTAAAAGAGGAGCCGGTAGTAATCGTCGTGACGTTCCCGCAAAGGCACTTAGTGGTCATAGTCACAGTTGTATTCCTAATTATAGTGTTATTGATAGCCATAATAGCCGTAGTATTACTTAAATTCAAAACAGACACGAGGAGTAGAAAGAAAAAAGAAAGTGGAAAGGATGTCGCTTTGTGTAATCAAATACTGCCGTCTAGTAGGGGAAACGGAACTCTGCCGAAAAACAATGGCAGTTTAATAGTTAACGCACATTCCCACCACGCACTACATTACACTGTACAACAAACAAACCGTGATTACGAAACCAGCGATGTGTATCAAAGCAATAACATGAAAGGTTTCGTCGACAGGAATCCTGACCTAATTAGCGACGCGGAAACAGTCGCTAACAATGCTCAAAATGAGAACACCGTGCTCTCTGTGTATAAAACGCAAACAGCGAGCGGCGACGGGTTTGAAGAGGAAACCGCATTCACCGCGCCGACAATGCCGAGGCAAGTCACGTGGCAGGATCAGCAGAACATGAACAATGTAAACATCCCGCAGAGCACAATCAATAACATGTACCAACACTCAGCAGATGTACACTTAAATCCCGGCTGCTTTTTAGACAGCGACGGGTATCCCTACGATTACGGCCTGCCGAAGCACCCGTGTCGGCCTCCCATTATGTCTAATTATTCAGTGGTCGGTCCTTTCTACCAAACGCTGCCTCATAATAGAGCTAAGGGACAAAAACTCGTCTGCAAATTCGCCAAAGATACGGAATTTAACACAACGCCCCCGCCTTGTGCTAATTTTGAGGTATTTAGCGCTACAAACGTCAGGCGGACGTTAGAGGGTTATCCGGTTCCGAGGAACAGGCAGATAGCGTTTGTGGGAAACGGGACAGTTTACTATAATGAGGAGTTGGTTCCGTCCCCGCCGGAGGGTTACAAGACGGAGCAGGTGCAGTGCTGCGCGCCCGCTGATGCTTGCACCTCATGGGTTAACCCTAAAGGCACGTGCGCAGTGATGGTTCCGATGGGGGTCGCCGAGGCCCCCGGCAGGTGTTACCAAGTGGAGACTCGTTGTGTGGACACTCAGACGACGGACGCTCGTGTGCCGGGCGAGGGGACGGAGAGCGTTCTGAAGCCCCTACCCCAAGTGTCAAACGCTAAATGCGCGTCGGACATATGTTCGGAAAGCCCTGACGAGGGTTACGTCGGCGACGCCAACGACATCTGACGACGACGCCGTGATGATAATTCGTGAACAGGGCAGTTTAGACGCTAATAAAGTGATAAAGCGACTGAATTTAAGTAGTTATTATGTACAGTTCTTCGTGATTTCGAGAATGGCCTCCTCTCGAATGTCAGTTTGACGCGTGTTGTTGGTGAATTTGTTAACCAAACAAGTTAATGCGATAGGCGTGAAATTTCGTGTTTATCAGCCAGTAACGAACCCCATTGTTGAGCTAGCATTCGAGAGGTGTTTACTGCTCATCACTCTGACACACAAATGATAATCATTACCAATATTTTTCTAGTCGAAACTAGTGTAACTCTTTCACAGTTTGTTAATTATTTTTATTTATTTAGCATGATTTTGCACTAGTTAATTTTGTATGTTATTTACTCATTATCCTATATTGTTACCGAATATATTTTAAGTAAGCGTACACGATCTTATTTGATAGTGTTACACAAAGGAAACATTGCTTGTTACATTAAATTATTTTAGTCTTAATTATAACAATGCTGTTATATTAAAATCTTTTGTGTTATTCCATAATATTGTACCGTTCTGTTAAATCCATGCTGTTATCGTTATTGTTAGCGGGAATTCTGATTTCTTTAATAAATAAATAAATAATAATTGTACACAACACACCAATTATCTAGCTCACGTTAAGTTTCATGAAGAACTTGTGTTATGGATACTAGATAACGGATAAACATACTTACTATATACTTTTTTTTTGTAAAACATACATAATATACATATTAAACACCCAGACCAAGACAAATAGACATGTTCATTCACACAAATATTTGTCTTGTCCGGGGATCGAACCCGGGACCTCTGGCGCAGAAGGCAGGCTTAGTACCCCTGCGCCAAACAGGTAGTCAAATGCAAACAAAACATGCAAAGAAATTTAAATATTATATTAAATAATTGCTTGTTTGTGACATTAGGAAACAACTTTTATGACGTGCACAATCACTAAATAACGTATATCATTACATGTCTATTTGTCTTGGTCTGGGTGTTTAATATGTATATAATGTATGTATTTACAAAACAAAAGTATATAAGTATGTTTATCCGTTATCTAGTATCCATAACACAAGTTCTTCATTATACTTAACGTGGGCTAGATAATTGGTGTGATTGTATGGAAATATTTATTATTTATTTATATTTATTAAATATTTATCTTACGCTTTGGCGCGCACTGTTCATTGAAATTAAACAAATTTCACGAATTTTAAACCCACTGTATTTCACGAGTAAATATTTAATTGGCCGTGTTTTTTTTAAAGGTTATTTGATCATCCCTTGACCACGGTAGCTGAAAAGGTGCCAAAAAATTAGGAAAACAAAAAACCATATTAATTTGTGGAATATCCCCTTAAAATCCGTAACAGTTGTTTTATTTCAATCACTAAATAAATTAATTTAACACCCGTGACAAGGCATGACATTGTGCTCACTTAGGAGGGTGAACTTTCTTTTAAACAACTACGATATACCTATTTGTTTAATATACAACTGAAACCTAGTATTTTGTAATTTATTAGCGACTGTAAACAAAGGTTTTTTTTCTTTACGGGTAAATAAGTTGTTATTTCAATATTAATATAAGTGTTAAGCAAGACGCGGTTCTATACAATTTATTAAACGCCATCTGGTGGTGATGGTCAGTGTTACTTTGATATTATTTTTACTGATCACGATAGTACTATTATTTTGGAAATAAATTGTTTGTCCTATTTAGTTTAATGTAAATTTTGATCGAGAAAAATTGTTCACAGCACATTTTTTTTCTAATATTGTTATATTGAAAAGTTAAATAAACTTTCAAGTGATTCTGTGTCGTTCACAATGATGTTATGACAATCAAAGTCCTCGTTATTTTATTACAAATAATTGAGTAATTTGCAGATTTATTATGTATGCAAAATTTTAACAATTGCGCTCAAACAATTATGCAAATGTAATTAAAATTCAAATCTAAATTTAATTTATTTTAGCGCTTTATAACAGACAATGCGAATTATTTGAAAATGCTCATGATAAAACAAGAATGTAACTAATTATGTCGAATTTATATTTAGTTGTTTAATAATATTTGGATAATTACTTCTTCTTATAATAATATACGAGTACGTAGTGTATATTAAAGTTTGTAAATATTATGTAAATATTAGATTTTATTATGAAACTTTTCCATAAGGAATTAAGTAGTGGTTTTTAAGTAAATTACGTAAAACGATATCAGGGTACCTCCCTAATAATATATTGTGATGTTTTTGTGACACGTATTTATTGATATTTGTATTTAAACACTATGTTATACTTAGATTTACATTATGTTTATATTGTGGCAATTTCGACATATTATATTACCTATCTTTTCGCAGTAAAATGAGAGAATCAGATATTAACGCAATAAAAAGTACTTATATAATGTTGTCCTTGGTAGTGGTCATCTCTATACAAAATAACACTAAAACCTGCAAAATTTATTATTTTTTCAAAAAATCTGAAAAAAAAACATCAAAACTAATTCATCTTTAAACGAAAAGTCGTAGGTAACTCAGTTTAGTGATAAGTTTTGAACTAATACAACAAACATTTTATATAAAATCTTGTTATTTATGAACTTCTAAATAAGACTTGTTATCTTCTAAAAACTTTTTTCATTACAGCGATTCTTAGAAACGCCAACCATTTAATCAAAAGTGAGATTAAAATGAATGAAAAGAAAAGCGTGACAGCCTAATTCTACCAACTAATTTGTTACTTTGCATCAGAAATCGGGAATCCCAAAATCTAGTCTGATGAAATAATTTTGAGGCATAATGTCAAAATCATTACGAGGCTTTATAGAGTCTTCCCGAGGGATTATTAAAATGAAAGGCATTTGTCAGTGGAGGCTTACCATCTCCTTGGTCTTTACTTGTTAATTTCATTACGGCATCATAATTTTAAATGTGCTAAATGGATTTTGAAAGCTAGCCTAATATTAATTTGTCAAAGATAATGGGATTCGTAAACAAGGTTTTGTGATAGATTTTAGGAGACTAGCAGCTGCCGGTGACTTTTTCTGCTGAATAACATTGCGTTTTAGTACGTCATTAGATTAAATTATTTGCATTTACCAAAGCTTTGAGATTTTATCTCAATAAAAACCTAAAATAATGATTATGTTAAGTATATACGAAGGTGCTTAATGAGAAAAAAAACAAAAAGGAAAAAGGTATGGTAAAGGTGGTTCCTATGCTCAACCCATAACTAAACTTTTCAATGTATAGAATCACCGATGATGAATAAATTGAAATAAACTATTTATAACAAATTAAAACGCGTATTTGGTTTACACTGCGCATTGTTTAATAATGCTTTTTTTTAATTACCGACACTTTAAAACTTTTCCGGATCGAAGTCACGGGATGATCAGTATCAAATTCGGACTAGTGGTCGGTTTTTTTTTGCACAAACAAATGTTTACTGGAGCGCCCCCTGGTGAGTTGTCACCGTACCACTTATCCAAGAACATGCACCAATCAAACCCGAACCATCACTGAAAACCGCATCAAAGTCAGAATAATAACCAGATCAATCAGAAACTCGTAGCCTTCATCATACCTGACGTTCGTATTGAATAAGGTTGAAAGATGGAAGCGAAAAGGTTCGTTCGATCCTCAGCCACTGAGGAACTGGCTATCTTATCTCGAACTGCCGAAACACAACAATGCTGAAAACATTGTTGTTATGGCGTCAGACTAGCTAGCCAGACGGACTTACAACAAGCAACAACCAACCAAACCGAATACAATATGTACCCCCGCTTGGAATCGAACCCGGGACCTCTAGGTCTGATACCGGTGGTTGTACCACTAGGCCACAGAGGCGGTTAAATAATGGCAGATAAATGGCAACATTGGTTTGTACAAACAAACAGACATCTTCTCACCCTAAACGCATATACCGTCTCCGTACCGTTATTGGTAAAAACCAAAATATTTTAATAGAACGTATGTTTTAATTCAATAAACAGTACATAATTCAAGATGTGCTTATGATAATTGAATACTTAGAAATCCACAATATGTCCCAGACTATAATTCTATCATGGCCCTAACTAATAAATATTTCAGTATTTCAAATTTCAGTACATCCCTCACCATTGTCTGTGACAAATGGAAGGGTATCTTAAAGCAAGAATCCATTAGCGTTAAATTACCAAGGTATAATGAACCGTAAGGAGAAACACTTAAGATGTAATATCGCTTGTTTTCGACTGATGAGTCATCTGTTTCAAACCGAACTATAAAGCAGATCTTCATTTGTTATAATGTACCAAGCGGTCCTATAATGAATGGTTGCGTTTAGAATTTAATGCATTGGAAATAATTTTTGGCCCAACAGTTTTGAAAATAAAACGCAAAAAAACATTCTTATGATACTATGATGTCTAAAAAAAGTAAAGAAAAATAACTGCGTGATAAATATTAAACAAGAAAATATACTAGAAAAAAGCAACTAGTCTCATGTCGCCCTGACGGGATGAGACTAGTTGCTTTTTTCTAGTATATTTTCTTGTTTAATATTTATCACATAAAACTAGCTAAAATAGCTAATCTAGAAAAGCCCTGCTGTAGTTTACACTAAAAAGTTATAAAAAAACTGCGTTATCAAAAACCGACTTCAAAAACTAAAAAGCAAAAAATAAGCCTTTTGGAGTCGGTGGCAGCCAAGACATTCTACGAGTACTTTAAGCTCCTATTCTTTTATTTTTCTTGCATCGGCTAGCACCGACTCCAAAAGGCTTATTTTTTGCTTTTTAGTTTTTGAAGTCGGTTTTTGATACCACAGTTTTTTGTTACTTTTTAGTGTAAACTACAGCAGGGCTTTTCTAGATTAGATTAGGTTTCATGTACATTATAAACAAAATTATCGTAAAAATTACGTCGTCCAAGTTAACAATGACATCCTCCTCCTTTTTTGAAGTCGGTTAAAAATCATGGTATCATGAATCCCAACGTTTGTTCCATCCATCCAAAAAAATCCCATTGAGTTACAGTATTTCTCGTTGGGATAACAACTTTAAAATAATTCCCAACAAGTCACATCCCGAAGGTAGGATATTAGGCCCTAAGAAAAAAAGTTTTTAAACATCTCAACCTGTTACACTCTAAACAAGGACTTATAGTAACTTCTTATAATAATGGTAAATTTTAAATAGAAAAAAATTGGAAAAAATTAACTCGGTCACAAGTGAATTCTCAGACGGGAATCGAACCCGCGACCTTTGGAAATCCGGTCCAATGCTCTTTGGACCAAGAGAGCTCTTTGGACCGATGGAGCATTGGACCGGATTATTTTTCTATTTAAAATTTACCATAAGTATAAAAATAGCATTGAAAAATGCAAAAATTACGAAACCATAAATCAATTTCTGTTGAAAGTATCATAAATACGTGTCAATGAAACATCTTGATAGGGAAACATAAAAATTATCTTTTGTAAGAAAAGTCGAAATAATTTACCAATGTAATTCGTTTAGGTTGTTTTCTAACATATTTGTAAACGTATAGCAATAATATAATTAATTATACGATTCAAATGATAATTTGCAACGGTCTGTATAAGTTTTGTACAGGTCGGTTAACTAAAGCTGGCACGTTCAACACATTTACACATGTTGTCTGTGAACTGTGAGCGTGCGGCGTGAAGTTGCACTGTACGGTCGTCTGTCTGTCTCTCTCAAGCGCGGTCAAACTTACGAGTATGAAGGAGACAGTTGTAGTTTTGCTTTTGCTACTAGAGTGAACTTTTCTTGTGTGAGTACTGATAACGCGCGAGCTTTCGGTAACCGACCTGTACGGATATGTTTGGTCATAAACTGGTTAGTTTGACAATTAATAGCACAATGTTATCACAGTGTTATGATAGAAACAAAACTGTAGATGTGCATGAAAGAATAAAAAGTGTATTTTTACGTGTGTTGTTTTTTATTTTATCCATAATTGTTGTAATATACACAACAATACAATTTTAGAGTGCATAAAAGGAGCCTTTACATGAAAAGAAACGACACTACGAGTAAGGGCCGGTGTCACCACCTACTGATAAGATGTAGATAGGTTATTTGACACATCATTTGACAATTTATTTGCCTCATAAACTCTCCTGAACTTAACAGTAGGTGGTGTAACCGGCACTGAGCACGTGTGCTTGTAAAATCGCCTGCGGCTATTTATAACTAGGTTATTACAGCACATAACTTGCATACTTGCTATAGAGGGATTGCAACATTCCTTTTTAGAACAAATAACAATCGATAGGCTTTTACCACAAAAGCAAGCAGGCTTAAATTGTTTCAACTAAAATAATCCTTGAAACAATCAGTTTTGGTGAAATTTTACGAAATTACTTTTGAGGGTATTGAATGAATTTCGGTTCCATGATCCTTATGAATTTGGGAAAATAGACAAATTAAGTTAATTATAGTAATTCCGTTGAATTATTCATTGCGTTTGTAATTTACTACTTATTCCACATCATAATGTGTTATAACCTTTCAACAATAACACTCATGGTAAAAGATCCCTACAAACCGATTCCCATCGGTTTACCTTATAGAAATCTCACCCCACCGATCCACCATTCAACCAAGATTTTTTTTGGAGAAATTTGTCTGTTTTCTTATGGTTACATTACACAGCACCTTTACCTTCAGCACCTAACGATTCAGAATTAGGCCGAGAGAAAGCCTATTTAATGTAAAAAAAAAAAAAAAACTGAAATGGAACGATAGGACATAAAATGAACCTTTATACTAGGTAGTATTCACACGGTAAAAAAGAAATTAGAAATTCATTTATTTGTAAACACAGGTAGTAAATTACATACAGATGGTGTTATAAAAAAAAAAAGTATCACTATGCTTGGCCATTATTAGGCGTACAAATTTGGATTGCTTAGTAACAACAAGTATTAAATTAGATTGATAGACTTAAGAAGTTACATATTAATACATATAAATCAAGTCAGGCGTATCAAATGTCAATCCATTAAATTATTTAAATAAGATGTCAATAAAAGTAAAGTTAAAAGTATTTCATTATGTCACAGATACAGTAAATCAATTCATAATAACGGATAACAATTTAAAAATTCAGTTATGGTATAATAGGCTTTACTAGTTAATAATGCTAATAAGTCCCTACGAAACCCAGTCAAACTCGAGTCCTTCAACCCATGAAGTATGAAGTACCTAATTTGAGGAATTTAGTTTTAAATCAAAAGGTAACTGCACTGAGGGAAGAGGTGATCTCTTTGTGTTGGAGGCCAAAACTTATATTTCCAATATTCATCCAAATTAGTGGGTCAGGCATAAAATACATCAAACAACCAAATCATAGCATTTGACAGTCTAAATTTTTTGTTGATTCCAATAATAGTTTGCGGTTGTCAGTTTCTATTACCATAGACATTGGACAACAAATAAATCTTTTCTGAGAAAGGAAACGGAAAACTAACCAGATATCTTTTACAGCACAAGCGTGGAATTGTTGCCCGTAGCCTCTCAGTTTCTCTTTGAACTGGAAAAAGAAAAGTCATGAATAAAACAAACAGACCCAAAACACAAATCCTTATCTAGGACGCTGTGAGCGAAAACAGGCGTTACTCCTAAGAATAATAGTGTTTTACAACACTTTGTAAATTTTATAGGAAGCTCTAGTATTATTAGCTTTAGGTGTTTTTTTTAATAATCTATATACTTAATTCAGGTTCGCAAAATTTGTGACGACTCGATAGGGACTTTGGCGCGTAGTACGCGGCCGAGTAAGGTATCAAATTAAAGTACTCGAGTCTATTTGTTCCGAAAACTATAAAATATACAAAATGTTAAACGTGATGATCACAAACTGCAATTAAAGATTTTCGCATAATTTGGAATTTTTCGTCGATCGACGAACCCGAGTATCCGGTTTGTAACCGCCCTAGTATTTTTATCATACAGTTCAATTTCTCGAATCTCACTATTACAAGTTGATACAACACTGTTGTACAGACTTGTACATTTGATAATGATAAATGATAAGAGAAAAATATGTTGAATACTTATTTATTGCTATACTAAATTACACTTGATTAATTACGATAAACTGCTATTAATTGCTAATGATATGAGTGCACTGTATGATGACTGATCGTGAACTACATAGTTACTTAATATATAAGTTAATTATAATAAATATTGACTGATGGCGTAAATGCTGACCGCGCGGAATGTACGGTTGTATTGTACCGTACAACTGTACCCTTCACTAGAGTGTTGATATGTATCAACACTCTAGTGTCACACACTTATGTAAGTGTGTGACAATAGAGTGTGTATAGTATTTTTTATAACAGCTAACTATCAATGCCATGTTCATGTCGACAAAGTAGTCGATAGATATGAAGGAGACAAAGCGATTATAATTAATAACGAATATACTTAGCAGTGTGGTGACGGCCTAAGAATACAAGTGTCACCACTCCCTTACATGCCTGGGATGTCGTAAGAGTCGACTAAGAGGCTCAACGCATTGAACACCTGTGCGAGAGAAGGAAAACTTGAAACAAACCCTCTACCAACCCGTCTGGGCGGCGTGGTAGCAGTAGGTTAATAACCTCCTATGAACGCCACAATAGGCGTGAGCTAGGAGAGGCTTATGTCCAGCAGTGGACGTCCACAGGCTGATGATGGATACTTAGCAGTGGCGAAAGCTCCATGCATACCGATTCCTATCGGCTTCCCTTTTAGAAATCTTACCCCACCGATCCACCATACAGTT
Source organism: Chrysoteuchia culmella (assembly GCA_910589605.1). Taxonomy (NCBI): domain Eukaryota; kingdom Metazoa; phylum Arthropoda; class Insecta; order Lepidoptera; family Crambidae; genus Chrysoteuchia; species Chrysoteuchia culmella. The sequence continues at coordinate 23,324,922 of OU342649.1, forward strand.
AAAAGATTTTTTTAACACGATCACTACGAGAGGGGGCACAAAAATCCCCATGCGTGGCCGTAACCCTGTGCGGCAGCGAAAATAGTGTTCTTTCGTTCAGTGCGGGGAGCACATCTTGGCCACTCGTTGGAGTACACCAGAGACAATTATTGTTTTCTGTTTATCTCTTAAATTTGGATAATCTGGCATATTTGGTTTATGTGAGGGGCACATTAGAATTTATTTGAAAGAATTTTTTTTTCATTTCAGTGCGGAAAAGGGTCCATTAGACCTTCGACCCATTTCACGTCCCATCAGCACTGAGTGTGGACCAATGTTAACGGGCAGTGAAGATAAAGATTATTAGAAGCAATGCAGAATGATAATAAGGACCAAGTGATTATACAGATATACCTAGATTATTTGGTAGGTACATAAAGATAAGCCAAACCCTTCAAAAACAACTCCTTTATCAAAGCTCAAGATAGTGAATCGCTGTTCTACTTAACCTGGAATAACTAAATTATGCATGAGACGATTAGCAGGAAAAAACCACCGCGACTCGCGTCTGAATGTCCTTATTCGTTTGATTCAGGAACAGAGGTGAGCTTATGAATAAATGTACGAGCTAAGGGATGGCACAGATTTCGTGTAGGGCTGCTACGACTGTCGATATATCGATAGTTTTTTTTTTTATCTATTACTGACTTATTTTGATAGTTGTAATAAGTCAGTCATAGCAGACCATCGCAGACATGACTGGGTGCCCTGCGTGCTTTACTCAAATCGGTCCAGCCGTCTTCGAGTAATCGAGTAACATACATAAAAAAACGGTCGAATTGGGAACCTCCTCCTTTTTTTTAAGTCGGTTCAAAATAAGCAGACTCAGCCCCCAGATCATTCTTCACGTCAACATAGGTCTACAGTCGCTGGCAGTGAACGAGGCACATTAGAATTTTTATTGTTACTTCAACCTAAAATAATGTCAGAGCGGAAGTCAAATGGAAATGTACAATCTCCCATGATGCTGGGAGCTAAAGAAAATCATAGAATGTGCTGGCGCTATCTGTCCAGTGCAGATTACTATCTGCTATCTGCTTTTACTAAAGGCTATCAACGGTGAGTGTATTCGACAACTATTTTAACCCTAGATGACTCAAAATGACGAGCATCCAATATACATTGCTTAATTTCTCTTTTATTGTTTTATTAATACACCCGCGGTTTCGTGCCAACTCAGAACCCAGTTGACCACATAGAGTGGTAATCTCATGGCAAAAAAAGTATGAAAACAAAAAAAAAGAGGTCCAAAAAATTACAAATATTAATATTCTTCAAAATAGCATTTTATTCATATTCCCTATTTTTTTATAAACATAATAAAAGTCAAGAAAATATAAAAAATAAACATTTAAATGTTTATTTTTTAATATTTTAAATCAAAATCGTCAAAAAGGCGAATGGTTAGCTTATCAGAGTAGTTCAGCAACGTTAACAATCTAGGGTTAAGAGATGGGCGTGCTACCTTTTTTTTTATCGAACGACAGGGAGACTCTTAGCCTTCATCGTACCTGATGTTAAGTATTGATAAGCTTGAAGATGGAAGAGGGCCTCTCCCGGAATCCTCAATCACTGAGGAACTGGCTATCTTATCTCGAACTGCCGGAACACAACAATGCTGAAAACATTGTTCTTATGGCGTCAGACTTAGATAAGATGGTGGTAGCTAGCCAGACGGACTTAGAACAAGTCCTTCCACCAACCAAACCGAATACAATTTGTACCCCCGCTGGGAATCGAACCCGGGAACCCTGGGTCTAATACCGGTGGTTGTACCACTAGACCAAAGAGGCGGTAAAATCTGTCTCTGTTATTTCTTGACAAAAGCTTTGAACCAACCAATTCTATTAAAAAAGTCTGAAACTTTAAACTTTGTTTTTGTTGTCATTAATACAGAAAAAAAAACATCGAAACAATTAAAATCGATTAAGTTTGGACATCACTATATTGCTTACCTATATCTGCATACGAAGATACTGTAGGTAGATGATATCTTAGAATGATAAAACATACAGCTTTATATATTTAGGAAAATTGTTCCACATAAACAATAAAATTTGACGTAGATGTTTCAGAATATTAGCATTCCGCATTTGTGCGAGGAAAAGGCTATTAAATAATATAATAAAAAGTAAATCTTCATATGGAGGAAATTGTGTAAGTATTTGATTTGTATTTTCATGCAAATGTGTGGAATACAGACCTATTTCTCGATATACAGGGGGGACCCATTTCTCTGTCGGTGGGATTGATTTGTTTTCTTTAAACCAAATTGAATTATTTGTGTTTTTTTTTATATACGACTGGGAGACTCTTAGCCATCATCACGTGACCAACAATATCAACAAGGAAAATAAAGTTTTGTCTATCTTTCTGGACCTTCAAAAGGCGTTCGATACTGTCTCCACTTCCGAACTTATTGCCAATCTACAGAAACTTGGCATTCGCGATATCGCACTTTACATCTTCAAGGACTACTTACATAACAGAACTCAGTGCGTCAAAATTCAAAATTACCTCAGTAGCGAACTCCCAGTGACTTATGGAGTACCACAGGGAAGCGTAATTGGTCCAACTTTATTTCTAATTTACATAAATCACCTTTGTGATATAAACCTGGAACGTGGGAAAATCACTACATTTGCTGATGACACTGTTCTCACCTTTTCTGGTGACACTTGGCATGATGTTTTTGTGGCAGCTCAGAAGGGACTTAATACTGTCATCCAATGGCTGAATAAGCACTTACTTACACTAAACACAGATAAAACAAAAGTACTTACCTTTAGTCTACGCCATTCCTCTCAACCATCAGATCTCTACACATTAGTTGCTCACTCTTGTCCTCTACCTGTCTCGAACCATTAAATATCTGGGAGTGTATCTTTATGACCTTCTGCGCTTTGGAGCACATACTGACAAAGAGAGTTCGAAAGTTGATTTTTGTTTTTAAATCCCTTCGACACGTCGCAGATATGCAAACCATTAGAGGTACTTACTTTGCTCTCTGCCGATCTCTTCTTATATACTGTGTTTGCGCATGGGGTGGTACTTCCAAAACGGTACTGCTGAAACTAGAACGTGCTCAACGAGCCGTTGTAAAAGTCAGTACTTTTCGGCCTATCCTGTTTCCTAGAGAAGAATTATAGAAGAACTGTAAAATCCTCACGGTTAGACAATTATTCGTGCTTAGCATTGTGCTCCGACAACATAAAATAACACCATATAGGAGAATCACCACCAGACGTAAAAACAAAGTTTGTAAACCCTTTTCAAATACTCATTTATAAGAAATTTTCCATGCTTTCAAGGGCCCCACCTGTATAACAAAATCAACCAAAAACTAAACTTCTACGCGCTACCACTAAGGTCTCTCAAGCTAAAACTAAAGGATTGGTTACTCACTCTTAATTACAACGAGACTGAAAACTTATTGTTGACTCAATACAACCAACGTTTTTAATTGGTTATAGATTCTATATATAATATTGCATAAAGCAATGCAAGACAAATACTCAAACACACACGTACACGCGCACACACACACTCACACACACACATACTCTCACACACTTTCTCTTACTCACACACAAACACACACAACTCACACTTATACACACACATATCATGTCCCTCATTTCCAAATACACTCACTAATTTACATACCCTTCATTAGGCAAAGGTAATTTTTTCCTTTTCTTTATGTTTGAAATAATTTATTTGTCATTAAACTAGCACTAAGTTACGTACACACGCAAATATAATTATGTAATACGATTGTTTTTCACACCTATCAGGGTTTGGCCTAGCACCTTATATACAAGTTGTTTTCCCAACTTAGTAAGGGTGCTTGTGTCGTTAAATTACTGAGTATTGTAAGCGACTGTTTGTATTAAGTTAAGAAATGATTGTGTAACTTTTTTATTATTGAAAATATATTATTATTATTATTATTATTATCACACCTGATGTTAAGTATTGATAACGCTGAAGATGGAAGCGAGCCTCTCCCGGAATCCTCAACCACTGAGGAACTGGCTATCTTATAACTACCGGAACACAACAGTGATGAAAACATTGTTGTTTTGGCGCCAGACTTAGATAAGAATGTGGTAGCTAGCCAGGTGGACTTACAACAAGCCCTACCACCAACCAAACCGAATACAATATGTACCCCCGCTGGGAATCGAAGCCGGGATCCCTGGGTCTAATACCGGTGTTTTTATGTATGGATATTAGTATACTTAGTAGGATGCAGTGTCATTTGTGCACATACGAGTACATGCAGCTCACGCCTAAGAGCGTTTTCACATTTATCCGATCCGATATCGGTATCGGGGCCGATAGCCGATAGCCGACATCCGATATCGGTATGTCTTGACATATCGCCGATGTTATCGGCCGATAAAATCTGTCATCTCAGTCTCGACTTGCGATTTTGTACATCTCCTTTTATTCTTCCCACTTTGGACCCCAGCTTTTTAAATGATACCTATAGATTTGTGTGCTAAAGAATATATAGAGATACTTCAACTAAACGCTTAACAATCATTTATGAAAATCTCAAACGACATCATTATGTTAGCAGCTTGGTTTTATTTACATTAAAACTCCCGTAGAAACACTCTGGAATAGTGAATTCCTTTTAACCGCTAAAGCGGGAATGGTTTAATAATTCATGAACCGATTAGCGTGGATAGACCGCTGTCTTCGCGTCTTGGCCGCTCTTTGTACTACTGATTTAGAAATACGGGATAAGTGCCTTTAACCAGATTGTAAAAGACCGTCAGTTTCTTTAGTACCTATTTATAGGTTTTTATCTTTAAACAAATTGGTAAATATTCTTAATCTAACGAATCAGAATGAGGGCAAGAGTAAGCCTATTTACTGATATATTTTTTTTTATATATATATATATATATATAAAAAATATATAAATAAATATATAGAAAAATATTAAACAAGAAAATATACTAGAAAAAAGCAACTAGTCACATGTCGCGTCAGGGCTATATGAGACTAGTTGCTATTTTCTAGTATATTTTCTTGTTAAATATTTTTCGCATAAAAATAGCATTGCAAAATGCAAAATTAAAAGTTATAATGAATGCTGTGTGGTGACGGCATAAGAATATAAGTGTCACCACTCCCTAACATGCCTGGGATGTCGTAAGAGTCGACTAAGAGGCTCGACGCATTGAACACCTGTGCAAGAGAAGGAAAACTTGAAACAAACCCTCTACCAACCCGTCTGGCCAGCGTGGTAGCAGTAGGCTAATATCCTCCTATGAACAGCCACAATAGGCGGAGCTGGGAGAGGCCTATGTTCAGCCGTGGACGTCCACAGGCTGATGATGGATGGATGGATGGATGAATGAATATATATAATATATTATACTTCCCAGGGGTTATGCATATTGCATTCGGTTTGTTGGTAGTAAGACTTGTTCTTAGTCCGCCTGGCTTGCTACCATCATCTTATCTCTATCGCAATAACAACAATGCTTTCAGCGTTGTTGTGTTTACATACCGAAATAAAAAGCCAGAGATATTACATAAATATAAAGCTCCTACACATGGGACAAATATTAAACAAATGTTCATTCCCACAAATCGAAACCTAGTCGCAATATGTAGGGTTAGTACCACACTATCGGGTTCGTATACATACATGATGTATGTCTGTGAATTACTTATTTGAAGTAAATCGTTTTTACAGCAAAGTAATCAATTAATATAGTTTGGTGCTTCCAGTACACATAGACTGATTATTGCAAGTATAAAGTTGATTAACTGTAGCCTTCCTTATGTTGCAGTTTTATCTATAGGTATAGTTTTATTTAAATAATAAGCCTGATAATCATTACATTGCATTTTTGTCGAGAAAGTACATGATTTTAGTAAAAGTATAAACAATGTAAGGTTTATTGTCAACACTCGATCCATCGATGGCTATCCGTTTGCTACGTTATTTATGCATTGTCGAAAGCTATAGGTAATAACAAGAAACGAGTTCTCTCGTAAAACTATCGGTCTTTTACTACCAGTATCGTAAAATATAAGAGAAAGTTAACTGGAGCGTTTTGTTTGAGAGAAATTTCACACTTGAGAGCCAGTTTGTTTTGTAAATTTTGCATTTTTCTAATAGGAATTTGAAAAGTTACTGTTTTACATACGTTGATGGTTAAAATTTCAAATGATATGATGGAGAAATCGTAACTTAACAAAACAGCTAAAATAAAGTTATGATAGAGAACGTAATAAAACTTTTTAGTCTAACAATAATATTTTATCTATGATTTCTCAATGCTATTTTTCTACTTATGATAAATTTTAAATAGAAAAGACATAGTTATTGGACCGGATTTCCAAAGGTCGTGGGTTCGAGTACCATCTGAGAATTCCCTTGTGGCCGAGTTGACTTTTCCAATATTTTTCTATTTAAAATTTATCATAAATATTTTATCTCTTTGGACCCAAAGAAACCTAAAGAACGACGAGAGGCCCTCGAGATGTGGTGTTGGAGAAGAATGGAAATAATTAACTGGAGGGAAAAGAATACCAATCAGAATGTACTGACCATGGTTGGGGAGGGAAAAAATGACAATGCTACAAATTTTATGGAGGGTTGACGCGTTCTCATAAATCAATGCACACCATTCGAATCTTGTTCAATCGATAGAGTATATATTTACGAACAATAGTTATTGAGACAGCGCATTTCTAAACCGTATCCATTCTAAGATAAATGCACCTTCATCAGTCATACTCTATCTTGAATGTCTGAATGTTGGGCAGGCATTTTCGAAAAGGCGCCAAAACAAGGCATTGCCCTTTACTTGGGGACCGAAGAAATTTACTTGGGGAGATTGGGAATAGAAGAAGAAAGATACCACCTGTTACGACATGATATACCTGGAAAAAAATATACCTGGAAGGGAAAATGGACGGGAGGAGAGGGAGAGGTAGACTTAGACTGAGCTATATTTCACAGATAAAGGAGAAAGTTAATGTTGTTTCGTGCCAGGAAGTTAAGTCATTGGTTGAGAAAAGAGAGGAATGGAAAATACTCCACCGACAAGAGTGCAGCTCTTAAATTTAAGAAAAAGCCGAATATTTTGTCCTTAGAAGCTCAGACAGGACTTGATTCCGCAACTTTTGGATTTTCAATTCACTACTATACCAATCCTTGATGCTTCGGAAGGCACGGTAAGCCATTGGGTAAGGAAACATCACGATTTATTTATTAAGCATAGCAATGTTCATAATTTTAATACTAGAAACAAGAATAAGCTTGCCGTTCCAAGATTTCGGCTTGAAAAATGCAGTCGCTCGTTTTTGGGGAAAGGCATAGCCCTTTTTAATAAAGTTCCACAACAAGTGGTTGAGCTGCCTTTGCATAAATTTAAAATATATGTTAAAAAAACGCTCTTAAGCAAAGGTTATTACAAGGTAGATCATTATTTGAAAGACCAAAATGCATGGAAGTGATACTAACATAAAACATGACTATTGTAATTGTATAAGAGGAAAATATTCTAATAACTGAGTATAAGAAAATTTTCCTCTTATATTAAATATGTTTCAAGATTGTAGATTTGTGTTTGGCAACGACATGTACCTTTGTAAATGTTGTTGCTTCTGTTAAAGCTGATAAGTTTCTTGCGTTCGTTCTTCTTATCAGTTAAAAGATGTCCTGAATGTCTGGTAGGAAAAAAAATTGGACGATTCGAAAGCACTTATCTATAAGTCTATTTGAATAAAAATCTTTGACTTTGACTTTGACATTGGTCCCGCCTGTATTTACAGTCTTTAAAAACCCATCGATCCGCTTTAGGCCCGCATGCCCATTCTTCATCCATCCAAAAGTAAGACGTGACTCTGGTGACACGTCAATTTTTTTTTTTAATTTTAAAAAGTAATCTAAAATTATGATGTTTCTAGCTGAATTGATTAAAAAATCGAATTTGTTGAAATCTAGGTTTTTCTGACATCGATTAATATACATAGATTATCAGTAATCCATCAAATCTGACTTGAATTACATTTTGAGACGAGATTTATTTAAAACGTGGAGGCAACGCCCCCATAACCTTTGAGAGGTCAGTTCATCCATTAGAAAAACAACGCTTCTTTCATAATATATACAATACAGGCTTATTTGTAAAACATCAACAACTTCACAGGACTATAGATACCAACTGATTGTTTATGATGATAAATATCAAGATATAGTCCAAATTTAGTATGTACTAGCGGCTCCCCGCGGTTGCACTTGCATTGTTCCCGCTCCCGTGTGAATATCGGGATAAATAGTTACCTATACTTTCCGTCCTCTCATATAATTCTATGCCAAAGACCAAGTTGTTTAATTAGGGCGTGATGGACGGAAGAGATGGATGGAAGGAAGATATCGGGAATTATCGGTAAGTCATGACATTTATTGTAACATGTTGGTTATTACATCTGTGGTTATTACCATCTGGTAAATACATCAAAAATTACGCATAAACATGACCCTGCAAGGGTATGGCAATTTAAAAGTTGTAGATTTATGGAAAGTTGTAGACCTCACTTTGTAAAACTAAAAATACTCACACTTACGTCCTTATATATATATTCGAAATTTCTAAATTAGTTAGGAAAAATAAACATCCACAAGCAAAATATTTTTATCAACAGTCTCGTAATTTAAGACATAAAAACAGACTTACAGCACCTTTCACTAAGTTACATTTGGTGAGTTCAGAAACTTACCATATGTCAATAAAAATTTACAATAGAATACCAAAACAAATTCAGGACATACAAAAACAAACAGACTTTTATAATAAATTAAAGGAATATTTAATACAGAAATGTTTTATACATTATAATTTTTTAATTAATTTATCTTAGTTCTATAGGCTTATATGATCTCGTTATATGTATAATATTATGTTTGTTATAGATTTTAATTTCGTTACCTAAAAACTTTGTTAATTAAGTCATTATAATTTATATTTAAGTCGCAATACCCTTACAAGGCCATATTTAAAATACTTTTTTTTCTCAATATTGTTGTCTCTTAGGTAGAAGAAACCTCAAATTCTTAGTTTTAACATTATAGGTATTTAGTGTTTAACTTTTTAGGTATATTTATAGTAATATACATTAACTTGCTATGCCCTTACAGGGTCATGTTTTCTGGTACTATCCATGTTTTATAAAATAAAATATATGACTATGACTTGACTAAATATTTTAAAAGTATAAAATCAAAAACATAAACATTTTAAGTAACATCAAAAAATATTTCATGGTATAATAACATTTTTGTATTAAATCTTCCTTCAATTTTGAGCAAAAGATTTTTTCTGTTTGGATTTCCTGGTATTTGGTATTCTTTTTAATTGACATTATGGTAAGTCTCTGAGCTCACCATATGTATTTTTGTGAAAGGTAAAGCCAGTCCATTTTGGTACCATAAGTTACGTGGATCTTTAGCCGTTATTGCTGTCCGTCCTTTTAACTAATTTTATGCCAAAAATCAAGTAAATTTGTTGCTTAGTTACGGCGTAGGGCTTAGTACGAACATACTTTCGCACTTATAAAATTAATTATTAGTTAGTAAGTATGTATGTGTAAGACTGGACTGCTTGTTAGTTCGAACACGAGTTGTTGTTATTTGATCACCCCATTGTTATTTCACCCTCGTTGTAGGTCATGGCCCATTTGTAACCGGCTACAAGTTCCAACCTTCTACTAATAAACTTGGATTGCTCAGAGTTTTGACTTATTTACTCGAGTTCAGAAGCCCGTAGCGCAGTGGTTCGCGCGCTCGGCCTGCGATTGTTGAGGTTAAACAACTTTCCCAATGGTCGGTCACGGAATGGGTGACAAAAAATTTACTATCTCAAGCTCCTCCGTGCTTCGGAAGGCACTTTAAACCGTTGGTCCCGGCTGCATTTGCAGTCGTTAAAACCCACCAATTCGCATTGGGCCCGCGTGGTGGGTCATGGCCCGTTCTCCTTATCCATCCATAAGGAAGGCCAGTGCCCCAGCAGTGGGGACATTAAAAATGGCTGATGACGACGACTCGAGTTCAAAATGTCACTTGAATAAAGTGACAAAAAATACGGATTAACGATTCTCATCTTATTAGTAAGAAAAATGTGTACAAGTTCATATTTTTTTATATAATTTAATAGTCGAGAACAAAAGCCTAGATTGCACAAACATTTTCTCGTTCACAACTGCCGCCAATTTGTATTGACCACTAAAACTTCTAATAACAAAGGCATATAACGGAAAACGGTAAGAAAAGCGCGCACGTAGCAAAGAAAATAGAGCTGAAACGAACTGCCTTTAACGACCCAACTTTTATCTTAAGAGTTTGTGACAAATTAAGAGAGGATCTTGTCTGGTGCACTAAAGTTAATGGAAAATATGAGCGGTTTGAGATAAAAGTTGGTAACTACCTTCTCTGTGACTGCTGGTAAGGAAAACCTCGGATTAAACTGATGTTTCTTAGAATCAACTTTGCCGGCCTAGTTTACTCTGGCCAGGAAAGTTTCTTTGTGATAATAGAAGAGGCATAGTTTGTTTGTCTAAAGAAATATCGAGACGTTTTATAATTAAGACAGTGAGTAGGTTACATGTTGAAATAGGGTACAATATATAAATCCGAAAAACAAAGTTCCGAAATTAATTTTAACGAATTATTTCAAAATGCTGAATTTCATAATTTCATAATTCATAATTTAAATGTCCAAATATCACAATTTATTTATACAAATCCGATTTACCAAATTCCGAATTTTTAAAACCATGAAAATCTAAATTCCGAATTTCAATACCCCGATCAATCAAAATTCCGACCCGACAATAAGCCGAAGTTTCTTAAATACGAATTCCGATTAATAAAATTCCGAATTATAACTAGTCCGAAATGTTTAAGGTTTTTTTTAACTTGTGATTCTCATTTAAAACAATATTACATCTGCTTCAAAACTTATTCTTTTCCCTTAATCCTTATGAGTCATATATGTATATTTAATAGGATACATGCAAGCAAGAATGCATGAAGGCAAGCAAGCAAGCACGCAAGCAAGAAAGCATGCATGCAAGCAAGCATGTAAGCAGGCATGTGACAGAATATTCAAGTTTATATTAAAGCAAATATTAATGACGAGTATACAAGACAATACAGGTCTTTTGTAACGGCTCCGGTCGCAGAACCATCTGCGACGACAATCAAGCTTACAGTCTTAGTCTTAGTCAGTACAGGGCGCTTCTAGGCCAAAAGCAAAAGTAATAACTGCAACGGCGAACTGCAAAGTAAATGCTGCCTTATTTCTATGAGAAATAAGGCAGCATTTACTATATAATTCTCCGGCCCCATTCGGCCGGTCCGGAATGAAAAATTAAGGAAATTCTTTTTTTAAAGGATATTTAAAGGTTATTTACAAAAAATATATAATATAAGTGTAATTATACTAAAAATTACCAAGCTTTATTTTAATGTATTACTTGAATACTAGCAGTTTATCGTGTTAATTATAGTGATTTGGAGGCAACTTAACAATTTTTTTCTATCGAAAAAAGTTTATGCAATCGTGTTTTTGTGTAACATAGTCACTAGTGTTAGTCCTGTAGTCTGCTGCATCTTAATTTGAAATTCAGTTTTTCATTAATATTGATATTACAGACGATCATGTAAAGCAATCTGATTTTTGTTGGCCTATAGCGGGCCCTTTAGACCACCTGCTTCTGAGCCTGCGGGCCACTTCCCGTTCATTCATGTGTGTTAATCACTTTCCCTCACGGGAACATCCCAATAATTTGAAAAACTTAAACCCGAATTTCTATACTCCGATTTAGGATAGTCCGAATTTTCATTGTTCCGAAGAATTAAAATCCCGATTATTCAAAATCACTTCATCTCAATTTTCGGAATTATAATAATCCGAATACCGTTTTCGGACTAATAGAACATCGGACTTTTGATTCTTCGTACTTTCAAAATTCGGAAAAGTGAATTTTCGTATTTATAACATTCGGAAAAATTAAATTCGTGATTTTGAGTAATCGGGATGTTAATCCGTCGGAAAAATTAAAATACGGACTTCTGAAATTCCGAGTTTTGAAATTCGGAATTAAGTTTTTCGGATCATTGGGGTGTTGCCGTTTAAATAATCCCATAAAATGCAGTCTTTGTAAATTTTCGTGTTCTTTGTTATCGATGCGCAATTTCATTCGTTCGACTTTATAACATGAGTTTTAATTTATACAGAACCAGATCGAATAAATGCTGTAAAAAAATATATAAAAAACATGCTTTTCTTAAAAAAGGGTACTTGTTTCTTATGTCTAGTTTTTTTCCTGAATATTTAACATTGGCTAACAACTTTTATCTTTATTTCTAAATAGACTGAATAATATTTCCTCTTTATCTCTATATAGACACATTTTCTAGAATTCCGAAACCATTACCAAGAATTTTGTCTCGAATTGTAAGAATATGTATTCCAGGATGATATTGGCTATCGGATTTTCCGGAAATCCCACTGGAGTCGAAAATATGATTTCTATTGCATTAAGCTATAATAGTAGCTTTTACATTCAACTTCATTTTATTACGTCACTACGAGTATTTCACGTTACTTTTTAAGAGGATAAAATGTCAAGTTATTTCACGTTACTTTTTAAGAGGATAAAATGTCAAGTCACTTATATAAAATATGCTGAAGCGAGATAGCAATGAGATAACGACGCGCACGGGAGCAAAACCTTTTGCAGATAAGGCAAAAAAACACAAAATAACTTCGTATTAAAAAACTACAGCGATTTACTTACATACATGTTAGGTACTTCTCACTAAATATATTATAATATTGTACAAATACATGTGGCTCTCTTAGCGCAGTATTGTTTCAATCATACCAATAGTATTTCTACCCTATGTGAACTCTAAAATTGACATATTTATCAGTTCTTTGTGTGAGTTTACCAAGATGGCGCCATTTGTAATATGCTATAATAATGTTGACGATTTGTGAGATTTTTATTTTCCTTTTTTTTTCTAGAATGTATTTTATTGAATCTACTTAATGTAATCTTATTACTAATAATTTATGTAATCTTTATGAGAATTTATTTAAATTTGGATGGTATGAATTGGTATGATAAGTAATTAATTTTGTAATAATAATAATATTTAATAATTTTGAAATAATGTATTAATTTAATGAATATTGTGGCTTCTCTATTGTATTAGGTCTTGACCTGTAAAAATAGTGATAAGCTTATGCGAAATAAATAAATAAATCTAAATCTATATATAATCATACCAATGTTTTGTGCCTTAAGTGTGAGTGTGTGATTTGTGCGCTGGTAGGAATACTGATTATAGAAGTAAATGGAACTGAGATAGTTGTTACATTAGGGATTTGTGTTCCCAATGAATACAGAGGGCGAAGGCGTCGACCTAATCTACTAGTGGTGCCTAGAGCTCGCACCAACTTACTACGCGAGTCCCCACTGTCGCGCGTGTAAGAATATTCAATTTTGAATTTAAATTTATTTGTCAATTACTGCTTATAAAGTCATTAAATTAATATTAGAATACATACTCATTAACATTCTTCTTCACCTTTATCCTTCATTTAACCAAATTCTGTTAAAAAATTGTGATTTGATTATCTGACAAAGACGACTATTCTTAAGTTAGTTATTTCCTGTTTAGCAGATAATAAATTAATAATTATTATGTAAATTTAACATTAAATTCATTATATTATTGAAGGTTATCGATATTGGTTTATCAAAATATTAAAATCGATAATTAATAACAGTAAATTACTAAAAAGATGTTTTGGTCAGACGATTGACAAATAGTCAGGTTTCCGTTTACTTCCTGTTATTTTCCTTAATCATTTTTGTAATACAAATATTGAACATGTATTGTATCTTGTTAAATTAAGTTATAAATAATGTTAATAATATTTATATTATAGTTAGTACAAAATAGTTTAATTACAGTATGTTATTTTCATAAAATAATTAATTTGACTTGTTGGCGCCACTGTAGCAAATTTATTATTTTTACGGATGAGTTGTTAAAATGGCGGGAGAATCCCCCTCCTCTTTTGGCTCCCTCTGAGCATGGAGGACACATTTTGTGAACAGTCTTGTGTGGTGAGCCGAGCAGAGCGGTCTAAAAGCTAAGTACTTTAATACTGTCTAATTCTACTTAAATATTGTTTTATTTTAATTTAATACTGTTTGAACTTGATTCACTTTTATTCAGAGGTCTAGCTAAGTGTTTCCATACTGTTTTATTCTACCCTAATTATTACTGTTTTATTCTCCCGTAATAGTCACTGTTTTATTCTTTTCTAATACTGTGTTATTCTCGATTAATTTTATTTGAGGTTATACTTGATGTTCTCCTTAAGGGTAAAGATTATGTAAATAAATGTGTTATGTGTTTAAAGTTGTGTTTTAAATAATCATTATAATTGAAAGAACATTTTTAAATTGTCGTTTTTATTTAATAAATTCCAGTAATTGTTGAAAGATTTCTAAGGTTTTATTTCTTTATTCCTCGTATAACAATACTTTATTTTAACTACAATTGAAGCTCTTTAACATTTCCAGTAGAATTTTAATTACATATCCATACATGTTGGTACATGTACTTATGGTCATAATTTCTAACATCAGAAGTGGGATCGATATTCACAAACACTTTCGTAATACGTTATTTAAATAATTTCAGGGGGATGTTACTGCATTGCAAGATCTTCACGCCGCGCCGGCCGCTATGCTGTTTCCGGAGCCCGAGGAAAAGACTACATCGCCGACGCCGACGCTTGATCCTGCTACAAGCTACAGTGATGCTGAATGTTGGTGCTGCAAGATAGAAGCTCTCTCAAACGGATTCGGCTGGACCAGCATCACGACGGTTGAAAAGGAAGGTAAGGCCCTTTAAGGGGTCTTCTAGCTTCATTTGTATAGTTCCTACGATTCATTGGACCAGACTAAAGGCCGTTCTTAGATAAACTGACGAACAGTAATAACGAAAGTTTTTTTTGTTAATATGAATAAAACTTTTACCAGCTTATAGAGTTGGTTTGTGGTGGAATCACTAATGTAAATGTTCTTACGGCATCTTAATAACAGTGTTAAAAACTATTTCCGTTAAGTCATGTGCAAAAGCTAAAAATATGATCTTTAGAGCAAAGTGGGTAGGATGCTAAATTGCGTTTTCTCCTCTTACCACCAAAGCGCAGTGTTTTATGGGTGTAAGTTCTTGAAACAATTTTTTAATACCTGAATTGATATAAAATAACCACCAAATCACCCCACTACATAAAAGTACATTTTAGGCTTATCGAATTATAAAATAATTATTTACACACAAACAAGTTTTTATTTACGGGTTTAATGGTGTAATACTCATCATTGATGTGTTATTCATATGACACGATATTATATCCTTGGATGTGAATTTTATGCTTTGATGTGTGTCGTTAATGTATATATCAATTGAAAATCTTTTAACCAGTTTTTATTACTGATATTTTTCAAAATGCTTTCACTTTAAATACCTACATAAAGAAAGCCTGGCCGAGTCATCAGAGTGAAATTGCATAATAATAAACATAAACAATAATATTGCATTAGTGAAAGTTAACATTACAAGATGGCAAATGATTAAATTTCCATTGTAATTTACTTTTAAATAATTTAGTTTACACAGCTAAATTTCAAGAGTATTTCAAAAATAAGTATAGATTAAATTCACTAAGTGTTAACAAGCATTTAGTCCGACTGGTGATATGTATTGGATATACATATCAGTTTTGTTGAAATATATTCCGGATCCGGATATTTTGATATTTACTATAAATATCAGCTATATTTTCGAACCCTGGTTATCTTTTACTAATAATTATACATATTTATTGAAAAATTTCTACAATTAATATTTTATGTTTTCTTTTGAAAAAAAAAACATTCAAATCATAATAACAAAAGTGTCTCTGCACAATGTAACTAAAAAGAAATTCGCTTATTGATACTGAAGCTTGGTTGGTTATCGCTTTTCATTGCGTTTGTAGATTAGGTTAAGGTAGACTTTATTATTTGACGATTGTTATAAGAGATGTAACGGAAGTTTAGTTCCGAAAGTTCAGACTTCCGATTGATTTTGCACTTTAAATTCCGGTCACGATTTCGATTCCGGTCCGGTCCCAATTTCAATTCCGATACAGGTTCCGTTTCCGGTTTTGATTCCGTCTTACTAAATTATATAAAAAAAAGTCCAGTATCGATTTCGGTTCTCGTATAACTACTTCCGTAAGATACTTACATTCTTAATTACTTATTAAGTACGATATAGCCAGTACATATTTAAATAGAAGGGTGTTGAGGAATGAAAGAGAGAGAATGAGAAACATTTATTGATATAAATACATAATAAATCATTACCATGTACCATTGGTGTTTAAAGAAGCAAACTGAAATTATTACATAATTATAGATATGAAAAACAAAGAAATTGAAATTATTTATTAAGAAAATTTTACAATAATCAAATTTTACTTAAGTACTGCTGGTCGGTCACCGCCCTGATACCCTTCTGAAATTCATGTGCAGCAGGTGATAGGATTGGTATGTCAAGGCCGGAGGCTATTATGATATGAGGTACTGCTGGTCGGTCACTGCCCTGATGCCTTTCTGAAATTCATGTGCAGCAGGTGATAGGACTGGTATGTCAAGGCCAGAGACCATTTATGACGAATTATGACTATGACTATGACTATGATGTGAGAAAAATATGATTATTGTTGTCCTTCGAGAGCGAAGTACAGGTCAGTCTGGCCGTGATAGATTATTGCAGATATTTCAGTTTGTTTATTACACTAACAAGCATCTTATTCTCTAATTTTCAAAACTAAAAACGCCCCAGAAGTTAATTAGTAATTTAATAACATTGTAAAAATTAGTAATTTAATAAAATTTAGAAATATTACGACTGTGGGTAACGTTGTTGGCCGTTAAGCCAGACACAATGTCAGACTGGCCGAGCCATTTACAGAAAATAAAAATATATAAATAAGAACAATGATTTTTCTCTATTTATATATTTTTTTTTGTCCTTAGAATTAACTAAATATATTATGTACCTACACGAATAAGGTAGGTAAACGATTGTTTTAAGTAGATTCTGTACAAAATGTCGTTTTAAAGGTAGAAAAAGATTTGGCTTTAACGATTAAGCGTTAGCGAATATCATAAGTTGCAAAGACAGATTTGATAAAGAGACGAATTTAGTAGTAAAGAATTATAACCCCTATAAAACATTGCCACAACTCCACAATAACCGCTTTGCTCTTGAAAGGTATAGGTTATTTAAGAAAAATAGTTATTGATAAACAATAATTACGTGTTTGAGTTGGGGAATGGGAAGAATAAAACACTGCTGCTAAATATGCTATTAAAAATTAATAAAACTAGCTTACTTTTACTTATTAAGTATGTATTTTGTACAATGTGCTTTTTTTCCATGATGTTCAAAAGGTCATTCAGATAGGCCAGCAGTAGTTCAGCAGTGTGTGAATGTGATCATATAATGTCTGTATGATTATAGCAAAATCCATATGTAATTAGATTAGTTAATTTCTTGATTAGTGTCGGCAACATGTCTATTCAATAAATGTAAATTTATAAAAGTACTTGAAATAATATTTATTTTGAACACACAATTTTTAGCTTCCAGATTACGACGAAATAAGCTTTGGTTGATAATGACGTCTTTAAATCTTGTAAATGTTTTGGAGGTATATCAAAGGTTCCTATTTGTATTGGGCGATTGTGTCATAGATAACCGTGTTAGAATAGAAAATAGCTGGTCGATAGTGTGTTTGGTGTCGGCTTGGTCTTCACGGGCAGCGGTGATGGAGCCGTACATGGCGAGGCACACTATTCATAGGGAATCCACTGTCACTGTGAGCTTGGTGTCCTCTTGGTCTTCACCGACAGTGGGTGATGGAGTGGACATGTCGAGGCACACAGTGGAAAATCCACTGTTACCGTTAGCTTGGTTTCCTCTTGGTCTTCACCGACAGTGGGTGATGGAGTGGACATGTCGAGGCACACAGTGGAAAATCCACTGTTACCGTTAGCTTGGTTTCCTCTTGGTCTTCACCGACAGTGGGTGATGGAGTGGGCATGGCGAGGCAAACGGTAGAATCTCTCACGTGAATATGACCCAGTTGGACTTTAGTAGTAATAAGCTTTGGATATTAATAAAGTACTTCGAGAACGAAGTACTTGTCAGTATGGCCGTGTAAGAATATTCAATTTTGAATTTAAATTTATTTGTCAATTACTGCTTATAAAGTCATTAAATTAATATTAGAATACATACTCATTAACATTCTTCTTCACCTTTATCCTTCATTTAACCAAATTCTGTTAAAAAAATGTGATTTGATTATCTGACAAAGACGACTATTCTTAAGTTGGTTATTTCCTGTTTAGCAGATAATAAATTAATAATTATTATGTAAATTTAACATTAAATTCATTATATTATTGAAGGTTATCGATATTGGTTTATCAAAATATTAAAATCGATAATTAATAACAGTAAATTACTAAAAAGATGTTTTGGTCAGACGATTGACAAATAGTCAGGTTTCCGTTTACTTCCTGTTATTTTCCTTAATCATTTTTGTAATACAAATATTGAACATGTATTGTATCTTGTTAAATTAAGTTATAAATAATGTTAATAATATTTATATTATAGTTAGTACAAAATAGTTTAATTACAGTATGTTATTTTCATAAAATAATTAATTTGACTTGTTGGCGCCACTGTAGCAAATTTATTATTTTTACGGATGAGTTGTTAAAATGGCGGGAGAATCCCCCTCCTCTTTTGGCTCCCTCTGAGCATGGAGGACACATTTTGTGAACAGTCTTGTGTGGTGAGCCGAGCAGAGCGGTCTAAAAGCTAAGTACTTTAATACTGTCTAATTCTACTTAAATATTGTTTTATTTTAATTTAATACTGTTTGAACTTGATTCACTTTTATTTAGAGGTCTAGCTAAGTGTTTCCATACTGTTTTATTCTACCCTAATTATTACTGTTTTATTCTCCCGTAATAGTCACTGTTTTATTCTTTTCTAATACTGTGTTATTCTCGATTAATTTTATTTGAGGTTATACTTGATGTTCTCCTTAAGGGTAAAGATTATGTAAATAAATGTGTTATGTGTTTAAAGTTGTGTTTTAAATAATCATTATAATTGAAAGAACATTTTTAAATTGTCGTTTTTATTTAATAAATTCCAGTAATTGTTGAAAGATTTCTAAGGTTTTATTTCTTTATTCCTCGTATAACAATACTTTATTTTAACTACAATTGAAGCTCTTTAACATTTCCAGTAGAATTTTAATTACATATCCATACATGTTGGTACATGTACTTATGGTCATAATTTCTAACACGCGCCTTTCGCACTGTCAACCTTATCGATAAAGAAACGGATTTGTTCATTTGTTCTCTGAGTGAATTCACAAAATTAGCTGCTTGGATACTTTGTTATTATAAGTCATAGGTTGTAAGTTAAATGTAGTCATTATCATAATTGTAACAAGAATGCTGTAACTATCGCATTGGGTTACATAGTGCATGTAATGATAGTTATAAGTTTTGTGTGTAAATAAATAAATTATATTAATAATATCATAATTATTTCGATTTCCGCTCATGATCTCATGGCCGCGCTTGACAGACTGATCGTATTCGATCACGGTCGTTAAGCAAAGTTCGGTCCGGTCAGGTGTCGGATGGGTAACCGTAAAGTGGCATTATAACTGAGTGCTTCCCTGCTTCGGAGGGAACGTTAAACCAGCGGTCCCGGCTATTGTCATTTGATTACAGTCGTTAAGCCAAGTCAGAGGTCTTATAGGCGGCTTGATAAACTCAGACACCAGAGGTGGCCACTAATCCTCACTCGATAAGAAGAAGAAGATTTTGATATCGATATTTTTCTTGGGAATGTTCAGTTGCTGCTTAGTTAAGTCCGCCATTACGAAGTATCATCGAGTGTAGATAAGCACGTTTTTTTGCAGGATTTTCATATCGATAGATACAGTCCATTGATATTATTATTTCATTTTATTAAATTTTAACAATATTAACACATTATAATATTACAATAAAACAGTGTCACAAAAACCTATTTAGGGTTAAGCTTACGCTGTTTGGTTTCATCATCTTATACAATTATACATTATTATAATTAATTTAAATAACAATATATTGTTTTTGTATATCGACAGGAATATATATTTTTTTATTAAATTTTGTACAGAGTCTTGGTATGAATTTGAAAAGTATTGAAAACAAAGCGTTCTTATGACATTATGTATTCTAAAATATGACAGTAGGCCCCGTGATATAATGGACATTAACTAAATAGGTTTTATACGAAGAAACTTGGAAGAAGTGGGACACGACCGGTAACTTTAGCTTTCTGGACCTATATTATGGACCCTTATTTGACCTAGACTTTATTGAGAGAAGACAGTAAATTTCATCGGCATGAAAATTTCTTCATATATTTGACATCCAATTGAAGTGAAATGAATACAGTTATAAATTATTAATTTATTATTCCATAAAACCTCATTGAGAAGTACAGAACAAGAGATATCTCCCAAAAAGTGTTTCGTCCAAAAAAAACCGGGTCACAAAAAACAACGATTCATTTCGAACAGCCGACTTTCATAAGTGCTGTGCCCAAACAAATTAAATTCGTCCTGGCAACAAAACAAAACGTCCAATTGGAAAAATGTCAATGGCCTGGGAGAAATTGGACGTACAGGCAGACGTACAGGGATAGAGGCAGTTACTTCAGGGTTTTTTAGGGTTCCGTAGCCTAATGGCAAAAACGGAACCCTTATAGATTCGTCACAGCCACTTTATTCCAAAACTATGAGGATTACATAGTTGAAACTTGGTAGGTAGATGTATTCTGTAAACCGTTTTACGGTTATTACATAAAAATACATAGAACTGAAACTGAAAATATTTTTATCATCAAACCTATACGTGTGGGTGGGGTATGTATAGATAAGTCTTCAAAAATTACATTGAGGTTTTTAAAACTGTTTTTTTCTCAAAGTCAACCGTTTGAAAGATGTACACTTCCAAAGTGGTAAAATGTGTGCCCTCCCTCTAACTTTTTAAAATAAGAAAGTAAAAAATCTAATATATGCTGTAGATCTTTATAAAAACTTTCAACGAAAATTGTTTAAACGAAATATATTTAGCAGTTTCAGAGCTATAGCACATTTTCCAAAATGCAAATATAACTTTGTCATTAATACAAATACTATGAAAAACAAAGTTATTTTTGTTTCTCATAGTGAGTAGTAAGAAGAGTAGAAAGCTGTCGAAAAATTTTAGTGGCATTTTGGGTAGGTGTAGGTAATCGGTAGTCAAGTGAATACCTAATTTAATATAATAATAATATAAACTTTATTGCACACCATACAAAAACAAACACATACAGAGAAAATGACAAAAAAGAGGAACACACAATAGGTGGCCTTATTGCTACATACACAGAACAGTATTTTTTTTCTGTTCTGTGGCTACATAGCAATCTCTTCCAGACAACCTTGACTGAGAGACGGAACCTTTCATGTGCGAGTGCGACTCGCACTAGGCCGATTTTTTTCGTTTCGTTCGTGTTTATGAACGTTATTTTGGCCGTGTCACACGGACTCTTTTTAGGGAGAGGTGACTTTCTAAAAATGTGAATTTTCTCTCAAATATTTTCAATGATATTTTAATAAATCGTGCATTTGGTTCGGTGGTAACGGGAAAGGCAATTTATTATTTTTCCACATTTATTTTATAAATGTTTTTTTTTTCCTTAACATTAAACGGTAACCAGTAAACTAGTTGTTGCTGAATTATAATATTGCATTCGAACTGAATATTTTTTTGTATGCGGTTTAAAAAATACTAAATAACGCGAGAAAAAAAATATAAAAAATTATTTTCCTAGTAGAAACTCGGAAAATCTGTGTTGTTAAGAAGCAACGCTAATTTAATAGCCCTAAATGCCCTAAATACAATATTTAAAAATGTATGTGTTGTACTAAAGCGTTCTTTATAAAGGACGGTAGTAACAAATGGGATAAATAATTCAAATTCAGCTTGGTGAAATGAAGCTTTCATTAAAAACAATAAATTTAAAGTTTGTATCTGTAGTGAGTATCTTTGTATATTTCTTGGGGGCTTCGTTTTAATAGTAAAACAACTAATCTTTAAATTTCTAAATCGGAACCCTTAGAATTGAGTGAACTACTCTCCCAATTGAATTTTGACCTACGTTTATCTTTTTTAGTTCTTTTTGTAGGCCACCGTTATTCCGTCGATGCCAAGAATGTTCTCGCATTCAAAAGAAACATTTTAACAATCGTTTTGAAACAGATGAAACAGTCAATTATTTGGAGAATAGTTTTGTTCTCCAATAAATTTTATCTTAGAAAATAACATAGTAAATACAAAAAAAAAAACCTTATGTGCATTGAGAGCTTTAGCTAATTGTAAAGTCAACAAGCTCTCAAAAAGCATTACACTCAAAAAACAGAAGATAAATAAATATTTCTATACAATCCAATTATCTAGCCCACAGACCTATATTGAGATAAACGAAAAGAGATTGACCTAGCGTGTTAAATTTTTCGTACCTACGATGACGTCACGAGCGAGGTTTAGTGATGAGAAATAGATTTTATGACTTACGTCGGACAAAACTTTGACCGTGGGTCAAACTTTTTACACAAAGGTCAAAGGTAGGTAAACTTTTACCGTCTATCTCTTCTTGTTCTCTCTTCTCACTTCTTCTTACTCGTTCTTCTTATCAGTTAAAAGATGTCCTGAATGGCTGGTAGAAAAAAAAATTGGACGATTCGAAAGCACTTATCTATAAGTCTATTTGAATAAAAATCTTTGACTTTGACTTTGACTTATAAGTCTGTGATCTAGCCCACGTTAAGTTTCGTGAGAAACTTGTGTTATGGATACTAGATAACGGTTAAACATACTTTTTTTGTAATTACATACACATTATACATATTTAACACCCAGACCGAGACAAATAGACATTATGACATTTAAATTTTGCAATTTACAATTCTATTTTTATGTGATAAATTTTAAACAATAAAATATAATAGAAAAAAAAACAACTTGTCTCATGTCGCCACGTTATTCGAACCCGCATTCTTGGAAGATGAAATTTTCATCTTAATCGATAGTCAAACATTTGTAAAAATGTTTCTTTCGAATTCGAGGATATTTCTCTCATTGATGAAACGACGGTGGCCAACACCGTAGAAAGGTGAATATACTAGAAAAATTCGACGTGTCCTCATATATCTCTGTAGCATAATTGCTTAGTGCATTGGGCCGGATTCCCAAAGATGCGGGATCGAATCCCGTCAGGGCGACATGAGTCAAATTGCTTTATTCTAGTATATTTTCTTGTTTAATATTTATCACAAATAGACATGTTCATGCACACAAATATTTGTCTTGTCCGGGGATCGAACCAGGGCGCATAGTATCCCTGCGCCAAACAGGTCGTCAAAAAGAAGAGAAAAGAGTTTTAAAATAAGAAATCATTCTAAGAAGCTCGTGCATTTTAATCGATAGAAATAAATCGAGTCCGGCGGTTGAATCGAGAGGTACTAATTACTGTTTCCCAACTGGGCAACCCCAATAAATCGGTTCGCTCTGTACAGTCACGAACAATAATGTGTTTACCTAACAACATTATCACATTGAAACACATGCGGTCCTACCACCATTTTTTAGAGAACATCATGTCGTAAGAACGTTGTTTTCCTTTTGTTTCAATAGTGTTTAAATTCGTACCTCGAACTACATAAAGTTTTTTTTTTCATTCCTGCCCAGTGACACAACATTGAGATATATCTATGGAGATGAAATATTACAAAAAAGAACGTGCCTACCTGCACTTGATGGTACTTTGTAATGACGGACTTGACTAGGCACCTGAACATTCGCAAGAAAAATATAGACATCCAAGAGACTCGTGATATATTTGAATTATGTAAGTTTCTATAAACAACTACAACGCTAAAGTAGGTAGAAAACTTTACGAATTTAAAAGAAAAATTAAATCCGTTCGTACCATTTTCTCCCCAACATCTTGTGTAGAAAGGAGTCCTTAGTTTGCCTCATACGATTGAAAACCGACGATACGACGCTTTCCCTTCCATAAAATATGACTAGGGCGGTTACAACCCGATACTCGGGTTCGTCGATCGACGAAAAATTCCAAATTATGCGAAAATAATGACACTTTTTAATTGCAGTTTGTGATCATCACGTTTAACCTTTTGTATATTTTATAGTTTTCGGAACAAATAGACTCGAGTACCTTTAATTTGATACCTTACTCGGCCGCGTACTACGCGCCGAAGTCCCTATCGAGTCGTCACAAATTTTGCGAACCTGAATTAAGTATATTAGATGATCGGTAAAAATTCTTAGATAGATCATGTGTGCCAATCTTCGTCAAGATCGGTTGAAAATTGCTACCAGTACGCAAGATCAGACAGACAGACGAACAAAAGCAATTTTTGACCAATCTCGGAATTGAGACGCTTCGCTCGTTCGGTCAATTATTGCTAGTCACGTGCATTAACATAGGAACACCTAGCAACCTTGTCAAATTACACAATAGGCTATTTGACAGGTTTTTAAAATCCATTTTATATTATGTAGTAGAGTATAAGGAACCCAGTAAAAGTTGTATTTTTTTTTTATTCTGGTACATATTGGCTGAAAAATATCAAATAAAAAATTCAATATTTAAATAGCGCGCCAAAACGCTACATTGACAATATGGCGCTGCAATGGAGTCGGTGACGTCACTTGCCTGTATTCTGATCTGTGGGACATAATCATCCACATACGTAGGCAAACGATGTTTACAAGCAGGTGACGTCATCATAAACTCGACGAATCTGGAGCGTTTTGAAAAACGTTTAAAAATACAATTTTTATTTACGGATTTTTAAATAAAGTTATTATTATTTTCAACGTACGTTAATAAATAACAATTTTTAAGGTCTTATTTTATACTGATAACAGTAATTGAAACTTTATTTTTCGCATTGTCAAATAGCCTATTGAATGACATTGTTGACAGAGCTATCTTTGTTTCCTTGTGTGTCAATGCGATAAGGTTATAAAGTGTATACCTATCATTGCTCGTGATCACAGATCTATATCGAGAGAAACGGTAAAGTGTACCTACCTTGCGTGTCAAAAGTTTAATCCACGGTCAAAGTTTTATGCTCTCAGACGGACTGACCCGTTTAAGACCATTGCCATGATGCCATGAAAACACGCGTCACTCAGAAACGAAAACGGTTGATTGTGCAGTGCTTTTTTGCAAGAGCTCGTCAATAACTTTTACACATCACTAAATCTCGCTGATGACGTCATCGGGTACGAAAAATTTGACACGCTTGGTTCTCATACAGTTTGAAGCGCTCTTTTCGTCTATCTCAATACAGGTTTGTGCTCGTGATTGTACACAGCCATGGAGTGCGAGAAAGCTCTTTAGTTGGCCATTTAATAAAGTGCGAACTACACTTTAAGCTAACTCGGTGATTAATATTGTTTGTCTTTACCTTTTTAGAAAAGCAAAATGGCAACAGCTGTTAACTTATAACTTTTTAATTTTGCATTTTCCAATGCTATGACGGGACGACATGAGACAAGTTGCTTTTTTCTTGTATATTTACTTGATTAAAAATTATCACATAAAAATAGCATTGTAAAATGCAAAATTAAAAAGTTATAACTAGATGGCAGTTTCATCTTAATCGATAGTCAAACATCTGTAAAGATGTTTCTTTCGAATGCGAGGATATTTCTCTCATTGATGAAACGACGGTGGCCAACACCGTAGAAAAAGGTGAACAGCTGTTAAGTTACTAGATATTAGGAGATTTGTTGAACATTTCTTATGAAGATGAAACGATCAAATTTAATTGATTTTGTTTAATAAAGGGGTTAGAACCTTATTGCCTCGTCCCCTGTCCGGCATTTTTTTTAAATCGCGCCTCACAAAAATGCCAATATAAATAGACAGGGAACGTAAAGATGAACGAAAATATTTTGCAACATAGTGCTCTAAAGTGTCAGTTTAGTGAGATGGAGTTAAATATACAAAGGTGATATTTTGGGTCGGCATTATTCATTTTAACTCTAATTATCTGTCTAACGTGACACTTTTAACCTTAATACTTTCCGAAATATCTTTTCTTAAAATAAAACTCAACTGTTCAACCGGGAGTTCCCCGACTGTACGTGTGTGCATTGTAATGTTCTATAATTGCTAGCGCAGACGATGGATAACGGAGGACTTTTTGTCCGCGACACGTCTTTATTGTTAACCAAATAAGATTGAACTTAGATCGCGTATATCCACGAAAAGTACGCGATAGTCCTCGTTATATATTCAACTTTATGTTCTTAGTTATAAGGTCGTGTCGCGGACAAAAAGTCTTCCAATGTACGTCGTCTGCGCAGGCCCTTAGTATTAGATCCATATCCATGCAAGTCCTGACGGATCAAATAACTTAGACCCGAGATTTCTAAAGTGTAAAATCATAATAATAAAATAGTGCCGTACTTATTTGTAATTTATCTTAAATTAAAAGTTACAATAGAACCCATTTTCGTACAATTACATAAAAGTTTAAGCGAATATTAAGAAGTGTGTTATTTATTAAAAAATATATCGTGAAAATAATTGTGAATAAGTTTCAATTTATTAGAATTTCAATTACGAACAGACCTAAGTACTTCATTAAGTACGTAATATTCAGAATCTAAATTAATCCGATACTTGAGACATTTAAAAATATTTGGTAACTTTATTAAATTTTAAAACTAAAAATTGTGCGTAATGAAAATAAAAAGGTCAGAGGTAATTACCCTGATTTAAGTGTCAATCTATTTTCGACCTAATCCAGTTGACTTTGAGAGCTTAATCCAAGGGTCTGTGCTGGGAGTCCTTTCTGAAGAGTCGTTTGTCATCGAATGACCAATTTAAGTGGCGAAGTTCTTTGATAAGCCCCTCAACTTTTGACTGTTGGTTAAAAATAGCGCTTGGCGCTAAAGGTTAGAAAAAGGAATGTCCACGTTTTTACCGACATCGTCATCAGTCATTTTTAATGTCCCCACTGCTGGGGCACTGGCCTTCCTTATGGATGGGTAAGGAGAACGGGCCATGACTCATTACGCGGGCCCAATGCGGATTGGTGGGTTTTAACGACTGCAATTGCAGCCCGGACCAAACGGCCTAACGTGCCTCCCGAAGCACGGAGGAGCTCGAGATAGTAAATTTTTGGTCACCCATCTCGTGACCGACCATTGCGAAAGTTGCTTGACCTCAATAATCGCAGTCACAGCGCCACGGGCTCCTCAATATTGTTTTTTTTTTTTTTGTACCGACAAAAAATATTTTTTTCATAATCCTGACTAATAATATAGTCAAAGTCAATTATCATTTATTCAGTCTAAGCTGTTACAAGCACTTGTGAACGTCAAAGAAGCTACGCCATCGGTTCACAAACCCTACGGTGGGAGACCTTGTAACGAGAATAACCCGCAAGAAACTCGTCAAGGGCTGTTTTTTTTCTCCCTGTTTTATTTAATAATGCGATCAAGTGTGTTTGTTTGTCATTCCTTCACGCCATAACTAAGCAGCCAATCGACTTGATTTTCCGCATAAAGTTAGTTGAATGGACGGAGAGTAACATAAGTTAGGTTAGGTGGAGATAACCACGCAGATGAAACCGCGGGCGGAACCTAGTGTTCAAGTCGTATAGTTCTATTTGATAAACTAGATGGCGTTGTGCCCATAGAGATCGCGATATGGTTTTACCTTCCTGGAATTGATTAGTAGCCATACTAATATTTTAGTTCCTAAGTTAATTAATAGATGTCACTAAACCCTTTTGAATCGCAGTTTCGTATACTGCAAGTAATTTCCATAATATTGTGAATATTTGTTTTGTATGAGCGGTTTGCAATATACCATTTCAAGTGTAGTACCGGTTTTTTATTTAGTACTAGTACCCAAAGTTCCAGTGCAGTTTTGTTAGGTATTCCTAGGTCTTAAACATCTAGTACTAGATAAAATTGACTCTTTTTTTATTCAAGACGGGGAGACTCTTAGCCTTCATCATTCACATTGTTTTTCTATCATACATATATAATACATATAATAATATATACCTATATTTACTCATGCATGCACTCACACACACACACTCACACTCGCGCGCGCAAAATAATCTATCCTTGTTTATTATAAATTTAAAAATAATTATGATAAGTTGTTCTATACTACTTAATGTAATGATAAATACATAAAATAATGTCATGGAAGAGCGGAGTCTCTTGTTACAGGCATTGTATGCTTAAAAGGGGACTCCGGCCACTAATAACTGTAACTCAAAACTTTTTATTGAAATAAAATTTATTATTATTATTATTATTATTATTATATATCATACCCTTGGACGAATTAACCACTGGACGCGTAACGAGGACCGCGTTCGCCTTTACCCCTCTGTCACTTACCCTGCCTTTTAGACACAGTAAGCAATATGGCGTTGTCAGTATGACGCGAGATCTCGAAGTGGAACATTATCTCAAAAATGGGTAAATACGCTGAGTTAATTTGTAAAAATCATACCGGACAATCAAAACATTTTTCTTTTCACGCGTAAGTATAATTTCAATCTATTAGAGTAGCAATTTCTCGTAAAATAAATAAAATTTGGTATGTAAACAAAATGTAATACGTCATTTCAAAAAGTAATCATTGTACATGTAAATTCTTCAAAGATATTGCATAAGTAATTTGGTTGGGTTATATGTATCACTCATTCATTCAATTGACATTTTTATGACGTATAGGGCTTGAACATATCGATAAACATATCGATGTATGTAAATGAACGAACGAATCCAATTTTAATGTAGGAACTATTTAAATTAATTTCAGATTTACAGTTGAACCCCTAACAAGAAGAATTGGGTGGAAGCGGTACGCAGGGAGATAACATGGACGTACTCAGGTCTTAGATAACATCTAAGGTCTGATGATGGAGCCAGAAGATGGCTATAGGAACTCTGTAATTAAACGACGCAACCCTACGAACTTTGAGCTCGTTATATTTGAAATATAGCTTCAAACTTTAAAAAAATGTTGCTTATTTCACCCGCATGGTTCCCGTTCCCGTGGTAATATCAAAAATCCTGTCTTAGTGCTCGCCAACATCGTTAAAAGAACCTGTATGCAAAATTTCAGTTTAATTGGTTTAGCCGTTTGGGCTGTGCGTTGCCTTGCCTGTAAGTCAGTCACGGTATTGTTTTTTAGTATTAGACTTATGTTGTACATTATCATGGTGTGTTGTACATTAACATTTAAAATGTATCATAAGTATAAAAATAGCATTGACAACGCAAAAATTAAAAAATCATAACTTATTAGCTGTTGCATCATAATATTGATCGTTAAACATTTGTTTTTTCTCTCTTTCGAATGCAAGGAAGGATATTCTTACAGCGTATAAAAATATAAAAGTATCGGAGAATTTCGACAGTGGTCCGCAAAACTCGGTAGCTCATTGGTTAGAGCAGTGGGCCGGATTCCCAAAGGTCGTGGGTTCAAGTCACATCTGAAAATTCACTTGTGGCCGAGTTCATTTGTTCCAATATTTTTCTTGTTAAAGTTTATCATAAATGGTGGTTACATTTATTATTTGTTTCTAACATAGACCTTGTTAGGTCACAGCAAGAATTAAATAATTATATTTATGTATGTACGTAAGCTATATTATACTATTTTTTAATCTTATAATATTTTAATTTTAAGATCGTTTTATTATATTCAAGTAAAACAATCTTAAAACTACAATAAACTATTGGTTGAAATATTCTTGCAATTAGTATTTCAGCTAGTAATTTCTAGAAAGATACTGCCTTGGCTTTTTCTTAAATATAGGTAATTTATATGCGATGTTTTGTTGATAACTTCTGGGAGTTTGTTGTTTAAAACTGTCATAGCGTATGCTGGACCATACGCTATCCAAACGCTAGTCTACTATTTCTAATTTGGGTTTAGGTTGTGCTAATTTCGTACGGTGGCGTAAATTTTGAGATCTTTAATAAAGTGAAAACAAGTATAAATGGATACTAGAGTTGAAATTAAAATGTTTTAGTCTCAACGATCTTCTAATGTCGATGATTATTTTCAATAAGTTTTAGTATAATTAGATTTTTGGCTCCAAAAAAAATGTAGAATACGAGATATCACAGCTCGAGAAGCACACAGAGGGTTTATTGTCTAATTTTAAGTCTATCACAATCCCTTTAAATTTTTCATTTAAAAGGTACATATTATTCACATCGCATCACATAGCATCGCGCCACAACTATTTGACCTATGAAAGGGATTGCATTCGATTATAAAATTAAACACTTAAGGAGGGGTTGCTATTGTGTATGTCCTATACAATGGTTCTGTAATGAACTAATTACCCATATTTTGTTTTATATAAAAAAGCTTGAGTGATTGAAGAAGTTAATGTAAATAATGAATTTTAGGTATTATTATATATACCAAATATTAATGTTTTTTACTCACTTAAAAAGTGTTAGTAAGTAAATTGTAAGTCCGCCTGGCTAGCGACTACCATCTTATCCAAGTCCGTTCCGGCAGTTAGAGGTAAGATAGCTAGTTCCTCAGAGATTGAGGATACCGGGAGAGGCGCGCTTCCATCTTAAGCCCTATCAGTACAGTACTAGTATCAGGTTGCATGTATCTACCCATTTTTCACAAAAAAAACCCAAACACAAACGCTTTGGAAACCATATTGTATAGTTTTTATGAATTTGAGGTATTTTTTTAATGAGATTTTCATATTATTAGGTGCTTTTTATATTTCCACAAAATAAACAATTAACTTACCTACTAATTTCTTTAAAACACACATGATTTATTATACTCAATAGGTTCATTCATTCACTCCTTACCTATCGTGCTATTTATTTTTCCACGAAATAAACAATTAACTTACTATTTTTTTTAAAACACACATGATTTATTAAACTCAATAGGTTCATTCATTCACTCCTTACTTATCGATAAAAAAATTATCGATTACTTCAAGCACTACTGTCATTATTTGACATTAGTAATCGCCCCTCACCCCCGCAAGAATTGGTTGATCGTGTTTTCATACATTCTTCTCGGGTTTCGTGTCCAGTGGTTAATTCGTCCAAGATCATACCTGATGTTACTGTTAAGTATTGATAATGCTAAAGATGGAAGCAAGCCTCTCCCGGAATCCTCAACCACTGATGAACTGGCTATCTTATCTCTAACTGCCGGAACACAACAATGCTGATAACATTGTTGTTATGCCGTCAGACTTAGATAAGATGGTGTTAGCTAGCCAGTCGGACTCACAACAAGTCCTAGCACCAACCAAACCGAATACAATATGTACCCCTCGCTGGGAATCAAACCCGGGTCTGATACCGGTGGTTATACCACTAGACCACAGAGGCGGTTAATACTAACTCTCTCGACTCGACTAACATGTTGCTTGCCCCCCTGCTAGGTGGACCGATGACCTAAGAAAGGTGGCAGGCTGAGAAAGGCGGGAGATCGTGTCTTGTCTGGACGTATGCCTCACCTTGGGTGAGGCTTACGTCCAGCAGTGGACTGCAATAGGCTGAATGATGATGATGACAAGTTGTTTGCAGCGGGACTTGACCCCACACCCATTGGGTATCTGGTTACCCAGTCTCCATTATTCTGTGGACAACAGAGTTTGGGAACTGGTAAACGTGCATTGCTGCTTTTTATAGGGATTTGTTACATTGATTTTTACTGTAACAGCTAATTAGATAACAACTGGTAGGCAATTCGATTTTTTTTAGGGGCCAGAAATCTGTATTAAAATTCACTGGGGGCAGTCTTCGACATTATAGGATTGTCGAAGATTGTTGAAGCTGGGGTATTTTGACAGTACTAGGGATTTTACTTTAATTTTTAATGAAGAAATTATGTTTTGGAAAATGTCGAATTTTGAGCTTGGCAAATGCTGATTTCATGACAATATAGTTTGTATGACAGTAATTCGCCTAAATAAATTGTCAAAAGAGTTGTTACTGCACGTGCGTTAGAGTCTATAACAAAATCCCTAGCCAATTTAAGCACGGACCTAAAACACTAATGACCAGAAAGTTACGTGAATGGCTAGTACAAAAATGTTTTTACAGCTAGAACGATTTTTTAAATTATTGTTAAGTTTGCATGTTAATGTTTATTAACTGAATAGTGTGTCTAACCTTAAATAACATCTTGTGTACCTATTCTCTGCAAATAAATACTTTTGACTTTTGACTTAAAAAAAAAAAAGGAATAATAATAAAAACTGTTACGAGCAATATGCTTAAAATTGCCAATTTTGTCTACACAAAACACTGACTATTGCTATACTTACTAGACAACGTAAAAGCACAGCAAATCCCTAATTTGTTCCATAATATATTTTTAGTGCGGTTCATGGCCCCTATAAATTTACGGTACGTGACTTGACTATTTTGACCGATACTTTGAGCGGTATTTGTCAAACTCGCAGATATAGTAGCAAAACATTTAGGACATGAATCATCATTTGCCGACGTTTTATTGTTAGAGAAAAATAAACAAAATGTTGCAGGAGAAGTTGGTTTTATTATATTGTACACAACTACTGAGCCAAATTTCATTCAAATCTGTTTTTGCATAACAGACATTCAAAACATGCCTATTTTCGAGGCGTCACTGTTTTATTTCAGTCGTCGTCATCATCAGCCATTTTTAATGATGGGGTACTGGCCTTCCTTATGGATGGCTATAAGGAACGGGCCATGACCCACCACGCGGGCCCAATGCGGAATGGTGGGTTTTAACGACTGCAAAAGCAGCCGGGACCAACAGCTTAACGTGCCTCCCGAAGCACGGAGGAGCTCGAGATAGTAAATTTTTGGTCACCCATCCCGTGACCGACCATTGCGAAAGTTGCTTAACCTCAACAATCGCAGGCCGAGCGCGCGAACCACTGCGCCACGGGCTCCTTGGTGTTTTATTTCAGTAGGTACTTGATATACATGCTCCTTCCAACTTGAGTACATAACTATTAGGTTGATTTCTTTATCCCAAAGATAAATCTCAGATCTACCGTCGACTGTACGTGATTAATACAAATCCTTGGAGGAGGACTTTATTTCCATAACCGTTGTAGTACAGCCTAATTAGTGGAATCCCGCGGGAACCGCCTAATTATCTGTAATACTCGTCCTTCATCGTCCTAGAACATTTGTAGGGTGACCAAGTTGAAGATGAAAAAATGAAACAATTATTATTTTCTTCCACAAAGCTTACAATTATAAAGGTTGTTAGTTTCTTAAAATAAAAGTGTTTAATAAATTAAGTATAATACTTTGTGGAAGACTGATGCCTAAACCTAGACATCATAAAGTGCATGTATATCAAGTCAGTACTACATATTTAATCCTAGTTGAAAACAAAGAGATACTTGAAGGAATAACATATGCAGCTAAAGTTTTCAATTTGCCAATATATCATTGTCTATTTTTATTAGAACTTCTTGTTATTTTTAAAAAGAGCTTGTAGTGTAGTAATAAAAATCACACAAACATATTTATGTCGTTGTCACCATTATTTCATTTAAACATTTTAATAACTAAGTTAAATATAACTTATTTAACAAATGCTCTGTCTTCACCATCCATACCAACTACGCTGTGCTGCGTTACAATGCGTTGTCGCCTATGCTTTGATGAAAGCCAATGCCATACCAACGCACTAATTGAAACGATATAAACCATAATTAATATTATTAATATTAATATATATTAATATTAATAATATTAATTATGGTTTATATATTAATAACTGCCACTATCCTACGTTAAGTTCCCTCAAGAACTTGTGACAACACATATTCGATCGATCATAAAAACAAATAAATCGTTTTCATTTTAGAAATTCTTTAAGTCAAGTCTTTTAAACGCTATAATAAGGATCATCGAATTGCAATTTCATCAAACGTTATCAACAAGTAAAATAAAACTACAATAACAACGATTTTGGTTTATGAATTTAGATTTTTTGCATTTTTCAATTCTATTTTTATATTTATGTCAATTTTTAAATTAAAAAAAATTTGGAAAATTAACTCGGCCAGATGTGAATTCTCAGATGGCACCGAGTCTCGGTAGCTCAGTGGTTAGAGCATTGGACCGGATTTCCAAAGGTCGTGGATTCGATTCCCATCTGAGAATTCACTTGTGGTCGAGTTAATTTTTTCCAATATTTTTCTATTTAAAAATTATCATAAATATAAAAATAGCATTAAAAAATGCAAAAATTCTAAATTCATAAACCAAAATCGTTGTTATTGTAGTTTATTTTACTTTTTAAATAGAAAAATATTGGAAATAATCAACTCGGGTAGAAGTGAATTCTCAGATGAGACCGAGTCTCGGTAGCTCAGTGGTTAGAGCATTAGACCGGATTTCCAAAGGTCGTGGGTTCGAGTCCCATCTGAGAATTCACTTGGCCAAGTTATTTTTTTCAAATATTTTTCTATTTAAAAATTATCATAAACGATTTTGGAAAATCGTGAAACACACTAGTCTTTCATAGTAACTGCAATTGGACATAATAATTATGGAACTTAATTAAATCCTTTCATTCACTCCAAACTGAAAGGTCACGCCAAAAGGCCGTTTCACAAAAAGATTTAAAATTAATTAATCAATATCATTCAAAATTTAAACCGAACTAAACTTTCTATTGTATTAGATGTTTGAATTCAAAGCCTGCGTCCGACGTTTCTGCCTCTCGTCTTATTCGTATTTGTCAAGAACTTTCCGCTGAAAACGGGATCGGAGCCTAAGTAAACATAATCCCTAAAATAACTGTGAAGATGCTAAAACAGATATTTTAGATAAATGAGCTTACTACTTCATTGTTATGTAAATTATTGTATTAAATCGTTACATACGAAGGTGCAGTATTACGTTGCTTATTGAAGAAGTTGTTTAAAGTTGTTAAGCAACTACTTCAAAATACAACATAATACAGCGATTATGGGATGACGGTTTCACCAAAGCTATGTAGTTACAATGTTCAATTGTTTCTCTTTTTTATTAAACTACAAACAGCAATTTGAAGAACCTCAATTTGAGATATTTTTAAATATAAGAACTGCAGTGTGAAGAAACTTTTAATAACTTAAAACCGTATGTAGAATATAAAAAAAAACATGTAAGGGTAACACTGGCGTCAACTATGAGATAGTAGAATCAGCAAGAATAGTATGAAGTTGCGTCAGAGCGAAGATCACCGAGGCCCTCACTAACGAGAATGAACGGACAGTCTTTAAATATTCGTTTTAATGACCACAACAGATTCCTTGTTATCACCAACGGCTGGAAATGGGCCTCCCACAGATATATAAAGGGGGAGGGGGCATAATCGCTACGCTTGTTGGCAGTCGCAGTAAGACCAAGTTCATAAGAGAGGCTGCTGGCCTTCTCCTCAAGGCTGTCCTCCGTCCCCTTTTACAACATTCAGGGAATGAGAGAGCCAGCAGTACTCGGTTTATTGTAAAATATTTTAAAAAATGTAAAATCAACTCCTGCAGGTCTTCCTTTCATTTAAAAAGACACTAACAGCATGGCCACCCTACTAGGAATGATCTTTGGACGTCAAAGAGGGTCAGAATGATTTAATTATATCTCCGCAATAGCAATTAAGTGAAATCTAACTGATATGACCGATTTTAACCGCCTCTGTGGTCTAGTGGTAACAACCACCGGTATCAGACCTAGGGGTCCCGGGTTCGATTCCCAGCGGGTACATATTGTATTCGGTTTGGTTGGTGGTGGGACTTGTTGTGAGTCTGCCTGGCTAGCTACCACCATCTTATCTAAGTCTGACGCCATAACAACAATGTTTTCAGCATTGTTTTGTTCCGGCAGATAAAGATAAGATAAGAGAGAGGCTCGCTTCCATATTCAGCCTTATCAATACTTAACATCAGGTATGATGAAGGCTAAGAGTCTCCTCGTTAATAAGAAAAGGTTTTTCAGTCCGTTGCGAACATGAAATCATGTTATTTATTCAGTTTTTATGATGAGCACTATAACGAAAATACTTTAATCCGCCATCTCTTAGCGCAATATTGTTTTCTGTCACTTCGTACCGCGAACCTCTTTTTATTTTTTTTTAAGTTTTGGCTTCTTTCGTTTTCTACAAAAATTCCGCCAACGTCCCGTAGTGGACCGCGAACCTCATAAAACAAAATAATTTATTGACGGAGGTTTTGTGAAGGTGTTTGTTGTGAAGTGTGTCAAAATGTGACAAAATGTGACAACTTCAATTCGTTCGTTGGCAGGAACAATGAATACAGATGTACATGGATCTGAGATAGTTGTTTATAGAAACACATGATTCAAATAATATTTTCATCTCCATAGATATATCTCAATGGTTGTGTCATTGGGCAGGAATGAAAAAAAAAATACTTTATGAAGTTCGCGGTACGAATTTAAACAATATTGAAACAAAAGGAAAACAAAACGTTCTTACGACATGATGGTCTTTAAATAATGGCGATAGGTCCCCAGTACTCCCTGGTCTGTACTCCTTAGCGGGCGGATACATAATACCCCTACCCCGCTCCCACGTGGTACGTCACTCGAGTCAACAGTATAAATTATTAGAGATTTAGAGATTACATACTCTTTGGTACTTATGCACAAAGAAAACACTACACTCTTTTGAAATAAAAAAATATGTTTTCATTTCCTCGTTGAAATTAAAGAATTAATCTACACTACATCAATAAATATATTTTATAGTAAATATAAATCTTAATCGGATTTCATTTACTGATATATCATCCATCATGCAGAAAAGCTTTCATTATTTATGAAAAGACGAATACTTATTTACCAGTTACTTATTTAATATGGTATTAATATGAATACCTAGTAAATAAATAGTAAGTGTGGTGTGCACATTTCAGCTGAAATCCAATATTGGGAATTGTGTTTGTTGGTCAGAATCTCTGTTGATTGTATAGGGTGTCTCAAAATAAACGCGAGATTTGAATTAAATGGAAAACACAGTTTCAAGATTTTAATTGTATTTTTTGTTATTGAACCTTGGAGTACATGGCATAGAGTTATATAAGTAATTATACTGGGTATATATTGGTGAAATGTAACATACAATGCAACATTTTATATGCCTTCCAAGGTGTCATCGAGCGTAGATACAACGCGCCTACTGCGCGCAATACTCCATACTAATCGTGTTACATTTGCAAACATTGCATGTTACATTACACCGGTCTGTACCCTGCATTATGTCATTAATAATGACCTTGTCCTATGTACTTCAATAAAGCGGTTCAATAAAAAAATAACAATCAAAAGACTTGAAACTGTTGGTTCTATATAATTCAAATCTTGCGTTAATTTTGGGACACGCTATAAAAGTACATTTCGTATACCTACGCTCCGATATCCAACAAATCAATTTCTCTACAGTAAATCTAGGTTTCTCTAGATTGTGATCGCTTGATGTATCATGTTACTGAATAGTCAAAGACAGTTCAATAACCTCCTTTAAAACGATATGATATCACTCGAATCGAAAGTCTAGATGAAATATTTGCAATATAATCCGTAAGTAATGAAACGCGAAGACCCTGTGGTAGTAATCAAAGCTGACTACACAATACTACACATCAATGCAATGAGGCAAGAGTGTATTTGACATCATACTAACATTACATACATATGTCGTAGGATAATTTGATAAATCGTTTAATTTGCAAAAATCCTAGTGATTTTGCGAAAACACGGACAATTAGACAATGGTAACGACATTTCTCAATCTTACTAGGGT
The DNA here is from genome assembly GCA_910589605.1 of Chrysoteuchia culmella. NCBI lineage: Eukaryota > Metazoa > Arthropoda > Insecta > Lepidoptera > Crambidae > Chrysoteuchia > Chrysoteuchia culmella. The sequence continues at coordinate 23,363,098 of OU342649.1, forward strand.
TTTTGCAAAAACACGAATTGCGTTAGTAACATTGAATATCCTTCACTCTGATTGGCTTGATTTTCGCTTGCTGGCTAACTCTTATTCTGATTGGTTGATATGTTTATGATATAATACCTCAATGCTTCTGAGTAAAACTAGGAACCAATCATAATAAGAGTTGACCAGCAAGCAAAAATCAAGCCAATCGGAGTTAAGGTTAAGCAATATTACTAATGCAATCTGTGCTTTCTCAATAACCCTAGTAAGATTGAGAAATGTCACTATTGTCTAATTATCCGTGTTTTCGCAATATCCCTAGGATTTTCGCGAAAATTCGATTTATAAAATTATCCTACGACACATACATCTCTTGCGGGGTTGAGACCTTCAAACGTGCAGCTTGAGAATTGTATTAAAAGCCTCAGTTCAACGACGCCACATTAGGCATTAGTGAAGTCCAAGGTGTCTTTCGGAAACATAATAACTTTTACCTCCTTCTTTTTTAAACTTATAATAATTTATGATAAATTTTAAATAGAAAAATATTGGAAAAAATTTACTCGGTCACAAGTGAATTCTCAGATGGGACTCGAACCTACGACCTTTGGAAATCCGGTCCAATGCTCTAACCACTGAGTTATCGAGACTTGCGGACCACCGTCAAAATTCTCCGATACTTTTATATTTTTAATACGCTGTAGGCCAGCGTCGTCACATCAATGCTAGGAATATCCTTGCATTCGAAAGAAACATCTTTTCAAGTGTTTTAACAATCGGATGCAACAGCCAATAATGTATGATTTTTTGCATTTTTCAATGGTATTTTTATGCTTATGATAAATTTTAAATAGAAATTCGAAATCATAAATTATCATAAATAATGATAAAGTTTTAATAGAAAAGTATTGAAAAAAATCGACTCAGCCACAAATTATTCTCAGACAGGACTCGAACCTGCAATCTTTGGTTATCCGGGCCACTGCTCTAATGAATAAGCTACCGTGCCTTGTGACCGACCGACCATCGAATAATAATTAATCAATCGATAAATATTTTTTTTTAAATGTTCCTTTCGAATGCAAGGGTATTCCTCTCATTGATGTCATAACGCTGGTATTAAAAATGTAAAAAATATTGAAAAAATTCAAGTGTCGCTCCATGATTATGGCGCATGCAACTGCGCCGAAATATCGGAGACTCGAAAGAAAATACAAATAATGTTAAAAATCCCGTTTTTCGTAATAATGATAAAAAAATATCATAAGTCTAAATAACTATAGCATTCAAAATTCTAAAACTAAAAATCATAAATTCTTTTTTGAAGTCGGTAAAAATAAAGACTTTACGCAATCATGCTGGATGGATTTTGATGATTTTCAGGGCCGCCATACCCGCGTATTTAATGTTTCTGAAAAGATGTGACTTAGGAACGGTTTTAGTTTTAGATTGAGATATGTTATTGATAGCTTATCTGGCAGATAAGGTATCATTTTTATATAACAACTGTCATTATCACCTGCCAGACAAGCTATCAAAAACTTGTCAGTTGGTGGTAAAGCCGTTTCTAAGTCACAACTTTTCAGAAACATGAAGGGCGCGGTCCCTGAGCACAGAAACCTAGCTCAGAGGAAATATTGAAGTGCTTTTTTAATTTCTTACACCATTTTTTGAAATAATTAAGAAAAAGAAATAGTGACAAGGATCAGACTTTTAAAATGAATATATTTAAAAAGGATAAATAGATACCTTTATGTCGTTGGACATGAATTCTAAAGCATACAAAATAAAATACACGGATACCAAAAGTTCGAAACAAAGGGTGTCGACGAAATGAGGTCGCATGCATGATATAAATATAAAATAAGAAAAATTATATAATGAAATCTTATAACAAATTAGATAAATACGATGTTTTTTTATTAAAGACGTAATATTGTTAAATGTTGCTTTCAATGTGGTTTTTCTCACCTATAGCACTTTTCTCGCTGGTAGAAGTGAAAAGTTGTACGTTTAACACGAAAGCAATTTTTTCTGATGTCTCGTGCCTTTAAATCATTCACTGTGCTCAGTAGTCTATATTTGACTCACTCGCTTCACTCGTGATTCAATTTTAGACTACTTCGCTAGTTCAGCACTCGCAGCAAAAAATTACTTTGCTCTCTTGGTTAAAAAATAACTATTTTTAGGTATAACAACAGTTAGAAATGTTTCAGAAAAAATTAAACTTCAAACGTAAGTTAGGTCTTCAAAAGAGGTTTCAGAATGAGTTCTTGCATTTGTATTTGCTTTGAATGGGTTTGTTCTTGATTCCAATCAAGGCCATGGGCTAAGACACTATCTACAATGGAGTGAGGTAACCCAGAAGGTGTCTATTCATTCACCCTTGCTTTGAAGGTGGTTCTTTTTCTTTATGAATGACGGGGAGACTCTTAGCCTTCATCATACTTGATGTTAAGTATTGATAAAGCTGAAGATGGAAGCGTACCTCTCCCGGAATCCTCTATCACTGAGGAACAGGCTATCTTAACACGAACTGCCGGCACACAACAATGCTGAAAACATTGTTGTTATGGCGTCAGGCTTAGATAAGATGGTGGTAGCTAGCCAGGCTGGCTTACAACAAGTCCTACCACCATCCAAACCGAATACAATATGTACCCCCGCTGGGAATTATACCGGTGGTTGTACCACTAGACCACAGAGGCGGTAAAAAACACAGGTGGTTGGTGGGTTTTAAGTACTCGGAATTACAGACGCAGGGAGGGAGTTCCACTCCTTTGCTGTGCGCAATATAAAGTGGCGTAATGCGACATTTAGAAATATCAACCAAGAAAGTAGCATATAAATATGGCTATACCTCATTCTACAGGAGGAAATTTAAAACGGGGCACGAAAGGTACCATAACCGTTGTAGCTACATGAAAACGTTCTTAAGAAACCATGCTTAATTTTTTTTTAAATTTTGTACTGCATTTACGGATTTTGGAAAAAAAATACAGTTTGCAGAAAAAAAATTGTTTTATAAAAAATGATGCTAATCGATCCTGTTCCTTATGAAGATCAAAACGGTCTAAGACGCCAACTGACTGATGTATGATTAATAGAAAAGTCAGAAATTCCGAAAAAGTATTTCCACATATTCACTAAGAAAATCAATTCCGTCAACGAAGGTACTCGTCGGTGAAGCGGATACGGCGGCGTGTGGCGCGAGCGAAAGAAGTGAGTTTTTGCGTTTTTCGCGATTTCTGCCTTTTCTAGTACTCATACCTCAGCTGGTGTCTTAGAGTGTTTGATCCTCATGAGAAACAGGATCAATTGGCATATTTTTTTTTAACTGACAATTTTTCTGCTGACTGTACATGTTTTCTAAATCCGTGAATGCAGTTCAATATTTTTCAAAAAATTAAGGATGTTTTCCTAAGAACGTTTTCATGTAGCAACAACGGTTAGGGTACCAGCCCTTACTGCACTGTCCTAATTTCCACCCTGTATATAACTTCTCTTGCTACTATACATTTCCATTGCTTCACAGTAGTCAAGGTATGTTTGATCAATAACTTAATGTTGACCCCGATTCTAAAGACTCACAATTCGTCGTCACTCAGTAAAAGAAGGTTTAAGCACCGTATGTTTTTGTTTGTCGATCCTGTTTACGATTTAATCATTACTTATACAGACGTTATTTGATATTATTCGTGATTTGCCTCTCAACATTTTTGTTATGATTAGAATGTCAATACATTTATGATAATATAGTATATGTAAGGAAACATCACGATTTATTTATTAAGCATAGCGATGTTCATAATTTTAATACTAGAAAAAAGAATAAGCTTGCCGTTCCAAGATTTCGGCTTGAAAAATGCAGTCGCTCGTTTTTGGGGAAAGGCATAGCCTTTTTTAATAAAGTTCCACAACAAGTGATTGAGCTGCCTTTGCATAAATTTAAAATATATGTTAAAAAATTGCTCTTAAGCAAAGGTTTTTACAAGTAGATGATTATTTGAAAGACCTAAATGCATGGAAGTGATACTAACATAAAACATGACTATTGTAATTGTATAAAAGGAAAATATTCTAATAACTGAGTATAAGAAAATTTTCCTCTTATATTAAACTGGCCGGGCGCGGTTTCACCCGCGTGGTTGCCGTTCCCGTGGCAATTTTGGGATCATTTATAGCCTATGTTACTACTTGGGGTCTAAGGATTCTCTATACCAAATTTCGTCAAAATCGGTCCAGTAGTTTTTGAGTTTATTCGTTACATACAAAAATACAAATCTTTCCTCTTTATAATATTATAAGTATAGATATGTTTCAAGATTGTAGATTTGTGTTTGGCAACGACATGTTCCTTTGTAAATGTTGTTGCTTCTGTTAAAGCTGATAAGTTTCTTGCGGCCGTTCTTCTTATCAGTTAAAAGATGTCCTGAATGGCTGGTAGGAAAAAAAATTGGTTGATTCGAAAGCACTTATCTTTAGGTCTAATTCTTGGATTTGTTATTTTTAAGCTAATAGGATATTGACATGCTATGTATATTACTTAGTATTGAAACACACGAAAACGCAATCTTTTATTTTATTATACCCAATATGTTAAAATAAGTTATTTACGATACATGAAAAACCTCTTATTTTTGTATCCACTTTTTGAAGTAAATAATACTGATATATCTCTAAAATTACTTTATACACCACCTGCATCTGTAGCACGTATTAAATATCAAATATTCTCAACTTGATAGTAAGCTTTTAATGCCCGGAGGAGCTAATGTTGTATGGATAATTATGATAACATTTAAATTTGGAACGCCAAAATGTCAACAAAAACTTCGATCAAAAATAGTTTGGAAAAAAACAAGTCTGTTCAAGGCATAACATTCTGGTCCAAGGAGTTATTAACTATAAAATTGACACTTCAAAGAGACTTTACTCTTATGAAAAATATAAACATGGCTGTATGTATCGCGGTCCCTAGCACCAAGAAAACATTTGAAATTGGAATTATGTGATATTGTGCACACATTCAAATATAATAGCTATCTCTTTCATTTCCGTGCTTTTTCGTGTCTTTTGTCTTACTTATCAGTAAAACATACCAAATGATCAAATTGTGAATGTGTGTAGTCTTGATTCTTGGTCACAGATATAATGAAAATTATCAATATTTTATTTCTTATTTTGTCGTCTGCACAAAACAGTAAAATACATTATGATAGGCCACTTGGATTGATTGTAAATCGACTTTTAATGAGGGCGACCGCGCCGAGTGAAATGTGTCAAATTTCATCAGCAAAGTTCGCGCACTTTTTATAATTCTAGAGCACGTCAGCGGCTACGGAACTAAATATCTAAAGAAAAATTCGGTGATTTTCGATCCTTTCGATATATTTTTTCCGCGAATTGTTAAATTTTTGTCATTTATTACTGTTATAATTTCTTTTTTATTTAACGGCACAGTAGACGTATGCTCCTCGGGGATACAAGTGTTAGCCTTGGGCAGACTTAAATCCTTCGCTTCATTCAGGATTCTTAGCATAATTCATTCGTAAATTTTAAATAGAAAAATATTGGAAAAAACTAATTCGGCCACAAGTGAATTCTCAAACGGGAATCGAACCCACGACCTTTGGAAATCCGGTCCAATGCTCTAACCGCTGAGCTACCGAGACTTTTTTACCATAAGTACCTATAAAAATAGTATTGAAAAATGCAAAAATTACAATATCCTAAAAAAAAAAAATCATTCGCTTCGCTCGGGATTCAATATGCTGCCCGTGACATAAGACACTGCTTTAGTGCAGAATCTACTATTATTTATTCTTTTTTTATAGTATTTTTTTACCCGATATTCTTACAGGATTGGGTGCAATTAAACTGCCGACGAAACTATACAAATTAGTGAGAACCCTTCATAATATGCTTCATTCCTAAACGTTATTTTAATATCTTTCGTTATTATGTTCCAGAAAGTACATAAAAAGTTCATTGTACGAAGAGCCAATAACGCCACCACAAAGGAAGGCATCAAGAAGATATTACAGGTCCTATTTTTGCTATTAAAGCGGTAACGTAGGGAATAACGAGTATATCTGAATTTGTATTAAATAATAACAGTGATTACTACGTACTGTTTGCTGGATACATTATGGAACGCGAAAACTGCTGTTTCATAATATATTTTAGCGGAGTTAAAAAAAACTAACAACAACAACAAACAGTTGTTTTATGATAAGTTTTAAATAGAATTTTTAAGTCGAATTTTTAAGTCTCGGTAGCTCAGTGGTTAGAGCATTGGACCGGATTTCCAAAGGTCGTGGGTTCGAGGCAATTCGCTTGTTGCCGAGTTGATTTTTCCCAATCTTTTTCTATTTAAAATTTGTCATAAGTATAAAAATAGCATTGAAAAAAGCAAAAACGTTTTTTTGATTTTAGGATGACTTCCATAATAAAAGTTGTTGGCGATGTTGGATATGTAGAATCTCCTCATGAAGAAAAAAAATTAATAATAAAAAATATACATTTTGTAAAACCAAAAATAAGCATAACCCAAAGTCACTGGCCGCCACTATAACATTGATAAATATATTCCTAAGATTCTTTTTCATACTAGAAATAACTTTATCCTTAACAAAACTTTCAAGCCTTTGTAAAGGGTATAGTGAAAATAACAATAGAAACTTTTTTTATCGAAAAACTTAACCCTTTAACGCGACTTAGATTTATTGTCGGGTATAAAAATGTTTACAAGCAAACGTTATCAAAGTACGAATATATCTTGTAAGTTCGATTAATAAGTATCATCTGGTGTTCAAAATCTCCTTATCACACGATTTAATAAGTTGGTTAGTGATAAGACTTCTTTATTTGTGCCGTATGGTGACGGCCTAAGAATACAAGTGTCACCACTCCCTTACATGCTTGGGATGTCGTAAGAGTCGACTAAGAGGCTCGACGCATTGAACACCTGTGCGAGAGAAGGAAAACTTGAAACAAACCCTCTACCAACCCGTCTGGCTAGCGTGGTAGCAGTAGGCTAATAGCCTCCCATGAACGCCACAATAGGCGTGAGCTAGGAGAGGCTTCCGTCCAGCAGTGGACGTCCACAGGCTAATGATGGAAGACATGTTTATATATAATTAAATTTCATTTTGAATCTAATAGTGTAGGCGTTATACATATTTTTTAAATAATTTAAATTCTAATTTGATACTTATTCAATTTTCATAATTATTATTACAATAAATTTATTCATTCATAATCATTTCCTATTACTGAAGCCTCTGTCGTTTATTGCGACCGAAGCCTCTGGGCAAACGCTGAAAATCAGTGCTTTGCTTATTTCAGCAGGATAGCACTTAGCATTTGCCTTTTTTGCATCGCTGCGGCACACATGTTTGCAAAATTATTGTTACTTTTTCTGTAATTTGTGAATGTATATTATTATCATGTGGGTTTGGTGATGTAAATAAATAAAAATTGTAAGTCCGTCTGGCTAGCTACAACTATCTTATTTAATCTTTGTCTTTGATATCATTACAACAAATGTTGTTTTACGGTAGTCAAAGTTAAGATAGACAGTTTCTCAGTTTAGCCTTACATCAGGTTGATGAAGGCTAAGCCTTTATTCGTTGTTCATAAAACTATTAGCAGCACACTTCTTTTATTTTTCTTCTTTGTCTCAATTTCAATATCTTTTTGTAGTTTAGTAAGTTATAATTCTTGTTTGTTTTTCTTTAAATTAAGTAGCTACTTGTCTCATTATGTATACTGTTTTCTGTGTGTGTTGTTAATAAATGTTTTCTTTGACTATTCCTAAAACGATTTTGAAAGCCATCTGTAAAAATATAGTAACGTAATAAACGGTAAAATATTAACATTGATTCTTGGCTGTTGTTTAGAAGTGATAAAAAACGTTCTTATATTTTTAATTCCAAAAAGTACGAATATGAAACAGAATCTCCAGCGACCAGAGGAAGGGTTAACCGCTTTTTTATTGCGACCATTATTCGTCCAAAAAGAGTGGAAAGAAATGTAAGGGCGAACGTTCCTCACTTTTTCGCGTGTATGCATCTACGGACTATAATTTATCTCAGATAGCCGTGGCTGACTATAAATCACGGACGTTTTTCACGCGCCACCGCTACGATAGTAAGTGTACATACGGGTTATTATTTTCGGCGAATACGATGCGATTTATACTCGTATACTTGTCTGAACCTTTAACAATATTAAATGATGATACAAATTTTTTTTATACAAACATAATAGTTGTACTGTCTGTTTACTCTCGAAAACTTTTTTTTTGTAGTTGAATGTAATACCACCACTTCTACATTCATGTTATTATTCCATTTATAGTCTACAAATTTTGTCAATAATGACAAAAAAATATAAAAAAGGACAAGAAAGTATAATGATTTCAAATGTCAGTCATCACTTTTCATCAGTCATGCCTTTTTCTATAATAAAAAAATATTTATGCCTTCAAATCCTTGACAGTATTTAAATAGTTACAGAGATTGGATTATTGAGTTACAAAGAGAAGGCCTCATATGAACGCTCACGTTCATTCCAGAATATTAAAACGTAGAGGACCACTGCGTGCGTCCGCCTTCAACAGCATCCCGTATGTTCCATCATTTCTCTCGTCCGATACCGCATAGCTATATAAAACAATAGGCTTGGGCTTACAGCAATTTGTCGGACAGCGTTTACGCGTTATTAACGCCCGCAAATTATGGACAAACTGCAGGTGTGCTTTTGTTGCCTTGGTTTACTGATCTGGACTAAAATATAAATATTTGTGTATAGTTTCTGAACGCTTTCGTCGCCTGTAAGTTGTTGGTGATTAAAAAGGGTCCTACAGCTGAACGTTTTGTTAGCGTTTTGTTTTATTGAGGTTGTCACATTTTGACACACTTCACACTTTGGAGGCGATGATTGAGCGAAGACTTCACAAAACTTTCGTCACAAAACAAGCTTACTTTAAAACGTTCGTAGTACAAAATAGCATGGTAAGATTGAAACAATACTGCACTAAGATGTGGTGGTAGGCCTACCATCATCTTTTAGAAACCATCATGTGTTAAGATCGTTATGATTGTGTTTTGTTTTTATTGAAGTTGTCAAGTTTTACTTCAAAGGAGGTGATTGAGTGAAGACGTCACAAAACTTCAGTCAAAAAATTTGCTTACTTTATAAGACTCGTAGTACAAAATTGCATGGTAAGATTGAAATAATAAAACTGCGCTAAGAGATGGGCCCCCTAGATCAATTTATAATAAAAACCTTTTTGGATAGATGTTGGACGTTTTCGTTGTTTGCTGATTGTTTTGTTAGTCGCTTGAAATCAAAATAATATTTTACTAACCCAAAGAAAATGTATAAAAAAATACCTAAGCTTTGTCTAAGGCTTTGCAGATAATTATTATAAATGAACAGGAACGTTTACCTCTGCCGCGTCAGCATTATGAATGTATTGCTGCTTTTATAATTTTACTAGCCCGCCCGCGGTGTCAACCCCCGTGGTTACCGTTCCCTTGGGAATATCGGGATAAAAACACAGTTTGAGCAATAGCGCACTAGGCAAGTCTGGTTGCGGCAACCAGTCGATCATAGGACGCTGTACAAAAGCTCGCGCACTAGGCAGCTACGAATTTCCGGCTTCCGCAGCCAATGTTTTTTTTTATTATGAATGACGGGGAGACTCTTAGCCTTCATCATACATGATGTTAAGTATTAATAAGGCTGAAGATGGAAGCGAGCCTCTCCCGGAATCCTCAACCACCGAGGAACTGGCTATCTTATCTCGAACTGCCGGAACACAACAATGCTGAAAACATTGTTGTCATTATCTTATCTTAGATAAGATGGTGGTAGCTAGCCAGGCGGGCATACAACAAGTCCTACCACCAACCGAACTGGATGCTCAAATAGTTTGGCTGCCACAGCCTGGTAGCCTAGTGCGCGATTCCCACAGAATGGGCGACTGTTTACGTGTGTGTACACTTGTGCGCGTGTAGTACATTACTGTGTGTATGTGATTTTGTTGTCTCGTAACTAAATGCTAAATGCTATTCACTTCGAAATAAAATTGTTATGATTCATGCGTTTACCGTGCTATTGCATAAAATAAAACTAATCAATAATGGACAATTGCTGAAGTATTATAATAGATACAGTTTAAGTAGTCACCATATTCTTATATAAAACTTGTGCTCAAAATTATATCTGTAGTTAAAAGTTCAACAACGTTTCTAGAAAAAGAATTGCCAATCTAAATCCAACTTTATTGCTGATACTTAAAGATGATTGCGCTATTCCAAAGAGGACAATGGGGATGTCGCAGGCTGTCTCGCAAATATAAGTTCACTTGTACTAAAAGGCCAATCCGTCTTGCGATCCGGATGCAGTTGAAGGAAAATAGATTGCCCAGCACTGGGATAGAATTACGTCTAATTTATACTGAAACTGTATACAAATGTTTGTAGAGAGAATGGAGGGCGAACGTGACAAGGACAAAAAGGACAGGAATCTGCTTGACTGTTTTTATTCTGAGTAAAAATGTAATTTCTGTTCATTGTACTTTCTTTTTTTAATTTGTTTTTTTTTAGACTTTTATTCACTTTTAAACTTTTGATATTACTACTTCACACATACTTTGTCAACAATTTTTTGTAAAAGCTAGCATTGGAAACTAATTAGGCTAAGGTATTGTTCTAGTGTTTAAAGTTTTCTTACTATTATGTATTAACATGCATTAGTCTTATTATTATGTATTAACATGCTGTTTGTTTCCTTAAATAAATAAAAATAAAATTGTGAACTGATTTTTGTTGAAGTAATTTATGTTGGAAGCGAATCTCTGAAGTTTTATTTAAACTTTCGTTATTAAAATTAAGTAAGTTCATATTTAGTTAAATGATCTGTATTTTTTCACTTTTGAAAAAAAAACATTCGGTTATTTATTTAGACTACTTTTAGCAAAAATAAATCGTATTTAAATACATATTTGATCTCATTTTTAAATTACTTCCGTTACTGATATTGTTGCTAAGAAAATACATACGAGTATATAAAGAGCGCGAAGTATACAACCAAATATATAATTAAAAAGCGCGTTAAAGTCCGTAAAAGTTTTTTATTTCATTTATTAGAAATGTTGACGTTAAATGAAATTGTTCAACAAAATACTTTACCGCCATATGAACATCTCGCAGAGTTCAAAAGCTTAAGCTAACTCAAAACCTGATAAGGAAATTAAACACAAAACGAGGATGTAAAGTAATGACTTGTCGAAACATATCCAGTAACTTGCTGATGAACTTGCGTCGAGACAATCTGAAAATATACAGCTTCGTAAAGGATCATTATAATTATTATCACACATATTCATTGATAGCGAAAGATAGTATTAACAACAAATCCCTACCTAATTTAATGAACTGTAATACCTAGGTCATTGGTTAACTGTAACGACCTGTTTGGCGCAGGGGTACTATCCCCGCCTTCTGCGCCAGAGGTCCAGGGTTCGATCCCCGGACAAGACAAATATTTGTGTGCATGAACATGTCTATTTGTCTTGGTCTGGGTGTTTAATATGTATACTAAGTATGTATTTACAAAAAAAAGTATATAAGTATATTTATCCGTTATCTAGTATCCTAACCTTGGACGAATTAACCACTGGACGCGTAACGAGGACCGCGTTCGCCTTTACCCCTCTGTCACTTACCCTGCCTTTTAGACACAGTAAGCAATATGGCGTTGTCAGTATCACGCTAGATCTCGAAGTGGAACATTATCTCAAAAATGGGTAAATACGCCGAGTTAATTTGTAAAAAACATACCGGACAATCAAAACATTTTTCTTTTCACGCGTAAGTATAATTTCAATCTATTAGAGTAGCAATTTTTCGTAAAATAAATAAAATTTGGTTTGTAAACAAAATGTAATACGTCATTTCAAAAAGTAATCATTGTACGTGTAAATTCTTCAAAGATATTGCATAAGTAATTTGGTTGGGTTATATGTATCATTCATTCAATCAATTGTCATTTTTATGTCGTATAGGGCTTGAACATATCGATAAACATATCGATGTATGTAAATGAACGAACGAATCCAATTTTAATGTAGGAGCTATTCAAATTAATTTCAGATTTACAGTTGAACCCCTAACAAGAAGAAATTGGGTGGAACCGGTACGCAGGGAGATAACATGGACGAGGACTCAGGTCTTAGATAACATCTTAGGTCTGATGATGGAGCCAGAAGATAACTATAGGAACTCTGTAATTATACGACGCAACCCTACGAACTTTGAGCTCGTTATATTTTAAATATAGCTTCAAACTTAAAAAAAGGTGCTTTTTTCACCCGCATGGTTCCCGTTCCTGTGGTAATATCAAAACATCCTTCCTTAGTGCTCGCCAATATCGTTAAAGGAACCTGTATGCAAAATTTCAGTTTAATTGGTTTAGCCGTTTGGGCTGTGCGTTGCCTATCAATCAGTCACGGTATTGTTTTTTAGTATTAGACTTATGTTGTACATTATCATAGTGTGTTGTACATTAACATTTAACATTTATCATAAGTATAAAAATAGCATTGACAACGCAAAAAATCAAAAATCATAAATGATTAGCTGTTGCATCATAATTGATCGTTGAAGATTTGTTTTTTTTTCTCTTTCGAATGCAAGGAAGGATATTCTTACAGCATATTAAAAGTATAAAAGTATCGGAGAATTTTGACAGTGCGCAAGTCTCGGTAGCTCATTGGTAAGAGCAGTGGGCCGGATTCCCAAAGGTCGTGGGTTCAAGTCCCATCTGAAAATTCACTTGTGGTCGAGTTCATTTGTTCCAATATTCTTCTTGTTAAAATTTATCATAACTGGTGGTTACATTTATTATTTGTTTCAAACATAGACCTTGTTAGGTCACAGCAAGAATAAAATTAATTATATTTATATTATATAATGTATGTACGTAAGCTATATTATACTATTTTTTCATCTTTAATTATCTTAATTTAAATATCGTTTTATTATATTCAAGTAAAATAATTTTAAAACTACAATAAACTATTGGTTGAAATATTCTTGCAATTAGTATTTTAGCTAGTAGTTGCTAAAAAGAAACTGCCTTGGCTTTTTCTTAAATATAGGTAATTTATATGCGATGTTTTGTTGATAGCTTCTGGGAGTTTGTTGTTTAAAACTGTCATAGCGTATGCTGGACCATACGCTATCCAAATGCTAGTCTACTATTTCTAATTTGGGTTTAGGTTGTGCTAATTTTATACGGTGGCGTAAGTTTTGAGATCTTTAATAAAGTGAAAACAAGTTTATATTTTTTCTTACAAACATGCATATTTCTTAAATGTAAGAAATGAAAGAGAAAATAAAATGTTTAGTCTCAACGATCTTTGACAATCCTGTAATGTCGATTAATATTTTTAGTAAGTTTTAGTATACTTAGATTTTTTGCTCCAAAGAAAATGTCAAATACGAGATGTCACAGCTCGAGAAGCACACAGGGGGCTAATTGTCTAATTTTAAATCTATCACAATCCCTTTAAATTTTTCATTTAAAATGTACATATTATACGAGCATCGCGCCCCAACTATTTGACCTTTGAAAAGGATTGCAATCGATTATAAAATTAAACACTTATGGAGGGGTTGCTATTGTGTATGTCCTATACAAAGGTTCTGTAATGAACTTATTACCCATATTTTGTTTTATATAAAAAAGCTCGAGTGATTGAAGAAGAAGTTAATGTAAATAATGAATTATATTATTATATAAACCAAATATTAATTATTTTTACTCACATAAAGAGTGTTAGTAAGTAATTTGTCAGTCTGCCTGGCTAGGACTACCATCTTATCTAAGTCCGTTCCGGCAGTTAGAGGTAAGATAGCCAGTTCCTCAGTGATTGAGGATTCCGGGAGAGGCGCGCTTCCATTTAGTATCAGGTTGCATGTATCTACCCATTTTTCACGAAAAAAACCCCAAACACACGCTTTGGAAACCATATTTATAGTTTTAATGAATTTGAGGGATTTTTTTAATGAAGTTTTCATATTATTAGGTGCATTTTATTTTACCACGAAATAAACAATTAACTTACTAATTTCTTTAAAATACACATGATTTATTAAACTCAATAGGTTCATTCATTCACTCCTTACTTATCGTGCTTTTTATTTTTCCACGAAATAAACAATTAACTTACTAATTTCTTTAAAACACACATGGTTTATTAAACTCAATAGGTTCATTCATTCACTCCTTACTTATCGATAAAAAAAATATCGATTACTTCAAGTACTACTGTCATTATTTGACATTAGTAATCGCCCCTCACCCCCGCAAGAATTGGTTGATCGTAATTTCATACATTCTTCTCGGGTTTCGTGTCCAGTGGTTAATTCGTCCAAGATCCTAACCTAACGTGAGCTAGATAATTGGTGTGTCAAAAAAAAAATCTGAGGATTTGTCAGACAACACTGACATTAATAGGGAACGCAGAGCGTTGAGTGTGCGCTGTAATATGTTGGCTCGCAGATTTGCACGGTGTAGTAAGCAAGTAAAACTGACACTTTTTAAAGCATACTGTCAGACTTTCTACACCTGCAGTCTGTGGGTTAACTTTACGCAGCGGGCATATAACGCTCTGCGCGTTCAATATAATAACGCGATCAGGATACTGTTTAGGCTGGCGCCATACTGTAGTGCGTCAACAATGTTTACCGAGGCGCGGACGGATTGCTTTTATGCAATAATGCGCAAGCGCAGTTGGTCGCTGCTATCGCGCATGCGCGCCAGCCCGAACACTATCTCGCGCGCGTTCACCGTTCGTTGGGACTCGCCGCTGCTGATGCGCTGGGTGCGCCTGCAAGTGCCAAGGGCGAGTTACTGGCAATCTTTATCTTTATAATTAAGTCTGAGGTCCATTATTCACTAACACTAGATAAAAGTTCAAATGTTACTAACGACTATGGATGATTTCCGAAATAAATTATTTATTATTATTATTATAAATACTGACTAAAGTTTTCTTAAACATCAAAAACCTTCAGATTCTGGAGGTCTACTCTCTAAGCACGAAACCCGTAGTTTCGGCCTAAGTTACGGACGTTTCCTACTCCGTATCACCTACGGACAGCTTATTAGTTCGGAGATCCAAACTAAGAATGAATAAGAATACGTTTTGACTTTGTCCCTACTCTCAATGTGTTGGTGCCGTTTGTCCAAAACTAAGTAGTACATCCGAAATCAATAGAGAGTAGGCTCCATCGGTAGTTTCGGGAAACTTCCGGACGGCCTCCTGATCCTGTATGGAGATTCCCACTATTTCGTTTTTTTTTTCAAAACATAAAACAATAGATTTTGTGTCATCCCGTGACCACGGCAGCTGTAAAGGTGCCGAAACGTCGGGAAAATCAAAAAACCCCTAAAAAACCTAAAAATACGGACAATTACAACTTAGTTCGTGGAAATATAGCGCGTTTGATATCCGTAAAAGTTGTTTTATTTCAATAGATTTTGAATTGAAGAAAATTATATTCATACTAGCACCTGCCTACGGTTTCACTCGCGTGATTCCCATTCCCGTAGGAATATCGGGATAAAAAGTACTCTTTGTCTTAGTCCAGGCTATCTACTATCTCTGTGCCAAATTTCATCCAAATCTGTTTAGTACATTTAGTGTGAAAAATGAACAATTAAACAAATAAAAAAACAAAAAACAAACTGACATATTTTCTCATTTATAATATATTAATGGGATAAACTTATCATTTCAGCTCTTTTCATTCGTCGTTTTTGAAATAATGGAAGATCTTTGAGGATCTACTAATCAACTACTAGCTGAATTTTCTCTCAATACGATTTTCTATACCTATAAAAAATAAAAACATAACTAACCACATTGCTTGCTTATCCCCGATGTTTACCCTATTACTAAGAAAGAAAGAAAGAATAAAGAAAATCTGTTTATTCTGGCACAGACACGAGACCATATAAAATATACAAGGAGAAGCAACAATTACAATTTAGAATAGGAAGAATAAAAAAATATTTAAAGAAAGTTACAATATAGGTATACCTAATTAAATTCTAATTTTACCCACGTCTCACGGCTGCGCCAAAAAAGGCAACCAATAGTCCTAGCAGTCAGCATATAGTCCTAGGCTTGTACGGCCTAACGCTGGTTTTCAATTGGTACCTTAAAATCTTTTTTGACAGCTCAGGTTGCAAACTGGAGGCAAACTCACAGAAGAACCAAAAAAAATTAAAAACAATATAAAAACATACAGGTACATAGATTAGAGGTATAAATAGTTTCTCATGTTCGGTAAGTAGGTTCTTATTACCTCCAAATGGGGCTTGTAGGTGACTAATTAGCGCTCTAGGGTAATAATGTAGCTAGAAAAGCCCTAGGGCGGTAAGTAATTAAAAAAAAAAAACTTTCTTTCAAAAATCTTTCGTTCGCGTACATCTAACCATCATACTGGCAATAGACATCATGCATTCAGCCTAAAGACCAAAGAGGTCGCTTAGCTATCAGTCATCAATTTAAATATCGAACGGCGAAGCTCAATTTCGATCTAGAAAAAAAAAAAAAAAAGTTCTTCAACTTGATTCTTTTTAATGGAAAAAGGCGGGAATAGAAAACTTTTACTTTATATATTGTTTGTTTTTGGGATTGTTCTCATTTCACTATAAATTTCAATAAATAAAATGTTTTATTCTAGGTTTTTCTACTTACCTCACAATCGAGATGTAAAGCAGAATAGTTAGCTCGGGTGTAAGGCATCAATTGCACCCTCGAACTATAGGCGATATCTCGGGCTGCAATTGATGCCTTACAGCCCTTGGCTACTAATCTACTATAAATGCACTTAACATACTTATAAAATTTGATATTTATAGTATGAAATATATTATTAAGTTAAATTAAGAGGGGGCTATATTCTAAATAAATAAAAAACGGCCAAGTGCGAGTCGGACTCTCGCACCGAGGGTTCCGTACAAACCTGTAGGTATATAAGTAAAAGTTCACCCATCACGACAATCGAGTCATAGTTATGGTATTTTTATTGTATAATGAAATTAAAAATTTTCAGAAATATTTTTTATTATATGATGTAACAAAAAATTTACGGTTTTAGCAATTTTTCCTTTATCTGTACTATAAGACGTTACTTCGTACCAAATTTCAAGATTCTAAGTTCCCGGGAAGTACCCTGTAGGTATTGATTCCCGTGCCGTTTATGCCGAAAATTTGCGGAAATTTTCGGCATAAATGGCTGTATCTTGTGATTGCTTTGGCTTAGAAGTTTGATTTTTTTCACAGCTCCCAGGGATAGTAGACCTGAGTATTAGATATAAATTTCAGTTTGATACCTCCACGCGTTCCTGACAAAAACGGTCTTGACAGACGGACGGACGGACAACGAAGTGATCCTATAATGGTTCCGTTTTTTCCTTTTAAGGTACGGACCCTAAAAATTAACATTATACGGCTCCGTATCACACTGTGCATTTAGTAGAAAGTGTTTTAGTTTTTTTCCAAAAGTGTATAATGAATTGAACAATTTTATGGATGGTGGGATGTTGTTCCATTAGAGACAGCAATCTTTTAAAGTCAGCAGCGTAGTGAAAGCCGCCCCTAAAAGATGCAGATCTATGCGCAGGCGTGGCCAACTGCTGTGAGCACAGCCTTCTTTCACAAATCCTATGTTGCCCAACCTTGCCAATTTATGGTATGGCTTGATCATCCCAAAAAGAAGACAGGCTAGATGTAACTTTCGCCTTGACTTCATTGGAACCATAAGCAGACTATTTAGGCAAGGGGTGATACTACCTCTGGTGGGCATAGAAAAACAGAAACGAGCGCTCGCGTTCTGAACTCGTTGGATGAGTCGCTCTGTTTTAGCAAACAAACGCGGGCCATATACTGCATCTGCGTAGTTAAGCTTCGAACGAATAAGCGTATCAGTAAACTGAACGCGCAGCTCCTCTGACAGAAACGGTCGTATTTTATATAAAAGCTTGAGTCGGTAAAAATAGTTTTTACTGATTCCGCGACATGTTCCTTGAACCCCAGGCTCTCATCAAGAATCAAGCCGAGGTTGCGCGCTGTGTACACTCGTTCAACCTTTTATCCTTTCAAAGTAACTGTAACGTCTTCTGGCAGTTTGCTAAACTGCTTCTTTATACAGAAAAGCAAGTATTTTGTATTTGCAGGATTTAGAAGTAGACAGTTCTTATCAGACCAAGCAGCAAAGCAGCAAGCAAATCCTCATTAAGTTTTCTAACAGCAGCCTAGCAATCTGATGGTTTGAAAGATATGTAAATCTGTGTATATTCGGCGTTAATATGGAACTTGCAATTCTGAATACATTGAACTATATAGCCACAGCGTAATACTACCTATGTCGAGGTAATCGTCAACTCGAAATTTATATAACTCCATAATTTTCAGTTAATTATTTAACACGTAGAATATGATCTCATGAAGAAAGGTGTCGGCCCATATGAATTTTGACTTCCATATGAGTGTGGTAATATACTTATAACTTTTTAATTTTGCATTTTACAAAGCTATTTTATGTGATAAATATTAAACAAGAAAATATACCAGAAAAAAGCAACTAGTCTCATGTCGCCCTGACGGGATCCCGTCAGGGCGTGGGCGTGGTAATATACTGTTTCCCTGCGTGATCGAATCAGAAATGAGGAGATCCGCAGGAGAACTTAAGCTACTGACATCGCTCGAAGGATTGCTCAGCTGAAGTGGCAGTGGAAGGGACACATAGCGAGAAGAACCGATGGCCGATGGGGGTGGAAAGGTTCTGGAATGGCGACCGCGTACCGGATGATGCTCCGTGGGTAGGCCCCCGACAAGGTGGACCGACGATCTGGTGAAGGTCGCGGGTAGCCGCTGGATGTGGGCAGCGCAGGACCGATCGTCGTGGAGATCCTTGGGGAGGCCTATACCCAGCAGTAGGTGTCATGTGGCTGAGACGATACGTTTTTGCGGCATTAAAGGCCATACTGTAATTTTAATAATATTTGTTTTAATTTTGTAGCATGTACTTTAGAATAAGCAAATGTTGTGTTCAGCTATTATCGGAATGCAAATTTAACAAGATTTATTAATTGATGAGTTGTTAGATGTAAGCTACGATTTATATTCTGTTGCTGTACCTTAAATAAATAAATACAATAAAAATACCCTTTTTAAATTAATTTAAAAATTTATTATTTTTACAGCATGAAAAGGTTGTTGACTTGAATATATGGTTTTAGTTTCAACTCGATACCTCTACGCATTCCCGAGTTTTCCCGAAATTTAGCTTTCAGAATTAAAGACTTCATTTTTATGATTTAATAACAAATGTATAGTTTTTAATTTTTTTCCTGTATTTATAGTAAATGACGATATTATTTCCCAAATTTCATAGTTCGGGGTCAACGGGAAATACTCAATAAATTTTGATTCCTTTAAGAGTGTCGAAATATACGTTTTTTACGTCATAAACGGTTTTTTTACAGCTTCAACAAACTGTTAACCTGAATAGAATGGTTTTAATTACAAATTGATATCTCCATGCGTTCCCGAGATAAACGAAGACAGATGGACAGACGGACAACAAAGTGATGAATAATATAATAATCATTGTCTAATGTCCTTTATAAGGGTTCCGTTTTATTATTTTGAGGTACGATACCCCAAAAAAGAAGTTAAGGTAATGATTAATTCAAACGTTACATATTATTTGAAATAACTAGTTTAAAACGATTTAGATGGTCCAAAATAAATGTATTTTTAATTCAAACTTACAGCTCAGTATAAATAATTAAGTGTAAAAAACAACACAATCATTCACTTGTACTAGTTACAATGAAAACCATTGCAATTAAACAGATTATTGTACCGATAAAAATATTTAAACAATACATTAAAATAGAAGTAATTAAATAACTTGGATATTTACTTATGAT
Source organism: Chrysoteuchia culmella (assembly GCA_910589605.1). Lineage (NCBI taxonomy): Eukaryota > Metazoa > Arthropoda > Insecta > Lepidoptera > Crambidae > Chrysoteuchia > Chrysoteuchia culmella. The sequence continues at coordinate 23,383,105 of OU342649.1, forward strand.
AAATTTTAAATAGAAATATATTGGAAAAACTCAACTAGGCCACATGTGAATTCTGTGATGGGAATCGAACTCGATATTTGGAAATCCGTTCCAATGCTCTAACCTCTGAAAAAAGCTACCGAGACATCTAATTTATCATACGTAACCTGATAAAGATATTTACACACGCGCCCGCGTGGTAGCTCATGGTCCATTCTTCTCCTCTTTAAAGAGTGCCAGTGTCCCAGCAAGGGTAAAAAGATGACGACACCATGTTTGCTACATAACTATTTATTTTTGGATAAAGATTTCGATAGTCATCCCAAAGGGTAATGAAAAATAGAGGATATAATAAACGATAACTATAACCCGTTAGTCTGTGGATGGTTCTACCGTCATTATAATATTTTAATTACACAATACAAAGGTTTACGCCAAATGGAATGGCCGTGGGCGTTGGAGTAATTGCGTTACATTTTAATACATAAAGGATACAAAGAACCGACATATTTTGCACGTTTTCTTTAAACTTTTAAGCTATTCCGGAATTCAAAGAATTAATATAATAATGTAAGCATGAAAATAGACAAAAAATCGCACTAGAAATTCAAAATTTATTTTACTAGCTGTCTCGTCCCGACTCCAACGCATCGGTCCGATTTTCTCTGAACTGAGTGACAAATTTTATTATTATCTCTTTCTAAAAAAGTGACGTGTGGTGACGGCCTAAGAATACAAATGTCACCACTCCCTTACATGCCTGGGATGTCGTAACAGTCGACTAAGAAACTCGACGCATTGAACACCTGAGCGAGAGAAGGAAAATTTGAAACAAACCCTCTAATAACCCGTCTGGCCAGCGTGGTAGCAGTAGGCTAATAACCTCCTATGAACGCCACAATAGGCGTGAGCTAGGAGAGGCCTATGTCTAGCAGTGGACATACACAGGCTGATGATAATAATGATGATGATGAAAAAAATAGTGATAAAACCACTATCAAAATATAGCCCATGTCATTTAGGCATAACTCAGTTTTCTGCTAAAAGAATTACATTTACATTTTAATATTTCATTTGAATATAACACTAACATATTTCTGAATATTTACCACAATATTTTGAAGTCCAAACGAGATTTGTTTAATAGTGCGATTATAAAGGACAGAGCCAACAATAAACGCGGACCAAGAACTCAAAATTCATCACGGCTAAGGGCACCCCCATTCCGCATTATATAGGGTTAAACAGGAAATTATGTTACGGCACTGGAAACCCTATGAAATAGGCAATGTTACGAAAGGGCGGCGTGTTTTGAATAAGTCATAGTACTGTTCCGGTGATTTATAAAGTGTTAGCTAACTTTCATGAGTGGGACACTTTATCAAACATGCTAACAGGCTCCTGACTTCGTTCGTAAACTCTAATACAGATTTTGGAAACTCTAACGGCCTCCTGTGACTTCGTTCGTGGATCAATTTCCAGATTTAGATTTTTCCACAATAGTATGATCTCTAAACTCGAAGTCTTAGATAAGAATTGAACCGCACCACAACCACTATAGTATCAGACCCAGAGGTCCCGGGATCGATTCTCAGCGGGCGCACATATTATATTCGGTTAAGTTGTTGGTAGGACTTGTTTTAAGTCTGCCTGGCCAGTTACCACCATCTAATCTAAGACTGACGCCGTTAGAACGCCGACGTAAGAAGAAGTTAGCTGGAAAGAAAAAATCGCCAAAGATCTGAAGGATTCAAATTTCGGAGCTTGGCGTGCCCAATTACACTAATCTGGCACTAAATATGAAGTATTGACGCACTTTACTTTCGGAGACCGAGATCCACTTCGGGTCGATGAGCCAGCGAAGTAATTAATCATTTCAAGAAATAAAACAATTATTAATTATTCTCTTCTGTCTATAAACAATTATCAAGTATAAATTTGACTCGCAGTCCTACCAAAACGGTACCGACGAAAGATCAGAGCCGTTTTGGGACAAACGGTTTTTCGTCTTTTATGTGTTTTTATTTTTATTCGGATGTACTGTCTTTTGTTTGTCCCAAATAAACTTACTTTTCTTTCTTTCTTTCCCGCGCACATACGTACTTATACGTAAAGTTGGAGGGATAATTAGATGGAAAAAAATATGTGAACAAAGTACTGTCAATATCACAAGTTGATTACAGGGTTTAGCAAATTTTTTTAATAACAATTTTATTGCTTTTTTTTACTTTTCAAGGTTCTGGTAATACTTAGTAGTTAGGCCAAGTAAGGGAAAATTCTAGTAAATTAAGGGGCTAATGGAATCGAAAAAACGGAATATAATAAAACTAGCGGGCGCTCGCGCTTCGCGTTTCGTGGTGCCCGCTCCCGTGGAAATGTCAGGATATATTTAAGCCTATGTTTTTTTCTTTAAAGTTTTGAACTGTAAAATTTTATCTAAATCTTTCAGTAGGTTTTTAACCGACTTCAAAAAAAGGAGGATGTTCTCAAGTCGACGGTTTTTTTTTATGTATGTTTTACCATAACTTCGCCAGTTGTTAACAGATTTTTATAATTCTTTTTTTATCTGAAAGAAAATGGTTTACGTGTGGTCCCATATAATTTTTACGAAGACCTGGCTAGTAGTTTTTTCATAATCCTGAAAAATATCAATCGCCTTTTGGCAAGTAGTCGTTTACCTAGATGACATCATTGTTGTGTATGGGCTGATTTTTAGTGTAAGTAACGGCACATGATGTAACTAAAAAATCTGAAATAAAAACATTTTATAAAAAAAAATCAAACCGACTTCAAAAAGTAAAAAATAAATAAATTTAAGAAAGGAGGTGGCGCCACTGTGCCATAGTAAACATCAGCTCTATATATTTAATCATTTTAAAAATAACTAAGTGTCGTAATTACTAAAAGTTTTATATCCATTACCTCAAACAGAAGTAAAGGGACAAGCAAAAGTGTTATCAACTTATAATATCTCAAAGTGTTTCAATAATTAAATATAAATAGACGGAGTGTTGCCGACCAATTTCAAACCAAATTACTGTTACTATAAAGGAAAAACGACGAAAATCAAGAAATTAATACAATATAGAAGGTTAGTGATTAAAACTATTTTTGAAATATTCAATAATTATGTGAATTTTTGCATAAAAATAAAACACAGCTGTTAAGTGGTTTGAATCCAGAAACTGCTTTACCGACAAAGACGCACTACTTACCGACCTAACCTAGACATTGTAAACAAGAAAATGGACAATATCACAATACGGCGTAAGTTGATAAGATCAAAATCGAACTTAGACATGTCTACGAATGATAATAATATGATGAATTCCACAATATTTGATTCAACTATGCTAAGTATTCACAGTGAATTGCAAAACAATGATATCTCAAGGAATGATGAATTGTTGTCGGAAATCGAAACCCTTAAAAATACTTTAGAAAGAGCAGAAATAGAAATTGATAATTTAAGCCTAGAAAATACCGAGTTGAAAAAGACACTAAACAGACAACAAAAACAAATTGACATATTGAAAACACTTACCACCGACATTGGGCAAAAAAGTACTTCTATGACTCCGATTCGACGAAAACTTATATTTATGAATTGTAATAGTTCCAGAACATCACCTTTACACTGCGATAAATCAGTAATATTCAACCAAAACTCACAACACATGACTGCATCGATTCACCAAAGATCCAAGCAAACTACACTGCCAGAAAATATTGTAAACAACATAAATAGCAATTGCGTGCCGTCCGTGCCGAACTCACCGACAGATACATCAACACTGGCGGAAGATGTCGCTAATCGCGGCTTCGCTACTATTGAATCGACACAGAATGACCAGTATTGTGATTCTAATAAAATGAAAACACATGTAGTCATTCTCGGCGACGAGCAGATTAAAAACTTATCGGAAAAATTACATTCTTCAAGAAAACATAAAACAAACGACCCATACACAATTACAACAATAGTAAAACCGAAAGCCAAGTGTTCTCAAATATTAAGTAGCTGTGACCATTTGAAGAAAACTTTAAGACAAGATGACATTATTATACTAGCGGTCGGATCGCATGATCAAAACCCATACTTATTATTTTCAGAATTAGGAATTGCATTATATAAGCTAAGGAATTTCAGGGTATACATTTTAAATGTTCAGAATAACGTCAATTTAAACATAAAATATTTAAATTATAATATAAAATTATTAAGTAAAAATTATCATAATTGTAAGTTTCTTGAATTAAACTATGACATTTCCAGGACAAAAAGGGCAAAATATTTAAATGATATATGTTTTAAACTAAATATTGAAATTGACTTTTTAGAATATAAGGACAAATACCTTGCACCACAGAAAATTAAATCATATATTTCGCAAAATAGCGCTGTTTTTAAATTGACAAAACATAAACCATCAACTAAAGTGTTGGTGCAAAAAACTATACCGTTCTTCTTTAATAAAAATAATGAATCTAGTCAAAATATGTTTTTTCGTAGCCAAAACTAATTTTAATTTATTGCACCAAAACATAGCGAGCATCCTTAGTAAACAAGATATTTTTCAAATAACCTTAAGTGAACTGGAAAAGGATGTTAAGGGCATTGATTGTATATGTCTCACAGAAACATTTATGAAACGTGGTTCAGAGAAAAATCTACATATAAAGAATTATACTCTGGCAGCTTCTTATTGTAGAAATGAACGTAGGGGCGGTTCCTGCATATTACTAAAAAATAATCTCGAATTTAAAGAAATAAAAATAAAAGAATCAGTACCTTTCTCATTCGAAGGTTGTGCGGTGGAGGTTTTGCCATACAATGTCATTATAGTTTGTATATACAGGACCCCATCATCCAAAGTTGAAATATTCCTAGATAAACTTGAGTCCTTGCTTGAAACTTTATCGCGAAAACACAACAAAAAAGTCGTTTTATGTGGAGACTGGAATATTGACGTATTGCAGGATAATAAAATATCTAAAGAATTTACCAGTCTATTAAGTAATTATAACATGAAAAATCACATCACTCAGAAAACGAGAAAAAATGCATGTTTAGATTTAATAATAAGCAACTTAGATAACTTATCGTCTAAAGTTTACGTTTTATGTCTATCAGATCATGAAACCGGCCAAACGATTTCATTCCAAGTAGACAATAAATTAGACAAAAAGTGTAGTTTTAAAAAATCGCCACAGACTTGGTTCGAAAGCAGACGTGACATGTGTAAAGATAATGTACGTAAATTTCTTAGCTATCTTTCATCTGTGTCCTTTAATGACGTCTTTCAAGAAAATGACGCCGATAAGGCTTTTGATCTTTTTCATAACTTTTACACATTACTTTTTAACTTGTGCTTTCCAATAATTAAGGTAAAGGTTGTAAAAAAGCCACTTAAAAATCGTTGGCTTACGAAAGGTATTAAACGGTGTTGCGTCAAGAAGAGGCAACTATATCTTAAGTGTAGGCTCTCCGTGTCGAATAAAAAAGCACATCAAAAACAATATTTAACGTACTGTAAAATATTGAAAAAATGTATATGTCAGTCTCAAAAAGTTATAAATACTCGTAAAATATTAAAATCTAAAAACAAATGCAAGACATCATGGGACTTGATAAAAAATGACATACAAAGTTCTGACGTTAAAAATGACATAAAATGTATAAAGGTAGGACAAAATAAATCAATGACTGATAAGAATGACATTTGCAATTTATTTAATAAGTATTTTATTAATTTAACAAATGATATTGACCATAATCAAAATAATATGAAACAGAATTTACCCAACACTCTTAAAAATATTCCTCACAACCCTAAAAGCATGTTTATAACGCCAGTAATTGAAAATGACATTTATAAAATAATAAAACAATTAAAAAATACTTTCTCAGTCGGATATGACGGACTTACCACTAATATAATTAAAGAAAGCGCTACCTATATCACGGCACCACTAACACACTTGATCAACTTATCAATCTCACAGGGTCAATTTCCATCTCGACTAAAACTGTCTGTAGTCAAACCACTACATAAAAAAGGATCTCGAGAAGAAATAAAAAACTACAGACCAATAACTTTGGTGCCAATCATCTCGAAGATCTTCGAAAGGGTTATGTTCCAAAAGTTAAATGGATTCATAACATCTTCTGAGTTGCTAAAAACGGAGCAATATGGTTTCAGGAAAGGTAGATCTACAACACTTGCCTGTTTTCAATTAATGAAACAAATTTCTGAAAATCTAGACAAAGGTAATAATGTTTTAGCAGTCTTATTAGATATGAGCCGCGCTTTTGATTTTGTCTCGCATCCTTTATTACTACAAAAACTAGAACGATGCGGGATAAGGGGAACTGCTCTAAGCTGGATAGAAAGTTACCTTAAAGATCGCCATCAACGAGTAGAGATCACAGGTTTCCCATGTGACAATAACAAAACAAGAAAAGTTTTTGTCTCTGACTCTCTTCATAATGGTTACGGTGTACCACAAGGTAGCATACTTGGCCCATTATTGTTTTTAGTCTATATTAATGATTTGCCAAGCGTTATTGATCAAGAATGTATATTATTCGCCGATGATATAACTTTGATTATTAAAACTAAGAATCATAATGAACTTAAAACTATCGCAGAAAATAACCTCAAAGAAGTAATTACCTGGCTCAAAGCTAACAATCTCACAATTAATTTAAACAAAACAAAATGCATTAAATTTAAAACACGTAACTCTGTACATCGGGAATTAGATATTAAATATGAACAGGACAAAATTGAAGATGTATCAGAAATAAAATTCTTGGGTATTACAATTGACGAATCTTGCAATTGGAAACCTCATATCAATGCAATGGTTAGTAAATTGGATCGTTTTGTGTACGTCCTTAACAGAATAAAACACGTAGCATCAAAAGAAGCAGCAGTTATGGCATACCATGGCTATGTGTCTTCGGTACTACGATATGGTTTAATATTATGGGGCAACTCAGTTGAAATATCACGGGCTTTCAAACTACAAAAGAAATGTGTTAGAGCAATTTGTGGTGCGGGTTATTTGGACAGTTGTAAACCGTTATTTAAACACTTGAATATTTTGTCCTTGCCATGCCTTTACATATACGAGGTTTGTACCTTTGTTAAGAAGTACCCTCTATTATTCAAAACAAATAATTATTACAATTACAGAGGTAGAAAGGGAAATAATTTGTTGATTCCTCAGACAAGGCTAAAATTGCATTCGAATAATTCATACTGTATGGCAATACGTCTTTATAATAAGTTACCAAATGAAATGAAGGAACTGCCACTAACTAAGTTTCAAGGTGCGCTATCAAAAGTTTTGAAAGAAAAGAATTATTATACCATTAATGAATATTTAAATGACAAAACATTAAAATGAAATTAATTTATTACCGATTTGACATTTATTTATTATTTAAATTTGACTTGTATAATTTGAGCTGTTTAGAGATTTTTGACCATTGAATGTTTTTGATAATTTTCTTTATATTTGATATGACATTGTAATTTTATTTTGATTTATATAGTTTAATGCAATAATTTTGACTTAATTCTATTTTGGTCGGATCTAATAATTTTTCAATGAACAATGGACAATTTTATTGTATTTGCACATCGAATCATTCGGTAGAATATGCGGAAACTATGCACTTAAAATCTATACTGTACCATATTCTAGCAAATAAATGATTTATGATTTATGATTTATGATTAAAAACTTTTGGAGTCGGTGCTAGCTAGCTAAGGCCAAAAAAATATATAGCTAATTAAAGTGCAATGTAGAATGCCTTGGCTGGCACCGACTCCAAAAGTTTTATTTTTTACTTTTTGAAGTCGGTTTGATTTTTTTTTTATAAAATGTTTTTTGTGAAAGAGTAACAAACATATATCCAAACTTTAACATTTATAACGCTAGTGGCCACCCGCGTAGTTCCTTTTCCCGTGGGAATATCAAGATAGTTATATGCCTATGTATTATTCTGATGTGACGGCTGTGAGGACTGGACGTTAACCCTTAAAGAAGAACAAAAACTCTTGGTAGCGGTAAGCAAAGTGCTCAGAAACATTCTGGGACCAATTCAAACTGCTGAGGTCGTGTGGAAAAGGAGGAAAAACGAGGAAATACAACAACTGATGGCCGAGCCCAATATAATCGGCGAAATAAAAGCTCAGAAACTTCGCTGGCTTGGTCACCTGGAGAGGGTGAAGGACGATCGTGCAGTAAAGCGGAACTATTCTGGTCATATAAGCGGTTGGCGTTGGCGCCCTATTAGGCGGCCGAGACAGAGCTGGAAAGACCAGGTCTTGCGCGACTTGTGTGAGCTCGGAATGCCATATTGGAAGTAGCTTGTACACGACAAACCCAAATGGCGCGTCTCATTATTAGAGGCCGAGACTCACTTTGGGTCGCTGCTCCACCATGGTAAATAAGTATTATTCTGATAAGCTAGAGTACTGTAAAGTTTCATATAAATCTATTCAGTGATTATTGCGTGAAAGAGTAACAAACAAACATCCTCACAATCTTTTGCATTTATATATATATATATATATATATATATATATATATATATATATATATATATATATATATATATATATATATATATATATATTTTTTTTTATTACACACCAATTACCTAGCCCACGTTAAGTTTCATCAAGAACTTGTGTTATGGATACTAGATAACGGATAAACCTAATTATATACTTTTTTTTGTAAATACATACATAATATACATATTAACACCCAGACCTAGACAAATAGACATGTTCATGCACAGAAATATTTGTCTTGTCCGGGGATCGAACCCGGGACCTCTGGCGCAGAAGGCGGGCTTAGTACCCCTGCGCCAAACAGATCGTATACTATTGATCGTATATATATTAATTTGTAGGAAGTATGATAGGATAGGATTTTATATAGTTACATGGAGAAATTGTACTACAATATACATTTGACATTTCACATCACAGAGAAAATCCAACGACAAAAAAAACAAAAGTTTGTGACTTACGATAATTTGCCAGAGTGTGGATACAACGTCAATAAAAATTATGTCTAATTATTGAAAACATATATCTAAGCCATTTAATAAAGCTTTTTAAAAACTAAAAGTCATGTATAAATAGATTACTTATTTTGTTTCCACGAAAATCAATGACGAGTATTAAACATTCACGTTTTATTTTTGAAAACCAATTTTAATGAAGTTGGTAAACATTACAGCTGTTTTTTTTTATAATTTTATTCCGCCAAATATCTCCACGACTTTTCAATATAACTGTTCTTGTTCAATACTATTTCAGCCCCAATTTACGAGTATGACCTCTTATTACTAGCAATATATTCCAGTGAGTAGTTGAGACGCCGCTAGACGCTGGTGCTGATTTAGTTAATAAACTAGTGGCTGCTCGCTATTTCACCTACGTAGCTCCTGTTCCCGTGGGAAAATCGGGATAAAGAAATAAATAATTGCATACAATCACACCTATCTAGCCCACGTTAAGTTTCATGAAGAACTTGTGTTATGGATACTAGATAACGGATATACATACTTATATACTTTATTTTTTTGGGACTACATACATAATATACATATTAAACACCCAGACCAAGACAAATAGACATGTTCATGCATACAAATTTATTAAGAAGCTTTAGTTAGTATTATTAATTATTTTAAACATATTTAATCAATGTTGTGTATACGTATTATTGGTATGCATGTAAGAATTGTACCCCTAGCTATAATTTATTATAACAATGTTTGTACATGTTATGCTGTTAGTGTACCTAAATAAATAAACAAATAAATAAATACAAATATTTGTCTTGTCCGGGGATCAACCCGGGACCTGTGGCACAGAAGGTGGGATTAGTACCCCTGCGCCAAACAGGTCGTCAAAGTCGTCATAGTGTTTGAATGTTTGATCCTTCTTAAAATATTTTAATGCTTTAGAACTTTTAATACCTACTACTCCACGATTAGCAGTCGGAGCGTGTAACACGTTTTTTTAGCACCAGCACTTTCTAACGATAATTAAGCTAAAATTCAAAATTTTTATAAAAATATATTGTTTTTTTTTTATAAAGATTAGGTCACTGACACTTCAATTGTCAGCTTGACGTTTCTCTTTGACGTTCTTTGTAGTGCGTTTCGTTGCTCCTGCGCTTTGCTCGATGTTAAACTAAACGCATCTTTAAAAAAATAAAATATGAGAATCTTAATTATTGATTCTTTTTAATTTAAATACAAAGAAGGCTAAATAAATAAAACAAGCTTCTTTTATATAATTCTTTTTCTTTCTTCTTTTTATATAATTCTCATAGTATCGATTCATTCGCTTGACTATTCAAGTCAGTCAATCGAATCAATCGATTACTAAGTTTTAAAAGATCAATATTGTTTATAAATTCTGAATTGGATGATAATTCTTTTTAAAGTAATTTTAGTGTGTGTATTGCATTCTGGTCTAACATCCTGAGGGTTGTTTGTTTTTATTCAGTATCTTTTTGATTTATTGATTTTCATCATCGATCTAATCGATTATTCACTTCTGATAGTATTTTCATATAAATCTATGGCGTTTGACGACCATTTTCTCTTTTGCTTTGGCGATCATGTGATGGAGTATCGTAAATCCTCCAGGTTTCGTCTAATCAAGGGCTTCGGCCCATATTTGTGATTTAAAATCATACGGCCCATGGCATAAAACCTTGGTAAGTGTGTGACGGGGCTCCTAGTCCGGCAGCACTAGAGTCGCCGGAACGTCGGAACCGCCGCACTCGTTTAATAAATAAAGAAACGAAAATAAAAGAATCGTTCCAGGAGACTTGACTTTTTATTTATGGAAATAAGGAACTGAAACAATATAAAATACAAAGATATAGAAAATTATAAATACTGAATCTAAATGATGAGTAAAAAAGTAGGTGTGCTTACCCCGTGTATCGGGTTCCTGATGTATTAAGAAAAATATAAATTTACACAAATTTTAAATCAAGTACCGTTCAGGTAGCTGGTTTCTGAAAGATTACGTCAAAATGAGCCGAAAAGGAAACGTGGAACGGAGAAAATTTGAATTTAGACAGAACAGATAAAAATACAATTTGATTACCATAGAGTGAGACTACGGAGTTTCTAGCCATTATAGAGGTTTCATCCATCTATAAGGCTAGAACGAAATGGCATCGTTACAATACCGGGGCGGCCGGCGCAAAAAAATCTTTAAAGGATTTTTTTGTAAAAGAAAAACAATATGGCAATGTTAACGATGTCGTTTCTGCACTTAACTTAATTTGGAAAATAAATAGGTAGTAACAAACAAGTCTCTTTTATAAAAAATACAATATAGGTAATAAAATATTAACTAATTTAATGGATGTGCATGATAGAATTTTGAGTATGTAAATGGTTTTTACAGTGAGAAATTTACACTAGGTTGGTTCCGGTTCCATATAAATACTAACATCCGTCATATCTATCAAAGTCTTAATTCAACAAATTTTGAATTAAGGCAACAGACAAGTAGAGAAATCTTATATAAAAGAAGATATTTCTCATGAAACCAACCCAGATAGTGCAGGCTTATTTAAATATGCCAGTCACCACCCGCTGGCTTTTGGTGATCATGTTCAGTGTATATGTGTGTGATGAATGTCATGTACAAGTGTTTATGTATAGTGTCTTAAAATTTACAAGTTTACTAACCATAATAAATGGTCAGGAAAATAATGTTAAATCTCGTTAGAGAATAAAAGTAAGTACCTAGAATAATAAGGTAATACTATAAGATAATAAGTAAGTTAGTAAGTATGCAACTTATTACGATAGTCGTAAATACGACAAATAAAGTTAAAAATAGAATGTAATCATCTTATATGTACAGAATTATGCATTAATAAAGTAGTTGATGGTTAGCCAAAAGGATGGAGGTGTATATAAAAACAGAACAATTATAGAAATCATAAGATTATGTGACATGCATCACGCTTAAAGTAGGTATGTAATAATAATGAAAATAAATTAATAAGTAAAATAAAGAAAATATGCTAAACTAATGTGTATGGAGATAGATAAATTATCCTAATCTCGGAATTGGTTTAATGTCTTTGACATGCCAACGACCTAATGGTTTATTGGACATGTCCGATAAATCGTAAATAAGCGGTGAAACTTTGTTTGAAATCTTACATTTAATAAATTTGGGTGCTAATTTTGCCGAAAAATATTTATCAGCTGAACTAATAGGGTAATTTCGTTTCCAGATAATATCACCTTCGTTAAATTCTAATTGCTGGTGTTGCTTATTATAATAATGAGCATTAGTTTGGTGACATTTATAGAGACGAGCTTGAACCTCTGAAAATATTGGGCTAAGTAAACCAATGTTCTCAGAATATTTATCTTTCGGAGCTAAAATGGAATCTTCTGTTGTGTCGGTTTTGTAAATGGAACCGCATGTGACAAGTTCACGGCCGAAAACTAGATACGATGGCGTGAATTGAGTTGTTTCGTTTACAGCAGAATTAATTGCAAACTGAATTTTATTAAGATGAATATCCCATGTTCTATGATCGTCATCGACAAATGAAGCGATTGCCGTAATTATGGTTTTATTATAGCGTTCTACTGTATTCACCTGTGGGCAATAGCGTGGAGTGTAGTGTACTTTAGGTATATTGTAGAATTTAAATAAGTCTGTGAGTTCATTGCTTATCATTTGTGGGCCATTGTCCAAAATAATTGTTTCAGGAATACCATATGTCATAAAAACCAGATTTTCCAGAATATGCTTTATGACTGAAGATGTAGCACGTTTAACAGGATACAATAGACAATATTTAGAAAAACAACAAGTTGCTACTAGAATAAATCTGTTAAGTTTGCGAGATAATGGTAATGGTCCAATTAAATCAATTGATAAACATTGAAAAGGACGTGAACAATGTTTTGGTTTACCCATCAAACCAATTGTATGTTGATTTTGATGTTTGTAGGCAAGACAAGTTTCACATTTGGATATATATGTTGCGATGTCTTTATACATGCCAGGCCAAAAGTAGTTATTTTTGATGCGGTGATATGTTTTAAAGGTACCGAAATGAGCCGTTGTAGGTGTAGAATGGTTTTCGGCAATAATGGAATCACGTAGTTCCAAAGGAACAACTAATTTCCAAGAAAACTCAGAATGATATGGAGTGTTAGATCGTGTATACTTATATAAATTATTGTTTTTAATAGAATAATCAGGGGTTGAAGATGGATTCGATTTACATTTAGATAAAATTGTATTATACCAATCATCATTGGAATTAGACATATCAATATTAATGGCGTTAATGGATTTAATACGGGATAGGGTATCTGGTACTAAATGTTCTTTACCTTTTTTATGTTTCATATCAAAATTGAACATGGATAAACGAATACTCCATCTGGCTAGTCGACCTGTGGGATTATCGAGATGTAAGAACCATTGGAGGGCAGAATGGTCTGTATAGATAGTAAATTTCTGGCCATTGTCTAAATAACAACGCCAATGTTCTAGAGCAGTTATGACACTTAATAATTCCCGTTCGGTAATCGAGTAATTCCTTTGAGGTTGAGTAAGGGATTTACTCATGTAAGCAATAGGTTTTTCTATGCCCTCAAATTCCTGTGTAAGCATTGCTCCCAACCCGTATGCTGACGCATCACAGTGAACAGCAAAAGATTTTGTAAAGTCAGGACAAGTTAAAATTGGAGTAGAAACTAAAGCTTGCTTTATTAAATTGAATGCATCATTTGCTGCAGAAGTCCATTTAAAAGGAGGTGCTTTTTTGCTGGTTGAAGTTAATTTTGTGAGAGGAGCTGCCAAAGTGCTGAGATTTGGTATAAAACGACGGTACCAGCTCGCTGTACCAAGAAATTTTTTGACTTCTTTAGCAGATTTAGGCGATTGTATTTCTAGAATAGCCTTGATTTTGTCAGGGTCGGTATGTAAGCCTTTTTCGTTAATTATATAGCCTAAGTATTTAAGTTCGCTTCGAAAGAAGGCGCACTTCGGAAAGTTGATAGTGATGTTAGCCGATTTTAATTTATTGTAAACTTTATTTAGTAGGGTAATATGATCGTCAAATGTTTTGCTGACAATAATTATGTCATCTAAATAACAGAATACGGAGCTGTCAACGTTATAAAGGAGATTATTTATAAACCTTTGTTGAGTTGCGGGTGCATTAGTGAGACCAAAAGGCATAACCTTAAATTGATATGTTCCGCGACTAGGGACGTGAAACGAAGTCTTGGGACGGTCTTCAACACGAAGGGGAATCTCCCAAAAAGCTTTTGCAATGTCAATAGATGACAGGTATTTAGCATCTTTAAGATTATCTAAAATGTCGGCAATAAAAGGTAATTTATATGCATCTTTTCTGGTAACATCGTTTAGTTTACGACTGTCTACACAGAATCGCCAAGTACCATCTTTTTTAGGGGTAATAATAACAGGGTTAAGCCAAGGGCTTTCACAAGGTTCAATCACATCTAGTTCTAGCATTTTGTCTACCTCTTCGCGAAGAGCTTTTTGTTTCTCAGGTGATAAACGATAGCAACGTTGACGTAAAGGAGGATGGTCACCGGTGTCAATGTGATGTTCAGCTAAATGTGTCTTACCAAGTGGTAAAGTTTCAGTAGAAATGTTCTTAAAATTATGAATGATAGTATCAGCTATAGCACGCTGAGTTTCAGAAAGATTGTTATAATTACTCAATTTATTATCAGTAGTATTGATTAAGAAAGTTGGAGCGTTTGAAGATTTATGGACAGTAATTTTGGAAAGAATCTGGGGAGCTAAGTTAAAAGCTTTCCAAAAATCAATGCCAAGTATAAATGATTCAGAAATGCTAGGTATAATGTGCGCTGTAATATTAAAGAACTGATTATTATATATAGTAGGTAAGTTAATATAACCAATGGAACGTATGGGTTGACCATTTGCAACCGTACCGTGTATGATGTTATTGTGTTTTATTTCAAAACCATGTTCAAGCAATAATTTATGTGAGTTATTGCCTAAAATAGTGATTGCACTACCACTATCCAATAAACCGGATAATGATAAACCGTTGACGTTAATATTAATGTAGGGACGTTCGGTATCAGTCGTATTTGTAAAGAGAAGCGTAGTAATTTTATAAGATTTAAAAAATATTTTAATAGTATTTAGCCAGTTGTCCCAATCTGACTTGTCGAAATTCGACTTACTACGATTCTCACTTATTAGTTTTTTGGAGAAATATTACACTTCGGACAATTAGTAAAAATAACGTTTTGTTTTCCGCAACGAAAACAAACTTTATTGGTACTAGTGCAATCTATCAAGTTGTGGTCATCTGTTCGGCAACGAGGACAAGAAAATATTTTCCGCTGTTGAGTAGTAGAAACTGCATGAATAGGTGTTGATGGCGTGTAGGTACGTGAATGCGTACTATTATCAAAGCTGTGAGACATTGGAAACAATTTTTGTTTCGATGAGGTAGGTAAAATATTGGAAAAATCATTAGAGTTAGAATTTGAAACTTCTAAACAGTTTTCAAACCATTTACAAGATTCAAGTAATGTATTTTCTGAAGATAAATCATTAGGTACTAATCTGTGACCGAACTCTGGTCTCAAATTCCGTCTTAAAATTTCAATTTTCTGTTTTTCTGTCAATGGTTCATGAAGTTTATGGAATAAAGATTCCATTGTGGCAAAATAAATAATAACTCTTTCGTTATGTTTCTGTTTACGTGAATCTATAAATTTTTTGAGCTTGTAATCATAATCCGTAATCTCAAAATATTTATAGAAGGAGGTTTTAAAAGTTTCCCAATCCCTTATAAAATCTTTGTTGGCTCTAAACCAATCCAAAGCTATTCCCGAAAGTATATCGTAAATGTGGGCAAATAAGGTACTAGGGCTAATATTCCTTGCAGTAGCAAATTCTTCCACTTTTAAGATAAACTGTCTAGGACAACCTTCGCCAGAGAAGGAGAATTTTTTAATTTCGGTGTTTGGTCGAGTATTTGCAATATTTGATAAAGTTTGTGTTAAAGTATCAAAAAATGAATTAGGAATAACATTTTCTTGAAAAGATTCAGTTGAATGATAGGTAGTTGTTGATGGAGATGGTTCGAGAGATCGGAAATGTTGTTCAAGTGTTTTAAGTCGATCCCAAAGAGATTTATAAACTTGAATATCATGGGGTGAATTTTCGGTGTCAATTTCTATTATAGACAATCTATTACGAACGTGGGTAATATAAGGTAATATTTTCGCTTTCCTATTAGGATAGGAAGATATGGTTACATCAATTATATCTAAACATTTTGTTACTTCCTCCGTATCTAAAATAAAAGTATACGGGCTTGATGAAGATGGTGGGTATAAATTTGGTTCCGATAAAATAGTAGTCAAAAGTTCACGTAATTCTATGGCAGTTTGAGTCGGTTGAAAATCCGCATTACGTAATTTAAGTTCGTAAATAATTTCAGGTTTATTTAATTGTGAAATATCCATATTTATATTTGGTATTGTAGTAGGGAAAATGTAATTAAAAAGTATTTAATCACTGTTATAAAAATAAGGTATAAAACCTTTTCCGTGTTTCGTAAAATCGAAAAAATGTTCGATTTCAAAATAAAATAATATGACAACGTCCGACAATGTCAATTGACATAAAACGTGCAAATAAATATTACGACTTATAATAAACCAATAAAAGAATTAAATAACAATTTGATGATAAATATGAAAAAAATGTGTAGTGGATCTTGGCAAAAGATACTCTCCAAAGCCAAGGGTGTGTAAGTAATAAGTGTGTGTTTGAAATGCCTCCGCTACTATGGCATCGGGAACCGATTACATTTGTAACCAGCCATAGTAGCGTCGATCGTGTTTCTGTCTGTTTGGTGTGTGTAAAGTGTATGTAGTGTAGATATTTGTTATAAATAAGTAAATATTTGGATAGTGTATAGTGTGTTGAAATGAGAATGGTTGAAAACAAATACAATAATTATAAGTAAACGCAAGTAAAAAATGTTAAATGGGCCGAAAGGTTTTGGGGTCGAAACAGGCAAATTGTGCCGGGCAATATTTTAGAATTTAAAAGACTAATTATAGAAAAACACAAAACACAAATGACATAAACATTAATTTTGCAGGAAATAAAAAAAAAAATGGTAGTCCTCACTCCGAAGTCCGAGCTGCAGAGAAGTGGTAGTGTTGTTAGTTTCGCCGGAGAGCCAGTGTGACGGGGCTCCTAGTCCGGCAGCACTAGAGTCGCCGGAACGTCGGAACCGCCGCACTCGTTTAATAAATAAAGAAACGAAAATAAAAGAATCGTTCCAGGAGACTTGACTTTTTATTTATGGAAATAAGGAACTGAAACAATATAAAATACAAAGATATAGAAAATTATAAATACTGAATCTAAATGATGAGTAAAAAAGTAGGTGTGCTTACCCCGTGTATCGGGTTCCTGATGTATTAAGAAAAATATAAATTTACACAAATTTTAAATCAAGTACCGTTCAGGTAGCTGGTTTCTGAAAGATTACGTCAAAATGAGCCGAAAAGGAAACGTGGAACGGAGAAAATTTGAATTTAGACAGAACAGATAAAAATACAATTTGATTACCATAGAGTGAGACTACGGAGTTTCTAGCCATTATAGAGGTTTCATCCATCTATAAGGCTAGAACGAAATGGCATCGTTACAAGTGTTTATTTCCATAAATATGTAATTTTGACTGGTATTCGATCATGTGGCTAACCTCCCCATGTGTTTGTTCCAAATTTCAATTCCAATTTCCATTTTCAGTTTCAACTTCAGTTTTCAGCTTTCTGTTAAAGCTATAAGGAGTATTCCTTCTTTATAATCATGCTCAGCGTAGCAGTGGTTTTTTTTACATAAACTTAACCGGCGAGTGGACTTCCAGCCCATGATGACCATTTGATTACCTTTGGATTTTATCAAGAAAGATGTCTGCAATGTATTGATCATCGTGACTTACTACGCATGGGGGAAGCAAACTTCTTTTAAAACTTAAAAGCATGATTGAGGATCGGCGGTGACTACCTATTGTATGCATTGTACGGTAACTCTTGATACTTTTTATTTTAAGAAACTATGATTTAACTTAACGTTAAAGTCTTAAATCTTAAGCATTTAAAATGTACTGGACGTCTTCATCAACTAATCTTGTTGTTGCATGGAATATAAATATATAAATAAATGTATTGTCCAAATTGAATCCTAGTATACTTATTTCTCTCTGAAATCGTTTGCTGTAGTGTGCGAGGCGCCCTCTTTCTAAATTCTAGCACACTACACTCCAGGTGCGGAAGAATCACACCCTGAAGAGTCTCAATTCTATTAGTTAGCCGTATTCCCCTTCAGGGTTGAGGTAAGGTGAGGTAAACTAACATCTTGTTACCACCAACGTAGTTACTACCTGTGGCACCAATTTACCTCAGCACCCAAGGAAAATGCCTTACAAGCTTAAGCTGGCAACGTAATTAAAGTGGAAGACCATAATATAAGTATAATAACCGTCAACGGACGCTACCAGTTACGCTCCGACTTATAGGCCGGCAGGTCTAGGTCAACGACAATCTAGATACTTAGCTTGTGTGAAGGTGAGGTGAAGAAAATTTTTGTTCAACGTAATTTTATTTTAACAGTTTCAATGAAATCTTTTTATCGGTCTAAGCTAAAATAAATATAATTACAAAATAAGATGTCTTATATTTAATTTGTGTCAAATGATTTAAAATCATTTTAATTACATAGGAATGTAAATTTATTTACGTTCAATGTATTTGAGCTAAATATTTACAGACTAAGAAAATGCGTAATTAAATAACTTAATATTTAGCACACTTAGCTCTTATCTTTGAAGAAATTGATCGCAAATAAAACGCTTAAGACAAGGAGAATATATCACTTAAAAAAATGGATTTAGCTTTATCTTCAAGTGGCCGGTTACAGCATACAGCCAAACACATACAGATTCAACCCCAAAACATAAACAGGCGCAAGAATTAACGCGAGGGGCAGTTCATAATCCAACAACATAGCTAAATATGGAGGCCTCTCAGTCGTTATCTGGTTGTAGCCGCATTTAGAGGGGTTGCTAATACAAATTTGAGAAGCACTTCATACTACATAAGATGTAGCGAAGAAAAAATTCAGGAGGGGTGCTGAAGGAGAAAATGTCCCCCTCTTTCCTCCTCCAGCCCCCCTCTTGGCTCCAGTCCCGTTAGTTGGCTGAAGTATTAAATATGAACCTTTTTCAATATTTTTTTCGTAAAACTTATACCTACGTATAAAAATCAGACTACATATCCTCTCCGCTTAGGCGAGGCGAACCCGTACATATCACATTTCACCTCTCAGGACCAAGGGAATGCCTTTTTACCTCAAAAGATACATAGGTAGATTACAGGAAAATTAAAGCACTTAAACTTTCTTTGATACTTTTGAGGCGCAAATTAATTTTGGACTGGAACTTGACCTTTGAAATGCGAGGTCTACTGTCTCACAGCACCCTTAGTCACTAGCGACTAAAGTACTATTGCCGTTTCATTAATTAAATTAAATAAACCACTTTGAGGTAGGTATTTATTTTGATATTTAAGTAAGCATAGAGCCACACATACGGATTTATCCCTTGCTAAACCATAAACAGGCGCAAGAGTTATTGCGAGGAGCTCATAATCACAGCATAAAGAAACATACAGTATTTGTCTTGACCCTTTTTTGATAAAAGTTAATTATTATTATTGCATACGCAATACGCGATAGAGCTAGAACATAGATTAGCCAAAACTTTTACAGCGTGCGTTCGTCACCGCATGGCGCATTCGAGACTGAGACGCTTGCCGAGACGAGGGTTACCTTTTGTAGGAAGATAAAATACAGTATGTATCTTTATACTGTGTCATAATCTAACAACACAGCTAAATATGGAGGCTTCTCAGCCGTTATCTGGTTGAGGCCGCATTTAGAGGAGTTGCTAATACTAATTTGAGAAGCACACTAAGGACTTCATACTGCACAAGATGCTGCGGAGGAAAAATTCAAAAGGGGGGAGTGGAGGACTGTGTATCGTTGCCGTTTATTTAATGGAATAAACCACAATTAGGTACGTATCTATTTTAATATTTAAGTAAGCAAACAGCCAAACACATGCGGATTCATCCCCTGCTAAAACATAACTAGGCGCAAAAATTATCGTGAGGGGCAACTCATAATGACAGCATAAAGAAACATACAGTATTTTGTCTGAGATTCTTTTATACGCCCGCCAATATAGATTAACCAAAACTTTCAAAGCGTGCGTTCGTCACCGCGCGGCGCATTCGAGACAGAGACGCTTGCCGAGACGAGGCACATCAGGTATTGACCTTTTGTAGGAAGATAAAATACTGTATGTATCGTTATACTGTGTCATAATCCAACAATACAGCTAAATATGGAGGCTTCTCAACCGTTATCTGGTTGAGGCCGCATTTAGAGGGGTTGCTAATACCTATTAATACTGCGTAATGTTTTAGCCGCTTTTGTTAAGGAACCCCGTTTTGTAAATGGAAAGGGGTGAAGTTTTATTACACTGCAAATGATTACAGGTAGAGGGTTGTTCGGATCGAATAAAGTTGGCGAGGCTAATGACCTATTTATATAAACACGAATTTTTAAATTTAATTTACATATGAAAAGCTAACGGTCGCCCGCGGTTTCACTCGCGCGGTTCCCCTTTTCGTGTAAATATCGAGAAAAAAAGGAGCTTATGTTTCAATCAAGTCTATCTTCTATCTGTATGAAAAAATTTATTCAAATCCGGTTAGTAGTTTTTTGCATGAAAGAGTAACAAACATTCATCCATCCAAACATCCATCAATCCAAACATCCATCCATCCAATTATCCTCACAAACTTTCGAATTTATAATATTAGTAGGACTTTTTGATAACATACTATTAACGCTTTACCCGCGACTTCGTCTGCGTGGAATTCGGTCTTATCTTATCATCATTATTAAGCCATTTTCATTCCGCACAGCTGAGGATGAATAAGAAAATATCTATTCCTTATGATAAATTTTTAAATAGAAAAATATTGGAAAAGACAACTCGACCACAAGTGAATTCTCAGATGGGACTCGAACCCACGACCTTTGGAAATCCGGTCCAATCTCTAATCACTGAGCTACCGAGACTTACTCACTTAGAACTCGATCGATCGATAGGTAGAAATAAATAAATATCAGATACCGAAATATAACTAACTATGGGTCTGATAAGAAAGCTCAAGGTCACCCAGCGTGCAATGGAGAGGGCTATGCTCGGCGTTTCCCTACGTGATCGAATCAGAAATGAGGAGATCCGTAGGAGAACTAAAGTAACTGACATCGCTCGGAGGATTGCTCAGCTGAAGTGGCAGTGGGCGGGACACTAAGCGAGAAGAACCGATGGCCGTTGGGGCGGAAAGGTTCTGGAATGGCGACCGCGCACAGGACGACGCTCCGTGGGTAGGCCCCCGACAAGGTGGACCGACGATCTGGTGAAGGTCGCGGGAAGCCGCTGGATGCGGACTGCGCAGGACCGATCGTTGTGGAGATCCTTGGGGGAGGCCTATACCCAGCAGTGGGTGTCATGTGGCTGAGACGACGACGACGACAGAAATATAACAGAAGTAGAATAGTCTAGCCCAAAGTAAGCTTCATGAAGAACATGTGTTATACAGACAACGGATAAACATACTTTGAATACTTATGGTAAATTTTAAATAGAAAAATATTGGAGGAAATCCGGTCCAATGCTCTAACCGCTGAGCTACCGAGACTTGCGAATCACCGTCGAAATTCTCCAATACTTTTATATTTTTAATACACTGTAGGCCAGCGTTGTTACATTAATGCTAGGAATATCCTTCTATCCGAATAACAAAATCATAAAAAAAAAAAAAAAAAAAAAAAACTTAATACTTTTTCGTAAATACATTCGTAATACTTAAAAACATAATTAGCACCCAGACCAATACAAATTGACATGTTGCACACAAAAATTTGGGAATCAAACTTACGACCTCTGCGCCAAACAGGGGCCTACCGCCATATCTTAGAGCAGTGTTGTTACAATTTTACCATGCTATTTTGTACTACGACCTCTTAAAGTAAGATTGTTTGCTGACGGAAGTTTTGTGGCGTCTTCGCTCAATCGTCACCTCCAAAGTGTGAAGTGTGTCAAAATGTGACAAGTTCAATATAAACAAAACGCAAACAAAATGTTCTTATGACATGATGGTGTCTAATAGATGATGGCCCGCAGGCTGTCTGTCAAAATCGTATCAAAGTATAGTCAATCCGAGGAGCTCGGTGGTTCGCATGCTCGGCCTGCGATTGTAGCCGTTAAGCAATTTAAGGAATTGTCGGTCACAGGATGGGTGACCAAATTTTTTTGTTATCTCGAGCTCCTCCATGCTTCGGAACACACGTTAAGACGTTGGACCCGGCTGTATTTGCAGTCGTAAAACCCACCAATCCGCATTGGGCCCGCGTGGTGGGTCATGGCGCAATCTCATTATCCATCCATAAGTAAGGCCAGTGCCCCAGCAGTGGGGACGCTAAGATGGCTGATGACATAGTCAATCTGCTGCCAAAATACTTTCAAAGTATTCAATCTTCATTCATGTCAATAGCTCGCTTTTGTATTTCAAGCTGGTTTTGCATCTATAAAGATTCATCATCATAGCAGTCAATTGCACTTAGCTTGAATATGCATGCACTATCAATGCTAACTGATTTATATGCAGAATACGCGACACATATATCACCGAGAATAGCTCGTGAATTTGGCTTCGCTATGAGTAATAAACAATATTTGAACTGTGAAAAATATTAAACAAGAAAATATACTAGAAAAAAGCAACTAGTCTCATGTCGCCCTGACGGGATTCGAACCCGTATCCTTGGGAGTCATCATCTTAATCGGTAGTCAAACATTTGTGAAGATGTTCCTTTCGAATGCGAGGATATTTCTCTCATTGATGAAGCGACGGTGGCCAACACCGTAGAACGGTGAATATACTAGAAAAATTCGACGTGTTCTCCTAGGTCTCTGTAGCATAATTGGTTAGTGCATTGGGCCGGACTCCCAAGGATACGGGTTCGAATCCCGTCAGGGCGACATGAGACTAGTTGCTTTTTCCTAGTATATTTTCTTGTTTAATATTTTTCACATAAAAATAGCATTGTAAAATGCAAAAATTAAAAAGTTATAAATATTTGAACTATTTTTAAAGACAAATATTTGATCTTTTCATTAAAAATAAAAAGAGTACATTGCGGTCAGCATGAAATATCTACGTCAAAAAATCCGCGTATCATCAGCAAATATCGTCATCAAGTATGAAGTATTGAGCAACGAGCCCACCGCACGCTGCTTAATACCTTGTACTTGCTGACGAGGCTATTTCTAAAGATTTTCTTGTTAGACTGCACTCATCAAAACGGATTCACAAAATTTATTAGTTTTTTTTAATGCGAGTGCTGTAAAATTGTGTAGAAGGTAGGTGAAAGGTCTTCTTTTTTTAAAGTCGGTTTAAACTAAGTAGACATTATCATCACGTGTTTTAATGTTCCTATTGATGGGATGTAATATCTTTAAAAATAATGAATGAAATCAAATTGTATTAGGTAGGCATTCAAAGTTACGTTTGTTATAAAAAAGATATTTTTAAAAATTTAATCTAATGAAATTTAATGCAAGCACTATTATTTTTATTTTTTTTATCATGTATGCTTGAATCACATTATAATTATTATTTTTCATGTCTCATATTCTGAAAGTAACTCATAACTTGGCTAAAATGTGGGTTGAAAGTGATATGTGGCGGGCTGTAATAAATTTGAAAAAAGAATAGGGGGTGTCATGTCAAATCGATATCTGTAATCTCTTTGGACTTTTATTTACCAAAGGTATGTAGGCAAAGGCACAGAAGCCTATACAGCTTATTTTGCTACATTATAAAATAATTTTGTAACATTTTTCCTATTAAATATTTTTTCAGAATATTCTGTTTGTTTTTACTTTCCTCATATTCAAAATAAAAAGTAGAGTATTTACTTCGGGTGTATGGACCCATAACAGTCTCGAACTATCGGCGCCCTCACTTCGTTCGGGCGCCAAAACACTCGACTTTAATGGGTGTCATGCAGCCCTTGGTAAACAATCTACTATAAAGTTTCTAGAAAATTGTAAACCTTCTATGATTTTATGCAAGGAATAAAAGGCTTTTTATTTTATTTTTATTTTTATTTATTTATTTATTTATATATTGATGGAGCACAGACATTCCTTAGACTGTAGTCCCAAGGCAGGCCGCAGGCCAGATCGGGAAAGGCCAGGCCTACAGGCCGTGGGAATGCCGTGCCTGTCTTCGCCGGTCCGATCCATTGGGAGTCGGTAACTTCAAAGGCGCGTCGCGACGCGCCTGTCGAGGCCTGCCCGAGCGCGTGTGCGCGTCTTGCTTATTTGCACTGATTTATGTGATGCGCTCCGTTTGTCCGTTCCACTCCTGCCTCCACCCTGTCTCCAAACGGGCCGTGGGATCGCAGCCATAGAGAATGTGAATTTGTGGGTTGATGAGTGCCGGGAGGTACGATTTAACGCACCTTTCAAGCCATCGAGAACGATGATGCGAAATTTTTGGTCACCCATCCCGTGGCTAACCATTACAAAAGTTGCTTAGTTGCCGCAATCATAAGTTGAATCACCAGTACATCAAAGTATTCTAACAAAATGTTATATTGTTTATTGTATTATATGGCAAACTGCATTAGATCACATATGCAAAACTATATATTATTGCAACTCGATTATTCCATACGATGAACAAACAGACAGTCCAATCTTATTATGCAGAGAAGCTGATTGACCATAAATTCTGATCTCGCAGACGGGCCACATATTATTGTAAATTAAATTTATGTTGATACGCTTCGCTCGAGCAAATTAATTTCGTATCTAGACTAAATAATTTATGGTACAGATGATTTAGGACATAAGAATTCGCTAGCAGCTCTTAAATAACTTGAGAAGACCGATATTTGCATTTAAAATTGTTTTATAAGTACAAATGTATAAAGTAAACCAAATAATAATAGTAAGTCAAAGTTAAATACCAAATAAAAATAAATAAATATATGTATTTTAAAAGTAGTTACTATCTATTAATCCAGAAATCAATAAAATCTAACAGAAAAACAGACAAAATTTCTTTGATATGCAATTTGTTTATATTTCATTAATTTTACTATTTTGGCTTCGATACTTGCGGCCGTTCTTCTTATTAGTTAAAAGATGTCCTGAATGGCTGGTAGGAAAAAAAATGTTGGACTATTCGAAAGTACTTATCTATAAGTTGTATTTGAATAAAAATCTTTGACTTTGACTTTGATACAATTTATATCTCTCATATGTACAGATGAAGGCTCAAATCAAGCCAAATATCATATCATATTTTACCAAAAATCTGCTTCACAAAAACCTAATCAAACGATACAACCCATAAAACGCAAGCTTCGTAGCGTTATTTCACAATATTCCGTCGAAGCTATTTGAAATTTCAATCTCGCCTTAAGGCTGCTATCGAGAACGGATAACCTAATGGACGAAATTAAAGCAATTACTGAAATTCTAAAACAATTTTCCCGTAGTGTTTCTGCAGCCAATTAAAATGTTTCGCTGCGATTAGCACGCGTACTACGGCGTAGCCTCGTAGCTATGGTCGTAGCCTCGAAGCTGTCTACGAGATATTGTGGATGAGAAAAGAGTTAATATTATTACTTTTTAATTTAGCATTTTACAATGCTCTTTTTATGTAATAATTTTTAAACAAGTAAATATACTAGAAATCAGCAACTTGTCTCATGTCACCCTGACGGGACTCGAACCCGCATCCTTGGGAATCCGGCCCAATGCACTGCCAATTATGCTACATTTGTAAAGATGTTTCTTTCGAATACGAGGATTTTTCTCTCATTGGTCAAACGACGGTGGCCAACACCGTAGAAAAAATTGATATACTAGAGAATTTCAACGTCTTCTCATAGGTCTCTGTAGCATAATTGATCAATGCATTGGATCGGATTCCTAAGGATGCGGGTTCGAGTCCCGTCAGGGCGACATGAGACAAGTTGCTTATTTCTAGTATATTTACTTGTTGAAAAATTATCAGAGTTAATATTTCTCGACTTAAGTGTTCTCTAAGAGCGATTTTAAGTGAAAATCGATAATACCTTCAAGGCATGACGCAAGAGGTAAAAAAAATATTAAGGCTTTGTGTGTCTTGGTAACCCTCAAAGTTGACATTCATTATTGTTTTACATTACAATCAAACTTCTATAACCTCTTAATTTTGAAGTCGGTTCAAAGTGGCGCGGCAAAGACATTCGTGAAAAAAAGCAACTAGTCTCATGTCGCCGTCAGGGCGACATGAGACTAGTTGCTTTTTTCTAGTATATTTTCTTGTTTAATATTTTTCACATAAAAATAGCATTGTAAAATGCAAAATTAAAAAGTTATAAATATATTCGTGAATGTTCTTCTTCTTCTTTTTAATTAATCGTTATTTGGCGTGCTCGCGATAAAATTCGCGAATTTTGCCAATGTCAAGTAAATATATTTTTTATTAGAGAAATTGTACGGTAGATTGAGTTAAAAATGGAGCCTCACAACACGTGTTATTAACAAAAGAACTCGAGTGAAACTCCCCGTGAATGTTCTATATTTAAAAATGGGTGACATATGTTCGAAACATTGACACTGACAAATTAAATAGATACAACATTAAAATAGTCTACCGTTGAAACTTCGAAAATACAAAATAAAAATAAATATTTCAAACGAAGGATTTTAAGGATTTCAGACCGTTTGAAATATTGTGATAAATATTAAACAAGAAAATATACTAGAAAAAAGCTACTAGTCTCATTTCGCCCTGACGGGATTCGAACCCGCATCCTTGGGAGTCCGGCCCAATGCACTAACCAATTATGCTACAGAGACCTATGAGGACACGTCGAATTTTACTAGTATATTCACCGTTCTACGGTGTTGGCCACCGTCGCTTCATCAACGAGAGAAATATCCTCGCATTCGAAAGAAACATCTTTACAGATGTTTGACTATCGATTAAGATGAAACAGCCATCTAATAATAATTGGTTAGTGCATTGGGCCGGACTCCCAAGGATGCGGGTTCGAATCCCGTCAGGGCGACAAGAGACTAGTAGCTTTTTTGTAGGACGTCATTACAGATCTCTTCAGATTACCATTCCGAAGAAACCGTGGTTTTGGAAATTCCGCGACTTATGTGCGCTTGTGGTGTCAACCATAACTCGATTACGTCTCGGACATGTTACCACTCCATCCATCCATATCACTTCACTATGTGAATGTGGTCTCGATGAAAGTTCTGCTGACCATATCTTGTTTCCGTCGTTATATGACATCCTCCCATCCCCTATTCCTCGTCCTGTCAACTGTAATTACCTCCTGTCACTGTCAGATAGGCATGGCTTCATCCTCCTCTGTAAATTTATTAACCCACTTGCTCCTACCGTGTCTTTAACGACACACCAACTTAAAAAAAATATTCTGTTGTACGAGGGTACTTTATTTTTTTATTTTATATTGCTACTAGCTGTTGATGCCTTAGTCAGTCATAGTAAAGTGGTAACCGTGATATGCAGTTTATTGTTTTTGTGCAAAATGAGGTTAAATTACGTGCTTATTAAAATGATAAATACAGGGTAATTTGAAATATTGTTTTATGCTGTTTTTAATTTATTTGTTATCTAATTATCAATAGGCGGTTCCTAATAATCTCGAAAATAAAAAAAATACGGTATATTTATAAGATATTCATCAAGTATTTTCGTTTTACTTTGTCTGTTCCGTTAAAGACACAGTAGGAAAATGTACTACTATCAGTAGTACTTATATTTGTTACAGGGCTTTACGACAACCTGTCACTCTGAACGAGATTACTGAGAAATGAGAGCAAAATTATGAAAAAATAGTTCCAGACTCTATAACTATCATCATCATATTCATATCAGCGGCATGAGAACGACTGCTGGGTATGGGTAGCCATCGAACAATTGTTGTGAAGATCCTCTAGGGCCTAAGGATCTTCACGTTGATCGTTCGTTGGCGGGCTGCCCTCATCCAGGAGCTTTCCGCGATCTTCACCAGATCATTGGTCCACCTTGTTGGGGGCCTACTCACAGAGTCGCCATTCTAGAACCACCCCGCCCCATCCGCTAACGGTTCTTCTCGCTATGTGTCCCGCTTACTGCCACTTCACCTGAACAATTTCTTCGAGGGATGAAGGTTTACTTTTGTGTTCCTGCGGAACTCCTCATTTCTGATTTGATCAAGCAGGGAAACGGCAAGCAGGTCTTTCTACATTGCACGCTGGGTGACGTTACCTTACATCATGCCTCCGCAAAATTGTAAGTAACGGATCAAGACTCTGGAGACGACATTTTGTTTTTCTTCAAAACGTCCCTGGGCCTTTACTCGGAGCACTTGCTGAATTTGTAACATGAATGACTTCTTTGATGAATGTAAGTTGAGTCATTTTATTATTTCCCATGCTGGACTGAGCGTGATAGAAAGTATAAAATGCGTCTAATGCGGGTACATAGAGTAAAAGTCTTCCAACTGTTAGGGCTGATGAATGAAGGATATTCGAAAACTATTGTAAACGATGAGCTGGCAACCTGTCGCTATTGCCTAACGTCTAACCGCCTTCGTGATCTAGTGGTACAACCACCAGTATCAGACCCAGGGGTCCCGGGTTCGATTCCCAGCGGGAATACATATTGTATTCGGTTTGGTTGGTGGTAGGTCTTGTTCTAAGACCGTCTGGCTAGCTACCACCATCTTATCTAAGTCTGACGCCATAACAACAATGTTTTTAGCAATGTTGTGTTCCGGTAGTAAGAGATAAGATAGCCGTTCCTCAGTGATTGAGGATTCCGAGAGAGGCTCGCTTCCATCTTCAGCCTTATCACTACATAACATTAGGTATGATGGAGGCTCCCGTCCCCCCGTTGAGCCTTAGGACTCGATGGGGGGTCGGGAGGCGGGTGTCCCCCGGCCCCCCCCACTTTCTCATCATTAGAATGGGAAGGTGGGGATACAAGGGGATATATACCCCTTCCGAACCTCCACCGAGCTCAAACGCTGGGTGGGGGTACGGGAGGGGCGTGGGATGGAGTGCGTGGCCTATATGTTCGTATAGGCCGTGTACTCCAGGTGAGTCCAACATTTCGAATCGCCTCTGCACCTGGGGGCGAGGGATGCGTAAAAGCATTTCTCCTAGTATAAAAAAAATAAAAAAAAATAATAAAAAAAGGTATGATGGAGGCTAAGAGTCTTCCCGCCGTTCATAAAAAAACGCCTTAATACCTGCGACCCAACCAATGCCAAATATGGCGTCGTCGAGGTGTGGATATAAGAGTGATTCTTTGGGTGTTTTACTTTATTTCTCCTATTTATGTCGAAGCCTACTGAAATCGACGTAGTGAAAGATCATAGTAGTAGATTCTCCTACTGTGTCGTTTACGACACGGCATTTTCCAGCTTTTCCTGAACTGAAATATTTTTTTAATTATTTTTTATCAGTTTTATGTTTACGTGCTGTGAAGTATATGAAATTTCAAATCAATTGTGCAAAAAAAGTTAATTCAGGAACAAGTGGGTTAAAAAATATACTATTAATTTGTAAAAATAAAAATGAAGATATGTAATTTAAAAATATAATTTAGACAATGTAGATTTGTGTAATCCTCTTTGTGGTATTATTGTACGTAATATGTTTTATTTAACGTGATGTGAGTGTCGTTTTGTGTTTGTCCGTAGGTACCACAAAAAAAATCAAGGTGGAAACTTAGAAACGTGCTTTTTTCACCGGGCAAATTCTCTATAAACCGTGTCTCTTTCACTACGGGACGTTGGCGGAATTTCTGAGGAAAACGGAAGAAGCCGAAACAGTAAAAAAAAAATTCTTTCTTTTATTTGTATCTTTTTTGTGCAATAATTAATTTTTATCTTATTTAGTAATGGGATAAAGTTAAAGGTTTTATTCGTTTAATATTAAAATTAAATTTTATTAACTTTAGTAGGTTTGTTTATAGCAGATACGATTTTCAGTTATTAGTTTGTCATTGACCGACAATGATTAAAAGTCTATAGTGGCTTTTAAAATTATCGATTGTTCGTGTTTTTAAATAAGGCCATTTTTATTGCAGTGTTTTCTATACTAATATTATAAAGAGAAAAGATTTTATTGTTTCTTTGTTTGCAACGAATAAACCGAAAAACTACTGAACGGATTTGGATGAAATTTTGTACTCAGATAGAAGATAGTCTGGTTATGAACATAGAATACTTTTTATCCCGATATTCCCACGGGAACGGGAACCACGCGGTGACACGCTCCGATCGTGTTAAGCACGACCGGTGTGCAGAAAAGATAGAAAAGAAACACTATAAGTGGTTAACAAGTATAATTATAAAATAAAGATATTACAAGCTCGGGAGTGGGTTCACGGGAATCTTCGATGGGTGGCTCTCGCGAGGGTAAGAATGGGGACTTAACTTTAGAACTGCCTAGAGGAGGCAGAAGCGAAAGTCCAGCGTCACGGACTACGTTCGCTTGTTGAGCAGTATGTTCAGCCTCGGTAGCACGGAGGGTAGGCTCGGTGTGGTGATGCGCACGTAGACACGATGTGGAGAGGTTTCCGGGGTAGACCGGAACAGGTGAGCGCTCGGCAGGTAGGTGCCGAGGTGGAAGAGTAGACGGAACAGGTGTAGATGCTGCAGCTGCCCGTGGATACGACCCTGGAATGTTTTTAAGAACGGGTCAAAAGCTGTTCGTACAAGTCGACCGTCTAAGGTTAGGATGCAAGGGACAGACAGCTACAATTGAATAGTCTCAAAAGTACAATGTAAAACTATTTTAAAAAATGTTAAAGTAACCGCTATGTAAAAAAGTAAAAGCATGTACAAGAGGTTGGTACATGGGTACTTTACCCTATTAGTAAGGATAAAGTTATTTATAAGGAATCAAATCAGTATTTAGTCTACCAAAGAAATTCAAGAAGTAAATATTAAAGTAAATATCAAAGTTATTTATAGCGGTTTTAATATAGGGAACGCATCCTTCTTAGCGGTCTAAAAAAATAACTCACTCAAAGAATTATTAAAAAAAATAACAATAAAATGTGAATTGTATTGGTTCCGCGTAATATATAGTATTACGTTTCCCTTTGAATACAATTACATATACTGTAAATTACAAGAATTAAAAAGGAATAATCGTTTTGCATTTGAGTATTTAACTACCCACTATGTAAAAATATTGTATGGAATATTTTATAGAAATTACAAGAAAAACGTATCGAATAATTAAAACACTTAATTATTACGAGGTTTAAACTAAATATATTACGAAAAGAAATAACTGTGATTAAAAGAAATTAAAGTAAAATGCAAAACGATCAGATTTAAAACACACACTCACCCTAGTACGGGGATCGCGAATGCACAAAACAGAGTAAAACAGAATGACTTTAAGGCAGTAGTATGAAGAAAAAGAGCAGATTTCGCTGGAGTTGCGAAATATATACTTAATTCTTTCTAGAAAGTTCTTTAGTCAAAAATTAAAGTGGGAGATGATTCTCCAATTCTATAGGCGAATAATGTTTAGTCATTAGCATAGACAACATAAAGATTGTAAGTCCGATCGACACACGGTGTTTTGTCTATGGCCAAAGAATTAAGGAATATTAAAGTATGCAAAAACATAATAGATATACATAGAAAAATATGTAGATTTTTTCTATATATAAATAGTTAAATAGCAATAAGTTAATTTTTGTAGTCTAATTCACTTGGCCGAAATACGAAATCTCCCGGCCGTGAAGTTAGCAATATCGAGGGTACGCAGGAATATTTTGTCAATTAACTACCATCGTGAAGTTTTATCAAAACAAAATAAAGTAAACAAACAAGTTAGAATGGTGAAGTGAATGGTTATTGATTTAATTTAGTTGAAAGTAAGTAATAGATTAAGATTTAGGAGTGTGCGGTTTTTAGAACCGTTACAGCGGGTAAAACCGCGAGCGGCAGTTTATTACAATTGAATTTAGTCCAGTGTAAGTGAAGTTCACATTGTTTATGTAAAGAAGTTCTGTTTAATGACAATATTATTTTTCTTCTTCTTATCGAGTAAGGATTAGTGGCTACCTCTGGTGTCAGAGTTTATCAAGCCGCCTATAAGGCCTCTGACTTGGCTTAACGACTGTAATTAAAAGACAACAGCCCGGACCGACGGTTTAACGTGCCCTCCGAAGCACGGAAGCGCTCAGTTGTAATGCCACTTTACGGTCACCCATCCGACACCTGACCGGGCCGAACTTTCCTTAACGAACGTGATCGAATACGACCAGTCTGTAAAGCGCGGCCATGAGCGCTTCAATATTATCAATATTATTGTTGATTGGATTGGATTTGATGACTGTGGGTGTTTGCCAACTTACGTGTTCAAGGATTTGCCGGTAAGCCTTATTACTGCATTGGACCGGATTTCCAAAGGTTGCGGGTTCGATTCCCGTCTGAGAATTCACTTGTGGCCGAGTTAATTTTTTCCCCATATTTTTCTATTTAAAATTTACCATAAGTATTTTTAAATCATTGGGGACAGCACAAAGTGGGCGTGGTAAGTCGTCAATAAGGGTAAATGGTTCCGACTAGGGAGACTGGTCACCCATCCGGCCTTACTGGTGTCCCCTCTCCAAATAATAATAAGTCGTCAATACACTGGTATTTTAACCTCACAAACACCATGTGGTTAAACATGCAACTATACAGTTTTTTTTTTCGAAGTACGAGGATCCTCTTAGTCTTCATCATACCTGATGTTAAGTATTGATAAGGCTAAATATGGAAGCGAGCTTCTCCCGGAATCCCCAATCACTGAGGAACTGGCTTTCTTATCTTTAACTGCCGGAACACAACAATGCTGAAAACATTGTTGTTATGGCGTCAGACTTAGATAAGATGGTGGTAGCTAGCCAGGCGGACTTACAACAAGTCCTACCACCAACCAAACCGAATACAATATGTACCCCCGCTGGGAATCGAACCCGGGACCCCTGGGTCTGATACCGGTGGTTGTACCACTAGACCAAGGAGGCGGTTAACAGGGTGGAAAATTAGGACGGGGCAGTAAGGGCAGGTACCATGAAAACGATCTTAGGGAACCATCCTTAATATTTTGAGAAATTATGAACTGCATTCACAGATTTTGAGAAAAAGTTACAGTCTGCAGAAAAATGGTCAGTTTTCAGAAATCGCGAAAAACGCAAAAAACACAATTCCCGCGCTCGCGTCACACGCTGCCGTATCCGCGTCACCCACGAGTACCTTTGTTGATGGAACTTATTTTCTTAGCGAATGTGTAGAAATACTTTTTCGCGATTTCTGACTTTTTACTCATACCTCAGCTGGTGTCTTAGACTGTTTTGATCCTCATAAGATACAAGATCGATTGGAAGAAAAAAGTAAAAAAAAAAATGCTGAATGTATTTTTTTTTTCAAAATCCTTGAATGCAGTTCAATATTTCTCAAAATATTAAGGATGGCTCTCTAAGAACATTTTCCTGTAGCTACATCAGTTTAGGTACCTGCCCTTCGAGCCCCGTTTTAAATTTCCACCCTGTATAGTAAAAGTTATTCTGAGTTTAGGCCTAGATGTTGTTCCGTTTAGGTGGTACGACTTCCATACAAACAAACATTGCACAATTATTGGTTCATCATACCTTAATAATTAATAAATACATGCGCAACTAACTCGTTTCAGTTATTTGTTTGCGGGAAATAATAAAAAAAATGTACTTTCATACATAAATCACGAATAAACTAATATCTTGTAATTTCAATAATTCTACGTATGTGTGTGTGACTCATCGCATTTATATACCTCATGTATGAAAGTACATTTTTTTAATAATATCGCGCAAACAAATAACTGAAACGAGTTAGTTGCACATGTATTTATGAATTATAAATGTATGATGAACCAATAATTGTGCAATGTTTGTTTGTATGGAAGTCGTACCACCTTAAAATCAAATAACAATCGTTCAAATTTTGGATTTTTTAATTTTTGCATTTTTCTATGCTATTTTTATACCTATGATAAATTTTAAATAGAAAAATATTGGAAAAAATAGGAAGAATAGCTTTGTCTTTCAATGAAAAGACCCTCGAGAATCTTGTCGATATAAATTAGATTAGAATAAAACTCACTTGCCAAATTATAACGATGGTACTAAATATTCGAACGATTATGATAAATTTTAAATAGAAAAATATTGGAAAAAAATCAACTCGGTCACAAGTGAATTCTTAGATGGGACTCGAACCCACGACCTTTGGAAATCCGGTCCAATGCTCTGATTTGGAATGGATTTCCAAAGGTCGTGGGTTCGAGTACCATCTGAGAATTCACTTGCGGCCGAGTTGATTTTTTTCCAATATTTTTCTATTTAAAATTTATCATAATCGTTCGAATATTTAGTACCATCGTTATAATTTGGCAAGTGAGTTTTATTCTAATCTAATTTATATCGACAAGATTCTCGACGGTCTTTTCATTGAAAGACAAAGCTATTCTACCTATTCATACCTTTGAAGTCCACGAACAGCTTTATCAAAGAGCGTTGTTTTATTTTCTTGAGTCAATAAATGTTCAATAGTTTCTCGAAACAAGTATTTTATTTTATCGTTTT
Source organism: Chrysoteuchia culmella (assembly GCA_910589605.1). Classification (NCBI taxonomy): domain Eukaryota; kingdom Metazoa; phylum Arthropoda; class Insecta; order Lepidoptera; family Crambidae; genus Chrysoteuchia; species Chrysoteuchia culmella. The sequence goes on from OU342649.1 coordinate 23,418,020, forward strand.
TGTCTGTAAGATATTGTATTATTGGACTTATGAAGGATTTATTTAAAAATATAAATTTGTATTGTTCTACAGGTTTAATAATAGAATAGAATAGGATAGAAAATTTATTATTTTGTTGCAACACACATAGGTACATCTGGTATTTTAGACATCTTATAAATAGGTATCATATTTTTATAATCACTTCGCCAGACGTAGTGCGGATGCCTCTATGTGCAGCAGCAAAACAGGGTCTAGGCCCCTATAATGTACTTTATTGTTATGCATGAGTGATTGTGTGTGTATGTGTGTGTGTTATTATACTTTTGTTAAAGTATATTTCAAAAGAAAAATAGAATGAAAAATATGTTTCCAAAATATACGGTACGATAAATTAGCACGACATTAATCGTCGTGGAGATCCTTGGGGGAGGCCTATGCCCAGCAGTGGGTGTCATGTGGCTGAGATGACGACGTCGACATTAAAATAAATCCTTGCTCATATAAATAGGTTTTAAAAGAAAACATTCCTAATGATTAAAAAGTAATACCTAAGGTGAAGGTGAAGGTCTTGTTTTTTTTTCCAAAATAAATGAATACTGCTAGATTTCTTCTGTCACCATGCCGTGATTTTTCGACAAGATATCGTTCAGAAAAAACAACTGGTTGCACTCCGGGAGTGCCCGCAGAAATGAAAACCGCTTAAACGAAACAGCAGGAGCAGGCATACATATTCACCGCGCGGTAGAAAGGGATATTACTTCCTCTCCTACGCCGCGCCGCGGTCTACTCTCCCTCTCTCTTACGAATTTTCGATCAGGTCACGTGTCCTGAAGTGACTTTAACATTTTTTACCTATCCCAAAAATTAAAACTCTGATGTGCACAACGCCGCTAAAGAAGTTTTCACTTCAATCATTATTTTTCAGAAGTAGGCTCTAAAATAATAAATATACCTATTATATTCCGAAAAAACGCGAAATAACCTTATTCTCAATGGATAAGTTCGCGGGCGGAACGTGACTACGTCTATGATATGACCTTCTCTTTTGTATTTTTTTAACCTATTCAAATAAATTCCAATTAACAATTTTTCAACGATGAAATGGTTTCATTCATCCATATTAATACAATGAATAGTAATGAAATGTTGTTGCCCACACACAAAGCATGAAATATTTATTTTATAAATGGAATGAAGCTTCATGAAAGCTATTAATCAATCATAGATCAACTGTGCTGAATGGAGAATTTCATTTAAAACTAATCTGAACATTTGTGTACAGGTTATACACACGAATAATACAATATGATTGCTTTTAGAATAGTCATAGTTGAGATAAATGGAAACAATAAAAAAGTAGATATAATAATTTTAGCTTTTTTATCGAGATTCGCGCATTACTTTGACTTTAAAACGTTGTTGGTTGTGATAGCATTGTTATATGTATCTATTGATGAAAATGTAAATTTTTGTTCTGTTGTTTTTCTCTTTACGAGGTTCTCACATTTAAATAGTTATTGTATAAGATCTAGCTAGATACTGTTATTTGTTATTTGTTTTTCCTGAGATATTTCTTTTTTTTTTCTTTTTTCATAATATTTTATTGTTAGCTATGGAATGCCTAACTCAATTTATTCATTGTTCTCATAGGTAAACTGTTACGTAATTGTGGAGGTTTGTAATAGGCTTTTAGTTTTTATACATCCTACTAAACTGTATCGAGAGCTGTAAACCTTCCTAAAATAGAATAAATAAATAAAATAAATAAATAAATCCACTGGAGCCTTACTATCATCTATTTGCGAATCATTTTATTGAAATAAAACAACTTTCACGGATATCAAACGCGCTATTTCCACTAACTAAGTTGTAATTGTAAATTACTTGTATTTTTAAGTTTTTTAGGGGTTTTTTGATTTTCCCAACGTTTTGGCACCTTTACAGCTGCCGTGGTCACGGGATCTTATTTCAATGAACAGCGCGCGCCAAAACATAAGATGTACGTATGAATCATTTTATGTTGTGGGATGCTGCCGTATAGCGGCGTCTAAAATAACCTAAAATTAATCACTTTACACTTGATGGTACGCCCTTGAACGGGCCTATTTTCCAGCATTTTCTGGTCAGCAACTTTAGCTGTATCTCATTGACTTTATACACTAGAGCAAGTTGTTTAATAATATAGTTGTCAGCCACAGATTAATTGAGCAAAAATATGGCCCGTTTAGGAGCACAATCCTCCTCCATAGGTTAAATGGAGGTCGGCGGCGGAACGTAGAATACCCTCGTCCAGGTAGGACCTCCGTGAATAGGATGAGTTGACGTCCTGTTGGGAGTGTCCAAAAGATACACGCGGGTGGAGTCCCGGTGACTGTCACCCCAATCCCGAAAGTCTCCGCCAACGCGTGGAGGGAACAACTGTCTTCCTGGACAGGAAGTTTTAACCGCCTCTGTGGTCTGTGGTCGAACCACCGGTATCAGACTCAGGGGTCGTTCGATTCCTTCCCTATTGTATTCGGTTTGGTTGGTGGTAGGACTCGTTGTAAGTCCGCCTGGCTAGCTACCACCATCTTATTTAAGTCTGACGCCATTACAACAATGTTTTCAGCATTGTTGTGTTCTGGCAGTTAGAGATAAGATAGCCAGTTCCTCAGTGATTGAGGATTCCGGGAGAGGCTCGCTTTCATCTTCAGCCTTATCAATACTTAACATCAGGTATGATGAAGGCTGAGAGAGACTCTCACCCACTTCGTTCATAAATAAGAAATTAAAAAAAGGTATGCGCGATCATTTTCCCTGGAGAAAAAGAAGGAGCACAATTATAATCCGGTTTTGATGATATTTTGTTTGAATTAGGTTAGGTTAGGTCCCATAGAATTTTTGCTATAGGTGCCATTAGCACAGTGATCACGGTCGCCATTTCAAAAAACTGCTGTTACCCGCTTCACAATTTCCTTGTCATTATTCCGAAGTACAGAGCTCGAGATATTAACTTCTGGTCACCCATCCCATGACAGACCAATGCGAAAGTTGCTTAACCACCATGATCGTAGACTGAACTCTCTAACTACTTCGCATCTCCGTAACAGAATTAATCACTTTTCCTTAAGGGTAATAATCTTCGAGTGACGGACGCCTAATTCTTTTACCAGCACAACAATTTTGTTAATTATTCTCTTATATTAGATTCGTTCCATGTACAGTTGTGATAAATGAGTTCGCTAAGAAGGTTACAAATTGTTTTTAACTTAATATCTCGATCTCGAAAACCAATTATCTTTTTACTTAAACACGAAATGTTTTGTTATTTGCTTTGTTAAAATAATCACTGTATTTTCAAATAATGGTCCTTATAAGGAACTCTACAATTTTTTATGAACTACGGGGAGACTCTTAGCCTTCATCATACCTGATGTTAAGTATTGACAAGGTTGAAGATGGAAGCGAGCCTTTCCCGGAATCCTCAATCACTGAGGAACTGGCTATCCTCATATGGCTGGCAATGACATTTTTTTTAATAATGTGTCGTTATAAAAAGTCGGTTGCAGGGTTGAGCCCACATACTCGTAATTTTCTTTAGGTGATCTACCTACTAGTTCCAACTAATATTATAAATGCGAAAGTGTGTCAGTTTGTTTGTTTGTTCCTCTTTCGCGCAAAAAGTACTAATCCGATTTGGATGAAATTTGGCACCCACATAGAAGGTAGCCTGGATTAAAATAAAGGCTACTTTTTATCCCGATATTCCCACGAGAACGAAAACCACGCGGGTGAAACGCGAACAACCGCTAGTTGGAAATAATCCAGGGCCTGATAAAACTTTGTATAAATAATAAATAATAATTTATTTATCACCAAGGGAAAATACAAATAACTTACAACTATAGACATAACTTTGATCTTAATTGTATTAAACCTTAATAGATCTTAATAGTAAACATCTACACCCGAACTAGGAAACATGATTGTATCTCAGGTGCAGTGCTCTTTCTCTCAATATGAACAAGAGAAGGTTCTCTTTAATATTATTGGCTGTTGCATCTTAACCAATCGTTAAACACCTGAAAAGATGTTTCTTTCGAATGCAAGGATATTCCTAGCATTGATGTGACAACGCTGGCCTACAGCGTATTAAGAATATAAAACTAGACATTTTAATTAAAAACCGGGAGTTCTTCTTCTTCTTCATACAATACGGCGGTTTCCGCAACTCGACGACTTTTTGCGCCTATTTTGCGTCCGGAGGGTATCGGGCCGGATCACTCCAGCAATCCCAGCTCAACCAGGAATGCTCCCAGTGCCTTCGCGTCAGAGACGGCTTGCCGGAGACTGCCTGGTGAGTCGAGGTACTTCGCCCGGTAAGGGGCTACTCCGTCACCATCCAACAGGACGTGAGCAGCTGTCTCTTTTTCCTCCATGCAGCCTCTGCATAGTGGGCTGTCAGTGACACCTAATTTGAAAAGGTGCTTGTTAAAGTTGCCGTGGCCAGTGATGGCCCCTGTTATCAAACGTCACAGCGGTCTACTGAGTTTAAGGAGAGCTCTGGAAAGACGAGCGTCCGCGCGCGGTAGTGCTAGTTTAGCTTGTCTGCACGTCTCCAGTGAATCCCAGTAGTTTTGATGCAAGTAAGCTGTGTGTTCACGGATCTTACCATGGTACCAGCTAGCCGGTATGGGAGCAAAAGGTTCACGTCCGAGAGGGGTAGAATCTGAACCCCGCCTCGCTAACTCATCTGCCATATCATTACCTCTTGTGTCGCTGTGGCCTTTAATCCACTGGACAGTAAGATTATTGGAAGCACCTACCTTGTTTAGGGTGTTGTAACATTATTGTATTAGGCTCGATGTGCTGCGACTACTATTCAGAGCCTATAGTACCGATTTGCTGGCTGAGAGTATATAATTACCAATGAGTTCATCATGAAGAGATTCTCTTTCTTCATAAAGTCGGCCAGCATCTGGCCTCTGTCATTCCGTTGCCCAACTCCAAATTACTCCACTCTCAACTCATCACCGCAACGTTTCCCTAACTTAGCATTAAAGTCCCCCATCGCAACGGTGTCTTGGGTTTTGTGGCTATGCATGGCTTTACAAATGTCCTCATACATAACCTTCACTTCGTCAACTTGGTGCGTCGAGGTCGGAGCGTAGACCTGTATGACATTCAGCGAATACCTTTCGGATATTCTGAGTATCAGGTACGCTACTACCCTGGTCGACACATTTCCGATGAAAATCACGTTGTTGACAAGCCGGCCCTGTGGACGATGAAACCGACACCACCTACGGACTGTTGTTCGCCCTCCCGGTAGTATAGCAGGTTACTGGAAATGAGAATTATCGAGTCCTCTCCCTCTCTTCGGACTTCAGACAACCCTTTGATGTCCCAGTGTAACCTCATCCTACTATTCCTACTAATCTATTCTACTAATCTACTAATATATTATTAATGTGAAAGTAGGCCAGTTTGTTTATTTGTTTCTTTGTTTGTTCCTCTTTCACGCAAAAACTACTGAATGGATTTGGATGAAATTTGGTATATAGGGACATCAAATAGTGGACTAACACATAGGCTTTTTATCACGATATTCCCACGGGAACGGGAACCACGCGCGTGAAACCGCGGGCGGCCGCATGTACCTCATATTTATTGCTTTACAAACTCGATCAAATCGAACTTATCAGCTGCCCTGTAAGAATAGTTCTTAACACGTAAGCGATAAAGACGAATTCAAAGTCAACCTGCCGTCGACACGGTCGAAAACGTTGGCATTGTTTATTCGATAAAAAACCATACAGTTCATTAAACTCTTGTATAAAATACGTCCGGCGCAACATATTCCATTTATATCCGTTGACCCACTTGGGAGTGATTGATTGCCGTATTCAGCATCAAACGACACTTTTTAAATTTATCTAGTTACTGTTTGGAATTTTTCCGGCACAAACTACGTTATGGACATCATATGGAAAGATTTTATACGATAAAATGACATAAGTCAAAACAAAAAGGGTGAACAAAACGCTAAAAAGTTATGCATATCCTGACTGTGGGAGATAGTAAGTAAGAGATAATTATGTGGCACTGTTTATTGACCTAGGTTGAACTGGATGGACTACTACAATGAAACGTCATGTAGTTTGATCTAAAGGATTTATTCCTTTTACAAATTGGTGACTGATGTCTCACAACATAATTGACTTTTGAAGTCTTGGAGTTAATACATCTTTTTTTTTTTTTTTTTTTTTGTGCCTTTCCCGAGTTAAAGGCAACCCTCCGGATGCGGGGGAGGGAGGTGGTGAATCCTGCATTGGATACCCCACAGCCGGCTGTGTCGAAGGTTATGTCAGACTCTTACTGACTAAACACCACCTTATGGCTGGATTCCCCGGAAAGGGACGGCAGCCTACGTCTGAAGCGACCGTCACCCTGGGGAGGGATACGGCGCGAGCGTCACTCACCTAAGTGAAGTGCGCTATTGAGAAGTACAAATACGTCCGACACCCAGACGGGGCACCGGCCGGAATCTAAATGAAAAGTGACGGCTCCCAGAGGGGGACCGTCTGAAATCAAATAGCTACACGACTGACACCCTGAGGGGGATCTTCCTAGAATGGGACTTCAGCCGTATGAGAGAGGACGGGGGGGTGACCTGAGGGGTCAAGACTGGCGGGCGGTTGTGGCTTCGGCCTCCTGAGCCTCCAATAGGCGGTTCAGGGTGGCCGAGAGCTGGTCGGGAGGGTCCGTGAGGACCGATCGGGGTCTACGGGAGTAGAGGTGTAAGGAATCGGGAGGGGTGTACGCCACTGCGTCGCGGATAAGGGGGTTCGGATGGCTTTCTGCTGATTCGATGAATCGCTCGGAGGCCTTGTGGAGGAATTGTTGGATGGTAGGAAGATCTACGTCCCTGTGTAAGTCCGCATTGCGAACATACCAGGGGGCATTGGTCGCTCGGCGACAGAAGATATTTTGGATTACTTGCAATTTGTGCAAGATGGAGGGCTGGGCATGGGCAAATACGGGAGATGCGTAAGTCATGACCGGTCGTATGCAGACCTTATAGAGGGTTCGCTTGTTTCGGAGGGACATCCTACTTTGTCGGCCTAACATGGGAGTGAGGCGGCCCATATAGAAACGGGCGTTGCGTGTCACCCTTTTGACGTGCGGCTTAAATGTAAGCTGCTGGTCTAGGGTGACACCGAGGTATTTGGCGGAGGTTTGCCAGGGGATGGGTTTACCCAGTAGGGTAGGGGGCCTATAGCGTATGGGAGTGCCGCGTCTGCGTGACGCATCGAAGCGAACTGCGGAGGATTTCTCTGGGTTCACTTCGATACGCCACTTGCGGAACCACTCGCCTAGCTGGTTGATGGACTTCTGTAATCTCGGGAGGATAGCAGCAAGGGACGCGCCTTTCCGATATAGGGCCGTATCGTCGGCAAAAAGGGATAGTTCTACGCCAGTGACGGGCTGGGGGATGTCGTTAGTGTAAGCTATATACAGCAGGGGAGCTAAGACTGAGCCTTGGGGCACACCTGCTGTTATAGCACGAGGAGAGGAGAGAGTGCCTTCGTGTCTAAAACGAAAGGTACGGTTGCGGAGATATGAAGCTACGAGTCGAACTAGTCGGGCTGGCAGGTCAAGTCTGCGCAGTTTGACGACTAGGCCGGCATGCCAAACCTTATCGAAAGCTTTGGCTACATCGAAAAAGACTGCTACAGTCTTGTATTTCCTGGGAAAGAAACCGCTCGAGATAAACTCGACTATGCGGTGTACCTGTTGGGGACATGAGTGTTTGGGCCGGAAGCCGAACTGGTGGGGAATGATTAAGTCCTTGTCAAAGAGGTGCTTTCTCATACGAGTGAGTATGCACTTTTCGAAAAGTTTGCCCATGGCCTTGAGGAGACTGATTGGGCGGTAGCTGGTGGGGAGGTCCGGGGGCTTACCCGGTTTTGGAATGCCTATTACCACCGCTTCCTTCCAGGCATCTGGAAAGTAGCAGTGGTCGAAGCAGGCATTGAAAATGAGGGAGAGAAAGATCAGTACTTGGTTGGGAAAGTATTTGAGGGCCTTGTTGGAGACGCCATCGGCGCCGGGGGCCTTTTTGATCTTTAGATCTTTAATGTGGGACTTGATCTCGTCAGTAGAGATAGAAATGGGGTCTGAGTCGGTAGGCAGAGGGAGAGAGTTCAGAGAGCTGAGCTCCTCCTCTACTTTCCTTATGTGGGTGGGGTCACAGGGTTGGGTGCTAACTGAGCATTGAGAGGCAATGCTATCGGCAAAACATTCCGCCTTTTCCTCGTCGTCAAAGGCTTTAGTGCCGTTCGGACGGAGGATAGGAGGAGTGAAAGTGGTTGCGTCGCTACGAAGGGCTCTCGCCACTTGGTAGTATGCTTGATGAGAGGGAGAGATTTCGGCCATGAGGTCGCCAAACTGGTCGTTCCTCAGGTCGTTGAGTTGGGATCTGACTTTCCGCTGGAGGCGGTTCGATATGAGCCTATATTCGGGGGTCGGGTACTTTGCTGATCGCCTAAGTGCGGCGTTTTTGGCACGCATCAGATTGCGGAGAGCCGGGGGATAGTTCTTGCGAGCTCTCACAGGAACTTCCCTCGTGTTCTCAGCAATGGCTGAGCGGACCAGTTGGGTCAGGGAGCTCACCGCATTATCTATTTTCTCCGTACTGTCAAAGTAATCAGAGGAAATAGCGGACGGTGAGTTTTCAGCGTCCATAGCTGACGCAAGAGTGGATTGGAAACCATCCCAGTTGGTGATGGTGCGGTGAGGGGGAGCTACTTGGTGAGGATTACCCATGACAAGTGAGACTGGTCGGTGGTCTGACCCAAGATCGTTAAGAGATTCGATCGATCTGAGGTTGAGCGACACCCCTTTTACTAGTGCAAAGTCTAGTATGTCGGGGTCTCCCTCAACGCTGTCAGGGTAATGGGTGGGGGAAAATGGGGAAATTACATTAATGTCGAAATCCTCGGTGATTTGCAGAAGTTTGCGACCACCGGGATTAGTTTTGAAACAAGTCCATTCAGTGTGCTTGGAGTTGAAATCTCCAAAGAGAATGACGGAATCGCCTAAGGAGAGAAGCGCTTCGAAATCGCTTTTGACAGGTAGGGAGCCGGCCTGTATGTACACTGATGCTATGATAAGGGTTCTATGACCCGTCATAGCCAGTCTACATACAGTGGCTTCCATGTTAGTGAGCGGGGGAGTGGGAATAGGGCAGCAGTGGAGTGCTTTCCTATAATAGATGGCAGTACCGCCAGAGGCGCGGTGTCTACGTTGCCCTGGTACGGGCGGGGGGATGGGCCTGTCATTACGAATTAGGGAGTAAGAAGGGATTGAGAGACCCTTTCGGGTTGAAGGTCTGAGCCACCTCTCCTGGATGAGCAAGAAATCGATATCCCTGTTGCTTACGAAATCCCTTAGTTCGGGGATATGTAAGCGGAGGGAACGAGCATTATAAGAAACAAGCGAAACACCCGAGGGCTTAGTACGACCGGGACCGCTAGGGATGGGCGTGATGGCAGACGGTAGAGGGACTTGGGAGTATGGGTGTGCGTTCATATTGAGCGCAAGAGGGATTCGTGCTCGCAGAGTGCAAGCAGGCGTTCATTTGCGTTACGCGCTCGGCGTATTTTCCCGGCCAGTACGGAGACCTCGTTTAGGTCGATGGCACGAATCGTGTCTAGGACAAGATGCATGTCATCGGCTAAAGAGGGCGCACTGGGCGCCGGGCGTTAGAGAGGAGCAGAAGCCGCTGGGGGCTGCTTTGCCTTTGGAGGCAATGGGGTGGGCGCCGGTGCCGGGTGCGCTGTGCTAGCCATAGGGGCTGGGGCGGGCAGTTTGGGTCTAAGGGGGGGCCAGGGGTCGGTCAACACCTTAGGAGGGTTGGTCGGCGCCTTAGGGAGAGAGGGTGCGTGGGATCCCTTTTTAACGGGAGGAGCAGGACGTGGGGCGTTGGGACAGCCTTTGTAATTGGCTGTGTGGCCAGTCTGGCCGCACAGTACGCAGGCAGGGGGTGTGGGGCAGTCGCGAGTGCGGGAGCACTCCTTGGTAAGGTGGGGGACCAGGCACTTGACGCACCTGGGGGAGGCATTGCAGTTCTTAGCTGCATGCCCGTATAGTTGGCAGCGATGGCATTGGCCAGGAGTGCCTTTCCTATGGGGACGTTCCACTCTGATCCCGGACAAACCGCAAACCTTGAGGTTTTTGGCTCGGAAGATCTCGAGCGATTTGGGGGAGTTCGTCAAGATGACGAGGGCGAGGGGGTAGGTTTTCCCAGTGCGGGTATGCATTTTGTGCACAGCCTCCGCAGGGAATTCTTGGGATACGAGATCGCTGAGGATCTCGTCGTTGGAAAGTTCCTGTGGTACCCCGCGGAGTACAGCACGAACTTTCCTCTCCTCAGGGAGAGCAAAGGTGTGGTAGCCTATGTTCCTGTTGAGCAGGAGACGAGTGAGATTTCTGAAATCATCACTCGTGGGGCAGTCAATTTTGATGGCAACACCGGTGTTGCGGGCATGTGTGTATTGCACCTTGTTGGCGGTGCAGAGGGCGGATACTTCCGACCACTTCGATTTATCCCTAAGGTAAATCGGTGGCGGGGGCTTGGCTTTCGCCAAGATGGGGTCGCACCTAGTGTGCGGGCGAGTGGAGGCCTGGGAGGCCGAGAGGGGGGCCTGAGAGGCCGGGAGGGATGCCTGGGAGGCTGAGAGGGACGCAGTGGCGGCTCGTGATTGGAGTCGCGGGTCACGAGATTGCGACAGGGGAGTGGGGGCAGCTGGGCCGCCATCACGCTGCGACACGGGGGTCGTGCACGTGGTGGGGGTGGCGCGGCGCTTTGAGCGCTTATTACGGACCGTGGTGAAACCATCGGTCAGGGTGGCGTCTGATTCCGACTCAGACGGGGAAGTGGAAGGAGAGCGGCGAGAGGCAGGCCTCTTGTTCGCCAGGAGCGATTCGTGCTCCATGGGTTCAGGAGAGGATAAGGATGTGAAGCTAGGAGTGGGGGAGCTGCGCTCGACACGTGTCCGGTGCTCATCAAGGAGACGCTGGACACTGTCGATCGCGTCCTGGGAAGAGTAACCAGATAAAATCTGGTCAATGATGGAGTTGGGGTGGGCCGTGGAGCCATGGGGCTCCATGTCGGCCAAGAATGGGGAACGCGAGCAAGAAAAAAATTACAACACAACGAAATATAGCAAAAAGACCTCCCCTGCCGGAGGCAGGGGGGAGGGGGAGGGGGCGCGAGATGTAGGCAGTATCCCTAGTGGATAACGGCTGCCCTTCTCTATCCCTTGGGCAAGCCCAAGTGCAATGGGATAGCTTCGGTTTTCCTAGAGCCTTAGGGGCCCTAGAGAGCGAACCGGGATCGCTCCGTCGGCTTCGTTGGCACCGTTAGGTATCCACCAACGCTACGCGTATCCAACGACGCGTCGCGAGCAAGTTTGGACACTTGCAACGAGTGCAATAACAGCAAGTCGTATTGCACTATGTGCACTTACTTAGTGGTCGGCTGGCTGCGTGAAGACACAACACAACGAACACGAAAATCGCGGTCGCGAGCGGGGCGCAGCCGAGGACAGACACGCACGTGACTGTTCGGCGCGGAGATCGGAACCGGAATCCGAGTAATACATCTAAAATACTAAAGCACTTATATAAAACAAAACCAATCTCTAAAGCGTGAGCTAGAAAGGCACAACGCCATCTATAAACTAAAAATCGTACCGATGTATTGTGAACTTCTTATGAACTCGTAACGGGCTCGAACAGGCACTTACTGACAGGCGATACCGTATAACACTGACTCCACGCAACCAAAGGATTAGTGGTTCTCTGGCGTCAGAGTTTATCAAGCCGTCTATGTTTGTCTGTGTCTCCTAACAGTTTCCAACTTGGGTCCTTCAAAGTCACTAGTGAATAGGTACCTTCTAAGTAATCGCGTTTCATCCTAGGTCGTATCATCGCTTACCATCAGGCGAGATAGCGATCAAATGTGTGCGTGAACATTGTCTATTTGTCTTGGTCTGGGTGTTTAATATGTATATTATGTATGCATTTACAAAAACAAGTATATAAGTAATTTATCCGTTATCTAGTATCCATAACACAAGTTCTTAATGAAACTTAACGTGAGCTAGATAAGTGGTGTGATGCAATTATTATTGTTATTATTGTTATTAATAATATAAAATAAAAGTAAGCAATACCGACTGCCTGCCGCTGCCGTCTGCCGTTTAACGAACCTGCTAAAGCACGGAGGAGCTGATCTGAATATTTGATCACCCTAACGTGAAAACAACTTATTCTGTCCTTTTTTCGCTTCGCTTCGCTTCGCTTCGCTTCTATTGTGGTCTGCACATAAGGTGAATTATGTAATACGTCAAAGCCACATCAGTACAACAACGGTGTCTACCTGTGGCTTTACGGTTCGCATAAATTAATTATAGCATATAAAGTTTGCTTTATAGCGAGCTTTTCTGCGTTTTTCCAGATTTTTTTTGATCAAATTAAAATAAAAGTTTTGCCTTTGACTTGAACTTCAATTTCAATTTTAACCTTGACCTAGAATTTGACCTTTAACTTTTTTGTGTATTAAGCCAGTATTATTCATACCGTCGAATATTTAAAATAACATGTTTACACGTACTTCGAGGATTCGCTGAATTTACATATTTTATTTGCAGATAACACCGCTAATAAAGTATGTAAATTCAGCGAAGATATGTTACCATCTATAAATAAATTGGTTCTGTTTACGAGTATTGACATGTAAACGCATATTATTATAAAATGCATTTAAATGATTACATGGTCTGTGGCAAAGTTGTGTAATTCATATTCAGTGTTATGAGTCCATCTCCATAATTAAATTAAAGTTTAATAATATACAGCATAAAAACTTCGGTCAAGCAAAAATGTTTGGATGTGTGTTACTCAATGTAGTAAAAACACTAGACGGATTTGGGTGTTAGGCTCTCAAAATAGTTTAAAGCCTGGATTGAATCTTGGACCGCATTTTGTATCGGTATACCCAACCACGCGTATAAAAGAGAACGCGGACGATCACTGGTACTCGACAAATTCAAACGAATATCCTTAGTACCAAAAATATTCAATAGTTAGTTTGTAGCCTCCCTTACGTAATAAAGTGTCATTTTCAGGCAGGCTACAACCTCTCAAGATAATGTAAATAAAGTATAATACACAAATACAGACCGTCTTGTACTTCAAAGTTGTGAAACAGCGCATTACGCTGTAAATTTACTTTGGAGTTTGGGGGCGACAGCCTCTGCATAAATTATATTTTTCGACATACGAAGGCGCTTGAGCCCATAAATTGTAGTATCCTTGTGGTAAAGATTATGAGCAAGAGATCGTATACTTGTGAAAAACTGGACTGTGTGAAAAATGCCGCATTATTTTGTTATTATAACAGTGAACAGTTTACAGAACGAAGGGTGTGGAATTTAAGTAGAAATAGAAAAATATTTATATTAATATCACACAAAGGTGCACATTAACACAAATATTTTATATATCACAGCAGAATATAAAAAAGACAATAGTACAAAAATAATGCAACAAAAGCACAATCATGTAAAAACGTGTACAATCGTGTAATGACAAAACTGTGCAGTATAGCAGCAGCTTGCTTTACGGAATGTAGGTACGACGACCGGTCTCCAAAGGTGTTCTGCAGAGACAAGATGACGGCTGTGATGACGACGGCTTCAAAAAGGTGGAGAAGAGGAAGAAGCCTACTCGTCGCAACCTTTGTGGCACCGCCCCGGCCGGATGCAACCAGCTGCTGCGGCCGGCGGTCCCGACGACACTTTTGTACGTGTCCCGCCTGCATTACTCCACAAAATGTGAAGGGCTTGTGGAGTACATCAGAACGAAGACCAATTTCATCCTGAGGGTCGAGCGGTTGGAGTCCCGCCACAGTGTGAACTTTAACTCATTTGTGGTGAGGGTACCGACTGAACATCTGTCGACCTTCATGAAGGAAGATTTTTGGCCGAAGAGTGTCCTGTTCCGGCGGTTTCGGGGTCGGCTATCGGACACCGCAATGCGCAACACGTCGCCGCCGTCTTTACGTGTAAAATAATTAAATTACATAATGTTGGTATTTTATATATTATGTATGTCTAGTTTTAAGGTATATATCTATGGGCCATTGTAGCCTGATGACAAATAAATAAATAAATAAATAAATAAAAATAAAAAATATAAATACTGTAGATAGCAAAGCACACGAACCTTATTGGCAAGCCTAAAGTAAAAAATGACGTATTTTGGTGTACACTTATGAAATATACGCAAATTGACGGAGAAGATAATTTACAAACAACAAATACTCTTCGATAAAATGTCGTTCATGATATATCTTCTGAAATATTTCAGTTTCAAGATGTAAAATCACTTATTTTACACATCCAAAGTGAAATATTTCAAAAAGTATATAATTTACGACATTTTGTCAAATTGTTTTAGTCGTCTGTAATTATTTTCTCGGTAAATTGTCTTACGGGTGTACACCAAAATGTGTCATAGTTGCAACTAGATATGCTAGGCTCCTTATAAGTTCAATGTCATTTTCCAAATTCCAAATTGATTTATTTGCAGAATACAGGTTTTACAATAATTAGTGGTGGTTACAAAATCAGAGCGCTGTAATCTTACCCAATGGGTGTGAAAAATTAATTTTCACAGAGAGAAAGCCCATCAAATTTAAAAACACTTAAATATAAAAAAATACATAAATAACACAATCTATTACTTAAATTTAAATGTCAAGGTCACACAAGAATTTGGTCACCATATAATATGTTTTATTTACTAAAAATAGTCTATGTGCCAATTTGAATTTCATTAAATTATCAATTCCTTGTATGCCATACGGAAGCTTATCGTTTTATATCTTCCCTAGGAAATTTTTTCTTTCTTCTGTTTATGATTTGTCATGTTGTCCTTGATTTGTTACCGGAGTTACTAATAAAATAGCTGTTTTGTGGCTTTTGCGTAAATTGCATAATTTGATTAAAGCCTTTAGTATAATCCCTTAACCGAGTTTTCTTTGTTTTATTTTGTTATACTCGAAGAAAACAGACCCTTTTTTTTTAATAAACAAATATGCAACAATTTGTTTTTTAACACTAGAATGCACGCGCGTTCTACTACAGTAGAGCGCGGTCATAAAATTATTCGTAACTTTATAGATTATCACTTAATCAAGATGTGCGGCCAGGTAAGCCTAGTCTATGAAATAGTGCGACAAATAAGTATCAACACACCCTCTTACGATTCTACCTGTCGCTGCAATTGTTGTCTCAGCCACGTAACACCCACTGCTGGGAACAGGCCACCCCCAAAGGGGGTGCTTGCCATAATCGCCACGCTTGGCAGGCGGGTTGGCGATCGCAGTATGGCTAAGTTTGTAGGAGACGCTGCTGCTCGTCTCCTAAAGGCTGAGTCCCTTAGTCGCCTTTTACGACACCCACGGGATGAGAGGGGGTAGTGCTATTCTAAGCCGACACTACACTGCTATCGGTATAAAGAGTAGCATTTATGTTGCTCTCCGGCCTTACAACTTTTATTATTCATATAACACTAAACTCTGGTTCTACTATAGTAGTACGCGCGACCACTGATGTCACACAAAAAAGGTGTAAATATTGTAAGAAGGAATGTATGAAGTAAATTAAATTTGGCAATATCTAGCCTATACTTCATTATTAAACTGCTTATTCGCCCCAATATTATGAATCTGAAGAAATATACTTGAATTAATCAATTGTCACTTTTTTATTAATGCTGATGTCGCAATCACATTTTTTTGCCAATTTTAGGTAAATAAGTCCATTAATAAGTGAACAATCTTGAAATAGGTTTCAAGATTGTTCACTTATTAATGAGACATTCTACTAAAAATACTAAAACAATAAAATAAGGCTACGAGTAATACCATTAATTTCAATAAATACCTATATATACATTTTTAATTTTGCATTTTACAATGCTATTTTGGTGTGATAAATATTAAACAAGAAAATATACTAGAAAAAAGCAACTTGTCTCATGTCACCCTGACGGGATTCGAACCCGCATCCTTGGGAATCCGGCCCAATGCACTAACCAATTACACTACAGAGACCCTAAATAATAATAATAATACCTATGTTAACATTTTTTATAACAAATATACTGGTCTACTATCGTAGAGCGCGCGAGCAATCATGTAAAAAAAGGAGCGCGTGTACTCTAGTGTTAAATACGATTGCTATATGCAGGAACGGAACAGGCTAAAATAAAAATAAAACTTGTACTTTCATGGCAACTATTGATTAGGTCAATCATAATGTAGGTAAGTAGCAAATTTTTATATACATTTGTGTGGTTTTCTTCGTAGATTTAATCACTCGCTCCTCGCTTCAATAATATAATCACAGTCGATATAACTTCTCTAATCATATTATTTTGTATATGCAAACGACATAAAGATACATTTAAGTAATTTATTGGAGCGGAACACCGTATAAATTCCAGTTAAGATAACTATCATATAGACAATTACAAAGATACAGTTCGCAAGACCACTTTCGGTAATTTGATTTGAACCACGGTTTCAATAACCTGAGTATCAGTGAATTTGGAGATGTTCTAATGAAACGATCTATTCAATATTAATGGTGTACATATTTGTAAATTAATTGGTAATATTTTTGTCATAATTACGTGTAATTTTATTTTTTAAATCTGTTAAGGGATTTTTGAGTGATTAACACCCATATTCTAAGTCGTTCCTCCCAAACTTACTCGGCCTCGACTTAACGAAACCTCATTTAAAACCTCTTCGAAATCGGTATTCTAAGTCATAACTCAGTAAGGACCTGGACGAGCCAAAGAGTACGTAGCCACTCCGTGTTAGGCCTAGCGCACACTACCATTTTTACCCACGACGAGGTTGAGTGGAGTGTAAAAAGTTTTGGAGGAACGACTTAGAATATGGGGGTGAGTGACAATAAGTTCCAAACATCTAAACATCCAAACTTTCACATATATAGTATTAGTAGGATAAGTAAGTAAGTGGCTTAGATTTCGGGAGAGGCTCGCTTCCATTTGTGTTACATTCCACATTCCTCATCCAACATCAGCCCCGACCGCCTAACGGTATAGCTTGGGCTTTCGCTATAGCTATCAAACTTCAAACTCTCATAAAACCCTTCAACGATGGGGTTTTTGTCTAATTCCTCCATATTTCTAGTCCTCTATTGGATTCACTATTGCATGTTTAGTATGAAAGTGATAGTGTCAGCGAGAGCCCTTGTAGGGGGTTTGAAAAATCGCCAGCTATAGCGATAAAGGCTAAGAGTTCATAAAAAAAAAACCAACGAGGAGTCTTGCTGGTTGAATTCTAAATGAAACCTATTGAAACGGTACAAAGGCGGAAATAGAAATATGAATTCTTGCCATCCAACTTTAAAATAGTGTATCTCCGTTTTTCAAGACTTCATTAGTGAATCAAATAAAAAGGAAAAATCGTCTGATAGACGCAGTAATTGGATTGATTGGATGGGAAAACTACTAAGAAATCAGCCTTTACTTTACAACTGAGGCTTGGGAAGGAAACTATGCTCTATTTTATAATGAATTAGCCAGTAATCTTTATTTATTTTTGCATTTAACGTCCTTTGCTGAGTTATTCTATTTATTTTAGAGCCAGGCCACAGCTCTCTCGCGATGAAAGTATGGCAACGCGTCGGATAATTCTGCGGTGCGACGCCGCATCCCAGCGATGTGGCCTGGCTTTTAGGTATCCTTATTTAGTACGCAGTGTGGGTAGCACTCTAATTATCTCATTTATTTTATTAGGCGTCTGGAAATAACTGTCTATATTATATACCTTTTTTGGTTGTGATATTTTTGATACAAGTGGTTAAATTACTTATTTCGGATTCAGATACTTAATTGAATATTTTGATGTCGTCTGATATATTTATTTGTACGATTCCGAGACGTTCTCAACCGCAATGCTTAGTTTTTAAACAGACATTTTAACCATCTAAGCTTTTCCTATCGTCCAAAGAAAATACGGTCGCATTATACCGATATAAGACTTTTAGTGTCCTATCATAACAAGTTTAGCGATCGACGTGGTTTATTGGATCATGCAAGCTGATCTGTTTACCGAGAGTGTCAAGATTAAATTTTGTACTTTGCTCATCCATTATAGTTGTTGTTTTCTTTTCACGGCGGGGCGTATAGGAAAATATATGGGAACTTTTTTTAAAATATTTTTATTAGTAAGATACCTATTTTAAGTTAACCTAATTCGTTCACCACGCGAGTTCACGCGAGTTCATCTGAGTGGTGTTAGGATTTCAAAGCATTAAAAATGTATCTACACCATATTTCGTTAATATACTTTTAGTATCTTTTACGTACCAAGCGAATAATTAAAAATTTTAGCATCGATTATTTTGGTATCTATGTTATACACATCATCATCAACAGATCACCAGCTATTTTAATGTCCCCATTGCTGGGACATTGGCCTTCACTATGAATAGTTATGAAGAATAGGGCTTAACCCACCAGCAGGCTTACTGCCATACTTTAACGCAGAATTGTTTCAATCATACCAATGCTATTTCGTGCAATTATTTTCTGACAAGAGTTTTGTGTAATTAAAGTGTGAAGTGTATTATAATTTGACAACTTAAATTTCTTCGTTCAGGATCAATGATTACTTATAGAAGTACATGAAACTAAGATAGTTGACTTTAGAAACTTCAATTATACAAATAATATCATTAATATTAATGTTTAGTAGCTGCCTAGTTAATTCCGCCATTACAAAGTATCATCGAGTGAAGAATGGTAAGTTTTTTTAGGTATTTCATATCTTTATGTAGATATATCTTAACTAGCGGCCGCCCGCGGTTTCACGTGGTTCCCGTTTCTGTGTGAATATCGGGATAAAAGTGTCTTGTTTTAATCCAGACTGTCTTCTATCTCTGTGCTAAATTACATCCAAATCCGGTCAGTTTTAGCGTGAAATAGTAAAAAACAAACAAACTGACAGTACTTTCGCATTTATAATGTTAGTAGGATGGTCAGGAATAATACAATTTTACTTTGTGGAGGATCTTGGTACGTATTTGAAGAGTATTGAAAACAAAACGCAAACAAAACGTACATAAGACATGATGGACTAATATAGTATATAATAAACCGGGCGACTAAAAAATATTAGGTTGGGGTAGCAGAAATAGGTTGGCAGCGGAAAAAATAGGTTGAGGTTAGGTTGATTGGCGACTAAGTCGCTTATTTAGTATTTTTGTCGCTCAAATTTTTTTTTAAATATAGTAGACCCGCAGGCCCACACGCTGGCCCAGCCACCAGTGGGCTTTAACGACTGCAAATGCAGGTCCAATGCAGGGACCAAGGGCTTCACATATTTTAAGAAGCACAGAGGGTCCCGTGATAGTATTTTTTTTCACAAATCCCGTGACCGACCTTTGCATAATTTGGTTTACCCTAAGAATCGCAGGCCAAACAAATGAAACAGTTTGTCCCATACTAATAGGTGAAAGTTCTAAAGGTAATTAATATTTCGTGTGCTGCAAGGTTTTTACTTAACCTCGCATAAATATACCTATATTGGACAGAGTCTTAAATCAAATCCTATTTAGCTCTTTTGCGGATTTTATCTTCTTATCCAACCTCAATATTATTGTTATTAATGTTTAATTCAATGTATTTTCTTTGATAAAATCATCCTTCTGGAAAAGCTGCCGAATTAGTGTCTACATCAAAATCACTATTTAAATAACAACCACTTCAAAGTAACGTAGTTCACTGGTTTTATCAAACGAAAACAGTAAATAATCTCGAAGTGGATAGACCTCTCATTAAGACCAGGCGCTCTATTTTTGAATCGCTCGTATCACTTTAGTCACACGCATGCGACTTATGTCACGCGTCACATGCTTGTTTCGCTCGACTGCAAAAGGCACTCGTTGTGGTCGAGCGATTAAAAAAAACTTGGTTGGTGGTAGGACTTGTTGTAAGTCCGCCTGGCTAGCTACCACCATCTTATCTAAGTCTGACGCCATAACAAGAATGTTTTCAGCATTGTTGTGTTCCGGCAGTTAGAGATAAGATAGCCAGTTCCTCAGTGAATGAGGATTCCGGGAGAGGCTCGCTTCCATCTTCAGCCTTATCAATACTTAACATCAGGTATGATGAAGGCTAAAAGACTCCCCGTCCTTCATAAAAATAAAAAAAGTAAGTCGTAAGTAAAACGTAAGTCGAATGTAAATCAATAGAAGCTAAACGCTCGACCCGCGACGAGTGGATCTTAAATTGAGCTCCTGGGGCCTACTACTAATACATAATCATCGGACTACGTTCTTTATTCGTTTAACTTGACTTGAAATGACATGACTCACTGTACACCATGCCGGGTCCCTAGAAAAGGCTCCGCCGTTGAATATTGCTCGGTCACCACTTGCTTGCCTCTCGATTAGCATGACAGTGTCATCCTCCTAGTAATATTATGAATTCAAAAGTATGTCAGTTGTTTGTTTGTTACTCTTTCACGCAAAAACTACTTAACCGATTTAGATGAAATTTGGCATGTAGTGACTTCAAGTAGTGGACTAACAGAGAGGCTTCTTTTTATTCCGGTATTTCCATAGGAACAGGAACGAAAAGTATTCTCATTTAAGTAAGAATTGTTTGACCTTGCTAGTGCCCAGATTCATTTCGAATCCAGCATGGTCTGCCGTGATTCCAGCATGATCTACATAACACAAAATAATGACACGAAGTGGAACGAACATCGTTTGATAAATTTTCGTAGTAGGCCCTTTCAAAATTTCAACGCAGGCTTAAGAGAAGTGAACCTAACAAACATTGACTCCACTACATCAAAACGCCGGATCAAATTAAGCTAAACGCCAACTAAGCGATCACAAATTCGTCGACTTACAAATATAACGTCTTCGCGTTTAATTTGGATCCGGGCTAAATCCCATTTGAATAAGAGGATTATAGGATGCGACGAGATGCCTCGCCATGTAGCTGGCCCTTATTACGTTCAAACCTGAATTGTACAATCTTTTTTTTATACTTGCACTTTAGGAAAGTACTTGGGCGTTTTCAAGCCTATAGTCGGGGAGATAATTCTTCTTTTTCTTTTTATGTAGTGGCGGTGCCCTTTTTGATTTCGCCAATGTCCAGTTTTTGGCTCAGTGGGTTGTTTCCACAGACTCTGCGCTTCTGCTAGGTGACTTGAGAGAGTACAGGTACAAGTGGTAGGTACAAGGAGGTGTACTCTGAGAAAATTAGACGTAAACAATGTAAACAAAGTACTGTAAATGTCACAAGTTGTTAACAGATAAGAAAAAAAAACCAAACTGACTGACACGGAAGTGTGAGAGCACTATATTGTGTGAGCTTGATGCCAGAGCCGGGGAAAAGTGACAAATCACATCATTACTTACAGAAAAAAAAAAACAAAATGGCTGACGGAAAACTTTTGACAAAACAACCTTTATCTGACCTTTGACTGACCTTTATCAAACTTATCAAATATCAAGAAAGAACAAGAAGGAAAATTAAATTCTTAACACATAACTACAACAATAAAAGAATAACAAACAAAAACAGAAAAAATGAGTATGTAGATGTACGTCAAAGCACATAAATACAAAATAGGTACTTGTTTATCTATATTTAGCGTGCAGTCAACAAAAACTCTGTCTCAGCATTATGCCTCCGTGCCATCCCAGTTGGACAGGATGCCACACAGAGACGCTGCTATTCTGCCAGGGCTCCTAAAGATGAGGACGATTATAAGAATAAATTTAATAATAATACATATAAATACATACAAATAATAATAAAATTAAAATTTTATTATGCTGAGAAATAAATGAATACTTATGATAAATTTTAAATATAAAAATATTGAAAAAAATTAACTCGGCCACAAGTGAATTCTCAGATAGGACTCGAACCCACGGCCTTTGGAAATCCGGTCCAATACTCTAACCACTGAGCTACCGAGACTCAAAGAGTAAACCCCCATATTCCAAGTCGTTCCTTCGAAACTTTTTACACTCCACTTAACCTATTCGAGAAATTTGGTATTCATAGTTGCAAAAAATTTCCTCCACTCAAATTTTTCCTCACTTGAGTGTAATCATTAGGACTATTTGCAAGAGTCGAGGAAACAACCGTCAAACTTTGCGACAGACAGTGCCTTTGAGAAGCCTCGAGAATATTTACGCCATTTTTTCTATTTGTCAACTTTTAATTGACCATAGCCAAAAAAATATAAAATTGATGGTGAAATCTATACCCATCTCCTCCATTCGAAATGTTTCCATAATTTAAGAACCCCTCGACTTAATGATCCGTCCGGGGCTACCATTAAATTAACTAGTTTTGCAGTTTTATAGTGACGTGAATATCTGGAGATATTTTATTGTAATACTTATTTATATTTATTGAACTTTAAAATTGTGATGGTAGCCTCCGACGGATAATTAAATTGGGGGTTTTTTATTATTTTATCCTTTATCATTTACGTTTTAACCGTAGTAACCGTAGTAAGGTTTTTCAAAATTTAAAATCTTATGGTAAATTTTAAATAGAAAAATATTGGAAAAAATTAACTCGGCCACAAGTGAATTCTCAGACAGGAATCGAACCCGCGACCTTTGGAAATCCGGTCCAATGCTCATTGCAAAAAGCAAGTATAAAATAGCATTGAAAAATGCAAAAATTACAAAATCATAAATTTAAAATCTTGTTTTTTTCAAGCTTTTTAGTGAGCATAGGTATTATGTACTCTGTACTAATAAACACCATTACTGAAAACCACATCAAAGTCAGACAAGTAGTTTTGGTTTTGCACAATCAAATGTTTACTGTAGCGCCCCCTGATGACTTGTCACCATAACACCTATCTAAGAAATCGGAGGTAGGACTTGATGTAAGTATACCCTGCTAGCTTCCACCATCTCATCTGAGTATGATGATAGAACAACATTGTTTTAAGCATTGTTGTGTTCAGGCAGTTTCCCTGTAGAATAAATAAAAAAAACAAAATTTTTCAAAATATTCGTCTTGTCTCGTCACTAACAATGTCGTCCGTCATCTAGTTATTTCCATCGATATAATAGTTATTTCGTCATGTTGAGTTATTGTCATCGAAATATGAAGGTAAATGCCTAATTCGTTATACTAAAGTAAATAATAACCCTTATTCTAATCTTAATTTAATCTATCTCAAAAGGTAAATAGTTTGAAGCCAGAAAAAAACAACGGGTTGCACTCCAGGAGTGTCGGCAGAAGTGAAAACCGCTTAAACGAAACAGGATCAGGCATACATTTTCGCGCGGTAAAAAGAGAGGGGGATATTACTTCCTCTCCTGCGCCGGCGGACTACTCTATCTCCGTCTTACGAATTTTCGATCAGGTCGTGTCCTGACGCGACTTTAACATTTTTTACCCATCCCAAAAATTTAAAACTTTGACGCCGCTCAACAAGTTTTCCCTTGAACATGAACTACATCGTTCAATAAAGTCTCTTTATAAATTATGAGCCGAAGGGATCTATGAATATTTAAAAATGACTGCAATGCATTCCTTAGACGCTACCCAGATGCGCTGCGCTGGTAGTAAAATAATTTTACATATCGCAGACATCGAGGTTCAGCCTTAATTTTATGTCTAACTTTATTAATTTTATATTGAGTTTAGACTTTGATTAAAAGGTCCAGATACATATTTAGATTTGGAAAATTGTTTGACCAACCTCAGAGTTGGTTTTTGGGTAAAAAAAACTTTACTTTTAGGGTTCCGAACCTCAAAAGGATAAAACGGAACCCTTATTGGATCACTTCGTTGTCCGTCCGTCCGTCCGTCCGTCTGTCAAGACCGTTTTTCTCAGGAACGCGTGGAGGTATCAAACTGAAATTTATATCTAATACTCAGGTCTACTGTCCCTTGGAGCTGAGTAAAAATCAAACTTCTAAGCCAAGGCAATCACAAGATACAGCCGTTTATGCCGCAAATTTTCGTAACTCGCACGGGAATCAAAACCTACAGGGTATTTTTTTTATGATTTTGTAATTTTTGCATTTTTCAATGCTATTTTTATACTTATGGTAAATTTTAAATATAAAAATATTGGAAAAAATTAACTCGGCCACAAGTGAATTCTCAGACGGGAATCGAACCCGCGACCTTTGGAAATCCGGTCCAATGCTCTACAGGGTACTTACTACAGGGTACTTCCCGTGAACTTAGAATCTTGAAATTTGGTACGAAGTAACCTTTTGTAGTGCAGACAAAGGAAAAATTGCGAAAACCGTAAATTTTTAGTTACATCATAATATAATAAAAAATATTTTTGAAATTTTTAATTTCATTTTGCAATAAAAATACCATATTTATCTATGACTCGATTGTCGTGATGGGTGAACTTTTACTTATATACCTACAGGTTTGTACGGAACCCTCGGTGCGCGAGTCCGACTCGCACTGGCCAGTTTTTTGCAGTTCATTTAAAATTTAGTCAGTTTATCGGTAGTTGTTATTGGTTACTATTGCATTTAGACAACATTGCTTGGAAATTAAAATTTGTTACTCTCCCTTTTTCTGCTATTTTTCGAGTATTTTTTGTGAAAAAGTCAACAGTAACTTCTGCACCCATTTTACTTACCTTAAATCTTATTTCTTTGAGAGCATAATAAATTATGAATAAGAAATTTAACATTCTTTAGGGAGGGTTCTTGGAAGTTTTGTTCAAATTCAAACTCTTTGTCTTTCGTACTTCATCAAATGAGCACTTCTGTCCAATACTTTTTGAACTTCTATTTGTTCAGAAATGAAACAAAAGAAAATTTGAAATATTATAGAATAAAACAATAAATATAGTCATAAGGTTTCAAATACTAAGTTTAGTCATGTTGATAATTATACTGAAGACTGACAAGACAAATATTAGTCTATTTGCCTTGGTCTGGGTGTTTAATATGTATACTAAGTATATATTTACAAAAAAAAAGTATGTCCGTTATCTAGTATCCATAACACAAGTTCTTCATGATACTTAACGTGGGCTAGATAATTGCTTCTATCTTCTATTTTTATCTAACTTCTATCTTTCGTATTTTCTTTTACTAATCGTTTATTTAACTTTCATTTTAGTTTTATAAAGGTTGAAAACATTGCTTTTATTTAATGAATTGAAGGATAAATCACTTTGTACTTATAAACAAGAATAAACACAGAACAGTCTAGGCTGTTACAAGCACTTGTGATCGTCTAAGAAGCTACGCCATCAGTTCCCAAACCCTACGGTGCGGCGCCCTTGACGAGTTTCGTGCTGGTTATCCCGTTACAAGGGTAACGGGAAGAACCGGCAAGAAACTCGTCAAGGGCTGTTTTTTTTTCTTCCTGTTTCATTTCATACAGAGTCGTCAGATTTAAAGTGATCTTATCACATATTTAACCCTGGAGTGGTCGCGCAGTAAAAAGTCACGTGATTAGTCGCGTGGAGTACAGATGTAAGCCAATGAAAAATTAAAATACAAAAAATCTGAGCTTTATTTTAATTTTATTTTAAATCTTATAATCAAAGTATTATTTAATGAAAATACTCAACAACAACATAACAACCTCTGTGTTTATTAATATCAACTAAAAACAACAAATACTTCTAAATGACACTTAAACATTTTTGGCTTGGTGTGATAGAGATCAGCCATGCGTTAATGAAAGCGGTCCACCGATCTTATGATTTTATTCCAAAACAAAAATGTATACAAGAGCTTGGTTATTTTATTCGTATACTACAAGCCTATGGCTATTAATTATAAGTAAGTCAGATTAGAATTGACTTCAAAAATACATGAGCAAAAATAAGTTATCAAAATACTCACGTAATTGGTCGCGTGGCATACACTCGTAGTCCACGAATTTCGCGGAGCTCCTGTGACATTACCATACATGACCAGCGGTTTTGCATTATTGGAGCTCATTCTTAAACTATTTAATTTAGAGTATCTCGAAGCGCTCGTAATTTACATTTGTAGTTTATGAGAATTAGCCAATTTAGTCAGTGTGGATGACATATGACCACTGTAGGGTTAACATAAAGGTTTTTTGACTCGTCTTCCGATTCTGAACAAAGGAAAATAAAGCCGTGATTATTGAGTATTTATGTAGGTACACATGCTAAAGTGTATTAAGTTTTATGTACGTTCTTACCTTATTTATTCGTAGAATGAAACACGTTGATTTATAACGTCTTAAGAGGGAATGGAGAAGTTAAGATAGTGTATTCTCTATATAGAAAATCCTCTGCACCAGACTAAAGGCTGGATTTTTGCCAACACACAGTTGAATTCTTAAAATTCACTGCTTAAGATACCATTTTAAACGCGAAACCTTTCAAGGATTGCGTTGTGTGTAGAATTGTAATATGATGCTTAACCTTTTATAACTTAATAGTAGGAAAATGTGCTGAAAATAATATTTCGATGGAATATAGTTCTCTAGAAAAGCCTATATGGAATCACAAATAAACATCTCATGCTCTTATTTTTTTTCTTTTTTATACACACTAATACCTAGCCCACGTTAACTTTCATAAAGAACTTGTGTTATGGATACTAGATAATGGATAAACATACTTATGTACTTTTTTTTTGTAAATACAAACAAAATATACAACAAATATTTGTCTTGTCCGGGGATCGAACCTGGGACCTGTGGCGCAGAAGGCGGGCTTAGTACCCCTGCGCCAAACAGGTCGTCAAGATAATTAAAAATAAACAAACCAATGTTTCATTTATAACTTTTTCATTTTGCATTTTACAATGCTATTTTTATATAAATATTAAACAAGAAAATATTTACTAGAAAAAAGCAACTTAGACGTCCCGTCAGGGCGACATGAGACAAGTCGCTTTTTTCTAGTATATTTTCTTGTTTAGTAAGTATTTATCACAATGTTTTATTGTTATGAATTTAAACTTAAAATTATTTTTTGAAAATAAACCAATACGTAGGTACATCTTAAGTTTTGGCGCGCATTGTTCATTGAAATAAAACAACTTTTACGGATATCAAACGCGCTATATTTCACGAACTAAGTTGTAAGTGTCCGTATTTTTAGGTTATTTAGGGGTTTTTTGATTTTCCCGACGTTTCACGGGATGACTGACAAAAAGTACGGACAATTACAACTTAGTTAGTGAAATTTAGCGCGTATGATATCCGTAAAAGTTGTTTCATTTCAACCAAACCAATGTTTCATTGTTGTGAATTAAAACAGGAGGTGGGGTTAGTACCACTGCGCCATACAGGTCGTCAAATCCTTATCTATGAATCTATAAATCCATGAATATGAGACATCTCCTATTTATAAGGCCCGTGTTATCCATTCTAATGTTCCCTTCAGCGCAATGAGTTTAGCACCTACAACCTTCACTAATAGCTTCAAAAATCACAAAAAAAATGTAGACGGCCGGAAAAATATATATATTTTTTTTAATTAACCTTATCAAGGTCAAAGGTCAGAAAAACTTTATGCATGGTCCGATTTTACTGGCATCATAGGTCAAACATAAGCAGGTATCGACGGATTGCACACGTGCGTAGCACGCGCTTAATTCTAGTAAAACATATTTCTCGAAATTGAGATTTTGTTTTATGATTTTGTATTTTTCAATGCTATTTTTATACTTATCTTGTCGTCTTATCGACCTTTGGTAATCCGGTCCAATGTCCGGATTTCCAAAGGTCGCGGGTTCGATTCCCGTCTGAGAATTCACTTGTAGCCGAGTTAATTTGTTCCAATATTTTTCTATTTAAAATTTACCATGCGATATTGATGTTAACAAATTTTAATGTAGGTATATTTCATACAAACAGATCCTTCATAAATGTGAAATACGATAAATTATTTTTTCAGGAACGTTCCATGCGTATACAATCTAACCTAATTCACTTAATCCATCACCTGCCTCCTTTTACAATATTTATGAATAAAAATCTTTTAGCGAGAAACCACACTATATTCGTATTGAATTCCCGGTAGGTTTTTTTTTGGGACTGTACAATAACCAATAATAAAGATTACTGTAAATAAAGCAGAATTTTTTTCGTTATGTTCATAATAATTGCCAGTAAGTTATATTATCAGAACACATCACATACATTTTACATTTTAAATACAATATGTAAGTATTATAAACACGTCCCTCTCATTTAATGATTTTTTTAAATATTATATTAAGGTAGGAACAAATGACTCTACCTGCACCTGATGTTAAGTGGAGGTAGAGTCCAGACGCGAAGATAACTGGTGCAGCAGATCAAACTGTCACATCAGCCACCTCGTTAAAAGGACCCCGGGTTGTAGGAAGGAGGGAAGACGTGCGCAGGCAAACAATTCCATTTGCGGGTAGTGCGACAAAGAAATGAGCCAACAATTAATTTCAGCACATCTTAAGTTTCTTCGCGCACTTATAATTGAAATAAAACAACTTTTGCGGAATATTTAGTGCGATTTATTTACCCGAAATATTTTTCGGTTTATTTGAGGTTTTTTGGTTTCCCGACGTTACAACTTTTCAGTCGCCGTGGTCACGGCTGGCCAAAGTCAAAGTCAATATCATTTATTCAGTCTAGGCTGTTACAAGCACTTATGAACGGCAAAGCCAAGCTCATCCCGCGAGCGAAAATACCACATCGAGCCTAGACCCTGTTTTGCTGCTGCACATAGAGGCATCCGCACTACGTCTGACGAAGTGATTATAAAAATATGTTACCTATTTATATGATGTCTAAAATACCAGATGTATCTATGTGTGTTGCAACAAAATAAACAATTTTCTATTCTATTCTATTCTATAAAAAATTTTTAACTGACAAAGAAAGACTTGTCTATCATACATTACAACATTTCTCGCATTACAAGATTACTGTACTGCAAGTTGTGAGGTACATACAGGTCAGTATCAATTTATTTTAGATAAAAATATTTAGGCTTTAAGCACAGCATTAAAATAAGCTGACTGAGCCCATTTCCGCTGGCGGCACCCGTTCACGAGCATGACGCATGAACCAGCCATCGCTTCGCTCAACCATATTTTAACGAACGTAACGACCCGCCTCAAACGACACCGTCGAAGAAACGTTTGAGTACCTATGTTAAGCTGTATAAATATAAAAAAATACAATGGCAACAGCAAAAAAGAAAGAAAGATAAAAGTGCATTAATGTAAGACACAACCTGCAATGTCAATAGAAGACGCATAAGCTGGGTCACAATCTCAAAGCGTAATTAAAGTAAGTAAAAAAAAGCTTTTAAATATTAGGAATAATTGATAACATTATTTACTTTTATTTACTCTGATCATGCAGTGCCACGCATCTCAACTCAAAACATCATATATAACATAAAATCAAAACAACATATATTTCTACACAAGCAAACATGAGCAGACCCATCCCGCTGGCAGCACCCGTTCACGAGCATGACGCACCCAGTCGACAGTCAACCCAGTCAACCCGTGACCACGGCAACTAAATATTCCGCAAAAATTGTTTTATTCCCCCAATTAATTTGTTTAATCGCCTTTGTCGTCTAGGGGTAAGACCACCCGTATCATATATACGGATGTAAGCTAACCTGCGTTTGGTACCCCGATGGTGGAAAGGGCCTGGAGGAACAAGGTCGTGCAATTCTCTCGCACACTCTCCAAAGATGACATGCAAAACACTTTATTTTTTCTTGAATTTTTGGGACTTTTATTTGTAAGTCGAGCATCCGACTCCTAATACATTGCATTATACATATACATGTTTATATAAACTGTTGATACTTTTTGAATAATAAAACTGTAAAGTGAGCATGGTTGTATAAAAATAACGCAGTGATCCGCTTTATTTGCTCGCGAGTGTATATGCTTTATTTCCCATCGATTTGGGGACTTTGGACCTCCTTTACCATATCATCGATATGGTCGGGCAATGTTTGCCTAGGTACCTATTCCCGTTATATCTGCTGATGCTATCTGCACTGCAGGCCTACCATCATCTATTATAAACCATCATGTCATAAGAACGTTTAGTTTGCGTATTGTTTTTATTGAAGTCACGTCATCAGCCATTTTCCCCACTGTAGTAGCCCCACTGCTGTGGCACTGGCCTTCCTTATGAATGGATAAAGGGAACGGGCCATGACCCACCACGCGGGCACAATGCGGATTGGTGGGTTTTAACGACTGCAAACGCAGCCGGGACCAACGGCTTAACGTGCCTTCCGAAGCACGGAGGAGCTCGATATAGAAAAATTTTGGTCACCCATCCCGTGACCGACCATTGCGAAAGTTGCTTAACCTCAACAATCGCAGGCCAAGCGCGCGAACCACTGCGCCACGGGCTCCTCGGGCATTTTGACACACTTCACACTTTTTAGGCGATGATTGAGCAAAATTGTGAAGTCTTCCGTCAACATTATTTTATAACATCTACATGTACATTATGGTTTTGCAATCAACTATTGAGTATTGAGTATTGAAAAAACAAACTTAGCTACGAAATAGCATGGTAAGATTGAAAGAATAGTAAAAATACCATACCTGAAACACAAAACATTCATATTTCAATTCTGGTACTTTATTTACATTTTATATACCTTAAAAGATTTGAAAAGACTAAAACAAAAAAAAGGAGGCGAGCTTAATGCCATGCGAAGTATTTTACGATATTCGGAGAAATTTCTGGAGCGTTTAGTTTGACAAAATCACTTACAAAGCGAACACTCAGTCGCCTGCGCGCCTCTGTTATACCACAAAGTATGTTAGATGACGGCAAGAGCCTACACAGAGAGAACACTATGTTTTATGAACAACGGGGAGATTCTTAGCCTTCATCATACCTGATGTTAAGTACTTCTTCTTCTTAGCGTTTCAATGGCAGACACTAAAGTATCGAGGCCCAGAATTCAGCCACTTTGACAGCCTTGTTGGATGCTGTCATGAGATCCTCTTGCATGCAGGTGTCAGGACACGCGGGGTACGATGTTAGGTGGGCCATCGTTTGGACTGCACCGCAAGGCATTCCGCGGAACCAGCCGAAAAGCCCCACCTGACCATGTTTTCTTTGATCAGGCTGGTCTGAGCCGAAAGCCATAGTAAAAAAAACGCACACTGACGTTACGTTTATAGGCTTTGTCTGATTTTTAGGTATTTTCAGAAGTATTGAGTCGCGATTGTCAAAATAATTAGACATTTCACGACAAATAGGGAAATTTTGTTATAAATAACTAGCAAATAGTAACCAAGTATGAAATAAAAATCAATGACTCACAAATTAAAAACTACATCATAGTTACTACATACTACACAGCAAGCAGCGAGTGAGTCAGACAAGTTTTTCGAGTATGATATGGTGATCCTTCTGGAAACTTTTTATATTGTTCAAAAACTAACCCGACCCCTAATTGTCTAATTTCAAAATCTATAGCAATCCCTTTCAAAGTGTGTGTAACTTATAGTCGCAATCCCTTTCGGAACGAATGATGTTTTAAATGACACTTCATTTGACACTTCTCCATACATTTGAAAGATATTTTCGAGTATCACTTTGCTTAGACAGTTCAATTTCGTTCATTCAATACCTTTTCACAATCCCTATCAAATGTCAAATAATGACGGTTTGAAGTATGTAAATATCTTTCAGATTACCAATTGAAATGGATTGCTATAGATTTTTAAATTAGACAATTAGCCCCCGGCTCTACTAGTTTTTCGAGAATGGCGGGAGGGGTCCTTCTGGTATTTTTTTGTTCTGTGCAAAAACCAACCCGAGTCTACCAACCTGCCGCTTATTAAAATGTTTGGACGGCTGACACTGATTTTTAGCCTTTTGTCTGACAAGGGCCTGATTTCATTTGTACCCTCGCTTTCGTGAATTCACAGTTTAAATTAAAAATCTGTTGATTCTTTTAGCGAATACGCGTCTTGAATTCGTTGAAGAGGACTCTTTTTAATAATTTTAGTTTTAGTTTGATTTTTAAAAAGGGTCACAATGTTGATCGGGTATCATATTTTATTGAAATAAATCATATTAAAATGTGATTCATTAACAATCTGGAGACACATTTCCAGAAAGATGAACCGCCTCTGTGGTCTAGTGGTACAATCACCGGTATCAGACTTAAGGGTCCCGGGTTCGATTCCCAGCGGGGGAACATATTGTATACGGTTTGGTTGGTGGTACGACTCGTTGTAAGTCCGCCTGGCTAGCTACCACCATCTTATCTAAGTCTGACGCCATAACAACAATGTTTTCAGCATTGTTGTGTTCCAGCAGTTAGATATAAGATAGCCAGTTCCTCAGTGATTGAGGAGTGCTGGAGAGGCTCGCTTCCATCTTCAGCCTTATCAATACTTAACATCAGGTGTGATGAAGGCTAAGATTATCCCCGTCGTTCATAAAAAAGGGACAACATTTGGGGCTGGATGGTATTGTTTTAATTGTCCTCAAATATTTTTAAATGTTTTTATTTAGATACTAGCTTCCTCGTCTATTATGAGAATATCGGTATAAAAAGTATGTTGCTCTCGGTCCTTTCAACTAACTTTATGCCAAAAAACAAACCGATTGATTGTTTTGTTAGAGCGTGAAGAATGGACAAACAAACACACATTTGCATTTCTAATTTTTTTTTTTTTTTTTATTTATTAAGAAAACAACAGCGTTATAACAATAAATTATCTTAATAGTTCTTAGATCTATAGTAAGGCTAATTACAGGTTTCCCTTAACATTACATAAGTTAGCAAGACGTATTATCAGTTAATTGGAAAAGAAAAAAAAAGTTACTTAATTGAGAAAAAAAATAAAAAAGGTACTTAATTGAAATAACTGAGGTACCTATGTTTCTGTTCTTAATAATATTCTAAAACGTAGTAATAAATAATATAATATATAATTTAATATAATACATTTATATAATAAATAAATGAAATATATATATATAATATATATATATATATATATATATATATATATATATATATATAATAATAGTAATATAAATTAAATAAATAATAATAATAGTTAGGTTATTTAAAAATATTTTGTTTTTAACAAAGTCGTGTTTGCGGGTACTGTAAATAATAAATAAACAACATACAGTAACTTTTTGTTTCCCATACGGCATAAAGTTATGCCTGAATTATGATAACGACCTATTTACCCACACAACCCCGTTAACATCGGAACGCGTAATTACAAACAGCATCTGTTAAAGTTGAACGTTGAACGTGGAATCGCGGCGGCGTGACTACCGCCACACGACACGTAAAAAAGCAATTTACATACAAATCACCTGTCCCTCCGTTGAACTTAATTCCGTTAAAAAAATGCTTCCTCATCCCCCTTGCTCTTAAGTGAGACAAACTCGCGCGTTCGCAAATACGCTTTCAATCTGACTCCTCAAACATTCCGAACGGAACACTGAGTGATTGCGGGCATTAGGTTACGCTAGGGCTGTGCCAAATAAAATAAAAAAGTTTTTAAATAAAAAAAAATCATCATCATCATCAGCCTGTCGCAGTCCACTGCTGGACATAGGGCTCTCCAAGTGCACGCCACTGAGATCTGTTTTCGGCTTCTCTCATCCAGCTCCTACCAGCCGTCTTGCGCAAATCATCACTCCACCGTGCCTGAGGACGTCCTATACTACGTTTGCCGAGACGCGGTCTCCACTCTAGAACTCGTTTACCCCAACGGTTATCGGTTCTACGGCTAATATAATAATAAATAATAAATAATTGCATACAACACACCAATTATCTAGCCCACGTTAAGTTTCATGAAGAACTTGTGTTATGGATACTAGATAACGGATAAACATAATTATATATATATATTTTTTTGTAAATACATACTTATTATACATATTAAACACCCAGACCAAGACAAATAGACATGTTCATGCACACAAATATTTGTCTTGTCAGGGGATCGAACCCGGGACCTCTGGCGCAGAAGGCGGGCTTAGTTAGGCTTAAACAGGTCGTCGCCATATATGGCCAACCCACTGCCACTTCAGCTTGCTAATCCGGTGGGCTATGTCGATAACTTTGGTTCTCTGACGGATCACCTCATTTCTGATACGATCTCTCAGAGAAACGAGCATAGCCCTTTCCATAGCCCGCTAAGCAACTTTGAACTTGTGGACCAGCCGTGCCGTCAGTGTCAACGTTTCCAAAAAAAAAATGCTTGTCTCTGATGGTGGAAGTAAGTGGAATCCAGGATGCTAACTTTTCTTTTTCTTAGTGTTAAATAGGGAAACAGTTTGTTCATACGGTCGCTCATAGAGATTCACGAATGACGGAGAAATAAAACGGATGTAGTGCGTAAGCTACCGTACAAATAGTTCTACGGTTATGACGGACCGTGGGGCTAATTGTCTAATTTTAAATCTATCGCAATCCCTTTCAATTCGTTATTTGAAAGATATTCAGGCCGTCACTATTTGACATTTGAAAGGGATTGTGAGTATTTGATAGAATCAGGCGTTACTTGGCGGAAATCCATATCTTAGTAGAAAAAGAAAAATATGTCGCGTAATTCCGCAAGAAAAAATGCAGATGCAGCCCACCGAGAGACTCGGTGCTGAGATTGGCACGGTCTAACAACTCCTGAGGATGCTCCGTGTGTGGGCGAAACACGTGTAGAGTAGTCGGTGAAGGTGCAAGGTGTGTCACTGTGTTGCATCTGCATTTTTTCTTGCGGAATTACGCGACATATTTTTCTTTTTCTACTAAAAAAGGGATTGTGATCGGGACGCGTTTTAAAAGGTATGGTATAAATGAAATTGAACTGTTTAAGCAATATGACAGACGAAAATATTACAATCACAATACCTCTGAAAGGGATTGTGATAGGTTTTAAATTAGACAATTAGGGGGCGTATTTTCACGGATTCGGAACGGACGTAGTGCGTAAACAAGCGCTCTAACGGGTCTTATTTTGCTCCAATGTGTGGCCAGCAAATTATGTACATCTTGCTCTAGCGTATAGATTCAACGTGAGACAGCAATAGTTGCAATAGTAGTACAGAAATTGCAAAAAAAAAAAAAATCACTTCATGTTATTAAAATTAACTGTCTTTCATATCTCTTTTAATTTCTGTTTTTCAATTATTTCAATTTGTTTGTGAAGTAAACTCGACTTGAAAAATCTGCCCTTTGTAGATGTCAGTTGGATTTCCCAGAATTTTTTGTCTCAATCGTAATGTCAATCGTATACAAATGAAATAATAAAATGAACTTTGTAATTGTAGACTTTTAGATAACTTGTATGTACCTAAACCCGCTACCTCTGAAAAATTGCCGAAATGTCGGAAAATCAAATAAAAACATACAAGGTGTTAATTAAAAAGTTTGTTTACATCCGGAAAGGCTAGGGGGCTAATTGTCTAATTTTAAAATCTATCCCAATCCCTTTCAATTCGACATTTGAAAGATATTTACATACTTCAGACCGTCACTATTTGACATTTGATAGGGATTGTGATCAGGACGCGTTTTGAAAGGTATTGAATGGACGAAATTGAACTGTCTAAGCAAACTGACACTCGAAAATATCTTTCAAATGTATGGAGAAGTGTCAAATGAAGTGTCATTTAAAACGTCATTCGTTCCGAAAGGGATTGCTACTATACGTTACACACTTCCATAAATCACTATCACAATCACAATACCTTTCAAAGGGATTGTGCTAGATTCTAAAATTAGACAATTAGGGGGCTGGACGTGGTAAAATTTAAAATGTACTTATTGATTTTTGAATTTTTGCATTTTTCAATGCTATTTTTTTACTTATGATAAATTTTAAATAGAAAAATATTGGAAAAAATTAACTCGGCCACAAGTGAATTCTCAGATGGGAATCGAACCCACGACCTTTGGAAATCCGGTCCAATGCTCTAACCGCTGAGCTACCGAGACTAAGTCTTCGATTCCCATCTGAGAATTCACTTGTGGCCGAGTTAATTTTTTTCCAATATTTTTCTATTTAAAATTTATCATATGTACTTATTGTTTATACGGATGAGTTGACAGCCCTACGTCTTAGGCCAGGCTAAGGCCGTTCGGAGGTCGAAAGACAAATACACGTCGTCACCGACGTTTCAGCGTCGATTGTTACGCTCATAAGAAATTGGGCCGAATTGCTAACACACTTAGGTTTTATTTTACCTGTAAATTATGTTGTATTTATAAACTTTTTTCAGCTTTATGCTCGAAGTTGTTGGTAAAGTTTAAGGCGATACTCGAAAAAAATATGCTGAAGCGAGATAGCAATGAGAAAACGACGCGCACGGGAGCGAGACCGATTTTGCAGATTAGGCAAAAAAAACACAATATCAATTCGTATTAAAAAACAACAGCAAATTTAAAAAAATGCTTCTATACGATCCTAAATATTATTGGTGTCCACTTATTAAACCGTATTACCAACTTATTCATCCGTATAAGCAATAAGTACATTTTAAATTTTACCGCGTCCAGCCCCCTAATTGTCTAATTGACCTCCGTGGTCGAGTAGTGCGTACACCGGTTTCAAGGTGTCGCCTACTCTGGGGTCCCGGGTTCGAATCCCAGTAGGGGTAAATGTTTGTATGATGAATACGAGCATTTGTACCTGAGTCATGGACGTTTATATATATTTCTACACATAAATACTTTAATATGTATATATATCCGTTATCCTAGTATCCAATAACACAAGTCTTACAGTGCTTACTTTGGGCTAGGTTAATTGGTGTGAATGATAAAAAAAAAAAAAAAAAAAAACTATCACAATCCCTTTCAAAGGTATTGTGATTGTGATAGTGATTTATAGAATTGTGTAACGTATAGTCGCAATCCCTTTCGGTACGAATGACGTTTCAAATGACACTTCATTTGACACTTCTCCATACATTTGAAAGATATTTTCGAGTGTCAGTTTGCTTAGACAGTTCAATTTCGTCCATTCAATACCTTTCAAAACGCGTTCCGATCACAATCCCTATCAAATGTCAAATAGTGACGGTCTGAAGTATGTAAATATCTTTTAAAGTGTTAGTAACCGCATTTAAGAATAATCTTGAATTTTCGTATATTTTAGAGGTCTTTTCGAAAAGAAAAAGTGTCGAGGCAAAATCATAAAATCGTGTTTTTGAAACTATACGAATCTAGGTAAAGATATGAAGAAAGATATATGTTATTACCAGATTTGTAACAACTGTAACCGTGCTATAGTTTTATATCAAAAAGTCCATACTTTTCCGAGTAGCGCCTTAAGAAGTACTTTAACTTTATCACAATCCCTTTCAAAGGTATTGTGATTATTATAGTGATTTATGGAATTGTGTAAATTATTCCTTTCGGAAGGAATGATGTTTTAAATGACACATTTGAAAGATATTTTCGTGTGTCACTTGCTTAGACAGTTCAATTTCGTTCATTCAATACCTTTCAAATCGCGTCCCAATCACAATCCCTATCAAATGTCAAATAGTCTGTAAGTATGTAAAAATATGTTTCAAAGGATGAATTGAAAGGGATTGCGATAGATTTTAAAATTAGACAATTTGGTTTGACTAAAACAACAAATGTTGCCAAAGGAATAATCTTTGTGCTATGACTATGAAGTCAAATTTACCCTTATATAGGAGAACATAAAGGGGTGGTAGTAAATACAAAAAAAATATACTACTGTTCCATACAAAATTACAATCCCTACTCAAAATGTATGGAACAGCTTTGTATTGATGGATACCATGAATTATTAAAGTTTCTCTGGTCTTATAAAAAATACGGTGTGTACTTGAAAATTATATATTTTATTGAATTATCACAACTTTTAAAGAAAGAAAGAAAGAAAAATATTTATTGACGCATACAAATAAACATTAAACTAGGTAGATAACAAACAAAACCGTGTTAAAAGTATACAAAGTAACATAAAACTAGATGAAAATAAAACAAAAAGAAGTAAGGCTGTAGGCTAAAAAAACATTTGTCAATAGAAAAAAAAAAAAAAAATACATAACAAATCTGAACCGAACCTGAACTACAAACAAACATATAAAAAAATCAACAAAATTGTGAAAGTTGTGATATCTTTGGAAATTGTACTATTTGGAAACATAAAATAACAATTTGGGGGGGGGGGGGGGGAACATAATTATGAATTACTTATGAGATCAAAAAACATTAAAAAGTGATCAAGGTTTGTCTTCGTATTTGTCACAAAAGTTCGGAAAAAACATTTTGTATTAAAAATGGGGGAAGATTTAACACAAACAGACAATGGTCATTTACTGATTTAAGTGCACTTATTTCACCGTTGACACATTTCTTTTAGATTTAGTGTTATATTTAGGGGTTTCTTTAGGCTTAAAATAACGCTTTTCGACCCCATTTTGAATTGACTGAAAATAGTAAAAGTTGTTTTATTTCATTGAACAGTGCGCGAAAAAAATTAAGATGTGATTATAATATTTTTTTACGGATAAGGGAGAGACTCTTAGCACTCATCATACCTATGTTAAATATTGATAATGCTGAAAATGGAAGCGAGTCTCTCCCGGAATCGTCAATCAATGAGGAACTCAGAGCCAGGCGACTTATCGGTGACCATGATCTGGTTAAAAACCTACATACTTTGAGTCACCGCCGTAAGGTCGCTTGTCTGACCAACCGGTAGTCCCACCGGTTTGATCCCCTGGTGGGTCCACGGGTAACTTTTTCCATGTAGTCGCACTGCGCTACAGTTTTGACGTCTAGTGGGAGTACGGGTAACTCAACAGATGATTTTCACATGACATATTGAAAACAGAAGTTAAAAATAAAGCAAAAAAAAAAAAACCGAACTACATAATACAACAAATATGTACTTAATTATATACTTAACCTAAATACATATAAAATGTGTAGTGTGACAGGCCAATCAGGACCCTGCCTCAGCATTATGCCATTGCGGCGCAGTAATCGTCACACCGCAACGGCGCTGGTATTCTGGCATGGCCTGTACGAGTACACACTACCATATTAACAAAAGTATACAAGTTGACATATGACAAGCTGTCACTGTCAGTTGTCAGAAAAGGACATTATTTAACCACAAATTATATTATTATTAACAACAAACAAAAACAACAAACTTACATAAATGATCAGACGTACTTATGTTTTAATTTCATTATTGTAAAGTTACTTATTGAAACTGTATTTAAGTAAAAGTACCAGGAATACATAGCTAACCAGAAGTTATTTTTAAATGTTTCGAGATTTTTATATGTAGCAGCTTTTAAAAGTCCTAGTTGGTTATGCTGCCTTGGTACTTTTTGTTCAATATTTTTTTATTTTTTGTATACGAAACGGTTGAAAGCGTTATTACCCGTGGATTCACCAGGAGGATAAAGCGGTAGGACCACGGGTAAATGCAGTATTCTCTTTTCAATACCCGTAGGCCCACTGTAGCGCAGTGGAGCTACGGGGAAACAAAATTCACGGGTAATTTCTTTCGAGATTGAAGAAGATGTAGTTAGACCTTTGGTCCAAGATTTTTTATTTGCTAACGTAAATGAGTCGAGTGCAGTCCAACTTTTATTGCAGGGGATCCTTAGAACACAGCATTACTGATTCACATTTATACCACATCCAATCCATTGATTTTGAACAAACTAGGACGAGATTCTAAATATATCATAATAGTATTGGGAGAAAATTGAGATTAAATAAACATTTATTATTTCAATTACTTCATAGTCCTCTCTCTGATCATTCTGATCAGATGAAATAATTGACATAGTTCATCACAAATAGTTCCTACTTTCCTGCTTCAAGAATAAGACGATGTATGGAAGCTTTCGATATACTGGAAGACTAACTGACTATCATTTACGGAAGGAAGTTAGGAAATGAGCGGCGTGCAAATAATCTAGGCATGGGTCCATCGTCGTGCTATAACAACATCCCGGTATCCTACCACTTCGTTTCGGTCCCACCAGGGAAACAAATCGGTGGGACCACGGGTAAAGACTCAAAACATACATTTAATTTTAGCTAGGTATCAAAGATGTAGCTTAATTAATTTGTTTACATATGTTAATTGCTTTGATATACTTGTATGATCACTAAAGTAAGTACTAGCGTTGATTCGTTGAGTTCATTAAGAGGGCACGCAGATATGGAGGGGCAAACTCCTAAACTGCTTTTTGTTCGCAAATGTCGTCCTTTAGCCGACCGTTTCTGTAATTTGACTGTTATAATTTAGTGGGAATGGCTCCCTAGGGTTATTGAGATTCCTTTATGGGACTTTGGCCGTTTCCTTAGTCAGCCATTTAGAACACTTTGGAGAAACAATGAATCGATCTGAGCTCTATTTGAAGTGTGCTGTAAATTATAATCTTGATTTTTTTGGATAAATAAGGTGTAAGCTTGGACGAATTAACCACTGGACGCGTAACGAGGACCGCGTTCGCCTTTACCCCTCTGTCACTTACTGAGCCTTTTAGACACAGTAAGCAATATGGCGTTGTCAGTATGACGCGAGATCTCGAAGTGGAACATTATCTCAAAAATGGGTAAATGCGCTGTGTTAATTTGTAAAAATCATACCGGACAACCAAAAAATGTTTCTTTTCACGCGTAAGTACAATTTTAGTCTATTAGAGCAGCAATTTTTCGAAAAATAAATAAAATTTGGTATGTAAACAAAATGTAATACGTCATTTCAAAAAGTAATCATTGTACATGTAAATTCTTCAAAGATATTGCATAAGTAATTTGGTTGGGTTATATGTATCACTCATTCGTTCAATTGTCATTTTTATGTCGTATAGGGCTTGAACATATCGATAAACATATCGATGTATGTAAATGAACGAACGAATCCAATT
The DNA here is from genome assembly GCA_910589605.1 of Chrysoteuchia culmella. Classification (NCBI taxonomy): domain Eukaryota; kingdom Metazoa; phylum Arthropoda; class Insecta; order Lepidoptera; family Crambidae; genus Chrysoteuchia; species Chrysoteuchia culmella. The sequence continues at coordinate 23,459,015 of OU342649.1, forward strand.
TTAATGTAGGAACTATTTAAATTAATTTCAGATTTACAGTTGAACCCCTAACAAGAAGAATAGGGTGGAAGCGGTACGCAGGGAGATAACATGGACGAGTACTCAGGTCTTAGATAACATCTAAGGTCTGATGATGGAGCCAGAAGATGGCTATAGGAACTCTGTAATTAAACGACGCAACCCTACGAACTTTGAGCTCGTTATATTTGAAATATAGCTTCAAACTTTTAAAAAAATGTTGCTTATTTCACCCGCATGGTTCCCGTTCCCGTGGTAATATCAAAAATCCTTTCTTAGTGCTCGCCAACATCGTTAAAAGAACCTGTATGCAAAATTTCAGTTTAATTGGTTTAGCCGTTTGGGCTGTGCGTTGCCTTGCCTGTAAGTCAGTCACGGTATTGTTTTTTAGTATTAGACTTATGTTGTACATTATCATGGTGTGTTGTACATTAACATTTAAAATGTATCATAAGTATAAAAATAGCATTGACAACGCAAAAATTAAAAAATCATAACTTATTAGCTGTTGCATCATAATATTGGTCGTTAGAAATTTGTTTTTTTTCTCTTTCGAATGCAAGGAAGGATATTCTTACAACGTATTAAAAATATAAAAGTATCGGAGAATTTCGAAAGTGGTCCGCAAAACTCGGTAGCTCATTGGTTAGAGCAGTGGGCCGGATTCCCAAAGGTCGTGGGTTCAAGTCACATCTGAAAATTCACTTGTGGCCGAGTTCATTTGTTCCAATATTTTTCTTGTTAAAATTTATCATAAATGGTGGTTACATTTATTATTAGTTTCTAACATAGACCTTGTTAGGTCACAGCAAGAATAACATTAATTATATTTATGTATGTACGTAAGCTATATTATACTATATTTTAATCTTATAATATTTTAATTTTAAGATCGTTTGATTATATTCAAGTAAAACAATCTTAAAACTACAATAAACTATTGGTTAAAATATCCTTGCAATTAGTATTTCAGCTAGTAGTTGCTAGAAAAATACTGCCTTGGCTTTTTCTTAAATATAGGTAATTTATATGCGATGTTTTGTTGATAACTTCTGGGAGTTTGTTGTTTAAAACTGTCATAGCGTATGCTGGACCATACGCTATCGAAACGCTAGTCTACTATTTCTAATTTGGGTTTAGGTTGTGCTAATTTTGTACGGTGGCTTAAATTTTGAGATCTTTAATAAAGTGAAAACAAGTTTATATTTTTTCTTACAAATATGCATATTTCTTAAATGTAAAATGGATACTAGAGTTGAAATTAAAATGTTATAGTCTCAACGATCTTCTAATGTCGATGATTATTTCCAATAAGTTTAAGTATACTTAGATTTTTGGCTCCAAAAAAAATGTCGAATACGAGATATCACAGCTCGAGAAGCACACAGGGGGCTTATTGTCTAATTTTAAGTCTATCACAATCCCTTTAAATTTTTCATTTAAAAGGTACATATTATTCACATCGCATCACATAGCATCGCGCCACAACTATTTGACCTTTGAAAGGGATTGCAATTGATTATAAAATTAAACACTTATGGAGGGGTTGCTATTGTGTATGTCCTATACAATGGTTCTGTAATGAACTAATTACCCATATTTTGTTTTATATAAAAAAGCTCGAGTGATTGAAGAAGTTAATGTAAATAATGAATTATATTATTATATAAACCATATATTAATGTTTTTTACTCATTTAAAAAGTGTTAGTAAGTAAATTGTAAGTCCGCCTGGCTAGCGACTACCATCTTATCCAAGTCCGTTCCGGCAGTTAGAGGTAAGATAGCTAGTTCCTCAGTGATTGAGGATACCGGGAGAGGCGCGCTTCCATCTTAAGCCTTATCAGTACAGTACAAATATCAGGTTGCATGTATCTACCCATTTTCACTAAAATAAACCCAAACACAAACGCTTTGGAAACCATATTGTATAGTTTTTTAGGAATTTGAGGGATTTTTTAAATGAGATTTTCATATTATTAGGTGCTTTTTATTTTTCCACGAAATAAACAATTAACTTACTAATTTCTTTAAATCACCCATGATTTATTAAACTCAATAGGTTCATTCATTCACTCCTTACTTATTGTGCTATTTATTTTTCCACGAAATAAACAAATTACTTACTATTTTTTTAAAACACACATGATTTATTAAACTCAATAGGTTCATTCATTCACTCCTTACTTATCGATAAAAAAATTATCGATTACTTCAAGCACTACTGTCATTATTTGACATTAGTAATCGCCCCTCACCCCCGCAAGAATTGGTTGATCGTGTTTTCATACATTCTTCTCGGGTTTCGTGTCCAGTGGTTAATTCGTCCAAGGGTGTAAGGTAAAAATATGCTATGTTCTAATACAGGCTATCTTTTATCTTTGTGGCAAATTTTATCCAAATCCCTTCAGTAGTTTTAGCATGAAGGAGTAGATAACAAACAAACTGACATACTTTTTTAATATACATTTATAATATTAGTAGGAAAACCGAATATTAGTATTAGTTAATATATTTTTTTTATTTATTTTTTTGTTGATAAGGTGAGGATCTGAATTGTTTTAGTATATCACAAGTAAAATAGTGCCTTTATCTTGACTTCTATTTCGACCTTACGGACTAGTCGCTGCCACAGACCTATATCGAGATAATAATAATAATAAATCATTTAATCCTCACCATAATCATAACAATTAACAATTAACAAAATACCTTTAGTTAACAGATTATGGTGGACTGATACCTGAACTAGGTAATACCTGTGTCTCAGGCTATCAGCCCTCCACCTCGTATGAAGTTTATATATTAAAGTGCTAAATTAATATCTTTAAGTTTAGCATAACATTACAAAAGGAGAATTAAAATTAAAAGTACTAATTTCATTACAAACAGCGTTTTAGTTGTTAGTAGATAGACGGTAGAAGTGACCTTGCGGGTAAAAAGTTGATCCACGGCCAAAGTTTTCCGACTTAAGTCAGTCCGTTTGAGACCAATGCCATGAAAACACGCGTCACAAAAACGAAAATGTTTGATTGTGCAGTGCTTTCTTGCAAGAGCTCGTCAATAACATTTACACATCACTAACACCCATATTCTAAGTCGTTCCTCCAAAACGTACTCGTCCTCGACTTAACGAAACCTCATTGAAAACCTCTTCGAAATACTCCTCGAAATCGGTATTCTAAGTCATAACTCCGTAAGGACCTGGAGGAGCCAAAGAGTACGTAGCCACTCCGTGTTAGGCCTAGCGCACACTACCATTTTTATGGGGGTTAATCTCGCTGGTGACGTCATCGTAGGTTCGAAAATTCGACACGCTAGGTTCTCATACAGTTTGAAGCGCTTTATTCGTCTATCTCGATATAGGTCTGTGGACGCTGCACTGGATTGAAACATATTTACGCTGTATAATAAATTTTATAAGTCCGCCTGGCTAGCTACCACCATCTTATCTAAGTCTGACGCCATAACAACAATGTTTTCAGCATTGTTGTGTTCCGGCAGTTCAAGATAAGATAGCCAGTTCCTCAGTGGCTGAGGATTCCGGGAGAGGCTCGCTTTCATCTTTAGCCTTATCAATACTTAACATCGGGTATGATGAAGGCTAAGAGTCTATAAGACTAAGGTGAAAATAGGTATATAAGAAAAATCATCTACTTACTTAAATTTTTTGTATAAAATTTATCATGTCCTCTATCTGAATACTAAGTATTTCAGATAGAGGTATCATTGTAAACGCAAAAAAATCTTTGTAAGGCTGGATCTATGTAAAATGTAAAACATCCATCACACTGCTGCTGGCCTTCACATGACAGGCAAGACTTTCTCGTTTACAAAACATACTTTAATTCATCAAACCGTACCCAAGCCGGACACCGGTGTCCAGAGAACAATGGAAATCTATTGTGTCTCATAATCCGGCGCCTGAGAGGTAATAATAAAAATAATAAATAAATAAATCTTTACTTATAATATTATAAAGCTGAAGAGTTTGTTTGTTTGAACGCGCTAATCTGAGGAACTACTGGACCGATTTAGAAAATTCTTAGACCATTAGAAAGCTAAGTGACATAGGTTATATTTTATCCCGATATTCCTACGGGAACGGGCACCACGTGGGTAAAACCGCGAGGATCCGCTAGTAATAAATAATTGCATACAACCTCACCAATTTTCTAGCCCACGTTAAGTTTCATGAAGAAAGTGTGTTATGGATACTAGATAACGGATAAACATACTTATATACTTCTTTCGTAAATACATACATAAGATACATATTTAACACCCCGACCAAGACAAATAGACATGTTCATGTACACAAATATAGGTCTTGTCCGGGGATCGAACCCGGGACCTCTGGCGCAGAAGGTGGGTTTAGTACCCCTGCGCCAAACAGGTCGTGATGTTAATGACGTGTCCATAATCATCTCACATTAAATACAATCCTTTTTTCTTCCACCGCAGATCTATAAATAACCTTGACCTCATTTATCGTAAGTTGGGTCTAAGTCACGTAATGACCTTTATTTAACACAGCCACAATGAGCTCGACTTGTTAGATTTATGATACTGGTTTTTGTACATTTTGTATGTTCAAATGTAAGAAAACAAAAAATCCGTATGCTTGTATGTATACGCACGGATTTTTATTTGGCAAATGAGTTTTATTGGTTCCGAACCATCATATAACGAATTTAAATTTTCTCTTTTTATCCATGTTATCCATCCATTAAAGCTAGTCTAACGGTCGGTTTCAATAACCTATCCTCAGTAAGAGATAGGCTTACTAGCGTTTTGTTGCCTAGATATTTTTGTTATTCAGCCTAAAATAACCCAAAATAACAGCGGTTGCTAAGTAACGTAACCTCTTGTTAGAGATAGATTATTGAAACCGGCCCTAAATAAATTTTGACAAATCTGTCTCATATTTTTTCCTGTTAATAAGTGGTGACAGTCTCCGTTTTAAAACAAATCTAAACCTTAGACCTCATTATGTAGTTAGATATAAGATAAGCAATTCCTCAGTGATGAGGATTCTGGGAGAGGCTCGCTTCCATCTTCAGCCTCATCAATACTTAACATCTCTCCGTTGTTCATAAAAAAATGTAAATCACCAGTACGAGCAATATCAATTATTAACCTAATACAATGGATGCCTACCATCTCTTAGAGCATTATTGTTTCAATCATTCCAATGGTACTTTGTACCACGACCCTCTTATAATAAGCTTATTTTCCGACAGAAGCTTTGTCCCTTCAAAGTGTGAAGTGTGTCAAAATTTGACAACTTCAATTTATTCCTTAGCAGGAACAATGACTATAGAAGTATAAGGAACTGAGATACCTATAGTTTACTTTAAAAACTAACATTATACAAATAATATCATAAGTATTACGATAGCGACATTTTTCTTGCGAATGTAGAATTCTCCGTGAAAAAATGTGACATATTAATAATTTTGACCGATGTAATCCATCCCACAATACTGTTTATTCTCTTAATTTTAAAACCATTTTCTAATTCTCTGAATATCAAATAACATTGATCATTTTTACTTTTATTGCAACATAAATAAATTCATATCTAATATTCTACGAAGCATTAAATTGTTTTGCAATTATATCAACGCCATTTTTGTCGAAGCGTAATTTGTTATTCAAATAATATTGAATAAGTTTTTTGACTATTTAATATTCTTAATGTTTCCATCGGCAAATCTGATGAATAACTAATATTTTTAAACGGATTATCCCTTTTTCGTGTAACGCTTTAATTAGAAAACTGTACCTAAAGTTGCCCTGTCATAACCCCAGTTAATTTATTTCGAAAGGTAACAAATAGCCTTCGGATGAGACACGGCGACAGTTACAAGTGGGTTCAATTTAACTTTTGGAAATCTTTACGGTGGCCGCATTTGGGACGAATTCAAATGAGGGTACAGATCCTGGGAACTGCTGAGAATACTTGGGAAGTAGTCATGTTTTTTGTGGGATTGCTGGAATTATTTTATAGCACTTTATAACTAGTAAACAAAGGACGTAAGTATTAAATAATAACAATAATAATACAACGCTTTATTGCACTTAATAAGAACACAAAGAAATCAAAAACAGACAGTAAAGTGAAATACACAAAAGGCTGCCTTATTGCTAGGTAACAATTTCTTCCAGGCAACCTTGAGTAGTAAAGAAATAAGAGGAAGAGAATAAAAGGGGAAAATGGGGGAGTGGGTGCAATTAAATATTGAACATTATAAATAATCATACTTTAAAATGAATATATAAACATACAGTAGGAATGGGAAAGGAAAAATAAGATTAAATATGAGAAAGGAAATGCGTTCTGACTTAATCGCTAAATGATTTCATTGAGCGAGCTTTTCTAATACCGTCTGGAAGAGAGTTCCATAGGAGGACAGCATACACAGCGAAGGAATAGAAGAGGAAATCAGTGCTATGGATTTATGATTTTGTAATTTTTGCATTTTTCAATGCTATTTTTATACTTATGGTAAATTTTAAATAGAAAAATATTGGAAAAAAATTAACTCGGCCACAAGTGAATTCTCAGGCTGGAATCGAACCAGCGACCTTTGGAAATCCGGTCCAATGCTCTAACCGCTGAGCTACCGAGACTTGCGAACCACCGTCGAAATTCTCCAATACTTTTATATTTTTAATACGCTGTAGGCCAGCGTTGTTACATCAATGCTAGGAAATATCCTTGCATTCGAAAGAAACATCTTTTCAGGTGTTTAACGATCGATTAAGATGCAACTGCCAATAATTTATGATTTTGTAATTTTTGCATTTTTCAATGCTATTTTTATACTTATGGTAAATTTTAAATAGAAAAATATTGGAAAAAATTAACTCGGCCACAAGTGAATTCTCAGGCTGGAATCGAACCAGCGACCTTTGGAAATCCGGTCCAATGCTCTAACCGCTGAGCTACCGAGACTTGCGAACCACCGTCGAAATTCTCCAATACTTTTATATGTTTAATACGCTGTAGGCCAGCGTTGTTACATCAATGCTAGGAAATATATTTATACTTATGGTAAATTTTAAATAGAAAAATATTAGAAAAAATTAGCCCGAGAATTCACTTGTGGCCGAGTTAATTTTTTCCAATATTTTTCTATTTAAAATTTACCATAAGTATAAAAATAGCATTGAAAAATGCAAAAATTACAAAATCATAAATTATTGGCAGTTGCATCTTAATCGATCGTTAAACACCTGAAAAGATGTTTCTTTCGAATGCAAGGATATTCCTAGCATTGATGTAACAACGCTGGCCTACAGCGTATTAAAAATATAAAAGTATTGGAGAATTTCGACGGTGGTTCGCAAGTCTCGGTAGCTCAGCGGTTAGAGCATTGGACCGGATTTCCAAAGGTCGCTGGTTCGATTCCAGCCTGAGAATTCACTTGTGGCCGAGTTAATTTTTTCCAATATTTTTCTATTTAAAATTTACCATAAGTATAAAAATAGCATTGAAAAATGCAAAAATTACAAAATCATAAATTATTGGCAGTTGCATCTTAATCGATCGTTAAACACCTGAAAAGATGTTTCTTTCGAATGCAAGGATATTTCCTAGCATTGATGTAACAACGCTGGCCTACAGCGTATTAAAAATATAAAAGTATTGGAGAATTTCGACGGTGGTTCGCAAGTCTCGGTAGCTCAGCGGTTAGAGCATTGGACCGGATTTCCAAAGGTCGCTGGTTCGATTCCAGCCTGAGAATTCACTTGTGGCCGAGTTAATTTTTTCCAATATTTTTCTATTTAAAATTTACCATAAGTATAAAAATAGCATTGAAAAATGCAAAAATTACAAAATCATAAATTATTGGCAGTTGCATCTTAATCGATCGTTAAACACCTGAAAAGATGTTTCTTTCGAATGCAAGGATATTTCCTAGCATTGATGTAACAACGCTGGCCTACAGCGTATTAAAAATATAAAAGTATTGGAGAATTTCGACGGTGGTTCGCAAGTCTCGGTAGCTCAGCGGTTAGAGCATTGGACCGGATTTCCAAAGGTCGCTGGTTCGATTCCAGCCTGAGAATTCACTTGTGGCCGAGTTAATTTTTTCCAATATTTTTCTATTTAAAATTTACCAGTGCTATGGATTTTGATATCATTCAATTGAGGATGAAAGATTAAATGAAAATAAAATTATTCGTTGATTAATTAAAGATGAATAATTATCAATATAATAGCTAATAGGGAAATGTATTACTATTACGTAAATGCAAAAGACGTAGTAGACGTAGAATAGTTGAAGTAATCACTGCTTTTTTATTTTGCATGAAACAATCATTGGCAGGACCTTCTTCTAATCGTATTAGGATTAGTGGCCACCTCTAATGTCAGAGTTTATCAAGCCGCCTATGAGGACTCTGACTTGGCTTAACGACAGTTATCAAATGACAACAGCCGGGACCGACGGTTAAACGTACCCTCCGAAGCACGGAAGCGCTCAGTTGTAATGCCACTTTACGGTCACCCATCCGACACCCGACCGGACCGAACGTTGCTAAACAAACATGATCGAATACGATCAGTCTTTCAAGCGCGGCCTTGAGCGTTCCTCGGGATTCCACTCCACATTGACGGGATGACTTCTCGTCAAAAATACTATAAAGTTCCAAAAACGCCGAGAAAACTTTACAACAATAAACTTTCAATCTTAATATGTGTAAGTTATAAAAGAAACCCGTTGTTATCCGTAATAACTAAATAAAGGCGTAAAGAAGTAGCACTTCAGAGACTATATCACTAGGATAAGAAAGCCAGTTCCTCAGTGATTGAGGATTCCGGGAGAGACTCGCTTCCATCTTCAGCCTTATCAATACTCAACATTAGGTATGGCTATATAAAGGCTGTGTAGTGTCGGCTTAGAATAGCACTACCCCCTCTCATCCCGTGGGTGTCGTAAAAGGCGACTAAGGGACTCAGCCTTCAGGAGACGGGCAGCAACGTCTCCTACGAACTTGGCCATACTGCGATCACCAACCCGCCTGCCCAGCGTGGCGATTATGACAAATCCCTCCTTTTGGGGGAGGCGTATACCCAGCAGTGGGTGTTATGTGGCTGAGACGACGATGATGAAGGCTAAGAGTAGAGAAGAAATAAATGCTGTCATGGTATAACTCTTCATCGTCATCAGCCATTTGTAATGTATCTACTGCCTGTGCATCACATTCACATTCATTTACCTTTCTGAAAGAAAGAGGAGAACAAAAAAACAAATAACAGATTTGAGTCACGTTAAAACTCAACCTTCACTCAACGTATGAAGAGCAAAGATCATGCATACCAGGATATTTAATATGAAAAAGTAGGACAACCTTTTACATATATCTTAAGTAACCGTGTGTAACGCCTTCTACACATCCTCTTATTTCCTCCAAAGAGAAAGCACAAGATAATAGAAAAATTCAATGCTTCAAACGGACTACATTTCGCCGAAATAGCCGTCATGTCAGTTATATAATATAAGAATATTTGCCTACTCTACACCGTATTCGTATGGCATAGTGTACAAGAACACAGTATGGTATCTGTTTTTCTACGTGTTCTAAGTTCAGGGGGCCAATTCTCGCGCTGAGATATGTCGAATTCGACATTTTTCAAACCATAATTTCGTTATTAAAAATGTAAGTAAAATCTTTACTAGGGTCATATTACTTTAGTTTCAATGATCTTTGACAATCCTATAATGTTGAAGATTGTTTTCTGTGAGTTTTATATATAGATTTATGGTTCCAAAAATGTCGAATTCGAGATGTCGAAGGCGCGAGAATTGCCCTCCTGTAGTCTGTTTTTAAATGCTCTTGAAGCGCTCGTGGCGACGCTTGAACAGTGTGACGAGGCATACAACCTCATCATAATCCTGGCAGTCCCTTTTGGCTTATTTCTTTCGGCATTCTATTGACGACCTGTTTGGCGCAGGGGTACTAACCCCACCTTCTGCGCCAGAGGTCCCGGGTTCGATCCCCGGACAAGACAAATATTTGTGTGCATGAACATGTCTATTTGTCTTGGTCTGGATGTTTAATATGTATATTATGTATGTATTTACAAAAAAAAGTATATAAGTATGTTTATCCGCTATCTAGTATCCATAACACAAGTTCTTCATGATACTTAACGTGGGCTAGATAATTGGTGTGATTGTATGGAAATATTTATTTATTATTTATTTATTTCTAAATTCAAAATAACTGGGAGATCGTCTTTTGACTTCTGTCAAGACAATCTTGGTCGGGATTGAGAATTGTGAACACTATTTTTAAGTTTTGGATAAAAAATAAATCCTGTCATGAGTATATTCAAGTACTTTATTACGATTTATAAGTGTTGAAAAAGTGCTTTCCGCGTGCTGACCGTCGCAACAGACAGATCGTATTCGATTACGTTTATTAAGCAACGTTCGGGCCGGCTAGGTGTCGGGTGGGTGACGGTAAAGAGGCATTACAACTGAGCGCTTCCGTGCTTCGGACGGTACGTTTAACCGTCGGTCCCGGCTGTTGTCATTTGATAACTGTCATTAAGCCAAGTCAGAGTCCTCATAGGCGGCTTGATAAACTCTGACACTAGAGACTACTTTAAACCGTCGCGACAGGCTGTTGTCATCTAATAATAGAATAGATAAGCAGCGTCAGTTTAATGCTCACTCTGCTTATTTATATAATAAGCTAAATGACAAGTTTAAGATCTATAACCTCAGTTATAGGTTATAGATCTCTTAGCCTTCATCATAACTGATGTTAAGTATTGATAAGGCTGAAGATGAAAGCGAGCCTCTCCTGGAATCCCCAATCACTGAAGAACTGGCTGTCTTATCTTTAACTGCCGGAACACAACAATGCTGAAAACATTGTTGTTATGGCGTCAGACTTAGATAAGATGGTGGTAGCTAGCCAGGCAGACTAACAACAAGTCCTACCACCAACCAAATCGAATACAATATGTACCTCTGGGAATCGAACCCGGGACCCCTGGGTCCGGTGGATGTATCACTAGACCACAGAGGCGGTTCTATATGATCCTAAATATTATTGGTGTCCACTTATTAAACCAATTTTCAATAGTGTAAGTAACACCATTTAAGAATAATCTTGAATTTTCGTATTTTTAGAGGTCTTTCTGAAAAGAAAAAGTGTCGAGGCAAAATCATAAAATCGTGTTTTTGAAACTGTACGAATCTAGATAAAGGTATGAAGAAATATATATGTTATTACCAGATTTGTAACAACTGGGGGTCAATTCTGCAAAATTTTTGTCATAATCGTCTCTCAGTGGTGTTTCAATAGTAATGTTTATTAACACTGTTGTAACAAGAACTGTGTAAAACAGCACTACCATTGAAACACCACTGGACTACCATTGTGACTAAGCATTAGCAGAATTGGGCCCCTGTAACCGTGCTATAGTATTATAACAAAAAGTCCATACTTTTTGAACTGGCAAGAAACCAATCGTTATCAGCCCTTTTTGTATGTCCCAACTGCTAAGGCACTGGCCTTCCTTATGGATGGATAAGGAGAACGGGCCATGACCCACCACGCGGGCCCAATGCGGATTGGTGGGTTTGGACGACTGCAAATGCAGCCGGAACCAACGACTTAACGTGCCTTCCGAAGTACAGAGGAGCTAGAGATAGTAAATTTTTGGTTACCCATCCCGTGACCGACCATCGCAGGTCGAGCGAACCACTGCGCCACGGACTCCTGGTGAACAAAGCAACCAATATAATATCTCGTGGTAAAACGTCTATAAAAGTAACGATGGTAAATTTTAAATAGAAAAATATTGGAAAAAATTAACTCGGCCACAAGTGAATTCTCAGACGGGAATCGAACCCGCAACCTTTGGAAATCCGGTCCAATGCTCTAACCGCTGAGCTACCGAGACTTGCGAACCACCGTCGAAATTCTCCAATACTTTTATATTTTTAATACGCTGTAGGCCAGCGTTGTTACATCAATGCTAGGAATATCCTTGCATTCGAAAGAAACATCTTTTCAGGTGTTTAACGATCGATTAAGATGCAACTGCCAATAATTTATGATTTTGTAATTTTTGCATTTTTCAATGCTATTTTTATACTTATGGTAAATTTAAAAATGCAAAATTACAAAATCATAAAAAAAGTAACGATGTCCTGAGATTTCTTTTAAAGTCCAGACTCAGTAGTGGATCTCGTAAGTGCAGATCTCACTGACAGGGATTCTGTCAGAGACGCTCGTTCTGCTGTGCATGTTGTAAGGAACTGCAAGACTATAGTTACTCAGATGGCTGTTTCATCTTAATCGATAGTCAAACATCTATATAGATGTTTCTTTTGAATGCGAGAATATTTCTCTCATTGATGAAACGACGGTGGCCTACACCGTAGAAAAGGTGAATATACTAGAGAATTTCAACGTGTTCTCATAGGTCTCTGTAGCATAATTGGTCACTGCATTGGGCTGGATTCCCCAGGATGCGGGTTTGAGTCCCGTCAGGGCGACACGAGACAAGTTGCTGTTTTCTAGTAAATTTACTTGTTTAAAAATTATCATGTAAAATTAAAGAGTTATAATGCGAAACTAAATTTTGTGGGTAAAATACTAACTAATCTAACTTTTTATCCCAAAGGTGATTGCGCTTTACAGATGACAATTACCTATTCAGCTCTGCCTTTTTCGTGTAACTTTTAAATAGCCTACTGATCGACCTTGTATATTACACGTGAGGTGTGAATATAGAGCAATTTCATCCAACAGCTAAAGTAAAGCAACTCTGAGTTATGAGTCAATCCCCCAGTCCCTCCGTCTCATCCAACCGGAAAACCGGTTTATTGCTATGTTTTTACATAAACCTCACATAAAACTAATTTATTGTAACACGAGCATTCCTACCAACTTCTAGCAACGTTTCAATCGTGATCTGACCTTATTTACGACTCGTGCCAAAATTTATTGAAGTCGTCATATTTAATAATTCTTAGTGCATCCTGAGATTACCGAAATCTAGCTATATTTAGTTGGGGCGGAAAGGTCGGAATGGCGACCGCGCACAGGAAGACTCTCCATGGGTAGGCCCCCGACGAGGTGGACTAGTCACTAGTGGTGGACGATCTGGTGATGGTCGCGGGAAACCGCTGGATGCGGGCAGTGCAAGACCGATCGTCATGGAGATTCTTGAGGAGGCCTATACTCAGCAGTCTGTGTCATGCGACTGAGACGAAGAGCTTTATTTAAAAACACAAACAGCCCTTGACGAGTTCATTGCCGGTTCTTCTCGTGACAAGGTCTCCCGCTGTAGGGTTTGTGAACCGATGCCGTAGCTTCTTTGACATTTACAAGTGCTTGTTACAGCCTAGATACAGAACACAGAAAGTATATCTTCCTTTCGTTCTGTGGCCTAGACTGATTCTATGATATTAAGTTTGAGTTTATGTTACGTAACATGTTCGTAGGTGTCCTCGACTATCCTTAAAGTTTTGTCGCATAAAAAGAAAAAAACAACGGGTTTCACTCCGGGAGTGCCGTCAGAAGTAAAAACCGCTTAAACGAAACAGCAGGAGCAGGCATACATTTTCGCCGCGCGGTAGAAAGAGGGGGAGGGGGGGGGTATTATTTCCTCTCCTACGCCGCGGCGGCGTGGCGGTCTACTCTCCCTCCGTCTGACGAATTTTCGATTAGGTCACGTGTCCTGACGCGACTTAAACATTTTTTACCCATCCCAAAAATTTAAAATTCTGATGTGCACAACGCCGCTAAAGAAGTCACTTCAATGAAACCTGCTTCTATTGTCACAGCTGCAACGCGAAACTGTTCACTACTGCAAAGACATAAGGGTGACATTCAAGAAATGGGTTTTACTTACTAAAATTCGTGGATTAACTGTACGTGAATTTGCCTGGGTCTGCCTCTAGTCTTATATTTCAAGAGTTACGTGATATTTTATTGCTCTCCAACGATATTTTTCTGTTTAATGGAAGGACATTAGAATGCCGAGTGTTTTTCTAGTAAAAAGGAATTAACTATGTAATATGAATTCTCTAGCTTTAGTTACACCACTTTGTTTTGCTGTCTCGCTGTCAACAAAGTATATAATTTCAAGTTGGTACAGTTAACAGCATCTACTTCTTTACATTTGCACTACGAAAACAGCCGCTATTACGAGCTACATAATGGCGCTTTTAGAGTCAAAGTGTAAAGCTGTAGCTGCTGTAGATTGTAAAATAGGCCTTACGACTAGTTTTTATTTTATTTTATTTTTGTTTATTGCTTCACCAACGACTTATATACTAATAAATGCTTAGGTTACTATAATACGATACTGCAGCGCCTCTAGCATGTTCGCGTACGCAGGGGTCAACACTTTCCAGGCCATAATGCGTAAAAAAGCCGGCTCATTTTTACGGCGAGTTCGTGACAGCCGCAAACAATGTTCTGCTGGTCATCGCTGGCAGTGGGAACTGTCCGCTGCTCTAGAGTAGTTATTACATACTAACATTAGTTTTTTAAGTTTGTATGTTAACTAACGCCTATGGATCCTGTTGTTCGATATATATATTTTTAATACTAATGTAAATGCAATAATGTGTAATATGTACATACATATAAACACCACATTCATAAAAAATGGTGAGAATCAACAAATTACAGATAGGAGTAACACTAAAAATAATGTTGAAACAGATTATTAAATTTTTAGATGATTTAATCCAAGCAAATCCAGCTAACTCCTCCGGTTCACTGCAGTACTTTGCGGTTTCAACTATATGCGGACCACACACTATCAGTAATAACGACAGTTAACTGACATTATTTCTTAAAGTAAATAACCTATATGTTGCTTGATATAACCACACACATAGGCAATACTGACATTACATTCATCATATAACTTTAATAAGTAATAAGGTCATTACATACGTACATCTTATGTTTTAGCGCGCACTGTTCATTGAAATAAAACAACTTTAACGGATATCGAACGCGCTATAGGTTTTTAGCGGTTTTTTTTTCGGCACCTTTTCAGCTGCCGTGGTCACGGGATGACTGGCTACTTTTGATTGCAGACTTATTAGTGGCCAGCCATCTCGTGACCACGGCAGCTGAAAAGGTGCCGAAACGTCGGGAAATTCAAAAAACCATTAAAAACCAATACGGACAATTACAACTTAGTTCGTGAAATATAGCTCGTTTGATATCCGTAAAAGTTATTTTATTTCAAGGTCATTTTATATTTTTTTAGATAAAATAATGTCATTAAACTGTCAGTTTTACTAATAGTGAGATCAGTTAAATAGACGGTATGGACTGAATACAGTATCCAAAACTAATAACGATGTCTGTAGTGAAGATTTCTGACATTAACTTTATGACGACGACACATGAGGTGCGAGTCACGTGTTCAGGGCAAATGATGTTTTAAACTAGATATGTTACCTTAATAGTAATTTGTGCCGTGTGGTGACGGCCTAAGAATACAAGTGTCACCACTCCCTTACATGCCTGGGTTGTCTTAAGAGTCGACTAAGTCGCATTGAACACCTGTGCGAGAGAAGGAAAACTTGAAACTAACCCTCTACCAACCCTGGCCAGCCTGGTAGCAGTAGGCTAATAGTCTCCTATGAACGCCACAATAGGCGTGAGCTAGGAGAGGCTTATGTCCAGCAGTGGACGTCCACAGGCTGATGATGGATATGATGAATAGTAATTTGGGTTGAAATCTGTGACCAAGATAACTGTCATATTTTACTGACAAAAGGCACGAAAAAGCATGGTTTTTGCATGCATGCATGGCGGAAATGAAAGAGATAGCCATTTGATTCGGACCTCATATATGGTCTTCCCAATTTTCACAATGCGGTCTCGTTTGACATATCTGCTGAGGGAAATAAAGCAGACGTACCTACTCTTGACACATCCCGGGCCATAGACCTAACCCAACCCCAGGGCCGACTTGCGGGCCTACCATCATCTATAAGAAACCATCATGCCGTAAGAACGTTTTGTTTGAATTCTGTTTTTATTGAAGTTGTCACATTTTGACACACTTTTTTTTATGAGCGACGGTGAATCTCTTAGCCTTCATCATACCTGATGTTAAGTATTGATAAGGCTGAAGATAGAAGCGAGCCTCTCCCGGAATCCCCAGCTCCATATCTTCTTATCGTGTTTTAAAACTTATTGTAGTGAGATCGAAGCCTTATAGCTTCGCCTGCTAACTTCATCTCGTTCTCAATTATCCCTACGATTACTAAAGTCCCAACAAGTTCTGTGAAAATAAACTAACTAGGTTTACTTCAGACGGTCTGAAGTTGGTTCTTGAACGTGTTACTACAATACCGTTATGCAGTTGATTTAATTGGCTTTGAGGAGTTTGTTGGCACTTTAAGGCTCGCTCATACTGCATCCGCGTCGCAACGCATAAAGACGTCTATACCTTTGGCACGAACTTGCGACTTGCACGTATTGTCAAAAAATCTAGTTTTATTACGTCCGGTAGGAACGCTGCTCAATATCCTGCGTAATGGATGTAATGTCATACAATTTTAACGATACGTCTGTCGCAAAATGCGATACTGACTACGTGAAACGGAACGAATAAAATGGTTAGGTTGGTAGCGAGAGAGGAAATGAGTGAAGGGCATAAAAAAGGGAAGAGACCGCTAGAAAAAACAATGGCGGTGAGAGGTAAACAGCAGCGAGGAGACGCAGAGAAGTGGAAGGAAAAATTATGGCGCTACGCGAGGAGAAAGGGAAAGGAGTGATGTCTTCTGTGGCTGCTGGTAAGATGGTGCTATGGTTTTGGGTAAGTGTTTTGAATATCACTTTAAAATGGTCTTAAAAGAACGGCAAAATCTTGGTGGTATGGGGTGGCTAAATGGGGAGGCAAAGAGAGGCCACTTGGGGGGACTAGATCCCCAGAATAAAGGATCTTTATCTGCCTTACATTGTAGATATCTAGCTAACAATAATATTTAGTTAACCTTTTGAAATAACATACAGACTGACGTCACACTCGACAGAGTTTGCTCAGGCGTAAAGGGTTCTTGCTAGACAATGCAACAACTTCTTCGATAGTTGTTCGTGCTACGGGGTACTCTTAGGTCTTGCTTAACAGCAGACCCATTTTTTAGCCTTAAAACGACGAAATAGTAAAGTTAAACGATTTAGAAGAAAAGAGGACCATTTGAGTCGTTTTAATAGTGGACGTGTTAGAAATATGGACGAGTTAAGAAGTGGACGAGTTCGGAATATTGACGAATAGGGAAGTGGACAAGATAGGAATTGTAGGTGGACGAGTTAGGAAGTGGAAAAGTTTTTTTTTTTTTTTTTTTTTTTATTAATACTTTTTGATTCTCAGGTTTTAGTTTATTTTAAAGCTGTGGGACTTTGTTTTTAATTTATGAATAGATAGAGCTATTTGATACTTCTATCTATATTGTGTGTACTATTGGGTCAATAATAATAGTTGATTCGGCATTTGCCGATTAACTATTGTCTGTTTCGCTGTATATTTGTTGATAAACTTTTTGTTATTTAGTTATACTATGTAGGTGTTTTCACTGTAATATTTATTAGGTATTGTTAAATTTCTTTAGATTATGTACTATATGTTCAATGAATTTGTTGAAAGAGTATATTGCTCTTTGTTTCTTTATAATGTTGAGTATTGAGTATGGATTGATATTTATATTTCTGCAAGTGCATTCGTGAGAGTATCTATGGTTGATATATCTCGGACAATCTTCTATCAGGTGTTGGATATTTTGTACGGTTGAGTCATCGCAAGGGCACAAGTTATCTTGGGTGATTTTAAACCTATGCAGATATTGTTTATGATATCCGTGCCCGGTGAGTACTTGGGTTAAACTAAAGGAGGTGCCCATTGCTGACATAATTCGATGGCAGTCGTCTAAGGTGGGGAGTAATTTTTTAGTGTGCTCAGCCTGTTGTGCCTCTAAATACCGCTGTCTCCATATATTTAGACTGTTTCTGCGGACACAAGATTTAACATAAGTCGAAGCGAACCGGTCGTATTCCAGACTGCGTCGGAGTCCAGCAGCCTGTGCAGCCTCTCGATCGGCCGCTTCGTTGCCCACGATTCCTACATGACTGCGCACCCATGCCAGCTTAACGCGTCCCTCGAGTTTGGTGAGAATCCGGTGTATTTCTACTATGAAGTGGTTTTTGCTACTCCTGTCTTGGATTGCCTGTAGTGACGACATAGAGTCGGTGAAGATGACTGTTCTTGAGTACTGCTTTTTCTCAATGAACTGGCAAGCCCGCGTGATAGCCAGAAGTTCCGCTTGGAAGACGCTGCATGATTTATGGAGTTTAAATTTCCTGTTGAGAGATGGATGTTCTTCCCCTGGCGGAATATACACGAAAGCAGCACCGACAGAGCCGTCCTGCTGTTTGCTCCCGTCGGTGTAAATTGTGTGCGCCTCGCCTTTGTGGATTTGATCCACTTCAGTTTGAGTGGTGGCCATTGAAAAGTCCGGTGATATTCTGGCGCTGGGATGTGGCAGTTCGTTGGATGAGATCCGTTGTTCTAGTCGGATATCTTCTGGCAGTTCCGAGAATGTTCCGGTGATACGCGTCATCTCAATTGTATGCGTTTCAAGAACTTTAAGGTTAAGAGGGGTAAACTGCGCTAGCGCTATCGCGGCCGTGGATGATAAGGTTCTGAAGCCACGTATCGCCTTGATAGCGAACAGTCTTTGCGCTCCAATGAGTTGTTTTTGGGCGTACATATTTTTAGCAGCTTTGCCCCATATGCCCGCCGCATATGTTATAATCGGCTCGATAACCTGTCGATATATAGTGATGACGTTTTCGGGATGTGTGCCCCAGGTTGGTCTAGTAAAAACACATAGTTTCTGGAACAGTCTGATTGCTTTCTCGGTAACGTATTTCACGTGAGGCCCAAAGCGAAGTCTCTTATCAATAATGACTCCCAACAGTTTTATTTGGTTCGAGAAATGTAGTGTTTGACCAGCCATGTGTATTTTCGCGGGCTCCGCCTTACGATTGAATGCTATTATCTGAGTTTTCTCAGGGCCGAAGATCAACTTGGCCCTCGTTCCCCAAGATGTGATGCGTTCGAGTGCCATGTTGACCTTCTGCTCCAGAAGTGATGCAGAATCAGCAGATGCAACAAGAAGGACGTCGTCCGCGAAAGCTTGAAGGTAGCATCCATCTGGAAGCTTGACGTCGAAGAGATCATCCAATACAAAATTCCACAGTACTGGTCCGCATGCCGATCCCTGTACACAGTCCTTAGACATAAACTTGGATTCTCTGACATCAGCGTGATCCAGTATAATTTTGCGATCATGGGTGTAATTTATTAGTAGTCTAAAGATATTGTTGGGACAACCTTTTCTCCGTAGTTGGTGAAAGAGGATGGGCCACTAAGCGTTGTTAAATGCGGACTTGATGTCTAATGATGCTGCCATGGTGGCTAGACCTTTGGATTTGGCTTCTTTAACTTTTTCAATGGCGGTGTGCAGCGCATCTATTGTGCTCCTCTGCTCTGTAAATCCGAACTGCAAAGGATTGCATTTGCCTAACTTGCCGGCTGCGTAAGTAACCCGTTTTATAGTGAGTTTCTCTAACAGCTTTCCAAAAACTGGGATCAGTCCAATCGGTCTAAGTGAGTTTAGAGAGGTGGTGTCGAGTTTGCCCGGCTTCGGAATTATTTTGACGTATGCTTCCTTCCACTGCTTGGGGAAATGTTGAAGCTCCAGGCAACGGTTCATGATGTCCGTCAGAAGGCCCGGGTACGATATGGCGACACGTTTGCATATGTCTGCTGTTAAATGATCCAGTCCAGGTGCTTTCTTCGGATTCATGTACTCCAGGCACTCCATCACCTCCCCAGCCGTGAATGGAGGATCATCCTGTGTATTAGGTGGCAGGGTCGATTGAGATCTGAGTTCAGTGTGTGTAAGGGTGTCGTCCTCAGTGGTGTCTGTGGGGAAAAAGTGATCAATAAGGGCTTCGGCGGTTTCTTCAATCGTTTTGGTAAACTTATCTCCTATTTTAAGCGTCGTTGCAGGTCTTTTAGGTGCTGGTTCTTTTAGGAGTCTGTTGGTCAACGACCAGACATTTTCCTTCGTTTGAAGCTGGCAGAATTCGCGAAAGTTTTTGGTGGATTCAGCTTTCATTTCATTGGCGTATTCTTCTTTCACGTTGTTGTACTCGGTTATTAGAGATTCCAGCGGAAGGCCGTGTTTATTGGCATTGTGAAGTTGATGGTGAAGGGTAATTGATTTTTGTTTAAGCTCTTCGAGTCGGTTGGTCCACCAAGGAGCCTTAGGCTTAGCGCCGTTTTTCCTGGTGGGCATTGAGCCTTCGCAAGCCGCCTGTATGATGTAGGTGAATTCGTCCACTATTGCCTCCAAATCCTGCGCGTCTACTTCTCGAAAGTCTATGTCAAGTAATCGCCCATTCCTCATACCGTCATCAAGATTTTCCTTAAAAAGTGACCACTTGGCCTTGTCAGTTTTATAAAGAAAAGTAGTGGTTTTCAAGATTGGGCTTGTGTTATCCATGGCGTGGTTGATGGTAAACTCAATGGCGTTATGTTGTGAGCGGGTGCATGCCGTTAGATTAACCTTCCAGTCGGCAATGCTGTAATAAATGGTGTTGGACGCAAGTGTTAGGTCGATGATGGAAGTAAAGAGTCTTCCGTGAGGCGTCGTTTCGAAAGTGGGTGTGGTGCCTTCGTTTCATATATTTAAATCATTGGCGAATACAAAATCGACGATTTCATCTCCTCTGTTGTTGTTACGGTTGCTGCCCCATAGTTGGTTCCACCCGTTGAAGTCACCACCGATCATTAGACATTGGTTGTTAGTGTGTCTAGTCAGATTTTCCAGTTTGGCGAAGGTGTCGTTAGGATCAACGTCTGGCTCTATATATACGGATGCGATAGTAATAGGTCTGCAATTATGGTTAAAACTAATGACGCTAAGATTAGGGGATGAGAGTTTCGATTCACCGTGCAACTTACTTATGCCGGGTTTGACAAGAATGCATGCTTTCACTCGCTTGCCATTGCTATACTGATATATACTGAGGCCTTGTTGGGCCTTCATTTCCAGCTTATCTCCTACGTAGGGTTCCTGGATGAGCGCTATCATATAGGGCCCATCCAAGAAGGAACGGATAAATTCGTGTTGACTGTCTCGAGATCGGTCTATGTTACACTGAAGTACTTTAAGCCAACTATTGAATGCGATCAGTGCCATAGTCCACTTTGCTATTTATCCGTTCCCTCATTGTACGTACCCTAGGACAGCTGACAGAGTTGGCTGGGTGTTGCGTGTCACTATTGGCCTTGAATCTGTTATTGTGGGACATGCAGTTGTAACATTTGGGCTTTCCCTTGTTTTGGTCTGGGCAGTCGTCAATCGTGTGGTTCTCCGATGCGCAATGGGCGCATATAGCTATTTCTGCCCTGCAATGCGTTTGGGTGTGTCCAAACTGAAGGCATTTACGGCATTGCAAGAACGGAGAGAACTCCGCTACCCTTACCCGTTGCCATTCAATGCAGACTCTTTCTAAGACGATTAATTCTCGGAATAGTGTTGGAGTGACGAAGAATACAGCGTTATATCGCTGTTCATTGCGATTTGACCTCTTAAACCGGAGTGATATATCCTCGTTCTTAAATTCCGAGAGAGTAGGGTTTTGTCGCAGGATGTTATCGATGATGTCTTCCTCGAGAGTGTCTTTTGTGATTCCTTTGAGTATCACCATAGGCCTAAGTCTCTTGGCGTGTTCCGCTGCTACAAACTCGGATTTGTTCATTTGGCTTAGGATCTGATTAGCTTGTTCTTTGGTGTCGAACTCCACCCTGAGTTTGTTATTGGATATGGATTGTACGCGTGAGGGAGCGAAAGAGAGGTCTTTGAAGTTAACGCTTTTCTTTAGTGCACTAACAGCGTCTTGACGACTCTTCACCACTGTTTTGGGGGTCACTATTATCGCAGGTTTGCTAACCGGTAAAGTTTTGACGGCGGCAGCAGGTAAGGTGGTGGGTTTGCTAGCAGCAACTCTGGCATATGAGAATATACCGTCTGTAGCGCCGCTGGTGGTTGTCGGTGGGAAGGACTGTACTCGGTTTTTACGGTCCTCAAGAAGAATGCTTTTGATTTCTCGGACTTCTTTCAGCACTTCTTTTTGTGTTTCATTGTCCGTTTCTTTGTTTATAGGTTGGGGTTGGGGTTGGTGTTGGATAGCAGTTGCTTTTTCCATGCCAATAATAATGTCGAGCATTCCCTTCAAGGATGTCTTTAGTTGTTGCTTGATGTCGCCTCTGAGGTTTTTAAATTGGTTCAGCAGCGCATCCGCTGTGTCGTGTAGATTTTGCGCAGTCTCTGAATAGAGAGTGTATTAATTCAACGAGGTTTTGTTGGGTGTTGAAGAGGAGTTCGGAATGTGGGTGGCATCACTGAAGGAGGATAGATTAGACACCTCCTCAGTCACCAGCTCCTGTTCCAGTTCCTTGTCCGTGCATCGCGTGTGTTTTTGGGTCTTTGGTTGAGTTCTAGTGGTAGTCATATTGTATAATAACCCCACGTGTGGCACAGCAAACGAAAAACGGCCGCTCAAACCTAAAATAGCCGCGAAATATTTTAGGTTTGAGCGGTTTTCAACTGCTTAGGTTAACTTTTCAAAATTATGAAATTCTAATAAAATCTAAAAATGGTGAGTTTTTTGTTGCAGAAGGCTGAATACTGAGGAACTACGGTGGAAAAAGTTAACTTCGACTGAAGAAACGCAATTGGAACACTAAAACGCAGTTAGGTTTGAGCGGTTTTCAACTGCTTAGGTTAACTTTTCAAAATTATGAAATTCTAATAAAATCTAAAAATGGTGAGTTTTTTGTTGCAGAAGGCTGAATACTGAGGAACTACGGTGGAAAAAGTTAACTTCGACTTAAGTTAGGAAGTGGACGATATAGGAAAGTCCTGAAGGGTGCGCCGCGTCGCTATGCGGCTCGAATATGGCGTGCGATAGTACTAGAGTATAATTTTGTGACGATAATTTATATAAAAGTAATAAATTTCAGGCTGGAAGAAATTTCAATGTGAAATAAGCCGTGCCCCTGTGCAATAATTATGTCTATATGTTTTTCCTATAATGTTGTGTGTGTATAAAATAATTAAATAAAATAACATTTAAGAAAGAGATGTTGATGGATTTTTATTATGCCATGAGGTGGGGTGCGGGAAGCCCTAATATGAATCAGCCTTCAGTCTGAATTTAGTTCAAAGTATTACGAAGTTATATAGACTGTGGTATTACAGTGCAGCTAATTTATTAAGTTTGAGGAGTAAGTTGGCACTTTATGCATAATTTAGTTTGTTAAAACCCTGTGAATAACTTGCTTTCCGGCATATTTCAGACGTATTACACTTTAATAACGGTTCTTCGATAATGAGAGAGAGGTTTTTTTTATTACACAAAAGACCACACATATGCATATAGCAAAGATAATAAAACAACAACAGAACATAGATAAATAAAACATTGGTACGAGAACATACATAATACAAAAAAAGTAGGTACGGCCTTAGTTAGTGTAAATATGGGCCCTGCCTCAGCATGTGTTGCCATGACACTATAATGTAACACGGCAACTCTGGTATTCTGGATACAGTTAGAGTACAAAATATTTGTTTTCATTCACATTTACATATAGAATATTCAAATCCTTAAAAGTATTTTGTTTTTCCTTTTAATCTGAGAAATAAAGCACGTGTTAAATATTTCTTAGAAATTTCTAATAACAAACGCCACATGGTAACAAATAATGTATTGAAAACGCGTGATAACAATAGATCAATGAATAGTTTGCGCGAAAATCTGAGTATTATTAATTATGAAATTTCTAAAGAATACTGCAAACTGCATTGCAATTTGGTTATTTTCTAAAATTGAACTGTATGGGCCGGTTTATATCGTGAAACAAAGTATTATTGCATGTACTTGTATACACGTAAAAGTAACATAGGGCAACTGAGCCGGGCATACTGAGCTGCAAGAGGATGAGAAACAAAGGACACAATCACGGCTCGTTTAGGTGGAAAAAACATACACACTTACTTAATTTGCTGATGATGTTGACGTCTCAGCGATCTCTGGATCAGCTCAGCCCGACGGTCTCTGGCGACGGTTTTTTTATTGGGAGAAAAAGACCTAGATTTTCACTTGTAGGTACACAATTTAGTTATTCAACCACAGACCTATACCGAGATAGACGGTAAAAGTGTACCTACCTTGCGCGTCAAAAGTTTGATCCAGGGTCAAAGTTTTCCGCCCTAAGTCAGTCCGCTTGAGACCATTGCCATGAAAACACTTGGAATTGGTTAATTGTGCAGTGCTTTCTTGCAAGAGCTCGTCAATAACATTTACACATAACTAAATATCGCTCGTGACATCATAGTAGGTACGAAAAATTCGACACGCTAGGATCTCATACAGTTAGAGGCGCTCGTTTCGTCTATCTCGTTAAAGGTCTGTGTATTCAACATACTACCACGTTATTTTAAAGTAAATTAGTGATGCAGATTCGTTTATTATCAATTTTCTTCATTAGCACAAGTGGATCGTGCCGCGACGAGATTCGAAGGGGAAACATTTTATCATCCAGTAGTTCATTCTTTGGACGAAATTTAACTCACTCTCTCAGGTGGGTGCGAGCAGGATAGTAAATATTTAGTGCGCATATCAAGCAAAGGGACATAAATAAAGGATAGGAAATTACGTACATATTTGCAAGTACATCAAGTCAATACAAATGCTTTTTAAAATCGACCAATAACAATCACACAAGAATTTTTCACACACCACCAACAAATAGCGTATCGCTCGAAATATTTTATTTATCACAAAAAACGCTGAAACTTTCCCAAGCTAAATAAAAAGAAGTTATGACAAATGTAGTCGAGTATTGCAAACGTGGCGTTAGGGCCGGCGCCCAATGACGGCGTGGCACGGCATGGCACGGCAGGTTGTGCTGTGGCATCCGGCGGCGTTCCGTGGCATGCCATAGTGCATCTTTTCCCTCCCTTGCCCCCGCGCACCGACCGGACTGCGTCCCATTAACCGAAATGACCGCTGCACAAGTTTCAACCTAATTTCAACTAATTTAACAATCATAATTCACGACACAAAGTGACCCATACGTCTCGCGGGATGCAATGACACGTCATGCCGCAGCATCCAGCGGCGCGGCGCGTCATCGTGGTATCGAAATAAAGTAAAGTCAAAGTCAAACTTGAAACTATTTATTGTGAAACACAGGTAGGTACATTAGGTGGTTGTAAAAAAATATATAAAATGGTTCAGCTGGTTTCTGCCGATGTGACATACAATAAAATTTAAATTCAAATACAATGTCAAAGTTTTAAAAAGCCTATTATATATAGATTAAACATTACTCATAACAAATATCAATTAAATTAATTTTATACTAAACGTTATTATCATTTAATTAAATTAAATTGACTACTTAACAATAGCCTAAAATATAAATAAATTAATTAAAATCATATATTACGTTCAGTCAAAAATTCATTAAGGGAGTAATAAATAACATTTGTCAATTAGAAATGCCTTCAGCTTATGCTTAAATAAATTTATGTCATCATTATAATTTCGTATTGATACCAGTATTTTGTTATATATACGCGAGGCATTACAGAACACGCTATCACTCAGCAATTTTGATTTAATTGGAATCATGCGAAGTTTATCTTTATGTCGCGCCCCGGAGAAGAATTCAAACATTTCTATATTTGCTTTAGTAAAGACTGCACATTCAAATATGTATAGACATGGAAAAGCCAGAAGTTCGTGTTTTTTAAAATAAGGTATACAAGAGTCCCTTTGTTTCAAATGATACATTGCTCTAATGCAGCGTTTTTGTGTTTTGAATACCCTTTCTTTGTTTGTTGCATTTCCCCAAAGTAACATGAATTCTAAACGCATTGGAATAAGATTCAAAATAACTTGATTAATGATAAAATCCTTTGCCACGACACGCCGTGCCGTGCCGGCAGTGGGCGCCGGCCCTTATAGTGCGCCTGACTAGCATCGCCACCCTGGTCACGTCCGATTGTGAATATTAAACGGCCCCTAGAGGTGCGAATGCGAATGTTTAGAACCAGACGACCTTTAGGACTAACACAATTTACATCACCAATATCGGTACGAATATTCAGCTATTTTACTTTTTTGCTTACACCATTTTCTATTTTTTCGCGTTTTATAAATATCAAACGACGTGACACACACTGATCTGCCCCTAATTGTCTAATTCCAAAATCTATCACAATTCCTTTCAAAGGTATTGTTATTATGATAATGATTTATGGAATTGTGTAACTTATGTACTTGTTTTTCTTACTTAGTCGCAATCCCTTTTGGAACGAATGATGTTTTATATGACACTTCATTTGACACTTCTTTTTACATTTGAATGATATTTTCGTGTGTCACATTGCTTATTAGACAGTTCAATTTCTTTCTGACAGTCTGAAGCCTGAAGTATGTAAATATTTTTTCTCAAACATGCTTGGAAATATGACCATAATTTTGACAACCTTTTTCTAAATCGATATTGCTGTACTGGCCACATACATGCGAGCAGCAGCTGGCAAAAGTTGTATGAAAATCCATATCTGTCGTGTTTAGTGGCCAAATTAATTACATAGTAAACACATATCTCACGTGTAATAAAAAAATGGAACGATCTTTTGCTCCGAAATATGGCAACCAAGGAGGTAACTTATAAAAGGTTTTATTTAAATTTCGAACTGGCTTGCAAATAGAACGCTGTTTTAGAAAAAAAATACCAACAAATGAAAACTTTAACGCGGGTTATTTTCACCTCACACGCTCAGAAAAGGAGGTTTTGTAGCCTAGCGCGCCAAAGTACTTTTTTAATTTAATACCTAAAAATATGTCTTAATGCGTTCCGAATCGCACTATTGACTTTTTTGTTACATTTTATTCTTATTTTAAATAGCTTTAAATAAATTGTAATACTCCGTTTTGGTTTTATTATAATAGTTTAGTTCAGTGAATCATAAAAACAATAACAATCAAATTAAACTATTTGTTATAAAAAATATATATTAGGCTGGGTGAGATTTCACAACCTATGATTGGATTTCGGAACGTGTCATAAATCTTTATTTTTAAATTGTCTTTGTCTTGTACCTCATGTCAGTGTCAACATTTACGGAATCGTTTTAATTGTTATTTATAATTAACTATATATTCCTACTTTAAATAACTTTGAATTAACTATAATACTCCCCTTTTTATTATTTTAGTTTTTTATATCATTAAAACAACGAGAATAAGGTATATTTAGATTAAACTTTATGTTTTAAGAATTTTTTACCGGAAGTTGACCGCGGAAGCAACCATAAAATGTTCCTCGCTCTTGTGAGGTGAAAAATTGTGTGTTGCGCTCGGCAGAAAAGTTTTTACCTTCTTGTACCTTTAAAATCCTCGATTCGCTCAGGGTTCAAAAAGATATTGTTGTTCGTTGTTTGTCTGATTTCGTAAAATAATTTTAATTTCCGCGCATTATTTGAGAAAAGTACCATACAAGCCTTGGGCACAACTAGGCATTGATGGACTTACGTATGTGTGCCTCGGTTTCGCCTTGTCCCACATTTACACGTTCGACCATCAATGCCTCATTGCTGGCCGCTGCAGTAATGTACTATTCAAATGACGAATTAAAATAGATTACGATAGATTTTAAAATTAGACAATTAACCCCTGATTCCAGGTTGTCCCTGATTTAGGCTTAAGCTGTTGTGTCAGTACTAAGGGAAGCATTAGAAAATAAATCAAAACTATTATTATAAATGCTTTTACTTAAATTAGGATAAGTACCGCTGTGCCATTAGCGATCTATGACTTATGAAAATACTACAACTATCATCGGAATTTTGTGCCGTTTCGAGACATTATTAGATTAAATTAGAAAATATCCAAAGTAGTAAATTGAATGAGAAAATATCTTTAATTTTTAGGGTTCCGTACCTCAAAAGAAAAAAAACGGAACCCTTATAGGATCCGTTGTCCGTCCGTCCGTCCGACCGTCTGTCAAGACCGTTTTTCTCAGGAACGCGTGGAGGTATCAAACTGAAATTTATATCTAATACTCAGGAGTACTATCCCTTAGAGCTGTGAAAAAATCATACTTCTAAGCCAAAGCAATCAAAAGACAGCCGTTTATGCCGCAAATTTCCGCAAATTTTCGAAACTCGCACGGGAATCAAAACCTACAGGGTACTTCCCGTGAACTTAGAACCTTGAAATTTGGTACGAAGTCACGTCTTATAGTACAGATAAGGAAAAATTGCGAAAACCGTAAATTTTTTAGTTACATCATATTATTATAATAAAAAATATTTTTGAAAATTTTAATATGAACCCTCGGTGCGCGAGTCCGACTCGCACTTGGCCGGTTTTTGACTAAAGAAGTTTCTATTTTACAAAACGTCTTTAACTCTCTTAGGAACGATTAAATTTTTTAAGTGAAATGTTGACATTCTGAATTGATTTTTAAATATATTTTTATTCAGTTTAAGCAATAGGACATGGCACAAAAAAACATCGACAATGCTAACGGTTCTTCTGTGAAAATTAATCAAACTAGGTCACTGGGAAAAAAGATTTGTTTTGATATATTCAAACTCTCTATGATAATACATATACATAACATACATAGCATCTCTTCTATTATGAATTATTTCGATTCATGGAAAAAATAGTGTTGTCAAACAGACGGACTGGCAAATAAATGTACAATAGCATGATCATAAAAGGGTCCCATTCTTCATATTAGATAGAGAACCCTAAAAAGGAAACACAATATTTATCCCAAAGACTTACACAATTTCATCAATAAAATATAAAACAGCTAGAGAAATAAGAACGCGCGTAATTTATTATAGTAGTAAAACATCTAAGTTTTATATTTTTCCAAAGATAGCTACGTAGAATAAATTTGTATCTGTACTATCGACAGAAGATCTTGGCAGTCATGCTGTTTAAGACCGCAATCTTATCGTACGAGTGTAACAAGAGCTATTTTTCTTTGGCAATTATTGAGATGTGCTATCTAATGTGCACGCGACAGCAGGTCGGGCTTAGAGTTTGAACTTGAGAGTTTTACCCTTATGTCGCTCGCCATAGAGGTGGTTTTCAACCGACTTTAAAAAAAGAAACAGGTTATCAATTTCATCTCTTTTTTTTATTATTTTATGTAAATTCACCGATTATTCGAAGACGGCTGGACCAATTGGAATGATTTAAGCGCTACATCAGGCTTGAGCACAAAGTGGTCCCATATTTTGAAATTTTGAAATCGGTTAGTAGTTTTCAGGGCATCTTGAAAATAGTGTCATTTTTGTTACTGTTTACCTAGAGGTTCATAGTTCCAATGTTTAGTGTTGGTAAATGTGGCACTTCTGCTAACTAAAAAAATTTGTTTTTTTTATTGAAACAAAATAAAAACCGACTTCAAAAAATAAAAAAAATAACCTTTTTGAGAAGGTACCAGCCAAGGCAAGTAAAATAAAAGTATATAAGTGCAATGTAGAATGCCTTGGCTAGCACCGACTCAAAAAGGTTAATTTTTTACTTGTTGATGACGGTTTTAAGTGCAAGTGTGTAGCCTGTCGTGTTGTTGACTGTACTTCAACACGCCCCCAACCCATTTCGGAGCTACCCGATTTGTTGAGGCAGCAGACGCAGCCAAATTCTAATGTCAAGAAATAAACAATGCCCTGATGCTTACATAAACCATTTTGAATATCGTTGCGGCGAGCTACAAGGTTTTCTATTTATTGATATATTTTAAGTATCGTATAATTTATTCGTTTGGTTTTTAGTTTTCTTGGCTATTCGCACGCACGCACGGTGCACCCACACTCACACACTCGCACACGCACGCACGCACACACATACACACTCAGTTGTTCCTACTCTTACTTACCTTACCAGCAAGTTGCTGGATCTAGCGTTTCATCCGAGGGTGACAATAGGTGTTTTTGCTGACCGGCAAAAGTCACATACCGAGCCTAGACCCTATTTGTTTTTTTATATATATTTAGGTCGGAACTATTGATTCTACCTCCACCTGATGTTAAGTGGTCATAGAGTCCAGACGCGAAGATAGCTGGTGCAGCAGTTTAAACTTCCACATCAGCCACCTTCGCCTTGCCGGCCTGCTAAATGTTTCTTCACGTCTCACTTAAAGGACCACGGACCACGGACCAAGGACACCTTGTAGGAAGGAGGGAACACGTGCGCTGGCAAGCAATTCCATTTGCAGATAATGCGACAAAGAAATGAGTCACCAAAGGAGAATGCCGCTCTGGGAACCATCTTTTCGTATTCATAAATACTGACCGTATCTAAATCTGATTATATGTGATTTGAAGGTCATAATCTTTTTCTCTTTTTAATTTTTAATTTTCTCTTTTTATTAATGTAATATAATGAATGTATGTGAGCGTCGTAGTGAATATAACTGCTTAGCTATCTATCTATCTATTCCGGGGTCCAAACGCGCTTGTGAAGGTATTAAAATAGGTATTGTGTTTTTTTTTATTTTGTTTCTTTTTTAAAGTCAGGCATGCTGTGCAATGTAACGTTTTACTTAGCCAACCCCTCAAGGAAGTGCAGGGTATGTATGTTTCATCCCCTCACAACATCTGATACTCTGGAAAGAAATCGAAGTAAGAGAAAAACTTAACTAAATAAAGAAAAATCCATGTTTGAAAACATCCATGTTTGACGACCTGTTTGGCGCAGGGGTACTAACCCCACCTTCTGCGCTAGAGGTCCCGGGTTCGATCCCCGGACAAGACAAATATTTGTGTGCATGAACATGTCTATTTGTCTTGGTCTGGGTGTTAATATGTATATTATGTATGTATTTACAAAAAAAACGTATATAAGTATGTTTATCCGTTATCTAGTATCCATAACACAAGTTCTTGATGATACTTAACGTGGGCTAGATAATTGGTGTGATTTGTATGGAAATATTTATTATTATTATTATTATTTATTAAAACCGTAAAAGAGCTTGTACAGTCAACAGCAGCTACGACTTTACACTTTGAGAGCACCCTTACGTCGCTCGTAATAGCGGCGGTTTTCGCAGTGTAAATGTAAATCTGTACTACTGGTGACTGTACTATGAATAATTATGCATTTAATGTATGAACAGCTTGCGGTTTATTTTTCAAGCATCAGACAAAGTTTATCCCGCAGTCTAAAAATGTTCTTGTTGAAAAGAACGCACACAATTCTTGAATACAATTACAAAAAAAACGCGTCCTAAATTATACTTATTATAATTTTACCAATCATTTGTCACTTACGTACAAATCCAGGGGGCCTACCGCCATCTCTTAGCGCAGTATTGTTTCAATCTTACCTTGCTATTTTGTACTACGAATCTCCTAAAGTAAGCTTGTTTTTTGACGGAAGTTTTGACGTCTTCGCTCAACCATCGCCTCCAAAGTGTAAAATGTGTCAAAATGTGACAACTTCAAGAAACGAAACCGAAACAAAACGTCCTTATGCCATGATGGTTTCTAACGGACGATGGTAGGCCCGCAGTCTTCAAAGTATCACAATGAAACGTTTTCAAAGGCGAGAAAGCACCAAAAATATTAAGAAGTAAATTATGTTGGAAGGGAAAGTTATTTTCCAAGTAAAGGGAAACGGTATCCTTAGAATTTGGAAAATTCATTCGAGTAAGCGGAGAATGGGACTGGCGGAAAAGTTTGTTGCGATCGATATCAGCCTGATTAGACATTGATAAAAATATTAGACAAATGTTTTTGTTTTTTTTTATGAAGTCAAAGTCAAAGTCAAAGATTTTTATTCAAATAGACTTATAGATAAGTGCTTTCGAATCGTCCAATTTTTTTTTCCTACAAGCCATTCAGGACATCTTTTAACTGATAAGAAGAACGGCCGCAAGAAACTTATCAGCTTTAACAGAAGCAACAACATTTACAAAGGAACATGTCGTTGCCAAACACAAATCTACAATCTTGAAACATATTTAATATAAGAGGAAAATTTTCTTATACTCAGTTATTAGAATATTTTCCTTTTATACAATTACAATAGTCATGTTTTATGTTAGTATCACTTCCATGCATTTTGGTCTTTCCAATAATCATCTACCTTGTAAATAACTTTTGCCTAAGAGCATTTTTTTAACAAATATATTTTAAATTTATGCAAATGCAGCTCAATCACTTGTTGTGGAACTTTATTAAAAAAGGCTATGCCTTTCCCCAAAAACGAGCGACTGCATTTTTCAAGCCGAAATCTTGGAAGTACGGGGAGACTCTTAGCCTTCATCATACCTGATGTTAAGTATTGATAAGGCTGAAGATGGAAGCGAGCCTCTCCCGGAATCCCCAATCACTGAGGAATTGGCTGTCTTATATTTAACTTTATGGCGTCAGACTTAGATAAGATGGTGGTAGCTAGCCAGGCGGACTTACAACAAGTCCTACCACCAACTAAACCGAATACAATATGTACTCCCGCTGGGAATCGAACCCGGGACCCCTGGGTCTGATACCGGTGGTTGTACCACTAGACCACAGAGGCGGGTAAAATGTAACACGGACCTTAGTGCGCCATCGAGGAAGAAAAGAACTATCTGACACAAAAAAGTAAATCAACATAAGAGTGCGTACTTTTCCACATAAATGTATTGTTTGAGACTGACATTTGTATGTACTACGACCCGACATATGCTGAATTGGTCTCCTATTTTGACGCAGCCGTTAGATTAGTTTTTTTTTCTTTCCTTTCATAATTTGTTAAGCATGTTTAATATTCTGTGTATTCCCTATTTAACCTTTAACATTCCTATGTCTGTGTCAAATAAATATATTTTCTTTCTTTCTTACTAAGTATAGCTAAAGTCTGTTTTTTCTTACTTGTCTTAAAATGCAAACAAACTTTACATGTCTTTTTACAAGTTTCCTTAGAAGTAACAAAGAAATATATTACAAAATTATCTTTGTACTCAATAGTTGTTTTGTCATGAAAGGTATAGATTGACATTAACATGTAATTTTTTATCGTTACAATTCAATAATAAGTCTTGTCAAGATTGTTAACAATTTAAGACAAGTAAGAAAAAACCGATTTTATGTTTATTTCATGCAACTTACGGAGATGTTGATAATTGAGAATGATTATTAGCACGGCCCGTGAATCACTTCAAAAGTACTTTTTTATTACACGTCTTATAAATGTGTGCACATCATTAATATCTCACTTTTTTGCTCAAGTTTGATTTAAGGCATTTATTAACAGAAACTTATTATATTTGTTATACTTTAACTAGTAGTAACCACGTAAGTGACTGACGATAAAGTTCACTACTTAAACATACTTTTATTCGAGAGGGCTATTTAAAAACACAACATATTATTTTTGAAGTTAAGCCATAATCGTTACATTTCGTCAATCGATCGCCGACAGAACGGCGATCTGTCGGCGATCGCTTGACGAAATTCTATTCTTTTCCTTCCCACTTGTCTTCCCCACCTTATCTTAAGGCGGTACCCTGACCGAAAGTGGCGCCGCGTTGAATTTTATTTAATATCGTAATTCTAATTCACAATTTTAATAAAACTTTACGTGGAATTTTTAGAGCCCATAGTCTAGTATTTTTAGACGGTATCATTACATTCCCTCGTAGTCACTGCTAGAAGTAGATAGCAAAAATGCTAAAAGTGGCCGTATTTGACACATTTGCTATCTACTTCTACGAATGACTATGACGAGATGTAGCGATACCTTCTAAAAATACAAGACAATGGGCTCTAAAAATTCCACGTAAAGTTTTATTAAAATTGTGAATAAGAATTACGATATTAAATAAAATTCAACGCGGCGCCACTTTCGGTCAGGGTACCGCCTTAAAGAGTGTTTTTCCTTTCGCTCTTCGTCCTCTCATTGCACTCTGCGATCTGCTTCTAATCATTCCTTAGAAATTTCTCGTCACTCTTCCGACTTTCTTTCCTACTCTTTTTTTTTTTTATGAAGTACGGGGAGCCTCTTAGCCTTCATCATACCTGATGTTAAGTATTGATAAGGCTGAAGATAGAAGCGAGCCTCTCCCGGAATCCCCAATCACTGAGGAACTGGCTATCTTTTCTTTTCTGTGCAGGCAGTTCGGCTATGGAACGCACTACCGGAGGGTATCAGAAGAGCTCAAACTCTTAGATCATTTGGCGATCAAGTTAGAAGTCATTTCCTTTCACTTTCTCATAATTTATAGTACATGTTACCTTAGATCCTCTATCAGTATTTATGTACTCATATTAATATTATACTTACTCTTCTTCATTAATTTTCTTTCTTTTTGCACCAGTTCCCCAGTTCCCTCTTATATATATCTCTCTCTTTCACCCAAGGTTGCCTGGAAGACATTGCTACATAGCAATAAGGCCACCTAATGTTTGTCTACTTTTTGTTTGTGTTTTCTCTGTATATTTGTTTTATCGTGTGCAATTAAGTTGAAAGTAAATGTTAAGTTTGTCAAGCTCGTAATAGAGGGTATGATATAATATCTATGTGACTGCTGAAACAGACACTTTTCAAAAGGACTTTATAAAACATTGTTTTTGTTTTATAATTACTGGGCAGGCATTTGACCACCATCGTGCTTAATAAACAGGATGTGGTCTAAGGTGTTGCATGCTTGCCCAGGAAATGCCTAACATTATGAGACTCTGACGGAGACTAACCCCCATATTCTAAGTCGTTTCTCTAAAACTTTTTACACTCCACTCAACCTCGTCGTAGGTAAAAATGGTAGTGTGCGCCAGGCCTAACACGGAATGGCTACGTACTCTTTGGCTCCTCCAGGTCCTTATGGAGTTATGACTTAGAATACCGATTTCGAGGAGTATTTTGAAGAGGTTTTCAATGAGGTTTCGTTAGGTCTAGGACGAGTAAGTTCTAGAGGAACGACATAGAATATGGGTGTAAGTGCTTCTATACGAAAGTCTATAGTGACGAATTCTACATATAAATCTTGTACAAGTTTTTGTTGAAGTTTTTCTACAATAAATAGACTTACTCTTGGCCTGATTCTGAATCGTTAGATTTAGAAGAGGCCTAAGATGGAGCGAGCTTGCCTAGAAAAAGCCTATTCACTCGAGCTTTAAATATACCAGGGTTGTAGGCACCCGGGAATATAGACGCAGGCAGGGAATTCCACTCCCTGGCTGTGCGCATAATAAAAGATGAGGAAAAGCGCTTTGTACGCAGACGAGGTATATCAACCAGTTAAGGGTGATAGCATGCAGTACGTCTGGATTCCCGGTGGTAAAATGGAGCTGGCGGTATGAGCTCATACAGCTCAATAGCACATTCTCCGGAGTACAATCTGTAGAATACCGAAAATGAAGCAGCTCTTCGTCGATGAGGGAGCCAGTGGAGCTTGTTATTCACCAGACAATCATTAAATAACATTGCATATTCATGCTAACAAACAAAACAGTAATCATTATTAAATTTTAACATGAACCAGAAACAACAGCATCAGCTAAATACCGTACATTAATACTCTTGCACGAAATGACAAATGCAAAGTTTAATGAAAACAGATGCAGCTTTCCCAGGCTCGTTCCCGTGACGTCACACGATTTACTTCACTCCCGCGGGAGCTGTATTCAGGAACGCGACGAGATTTCTCTAAGGGCTTGGAAATTTACTATTTCACTGAATTTGTTTTGGCCATTAAAAAAAAGGTATGTATGTAATAAACCGGATCGATAAAACTTCTCAGATGGTAGGTACTTAAGTGTTTATAGTTAAGATTATGTACTTTTTGATTTAAAACTATAGGACAGTTAGAGATGTTACAAATCTGGTAATAAGATATACATTTCTTCATACCTTCTAGATTTGTTATGTACCAGAAACATGATTTTATGATTTTGCCTCGACACTTTTTCTTTTCGAAATGACCCCTTTAAAATACGAAAATTCATAATTATTACTTAATTTTAAGGTTTAATTAGTTGGACACTAATAATATTTCATCAACGTGTAGTTTTTTGAAGCGCTCATGACCGCGCTTGACAGACTGATCGTATTCGATCACGTTTGTTAAGCAACGTTCGGCCCGGTCAGGTGTCGGATGGGTGATCGTAAAGTGGCTTTACAACTGAGCGCTTCCGTGTTTCGGAAGATACGTTAAACCGTCGGTCCCGGCTGTTGTCATTTGATTACAGTCGTTAAGCCAAGTCAGAGACCTTATAGGCAGCTGGATAAACCCTGGCTGGATGGCCCGACATGAATATTCGCTCAATGAGAGCACGTTACAAGTCGAATATTCGTTACGTTATTACAGCGCGAGCCGAGCAGCTCGAGCACAATCAAGCAACGATTAACACTCAATGCGAATATTCACATCGGTCATGTTACTCGCCACCTTACACACACTCGTCATCAGCAATTTTTAATGTCCCCACTGCTGGGGCAGTGGCCTTCCTAAGGATGGATAAGGAGAACGGGCCATGACCCACCACGCGGGCCCAATGCTGATTGGTGTGTTTTAACGACAGTAAATACAGCCGGGACTAACGGTTTAACGTGCCTTCCGAAATACGGAGGAGCTCGAGATAGTAAATTTATGGTTACCCATCCCGTGACCGACCATAGCGAAAGTTGCTTAACCTCAACAATCGCAGTCCGAGCGCGCGAACCACTGCGCCACGGGCTACTCAAATGCGCTATTTGTTACAAATTGCAAATCCTTGAATATTACAACATACTTTCTCTATCGTTTCGATATCACACCATAGTCTGAAACCCGACAGAACCCAGGTAGAGAGATAATAAATATTCAGTTACTATTTTAATTTTGTAACTTGGTACGGCTACTTATTTAATTTTCTCTGTTCCAAAAGCAAATTACGTGAGATGTGACCATCCCCGGTTGAACGAAATGTTATTTATTTTGTATGAGAATTTCCCATTTATTCCTTAATTAAGCGATCAGCATGACTGGAACATGATTAAGAGTAATTTATTACGTATTTCGATTGAAAAATAAAACGAGCGAATGTTTGTTTAAAATGTATGGCGAATATAAGAACCATTTATGGGTTCGGTATTTATGGTAAACCAAGAGTAAAAAACGCTTTTACGCATTGTTTATAATCTGCACAAAAAGTTACCAAAAAATTTTTTGTTATTTATTTATATGGCAGTGGACGGGACACATAGCGAGAAGAACCGATGGCCGTTGAGGCGGAAAGGTTCTGGAATGGCGACCGCGCACAGGACGAGCGTCGCTCCGTTGGTAGGCCCCCGACAAGGTGGACCGACGATCTGGTGAAGGGCGCGGGAAGCAGCTGGATGCGGACAGCGCAGGACCGATCGTTGCGGAGATTCTTGGGGGAAGCCTATATCCAGCAGTAGATGTCATGTGGCTGAGACGACGACGACGATTTATTTATATATCGGACCGGCTACGACCTAAGCATTTTTCTCTGTATTTTTTTCAGAATTCAAAACAGTTTTAACCGTCTCTGTAGTCTAGTGGTACATCCATCGGTATCAGACCCAGGGTACCCGGGTTTGATTCCCAGCGGGGGTACATATTGTATTCGGTTTGGTTGATGGTAGGACTTGATGTAAGTTCGCCTGGCTAGCTACCATCATCTTATCTAAGCTTAACGCCATAACAAAGCTGTTTTCAACATTGTTGTGTTCCGGCAGTTCGCGATAAGATAGCCAGTTCCTCGGTAGCTGGGGATTCCGGGAGAAGCTCGCTTCCACCTTCAGCGTTATCAATACTTAATATCTTCAATGATAAAGGCTAACACCCATATTCTGAGTCGTTCCTCCAAAACTTACTCGTCCTCGACTTAACGAAACCTCATTGAAAACCTCTTCGAAATACTCCTCGAAATCGGTATTCTAAGTCATAACTCCGTAAGGACCTGGAGGAGCCAAAGAGTACGTAGCCACTCCGTGTTAGGCCTAGCGCACACTACTATTTATAACCACGGCGAGGTTGAGTGGAGTGTAAAAAGTTTTGGAGGAACGACTTAGAATATGGGGGTAAGAATCTCCCCGTCGTTTATAAAAAAAAACGCAAGTGCTTTTAGGCTTATAGTGATTTTCTTATTTTTTTTTTCAATTGTCTCTATGGTTTCTACGCAATTTAATATTAGTAGCATCTAGAGAAAGTCATTGTCTCATTTTTTTTTTTGAGTCTACAACTTTACGTTTTCCATATAAAAAAATGCACTTCCTATACTCAACTCCTATACTCTGAAATGCATATTATCTAAACTCTTATCTATCTATCTATACCATGTTTTCACATTACGGACCCATAGACATTTAAAATGTCATGACAATGACATTTAAATACTTAACATCAGGAGGACAATTCTCGCGCCTTCGACATCTCGAATTCGACATTTTTGGAGCCATAAATCTATATTTAAAACTCACAGAAAACAAGCTTCAACATTATAGGGTTGTCAAAGATCATTGAAACTAAAGTATTATAACCGTAGTAAAGATTTTACTTACATTTTTGATAAAGAAATTATGGTTTGAAAAATGTCGAATTCGACATATCTCAGCGCGGGCGGGCCTTCGACATCTCGTATTCAAAATTTTTTGGAGCCATAAATCTATATTTAAAACTCACTGAAAACAATCTTCAACATTATAGGATTGTCAAAGATCATTGAAACTAAAGTATTTTGACCATAGAAAAGATTTTTCAATTAAGAAATTATGGTTTCAAAAATGTCGAATTCGACATATCTCAGCGCGAGAATTGCCCCCCAGGTATGATGAAGGCTAACGGCCTGTTTCAATAATCTATCCATAACAATAGGTAGGCCTATCTTGGTTACGGTACTTAGCAACCGTTGTTATTTTAGGTTATTTTGGGCTGAATAACAAAAATATCTAGGCAACAAAGCTCTAGTAAGCCTATCTCTTACTGTAGATAAGTTATTGAAACCGACCGTAAGTGACTCCGCGTCGTTCATAAAAAAAAACAGACAATAATTATGCTTACAATGTCAAAATGATTACTGACATTATTATTTACTAGCTTCGACCCGCGGTTTTACCCGCGTATTTTCCGTTCCCGTGGGAATATACGGATTAAAAAGTACTGAAAAGTAAGTAACTATTAGTCTCCGACCTTTCAACGTTAGTTAGTTATGGCGTCAAGAAAGGACAAACAAACATACTTTCGCATTCATATTATAATAAGTTAAGAAGTTAAGATTAAGATTAAAGCTTTATTCTAACCTCTTGCTCATGTTCTGCCCTTCATACGATCTCGACTTTCACCGATTTCAATAGATACTCTGTCTGTAATCAGGCAGACGGCAGACAACAGCTATCCTATTCAGGAGTAATCTATCAAAGCCTCGAATATCTAGATTTCTTGGAGTATAATCAGGGATCAGTTACCAGTGAACTATTAACGATTTAAGGTCAGATTTCTGTGGAGTTTATACCTTGATTAATAATAAAGATTAATAATTTACTAAACTAGGCAATCAAAGTTTTAAGCAGTTAGCCTATCTTTGATAGTTTCTAAAGATAGGCACAGTTACCGAAGAGTTATTTCGTATTGGTTGTACCTATTTCTTGAATAATATAATGTAGCATAATTCCGCAATAAAAACTTACCAGCACCGAATGACCGAGTGACTCGGTGCTGGTATTGCACGGTCTAACAACTCCTGAGGATGCTCCGTGTGTGGGCGAAACACGGGTAGAGTAGTCGGTGAAGGTGCAAGGTGTGTCACTGGGCTGCATCTGCATTTATTTGCGGGCCCGCCCGCAGTGCATCTTGCATGTAAGTTTTTCTTGCGGAATTATGCTACATATTTTTCGTTTTCTGCTAATAATTAGAATTTATTGTTGTAATTTCTACTATTACATTCATAGTATTTGCATGCTATGTAACCCAAAAAGCTAAACAGGACCACTGCTGTAGCAACACAGCCGGAACTTCAAGCTATAAGTACATTAAGTACTTGATAATAAATATCGCGATTGAGTTCCGTTGCTCTAAACTATTAGTAAATTTGCATATCTCCAAAATATTATATAATCTGGGTAGGGTTAATATTTTATAAAGTACAAGAGGCAGGGCGCGGTTTCACCCGCGTGGTTCCCGTTCCCATGGGAATTTTGGGATCATTTATAGCCTATGTTACTACTTGGGGTCTAAGGATTCTCTATACCAAATTTCGTCAAAATCGGTCCAGTAGTTTTTACAAAAATACAAATCTTTCCTCTTTATAATATTATATATATATAATATATATATATATATAGTATAGATGGTCTGCAACTGTCATTCTAGTCAAGCCACTAGTGAATATATAATATTACGCTTTGTCATAATATCACTACGACATAAACGTAAAATACTTGTCGCTGAAAATAATGATAGATAAGTACTGTACATTTAAATGTAATGACAGATTATGAGGTTCACAGAACTATCAGTTTCTACTCATTACTCAAGCGAAATTCGCTCTAATGGCACCTAACGGAACTCTAGCTTTGTTACGGATTTAACGAAGCTTCCAGGCAAAAGAGATTAAGATTCTTATGGTAAATTTTAAATAGAAAAATATTGGAAAAAATTAACTCGGCCACAAGTGAATTCTCAGACGGGAATCGAACCCGCGACCTTTGGAAATCCGGTCCAATGCTCTCCGATATTTTACTATTTTATCATAAGTATAAAAATAGCATTGAAAAATTCAAAATTTACAAAATCATAAATTATTGGCAGTTGCATCTTAATCGATCGTTAAACACCTGAAAAGATGTTTCTTTCGAATGCAAGGATATTCCTAGCATTGATGTAACAACGCTGGCCTACAGCGTATTAAAAATATAAAAGTATTGGAGAATTTCGACGGTGGTTCGCAAGTCTCGGTAGCTCAGCGGTAGAGCATTGGACCGGATTTCCAAAGGTCGCGGGTTCGATTCCCGTCTGAGAATTAACTTGTGGCCGAGTTAATTTTTTCCAATATTTTTCTATTTAAAATTTACCATAAGTATAAAAATAGCATTGAAAAATGCAAAATTTACAAAATCATAAAAAAGAGATTAAGATTCGCTCAAATTAGTAAATTTACTCACTGAATGTAATATGTCTAGTTTTATGTATTATCTAGCTTCCACCCGCGGTTTCACCCGAGCCCGTGTGGCTCCTGTTCCCGTGGGAAAATCGCGATAAAAACTAGCCTATGTTTTTTCCGTCTTTTCAACTAACTTTTTGCCAATAATCAAGTCCATTGGTTGCTTAGTGCATCAAGGAAAGACAAACAAACAAGCAGTTATAATATTAAATAGTTAGGATAGTTAAGATTATGCTAAAAATGTTTGTCACCTGAAATAGTTTGAATAGAATTTTAATAGTGTCTCTGTCGTCTAGTGGTAATATTAGGTCTTTAACTATGAAATTCCCGATTTGTATGAAGATTTTCAAAGAAAGTTCGTTTTCCAAACTAACAATTTTTGTTATAGTTGCTACCGCAAGTGCTAATGCCACAACTTTTTAATGTACAATCATTGTTTGAAGACTGAGCAATCTAATGCTATATTTTTATTTTAAAATTATGAATAATTCGTAAATCATATTAAATAAAGTAGTAGTTTGCTAACAAAAAAGGAGAACTTTTCGAGGTTTTTTTTATCGTATAAGGAACGAAAATAATAACCATGAGATTAATTATTCTTGATCATTATGATCTTAATTTAATATAAAATAGATGTACCTTTTAATCACAGAAGTAGTGAGGTTCTCTAGAAGATTAAGAAAAAAATCGTCAATTTCATACTTTAACCCCTATTACTAAAGACAGCTATCAGATCGCCAGAGGTTCCGGAAGTGATTTCCAGTAGTGGTACTATACCAAGAGACCGGGAGAGGTATTGATACTCCAGTGGATGGTATAGAAGTATATTTACTTACTTAAACTACGCGCTTAAATACTAAAATATAATTGTGACTTATCGCTAGCAGTACAGACGTAATCTCTTTTAGATAAAACTATTTATTATCTACTGAACAATCCCTATCTCAATCAGATAGGTATGTGCATACCGGCACAGGTACATTTCCATTTGGTTTGGTTGGTGGTAGGATTTGTTCTAAGTCAGCCTGGCTAGCTTCCACCATCTTATCTAAGTCTGTATTGGGACAGTCTTTACAGCGTTGTTATCAATTAGCTTTGAGAGATGAGATAGTCACTTTGAACGGTTGAAGATTCCGGGAAAAGCGCTCTTTAATATTTATTTATGATTTTTGAAGTTTTGCATTTTTCAATGCTATTTTTATACTTATGATAATAATTTAAAAATATTGGAAAAGATCAACTCGGCCACAAGTTATTTCTCAGATGGGAATCGAACCCACGACCTTTGGGAATCCGGTCCACTGCTCTAACCACTGAGCTACCGAGACTTTTAACTTAACACAGGTGTCGCGGTATGCAGCCGCCTTTTACTGACGTACGACTGGCTAACGGAGGACAGACCTATAAAGGTCCCGGTATACGATCTAATTTATTTGAGAAACTTGTTTGCCAAACACGTTTGTCAAATTTTCCGGAACTAAAACGCATCAAACATAGCCGCAGACAGTTTAATTTTGACAAACATGAAAATCTGACAGAAATTTGATCGTTTGATCGTTCAATTTTAACTCAATCTACTGTACAATTTCTATTTAATATTAAAAATATATATACACTTGACATTGGTGAAATCCAAAATTGTAACCGCCACTACATAAAAAGAAGAGGAAGAAGAGGAACAAAAAGCAGTACAGACGGGAAAAACAGATAACGATCGACTGGATACCAAGAGGACGTAGTGGTGATTACTGACCAAGACCTGACGCGGACAGGAAATCCAAGCCAACCAAACCAACGACTAGGGCAAGGATCAGCTGCCGTGAGGGGGCCCGGGTAACCGGGCCACGGCCGCCTGGTCTTTAGGGGTGATTGCGAACCCTACCCCCCGTTCGGGAGGCGGGTGTCCCCCGGCCCCCCCACTTTCTCATCATTAGGATGGGAAGGTGGGGATACAAGGGGATATATACCCCTTCCGAACCTCCACCGAGCTCACACGCTGGGTGGGGGTACGGGAGGGGCGTGGGATGGAGTGCGTGCCCTATATGCTCGTATAGGCCGTGTACTCCAGGTGAGTCCAACATTTCGAATTGCCCCTGCACCTGGGGGCGAGGGATGCGTAAAAGCATTTCTCCTAGTATAAAAAAAAAAAAAAAAAAAAAGAGCAAGGATCAGCTACCTAACGACCTCAACGACCAGAAAACAGTATGAAAACGAAACATATAATCGTCGTAGAAAAAACATTGTACAACTTTGTTTCGACGAATCTTGACTTTTCAATTCCGATACAATATTGAGCAAACAATTACTATGTTACGTTTAAAGAACCTTACAAAGACTCCATTACACATCATAACTTCAAAGACTGAAGTTTAGTGTATTCGCATTAATAAAACACGCAGAAACTCAAAACATTTCGTCTTCACATCGTATTATATAATTGGCGAAATCTTTTGCAAAACATTCTGAAGCAATTTGTCTGTATAGTCAAGTTGTGAAATATTTTCTTTGCAGTAAAATGATATGATAACCTCAATAACGTACGAGTTTTTTTAGTGATATATATACATGTACGTACGTCGTTCGCCATACTCCTAATTTATTATAAAACGTAAGAAAATCTATGGCAATATTTGTTCAATTTTAAATATAAAAGTATTGGAAAAAATCAACTCGGCCACAAGTGAATTCTCAGATGGGATGGGACTCGAACGACCTTTGGAAATCCGGTCCAATGCTCTAACCACTGAGCTACCAAGACTTAGCTACTTT
Source organism: Chrysoteuchia culmella (assembly GCA_910589605.1). Taxonomy (NCBI): domain Eukaryota; kingdom Metazoa; phylum Arthropoda; class Insecta; order Lepidoptera; family Crambidae; genus Chrysoteuchia; species Chrysoteuchia culmella. The sequence goes on from OU342649.1 coordinate 23,503,077, forward strand.
ACTGGTTATAGCATTGGACCGGATTTCCATTGGTTGTGGCCGAGTTGATTTTTCCGATATTTTACTATTTTATCATAAGTGTAAAAATAGCATTGAAAATTGCAAAAATTCAAAAATCATAAATATTTGATAATTCTTAATGCTTTTTATTGAGCATTTGGGTATTTCGGAGAATGCCAAAGCTGCACACCTTTTTTAAATACGACGACCTTTATTGACGACCTGTTTGGTGCAGCGCCTTCTGAGCCAGAGGACCCGAGTTCGATCCCCGGACAAGACAAATATTTGTGCACATGAACATGTCTATTTGTCTTGGTCTGGGTGTATAATATGTATATTATGTATGTATTTACAAAAAAAGTATATAAGTATGTTTATCCGTTATCTGGTATCCATAACACAAGTTCTTAATGAAACTTAATGTAGCCAACATTAATTGAATGGAGAAGAATGAATTGAAGAGGTGAGGTGAGAATTGGGATGTGTAAAAAAACCAAGTTGGTGTAATGCTCTTATTTATTTATTTATTTGAATATACAATGTGAACTTACAGCTAAACCAAAACATTCACATTGGGCAATTTATTAAGATAGTTAATAGAATAATTTACAATAAATATAACTAATATGGTCAGTATGGATGTCGGCGTCTTGGACATCATTTAAAAATCGATTAATAAGAGCTATAGGTCTAGGTGTAGGCGCATTACGAGCATGCAGTGTGCGCAAAGATGGAGGTAATGCCAACAGGTCACGCCGTTGACGATTACTAACTCGTGCATAATTCTGCGGGACATAATAAACATATATAGTTTAGCACAGTAGGATTATCAGCCTTGTTCCGCAACAATAAACAATAATGCATTGCCAGTAAGAGTTTACGCCTGACTTCTAAAGTAACAAGGCCTACCATTCCCGTTACAAATAGTGACGGGAAAAGAAAGGGGTAGTACCCGAACATTCTTTTATAAAGGTACCTAGCAAATTTTCTCTGTACTCTTTCAACCATGAGTGTGTACTTCTTGGTTCTAGGATCCCAGATGAGTGCACCAAATTCCAGCACACTCCGGACGTATGCATTATAAAGCATAACTGCGACGCCCAAATTACGTAACAGAGCAGCGGTTCTAGAAATAAACCCAAGTATCTTGTTTGCTTTCTTACAAATGGTCTCGATATGCTCTCGAAAGTTAAGCTGACTCTCCATGATAACACCAAGATCTCGAATTGTATCAACTCTGCCTAAGACAGTTTGATCTAAAGTATAGTCATAAGTAATAGGTACAGAAGACCTAGTATAGGTGACCGTTTAACATTTAGAGGCATTGAAGTTCAAATTATTCATCTTCACCCATTGCAAAACTGCATAAATATCATGCTGGAAATCTTACGTATCCCTGGCCTCCAGGTGTGGGGGCGATTCGAAATGTTGGACTTAGCAGTAGCTGCTGGCTTGACCTCCTAATTCCTGGCAGTTTTCATAAGTGCTATAATAATGCCGTTCCTTTTATTTGCATGACTAGTAAAAAATATATACTGAGTACTCAATAAACGCTGATACCTATTTTTTCACAAAATAGAAGATAATGTTATAAACTTTTACACAGCCTCCTGTTGAAAGCATCATGTCACTCAAACACGGCAGGTATCATCAATTTACTTCACGAAATTCGCGACACTCGATAATGTGAGTATTCGGCGTTGTGTAGGTATTTTTTGTTCTTTGTTGCGTATTTCTTTAAGGCTCTATGTAGTTATAAGCAAGTTTTTTTTACAGAATGAAGTATACAGGATGGAAAAAAATAATGGGCCCTGGAATACTTCTACTTTAAGTCTTTTAGTGAGCTCATTTTACTAAAAAGGTAAAATTATTTATTTTTTTAAAGAAACAAAACTGCATTCAAAGGTTTTTGATTTTTTTTTTTCAAATATTCAAGTGCTTTATCGTTCCCATTAAGTTTATAAGTTAAGTTTTCACGTGTTTCCTTTAATTTAATTTACTATGTCTGTTAGAGAGAGTTGATCCTTTTGATTGACCCTATCGATTGATGGCATAAAAGTACAGTGTTATTTTTACAGATTTTAGCGGGTTCGATTACTGGTTTTAAAAATCTTTAAAAACAGTTTTGTTTCTTTAAAAAAAATAAAGGAATGTTTTCTTTCAGTAAAATGAGCTAACCAAAGGATTTAAGGTAGTTAAGGTTTTTCCACCCTGTATAAAACTTATACGCAAAATAAAGAAAATTATAAAGTATAAGTAGTAGGGTTGTATGAATGTGTGCTAAATGGGCTGCAGTTTTAAGGAGGAGCTCGTTTGCGCTATTGCAACTTTGGCAATAGTCAAGTCACCAATAATTTACTTTCTGGAGCTGTTCCGTACTTCGATACGCACGGATTTGGACTCCCGAGTCGTTAAAACCAACCCGCATCCCGCATTGAGTGATGTGGAATCCATAAGAAGACTTGTAATGTGTTTTTCTCTCTTTCAATAATAATAGGAACTTACTTAATAGACTTACCTTTTTCGGCTAGGACAACAACGGGGAAATGAGACAAAACATTATCCAGTGACAAGTAAATTGATCTTTATTATTATCCTGACTCTATACAAACCAAAACTAAAAAGGTGTCCTGTAATCAACACATAAAAACATAAAAAATAGGTACACTGTTAAAACAATTAATTAAAAGTTACTGTTTTAGTGATCTTAAATAAATTTGAAGGTTCATGAATGCCTGCCCAAGGATATCAGAAATGGAACTTAATTGAATGTGATGAGAAATTGATGATGATGCTACACTATGGGTGAACTCCTAAGCTTGCTGATGTGAATGAATGGTGGTTGTTGATATGGATATATTTAATTATAAAACTAAATGTTAGTTTTTTGGGTTAATTTAATAGAGGAATGGGGTCACCGCTCTATGTGTGATCCTCGGATTATATTTTCACTGCTTGATACTAGCAGGATAGTAAACAGCCGGAGGCGACTCCCGGGCTTCCCTGATCTGTCCTCTAACGCCGAGCGTACTGAATTTTCTGCTTCGCGGGCGGAGTGGTGTTTCGGAGGGGCGCCGTATGCGTCTCGTCACCTGCGAGAGTGGATTATGAACGGAGGTGATTTCAGATATTATTGTAACCGGTGAATTCTCACAAAGGGGCCCTACTGTAATGTCTTTACAACGAAGCCTGAAGGGCCCTATTTCATCTAAAAAGCATCAGAGCAAGGGGAAGGTTGATACCCCAGACTTAACCTCTAAAGTGGCCACTTGCATACCGATTATGATGCTGTGACTTATTTTTAATATTTCTTATTTGTAAGTAAATGTTTAATTTGTTAATAAATTATGTTCCACAGTATGATGCCTTTCTGTTTATATTACAGGGAAGCTCTGGCTACAGAGATTAGCCCAAATTATGTTTACATGAGGGCTTCCATGCCACATGGTGTGCACTCATGAAAGCATACTTGAAGTGAATTATTTATGAAAGTTTACTAATAAAAAGAGAAAGTAACACCCTTAGGGGGTTCCCTTTGTATCAATTACAAGGCTTAGCTTGATAATTTAGGTGGATTAAATATAAAACTAGGCGTGCCCCAAGGCTCTATCTTGGGCCCTTTCCTGTTTCTAGTATATATTAATGACTTGCCTTTCTTTGCCAAAAACTTATGTGAGATTGTCTTGTTTGCGGATGATACTTCTTTAATATTTAACATTGATAGGAATAAAACTGATTTTGACGATGTAAACAAAACACTCTCGCAAGTACTAGCTTGGTTTAATTATAATAATCTACAGCTTAATGCAAAGAAAACTAAATGCGTTCTTTTTTCTTTACCAAATGTTCAGAAAGTACCCATGGAAATTGTTATGAACAATGAAAAATTTGATTTAGTAGAATCAACAGTCTTTCTGGGTGTAACTATGGACTGTAAACTTCAATGGAGTCCACATATTGCAATACTAGCTGGCAAGCTTAGTTCTGCTGCCTACGCTGTGAGAAAAGTCAGACAACTGACTGATATAGAAACTGCTAGGACTGTGTACTTCAGTTATTTTCACAGCATCATGTCGTATGGTATTCTTATGTGGGGAGTAGCAGCTGACATTAATACAATATTTATACTACAAAAACGAGCTATAAGGGCCATTTATAAACTGGGTTCCAGAACATCTCTTCGGGAAAAATTTAAAGAAATTGGTATACTGACAGCTGCTTCTCAATTTATTTTAAATTGTATTCTTTTTGTACGTCGTAATATCAACCTGTATATCAAACATGGTGATTTGCACGATCGCAATACTAGAAATAGAAATAAACTTGTTATGCCTCGGTACCGATTAAAGAAGGTCCTTGGATCTTTTATGGGTCTAGGTATACGTATCTATAATAAAATTCCAGATAATATTTTGGATTTGCCTTTCGAAAAGTTTAAGATGAATGTAAAAGATTGTCTTCTTAAAAAAGGATATTATACTATAAAAGATTACTTGAATGACGAGACAGCTTGGTCATAAATATTTAGTTTTGTTTTTTCGAAATTGTAGTGTCATTCAATTAATGTTTAGTAAAGTATTAGATTCAACTTTTAACACAGGTTGCTTGGGTATGTCATGCTCTCTGTAAACATTTCTGCGGTGGTGTCGTGTGAGGCGGGTCGCTACGTTCCCTAAAATATGGTTGAGCGAAGCGATGGCTGGTTCATGCGTCATGCTCGTGAACGGGTGCTGCCAGCGGGATGGGTCTGCTCATGTTTGCTTGTGTTAAAATGTGTAGAGATATATGTTGTTTTGATTTTATGTTATTTATGATGTTTTGAGTTGAGATGCGTGGCACTGCTTGATCAGAGTAAACAAAGGTAAATAATGTTTTCAATTATTCCAAATATATAAAAGCTTTTTTTTATTTATTTTTTTAACTTTAATTACGATTGAGATTGTGACCCAGCTGATGCGTCTTCTAGTGACATTGTAGGTAGTGTTGTGTCTTACATTAAGGCACTTTTATCTTTCTTTTTTTGCTGTTGCCATTGTGTTTTTTTATATTTATGCAGCTTAACATAAGTACCTGAAGTACGTCATGCTCACTCAAACGTTTCTTCGGCGGTGTCGTGTGAGGCGGGTCGTTACGTTCCCTAAAATATGGTTGAGCGAAGCGATGGCTGGTTCATGCGTCATGCTCGTGAACGGGTGCCGCCAGCGGAAATGGGTCTACCTCAGTCTGCTTATCTTAATGCTGTGCTTAAAGCCTAAATATTTTTATCTAAAATAAATTGATACTGACCTGTATGTACCTCACAACTTGCAGTGTAGTAGTCTTGTGGTGCGGGAAATGTTGTAATGTATGATAGACAAGTCTTTCTTTGCCAGTTAAAAATTGTTTACGTTTACAATAACCATAAAATGTAATATTTTCATTAGTATTTTCCTTTTGTGATGGAAATTGACCTTACTGATATGTTAAGGTCACTTTTCAATTTGACGACTCTGTATGAAATAAAACAGGGAGAAAAAAACAGCCCTTGACGAGTTTCTTGCCGGTTCTTCTCGTTACAAGGTCTCCCGCCGTAGGGTTTGTGAACCGATGGCATAGCTTCTTTGACGTTCATAAGTGCTTGTAACAGCCTAGACTGAATAAATGATATTGATTTTGATTTTTGATTTTGAAGAGACGACATTAGAGTAGTCCCTCCCCCACGTAAGAATTCACGTAGGGAATTCGTTGGACGGCCTCGTCCAAAGGTCCAAACACCCCTCCGCCGCACCACTTAGGCAGCTTTAACGTATTTTATACTACAATGTGAAATTAAATCGATGGTTACATAATTATGTATTTGATATTATCAAACCATGCTAATACCTAATGTCTAACAACAATATTATGTGACCGTTATTATGGCCGACCAGCCTGAAGTGTTATATAAAAAAAAGGTAAAAAAAATATATATATATAAACATAAGTACTATGAACACTGATAAGTACCTAATAAAAACTTCTACAAAAATACCTACTCTTCTAACTACTGTTGTATAAAAAGTAAAATATGACATTAATAATAATGTAAATAAGTGGGTCGTGCTGGGGTTGTTCCCAAAAATTGCAAAAATACTCCTCGCGCCCTTACAAAATGGAACGTCTGTATGACGGCCATTTGTTGTTTACACGTTGTAATTGTGTAAACAACAACCCAATATTTTACCAAGGCAACGCAAGGAAAAAGGAGCAACCCAAAGCCGAAAACAAAATATTTTAAAAAGTAAACAGCCACGACGGCTTAGTACGCCGCAAAGATGGTAGATGGCGCTGATAATAGTGCGTTTTAGTAAATGTCTGACCTGGGAGATGGCGCTCGAGTCGCTTTAAACATTTTTTAAATTAATGAGCTCTATTATGATAGAAAACAAGCAGACCAGCCCAAATTTCCCGAAATATAAAATAGGGAGAAATTTTCCAAAACGCACTATGCCTCCGTAAGTCGTCTCTTACGACGCGCAAAGAAGCATAGACCTGCGGTGTGAGTATTCTTTACCACCGCCCACACACGGTGGCACTTAAAAGAAAGAAAAAAAAAATCGTCTTTTAAACCAAAGACAATTAGTGTTGACAGTAAAAAAATATTCCGTCTATTTAGTGCATACCTTGATGATTATCTAGGTATGTACGTATGCTTAATTTAAATAGTAATAATATTTTTGTAAACAAATGAAACGCTACCTACACGGACCTCGCCCTGGCGCTGCAAAATTGTTTACTATAGCTAATCCTTGGCTGCATCTGCGGTTTTGAAATCTTTTATATGCCATTTTCCGATCGATTTCCCTCTTTCGTCCTCGAGCTCGTAAACAAGAGGAGAAAGCTTCCGAATTACTCGACAACGTTCATATTTAGGTGCTAATTTGGCAGTAAAATATCTGTTTGCAGCGCTCTGCTTATAGGTTCGTTTCCAAACGTAATCCCCCACGTCGAAAGAAACGTCTCGTCTTTTTTTATTATAATATTTTATGTTACGATTATGAGCATTAAAAAGTGATCCTTTTACATTTTTATAAATATCTTTGAGGTAACCTAATCTGGAAGCGTATGCATCCCTAGGAGCACAGATTAACTCGTTAATATCCTTATAGTCATTATAGATGTTTCCATCTGCAACCGCTTCCCTCCCATGGACTAACATAAATGGTGTGAACGATGTTGACTCGTTTACTGACGTGTTCATAGCAAACTGGATTTTATGAACGTTAACATCCCAAGTTCTATGGTCGTTCTCCACAAAAGATGATATTGCCGTAATCACGGTTCTATTGTAACGTTCCACTGTATTTACTTGAGGACAATATACCGGACCTAAATGCACCTGCGGTACATTGTATTTCGCATAAAGAGCTTGTACCTCATGACTTATAAACTGTGAGCCGTTGTCCGAGATTATCGTTTGTGGGATGCCATGTATCAAAAATACGTGGTCTTCGAGACGCTGAGCAATGACTTTTCCGGTTGCCCTACGCAACGGAAACAATAAGACGTATTTCGAAAAGCAACACACAACTACCAGTAAGTATGTGTTTTGCTGCCGGGACAGGGGCAGTGGACCAACTAAATCTATACTGATGCACTGGAATGGCCGACAACAAATTTTCGGTTCTCCCATAAAACCGGGAGTTGCCTGGGAGCTATGTTTATAAGCGTTACAGATGGAGCACTTTTTAATAAAATCGACTGTATCCTGGTACATACCAGGCCAAAAGTAACGTAGTTTCAGACGTTTGTAAGTCTTAGCGACGCCAAGGTGAGCCGCGGTAGGCTTAGAATGATGTTCCTGAATGGTATCCTATCTAAGTTCTTTAGGTACTACCTCTTTCCACTCAAAGTCACCACTGAGTTTATTGTTGGACTTAGTAAAACGGTAAAGCCTACCATCTATGAGTTGGAAATTCGGACACGCACGCGGCTTCTCCGTACAGCGTTTAATGATATTTATGTACCAAGGGTCTTGTATTTTTGATATATCAATGGACGCAACAGGCACAGACCGAGATAGGGCGTCCGGTACAATATTTTGAGCACCACTACGATGTTCAATGGTAAAGTTATATGGAGACAATCTACAACCCCAACGCGCCAAGCGACCGGTTGGATTCTTGAGGTTCAGAAACCATTTCAAACTAGCATGATCGGTAATTATACGGAACGGTCTGTCGCTTTCTAAATAGGGACGGAAATGTTCAACCGTTTGCACCACCGCCAACGCCTCGCGCTCCGTAGCAGAGTAGTTACGTTCCGCAGATGTCAGAGATCTGCTGAAATACGCGATCGGATGCTCTTCGCCCTCGTCGTTCAGCTGTGTAAGTGTCCCCCCTATTCCGAAGTCGGAAGCGTCACAGTGAACGGAAAATTCCTTGGTGAAATCGGGACACGATAGGACTGGAGCTTTGGTGAGAGCTTCTTTTAGGTCTATGAAAGCACGATCGGCCTCCGGTGACCAGCTGAACGGAGGAGCCCCCTTTCTAGTAGAAGTAAGAGCGTTTAAAGGCGACGCCCGGTTGCTAAAGTTTCTAATAAATCGCCAATAGTATGATGCCGTACCCAGAAAGCGCTTAACGTCCTTTCTGCACGTCGGGGTAGGAAAATCGACAATAGCCCTCACCTTTTCAGGATCGGTGCGCAACCCAAATTCATCAACAATGTGTCCTAAATATTTAAGTTGTTTCCTAAAAAATTGGCATTTCTCTAGGTTAACCGTTAAGTTGGCCTGCTGTAACTTCTCATATACTTTATGTAGCAGCTCTAAATGCTCGGCAAAGGTCTCGGAAATTAAGACGATATCATCCATGAAACAGTACACCCGGTTCCCGAACTCGGGGCCAAACAGGCGATCCATAAGTCTTTGCTGAGTAGCCGGAGCCGAAGTTAACCCAAAGCACATGACTTTAAAATGGTAGAGGCCGCAGGAGGGTATGGTAAACGCGGTTTTCTCGCGACTTTCAAGGTCATCAATTTTTATTTGCCAGAATGATGAGAAAATATCAACCGTGGAGATGTATTTCGCGTTACTCAACTGGTCCAGTATATCACTTATAATGGAACAACTTGTGTGAAGGCTTTCTTGCAAAGATTAGATGAGCTATGTCGGTCGCGCGGTATCACCGATAGTAGACTATTCAATTCTGCCGCTGAACTTTTTACTGATGAAGCACTGAGTTGGTATCGTGGTATACTCAATGAGGTGAACGATTGGGCACAATTAAAAGACTTATTATTTGTAGAGTATCTGCCGAGTGATTATGATCAGAAATTAATGCAGGAGCTCTTGTCCCGCACCCAGGGTCCTGATGAGAGCATAGTTAATTATTTAAGTATTATGAAAAATTACTTTATTCGCCTATCTACACCGTTATCTGATAAGGTAATGTTAGATATTGTTATGTTAAACATTCAACCGTACTATTCTACCCAGCTTGCACTGGAAAAAACAGACACTTGGGCCGAATTGAAACGCAAATGCAAGCTTGTTGAGGTGGCTAATGATCGCGCACGCAGGTTTACAAATCCTCCAGTAGTTAGTTCTTCTTCTGTGGCTCCTGACCTAGGTTACAAGCCCAAGAGTAGCCGCCCTGCTCCCAAGGTAGCTGCGTTTGAAGCCCCAGAGATTCCCAGTAGTTTTTGCGTGCGTTGCCGGGTGAAGGGGCACAGTTTGAAAAGTTGTACTGCTCTTTTGTGGTGATATGCTATCGATGCGGTGAAAAGGATGTCACGGCCCGGACTTGTCCTAAATGCCGTCCTGCCGGGAATACTCCCGCGATTGATATGACAGAATTGCAGGTCCTTGCTTTTTAAGGTTACTTTAATTATAGAATTTTATTGATACACAATAAAATTATAAACTATATCATAATATATAATTTTAAAATGACCGAAGTCTGCAGACATACTGCCTTATACAAGAGACGACATTACAGACTCCAGCAATAACATAAAAAATGGCATAAGTTGGCGAAGCTGCTATTCTGATAAGATACCACGGTATTAATTCTACATAAACCAAACAAAAACTACAACATCGAAACAGCCACATGACACCTACTGCTGGACTTAAGCCTCCTCCAAAGGGCGAAATAAATTTTAGTTTTAAACTGCACCAAAATTATAGAAGATATGCTGTACAGATAAAATGAAAAAAACGACGATACTAGACTGAATTTATGACTTTATCACTCACTAATGCTGTTTTGTATTCAATCTACGATCTCTCTTTACAATGCGCTTATTTCGAGAGCCTATAAGTTGTAAAAGCTTTTTATGCACAAAACATGTCTATGTTATAAATCCTTGAAAGATTTTTATTTTATGTGATAGTGTGAGTACTTCGATATCGAATAAGTACTATTCTACTGGCAAGGTCACAGCCCGTGGTGCAGTGGTTTGCGCGCTCGGTCTGCGATTGTTGAGGTTAAGCAACTTTCGCAATGGTCGGTCACGGGATGGGTGACCAAAAATTTTCTATCTCGAGCTCCTCCGTGCTTCGGAACGTACGTTAATCCGTTGGTCCCGGCTGCGTTTGCAGACGTTAAAACCCACCAATCCGCATTGGACTCGCCGTTGTGGGTCATGGCCTTGGACGAATTAACCACTGGACACGAAACCCGAGAAGAATGTATGAAATCACGATCAACCAATTCTTGCGGGGGTGAGGGGCGATTACTAATGTCAAATAATGACAGTAGTGCTTGAAGTAATCGATATTTTTTTTATCGATAAGTAAGGAGTGAATGAATGAACCTATTGAGTTTAATAAATCATGTGTGTTTTATAGAAATTAGTAAGTTAATTGTTTATTTCGAGGAAAAATAAAAAGCAGGATAAGTAAGGAGTGAATGAATGACCCTATTGAGTTTAATAAATCATGTGTGTTTTAAAGAAATTAGTAAGTTAATTGTTTATTTCGTAGAAAAATAAAAAGCACCTAATAATATGAAAACCTCATTAAAAAATCCCTCAAATTCATAAAAACTATAAAATATGGTTTCCAAAGCGTTTGAGTTTGGTTGTTTTGTGAAAAATGGGTAGATACATGCAACCTGATACTAAGTACTGATAAGGCATAAGATGGAAGCTCGCCTCTCCCGGAATCCTCAATCACTGAGGAACTGGCTATCTTACCTCTAACTGCCGGAACGGACTTAGATAAGATGGTAGTCGCTAGCCAGGCGGACTTACAAATTACTTACTAACACTCTTTAAGTGAGTAAAAAACATTAATATTTGGTTTTTATAATAATAACTTCTTCTTCAATCACTCGAGCTTTTTTATATAAAACAAAAAATGGGTAATTAGTTCATTACAGAACCTTTGTATAGGACATACACAATAGCAACCCCTCCATAAGTGTTTAATTTTATAAACGATTGCAATCCCTTTTAAAGGTTAAATAGTTGTAGCGCGATGTTCGCATATGTATCTTTTAAATGAAAAATTTAAAGGGATTGTAATAGATTTAAAATTAGACAATTAGCCCCCTGTGTCTTCTTTTTATGAAGTACGGGAGACTTTTAGCCTTCATCATACCTGATGTTAAGTATTGATAAGGCTGAAGATGTAAGCGAGCCTATCCCGGAATCCCCAATCACTGAGGAACTAGCTATCTTATCTTTAACTGCCGGAACACAACAAAGCTGTGACATTACGTATTCGACATTTTTTTTGGTGTCAAAAATCTAAGTATACTAAAACTTACTGAAAATAATCATCGACATTATAGGATTGTCAAAGATCGTTGAGACTAAAACATTTTAATTTCAACTCTAGTATCCATTTACATTTAAGAAATATGCATATTTGTTAGATTTTTTTTTAACTTGTTTTCACTTTATTAAAGATCTCAAAATTTACGCTACCGTACAAAATTAGCACAACCTAAACCCAAATTAGAAAACGTAGACTAGCGTTTGGATAGCGTATGGTCCGGCATACGCCATGACAGTTTTAAACAACAAACTCCCAGAAGTTATCAACATAACATCGCATATAAATTACCTATATTTAAGAAAAAGCCAAGGCAGTATCTTTCAAGCAACTACTAGCTGAAATACTAATTGTAAGAATATTTCAACCAATAGTTTATTGTACTTTTAAGATTGTTTTACTTGAATATAATAAAACGATCTTAAAATTAAAATAATTAAAGATTAAAAAATAGTATAATATAGCTTACGAACATACATAAATATAATTAATTTTATTCTTGCTGTGACCTAACAAGGTCTATGTTAGAAACAAAATGGGCTACCGAGACCACTCTGTCGAAATTCTCCGAAACTTTTATATTTTTAATACGCTGTAAGCATATCCTTCCTTGCATTCGAAATAGAAAAAAAACTAATGTTGAACGATCAATTATGATGCAACAGCTAATAATTTATGATTTTTGAAATTTTGCGTTGTCAATGCTATTTTTATACTTATGATAAATTTTAAATGGTAATGTACAACACACCATGATAATGTACAACATAAGTCTAATACTAAAAACAATACCGTAACTGACTGACAGGCAACGCACAGCCCAAACGGCTAAACCAATTAAACTGAAATTTTGCATAAAGGTTCTTTTAACGCTGTTGGCGAGCACTAAGAAAGGGTTTTTGTTATTACCTCTCGAACGGGAAACATGCGGGTGAAATAAGCAACATTATTTTTTTTGAGTTTGAAGCTATATTTCAAATATAACGAGCTCAAAGTTCGTAGGGTTGCGTCGTTTAATTACAGAGTTCCTATAGCCATCTTCTGGCTCCATCATCAGACCTAAGATGTTATCTAAGACCTAAGTACTCGTCCATGTTATCTCCCTGCGTACCGATTCCACTCAATTTCTTCTTGTTAGGGGTTCAACTGGAAATCTTAAAATAATTTGAATAGTTCCTACATTAAAATTGGATTCGTTCGTTCATTTACATACATCGATATGTTTATCGATATGTTCAAGCCCTATACGACATAAAAATGACAATTGATTGAATGAGTGATACATATAACCCAACCAACTTACTTATGCAATATCTTTGAACAATTTACATGTACAATGATTACTTTTTGAAATGACGTATTACATTTTGTTTACATACCAAATTTTATTTATTTTACGAAAAATTGCTACTCTAATAGATTGAAATTGTACTTACGCGTGAAAAGAAACATTTTTTTATTGTCCGGTATGATTTTTACAAATTTACAGAGCGCATTTACCCATTTTTGAGATAATGTTCTACTTCGAGATCTCGCGTCATACTGACAACGCCATATTGCTTACTGTGTCTAAAAGGCAGGGTAAGTGACAGTGGGGTAAAGGCGAACGCGGTCCTCGTTACGCGTCCAGTGGTTAATTCGTCCAAGGTCATGGCCCATTCTCCTTATCCATCCAAAAGGAAGGCCAGTGCCCCCGGCAGTGGGGACATTAAAAATGGCTGATGAAATAATTACTTTTTTTTTATATTTTCTGTATCGTTATTAATGTTCGTTCTGTTTTTGCAGAACTGTTAAACTTTACCAGACTTACCGAAGCATTTACTTTTATATCAACCGTAGATTCCAAAATAATAATGTATTTTCATTAACATTTGCAGATTTAAGTTTTTTACCATGTTCAAAGATTCAATCAATCTCAAGAGGGCCAGGAATCAATTCCGATAGCAAAGCTGCATCATTAACTGCCATTCCCCACTGAATAGGGATGGCCTTAAAGCACAGAATACTTAATAGTAGTGAATTTTGGTTTTGATTAATTAGCCGTCCAAATACAACTTGCGTGGCACATAAGTTTCTTACAGGGGGTATTAATCTTCGTCTCGACATTTCGAAATTGTGTCACTAAGTTCCTAATAACTAATGGAATCTTGAGAAACAGAAATCTGTTCGGTTCTGATTAACGGAGCGGCCATTATTTTTGGAGATTCCGATCGATTTAATATCTGTCGATTTCAGAGCCGACCTATTTTGTAACGGCGAAATGTCGGTAGAAACAAGACTGCTTTTGAGATGTTTTACTACATGGCTTTGAATGAGCCTTGTGAAAATACTAACTTTTTGAGTTTATTGAAATTGAAAAGCCACAGATTTGCTAAAATAAACTTTATTCAAATTAACTTCAACTCAAATATTACTTTAAAACTTACAAGAAGAACTTTAACGATCTGTATGGGTTTTAAAAACGCAAGCATGTTACTAATAAGATACAAAAGAAACCCCCGTGTTCATGACGAACAATAACAATCATAATTGAATACTTTTGTAAGCCGGAAGTCAAAGCAAAGTCGAAGAAAGCTTAACTTGGCAAGAGGCAAACAGCCCAGATCTTGGCAAATAATAACTTCGCGGAGTTGGAGGCAAATATTTTTCTTCATTAAACTCGCCGTATAATGAACTGTGGGACCTGACTTGGATTGTGTGTGAAATACTCAGAAACTCGGCAAAACGAGAATGTTATTTTGAGTTATGAAGTTTTCTTGATGTTCGAACATTTAGGTATTCATTCGAATTTAATATTTTGCTTGACTTATCGAGTTTTCTTGATGTTCGTTTAGCTATTGTATTCATTCGAATGTCATATTCTGGTTCGGTTGGTTTGGGACTCAAGTTTTTTTTTTCGTCTTGCGCTGGCGCTTCATTACTTTAATATATTTTTGTTTATTTTTTATAGTCAGGCAGGGGCCGAACGTTTAGCATAATGTCGATTGTCCTAAAGTCGTTTGTCATACATCAATTGACATAATCAACAAATAGCATAACACTAATATCACATAATTTTTCTTCGCCTAACTTTTAAGTAGCATAACTGTCTAAAGGCATATTATTATGAAGCATAATAAATTAAATGTGGCTGCTTGCATTAACATCGACCAAATAAATTGTTATGTACATTGTTGAGAGACAAATAAATGAATTTTTATTATTATTTCGCTTGTCTCACTAAAGTATTTTATAGTAAGTTAATTTAATGCACATGTTTTAATATTTTATTTTGTATTAATTTTTTTTAATATATTTAATGTATTTCTTGTGATCACTATTTTTTTTACCAAATGAATCTAATTCCAATATTTTATTATTTTGAATTTGTATTAATTAAATTATTTTGATTTTAAAAAATTTACATAGCTTTAAATGACAAATCTATTTAAATGCTTAGCTATTAATTTTTTTTTATATGTAATAAATCTATTTTCTATTGCCTCGAATCTTAATCTTATAAATATTATCGTCATTGTTTGTCTTGTTCATGTTAAAACAATATTTTTAATTTTTATATTGCTTATGTGTAACATCTATAATTAAGATTGCATTTAGTTTAAGTTTAAGCTAATATTCAATTACGCATGATATAATAAATAAATAAATAAATAAATAAATAAATAAATAAATAAATAAATAAATAAATAAATTATTTATTTAAATCTCTCATTTCATTTGGCATAATATGAGGCAGTCCTAAAATCCCTTAGTATAATTGTATTTGTCATAATTATAGAAAAACCTAAATTTACTTGGCATATTATAGGTAGTTCTAAAATTTTTAACCATAATATATATATATAAAATGATACATAACAATTTCTATTAAAGTTTTGTATACTAGTCAGTGACAAAAACGAATCGCCTAAAAACCGACTCCACGCAGTCTTGTATGCCCTAGAGTGTAATTTAAGCCCGCGTAGGCTCGGAGGGGCGAGGCGGCCCACGAGCTGAGGAGCAGGTGGTTTAAAAGGTCGCTAGCTTCGGCTTGCTGGCCGGCTTCGCCGACCAGCCTCAGCCGCGGCGGTGACCAAAAACCATCTGCGACGATAAGCTCGCGTGGGACCGCCAGAGCCCCGCAGCGCCGGAGCCGTGACAGAAACCATGCATGCTGCATGCCTGCTTGCATGATGCATGCCTGCTTCATACCTGGTTGCATGCTGCATGCCTGCTTGCATGCTGAATGTCTGCTTGCATGCTGCTTGCCTGCTTGCAAGCACTATGTTGCAGCAGTTGTGTTTAAAAAAATATTCGTAATTCTATTATTCCTTGTGATTATTATGCTATACATTAATTATGCTTTAAACAAAATATGCCTTAAGATATTATTCGTTGTGATCATTATGCTTTACATAAGTTATGCTTTTTAAAATTCTGCTTAAAGCTATTGTGCGTTTCAAAATTTATGCCTTTTAATACTTATGACAAACAATTTTAGCCCACACTATATTCGACCTCTGCGCACCTCAATGCACTCCGTGACGCCAACGCTGATTTTGATTTCTACTTTGACAACTGGTCAACTATCAGACGGGCATTACTGATTTATTTTGAGTTTGCGGGATCAATGGACTAATGCATGTAACTCTGACTATGAGAGTAGTGATCAATGTGTCGATTGTAAAGTTAATTTTTTAAATTGTTTTTGTTTTATTGTATTTGTGTGGTAAATGTAATTGATATTTATCGTTGTTATCACAATAAATAAATAGATAAAAATAAAAAATAATGCCCCATTGAATATTACTAGAGGTTTGCCGACTTGGCTTATTATTTAATCATTAACGTGCCCTCCGAAGTACAGTAGCGTTCAGTTTTAATGACGCTTTACGTTCACCCATCCCACACAGACCGGACCGAACGTTGCTTAACAAACTTGATCAGTTACGATCAGTCCGTCAAGCGCGGCCACGAGAATTTCATTTAATTACATTTTCACATCTTTAAGTTTAAGACCTGAGTAAATCACTTAATTTCAACTCACTTTAATTCACACATCGTGTGTTCCCGAGATAAAGGGTCTTGACAGACAGACGGACGGACAACAAAGTTCTCCTAAATAAGTTTATTCCTTTTGTGGTAAGGAATCCTAAAAATAGCCAGTTAAAGGATACTTAAACAAGCTACTAGGTTTTAGTGCTTGCTTTAGCCGAGGGCACGGTTTCCGTAACGTAGTCTGCGGTAACCAATCGGCGATTAATCTAGACATTAGGTCACAGTTTGTGGACGGTCCGTATGCCGACCTTGCAGTTTGTGGACAATAGGGTGATTGCATTCCCGTCGCTTATTTGGATTGCACGAGAATTATGTTAAGAGTTTTAGATACAGATTTAACATTCACTAAGGTCAGTTCACCTCATGATCAGGCCTGGGGTGCAAGGGGTCGTAGGTTTTTATCTGCGCAGTGCAAAAATCTTACCAGTATTTTTAAATATGTCTATGTTAGTTTATAAATGTTCGTTGGTTATGATATGATGATATCCATATCCATAACAATTCGTCCAAACCATAACACCAATGTATAAATTACTTATCTCGGAATCAGATCAATGAATGGGATGTTAATGATGTTGTCAGATATACATGTTATAGCAATTTTTTTTGGAACTACGTATTCCACTATAAATATTTTTGACCGTTTCAAGCGATAAAAACTTCAATACATGATGTGTACACAAATAACCTCAAAGGGCGACTTTCGCCAACTGCCACAAAATAAGTTAAAAGTGCATTTCATCGTTTTTTGTTAGGTTGGTACCCCTGTATGTCAAAAAGGCTCGTATGCGTTATAAACATAATTTCAAAACCATTTTACTTTCACCACTTTCTAATGTTTCGAGCATGATATTAAAACAGAATCCAAAACTTAAAATGTCTTCATCGAATTCTTATCCTAAATTAACCTAACCTTTTGACAGAAATCGATAAGGATACCAACCTACCAAAAAATCGGCCAAGTGCGAGTCGAACTCGCACATGAAGGGTTTCGACTCTCACCCAAGGTTGCCTGGAAGAGATTGTGTGATTATATGACTATGTAGCAATAAGGCCGCCTATTGTGTATTCCTCTTTTTTATCATTTTCTCTGTATGTGTTTATTTCTGTATCGTGTACAATAAAGTTTCTACTATTATTAGTATTATATTAAATACACCTACCCAAAAAACCACTTCGTTTTTCATAGTCTGTATGAATGACAAAGTTATTTTTGCGCTATAGTATAATGTGCTATAGCTCTGAAACTGCTAAATATATTTCGTTTAAACTAATTTTCATTGAAAGTTTTTATAAAAGTCTAGAGCATATTTTTTTTATGATTTTTCACTTTCTTATTTTTAAAGTTAGAGGGGGGGGGACACACACATTTTACCACTTTGGAAGTGTATATCTTTCAAACGGTTGACCTTGAGAAAAACTGATTTAAGAACCTCAATGCAATTTTTAAAGACCTATCTATGGATACCCCACACGTATAGGTTAGATGAAAAAATTTTTTTTTTCATTTCACTTCGGAAAATGTGCTATATTTCTAAAACTGCCAACTATATTTCGTTCAAACCAATTTTCGTTGAAAGTTTTTATTAAGATCTACAGCATATTATATATATTTTTTAATTGTTATCAAAAGTTAGAGGGGGGGGGGGGGGGCACACATTTCGCCACTTTGGAAGTGTACACCTTTGAAACGGTTGACTTTGAAAAAAAATAGTTTTAGAAACCTCAATGTAATTTTTAAAGACCTATCTATAGATACCCCACACATTCAGGTTTGATGAAAATAACAATTCAGTTTCAGTTCCATGTATGGGGAGCCCTTAATATATATTATATTTAATTTTTGTGTAAAAACCGTAAAGCTGCTTACAGAATACATCTACCTACCAAGTTTCAACTGTGTAAAATCCTCATAGTTTTCTGATAAAGTGGCTGTGACATACATCGGACATGACGAATCTATAAGGTTTCGTTTTTTGCCATTAGATTACGAAACCCTAAAAAAGGGAATATACGATGAAACGCTCTATACCTACCGCTAAACATATTTTCGCTCTGTCACTTTTGACTTCAAACGAATGACGGACAATGTCCGAGTTCTTTTCGTAATAACACGTGTTGTGAGGCTCCATTTTTATTACTCAATCTACCGTACAATTTCTATTGCAAAATATATTTACTTGACATTGGCAAAATTCTTATCGAGAGCACGCCATTAGAGAAGAAGAAGACGGACAATGTCATTTTAAATAATCCGGTGAAATCATAAAGCACTTTTCAGACTACGCTATAATAATTATAGCATATAGCGTATAGCTTATAGCACAACGATATCGCACACCATACATTATTGGCTGACTATACGCTATCTTAGTAAATTTATGGTGAGCGTTATCATATTATAGCGTAATCTGAGAACACTATAACCTGTCATAATATGCCATATAATAAACTTTGAATTTACATAATTATATTCTACGAAAATTTTCACTCGCCCTTCGACCGTTGAATACTGAACCGTGTGGTTCCGAATGTCTCTGGACCCTGTAGAGGCGGCACATTATCTATTTATCTAATCAATCTTTCCTTTTGGGCACCTACCTACCTTTTCATTCCCTTTTCTGGCATCCTTTCCGCCCTTTTGCCTTCCGCGACTATTGTTAATGGACCTGTTTCTATTTTATCTGATTGTAAAGCTATACTCACTTGGGATAAGTAAATAGATGATACCTTTAATGTAGATACGTAACAGTCCTTCAAATTGTCAACAAAAGATAACGTTTTCTGTGTTATTTAATCGGTTAGAAATAAGTAGGTTCTTATTAATGTTTCATTTGGGCAGTGGAAATAAAAGTCTATGAATCTTTGACGACCTGTTTGGCGCAGGGGTACTAACCCCGCCTTCTGCGCCAGAGGTCCCGGGTTCGATCCCCGGACAAGACAAATATTTGTGTGCATGAACATGTCTATTTGTCTTGGTTTGGGTGTTTAGTATGTATATTAAGTATGTATTTACAAAAAAAAAAGTATATAAGTATGTTTATCCGTTATCTAGTATCCATAACACAAGTTCTTCATGAAACTTAACGTGGGACTAGATAATTGGTGTGATTGTATGCGAATATTTATTTTATTTTATTTAATTTTAATTGATATAATTCATTAATTAAGTAAGTACAAAAGGTTAATTAAGTATTTAGATTTAAAATTTTCCTTTTCTTGCCATTGTCAGATTGAAAAGAATTCGTCAGCATTTTTTGGTCATTATTTAATACTATATTACACATTGTTTTTATCACTAAGTCATTGGTCACAATTATCCTACACTTCACAATTAATCTATCATTTACACTGCTAGTGTCATATATTCTTCATTAGGGAATGAAAAAGTTGTTACTAATCCTTTTTCTTGATAGTACTATCGTAGTGACTTTTGCATTGCATATGAAATATAACATCAATTAGTTACCTCCCGAAAAAAATATAGAAACACAAATACTCAGGTGAATCTAGTTAAACTTACTTTTATGCCCTTTTATGAGTATATCTATATCCAATACATGTTTTTAGTAAACTGTTTTAATAAAACGTAAACAAGAAACTGAAAAAGACGAATAGGCGCTCGCTCGGTCGGACCACATGCGCTGTTGCCAGATTTCTTACTTCATGGCTTGATAAATAAATACGGCTATGCACCGCACCGAAACGTACCGCGTCGGTAATGAAGCTCGCCCGAGTTAGCGCCATCTATCGACGGCAACACTAAAATGATTGATCAGGACAAATTGATTGAAGCCGCGCTCGATTTGTGTCTGCGACAGACGAAACGACGTGATGCATTTCATATGGGTGGGTGAAGTTTGGTCTAATTCACAAGATCATGCGAAAAGCAACGAATATTTATTGAAAGGATTAAAATTCACTTTAACGTACATTGTTAAAATTCTTGACATTATAAATAAGTCAAAACTACCTACTTTTTTATTGTATAATTCGAAGTCGCGATAGATTGAATATACCAAATGGTACAGAAACAAAATTCATACTCACATCAGTAATTTTTCAAAATTTTCAGGTTTTTGAAAGGAACAATCACCGCCTCTGTGGTCTAGTGGTACAACCACCGGTATCAGACCCAGGGGTCCCGGGTTCCACTCCCAGCGGGTGTACATATTTATTCGGTTTGGTTGGTGGTAGGACTTGTTGTAAGTCCGCCTGGCTAGCTACCACCATCTTATCTAAGTCTGACGCCATAACAACAATGTTTTCAGCATTGTTGTATTCCGGCAGTTAAAGATTAGATAGCAGTGATTAGATTAGATATCAGTGATTGAGGATTCCGGGAGAGGTTCGCTTCCATCTTCAGCCTTATCAATACTTAACATCAGTGTCCTTACCACGCAAGTGTCATCGGCATCGACATCGACTTCATTTGACAGATGGATGTGATATATTGCTGCTTCTATTTGACACAAATGAAAATTTACCAAAGACTAATAACAATATGTCACATCCATCCGTCAAATGAAGCCGATGTTGATGCCGACGACACTTGCGCGGTAGGGCCTGGTATGGGCTCTGGTATGATGAAGGCTAAGATCTATCTAGCGTCGCACATAAAAAAAAAAATCCTGCCTTTAAAAATTGATCTCGTTTGTCGTTATAAATCAATATGAAAGTCTTCGTATTGCACCTGCGTGCGAGAGCGTCATCGATAAATGATCGATCAATGTAAAATCGTTGATGTGACGCAGAAAGCCGCTAGTTCGGACGCCATGCATTCCAAACGAGAGGGTGTGGTGCAAAGTAAAAGATGAAGCAAATTCGGTTCGGTTCGCTTCATCTTGTACTATCCATCATCAGCCTGTGGACGTCCACTGCTGGACATAAGCCTCACGTAGCTCACGCCTATTGCGGCGTTCATAGGAGGCTATATTAGCCTACTACTACCACGCTGGCCACACGGGTTGGAGTTCTCGCACAGGTGTTCAATGCGTCGAGCCTCTTAGTCGACTCTTACGACATCCCAGGCATGTATGGGAGTGGTGACACTTGTATTCTTAGGCTGTAATTTTTACTATAGGGACCTTTATTCTTAAAATGACAATTATAAATATTTGTGTTGGTCCCGGCTTTTTTATACTAAAGAAAATATTAACTAGTTATTACTGACAAGCTTGGCTACATCCTTCATGAATAAATAATAAATAAATAAATAAATTCTTTATAGCTTCCAAACATAAGTAATTTGACAATTCATATTTTAACATAAGCTAGGACTTACAAGGTAATATGAATATGTATCTGCTGCCGAGCTAGGCATAAGCCTGTATTACGGCAAATAGCGCCGGTTCCCTTGGAGCAAGATCATGTGAGTCCAATTTAGATAAAAATTACTTTTAGTGTAACAAAAAAAGAAAAATCTTGTAAGTTCCTTTCATAAACGAAAAAGTAGGTATTTAAAGTTACGGATAGTGTTTGTGTAAGCAGTGTGAATGATTGCGTATGTGTGTGTGTGTGTGTGTGTGTTTGTGTATGAGAGAGTGTGTGCGGGCATGGGTTTGTCCAGGTATAGTACATAACACTGCAGATTTATTGACTTGATGGTAATTTTTAATGTAAAAATGTGTAGCATTGAAAAATGCAAAAAAATCTAAGATCATAATTTATTTCGTTGTGGTTCTGTTACCTACTTATTTGCTGACCTCTAATAATGTTTCAGTTTCCTCATACGTGAGGGTTTTCAACCATATTATAGTTGTTTTAATTTTCACCTCTGAAGAGTCAGAGGATAAATGTTGAGAGCTTTATTTACTTTATTGTATACTATTGGACCGAGAAATTTTAGAAACCTATTGCTAAAAGCAGTATAAAACCTGTCATTTAGTTTACTTACATAACCCTTACGAGTTTTCAATATTACAGGATCATATTTGGTTTTAGTATGTTGTCTTATTACAAGATTTAGAATAAAAAGCTGACGGACCGTGAGAACGTCACAAAGGTTGTACAAAAAGAAAAGGTGTAAAAGTACAGATTTTAAGTATCGCTCTTTGTGCAATTTCTAGCCTCTTGACTACTGTTTTAGCGGCACCACCCCAGCTCACTATACAATAATTTAGTAGCGATTGACACAGCGCATAATAAATTTGTTTCAAGCGGTAGGGTTCCATGATATGCCTAATGTTTTCAATGATATATATTAACTGGAACTAACCAGATCTATGTGTTCCCGAAAATCCAAACGAGCGTCAATAATTAATCCAAGATATTTAATACTTTCTACTTTTTTGAGTGTCTTACAACTACACTCTGGATTTAGTAAGTTGCAATCATGAGCAACAATTGAACTCTCTTCGGTTATGGATGTTTTATTAATGGCGAAAGTAATATTTTTTTTTTATCAGGGTTAAGCGTTAATTTGTTTAGAGCGAGCCATTTTCGAACAGCATCAAAACCAATTTGAGCACTACGATAAACCCTTTCCCAAGTAATATCCTCAAAAACAAGAGCTGTCGTCTGCGTATGAAATAATTTCCCCTTGTGGCAGTTTCATTTCAGCTATCCCATTTATATAGATGAGGAAGAGAGTTGGCCCCAGGATGCCTCCCTGAGGCACGCCATACTCAATGGGTAGACAACTGTTGACGTATGTTCCTACTTTGACACATTGGTAACGGTTTGTCAAATAACTTTAAAACATTTTTAATTGCGTTCCACGTACCCCTACTCTTTCAAGCTTATGTAACAAGAGTGGAACAGATACAGTTTCGAACGCTTTCGCTAAATCCAAAAATATCGCTATGCTGTTTTTACTTTTATCAAGGGATGAAGTAATAAAATCAGTGAGGGTTAATACACCATCATTTGTTGATTTATTCCGGCGGAAACCAAATTGTTTGTGGGATAGTAAGTTATTTTTTTCAAGATAATTTATAAGTTGATTATTAATTATTTTTTCTAGAATCTTAGAAAGTGAAGGTAATATTGAAATGGGCCTATAGTTCGATACACTGCATCTGTTTCCGCTCTTGTATATTGGAGATACTACTGATCTTTTAAGAACATCTGGAAAAATACCAATCTGCAGACACAAGTTAAATATGTAAAATAAAGGCGGAATCAGATATTGTTTATTGCTTTTTAAATTTTTATTTGATATTTTATCTAATCCCATGGAGCATTTATTCTTAAGACCAGATATTAGCAAGTCCAGCTCCTTCCAATCAGTGTCTAGCAAAACAAAAGATTAATTATTGCTTCTTTCAGCCGTCACTAAATTACAATCACGTGTATTATTCTCTAGTTTGCCAGCCAGAGACTGGCCCACATTAACGAAGTGAGTGTTTAATAATTCAACTGAGTCCTGAGGTGAAACTGACAAAGATAATAATTCTTTGGGAAATATTTTTTCATTATTGGTGTGTTTTGTCTTTTATAGCATTAAAAATCTTTTTTAAATCGTTACCTGCATCAAGAATTAGTTGTTTTTCGTATGTTCTTTTAACGTTCTTTAATATTTTATTACAATAGTTTCTGTAACTAGTATATGTTATCTTTAATATTTCATTGTTTGGGGCTAGCTTTGTTTTTTTGTGTAACCTATCTCGATTCCTGATACATCGAAGTAAGCCAGTTGTAATCCATGGCTTTATTAAAATAGTTCTTCGAGATAATATTATAGTCTTTGAGTTAAAATTTATTGCCGTCTCTATCTTGTTAATGAAGTAAGTCATAGCACAGTATAAATCTTCCATATTAAAAATTAAACGAAAGTCCATATTAGCTATGTTTTTATTAAGCTGCGTGTAGTTTATTTTAATAATAGTATTTTTTACTAATTCACGTTTCAAGTTTCTGTCTAAATTTAAAATAACAGTTTAAGAAAGCGTTTATATTTTATGATGTGTATAATTGTGTACAGAGTAAAATAATTTTATGTGTATGAAAAGCAGTTGTTGGCAAAGTTATGTATTGTATAGTTATGTGCGTGTTAAGTGTGTATAAGTGTATTGAGTGAGGGCGCGGTGATTGTGTGATATTATTATTATTTTGAGTTTTTGTTTGAGTTAAGTATGTAATTGTATTTATGAATTTGATTGAGTTAAATGTGTGTGTAGTAGAAAGGAACTCGTAACAGAAAAATATTATTAAAGAAGTATTTAACAAAAAGGTTTTCTTAATTATAACATGCATGAATCTTATCCTTAAAATAGTTATACAACCAGTATATAACAGGAAAGTATTTTTTTGTACAATAAACAAAAATAAGCATGCAAGACATATGATATAATCAATAATATAAAATATAGTCATTCATTCTTCCTTAGGGTTTCTAAGTCATCCTAAGATGTTATCTTGATTTGTGACAAATTTTCCTTTTTGCGAAGATAGACGACTCCATGCGAAGTCCAACAAAAGGAGTAGTTGTAATTTTTTTGGTAAGTCTTGGCCAGTTAGAAAAGTCTTTGGGTTTTATATGTGAGCGTTTCCGATACAAAAATCGGTTTAGTTGGTTGATTTAATTGCAAAAGCTTGCTATTCAACTTGTCACCTTTTGCTATATTTTTGTTGAATTTTTTGACCTCAGCCAAAATTCTATCTTTTTGTAAAACTGTGGTTAGTTCTAAAATAATTGGACAAGAATTGTCTTTCGAGGTAGTCCTGTACATGTCCTTAATATCGGATGTTTTAACTTCGATATTCAAAGCTTTTCCTAGTCCTGTGGCTAACTCACATAAATCATTTTTAGACTCGCCAGTAATTTTTTGTATGTTACGAATCTCTAAGCCTGTTGCCCGCATTTTTTCTCTATGAATTCCAGTTTATCCTCTAGAATTGAGATCAATTTTTTATCTTGCTTCTTTTCCGTCTCAAGTTGGGAAATTCGAGATAACAGAGCATCATGATTACTTGACATAACTTCAATGTTTTTTGTAAGCTCCATGTTTTGTTGTTGTATAGATTTAATTGTATCATGCAAATCAGTGATTTTCTTATCGGGGCTTTTTGAGAATGTAGCAAAGATTTCGTTCATCATAACCATCAAATTAGTGTTCTCATCGTCGAATTTGCGCTTTTTCCGCTCAGTGACATTTATTATATTGTGTAGATCCGGTGCAGACTCGCAGTGTTGTAAAGTTGATGAGTCCATCAATAATGTTTGTTGGTTATTATCCGTATCGGTACAAATGGTCGGTTTGGGCGCGTTCTTTTGACGCGACGACGTAGTAGCTTTCGGTGAAGTAGGTTCAGTGTCTTAATGGCATTTTTAATTACTCACAGTGCACACAAGTCGTCCG
This sequence comes from Chrysoteuchia culmella, assembly GCA_910589605.1. Lineage (NCBI taxonomy): Eukaryota > Metazoa > Arthropoda > Insecta > Lepidoptera > Crambidae > Chrysoteuchia > Chrysoteuchia culmella. The sequence goes on from OU342649.1 coordinate 23,529,159, forward strand.
TATCTGTCTCGTCTCGGCGCGAGTCTATGTAGTTGTAAGTACACGTAGTTCGTAGTGATGCTTCCAGAATATGATACTTAATTTTGTCGCCGCGCGTACGTGCTTCAATAGCGCAGCGCGTCCCACCAGAGACTCCGGTAACCAACAGCCCTTGGAATACGACTTCGAATCCAACCTCCAAGAAAACACTTTTCGTAGAAATATTTTTAAATTTAATTTATTTCAAATATTATTTCACAACACGACTGTACACACGACCACTCTCGATCACGTCCGCGGGGAGAAGGGTAGGCATCATCATGGCCTTCACTTCGGTTTTCTCTTTGGCTAGTAAGGTCTAAATACCAAATTTTTTGTGTCATCTTTTTTTGATACGTTTTATGTAAAACAAGGGCTTGTCATTATGGAAGTTGAAATACATGATCACCCAAAGTTGCACGTAGTTTTTCTTGTACTGCTCGAGCTCGTCGTCATTGGTGTCAGAAGGTAAGTTTTCAAAGATACAGCCATGCCTATTACTAGATCGCGTGCAATTATTACAAAAAAGTGTCTTTTTCTCATGGTGCCCTAGCACCAGCGCCACCTCGTCAGACTAATTCCACAGTGAAAAGTACTTCCCTACAAGGTAGCGCCACTACTCCTAGTGCCCTTGCACCAGCGCGCTAGCCCCAGCGCCTACGGCAGCCACATCAGTCGCTGCATCATTTGTGCTAGAATCATGTAAGCTCACTGCCGGTTTTTACTCCGCAAGCACGGTGAAATCAAAGCAGCTCGCTGCACAAATAAAATATGAGCGGCGTATAGCTAAAATTGAAAGTACGTACTCTACGTACGATTAATATACTTAGTTTGGGGTAGAATGTGTTGTGTTAAAATATCCAAATGTCCAGTAACAAACTATCAGAATCGTTTCGCAGCTGGCAAGTTCTATCTATTCATTATTTATAATGAATTTGGGAGCCGCAAAGGAATCATTCATCATCGCAATTAGTAGTTAAGCCTCGGCAGACGAATGAACGAGTGACAAAAAACAATGAGTTACATTTTATTTCGCCTCCTCAGATTACAATTGGGCTCTGAAAAAGAAGAAACAGGAATAATTTGTCGAAACCGTAGTTGGATTTTTATTAGAGTTGGAGGCACCTATACTATGTTCGGGCAGTTAATAATTTGATGATTTGTATTGTATGTTTTACTAACGTTCGTAGAACTTTTTCACATGATCCGATCCGATATCGGTGTCGAACACACTAGCGCTGATACGGTATCGGGTACAAGTAAAATGAATGAAATACTAGCTGCTGTTCGCGGTTTCACCCGCGTGGTTCCCGTTCCCGCGGGAATATCGGGATAAAAAGTATCTTTTGTTCCTCTCCAGGCTTTTATGTATTTGTATTCCAAATTTCATCAAACTCCGACTAGCCGTTTTTACGTGATTGAGTAACAAATATATAAACATTTAAACATACATCCGTTCCATTATAATCATAAATAAATACAACAGGACTCAAACGCAACATTTTATATGGTCTACAGCCGTGGTCATAAGCAGACTGGTGGTGCGCGGCGTCGTCTGTTCCCGCCTGAACAGACGTATAATTCAAATTTTATTTTTTACAATATTAGTAGGACTAGCCGCCACCAGCGGTGTACTCGTTCTGTGAAAATATCGGGATAAAAGTAGCTTATGTTTTAATCTAGGCTTTCTTCTATCTGTGTACCAAATTCCATCCAAATCGGTTCAGTGGTTTTTGCGTGACAGAGTAAGAAACATCCAATAAACATCCTTACAAACTTTCGCATTTATAATAATAAGTAGGAAGGATAGGATATGATAGAATATACCTACCAGCCTTTCACATTGTCCGACCCGATATCGTTATCGGATTCGAAACCGATATCGATCGGATAATGTGAAAACATACTTAGGCCGTTGGAGAATTACAACATATCATAGCCTAAAGATATAGGTACTACTACTATTTAATTATACATACATATACAAAAAACCTAGTTTGTATGAGATATTTTATATCTGTCTTAATAAATTCTTTTCCGTAATTAAAATAAAAAATTTACTTATGTTTTTTTTTGCAATCCTAAAATACGAATATTGATTAGTTATTTAATAATAACTAACTTTTAAAGTTTATCCTGTGAAACTTTGAGGTTCAGATTAAGTTTTTTTTCGACGCTAAATGCAAAACTTAGTTATTAACCTAAGATAAAAATGTTTTAGCTTTTTAGATAGATGTGAAAGTAATAGATGATCAAACCAATTTTTCCATAATAATATTTAAGTAAATTTTAAAATTTGCTGCTTCTAACTTCTTTCTCACTTATGTATTTAATTTCGTAAATCATCGAAAGCTTCTCAGAAAACGTGAATCTTATGGCATTCGAGGAAAAACTTTTGAGTACATAGCTATTTGACAGACAGAAAACAATGTACTGAAATTAAGAAGTTGATGACAAATATAAAGTTTAGCGACCTGTTTAGCGCAGGGGTACTAACCCCACCTTCTGCTCCAGAGGAAAATAATTGATTGATTTGGATTAACACGTTCACTGAAACTGTAAGTAAACTGCTATAGTAGTTATAACAATAAAATATCTATTGTGTCTCCTTCACTGTCAGCGAAAGTGTTAAAATTAATTAAACTTTCAGAAATAAATATTAATTAATATTTCTTACTCTCACACTATTTGACCTAGCCCCAAAGTAAGCTTGTGTAAACTAGGGTAACGGATATAAATACATATAATTATACACATATAAGTATAATTGTGACGAAATATATATAAACGCCCATGACTCAGGTACAAATGCTCGTATTCATCATACAAACATTTGCCACTTGTTCCCGGATTCGAACCCAGGACCTCAGAGTAGGCGACACCTTGAAACCGGTGCAAATACCACTCTACAACGGAGGTCAAAAAGTTCAACTTTCAGAAATCTATATTACTGTTTTATATCAACAATATTTTCAAGAATTATCACCCAAAAAACTGAATTTATTATTCCCTATTTCAGTTCGACAATCTTAATAAAGCAGAAATGCTAGATGTACATAAATCATTATATAGAAAAAGGTTCTGCTCACTCATCAAATGTGGCTCCCTCTAGCCCCTTTTTTCAGGAAGTACCTTGTTTGCAGCCCTTATTTTTAAGGCCCCACTTCACTTGTTTTTTGCTCCAGCAATTCAGAGAGCTGTTTTTCGCCTTTCAGCCCCTTCGCTCGCATCGAGCGGATGTTGCCAAATTTTTTGCCCAATTAAAACTAACAAGCTTATGGCTGGTTATCAGGTTCTTGTCTCAAGATAATCTTTTTGCGACGCTTCTGTTAAACTTGACAAACGCTCGCCGAAAACATGACGATATTCAGTTGTTTCTTTTTGTGTTCTGTGGTTTAATAAAACCGCTTTAGAACAAAAATTTGTAAACACAACGTGGAGTCAAGTTGCAACCAAGTTTAAATCTAATGTTCTTCCTCACTTCCTTCTAGCGAATAAAAGTGACACCATCTGTTTTATTCCTAGGTGTCACTTTATTCCACGTTTAACATGGGTAAACGCCGAGCCTAATAAACCTTCAGGTTGATGGTAAATGTCAAAATATTTACTCGTAATTGGGGTACTGCTGTTGACAGTACAATCAATCATAGTAGTTACAGTTAAAATATACGGCAAAAAATATTCCTAGTTAAAGACGATAATTTTCCTTATGAATAAATATAATTAGTCCCTGGCGTTTTCCAGGAGAGCTAAATAAATACACAAATGATCGAAACAGACGTAGTCCAACAAGAAACTCTACTTAATATCGATTTTATTGTAACTATAGTACTAAATTTTATTCTGGGTCCCTTTAGGACTTATCTTTGCATTCAAAAGCTCAAGGACAAGAACCCGAGCGCCTATTTTGTAGATAAGGTTTCTAAAGGCGTAGAAACTAACCTAATGCTCCTAAATCTACACAAATAAATGAAATCGGACTACTTCGACTAAACAATTGTAAATGAGCGTTGTGGAGAGTTGGTTATTAAGAGTCTCAAATGTCATCGCGTTTATTGGGTACGTCCGTGTGGTGACGGCCTAAGAATACAAGTGTCACCACTCCCTTACATGCCTGGGATGTCGTAAGAGTCGACTAAGAGGCTCGACGCAATGAAAACCTGTTCGAGAGAAGGAAAACTTGAAACAAACCCTCTACCACCCCGTCTGGCCAACGTGGTAGCAGTAGGCTAATAGCCTCCTATGAACGCCACAATATGCGTGAGCTAGGAGAGGCCTATGTCCAGCAGTGGACGTCCACAGGCTGATGATAGGGCAGGCATTGGCCCACCATCGAGCTTAGTAAACAAGATGTGGTCTAAGGTGTAACATGCTTGCCCAGGAAATGCCTATTCACTCTCGCCTTGAAGAGACCAAGGTTGTAGGAATCGGGGAACACATGAGCAGGCAGCGCCTCCCATTCTTTAGCGGTTCGCATTAGAAATGTGTCAGCAAAGCGCTTGGTACGAATCGCTGGAATGTCGACGACGTATGGGTGATAAGCTAACCTGCGTCTGGTACCCCGATGGTGGAAAGGGACTGGAGGAACAAGGTCGTCCAGTTCCCTCACAGGCTCCAAAGTGTATCCTATAAAAGTGACTGCGGGTCTACTATCATCTATTAAAAAGCATCATGTCATAAGAACGATTTGTTGTCACATTTTGCCACAGTTCACACTTTGGAGGCGATGATTGAGCAAAGACGTTACAAAACTTCTCCCAAAAAACAAGATTACTTTAAACGATTCGTAGTACGAAATAGCAAGGTAAGATTGGAACAATACCGTGCTAACAGATGGAGGTAACACTCCCATTTTTCGTAAAAATTAACAGTTACTCGGTGATCATTGCGTATAGAACTGCGCCGAAATATCGGGAACTGGAGTAAAAATGTAAATATCTAATATATTCTTTTTATAATAATGAATGTCAGTTATATATATGTAAAGAAACGAAAGATTATGAGATATGAGACGAATAACTGTTTAGCTCCGGCGTTAGAATAAAAATAACTTTGTCATTTGTCAAAGCCATTAAACCTTTTTTATCGTAGTTCTTACGTTTTTACTATCTCGGCAATATTAAGGCATGGAACGTAATTTGGGGCGCAGGCATCAATCATCCCAGAGTAGAAATATCGATTCATCTTAATAAATGTCGTTATACAGATTTGGGCGTTACATTTCTTCGCATAATTCTTTAAAAAAGTCCCACTTCATGAGACTTAATCTAATTTGAAATCTATAAAGCTAAGCTTCTTTTTGTCTTTGATAAAAGAAAATGATTATTCAATTAAGGATTTTTGCTGAAGTTCTTTTAAATCGTCTGTTGTTAGACACAGGACAGTACGTTGAACTTTCCATTATGACCTTGGCACGACCTTGCATTTCTAGAAAATTTGTCGTCTACGCGACGCAGAAGCCAGTAAAATTATTATTATTGCAATCCGTGCTTGAATGCATTACGGTGACGTCCCTTGATTCTGTCGTAGCTAGGTAAATAAATGTTGCAGTGTTTTCCGTGCATGCCTGCTGCAAGCTTCGAACCCCTCACAGGGGAAAACACTGCGTTGTTTATTTTAGGGGACTCCCCTTGTGTTTTTATATTCGCCATCCTGTTTCCTGTCGCATATATTTTATAAATATAGTTCTGAAAATGTAGAGAGGATGTATCTACTTTCAGTGTCAACATTAGCTATTTGTATTTATTTATTTCAGAGTGGTTTGTATTGAACACAATAATAATAATATGGTGGCACTGCAAAAATAAACTATTAAGTCACCGTTTTAGGGTTAGACCACAGTTGTCAGCACGCTATCGCCTTTTGCCGCCCTATTCTTTTCTGTGGTCAGAACCGTCGAGAAAGTGTGACGGAATGCTATTATGCTGCCGCATGCTATAGGATTCCGTCAGCTTTTCTCGATCGCTCTGACAAAAGGGTTAGGAATATGGACGTGTTAGGAAGTGGACGAGTTAGGAATATCGACGAGTTGGGAAGTGGACAAGATAGGAATTGTAGGTGGACAAGTTAGGAAGTGGACGAGATAGGAAAGTGGACGAAGTCGTCCTAAAGGGTGCAAACAAAGTTTCTTAAGGGCGCGCTGTAGGCCAAAAGCAAAATTAATAACTGCAACGGCGAACTGCAAAGTAAATGCTGCCTTATTTCTATGAGAAATAAGGCAGCATTTACTATATAATTATCCGGCCCCATTCGGCCTGTCCGGAATGAAGAAATGAAGGAAATAATATTTTTAAAGGATATTTAAAGGTTATTTACAAAAAATGTATAACATAAGCCCTGCCTTATCTAAAGTGTAATTATACAAAAAAATACCAAGCTTTATTTTAATGTATCACTTAAATACTAGCAGTTTATCGTGGTAATTATAGTGATTTGGAGGCAACTTCGCATTTTTTTTCTATCGAGAAAATTTTATGCAATCGTGTTTCCTAACATAGTCACTAGTGTTAGTCCTGTAGTTTGCTGCATCTTAATTTGAAATTAAGTTTTCATTAATATTGAAATTTCAGATGATCATGTAAAGCAATCTGATTTTCGTGGGCCTATAGCGGGCCCTTAATTACGTTTCCTAGAAATACTTTCCTACAAAAATCTCAACACTTGAAAAAGTTATCCTTATGTCATCACAACTCTTATAATTGCTGGATTGTACCCTTCATAGCCCAGGCTTCTTTTTAACGTGTCCAATTTCATACGAAGTTAAAAGGGTGGTTTACAATAGAACATATATCTGGCTTTGAAACAGTCCCATTGTTAAGAAAGGGCTCCCGAGTTGTACCGTAAAAAATAACAAGGAACCTACCGTCTCTGTGTGCTCCGCTGACCACTTTGTAGAGCAGTAAACCAATAAAACGAGGTCACGCTCAGGACTTCACGGATCCAATAATAAATTCTTATTTCACACTTAGTATATGGTTCGGAAGACAAGAGATAGCGGTGCGGTTTGAAATTGAATATAGCGCGCTTGTTTGTGGGGTAGCAATCTCGCCACTAAAAGCTCTTAAAAACACACTAAAGAAGTTGTAATATCAAGAAATTCCGTAACGAAAATAAAACCGAACACCCCCACTCCGTGTCATAGATTTTGGTTGCTTAGTTACCATTGTGAATAACAAACTGGTCAATGATGAAAAAAACTGTATGAAAAATTGGGTGAAAATATAATTTTCACCTCACACGCTCTGAAAAGGAGGTTTTGTCAATCAGTTTAGGCGTAGAAAATCGCTTTTTGCGGCCTAGCGCGGCAAAGTACTTTTTAAATTGAATACCTAAAAATATGTCATAATGCGTTCCGAATCGAACTTCAAAAAAAGGAGGAGGTTCTCAAGTCGACTGTATTTTTTATTTTTATTATTTTTTATGTATGTTCCACCATAACTTCGCCAGTTGTTAACAGATTTTTAAAATTCTTTTTTTATCTGGAAGAAAAGGGTTTATGTGTGGTCCCATATAATTTTTACGAAGATCTGGCTAGTAGTTATTTCATAATCCTGAAAAATATCAATCAACTTTTGGCAAGTAGTCGTATACCTAGATGACATCATTGTTGTGTATTGGCTGATTTTTAGTGTAAGTAACGGCACATAATGTAACAAAAAAATCTGAAATAAAAACATTTTATAAAAAAAATCAAACCGACTTCAAAAAGTAAAAAATAAAACTTTTGGAGTCGGTGCTAATTAGCTAAGGCCAAAAAAAATATAGTTAATAGAAGTGCAATGTAGAATGCTATGGCTGGCACCGACTCCAAAAGTTTTATTTTTTACTTTTTGAAGTCGGTTTGATTTTTTTTATAAAATGTTTTTTTTGTTAAATTTGATTCTTATTTTAATTAGCTTTATATTATTTTTGCATTTTTCAATGCTATTTTTATACTTAAGATAAATTTTAAATAGAAAAATATTGGAAAAAATTGACTCGGCCACAAGTGAATTCTCAGATGGGAATCGCACCCATGACATTTGGAAATCCGGTCCAATGCTCTAACCGCTGAGCTACTTGTACCTCATGTCAGTGTCAACATTTACGGAATATTTTTTATTCTTATTAAACTATAATACTCCCTTTTTTATTATTTAGTTTTTTATATCATTAAAACAACGAGAGTTTTAGATTAAACTTTATGTTTAAAGATTTTTTACCGGAAGTTGACCGCGGAAACAAGTATAAAATATTCCTCGCTGTTGTGAGGTGAAAAATTGTGTGTTGCGCTTGGCAGAAAAGTTTTTAGCGTCTTGTACCTTTTAAATCCTCGCTTCGCCTCGCTTTAGGAGAGGTAACTCGCCGTTAAATAACCAACTTTTCAGCCTGGCATAACAAATAACTATTCTTTTTAAAATCTAGTACCAGATTTTAAAAAGAAATTATATTTTTCAATTGTCGCTGAAAAAATGCGGTACCAGATTTTAAAAAGAAATTATAATTTCACACAAATTTTCATACAGTTTTTTTTCATCATTGTCAATTTTTTTAATTACAATCGTAACTAAGCAACCAAAATCTATGACACGGAGTGGGGTTATTTTCGTTACGGAATTTCATGACACGGTCGCCGCGCTCAAAGCCCGCGATAAAAGCTATGCAATAGCTTAATTATTATTTTTTTTTTCAAAATTTTCTACAGCTGGTAAATTCTTAGTGAAATTGCGCTTGTCCCGGAATCCTCCAACTTCTGTGGAATTAGCAATCTAATCTCAACTAACGGAAAAAAATATGCAAAAAACATTGTTGTTATGGCGACAGACCAAGTTAAAATGGTGGTAGCTAACCAGGCGGGCTTAGAATGAGTTCTACTCCACCTGGATATAGACCAGTCGCTTTTATCGACATTTGTAGCTTGATAACATGTGCTCACATTTTATCGTGATAAGCTTAACAGCATTATTTATGCTTTTAGCTTATCGTGCGCCATACCATTGGCCTATTGTGCCAAATGTTGACGCCTAACGGCCGAAATTAATATCCTAGACCTATCTGTAGATATGGATAGGGCTATCTGAGATAGTTGCCCAGTCTACTGGCTTCGATGCCTAGCGACCATCGTTGTTTTGGTCATGTTAACAAAATATCCTATTTAACTGCCTCTGTGGTCTAGTAGTACAACCACCGGTATTAAACCCAGGGGTCCCGTGTTCTATTCCCAGCGGGGGTACATATTGTATTCGGTTTGGTTGGTGGTTGGACTTGTTGTTAGTCCTCCTGGCTAGCTACCAACATCTTATCTAAGCCTGACGCCATAACAACAATGGTTTCAGCATTTTTGTGTTCCGGCAGTTAGAGATAAGATAGCCAGTTCCTCAGTGATTGAGGATTGCGGGAGAGGCTCGCTTCCATCTTCAGCCTTATCAATACTTAACATCAGGTACGTTATTAATTTCGGGCGTAGGTATACGTTCAGAGAGTGAGGCGCCGTTATAAGAGCGTATAAAATTTGACACCCGCATACTGCGTAATACAGCGATGTTCATGTTACCACTAAACCACAGGGACGTTTAAGTTTTTTTAAATGTACGTGATATGGAAACACTAGTTAACGTCTTCCCGGTTTTTCTCGTTACAAGCTCTCCCGCCGTAGGGTTTGTAGCTTCTTTGACATTCACAAGTGCATATAACAGCTTAGACTGAATAAACTACATCGAGTTCGAGTTTTTAAATGACAAATTTGAAACAAGAAAATATACTACAAAAAAAAACTTGTCTCAAGTCGCCATGACGGGATTTAAAACCCGCATCCTTGGGAGTCCGGCCCAATGCACTAACCAATTATGCTACAGAGACCTATGAGGACACGTCGAATTTTTCTAGTATTTTCACCTTTCTACGGTGTCGGCCACCGTCGCTTCATCAATGAGAGGAATATCCTCGCATTCGATAGATTTTTTTTTACAAATGTTTGACTATCGATTAAGATGAAACAGCCATCTAAGTATAATTTTTTTTTTCAAGGAAGCAACTTGTCTCATTTCACTCATTTTTTATTGAGTAAAGGGTTTACACAAATCGCGTTTGAGTTAGACCAAGCCAGAAGGGATTCTAGAAAGGGAAATAAAGTGCTATACCGCAGGAGCCCACGGGTCAGCGGATATTGAAATAAGGTTACCTATTCGAGACCCGACTGGGGCCGGCGTTTTTTTATTATAACGGTCAAAACGCACACTGGTATTGGTGATGGGCTCTTTTCTCCGCATTTAGACTCCCATTTGGTCCTTTATGCGTGAACATAGCATCAGTATGGCTAGTCAAGCCATCCCAGCTCCTTCCAGAAGCGCAGAAGCCTCCTGGGGCGTTCACAGGCTTCTAGGAGCGACCTCACGTCTTTGAGGATTTCTGCCCGTTGTGCGGCCAAACCCACGCACTCCAGGATCACGTGGGTGGCTGTTTCCTCTGCGTCCAGGCATCCCCTACATAGGGGGCTGTCTGTCGCATTCATGATGAATAGTTGCCGGTTTAAAGTGAGGTGACCTGTAAGTGTGCCTACAACTATTCGGAGGTCTGGACGATTAAGGCTGAGCAGTCTACAGGTCAACCGCGGCGAGACTGCAGTCATCGCCAACTTGGACTGTCTACAGCTTGTTTGATCTACCCAACGCTTATTATGTGCAGCACGAGTACGCTGTCTTACCCATGAGCGCAGTTGGCTGAACGGGAGTGGCAGAATGGGTATGGGTCCAGCCACTGTTGTGGAGGATCCCCTTCTTGCCAGCTCATCGGCGGCATCGTTCCCGTGTGATCCACTATGCCCTTTAATCCATTGTAGGATTACTCTGTTGTTGGATGCTAAACGATCCAATACTCGGTGGCATTCGTAGACAATACTGGAGTTGATCGTGTTGGCCTCCAGTGCTGTTAGGACGGCCATACTGTCGGTCAGTATGCGGATGTTCAGTTCCTTCATACCTCTAGACAGGGCCGTGGTAGCTGCGTTTACTATTGCAACACATTCGCATTGAAATATCGAACTGTGTTGGCCTAGTGCTAGTGATGTTTTGATATTTAGGTCTTGTGAGAATACTCCGGCTCCAGTACCAATATCCATCTTGGAACCGTCCGTATAGATTCGGACTTCATGTATGCCAGAGTAGTCTTGGTCACTTTCAAATAACTGTATTTGGTAATTCTTTTCGAAAATGTATTGTTTAGGGATCCTGTCGCATGGGGCAGCGATTAGTGACTCATGTTTCACTAGATTATTCCACAATGTGGAGTGAGGACCCTCTTGGTTGTACCATAGACCCATGTGTTTAAGCCTTATAGCAGCCATGGAGGCTTCCTGTTGTATAAACAGGTCCAGGGGTGTTAGATCCAGGGCTACTTCAAGGGCGGCTGTGGGGGTAGTTCGCATGCAGCCGGTTATCGCAGAGCATGCCAATCTTTGGAATTTCTGCAGCTTGTTGATAACGGTGCGTTGCTCTGTTTTAGACCACCAGGCAACGGCTCCGTATGTGATTATGGGACGTATAACGGTTTTATACAGCCACATCGTTATTTTCGGTGATAGCCCCCAGCTTTTGCCAAGCAGTCTTTTACATTGGCAAAAGATGATGGTGGCTTTGTTTAGTTTTCCTTCGAGATGTCTATTCCAGAGGAGTTTGTTGTCTAGTATCACCCCTAGATACTTGACTTCCTTGCTAAGGGACAGACTGGTATTGAAAAGTTTAGGAAGTTTAAGGTTGCCTTGACTCCGTTTGTTTGTGAACAGGATTAGTTCCGTCTTTGTTGGGTTCACTGTTAGATTGTGTTTGATGCACCACTGTTCGACGACCTTCATTGCGGACCTCATTCGGTCACATATCACACTCTCAACTCGTCCGCTGATGAGTATGGTCAGGTCGTCTGCATAGCCTACTGTGAGGAAGTTGCGGTCGTTGAGCCAGCTAATCAGCTCATTGACCACAATATTCCATAAAAGAGGTGAGAGGACACCCCCTTGGGGACATCCTTTTGCTACTACCCCTCTAGTGGTACCATTCACAGTGATTTGTATAGCTCTGTCTCTTAACATGCTGTCAATCCACCCGGCAATAGTGGGATCGACACCATGTTTGGAGAGGGCCTGGCTTATGCTGGTAAAATTGGTTTTGTCAAAGGCTCCTTCGATGTCGATGAAGGTGCCTAGTGTTGATATTTTGTGTTTGAGATTGCTTTCTATATAAGAAACCACCTTATGTAGGGCAGACTCTGTTGATTTGCCTGCAGAATAGGCATGTTGGTTTGGATTTAAGGGGTTCCTGACTAATGCAGTTGTCCTTATTTCCCTGTCTATTAGTCTCTCCAGCGCCTTTAAAAGGAATGATGTGAGGCTAATTGGTCTGAATGATTTAGGTTGAGTGTAGTCTCCTTTGCCGGGTTTAGGGATAAAGACTACTTTGACTTCCCTCCATTTCATAGGAATGTAGCGGTGTGCTAGGCAGCTTCTGTAAATGGCCACGAGGTGGTCAATAAGACCTCCGTCGCTCCACCTCATCAGCCCTGGAAAAATTCCATCTAGGCCCGCTGATTTGAATGGGAGGAAGCTGTTGATTGCCCATCTTACTTTTTCAGGGTTGACAACCTTGTGGGCGGTGGTCCAATCGGTTTCAGCAGGTAGATTCTCATCTTTTTCTTCCCATGTGTTACTTTCCGTTATGCGGCATCCTGGGAAGTGAGTGGTCATTAACAGTTCTGAAGTGTCTTGATCTGTTTTGGTGTAAGTTCCGTCTGGCTTTTTCAGGAAACCAAGGTTGTGTGTTGGTTCGCTGCACAGGATGTTTTTCACTCTGTTAGCGTCGCTGTTGGTTTCAATATTGGTGCAGTAGCGTCTCCAGCATTCTCTTTTCCTGAGGCGGATACGCTTCCTGTAGTTGTATTGGGTTTGTTTGTAGGCGTCCCAATCGTGCGCTTCTCGTGAGTTCTTTGCTTTGTTGAACAACTTTCTTACCTTGCGGCGTAGTTTCTCCAGATCAGGTCCCCACCAATGATACTTGTTGTTTGGCTGGGAGCTGGGAGTGGAAAGTGGGCATGTTTCTTCAAAGCTGGTGATTAAAGTTGTTGTTATGCGATCAACGTGGTTATCAATATCCGCTTTTACCGCGTGAGTTGTAGGTGTGTCTAGACACCTTAGCTTCTCTGCGGTCAGAAGCTCATACTTACGTCGGTCCATCTTACGTGGATTACGTCGGGGCTTGGGCGGTGTGAGGGTCATATTTAGGTTGTACTTGACCCATCGATGGTCGGAACACGACGCCTCATCAGATACATGCCAATCGGAGATGTGATGAGTCGCGTGTTCGCTCGCTAAAGTAAGGTCAATGATTGTCTGGGCTCGTGATGTCACGAAAGTCGGTTCTGAGCCCCTGTTGATTATGTTCATATTAGTCGCGAGTAAAAAAGAAACGAATTCCTCACCTCGCGTGTTGTTCTCCTTGCTGCCCCATAGCACATGGTGTGCGTTGGAGTCAACTGATATGATCAGCTCCAGTCCCTCGCGCTCGCAGTGTTGAACCAGCTCGGCCAATTCGGGCGTGGGGATATCCGCGTCGCCCGGCAGGTAGGCGGACGCCATCACCACGTCAGGCAGGCCTGCGGAGGGGTCATTGCGGAGCCTGATAGTGGTCAGGTCGCTGGAACAGAACTCGGTCATTAGGGTTGTGTTTGCGTGTTTGGGTGCGAAGATGCATGTACGCGGGTTGTCAGCTGTGGTGTCTAGGAGTAGCTTACCTCCGATGTTGCTTAGACCGCATATTCTGCCCTTCCTAATCCACGGCTCCTGGATTAGGGCTACGGTCTTGGGATTGACCTCCAGCCTTCTGCGTAGGTTAGCCGTTGCAGTCTGGCTGTGCTGGAGGTTGGTTTGGAGGACGGGGAGGTTATTTTTGAGGGGTGCTGGCAGCGCCATCGTCGCTGTCTAGCATGGCCTCCTCGTCCACGTCGCTATCTCCGCTCTTAGCGTCCATAGGGGCATCCCTCAACCCCTCCTCCTGGGGGACTACCCCAGGGTCCTCTTTGGGCGGATTAGCGTCGTCGGTGGTTTGTGGTGGTAGTGTGGCGTTTTGTTGTGCGGTGTGGTGTACTGTGCCGCTGCCTAGGTCACTAGTGACCTCCCCAGGTGCGTTGGGGTTCGGCGGGGGCGTACTGGTATTTTCCAGGAAGCGGGCGTAGATATTACCCAGCTTGTAATAAATTCTACGCTCGCTTGCCCTGAGTTTCTCGGCGTCTTCCTCTGGGACTCCAAGCACGAGGAACAGGCATTTTTTGTCTTCCTGCTCCTCGGCGTGGTAGACAGCCCAGTTGGACACGCCGAGATGAGTGTTTTGACACGTTAGACGTTGGCGTACCCTGTCTAACGTGTCGTCCGGTCCGTACTGTGGCACCAGGATCCCCGTTTTAATGCGCTTGGGGATCTCCCGTTGTCGCTTGACAACGAGCTTGGTGCCTGGTCGTGGCGAACCTATTCTCGCAGTGGTGCGATGGAGCCACTGGAGCGAGAAGTCATCTTTGCACCAGAATTTAAGGACGCCCTCACCATAGAAGGCGTTCGCCTTAAATGCTGGCGCGACATATGGATGGCTTGACGGTCTCGGAGCAAAGATCTCGTCGTCCAACAAGCCATCCACCTGCCCTTTGATGACCTCAGCCTGCTCCTTGGTAAGGTCGTGGTAGGGCTCCACCATAATCGCGACGCTAAGGTCCGATTTCAGAGCGTCGGCGTATGCGATGGAGCTGGTGGTGGTGGAATGGGGTTTACTGCGCTTGCCCCCGCCTTGCGGAGTAAAGGAATCGTCAGGGCGATTCCTTTTTACGGGCTTGGTGGGCGTGGCATTTTTCCCCTTCCCACGGTATCCCCGCCTGGCCGGTTTGCGCTGCTCCGATGCGTTAGCGGCAGCTGGCTTCGAGGCGACAGATGGTGCCCCTCAGCAGGACTATTGTCCACTTGAGGGGTCAGCGCATCACTGTGGGGGGCATCGCGGGGCTTTGCAGTCCCTTCGGCAGCTTCACGCGGCCTGCTACCATCTGCAGCCTGTCGCCGCGCCTTCCTCGCTTCCTTTCGGGCTTCCGCCCGTTTGGCTTTGCGTGATTGGCCAGGTGGGTTGGGTGGTTGTTGGGGCTTCCTCTTCTTTACGACTACCTCGTTCCAACCGGATTCCTCCTGTTGAGGTTCGGAAGTAGTCGGCATTGCTGCCTTAAGAGAGGAGAGGTCCAACCTGTGTGCTGGCGCTTCACTTAGGTTATGCACCTGAGGAGCTGCCGGTGTACTTTGTGGCGCTGCACTTGGGTTGTGCACCTGAGGAGCTGCCGGTGTATTGTGTGGCGCGACACTCTGGTTATTCACCTGAGGTGCAGCCTGGTGGTTTGACGCGCCGCCTGGGTTTACACCCTGGGGTGCAGTCTTAGTGCGTGTAGTTTTTTTATGTGGGTTTTTCGATGCCATGTATGTTGGTGTTTAGATTCGTCCTTGCTGTTTTCCACCCTCCATGGAGCCCTCAAGTGGGGACGTTGCGGCAGAAGGCACGCAAACGCCAGAAATACAGCAAAGATATAGAGCCCCAGTACAGCAGGAAGCAGGCCGAACAGAGCAGGAAGACCAGGTCGTCTCGCCCATCGTCTACACCTACCATACCAGGACTCTCGCCTGACGGCCCTCTTACGGGATGTCCCAGCCGATTGACCAAGGTTGGCTAGTCCTGGGCCTCCCGTGTGAGAGGAAATCCGGGCCAAAGTGATGTGTTGTCTCAGGAGTGTTTATACAGCCTACACTCCATCGACTCAATCACCAGGACACCTTCATCCCCCCGTACGGGTCCCCGCGCACGGCACAAACACGCGGGTGGTTGTTCCCCCCTCCCCCTCACCGTCAGTCTTGTTTGATGATGAGGCCGCAAGTACCAACCACATATTACCCGCAGTAAAGGTGTTAGGATAGGATAGAAGGATGGGAGAGGTCGGGAAGAGAATTGCGTCTAGCCGTTTCAGTTACGTCTGTTTCAGAGGGAATCAGACCAATAACAGGCAGCAACCACGAGAAGGATAATCAGCTAGACTTGCCACGGGGATCAGCGACTGTTGCGCTCCTCCCATGACCATTCGCCATGCCTGCTCACCGGACAGGTAGGCAGACTGGGGTTGGATCTGCTCTCGGCGATCGAGGCCATGGGAACAACCCATGAGACCAAAACCAACTCCGCCTAAACACCGCACACTGGACATGCTTATCATTTTTCTGACGAACCTACGCGGAGAAAAAGAAATTCTTAGGTATGCTATCCTTTATGAATATTTCATTTCTAGAAAAAATCCGGAGTAACTCAGATTTTTTGTTGAAGGAAGATTGATTGTAGTTCTTGACAAAGTAATGTTTTATTAAATCTCGTAACGTCTCTTATCATTTCCACTTCCCAATCTTACATTATTGTGTATAAGTAAGATTAAGAATATAAGTTGTGTGTAAAATTAAAAACACCAAAATTCAGACCTATTTATCTATTTATTTGTCTAATGATTCTACCTGATGCTAGAATTATAACTTTTTAATTTTGCATTTTACAATGCTATTTTTATGTGATAAATATTAAACAAGAAAATATACTAGAAAAAAAACAACTAGTCTCATGTCTCCCTGACGGGATTCGAACCCGCATCCTTGGGAATTCGGCCCAATGCACTAAGGTCTCTGTAGCATAATTGGTTAGTGCATTGGCCCGGATTCCCAAGGATGCGGGTTCGAATCCCGTCAGGGCGACATGAGTTCGAATAGAAGTTACAAAATTCAGAAATGTTTTACTTTAAAGCAGTCAGACATAGATAGGGCACAAAATAATGTTCATCTATATACTTAATTCAGGTTCGCAAAATTTGTGACGACTCGATAGGGACTTTGGCGCGTAGTACGCGGCCGAGTAAGGTATCAAATTAAAGGTCTACGAGTCTATTTGTTCCGAAAACTATAAAATATACAAAATGTTAAACGTGATGATCATAAACTGCAATTAAAAAGTGTCATTAAAAGTGAACCCGAGTATCGGGTTGTAACCGCCCTAGTTACATAAATATTTGTGGGTGAAATTCGATCTACTATCCCATTCCCTAAAGGCAAGATCATCCTTCCCTTCAAAGGGTCAGTCGTTAAGGATAACAGCACAAAGCCTATTAAACAAAAACAGAAAAATCTGGCTTAAAATTAAATGTTACCAAAACATCAGCTAGCCGCCGGAAAACGGGGCGCATGTTCGTAAATACCCGCCGCGTTAGTTCTAGGAAAAAGTCGAATTTAGTCTTCCTGAGAGTGACCTGTGAATCAAATGAGAGCAAAAAATAAAAATTTATAATTTTATTTTTATTTCATCCTTTTTAAATTACACATAAAATTTAAAAAAAAACCGCATTGATATCGCTTAATTCATTTAGGCACTACGAATATTTATGTACAGAAAGACAAAAAAAAAATGCCGCCATTTTGTTCTTTTATTGCTGCACCTAAATTTTCCTAGGGTGTACATTATGTTAGTCAAAGCACTACCTTTGTATATTTTACCGTTTCGGCGGGCAGTTGACTATCTCCATAAATGGCCAGTTGGATTTTCATCAAACGTGGCAAAGAGCCATCTCGATTAATTTAGCTTTCAATTAAAAAAAACCGCATTAAAATCGCTTGATTCGTTTAGGTTCTACGAATATATGTACAGACAGACAGACAGATAGACATAGGCTTTAAACTTATAACACCCCTCTTTGCGCTGCGTCGGGTGTTAAAAAAGGCCTTCATGATACCTGATGTTAAGCATTGATAAGGCTGAAGACGGAAGCGTGCCTCTCCCGGTTTCTCAACCACTGAGCAACCTGGCATCTTATTTCTAACTGCCGGAACACAATAATGCTGAAGACATTGTTGTTGTTGCGTCAGACTTAGCTAGCCAGTCGGGCTAGGGGACTTACGATTTTTTTTTGAGGACTTGGGATATCAGTAGTCCATTTTTTTAAACCGTAAATTTTCTAATTCGTGGAGCGAACGCGGCGGTTATTTACGTATATGCCGGCGAAGCAATTTACACCCGGCGAAATAAACGCCACCTCGATAAATATAGGCTGCGGCGATTTTTCGGCGGCGAGTGACGCGGATTCCATTCCAGTCTGGAATTTAGATGAACTGGACATCCCAGGTTTGATTCGAGCCAATCTAACTTCGTGCCGAGTGAATTTCAAGTGGGAATCAATATCCTTTGTACGTAGGACAGCACATCAAACGTTGCACTAGGATTTTATTAATTAAAATAAAACTATGTTTATGATAAATTTTAAATCGAAAATTTTTGGATAAAATTTACTCGGCCACAATTGAATTTTCAGATGGGACTCGAACCCACGACCTTTGGAAATCTGGTCCAATGCTCTGGACGGGATCAGGACGGACGAACATAAAAATAGCATTGTAATATGCAAAAAATAATAAAAACAAAAAAATTACTTAATAAATCGAGCTTTTTATTCTGAAGTTGGTTTTATATCGCGGGTTATTGGTATATTTTGATATCTCCATTGCAAGGAGTTTGGCAACGAAACTATAAAAACATCAATTTCAAAACTAATTTATTACACTATATTTATAAATATAATAAAAAACTTAAATACGTATTTGTTTAAACTGCCATCTGAACGGTTCTACAAATGGTTTTGAGGTTCTGAGTAAATAACTTTATAGGTTGTACTTTAATAGAATACATTAATTCACAGTTTGGGCTTTTGCATTTTCAAAATAGCCTGAGGCTATACAGCTTTATTTGGACGCAGTAAATTAATTACAAGCTACGAAATAGTTTGGTTTTACTATCGAGGTTGGCAATGCATGTGTTGATTATCAAGTTGATAGAATATTTAGGATACATTTCATTTTCACTTTGACTATAATTAATATGAAAAAATATATTTTACTATGTAGTCTGAGTAAATAACTTTATAGGTTGTACTTTAATAGAATACATTAATTCACAGTTGGGGCTTTTGCATTTTCAAAATAGCCTGAGGCTATACAGCTTTATTTGGACGCAGTAAATTAATTACAAGCTACGAAATAGTTTGGTTTTACTATCGAGGTTGGCAATGCATGTGTTGATTATCAAGTTGATAGAATATTTAGGATACATTTCATTTTCACTTTGACTATAATTAATATGAAAAAATATATTTACTACAAAAACCACGACATGGGACAAGTGGTTTTTATTTAGTTATATTTTCTTGTTTAAAATTTATCGCATAAAAATAACGTTGAAAAATGCAATAAATATCAAAATCAGTTAATTTCTTTCGGAGAAAAAATGTGTATGTACACACATATATTTATTCATACCTTACCTGAAATATAATTTCCAAAATCTGAATTATAATTTCCAACTGCCTCAGTGGTCTAGTGGTACAACCACCGGTATTAGACCCCGGGTTCAATTCCTAGACGGGGTACATATTGTATTCGGTTTGGTTGGTGATAGGACTTGTTGTTAGTCCGCTTGGCTAGCTACCACCATCTTATCTAAGTCTGGCGCCATAAGAACAATGTTTTCAACATTGTTGTGTTCCGGCAGTTAGAGATAAGATAGCCAGTTTCTCATTGGCTGAGGATTCCGGGAGAGGGTCGCTTTCATCTTCAGCCTTATCAATACTTAACATCAGGTATGATGAAGGATCTCCCCGTCGTTCATAAAAAAAATATTCAGATAAAACATAACAACTTTTACGGATATCAAACGCGCTATATTTCACGAACTAAGCTCTAATTGTCTGTTTTGTTAGGTTTTAAAGGTTTTATAATTAAATCAAAATATCAAATCAATAATAATTGTTGCCATAGTGAATGTCTAACCGTATCCGAACGATAAAAATAAATTAACTTTTCGAGGGTAGACTTATAAATAGCCAGTCATCAAGTGACCACGGCAGCTGAAAAGGTGCCGAAACGTCGGGAAAATCAAATAACCCATAAAAACCTTAAAATACGAACAATCATCCCCTTCCGGTTTGGTGTTTGACAAGTAAAGTGTGTTACTACTTACGGTCCTGGTAATTGAACTATTTTAGCTGTAAAACTCAAAAGTTCCGCAGTGAATTCAAGTCAATTCGAATGATTACCTGTTTGGCTAGAAAAAGTTCAGTGATTGACACCTATATTGTATAAAATTGTGGGAGAAACTGTTCAAAATATTTGTGATTCATATATCGCAAGATAAGTATAACTATAACACATATTTAACTAACACCAACAGCACTATCGGTAAAGAGTATTTCCGGAAACTGACACTGACATTGTATCTGTCAGTTAACTGACATTGAAAGATTGATACAGGCAAAGAGATCAAGAGCATACAGCCTTAACTCAAAATAGTAAAAATTTTGTACAGTGAAGAAAAGAAAAGGAAAAAAAAAAAAAAAAAAAAAGTTTAACAATACCCACTGATTATTCCTACCAATTCACCTTGTAATCTTGTATCGCTCGATTGATAGGAATTCTATCTACAGAGGAATTCGTCGATCACGTTCGGCCGACGACGCCGACCCATAACTTGTTCCTTCTTCCGTCCTGGTACTCATCGTGAGTATGCCGCTGAAGAGGACGCCACCACCAACGTCGCCACACTTTACTCCACAGCAACTACAGCTGCCAGCGTCCCTAGCAACGACTTCTTTAGATGTGGGGGTGGTTCACTCGCGTGCAGCTTCAGATCCAAATTTGAGCAAAACTGCAGATGCTGAGGATGCTCTTATTCATGTGACTCAGCGACACTTCAACACGAAAAGAAAGAGGGAAGATCTAGGAGAAAACAATGAATTGGATGATTTCAAGTCTTTAATGTTGAACATGTTCCAAGACCTTAAACAAACAATGAACGAAATTAAAGAGCAAAACAGTAAGCTACAGTAGTCAGTTAATTTTACAGCAGCAAAGTACGACGAAGTCATGGAAAAGATGAGTAAAATTGATGAAGAGAGAAATGAGGATAGGAAATACATACGCCAACTAGAGGAAAAAATAGAGCAATTTGAAAGACAGAGCCGCGCGACTAGTATTGAAATCCGAAATATTCCGAAAACGAATGACGAAAGTAAGCAAGGACTGTCAAAGCTAGTCATCGAACTTAGTAAAATCGTCAATGCACCAATATGTGCTAATGATATTAAAGACGTTTTCCGCGTTACCGCTAAGACGTCATCCAATCCATTAATTGTTGATTTCACTACCGTCCTGTTAAAAGAAAAAGTTTTAAATGCAACAAAAAAGTTTAACAAGGACAATAAGGACAACAAATTAAACACTGGACATCTGAAACTAAATGTACCTAAAAGCCCGATTTACATTTCTGAAAACCTCACAACAAAAACTAGGAGACTTTTTTACCTCGCTAGAGAGTTATGCTCCCAAAACAATTTTAAACATTGCTGGACTTCTTACGGCAAGGTTTTTATTCGGAAGGAAGATGGTGGTCTACGAACACACATCGAGTCAGAAAACGATATAAGTAAAGTGAGAAATAATTTGTGACTAGTAATTTTACTCATAAGTTTAAAAAAATGTTCTGCTGTTAATTTTGATAATTTTATTAGTTTCAGGCTTTCTGTCTGCTTTTTCTTTTTGATAATATGTATTATTATATTCGTTTTAACTCAACATATACCACTACATATACACTTCCTAAACGCTACACAATTTAGCATTTACAATTGTTTTACACAGACACTGACATACACTTTCACTCACAAACAATGCAATACTGTGCTTTATTTTTTTGCAGTACCTATGATTCTACTCGAATTTCTGTTTTCATTCAAAAATTGGATACAGCTATATTACCTTTGACTTCATACGAGCTTTGTGTCCCTTGCTTTCTGATCATTCAAATTCGATCGTTTAAACCTAGATTTAATTAGAGATATTGACACAAGCGGTAATATTACTTGTTCAGTGGTTACTAAATATACTTATTATAGAAAATTGTCTAGTGACTCTCTAAATATTCTAACCGTAAATATTCGTAGCATCCAATGTAATTTGGACTCCTTATTAATATTTCTTTCTGATTTAGATACCACTATCGATATTATCGCCTTAACTGAATGTTGGATTAATGAAAACACGACAATTCCTATAATTCATAATTATAATTCCTATAGTACTAAAATAAACCATAATCAAAACGACGGGGTCGTATTATTCGTAAAAGACGATATATGCAACGTTAAAGTTTACGAACCCAAAATTACACAAGGCAGCTGTTTGGTCCTAAAAATTCAAGACAAACTTACTCTAATAGCCTCCTATAGGTCTCCAAGCTTTAAAAATCCTACGGCATATCTGGACTCCATCGATGAATTACTAAATGAAACGCGCACACAAAAAATAATATTTACAGGCGATATTAATCTTGACATACTTCCACATAGCACTACAGGCTACGCCTTAGATTACCTCAACTTAATGGCCTCACACGGCCTTCGACAAGGGATAGATAAACCTACAAGAATAAACAGTTGTATTGATCATTTTATGATTAAATGTCATGGTTTAGCTCAAACATTTGTATTTGAACCATTTACAGACCATAGTCCAATTTTATTGCAACTATGTGACTCATACACGTCAAGAACTAATCATCAATTTGACAAAGTCATTATAGACTTTGATAAATTAGGTTCTTCCTTGCAATTGCTTCCTTGGAATGACTTCTATGATTTAAAGACCGTTGATGAAATGGCTAACTTTCTTATTTCTGGGCTACAAACAAGTATAACTGAAAATAGCACAATTAAAAAGAGTCCAAACAGATATAAACCAATTAAACCATGGCTTACTCCGGGTGTCATTAAATGTATACGCAGAAGGACAAAATTGTATAGGAATTTTAAACAATCCGGTGGTGACGAACGTCTCAAACAGAATTATGCATCATATAGGAATATTTGTAATTCAATGGTGAAATCACTGAAAAGTAATTATTTTAAAAAGAAATTAGCTGATTCCGCTGGTAATTCTAAGAAGACATGGGATACTGTAAAGGAACTAAGTAACATGAAACAAAATAAGACCGTTTCAACAGAATTGTTGCAACTCAAAGATAATCCGCACTCATCATTAAATGAAGTTAATAAATATTTCACAAGCATTGGACGGGAATTAGCCAATATTATTTTGAATAGAAACAGTACCAACGAAACGTTGTTAGCTAGTAAGGCCTCTAATTATGAGACCCCTCTGAAATCAATGTGTTTTATTCCAGTGGACCAGGATGAAGTCGAATCTGTTATAAGCAATCTTAAAGTTAGCAGTGCCTTAGGTTGGGATGGTATACCGGCCAGCGTCGTGAAGCGATTCAAACATATTTTATCGGCTCCTATTTCTCATCTGTGTAACGCTAGTTTTGAGATGGGTACTTTTCCGGAAGCTTGTAAGAAGTCCGTGGTGGTCCCTATTCACAAAGCAGGTGACAAATCGACCATATCTAATTACAGACCGATTTCTCTGTTATCTGTTCTATCAAAAGTTATCGAAAAATTGGTAAACAAAAGATTAGTAAACTACTTGGAGTCGAATAGTTACTTTTCAATTAATCAATTTGGGTTCAGATCTAACATTTCTACAGAGGATTCCGTCTTAAAGCTTACAAAAAATATAACTCAATATATAGACAGCGGTGAAAAGTGTTTAGGTGTGTTTATAGATTTGCAAAAAGCCTTTGACACTGTGTCTATTCCCATTTTGCTTGGTCGACTGGAAAATATGGGTATCCGAGGTGTGGTTCTTCACTGGTTTAAAAGTTATCTGACAGGTAGATCACAATGTGTTAGAGTCGAGAAACATGTTAGTCAGGATCTAGCTTGCTCATTTGGTGTCCCACAAGGCAGTATACTGGGACCAACCTTGTTCTTAGCATATATAAACCAGCTATGTGAACTAAATCTTGAAGGTGCAGATATAACCATGTATGCTGACGATACAGTTATTTTATTCCACGACAGAACTTGGGAAAGAACCAATTGCCTGGCTGAGAAAGGACTAACTAAGTTGGCGAATTGGCTGGAGGACAGTCTATTAACTCTAAACGCTTCCAAAACTACTTTTCTATGTTTTAGCAAGACCATTGTTTCAAGTCCTCCGAGCGACTTCGAATTAAGAATCCACTCTAGCACTTGTATTGCTAAAAAATCACAAATCTCTCTCAACACATGTAACTGTCCTAAACTTAATAGATCCACAACCGTCAAATATCTAGGTATCACTGTAGATCACAGATTGCAATGGGCTCCTCATATTAAAATAATCTCAAATAGGGTAAGGAAACTTATATATGTGTTTAAAACATTACGTAAGGTAGCAGATTTCGATTTATTACTACAAATATACTAGGCTCTCTGTCAATCTGTTACTACCTACGGAATATGTTCCTGGGGTGGTGCATGCAAGACCTACTTTATTGATCTTGAACGCGCACAGCGTGTCGTGCTTAAAGTTTTACTTAACTTACCGTTTAGGCATCCTACTTCACTGGTCTATGATAAAGCACGGGTTCTTACTGTAAGGAAACTATTTATATACCAAAGCATACGGCGATTCCATAGGTACTCCGCATATCATCAACTTGTCCCGAAAAGACCGAACAGTCGTAATAAAATAATTAAATATTTAGTTCCAAAAACAAGAAGCGTTTTTGCCGAAAGGCATTATTACTACTTAGCTCCATTATTGTATAACAAATTTAATAAAGTTTATTTCACTGAAAAACTGAGCAATCACCAAATTAAAAGTGCAATAATAAATTGGCTTAAAAACTATGACTATCGTACTACCGAAGATCTCCTATCTTCTACTGCTTATTGAATACATGAAGCACTTTATGCACGTTAGCGCACTCACACACACGCACACACACACACACACACACACACACACACACACACACGCACGTAGTGTACTTTATTAGTAGCGTTTTTTTTTCTTTTTTTAGTAGCGTTTTTCTTTTTCTTTTTATTTTAGAAGTAAAAAAACATGGTCTTAGTTTGTAATTAATTTTACTAATCTGTATGCTGTTACAACAATTCCCAATGAGCTGTAGTCTTTAATAGGAAGGAACTGCCTTTTGTAACACAAGTTTACTTTTTTCAAAGGGCAGGGCTACATTAAATTGTAATTTTTGGTGATTGTTGCAATAAAGATTTTTTCATTTTCATCATATCCGTAAAAAATATTTATTTCAATGAGCAGTGCGCGCCAAAACTTAACATGTACATATAATATTCAGATATTATGAAGGCCTTACAATATTATCAGATACAGGTTAAATTTACCATCCTTTTAAGGCACTACTCGGAAGTAGTATATGGACTTTTTGATTTAAAACTATAGCATGGTTACAGTTATTACAAATCTGGTAATAACATATATATTTCTTCATACCTTTATCTAGATTCGTATAGTTTCAAAAACACGATTTTATGATTTTGCCTCGACACTTTTTCCTTTCGAAAATACCTCCAAAAATATGAAAATTCAAGATTATATTTAAATGGTTACTTACACTATTGGACATTGGTTTAACCTTTAAGTACCGACGTGTGGTCTGTCAGACACTTTGAGGGTTCGGATTGTGTAGTTAGATATGTTAACGAAGAAGTAGCCTCTCGCGCTTTTGTGTACCCCTTGGGCAGCCACCCGGCAACATCCGTGGAAAGTAGCGGTATCGGAACATGCGATTCCGGTGAGTTTTGATTTATATAAGATCTCGAGTGATCTGTCAGACCACTTGTCTGTACTTATGTAACTTTTTTTGGATACGACTTTTTCAGATAATGGTGATACTTTCGTTTTTTTTCAGTCAGTTATGAAAATGGATTAGCCAGGCACTTCGGGCATGAAACGGGCAGCCACAAATGCAAATATGAGTGTTCCTGTCAGTAAAAAAAAATATCAAACAAGGCGTAAAAGTAAATACTATGAAGATTATATTATGATTTTAGTGAAATGGCTAAATGGGAGCTCCGCATCCGAATCTGACGACATTGACCCGCATTTTGTTGCCTTGGAAAGACATAAGTGCAAGACTGCATAATTATGTAACTCTTGTATGAAAAATGTGAGCCTACAATGCAGCAAGCCTTCAAGCAATAAGTCTTTGTAAACGTTGATGTTTCCTACAACTTAGTGCCTTATTTTTCTAAAATACGGTTGATTATTTGTATTTTTTATTTTTTTTTTTGTTTACGTAGTCTAAATTTTTAAGAAAAAAAAATTGCCAATTTAAAAAATAATTTGATAGTTAATTATTAAGATAAAAGTAGTGGAATTTGAGGGTACAGTGTAAACGTTTATAATTAGTTTGAAACCTTCTTTATTTTGTTTTATTTATACAATAACTAAATATATTATTAATACATAAGACACATTTAAAAAAATATAATATTTTGTAATATGAAAGTTTTCCTATAGTGGTCTAGCAGACCTCACGTCGGCACTTATGTAACTAAAATGGCATGTCGGTACTTAAAGGTTAATAAGTGGACACCAATAATATTTAGGATCGTATAGAAGCATTATTTTTTAAATAGTAGTTTTTTAATACGAAGTGATTTTGTGTTTTATTTTCCTAATCTGCAAAATCGGTCTCGCTCCCGTGCGCGTCGTTTTCTCATTGCTATCTCGCTTCAGCATATTTTTTCGAGTATCGCCTTAAAGAAGTTCGTTAAAATAAATAGAAACAAGTAAAATTATGCATTTATTAAAAAAGGTACTAAGATATTATTACAATATTTTAGCACAAAGGCTCATTATACAGTTTCCTTTTATACAAAAATTGCCGGAACGAAGGCAGTATTTCGTTCCGGAGTGAAATTTAATTGCAATCAAGTTTGCACCGCAACACATAACTCTGCTGAAGCGTTACAGGGGGTCGATTCTGCTGACGCTTAGTCACAATCGTCTTTCAATCGTGTTTCAATTGTTTTATTTATATTTTTTTACAATGTAGAAACAAGAATTGTGTTAGAGAAATTTTGTCTCCGCAACTAATTTGTCTGTGGCATCAAGTCTACGGGCTTGTATAAAAGTACGCGCATGTAGCGACGCGACAGCCTTTTACGTCCGTGGGTTTAGCGGCAACCCCGTGACGCAACTGTTGGGACAACAAAAAAGTTGCTAAGACTCTAAGACTCCGCGAAGCAACCTTTGCGACAAAAAATATTGCTGAATGCAGAAAATATACAGAAAAAGTTGTGTTGCTGTCGCTTTCGTGTGCATAGCGCGGTTTGAAATCTCAGCAAGTACAAGCAGTAAGTAGACGGCGACTGTGACTAATTAGATGCGTAGCCAAAAGTTGCTCGTGTGCGCATTGTCTTAAATCGAACTACTATTGAAATACGATTGAGATACGATTAAGGTTAAAAGTTGACAGAATTGATCCCCTGAAATTAAAATACGTAAATATTATGTATTTGAAGAGGGATTGTGCGGTTTGTTTGAGTTGTGTGAGAGGGATGAGGATACTACAGATATACCAAAAGCAAACTGCGAACAGACCTACATAAAATTGTTCAAAATCTTTTTGAACTAAGGTTTGGAAAAAAAAGCGACTCTGATATTCGTATCGTTCTTTTGACCTCTTTCTTCTCGAAAGAAAGAAAGATAAAACTTCTCTTAAATTCCTCTTGCTGAAAGCGGGCTAATCAGAAATAAGAAGACCTTTTCCACGAAACAACATCTCCAACTCTCGACGTGATCCTCAAGGAAATATACAACATAAATTCCCATTTGACATAAACAAATGTCTGCAAATAAATCTGGACGCCACTAAAATGCTAAATTCCCTCACTGGCGCAGTTCGCTTCGCTGTGCAGCTTGCAGATTTTATCGCACCGTTTGAAATACTCCGTCGTTCTTATTCTCGTATAACTGCGTAATGACGTAGTTAGAACATTTTCGGGTGCTAATGAAATCCGGGCGACGCTGAACACAATTCCAATTTAAATTGAGAAAACCCGATTAGGCCATGTATTTTGGCCAATTGATAACTTTGGTTTGTATGTGGATTAAAGGGCATAAGTGTTTTTTTTTTAAATTGAAGGTATTGTGAATTTAGGCTTGGGTTGTGAAATCAAAAGACAAGTGGAAAGAAGTACGCATTTTTATTAGCATATAAATAATTTGATGATACCTCTCTTTTTTTGTCGAAAATAAAAAAGTTTATTTAATGTGTAAGCTGATTAATTTTTTCTGCTTTAAAACCTTTAGCGGATTAAATTCTCTTTTTTATTTACACATTTGGTGTTCTATTGCTTTATTATTTTTATTATTATTTTCGGTTAATTGCATAAAAGCGGGCAAAACTATTTAATCCAATTTAAGTTTGTTGAAGCGTGGTCTCGTTTGTTCTGTATGTGTACACCATCCAAATGATAACCTCATGTGTTTAGCGCATTCGGTGTAAATTGACTTAGCACCTGAGGCAATAGTACACGTAATAATATTGCCGTTCCAATTATACTGCAAGTGAGAATCCTGCAGTAAATGGATTGCGTTGCAGCAGGGCTCAGTGTCTTGCAATTGAAGGCTGAGCAAATTTCGCCGCTCGCAGTACGGCAACGTTGCGGTTTCGATTAACAATTCAATTCAATATCATTTATTCAGTCTAGGCTGTTACAGGCACTTATGAACGTCAAAGAAGCTACGCTATCGGTTCACAAATCCTACGGCGGGAGACCTTGTAACGAGAAGAACAGTTGCCGATTCCATTATGAAATAATGATGAGTAGACTTCGTATGTTTTCACTACTCACAGTCGACATAGTCACTAAAGATCGACTATGTAACTGGCGGATCGCACGCGCGGTAAGAAGTGTGTAACGGGCGGATCGCACGCGCGGTAAGAAGTGTGTAACTGGCGGATCGCACGCGCGGTAAGAAGTGTGTAACGGGCGGATCGCACGCTCGGTAAGAAGTGTGTAACTGGCGGATCGCACGCGCAGTAAGAAGTGTGTTTTTTTTTCACATCCCTTATTGTTTGCACTGTTTTTATTCATATCCCTTATTTTCGACGAATTTGCTGGTGTTGATGCCAGCCCCCACCTACTTCTTACCGCGCGTGTAATCCGTTATTAGTTAAGTGGTCGATCTATAGCAGATGATACGAACTAGAATCGACCTTCACCCATCTGTTAAATGGATGAAAAGTACTTTATATCAATTTGAATATATTAGAAAATATATCTCGAGTGGGTTGTTTAAAAAAATCCTAGCTGGTCTATGATATAAAATCGTAAAATGTTTTTTTATAAGTCTATTAATAATATTTATAAGTCTGGCCAGGAACTATTAGACAAACCACTCGAGATATATTAAATTTGATATAAAGTACTTTTCATCCATTTATCCTACTTCGGATCTTACACTATAATTGACTACATTCAACTGTACATTGATGTAAGTAAAAATGGATATCGTTGTTGTTAAAACAATTTTTTGAAATATGGACACCGATAAAATTTACAATATACTTCGATATTATTCGTTGAGTTTTGGTTAGAACAATGGGTGTTTTTACTTTCCTTTCTCTCAAGTCGCACTTACTGCCTTATGGGTAATGTGCGTGAATTCGTCATTTTAACTTTGTAATTTTTGCAATTTGTGATTTAGGTTTTATATTTTTTTATTGTGTAATTTGATTTTATTTTAAGTTGGTCGAATAAATAGATATGTATAATTATTATTATTATGAAGCGCTCATGGCCGCGCTTGACGGACTGATCTTCTTCGATCACGTTTGTTAAGCAAAATTCGGCCCGGTCAGGTGTCGGATGGGTAACCGTAAAGTGGGATTATAACTGAGCGCTTCCGTGCTTCGGAGGGCACGTTAAACCGTCGGTCCCGGCTGTTGTCATTTGATTACAGTCGTTAAGCCAAGTCAGACGCCTTAAGGACGGGTTGATAAACTCTGACACCAGAGGTGGCCACTAATCCTCACTCGATAAGAAGAAGAAGATTATTATTAAATAACCGACATATCGTTTTTGCAAAAAAAAGCAATGCATATCGTACAGCAATTAAAACAGACATATTGGTGAAATATTAGTATTGATAAAAATATTGTTTTCAATTGATGTTAGAAAAATATACTTTCGGAACAGTACCTCATCAAGAACGCTTCTATACGGCGCGGCGAACCTAATTTGAAATATATCGTGGAGGAAGTTGTTTGCCAGACGAGAGCTCCTGATTATATGTAAACCCAATCCGGAGATAGTCAGACGCTAAGCCGATATGGAGGCGTGTAATTTGAGAGAATTGCAAGTCTTCCCGGGAGCCGTATTAAGGAGACGGGAATACAGCGTCTTCCCGCTGCGTTTGTTGCCGAATGTTTGTCCCCCAACTTAGTTGTAATTGCTTACAACTCTAGTTTGGAACTTTTTGATGTGTTAATACTGAAACTAGGATTGTACAAACGCTGATTGGCAAAGAGACGTCTTTGTCTGTCAACTGATAACAGGAAAAGACATTCAAAAAATAAAAAAATAAAATAAATAAATAATTGTATACAATCACACCAATTGTCTAGCCCACGTTAAGTTTCATGAAGAACTTGTGTTATGGATACTAGATAACGGATAAACATATTTATATATTTTTTTTTATTTTGAAAAAGTCATGCATAATATACATATCAGACACCCAGACCAAGACAAATAGACATATTTATGCACAAAAATATTTGTCTCGTCCGGATCGAATCCGGGACCTCTGGCGCAGAAGGTGGGCTTAGTACCCCTGCGCCAAACAGGTCGTCAGGCATTGCATTGGCAGCCTGTTTCCCCAGTCAACCGGTCCTAATTGTGTTAAGGCGCTACTCGGAAAAAGTATGGACTTTTTATATAAAACTATAGCACGGTTACAGTTGTTACAAATCTGGTAATAAAATAATATATTTCTTTATACCTTTCTCTAGATTCGAATAGTTTCAAAAACACGAATTTATGATTTTTCTTTTCGAAAATACCTCTAAAATATACGAAAATTCAAGATTATTCTTAAATGCGGTTACTTACACTATTGGAAATTGGTTTAAGGTGGTACGACTTCCATACAGACAAACATTGCACATAAATTGGTTCATCCTACGTTAATAATTCATAAATACATGTGCAACTAACTCGTTTCAGTTATTTGTTTGCGCGAAGTTATAAAAAAATGTACTTTCATACATGAGCTATATAAATGCGATGGGTCACACACACATACGTAGAATTATTGAAATTATAAGATATTAGTATATTCGTGTTTTATGTATGAATGTACAATTTTTTTATTATTTCGCGCAAACAAATAACTGAAACGAGTATTTATGAATTATTAAGGTATGATGAACCAATAATTGTGTAATGTTTGTTTGTATAGAAGTCGTGTACCACCTTAATAAGTGGACACCAATAATATTTAGGATCGTATAGAAGCATTTTTTTTTTAATCGCTGTAGTTTTTTAATACGAAGTGATTTTGTGTTATTTTTTGCCTAATCTGCAAAATCGGTCTCGCTCCCGTGCGCGTCGTTTTCTCATTGCTATCTCGCTTCAGCATATTTTTTTCGAGTATCGCCTTAACGCTATCATTCATTACTATATTTCATTCGTTCAATTGTACAGTCGGAGATCTCGGTTGACGAGTAGAGTGTTTTAGGGAGCTTTATTTAGAAAAGTAATAGATATATAGAAAATGTTTATATCATAATTAATAGAACATGAATAGATGTTTCATTTGAATAATAAGTTATTTCTTTAACCTTAGTACTTTCCGAGAAAACGTTTCCCAAAAAAACATTTTATAAAAAAAATCAAACCGACTTCAAAAAGTAAAAAATAAAACTTTTGGAGTCGGTGCCAGCCAAGGCATTCTACATTGCACTTCTATTAACTATATATTTTTTTGGCCTTAGCTAGCTAGCACCGACTCCAAAAGTTTTATTTTTTACTTTTTTAAGTCGGTTTGAATTTTTTTTATAAAATATTTTTATTTCAGATTTTGTAGTTACATCATGTGCCGTTACTTACACAAAAAATCAGCCCATACACAACAATGATGTCATCTAGGTAAACGACTACTTGCCAAAACGTGATTGATATTTTTCAGGATTATGAAAAAACTAATAGCCAGATCTTCGTAAAAATTATATGGGACCACACATAAACCATTTTCTTTCAGATAAAAAAAGAATTATAAAAATCTGTTAACAACTGGCGAAGTTATGGTAAAACATACATAAAAAAAAAACAGTCGACTTGAGATCCTCCTCCCTTTTTTGAAGTCGGTTAAAAATATCTACAAGTCAACCGGGAAGTTCCCCGATTGTACCTAGTGCTTTTTTACACTGTAGAGACAAAAACTGTGTAAAAGAGGACTACGATTTAAACATAATTGAAATACAATTATCGCAAAACTTTAGTAGAATAAGGCCACAGTTACCGATATGCTATTGTTTTGGTCATGGTCTCTATTAGTTGCAATAATTATTTTAATTTATAACTTCCTTTAATCGGTTAGGTACAAACATACTCCTAGTACCTCGTTAAATAAATATTTATTTTTTAATGTTAAAACAAGATTAAAATGCGTGTTGGTAGTTGAATGGTCATAAACTTTGCATTCTGCATCTGCCGTGTGGTGACGGCCTAAGAATACAAGTGTCACCACTCCCTTACATGCCTGGGATGTCGTAAGAGTCGACTAAGAGGCTCGACGCATTGAAAACCTGAGCGAGAGAAGGAAAACTTTGAACAAACCCGTCTGGCCAGCGTGGTAGCAGTAGGCTAATAGCCTCCTATGAACGCCACAATAGACGTGAGCTAGAAGAGGCCTATTATTATTATTATTATTTGGAAGGAGGGACGCCGGCAAAGCCGGACGGGCGATCAGTCACCATAATCGGAACCACTTCGCCCAGTTCCCCAAAGTCCCCTGACAAAAAGACAGGGGGGAGGGCGGGTTATCATTTACCCCACCGGCGTCGGGACCTCGAACCTACCTGTGCGCTTACAATACCTATTTAGTTGGCTTATTGTAAGCTGCTTTAAATCCTCTTCTTTCAGCTTGTCTACTTCAAAGAGTTCCCAGCGCAGCGATGCGTACATCGGGCATTCTGCCATGAAGTGATAGCTTGTTTCTTCTTTTTCTCTACATTGTGGACAGATAGGGTCCTCTGCTCTATTGATCACTGACAGGTGTCTGTTTAGGGGACAGTGTCCTGTCAATACTCCTACAATGTTTCTTATGTCTCTCCTACCCAGTCTAAGTAGCTCTCTGGTTTTCTTTTTGTCCATTGATTTGATGAAGATCTTGGACTGTCTGCAGTCCTTTCTGTTCATCCATCGTTGGTTAGTTTCTTTGATTGTCCTTATCTCAATGATGTTTTTGGTAATTCTGTGTGAGATTGGCAGTCTCGGTTCCGGCCCGATGTATGGTTCATCAGCCCCCTTTCTAGCCAATGCGTCGGCTTCCTCATTGCCAATGTTACCTTTGTGTCCTGGTACCCAGGCAATTTCTACCTCAACCCGGTTTGCAAGTTCCTGAATGGTTTGTTTACACTCCTTTACCAGGGCTGAGGTAGTCTCCGTTTTGTCAAGGGCTTTGATAGCGGCCTGACTGTCACTGTATATTACTACTCTTTCTACGTTGTGGTCGCTTAACACACTTCTGATCATTAGCGCGCATTGCATTATCGCAAATACTTCCGCTTGAAATACACTTGTGTATTTTCCCAGATTGAAAGTGGCTCTTCTTGCGTCGGGTTTGGCTATGTACACTCCAGCTCCCGATAGCATAGTTGACTCTTTTCTGGACCCATCTGTGTAACATATTGCAGTGCAATCCAGATCGTCTTGTTCTGTTTTCCAGTCTTCTCTGGATCTTATGCTTACCCTGTACTTTTTGTCGAAGATCCTTTCCTTATTTATTAGGTCGTTGTTAGCTAATATCATAGAAAGGTTTTCTTCGTAGTTTTTGCCTATTTCTGCATGACCTTTGTCATTGTTTCTTCCTTTCCATAGATTTGTGCTTTTCAGCTTGAACCATTGTTCTGTAGCTCTCTTTTTTATTTCCAATTCTATTGGACTGAGGCCTAGTATCATTTCTAGGGCGGCCGTGGGAGTAGTTCTCATAGCTCCTGATATCATGATACTGGCTAGTCTCTGTACCTTAGTGAGTTCTTTCCTGTTGTATTCTAGTTGCGCCTTGTGCCACCATACCAGGGCACCGTGCAAGATTCTTGGTAATATGATTGATCTATAGATCCATTGGATTACTTCGGGTTTCATACCCCAGTTTCTGCCAACGGCTCTTCTGCATTGCATGAGGGCTGTCATCGCCTTCTTGCTTGTTTCTTTTATGTGGTTTCTAAAACTGAGGGTGCTGTCAAGGATCACCCCTAGGTATTTAAATTCCTTTACAATTTCTAGCTCCTCGTCCTCTATGATTATTGGTATCATTGTGTCAACCTTTCTCTTGTTCGTGAACAGCATCAGTTTGGTTTTTGTAGGGTTCAGGTTTAGTCCCTTGTTCCTACACCATCTCAATGTTGTCATAATTCCTCTTTTCATTATGTCTCTGATCACGCTTAGTACTTTCCCTCTCACAAGTAAGAGGCCATCGTCCGAGTACGCTTGGATGTATATG
The DNA here is from genome assembly GCA_910589605.1 of Chrysoteuchia culmella. Classification (NCBI taxonomy): domain Eukaryota; kingdom Metazoa; phylum Arthropoda; class Insecta; order Lepidoptera; family Crambidae; genus Chrysoteuchia; species Chrysoteuchia culmella. The sequence goes on from OU342649.1 coordinate 23,563,894, forward strand.
TTCATAGCGGTAATCTTTCTTACTAACTCATCTATTAGAATGCACCATAACAGTGGAGATAGACATCCCCCTTGGGGAAAACCCCTCTTGGCTCTGATGGTGTATTTATTTCCTGCTAAATCTGCTTGTATGGATCTGTGTTGTAGCATATTGGTGATCCAGCCTGATATTTGCTCTGTTACACCTTCTCTATTTAAGGCCTCCACGATGGCATGTGCAGACGCTTTGTCGAAAGCGCCCTCTACATCGAAGAAGCATGCTAGAGCATATTCTTTATCTTTGGTTGATCTCTCTACTCTGACTGCCATGTTGTGGAGGGCTGTTTCAATGGATTTCCCTTCCATGTAAGCATGTTGATTGTCATGTAGTGGGCTTACACTTGTGCTTATGGTTTCTCTTATGTGTCTGTCTATTATTTTTTCCAGTGTCTTCAGTAGGAACGACGAAAGGCTGATGCACCTGAAGGATTTCGCCTCCTGATATGTCGCCTTCCCTGGTTTCGGTATGAAGACAGCCCTGACTTTTCTCCATCCGCTTGGAATGTAGTTTGTTGCTAGACTGCTCCTGTATAGAGCTAGCAGATCTTCCATTATGAACCTGAGAGCAGTTTGTAGCATTTTTGGAAAGATGCCGTCTGGTCCCGCTGCTTTGTATGGTTGAAATGAGGTGATGCTCCACCTTAGCCTTTCTTCCGTGATAACTAGTTCGGCCTCTGCTTCACCGACTGATAGGTGTTCTGTGGATAGAGTATTCATTTCCTCCTCTGTGTGCTCTATACAGTCCGGGAAGTGAGTTGCCATCATTTCGGTCAATATTTCTTTGGGATCCACTATTAAATTGTCATCTTTTTTCAGACTGCCTAGTTTGCAGGTGTTGTCTTTTGCTAACATTCTCATTAGCCTGGCTGACTCAGGTTGTCCAGAGACGTTTTCGCAAAAGGCTCCCCACCCAATCCTTCTTTCTTTTCGGCTTTTGTACTTGAAATGATTTCGTTCTTCTCTGTACTTGTTCCAGCTCTCGTCATCGTCCTTTTCTTGGGCAATTCTGAGTGCCTTTCTGGTTCTCTTTCTAAGTTTATTGAGTTCCTTGTTCCACCAGGGTTGTCCCTTCCCTGACTTTACTTTTTTCAACGGACAGGCCGATAGATAGGATTCCACGAGGGCCCTTTCTAGCCTGACCGCTTCTCTTTCCATATCCATTGTGTTGTTTATTAACCTAGCATTACCGGGTTTCCATTCTTTCATGTGTTTTTCAAATATGTCCCAGTTAGTACTCCTATTGTTCCTATAGCTTATGGTTTCAAGTTGATAGTGCAAGCTATAGGTGATTCTGCGATGGTCTGAGAAAGAATCGGAGGTGTCAACTCTCCATTCTTTCATCCTATGGCTCTCTTCCTTTGACATAAGTGTTATGTCTAGTACTTCTTTCCTCGTTCTTGTAACGAATGTCGGTGTGTTACCTATATTCATTATTTCTAGGTTAGTACTTAGGATATACTCAAGTAAAAGGTTACCCTTATTGTTGCAGTCTGTGCTGCCCCACACGGTGTGGTGAGAGTTTGCGTCACAGCCTGCCACAATGGGAATATTCATACCTGTATATCTCGATATTGTTTCTTCTAGGCGTGTCCCTGGAGGTTCGTAGTCCGTCTCACTCGGTACGTAGACAGACATGAACACCATCCTTTTCCTGCGCCCATCTTCATCGCCTAATGTAACTATCGCTGCTGTGAGATCTCTGTAACATTCAACTTCTATTAGTCCTAGTGCCCGTGCCTTGTTGCTGACGTATATGCATGTCCTCGGAGTGGACTTACCATCACGACAATAGATGGTTGTCCCTCCCAGGCATCCAATGCCAGCCACTCGGCCCTCAGTGTTAACATACGGCTCTTGTAGCAGGGCAATATCTATGTCATTTGAAACCACGAATCTGCAGAGCTCGGTCATGGCTTCGCGGCAGTGGTGCAAATTTAACTGAAGTATCTTTATTTTTTTTTGTTTTGGTGTTTGTGTTTTGTGTGTGTTGTTATGCGTGTTGAATGTTACTGTTAGTGTGTGTGTGTGTGGCTGTGTGTGTCTAAGCCTGAGCCCTGTTGCTTCGCCCTCGGGGTGATAAATCACAGGTCTGGTGGTGACCAGCCTGTGGGTTTCCACCCTTTGGTGCTCGGCTTGGGGTCCAGGCGCGTGCTTGTCGCATGTGGGTTTATTCCACCTTCGGCTCGGTGTTTTGTCCGCGGGGGTTGCACACTGCGTTTCGGCAGTGCACAGTTGTCCCTGCGATTTCCCACCTGGCTTTCTGGTGGCCCACATGTTTGTGCTGTTGCGTGTGTATTAGCGCTTGTGCTTGGGTGCTCCGTCCGTGTAGCTGTGTTTGAGACAGAGCACCCCGTCTGTGGAGTGTTCTTTCTGGCCGTTTTAATGTGCCTCGCCTGTACCCTGGTTAGTTGGTAATGTAACCAGGCATGGTCTCTCTCTTCGTTGAAGACTCCGCTCGGCACGCCCAGAACCAGCCGAACGCCCGCTGCCAGCTCCTCCTTGTAAATGAGGGACCACTCCATTACCCTCAAATCCTTCTGGATTCTGTTGCCGAGTTGGAGGTACTTGAGGGCATCAGTGTGATCCTCCTCTCTACCTGGCAACCACACCGATACTCGGCTACGATCCAGGGGCTTTACTTCGAGCGTAGTGCCCTTGTACTCACCCAGGTTACGAGAGAGAATCCACTCTCTAGCCTCAGTCGTGAATGGTGTCACAAGGAAGAATCCTTCCGACACCAGACCAGACGTAGCAAAGGCAGTGAACTGTCCCTCGTCCCCTTCGACTTTGGCGTCCAGCTGCTCCCTGATGAGACCTACCAGCTTCGTTCTAATGTAAGCCGCCGCAGCATCGTCCAACCTGGTGCCGTCCCCTCGGTGCACGTAGACGGCGAGATCGCTCTGCTCCTTTGCGGAGCCTCGCGGTCCCTCCACCTCGTTGCCGCGGTTTTGTCGCTTGGGCGGACGCTGCTGCGACGGTTCCTCCTCAGGGTCTGTCCCCTGCCTTTTAATTTTGGGTGGCCTCTTCTGCTGTTTGTGCTCCTCGGTCCCAGAGCCCGACGGGTTTGTTGTCAGGACCTGGGATCCAGGAGCCTTTTGGGCCTCCTGCAGCTTCTTGAAGAGCTTACGCTTCTCCCTCTTCCACTTACTCTTTGTCATAGCCACGTTCCACTCTCTGCCTTCCTTGCCGGTGCCATTTCCCTCATCCTTGTTAAGGGATGTGGTTTGCGACTCCAGCATGCCGGAACCATTGACCTCGTCCTTTTTAGGGGACGTGGCTTGCGGTTCCGATTTGCTGGTGTCAATTTTTTCGTCCTTTTTAGGGGACGAGGTTGGCGATTCCAGCAGAACCTCCTCGTCTATCCTGTCCTCATTACTGAGCCTTAAAGACGCGTCGAAAGCTGTAGGGAGTGACTCCTCACTTTCGGCGCGTCTGGGTTTGTTAATATTTAAATTTGTACCTGATTCCATATTGGTCCCACGATTAGCGAGGGAAATACACGGTCCACCCGAGCAGAGCCCCGCTTGCCCGGGTAAGGCTGCTTCCTTCTCCAGGGTTGCCCTCCCGCTGGAGAGACACCGTTTGCGACCAGGCTTACCCCCTGGCCACGCATCCGTCGGCACGGTACGTTTAACGCCTTAGATTGGGTAGAGGAAGTGTGGAATTGGAGGGGATGGGTTTGGGTAAGGTGGGTAGGGATAGGATGGGTTGGGATGGAGGGGGGGGGTGGGGGAGGGAGGGGGAGTCTCCCGCCCGTGTTGGAGTTCACGTGCGGGATAGCGTTGCTACTTCTTAGCTACTCGGATCCCAGGGCAGATGGTAGTGTGTGATGCCTGTATGAATCCGAGTATTACCAGGGTGCGCGACGAGGACGCGGAAGCAACACTTGGCGGTAGATGTGTCTTGCTCAACATCACACACTTGAGCACACATCAGCCGCCCTGCACCCCAAAAAAAAGAAGAGGCCTATGTCCACAGGCTGAATTGCCAGTAGGCATATTAACGTTTGATTGTAACTTTAAATAGCACAATGAATGTCAAGCTAGCCTTTTCGGTAAATTCTGCTGTTATCATAAATAAATAAATAAATAAATAAATAATTGCATACAAACACACCAATTATCTAGTCCACGTTAAGTTTCATTAAGAACTTGTGTTATGGTTACCAGATAACGGACAAACATACCTATACACTTTTTTTTTAAATACATACATAATATACATATAAAACACCCAGACCAAGACAAATAGACATGTTCATGGTCACAAATATTTGTCTTGTCCGGGGATCCAACCCGGGACCTCTGGCGCAGAAGGCAGGCTTAGTACCCCTGCGCCAAACAGATCGTCAAATAAAACAAACTACATAATAATAATAATATAATCAAACAAGTTTCATGGCTCTTGTGTATATTTTTAACAGTGCCTCTAAATAATTACGTAGAACAGTAGAACTAAATCGTGCTTTTCTAATACAAAAAAATGCATTAGAGCTATTTGTAGAGCTCACTCACCCCTTTGACTCGTGTAGACCGCTTTTTAAACAGCTGAAATTGCTAACGCTTCCCGCTATGTACGTCTTCGAAATGTGCATGTTTGTAAAGAAAAAATTGAAATTATTTACAAAAAAACAAGAGATATGCACTTTCAGAACGAAATATCCCAACCGTCTAGTTGTACCTTAACATATAGGGATGGGTCCAGTGAAAATTTCAGTGAAATGGAAATTAAATTTATACGAAATTTATGAAATCTGGCAAAACAGGTTGAAATATTTCAGTTTTGAGTGAAAATTGTTTTCTGACTAGAAATGATTTATTTTATTATTAACTTTGCAATTTTAACGTATTTAATGATAATAACAGACTTAACTTTGATTTTACCGTTAAGAAAATTAGTAAAATAATCTATTTAAGTACTAATTTTATGATTTTTTCACATAGCTATTCATAACATCATAAGAATGATGATAGGATTGAGATAAACATAGACTAACCAAATACAAAACATGAATTTGACGTCACTTTTACTTGACTATTGTTGTTTCGACTATGAATCAGGACATTTGCGCGATTCCATTTGCGCGAAAAGCTAAGCACTCTTTTTTCTAGATTCTACTCAACATTACTTAACTTTTTATTTTATAACCTCTCAGTGATTGGGTATCAAACATTCACATTTATAAGGCTTTTTAGTAGAATAGGATTAGTAGTTACCAGGATAGGGATAGATTAGAAATTGGAGTAGTAGTCGTCGCAATTTTGCTACAAAAACAAGCCTTGACAGGGTTGAAAGCCAAATGAAACTTCAAAAATTAATTTCACTTCAAACTGAATCCAAAATGAAATTTATTCTAAATATTTCACCGACTGAAATTTTCGTGAAATTTACCCAACTTGTGTACTGTGAATGCTCGCAAATAAAAATTATTGATTTTTGATTCTTGAACAAAAACACCAATATTGCTGACCTTTACCCCACTTTTGACTGAAACAAAGTAGTATATCCCATTGTATTCCCCAAGCTCAATAGCGGGCCATCCACTAACGTTCTTTCCTTTCGGCTTGTCCTGTCGAATAATCCGGAAACGCTACGAGATAGTTATAAAAATTTAAAGAGTATTTTTTTATAATTTTGCTGATTTGTTTTGTCAACTTGTTGTACTTGTCTTACCTGTTATCTTTGATATCATCCAATACTCAATTGTTTTACTTTCATGTTAGTTCTTTAATATTATGTTTTCTGTCTACATGTGTGGGGTCAACCAAAAGCCAAGCTTATTCTCACATAAGTATTTATGATATAACGAATACAGAGACAATTTGTCAAATTATTCTCACAATATATATAAACCATAGTTAATTTACAGATATACCATTTTTTATATTATATTATCCATGTTTATGTGGTTTTTTTATTTATCTATATTTCTTCATCATCGCAATATGTACAATTTCCTATAATTATTCAATAAAAGTATTAAGACACAATAAAATAACACAAGGAACTTATATTTACATTTATGTTCTGATTATAGAGGCTATTGACAATTATTATATTACAAGGTCACAAACTATTTACAACAACTGGTCATTTTTTTATGTATTCAAGTCTGACATTCCGCATAAATTGGTGAAAATATTTTCAACAACTGTTATTACTCATATGAATAGTTTTATTTTATTTTATAGAGATGGGCTCTAGGAATTTCAGAGTTGGTATTTTTAATGCTGGGTCTTTGAGCACAAAACAAGAAGAGTTTGTAGTGGCTATGTTGGAACAAACCCCCGACATTATGGCAATTAATGAGACATGGTTGGGATTAGAACAGGATGACATCGCACCAAAGCTTCCAAGTTATCGCTTGTGGCATACACCAAGATCGGATGGCCGTCGTGGGGGTGGGGTTGGTTTTTATATTCGTAGAGGTATAAACATTCGAGCCTGTCACTACCCTGCAGCTGCAGCAATTGAACAAATGTGGATGAGTCTGCACATAAACAACAAGAAAATAGCCATTGGACCCTCTTACAGACCACCGTCCCAGGACGTAAATACGTTCCTGGACGCTGTCACCTGCTCTGTGACCTCTATGGGTAACCACGATGGCATAATTCTGCTGGGGGATTTCAACATAAATCTTCTCAATCCTAGTTGTAGTAAGTATAAGCTATTCTCACAATTTTTACATAGCGTTAATTTGCGGCAATTGGTTGAGGAGCCGACGCATTTCACAGACCATAGTGAGAGCCTGATCGACGTGATCTGTACAGACACGCAAGCTACTCATATCAATGTAAAATATTCGCCAGACTTGGGCGGCCATGCTATGGTTGTGGCAGAGTTCAAATTAAAAAAAAACAAACCTAGCCCACGGCTGGTAACCTATAGGCCAATGAAAAATATTGTAGTGGAGCAATTTGAAAGGGACCTCAGCTGTATTAAGTGGACTGAACTCTGCGAGCTGGAGGATGTTAACTCGCTGGCTGTGGCTTTCACTAACTGTGTGAAATTTCTTTTTGATCTCCACGCGCCCTACAAAAAGAGTAAGTTTAAATATCCCCCTCACCCCTGGATAACTGACACCATCAAAGACATGATGCGTATTAGGGACAGCTACCATGCAGAAGCAAAAAGGAGCAATATGCCGGCTAAAAAAGAGAGTTACAAAGAGATGAAGTACTTAGTAATCACAGCAATGGAAAATGAGAAGAAATGTTATTTTAATAGTGTTATAAACAAAAATGTTAATAATTCAAAAATATTGTGGAAAAACTTAAAAGACAATGTCATTCCAGATAATAAGAATACATCGGAATTGCCCTCTTTCTTGGCCGACCCAAACATTTTAAATGCTCATTTTTTGAATGTTCCAGGCAATGACAAGGTCTCTATCTCACAATTGACTTTCTTCGAATATCATAGTTTCAGTACTGCAACATTCTCCTTGCAAGAGGTCAGCGAAGATACTGTTTTAAATGTTATAAAAAAAGTTTAAGTCCAACGCTCAGGGTGATGATGAAATTTCTCTGGAGATGCTACAATTGACCCTACCTCAATCTCTATCAACAATCACAGCATTGATAAACAAGTCAATAAAAGAGGGTTCTTTTCCTGAGAAATGGAAGGTTGCGGTTGACAAACCACTCCCAAAGACCAGCCAGCCTGAGACTCTTCAGGAATTACGGCCTATAAGTCTTTTATCATGTGTGTCCAAAGTCTTGGAGAGGGTTGTCTGTGATCAGCTCACAAAATACCTGGAAGACCATGACATCCTGCCTCACACACAGTCTGGGTTTCGCAGAGGCTATGGTACTGCCACGGCGTTGGCCGATGTTGTAGACAACCTCTTGGCTAGTCAGGACCAGGGAATGATAAGCGCTATGGTACTACTTGACTATTCACGCGCCTTCGAATCAATCAATACAAGCCTCTTACTATCAAAGCTATCATATTACGGAGTTGACGCTAAAACTTTAAAATGGTTCCACAGCTACCTTACTAATAGGAAGCAGTATGTTGAACTTCCTGGGCCAAACGGGGATAAGATCCAATCTAGTGCTCTCCCGGTCGCTCGCGGAGTCCCCCAGGGATCCATTTTGGGACCCATCCTTTACATCCTATACAGCGCTGACGTCAGCAAATCCATATCTCATTGTCAACATCATATGTACGCTGATGACTTGCAGTTGTATCTCTCCTTCCCGCTATCAGACCTTGCCACAGCTGAAGCTAAATTGAATGAGGATTTAGCACGGGTGGCTACTTGGTGCGAGTCAAATTGTCTAACCCTTAGCCCCAAAAAATCTAAACTCATTTTGTTTGGAAGTAGACACTATCTAAATGGCTTAAATAGTAGTGGCGCATCTTTCACCATATCTGTGAACGGGGAAATCATACAACGTGTGGAGAAAGTAAGAAATCTGGGGTTGGTATTGGATGGATCACTGAATTTTGAGTCTCATGTGAGTGAATGCGTGTGATAGAATAGTAGACATATTGTTCATGACTAATAGTATAATAATTATTTAAATATCTTAACGTATAGATTTATTTTGTTTGATTAATATTCTTGTTTTTTCAAAACAAATAATCATAAACTGGTTACAGTAATTACGATTTAAACATTACAAGTTTTAATCGCGATAGACCAAAATCGTTTATTATTCTAATAATTTAATACATCGTAAAAAGTCTAAACTAATATTTTTAGTGATCATTTTAATTTTAATTCCAAAATTAACTTTAAACGTAAGCAACACCGGAAATACATCACTGCGCAGTGTCTCCCCACCTTAGGAGGGGAGACCCGCCTTTATAAGGCGGCACGGCAGTACGAAGTGGCATTCTCGCTCCAGCTCTCGGACGGAACGGATCTCTGCAAGTTGACGTGTTTAAGTTAAGTACTGTTTAGGTAACTATATTTTCCAGTGAATATAATTATGTACGATATAGTGGTGGTATGTATATGGGTATGTAAGGTGTATGTATACATAAGTATATGTACATAATACATAAGTATATAACGGTTATATATTGCAAATGTATATTTATATATATGTAGATATATAATATAATAATAAGCTCTTTATTGTTCACAACACAAACCCTAAGTATATAATGATCATTGATCTTAAAATGAGTTATTTATCTTATTTTCCTTTCTATATAATTGTAGTGTACTGAGTAATTTAAATAAACATATAATTGAGTTATCCCTTGGTTTTCTTTAAATCAATACCTAAAAAGCATATAGTTGGGTATCTTATCGTGACAAATATGGGCCATTTCTAACATCAGAAGTGGGATACGATAACTGTACTAATTATATTATGTTTTAGGAACACCACAATGGAACCAGAGATACTGCAAGGTCTACTTTCCGTTATAAGAGAGTTGCTGTCAAACAACAGACGTCAGGACGATGTGGCGCTTCCTGTGTTCGATCCTGCAACTAACGAGAACGGAGCTGCAGCATGGTGCGACCATATTGACAAACTTGGTGGAGAGTTCGGGTGGAGTGGCATAACAAAGGTTGCCAAGGCAGGTAAGGCCCTTAAGGGCTCTGCATCTACTTGGTATGAGTCTTGGGAACCACAGGAGGGTAGAACTTGGGAAAATTTCCGTAGTGAAATAATATCGCTATATCCTGAAAAGAAAAATTTATCGGAGAAGTTATTTAAGGCTGTAACGTACTGTTCTGATTTTGCTGATACATACTGCGAATATGCAAGAGAAAAAATAAGGTTGTTAAAAAATACTAAGATAAGTTTTACTGAATCTCAAATGATAGAGTTAGTTTGTGGCGGAATACGTGACATCAATGTTAAAATGGCATCTTTTAACAGTGGCGTAAAAACTACTTCTGATTTGATATCTTTATTTTCCGTTTACGCGAAAACTAGAAAACGTCACATTATTAACAGGGATGTCGAAATTTCACCTGGACCTAGTGATGCAAAAAAACTAAGGACCGAAGTTAAGCCTGAATATCACACTTTAAGATCTTGTTTTAATTGTGGCCAAAAAGGTCATATGAAGTGGCAGTGTACTCAAAATAATCAAAACCCAAAGCCTAAAGCTTGCTCAGTTTGCAAAAAAATTGGACATGATGAAACGATTTGTTTTTTTAAACGTTTCAATAGTGATAATAATGAAACTAAGTCTCAAGATTCAAAAAAATGACTAGAACCTGTGATTAATATTATTCCCCAAAAATTACAACTAACCGAGGTCAGTATTTATGATTTTCCTATAAAGTCTCTGATTGATACCGGAGCTAAATGTAGCATTATACGCGAGTCCGTCGCTAAGCGTCTTAACTGCAATTTTTCCCCATGCTCAATATACGTAAACGGAATAGGTGATGGCAAAATACATATCTTTGCTTTAATTACTGTGCCGGTTAGATTTCAGAATGTCTGTGTCGAATTAGACTTATACGTAGCCAATGATAATGATTTTAAATATGATCTTATAATTGGCAGAAATGTTGTTTGCGACTACAATATCGAAATAATAGTAGACTCTACTGGATGTAGACTAGAACATAAAGTTCTCCCCCATACGGCTGTACTAAACATGACTGATAGCGCCCAAGATAATGTTTTGGAACAATTGTTGCATGGGATACGACATCTAGAAATAGATTTACAAAAGAGAATAGTAGAAATTTTTAACAAATACCCTAAAGTATTACCGACTGTTAACAATGTTGGCAATGTTCAGACTGGTCAGTTAATTATTAGACTAAAGAAAAACGAAGTTGTAAATTACAGACCTTATAGATTAGCCCCCATAGAAAAGCAGAAAGTAAATAATATTATTCAAGATTTAATTAATAAAAACATTATCCGCGAAAGTGATTCACCATTCGCCAGTCCAGTACTTTTAGTAAAAAAAAAAAGAGGGCGACGATCGCTTGTGTATTGACTACCGTGCTTTGAACAGATTAATTGAAAAGGATAGGTACCCCCTGCCACTTATAGAAGACCAAATAGATCGTTTAGGTAATGCAAAATTTTATATATCTATAGATATGAAAAATGGTTTTTATCAGATTCCTGTAGCTTCACAATCTATTCAATATACAGCCTTTATAACGCCCGATGGGCACTTCGAATTTTTGAAAATGCCGTTTGGTATATGCAATGGCCCTGCTGTTTTTCAACGTGCGATCAGTAAGGCAGTAAAACATTTAAAATTCCTTTTAACTTATATCGATGACTTACTCATTCCATTTTCCACTATTGAAGAAGGTCTTTCTTATCTGGAACAAACTATTAATGCTCTTTCCGAAGCTGGGTTTATTATTAATCCAAATAAATGTAAATTTTTCGTGGAGGAAATAAAATATTTAGGCTATATTATCTCTGAAAATGGAGTCAGGCCATGCGATGAAAAAGTATCTGCATTAGTTAACTCCCCCAAGCCTCGATCAGTCAAACAAGTGCGCCAATTTATGGGTCTCGCCAGCTACTTCAGAAAGTTTATTCTTGAATTCGCTCCTCGTACAGCCTGTATTACTAAATTAACAAAAGATAACCAAAAATGGGAATGGGGCACAGAACAAGATGAAGCCCGAAATTATGTTATAAAGTGTTTAATTTCGAAGCCTTTATTAAGTATCTATGACCCTGACTTGCCTACAGAGTTGCATACAGATGCCAGTTCATTAGGTTATGGTGCTATTCTCCTCCAAAGACATGAAAAAGTTAACAAGGTCGTCGCTTACTATAGTAAAAGAACTTCCCCAGTCGAAGCAAAATATAGCTCGTACGATCTAGAAACTTTAGCAATTTATAATTCTGTAAAAAATTTTCGAGTTTACTTACTAGGCATTAAATTTATAATTGTAACGGATTGTAACGCCATTAAGGCTACTGCAAACAAAAAGGATTTGTCTCCACGTATAGCAAGGTGGTGGACATATCTACAAGATTTCAATTTTGAAATCACTTATAAAAAAGGCAAGTACATAAGCCACGTAGACTTCCTTAGTCGTAACCCTGTCGACGATAACCAGGTTAGGAAAGTCAATCCAGCTATTATGTCCTGTAATTCATCTCTTTCAGTTAACCTTATATCAAATGATCCGCGTTCCTGGCTTGAAATATCTCAACAAAACGATCCAGAAACTCTTTTACTTATAGAGCAAGTCGAAGCCGGAAATTTAGATCGTAATCAATACACAATCTCAAATAACTCATTATACTACAAGGAAAGTCCAAATTCCAGTCCTAAGCTTTTTGTTCCCAGAAATAGTCGTTTTTCAATATTACAATTATTTCATGACGAAAATTGTCATGTGGGTTTTTACAAGACTATTGATAAAATACGTGAAAATTTCTGGTTTCCTCAAATGGCAGCTTTTGTAAAAAAGTATTTAAGTCACTGTCTGACCTGCATCCAACAGAAAAGTCACTCAGGACCAAAAGAAGGATTATTACATCCAATATATAAATCTGCAATTCCCTTTCACACTATTCACCTAGATTGTACTGGCCCGTTCCCACGATCGACTGATGATTATAAATATATTCTCATAGTTGTAGATGGATTTACAAAATTTTGTGTTCTGAAGAAACTCAAAACCCTTACAGCCTCAGAATTAATCCCAATAATTAGAGAAACTATAACGCTATTTGGTACGCCGTCACTAGTTATTACTGATCGTGGCACAAACTTTAGCTCACAACTAATTCAAAGACTGTTTAGACAATTAAATGTAGAGCATCATATGATAGCTACAGGTACGCCACGTGGAAATGGTCAGGCTGAAAGATACGTGTCAACGATCATGAATATGTTAAGATCTAGATGTAGTAATTTGTCAGATTGGCCGAATGAGCTATGGAAAGTACAACTATCTCTAAACACTACAGTTCAAAAATCGACCGGGTTTTCTCCAACGCGTTTATTGATTGGCACTAATTCTAACATTCCGTGTGTTCAGGCTCGACTCAATGAAATTGTAGGTGAACATCATGAAATTCCATATTTCGATATTCAGGCAGACCGAGAATTAGCTCACAGACGACTCGCTGATGTAGCATCAAAGTTTAAACAACGTTTCGATAAAGTTCGTCGTAACAAGAAAACTTACAATATAGGCGATATAGTATATGTTTATCAGGATCACAGGCGTTCGGATAAGTTAAAACCTAAGTTTAAAGGTCCATATGAAATTATCGAAATCTTAGATAACGACCGTTACAATTTACGTAGTAGAGATCAAAGAAGCATCACTATTTCCAAAGATAAATTGCGATGTTGGCCAGGTGAATGGGTCGACGAGGATGCCACTGTTAGAGATGCCACTTAAAAAAAAAACTGTAAATGTATATATTAGTTAAATGTCCAATAGTGTAAGTATATAGTTGGGTTGGTTAACTAGATTTGTTATAACACAAATTTGGTTAACCAACTTAACAACTTATAATCATAATGTTATAAACTGCATGCCCTGAAATAAATAGTATAAAGAAATGGAATATAAAATAAAGAGAATGATCACGATACTAAAATTATTACACGTAACGAATTGAATTGAATTTAACGAATTGAATGATTTGTAACATAAACATATAAGACTTGTTTGGTGAGTTTTATTTGCCCAAGAGAAATTGTTGAGAATAAAGAGAGTATATTGAAAAAAAAAGAAAAAAAAAAGAAAGAGAAAAGAATAAGAAATTAATGATACAAGAAAGGATACTGTTTTATGTGTATGTGTTTATATATAATATATATTATATATAATATTTGTTTAAACAGAGTACTTCGAGAGCGAAGTACCTGTCAGTATGGCCGTGATAGAATAGTAGACATATTGTTCATGACTAATAGTATAATAATTATTTAAATATCTTAACGTATAGATTTATTTTGTTTGATTAATATTCTTGTTTTTTCAAAACAAATAATCATAAACTGGTTACAGTAATTACGATTTAAACATTACAAGTTTTAATCGCGATAGACCAAAATCGTTTATTATTCTAATAATTTAATACATCGTAAAAAGTCTAAACTAATATTTTTAGTGATCATTTTAATTTTAATTCCAAAATTAACTTTAAACGTAAGCAACACCGGAAATACATCACTGCGCAGTGTCTCCCCACCTTAGGAGGGGAGACCCGCCTTTATAAGGCGGCACGGCAGTACGAAGTGGCATTCTCGCTCCAGCTCTCGGACGGAACGGATCTCTGCAAGTTGACGTGTTTAAGTTAAGTACTGTTTAGGTAACTATATTTTCCAGTGAATATAATTATGTACGATATAGTGGTGGTATGTATATGGGTATGTAAGGTGTATGTATACATAAGTATATGTACATAATACATAAGTATATAACGGTTATATATTGCAAATGTATATTTATATATATGTAGATATATAATATAATAATAAGCTCTTTATTGTTCACAACACAAACCCTAAGTATATAATGATCATTGATCTTAAAATGAGTTATTTATCTTATTTTCCTTTCTATATAATTGTAGTGTACTGAGTAATTTAAATAAACATATAATTGAGTTATCCCTTGGTTTTCTTTAAATCAATACCTAAAAAGCATATAGTTGGGTATCTTATCGTGACAAATATGGGCCATTTCTAACACGTGCGTAGCTGTTTTTATCGTCTCAAACTTTTATACAAAATAAGGCCCTACCTGTGTGAAAAACTCAGAATCAAGCTTTGCGAATCACTGGTACTGTCCAGGCTAAACTATTGTGACTCAGTGTATGGGCCCTGCTTACTGGCTAGGACTAAAAAGCTCATACAACGTGTACAAAACTCTTGCGCTCGCTTCTGTTTTCCTGTGCCGCCTCGCTCACACGTGACTCCTTTCATAAATTCTGCAAATTTACTAAAAATGGAAGCCCGCAGAAAACTTCACCTAGCGTCACTGTTATTTGATGTACTTAAAACAGGAAAGCCGCGATACCTCTTGACCAAACTTGTATGGGCGCAGGAGCGTAGCCGCTATCCAAAGCGGACTTGTACAAGTACTTTCCTCACCCCGACACACCGCACCATGGCCTTCCGCGGTTCGTTCAGATACGCTGCCTCGCGTTGCTGGAATGACGTACCACCGCCGTTGCGTGACCTAAAAACAAAGTTCACATTCAAAAAACACCTAAGGAACCATCTCTTGATGATACAAAAGACGCAAACCAAATGAATATTTTTTTTCCAACTTACCGTTGTTTTTTTCACATCAGGTTTGTACGTCATGTCCGGCTACCGTGGGGCGGGTTCTAATTTCCAGCGGTTATTCTGGAATGAGCACCATCCGCGGCACGTAACCGAATTGCTTGCATGTGTTTGATTACGTTTTGTAAAGTTGTAAACTCGATTGTACAAAAAAACCTCCATGTGGCACATTTTTTAAGTCGTGGCAATTCTGACGTGTCCAACCAACATTTGTCACTGTCAGTTGTCAGTCAATCAAATATTTTTGCTACATCATGTGACAAAGTGCTGTGAGCGTTCTGCCTATCCAAAATATCAATCGTAGTATATATGTATTGTAGTATTTAGTTTTATAAGTTTATGTATTATTGTGTATTATAAGTATTCTCGTCGTCTGTATATATCTTATTTATGCCTTTTCTTGTCATCTTCCTTTCTTACAAACCCTGTCAGTATAACAGCGCCTCTGTGTTCATTCGGCCCACCTGTGAATGACACAGAGGCAAAACGCTGAGATAGGGTTTTATTGACCCCACACAATTCTTCCTATTATTTATATTTTGTTGTGTTTATTAATTTTATACTTTTTTTTATACTTTCTACTTTATTGTCTGTATCGTATGTGTGTGTGTCAATAAATGTGTTTCTTTCTTTCTTTCTTTCTTTCTTTCTTTCTTTTCTAAATTACTTCATTAATACATATTAATACAGTTGACGACCTTTTTAGGGCAGGGTTACTAATCCCTAATAGTACCTTCTGTACCAGAGGTCCCGGGTTCGATCCCCGGACAAGACAAATATTTGTGTCGCTATTTGTCTTGGTCTAGTTTAAATATGTATATTATGTACGTATTTACAAAAACAGTAAAAAAAAAAATGTTTATCCGTTGTCTAATAACACAAGTTCTTCATTAAACTTAACGTAACTTAACTTAATTGTTGTGATTGTGTGCAATTATTTATTTATTTATACAAAACACAATCTGATAAACGATTAGCCAGTGATACTATCTAATGAACTTGAAGTCGTCGTCGTCGTCTCAGTCACATAACACCCACTGCTGGGTATAGGTCTCCCCCAAGGATCTCCACAACGATCGGTCTTGCGCAGTCCGCATCCAGCGGCTTCCCGCGTCCTTCACCAGATCGTCGGTCCACCTTGTCGGGGACCTACCCACGGAGCGTCGTCCTGTGCGCGGTCGCCATTCCAGAACCTTTCCGCCCCAACGGCCATCGGTTTTTCTCGCTATGTGTCCCGCCCACTGGCAGTGAGCAATCCTTCGAGCGATGTCAGTTACTTTAGTTTTCCTACGGATCTCCTCATTTCTGATTCAATCACGGAGGGAAACGCAGAGCATAGCCCTCTGCATTGCACGCTGGGTGACCTTGAGCTTTCTTATCACACCCATAGTTAGCTACCACGTTTCACTACCGTAAATTATCACTGGCAACACACACTGGTCATAGACTTTCGTCTTGAGACACTGCGGTAAGTTGGACGCGAAGATTTTACGGATTTGAAGTATTGGCCTTATAATATTTATTTAGTTACTTACAAGCTTACTTAGTTTGTCTCTTTTTTGGAATACGACTATATAATATATAATACAAGATTAGGCTAAATACAATATAACAATACCTTATTAAAATATCCTGAGATAAAATAAAACCGTTCTTGAAGCTACTAACATACTGTAATGAATAATAAATTATCTGATTTCCTGACGGAAAGCGTAGATCCATTAATTTAGTTTTTGATTGTCGCATCGTTTCTTCGCGTTAGAAAGAAGAGAAAATTTTAATAGCGCCATTCATCTCGTTTTTGCAAATCCACTACGATCCATTCCTTGAGGATTGTACAATCTGTCAGGAAATTTAGTTTTTAGATGTCGCATCGTTTCTTCGCGTTGGAAAGAAGAGAATATTGTAATAGCGCCATTCATGTCATTTTTGCAAATCCAGTACGATCCAATCCTTAAGGATTGTACAATCTGACAGGAAAGAACGTAAATAGATGGCCTGCTAATGTTTGGACAAACAACATGAACCGTTCCACCAATAAAAACGTTTACCAATACTTTTCTAACAACGGAACTGACAGTAATGCTTATACGAGGAAAACTATAACAGTAAATCATATAGGGTTTTATCTTCGTCAGTTATTTGATTAGATATATACACTGATGTTATATAAAAAAGCTGATTTCGTTTTCCTTTTGTTTGGCGTTCGAACTTAATTTAAAAGCCGTACAAATATCATGATAATGGACAATGGGCACGATATGAGAAAACAATCGTGGACCATTCTGTACGAAGTTAATTGGGACGAAAAAACAGGCTTTGATCAATTTTTTGCCGATACTTCTCGTTACAATACTCTGATCGTTATCTGTTAGTATCAATTATCATTAGTATCTGTCGTATTGCCCAAGTATCTATTAGTAAAATAATTGTTTAGTTATTTATCCTATTATTCTATCCTACTAATCCTACTTCCTACTTTTTAACCCCCGACGCAAAAAGAGGGGTGTTATAAGTTTGACGTGTCTGTCTGTGTGTCTGTCTGTCTTCTGTCTGTCTGTGGCATCATAGCTCCCGAACGAATGAACCGATTTCAATTTAGTTTTTTTTGTATTACAGGTGTTTTACGGGCGAGTGTTCTTAGACATGTTTGATGTAAATCGATTGAGCCGTTTAAAAGTTATGGGGGGTTAAAGTGGGGAAGAAAAACCGAATGTCTGCAAATATGCTCAAGTGGGGTATCAAATGAAAGGTTATGACTTGTACATCACAACAAACAATTTTTTACTTTTTAAGGTAGCTTATGTTTTTTGTGTCGGGGGTTTTTAAATTTTTTATCATATTAAATATGCAAAAAGATGGTTTTTAGTTGCTTTTTCACGCAAAACTACTGAACGGATATGGAATAAATTTAGCACACATATAGTAGATAGCCTGAATTAAAACTTATGATACTTTAAAAATGTATGGATGTTTGTTGCTCTTTCACGCAAAGACTACTAAAAGGATTTGAATGGAATTTTGCACACAGAGAGTAGACAGTCTTGACTAGCACGGAAGGTAAAGAACTTTTTGTTAGTGTACCGCCAATAGATAATCATTATTTATCTTTTTTTTTTATCGTATATTTTGTTAATAAATTTTAAGTTAACTAAGGCTAAGTTGCACCAATTAACTTTAACTGATTTATGGTTGTCAAAACTGTTAAATCCTATACCTACATTTTTGCACCGTTAAAGTGGTAGTTGTCGTTGAGGTTGGATGGTGCAATCCACATTAGAAAAATTGTAAATTAAGTGCTTATATTTTAAGGTGGTATACTGTGTACTAAAAATTTTAATACCCATGCTAAAAAAATAAAACCTGCATAAAACCTGCATAATAGTCTGAATTATAACATAAGATACTTTGAGGATGGATAGATGTTTGTTGCTCTCTCACGCAAAAAGTACTGAAAGGATTCGAATGGAATTCAGCATACATATAGTAGATAGTCTGAATTAAAACATATTAAGATTTTTATCCCGATATTCCCACGGGAACGGGAACCACACGAGTGTGACCACGCTGTTTGTCGCTGACATTATAAATGTGAAAGTTTGGTTGTGTATTACTCAATCACGCAAAAACTGATGAACGCATTTGGGTGAAATTTGGCATACAAATAGTTTATAATCTGTATTAAAATAAAGGGATCATTTTATCACAATACTCCCACAGGAACGGGAACCACGTGGGTTAAACCGCGGGCGGGCCACTAGTAAGATAATATTGGAAGGTGTTTTTTTTATTTGTATTTTCTATACTATTTGGCAGCTGCTATTTGACATTTTTTTTTTATGAGCTACAGGGAAGCTTTTAGCCTTCATCATACCTGATGTTAAGTATTGATAAGGCTGAAGATGGTAGCGGCCACTCCCGGAATCCTCAATCACTGAGTAACTGGCTATGTAATATTTAACTGCCGGGACACAACAATGCTGAAAACATTGTTGTTAAGGCGTCAGACTTAGATAAGATGGCGGTAGCTAGCCAGGCGTCCTACCACCAACCAAACCGAATAGAATATGTACCCCCACTGGGAATCGAACCTGGGACCCCTAGGTCTGATACCGGTGGTTGTACCACTAGACTACAGAGACAGTAAAGTCAATCGTATTCGTTTGACAGTTCATAATGTATCATACTTAATGTCATTCCATACAAATTGAGTACGATATGAACTGTCAAACGCATACGATTATCTTACGCAATCCCACCCCTGATGGGACATGACAACAGCGTCGATGATTGCCGAGAATAACGTCCATGGCAGCTCGCCCTGGGGTGCTTTCTATATTACCATCCTTGGGACACCGTCGTACAACGTATTATACGAGTGTACGAGTACTTACCTAGTTGTTAACCAGTTCAGTATATGGGACTGTGTCAGTTGAATTTAACAAGTTCTTTGTACGTAGCGAACAGTCATACCATTACCCCGGTGCCCACTCCAGCTAATGAATGATGCGGATTGCAGCCGAAACGCAACATTAACCGAAGGCCATGAAAAATACGTCACAACAACTAATGTTACTATCAAAAAGTGATTTTGGGTTTTGTGATCCTTAATATACGTGTATTCTGATATTTAGAGGTCCTCCCCATACTATGGAACATGATTAATTCGAAATAATTTTTGTAAATTTGATGAAATTTTACATAGATAAAGATTACACATTGGAGAAAAATATAGTCAACGCGAGTGAACAAAAAAAATATAATAAAGTTGATAATATTTTTGTCTGATTCTATCTTAATTCACCCTTCACGTAAATACCCACTAAATTAATTTTAACGAAATTAATTTGCGTTTAATGAAAGCTGTTAGTGATCACATTTACAATACCTTTTTACTTATAAATTTTTAATTTTGCATTTTACAATGTCGCCCTAACTAGTTGCTTTTTTCTAGTATATTTTCTTGTTTAATATTTATCAATACTTTTTACTTTAGCATATTATTATTTCCGTACTAAATTGTAATCATAAGTCCACGCAGACAAAGTCAAAATCCAAATAAAATTCGAATAATTAACTATGCTTTTGTCCGCTCATTTTATATTGTATAAGCCATGAATTTCAAATGTTTTTCCAAGTTGGGCGTGGACTTTTTCCGCTTATCTCGTGGACACAGTATCGTTAGATACCCAGGACACGAGACACCGAGATTGGCTAATAAGCTTAAAGGCTTACAGAGGACCTCTTCACACATGTACTGTCGACTACACATTACTGACAACAAGCGTTTCTGATAGAAAAAAAACAGTAACATTAATTATTATTATTATTGTGAAGAACACTTCAAGAATTTCTTGATAAAACAAAACAAATCATTATCTCATGCATTAATTCATGCAGATGAAGTTAAAGGTAATTAGGAATATTTTATGAAAGAACCTAGTTGATTTTTGTATTAAAAAAAACTTGAAATCACACTTAAATCATAAATTGTACTCAGAGTCATTATAATGACACTGTCAAATTGAGGGAATTGGATGTTTGTTACTCGATGACGCAAAAACGGCTCAACGAATTTGGATGATAATATCATCCAAATTTATCCCGAGTTGAACCCGGGAACTACGCGGGTGAAACCGCGAGCGGACACTAGTTACTAATAAATGTAGTAGATAGATTTTTTAAGTGTCTTGACATCAAACAGCCATAATAGATATTTATTTTGAGGCACGGAAGCGTAAGTAAATGTCGATATTGTTGTCAAAGTCAAAGTCAAAGATTTTTATTCAAATAGACTTATAGATAAGTACTTTCGAATAGTCCAACATTTTTTTTCCCCTACCAGCCATTCAGGACATCTTTTAACTGATAAGAAGAACGGAAGCAAGAAACTTATCAGCCTTATCAGAAACTACAACATTTACAAGGGAACATGTTGTCTACTTACAAACATGATTCACAGCGTTATATTTACATCAAAAAAGGGACTTTCGTCAGAATTTTCTCATCAATAATATAGATTTAACTACCTTCCATTAAACAAAAACCGTTGGTTCACGAAAAATATTTGGCTTTGTATAGGATCATGTCCATTTTTAAATTGAAATTCTACAGCCGGATCGTTGATTGTATATTTTATTTGTTCAACGAAGTGGCTGAAAATTAGTTTGTTTGCGTCCGACTGTTTGTCGTTTCGTTATGAGGTTGTAGTGTCAGCATATTAAGTGACCTTCGTTGGCAAAAGTTGGTCTGTTTTTGTTCAAAACGGTTGCAAACAAGCACAATCATGTTGAAACTAGTTTTAGAATACTTAGCACTGTTTTGTTTTATATGCTCACTGAAACTAAAATGTAGGCCATTCCCTTAACCTATTTGGAAGTCGGTTAAAAATAAATCAGTTATAACATTATACTTACTGATTTATTTTTAACCGGAGGAGAAAGGAGGAGGTTCTCAATTCGGTTGGTATGATTTTTTTACGCATGTACACCGATTACACCAAAAATAATAATCTAGGAAAATCCTACTGTTGTTTACAAAACAACCAATTACAGCCACTAAAAAGTTTTCTATCTTTCTTTCTTTCTTTCTTTAAAAAAAACCGACTGAAAATAATTAAAAAAGCAAGAAAAATAAAATAGGAGCTCAAACTTAGCTGGCACCGACTCCAAAAGACTTATTTTTTATTTTTAGAAGTCGGTTCTTTTACTTGTTTTTTTTTTGCATCTACAATGCTATTTTCTAAGATACGTTTTATAATAGAAAAACTACTAGTGTCAAAGTATGCTCAGATGAGTTTTTTTAAATAGCTTGGGGCCGCAGTGGTTTTTTGCAACGATTTCGTCGTGCGGTCTTTCGCACTGGTCGATCGCGGAATGAATGGTCAAAAATGTATAAGATTGAGCTCCATCGTCGCCTGCATTTTACTTTCGCATTGAACCTGTAGGGTAGGTCGAGATCGATTTTCCTTACAGAGTTCTGGCTGTCCTTACGCATCAGTACAGATTTTCCTTATGAATAGAAGGAGTGATCCTTCCATGTAATAGGGGTCAAAGTATGAAATTGCCGTTTTTTTCTTACACTTCTAGAGAACCTCACTACTTCTGTGATTAAAAGGTACATCTATTGCTTGATTTTTTATTAAATTGAGATCATAATGATTAAGAATAATTAAAAAGAAAGGATCTCCTATATTGTTAGCAAAATTTACTACTCTATTTAATATAATTTATAAATTATTCATATCTTTTAAAAAAAATATAGCATTAGATTGCTCAGTCTTCAAACAATGATTGTACATTAGAAAACTGTGGCATTAGCACTTGCGGTAGTAACTATAACAAAATTTGTTAGTATGGAAAACGAACTTTCTTTGAAAATCTTCATACAAATCGGAAATTTCATAGTTAAATACCTAATATAAGGAAAAGCAGTACTCCTGCAGTGTGGAAATTAAAATGGCTAAATATTTCTAGTTAATATTGTAAACGAGAAAGCATGACAGTTTGTTTATTTGTTTGTTTGTTACTCTTTAACGCTAAAACTACTGAACGGATTTGAAGGAAATTTGGCACAGAGATAAAAGATAGCCTGGATTAAATCGACACATCAATAATGAAAAAAAATACAAAACAAACTTGATTTAACTTAGTATTTTTAGAATTGTTTGTAGACTCAGTTATTTTTAATGTACCGAATGTGCCTGCGTTAATTTTTTTGGTAAATTTTATTGCTTTTTTTATTTTTAACCGACTTTAATAATGACATTGTGACTTTTTTTATTAATTTATTTGGTACTTGAATTTAATGTATTTAATTTTACTATAAGCGAAATTTAACTTACTTTATGCAATCTAAATTAGTTAATGAAAGTCTTTTGTTTGTCATATTTATTTTTAATTAAGCTTTCTTATATTGTAACGCCCTTGCTAGGCGTCACAGGAACTGTAAATTTATGCACAACCTTTTAACAATGTGACAAGCAATACATGATATGAATTATGAGTTAAAACAGGATACTTTTTATTCCGACATTCCCACGGGAACGGGAATCACGCCGGTGAAACTGCGGGAGGTCGCTAGTGCTTAATTTTTTATTTTTTAAAATTATAGGTGTACAATAAAATATCTGATAATATTCTCGGTATTTGGTGTTACCATACAAAAAGTTGTTTAAATATATATTTTTTCTTATTTTTTATTAACGACGACGGGAAGACTCTTAGCTTTCATCATTCCTGATGTTAAGTATTGATAAGGCTGAAGATAGAAGCGAGCCTCGCCCGGAATCCTCAACCACTGAGGAAATGACTATCTTATCTCTAACAGCCGGAACACAACAATGCTGAAAACATTGTTATTATGGCGTCAGAATTAGTAGTAAAATAGTGATGAGGTAGGTATCAAATTTTATCTGTCCGCTGCCGTCAACGATTCCTCCAGAACCACTGGCTGGTACAACGCTGGAAGCGTTGCAGTGGTGTGGTGGAAGGATGGAGTTGTTCCTAGTTGGCCGCGCACCATTTTTGGAACGATGTTCCTTATCGCGCGTTCCGAAAGGGGGCTAGACGGAAAAAATTAAGACCAAAAGTTGTAACGACACTTTTTGTGTCATTGACCTACTTTTGAACAAAGCACGCACATACGGTACATCTATTTTGTCATATGAATCAGCGAGCGGCTAGCGCCTGCGGGCTGTGTATAAACTTCAAAGGCAGTGTTTCGAGTCGGAGGTTTAAACCTCGAACTTGCAAGTTTTATTTTTCTTTCTTCTCTTCTGCGGATTGTCTAAACTTCAATTAGCGTCAAGTCGGAAGTTCAAATCCTAGCAGTAAGTTTTTTTTTTTGTAACGAAGTTCCTTATCGTGCGTTGCGAAAGGGGGCTTACAGAAAAAATTAAGACCAAACGTTGTAACGACACTTTTTGCTATAGTTGTAAGCCGTGCGGCGTGCGCGTCTTTCTCTGTCTGTATCTCTCTCTCTCTCTCATAGAAAGCGAGAACTTCGTTCCATCCGGGTGTCCCTTGACACCTTTCAAGTTTTTTTTCAATACATGAGTTTTTTTTTTTAGTTTGTGTGTTTATTTGTGTGGCGGTTTTCCTTTCTTTGTTTCTAATTTACCAACCTACAAAAAGTTAAATATAAACGTCAAACAACATTCCATTTCCAGACACCATTGTTCCGTCGAGCCAATTTGCCGGCTACAATTTTTTTATCGCCAGCGCGGGAGCTTGTTTAAATTTCATTTAGCCACAGTAATCTTAATTGTTGATCCGCGGTTCCTGTGCTTTTGAGCTGTCGTCAGTTTCCAGGGTGATAAGAATCGTGACTTTTGTTACGTTCGACTGAATACGAATGAGTGGATGTGATGTCGATCGGCACTGAGCCACTCAGTTTATTCAATTTGGAATTGGAAGCTTGAACTGATGTTGGTAGGAACGATTTTTGCTTGTAGAATATCTACACCCAATTTGGCACCTAAGCTTTTGAACGCTAGTGACAACATGGTTATTTTCCCAGATCTCTATTTATTCTTTTTCCCCTTTTAAGATGTCTCTATAGAAACCTAATAGATGATTGATTGGCGAAGTGCGAACGCGTGTTAGGAGGTAGACACGGAATAGAACTAGAGAATTTAGTTAGTTATAGCTATAACTCCTAACCAGGTAATTTTTTAAGCTATTGCATAGCTTTTATCGCGGGCTTTGAGCGCGGCGACCGAATCAAGAAATTCCGTAACGAAAAAACGTAACCTAACTCCGTGTCATAGATTTTTCCAGTTGTCACGGAAAAAATGCGGTACTTACCAGTTTTTAAAAAGAAATTATTTTTTCACACAAATTTTCATACAGTTTTTTTTCATCGTTGACAATTTTATTATTCACAATCGTAACTAAACAACCAAAATCTATAATAAAAAATGCTACGCAATAGCTTTACCGCGGCAGTCCCCGAGTGCCACACGTATATTTTTTTTACTCTTCTAACCACTATGTCCAATATTTCTTTTCACATTCGACAGGTATGTTCTAGCTATTTCCATTGTTTCAATCTTACCATGCTATTTCGTATTATGAATCTATTAAAGTAAGCTTGTTTTTAGTCGGAAGTTTTCTGACGTCTGTCGCTCAATGTATCAAATGTGACAACTTCACTAAAAACAAAACGCAAACAAATCGCTCTTATGATATGATGGTTTCTATTTAATAATGGTAGGTCCGCTGAACTTAGCGTATACAAATTTCAACAAATTTTGAACTATGGTAAATTTTAAATAGAAAAATATTGGAAAATATCAACTCAGTGAATTTTCAGATAGGACGTTTGGAAATCTGGTTCAACACTCTGTAGCTCTGTGGTCATAGCATTAAAATAAAAATTTATAAATTAAATTATCACTAAATTAAAATTAATCATAAGTAGAAAAATAGCATTGAAAAATGCAAAAATAAAAACCATAAAAAATTTACTAGTTTTGAAAAATATCAAATCTAGATATGCGACTGTCTTTCATAAAAGAAAACCTTTTTGATATGAGGACCTTGTTTTTATATTTGGAGAAACTACTACTGCCATAACATAGAACATGTTTTGGGATATAAACTACTGTAAAATATTTTTCAGTTCATTTACGGAGAACGTCACACGAAGTTTCGTAAGCCGGGAAAATGAGAGATGTTTGGTTAGCATGACATAGGAGGCATCATTTGCCTCTGCTTCAAAGCCGTTGCAACGAAACAACATTTTTATTTTTATTGTGATAAAGTATGAAATTGCGGAACACGTCTCTGCCTTGTGACTTCTGTAGGGTGACCAGATTTTTTGAGAATTTAATGAGCTGTTCTATTTAAACAGTATTTATATAATCGTAAATGACTTTATTTTAGTGTCCTCATAAAACACAAAAATATCACAAAAACATAACAGATTGACATTGTAAGTGTTATGATTTGCATACTATTAGTGATACTGGTTAATGTTACCACCATTTTATACCATGTGTCATGCAAATAAATGATTTGATTTGAATATAAAACCTATACATCCGGCTGAAATAACAGCTTATTTTTTTAAGGAGAAAGTTATAGCTTGCCATGACTTTGTGGTGTAGCTAAAAGAGTGTAAATGTTGTTGTTTCTGTTAAAGCTGATAAGTTTCTTGCGGCCGATCTTCTTATCAGTTAAAAGATGTCCTGAATGGCTGGTAGGAAAAAAAATTTGGACTATTCGAAAGTACTTATCTATAAGTCTATTTGAATAAAAATCTTTGACTTTCACTTTGACTTTGAGTGTTATTAATACGTTTTCACTTTCAGGCTGCACTATTGATGCTCTGCCATTCCCAACAGCAAAGGAGTGGAACTCTCCCCTGCGTCTATATTTTCCGAATACTTATAACCCGACCACCTTAAAAACAAGGGTGAAAGGTTGAGAATGACCTTCTGGGTTATCTTGCTCCATCGTGCTTCCTGTCTTAGCACCCGGGCTTAATTGGGATTAATATCAAACACATTCAAAGTCAAAAGGGTTCTCTATATCATGATATCGTATACAAAATGCACATTTTTTCGATTCAATTTTAGATGTACCTACCTACTTTAATGTTGTATCCCCAACTGGTTCACATGGTCCTATAGTCAGGGGCGTGCATTCCATATAGGCAATTAGGCAGTGCCTACCTCATTCAAAACCTAAATAATTATACAATAAGTGTTAAAGTTATTTTATTTTAGTTTAAACTTCTTATTCAACACTCACCCACTAAGATTTTCCTTACGCTAAAAGTATTCGTATTAGCGTAAGGAAAATCGAGACTGCCCACTCGAAACAAGCAGCGTTTCATACAAGAATACAACTTATTTAGAAAAAGAATTGCTCAAGTATAAACCGCCCACGGCAAGAAGGGCGCTGTTTGTACGTGTAACGTTCTAGCTTAAACTTCCGGAATATATCAGTATAAAGTAAGCAAGCCTACCTGACGAATGAATTTGGTCGCGAATTATTTTGTTGAGGAGTTTTTTTAAAACTATCATATTTCCTAAGATATTCATTTAAATTAAATGATGTAAAGGACAATTTTGTTCAAAATTAAATACTTGTCATAATTAACGTGTTTATTTAGATAAGGATTAATATCATGTTTATGAAAACAGCTTCACAAATAATACATTAGTTTAGAACAAATTTAATTATCTTAAAAATGGTTATATTGAGTTAACCTTAAAACATAGACTATAGATAGATATGCTGTCGCGGACTTTTTTTTTGAACTTTTTATGCGGAACAATTTTCTAATACATTATTATTATTACGTAACTTTAACCGTTTACACACCGTCCGCATCGGAAGCTTCCAAAAGTATATTTTTTCCCCGTTTTTGCAACGTTTTACATTAATGCTCTGCTCTTATTAATCGTAGCGTGTAATAATAATTTTTCAATTCGAACCAGTAGTTCCGGAGATTAGCTAGCTCAAACAATCAAACTCGTCAGCATTTTAATATTCCTACTAAATATTACGAACCTTATCATTTATGACTAGCGGCCGCTCTCGGTTTCACTTGCCGCGCGGTTGCCGTTACCGTGGAAATATCAGGATAATTATAAATATTTGCATACAATGTGGTATTCTGATGTTTAATCTACATTGCTGTAAAGTTTCATCTTAATCAGTTCAGTAGTTTTTGAGTGAAAGAGGAACAAACATTCATCCATCCAAATATTCTCACAAACTTTCAAACTTATAATATTCGGTAGCAGGATAGGATAAGTGCAAAGTTACTAATTAGATCTACAGTGCCTACTACGCTGGAAATCCCAATGAACGCCCTTGCCTATGGTGTTTGATGGTTACCCTACAGTTCCTTCGCTGTAGTGTGTCATCGGTGCAGAATAATGTCGGGAGCTATTCACGTATCGCCCCCAGACGCCGACGAGCTTACGCCGAGACGACACTCAGCGCGGCGCCGATAACATGCTGCAACATGTCTTTGAAGAACCCACATTATTGAACGAACGTTAAAGATGGGACTTGGACGACGTTATTTCTTGCCTTTTTTATTATGACCTTAAAGCTTGAGAATTTGTTAATTATACTAATGAAATTGCGATGAATTTTTAAGAAAAAAAATAAATTGCGCATATCAACGATCCATGAAAAGAACCATCTACATTGCTTGATTTCCATATTTTAGTTTGTTATAAAAGTATATCTTTTATGTTTTTTTATAGCCATTTAAAAAAAAAAGGTTATCAATTCTTGTGTATGTTTTTTTATGATTGTTACCTCAGTACTAGGTCATTTACGAACCGATTTGAATATATTTTTTTTGTTCGATATGGTATATTTTTAAATTGGTCCAATTGTCATCAAGACAGGATCTGTTCATGGGATGCTGGAGAAATCAAGGGAACTCTTCAAATGTAACTCGTGCATGTGCGCCCAAAAAGCTTCATTCAGTGGAGTGGAACGAATGATAAAGACCACACATGGTTAACGGAACTATTAAATACTAAGTACCATCACAACAATGTTTTCAGCATTGTTGTGTTCCGGCAGTAAGAGATAAGATAGTCAGTTCCTCAGTTATAGAGTATTCCGGGAGATGCTCGCTTCCATCTTCAGCCTTATCAATACTTAACATCATGTATGATGAAGGCTAAGACTCTCCCCGTCGTTCATAAAAAAAAATCGAACTCACGACCTTTGGAAATCCAGTCCACTGCTCTAACCACTGAGCTACCGTGATTTCACAGTAGCACAATATGCCTTGGCTGGCAGTTTTTTTTTTACTTTTTAGTGTCTATAATAGGCTGTTTTGTAAACTACAGCAGGGTTTTTCTAGATTAAGAAAAGGTTTCATGTACATTATAAACAAAATTATCGTAAATACTACATCGTCCAAGTCAACAATGAAATGAAATATATAAAAATGCTCATAACATAAAAAGTACTGGGTCAAACGAAACCAAATTTTTATGGGACCAATTAGCAACTATTCTGCATCGAACAAAAAAAAATCATGGAAATCGGTTCAGAAATCTTGGCGTAATCGGTGTACATACATAAAAAAAAATAAAAAATTATACCAACCGAATTGAGAACCTCCTCCTTTTTTGAAGTCGGTTAAAAAACGTGCATTGATATAGGTAACATTTAAAAATATAATGATTAGTGTAACACCTATGTCTATTCAGAAGTTTTATCCTTACACCCTCTTACCCTTTATTTGTTGAACCGTTAAAAACTCAAAATGCAGCGTCCATTCTTTTCCGGAATTAATATCGTACTGTTATTTCGCGCCCACTGAGTGTTGTTTTTGCGTTAAATTTATCGCGCCGACAAAGTCGCGACCGCTACAAATTATATCAGAGACCCTACCACAAGCGTATAAGCAATGTTTAAGTAATATTGTGAGGGAGATGGCCCTAAACGTAGTGAATAGCTAGCTCAATAGTATCGAGGACCCAATGTCAAAAATGTTTAGGAAAATGTAGTTCTGTTTATATTCGGTAGGAATGCTGCTCGCATCATCATATTTTTTTTTACTTTACTTTCTCGATACTTACTCGAAGGTTTATCATGCTGGGCCTACTGTCTTTCTTCTTCTACTACTTCAATAATTTCCATCGTCGTCTCAGCCACATGACACCCACTGCTGGGTATAGGCCTCCCCCAAGGATCTCCACGACGATCGGTCCTGTGCTGCCCGCATCCAGCGGCTTCCCGCGACCTTCACCAGATCCACCCACGGAGCATCGTCCAGTATGCGGTCGCCATTCCAGAACCTTTCCGCCCCAACGGCCATCGGTTCTTCTCGTTATGTGTCCCGCCCACTGCCACTTCAGCTGAGCAATCCTTCGAGCGATGTCAGTAACTTTAGTTCTCCTGAGGATCTCCTCATTTCTGATTCGATCACGCAGGGAAACGCCGAGCATAGCTCTCTCCATTGCACGCTGAGTTACCGTGAGCCTCCTTATCAGACCCATAGTTAGCGACCACGTTTCACTGCCGTAAGTCATCACTGGCAACACACACTGATCGTAGATCGATCAGAGACACTGAGGTAAGTTGGACGCGAAGATTTTACGGAGCTTCCTGAATGCTGCCCATCCGAGTTGGATTCGACGAGAGAATAGAGAGAATTTCCATAACAGTTGATAAAAGGGCCTACTTACAACAATTAATGAGTTTCAGAAACAGCGTTTTATGCATTAACTACTGAAAGAAATCATCATCAACAGCAATGGTTTAATGTCCTCAAAGTAAAAGCACTGGCCTTCCCTACAGATAGATACAGAGAATGGACCAGTCCAACCACGCATGCCCGATGCACCGATGGTCCAATTGGTGGGTCCAATTGGTGGGTCTAACTACTGCAAGTACAGCCGGGCCCAGCAGCTTGCTTTTCGAAGCATGGAGGAGTTAGTGATAATACTCTTTGGTCACTTATCCCGTGACTGACAATTGTGGAAATCGCTTGACAGCTACAATTGCTGGTCGCGATCTAGAAACACACTGCGCTAATAAACTTCTCAACAAGTGTCGGTTTGAAAATATGAACCTTTTCGACAAGCAACGTGATGAAATTCAGAAACGCTCTAAGGGAAATGTATGAACTGCTACGTTTCGCTTTAAAAAGGCGAAAGTCAACTAACTTTTTTAAATTTTGAAGTGAAAACTTCTTTAGCGGCGTTGTGCACGTCAGAGTTTTAAATTTTTGGGATGGGTAAAAAATGTTAAAATCGCATCAGGACACGTGACCTGATCGAAAATTAGTAAGACGGAGGGAGAGTAGAACGACGGCGCGGCGTAGGAGAGGAAGTAATATCCCCCTCTCTTTCTACCGCGCGGCGAAAATGTATGCCTGCTCCTGCTGTTTCATTTAAACGGTCTTCACTTCTGCCGGCACTCCCGGAGTACAACCCGTTTTTTATTTTTTCTTGTGTTCTATGGTAGGGCCTATGTCCGCCCAGTTCGGGTCGTCTCTATTCTTTTGAGCTCATTGTAACACTGGATTGGCGAAACAGCTTGAATATCTTGATTTAGAGTTTCAATTTAACACTCTGAACAAAGCTCTTTCGTTTGTTTAGACGCGAAGTAAAATGCTAATATTCAAATTGTGAGAACAAATTGTCTTAAAAGATGGAATTTTGTTATTCCTTTTATGACTATGATAATTAAAATCTTGGGGAAATATTTTGGATGTTTTTATGGGACCTTTTTGTGTAAGTATGTTAAGTTTTATTTATGTCTGATAAACGTAAAATCAGAAACTTTAAAATTAAGTTACAAAAAATGAAATACTGTTTGCATATTTTATGTTTTTTTTTAAACTAAAGCAGTACATGTTATTGTTTCAAAAGTTGTGTTACAAGATTTTTCCATCCTCTCTCATGTCATAAAAATGGCAAGGATTTTATGGATGTTTTTTCAAGATCTGGAGCACAAAACATGAGGACGTGTGATGCAATAATAATTATTGTATTACAGCATGTTTACGACCCATCATCGTATTTATGTGCCCTCGACGGGGCCACGCGACCTTCCACTCTATGTTTAAGGCAATAAGAGCGGCCATTAAAATTGGTACAGTTGGCAAGAAAATTTGCTGCCGGATGGATAAATTCCGCCATGAGTTTATAGCTTCATAATTTATGACGTGAACAATATTAACATACAAGGTCTCGGAAAAATGCTTGCTTCCTTTTATATTTAATACAGACGAAAAATTTAAATGTCATTCCTGGGATTCTGGTTTTTTTTTATTTTTTTTATGAAGTACGGGGAGACTCTTAGCCTTCATCATACCTGAGTTAAGTATTGACAAGGCTGAAGATGGAAGCGAGCCTCTCCGGAATCCCCAATCACTGAGGAACTGGCTATCTTATCTTTAACTGCCGGAACACAACAATGCTGAAAACATTGTTGTTATGGCGTCAGACTTAGATAAGATGGTGGTAGCTAGCCAGGCGGACTTACAACAAGTCCTACAACCAACCAAACCGAATACTATATGTACCCCCGCTAGGAATCGAACCCGGAACCCCTGGGTCTGATACTGGTGGTTGTACCACTAGACCACGGAGTACTAGCTTCCCGTTCCCGAGGGAATATAGGGATAAAAAGTAGCCTATAATATTCTCTATGCTTTAACCAACTTCGCGCGGAGTCAGACACAATAGATAATTATAACTTTTTAATTTTGCATTTTACAATGCTATTTTTGTGATAAATATTAAACAAGAAAATATACTAGAAAAAAGCAACTTGTCTCATGTCGCCCTGACGGGATTCGAACCCGCATCCTTGGGAATGCGTATTGGGCCGGACAAGTGCTAAACTAACTATGCCAAAAATCAAGTCGATTGGTTGCTTAGGGCGTCAAGAAAGGACAAACAAACACACGTATTTATAATATTAGTTCTACAAAAAAATATCCTGTAAACCGAAATATTGTCTTTTTTATTTGAAAATGTTTAAGTCATGAAAAAGAAACATCGAAAACAAATTGCTCGCTTAAATTCCAAACAACCACAGAGCCATTCAAACTTATTTCTATCAAGGGAACCGCAAATGCCCACTAAACGCTACCCAAATTCTGGCGTTCGTAAGTGGCGTAAGAGTAATATATTACGTTTCCATCGCTCTTCGGATATTCGTTACCTAACTTTCCGCCCGTGACTTCGTCCCCGTGAAATTCGGTTTCATCTCGCTCCTAGCTAAATCACGGTCCTTCAAAATTTCGCACCAAAAAGTAGGCGACATCTTTCTCCACAGTCTAATCTGTGTCGGTGACGAAGAGACCATATAATACGACAGCCTTATGAAAAATCGAATCTATAGGTCAGTTAGTAGGTATTATTAGCTTGTTGTGTTCAGTCATTTCAATTCGAATTGACTAAGATTATTTGACTGTACGAGTTTTTACGAAGTTTCATGAGGATTCATGAAACTTCGGTTTAAAAACTATTAATAAACTTTGTTTCACTTCACTTTTTTATACTCCGGCTTCCCTTCTGAAAATATTCACCCTTCGCCAGTGGTATCTTGGTTGAAAGATACGGTTACCAGCAGAGGTTAACAACTGTGTAGACGATGGTCTAACAGCCAAATTTCGTATGACCTCACATGCACTTGTGATGTTTGGTTTTGTTTTTCAACCGTGTGGCTGACAACGTCTTACTCGCATCCCTTCAATGTGACCTTGGTCTATAGCTTAGTCCAACCCTGTAAAATGGGGAACTTCCCGATCGATCAGTAGAATCTCCTTGAAAAACTTATTTTTTCGAAAATAGGTAATAAAAAGTTTAAGATAATATTTTATTATTCAAATGAAACACCTAATAATGCTATATTATTTGTGATATAAAAGTTTTATATGTATCTCTTACTAATTGAAATAACGCTCCCAAAAAACTACTGGTCTACAGGGAAGTGCCTCTATTGTACTTATAATAATTATGATGCTCCAAAATTGGTTCAGTGTTTTAGCCGTGAAAAGGTAGCAGACACAGCAGCTTTCGCATTTATGATATTAGTATTGGTTCTCGTTTCGCAAACGAATTATCGGCTATGATGGATGCGCTCCTCGGGCCTCGATAACACAAAGCACGTAAGGCGGGGCGGGTACGAGCAGAGTAAACACTCCTACCTCATCAGCCTGTGGACGTCCACTGCTGGACATAGGCCTCTCCTAGCTCACGCCTATTGTGGTGTTCATAGGAGGCTATTAGCCTACTGCTACCAAGCTGGCCAGACGGGTCGGTAGAGGGTTTGTTTCAAGTTTTCCTTCTCTCGCACAGGTGTTCAATGCGTCGAGCCTCTTAGTCGACTCTTACGACATCCCAGGCATGTAAGGGAGTGGTAACACTTGTATTCTTAGGCCGTCACTCCGGCAAACACTCAGAACAATCAAATACTATGAAAACTCTAGCGATCTGAATTCAGGCAACTAAGGGACACTAACGAACCAAGCGCTAGTTTCGAAGTTATCATGAGAGCTATACTATACAGGGAGCCTACTGTCATCTCTTAGCGCAGTATTGTTTCAATTTTACCATACAATTTTGTACTACGAATGTCTTATAGTAAGCTTGTTTTGTGACGTCTTCGCTCAATCATCGCCTCCAAAGTGTAGTGTGTCAAAATATGACAACGTCAAAAAAAACAAAACGCAACCAAAACGTTTATAAGAAGAGGGCGCTGTTTAAGTGTTTGGCAAGTAAATGTATGAGAGACGTCAAGAGCTGTGCGTATTAACTAGTTTCTATAGTATGAACAATGTTCAATATAGAGCAATGTAGAGCTTCTGGAATCGATTGAAAACCGTGCTAGGAAACTCATTGGAAACTCAGCATTGGCCACGGCGGAACTTCAGAGCCTCAGTCACCGCCGCAAAGTTGCATTTTTATCAGTATTTTATGGGAAACACTTTGGAGAGTGTGCGAGAACTGCACAACCTTGTTCCTCCAGCCCCTTTCCACCATCGGGGTACCAGACGCAGGTTAGCTTATCACCCATACGTCGTTGACATTCCAGCGATCCGTACCAAGCGCTTTGCTGACACATTTCTAATGCGAACCGCTAAAGAATGGGAGGCGCTGCCTGCTCATGTGTTCCCCGATTCCTACAACCTTGGTCTCTTCAAGGCGAGAGTGAATAGGCATTTCCTGGGTAAGCATGTTACACTTTAGACCACATCCTGTTTATTAAGCACAATGGTGATCAAATGCCGACAGTTATTGTAAAAAAAAAAAAATGACCAATTACTTACAGTTATTGTAAAAAAAAAAAAACGCCAAACACATTGGCGTTACGTTTACAGGCATTCTACTAAGTTGCGTTTGGGAAAATGAATAAGCGGTATTATGGATATTATATGACAAACTGGAATATGTTTTTATTAACAATCAGCAAATACTTTTAACCAGTGTCAAAATAATACCATACTGTGACAAATTAAACCTACATAGTACCAACTCTAGTAAGTCAAGCAAATTTTCCCAGTAATGCGGGAGCGTGCCTTCTGGTAAATTTTTATTTTGTGTCGATAACCAAATAATTCACGAATGACACCTCCAGCCGACGAAACCCGCGCTTAAACGCGACCGAAGCTAACCTGGCAGGCTCGTACGATCGATTAATTATGTCATACTGATAAAACAAAAGTTTAACCGTTTGTTCAATTCCAGATAACATTGGTCGATGCCAATTTTCAGGTGTAGGTATTGAAATATTGGACTTTAAGTTCATTACAAAAAAATTAAACTGACATCAAAAAGTAAAAATATAACTTTTGGAGTCGCCATTGCATTCTACATTGCACTTCTTCTTCTTAAATTTAAGAGCTGCGCTCTTGCCGGTGAAGTATTTTTCTATTCCTGTCTTTTTCCTGCCAATGACTTCACCTCCTGGTACGACACAACATTAACTTTCTCCTTTATCTGTGAAATATAGCTCATTCTAGGTCTACCTCTCCCTCTCCTTCCCTCCATTTTCCCTTCCAGTATGTTTATAATGAACCTGTCATGTCGTAACAGGTGGCCCAGCATCTTTCCCCTTGCACTTCTATTAACTATATTTTTATTTTTCTTGCCTTGGCTGGCACCAGCTCCAAAAGTTTTTTTGAAGTAATTTAATTTATTTTATAAGTTTTATTTTATTTCACAATTTTAGGATTACCTACGTCATAATATGCAGTTACTTATACAAAAAATCAGCCCATACACAACAATGATGTCATCTAGGTAAACGACTACTTGCCTAAAAGTAAATTATATTTTCACCTCACACGCTCTGAAAAGGAGGTTTTGTCAATCAGTTTAGGCGTAGAAAATCGCTTTTTGCGGCATAGCGCAGCAAAGTATTTTTTTTATTTAATACCTAAAAATATGTCTTAATGCGTTCCGAATCGCACTACTGACTTTTTTGTTATATTTGATTCTTATTATAAATAGCTTTAAATTAATTATAATACTCTGTTTTGGTCTAATGATATTATTTTAGTTCATTGAATCATAAAAACAATAACAATAAGATTAAACTATTTGTTATAAGAATTATATTATTATATTAGGCTGGGTGAGATTTCACAACCAGATTTCATAATTGGATTTCGGACTGTGACATAAATATTTATTTTTAAATTGTCTTTGTCTTGTACCTCATGTCAGTGTTAACATTTTCGGAATCGTTTTTATTCTTATTAATAAGTAACAATTTATTCCTACTTTAAATAACTTAATTAAATAACTTTAAATAACTTAATTAACTATACTCCCTTTTTTATTATTTTAGTTTTTCATATCATTAAAACAACGAGAATAAGGTATGTTTAGATTAAACTTTATGTTTAGAGAATTTTTTACCGGAAGTTTACCTCGGAAACAACCATAAAATGTTCCTCGCTGTTGTGAGGTGAAAAATTGTGTATTGCGCTCGACAGAAAAGTTTTTAACGTCTTAATCCTCGCTACGCTTAGGATTCAATTTTTTAACCACTTGCTACGCTCGTACGCCGCTAAATAACCAACTTTCTAGCCTTGCATAACAAATGCCAATACTAGCCAGATCTTCGTAAAAATGATATGGTTCGTATAAATAAAATGACCACACCTGAACTATGTTCTTTTAGATAAAAAAAGAATTATTAAAATCGGATGACAACTGACGGACGACGTTATATTAAAACATACATAAAAAATATACAGTCTCTCCTCCTTTTTCCGAAGTCGGTTACAAATAGTTTTTTTTAATTTAACACCCGCATGAGACTTGAACAGTGTATATGAAGGGGAAAAATTAATTACAATAACATGTTCCGGTAAATTAAAAACAATATAGAATCCTTAATTACTTGGCTATCAACCACCATCTTATCTAATTCTGACGTCATAACAACAACGTTTCCAGCATTACTGTGTTCCGGCAGTTAGATAATAAAAAAATAGCCTGTTCCTCAGTAGTTAAAGATTCTGGGAGGCGCGCTTGCACCTTCAACCTGTAACATTGCCGTTGCAAACTGCTCTGTGTACCTTTTGTATTCTATATTTTTATGCTGTGTATTTTATAGCCTCATTTGCGGCTTACGAGTCTATTTGTCATTTTTTTATGAGAGTTCTGAATAATAATTTTTTTGATGCCTATCGTTGTCATGGATTTTTTTATTCTAACAATCAAAATAATTTATAAAACACGATAAATGTAAATTTAATCATAAACAGGAAAACCTGTAGATTACTACAGGTAAGACCAATTTTAATAATTTATAAATTTGTAAAGTAGAAATAAAAAAAGTTTTTTCTTGTTAGGATTTTCTATTTTACCCTTTCAATAAAATCCTTACTAAACTGTGAATACGCATTTTACTGCGACGTACCTTATCATAACTTAAAATCAGGTATGATGAAGCCTAAGGCGCTGGTTTCTCTGGCGGCCCGCCACCGGCGGCGGACGACGACAACGTCCCAATGGTATGTTCGGTAATGCTTAGCGCTGGGTTCTCTGAAACGTCGCCCGCGGCGGGCGGCGCAAGCGGGCGACGTCGCACGCCACACGCGTCGGTCGGTATCATTTTGTAGAATAGCGACGGGCGCACGCCGCTGCGTCCTGGTTTTTACAATGAATTTTAATAAGAAAAATGTCGAGTTTTTAATAAATTTAATAAGGTGTAACACTTTTAAGAATCAAATTATAAAATGCACCTTCATCTTGATGATTTCTGAACATTTCATTAGTTTTTTTTCTTTTCTTTGATAATATTACAAGTGCATCATCCTCTTCTTCTTCTAACAGTAACAAAGTTAACAAATTTTTGTTCATTTCAACTCAAACAAACAAAATACAAACACAAACATACAGAGTACAAACACAATCGTGACTACCAGACTCCCGCGGCCGACGACGGCGTGCAGACGCGTCTCCGCCAGACAACCCAGCGCCCGCAACCGACGGCGTGCAGACGCGTCTCCGCCAGACAACCCAGCGCCCGCAGCCGACGGCGTCGTCGGTCGCGTGCGGCGGGCCAGAGAAACCAGCGCCTAAGGGTTTCCCCGTTGTTCATAGATAATAAACTTTCAATTGCTACTAAATATATGATTGGCCCGCGAGTTCACTAGCTAGATTCTCGTTGGGAATACCGGGAAGTATCGTTAGTTTTGACCCAGGCTACTATCTGTATGACAAATTTCATTGAAATCCGTGAAGTAGTTTTTTTTTATGTACGACGGTGAGACTCTAGCCTTCATCATACCTGATGTTAAGTATTGATAAGGCTGAAGATGGAAGCGAGCCTCTCCCGGAATCCTCAATCACTGAGGAGCTGGCTATCTTATCTCTAACTGCCGGAACACAACAATGCTGAAAACATTGTTGTTATGGCGTCAGACTTAGATAAGATGGTGGTAGCTAGCCAGACGGACTTACAATAAGTCCTACCACAAACCAAACCGAATACAATATGTACCCCCGCTGGGAATCGAACCCGGGATCCCTGGGTCTGATACCGGTGGTTGTACCACTAGACCACAGAGGCGGTTATAAAATTATTTATTTCTATTCGTTACAAATGTTACCAACATACAAATCTTTTCTTTAAATATTAGTTTCGTGTTTGTTGTCTACACCATAAATGGTTACAAACCTTTTTGGACAGCACTCAATAACAGGATGTTTCAGAGGCTGAATGACTTGGTTCACCTCAAACAATACAGTGTCTGTGAGAGCACAATATCGTCCTTCACGAGCCAATATCCGGCTTAAGTACAATGGACATCAGCAAGTACGCAAATATCTGGGGAATGTTTACTGTTAGCGGCGAAATTAAGTACGACCGGACAGCTAAATAAGCTATAATCTTTATAAGCTCATCCATAAGTCATTCGAGAGAAGTTCATATTGTTTTTTTATGACCAACGTAGAGAATCTTAGCCTTCATAATTCCTGATGTTAAGTATTGATAAGGCTGCAGATGGAAGCGAGCCTTTCCCGGATTCCTCTATCACTGAGGAACTAGCTATCTTGCCGGAACACAACAATACTGAAAACATTGAATTTGTGAACAATTTTAACTTACGGCAACATCTGCGCCCGGTTTGTCTCGGACACGGTTCTAGGTTTTGTTCCCGGATCTCGGCTATCTCATTAGTTATATTTTTGTTATGTTTGTTACTCAATCGCGCCAAACGGATTCTGATGAAACATAGCACAGGGATAGTTCATAGAAAAAAACATACATTTTATGCCGACATTCTTAAGGAAACTAGTACCACGTGGGTGAACCACGGACGTGGACTAATTTAATCCCACATTAGTCTCGTATGCCATTTTGAATCAGTACGGGTCACACCAGTAGGCCTAGCACGACAATTTTTCGAGTAAGTATCGATAAAGTATCGTCAAAAAACTTGTAACGCTTAGAGTATTGAGAAGCATTCCTAACAGAGTCCTATACATTTTTGGACGTGACGATTGCGACGATTCGAATACTTTCTCGATACTATTGCAAAAGATTTTCGTGCTAGCGATACAGCGCGTGAGTTACGGCTACATCTGCAGCCGGTGTGCCACGGACACGGTCCTAGGTTTTGTTCCCAGATCCAGGCTATCTGAATGCCTGATAAACGGCCGACTGTTAGCCGAGGAACGGTCTTTATGTGCTAAGCTGTTCCCGTTTCGGTAAGACAAACATTATTCAAGTTTTATTGAAATTTTATTTTATTAATATATTGGATCAATTTTTCATTTGTTTGAATAAAGGAAGACCGGCAGTGCCTTCTTCGAGTAAATATTGTAACACAAGCGGCCGCCCGCGGTTTCACCTGAATGGTTCCCGTTCCCGTAGGAATATCGGGATAAAAAGTATACTATGTTTTAATCCAGGCTATATTCTATCACCGTGCCAAATTTCATTCCAATCCGTACAATAGTTTTAGCGTGAAACAGTAACAAACCAACAAACTGCCATACTTCGCTCCAAATTGAACTTCTTTCCAAATTGACACTGCGAGCACCCACTAAACCACTTAGATCTAACCAGGTGCTATGGATCCTGGTGATCCAGATGCTATGGACCCCCTGCATCGTCAAATTACTGACAGAATACATGTTTATGGCGTGCGAGTAATAGTTTAAACTTAGCATCGCGACAGGCAGACTTAGATCTATTTGTAATGAATGAGGCATCGATCAAGCGAATTATGAGCAAAGATTTTTTCAACGAGACATAATTATGTACTACTTTGGTATTAAATTTAGATTTCTGATTGTGCTTTTTAACCGACTTCAAAAAAAGGAGGAGGTTCTCAAGTCGACTGTTTTTTTTTTTTTTTTTTTTTTTATGTATATTCCACCATAACTTCGCCAGTTGTTAACAGATTTTTAAAATTCTTTTTTTATCTGGAAGAAAATGGTTTATGTGTGGTCCCATATAATTTTTACGAAGATCTGGCTAGTAGTTTTTTCATAATTCTGAAAAATATCAATCACCTTTTGGCAAGTAGTCGTATACCTAGATGACATCATTGTTGTGTATGGGCTGATTTTTAGTGTAAGTAACGGCACATAATGTAACAAAAAAATCTGAAATAAAAACATTTTATTAAAAAAAAACAAACCGACTTCAAAAAGTAAAAAATAAAACTTTTGGAGTCGGTGCTAGTTAACTAAGGCCAAAAAAAATATAGTTAATAGAAGTGCAATGTAGAATGCTTTGGCTGGCACCGACTCCAAAAGTTTTATTTTTTACTTTTTGAAGTCGGTTTGATTTTTTTTAATAAAATGTTTTTTGTAAACTTTGTTGTTATATGTGATGACCTATAATTCTGTTGCTAGATAAGTTATCTTTTGTGCTAAACATAGCTGTTGGTCGTCCGAATAAAAATAAATAAATAAATAACTTCCGCATTTACTAGTAGGACAAGTAGGATTATTTTATGTTTACTCAAAGGTTTGTAGTTAAACAATCCAAATCATTCTATTCCCAGTAGTCTTACCGAGTAGTTTTTATTCAGTATATCTAGTCTAG
The DNA here is from genome assembly GCA_910589605.1 of Chrysoteuchia culmella. NCBI lineage: Eukaryota > Metazoa > Arthropoda > Insecta > Lepidoptera > Crambidae > Chrysoteuchia > Chrysoteuchia culmella. The sequence continues at coordinate 23,605,175 of OU342649.1, forward strand.
TGTATCCACTTACCTAAAGTCTGTATTGTCTATGAATTACTAGGACTACGACATTTAAATTTTGACACAGTAAGACAAATGGGAAAAATAGTCTTCCTATCGGTAAGTCTATTGGGAAGGAAAATCCCATTAGTACTACTGGTAAAACTACTCGGTAAGACTACTGGGAATAGAATTCCAAATCCAACAAAGCCATCTATAGATCTTACTATAACGAACAACTTTTTGCATCGGAGCAACCCTGAATTTGCGAAAAAAAACAGCTGTTTCATACAAAATATTATTTGAGAACTCTGCTATAATATATCCTACAAATATTATAAATGTGAGTTTGTCTGTTTGTTACTCCTTCACGCAAAAACTACTGAACCGATTTGGATGAAATTAGGACATAGCCTGGATTAAAACATAGGCTACTTATTATCCCGATATTCTCACGGGAACGGGAATCATACGCTAGTGAAATTATGAATCCCAAAAGCACTGCACCGTTATAAAAAAGCTACCAAAACTTGTAATTGGCTAAATCAGGGGGCTAATTGTCTATGTTTAAAATCTATCGCAATCCCTTTCAATTGTCATTTGAAAGATATTCATACTTCAGGCCGTCACTATTTGACATTTGATAGGGATTGTGATCGGGACGCGTTTTGAAAGGTATTGAATGAACGAAATTGAACTGTTGAAGCAAAGTGACAGTCGAAAATATCTTTCAAATGTATGAATGAAAGAAGTGTCAAATGAAGTGTCATTTAAAATATCATTCGTTCCGAAAGGGATTGCGACTATATGTTACACAATTCCATAAAGCACTATCACAATCTTAAAACCTTTCAAAGAGATTGTGATAGATTTGAAATTACACAATTAGGGTGCAGGTCATAGACCTTTACCACATTTCCATTGCAATACAGAAATCAATTCAGCTTCTAAAGTATCGTAGAATGTAACGTTAAGGCAGAAACAGTTTCGTATTGAAGGCACCAAACTTTCATTTAAACTGAAGGAGCTGCTACGACATGCATTATCCATACGTAGCTCCGTAGCTCTTAGCGTCGTAGCATCGTAGCGGCTGCGAGCTGAGGGTCGATTCTGCTAACTTTTAGTCATAATCGTGTCTCAATCGTGTCTCAATCGTGTCTCAATTATAGTTATTTTTACACTGTAGACACGAAAACGAGACGTGGTGACACGTAGCCTTCATCATACCTGGTGTTAAGTATTGATAAGGCTGAAGGTGTAACCACTGAGGAACTGGATATCTTATCCCTAACTGCCGGAACGCAACAATGCTGAAAACATTGTTGTTATGGCCTCAGACTTAGATAAGATGGTGGTAGCTGCTAACTAGGTGGACTTACAACAAGTACTTACTAATAAGCAAACCGAATACAATAATGTACTCCCACTGGGAATCGAACCCGGAAGCTCAGGGGCTTAAACCGGTGGTTTATACCACCAGATCACTACAATCGAAACGCATTTGAAATGCGATTGTGACTAAACGTAACAGAATTAGGACTCTGTTTGGCGTCGTTTTGTCTGCGCCGTCAAAGGATCTCATTTCGGAACACGTTATCAAGAAACTTACAAAGATGGCTTCCTTAGGATCATGAATAACTTTGGCTGTTGCGGCTATGGAGTTTCTGAAAACCGGTTATGAACAAGTCTTTGGGCATGCTGATTATCATTTTAGCTTTTTGGCGTTATTTCTCCATGGAGAAAAAAATTGGATGGATACAAGTAGATAGATAGATAGATAAAATATTTATTAAGAAACCACTACAACATATAACAACCAAAATACATTTTTGAGGCATTACTTAGGTACAAAAGAGAAAACAAACAAAGCGTAAAACTAAGACAATCAGCTTAAAAGTAATATACCGGAGTGTGCAGCAGCTGCAGTCTGAAAAGGAACTTAGCTCAGTGTTGATGGTTCCAAGGAACCAGACACTGATTTTCAGCTGTAGGTAAGTAGGTACTGGTTTGGTACCCACCTTATATTTGACCCACGTGGATATTGTCACAGTTTTCACACACACATCACACGACTGTACGCGTTTCTCTTTGATTGTTATTTTGTTTGTTTTCTTTCTTTTTTGTTTAATTTGTACTTTTTCATACTTCTATGTAATATGTTTGTGTTGTACCTTTGTGTGATGTCAAAATAAATATTTTTCTATTTCTTTCTATTTTCTATATTAACCATCCACTAACAATTTCTGTATCATTATTTTAGAAATATCTTAAGTAAAAAAATAACTATTGAATCTCTTTAAAGTTACACGCACTCGTCTACAATAAATTGCGGAACCCAATGGAGCTAGATACATTACAATAAATGATTCGATATTCAGCAGGGTGGCCCACGTAATCGGCGCCCACATTTCCTCTTAATAAAACGAATAACAAAATCAACAAGACAAAAATTCACAAAATTTCGAAAGCTAAGTTGTATTCACGTCAAAAGAACCAACGCAACGACTTCCTTAAAAACATCACACAAAGACAACCGCAAATTGAATTTTGCGTACAAATAAGGAGAGCAGAAGGTAAATTGAAAGGCATTCGCGTACAAAATTATCGGGACGAGCCACCTAGAGACACACAACGGCACGAAAGATCCGCGCAGGTGCCTGGAATCGCACAGATACAACATTCCACACACAACAGAGATATCAACTCCAGATTTTCCGAGTTCAAGAGAATGTTATTGGAAATTCTGTCCACTAAGTAACTTACAAATATAATAAGTGTTTTTTTTTTGTTTATATAACTTTTTTTGTTTATATAACTTGTTTAAATTACTTTTTTTTTTGTTTGTATAACTTGTTTATATAACTTTTTGATTTTCATGAACTGTTTCATATACTGCTTTTTGTGAACCTAACATGCCGTGGCAGTTTGTAACTAAGGCCACACTACGTGTCTTGTACCCGATCATGTTTTTCACTTATGTATAAGTGTGAGTCTTGTAAACTGTGCTTTTCTTAAAAAATAAAAATAAATAAATAAAATAAATTCCCTAAGGCTTATTAACTATAACTCATACAAAAATGGAGCGAGTGTAAGACTGTGACACCGAATAAAGCATGGGTGTGCGGGGCAATGCACTCGAATATATTTCTTAGTAAGCACTTTTGTACTAAACGGCGTGGATACCACAGTCCGGAATCAGGAGGCCCACTCTCTAAGCCCGTCAACTAAGATACGGGTTTCCTCCGAAATTTTCCCCGAAACTACGGATGGAGCCTCTCTCTATTGATTTCGGATGTACTAGTTTTGCGGCACAAACACATTGGGAGTAGGGACAATGTCAAAACGTATTCTCATTCATTCTTAGTTCGGGTCTCCGAACTAATAAGCTGTCCGTAGGTGATACGGAGTAGGTAACGTCCGTAACTTATGTCGAAACAACGGGTTTCGTGCTTATAGAGTAATACTCCTGATATTCGCGACGCGCATATAATTTATTTAAACAATACTTAGTACTCGAACTATTATATTTTATCAGGAATATAATCATTTTCAAAGGACTCAATCGTATCATCTAACTATCACTCGGCACTACCCGCACAATGGGTTCCGTACAAAAGGCATGTTTCTCAGTTTCGTCGCTTTTGTGGCTGTCGTACAGTATAAAAATGTGACAGTAATGATAGGATGAAACTAACATAATTTTATAATCTTGACATTTGAATTTTTATTACATGCAATAGAATTTAATTATATAATCATTACATAATACTATTATTTTGTCATTTGTAATACATACCTATTAAGTAATCTTGACATTGGAATTTTTCATGAGATGCACTTTAACACATATTATGTAATTAAACGTTATTTGTAATACATTTTAATAAGTAATTGAATAACTAAGTTTCCGTATTTTTAGGTTTTTAAGGGGTTTTTTGATTTTTCCGACGTTTTGGCACCTTTTCAGCTGCCGTGGTCACGGGATGACTGAAGCAGCACCACGGCAGCTGAAAGGTGCCGAAACGTCGGAAAAATTAAAAAAATATCAATTATAATTTAGTTCGTGGAATGTAGCGCGATTGATATCCGTAAAAGTTGTTTTATTTCAATCGCGACAAAAGTTTCTCGGCGCTTATGTCGCCTAAAGGAGCGCGCCAGACACCGTGAGATAAATTTCGACAAATAGTCGCAGCGCTCATCTTATCCTTGCTGGACGTTTTGACTGAAGCTGAATCCTGATAGCAATAAATTCTGTGACATAACTATGATACCCATATCCGTTGCCAGCATTTTGTCTCTGTTTTAAAATCTAAGGCTATGTCCTTGGATCGCAGAAAACACCGCAAATTGGCTCGTTCAGGCCCGCACTAAGGCTTTTTCAGAGCCTTTTCAACGAACATTGCGGATATTTGCATACTAAAGACAGATTAAATTTTGTTGCCCTTAAACCAAGGGAAACGGTGGTATAGCTTTTGTCAAATGACAGAACCATTTGGTTTCTTGGCGCTATCTCGCGTAGGAATAAAGCCATCCAAGACGGATATTAGGAGCTTCTTTAGGAGTGTCTTAGCCATTATCGTGGCTAAATCCAGTCTTTTTATCCTGTTTACCTAAGTGCCTACCTATTAGTAAAGTGGGTTATGTCGATTACACAGTTCATGGAACAGCCTTTTTGGAGAGATTTGGTTAGTTTAACTTTCGTTTTTATGTTAATGGTAATCTGGAACACCGTGATCTTATTTTTTAGTAGTAATAAGTTATTACTAACCAAATAATCTTTATTTAGTTGGGTTTATTGTGATCTTTGCAAGACTGTCATTCCGTGGTGTGACCACGGATAACTTGATTGTCACGAAATATCTAAAATGTAAATCAGAGATTACTATTATTATTCTAAACAAGTAAATTAATAATAATCATATAAGCATACTACACTACCTTATACTAACTATAACAAGAAAACGCTGTCCAACTCGCAGCCGCGTGACATAGTACCGAGAACACTGGCGCTGTTGCCCCGCTGAATACATAGACTCAGCCGATAGGCACCAGCTCTCAGGTCTCCTGCGGCGTGGACCTGTCTTGTGGAATTCTGAGATTATAAAAAAACTGCGTTGTCATTCATTTTTTCTCACGCACAGGCCTTCCTTATGAGTGGAGATGGCCATGACCCACCGCATGGACCCATTGCGGACGTTTGTTCCCAACGACTCACACCAAATCCTGTCACACTGTTACTTGTTGGGAAAAATAAATCCCATTGAGTCACAGTGTTACTCGTTGGGAGAACAATTTATATACATTACTCCCAAAGAGTCACACCCGAAGGTAGAATATTAGGCGTCAGGGAAAAAAATCTTCTCAAGCTGCCGCATTTAATAAATCAGAACTTCAATAATTCTTGGTTAGCTTCAGCTTAATCTGTTCATCCATTTGGGCTGTGCGTTGTCTGTCAGTCACTGTATTGTTTTATTAATATAAATTTCAACCGCTTCAGTGGTCTAGTGGTACAACCACCGGTATCAGACCTAAGGGTCCCGGGTTCGATTCCCAGCGGGGGTACTTATTGTATTCGGTTTGGTTGGTGCTAGGACTTGTTCTAAGTCCGTCTGGCTAGCTACCACCATCCTGTCTTAGTCTGACGCCATAACAACAATGTTGTGTTCCGGCAGTTAGAGATAAGATAGCCAGTTCCTCAGTGTTTGAGGATTCCGGGAGAGGCCCGCTTCCATCTTCCGCCTTATCAATACATCAGGTATGATGAAGGCCCCCGTCGCTCATAAAAGAAATTAAAGATTAGAATATACGAGTAGATGACGTTAACAGAAAACAATAAATCGAATCGCAGTGTCACGATTATTCATTTTATGGCGAAACTTATGTCCATCTTTTATTAGCATCGGATCCGCAATTTTCGTGAGTGATTCAATGGATTGCCTGTTTTATGTACTGTTTAACTGTAACTGGAAGTAAACGTCTCGTCGGTAACTTACGGCCTTTCGTGAAACCACTCTGATGGATTGTAAATGTCATATTTACAAGTTATTGGCTTATCCGTTTTGCAATAACATGCTAAGAGCGCGTTGTTATAGTTTATGTTTATTGGTTCTGCGAACTGTGGTCTTGTGTTTGGTTTCTAAGTATTTGAGTTTTTGTTGTTGGACCCGTTGGCGAAGTGGTGTGGATTATACTAACTGTGCTAGGGGTCGTAAGGTCACAATATAATTAGTGATTTGTGTTTATTTTTATCACAATACAGGTGTTGAAAGACCTATACCGAAGCCGTGATATATGCGTAGTGTACATCAAGCTAAATAAGAATGTGTGAAAATAATTGGTGGGAAACGACTTTTATTTTTAGTAAAAAAAATGGAAGGTATATTTAAACGCAAAAAAACGCGTTCAATAACGTGTGCGTGTGTCTAGAGGGTACGAGTAGGCGGCCGGGATACAGTTTCTTTGATTGGTTTTGATATTCATTGCTGTTTTGTAACTTTAAAGGATAATTTTTCAAAATAAATATTGACTTTGGTCTCAGGTTCCCAGATTTGGTCTCATACAATAAAATAATAGTAACAATGGGGAGAATACGAGGTTTTCGTTATTGGTATTTTAACACCCTGTATATATTTTTTTTGCTCGCATGCTGTTCTGTTTTGATGACTCTAGTGCTAGCTCGGTTACAAACTCTAAAGCCATATTCCAAACAATAGGATATCCAAACATATATATCGAATTCGATTTTACTACAGTAAAGTGTTTTGTAAAAGCTTAAATACTTCTTTAAGCATAGAACAAGAGAGTAAAGGCGTAAACACACGGGCGCGGTAAATATTCGGAGCGAGAAATGACGCGTCGAAAATTTTAAAATTTCAAATCAAGTCGTGTCGCGGAACATTTTCGATTCGGGAACTTTCAAGTATATTTATTCGCGGGAACGAAAGAATAACGACGACCTCGCAGCCTTCTATACCAGATAATCTGGATACCATTTTAGTTTTACCCTGAACCGTTTTGTTGTAAAACTTGTATGCAGTTTATTCTTGGAAGCTTATTAAGTATAAGAGGTTTGAAAGTTTTTGATTTGATCTTTGAACTTTTAAGATACAATTAAAGTCTGATTTTTCATTAATCTAATCTAAGATATTGGTTTAAGTTGACGAAGAGAAAATGATTCTTATTATATTTTTGTTACTTATTTAGTGAAAAACATGTTTTTAGTAGGCGATTTATAAATTTTTATCAGAGAAATAAAAAATAAACCCTTAGGTTTTATCCCAAGATAGGTATATTTTACCCATTCTATTGTTGCCAAAATTGAATCTACACAACACAAATATTTGTAAATAGGATTATTATATTGATTTCTGAAACACGTGTATCTGATATTGAGATTTAGAGAAGCGTGACAACTAGATAGACTTGCTCTTAATCGAGAAAAAAATTCAAACCGACTTCAAAAAGAAAATTTTAAGTAAAGATTTTTTTATATAAAATGTTTTTATTTATTATGTTTGTATAAAATGTTGTTACTTACACTAAAAATTAGCCCATACCCAACAATGATGTCATCTAGGCAAACGACTTACCGAGACGTAATTGATATTTTTCAGGATTATGAAAAAACTACAAGCCAGATCTTCGTAAAAATTATAAAAGGACCACACATAAAATATTTTCTTTCAGATAAAAAAATAATTATAAAAATCTGTTAACAACTGGCGAAGTTATGGTAAACCATATATATAAAAAAAATACCGTCGACTTGAGAACCTCCTCCTTCTTTTGAAGTCGGTTAAAAATAACTAAATCTCAGAAATCTGATAGCAACTAAGATAACAGGAAAATGTTTAAACATAAAAATCATAAATTGACTTGGTTTTATTGTATGTTTATTTATTGGGAGTACCTCCGCTGCCTGCCTGCTATTTACCCTTGCACGTGGTAAGCCTGATTAGCCGATTGCCATTTCAAGTGCCGCATGCCAGCGCCGGCAGCGGTTGTTTTACACCTCGGATGGCGGCAGCTATCATTGCCGGTTTCAATGGCGATATTCTTAGGATCCGGCGCCGGAGTCATATTTTTTTTAATAAATAAGTATTTCTTACACTTGCACCAATTAACATAGTACCAAAGTAAGCATACTATAAGGCTTGTGTTATGGGAAACTAGGGTATCGGACATAAATACATATAGTTATACAACCTGTTTGGCGCAGGGGTACTAAGCCTGCCTTCTGCGCCAGAGGTCCTGGGTTCGATCCCCGGACAAGACAAATATTTGTGTGCATGAACATGTCTATTTGTCTTGGTCTGGGTGTTTAATATGTATATTATGTATATATTTACAAAAAAAAAAGTTTATAAGTATGTTTATCCGTTATCTAGTAACCATAACACAAGTTCTTAATTAAACTTAACGTGGGCTAGATAATTGGTGTGTTTGTATGCAATTATTTAATTATTTATTATTAATTTATATAAGTATTTGTGCGTCGAAATATATAAACGTCCATGACTCAAGTACAAATGCTCGTATTCGTCATACAAACTACCGGGATTCGAACCTGGGACCTCTGAGTTGGCGACACCTTGAAACCGGCGTACGTACCACTCTCCCACGGAGGCATATTAATTATTTATATATTTACTATGTCAGGTGACATAGCCTTCCATCGCCTAGCCACCTACCATCAAGTGTCAAGACAGGCAAGACAGTCGAATATAAAGAGCTAACATAAACACAGAGCCCAACAGAGAAGCGAACCGGCGACCCTCATAATTTTGTCACGTCCGGCCGGCCGTTCGTAATTCCCTCATTTTACGATATTTCACGGTACATTCTATAGGCGAAGTCAGGTCGGTCAGGGTTGGCGATATATAAATTTAATTACTTTATTCATTGTTTGAAAATCTTTGTGGTTGTCTTATTTATTGAAACAATATAATAATCTATTGGTTTCATTTTCGTTTAGGTTACGTTAAACTACAAAAAAATATCTTTAGCTATTAATAAATTATATATTTATAGTTACTAGCTACTTTCATAATTAGTGTAGTGCTTATTTTTATGGTTTTTTATTTTTAGCATTTTTCAATGCTATTTTTATACTTATGATAAATTTTAAATAGAAAAATATTGGAAAAAAATAACTCGGCCACAAGTGAATTCTCAGATGGGAATCGAACCCATGACCTTTGGAAATCCGGTCCAGTGCTCTTTCCGGTCCAAGAGCGGTATGTATACGAAAGAAAATTGCCTTATTATTATCCAGACTTTACGGGAGCCCCAACAGCATCCTGGATGTGTTTGCAAATAAATGGGACAGCCCCTTTTTCAAGCACTGCCCAACTATTATTATTATAATTATTTTTGTATTTGTGTCAGTAAATGTAATGTTACTAACATAGGTTAAGTTATGTATACTTACTATTCTATGGATCTTGGAAATCTGAAATAAATGAATTTATTATTATTATTATTATTATAATTTTGACAATATTAATTTTTGATAATTACAAACAGAATTTTATTTAGCGGCAGCCGTAATTTTATTTACAAGTTTAATAATTGAAACAGCCAAGTAAACGTTATTTAGTTTTTAAAATCTTAATTGAAAAGGAATATTTTTTGTCAGATACTGATGTTCAAACACTTTCAAGCTATCGCGTTGCATTATAATTATTGAAATACTAAATGGATATCTAACGTAAGGTTTTGGTAGGTGAAATACGTATCACACGTATACGCGTTTAGCATTTTAATTAATATATGGTAATTATTGATATTAAACTATAAAAATGCATCATCATCGTAAAAATGTGTTTTTTTTACGTTATGCGGTTGACATCCCTGACCTCAGTAGGACTACCGCTTGCAATACAAATTTTACGTGTCGTTTTTGGGCCTTTGCCAGCGTCATTGAAATCAAGCCCCCGGAGAAATATCAAGAACACTAATGCAATTTCTTTTAGGAAACGTTACGTCGAAATTATTTTATTGTACTCCAGCGGTTGCCCGTGCTGCAATCTAAGATTTGTGTGAAAGATAGTATTATCATTTATTTAAAGTTGACCTTGAGCTTGCGTTTATCAAGATTGCAATAAGGGGTGGTTTTGTAAAAGGGTAGAATTCTGGTTGTGGCCACTTTGAATCGAAACGATTTATTTAGGTTTTTTTTTTTTTTTTTTTTAATAAAAATAAATTTATTTTCTCTCCACAATAGGTACTTAAGTAGGTACTCTTAACTAGATGTTACAATATTATCAGACCTGCATTGTGAGAGACTGGTGCCTGATATAGGTATCAAAAAGAACCTGTGCCACAGGTCACCAGGGCCCTCTTGCTTAAAAAAAAAAAAAATATATATATAGAATAGGTATATTTGTAACTTAATTTCTATGATTTAATTTTCTCTAAGAAATACCAAAATCTTTTTACAACAAACAAGAACTATTAATATAGAGGTCGAAGAGGCAACCCTACGTATTGTGTCTCTAACTGCTACTGCAAAATATAAGGCAAACAGAGTAGGTGCGAGAACACATCCCTGCTTTACGCCGCAGGTGACTGGAAAGTAATCGGAGTCTTCACCGTTGCTTATCACGCAGCATTTTATATTGTCGTGCAGGAGTCTAATCATACGCACAAACTTTTCAGAGCATCCTAATTTCCTTAGCACGAGCCAGAGGGCTTCACGGGGAATTCTATCAAAAGCCTTTTCCAAATCTACAAAACATAAGTACAGAGGCTGACCTTGCTTTCGATTCTTCTCTTGTAGTTGACGAATGGCAAAGATGGCTTCATAAGTTCCTCTGTCTGGCCGAAATCCGAACTGTGACTCCGGTAAAATACTTTCAGACAGCACTATAAGACGGTTTAACAAAACTCTGGCCAACACCGTTCCTGGTACAGAGAGCAGAGGTATACCCCGATAAGAGTTGCAGTCGGAGCGATCGCCTTTATTATTGTTTAAAGCACATGTACTTAAAATCGCGAAAGAGGAGGATGTGTGTGGGAAGAAGAACGAGTTTCTTCTTCGCTTGTTTCGCGATCAAGTAAAGTGCGCACATTCCATTTATTTATTTATTTATTTATTTATTTATTGATCACCAACATAATGAACATCAACAAGCACTAAATTGTTATTACAAGTAAATCTTAAGCTTAATGTTATTATAATTATAGGTGAAGACCACATTCGTTATGAAGAAGCAACGGAAATTAATTATACAGTTAAATACATATTTTAAATAACATATTTTTCCTGACGTGACCATATTACTATTATAACATATATTATTTTATTATATTAATTATTATTATTATTAAATTAATTATTGCTATTTTTATTGCATTATTAGTCATTACATTAAAAAAGGAATTAAATTAAAAAGGGGTTAAATAAGTGACTTTCTAAACTTGCGAATGCCAACCGTGAAGAGATCCAAATCTTTGGTCTTGGACAAGCTATTGAATTCTCTGACGAGACGGTTTAAAGGTGCGTGGTGACCGACATTGGTTCTACTAGAACAATTAACTAGAAGTTTGTACCTCGAAGCGCGCGGGAGTTTAAAGGGTTTCGAAAAAGTCAGAGTTTCTAGAAGTTCGGGAGCTTCAAGGTTTCCATTCGCCAGCTTGTACAGAAACATTAGATCAAGCAAGCGTCTTCGATCCGAAAGGGGTAAAATTTTGAAGTAATTAAGTCTCTCATCATATTTTAGAAGTGTCTTTGCCAGATTGCAAGAATATGTCAGGTGCCATAAGAACCTCTTTTGAATACTTTCTAGTCTTTTTTTGTATATATCATAGAATGGATTCCAGACTACACTGCAGTATTCCAACCCACTACGCACGAATGAGTTAAATAATAGAATTTTTGTTTTAGGGGACTTAAAGTCTTTGCAGTTGCGTAGTACAAACCCTAAGTTCTTGAAACCCTTGGAACAAATCTTGTCGATATGTGTATTCAATCTCAGTTTATTGTCCAGCCACACTCCAAGATCTTTAACAGTGTCAACATCGGTCAGAGTATCGCCATTGATGCTGTAATGGTAATATGTGTTATTTTTTTTTCTAGAAAAATGCATACACGAACATTTAGAAGCGTTAAGGTTCATTCCGTTTTCATCGCACCATTCTATGAGTCTACATAAGTCAGCTTGCAAGAGACTGGCGTCGGCAGCTGAATCCACGACTCTGTAGAATTTGAGGTCGTCAGCGAACAGCAAATAACGAGAATTGGCAAAACATCTGCCTATATCATTAATAAATATATTAAATAACAATGGTGCCAAGTGGGACCCCTGGGGGACACCAGAGCCAACCGGGAAGGGATTTGATGAGTAACCGTTGACTACAACTTTGGATGTTCTACCTAGCAAATACGATCGAAACCAACTCAACATAGGTTCATCGATTCCAAGGATGTTAAGTTTGCATAGTAAAATGTCGTGATTTACACGGTCGAAAGCTTTGCTAAAGTCTGTGTAAATTGCGTCTACTTTTGAGCGATTATCAAGAATGTGGGACACATTGTCGATAAATGAGGTAAGATTAGTAGCAGTTGACCTGCCGTTCATAAAACCATGTTGATGGGAATCGAATAACTGCTTGAAATGCCAGGATAGAATCGGGTTGAGTAGCTGCTCAAAAGCTTTGGCAAAAACCGAAAGAATTGAGATTGGCCTGTAGTTTTTTATAAGTTCTTTGGCACCGGTTTTTAATAATGGGACGATTAAAGCAATTTTCCACTCAGATGGAAATAAGCCCGTAGTAAGCGATTTGTTGTATATAACAGTTAAGGGTTTTGCTAAGGCGGTAGCACACTTAGCCACGAAGATCGAGGGGATTCCATCAGAACCAGCGCCCTTATGAATATCAAGTCTTTTTAACACTTTAAGAACTTGATCGTCCTTGAATTTGATGCTGGTTAGAAAATTATTGGTTGGCGAAGCTATAGGTGCCGAGGGTGCAGTAGGTTGTATTCGACCATTGTTATTGTAAGCAGATGAAAAGTTATCGGCGAAAAGATTGCATATGTCGAAACCGTTAGTGGCAGTCCTATTGTCGAGGGTCATTTGGGCAGGGTAGTGGCTGTCATTGCTCCTTTTGTGTTTGACGAAGGACCAGAAAACTTTCGGATTGTCGCGCAAGCTTTGCTCCAGATATCCGATATAGTTCCTATAACAAGCTGCCTTAAGACGTTCTGAGCGTTCTTTTAGTAATTCAAATGATAGTAGATCTAGAGGATTTTTGTTAAATTTGCGGAGTTTATTGCGATATTTGAGTTTTTCTTTAAGAAGGCTAACTAAATTGCGTGAAAACCAAATTGGATATTTTTTGGACTTGGGTTTAGATTTAGGAACGTGTTTCTGGATTATGTTGCGTAAATAGCGGTAGAATATGGAGACCATTTCGTCAATATCGGAACAACTTTCAAGTTCGTCTTCCCAGGGTATTGCGTTGAGATCCGAGATGATTTTATCGTAGTCTGCTTTATGAAAGCAGTAGCGAGCATTATAGTCCAAATGCCAATCCAAATGCCATTTTAATACTTATATTGTGACGTCAACCGCGCAAACTTGGGATGCTAGGCAGCCGCGGTTACTACCTCCCACTTTCGATGAGGGGCAAACATTTGTTTGAGGCACCCTTTCTAGCATTTTCCCTGGCCGAGCGGGGGAAACAGTGCCTCCCTAAATAAGGCTGCTTCGTCACTAGCGGTGCTGCCAAACTTACGCTGTCACCCAATGCAATGCAAAAGCGACCACTCTCCACAAGTCGCCCACGTGCAGACTTCAGACAAAGCCGGATTGCATCACGACCCGACTTCTCTACCTTCATCCATCGTCGCGGGTCTTCTTACTCGGAGTCCTTGATCTGGAGCAGTCATCTACGCAGGATATATTTAAGTGCATGAGTAGACGCGCAGATACAAATGCACTCTCTTGTCCATTACCTCTCTTGATCCAATGGAGCGGGGACAATGGAAAGGTTGGATGCAGTCTCTGACCGACAGTTTCTTTTGACTTCTACTGCCGCTCTAATCCTTCGACATTGCCTCGCTGACTTGCCATATCCGCCAATATCTTTCGTTTATCAACTAGAATACACCAAGCTAGAATACACCTTCTACACCAAGCTAGAATTCATGCACTAAGCGGGACTGCTACTAGTCCGTCCGCCAAGACGTGCAGACTCCCCTCAACCAGGTTTAGCCCACGAGCCGACGTAGTTTCCCGGGGTGTGGCCGCTGCGTGCACAACAGAGTTGAGAGAGTGCCTGTGGACCAGTGTGATGCACCGCCCCCAGATCGAGGGCCGGCTGGTGACACCTGAAAAGTACTACCATTAGACACCCTACGACACCCCAAATTACAAAAGACAGAATGTACCTACGATAAGATTGTATGAATAGTTAAATAGTATTAATATTTTGACCCGGAATCTTAATTTTTTGTCTGAGATTGTAATCATTTATAGTTTTTTTTTATTGACATTGCGGAACTAAGTAATCATTAAGTATATCATTTTTAATCTTTTTATATTTTGACAACAATTTTTGATAATTTTTATGTTACACTTTTTTGTAATAAAATAATGCAAGTAAATAAAGGAGAATTAAATTTAATCAATATTTGCACGTTGCTCAAGGCGACACAATATGTTGTTCTATCACTACACGATCCGAATTGTAACCACATTTTAGCAAATAAATTATTAAATATTATTTATTTAATAAGATTTCTAATACCCGGTCTATTATAGGGTATTTGGTTCGAAAATCTCAAATTCGCAAATTCTCAAATTGGAAAATGTTACACGTCCTGGCAGACTCGCAAACAATCGAAGCTTTTTTTGCAAATGCAAAGTTTCCTCCTTCGTCTTAGCGTGTCGATGGCAGACACTAAAGTATTGAGGTTTAGAATTCAGCCACTTTGACAGCTTTGTCGGATGTTGAAATGAGATCGTCCTGCGTGCAGGTGTCAGGACATGCAGGGCACGATGTTGCGTGGGCCATCGTTTGGATTGCACCGCAAGGGCATTCCGCGGAACCAGCCGAAAAGCCCCACCTGACTATGTTTTCGTTGCTCCGTCCAGTTTGAGTCCGAAGCCTATTTAAAGAATTCCAGATCGGCCATGGTAGATCATGGCCAGGCGGGCGGCTTTCAGTAATGGGGACGTAAGGAGTAGGTAGGGTCATTTTTGTACGCCGTAGGCTACACCTCGCATGTTTGGGTTCGATGGACAACGCAACGGTTCGACGCACCTTACGAAGCTGCGTCGACTTTTCAGCCTCGGGCGCGCCGCAATGTGAATCGTGGTGAAAGGGTTTGCCAGTTAGCTTTCAAAGGTTCCTGACAGACTCACAAACTAAAACAGTCATATAGTTACGGTCGCTAGCTAGTTATTTTATTATACATTAAAAGGCTCTAAAGGTTAAAGACACTCATATGTAAATGCGTTAAGGCCTCACAAAGTGGCGCCCACACAACAATAAAAAGGGTCGCGAGATCGAATTCCGTACCTCCACGGTTGTCCTACTGTTATATTCGTAGGTTGTGGTGCAAGATAGAACCTAATGGGCTAGTTGATATGCATAAGAAACAGATACTACCCCGATTGGGGTTAGAAGTGCTGTGTAGTGTCGGCTTAGAATAGCACTACCCCCTCTCATCCCGTGGGTGTCGTAAAAGGCGACTAAGGGACTCAGCCTTCAGGAGACGGGCAGCAGCGTCTCCTACAAACTTGGTCATACTGCGATCGCCAACCCGCCTGCCAAGCGTGGCGATTATGCCAAACCCCCCCTTTTGGGGGAGGCCTATACCCAGCAGTGGGTGTTACGTGGCTGAGTCGACGAGGGGTTAGAAGGGGTATCGCATTTACTTTCAGCTGTCAAGACTAGACTTCGCTTCTGTCAAGACTAGGTCGGTTTATTTTTAATGTAGTATATTTAGGGTGGTGGGTGTCGAAATAGTATCGAGTAAGTATCGAGCACGTAATGTCAAAAAAAGTATAGGAAATGTAGTTTCGTTTACGTCCGGTAGGAACGCTGCTCAATATGTCATACATTTTTTTACTTTACTTCCTCGATACTTACTCGAAAGTTATTCGTGCTAGGCCTACAGTACAGCGACACGAGTTGCTCCGTAGAGAGTAAAACACGCTCGCTGCGAGTACGTAAAATACGCTCGTCTCGAATGTTACGTAATGATACACTCCGGTCATTCGCCACCTTTACCATTTCCTTTGTGTGTTTTTTTTACTATGAGATATGAGTTTCATGTAACTCTCACGGGTTTTTGGGATTTGTACCAATTTTGTACAAGGTCCGTCGAGCCGGATGCCGGGTTTTTAAGAAAACGCACATGATAGTTAAATAAATAAATCACAGATGTTAGTAAAATAATAACAGCAGTGTATTGGGTTAAGCGAAAAAATTAAGACAATGTGCCGAAAGTCTGTTGTCCAAAACACTCCGTTTTTCTGTTAGCACGATGCATCCAGAAGCATGTTATTTGGTATTGGTATTTAGTATTAAAAGAAGTGTGCCCAGGAAACAGGCACCTTGAAAGAAATTCAAAATCGTGCAAAAGGAAATGTGTGGTCTGCTTCTGTGTTTCGCCCAAAAGGGTGACTATTCATGACAGTCAAACTAACTACTTCTGATGTTTTTATTGTGTGCTGTAGTCTTCTTCTTCTTCATCTCCTTTTCAAGTTGGTTGATAGTAGACCTTAATTGGATCGGCTCAAAAATCAACTACTAAGACTACAGTATCAGTAGCCTCCATAAGGTCCTTCAGTGTGCAGCTGTACGGACACGCAGTACACCACATAAAGTGCGCCATCGTTTGGGGGACAGCGCCGTACCCACACACCTAGTTGGAGCCGTCCAAAAATCCCCACCGGACCATGTTGTCCTTGCTATCGTCACAAGTCTATTTAATGACTTCCAAGTCGACCATGGCGACCCATGTCTACTTCCCAGGCGCAGGACTCTCAGACGGTGGGACGAAAGGAATTGGGAGTTCAGCCCTCTCCTGCCACAGTCTGCATCTCTCCTTCGACTGACAGGTATAACCCCATATTATGCCGTACATGTCGATAGTTAGTACTTATTGCGAAATGAGACAAATAAATAAAAAAAAACATTTTTATTAAAATCGAAAAAACTTCGTAATTAAGTGCTTTTGTATCCTTATTTTTAACCGACTTCAAAAAAAGTAGGAGGTTCTCAAGTCGACGGTTTTTTTTTATGTATGTTTTACCATAACTTCGCCAGTTGTTAACAGATTGTTATAATTCTTTTTTTTATCTGAAAGAAAATGGTTTACGTGTGGTCCCATATAATTTTTACGAAGATCTGGCTAGTAGTTTTTTCATAATCCTGAAAAATATCAATCCCCTTTTGGCAAGTAGTCGTTTACCTAGATGACATCATTGTTGTGTATGGGCTGATTTTTAGTGTAAGTAACGGCACATGGTATAACTAAAAAATCTGAAATAAAAACATTTTATAAAAAATAATCAAACCGACTTCAAAAAGTAAAAAATAAAACTTTTGGAGTCGGCGGTGGTTGGAGTCTAGCTAGCTAAGGCCAAAAAAAATATATAGTTAATCAAAGTGCAATGTAGAATGCCTTGGCTGGCACCGACTCCAAAAGTTTTATTTTTTACTTTTTGAAGTCGGTTTGTTTTTTTTTATAAAATGTTTTTTCCTACCAACAGAAAATACAAATAAATCATACTTCTGATATCATCTGTTTAATTATGCAAAAACACTTTCTGCCTTATATATGTGTCGTATTAAGCTTTATGGCTGTACTCGTAAGAGTGTGAATATTGGAATGTCACGTACGGTACGTGATACGTGTTATACCTGACACCAATTTGATGTTATGCAATGAACATGATTAAGCACTCTCGTTTCAGCATTAGTAGAATATTGTACCGTGCTAATGAAACACAAAAAAAAACATTTAATGTCCCACCTGAGAGTAGTAGAGTGACTAGTTGTTTTTTTATTCGACTATTCTTTTGACGACTCTGTACGTATTATGACAGGGAGAAAAAACAGCCCTTGACTAGTTTCTTGCCGGTTCTTCTCGTTACAAGGTCTCCCGCTGTAGGATTTGTTAACCGGTGGCGTGGCTTCTTTGTTATTCACAAGTGCTTGTAACAGCCTAGACTGTAACTCAGCGTGCAATGGAGAGAGATATGCTCGGCGTTTCTCAGCGTGATCTAATCAGAAATGAGGAGATCCGCAGGAGAACTAAAGTTACTGGCATCGCTCGAAGGATTGCTCTGCTCGAATGGTAGTGGGCAGGATATATAGCGAGAGAACCGATAGCCGTAGCGGAAAGGTTCTGGAGCCTTTCCGCCCCAACGGCCATCGGTTCACATACCGGACGACCGACGCTCCGTGGTGGATCGACGTACTCGTAAAAGTCGCGGGAAGCCGCTGCGAAGCGCAGGAACCTTGGGGGAGGCCTTTATCCAGCAGTGGGTGTCATGTGACTAAGACGACGACGACAAGTTTCATGAAAAAACACATTTTGAGTCAAAGATGACTATCCCATTTAATACAATGGCCGTATAAAATCTGCTAAGTTTTGACCACCTCTATGGTCTAGTGGTACAACCAGAGGTATCAGACCCAGGAGTCCCGGGTTCGAGTCCTAACGGTGGTACATATTGTATTCAGTTTGGTTGGTGATAGGACTTGTTGTAAGTCCGCCTGGCTAGCTAACACCATCTTATCTAAGTCTGACGCCATAACAACAATGTTTTCAGCATTGTTGTGTTCCGGCAGTTAAAGATAACATAGCCAGTTCCTCAATGGTTAACGATTCCGGGAGAGGCTGACCTCCATCTTCAGCCTTATCAATAATTAACAGCAGGTATTCATTCATTAAAATTCATTAACGTCATTCATTAAAAAAGTCGTTCAGCCAAATCGTTAAACATTTCACGCCATTACTTGGCTAGTTGTTCTTTAACCATTTTCATCTAAAGTATGTGGATACTCATATTTTCTGTGCTTCCACGGATGTCGTCAAATGAATACGTTATCAAAGGTTCTTCTCACTCCTGTACCAGCTTGTGACTTGCGCCAACTTTTGACAAATCGGACGAAGTTCCGTGCCGGGATCAGGGGGCCCATACCATGAACCACTGGAGGATTATGAACATAATATTGTGAGCGAGATCAGGCTATATGCAGTAAATAGCTCCGACTTTTAATCGGCGCTACTTCAAAATAAGGCCCTGTTTGACGCAAGGGTCGTGGATTTTTTTCCCGCACATGAAAAACTTTTTTGTGACCAAGTCAAAAATACATGTTCATACTCGTACATATCTTTTGTTTGGTCTGGGAGCGTTTATCTTTGTATGTATTTACAAAAAATATATACAATTATTTTGTCGTCCTCTAGTGTCCATAACATAAGATTTTACCTTGAGCTAAATAATTAATCATGTTATTAATCATTTTTATTTATTTATTTATCTAGATTTACCAACGTTTGATTACATCACTTCTTACAAAACAATACAATCCACTAAAATGCTATAGTTAAATGTAACAAACACTTATAGGTAAATTCAACATGCTTTTGAAAAAAAAAAACTATTACCCATCTAAAAGAAAAAAGTACAAGGAAAAATATTAATATTATTCAATTAATTGTATAGGCCAAAAAAACAGAGAGGAAAAACAAGATAAAAACTTTACTTTTGGAGACTATCGTAAGAATACTACCAAGCGAGCCAAAATTAAAGTCAACCATGTCACCGTAGTTGTTCACAAGCCTGCAGAGTTGGGAAATGGGCGAATTGGATCCGTAAACTGTCCTACGCAACGGAACGGAAAGGGGCGTTAAAACAAAACAATCACAATACAAAATTGGTATAATTGTGAAAAATATTATTGTTATTTTATATTGGTAACAGCTGGTAGGGCCTCAGACCGCGATTGCCGCGAGGCGGGAGGTGCGGGGGCCACGCCATAAATCAAATGCGACTGCGATGTGTCGGTTAACTAGATACCGATTATAACCGGTATAAGTACCTATAAGTTACTTACATTACAACTCTTTGACGGGTTCGATTTCGCAGAGAGACCATTTCTACTTGTAAGTGTTTGAGACTTATTTATGAATCAAACAGCGTCCTTTATATAAGCTTTGTTCCTAATTCGCTATGTTCCTAATTTATTAGTAATATGCATCATATATTGCACATTGTATAATTGTCTCAAAGGGCCTCTACGTGTTGGATCCATGTCCGCACGCAAGCTTGGCAAAAGAACTGGGCTATGTGAAATCCAAGCCCAGAAGCATATCTTAAGTTTCTTCGCGCAATCATAATTGAAATAAAACAACTTTTGCGGAGTAATTAGTGCGATGTATTTACCCGAAATATATATATGTATCCGAACGCAATAATAAATCAACTTTGTGAAGGTAAACTTATAAGTAGCTAGTCAAACCGTGACCACGGCAACTAAAAAGGTGCCGAAACGTCGGGAAACCAACCACAAAAAGGGAATGAGTGCACCACATTGACGACCATTGAAGTTAGCTACATCAGCTGGCGATGATTCTACTTGTTGACCGCGACTACTCCGACAAAAGAGATACGATTGAGACGATATTTTTGATACTTTTTCTTTCGCTATGCAACGATCAAATAATACTTGATGGTCAAATGATTGCTTGGCCCTCCAGCGTAGATATATTTGAGAAAGAGTGAGTGAGTATATATATAACGTTCGTTAAATTAAATACAAAATTAATAATACCTACACCTAAATTCTCCATCATTCTGTATAACTAATTATTATTTACTGTTTGTATACTATTGTTTCACTGACACAGAACCACTTCGAGCACCCTAAAGTTCTTGAAACAAAATAATTTATTCTCGACTAGTCTGATAATAAGCTAGCAAAACTTCCACAAATCAAAACGCCCGGTTTGTACATCTACAGATATAATATATTCATACCAAATAGAATTAGCAAGTTCTTTACAACAAAGAACCCTCAATCTTTAAACTTATCATAAATTTTAAATAGAAAAATATTGGAAAAAATAAACTCGGCCACAAGTGAATTCTTAGATAGCCAATTGCTGTTGCACCTTGAAAAAAAAATCGGCGAAGTGCAAGTCGAACTCGCACATGAAGGGTTCCGCCTCTCACCCAACGTTGCCTGGAAGAGATTGCTATGTAGCAATAAGGCCGCCTATTGTGTGTTACAGTTAGAGGGGGGGGGGCTCAAATTTTACTTTGAAAGTGTATATCATTCAAACGGTTGACTGTCATAAAAACGGTTTTAGGAACCTCACTGAAATTTTTAAAGACCTATCTATATAACCCACACATATAAGTTTAATGAAAAAAAAAAATTTTCAGTTTCAGTTCCTGCTCTTTATATTTTTTTTCAATATTTTTGTATTTAAAATGTATCATAACCCTCAATCTCTTTGAGACAGTTCAATGAGTTTGTTTACGCACAGAATAAGCAAATTATGATATAATTTATTTTTATAAATTATATTTTTTTTCAATAAATATAGCAAAAAACTCGAATTATATTAATAAAAAATAAAAAAATGCACACATAAATATTATTTTCATAGTCATGTATTGTAATGGTAATGGTACCTAGTAATGGCATAATAACGTTATGCTGAATAATAGTGAAATAGTAAATGTCCGGTATAATGAAAATTTACATCTTAACCCTAGATAGCTAACGTTCGTCAAAATGACGAGCATCCGATATACATTGCTTAATTTCTCTTTTATTGTTTTATTAACACACCCGCGGTTTCGTGCCAACTCAGAACCCAGTTGACCACATCGAGTGGTGGTCTCATCTCTAAAAAAAAGTATGAAAACAAAAAAAAATGAGTTCCAAAAAATTAAAAATATTAATATTCTTCAAAATAGCCTTTAATTTATTTTCTTTATACATAATAAAAGTAAAGAAAATTTAAAAAACTAAACATTGAAATGTTATTTTTTAATATTTTAAATCAAAATCGTCAAAAAGTCGAATGGTTAGCTTATTAGAATAGTTCAGCAACGTTAGCTATCTAGGGTTAAAAAGATCTCGACTGGTGGTGAAAGCAATACCATTCAGAGGCAAAATAAATTTATTACTGTTGAGTTTCACAACGTTAATAAGGCTAATTTATATGTCAAACAAAATGAAGTGACAAACATAAAGAATTAAAGACGTACTTATGACACTCTCAAAAGTAGCAGTGAATTTAATATACCTCTAATGTATCTGAAATGAAATAAGATATTTCATTTCCTTATTTCGTTCTAGAGCAATAAGTACGACTCGGACGTCACTTGCCTTCGCTTGCTGTCATAAATTCGTGGAATTCCGATTTTTTTTATTTGACTTGTGTGATACAATTTAATTTACTAATGAATGCTTATATTATTAACACAAACCACCATTTACTTTGCCTGCGTCTTTCTCGTGGAAATGACAGGTTTTACCACAATAAAAATATGTATTTTTAATAATTTCAGAACCCAAATTTTATTCAAATCTATTCAGTACTTTTTTGCGTGCTAGCGAATAATTGAACAGATAGGCGATTGTGTAAGAGTGATCGTATTCCTTTGACAGTTCATATCGCATCATATTTGTATGTCATCCCATACAAATTGCAGCCGAGATACTTTATGAACTGTCAAATGAATACAGTTCACATTTCAATGATTAAGTAGTTATATTTTGCCATTTAGTGACGTTGCAATATATTGTTTTCAATAAATATGATTTTGTGATTTGTATTCTTCTTCTTCTTAAATTTAAGAGCTGCGCTCTTGTCGGTGGAGTATTTTCCATTACTCTCTTTTTCTGCCAATGACTTCACTTCCTGGTACGACACGACATTAACTTTCTCCTTTATCTGTGGATTATAGCTCATTCTAGGTCTACCTCTCGCTCTCCCTTCCTCCATTTTTTCCTTCCTTGTTTACAAAGAAACGGACACGTCGTAACAGGTGGCCCAGCATCTTTTCTCATTATTCCCAATCTCCCAAGCTGAATTTCTTCCATCCCCAACCATGGTCAGTACATCCTCATTGGTCTTCTTTTCAGTCCAGCTAATTCCTTCCATTGTTCTCCAACACCACATGTCGAAGACCTCCAGTCGTTCTTTACCTCTTTGAGACAGCGTCCACGTTTCGCATCCATACAATGCGATGCTCCATATGTAGGTTTTTATTAGTCGCTTCCGGATTCCCTTGGATATTTTTACTTTAAAAAGATGTTTTTGTAGTTAAAAGTAGTTTTGGCCATACCTTATATTAGCTACCCATAATTATAAATGCAAAAGTAACTCTGTCTTTTACCATTGCCATTTACGAGAAAACTCTGAACCAGTTTTGATGATTTTTGGGATATAACTATACAATACAACCATCTGTAGAACTCATCATTACGATATTTTGGAAGTAAACCCGAAATCTCAAAAAATAAAATTTATGAAACAGCTGATTTTTATCTCGCGATTTCAGGGTTCGACCGATGGTTTAAGGTTCTGCGTAAGTTTATTAACACTGTTCGTGTAGTTTAGACCTTGGAAAGGGATGAAAGGAGTCAATTAAGGAAGTCGTGAATTACGCACGTCACGCGTCACGGTAGTAAAACATACTTTATTTATGGATCCAAAATGAAAATTGCTAAATTTATCTATTAACTCTTGGTCTAAACGGAACGGTTGAAACAGATATTTTGAGAGTTGCATCTAATTCCCCGGCTCTAATGGCTCGCTTCCATCTTCAGCCTTGTCAATACTTAATATCAGATATAAAGCTGGCTATAACACTCCTCGTCGTTCTTTAAAAAAAAAATTGTACAGACGAGACCAAGGCGACCCTTCTTTTTAAAGTGAGGGGAATGCCACTAGAACCCCACCAAGTCGAAGCGATAACACAAATATTTCCCTCCCTCTCCTAACAAACTTAATACTTGCGGGATGTCGCCCCGAGCCGATGCAAATTCACTATTCAGACATTCAACTTGTGGAAGTTTTCCTTTACGATAAGTCCTTCAGAAATGAGGAGGAAATACTATAGGAGATAGTTTATATTCCACTTATAAGCGAGAATGTTGAACTACTATACTACCATTAATTAACAACTTTGATCTCTTCTATTTTAAATAGGTAGGTATAGGTAGTTAACTAAATATAAATTTTCAAATTCAGATTTAAACATTTATTGCAAGTCACTGGTATAATAGGGTGTTAATTTTTTTTAAATATGTACAAATGACGCCCGGTGAGACAACCATGAGAGACAACTAATTCCGATTTACTAATGTATTAATTTATTGTACATTTATTTTATCAAGAGTAATAATATATTTTTTATCAATAATTGATTCAATTATTAAATTATCGTTTATAATAATATTATAACGATTATTAAGTTATCGTAATAAAATAATCGTTTTAATTAATAAATTTTATTTTTATTTTTAATTCATTTAACTTTTCCAAAAATATACATAAATATACTTAGTTTTCCTAGAAATGATGCGACCACCCCGTCGGTTTTCAGCTTCGTCATCAGGCTTTGCCTAATAGACAGATCTCTCGCCAACACTTTGGAGCCTTTATTCCGCTCGATAGCCTCTTTAATACGATTCGTATTAAATTGGCAAAGGTCGCTTGTTAAAGACTTAGAGATCTGCCTATTTAGCTGCCGATAACGATAAGCATCCGCTGAGTTCTGAAGCCTCATTTCACGTCTCTGATCCATGGGTTGGAGTGTGTGGTTGGAGAGTTTCTTTAATTCGGGACGGCGCGGGTCTTAAAATACTTGGATCCTACCGTACGGACAGGATCCACTTCCGTGTTGTGTAGATCGTCCACATCGATGCTGTTCTCAAGGGCTTCGAAGTGGTTTTGGAGCTCGAGTTGAAAGCTCTCGGGGTTTTGGATATAGGCCGGTAATGGTCGGAGCGTAGATTTTATCAGCCGCGATCTTTCCAGCTTCACGTTAATATTCAGTGTGCCAGTCCGTGATCGCTCCCCGTCTTGACGGTGTTGATCACAGTTTTCATTGAATATTTGCTTTTTCGTTGACATGATAAAATATATCATATTTGTCCGTCATCAGCCTGTGGACGTCCACTGCTGGACATAGGTCTCTCTTAGCTCACGCCTATTGTGGCGTTCCTAGAAGGCTATTAGCCTACTGCTACCGCGCTGGCCAGACGGGTTGGTAGAGGGTTTGTTTCAAGTTTTCCTTCTCTCGCACAGGTTTTCAATGCATCGAGTCTCTTAGTCGACAGGCATGTAAGAAAGTGGTGACACTTGTATTCTTAGGCCGTCACCACACGGCACTATATTTGTAACTAGTCTCAATTGAACTGGTGTCAGAATAATGATTTTTAAATAAAAAAAAATCAACTCTGCCTCGAACCCACGACCTTGGGAAATCCTTTCCAATGCTCTAACCACTGAGCTACCGACACCTGCGGACCATCGTCAAAATTCTCCAATACTTTTATTGAGGCGGAGCGTAGCGGAGCCTCTCTTATGTTGACTCTTTTGAAAATCTGTCCGCCCGGTCATAGCGCCCAGACCGTTTAACCGATTCTAATGAAACTTGGCACATACTTAAACATCAACCATACCTAGGAGGTGACAAAAATTCGATGTCCTACCATCACCATAACCTTAGCTAAAGAAGAGCCAAATTCGGTTTTTAGGGTTTTGCTCGAAAAGTATAGACTTTTGTGCATCGCGATACATTACAAATTTGACCAGAATGTAATTCTGCGTTTAATGCAACAAACCGCGTCTAAATCCGTCATGTCCTCACAGAGTTATGCCGACATAAAGTTGTAAAAGCTCGCGGCGCTCCGCCTCTCTTGGGCTCCAAAGCGCCACCGAAGGTGGTGCAGTTTGGAGCCGTTCCTAGTATTTTTAATACGCTGTAGGCCAGCGTTGCCACATCAATGCTAGGAATATCCTTGCGATAGCGATAGCGAAAGCAAAACCGTTAGGCATTATGTCTGCAGGGCCCTTAGACAAAGTAACATCGTTATGTAGCGAAACGATAATTCGATTCGTTATTGTCTTTAAGCGCCAATTAACTTGCGGTAAGACCACGTGATTTAGCGCGGCCTATGCCAATCCGCCAATCCCATACATTTAATTATTTTCGAACTTCGTTATCGTTTTTGAATTGTTACTTTGGCTAAGGACCCAGGAGCTTCCGCGCTGTACCTACACAATAAGAATAGAATAGAATTGTATGAATGTGACCCTTGACCTCTAGATCTAATACCCGTGGTGTAACCACTAGAATTCAGAGGCGGTTCAAATAATTTATGCAACATCATAATAGCACTTCAACACTGAATCTGCAACGCAATATCTATGCACTATGTGGCTTCATAACAACCCAATCCATTACCGAACACGTTGTAATGTATGTATCCCGTATTGATCTAACGAGAGCGCTTACAAAATTAGTTCGATGGATCTCGACAGCGCACATAGACAGTATAATTATAGTACTCATTGGTTAAATCAACGTTCATCACTTTATCAAACCTTGATTACTTATAACTAATGTAGAATACAATCTGGAATGAAATGTTCGAAGTATAAAGTCAAAATATCTAGCTTCATCCGCAAAATAAACTAAAGAATATAATAGTCATTTATTTGGCAACACATAACACGTACGCAAAGCAAAAAAAATCGGCCAAGTGCGAGTCGAACTCGCACATGAAGGGTTTCGCCGCTCACCCAAGGTTGCCTGGAAGAGACTGCTACGTAGCTATAAGGCCGCCTATTGTGTGTTCCTCTTTTTTTACATTTTCTCTGTATGTGTTTGTTTTTGTATCGTGTGCAATAAATTTTCTATTATTATTATTGCCAAAATGCCATTATATTTTTTTGTCTGCAAAATAAGTTTGTTTTTCATAGTGTTTGTATGAATGACAAAGTTATATTTGCGGTGTAATGTGTGCTATAGCTCTGAAACTACTAAATAAATTTCGTTCAAACCAAATGTCGTAAAAGTTTTTATAAAGATCTACATCATATTTTTTTTTTTTGATTTTTCACTTTCTTATTCTAAAAGTTAGAGGGGGGGACACAAATTTTTCTCTTTGGAAGTGTGTAACTTTCAAACGGTTGACTTTGAGAAAAAACTATTTTAGAAGCGTCAATGTAATTTTTAAAGATCTATCTAATGATATCCCACACGTATGAATGAAAAAAAAATTTTTAGTTACAGTTCCATGTATGAGGAGCCCCCCTTTAATTCATTTTTTTTATTTTGTGTAAAAACCGTAAAGCGGTTTACAGAATACATCTACCGACCAAGTTTCAACTGTGTTATCCTTATAGTTTTGGAATAAAGTGGCTGTGACATCTTACCACTTTGGAAGTGTATATCTTTCAAACGGTTGATTTTGAGAAAAAACTGTAACAGAAACTTTAATGTAATTTTTAAAGACCTATCTATAGATATGCCTCAAGTATAGGTTTGAGGAAAAAAAAAAATTTTTTTCAAATCCCTTTTGGGAAAAATGACAACCATATTTCGTTCAAACCAATTTTGGTTATCTACAGCATATATATTTTTTAAATTTTTCACTCTCTTATTTCAAAAGTTAGAGGGGGGGGGGGGGGGGGGGGGGGGCTGGGGACACACATTTTACCACTTTGGAAGTGTACATCTTTCAAACGGTTGACTTTGAGAAAAAATCGTTTTAGAAACCTCAATGCAATTTTTAAAGACCTATCTACAGATACCCCACACGTATAGGTTTCGTAGCCTAAAGGCAAAAAACGAAACCCTTATAGATTCGGCCAAACCGATGTATGTCACACCCTTTTTATTCCAAAACTATGAGGATTACACAGAACTTGGTAGGTAGATTAAAAAAGTATTCTATGTACATCTCCACGGTTCAAGTTATGTTCATACCAAATTTCAGTAAAATATATTCAGCGGTTAACTCGAGAAAAGGAACAGCCAGACAGACAACAGTCACATTCGCATTTATAATATTAGTGTGAATGTGTCAGACAGTTTCTTCTTTTATATATTTAAGAAGAAAAACATACAAATATTTGAGGTTTTTGAATTTAGAATTTTTTAATTAGATATTTTTTTACTAAATTAAAAAAATATATGAAAGTATTGGAGAATTTCGACGGTGGTCCGCAAGTCTCGGTAGCCAGTGGTAAGAGCATTGGACCGGATTTCCATAGGTCGTGGGTTCGAGTCCCATCTAAGAATTCACTTGTGGCCGAGTTGACTTTTTCCAATATTCTTCTTTTTGAAATTTATCATAAATACAAATATTTCCTCTTTAATAGTAGTTAGTATAGATTGAGCCGTTTGTTTTAGTTCTGTTGTCAACGGTCCTCACCCTCAGAGCATTGAGTCACAGACATGACACGTACGCAGGTGACATCGGTGCGTCTCACTGATACGGTTATCAACTGGGCTCGCGGTTAAATCACGGTGAATGCACGAGGTTACTTGGATCTTGGTATACTAGATCAGTTCGGTAGGCATATTAATATAGTTTTCCCCCGCGCGGTTCCCGTACTCGTGGGAATATCGGGATTAAATGTTTCCTATATTTCAATCAAGGCTGTAACTATATAAGCCAAATTTCATTAAAATCCGTTCGGCCGTTTTTGCGTGATTGAGTTACAACCATCCAACCTTTACATTTCTAATATCACTAGAGCCGCCCGCGATTTCACCTGCGTGATCCCGTTTTTGTGGGAATATCGGGATAAAAGTATTCTTTATTTTAATCCAAGCTATCTACTTGACGACCTGTTTGGCGCAGGGGTACTAACCCCACCTTCTGCGCCAGAGGTCCCGGGTTCGATCCCCGGACAAGACAAATATTTGTGTGCATGAACATGTCTATTTGTCTTGGTCTGGATGTTTAATATGTATATTATGTATGTATTTACAAAAAAAATGTATATAAGTATGTTTATCCGTTATCTAGTAACCATAACACAAGTTCTTCATGATACTTAACGTGGGCTAGATAATTGGTGTGATTGTATGGAAATATTTATTTATTTATTTATTTATTTATTTATTTATTTATTTATTTATTTATTTATTTATTTATTTATTTATTTATTTATTTATTTATTTATTTATTTATTTATTTATTTATTTATTTATTTATTTATTTATTTATGATTGCCAAATTTAATCCAAATTCGTTAAGGAGTTTTTGCGTGAAAAAGTAACAAACACCCATCTATATTAACAAATTTTCCTATTTATAGGTAATACTAGTGGCCGCCCGCCGTTTCACCAGCGTAGTCCCCGTTACCATGGGAATATCGAGATTAAAAGTATTCTATAATTTAATCCAGACTATTTAGAGAGAGAGAGAAATATTTTATTAAAGACCTGTTGGCGCCAGAGGTCCCGGGTTCGATCCCCGGACAAGACAAATATTTGTGAACGTGTCTATTTGTCTTGGTCTGGATGTTTAATATGTATATTATTTATGTATTTACAAAAAAAAGTATATAAGTATGTTTGTCTAGTACCCATAAAACAAGTTCTTCGTGAAACTTAACGTGGGCTATAGATAATTGGTGTGATTGTATGCAATTATTTATTATTATTTTATTATTTATTATTAACACAAAAGACCATAATACAAAGTACACACACAAAAAGATGAAAACGATGCAGAATTACCTCTAATAAGAAATAGCAAAAACACATTACAAATAACACAAAGATAATGTATGGCCTTTGAGTCAATAGGATCCCCGCTTCAGCATGTGTTGCCATGACACTAGATGTGTCACGGCAACGCTGGTATTCTGGCAGGGCCCGTAAACTATCTGATTGCCAAATTTCATCCAAATTAGTTCAGTAGTTTGTGCGTGAAAAAGTAATAAACATCCATCCAAACAATGTAACTAAACATTCTCACAAACTTTCGCAATTATAATATTAGTATATAATATGATTAAAGTATGATGATTATGAAGAAGGGTTATACGTACATCTTATGTTTTGGCGCGCACTATTCATTGAAATAAAACAACTTTTACGGATATCAAACGCGCTATATTTCACGAACTAAGTTGTAATTGTCCGTATTTTTATGTTTTTAGGGGTTTTTTTGATTTTCCCGACGTTTCGGCACCTTTTCAGCTACCGTGGTCACGGGATGACTGGCTACTTAGTCTTCCCTCGAAAAGTTAATTTGAAAGTTATTTTAAAGGTGTAACCGTATCCGAACGACAACATAAATTAACTTTTCGAGGGTAGACTTATAAGTAGCCAGTCATCCCGTGACCACGGTAGCTGAAAAGGTGCCGAAACGTCGGGAAAATAAAAAATACCGACAATTACAACTTAGTGCGTGAAATATAGCGCGTTTGATATCCGTAAAAGTTGTTTTATTTCAAGAAGGGTTATATTCAACAAATCATGTAAGCAAGGTTCTCTAAAGAGTATCGTACCGTCTTTTGAAATGCCTTCTGCTTCTTAGTTTCCGTCTATCTGATAATTATGACAACTCCCCAATTTGAGAAAAGTTCTGCTAAAAATAATAATATTTCTTTCCCTCGCTCCCGTTTATGAATTTAATATTACAACTCCCTTGCTCGTTATCTTCGAGAGAAGATATTTATTTCATTCATTTGAAACGCCAGTCACTTTGAACTCATTTCGAGAGATAATTATGAAAGGAACATGAGAATTTCCCTTTTGAAAAGAATTAATTAAATAATCATTAAGAGTCGTAGTGAAAGGCGGGTTTAATAAACTAACAACGTTTAAAATAATAATGTGGTGCATGTGTATTATCTGGTTACTGAAGTGTGTATATAGTGTGTACCCTGACCGTAAGTGGCGCCGCGTTGAATTTTATTTAATATCGTAATTCTAATTCACAATTTTAATAAAACTTTACGTGGAATTTTTAGAGCCGATTGTCTTGTATTTTTAGAAGGTATCGCTACATCTCGTCATAGTCATTCGTAGAAGTAGATAGCAAATATGTCAAAAACGGCCACTTTTAGCAGTTTTGCTATCTACTTCTAGCAGTGACTACAAGGGAATGTAATGATACCGTCTAAAAATACTAGACTATGGGCTCTAAAAACTCCACGTAAAGTTTTATTAAAATTGTGAGTTAGAATTACGATATTAAATAAAATTCAACGCGGCGCCACTTTCGGTCAGGGTACCGCCTTAAGAACTAGTATTTTTAATTTAATTATTTCTCTTTTTACTTCGCTTGAAATACTAGGCTAAGGAACATTTTTTTTTTTTTTTTTACAATCACACCAATTATCTAGCCCACGTTAAGTATCATGAAGAACTTGTGTTATGGATACTAGATAACGGATAAACATACTTATATACTTTTTTTTTTGTAAATACATACATAATATACATATTAAACACCCAGACCAAGACAAATAGACATGTTCATGCACACAAATATTTGTCTTGTCCGGGGATCGAACCCGGGACCTCTGGCGCAGAAGGTGGGGTTAGTACCCCTGCGCCAAACAGGTCGTCAAATTGATCAAAACATACTTAGTTTTTTAAAACAGTATGGTTGTGTATTTTGCGACGTGCTATTTCCTTAATGAACAAAATGATTACTGAAAACCGATGCTATGTCAAATGGATTCGTCAACGTTTTATCATCAACTCGTATAATATTTATGTTTTGATCAAATTTATTGTTCATTACTTCATTTTTCATAACAGACCATGTCGCACAATATTAATTGTCACTTTTGTTAATAAATATTAGGTACGAATTTATTTTTGAGAAGTTAATACATCTTTTCAATTGGTTAGATATTTAATGTGGTTTTCAGTGGTCTTATTTTTATAGTAGTTGGATCTAAGTGACCCTTTTTTCCTTCAGCCTATATTTTAAACCACGACTTATCCAATTACGCTTTCGTAACATCACTAACCTTAATTTTTATAATTGGGAAACACAAGTTGTAGAACATGCAAAGTAGTTCATGAAAACAACGTATGGAAGTTCTTAGGATCAATCAACTCTAAATTATTCCCTTATTACTAAACATTATATAAAATACTTTGCATCAATACTAATGATCAATAGCAATAATTGACTTTAATTGGAAATATAAAAAAAAACTAAGTTTTGCTTATTTTATAGTCAAACTTCAGTATAACAAGACACAGGTGTTAATTATACAGCAACTTCTATTCGATACATATTTTTTTGGCTGGCCACCAAGAACTTGTCCGTATGAACATTGTTCAAATAAGCTAAGGGAGATTGAGTGTATGAAATCCCTCAAAAACTAAAGAAAAAAGATATACCTGGCGCTTCGGCAGCTCGCTCTTTTTTATGAGCAACGGGGAGACTCTTACACCCATATTCTAAGTCGTTCCTCCAAAACTTACCCGTCCTCGACTTAACGAAACCTCATTGAAAACCTCTTCGAAATACTCCTCGAAATCGGTATTCTAAGTCATAACTCCGTAAGGACCTGGAGGAGCCAAAGAGTACGTAGCCACGCCGTGTTAGGCCTAGCGCACACTACCATTTTTACCCACGACGAGGTTGAGTGGAGTGTAAAAAGTTTTGGAGGAATGACTTAGAATATGGGGGCTAGGCTGAATTCCACCAGTTAATTTTAACCGATGTATGGTTGTCAAAGCTGTTAAATACATTTTCCACCGTTAAAGTTATAGTTATCGTTAAAGTAAGTTGGTGCAAATCACCCTTAGCCTTCATCATACCTGATGTTAAATATTGATAAGGCTGAAGATGGAAGCCAGCCTCTCCCGAAATCCTCAATCACTGAGGAACTGGCTGTCTTATCTCTAACTGCCGAAACACAACAATGCTGAAAACATTGTTGTTATGGCGTCAGGCTTAGATAAGATGGTGGTAGCTAGCCAGGCGGACTTACAACAAGTCCTACCATCTAAACAAACCGAATACAATATGTACCCCCGCTGGGAATCGAACACGGGACCCCTGGGTCTGATACCTGTAGTTGTACCACAGAGGTGGTTAAAAGTAGCAGCGATGGTGCGATATTTGCGTCTAAATTATAAAATAAATTCTTATTTTTAAGTAATAGCCCGGCCGTTTCCAGTGTAACTGAAGCCACGTTATATCGAATCATGGCTGCTGGCATTGCGTGCGAGGGTTCTGTATAAATGATAGAGGATGTCAGATTAGCAGAAACACGCTTTCTGTGTTCTTATTTTAATTCGTTATTTGCTTACAGGACACCGGTGTTCACGCGCATTATGCCAGTGCGGTTCAATGCGCGATGTAAATATTATTAAATAAATTGTTTATTGTGCTATAGCAGTGTGTACAGCGATGGTTTATAATTTAAGTAAATTAGGCATGCAAAAGGAAATACAAAACAAAGGTTGCTTAGTAAACTACACTAGTACCTAAACTAGGCCAAACTTATGACTTTATATATTTTTGCATTTTTCAATGCTATTGTTATACTTATGATAAATTTAAAAAAGAAAAATATTATTGGAAAAAATTAACTCAAGTGAATTCTCAAATGGGACTCGAACCCACGGCCTTTGGAATCATTTTTTTTTTACATTTTGGTGCGATTTTTATAGTTATGAAAATTTTAAATAGAAAAATATTGGAAAAAATTAACTTGGCCACAAGTGAATTTTCAGATGGGACTCGAACCCACGACTTGTGTGATACCGTTGTTGCAGTCTCCACCACACTCTTTTTGACACTACTAATGATTATAATATAATAATTCCATTGAATAGACAAATATATTATATTTGTCTATTCAATGGAATTTGGACATATGACATTTTTTTTTTTATTTATTTTTTACTTGGTTGACTATTGTTCGATAACCTGCAAAGTCTCTCTAGCAGTGATAATATTCGTTTGAACTTCATTAAATGTACTCCGCTCCTGAATTTTTTCACGTATCCGTAAGCTACCGTTTAAAATTCAGAGTGGGGGGAAGCCTTATTTTGCACCTTAAAGCTTAATTTTTCGAAAACAGACCCCTAATCCGAAAGGTGGTTTTCTCAAACCTATAATATTTAAAAAAAAACCTATCCAACTTACACTATGACATTAATGAGAAAATAAATTTTCATTCTCAAGATACATGCACTTAGAAAAATATTTTTCAAGATTTTATTCTAGCACTTTTTTGGCGTAATTACTATTCACATTCTTGCCAAATTACAGCTCTACAAGAAAGAACTTAAAAGACAGACAGACAGACAAACGGACATGGCGAAACTATTAGGGTTCCTTGTTGGTTTTACTACAGAATCCTAAAAGGGCCCAAGAAAACATTGAAAATTATTGATGAAAGTTGTTTTATAAGTATTTAGAGCAGACGCTGTATTGTCTGCAAGTGGAAGCTGTTGGTGGTACATTAGTCAGCTTTTAGTGTTATGCGAGAATGGCTCTGCTAACAAACAACTGCCTTCCAATGAGTACATCACACAGTGCATATAGATCGCGTGTTGGAAATTTAAACGGTTTACATGCTATTGGGGGGGGGGGGGGTTTGCCATAATCGCCACGCTTGGCAAGCGGGTTGGCGATCGCAGTATGGCCAAGTTTGTAGGAGACGCTGCTGCCCGTCTCCTGAAGGCTGAGTCCCTTAGTCGCCTTTTACGACACCCACGGGAGATGAGAGGGGGTAGAGACGACATGCTATTACTTTCAGCAAGGCTCGTTGAGCTCTTATCCTTTTTTTCATACACTATAAATAATAGTAACAATTATGTGTTTTAATACAATTAAACATTCATAATATGACTTATTACTTTTTTCTAACAATTTACTTACATTTTAAATTTGTTGTATTTGCTTTGTAACTGAACTCCTCCGCCACAGTTGAAGACGAATCGGCTTTTGTAGCGGTCTGTGATTAAATATCATATGTATTTATGTAATAATTTTGGTCAATACATAAAAAAAAAACAACGGGTTGCACTCCGGGAGTGCCGGCAGAAGTGAAAACCGCTTAAACGAAACAGCAGGATCAGGCATACATTTTCTCCGCGCGGCAGAAAGAGAGGGGGATATTACTTCCTCTCCAACGCCGCGCCGGCGGCGGTCTACTCTTCCTCCGTCTTACGAATTCTCGATCAGGGTCACGTGTCCTGACGCGACTTTAAAATTTTTTACCCATACCAAAAAATTAAAACTCTGATGTGCACAACGCCGCTAAAGAAGTTCTCACTTCAAAAAAATTTAACTCATACCTTAGTTTTATCAGCATTAGGTATGAGAGAAAATGGTGTAATTATATTGAAATGTTTTATTACCGAATAGAGATATTCGATTAGGATGAGATTCTTATTGAAAAATCGGTATCCTCATTTTTTTTTGTATCCCTACTTAGTAAAATTTCGTATAATTTGGACAGTTCATTTAGTTACAGCCTAAGGTGATTTATGGAAAGACCGTTTTCAAGTAAGTCATTGGCAAATTGGATTATTTCAGAGTACATTATATTACAACTTAATAATATACCTACACAAAATTTTGTCTTCTGCAAAAAAATTTTCAGCTCATATCTGAATTTAAAGGTCCAGCATTATTATTTGTTTAAATACCTACCTATGTCCATTGCTGACGCTTTAAAAGCGTCTAGATCGAAAAGAAGCTTCCTACGCACGTAATAAAGTTGTATCTCCCGAAACTTGAACAGTAACAAAGATCGAGGCAATGTATAAAATAAACTCCAAGAGTGCTCAGCAGAGTTCCCGAGGGAACTCCTACAAATAACTCAGAAGAGAGTTTGGCCTCTAGGGGATAATTAAAAACTACCCTGAAGCTGGGCATGAGCGGTGCGGAATTGGGAAAATGGGGTTCCGTACACTGGCAGTTGGAATTACTTTCAATATTGTTTTTGTTCCAAAGGCGGAATGAATGTTTGATTCGCCTAGAATACTTGGCTAAAGTAATAGACAGGCAAATTAATAATAATAATAAATTAATTAACAATCTGATTTAGAGTTCAGTAGCATATGTCATTATATGGAAAAGTACGAACTTTTTGTTAAAAACTATAGGATGGTTAGAGATGTTAAAAATCTGGTAATAAAGCTATATATTTCTTCATACCTTTATCTAGATTTGTATAGTTTCAGAAACACGACTTTATGATTTTGCCTCGACACTTTTTCTTTTCGAAAAGACCCCTAAAATCGAAAATTCTGGACTATTCTCAAATGCGGTTACATATACTATTGGAGGAGGATTATACGAGGAGCCAGCGCAGTGGTTCACGCGATCGGCCTGCGATTGTTGAGGTTAAGCAACTTTCGCAATGGTCGGTTACGAGATGGGTAACCAAAAATTTACTATCTCGACCGTGCGTGCTTCGGAAGGCACGTTAAGCCGTTGGTCCCGGTTGCATTCGCAGTCGTTAAAACCATTAGGGTTTTAACGACTGCGAATGCACATTGGGCCCGCGTGGTGGGTCATGGCCCGTTCTCCTTATCCATCCATTGTAGCGTGCTGCCTGCCGTTTCAATATCATAGCTTTTAAGTAGTTTTAAGTTAGTTTTAGTTTGTATAGATAATCCGTTTTTTGGCCATAACGAGCGAGCAGCTTTTCTCCACATCGTGGTGACTTCGGGTCGACGCACGACAGGGCCGGCGTCCTGGGCTGCAGCTACGCTCCGGACGAACTGCAACGCGATTCTCGATCCTGCCCAGGAGCAATATCCCAGAAGGAACGCCCACTTAATCAGACCATAATTCCCTGAAGACCTCTCCCTCTCTCTCTCTCTCACGTTCTCCCCTGATAGGTGGCAACGGATTAATTTAAGGTTTTTTATATTTATATGATAAATTTATATTGTATCATATTTTAAAACTTTTAATTGTTTGTAGATAGAATCCTCCTTTCCTCCCTATCTTAGGCAGGCTCTCTTCGCTCTCTCTATTTGTAACGCTACACCATAAGGAAGGCCACGCAGTGGGACATTAAAATGGTTGATGACGATACTATTGACTTAATAAGTCGACAAATAACAGTTAGCATCGTGTAGTTTAATTTCTCTTTAATCGCCATAGTTATTTACTACGAAGAGATTTCGTGGGTTTTTAGCCTAATATGCAAAATGGCTCTCGATCCCGCACGCGTCTTTTTCTCATTGCTATTTTTTTTATGAATGACGTGGAGACTCTTAGCCTTCATCATACCTGATGTTAAGTATTGATGAGGCAGAAGATGGAAGTGAGCCTCCCCCGGAATCCTCAGCCACTGAGGAACTGGCTATCATATCTCGAACTGCCGGAACACAACAATGCTGAAAACATTGTAGTTATGGCGTTAGGCTTAGATAAGATGGTGGTAGCTAGCCAGGCGGACTTACAACAAGCCCTACCACCAACCAAACCGAATACAATATGTACCCCCGCTGGGAATTGAACCCGGGACCCCTGGGTCTGATACCGGTGGTTGTACCACTAGACCACACAGGCGGTTAAAATTTCGCTACAATTTTATAGCGCACTTGTGTTACCGATATCAGAACCAGCGAAACTATTAAAAATACACATACATAAATAGATAGTACCATTTGTATGATGATTATGATTATTTATGATGCGTCATGCTCGTGAACGGGTGCCGCCAGCAGAAATGGGTCTACTTCAGTCTGCTTGTCTTAACGTTGTGCTTAGAGCTTAAATATTTTCATCTCAAATAAAGTGCTATCGACCTGTATGTACGTCACAACTTGTAGTACAGTAACCTTGTAATGCGAGAAATGTTATAATGTAAGTCCTTCATTGCGAGTTGAAATTGGTTTACGGTTAGGATAACCATAAAATGTAATATTATAATTAGTACTTTCTTTTGTGATGGAAATTGACCTTCTTCTCGTTACAAGGTCTCCCGCCGTAGGGTTTGTGAACCGATGGCGTAGCTTCTTTGACGTTCATAAGTGCTTGTAACAGCCTAGACTGAATAAATGATATTGTATTGAATTGATGTTTTGAGTTGAAATGCGTGGCACTGCTTGATCAGAATAAATAAAAATAATTAATGATCACCAATTATTCCTATATACAGGGTGTTAAAAGACCCATACCGAAGCCGTAATATAATGCCTAGTGTACATCAAACTTAATAAGAATATGTAAAAATAATTGCTGGGAAACTACTTTTATTTTTCGTTTCCAAAAAGTGGGTGTTATTTATACACGCAAAAAAACGCATGCGACGACGTGTGCGTGTGCCTAGAGAGTACTAGTAGACGGCCGGGATCTAGCTTCTTTGATTGTTTTTGATATTCATTGCGGTTGTGTTACTTTAAAAATAAATATTGACTTTGATCCTCAATGACTCTTAAACTATCAGGTTCCTGGATTTGGCCCATACAAGAAAATGATAGTAACAATGGGGAGAATACGTGGTTTTCGTTTTCGTTATGGGTCTTTTAACACCCTGTATAAATGTTTTTTTTTTGTTAACTTACGCTGTGTGATTATGACCCAGCTGATGCGTCTACAAGTAACTTTGTAAGTTGTGTCTTAAATGAATGCAGTTTTATCTTTCTTTTTTGCTGTTGCCATTGTAATTTTTCTGTTTATACAGCTTATCATAAGTACCTGAAGCACGTCATGCTCACTCAAACGTTGCTCTCACTTGCCACTTGTCCCTTGCAACTTTCATCGATATAATATATATATATATATATATATATATATATATATATATATATATATATATATATATAAATTGTTTTTATAATGTGGTTTAGCGATTCAATTGATTGTGTTTAGGCTCTTTGAGTAAGACGCTGCATTACGCGCCTTTAGCGGCGTCTCTTTCACACAATCGGAACTGAATCGCTATAAAAGGTCGTCATGGTACGGCCCCTGGTCATATCCACATATAACAATAAATGCCACAAAGAAATATATATTTATAGATCGTCTTATTTAAGACACCTCTCTGGGGAGTCTTAATCACGCACGTCCCTTGGTACCAGATCTGTAAATAGAAGTAAATTTCTGAAATAACAACTATGACTTTATTAAACACAGTAAATACAATACGCAGCTTACAGAGGGCAGTTCCAATTTTTAAGGATAGGGTCGTCGAGTAGTTAACATTGCCATCATAGAAGTGTTGTCGTTACATATTATGACATTGTTAATAATAACATTTTCAGGATGATGTCTCGCTTCTGCAGTACATCAAGCATGTTCGCACAATGCCAAACAGACGGATTTCATGCCGTCATTCGGAAGAAAGTGGCGTCACTGCTGGGGAGAGTACGAGGGAGTAGCAACAGCAACAAACCATAGCGGATGATCCATACGCGCCCATCTTAAGACACCTCACGCGGACGATGAACGAAGTGAGGATAACTCCTCTGGGTATTGTCAGCGCAGGTGGCCTCTGAGGTATATTTCGTAATTTATTGTATCTGAATCTACTAACCCTTATTTTTAAGTATCTTTTATTTACTAACCCATGGATCTTTGTTGTCTAAAATAAATGAATTTGATTGATATTATGTTTACTTACAACAGGAATCCTCGTCCCAGAGTATGATACGTTTTTCGATCACAAAGAACAAACAGGCGCTGTAAATGTTTGTAATTTACTGCACAATTCACCATCAAACGGCTAAAGAATCTTCATAAAACGTTTGACTGATTTTCCACTTCCCCCCCCCCCCCCCTCTTTCCCTTTTTAATCCCCTAATATACAAAAATCTTTTCACATACCCAATAACGGTCCTCCTACTTGAAGTGATATTTCCTTTCACGGACTCAAATGAATCGCTTACTTAGCCGTAACATGAATGCGATCGGTCCGCGCCTTCGGCTTGCGAACAAAAGTATGGCCCTCACGAGTGCCCATCGGAAAGAGTGCTTTCTGGTTTGAGGGCCCATTGACGTACGAACGCGGGTTGCTGCCGTACCCGCTGTGTTATTTTTTTTCTAGTGGTGCGTCTAAACGGGCCATATTTTTGCTTGATTGAGTGTGGCCGCACTATAAAGTCAGCGTGAAACAGTAATAGTTGCCAGCCAGGAAAAAAGTGCCCGTCTGGCTACTCAAACACAGTAAAAATGTCAAAATTTGAAATATGATATTTTATATCAAACGCGTTTACAGGTGTGCCCCGTTCGGGCTCAAGGTATTAGAGTGGCTAGGAGTCAGGTCATAAGCAGCAACTTATCTGGTTTTCACCCGCAATACATGCAAGTAAAACCGCGCCCTTCTGCAAATAAATGCAAGGCACAAGCGGAAGATAAAACGAAGACAAGCAAAACACTGACAGACAAAGACCTTGCCTCTTCATCGACTATACGTATAATAGAACCTACATCTTCAACAAAATGAGCTTTAGAAGCTTCGCCGATCACCAGCTTTACACCTATGATTCCGGTTTTGAATAAGTACAATGTTGGTAGGCTGGAGAGTTTCTGCATTGGCAACCATACACCGACAAACACTCGTGACGTGCATGTCCCGTACAAGGTCGAACGCACGATCTTTGAAGCTTGCTTGAAGTGGGTGATTGCCGTGAAGAACATTAAGGATATCCATACATTTTAAGATGACGCTGATGAGAAGTGTGCCATTGAAACACAGAATCACGCATTTTTTTTCTTCTATCAGGTTAATTCAAAATTCATAATTCAAAATCATTTATTCAGTCTAGGCTGTTACAAGTAATTATAAACGTCAATGAAGCTATGCCGTCGGTTCATAAAGTCTACGGCCGGATACCTTGTAACGAGAAGAACCGGCAAGAAACTCGTCAAGGGCTGTTTTTTTCTCCCTGTTTTATTTGATGCAGTCTTTAAATTGAAAAGTGACCTTAACAATATATATGTAAGGTCAATCAATTTCCATCACAAAAAAATACTAATTATAATAGTACATTTCATGGTTATTTGAACCGTAAACAATTTTCAACTCGCAAAGTAGGACTTATCATACTTACAACATTTCTCGCATTACAAGTTTACTGTAGGTACTGCAAGCTGTGAGGTACATACAGGTCAGTATAAATTTTTTTTAGATGAAAATCTTTAAGCTTTAAGCACAACAATAAGTCAAAGTTGTCTATACTCCGGAAGGTCCATTCAATGCATTTTCGACAAGTTTGCTTTAAGTGACGTGTCATTCTGTAACAATAATAAATATAAATCTGAATATCTACTGTCTGTTAGCTTTCGACGTTACCTTTAACCTATTTTTATTTTTATTTTCGTTTATTTGGGAAAACAACAACCTTAATTATACATTGTAATTACTTAATTACAAATTAATTACTCCTAAGGTATCCTATAATTATGGAGTTTTAGCATTGGCCGAAGGGCAATGATTATGGCTAAGCGATAATTGCTTATTTTTTCAAATGAAAAAACGCCGCAGTTCACGCAGCAATAACCATCCGTGTGTTTCCCGTTAATGCGCCTCTTCGCAAGGATCCGTACTTGGGTCACGTGCGTTCGCGGAAAGTATAGAAAATCCTTTTTATCCGACTTGGAGGAGCTGTAGTCGTGTGTAATGTAACGCCTGAGGGGAGGCGGGAGAGGGAGGGATCTCATTTGATGGCTCCAATGATTTCATATTGATAATGTAATTACAGGAGGGGAACGCAAATGTATATTGAATTGTGAAAACGAATTGATTTCTTGACGCATTTATTGAGACGTTATTGTTTCATCCGAATGTTTGACGGATATTATTTTTGATGCCGATAATGTGGAGACTTTCCTTGTTATTATGTGCTGAACGAGATTCAATTTATTATGATGTTTTGAAAAATTAACTTTATGATATTAGGAACTTAGAAACTGACATAGATAGAAATGAAAATTATTAGTTTATACCAATGACATTAAAATGAAGAGTTTGTTTGTTTGAACTATATAATCTTCGGAAGTCCTAGTGTGGTTTGATACATATTATAATAATAAACTTTATTGCACATAGTTACAAAGAAATACAATACAAAGGAGACACAAAACAAGACAGTAAACACACAATAGGCGGCCTTATTGCTACATAGCAATCTCTTCCAGGCAACGTTGGGTGACAGAGAGTATACATAAGGGATAGTAGGGGAATGGGTGCAACAAGAAAGTGAAATAAGATAAAAAGTAATTATATAATCATACATAAATAGTGACGGGGAGAAAATAAGACCATATAAGTTAGGAGAGAGTGATATATATACTAAGAACTGAGTTCACCAACTGTCGATTAGATAACCGTGGTTTAAAACATCGTTCTGTCCCTTACAACTTTAAACAAATGGCTGAAATGCAATGACATTTAAATGACGTTTAGCGTTAATCGGTCGGTTAATAAGTTGGTGAACTCGAGCCTTAGTCTGGCCATAAATAGTGTTACAATTAAAAATAAGCAAAATATTTCATGTGAATTTGGAATCTGTATTTTTTATATGATTGTTCATTGTGTTTTCTCATTTTGGCGAAAATATATTGTAAGTACAATATTTTGCGATATTAAAATGGAGTGGGGTGATAAAGAGAACCGAATCGCTGTGACTGCATTACACAAAGTAGGTATGGAGCCAAATGCAATTTTTGAAACTCTCCATACGCTTGGTATTAGTAATATGTTTGTGTATCGTGCTATTAATAGGTACAATGAGACCTCCGTTTGTGACAGAAAAAGATCTGGCTGTCCATATGGTGCTCGTACGAAAAAGGTGGTAAAGGAGGAAGGGAAAGAATTCGAAGAAATCCTGTCCGAAAGCAAAAGATTTTATCTCGGAAGATGAAGATAGCACCTACAACCATGTCGCGTATTTTAAAAGATAACCTAGGACTTGCAGCCTATAGAGCGTACTGGCCATTTCATAACTGATCATTTAAAAAAGAATGGGGTGGTAAAATCGAAACAACTACTGAAGCGGTACGCAAAGGGAGGTCACAGAAAAATTTTGTTTACGGTTGAGATTTGAGCAACATTTTAACAAACAAAATGACCGTATTTATGCTCACAGCTCTAAGGAAGCTTCCCAATTAGTCGACAGAGTGCAACGTGGGCATTATCCGACTTCCGTGATGATTTGGTGAGGTATTAGCTATGAAGGAGTGATTGAGCCATACTTTTGTGAAAAAGGTATCAAAACATCGGCACAAGTACAAGTGTATCTAGATACCATTCTTGAGAAGGTAGTGAAGCCC
This sequence comes from Chrysoteuchia culmella, assembly GCA_910589605.1. Lineage (NCBI taxonomy): Eukaryota > Metazoa > Arthropoda > Insecta > Lepidoptera > Crambidae > Chrysoteuchia > Chrysoteuchia culmella. Next base: position 23,648,396 of record OU342649.1, read on the forward strand.
CCTTAACGACACCATGTTCAATAACCAAGAATGGTCTTTCCAGCAAGTCTCGGCGCCGGGCAATAAAGCTTGGTCTACGCAGTCTTGGTTGGAAACGAACGTTTCGGACTTCATCAGAGCTGGCCGTCGTCTAGTCCCAATCTTAATTCGCTGGATTATGTATGATTCATGGTCAGTTTTAGAGAGTACGGCTTGCTCTAAACGCCATGATAATTTGGAGTCCCTAAAACAATCCATACGATTGGCTGTGAAGAATTTTCCCATTCAAAGAGTGCGTGCTTCTATTGATAACTAGCCTCAACGTTTAAAGAGCTGTATTGCAGCTAATGGAGATCACTTCGAATAAGCTTTTTATTTTCAGTATTTTAAATAGTTATTAGCGAGGACCTGTAATTGGCTATCTGTTTCCTAGTGTACTAAATATTGTAATTATAGCACGCTGTTGGTCTTCCATAAATAAAATAAATATATAAATAAATATTTTAAATTGTTTTATATTTATGTATTAAACTAACACACTGTAAAAGTAACAAATGTTATTTGCAATAGATTTTTTTTTCTTTGTTACAGTATTTATGGCAAGACTAGGTTTTTTATTTAATACCCTTACTTTGAAGAAAATTAGAGGCTATTTATGAGCAGTCTAAGATTGTTTGTCCACATGGATGAAGTTGCTGGCTATCGTTAGTGGATCTATATCAAAATCTGATTCGTACAAAGAGTAAGTCTGTGTGCTCTAAATCATGTATCCATGGGTAATAACCGAAGCCAATCGCGTAATCGATGCAAGCAATAAGCATCTATCACAAATTACATTAGAACCGTAATCCGCGCCGTGATTACCAATATTAGGGTTCTTTCAATACGATTTTCACTCCGCATTGCTGGTATATTACCTCCAGCTTCAATGCGGTGTGAATTTTGAACGGACTTGTGGAAAATTGCGGTTATGGTAAACTTTACTAACCGACTTCAAAAAAAGAGGGAGGTTATAATATCGTCGAGCATTTTTTATGTTCACCGATTTCTCGTTAACGCCTGAACTGATCGAAGTGGTTCAAGAGGCTTAATCCCAAATTGGTCCCATTTTTTGAAATTTGGAAATCGGTTCAATAGTTTTCAGAAAATCTTTAAAAACTATCGTTTTTTCGGTCAATCGTTTGACACAAACGGTTTGACTCAAACTTGTAGTTGCCTAAACTACTAGTTTGTGTCAAACCGAAGTGCGGGATTCTAGCAAAAAAATGTGAAAATAAAAAACCGTTTTATGAAATAAAACCGATTTCAAAAATCAAATATAAAAAATAAGCCTTTTGGAGTCGGTGCCAGCCAAGGAATTCTACATTGCATTTTATTACTTTTATTTTTCTTACCTTATTTTTCCCAGAGAATTAAAATTGCGGTAAACATTATACTTCTCTAGGAAGAGTACATAGAAAGAAGATGTGCCTAGCGCAACATAAGAATGCAATTTGGGTATGCGTAAACATTTCTAGGCCAGGCATGAGCGGCTTATATCGACTGGATAACTCAATAACGTGTCACTGTCCCATTCATATCGTAGCGGAGTTACCAAGACAGTCGTAATCAGCCATTTTTAATGTCCCCACTGCTAGGGCACTGGCCTTCCTTATGGATGGATAAGGAGAACGGGCCATGACCCACCACGCGGGCCCAATGCGGATTGGTGGGTTTTAACGACTGCAAATGCAGCCGGGACCAACAGCTTAACGTGCCTTCCGAAGCTAGGAAGCCGAGATAGTACATTTTTGGTCACCCATCCCGTAAACGACCATTGCGAAAGTTGCTTAACCTCAAAAATCGAAGATCGAGCGTGCGAACCACTGCGCCACGGGTTCCTCAAACAGGCAAGACAAGGCAAGACAGTATGATGCGCTATATCATATCGCGGTGTTCGTGCTGGATATTTTTTGTAAGATAAAACCAGTTTTTTTTATATAATCAACAATTTCTTATTAAAAAAGCTCTGGTTGTTTTCGGACATCGAATAATTAATGAGGGGATTTGTAGGAGAACTAAAGAAACCTTCACCGCATAGTAAGCGCGCTTCGGACAGAAGTTTTTGTTATTTTTTGGGATAACTAGGGATATTATGGGATGTTGTTATTGGATACTAGGGTAACGGATATAAATACATATAATTGTACATATATAAGTATTTATATGTAGAAATATATATAAACGTCTATGACTCAGAACAAATGTTCGTATTCATCATACAAACATTTGCCCCTACCGGGATTCGAACCCGCGACCTCAGAGTAGACCTCACCATGAAACTTGTGTACTACCAAGGAGGTCGGTCAAAAGAAGTGGGTTTCCATAGTTCTCCAAACAAGGTGGAGTGACCATCTGGCGAAGGTTGCTTCGCATGCGGGAAACCGAATCGATTTGGCATTCCTTAGGAATCATACTCCTGGTAAGTAGTATTTTTTACCTGACTGCAAAGGAAGGGTTATGTTTTTCGCGCGTAACTTGTTTGTATGTATGTATGTTTGTTTGTTTATATGTAATATTCTTCATTACATATAAACAAACGGCTGAACAGATATCGATAATTAATTTGTCTCGACAGCCCAAGTGTTCTTAGGTAAAAGATATTAAAAAAACAACAAAGCAGCTGTGATGTGCTCATGGGAGGTGAAAAAATTTTTTTTTCTTTAAATGTTGAAACATGGCTATCAAATTGAAGAGCTGGTCTTAAGAAATTCAAAAAGTTATAACATGACGCAAAATAGCTAAAAATATATAAATTTACAAAACTAATAAACCCGCCAGCCTCAAAAGACAAGTCAACTGAAAAGATGGAAACAAGATAAAATATAAAGGTTTAGGTTTTTTGATTTTAAAATTAATATTTTTTTATTTTTTTAATGATGTGCGCAGGAAGACTGTGTTATGTTTATCTGTATTTTTACAGTTTACTCTGGTTTATTTTTCAGGTTTACACACGATAGTATTAATTCGTCATTAGCTTGCAGGACACCGGTGTCCAGAGTACGATGATGAAATATCTATTGTGTCTTATACAGAGATGTTATGAAGAAGTTAACGTAATTTTCTCCGTCTTCATATTTGACTAGCTTAAACTTGTAGTAGATCGATTTGTTCCCCATTTGCCCCACTGAGTTTCGCCCCACATAAAAAAAACTCAATTCGCCCTAAAAAGTATGCCCACTCGCCCTAAAACGGAAATTATTAAAAATATTAATATTTTTTTCTTGGTTCGCACCATGACGACCTGTTTGGCGCAGGGGTATTAACCCCACCTTCTGCGCCAGAGGTCCCGGGTTCGATCCCCGGACAAGACAAATATTTGTGTGCATGAACATGTCTATTTGTCTTGGTCTGGGTGTTTAATATGTATATTATGTATGTATTTACAAAAAAAAGTATATAAGTATGTTTATCCGTTATCTAGTATCCATAACACAAGTTCTTCATGATACATAACATGGGCTAGATAATTGGTGTGATTGTATGGAAATATTTATTTATTTATTTTATATTACCGATTCTCCCCATATGCTATTACACTGCCAACTTACTTTTTCGTAAATACAATCAGCAAACAAGGCTCCGTATTATTTTAAGTATTATGTATTGAACATCAATCAATCAAAATCTTATGACAACAAGCCATTATGTTTTGTAATCCGTCCTGTTGATTACTGCAAGCAGTGCTTAGTTAATCCCGCAAGATGGCCGGCTCTGCGGTGACGCCGGTAATCGGGCGTTAATCTTCGTTAAAAGAGCCAATTACGCCCCGTTACTGCGCAATGAGGTTAGGCTCGCGTGTAATCACGATAAGGAGATTAGAACCATGATTTTGAGAGGATTCGAAACAAAAAATAGCAAAATTCTAGAATTTCTAAATTACTGATCTTAACCTATCAGATCACACGGCGCAGTTACTTAAATTACCAGTTAAAAATAAATACAGATTAAGCTCTTGGCGCATTAAGAAACGAGACATGAAAAAAACTAATGTAGAAAAGTTTTGCGATGCCATAGGAAGTTTAAGCTTTTCCGAAGTGTATAATCAAACTGATGTAAATGAAGCCTATAACTCATTATATAACACAATACGCTTGTTTTATGATCTATGCTTTCCTTATATAATTATTAATGTAAGAGCTAGAAAGAAACAGAAGTGGATTTCTCGTGGGATAAAACTTTGCAGTAGAAAGAAACGAAATTTACTATGGAAATGAAGGAAATCTCCTACAATGACTAATAAAATATCACTTCAGAATTATACTAAACGTCTTAAAAAAATTATATTATTAACACAAAAAATTCAAAATGACTTTACAATAAAAAAATCTAATAATAAGTCTAAAGCTACCTGGTCAGTTATTAATCAAAATAAAAATAATATTCCCCCGGAAACGATCAAGGCAATTTCCTCAAATGGCACAATTATAAATAATCCCCATGACATAGCAAATGCGCTTAATAATTACTTTATAGATCAAATTGAATCAACCTCAAAAGTGACATTGAAAAATAGCAAAATTGACATTAAATCACAATCTAATTTGAACTCTATATTTTTGACACCGACTAATCCACCTGAAGTACTTAAAACTATTTTGTCTTTAAAAAATACAAAAAGTGTAGGCTTCGATGATATATCCACCTTAGCAATAAAAAGTTGCGCCATACATCTTGCCAGCCCTTTAGCTCATACTATAAACCTGTCATTGAGTCAGGGCATATTTCCAGATGCTTTTAAAACAACTAAAATAATACCGATACATAAGAAAGGTAATACTACTGTCATGAAAAACTATAGACCTGTAGCTCTTGCGCCAGTTACGTCCAAAATATTCGAAAAAATTATATACACGTTGGTTTATTCATTTTTTGAGAAATTTAATTTATTTACACCACATCAATACGGTTTTCGTCGTAATAAAAACACTAATTTAGCAATTTTTGACTTGCTTAAATTGGTAACAGACTCAATGGATAAAAGAAAGAGCATCTGCGCCATATTCATGGACATGTCGAAAGCTTTTGACTACGTTGATCATAGCATACTCTTGCAAAAGCTCTACCATTACGGAATACGCGGCGTGGCACTAACGCTATTTAAATCGTACCTCAGTAACAGAAAGCAACAAACCGCTACTAAAAGTATTTGTAAGGACAAAAATATTGAAATAGAGCATCTATCAAAATGTAGAGACGTCAAGTATGGGGTTCCTCAAGGAACAATATTAGGACCTCTTTTATTTTTAATTTACATTAATGACATGCCTACAACCATTCAATATCCCATGACTTTATTTGCTGATGACTGTACTATATTAATTAATTGTAAAGATAATTTGACATATGAAAATGAAATTACTTTGACATTAAACCGCATAATTGAATGGCTCGAAATGAATAATTTGAATATAAATATTGACAAAACCAAAATAATGCATTTCCGTCAATATACAAAAGCACCAAATCTGACCATACGTCAAGGCAATGATACCATAGAACCAGTGACTACAACAAAGTTTTTAGGATTACATATTGACTATCAAACCAACTGGCAAACTCATTCAAATGATTTGTGTACACGCTTGAGTAAATTTGTCTATGCACTTCGAACACTATCCAAAGTTGCTAATCAAGAAACAGTATTAACTGCTTATAACGGATATGTAGCCTCTATTTTACGCTATGGAATTATATTTTGGGGCAATTCTGCATGTAAAGAGTTAGTTTTTAAAACACAAAAAAAGTGCATTAGGGCTATTAAATCTTTAAAACGTAGGGATAGCTGTAAAGAACATTTTATTGAGCTAAAGATTCTAACAATGCCATCACTGTACATATACGAAACTGCAATGTTCGTCAAGAGGAATCCACATCTATTTCCCACAATATCAACTGGCCAGTCAAAAATAAGCAAACGCCATGGAAATAAGTTAAGTGCACCTATGACTAAAACAGCGTTAAAAGGAAATAGCTTTTACTGTATGGCACCTAAAATTTTTAATAAACTGCCAAATGGGTTGAAGGACTCGAGTTTGACTAGGTTTCGTAGGGACTTATTAGCATTATTAACTAGTAAAGCCTATTATACCATAACTGAATTTTTAAATGACAAATTTTAAATTGTTATCCGTTATTATGAATTGATTTACTGTATCTGTGACATAATGAAATACTTTTAACTTTACTTTTATTGACATCTTATTTAAATAATTTAATGGATTGACATTTGATACGCCTGACTTGATTTATATGTATTAATATGTAACTTCTTAAGTCTATCAATCTAATTTAATACTTGTTGTTACTAAGCATAGGTAATCAACAATCCAAATTTGTACGCCTAATAATGGCCAAGCATAGTGATACTTTTTTTTTTATAACACCATCTGTATGTAATTTACTACCTGTGTTTACAAATAAATGAATTTCTATTTCTATTTCTATTTCTACTGTTTTTCTAAAAACCATTGCGTCAGATTTTGATGCCGCTTTGCACAAGGGCAAAGGATTTAATGGATACTCCACACAAATTTATTTGATCTATTTAGGTACACAAAATAGAGTGACAGCAAATACATGAAGACCAACCAATACAAACAGATAAAGAGTTATGATAGGCTGCAACTCCACAAGTATGTGTACACAGCGTGATGACAGGCATATAAAAAAATTTTCACACGCTACAATATAGAATTGATATTTAATAATAATAAAAATAATAAAAAACAAGCGGAATATCATAAAAAACTTAAAACAAATATAAATTAAGTTTAATATTCCCAGATAAAATCATGCACAAAAATTCCAAAAAAAAAAAAAAAAATCAATTGCATTGGGCCGGATTCCCAATGATGCGGGTTCGAATCCCGTCAAGGCGACATGTGACTATGCTTTTTTCTAGTATATTTACTTTTTATTATTTAACACATAAAAAAAATGAAAAATTAAAAAGTTATAATTAGATGGCTATTTCATCTTAATCGATAGTCAAACATTTGTAAAAATGTTTCTTTCGAATGCGAGGATATTTCTCTCATTGATGAAACGACGGTGGCTAACACCATAGAACGGTGAATATACTAGAAAGATCTCTGTAGCGTAAATGGTCAGTGCATCGGGCCGGATTCCCAAGGATGCGGGTTCCCGTCATGGCGACATGAGACTAGTTGCTTTTTTCTAGTATATTTTCTTGTTTAAAAATTATCACATAAAAATAGCATTGTGAAATGCAAAATTAAAAAGTTATAAAAAGAAATCAATTGCTAAAATTCAATTAAGATTACAGTTCCAATATTCCAATAAGCTCCGACTTCCATTTATTAAGGGTGTAATTGGATATGTCAGGTACAACAGGGTGTTTACCAACTAAGGTGTTGTATTCCCGATACATTCTATGCACAGGATTGGTTCATAGACAAACAAAAAAGTTCCAGAATCATAGCATTTCTAAAGTTCTTCTCAAATCTGCCGGGTCAGATTTTGATGTCCTTTTGCAGGGCCCTTATTCACTATGACCACTTAGATTCCACACTTAAACCTTACCACGCATAAACCCCGTCAATATCGTATCTTGTCACGGTAAGGAATCTGGTCAACTCTATTCTGTAAGTCCCACCGCGCTCCAAGACACCTCCAAGACAAATTGTCTTTGGTACGTTATGAAGTCACGAGTGCGTTCGAAAACTAAACTTAAAACTTTTAAGATTTTAAATTTATTACTTGCAAATTTTAATTTCACTAACAATTAACCGTGATTTATTATGTTAATATTAATATTTAATCGATTATATCATAACAATGCAATTTTAGCAATAACAAAGAAAAAATATTACACAATAATTTAAACAAACACGCAGCAAAACCAAAACGTTCGAACGTTTTTGAACGTTCCTTTTTACTTTTTTATTTCTTGTTATCGATTTTTACAATGAAAATTAATTGATTCAATTTTGTCTGTTTATTATATGTTTATTACAAGAAAGAAATAATATTACTTAGTATTTCAATGGAAAGTTAGAAAATTAAAAAACAAAATTGATCAGAAACAAGTGGCTTTAGGCGTCTTTATTGATTTGAAGAAAGCCTTCGATACCGTTAGCCATAAGATACTACTGCAAAAGTTATCCGATATCGGCATCGAAGGAAATGCATACAAAATAATACATTCCTACTTACAGAATCGTAAACAAATGGTAAAAATAGGTGACCAAACAAGTGACCCACTACAAATCACATGTGGTATCCCGCAAGGCTCGATCTTGGGGCCACTCTTGTTTCTGATCTATGTTAACGACATATCCAATATCAATCTTAAAGGAAGTGTAACATTATATGCAGATGACACGTGTATATTTTATTATGGTCGCACAATTAACACCATTATACCCCAAGTTCAAAGTGACCTGAACACATTAAATGAATGGTTCCAATCAAATCTGTTGACTATAAATATCGCAAAAACTAACTACGTAATATTTTCTGCTAAAAATAAGAACACGGAAGGAGAAATAGAACTGAAGATCAACGGTCAAAATATCAACAGAAAGTATAAAGAAAAGTACCTTGGTGTCATATTAGACAGTCATCTCACTTGGAAGCCCCATATTGAAAAAATTAAATGTAAATTAGTATCTCTAACCGGTGCACTATATAAAAATGTAAAATGCTTCCCAAAAAAAATTCGTTATTTGATCTATAATTCACTCATAAAACCACATATAGATTACTTAATTGAATTATGGGGTTCTTCTGCTAAAACTAACTTAAATCTCATTCAAACTAAACAAAATAAACTAATAAAAATATTGTTCGACTACGATTTTCGCACATCTACTGATAAAATATACAAGGAAACAAAGATAATGGATATTAGACAAACTTACGTATATTTTACCTGTTTACTCATACGAAAAATCCTAAATAAGGAAATAAACACCAGCATAAGTTTTAAACGTAAATCACAAATCCAAAAAATTAGATTACGCAGTTCCAATAATTTGGTTCTCAGACAACCTCGAACAAACTATGGGAAAAAGAATATAGAATACGAAGGTGCTCAACTTTACAATAAATTGCCTAACCATATAAGAAATATTAAATCAAACGATAGTTTCAAAAAATCATTAAAATCGTTTATTATAAGCCAAAAACGTAAATTATAACTATGGATATTTAGTATTTAGTACTCAACAAAAAAAAACAGTTAATAAAATTAAATCTAACGTAAAAATAAAGCTATAATATAATATAAAAAAATTACCATAAACAAAACATTAAGACATATAATAATTTCAGAATCTAATTAATTCATCCTAAAGTGCCGATACTCAATGCCACATCTAGTAGCGTAGACTAGTTTTGACACAACTTACATCTGTGTTCCGTCCGTCTGAAGTTACTAGTTGAATATTTTTGTAATCGGTGGTAGTCGCAACCATATTAAATGCAACTACCTACGACATGGTGACTTTTTGTTATATTTGTTCATTGACAATGCTAAATTTTGAATTTTGTTTATATAAGTTTCTCAGTAAGTGAATTATATGTAATTCTTATGAGAAATAAAGTTCTTCTTTAACCATAATATATACATTCACTTCAAAACATTAATATTGTACCTACGAGTTTATTTTGTTTGAAGAATTTTGATGTACTTGGCGGTATTTTATTTGAAGCGATTTGTTATTGTAAGTACCTAATCGTTTGTTACTCCCAAAAATGTTACAAGTTACTTGCCTTATAATATCTAATTTACTTACATAACCCCTAACATATGTCTTTTGCATTTGTTCCAGATTTAAAAGCGATGTAAAACTAAAACATCTTACTTCATTGAAATCAATTTGTTTAAAAATGTGATTCACAAGTATAAGTGTAGATCAAGAATGGTCTTCGGTAGTTGCGTGCAAAATACTTACTTAAAAGTTCATAATAAAATAGTTTTATAGTTACATGTGGTTTAATTCGATACAAAATTTGCAAAATCTTAGTAATAGTATAATATAAATAGCTGACACTAAATTTCACTGAAATACTTAAAGAAAGAGATGGTGTTTAGAAGGTCTTTGGCCTTAGGTACGTTATAGATTTATTTAAATAGTTTTTAGCACAAAAACAATAAATTTCTTCACAGTCACAACGATTCCTTGCAGATTCCACTTTGATTCCACGCGTTTCTAAAACGTGGAATTTTTGACAGTTCAAACCACGCGCAAGTCACGTTCATATCACACGGTTTCATTTAAGTGTCATAGAGAATACGAATTTTGAAAATGTCGTAACCATGTACGATATTGGCGTGGTTTTGAAGCAAGGAATCGCAAAGTGGTCATAGAGAATAAGGGCCCAGGTGTAGTTGAGGTGTCTTCACACTTTGGTTCTTTAAACAAACAAAAGAAAATAATAGTATTTCTAAAGTACCGATAATCTCAAAACTGCCAGGTCAGATTTTGAATTTTGAAATTCGCACATCGGTGTCTTTGCATACCACTTCCTATACAAAGCCCATTCTATAAAGTAGTAATTATTGTGACAAAGAGCCATTATGTTTTGTAAGCTGTCCTGTTGATTACTGTACAAGCAGTGTTTAGTTAACACCAAGATGGCCGGCTCTGCGGTGACGCCGGTAATCGAGTGTTAATCTTTCCTTTTTTTTATGAACGACGGGGAGACTCTCAGCCTTCATCATACCTGATGTTAAGTATTGATAAGGCTGAAGATGGAAGCGAGCCTCTCCCGGAATCCTCAATCACTGAGGAACTGGCTATCTTATCTCTAACCGCCGGAACACAACAATGCTGAAAACATTGTTATTATGGCCTCAGACTTAGATAAGATGGTGGTAGCTAGCCAGGCGGACTTACAACGAGTCCTTCCACCAACCAAACCGAATACAATATGTACCCCCGCTGGGAATCGAACCCGGGACCCCTGGGTCTCATACATGTAGTTTACCACTAGACCACAAAGGCGGTATTCGTTAAAAGAGCCAATTACGCCCCGTTACTGCGTGTATCAAATCTTTTATAGAACCATCTTTCGACTTTAATTTATTAAAGCATTATATTAGACTAAAAGCTATGCATTTGACAAAATAGCGTATCAGTTACTATAACAGCACTTAATGTTATATTATATGACAGCTTTCTGCACGGCTTTCATTCGAAGCTGTGCAGATAGTATAAGTAAAGTATCGAAGTTGAGTAAATGCTTTATAATGATCTATTACAGCTCCAAAGGTGCTCTAAACATTATTTAAAAGCCATCATTCGGCGTAAAAGTGATAAGAAAGATCGATAAATTCTTTTACAGCCCTCACTGTAAACTACATTTTCTTGGGTAACCATGGGTGAAGAACAATCAAACGAGATTTGTACGGGTTCTGTAGTAAATATTTTTTCCATTGCTACCTACATACTCTGGTATTAATCTATTGGCCTATTAATAAAACACTTTAAATACAATAATGAGTACTTATGTATTAAAATCTCGATCTTTTTAACAACCAGCAGCAAATTGTAAAAAAATGAGAATTTTCATACAACAGTACAGGCTGCTTTAAATATCTTTGGTACATTGATCTCATTTATGTAGAATTAAATTAATAATAAATAAATTCCATACCATCACACCTATTATCTAGCCCACGCTTAGTTCCAGGAACTTGTGTTATTGATATGGATGTTATGGATTCCAAATATATAAAAGCTTTTTTTTTATTTATTTTTTAACTTCAATTACGATTTGAGATTGTGACCCAGCTGATGCGTCTTCTAGTGACATTGTAGGTTGTGTTGTGTCTTACATTAAGGCACTTTATGCCATATTTTGTTATGAATTTATCGACATCCAAGTAGACCACCATTTTCTTATCACCTAAAAAGAGACATTGTTTAAAGGCTGTATTTATGAACCAATCACTACCAAATTCGTAAGAGTAAGTAGTATTAATTTACGACAGATATTTTTGTATGGTATTCATATTACATTTCATCGTTGCATCAATTTATTCATCGACTCATGGTCTAGGTAATCGTTTTAATACTTACACCGTTTGCCAAAAAGGTCAATAAATATTTTGGTTAAATCACTTTACACTACTCTGGAGTACTAAGCACAGTATTTTGTTCTAATAATGATGATTACCATTTTGCGCTAAGGGACCCTAATCTATCTGCAAATGGCGCTCCTAGAAGTCGTAAAGTGGAAACTTTAATTCAGTTTCTCGATTAAAAGCAGAGTGAATGCTTTGTGATTGTTATAATGCTAGTAATGGAGCATCAATTTTTAACCGACTTCCAAAAAGGAAGGTTCTCAATTCGGTCAGTATGTTTTTTTTTATGGATGTACACCGATCAAGACCGAAATTTCTGATCCGATTTACGTGATAATTTTTTGTTCGATGCGGAATAGTTGCCATTTGCTGCGTTAAAAAATCCGACTTCAAAAACTAAAAAGCAAAAATAAAAAATAACTTTTAAAGTCGGTGCCAGCCAAGGCATTCTACTTTGAACAATTCGACTTTTATTTTTACTATTAAATTAATATTATTTGTGATTCATTATTTACTAAGAAATCTTGCGGCCCATGATAATAGTAGCTAAAATGTAAGAATATAGGCAAAAAAAATAATTCCCCATATGAAAATACGATCTATGAGCTTACTTTAATAGGTCACAAATTAACTATTATTATGCAGCTGTAAAATGTAAAATTGTACAATACTTACTTAAAAATAAATATTAATCATTTCTTTCCTTGCAGAAACACAAAGACAAAGAGTCGAGTGATTGCAAATGCACTGCTATGTTACGTACGATACTTATGTAAGTCGACTAAAAGAGGTTCTACCGACTTGGGAGAAGCTGATATGTGGAATAATGGCTAACTGATAACTATTATAGCACTTTTAACATTCAATTTGCAATTACTCTATATTCTTTCGATTATTTGGCTATTCAGCCGTTAATCTAAGGATATTTACAGCATTTAAAGGAAAGAGAAGTGCGCCTAAATCGCGTTAAAAGAACGTGCACAGATCACCACCAACAGTTGTAATAGAAACGAGCTGCTGACTTTTTTACGCTAAAGTTTACTAGTTGAGCTTGTTATATGTCTTGTAAGTTAAGTTTCATTACCATCCAGTGCAAAAAAACAATTGTTATATTCTCAGTAGTGAAATTAAATAAAAAGGTGCCTTTCACTTTTGTTGACTTCAGTGACAAATTTGACAAAAAAGGTAAAATTTCATTAATTTTTTTCACAAGGAAATTTACCAGAAATAACCTCCTCCTTTTTGAAGTCGGTTAAAAACCAACGTGTCATGTCGCCCTGACGGGATGCAAACCTGCATCCTTGGGATTCCGGCCCAATGCACTAATCAATTATGTTACAGAGACCTATAAGGTCACGTCGAATTTTTCCAATTCGAAGATGCGAGGGTAGTTCTCTCTTTGATGAAACGACGGTGGCCAACAGAATGGAAAGCCGTAGAAAGGTGAATATACTGTAAAAATTCGACCTGACCTCATAGGTCTCTTTAGCATAATTAGTTAGTGCATTGAGCCGGAATCAAGAATCAAGAATCAAGAATCAAGAATTTATTTGCTAGAATGCGGTACATAAAAGATCTTAAATTTATGGAAGTCACATCACATTCACCAGGAGCTGGCATGCAAAACATTAGTAACATAATTATTATATAGTATGTCAACATTATCAGATAGTACCTATCTGATACAATATATCATAATCTAATATAATTGATATTGACATTAAATTGATATTATTTAAATTATTTTACATTTTAAATTAAAAAATTCATTCAGATTATAAAAACAGTTTTTCACTAGCCATGACTTTAGTTTGGTTTTAAATTGATTGAGAGACAGATCTTTAATGTCGTTAGGAATACAATTAAATATTTTAATAGCCATAGGATAACAACTCCTTGACCTGAGTTCCGTTCTCATCTTTGGTAATCTCAATTTATTTGGATACCTTGTAGGAAATTTTTTGATAAATTCGTAATTTCTTTTGAATAAGTCAGGATGACTTTTAACAAAAATACATATTTCTAGAATGTATAAACAAGGGACAGTTAGTAGATTCAGGCTTTTAAATAATGACCTGCATGACACCATGTTGTCTACGTCACATATGGCTCTGATACAAGATTTTTGTGCAATGAGTACCTTGTTTATATTGCGAGAGTTTCCCCACAAAAGAATACCGTATCTTAAGATTGAACTTATATAACCATGATATGCTTGAAGAGCTACTCTATTTCCAGCAGTTTTTGCCAATCTCCATAAAGCATAAGAAAATGGATAGATTTTGTTACATATATTATCTACATTTTTATACCACGTCAAGTGTTCGTCCAGAGTTATACCTAAAAATTTAGTGTTACTAGTCTCTTTAATCGTCTTATTTTGGTAAGTTATTTGGATGTTTGTTTTCTTTCCCTGATTATTCCTAAATTGTATATAATTTGATTTGTCAATATTTATCTTCAAATTGTTACGTCTTAGGCAAAATATTATTTCCTCTACAGTCTTATTAATGTCAGTATTATATTCATTTATGTCATCACACGGAATAATAACTGAGATATCGTCTGCAAAAAGAACACACTCATGTTTTGTAATACTAGGCAGATCGTTTATATATATGAGGAATAGCAATGGCCCTAAAATACTCCCCTGAGGAACGCCCGTACCGTTAATTTTCATTTCAGATTTGTAACTGACTTCTGTGTCATTTTCGTCCAATTTTGTTATGACAACGTATTGTTTTCTCTGATAAAGATATGATTGAAGCCATTGGTTTGCTAAGCCTCTAATGCCGTACTTCTCACATTTATGTAATAGTAGATTATGCGAAACGAAGTCAAATGCTTTTGACATATCGAAAAAAATTGCAGTGACAGATTTACACAAATCAATGTATTCGGTTATTCTATTGACTAGTGTAAAAGCGGCCATCGTTGTCGACTTTCCTTTTTGAAAACCGTTTTGTTCATTTATAATGACTTGATACTTTCCTAGGAATCTTGTTATTCTAATATGCATAGCCTTTTCAAAGATCTTTGATAAGATAGGTATTAATGATATCGGTCTATAATTTCCGGGATTTGATTTGTCACCTTTTTTAAATATTGGTTTGACGACTGATATTTTCAACGCATCTGGAAATTCACCTAAGTTGAACGACATATTAACAATAAAACTTAGGACTTCTGCTATTTCGTATTTTACTAATTTTATTATTTCAGTTGAGATGTCATCATAACCAGAAGAATTTGTCATATTTAATGTATTTATGATTTTTATAATTTCATACATGTCAGTTGGGGCTAAAAATATAGTATCATTTATTGCATTTATGTCATCAGAAAGGGTCGCGTCAGTTTTTTCGTCATTTGGGTCCGTCATATTTATAAAATAATCATTAAAATAATTTGTTATGTCAGTTGGATTTTGGAAAATATTATTATTATTTTTCAGTTCTACTACATCGTTTTTCCTTTTTGTTTCATATGTCTTATTGTTTATCACATTCCATGTAGCTCTGCATAAGTTCTTTGCATTACTTATGTATTTAGCGTTAGCAATTTTTTGAGCTGTAAATATGCATCTCTTTAGCAATTTATTGTAGTTTTGGTACTTTGTTTTGTTTTCTGTATCTCGGTGTTTGTAATATCGGAATCTGAGATGACGCTTTTTTAGAGTAGCATTTTTTATACCAATCGTGAAATAACTTGGTCTTTTAGGTTTCGATGAAAACCTCTTTTTAATTAACGGGAAACATAAATTGTAGAAAAGACAAAATTCTTCGTAAAAGTTATTGAATGCCGTGTTTAGATCTCCCGATTTATATACTTCAGACCACGATAAAGATCTCAAAACTTCTTGAAATTTCCTAATGTTATCCTCACTATAATCGCGTTTGAAGTAGGACCAAGAAATAGGTTTTTTTCCTGATTCATTTGTCTTAAACGTAATAGATTGAGCCGTATTGTGGTCCGATAGTCCCAGATTATGTACCATAGGTTTTGCACTCGAGATATTACTGAGTATATGGTCTATACACGAATTATGTCTAGTAGGTTCCTTTATGTGAATGTCATAATTGAAACTACTAACAATTTTTTGCAGTTCACGTGCTGCGTTTGAGCTTTTCATGGTGTCGATATTTAGGTCACCTGTTATTATTATTTTATATTTAGTTTTATGTTTTAATCTCGTCATAAGTAATTCTAATTTACTAAAAAAACTTTCCAAATTAGATTTCGGTGTGCGATAAAAGCAGATAATAATACATTTTGACGAAGGCAACTCCACACCACAGCATTCAAATTCGTAGTCAGTACAAAGACCATAAGTAATATTAGTTTGCTTTATCTGTATGTTGTCCCGACAAAGAATACATACGCCACCACGTTTTTGATGGTTGCGAGAATAATATGATTGCAGTTTAAAGCCGTTTATACGAATATTTCTTTCACTACCAGCTTTGACAAAAGTTTCAGTAAAACAAAGTACATCTGTTTGAAGACCTTTTTCTCCTAATTCTGAAAGAGTGAGTTCTATTATTTCTTTTTTATTTAGTAGTCCTGCAACATTTTGATGTAGGATAGTGAAGTCGGTTGTATTAGTCTTTACGAAAAAAAATATCATCACCTTGACCCGATAGTGTACTCTTATGTAGGGTCAACTGAGGAAAATAGTCAAGAATTGATTTTTGAATTAGCTTATTCGAGATGTATGGTTTGTTTGTCCCTTTTTTATACATGCAAGCGTTATTTTTTAAATGTTTTCTATTAATGTTGTGAGCATGTCTGTTTTGTTTTGTTAACAAATATTTATCTTCATAGTCTATAGTATCAATAAGAATATTAATTTTTTTACTTATTAATTGTTTTATCACGGAATCATTCATAGAATCATCAGCATAATTTCTTAAAGTTACAAAATGACAGTTTCCAAATAAGTTGCAAGTCAAGTTAATACTATTGTTTAACATGTTAACATTTTGATAAATATTACTTATAATACCTAATACGATAACAGGGCATTTATTTAAAACTTTAAGTGCCGAATACAATTCTGATGTAACTTTTAAAGCGTTCATGTCATTTTCTCCTATACATAAAATTATTTTATCACAATAGTTATAATTTTGCTTTTGAATAGTTTTCAAAATTTCCTCAGCCGATGCAAACGGTTTCGTTTCGGCTGATATTGTGTATTTTTCGTATTTGCCGTTTAATCGCTTATTGGATAAGTACGATGCTAATCCACAGCATTGTTGTGTGCCGTAAATAAAAATTCTTTTCATATTTTGGTTATGCTTTTGCTCGCTGTTTGAAGTATCCTTCAAATTTGTAACATCGTTTCTCGTTGGCAATGGCGTTTCGTCGTTTTCATGTCTTGAATGCAAGGTGGTTTGGGGGACGCTTGTATTATTTTTGAAAGAAGTATCCAGTGATTTATTTAGCTTTAGCGTAGTTTCGTCTAATTTATTAGTCCTTTTTGTTTTTTTTCCAGTTGTATTGCATATTTTAGTCAAATTATCAATCCTTTTTTCTTTGTCTTGTAACTGTTTGCTTAAAGAATTATTGATAAGATGAAGATTTTCTATTTCATTATTTGCACTTTCAAGCTTCACATTTAAATCGGCTATGATCTGTTTTAAAGAGTTTACTTCATCAGAGTCTCTCGTTGACAGGTCTGGTAGACTTCTAGCCAACATGTTAGAATCAGTAGAGAGAAATGAATTGTCGTTATCTTCTACATGGATGTCCGAGTCAATAAAACGTCGTGTCTCGGTTTTATTTTTCCGTTGTGTTATATTCTCAAGAGATGAGTTGAATTCATTATTTCTTGGATTTAGTTTAGCGGATACTATTGGAGTGCTTGTTGAATTTAGCGTGTTATTGCTAGTCGAAACGTTGGTAACAACACAATTTGTGCATTTCCATGTTTGCTTGTTATCGTTCGACATTGATCTAAAGCGATAATTTGTAATATTCACACAAGTCAGGTCAAATTTTCCCTTGCACAGAGCACATTTCATAAAGTCCTTCTTGGCTATAAATTTCTTGCAGATATTACAAGTGTTGGTTTTTTTAATGTTATTTGTCGATTTTGTAGATGACATTGTTTGAAAATCCAAATTCTTCGGAGATACGCACCAAAATTAAAATAGTATAGTAAAAAAAAAATATATATATATATTGTTCTTGGGTTAGATAGCAAGTGTCTTTTGATTAAAACGTCGGAAAAACATAAAAAATAAAAACAGAAAAATGTTCTTCGGTATGGGTTTTGAACCGTATACACCTAAGTTCGATGCCGCCACTCCCTTGCCAGAGCTGCACCGACGATAACTGTACTAGCCAAAATTTTATAGATGATGCTCGAGCCGTAAACTTATTTTATATTGGTATTGTAGTAGGTAAACAGCAATGATTCACTATTGTGACACCCACAAAATATTGTCTAACACTATATTGGTAGGAGATTAATTTATTTTATCTAGTTAGGTTTTGCACTATTCTTCGCAGTTCAATTTTTTAATGTTTTAGGGTTTTTTTTATGTGAAAATCACTTGAATTGTTGTATTATAAGTAAGGATCACTTTGGATGGTACTTATGTTCTAATTTGCACTTTATTATTTTAAAACACTGTTTTAATGATTGGATAACGTGGTCACATAAAGATTATATGTTATATTTTCAATTAAAAACACATTCAGCACTAAACTTTCACTTTAAATATTTTTTAAAAGGCAATTTAATCAGTGACGATGTTTACGTGAGCACTAGCGCCCTCTAGCGGTTTATTCCAATCCCAACAATGCGGGTTCTAATCCCGTCAGGGCGACATGAGACAAGTTGCCTTTTATTTTCTTGTTTAATATCAAATAAAAATAGCATCTTACAAGGTCTCCCGCCGTAGGGTTTGTGAACCGATGGCATAGCTTCTTTGACGTTCATAAGTGCTTGTAACAGCCTAGACTGAATAAATGATATTGACTTTGACTTTAAAATGCAAAATCAAAAAGTTTTTTTTTTCCATTCCAAGAAAGGTTCTATTAAATGGCGGAATCAACCTAGAAACAAGTGTCACTTCGAAAATAAGCACGCTGATATGACTAATGAAGAAATTCAAAACCAAAGTGAAATACATGAACTGATTCAGAGTGGCGACACGTTTCAGCCAATAGTTCTAACCTCTTTCTTATGTTCTGTGGTCTCGACCTTACCACAGTATTATTCCTCAGCAAGGAGAAACCCCTCAGGTCATATACGTTTATTCAGGACACTTAGTGGATGGTAAAACCATTTGGCTGAACGCTTCGGAGCCAGAGGCGAAGTGCGAAGTACTTTATCGCGATCTCCCACATGCCCCGGGCTGCTTCAGATCTGACATGTTAGTTAGATCGGTGGTTTGTAATTAACGTCTTCAAACGACTTCGTAATGTCTGGGAAGAATTTCATTTAATTTTGATACCATTTCAAAACGTAGACAGCTTACTAGTACGGGTTCCCGGTCCCGTGGGAATATCAAGATGTTAGCAATGTTACTGTCCGTCCTTTCAAGTAATCTATGCAAAAAATCAAGTCGATTGGTAACTTAGTTAGTGCGTGAAGGAAGGACACACTTTCGATTTTATAATATTAGTTAGGAGTAGGATAATATTGTAAGATTTGTGTTCGGCAGCGACACTTTCTCTTGTAAATGATGTTGATTCGATCGTTGATTTGATGTTGATGTCGTTCTTCTTGTAAGTTAAAAAACAAAAAAGAATTATAACGATTCGAAAGTAGGGCAGGTTTAAGGCAACTTTAAGGTTTTTTTCACTTTTCAGCGCTTAGTGTTTGATGACCTTAGATTAATAAGACTAAAGAAAAATCTTAATGACTAAAAAAACGAAACAGATTTTTTTGTTAAAAATAATGTCCAACGAGTACCAAAAGCATGATTTGTGGCCACTTTGCATGGGTTGTGGCCACTTTGAAAAAAAAAAAGGATATTTTATACTTGAACTTGGATTTAATTAGTATCTTAGACGACTTCTAGACTTAACCTCAACACAAATTAATTTTCAAACCCAAATTCACCCTTCACCATAATTCTATAATCATACCACTATCACTGAGTTCGGAGAAAATTTAGGGATTGAGTAGGTACACGGTAGAATACGACACGATACGCCAACCACTGACGAGTCCGTGGCGCAGTGGTTCGCGCGGTCGGCTTGCGATTGTTGAGGTTAAGCAACTTTCGCAATGGCCGGTCACGAGATGGGTGACCAAATATTTACTATCTCGAGCTCCTCCGAAAGGCACGTTACTCCGTTGGTCCCGGCTGCGTTTGCAGTCTTTAAAACCCACCAATCCGCGTTGGGTTCACATTTGCATTTGGTTCTCCTTATCCATCCATAAGGAAGGCCAGTGCCCAAGCAGTGGGGACATTAAAAAAATTACTGATGACTGATGCCAACTCAGAATCCAAAGCCGGTACTTCATCGTTGCCATTAACGTGCAGAACTAAAACACAATTATAGGTAGGTCTTGCTGCAGGTGTTAATTTTTGTTCGAACTAATGCGTCTTCCTCCTACTACATACAAAATGGCCAAAGCTGGCACAATGCTAAAATATCCAGCCCCCTTTGTGGCCTCTTGCTGTTTAACTACTTTTTGTTGGATTAGCGATTGAAAATGACGAACTAGTTAGAAATGACATGTCGTTATGTGATATTGAATAATACATTTAAATGAAATGATTTTGCTACATAAATATCATTCATTTTTAAAACCTCCATCCCTATAAAAATTGACAAATTCACACTTTTTGACATAAAATGGCGTTTATTGATAAAATGTCCCAAGACATACGGAAGATACTATACTATACTATTATTAATCTTTTATTTGCCATGATAACCAATACTCAATAGTTATTTAATAATTATTTATGAAACAAAATGGCCACAAAGGGGGAACTGGCCACAACCGGGGCTCCTGCCCTATATTCGAAATAAAAATATTTGACTTTAACTTTGGACTTTGAGACAACACAGGAAAGAAGATGTTTTTTCAACTATAAACATTATTTTAACTAAATATTTCAGAGAAATGCATTTATTGACAGGTTTAGTTGGCACATCGACACAGCTGACTACACCCAAAGTTTTTAGATAATATATTGTTTTTTTACCCTCTACCAACCCTTCTGGCCAGCGTGGTAGCAGTAGGCTACTAGCCTCCTATGAACGCCTCAATAGGCGTGAGCTAGGAGAGGCTTATGTCCAGCAGTGGACGTCCACAGACTGATGATGGATGGATGGATGGATATTGTTTTAGACTTCTAAACTATGCTATGCATACGATAGATGTGCTGACCCTGTCCGTGTGTGCGCATAATTCAATCTCGAGAACTACTATAGCTAGAAAGCTGAAATTTTCTGAGGTGATACATAGCCATGTCAAACCTCTAAATACGGAGTTTAGAAGTCGTCTGATGCCTTCGCTACGATAGTGAAGGGCACCGATCTTGTTTTTAATAAGAGTGAAAAATCATATTTTAACTGCCTGCTGTTTTAAAACCTTGCTTGTTAACCTTTTGCATTTTAACTTATGAATATTATAAATGTCAGTTCAAGTTTGTCAGTTTGTTTATTTGTTTGTTACTCTTTTTCGCTAAAACTACTGAACGGATTTTGATGAAATTTGGCGCAGAGATAGAAGGTAGTCTGGATTAAAACATAGGATACTTTTTATCCCGAAATTCCCACGGGACCGGGAACCACGAAGGTCAAACCGCGGGTGGCAGCTAGTATAATAAACGCGAAAGTATGTCAGTTTGATTGTTTGTTCCTCTAACACGCCTAAACGGTTCAACGGATCTGGATGAAATTTGGTATGTAGAGACTTCAAGTAGTGGACTAACACATAGGCTACTTTTTATCCCGATATTCCCACGGGAACGGGAACCACGTGAGTGAAACCGCGGGCGGCCACTAGTTTAATGATAAATATCCTGAGCATTGACGCAACTTTCATAACTATTTGTATTAGAGGCTGTTTATATAAAAGTAACTACGGCTACGTTCTTAGGTCGATTCGGAATCTAAGCTAAAACGAAATCAAGGTCGACGATAAAGTTATTTCATGAATCATAAAAAATATATTTTTCTGTCATTTTGAGATAGAAAAATATTCTCGAGGTGAGGTAATGTCGAGTCGATATTGTAATAAATAATATTTTGCAGTATGGTAGATACGATTTGGGGGGTTTCGTAGTATTTTGAGGCAGCTCGGTATTTGTTTGTAAGGGTGGGTCCAGATATGTTTTTTTGTGCTATCACCCCTACACCCCTGGTTGTGTACCTCGTCTACGTACAAAGCGCTTTTCCTCATATTTTATGCGCACACCCAGGGAGTGGAATTCCCTGCCTGCGTCTGTATTCCCGGGTGCCTACAACCCTGGTATATTTAAAGCTCGAGTGAATAGGCTTTTTCTAGGCAAGCTCGCTCCATCTTAGGCTTCTTCTTAAGGCGGTACCCCCACCGAAAGTGGCGCCACGTTGAATTTTATTTAATATCGTCATTCTAATACACAATTTTAATAAAACTAAACGTGGAATTTTTAGAGCCCATAGTCTAGTATTTTTAGACGGTATCGTTACATTCCCTCGTAGTCACTGCTAGAAGTAGATAGCAAAACTGCTAAAAGTGGCCGTTTTTGACACATTTGCTATCTACTTCTACGAATGACTATGACGAGATGTAGCGATACCTTCTAAAAATACAAGACAATGGGCTCTAAAAATTCCACGTTTAGTTTTATTAAAATTGTGAATTAGAATTACGATATTAAATAAAATTCAACGCGGCGCCACTTTCGGTGGGGGTACCGCCTTAATCTAACAATTCAGAATTAGACCAAGACTAAGCCTATTTAATGTAAAAAAAAGAAACCTCTGTTTCGTATCAGCATCGCGATCCAAAAACTCTGAACACAAAGTTCATCACTGTGATGATCCCGTATACATTTCTTTGATCGGGACGAATCCGTATTCGAGGCGCCCGTACCGTACCGAACAGCGTTCTTGATCGCGATGCTGTCTGGTACCGAAACGGAGTTACGGACAAAATAACACATCTGCACACACCCTAAGGCTTTGTGTAATTATCAAGAGTATTCACCCTAATTTCCTTCGTTTCGTTTAAGTTCCTTTGTGAAATAAAGTGAAAATTTTAAAAAGAAAAAGAGCGTTGGTGCAAATGCGGAAACGGAAATAAGCCCTCTTAGTAACGTTAATAAGATATCTGGTACATACAAAAAGTATAGGTGGGTTTTTTCTTTTAATTTTCGTTTTATTTTTCACGTTCGGTTTAGTTAACAGTTATGATATAAATTACTGATGAATTTTAACACTAATACACATAACCAGGGGGGCCTACCGTCATTTTTAGAGACCATCGTGTCGTAAGAACGTTTTGTTTCCTTTTGTTTCAATAGTGTGACCCAACCATTGAGATATATATCGCAACTGCTGTGGCGATCTTACGGGGTGCTATTGATTCACCTGAATGTGTTGAACAGTTGTGTCGCTTTTATGTTCCGGAAAACTATTTAAGAATACGTTCAAGTCGTAGACATCGGTTGTTCGCGCCTCCGCCGTGTCGTACGGTGGCGCGCGCGCAATCACCATTGTGTCGTATGCATGAAGCACTAAACACACTCCTGGTAACTTTTCCAGAAATTGATTTATTTTTTGATAATTCTAAAAGTATTAGTAATAGAATTTAGCTATCTTATTGTGTCTTTTTGGTTTTTGTAATGTAATTATGTACTTATTTTAGGATAATTATGTAATTGGGTTTATACCCGTTTAATTATGCTTAATAATAAATAAATAAAAAATAAATAAATATATCTATGGAGATGAAATATCACAAAAAGAACGTGCCTACCTGCACTTGATGGTACTTTGTAATGATGGACTTGACTAGGCAGCTCCTTAACATTCGCAAGAAAAATATAGACATCCAAATACTCATGATATATTTGAATAATGTAAGTTTCTATAAACAATTATCTCAGATTCATGTACATCTTTATTCATTGTTCCTGCCAACGAACGAATTGAAGTTGTCATATTTTGACACACTTCACACAAAACCTCCGTCAAAAAAATATTTTGTTTTATGAGGTTCGCGGTACGAAGAAACATATAAAAATAATGCGCCGATAATGTTTGACAGAAAACAATATTACGCTTAGAGATGGCGGTAGGCCAGCTGGGAAAAAAAGAAAACGTTAAGAAAAGAAAACTGAAACAAAATCTTAACTTTGTGGAATAAGGCTTAGACTTCGACTAAAGTTGTAATTGGCCCAAAGACGCCTTCACACACACCTTCTGGGGTACTGGTACCTTCTGGGGGCCTATTGCGCCATGCTTAGCAGTCGAAGTGTAGCTGCCAGGAGGGTTATTGTGCCAAATTTTGAAAACGCAGCTTTCGCTGGCAGCGAAACAGCGAACAGTCGTAGTTGAAGTTAATTTGTATCGTATTGTGATGCGTAATAACCTCCAACGGCAACGGCCCATTATCTGCATGGAGGTAGAAGAAACAGGTGCTCAGGTCCTGTTGGACTGTGACGGAGTAAGTGGCTACTCTGTCACTGGGCGAAATACCTCGGCTCACCAGGCAGTCTCCGGGAAGCCGTCTCTGATGTGAAGACGCTGGGAGCATTCTTGGTGTAGCTGGGATGGCTAAGGTCATCCGGCCTCACACCCTCCGGACGCAAAATAGAGGCAAAAACTCGTCCAGTTGCGGAAGCCGCCCATCGTGGAAGAAGAAAAAGAAGACGATTCAACGGACGATACCAGGTCACCTGCGACCTTTTATCGTCCGTGCCAGCTACACTCCGACTTAAAAATTTGGCATAATAGGTCCGCAGAACTGCTCATTAAGGATATTATAACTAGTTTAGCAGTAACAAATTTGAGCTTTAGTACATAATAATGTATTGACTTAGAACAAAAGGTATCTGTAAAATTATGACAGTTTTTTCACCGTAATATTCCTAATAACCGCCTCAAACTCATCCCTTCGCCCACGCCTCCAAATAGGCTCTGTCAACACCAATTTAAGCTTCAAATCAAGTTTTTCCGAGTGCCCTTATTTGGAATCCTGCCGATTAGTACCGATCAAACTTTACAAGCGAATAAATCCATTCAACTTTTTCTAAAAATTATGAAATCAATTTGTTGGAAATTTCAAGGAAGGTTCCGTTGGCTGGATTTCTATTGTTTTTAAGGTTGTGGCTTCATTTCTAACTACCATAGCAAATTACTCTGAAAAACATCATATTTACGCTTCGGGCCACATAGTGTAATCCTAGTTAGGTGTTATGTATGTTATTTAAGTTATGTGTGTTATAAATGTGAACGTTTGAATGTTTGATAAACGGCAAAACGGTTTTTTTTGTACGACGGGGAGACTCTTATCCTTCATCATACCTGATGTTAAGTATTGATAAGGCTGAAGATGAAAGCGAGCCTCTCCCGGAATCCTCCATCACTGAAGAACTGGCTATCTTATCTGTAACTGCCGGAACACAACAATGCTGAAAACATTGTTGTTATGGCGTCAGACTTAGAAGATGGTGGTAGCTAGCCAAACGGACTTAGAACAAGTCCTACCATCAACGAAACCGAATACAATACGTACCCCCACTAGGAACCACTACTAGTCGTAATATTTTCTTTTATTTCATCTTCTCTCTTAACGAATTCAGCTTTTCGTGAGCTAGCTATTGATTAAAATGTTAATTATTATTAATTATGAAATTTATTTATTACTAGCGGGCGCTCGCGGTTTCACCCGCGTGGTTCCCGTTCCCGTGGGAATTTTGGGATCATTTATAGCCTATGTTACTACTTGAGGTCAAAGGATTCTCTATACCAAATTTCGTCAAAATCGGTCCAGTAGTTTTTGAGTTTATTCGTTACATACAAAAATACAAATCTTTCCTCTTTATAATATTAGTATAGATAAAGTAACAATGACTCATTTTTGGTCAAGTATGGGTCACTTATACCATGTTTGTACACTATCCTTATTTATCATTAATATTATTCACTAATTATTAATCAATTGGAACATAATTTCTTAAAAAAAACCAGTTATCGCTGAGCCATTCTTATGTCTTAAGTCTGTAGGCCTAGCATGAGCGGCTTTTATCGACTCGATAACTCGATAACGTGCCGCTGCGCTGTCCCGCTCACATCTTAGCGGAGTAAGCAAGGCAGCATGATGCACTATATCATATCGCGTGATATAGCGGTGTTCATGCTAGGGGGGATAAATTATAAATATTTGTCTGATTCATACAAGTATATTTTTCGTCACTCTCCATTTTACTCATCTCTTTTCCCAACCATCATCATCTTAGCTTCTCTCCTTCATAGCAAACGTACTTGAGACGTTAACTACATGGATTTGTTTCATTCTATGTTTAGAAAAGTTTCAAGTTATTTTCTAATTTATGATCAGTCATAGTTGATTGAAAATAGCCTGCAATTTAGCTGTTTTTGTAATAACTTTCAATCTCGAAACGATCGATAATGCTCTTAAATTTTTGGACAAATTACTTGTGAGATTCGAAGAAAGATTATTTATTGAAATATTTTGGACGCCAACTCGCCATTTGTTTCCGAGAGGGATCCTCCAAATCCCGGGATCAAATCAATTATTCCCCGTAACTTTTGCTGGGGATCAAATGAAAATTTTAATTCCGCCCTTAGGCTGCGACGCTTCCCAGTATTGTATTAATAAATCGGATTTTTAGGCCTTATCCCTTTCTCTCAAGATTTTATCGCTTTTTTGTAGGGTGCGGTTGAAAACGACTGCAATTAATTATTATTATTGTAGCAAAAACGTGGGAGAAAGGCCGATTAAATAACCGATTAAAATGCGAAGCAAAATCAAAAGGATTTAAAACCTTAGCAAAAGCAGTTTATATGTTCTTACACTTGAGTCGTATAGTATCAAAGGCGTCAAAGTAGGCTGTACTACCTATGACTAGCATGACATTAGTTGGGTCAGGGCCTTACTCTATGGCGATAAAGCTTCACAATATTCTACCAAATTATATTAGGGTAATCGAAAACTATAACACACTAGAGGCCGGGCGCGGTTTCACCCGCGTGGTTCCCGTTCCCGTGGGAATTTTGGGATCAAAGCTATCCTATCTCTTAAGTTGGACCAGACTGCTCACGGTGTGCCAATTTCATTTATAATCGGTTAAGTAGTTTAGGAGTTCATCGCGGACAAACATCGTGACAGGAGATTTATATATATTAAGATATGTTAAATGACTAAATAATTACTTAATAGAGAAATGTTACTCAACGAATTTTATAAACCTATACAATAAAAATTTAACGTAACAATTTAATTTAATATCCAATGTTATGCTACGATTTCTTTTGGGATTTTTGTTGTGTATTTTGTTGAAGATAACATGTTAATTTTATTTGAATATTTTTAACCAGTTTATAAGTCGTCGTCGTCATTTCAGTCACATAACACCCACTGCTGGGTATAGGTCTCCCCCAAGGATCTCCACAACGATCGGTCCTGCGCAGTCCGCATCCAGCGGCTTCCCGCGACCTTCACCAGATCGTCGGTCCACCTTGTCAAGGGCCTACCCACGAAGCGTCGTCCTGGAGTCCACAGAGTTTATAAGTAATTTGATATAATATTGTTATGTCCTATAGGGCTCATGTGTATGCACTAAATAACTACCTTTAAGATCTTAAATGTACCTACCACATGAAACGCAATAAATGATTCTGATTCTAGGTAAATTGTCAAAAATGAGTCACGGGTATGGCAATACAGGAAATCTAGGTCTTTCAGGATCAAAGATGGCGGCTATATTGCTCTTTAAAACTTGATTGAAACTTAATTGAATTTCAAAGACTGCAATCTTTCTTATCACACAATGGCAGGTTACCTTTTTTAAATTTGGTACTAGCTTTGATACTATAAGACTCACTTTTACGATGATAAAACTCTACGAACTTTGTTATAAAGTAAAAATAGGCCTTGGATAAAAGTCCACAACTTCTTACCGAATTCCCATAGGGAACCAAATTACACGTGAATGAAGTCGCGAGCAAAGCCAATGTTGTTATCTCGTTCAGTATTTACCGCAAGAAAACAAGTTAACAAGCCCTCAGGTGGATCGCGGGCGATGTTAAAAACGAACATCGTTAAAGGCTAACGGAGAATTCCCTCCCCGACCGTTTGCGTGTATTTCATTTCTCAGTGTAATGCCATAACACCTCGGGAATATTCATAAGGCTACGTTCAACTGAATAGAAAAAAGTATTAATAAATATTATTTTCGGTTGGTGGTAGGACTTGTTGTAAGCCCGCCTGGCTAGTTATCTAAGCCTGACGCCATAATAACAATGTTTTCAGCATTGTTGTGTTCCAGCAATTCGAGATAAGATAGCCAGTTCCTTAGTGGTTGAGGATTCCGGGAGAGGCTCGCTTCCATCTTCAGCCTTATCAATACTTAACATCATATATGATGTAGGCTAAGAGTCTCCCCGTCATTCATTAAAAAAAAAACTACGTCGTAGTTAGCTCACTTAAAAGATTCTAACTTTTACGTTTCATTTAATCTAAAACAACGGGAGGGCTATCAAAGTCAAAGTCAATATCATTTATTCAGTCTAGGCTGTTACAAGCACTTATGAACGTCAAAGCAACTACGCCATCGGGGGAGACCTTGTAACGAGAAGAACCGGCAAGAAACTTGTCAAAGGCTGTTTTATTCTCCCTGTTTTATTTCATACAGAGTCGTCAAATTGAAAAGTGTAGCAAAGATAAGTATAGCAACATAGCCGAAACGTTAAACTGTAAGTACATATTTGTACTACTTAACAAATGTCCCGTTTTGGTCCCGTTGTTTTCATTTATAGTTAGCTCACTTGTAAAACTGATAAAAGACTAAACGGCACGTGATGTTGATTTATTAGCACTTTTTCTTAGCATAGGTCTCGATTACTTAGATTGCTTACATTTTTTATTATTTTTTATTATAAATAAATATTTTTTATACTCACACCAAAATTAACCTAGCCCCAAAGTAAGCACTGTAAGGCTTGTGTTATGGGATACTAGGGTAACGGATATAAATACAATATTTATGTGTAGAAATATATATAAACGTCCATGACTCAGGTACAAATGCTCGTATTCATCATACAATCATTTGCCCCTACCGGGATTCCAACCCGGGACCTCAGAGTAAGCGACACCTTGAAACCGGTGTACGTACGTACCACTCTACAACGGAGGTCGTCAAATTGATCACAATGATTAGTCTGCTAGTGTAGTTGTGTACCTTGGCCTGCGAATTCCTGGTCTTCTGATATTCATACTGGTCACTTGAATCTGCTGGAGTATTCTTTGGACCGTAGATAGTGAAGAGAGAGAGATTGTATTAATTTGCTCGCCATTGCTCACAGACCTGGAGTTATTATATTTTATAATCATCATCACTTATTTTAATATCTCCACAGCTTCCTTTAATATTAGGGATTCATTAGGGACAATTACCACAATAAGGCGAAATTTGACAATGCATCTGCTCAGAAAGAAAGTTATAAACAAATGAAATATATAGTTATTGCAGCCATAGAAAATGAAAAGAGAAGCTTTTTTAATAATGAAATAAATAAAAATTTAAACAACTCAAAAACATTATGGAAAAACTTAAAAAACACTGTAATACCTAACAGTAAAGGAATGTCAGAACTTCCCCCCTTCTTGAATGACCCGAACAAAATTAATATACATTTTCTAAATATTCCAGGTGATAACAGGGTGTCAATATCGCAATTAACTTTCTTTGAACATCACAGATTTGGTGCTGCAGCCTTCTCTTTGCAATCAGTCAGCGAGGACACTATTTTAAAAATTATAAAAAGTTTCAAGTCCAATGCTCAGGGACACGATTGTATATCTCTGGAGATGTTACAACTGACTTTGCCTCAATCATTGTCAACTATCACAAACTTGATCAACAAATCGATAAAGGAGGGTATCTTTCCTGATAGCTGGAAGGTCGCAGTTGTCAAGCCACTTCCTAAGACTGGCCAACCCGAAGCCGTTCAAGATCTACGACCTATCAGTCTGCTTCCATGTGTCTCGAAAGTCTTGGAGAGGGTTGTTAGTGACCAGTTGACAAAATACCTCGAAGACCACAACATCCTGCCTCCCACACAGTCTGGATTCCGCAAGGGCTGTGGTACGGCTACAGCCCTTGCAGATGTGGTAGATAACCTTCTGACAGGTCAGGACCAGGGTATGATCAGTGCTATGGTAATGCTTGATTTTTCGCGTGCATTTGAGTCAATAAATACAACCCTTCTATTGTCCAAACTGTCGTATTATGGTTTTGACAATAAAGCAATAAAATGGTTTCACAGTTACCTCTCAAATAGGAGTCAGTATGTTGAGATCCCTGAGGCAAATGGGGGCAAAATACGATCTAGCCCCCTGCCAGTCACTCGCGGGGTCCCGCAGGGGTCCATTTTGGGGCCAACCCTCTACATTTTGTTCAGCGCAGATATCACTGAAAGCATAACACACTGCTGTCATCACTTGTATGCAGATGACCTGCAGCTGTACATCTCCTTTCCACCATCAGAACATGCTGCAGCTGAGGTCAAATTAAATGAAGACCTGGCACAGGTGGCTTCCTGGTGCAAAACAAACTGTTTGACTGTCAATCCCAAAAAATCTAAACTAATATTGTACGGAAGTAAACATAATCTTAATAGTCTCAAAGACTATTGTCCTGATTTTTCAATCTCTCTTAATGGGGAAATTATTGAGCGGGTGGATAAGGTTAGGAATCTGGGTTTAGTCTTGGATAGCTCCCTTAATTTTGAAACTCATGTAAGTGAATGTGTTCGGAACTGTTTTTACCGTCTAAAGCTACTCTATAAAATAAGACCTTATTTATGCGAAAAACTTAGAATTAGTTTGTGTGAATCACTGGTCCTGTCCAGGCTAAATTACTGTGATACAGTGTATGGGCCATGTTTACTAGCCCGGACCAAGAAACTCATACAGCGTGTTCAAAATTCTTGCACCCGGTTCTGTTTTCAGGTGCCGCCGCGCTCACACGTTACCCCTTTTTTGAACACTGCAAACATACTGAAAATGGAAGCCCGCAGAAAACTTCACCTTGCTTCCTTATTATTTGAAGTAATTAACACAGGAAAGCCACAATACCTTCGGGATAAGCTTGTATGGGCGAAGGAGTGTAGCCGTTATCCAAAAAGAAAAACTACATTTATTTTCTGCCTCCCAGCACATCGCACTATGGCTTTTCGCGGCTCATTTAGATTCGCTGCCTCTCGGTGCTGGAATGACCTCCCACCGCCGATGCGTGACCTGAAGACGAGATACAGTTTCAAAAAACATCTCAAAAATCACTTACTAGAGATGCAAAAAATCTATACAAATACCTAATTCACTGTACCTCGGTTTTTTCACGTCGGGCAAGCGTCAGGTTAGACGCTAGAATTTTATGATGCATCCGGCTCCGACGAGGCAAGCTATATACCACCTAGTGTAGTAAGGGGGTCTTTGTGTGGACTTCGTGGCATTTTTTTAAAAAGTAAACAACTTGTATAATCGCTTCTCAATCGCACAAACACAAACGCACAAACGCAAGACACAAACTTTAAAAGTGATGCAACTTTTACGCGCAATTGGTTGTCAAAAGTTTTTTTTTTTTTCTAAAACGTCCCGTTTCCGTGCCTTGAGAGTGGCAAAGACGTGGAACACTCTGCCTTTCATTTGTTTATTTATAGGGTTATATTATTATATGTTGTATATTAATATGTAATGTATATTATTTATATTTTTTTAATTTTGTGTATGTATATGTAGTTATTTATCATATTATTATTTTCTTTCTTCTATTTTTATACGTCAGTCGTAGCATCCTGGCAGAATAACAGCGCTTCTGTGTTTTCATTCCTCCCATCTGAGAATGGCACAGAAGCAAAATGCTGAGCCAGGATATTTATTGGCCCCACATCTGCATATTCCATATGTTATAGTTTGTAAGGTTTGATTTTAAGATTTTTTTTTTTATTATAATTTTTTATTCTATAGTGTGTGTGCCAATAAATGTTTTTTCTTTCTTTCTTTCTTTCTTTCTTAATATATATTATTAGAATTAAAAAAAAAAATATATAGGTATATATATATATATATATATATATATAAATATATATTATATATATATATATATATATATATATATATATATATATATATATATATATATATATATATATATATATATAAGGGACGACGGCCTACTATGCAAATTAAATGGGTGGGTGTAAACGAATCATTCAAATTCACCTGCTTCTTTACGTCTTACCGTATGTAATATAATAGGATAGATAATAATAGGTCTTTAACTATGAAACTGCTGATTTGTATGAAGATTTTCAAAGAAAGTTTGTTTTCCATACTAACAATTTTTGTTATAGTTACTACCGCAAGTGCTAATGTCACAATTTTTTATGTACAATCATTGTTTGAAGACTAAGCAATGTAATGCGATATTTTTATTTTAAAATTTATGAATCATTATATATATATAAATAAAGTAGTAAATTTTGCTAACAAAAAAGAAGAACCTTTCGAGGTATATTTTATCGTATAAGAAACGAAAATAATAACCATGAGATTAATTATTCTAGATCATTATAATCTTAATTTAATATAAAATCAAGCAATAGGTGTACCTTTTAATCACAGAAGTAGTAAGGTTCTCTAGAAGTATAAGAAAAATATCGGCAATTTCATACTTTAACCCCTATTTATTTATTTATGGCACACTTACAGGCAACAGATAGAAAAACATTAAAGAAAATTATCCAAGGTTGATACAGCTTATATCTATGCCCAATTACAAGAATGCACAGCATTGACTATGAACTTGCAAACAGTTAGTGACTACATAATTGGTAATAAACTAAACACTAGAACAAAAATTATGAACTAAAAATAATAACAGTAAAAAAGAAGAAAAAATACAAAAAAAATTAGAGATTAGATAACAAATTTTTTTTGAAAACTGGGACACTACAGTTAAAAAGATCGTAATCCTGGCAAATTGCATTAAAATAACCACACATTCTATTTATAGGATTATTCTGCGATACGTTGTTTCTAGATGGAGGTACATAAAATAATCTTTGTATACGTACAGACCGAGTAGGCACCTTGAATAAAAGCATCTCCAATAAGTCACTACTCAATAACCCAATAACCCATATTACTTATTGATCTCCCATTCCGTGACCGTCAACTATTGCTTACTTACACTGCGTCGCCGAAATATTCCTAAACCCTATTTAATGCTGTTAATAATTAATAACAGCAGATTATACAGTGTCCATAATTTTCAAGTCATGTAGTTCTATTTGATCATCTAGGTGGCGTTGTGCCCATCTAAGTCGCGATATCGTTTCACCTTTTAATAAAATTGATTAATCGCCATAATAATACTTTAGTTCTTAAGTTCATTGATAGATGTCGCTAATCGATTTTGAATCGCAGTTTCGTATACTTTTGTATTGTGAATATTTTGTATTAGAGCTTGCTTGCCATTATACCAATTCAAGTGAAGTACCGGTTTATCATTAAGCGTACTAACTAGTATGATTTAAAGTTTTAGTTTTGTTAGATGATCCTTATATCTTATACACATAATCAGTCTGCTAAATTCAAATCACATAAAGTGGAATGCTTAAATCTGGTTGTCTGTAGATGCCCTTAGTTCTCGAAGATGCAAGGCGATCTGTATTTGATCTGACGCAAACATATTGCACGGTTTGCATGTATCAGCGCGAGAAGCTACCGTATATCACGTACGGCTCGCTTCTGGAAATAACAATTTAAAAATACATGTTTCCGATCAATTTACGGTTATTGTTATACCTAGAACCTAGTTTTGCAGAGATGTTTCCAGTTGCAACTGAAATTTTACTACAATCATTTATCAATTTTATAACGAAATCTATCATATTGGCTTCATTAGAAGCTGCTAAGTCTGAAGACAGAAGCTCTAAAATAAATAAAGATTAAAAAAAATAGTAAAAGTAGGCCCATTTCTTGTGTTTAAAGAGAAGTTCAAATGGTAGAAACAAGAAATAACGTATCTAAATCATCCCCATGCATGCATTCTGCATTGTTTTTTTCCAAAATGTTCACCTACTTCTTTTGTTTTTTTTCGCGTTCTGATGAGCACTTGTAGTTATTTTTTTTTTCAATAATATAACCCTATCTCCACGTATAAATTTTAAGAGCTTAACTTCTTTTTTATGTTTTTTTTATTTTTTGCATTTTTCAATGCTATTTTTATACTTATGATAAACCACTACCTTTGGAAATCCGGTCCAATGCTCTAACCGCTGAGCTACCAAGTCTCGGTAGCTCAGCGGTTAGAGCATTGGACCGGATTTCCAAAGGTCGTGGGTTCGATTCCCATCTGAGAATTCACTTGTGGCCGAGTTAATTTTTTCCAATATTTTTCTATTTAAAATTTATCAGCTTCACTTCTATTTCTCTTTCATATAATATTTGTCTTTATTTCGTAAAATCT
The DNA here is from genome assembly GCA_910589605.1 of Chrysoteuchia culmella. Lineage (NCBI taxonomy): Eukaryota > Metazoa > Arthropoda > Insecta > Lepidoptera > Crambidae > Chrysoteuchia > Chrysoteuchia culmella. The sequence continues at coordinate 23,683,154 of OU342649.1, forward strand.
AGGTGGAAACGGGATATCAATATTTCTTTTCAAATCGATCGTGACAATTGGACATAAGTAATTTTCATCATGAAAAGAAACAACGGAAACAATAAAGTTTTGTTTCAATAAACGGAACAAATATGACAAACAGCAGGAACGTACGAGCGAGATTATTCGTAAACAATATTCACGCTACATTTCTTTCAACAGTGTATTTGCTACGAGAATTGTAGCTCGTAGACAATAGTCTACGACGTAGTCCAATACCGATATATTTTGTTTGCATCTTTCGTTATTTCTCAATCTATGAGTAGAACTCGACGGTAGTCTGTGGAAAATATATACACAAGAACGATGATAGGTACGTAGTAATTTCAAAAACCATTGTGAAATATTTTAATAATATAGGAATTGTAATGGAATTTCAATTTGATGATTATGTGTTAAATAATACGGGAAAAAAGAACAGTTTCGACATCGAGTTTCTTGCTTTCTAATTTTTTCTTCTCTCTTCGGTCGTAGGATGTTTTTTTGCGAACCAATGTCGAAGTTTCTTTACTTTTCAGGTTCCGGATTATGAGACACAATAGATTTTCCATTGTTCGCTAGACACCGGTGTCCGGTTCGGAATTGATGAATTAAACATTCATGAATGCCTCAATTGAATACCTAAATCAATCGTATTCTCAATACCAGCGGCCGCCCGCGGTTTCACCTGCGTGGTTCCCGATCCCGTGGGAATATCGAGGATAAAAAGTAGCCTATGTTTTATTCCAGGCTATCTTCTATCTGTGTGCCAAATTTCATTAAAATCCCTTTAGTAGTTTTTGCGTGAAAGAGTAACAAACATCCAAACATCTAAACATCTAAACACTAAACATCTAAACATCTAAACATCTAAACATCTAAACATCTAAACATCTAAACATCTAAACATCTAAACATCTAAACATCTAAACATCTAAACATCTAAACATCTAAACATCTAAACATCTAAACATCTAAACATCTAAACATCTAAACATCTAAACATCTAAACATCTAAACATCTAAACATCTAAACATCTAAACATCTAAACATCTAAACATCTAAACATCTAAACATCTAAACATCTAAACATCTAAACATCTAAACATCTAAACATCTAAACATCTAAACATCTAAACATCTAAACATCTAAACATCTAAACATCTAAACATCTAAACATCTAAACATCTAAACATCTAAACATCTAAACATCTAAACATCTAAACATCTAAACATCTAAACATCTAAACATCTAAACATCTAAACATCTAAACATCTAAACATCTAAACATCTAAACATCTAAACATCTAAACATCTAAACATCTAAACATCTAAACATCTAAACATCTAAACATCTAAACATCTAAACATCTAAACATCTAAACATCTAAACATCTAAACATCTAAACATCTAAACATCTAAACATCTAAACATCTAAACATCTAAACATCTAAACATCTAAACATCTAAACATCTAAACATCTAAACATCTAAACATCTAAACATCTAAACATCTAAACATCTAAACATCTAAACATCTAAACATCTAAACATCTAAACATCTAAACATCTAAACATCTAAACATCTAAACATCTAAACATCTAAACATCTAAACATCTAAACATCTAAACATCTAAACATCTAAACATCTAAACATCTAAACATCTAACCATCTAACCATCTAAACATCTAAACATCTAAACATCTAAACATCTAAACATCTAAACATCTAAACATCCAAACATCCAAATATCCTCACAAAACTTCGCATTTATAATGTTATTAGGACTTCAGCTAATAGAAAATGCTCTGGCATTTACTTATTGACTTATCAGGGAAAATAACAGAAGGCACAGCTGCTAGTATAATTTTATGATTAAGAACAATGATTTTGTTTATTTAACAATTCCACAGTTGTTGTTCTATCTCGGTAAATAGACAACATCTTTTGTTACCTGATTTAGTGGCAACGTCGACGGAAACTCGTGTACGCTACTTTTAATGACTTTTGGAGTAAAGAACGTGCTTTACGTTGAAATGTCGTAACCGCAGAACAAGAGAAAGAGGTTAGAAGTACTAATTTCACTGTCACGCGTCGCCTGGTTTTTGCGCCTGACACAGAAGCGGTTGTTGCCATTTTTATGATTAAGATTTTGCTTTTTCGTTGTTAAGGCAACGTGTGCAATGATGGAAGGTTCGGCGTAATGATTAAATACTGTCGCTCTGTAATAATGCATGTTTATTTTATTATGGCCTGCATTGCCTATATATTTGGGAAAAGGTTTTCGAGGTGATAATTTTCCAGAACTATATTCGTAACATGCCCCTTCTAAATATTTAGAAATACACTAAATATTTTACAAAAAAACACTATGAAACCAATTAGGTTTGTGAATAGTAACTATTAGATTCGTACAGTGTTCTAAGTGATGTGTGAGATGAAGTGCGATGAACTTCCAGTATTGATAACGATAGAACGTTATATTGCGTTGCTCTGAGAAATATTTAATTTCTTCTATAAAATAGTCCTCGTCTATCGATGAAAAACAAACGGATACGCACTAAACATCACCACAATGATGTGGTGGTGACAAACAGATGACTGTTTAAACTGAAAATTGAGAAAAAAACGTTTAAGATTTTCTATAGTTAACAACATTTTGAAACTGTAACGATGATTTGTTTTGAAAATTTGCCAATAGTGTAGTTTAAATAGTGGAAGAGTTAGGAATATAGACTAAGTGAGAAGTGGACGAGTTAGGAATATGGACGAGTTAAGAAGTTGGCAAGTTAGGAATATGGACGAGTTGGGAAGTGGAAAAGATAGGAATTGTAGGTGGACGAGTTAGGAAGTGGACAAGTTTGGAAGTGGACGAGATAGGAAAGTAGACGAAGTCGTCCTGAAGGATACCAAGCTTAAATTACAAAACTCCGCTTTATGGAAAAAAATACATACTTCCGTTTTTTATATCATTTGACACTACGTGCATTACGTTCGGAAACTACGACCGGTGACGTATAAATTACGTTCCGTTATAAGTAAGAACAAAGTCCTTTTTTATTGAAATACAACAACTTTTCCGGATATTAAACGCGCTTTATTTCAGAAACTAAGATCTAATTGTCCGTATGTTTTGGTTTTTAGGTGTTTTTTATTTTTTTTCTTTAGGGTTTTTTTTTTAAATGAATGAAATGTCCTGGAAACAACATTCCGACGTAATCGTACTAAATCAGACGAATCCACTAATAGTATGCCTGATGTATCCATTGATGCCACTGAAATCGATCACGTATTTAAACTACGGTAGGAAATACAAAGAATGAAACTAGAGTTATGTAGTGCACATGACGAAATAGAAATTGTCTAATTTAATTAATAACATATTCCCTTAAAGAGTATAGTTCCTTAACTCACCAAGAGATGGCGCCACTAGTAGTCTGACTCGCGGTATGGTTTTGCTTTCTAATAGGCTAATGAGCCGTATATTGTATGTTCTTTATATTCTTTATATTGTATGTTCCTTCAATACGGTGAATATATATCGTCAGTGGAAAGGCAAAATTACTTAAACGCCAATTTGGCCAAAATGAGTTATATATATATATTCGGAATCAGCGATTTTTTCTGCGTCGATCTATCTAGGTATCATTCTAATCAGAGCACTTTTGTGGCGTTTCAGTAACCGATAAAAAGGCGCTTTTCTTTGTTTACTAATTACTGAAGCGACACATTTTTCGGTCTTTTTTTAACGAGTGGCGTTTAAGTCATATTTAATTCCTATAAATTCACAATTGTCTTTCTAAGCAAAATTTACTTTCTGAATTTTTTTTATCGATGCATTTTAAGTATTTTTGCTCTTCTTGTGATTAGAGATAATCTAAGATAAGTAATTTTGATTACGTCAATCGGAAAGGGTATGGCGTTTAAGTAATTTTGCTTTACTACTTTCTGACTGCTACTGAGGAACTTTGTAGGCTTTAAGAAGATATGGCAAATCATTTTTTATCAAGGGAATGGGCGTTTCAGTAATTTAGCCTTACTTTTATGGAGCAAGATTGTGAGCTATCAGCAACTTTGTTTGGGAATTGGGAGTAAATTTTCTCTAAATGACTATCCAACACCAGCCCCTAAATTTTAAATGGGATTTAATATTTACCCTAAGACCTACTACCCTGATATGTGCCCATGAAACAAAATGACTTCGCTCTTGTGGACCATGACATCCAACCCAATAAGACGAAACCTAGCAATAACGCTCCCCTCTTGAATCCGTATTGGTTATTGGAAAGGTTTGACCCATTAGTCTCCAGATGCTGTATGAACCTGTCTAATTTAATCTTGTAAAAAACATTAACCAGCTCATTAAGGGGCCTATAGGGTGGTAGGCCGAGGGATCGTCCGGCCATCGACCATCTTTTGTCAAAAGACGAAATTTACCCTGTTTTGACATTTCATTTGGACCCGCCAAAATAGGCCGGCTTCCAGGAACGTGTTCAGGAGCTCAACATAATAATCGAGGTGATTAAATGCTATGGAGAGAATACGTTCTGGCACGCCGTTAGGACCCCGGGTCCTTCTTTTCCCCCTTAGTCGGTGCATGGCCAGCTCTAACTCCTCGAGCGTATCTTGCGAGTATTCCTCCAATTTATACATCATTCATCGCTGCGGCGGCAGTGAGGAGAGGAACTTTTGGCAGCTCTGATGGAAACGGTAGAAATTATCTCCTCCAGTAGTTCGGGATTGAAAGTGTCGGTCGGTGATGCTGATTGGCGTGATTTGCTTTGTTCCAATTCTGTAGGGCCGTCCCGTTTTTGGCTGTGTTATGAACCTGATACAGCTCTTCTTCTATGTCAAGATCCCTTCTTCTTCTACTATAGCGGTGACGCATATAGGCAATCTTTTGGCTCTTACACAGGATATTCGCGAAGTGGCCACCGCCTCATTCCACCAATATACCCGTTTCTTGGTGGGGGGATATCTTACTCTTGCCATTGAGGCGTTGTATTATAGCCGACAGACATTTTTCCATCTTCCTGGCCCTTTTGGATATAGTTTTCGAACAAATATGATTTGACAAACTCGTATACTCAGGACATGGCACTGAAAATGTTTCCACATATTCGATGGCTTTTCATCTTTTTTACAAGGTTGGCTAGTGCAGAGGAGGTGAAGGTGATTGTGTGTGATCCACCATTTATCACCTCATCTTCGAAAAGAAGTGCGGTAGATTCCCAGTTTGCTACACTACAATTCTGTATGTTGTGTGAAATGAAACAGGGTGAAAAAACAGCCCTTGACGAGTTACAAGGTCTCCTGCCGTAGGGTTTGTAAACCAATGGCGTAGCTTTCAGACGTCCTTAAGTGCTTGTAACAACCTAAACTGAATAAATTATTTGAGTTTGAGTTTACTACTGCCAATCCCATTGCGCAGACCAACCAAGGACTGCTTCTTCCTTGTCGGTGACCACAAGGCCGCATCCTTGGCGTTAACGTCGCCTAGTACTATAACTAGTATTAGGGTCAGACAACCTATGACACCATAAAAATTGTTCAGCCAAATTTGTAGATCTGATAAATCTTTGTATGGCGAGAAGTATGTTCCTATCCTACTATATTCAACCCATTCCAAGTGGCAACCACGTATCCCGGTCCCATTTCCTTAATTGTGAGTGGAGAAGAATAGTATCTGTGGGATAGGATCACTACTGCCCCCTTGTTCTCAGTATCACAAGCCCAGTAGGAACGATTTGATACACAGTAGGGTTCCGCAATTACAATTACCTACGTCGATCAACCACTCCGTCGCCGACTGGATCATGGAGTGGCGCAGTGGTGTGTATCCATAACCTCCACAGCTGAGCCAAATCAAAGAATCAGTCTTTAGTATTTTTATTGTAGTTCCAAACTATTAACATATAACGTCATTTAACCCGCAATAGAAGTACGACAAACTTACTTTTAAGTCATTATAGCAAAGTAACATAAATACTGATCACCTTTTAAGACGTTGTGATAGACGCATGAAAATGGAAGACGTGTCCCGGAAGTGACTCTGGTTTACCAGCTTAGCAGTATACTTATATTATAAGTATTTTTGCCATACTTCAATTTCTTAATTTCTGTGTTATCAGAAATTTTAAACTACATATAAAATTTAACTTGACGACTTTGAGTAAATCTGCCTTGCTCTGAAATGAGGCTGCTTTTACTGAACCGCCAATTATTTCCTAAACTTTCATTCAAAACCTGAGCCATCATACTATTAAAAATAAAAGAAGAAAAAACTTGCCTAAATCAAGTTAGTTTATTAAAATCGGATGATATGGTAAAAAGATATGATTTTTTTTGTGAAAAAAAAAACTTTAAATGGCTTTTTCTTGAAATGGTGTTTTGGCGTTTCAGTAATTTTGCCTTTCCACTGACGATATGTATTTATAGTGCAAAGTGAATGCGTTTTGTGAATCCCAACCTTAGTGAAGCAGACAAAAACCATCTCTATAGCAAATAATAATCAAAAGCATATAAATGAACACTTGATAAAGAAGTCGCACAAAGTCCCATGTCCAAAAATATTACAGTTTGAACAAAACTGAATATTGAATAAATAAAAGGAAAAAATGCATTTAGACATGGACCTACATGTCCTTAGCTTGAATGAAAAAACATAGTTTTGGAAATTCTTCAACGAACTTTTGAGACTGATAAGTATCAAATCTGCCATTACTTGAAAACCAACTGTAGGCTTCAAGGTTTACTAGATGACACAGAAAACATCACAAAAACTATATCATATTAATTGGAGAAGAGGATTTCAATATAGAAGCGCTCATGGCCGCGCTTGAAAGACGATCGTTTTCGATCACGTTTGTTAAGCAAAGTTCGGCCTGGTCAGGTGTCGGATGGGTGACCGTAAAGTGGCATTATAACTGAGCGCTTCCGTGCTTTGGAGGGCACGTTAAACCATCGGTCCCGTCTGTTGTCATTTGATTACAGTCGTTAAGACAAGTCAGAGGCCTTATAGGCGGCTTGATAAACTTTGACACCAGAGGTGGCCACTAATCGTCACTCGATAATAAGAAGAAGAATATAGAAAGAGATAGTATTAAATATATTTCAGGTGGCTAGTATCTAGAAACGTGTCACGAAATCAAATAGGAAAGTCGGCCGTATCACACCGCTCGTAATTACTCAAACGGACCGGTTACGCAACCGCGTACGAGATGCGAAAGAAAACGGCAAAGGGTGAGCTTGACTCGCGCACCTTGCACCTTACATAATATCTTCATTTATTTTATTTTATTTTGCTCTCACAACAATGTTTACACCACAGGAGGGCACCACATGCACTAAAAACAATAGGTAACAAAATCAAACTTAAATTCTAATAAAAACAGGTCAAGAGCGAGTCGGGCTCGCTTACCGAGGGCTCCGTATCATCATAATATTGTCCCCATACATCGACATACCGAACCAAAAGCAAATAAGTATAAAATCACTGTTTATAAGTTTTCAGAAAAAAGTATGCTACTTAAAGACATCGACAAATAATTTTGATTCCCTTGAGGGTGTCGAAATATAAGTACGTATATTTCGACACACCAACAGAATGGGATGGCGGTAATATAAGTGGACTGTATAGCGGCTAGCGGGGCGGTTTGTGATTTGTGGTTCAGAAAAAAAATGATGTGGACCTTGTAGATATTATGGAGAGGGAAGGGGACTCACCGAGCGCGATTCGATTCAGCTTCTGGAGTATCTTGCCTTCAGGAAATGCCACACACCGGATGGACAGGAACCTTAGGCCTAGGTTACTCTGCCGGCCGGCCAAGTTCCACACACTTTAGAACACTGAATCACTCATTACACAGTTTATAATTAATTGAAGCTGCGGTTAATGCATTTTATCTTAAATTATATCAGGAGTCGCACGCACATCTTGGCGACGCGCCTCGGTCGTCGAAGACGGAAGGAATTGCGGCATAAAAGACCTTTCCTTTTTTTACGTTAATTTACAAGTTTAATTTTTTCACAGGTTCAAGAGATTGTTGACTTGAATATAATTATGGTATTAATTTCAACTCGATACCTCCACGTGCTCTCGAGTTTTTCCCGAATTTCAATTTTCAAAACTAAAGACTTCCCTCCACGTGCTCTCGAGTTATTCCTTAATTTCAATTTTCAATACTTGACTATATTTTTATGATGTAATTACAAAATATAGTTTTTAGATTTGTTCCTGTATTTGTACTAAAAGACAATATCACTAGATAAATTTTATAGTTGTAGGTCAATGGGAAGTACCCTATGAATTTTAATTCCATTGAGAGTGGCGATCTTAACGGCATCTTAACGGCTTACTGGAGGAATGGCTCAACACACCCCTAATTGAGGCAGTGAGTGATAAAATTAAGCCATCCTTCATCTTTGACAAGAAATACAGGATACCCCTGGAAGATGATCTTAACTCCAGACAGCAGCACAAGGCTCTTCTGATATTCACCGACGGATCCAAGACGACGTCAGGAGTGGGCTCAGGGGTGTTTTCAGAGGACCTTAACATACAAATTGTCGCTTCACTAAGCCCATACAATACCGTCTTTCAAGCGTAATGCATTGGCATCACACTGGCAGCACAGGCAATTATATCTAGAGAGGTAACAAACTGCGATATAATCATCCTCTCCGACAGCAAATCGGTACTACAAGCTCTGAACGGCAGTCGCAGCACATCGAGCCTAATACTATAATGTTACAACACCCTCAACAAGGTAGGTGTTTCTAACAATCTCATATTGCAGTGGATTAAAGGCCACAGTGACTCACGAGGTAATGATAAAGCAGACGAGTTAGCAAGGCGAGGCTCAGACTCTACTCCTCATGGACCGGAACTGTTTGCCCCTATTCCGGCAAGTTGGTTTAATGGCAGAATCCGTAAGCAAACAAACGACATTAATCAAAATTTCTGGAGCTTACTGGACACATGCAGACAAGCCAAGCTAGCACTGCCGCGAGTGGACGCTCGTCTCTCCAGAGCTCTCCTTAAACTTACTAGACCGATGTTACGCTTGATAGCAGGGGCCATCACTGGTCATGGTAATTTTAACAAGCACCTTTTCAATTTAGGTGTCACGGACAGTCCACTATGCAGAGGCTGCATGGAGGAAGAAGAAACAGCTGCTCATGTCCTGCTGGACTGTGACGGAGTAGCCCCCTACCGGGCAAAATACCTCGGCTCGCACCTGGTAGTCTCCGTGAAGCCGTCTTGGATGTAAAGGCGCTGGGAGCATTCCTGGTTGAGCTGGGATGGCTGGAGTGATCCGGCCTAACACTCTCCTGACGCAAGATAGGCGCATAAAGTCGTCGAGTTGCGGAAACCGCCCCTATTGCATGAAGAAGAAGAAGAAGAAAAATTTTTTTTACGAAATAAACGGTCCTATCTTTTGTTAACGTTAATTTACAAGTTTGATTTTTTTACACCATCATCAGACTGTTGACTTCAATATATGGTTTTAATTTCAACTCGATACGTTTTCTCGTTTTCGAGATAAACGAAGACAGACCGACGGAGAGATGGACAACAAAGTGATCCTATAAGAGTTCTGTTTTTTTATTTTGAGGTTCGGAACCCTAAAAATATGTACATAAGACAAAGGAAATTTTCACCTCTTTGCACATCTTACTACGAGAATGCCCATAGTAGATGTTGTTCAGGTGTTTCACATTAAACAAAATAGCGTTCGGAAAAAGCGTTCCGGTACCCTCGAAGCGAACAACGCTCTGGCCACGAATATAAAGTTGACCGTTGTCTGTTTGTGTTATATCTGGTACATGTTTTCTATCCGAACGTTTTGTGACGAATAGAGACAAACCTTGTTTTTTGATCTCATAGGTAATTCATAAATAAATTTAACTTTTTTTTCCATAATTGTTATTAGATGTTAATCGCCAAGAGTAGATATTTCCAAGATTTTTAAATTTTACATGTAAAAATCTTACTTTTTACATGTTTTTGTTTGTTACCTAGTTTAATGTTTTCTTTTTTTTGCCTTGTATATTGTATGAGTCAATAAATATTTTTCTTTTCTTTCTTTTCTAGTATGAGCAAGCTGCTTGCACGAGTTTGATGAACTTTTTATTGACTTTTAAATTTTAGCCTTTATCAATGCGATTTTTATACTTATTATAAATTTAAAATAGAAAAATATTGGAAAAAGAATCAACTAGGCCATAAGTGAATTTTCAGATTGGACTCGAACCCACGACCTATGGAAATCCGGTCCAAAGCTATTGATGAACTATGATTCCTTATCGAAAACTATGTAATGCACTGCTTATGTCATTAAAGCATTTAACTGCCTCTGTGGTGTAACGACACCCACGGAATGAGAGGGGGTAGTGCTATTCTAAGCCGACACTACTTAATTATAAATTGGATTAGTAACTTGAATTTTTCAATTAAAGCTGATGGCAAGGCCTTTAGGCACGAGTGAAAACACGGTGTTGTGAGAAGGCAGAAGCTAAGCTAAGTGAGTTTCGCTTCGCTCCGCACAAATGGCGAGCAACGGGATATAAAAACACGGAAAACCAGTGATCACAGAGCTCAATTGAGAGATAAAAAGCTTGTGTTATGGATATCAGGATCATCCATCATCCACTGCTGGACATAAGCCTCTCCTAGCTCACGCCTATTGTGGCGTTCATAGGAGGCTATTAGCCTACTGCTACCACGCTGGCCAGACGGGTTGGTAGATGGATGGATATCAGGATCAACAAAGGTATTATTAAACATTTTAAAATTATCAATATTATTTTCAGGTACCTACGGAACTCTAAAAATATCGACGCACCAACCTCAACGGATAATATATAGTCGTGGGGTCAGCCGGCCGACGCCATTTGCAAATTGGCGGGACGTGAACGTTTTATGAACCCTGCTATTTGGTTTTTCGAGCTTTGACGCTCAATAAAATATTATACGTTTTAACAGCGCAGCGGATTTATAACTTGTTGATTAATTTGCAAAAAAACAGCTAATTCATTGACCCTTTTCAGAAGTAAAATGCTGACATTTTTAATTTTGGCCGGAACGGACGGTGTTAATTTTGCGGAACAAATATTTGACGATTACGGAGTTACTTTAAATATTGCTGATTTTTTTTCCAAAATATTAATAAAAATCTACCAAGCAACCGTTTAAATGGCTAACAAAAGTAAGATGACGCAACGTAACCGCCTCTGTAGTCTAGTGGTACAACCACCGGTATCAGACCCAGGGGTCCCGGGTTCGATTACCAGCGTGGTTACATATTGTATTCGGTTTGGTTGGTGGTAGGACTTGTTCTAAGTCCGCCTGGCTAGCTACCACCATCTTATATAAGTGTGACGCCATAACAACAATGTTTTCAGCATTGTTGTGTTCCGGCAGTTAGTTAGTCACGAGATAAGATAACCAGTTCGTCAATGATTGAGGATTCCGGGAGAGGCTCGCTTCCATCTTCAGCCTTATCAATAATCAACATCAGGTATGATAAAGGCTAAGAGTCTCCCCGTCGGCGTCGTTCATAAAAAAAATGTAACGCTTGAAAAAAAATACAGTTTTTTGTAAATATTTGTAGTAATTTATTTGGATGGTTGGTCACATACTACCTAAAATTACCATACTTATATATTACTAGCTGTGCCCCGGGGCTTCGCTCCCGTGGAATTTCGGGATAAAAAATAGATAGTAGCCGATTCTCAGACCTACTCAATACGCTCACAAAATTTCATGAGAATCGGTCAAGCCGTTTCGGAGGAGTATGGGAACGAAAACTGTGACACGAGAATTTTATATATAAGATTATATTATCAAGTTTGTTTCTCTGAGTTGCAGATAGAAGAGGAAATTCTTTTTTAGTAATAAACATCATTATAGTTAATTAATTCATTCCGGTCTTGATGACTACAATCGCAATATTGGTAAAATACGCTTTGTAATTTCGTTATGAATAATATAATTTTGTTTTAATATCTTTTTAACTTAATTTATTAATTAAAAGTGAATTGCGGTAGTTAGCTGAAAAAAAAAGCTCTTTTGTACTAGGAATGTCTAGGAACATTTTGAGTGTTATCTAGAATTTTAATATCTGCTTAGGCAGAATAAAAGTTTTCCCGAACAAATGCGTAGAGCAGTGGTTTCGGTGAATGATCGATAAAATAAATTGTCTGCATGTAAAAAAGTATTCGTTTAATTTCGAGAAGAGAAACTTTAATGTAATTTAAAAGTAAAATGTTGTGTCACTACACTCATGAAAATGAGGTTAAGAGAGTTCAGCTGATTCCAGAAATAGCTCATTTCGTAAATTTCGACGTCGCTAGTAGAGTCTGATTAATAAAAGCTGACATTGAAAAAGGTGGGGAAAAAAAACTGATACCTAATTCTTATTTATAATATAAATGTGAAAGTATGTCAGTTTGTTTGTTTCTCTTTCACACCTAAACGGTTGAAATAGTGGACTAAAACATTGGCTACTTCTAATCCCGATATTCCCACGGGAATGGAAATCACGCGGGTGAAACCGTGGGCGGACGCTAGTATTATAAATGAGAAAGTATATCAGTATGTTTGTTACTCGTTCACGCAAAAAATACTGAGCTGATTTGGATGAAATTCGATATGTAGGGACTTTACGTAGTGGACTAATACATAGGCTACTTTTTATTCCGGAATTCCCATGGGAACGGGAACCACGGGGGTAAAACCGCAGCGGCCGCTAGTATGGTATTTAAAATGCAAGTTAAAAAGTCACTGTCACCACTTGACATTGATGTAAAATTGTTGAAAGAATGAAAGTTCATAAAAATACTCAGTGTCAGCTTTCATTAGCCAGACTCAAGTATTTTTTAAATGGTCAGACGCACAACATCAAAAATATTTGATAGTAGAGGCGTCAGATAACCATTCTATATCAATTTTGTTATTATTTTTTTATTTAACAAAGCTTACATAAGCAAGAAAACTAGTTTAGACATGATTTTAATACTTTAAATACCATATCCTACAGAGTGTTTAAATTCAGTTTTAAAATTTATATCTGTGTAGAAATATCAAGAAGTATGTATGTCAATAAATAAACTAAAATGCTTATTTAATTTTTATATTTAATTCAATTAATGACAATCGCTATTATCGATATCGACAATAAAACTATCGATAGTGGAACATCACTAGTCCAGTGCTCCGAGTGATTTGGAGGGGTATTAGTATTCATTGCGAAGATGCTGTTTTTGAGCAGGACCGTATAATGAAACTTTACTACTTGCAGAGTTTGTTCTCATTGCGAATTTTAGTGGCATTCAGGTCAGTCGGTTTTAGGTCATGCTTTATTTTATTTTTAAACACATTTGCTTGGTGAATTAAAAACGATTCTTTTCACTGCTCTTACGTTGGACTAATGAATATCGGACTGTGAAACGTAATTATATAAGTAGGTATTCAGATTTTAATATTTTGTTGTACCTATTTAGAATGGTTTTCGGTTCGATGTTTTCCCGGTAATTCAGCTACCAGTTTTTAGAGTTTCACGAGGATATTTGATGGGAACGGCCGCCGGGTCTTTCAGTCGGAAAATTATAAGTTGAGAATTTACTCTGGAATGTTATGGAACATAATGCTTTGAGTTGAATTAGAAACATTCTCAACTGGAAATTCTCAATTCAGACACCGACTATTAGTTAGGGACGACTGCTACGCCGCGGGGTTATAATCTATCTTTGCAACAGCAATGCGATAGCAAAAATTGCACGATAATTCATTTACGTCACGTATCACTATGGCAATTGAACTGTTTTTACAGTGCAGCCTCTACCGAACAATCGATAAACTTATAATGTGCATTCATTGCGGTGTCTCATTTTAATTTTGACGATCCGCGTCGATTGCGCGATTACTGCGTGATGATTGCTTATTTGAAGGCAATAACCCCACCGATCCGCCGTACCCCACATTTTTTGTATAGCCACAACTCTAAGGTTCCGTTGCAGTAGTAAAACGTGCCCTATAGCCCTGGTAAAGGTTATGTTCAAAAATGCATGAAGTCTGGACCACGTCTGTGTACAGTATACCAGAAAACAGTTAAAGACAGGATAAACAGTTTCTAATTATTCAATTTCGTTAAAATCGCTTTTTTCTGGAAGGAACAATAAATATAATGTAAAAAAACCAACTTCTTCTTCTTTTTATGTAGTGGCGGTGCCCTTTTTAACGTAAAACTTATACCTATTATAGAAAATTTATAGTGTTTTTCTCAGAATCAGTAAACTTTTCTCTATCTTTGGAGGTGGTGTAGGCGTGGCCCAAATTGGGACATGTCCTTTAAAGCTCGAGTGAATTTCTCTTCTGAGCAAGTTCGCTCCATCTTCGGCCTCTTAATCTTTGATTCTTGACTCTTTCGTGTTCCTTGAATGAATTAATAAAAATAGCAATTCCAAATCCCTTTTGTTAGTAAATAATTGCACAAATTCTGTTCGGGACGGCCGGCAGAATAGTGCAATAAAGTGAACAATAGACAGTGACTAATAATTGTGGTAATAAAGTTGTATTGTGATGTGAAATTTCGTGACTAGTTATAAGTGTAAAATCTATTGAATTCGTTGTCTATTAGTGTTTTATAGTATAATAATAAGTTTCTTTGTGTTTGGAATGTAGTTAGTCGATAATATTTGCAGTTAGTGTTTTTCGTGTATTGTAAAGCTTGTTCGTGTTGTACTAGTTTGTATGAAAGTTTTATGCAGTAGGTATTTATAGAGTAGGTATTTACAAATAAATTATCCCATGTTGATAAATTGATGTTACGCACATAGCGGCTAATTAGACCTTCACGATAAGGTATGATACATAAGAGTTAAGTAAATAGCTGATAAGATATTAAGAAATAAAGTATATTTTTTCGTGTGTTTTCTCATTTCCCAAAACGATTTATAGGTAGATTAGAAATAGTATTGAACGTAGTATTGAAACTGTAACTTAACTTGATAGCAATAATTTTTTAGAATATTTTAATATGTAACATGTAATATTGTGACTGATAAGGAATTGTTAGTGATAAGAAACGTCGTATGTGCATAGATAAAATGACATAAATAAAGTTGAAAACTAGTGAGGACTGTTCCGAGTTGTATCACGCACGGACCACAAAACCACAACCACTTTTGTTGTAACCCGTGGCGTACTCCCAACTAATCGTGTCGATTAGCCGTTGGAGTACGCCCCTAACCACAGCCCTTTTCAGGGCTACGGTCAGCGTCTGACACCGTCTCCTCATAGCTGCAGGGTGAGTCAAATACTTACCAAGGGTCGCGTGCGCTCGAGCCTCGCCGACGCGTTAGGCTGGCTGAGCCATCGCCGCCGCGTGTCGTGCCCCGCCGCACCCCAGCACCACCCTCCGCCGTGAGTATGGCGGACAACGCTGCCTCGGCGCGTCCCGCCGCCGCCACCACCACCGTCACTACGTCCACTACCGCCGCCACCACCTCAGCTGCCTCCACCACCCCTGCAACGCCTGCGCGTCCACGTCCGCAGTCCGGTACAGACCTAGCCAGTGTGCACCGTACCGCAGCCAAGTCGGCATCACCGAGAGTCCGATATGAATCGGATTCCGTGATTGTCGCCCGGGTTGCCGGCGCCGGTTTTCTTTCGGACCGGCTTGCACGCTGGATGGCGACGTACCTCCGGATAGCGGAGTTCGAGCTGGGCGACGTACCCGCACTCGCCCCATCAGACGAAGTGGCCCTCCAAGCCCTTCGGAATATGGAGGACATCCCATTGTCGCTTCCCCCCGTGCGCGGCCTGAGCAAGCGGAAGCGCTCTTCGCTTGGCCCGCGGACAGAGAAGCGCCCCTGCGCGACACCCCACCCACGCGATCCGCGCGGTAAGCCTCGCTCACGGTCCATAGGGGACCCGACTAGCCCGGGGGCCGACGAGTTGTCCGCCGCCCTCACCCCTGCTCCACCACCGCAGCCGCAGCAGCCACCGATCTCGCCGGCGCCGCAACAACTGCAGCACTCGCTGCACACACCCGCGCCGCATACGCAGCGTGACCAACGCCCACGCCGTGTCAATCCGGACGTGGCCCCAACCCCGCCGCAACCAACACCACAGCCGGCCGTGACGTTTGCGCAAATCGCAGCGACTCCAGCCGCCCCCTCCACCTCAGCAACCGTTTCTGCGACTACCCTCAAAGAACGCAGGTACCCGCCGATTGTGGTCGAACAAATGCCGAACTGGCCGACGCACATGAAGGCGCTCCACGACCGCCTCGGTCGCCCTCCCTCCGCGCGCCCCTTCGGCGTAGGCGTGCGCTTTTCTCCTGAGGACGGTAACGAGTACCGGGTCATCCAGGACTATCTCTCCGACCTGGAGAAGCAGAGCGGGCTAAGCTGGTACTCTTACGCCCTCGCCGAAGAAAGGAGCCTCAAGGTCGCCATTCGCGGCCTACCATTTAACACCGAACCAGAGGACATCGTCACCGCCTTGGCCGAAAAAGGACACACAGCTGAGTATGTTCGCCGCATCCGGGCGCGTGCCGGCCGTCCCGGATGCATATACTTCGCCTCACTGACTCGCACCCCGGACACCATCCCCGCCATCTACCAGCTGGGCGAGCTGATGTCAATGACCGGCGTCATCGTGGAGGCCTGGCGCGGTAAGAAGGGCCCAGCACAGTGCCACCGGTGCCAGGGCTTTAGGCACTCATCCAAAGGCTGCCACCGCCCCTTAGCCTGCGTGCGTTGCGGAGCCCCGCACGCCGCGGCCGACTGCCCGCGCCCTAGAACAGAACCTGCGACCTGCGCCAACTGAGGAGGACCTCATCCCGCGAATCACAGCAGCTGCCCCGCCCTGCGAAAAGAGGTGAAAAACAAAAAAGCGGGCCCTCTCGCCAAAACAGGTCCCATTACCGCAGCCTCCATACCACAACCCGAGGTAACGGAAACAGCGGCCGCCTCCCTTATGGCCCCCGCCAACGCACCAACCACCCGCGGCGCCGCACCACCACCGCCCACGCAGCAGAAACAGCGCCGCAGACGTCGAAAGGGTGGGGAGGGCCAGTCAGACGGCCGCCCCCCCGCCACCGCCCCACCTGCGGAAAATTTATACAACTACCCACCACAGGCAAACATTAATATACCACCGCCTGTACAGCAACTGCTTGCCGTGTTTGCCCAAAACATGGCAGCGCAACTCCAGAACTGCATCGGCCAGATCCTGTCAGCAAATTCGCGTTAAGGTTCGTGCACTGGAACGCACAGACGCTCACGGGGAAGCGTCGAATGCTGCTCCACTTCCTACGGGAGCACAAGATCGACGTCGCCCTAGTGAGCGAAACGCGACTCGCAGCCTCCACCAACGTGCGCTTCCCGGGCTACACCGTTTACCGGCAGGACGAGGTCTCTCCCGTGGACGGACACCCCTACCGGGGCCTAATGGTCCTAGTACACAGGCGGATTATACACCAACCCGCCCCCCCGGTAACGCCTCACAGTTTCCGCGCGCTCGGCATCGACATCAACATCGCCGGCGCCGACGTCCGCTTATACGCCATTTATAAGCCTCCGCGCAGCGACCTCGACACCAAGGAGCTAAGGGAGCTCCTACGCCCTTACCCCACCATTGTGGCCGGCGACCTAAACGCCAAGCATGCGGGGTGGAACTCCACCACCCCCAACCCAGCAGGCCGCAAGCTCATGTACGACGCCATCCAACACGGGTATGACATCTTAGGCCCCGACGAGCCTACCCACCACTGCGCAGCCACGGGCACTGACGACGTGCTGGACATCCTGGTGCTCAGGGATGTCCCTACCACCATTCAGCAGGAGGTAATGCTGGACCTGCCTTCCGACCACCGCCCGGTCATCTGCACTTTAAACGCCCCGCCAACACGCGCAGCCCTACCTCCTCCACGGGTTCGCATCGACTGGGGCAAGTTCCAGTCCGAGCTAGCTACCAACACCACCTCGCGCCCCATCACTACTCCCGAGGATGTCGATAACGCCACAACGGAGCTGACGGCCGCCATTCAGTCTGCGCTCCACTCAGCTGCGCACACCCGCCCGAACAAAGTAAAATCCAACACGCTCCCTGCTCGGGTGACGGCACTCATAGCCGAAAAGCGCAGCCTGCAACGGCTTTGGCAACAAACCCGCTGCCCTACCACCAAGGCCCGACTTAACAAAGCCACAGCGGAGATAAAGTGCGCTCTCGAACAGCACGCAGCGCACTCCTGGGACAGGTACATCGCAGAGATCAGTGACGAGTACCCCTCAGTTCACCGTCTCTGCAAACAACTTAAGAACTCCGACCCGCCGCCCACCCGCCCACTCAAGGACTCCAACGGCCAGCCCAGATACCGCGCCGAAGACAGAGCGGAGCTGTTCGCCGCCCATCTTGAGCGACAGTTCACTCCGAACGCAGCATCGGATACCGAGCACGTCGCGGCCGTGGAAACGCACGTGAACAACTGCCTTTCACAGCCACTCTCGCCGCAGGACGATCCCATCGTTTTTACTCCCCGTCAGGTGCTGAGAGAGATCGCCAGGTCCAAACCTCGGAAGGCTCCGGGCCCTGACGGCATCACCAATGACGCGCTCCGCCACCTACCCCTCAAGACCGTCGCAGCCCTCGCGCGCCTTTACACCGGCATCTGTCGCACCGGCCACTTTCCAACACAGTGGAAAACAGGTAGGGTGATCATGATACCCAAGCCCGGGAAGGATCGCTCCCGCCCCGAGAGCCACAGGCCCATCACCCTCCTCGACACCAATTCCAAGGTGTTTGAAAGACTGCTGCTGCCCCGTCTGACGCCGTACATCGAACCGCGGCCCGAGCAGTTCGGCTTCCGCCCCAACCACTCCACGACGCTTCAACTGACCCGGGTGCTGCACCACATATCTGTCTGCCTCAACAAGCGTGAGTTTCCCGTAGCAGTCATGCTAGACATGGAGAAGGCCTTCGACAGGGTATGGCACGATGGCCTGCTCTACAAACTCTCCATGTCCACCGTACCACTCAGGCTGCTGCGGGTCATAGCGTCATTCCTCCGCAACCGAACCATCCGAGTCGCCGTCGAAGACACCGTGTCCACCCCCCGACCAGTCCGCGCGGGCGTCCCCCAGGGAAGCTGCCTGTCGCCGGCGCTGTACGCAGCCTTCACAAACGACGTTCCCGTCACAGCCGGCGTAAAGCTCGCGCTGTACGCCGACGACACGGCGTATATCGCCTCATCCATACGCCCACAACACGCCGCATCAAAAATCCAGGCTACACTTGAAGCCCTGCCGCCCTGGCTCGACAAATGGCGCATGGCTATAAACGTAGCCAAAACTCAAGCCATCAGCTTCGGTGCCCACCGACGCCTCCCACCGCAACTCACCATCAACGACGCTCCCGTGGAATGGACACCCGCGGTCACATACCTGGGCGTGACCATGGACCGCCAACTCACCATGAGCCACCACGTGACCAACACGGTGGTCAAAGTAAGGACCGCGAGAACGCTACTGCGCCCCGCCCTCAACAGCCGCCTCCCGCTCAGAACCAAGTTGGGTATTTATAAAACCTACTTACGCTCCATACTCACCTACGCCGCCCCAGCTTGGTTCGCCCTCACCGCGGAAACGCAGCGACGCCGACTGAGGGCGCAACAAAACATCACTCTACGCCTCATCGCCAACGCAGCACGCTACGTCCGCAACACAACGATCGCCCGAGACCTACAGGTAGAGGGCTTGGACGAGTTCGTCGGCCGCCTAGCCAAAACGATGTACGCCCGAGCAGACGCATCAGACTGCGAGCACCTCCGCAACATCGCTCCGCTCTACGAACGCCACCACGACCGCCGCAACCGAGCTCTACCCAGGGAGATAGTGCCCCCAGACGTCGACGACGCCCCCGCCCCCGCACTTACAGCAACGACGCTCAACGGCTCCGAATCGCGCCCGCCGCGACCGATAGAGCCCCCTCCACCGACTTGACGAAACCCCGCCCGCGACCCCGCGGGCCCGCTCCCCCACCACCCAAGAAAATGTCGAACTACCCACACAAGAGGCGCTCCCCCCTCACGATAAGTCCGTCGCCTGCTCGCAGGTCGCTCGCTAGGCCTCCCTTACGGGTCTCACCTGGCAGGGCTTGACCGCGCTGAGGGCGACGGTGAAGAACTTAGGGAGGGGGGACGACCCCAATTTCGACCAACCTGCATGGGAGCGGGTTGCGACCCCCGCAACGTCTGAAATGGCTTACGCCAAAACCAGATTACCCGCGCGCCTGGCGGCGCGCGAGACGAAGAAAAGATATTGAAAACTAGTGAGCTTGCGCGCGGCTCTCTATACGGTATTGCCTTTAAGTAGCTTAGTGAGAGTCGGGTTTCTATGGCTACGGATCATCACTTGTCCCACTCTCGCCTCAAGACTCTGAAAGAGACAGCAAGCAAGCTCTCCTAGTTCCTGGTACAACAAGCTCCTCTGCGTTTTACTTCGCAACCCAGCACCCAGTTTAAAAAACCGTACGTCTCGCCCTCCGCAACGATACAGTCCACTGCCAAATCCGAGCGGGGCGTGCGGCACATTTTGGTCCATTGCGAGCCGAATATCGAAGAAACGCAGAAGCCATGCCTGTCACAAGATCGACCAGCGGAGGAAGGAGCCACCGTGAAGAGGCCGGGAGTGAGGACGCTACCGCGTCAAATCCGTCATCGGGGACCACCGAGTCCGGGACCACTATGGAGTCCACCACGGGGACCAGCGAAGCGACAACCACCGTAGTGCCGACCGCAGACGTCGCATTATCTCCGATACCGCAAGTCGCCGTTGGAAGCGCCGCCGCCGCCGCATCGAACGCCGCCGCCGCCGCCACGCCGTCCCACCGAAGCAAGAAGTTAAGGAAGGCTCAAGCAATCGAAGAAGAATTAGCTTTAGAGCAAGAAATATTAGAAATGAAGATCGCGCTAAGCATTGTAAAGAAGAAACGCTTAGCAAACCGTGTTGCCGAAGAAGATAAAGAAGATAATACGTCACACATCAGCGAATCCGACGCCGATGTGAATGAACGAGTCCGATCGTGGATAGAAGAGTCCACACCATTGGCAATTAGCGACAAGCCGCATTGCCCCGCCGAGTCCGCCGCCCCCGCCGTGTCCGCCGCCGCACCCGCCGAGTCCGCCGCCGTGTCCGCCGCCGAGTCCGCCGCCGTGCCTGCTTTCGTAACTGGAGGAACTACATGTCCACGAGTACAACCAGTCGCCGTTACGAACAGCATTGAGAAGATGACGTCCGCCGAGCCTGCCGTCGTAACTGGAGGAACTACGTGTCTACGAACACAACCAGTCGCCGTTACGAGCAAGATAGAAGAGATAACACCGCCGTGTCCGCCGTGTTCATCGCCGAATCCGATCAATGTAGAAATCGGGAACATTAAGGAAGCCGTCATCGCCCTAGCCGAGCGCTCTCTACGTCCGCACATGCACAGCGCGTCCTCCGAGCTACCTAAATTCGGGGGAGCCTTTCAAGAATGGTTCGCGTTCAACACCGCCTATGAAGAAACCGCCGCGCACCACTCGCCACTTGATAACAAATCAAGACTAAGAAGATGTCTCTACGGCCGCGCCAGCACCGTCGTCAACAGCCTACTGAGCAGCATCCAGAGCACACCGGAAGACATCATGAAAACCTTGGAGTGGAACTTCGGAAGAGCGGAAACCATAGCAACGCACGAGCTCGAACGACTACGAAACCTACCGAGAGCGGGCGACGACCCAAAGGACCTTATTTCGATGACGTCACGAGTCAAGGACGCCGTCGAAGCGCTGCAATCATTGAAGAAACAACACTCGCTGTACAACGACGAAGTGGCCAGAACGATAGTAAAGAAAATGCCAGGTTCAGTACGCTACCGATGGTATGAAACGTGTCAAGAAATGACAGAAGAAGATCCGCCGCTCGTCCAAATTAAGAAGTTTCTACTTAAATACGTGGGAGGATGCGCCCAGTACGCCGACCCCGAGATTGCGAAAAATGAACATAAGCCAGCGCCGACGTCGTATCAACAACAAAGAAAACAGCGAACATTTGCGACTCAAGACGCCGAAGAGAGCGAGACAACACTGCACGACAGAGATAGAAGATCGCCGTCGTACGGGGGGAGAAAATATTATGAAGAGAGGGGGAAGAAAGAAGAGCGAGACAGAAAATGTATTATCTGCGAAGAGAAACAACACAATATTCGAGAATGCAAGAAATTCAACGAAGCGGATATAGATAGAAGATGGGACTTAGCGAAACAACATCAATTGTGTTTCCGTTGCCTGCGTTTTAGAAACAAGTCTCACAGCTGCAACATGAACCGCTGCAACATAAATGGGTGTCCGGCGCGACACAACCGAATGCTACATCGCGAAAAGAAAACTGAAAATGTGAAAAAAGAAGCCGAAACAGTCACTACAACGTGGACAAATATGAAGTCGAAGTCGTATCTGAAGATGGTACCTGTACGGGTGTCTGCACCGGCGGGAGAGATTGATACGTGGGCGCTACTGGACGACGGGTCAACAGTGACATTAATCGACAGCAACCTCGCTGACGCCATCGGCGCGCGGGGACCGATCGACCCACTCCATATAGAAGCGATTACAGAGAAGAATTTGAATGCGTCCCGCTCTCGTCGAGTTACAGTTACACTACGCCGCAACAACGCCGTGGAAAAAATACACGCACGCACCATCGACCGCCTACGCCTGTCACCACAACAAGTCAGTGCGAAGGACATCGAACGCTGTCAACACCTGCGCGGGATCGAAGACCACATCAAGTACCCGCACGCGGAGCCCAAAATCCTGATCGGTCAAGACAACTGGCACCTACTGTTGGCTGCAGAGGTACGAAAAGGGCACCGCGACCAGCCGATCGCGTCATTGACACCACTGGGTTGGGTGCTACACGGCGCGCACACACGTTCCATCGGCCAGCGTGTCAACTATGTACACCACCTGAAGGCCATCGACGAAAACATGGATGAACAGCTGAGACAACACTTCGCGATCGAGAACATGGGCATTGAACCCAAGAAGCCGTCCACTGACCCTGAGCAGCGCGCATTGAAAATCTTAGAAGAGAGTACCGTACAGCGCGCCGATGGCCATTACGAAGTGGCGCTACTGTGGAAGAGCGACGCCGTGACCATGCCGGAAAACTATGAAAACGCCGTGCGCCGCCTCCACTCCGTGGAAAAGAAGCTTGAAAAAGATGAAAAACTAAAGAAGAAATATAGTGAACAGATGGAAGCATTGATCGAGAAAGGCTACGCCGAACCCGCGCCCGAAAAGCGGGAGGTTGGCAAATCGTGGTATTTACCGCACTTTGGAGTAACAAATCAAATGAAGCCCGACAAACTACGCATCGTGCACGACGCCGCCGCCCGCACCGGAGGGACATCGTTGAACGATCAGCTGTTATCCGGTCCGGATCTACTACAATCACTTCCGGGCGTACTTATGCGCTTTCGTCAACACAAGATCGCCGTGTCCGCCGATATAGCGGAAATGTTTATGCAAGTGAAGATTCGTGAAGAAGATCGAGATTTTCTACGATATATATGGAAGAACCAAGAATACAGAATGACTTCACTCATATTCGGAGCAACATGTTCACCGTCGACCGCAATATTCATTAAAAATAAGAACGCGAGCAAGTTCCAAGAAAAATACCCAGAAGCCGCCGCAGCGATAGTGAAAAACCACTACGTCGACGACTACCTCGACAGCTACGAAACCGAAGAAGAAGCCGCGCGCATAGCAACACAAGTACGAGAAATACACCGGGGCGCGCGACTTGAATTAAGAAAATGGGCGTCGAACTCGCCACCAGTATTGAAACAGCTGATCGACGACGAGGGGTCAACGACCGGAGATAAGAAAACATTGGCGGACGGGGCTAGCAGCGAACGCGTGCTGGGACTAGTTTGGAGGCCGGACACCGACGAGCTGGCATTCAACCTGGATCTCGCACGTATACCGAAAGAAATGTTGAATCGAGCTGCACCAACGAAAAGAATCGCGCTGAAGATAGTTATGTCACTCTACGATCCGATGGGGCTCGCCGCGCCAGTGACAATAAAAGCCAAACAAATACTACAAGAAGTGTGGCGCCGCGGCACCGAATGGGACAATGACCTCGACAGTGACCTCAGTGAACAGTGGCGAGAGTGGATGTTACACCTCGAAAACCTACGCTTCGTGTCCGTACCAAGAAGATACCTACACTACAGCGACGCCGTGAACCTACAGTTGCACACGTTCGTCGACGCTAGCGAAACCGCGTATGCCGCAGCGATATACTGGCGCGCGGTCACTCCAGAAGGTCACGTGACACTCACCTTAGCAATGGGAAAAGCTAAGGTCGCTCCACTGAAGCTAACATCGATACCACGCCTCGAGCTACAAGCAGCCGTAATGGGAAGCCGCATGGCCGCGGCAGTTATAGAAGAGCACGACCGCAAACCCGACTCCAAAACATACTGGACAGATAGTAAAACCGTTCTTACTTGGGTGAAAACCGGATCGCGCTCATACAAACCGTTCGTCGCGCATCGCATCGCCGCCATTGAAGAAAACACCGCTGTACACGAGTGGCGGTGGGTACCTACGAAACTAAACGTCGCGGACGACGCGACCCGAGACGTGCCGCAGGATTTCACTAGTGCACACAGATGGTACGCCGGACCGAGCTTTCTACAGAACGACGAGTCAGAGTGGCCAACAGAACGAGTAAAACCGGGGGAGCCAACGGGTGAAGAAAAGTGTACCTACACACGAACAGCTGATTCAAGAAAAATAAGTGAATGTGTTCCCGACCCCGAAAACATATCGAAATGGCTTATATACCTACGAGCTACGGCGCGAGTGCTACAGTTCATCGACCTCTGCAGACAGAAAAAAGAAAAGGTCAACTACAAAAGAACGAAGAAAATCGAAAAAGGCGATAAGGAATACAAAATAACAACTGATAAGAAAACAGTTGATAAGAAGTTACGCAACGCGACGCCATCTACCGGAAAAAATGTGCAACGACGTTATCACCACATTGATAACGCATATCTACGTCGTGCCGAAGATTTGATAGTTCGTGCAATACAAGAAAGTTGTTTTTCGAGTGAAATAGAAGAATTGAAGAAAGAAAAGACAGTTTCAAGAAATAGTCGTCTCTACGCGCTCGCCGTAACTTATGAAGATAACATAATAAGAGTGAAGAGCAGAATAAGCGCAGTTCGCGACGTCACCGCGACGGTGGCGCCACCCGTGACCGACGGCAACGACCGAAGAGTGAAACTGTATATAGAAAATGTACATAGAAGATTATCGCACGCCGGGGCAGAAATGACAATTAACGAGTGCCGACAACATTATTGGATTTTACGTCTACGGCCCGTTACAAGAAAAATAGTCAACGAGTGTGTGTTGTGTCGCATAAGAAGAGCACAACCGTCGCAGCCATCTACTGGGAACCACCCACCGAGTCGACTCGCACATCACCAGCGGCCATTCACCTACACAGGGCTCGACTACTTTGGGCCACTGACCGTCACCGTGGGCCGCACGCAGCAGAAGAGATACGTCGCGATATTTACGTGCCTAACTACCCGGGCCGTACATCTGGAAGTAGCGGCATCACTCAGCACCGACTCGGCGGTCATGGCGCTGCGGCGCATGATATCTCGACGGGGGTGTCCGACGGAGATATGGTCGGACAACGGGACCAACCTGCACGGCGCCGACAAGGAGCTGCGCCGCGCCATCGACGAAGCCACACACTCAGAAGCAGAGAAGAAGATGATCAGCTGGCGCTACATACCACCTGGGGCCCCGTTCATGGGGGGCGCCTGGGAACGCCTGGTCCGATCAGTCAAGGTCGCACTGGCAGCCACACAACAGAGTCGCCATCCTACAGAAGAGGTACTGTCGACACTACTCGCAGAAGCGGAGTACACAGTTAACAGTCGTCCGCTCACACATGTCTCCGTGGACTACCAAGACGAAGAGGCCCTCACTCCAAACCACTTCCTGCTGGGCGGGTCAGCTCTGACACCCGCACCCGGCAGCTTCTCCGACGGGGACCTCATCGGGCGCGCCAACTGGCGCGCGTCTCAACGTCTCGCCGACCTATTTTGGGCGAGGTGGCTACGCGAGTACCTACCGGAGCTCCAGCACCGGCGGGAGCCCCACGGCAAGGGCCCCGCACTGCAGCTGGGCGACCTGGTCCTCATCGTGGACAACACGCTACCACGAAACACCTGGCCCCGTGGAATGGTAACGGCGACCTTCCCGGGGACCGACGGCGTGGTACGAGCGGCGGACATCAGAACGAGAGGCGGCATCCTTCGACGGCCAACAAAGAAGCTGGTCATCATCCCCACGGCAACGGCGGCCGACCCTTCACCGACTACTGGATGTAACGACGGCGGCGGCGCCGGCGTTACACGGCGGGAGAATGTTCGGGACGGCCGGCAGAATAATGCAATAAAGTGAACAATAGACAGTGACTAATAATTGTGGTAATAAAGTTGTATTGTGATGTGAAATTTCGTGACTAGTTATAAGTGTAAAATCTATTGAATTCGTTGTCTATTAGTGTTTTATAGTATAATAATAAGTTTCTTTGTGTTTGGAATGTAGTTAGTCGATAATATTTGCAGTTAGTGTTTTTCGTGTATTGTAAAGCTTGTTCGTGTTGTACTAGTTTGTATGAAAGTTTTATGCAGTAGGTATTTATAGAGTAGGTATTTACAAATAAATTATCCCATGTTGATAAATTGATGTTACGCACATAGCGGCTAATTAGACCTTCACGATAAGGTATGATACATAAGAGTTAAGTAAATAGCTGATAAGATATTAAGAAATAAAGTATATTTTTTCGTGTGTTTTCTCATTTCCCAAAACGATTTATAGGTAGATTAGAAATAGTATTGAACGTAGTATTGAAACTGTAACTTAACTTGATAGCAATAATTTTTTAGAATATTTTAATATGTAACATGTAATATTGTGACTGATAAGGAATTGTTAGTGATAAGAAACGTCGTATGTGCATAGATAAAATGACATAAATAAAGTTGAAAACTAGTGAGCTTGCGCGCGGCTCTCTATACGGTATTGCCTTTAAGTAGCTTAGTGAGAGTCGGGTTTCTATGGCTACGGATCATCACTTGTCCCACTCTCGCCTCAAGACTCTGAAAGAGACAGCAAGCAAGCTCTCCTAGTTCCTGGTACAACAAGCTCCTCTGCGTTTTACTTCGCAACCCAGCACCCAGTTTGAAAAACCGTACGTCTCGCCCTCCGCAACGATACAGTCCACTGCCAAATCCGAGCGGGGCGTGCGGCACAAATTCCAAGAGACATTCCTAGTGTAATGTCTGCGCAAACACAGTGCATAAATCAGTCGCATCCACTCGGTCCTTAGCACAGCTGCTCCTAAGCCGCGACGGACATCGCTAGACTGGTCGTTATAATGGATACGTAAATGGGCGTGTTTTTAACCACTATTATTTGTGATTTTAACCACCTCTGTGGTCTATTGATAACAACCATCGGTATCAGACCCAGAGGTCCCAAGTTCGATTCCCAGTGTATTCGTTTTGGTTGGTGGTAGTAGGAGTTGTTGTAAATCCGCCTGGCTAGCTACCACCTTCTTATCTTAGTCTGATGCCACAACAACAATGTTTTTAACATTGTTGTGTTCCGGCAGTTAGAGATAAGATATACAGTTCCTCGGTGGTTAAGGATTCAGCGAGAGGCTCGCTTCCATCTTCAACCTCATCAATACTTAACATCAGGAATGATGTAGGCTAAGCATCTCCCCATTGTTCATAAAAAATCAAAATAAACCATAAAATAAAAAGAGTTAGGTACATGCATGGCTAGGGGCGAGCAACCATACTCATATCTCTACAAAGTATATTAAAATGTACATCATGGTCTCCTTTTAGACTTTTAAACGATGGTATGCATACTATAGTAGAAGTCTTATGTGCTGACCCTGTCCGTGTGTGCGCATAATTCAAACTCGAGAACTACTATAGCTAGAAAGCTGAAATTTTCTGAGGTGATACATAGCCATGTCAAACCTCTAAATACGGAGTTTGAAATAAAAAAAATATATTTATTCAATAGTTTGAAAGTCGCCTGATGCCTTCGCTAAGATAGTGAAGGGCGCCGATCTTGTTTTAATTTTGACGCATCGTGTTCATAAAGGTTTTGGAAGATAGCCATCCAACAATAAAATCTAAGGTAAAGTGTAAAAGAGACGGAGCCCATCAAGTTTCTCTGATAATAGCTTATTAATAACTACAAAATTACAATTTGCCCACAGAATAAAACAAATTCTCATTATACTTTTAGAATCTGATGTTAAAATTATGTAATCTATTAGAATAATAATATGATTTTAGAATTATTCAAGCTTATAAAATATATGTTAAAGCAACCATGAATCCGCGGTGTAACAGTTCAAAATCCGCTAGTCGGTAAGATGGATAAATAGCTGGTTCCTTGTCAGCTCGGCTTATTCCCCGAACAGCTGCTGAAATGCTGGATCAGCGTGCTGGTCACAGACCTATATCGAGATAGACGGACCTTGCGTATCAAAAGTTTTATCCACGATCAAAGTTTTCCAACCTAAGTCAGTCCGCTTGAGACCTAAGCCATGAAAACCTGCATCACTCAGAAACGAAAATGGTTAATTGTGCAGTGCTTTCTTGCAAGAGCTCGTCAATAGCATTTCCACATTACTAAATCTCGGTCGTGAAGTGAAAATGAAATATTCGACACGCTAGGTTCTCATACAGTTTGAAGCGCTCTTTTCATCTATCTTGATATAGGTCTGTGGTGCTGGTACTTTCGTCTAGAATTTGGAGGCAACTTACAGTATTTTGGTGAGAAAAATAGTTTATATGATTCCTAGATAAGCAGCCATGTTAGGCATATTAGAACAAAAAAAAGTATTATAAATTTATGGATGGTAACGCCCAGGCATAGACTAAACATATCTACAATTAAAATAAATCAACTTTTACGGATCACTAGCGCACAGATAATTTAATCTAGATCTTATAAATTACCTACGTGTATTTTAAGGTTTTTAAGAAGTTTTGGTTTTCTCCACTTTTCTGCGGGTTTTTCCCTCAGGATCCCATTCTCCGAGGATCCTGTCCCGGAGGATTCCGATTTGTCTTCTTGAACTTAATCAATACTATGTTTTGATTAATTATGATTATGGAGTATAATACAACTTTTGCCGGCCGCTGCTCGCATGTATACCAGGCCAGTACAGCAAAATCGAATTTATCTCGAAGAAGGTTGTCAAAATAATGCTCATATTTCCAAGCATGTTTGAGAAAACGACATTATTTTGAATCGCATCTAAGAGAATTCTTTTTAGAGTATATTTATTTATTTATTGCCAAACCAACCCAAAGGTGTTTAGCCGAAAGTACACCAAAGATATTAAATCTTAAACAAAATATAGTCTAGACCTATTCACTAAGAAGAATTGTGAGACAGCTTTCTGTAATCCACGTATTATATTTCAAAGAAAAAGGTAGATTATGAAATAGAATAGTCTTTCTAAGCAATTTCAAGAGGTCGTAGAACACATAGTGTAAGCCTTCTAAGTGGTCTATAAATCACGACGCGTCACAGGAGATTGACAACTAGGGCCATAGGAGCTCGAGGTCTTCTAGAAAACTTGGTGATAGGGTTGTCACCTACACCTAGTTTTTTTTTTCGAATAATATTAGATACTATACTTTATTATTTGGTTTATTTTTTTACCTACTTGAAGTTTACAATAAAGCGATAAAGCATATGCATACTAGCCGAAACTCCCGCACATTTGTCCAATTTTAAATATAAGTAGAACTAGAAAATCACCATCATGTTCAAAAACAGCGTGTTTTTTAGTAATATTTATCGTTAAAATAAGCGCTAAACTTCAGTAAGTCAAGAAACTAGACGTAGAAAATTATAGAACTTTTACATTATTACCCAAGATCGCCTGGAAGAGATTTCTATGTAGCAATAAGGCCGCCTGTTGTTTGTTCTGTATTTGTAAATTGTCCTATGTTACCTGTTCTTTAAAGTTGTGGAATAAAGTGTTATTATCATTATTATGTATGTCGGCATTGTATAAAGCCCGGTTCTTTTGCCATGCTTGCGTGGGGACAGTGGTCCAACACGAAGAGACCCTTTGAGACAGATTTAATATAATGTGCATTGTGGGATACACATGCCGGCATCCGCTCCCCACTAAACGCAAAGGTGCGCAGAACACCAGCAGGTACATAGAGTATTTGTTAATTATTTTTAATGGGTCTAAAGTCTCTTTGATGTTTCAATTTTATAGTTGACCTTCTTGGACAAAGGAAGCTATGCCTTAAACATCCATGTTTTTCTCAAAACTATTCCGATGGAAGTTTTGTTGAAATTTTGGCGTTCCCAATTTAAATGTCATCATAATTACCCAAGGGAACTTCCATACAACATTAGCTGCCCCGGTCTTTAATAGCTTTCTTTAAATTTAGAAAACTTGACATTAAATACATGCTCCTGATGCAGGTGCCGTGTGGTGACGGCCTAAGAATACAAGTGTCACCACTCCCTTACATGCCTGGGATGTCGTAAGAGTCGACTAAGAGGCTCGACGCATTGAACACCTGTGCGAGAGAAGGAAAACTTGAAACAAACCCTCTACCAACCCGTCTGGCCAGCGTGGTAGCAGTAGGCTAATAGCCTCCAATGAACGCCACACAAGGAGAGGCCTATGTCCAGCAGTGGACGTCCACAGGCTGATGATGCATGATGATGGATGCAGGTGGTGTATAAAAAAATATTATGATATTACTATGCCCGGCACGTTGATATTAACAGCGATCAACAGTAATTAATTCAATATACGCGCCAAACTTATGCTGTAAACTGCACTGAACGATCACGGTGATACATACGGGATGAAATATATCCTATGTTATAAAACAGACTAAACTTTCTGGAGGCCAAGCATCAAAATCACATCAACACATTGAAAGATCCAAGCCTCCAAATATCGAAACCTCATTTATATTATGTTTTGGCGCGCACTGTTCATTGAAATAAAATAACTTTTACGGATATCAAACGCGCTATATTGCCACGAACCTTTGACACCTTTACAGCTGCCGTCACGGGATGCCGAAACGTCGGGAAAATCAAAAACCCCTAAAAAAACCTAAAAATACGGACAATTACAACTTAGTTCGTGGAAATATAGCGCGTTTGATATCCGTAAAAGTTGTTTTATCTCATTTATAATATATGTAGGACTCGTATTCCGTCTTGGGATATCTTCACCGAGGCAGCCCTAGCATTCCTCATGTGGATTGCTGAATCAGTAGCTAGGAGCAAAAACGTTAGATTCGGTGTTGCTTATCTCCTTTGTGTGCACACCGCAGACAAGTCGTTTGTTGCCACTTTCACCACAAGAAGAAATGTTCCATATAAATTCAGTCGAAAGATAGTAGTATTATTGAAGTCTTTCATTTAAATAATGAAATATAATCTTAGTTTGAAGATCCCGCTTTTCAGTTTATTCCAAAATCATGAAGCTCATGTTAGTCTCTTCATAAGTGTAAAGTTTTTTTATAGGAGTAGAATAAGATGCCATCAGCGGGCATCTATTAGAAATCATAATGTCTTAAGAATGTTTTGTTTACGTTTTGTTTTTATTGAAGTTGTCACATTTTACACTTTACACTTTGGAGGCGATGATTGAGCAAAGACCACACAAAACTTCCGTCAAAAAAAAGCTTACTTTAAGAGATTCGTTGTACGAAATGTCATGGTATGATTGAAACGATACTACGCTAAGAGATGGCGGCAGGCCCCCAGCTGTCATCGCAACATTTCATTAACGTTGACTAAAGAGTGCTTAGCTCCAAAACTAATATCTACGCTATTAATAGTACATTATTGCAAAGGCCGTGAAATAGGCAATTGCAGGTCGAGTAAGAGTTTGAAGGCCGAGCCATAGGCGAGGACTTCACTAATACGAGAAAGGCAATTGCCATTTCCGACGAGGCATATATAGTGCTTTTCTCAAAAGAATGCAGGGAAATAAAACATACATTTTATATTATACATTTAATAATTACTAAAAGAAAATCCAATTCATTGCAGGAGCGTCTTTTTGAATTTGAAACATTACAGCGCTCCAGCAATGTTGTATGAAACGGCGTGCTGGAGTTGTTAAATACTCTTTGTAATGTTCCAAATTAAAAAAACGCTCCTGCAATGGATTTGATTTTCTTTGTCCGTAAATTCGATACTTCGCGTGTTCTTTTTTCGAAAATAATGACAACATTTCCATGCATGTTTGAGAAAAAATATATTATGTTATGTAGGCTAAAAAGTATAATTCTTATGAATACAATTTTAATTGGCTTGATGAAATACGTGCCTAGGGCTTGTGACGAAAGAAAGAAGCTCCAAATGTTGCTACTTTTCGTTTCCAGCAATAATGTTTTATAATAGATATGTTATATGATATATTGCTGCACAACATCTGCCGCGGTGGTGCGGGTATGAGTCATGTTTAATAGAATTGTAATTATAATAATATATTTAAATTTAAAGATAAATTCAGGAAATTATTATTGATGAAAAATTATTACTGTATCTCAGATTTTTGACACAATGACAGTGTGATTACTTAGTTATTTATCTTTAGACATTTTAATTATTAATAATATTGTGATAATAATACGCATTTTTATTACTTTAAACATTTTTGACATTATATAATTAATTATTATATTAATATTATAAAGCTGAAGGGTTTGTTTGTTTGAACGCGCTAATCTCAGGAACTACTGGACCGATTTAGAAAATTCTTAGACCATTAGAAAGCTATTTTCTCCCGAGTGACATAGGCTATATTATTATAATTAATTATTTTGCTTTCGATCAGCTATTGTTAATAACTTAAGTTTTTTCAAACATTTGCACGCCGTTTGTATATGGCAGACATGTTACGGTACATTTTGCACTCCAAACTCTGAGAACTCTGTTAAACCACATGTTTCGCAAATAAAGAATTTGAATTGAATATAATAGTTTCTGCTGGGGCAAGCCAGCTTTTTAGCTTTATAAAAGTGGGTCCTCAAAGTCAAAGTCAAAGTCAAAATATTTTTATTCGAGTAGACTTATAGATAAGTGCTTTCGAATCGTCCAATTTTTTTCCATACGAACCACTCCGGACATTTTTTAACTGACAAGAAGAACGGCCACACGAAGCTTATCAGCTCTAATAGAAACAACAACATTTACAAAGAAACATGTTGTTGCCAGACACAAATCTACAGTCTTGAAATTTAATTACAAAAGTAAAATTTGAAGATGAATTGTCCAAATTGAAATTTCAATTGAAAATTTTGATATTACAAATCTGTATAAGTTAAGGTGGATCATGAATAGTTATGACGTCATTAAAAGGGTTTCGCGTAATGTATGGATTATTATAGTTTATTACTTTCTAAGTTATTTCTGAGTACTTGGCCGTCACCCTTCGAGCTTGCAGTAAAAGCGACGTGTCTTACATTACTGGGTTAGATGACCACAGAGTAAAAGAGTAGCAGTTTACTGATGCCAGCTTCCAGGAATAGCGCTCACACGTCATAAGTAGTCTTACTGGCCGCCCACGATTTCACCGGCGTAGTTCCCGTTCCCGTTGGAATATCGGGATATAAGTGTCCTATACGTTTTTTTTTTTAATAAATTAATATAATTTTGATTAAATAAATAAATAAATATTTCTTACACTCACACCAATTAACCTAGCCCCAAAGTAAGCACTGTAAGGCTTGTGTTATGGGTAACGGATTTAAATTGACATAATTATACATAAATAAGTATTTATGAGTAGAAATATATATAAACGTCCATGACTGCTCAATGCTGACAAATGCTCGTATTCATCATACAAACATTTGCCCCTACCGGGATTCGAACCCGGGACCTCACAGTAAGCGACACCTTGAAACCGGTGTACGTACCACTCTACCACGCAGGTCGTCAATCCAGTTAATCCAGGCTTTCTTATATCTCTGTGCGAAATCTCATATGTAGCAATAAGGCCGCCTATTGTGTGTTCCTCTGTTTTGTATTTTTTTCTGTATGTGTTTGTTTTTGTATCGTGTGCAATAAAGTTTCTATTATTATATTAAATACGCCTACCCAAAATGCCACTATATATTTTGTCTGCAAAAATAACTTTGTTTTTCATAGTGTCTGTATGAATGACAAAGTTATGTTTGCGTTTTGGCAAATGTGCTATAGCTCTGAAATTGTATAATATATTTCGTTCAAACTAATTTTCGTTGAAAGTTTTTATAAAGGTCTACAGCATTTTTTATTTTTTTATTTTTCACTTTCTAATTTTAAATGTTATAGGGGGGGACCCACATTTTTTCACTTTGAAAGTGTATATCATTCAAACGGTTGTCTTTGAGAAAAACTGTTTTAGAACCTCAATGTGATTTTTAAATACCTATCTAGAGATACGTACAGGTTTGATGAAAAAAAATATTTACAGTTTCAGTTCCATGTATGGGGAGCCCTCCTTAATATATATATTTTTTTTATTTTTGTCTAAAAACCGTAAAGCGGTTTACAGAATACATCTACCTACCAAGTTTCAACTGTGTAATCCTCATAATTTTGGAATAAAGTGGCTATGACATACATCGGACATGACCAAGCTATAAGGGTTTCGTTTTAGACTTCTAAACTCTAAAGTTTAGAAAAGTCTTATAACCCCTCTCTGTCCGTCCGTACGTACGTACGTATGTATGTACGCATCGAGATCTCAGAAACCATAAGAGATAGAGACAAACGGTCAACGGGAATGAGTTTAGGACACCTTGGACATGTGTCAAATGTACTTTTTTAGTTTCTACACTACAAAACAATAACAACTGTCACGTGGTTTAGAAGTCTATTTTGTGCCTGCTAACTAGCAGGCGCTGCTAACTTGTTTTGCCATTAGGCTACGAAACCCTAAAAAGCATGTCATCCCGTCAGGGCAATATAAGACTAGTTGCTTTTTTCTAGTATATTTTCTTGTTTAATATTTAATATTCTTCTTAGTCTGTGTCACCTGAAAGGCAATTTTACAGTGTCATAAAAACACGGTCGTCATTTTATTTGGGATTTAATTTTGTTTATTGGCAGTTGTTAAGGCCGAACTATTTTATGAATGTTTAACACTGCACTCGCCCGCTCGGTACAACAACGTACGTGGACGTAATTAAATTTTAAACGGGCAGACCGTGAACCTTGATTAAAACGTTACATGTTTTCGCTAAACTGGTCTGACGTGCGATTCTTGATAAGGTTATATTTTTTTCGGCATTTATTTACCTCAGTGAGTGTTCATTAAAGATTGTTTACTATTATAGTTTTAGGTCTTTGCGATTATTGATAGTCCTAATGTTCTTGTGATAACTACTATAATATTGAGAATTCGGTAACTCAAAACAGTTTGAAAAAAAAACGTTATTTGCGCGCGGTACTTGTTTGTAAAATCTGCAATCGGAGGGTAGGTACTCGCTCAGGAATATAAGTACCTCGCTTGCGTCTACGCGCCACAGTATACATTGTCACACTGTCGCACGCGACCGCTATTACCGCATTTCTTATTACCTAACTCAAAAACGTAACGAAGTTTCGAGAATATTTAAGTTATTGTGCATATTATTTTCTTGGTGAACAGGCATATATTCTCCCTGGCCGATTTCGGCTACGGTGACTTCAAACAAAAATATAGAAAGTTACGCTATTCCGCAGCATTAGGGCTACGAAGAGTTGCCCTAGCATCTGGTGACTACAGTAGCCAAGCTATATAAGAACGTGCGTGAACACAGGCAGCAAAAGATGGCCGGGAGTGGTCTGGCCTTCAGAGCATCGCGTTTTGCATCCAAATCAGATTTCCTTTGCTCTATACACTTTTAAACTTTCGCGTTGCATTATTAATATTGAAAATTGAAACGGGTATTAAACGCGTAGAAACGTGATAGGTACGTCACCTACCTAATTTTCCCGACGTTTCGGCCAAGTTACATCGGCCGTGGTCACGGGCTGACTAGAGATGCGATGCTACGTCTCGCCGTCGTCCGAGGTGGAGTCTTCATCCACCGTCCAGTTTTTTCTCCACGTACCTTCACACACAACACTAATAGTGTACCTATTCTGTACCGCAGCCGTATTCTGATTCTTAGAAAGAAAGAAAAAGAAAAAAAAAATGTTTAGATAACCGCACATCCTTTGCTCTTCAAAATCATCTACTTTTTCTCGCACCAAACGTCTCCACTCTGGGCGATGGCTTGCCTAATCCTCCCTCTCCTGTGGATGGATGTTGCATCGCTTTATTTTCTGAACATCCTTGAAACGTAGGAACTGGCCGCCTTGTTTTCGCTTGCCACTTAGGAGCAATAGAATGCGTTTTGCAACCCGGTCGTCAGCCATTCGTGAGGTGACCACACCAACGAAGTTGTCGCCGCATCAGATACGACTCAATTCCACAGACATTTGCGCGTCGAAGTACTTCGGTATTTCTCACCCGATCCGTGACCGTACCAACAAAATTAGTTGAACCACATAGTGCAGTTTGAACAAAGAAATGAGCTGATTGTGCCGGCGGCGCACAGTGGGCAAAAATTCGCCTCTCGTGGTAATAGAAATTTCAAAAAATCAACTTCGTTTCTGGTAAATACTGTTTGTGCACTTTGATTTAGATCCTAATTATAAGACTTTTCTAGTACGACCACTTAATGCATATTTTAGGAGAAAACGGTAATATTAGATTCTTATTGTATGAAAGCAGAACTTTAATATGATCATGTTGTGATAATTTTTAATCAAGTAAATATACTAGAAAAAAGCAACTTGTCTCATGTCGCCCTGACGGGACCCGCATCCTTGGGAATCCGGCCCCAATGCACTGACCAATTATGCTACAGAGACCTACGAGAACACGTTGAAATTCTCTAGTATATTCACCTTTTTCTACAGTGTTGGCCACCGTCGTTTCATCAATGAGAGAAATATCCTCGCATTCGAAAGAAACACCTTTACAGATGTTTGACTATCGATTAAGATGAAACAGCCATCTAATTATAACTTTTTAATTTTGCATTTTACAATGCTATTTTTATGTGATAATTTTTAATCAAGTAAATATACTAGAAAAAAGCAACTTGTCTCATGTCCCGTCAGGGCGACATGAGACAAATTAAAAAGTTAAAATGATCATGTTGCTTTATCTTTAGGTTCCTAAAGCTGAAACTAGTGTTTATCGGCGTATAGCGTCAGCTTGGACTTTCTATCTAGAACACATACTCGCAGTTTTACCGCGGATGTATATAAAGTTAAGTACGTAAGCATACGTTAGATGCATAAATCATTAAAGATACTCCTAGCACGATGTGTTCCTACAAAAGTACCTCACTTACTTAGATTTTTTAATTTTTGCATTTTTCAATTCTATTTTTATACTTATGATAAATTTTAAATAGAAAAATATTGGAAAAAATCAACTCGGGCTCAAGTGAGTTCTCAGATGGGACTCGAACCCACGATCTTTGGAAATCCGGTCCAATGTTCTAACCACTAAGCTACCAAGAGTCTCAGCTGAGAATTCACTTGTGGCCGAGTTGATTTTTTCCAATATTTTTCTATTATATATCATAAGTACCTAACTTACATTTCCAAAACAATCGTCAACTATATCGCGCCAACATCTCTTAGCGAAATAGTTTTAATAATAATAATCATGTGAAGAGGACTGTCGATCGCATTTCTATTGTAAACATTTATCACCAAAAATGTAAACCTTCCAACAGAAATACATTTTATGGTTTGGAAAAACTGTCCGCTTAAAACATTCTTTTGAAACTCATCGGACAAAAAGGTTGTGCGCCTCTGCCAGAAAGTGAAACCCGGGCTGTCTCCCAATAGGGCCGGCTATTATTTCGGGGTAGGCAAAAAATCGGACGTTAATGCATCTATTGTTCGAATTTCTAGGCTACTGAGCCACCAGGATCGGCCAGGGGTGCCACAACTTGGGCCGTGATAAATCGACTTTACTTGCCACCGATTGTGTCTTTTGTTGAACAAGCTGATTGATCAATCGGCGAGCGGGAAAGAAAAGGGAGTAACATCAATTTTGTAGGTTCGGTTGAGTTCCTTTGAGACAATGGAAACTTTAAATGGGAGGGTTTGGTATGTGTGTTATTTTTAACAGAGATTTGAATATTACCTATAGAGTAGCATTTTGTTATATATCACTCCTCCTTGCTGTTGCATTGAGGTAGGCAGAGATCAAGTATTTCCCTTTAATACGATTCTCACATATCTTTCTTGCTTCTTCGGGATTTTTTTGGTTTTGCTTTTGACTACTATGCCATTTTTATGTGATACATCATCAGCCTGCGGACGTCCACTGCTGTACATAAGCCTCTCCTAGCTCACGCCTATTGTGGCGTTCATAGGAGGCTATTAGCCTACTGCTACCACGCGGGCCAGACGGGTTGGTAGAGGGTTTGTTTCAAGTTTTCCTTCCCTCGCACAAGTTTACAATGCATCGAGCCTCTTAGTCGATCCCAGGCATGTAAGGGAGTGGTTATGTGATACATGTTAGCGATATAATATATCGCTAACATACAGGTCTGAGGGTCGTGATGAGAGTAAAAGCAAGCGAAAAATCTTACACTAGCAAAATACCAGAAAAAGAAAACAATTCGTCTCTTCTAATAATATTAGAAGACTACTCTCATCACGATCCTCAGACCTGTATGTTAATATAACCAATACAATAGTTTGAGGTGTCATCCCTATTAATGACGCCATTTTGTTTCGCTAGGTGGAGCACGCCAAAATGGCGCGATCTCCCGGCGGGGAAGCGCGATCGCGTCTGCTCGCTCATTGTTTCGACTCCCAACATGCATTTATTGTTCTATTGCAAGATATCTTGGTAAACATCGTATTTTGAGTTTTAAAAAGTTTAACTGTATTGAACACTTATCCTGTAGTAAAAATACCATTGACCTATGATAGTGGTAAAAAATATAGAAATACAATACGACAGACGGACAGAGTTTTCTGCGTTTGCTCGGATCTATTTAATCTGTCAGGCCATTTGAAAACGAGACAATAGATATTTTTATGTTGTGCGACCGCTGGCGGTTGCGACGATGCTTTACGAATTAAATATGAATATTTGTAATACCCCTAAACTTTTATCTTATTCAGATAAGTATGTGCCTACCGACACAACCTTAATACGGTTTCGACATCAATTACAAAAGTGCTTATATGTTACCTATCTCAGACAAATTCAGATCAATTTTATTAAAAAAAGGAAAACCTTTTCAACACAGCTACAATCTGCTGTTACATCTGATATAAGATTTCATTTTTATAATATGCAGATAGTCGCCGACGTCCAAGTCCCCCGCGGCCTACAAAGCCAAGTGTGCGCCATGTCGCTTCCAAATAACTTTACCAGGGTTTTATATTACATATATACATATAATCACGCCTTTTGCCCACTGGGGAAGGCAGAGATCACTTCTTTCCACTTTCTACGATATATAATGATACTAATCCTAATCCTAACAAATATTATAAATGTGTGTTTGTTTGTCCTTCCGTCACGCCCTAAATAAGCAACCAAACGACTTGATTTTTGGCATAGAGTTAGTTGAAAGAACGGAGAGTAACATACGTTACTTTTTATCCCGATATTCCCACGGGAACGGGAACCACGCGCGTGAAACCGCGT
This sequence comes from Chrysoteuchia culmella, assembly GCA_910589605.1. Lineage (NCBI taxonomy): Eukaryota > Metazoa > Arthropoda > Insecta > Lepidoptera > Crambidae > Chrysoteuchia > Chrysoteuchia culmella. Next base: position 23,723,060 of record OU342649.1, read on the forward strand.
GCGGAAGCTTGTATTTCTATGGTTTTCACTACTCTAATCACATTCCTCATACGTCGCTTGCCATTGGTACTTTGATTGGCATCGATTCGAAAATGTAACAAAAAAAACCTTACGTAATGAAGGATTGAAAATATTGAATTAAAATCACAACTATCACCGAAATATGGTCATTATTTTCTTTCTCGAAAATGTTTTTCTAATTTCAGTTTCAGCCAACATTAACCAAAGAAAAAATAATATCTTTCGCGATATCGAACAAAAAAAGTAACGGAAAGTTATATGTAAAATGAGGATTTTAAAAACGTATTCGTATAAGCTTGTAATATATTCCGGTTTCAATTTATAAAATCATAAGTTACGTACACTTTAGACTCGGAATCTTTAATTTGATTTCGCAACTGGAATCCAATTCCGAAGTTATTTAAAGCTATTGGTTTGTCACGCGAGCTACAAATAATTGGTTTAGAAACTAGGTTAAGTGAAAATATAAACTTTCGTATTTTTTTTTATAAAAACCTAATAATAACATACACTGTTTAAAAAAAAAACATTTTATAAAAAAAATTAAACCGACTTCAAAAAGTAAAAAATAAAACTTTTGGAGTCGTTGCCAGCCAAAGCATTCTACATTGCACTTCTATTAATTATATTTTTTTTGGCCTTAGCTAACTAGCACCGACTCCAAAAGTTTTATTTTTTACTTTTTGAAGTCGGTTTAATTTTTTTTATAAAATGTTTTTATTTCAGATTTTTTTGTTACATTATGTGCCGTTACTTACACTAAAAATCAGCCCATACACAACAATGATGTCATCTAGGTACACGACTACTTGCCAAAAGGTGATTGATATTTTTCAGGATTATGAAAAAACTACTAGCCAGATCTTCGTAAAAATTATATGGGACCACACATAAACCATTTTCTTTCAGATAAAAAAAGAATTATAAAAATCTGTTAACAACTGGCGAAGTTATGGTGGAACATACATAAAAAAAAAATAAAAAAATACAGTCGACTTGAGAACCTCCTCCTTTTTTTGAAGTCGGTTAATAAAACTAAAACTTTGTTTTCATTGTTACAACCCTAAAGAATTAATCTACAGGTGTTTTGAACGCCGTCATTGTCCTCATCATATTTCCACATTTTTAGAGTTATAAAATTTTGTCCTCGTGTCCAGTTACGAATATAGGTCCCAGCCGAGTAGCGTTTAGCAGCATAACCTTTATTATTTTCGCACTTATGCATGACACTTTATATGTCGAGGACAATGACGGGGTTCAAACCGCCCGTAGATTTACCCTAAAAGTATTTTACCTTCCAATCATAGGAACAGAATGTACATTATTATAATTTTAATTAATAATAATAAATATGGTTACGACATGGAGAATAAAATTGTTTCTATGTGAACCTGCCCCTCTAGCATGACCACCGCTATATCATGCGATATGATATAGCGCATCATGCTGTCTTGCTTACTCCGCTACGATGTGAGCGGGACAGTGACACGTTATCGAGTAATCGAGTCGATATAAGTCGTTTAGGCTCACGCTAGGCCTACTGGCCGAAAATGATGTTATAAGTTTATCGTAACTTCCACTTGAGATCCCAATTTGACCCCTGGGGGGTCTACAGACACTAACTTTTACTTTTGAACCCCCTTGGGATCTACGGATACTCGGCGTTCCTCTTGGACCTCCTAACCATAAAACTGTTCAAAATAACGATTGAATCATTTCAATCGGTTAAGCCATTGTCCACTGAGCTATTTGGTATACATAAATATTTAAATACGTGACGAATTGAATTGATAACTTCTTTCTTTTTTAGAGGTCGGACCCGTGTTTCACCAAGGTTCTCCACCTGGGTGAAGCTCGGGTACCTAAGTATATGGTCCCGTACGAAACAGCAGGAGCCGCGCGGTAGAAAGAGAGGGGGATATTACTTTCTCTCCTACGCCGCGCCCCGGCGATCTACTCACTTACGAATTTTCGATCAGGGTCACGTGTCTTGACGCGACTTTAACATTTTTTACCCATCCCAAAAATTTTAAACTTATGTGCACAATGCCGCTAAAGAAGTTTTCACATCAAAAATAACGCATGGTTAGCCTTGCGATCCTGTTACTTTCTGTTAAATTTTTTATTTAAATTTTCGAACGGTTGAGTGAATTCCAGTTATAAAGTTATTGATTTTATATGATGTGTTCCTTGTGTTTTTTGTTTATTATTATAATCATAATGTACTTTTTGATTTTCATTTCATTGTTTCGGTTTTATCTTGGAGCTGGTGGAGCTTAAATATTATGATTATTCTTGAACCCCGTGGTTGGGGGTTCAAAACTCAATATTACATTGAGTTTCTGTAGACCCGGAGGCGGTCCAAATTGGGGGCTCAAATGGAAATTATGTGTTCAATAATATTTTATGTAGACAACTTAATTTCAACATTTCACTGCGTCACTATAAAAAATAAATTAAATTGTCGAATTTACGAAAACATAAATCTGTTGCGAGAGACTTCGAGTTTATCGCTCTAAATTCACTTGAACCATGAAATTTCAACTGTGAGATGTACAAAATAAGTTTTGGATTCGGTTGAGCACGCATCAGGTGCAGAGCCAGTGAGTACTGACGGAACCCGTTAATTAAGGTATTTCAGTCAGTTTTCGAGTCGAATCTTCGAGATAAGGATGGGCTCGTAAAATCGCCGGAGTTAATGATCTTAAGTAAAAACTTCTTAACGACGAACAGCTGCGGGCCGACCGGTAATATTTTAATCAAAAAGTTTTATTATCCCTTTGATGTCTACGTGCTGTTATGGCTGTTAAGTTATGTTATAATTAATTTTTTTATCTTATTCTGTATTTTAATATTTTGGTCAAAAATTTCGTTGTTTTGACGAGTTACTTATTCTATATCGATTAAGATGCAACAGCCGCTAATTTATGATTTTTTATTTTTTGCAATTTCAATGCTATTTTTCTTATGATAAATTTTAAATAGAAAAATATTGGAAAAAATCAACTCGGCCTAAGTACGCTGGCCTACAGCGTATTAAAAATGTAAAAGTATTGGAGAATTTCGACAATGGTCCGCATGTCTCGGTAGCTCAGTGGTTAGAGCATTGGACTGGATTTCCAAAGGTCGTGGGTTCGGGTCCCATCTGAGAAGTCACTTGTGTTTGAGTTGATTTTTCCAATATTTTTTTATAAAAAATTTATCATAAGGATAAAAATAGCATTGAAATGATAAAAAAATCATAAAAACACAATATTTGTTTAGTTTAATTTTTATAAAGTTATGTCCATGTTTTATAGAGCTTTCGGGCTTGCATCGTCTTTAAAGTTCGTCGGTAAAGTTTCATCTTGTTCTAATGGCCGCCGCTAGCGCGTGGCCATCGCGATTTTTCAATTTTTCAATGTTTTAGAGGCCTTATCACTCAGAACCCTTTATAGACGGTCGTATTAGTGATCTGAAGTGTTCTCCCGCTGATATTCACCAATAAACTGCAACAGCCAACACCATGGACGTCCCGCCTACCTCCAGCTCCAAGCAGCACCACGAGGCGGTCAAGGTATCGTGCCCTTCCTCATGTCCTCCTCTTTGTCGACCTCGTTTTATTTACCCCGCAATACAGCCAACTTAATTTGGCTCGCCCGCATAACCATTTTTTTCCTATAGGGTTCTTAGGAGCCCTACCATTATTTTATGGTTATTACATTTTCAGGAAAGATTCGGTCTATCTACACAATAGCAGCTTTACAATTAGTCAGCCCCAGCCTTGAGAAAAAATTACCAGAATATTTCCCTTTACATTTTAACTTTATAGAAGCGATTGTCAATCAGATCGCAGCGGGAGTGGCGATAACGAAACGTCTCGTGACGTCACAGCAAATAAATAATAAAGTCCAATTTGTACGCGCCCCGGATTCCGACTTTGAAAGAATCTGATACGGTATTATGAAAATGTCGCGCGATATTATGCGAGACTCGTCGGCTCCGCAGCGCAAGTAGGGAGGGCAAGATGGGTTTTGGAATCTTATCGATTATTCCTTTATATTATGCATTGACAGTACCATTTTTGAAGTGAAAACTTCTTGAGCGGCGTTGTGCATATCAGAGTTTAAAATTTTTGGAATGGGTAAAAAAAATTAAAGTTACGTCAGGACACGTGACCCTGATCGAAAATTCGTAAGACGGAGGGAGAGTAGCGCGCCGGCACGGCGTAGGAGAGGAAGTAATATCTCCCTTTCTTTCTACCGCGCGGCAAAAATGTATGCCTGCTCCTGCTGTTTCGTTTAAGGCGGTATCAGAGCCAGGGGACAGACGTTTAAGACCGAAAGTGGCGCCGCGTTGAATTTTATTTAATATCGTAATTCTAATTCACAATTTTAATAAAACTAAACGTGGAATTTTTAGAGCCCATTGTCTAGTATTTTTAGACGGTATCATTACATTCCCTCGTAGTCACTACTAGAAGAAGATAGCAAAACTGCTAAAAGTGGCCGTTTTTGACACATTTGCTATCTACTTCTACGAATGACTATGACGAGATGTAGCGATACCTTCTAAAAATACAAGACAATGGGCTCTAAAAATTCCACGTTTTTTTTTTAAATGCTGAGAGGCTTATTGGCGACACAGAACTGGTAATGAGCAAGTTTCACACCATAGCTCACCGTCACAATGTTGCCTGTCTGTTCGTCTTTTGAAAAATGAAAATGAAAAATGAAAAATGATTTATTATCAGACATAAAGCATTAACAATAAATTGAGGTTGATTCCTATTTTTAAATGTGAAAACACTTGTGCCAGGAGAGATCGCTCTCCGGTATCAATATCTAACATATTTTCAAATATCTTATTATCTAGGTATATATAATTAATTACTTTTACAGACTATACTTCGGAGAGTGCGCTCAGGAGCTGCATAAGCACCGCCATCCCCCTGCTTCCATCAAATATATAGACGTACTGCGGGCTGCCACAATTCTTGGTTGATATTTCTAAATGTCGCACAAAGCGCTACTTAACATCTTTTATATTGTGCAGAGCAAAGGAGTGGAACTCCCTCCCTGCATCTGTATTTCCGAGTACTTATAACCCGACCACCATCAAAGCAAGAACAAGCACCTTTTGGGTACAAATAAACTAAAACATCGATAGAACACCACTACAGCCTTTCTCCACAAATATATCGGATTATTACATGAAAATTCTAGCAGATTATAGCCGGTGTGAGCGCTGCCGCACTAAACAGCGCACTTTATTATCAGGAAAATGCGCGCACTCAATAACGGTTGACGGTTCTATGTAGTGGCTTACAATGTTACAATGACGTCATAATCCTACTAATATATAATTGTGAAAGTATGTCAGTATGTTTGTTTGTTTGCTTGTTTGTTTGTTTATTACTCTTTCACGCAGAAACCACTGAACGGATTTGGATGAAATTTGGTATGTAGGGACTTCAAGTAGCGGACTAAAACATAGGCTACATTTTATCCCGATATTCTCACGGGAACGGGAATCACGCGGGTGAAACCGCGGGCGGCAAAAATGATGAGACTAAAACCTACCACTTGAGGACCTTTAAGGCCACTGACATGACAGTGCCGTTTCGGTGGCTAAATTTTGGTCCTCACAAAGATAAGCCAAATTCGACGCCAATAAGATAAGATTGAAATTCCAGACAACATCTTATGTCCCGGCTACACGCTCCGTCTACCGGCACCCCGACCGCCTAACGGTATAGCTCGTGCTAATAGGTATCAAACTTCAAACTCTCATAAAACCCTTCAACCTTAGGGTTTTTGTCTAATTCCTACACATTTCTATTCATCTACTGGATTCACTTTTACATTTTTAGTATGAAAGTGATAGCGTCAGCGAGAGCCCTTGTAGGGGGTTTGAATCGATAGCTTTAGCGATAGGACAGGCTATACTATATAGCTATAGGCGGCACAAACCGGTTTTCAATCCGCTACGTCTTACCTGCGCAAACTGGTTTGTGCAGGCGTGCTCTCAGGTAAGTCGGTGCGTGTTGCCGGGACATTAGACCCAAGCATTATCAATTGGTGTCGCTGAGGTGTGATTAAGCTCTCTTAACCACACCTCAGCGACGATTTTTTTCTATTTTTTTTTAAGAACGACGGGGAGACTCTTAGCCTTCATCATACCTGATGTTAAGTATTGATAAGGCTGGATGGAATCGAGTCTCTCCCGGAATCCCCAATCACTGAGGAACTGGCTATCTTATCTCTAACTGCCGGAACACAACAATGCTGAAAACATTGTTGCTATGGCGTCAGACTTAGATAAGATGGTGGTAGCTAGCCAGACGGACTTACAACAAGGCCTACCACCAACCAAACCGAATACAATATGTACCCCCGCTGGGAATCGAAGCCCGGGACTCCTGGGTCTGATACCGGTGGTTGTACCACTAGACCACAGAGGCGGTTAAAAACCCCACAAGGTATTTATGGCATGAGAATCTTTTGCTAGTGCATTTCATACCACAAAGGAGTCAACGCAATTGAAAGGTTCTAGCAAAAGCATCAATAGGTAACTGAATGATGCTTCTTTTGAATTTATGGAACCAATATGGAAATTGCCAGTTCAGATTTTGAATTTTGTCATTTTACAATGCGTTAAATAAACAAGAAAGTATAATAGAAAAAAATCAACTTGTCTCATATGTTAAGATAGAATCACCCGTGACCGCGCTTGACTGTGATTGTAATCGATCACGTTTGTTAAGGTGGCGTTACAACTGAGCGCTTCCGTGCTACGGAGGGTACGTTTAAACCGTCGGTCTTGGCTGTAGTCATCTGACAATAGTCGTTAAGCCAAGTCAGAGGCCATAGACGGTTTGATAATCTCTGATATCAGAGATGGCCACTAATCCTCATACGATAAGAGAGAGAGACCTTGTTTCGTCCGAGTGTTTGAGACAAGTTGATTTTTTTTCTAGTATATTTTCTTGCTTAAAAATCATATAAATATAACTCGTCTTGCTCGCAGTTAAGACTCCGGATATTGAGTTTTTGAGACCCTCGAACCCCATCACAACAATATGACAAATCCTTTGCATAATCTTGACGAATCGATACCTTTCAAAGTATCGGATCCTCTTGAAGTTTTATTTGTGGGGACGGATAAGTATGTGAGATTTTGTAAGGATTCTTTAGAAGCTACGAATGAAAAAAATTCTTAAGAACCTATACGGAAAAGGTGCGTACTTTATTGTTATGGAAATATAAGATGGTTAGAGATATTACAAATCTAGTAATCTAATATATAAAATTCTCGTGTCACAGTTTTCGTTCCCATACTCCTCCGAAACGGCTTGACCGATTCTCATAAATTTTTGTGAGCGTATTGAGTAGGTCTGAGAATCGGCTACTATCTATTTTTTATCCCGAAATTCCACGAGAGCAAAGCCCCGGGGCACAGCTAGTAAGATTTATATTTTTCATACCTTTATCTAGATTTGTAAAGTTTCAGAAACACGATTTCATGATACGTTTTGGCGCGCACTGTTCATTGAAATAAAACAACTTTTAGGGATATCAAAGGCGCTATGAAAATGAAAAAATGAAAAAATATTTATTCAGTATCTTTTAAGTACATTACATAACATATGGCTGAGGCCCCTTTTAAGTATAAAACCTGTGTTAAGAGCCCCGCTCCTTCTAAGATTACAAAAGATACATTTGTTGTTTCAATTTTATAATATTTTTTTTAAGTAACTGCTAAACTTAAAATATATATATTTTTTTTTTAAGTTTTAAATGTATTTCAATGTGCGTTTATAAAAAAGATAATGCCCTTAGTTACAGTTACAAAACAAACAATATAATTGTAACGGGTTCGGTTAATTGTGTGTCTGTGTGCGTTTGTGTGTGTGTGTGTGTGTGTGTGTGTTTTAAAGAAGAGTGTGTGGGGGTTTGTATGTGTGTTGTTTGCATTTGTGACAAATTGGTTTTTTTATTTTTTTATTATTATTATTTTACTAGTTTTATTAGATAAGATTCTCTATTTCATCATAATTTTTAGTCTGTAGCCAGTTTTGTAATGTGTTCTTGCAGGTTTTTAATGTTAGAGGGTGAAAATTGAGAATTTTATTTATTCTATTATAAATGTGTGCTGAATGTACCGTGTACTGTCTCTGGACGTAAACAGTTTTTACATAATCTACAGGTGCTACGCTCACAACAGTTCTTTTGTTCTGTGTTTTTGGATCTAGTGGAAGGTTTTTGTGTAATTTTAAAACGGCGTGTAGGATATAGAGTTTCCTCACAGAAAGGAGGCAACATTGAGAATATAGACTGTCGGTTGGAAACCTATAAGGTTTGAAATATGTTATTTTCAACAAAGATCTTTGAGCCCGTTCCAATTCCAAAAATTTTGTCTTTGTGGCTCCACCCCAGATTGGGATGCAATAACTGAGGACGGATTGAGCCAACGATGTATATACTTGTTCTAATAAATCGGTATTAGCAACATGTCTGAGAATTTTAATTTTATTTCATAATGCTATATTTCACGAACTAAGTTGTAATTGTCCGTATTTTTTGTTTTTTTAAGGATTTTTTGATTCTCCCGACGCCACGTTTCGGCATCTTTTCAGCTGCCGTGGTCACGGGATGTCAGTGGTCAGTCATCCCGTGACCACGGATTTTGCCTCCATACTTTTTCATTTTGAAAAGACCCCTTTAAAATACGAAAATTCAAGATTATTATAAAATGGGGTTACGTTACCGTTGGAAATTGGTTTTATTAGTTGACACCAATAATATTTAGCATCGTTTCGTTCCATTTTCTCTTTGATCGCTATAGTTATTTACTACGAAGTGATTTCGTGGTTCTTTCGCCTAATCTGCAAAATAAGTATCGCTCCCGCGCGCGTCCTTTTCTAAATACTATCTCACTTCGTCGTATAGCGCCTTAACCTTATTTATCGTAATCTGTTTGATAAATTCAGATATCGGTTTATTATTTTAGCAAGTTAGTACACACACCGGCACAATTATTGGAACACAAAAAAAAGGATAGGATTTTTTTCCAAATTTTCGGGTTTCACCTTCGGGTGTTTTCACTGAAGAAAATTACCGATGAGAGCCGATTTTCTGTAAATTTTGTGGATGGGAGGAAAAGGATGTGGAGTACGTAACGTAACGTATCGAGGTGAACGCTACAACCAGACTAACTTCACGGAAACGGTGTCTATGGTGGAGGGTCAGTAACGGTATGGGGTGGCATATGTTTAGGAGCCCGCACAGAGTTAGTGCTCATTGAAAATGGATCTCTCACTGCGCACCGATACCAACTTGCTAATGCGTAGCTTCTTTTGGTTTAATTTAAGATATTTTAAGACTATGTATTTGTTTTATAGCTGCAAAAATTTATAGAAACTATATTAATTGAAAAAATCTACCTTTTTGTGTTCCCTTAATTGTGCCGGTGTGTGTATTTCATTTCGATTAATTAATCACACTGATTCAGAAACCAAACCGCTGAATTGCAACTGAAATAATTTACAGCCATTAGAACACAAAATTTCAGGATTTAGTGCTTTCAGAGAAAGTGCAAATTAACTCAGCGCTGATATAAATGAATGGTCTGTCTGGACCCAATCTGTTTTATTATATCTATATAGGTAGGTCTACGTAGGTATAATAAAACAGGGACTGAATTTTGATAAAAGGGGACTCCAGATCCAGACCAGATCCAGGACTCCAGATTGTTTTGTTATAGTTAAGTTCTAAGGTAATTAAAGATTTTAGTTTTTTTATTTTTTTATTTTGAACATTTTCATGATCTTGTCTCAATTGTAATGCTTTTTAAACCGACTTCAAAAAAAGAAGGAGGTTATCAATTCGTCGCGTATATAGTCTATATTTTATCATAGATAAATACATATTTTATCTATTATAAATACATAGGCTATATTTTATCCCGATATTCCCACGGGAACGGGCACCACGCGGGTAAAACCGTTATCGTTATCACTAGGGAGAAATGTAGCTTTCTAATGGTCTAAGAATTTTCTAAATCGGTCCAGTAGTGCCTCAGATTAGCGTTCAAACAAACAAACTCTTCAGCTTTATAATATTAGTATAGATATATGTTCACCGATTACTCAAGAACCGATCGAAATGATTCAAACTTTATTACATCGGGTTTGTTCCCAAGATTTGATTTTTTTTTGGACAAGGTGTTTGACACAAACGGTTTTAACAATTTGTCTCAAACTAACAATTGCCTACACTACTAGTTTGAGTCAAACGGAAGTGCGGAACTTACTTACTCTAACTTTAAAATATGTGAAAAAAAAACGACTTCAGAAAAAAAAAAAAAATATATACCTTATGGAGTCGGTGCCAGCCGAAGTAAGAAGAATAAAAGTAATAGAAGTGCAGTGTAGAAATCCTTGGCTTTTTTTATAATTTTATTTTTATTAAATAAAAAAATACATAAGTAATATTGAAACAAGAAATCGAAGATAGAAAAATCAATCTGTCTGATATCGCTCAGATTGAGAAATTCAGAAAAAATAGCAATGTAAATGCAATAAAAATAAAAAAAACCTAGTTACTATATTAAGTTCATTTAAAAAAATAACAAATTCGCCTTGAATTCCCTATTTCGTGGAATTCAAATCCCTTCCCAATATAAAACACTTTTAGAAACAGTAACAAACAGTAAGTGCTGAAATTAAAACAGGATTGAAATACGTATAAGACTAAATATTAGCCCTATAGGCCGATTAGTCCCCTAATAATGAGTTTATGTTAATTAGAGTAGAAAATCCATATAATACGGATAAAGTTCCCTTGTATAAATAAGTTGTATATTTATAGGAAAATGATCACAAGCGTCTAAATATCTAAATTATTTAAATTATCTTTCTAAATTATCTTTTTTTTTTTACGCTTGTATGTACAGTAGTAATTGTCGTACTGCGTTAACTTTCATAACGTGCTGGGGGTCTACCACCATCTCTTAGCGCAGTATTGTTTCAATCTTATCATGCTATTTCATAGTACGAATCTTTTATAATAACCTTGTTTTTAACGGAAATTTTGTGACGTCTTCGCTGAATCATCGCCTCCAAAGTGTGACGTGTGTCAAAATGTGACAACTTAAATAAAAACAAAACGTTCTTACGACATGATGGTTTCTAATAGATGTTGGTAGGCCTGCTGTGATTGTGTTCTCGAAAATGCAACGAGGTCGAATGCAAATTAGCTGCAATTGGAATTTTGTAATGAAACATTGCTACTGACTAATACGGTTAATGCGTAAAAGAGAATTATTAATTCGTATCATAGGCATATCCAACTTAGTGCTAGTTCGTGTCATAGACAACCTGTTTGACGCAGGGATACTAAACCCGTCTTCTGCGCAGTTATTTATTATTATTACGAATAATAAATAACTGCGCAGAAGACGGGTATTAACATTACGAACTTAGTGCAAATTCAGAATGATTATGTAGTAAATATTAAACAAGAAAATATACTAGAAAAAAGCAACTTGTGTTTTAATATTTACATAAAAATAGCATTGTAAAATGCAAAATTTAAAATTATAATCAGAATTATTACTCTTATTGAAGATATAATTTTCTGCCCTAGTATGTTGCGAGTTTATAATTACATTAAACAATAGATTTGGAAACTTTAGAAGTTTCAATCTGAGGTGCAAATAGTGTTCACTTATACTTGAACCATAGATACAATGTGTACACAGTGCTAAAATAATGATACAATTTGGGACAGATGAATGAAATGTAGAAATAGCAGTATCAAAACAACAGCTGTACCATCTTTAATTTAAAATAGCCTTCTTAGAGATGGCTAATGTGTATATCTTTTTTCTTAAATCAAATCGAAACTATATATTGATATTCGATATCGGTTTCGGAAACTATATATTGTAATATATGATTCGTTAAACTATATTCGCCTGATACGAGTTACAAAAAATATATTATTGTTATATTGCATCGATATCGTTAAATCTTATGCAGTAGATTCAGATTCAGACACAGTTTTATCTTATTTTTAAGTGAGTTTTGAGTTATTTAGTTGAAATCTATATAATAATTCGCTGTTTTAATCTCATCCTACGATATCGCCTCTACTCTTGCTTGGCATTGATTGCACTATATTCCATTGCGATACGATGCAATAACGAATACAATATTCGTTTCGCTAAAATATATAGTTTCAGATCATATCGACCCTAGCTTGGCATTGTTTACGCTCTTTCCATTGGATTTTTTTTATGAACAACGGGAACACTCTTAGCCTTCACTATACCTGATGTTAAGTATTGATAAGGCCGAAGATGGAAGCGAGCCTCTCCCGGAATCCTCAAAAACTGAGGAAATTGGATATGGTGGCCTGACGTTCCTTACCGATACCGAGTGATCTGAGGAATTCCCATACGCGAGCAGGATCCTCATTTTCGACAGAAGAATGGATATGACATACATCCCTATACACCGTATTGCAACGATTACGAGCCTTACTATATTTTTCCTTGAAATGGTCATTAGCATGCTGTTTATAACGTGATTTGGAGGCAGCTTTTTGGTGCATCAACTTTCTAATATTATCGGTGAGCCATGGCGAAGGAAGATGTTTCAGCTTAATAGGTCGAAAAGGCGCATGTTTGTCGTAAAGTTGAGTAATTAAACTATTGCAGATTGCAACCTGAACGTCAATAGTCTTGTAAACAGGTGACCAGTCGATATCGCGTGCATCTGCATGGAATGCTTCCCGATCCATACCACCAAAATTGCGCTGTATAATTATTTTAGGCTTGTGTTTGGGAGGACGAATTTTGTAGGATAGAAATCATGATATGAGAAAGCATCTGCTGGACACTGGCCGTGTTTAGTAACATGCTGAAGAGATGACACTATCGCTAGGTCAAGAAGTGAATATAGTATGCAATATACGATTCAATATCTACATATATACGATTTGTATCGTCCTCGCCTAAGTCTTCTTACTTACTATTAATTAAAAAGATGTCGATCACTACGGTAAATCTAATTGATTTCTACAACAGAACCAAATGAATCCAGTTTCATTAACTAAGCAACCATTAAACAGACAGAGTGCACCACTTGGGAGTGTCGATAACACAATTTAGTGTTATTTTCTCCTTAGCGAAATACGATGCTGGGCCTTCTTAGGGATCCTCACTTAACGGAGAGTAACGACCTCTCTGCTGGGGAGGAACTTTTAATAGGCAAGTCTTTATTGTTTAAGACAATATGATGTGGAAAAGATACAAGTACAGATGGTCCAATGCGTATTTGTTTGTAATGCATTTAAAAGACTATTGGTATGATTATTATAGTTGTTTTTAGACGTTATCATCACAATGCATTATTAAAAACCTTGATTCTGAATTGAAATAAGCGATTGTACAACAATTAATTTATCAAAATGAAATAAAACAACTTTTAGTATTTAGTGCGATTTATTTAGCAGAAATATATATTTGGTACAGTCAGCCCGTGACCACGGCAACTGAAAAGGTGCTGAACGTCGGGAAACCAAAAAACCTCAAATAAACCGAGAAATTATAGTACCAAATATATATTTATATAAATAAATCGCACTAAATACTCCGCAAAAGTAGTTTTATTTCAATTATGAGTGCGCGAAGAAACCCAAAATGAATTTTGACAGTCAGGCGGTCTGTTTTTTTCCCTTTTGTGCTTGGGAGATAATGATGAAAGTTTTGTCAAAAGAAAGACATGTTTTATTTTGATTGTAAAATAGAATTTTTCAATATTTACTATAAAAATGTATGTAAGTACTCCTCTCTCGTAAGTGACTTAATCAAATCGTTTAAAATGATATAGTGCGATAGAGACTACGAAACCTAACACAATGTATAAAATCATGACATTATCAAGCAAATATGAAGCTATTCCCTTTTAAAATACAAATCACACTTCTTTGTCACCATACAATAATGTGCGATTCTCTGTTAGTTCTATTACATCGAGATTTAATTCAACAAATGAATGATGATAGAATAGGAACAAATACTAGGAAATACTATTTTAACCGCCTCTGTGGTCTAGTGGTACAACCACCGGTATCAGACCCAGGGGTCCCAGGTTCGATTTCAGCGGGGGTACATATTGTATTCGGTTTGGTTGGTGGTAGAATTTATTGTAAGTCCGCCTGGCTAGCTACCACCATCTTTTCTAAGTCTGATGCCATAACAACAATGTTTTCAGCATTTTATATTAGTTACCATAGCCAAAAAATATAAAATTTATGGTGAAATCTATATCATTCTCTTCCTTTAGAAATGTTTCCATAATTTAAAACCCCCGACTTAATTATCCGTCCGAGGCTACCATTAAATGAACATTATCTAATGGTGTTGACATTTCTCAATCTTACTAAAAAAAAAGATAGGGTTTTTGCAAAAATACGGGTTGCTTTAGTAACATTGGATATTCTTTACTCTGATTGGCTTCACTTTTGGTTGCTTGCTAACTCCTATTCTGATTGGTTCATAGAAAGTTTACTACACGTGAGAGAATAGATTGACATTTCCAACCAATCTGAGAAGATGTTGTTTTGGACGGTCCGACCAGCCAGTCAGTGTTCTTATTTCATAATAGCCAGAGATTCTTTTCTTAGTCTTACTAAGGCAACCAGTTTTTTCGCAAAAATCCTATCTTTTTTTCGTAGGATTGAGAAATGACAACACCATTGTCTAATTATCCGTAGGATTATATCCCTAGGATTTCCGCAATAAATCGATTTATCTAATTATCCTGCGACAAATATATATATATTATATATATATATATATATATATATATATATATATATATTCATAGGTCAAAATAGCGGAGATGTGATGATCTTTTTTTTTTTCGGCTTTGTCGAAGGTTATGTCAGACTCTTACTGGCTAAACACCACCTTATGGCTGGATTCCCCGGAAAGGGACGGCAGCTTACGTCTGAAGCGACCGTAGCCCTGGGGAGGGATACGGCGCGAGCGTCACTCACCTAAGTGAAGTGCTCTATGGAGAAGTACAAATACGTCCGACACCCAGACGGGGCACCGGCCGGAATATTCAAGGGTCAAAATAGCGGAGATGTGATGATCTTTTTTTTTTTTTTTCGGCTTTGTCGAAGGTTATGTCAGACTCTTACTAGCTAAACACCACCTTATGACTGGATTCCCCGGAAAGGGACGGCAGCTTACGTCTGAAGCGACCGTAGCCCTGGGGAGGGATACGGCGCGAGCGTCACTCACCTAAGTGAAGTGCGCTATGGAGAAGTACAAATACGTCCGACACCCAGACGGGGCACCGGCCGGAATCTAAATGAAAAGTGACGGCTCCCAGAGGGGGACCGTCTGAAATCGAATAGCTGGCTGAGATCACCCTGAGGGGGATCTTCCCAGAATGGGACTTCAGCCGTATGAGAGAGGACGGGGGGGTGACCGGGTGACCTGAGGGGTCAAGACTGGCGGGCGGTTGTGGCTTCGACCTCCTGAGCCTCCAATAGGCGGTTCAGGGTGGCCGAGAGCTGGTCGGGAGGGTCCGTGAGGACCGATCGGGGTCTACGGGAGTAGAGGTGTAAGGAATCGGGAGGGGTGTACGCCACTGCGTCGCGGATAAGGGGGTTCGGATGGCTCTCTGCTGATTCGATGAATCGCCTTGTGGAGGAATTGTTGGATAGTAGGAAGATCTACGTCCCTGTGTAAGTCCGCATTGCGAACATACCAGGGGGCATTGGTCTCTCGGCGACAGAAGATATTTTGGATTACTTGCAATTTGGCAAATACGGTAGATGCGTAAGTCATGACCGTTCGTATGCAGACCTTATAGAGGGTTCGCTTGTTTCGGAGGGACATCCTACTTTGTCGGCCTAACATGGGAGTGAGGCGGCCCATATAGAAACGGGCGTTGCGTGTCACCCTTTTGACGTGCGGCTTAAACGTAAGCTGCTGGTCTAGGGTGACACCGAGGTATTTGGCGGAGGTTTGCCAGGGGATGGGTTTACCCAGTAGGGTAGGGGGCCTATAGCGTATGGGAGTGCCGCGTCTGTGTGACGCATCGAAGCGAACTGCGGAGGATTTCTCCGGGTTCACTTCGATACGCCACTTGCGTAACCACTCGCCTAGCTGGTTGATGGTCTTCTGTAATCTCGGGAGGATAACAGCAAGGGACGTGCCCTTCCGATATAGGGCCGTATCGTCGGCAAAAAGGGATGGTTCTACGCCACTGACGGGCTTGGGGATGTCGTTAGTGTAAGCTATATACAGCAGGGGAGCTAAGACTGAGCCTTGGGGCACACCTGCTTTTATAGCACGAGGAGAGGAGAGAGTGCCTTCGTGTCTAAAACGAAAGGTACGGATGCGGAGATATGAAGCTACGAGTCGGACTATTCGGGTTGGCAGGTCAAGTCTGCGCAGTTTGGCGACTAGGCCGGCATGCCAAACCTTATCGAAAGCTTTGGCTACATCGAAAAAGACTGCTACAGTCTTATATTTCCTAGGGAAGAAACCGCTCGAGATAAACTCGACTATGCGGTGTACCTGCTGGGGACATGAGTGTTTGGGCCGGAAGCCGAATTGGTGGGGAATGATTAAGTCCTTGTCAAAGAGGTGCTTTCTCATACGAGTGAGTATGCACTTTTCGAAAAGTTTGCCCATGGCCATAGTTGCCATGGCCATATATGCCCATAGTGGTCGGCTGGCTGCGTGAAGAACATAACACAACGAACACGAAAATCGCGGTCACGAGCGGGGCGCAGCCGAGGACAGACACGCACGTAACTGTTCGGCGCGGAGATCGGAACCGGAATGTGTGAAAAAGAAAATCCGATAACACGTGCTTTTATAGGGGGTCAATAGGCCGCAACTCGCGACGTATCAAACAATTGAAACATATCTTTTTCCTTACTACTTCACTTAATCCGGGATAGCTCCTTAAATACTGATGTGATTTAAATAAATTTGGTATCTATTTAAAGTTAACAGTTTAACCTTTAAAATGGTACCATTTTTATTATTCTTAACTAGTTATTAAGTACTCAAGATCGCGCGGAGTCAATTCCAATTAAGTGATTCTATACTTTTGCTCGCGAGTGTAGTTTGAAGTTAGGATTGTCATAAAAAACAAATACTAATACTATAATACAATACTACCGGTATTGTAACCTATGTTTAATACCCATATTATTGAATTTCACTTCAAAACAAACATGCATTATCTAAAAGATCTAAAAAATTTAAAAACAACAAGTAAATCTTCCTCGGAGCGCCCGCTCGGTCAGATGAGTTACGAGCAAAATTTTTTTACTTTTCGCTCGTTTTCTGTCGACAATATATAACGACCATTCTTAGCATCCTTACCCCATAAAACATCATACTCTGAGATTAAAACGCTTTGTATTGCCACGATAACCTCTGTTTGCAAGATATCAGACAAAAATTTGCTTTAAACTTTTATAATTGCTCAAGTTTCCCGAATAAGTCCTCGGGAATAAGCAAAAGTTGGATTTAATTTGGGAACTGTGAAATATACCGGGCGAGGGATGGACGATTTATGTCGCTGATAGCGAGAATTGTGCTTTTAAGTGCCTGACAAAAGCGTTCTAAGCGTGGTATATTTAACCTAAAAGTATTTGCTAACTATTGCATTCTTACAAAGGTGGCATTTTTGCGGTTATTTCGCGTCAGGGGGCATAGGTTCGTTCCTCGCCCAGGACAAATATTTACCTACGTCGTGAGAACAATCTGTGCACGTCAATATCTTGAATTATTGATGATTGGTTCTGTTATCTGTAATGTCCCGGCTACATGCTGTCATCATAGAGAGAATGCCTGCGCAAACCGGTCTGTTATTGTTATTATTAATTTCTTTACTAAAAAGAAGGTGTTAACAATTTCTTTTACAATAGTCCTGCAAAACCTTGAGGTATGTATCAGGTAATACGGAGCGTGTAGCCGGGACATAACACAAATGGTCGAAACGACAAAGAAAGTCTTTAATATCCATTTAAAATAAATTTATTTCTCAACCTAGTATCCTTCTACCTCAATGCATTTAATCCAGCACTTCTCCAATGCCGTTACACCAGTTTGATAAAATGTTTTCTTCAACCCCTCAACATACTCATCTGCAGCAACAATGACTTCATCATTAGTTGAAAATCTCTGGCCATCTTACGCTTTCTTCAAGTTTGGGAATAAGTGGAAGTCGCATGGGGCGATCTGGGGGATAGGGTGGATGCAGTAGCAATTCGAACCGCAATTCATTCAGGAGTTTGACGACTGCAACCATAGACGAGTGTAGAGGCGCGTTCTTTCCAAAGAAAATTCACGCCACAGAAAGTTCAAGGTCCTGTCATACAAATTCTACAAGTTCGATCAAATCCAAATTTGGCGTTTTATTTTCGAAAATATGCCAGAATATAATATAATATTTTTTATTGCGTATCTTTTTTTTAAGTTCGTCGTTTCGGATACTTATCAATCAGCCCTCGTTATCTTTTGGAGATTGAATAAAATTATTGCTTAGAACATCATCTAGAAATGGTAGCCGCACGATATTCATTGTTGGGTATAGACTAGGAATAGTATTGTAATTCAGAGACTTATTTTATTTTCTAATCTTCAGATCATTGTTTGTACATATTATTATGTCGAACATAATCTAAGCAATTGTTTTGATATTTCAGTCTGAAACTTAATAGCAATAATGCTTTACGCACTAACACCTCTGCACACTATAACCGGTTCTGTGATCTAGTGGTAGCAACCACCGGTATCAGACTCGGAGGTCCCGGGTTCGATTCCCAGCGGAGGTACATATTGTATTCGGTTTGGTTGGTGGTATAACTGCTTGTAAGTCCGCCTGGCTAGCTACCACCATCTTATCTAACTCTGATGCCATAACAACAATGATTTCAGCATTGTTGTGTTCCAGCAGTTAGAGATAAGAATGCCAGTTCCTCAGTCAGTGATTGAGGATTCCGGAAGAGGCTCGCTTCCATCTTCAGCCTTATTAATACTTAACATCAGGTATGATGAAGGCTGATGAAGGCTAACAGACTCCCCGTTGTTCATAAAAAAGAACACTGTTGCATTAAAATTGCGATACAGGAACGTAACACTAATTGACTCTAAAATGATCTCAAAAATACTATTCTACTCCAGTACATATACAATTAGGGTGTATGATAGACAAGTCTGGTGGAAAAGGAGAGTCGTCGCATCCTAGACAAACAACCTAAACAAAGAACCGAATCACACCCCTGTGCCCTACAAAATAAGGTCCACTTCCACATAAAAGCTTCAAGGACTTCAAATCCGCAGTACGCTTTCATCTGTCAATATAGAGCGTCTGAACAAACCTTTTTATGTAAGCTTTAGGGCTTAAATTTGAATGGCAAGCAGCCTAATGCTACGAGCTTTACAAAAGTAAAAATACGTTTCCATAAAAACACTGTGGTGTGTTCTCTGGCGAGCAATATTGGTTCACATTTATAGTGAGATTTAACAAAAGTGTAGGTACTTTATGTGTCTTACACTGCATTCTGACAAATGATTTCGATTCATTTAAAAAGTGTCATGGTGAATCAAATCAATTGCAATATATCATATAGTTACTACTTATTCAGTTTTATTTTCACTTCTACAAAAACCGAGATTATAAATACAAATCAGTAGTAGGTAGGTAGTGTAGGTAGTACCACCGGTGTCAGATCCAGGGATTTCGGGTTCAACTCCCAAAGGTGATAACGGTGATGGTTTAACCGCCTCCGTGGTCTAGTGGTACAACCACCGGTATCAGACCCAGGGGTCCCGGGTTCGATTCCAAGCGGGGGTACATATTGTATTCGGTTTGGTTGGTGGTAGGACTTGTTGTAAGTCCGCCTGGCTAGCTACCACCATCTTATCTAAGTCTGACGCCATAACAACAATGTTTTCAGCATTGTTGTGTTCCGGCAGTTAAAGATAAGATAGCCAGTTCCTCAGTGATTGGGGATTCCGGGAGAGGCTCGCTTCCATCTTCAGCCTTATCCAATACTTAACATCAGGTATGATGAAGGCTAAGAGGCTCCCCGTACTTCATAAAATAAAAAAAAAAGATAAGGTATTGTAATCAATTTGGTTGGTAGGACTTGTTCTAGTCCGCCTAGATACCTAACACCCTCTGTATGTGTGTGTGTCTGTTTAACAGTCATGATCATAGAATATACATATATAGTCTTGATGGAGGTGAATTGTCATGCGTCAGAACACATATCAAATGAGTAACGACATTTACCTCAAAGACAGAGCTTTTAGAAGCCTTAATAAGCCTATTTCGAAGGCTCCAGGAATTCAGCAAAGTTTCAAGATTTTCAGATTTAATATAATGTAACTCATATACCTACTAACCTACTTAACTGGCTTCTTGCGGCTTCGCGTTCGTGTAGAATAGGAAATATTTGTATAATCTGGGAATCGAACCCACAACAACATGATCGGCAATTCAACACTTGAGACCATAGTCTGTAGTCGTCAATATAATTGTCATCAGCCATTTTTAATGTCCCCACTGCTGGGGCACTGGCCTTCCTTGTGAATGGATAACGAGAATGCGCCATGACCATGACCCACCTCGCGGGCCGAATGCGGATTGGTGGGCTTTAACTACTGCAAATGGATCAATGGCTTACGTGCCTTCCGAAGCACGGAGGAGCTCGAGATAGTAAATTTCTGGTCACCCATCCCGAGACGTTGCGAAATCGCAGACCGAGCGCGCGGTACCACTGTGCCAGGGCTCCTCAACATAATTTTGTTGAGGTTATAACATTTCGTTACGTTATTATAACTGTAAACTTGCCTGAACTTAAATTCATAAGGCACATAATAAATTAAGTATTAAGTACAATAAATTTACTACTATTGAATTTACGAAAGAGTAGGTTATTTTAGCAGAGAATATCAGTATTAGGTAAAATGTAGCGTAAATGAAATTACTGTCTTGTAGGTCGTAGATTTAATGCTAATCTGTATTGATTTTGATTAGTCAAGACGTTCAAGAATGATAAAATAGCAGTATGAATTATTTTACAAAATCTAATAACAAGCTTAATGTTTAACTAGTTTCTGCCCGCGGTTTCAGCCGCGTTATTCCCGTTTCCGTAAGAATGTAGGGATAAAAGTATTCTGTGTAACTCTCAACCCTTTCAACTAACTTTGGCATAGCCAAAAAATCAAGCTGATTGGTTGCTTATTTAGGGCATGAAGGAATGACAAACAAACACACTTTTATTTATTTATAATATTAGTTATGATATTAAAACCAAATCACACAACTGTTGGGATCTTAAAGTATGATGAAATCTCACACGAATTACAGGCAAAATGAATATATTTGGGGTGCTAGCGATAACTTAAACCACTTAAGATGGTACGACTTCCATACAAACAAACATTGCACATTAATTGGTTCATTATACATTAATAATTCATAAATACATGTGCAACTAACTCGTATAATTTATTTGTTTGCGCGAAATGATTAAAAAATGTACTTTCATACATGAGCTATATAAATGCGATGGGTCACACACACATACGTAGAATTATTGAAATTATAAGATATTAGTATATTCGTGTTTTATGTATGAATGTACAATTTTTTTATTATTTCGCGCAAAAAAATAACTGAAACGAGTTAGTTGCGCATGTATTTATGTATTATTAAGGTATGATGAACCAATAATTGTGTAATGTTTGTTTGTATAGAAGTCGTACCACCTTAAGTAGCTAACACAACTTTGATTTATTCAACACCAGTGTCACTTCAGCGAGGAATGCGTTAAGCAGACGGTTTTTTTACCCATAGTTTTAAGTTATATAGATCTAAATAGATTATACGATAGATTATAGTAGTTCGATGTACTGTTTGTGGGATTTATTTATTTATTTATTTTATTTATTCAATTCAATAACTTACAGGCTGACAGAATACTCCAAAACGCCAGTAAGCTTAATCTAACAATAATATAGATGGATACATTAGAATTTATCTTAATTACAAATACAATACAATAAATAAAAAATAAAAAATAAAACAAATGTCAAATAATAATAATGCAATGCAAAATAAAATTCAAAATAATGTCCAAAGAATATAGAATAAAAATTAGAAGCAAAAATGTCAAATTAAAAATAAACTATGTAACTAAGAGTATAATACTCAGTCGAATTAGAATTTATAATGTCATCAACTAAAATTAAGTTCCTAATAAATTGATATTAATCACAGGATTCAGATAAATGTCAACGTTACAATATTTACAGTTATGTCAATGAAAAATGTTACGTCAGTCTTATAATTTTATTATATGTCAGTCAATATGCACGTCATTCAGATATAAATGGAATTTATTAATGATATGTCCTAATTGGTCAAAGAAAATGTCAATATCATTGTGCTGGGCGAGCAAATCTCCTATACAGCGCAGTGCGCGGGTGGTAGGTGCATACTCGGCGCGCTTCGTGCGCGTCGTCGGCCGGGCCAGCAGTCGCGGCCTGCGGCGCGGCGCAAATAGACCATCCGCATCCCGAGGAATATTTCTGGGAACCATCAGCCGTATTTGTTCCAATATTACCGGATTATCTATTTTGTGGTGTATGATAGACAGATAATGTTTTAACAACAGCATTAGTCTTCTAAATTTCAGAGTCTCTAAATCCACCATACCCGAAACAAACTTCAAATTTTCATTCATACTTATGTGCTTGTTAATAGAGGTTTCAGTATATTAAATAGTTATTAGCGAGGACCTGTAATTGGCTATCTGTTTCCTACTGTACTAAACATTGTAATTATAGCACCCTGTTGGTTTTCCATAAATAAAATAAAATAAATAAGTATGTAAAGATTTTTTTCAAACTTAAGCTATAGGCATTGAGGGGTATTAGCAAAGTTTTTAAGAATATAACATTAATTTCAAAAGGGAATTTAAATCATCATTATTAGCAGCAAGAGATATCACTGCTTGGAATTGCCTTAGCCCTACTCTATGGCTCCATCCTGCGCTGCCAGGGATCCTTACTACGAGGAATTGAGCAATTTTATAGTAATATTGTAACCAAGGAGCCCGTGCCGTTGTGGTTCTCGCGCTCGGCCTACGATTCTTGAGTTTAAGCAACTTTCGCAATGGTCGGTCACGGGATGGGTGACCAAAAATTTACTATCTCGAGCTCCTCCATGCTTCGGAAGGCACTTAAGCTGTTGGTCCCGGCTGCATTTGCAGTCGTTAAAACCCACTAATCCGCTTTAGGCCCGCGTGGTGGGTCATAGCCCGTTCTCCTTATCCTTCCATAAGGAAAACCAGTGCCCCAGTAGTGGGGACATTGAAATTGACTGATGACGATTGTAACCGTGATGCCGCTTTATGCAGAGTATTGCTCAGACGTCGGTCCTTTAATGGAGATTATTTCAATATTGCTATGGTAACCCATTGCCCGAAGCCCACCGCTATATCACGCGAAATAGGGCGCATGTTGCTATCTTGCTTACTCACTAAGATGTGAAGGGGTCAGTGATACATTATCGGAATGCGAGTGTCAATAAAAGCCGATTATGTTAGGCTTACAAGCTCTTCTCTTAATTTTATTGCCCGTCAGTTCTTGTGTGTCCCTTTAGTCTATACCAGCCATACTCAACCTTTTTTTATATGGGCCACATACACATTTCAGTCACGGGATCCCGGGCCGCAAGTAATAAATAATTAGGTATTAATTAAAACGTAATTGCAAGTTAACGAAGTATTTACTTTAATAATAAAAATAAGTTTTAACACAGATGTTTATGTTTTCATGCAATTTTTGATACTGTCAACGTTTTTTGAAAACTTTATCAAGATCTGGCTTGTCGCTACATGCCAATCTTAATACATCATCCAGATGAGATTCTGTAAGTTTATTTCTGTACACATTCTTTGTGTATTTAATTTTTGAAAAAGACGATTCACACACTTACGTTGACCCAAAGAATTTTAGTAAGATTTAGGCATATCTTTGACCACTTTTATATTTTTGGGGAACAATGCTCCATAATTCCGCTTTAACCATGTTTTTCCCTTTTTCTTTGAACATTACTTCTAGGTTGGTATCATTTTTAAAATCATTAAATTTTCAAACAACTGTGAGTAATTACAATTTAAAACGAAGCCAACTCTGAAATAGTTGTATTTCTAAATGCCATGGATTTTCTATAAGTAACAAACTTTTTTTTTCTAAGATCTTGGACAGCGCTCACATTCCCGTATTTCCCGTTCAATTACCCGTTCTTCGATGGGCGCGAAATAAAACAACTAAGTTGTAACTTCCAGGTGGACCAATCAAAAAGGCCCGGCGGGCGGTCCGTACGCGGTCCGCGGGCCGCAGGTTGAGTATAGCTGGTCTATACTAATATTATAAAGAGGAAAGATTTAATAGTTTGTTCGTTCGTTTGCTTGCAACGAATAGACTCAAAAACGACTGAACGGATTTGGATGAAATTTGGTACACAGATAGTGGAAAGCCTGGTTATGAACATAGGATAGGATACTTTTAATAAATAAATAAATAAATTTCATACAATCACACCAATTATCTAGCCCACGTTAAGTTTCATAAAGAACTTGTGTTATGGAATACTAGATAACGGATAAACATACTTAACGGATAAACTTACTGGTAGGGAAGAAAAAATTTGGACTATTCCAAAGTACTTATCTATAAGTCTATTTAAATAAAAATCTTTGACTTTGACTTTGACTATATAAATTTTCTCTTATATTAAATATGTTTCAAGATTGTAGATTTGTGTTTGGAAACGACATGTTCCTTTGTAAATGTTCTGTTGCTTCTGTTAAAGCTGATAAGTTTCTTGCGGCCGTTCTTCTTATCAGTTAAAAGATGTCCTGAATGGCTGGTAGGAAAAAAAAATTGGACGATTCGAAAGCACTTATCTATAAGTCTATTTGAATAAAAATCTTTGACTTTGACTAAATACTTTTTTTTGTAAATAAATACATAATATACATATCAAACACCCAGACCAAGACAAATAGACATGTTCATGCACACAAATATTTGTCTTGTCCGGGGATCGAACCCGGGACCTCTGGCGTAGTACCCCTGCGCCAAACAGGTCGTCACTTTTTATTCCGATATTCCCTCGTGAACTAGAACCACGCGGGAGAAACCGCAAGCGGCCGCTAGTTTATATATATATATTCGTCATAACCGAAAAATACGACTCCATAGAACACCAAGATAATAAAAGCCCCATACGACAAACCGTTACATATCAGAAACTAGCCTTCCTTTTATAAACTTGTCGACCCTATTTATATGATAAATTGATTGGAACTCGGTCTATAGAAGATAGATTGATAGTTGCTACTATCAAAAGAAAGCCTTTTCTATACAATTCTTTAATCAAAAGGTTGAAAAATAACTTAAAGCCGGGAAAAAATACCCCTACTTATATTACCTACCTTAATGTAGATGAAACCCCCGCCCCATACACCTCCGACACAGGGCTGCCATTAAAAAAAATCAAAAACCTGAATTAAACCTACTTTTACCAATTGGTTACTTGTTACTAGCGATTGATATACGGCTCATCATAAAAATCTAAATCTTATAAACTAGGAGCCGCTCGGGGTTTCACCCGCGTGTTTCCTGTTACCGTCGGAATATCGAGATAAAAAGTATTCTTTTTTTATGAACGACGGGTATACTCTTAGCATTCATCGTAACCGATGTTAAGTATTGATAAGGCTGAAGATGGAAGCGAGCCTCTCTCGGAATCCTCAATCACTGAGGAACTGGCTATCTTATCTCTAACTGTCGGACCACAACAATGCTGAAAACATTGTTATTATGGCGTCAGACTTAGATAACATGGTGGTAACTAGCCAGGCGGACTTAAACAAGTCCTATCACCAACGAAACCGAACACAATATGTACCCCCGCTGGGAATCGACACCGGGACCACTGGGTCTGATACCGGTGGTTGTACCACTAGACCACAGAGGCAGTTAAAAATGTGAATTCTATGTTCATGACCAGGCTATTTACTATCTGTGTACCAAATTTCATCCAAATCCGTTCAGTAGTTTCGGGGCCTATTTAATGCAAGCAAACAAACAATCAAATCTTTACTCTTTATAATATTAGTTTATTCAACATTTTCTGAATGGTCTTTTTGTCAGCAAGAAGTGTCGCGAAATATTATTTTCTATTTTTACTGTTGCATAGATTCATCTATTAGCCTATATATAAAAAAAATATTTTATAAAAAAAATCAAACCGACTTCAAAAAGTAAAAAATAAAACTTTTGGAGTCGGTGCCAGCCAAAGCATTCTACATTGCACTTCTATTAACTATATTTTTTTTTGCCTTAGCTAACTAGCACCGACTCCAAAAGTTTTATTTTTTACTTTTTGAAGTCGGTTTGATTTTTTTTTATAAAATGTTTTTATTTCAGATTTTTTTGTTACATTATGTGCCGTTACTTATACTAAAAATCAGCCCATACACAACAATGATGTCATCTAGGTATACGACTACTTGCCAAAAGGTGATTGATATTTTTCAGGATTATGAAAAAACTACTAGCCAGATCTTCGTAAAAATTATATGAGACCACACATAAACCATTTTCTTCCAGATAAAAAAAGAATTTTAAAAATCTGTTAACAACTGGCGAAGTTATGGTGGAACATACATAAAAAAAAAAAAAAAAATACAGTCGACTTGATAACCTCCTCCTTTTTTGAAGTCGGTTAAAAAATCACAGGAATTGTACGAATAAAGGTATATCCGTAACAACTCGGTAAAAACGTACCTTTTATTAACACATTTTCACGTAAAAATTTCAATCAACAATGCACGCGAAAGAGTGATTACTCATTAGAGAAACCTATCACAGATTATAAATATGTTAAAAAATATTTATAATATGTGATAGCTTAGTAGAAAAATATATTATCTATACCCATTTAAATTGTCACATTTTTAGGGTTTCGTAGCCTTAGTTATAGATTCGTCATGTCCGATGTGTGTCACAGCCACTTTATTCTAAAACTATGAGGATTACACAGTTGAAACTCGGTAGGTAGATGTATTCTGTAAACCTCTTTACGGTTTTTCACAAAAAAAATAAATATTAAGGGGGGCTCCACATACATCGAACCGAAACTGTAAATATTTTTAGGGTTTCGTAACTCAAAAGGAAAAAACGGAACCCTTAAAGGATCACTTCGTTGTCCGCCTGTCAAGACCGGACAACGCGTGGAGGTATCAAACTGAAATTTATATTTAATACTCAGGTCTACTGTCCCTTGGAGCTGTGAAAAAATCAAACTTCTAAGCTAAAGCAATCAAAAGATACAGCCGTTTATGCCGCAAATTTCCGAAACTCGCACGGGAATCAAAACCTACAGGGTACTTCCCGTGAACTTAGAATCTTGAAATTTGGTACGAAGTAACGTTTTACACGTTAACGAACAGATATAGGAAAAACTGAGAAAACCGTAAATTTTTAGTTACATCATATAATAAAAAATATTTTACGAAACCCTCGGTGCGCGAGTCCGACTCGCACTTGGCCGGTTTTGTTCATCAAACCTATACGTGTGGGGTCTTTAGATAGGACATTAAAAATTACATTGAGGTTCCTAAAACAGTTTTTTCTCAAAGTTTAACGGCGAGTTACCTCTATTGAGCTGATCGAAGCGAGGATTTTAAAGATACAAGACGCCAAAAGTATGAATATAATGTTACTTATTAATAAGAATGAAAACGATTCTGACACTGACATGAGGTACAAGACAAAGACAATTTAAAAATAAAGATTTATGTCACGTTCCGCAATTTAATCATAGGTTGTGAAACCCAGCCTGATATAAAATTCTTATAACAAATAGTTTAATCTTATTGTTATTGTTTTTATGATTCAATGAACTAAAATAATTATTATTTTCATCATACCTGATGTTAAGTATCGATAAGGCTGAAGATGGAAGCGAGCTTCTCCCGGAATCCTCAATCACTGAGGAACTGGCTATCTTATCTCTAACTGCCGGAACACAACAATGCTGAAAACATAGTTGTTATGGCGTCAGACTTAGATAAGATGGTGGTAGCTAGCCAGGCGGACTTACAACAAGTCCTACCACCAACCAAACCGAATACAATATGTACCCCCGCTGGGAATCGAACCCGGGACCCCTGAGTCTGATACCGGTGGTTGTACCACTAGACCACAGAGGCGGTTTAAAAAATTGTGTCGGGGGACCCCCAACGTATAATATACCCTTTTAGTACTTCTCTTTTTGTGGTCCCCCGACCGAGAGAGAAATTTTATTTTTTCAAGTTTTTTTTTTATGTCGGGGGGTTTTTAAAATTTTAAAATTTTATTTTTATTTCATCCTTTTTAAATTACACACAAAATAAAAAAACTACGAATATTTATGTACAGAAAGACTTTTTTGCCGCCATTTTATTTTTTTTGCTGCACCTAAATTTGTCCAGGGTACATTATTTAGTCAAAGCACTACCTTTGTATCTTTTACCGTTTCGGCGGGCAGTAGACCATCTCCATAAATGGCCAGATGGATTTTCATCAAACGTGGCTGAGAACCATCTCGATTAATTTAGCTTTCAATTAATAAAAACCGCATTAAAATCGCTTGATTCGTTTAGGCTCTACGAATATACGTACAGACAGACAAACAGACAGACAGACAGACATAGGCTTCAAACTTATAAGACCCCTCTTTGCGCTGCGTCGGGGGTTAAAAACCAAAACGGAGTATTATAATTAATTCAAAGCTATTTAAAATAAGAATTAAATTTAACAAAAAAGTCAATAGTGCGATTCGGAACGCATTATGACATAATTTATTTAGGTATTAAATTAAAAAAGTACTTTACAGCGCTAGGCCGCAAAAAGCGATTTTCTACGCGGAAACTGAATGGCAAATCTTCTTTTTCCGAGCGTGAGAGGTGAAAAGTTATTTTTGAAGGCGAAAAATTATAGTGACATTTTGGGTAAGTGTATTTAATATAATAATATAAACCTTATTGTACACGATACAAAAACAAACACATAAAAAGAAAATGACAAAAAAGAGGAACACACAATAGCCGGTCTTATTGCTACATAGCAATCTCTTCCAGGCAACCTTGGGGAGAGACGAAACCCTTCATGTGCGAGTTCGACTTGCACTTGGCCGATTTTTATTAATTTCTTTATTCACAGAGTTTTTGATTTTGTAGAAGGTTTTTTAGATTTTTGTTTGGTTGGTGGTAGGACTTGTTGTAAGTCAGCCTGGCTAGCTACCACCATCTTATCTAAGTCTGATGCCAAAACAACAATGTTTTCAGCATTGTTGAGTTCCGGCAGTTAGAGATAAGATAGAGAGTTCCTCAGTGATGAGGATTCCGGGAGAGACTCGCTTCCATCTTCGGCGTTATTAATACTTTTTTATTAATATCAGATATGATGAAGGCTTAGAGTCTCCCCGTTGTTCATAAATATATATATATAACGGTTTTGCAGCCCTATCCTACCCCCACCAGTAAATTAAGACGACATCACACGAGATAAAACATTTGCAGGCTCTGATTATTTAAATCAAGCAGATTCAGTATTCCTTCGCGATTGAGTAAAGTGTGCTATGTAAATAGCTTTTAGAGTCGGCCTGAGGCACAGGAGATAGCGATCATCTAATTAATCTGGAAAAATCGTAACGCAGAAGAGTGAATCATAAAGCCGTAGAAATATCTTTTTCTCAATTTGCTTACATGTTTTCATGTATGTGTGTGTGCTTTAAATACTATGTAGTTAATGACTTTAGACAGGGTCCTTATTCAATATGAGTACTTGACGATTAAAATTCGTATTCTCTATGACACTTGCAAATAATATAGTTATTAAACATGTACATGACACTCATAAATTAAACAGTGGTTGTACAAGTACAATAACTTTAAAATTTGTAAGTGTCATAGAGAATACGAATTTTCAAAATGACGTAACCAAGTACGAGTTTGGCGTGGTTTGAGCAAGTAATTGCTAAGCGATCATAGTGAATACGGGCCCTGGGGGCCAATTCTGCTATTTTTTTGACAAAATCTCTGTCAATGGTGTTTCAATAGTAGTGTTTATTTACATTGTTGTAACAAGAAATGTGTAAAACAGGTCTGCCATTGAAACGCCATTGGAATACGATTGTAACTAAGCATTATCAGAATTGGGCCCCAGGACAACATCTAATACGCTATGTAATATCATAGCATATTTATTAATCATCACAAAAACCACAACACATAATTATTAGCAAAAATAATCTTAACAAACTTAGCGGGTTTACATTTTGTTCCAGTACAAATTGTTTGATTTGCTTGGCAGTCAAACTTTTGAAAAACCTCCAATTAAAAAATATATACACGTGACCACTGAATATCGTTCCGTACTTTTTTTTTATTTTGCTTCCATACGTATATAATAAATTGAAACGAAACGCTTTTTTATTTATCAGCAGGATTTATGACGAACTATATTCGCTTCCTTTTCTACTTAAAGTTTTATTTATGATTCACTCGTCTCGAGGTTCCTACTGATTTTCGTGTGACATTTGAGTTTCCGTATTTTCCGTATTTTCATATAGTGACCTTGGTGGTGGTCTACGTATGCAAGTCGCTATTCACCTGAGCACGTCGCCAGAAAGACGAGTGAATCAAAAATAGAGGTTCTTTTCTGCATACATAACATCAGCAGGCTTATAAAACGGCTCTTTCATAAATAAATACGCAAAAATAACTTTTCAGCCATCATCGAATATGAAAGCATTAATTCCTCTGAAAGGATTCCTGAAATACGCATTGGTATTTGAAAATGCTTTTTCATATCAGCCGAATCACTCTAATCCCTAAATATTCGTCCATCGTATTCAA
Organism: Chrysoteuchia culmella; assembly: GCA_910589605.1. Classification (NCBI taxonomy): domain Eukaryota; kingdom Metazoa; phylum Arthropoda; class Insecta; order Lepidoptera; family Crambidae; genus Chrysoteuchia; species Chrysoteuchia culmella. The sequence continues at coordinate 23,754,094 of OU342649.1, forward strand.
TGGACTCTTTTACTTATTCACCACGTACTCTGGTCAGCCATTTTGATTATTTTGATGACGTAAAATTTTTTATTCTTCTTTACATTGGAATGTTCTCGTGCCGTTCTATGCTTGGTGAATCAAATTGCCTGTTTTACGATTTGTCAAACCTCGGATAAAAGTTATCCATCACTGAAAATTACCAACTACAATAGAACACTTACTTACAAACTAAAAGAGGTATGAATGTCATATAATTTCCAAATTATTCGTATATTAATACGATACTAGAGAACTTTTTTCTGAGCATTGAAAAATCCGCGGTTAAAGGCTTTTTATAATTTAGGTATGTATCTTGAAATATTTAAAAAGTATGTACCTATTATTAATGCCATCGGAAAAAGGTGTCTTCAGAACTAGTAGCTTTTCATATATGAACACCAAACAATAGTAACTTGGGTAATATTCGTTTAAAGCTATAATGTAAATTACGCTTATTTAGCCATTCCGTTAAATAAGAAAGATGAAAATTCTGATAAATCTAAGAATATACTCTGCTTTATCTTAGGTTTGGTATCAGACCCAGGGGTCCCGGGTTCGATTCCCAGCGGGGTACATATTGTATTCGGTTTGGTTGATGGTAGGACTTGTTGTAAGTCCGCCTGGCTAGCTACCACCATCTTATCTAAGCCTGACGCCATAACAACAATGTCTTCAGCATTGTTGTGTTCCGGCAGTTCGAGATAAGATAGCCAGTTCCTCAGTGGTTGAGGATTCCGGGAGAGGCTCGCTCCCATCTTCAGCCTTACTTATCAATACTTAACACCATGTATGATGAAGGATAAGAGTCTCCCCGTCATTCATAAAAAAAAGGTAGGTACAGTCGGAAAACTTCCCGGTAGAGATCGTTTAGGGAACTTTATTTAAAAAAGTAATAGATATATAGTAAATGTTTATATTACAAGTAATAGAACATTAACAGGTATTTCATTTGAATAATAAATTATTTCTTTAGCCTTAGTACTTTCCGAGATAACAAAAACTCTACTGGTCTACCGGGAAGTTCCACGATTGTACTCACAACGGCAGGTTAGGCTTTAGAATTTGACCTGGAGAGCATACTTTTTTTTATGAACGACGGGGAGACTCTTACCCCCATATTCTAAGTCGTTCCTCCAAAACTTTTTACACTCCACTCAACCTCGTCGTGGGTAAAAATGGTAGTGTGCGCTAGGCCTAACACGGAGTGGCTACGTACTCTTTGGCTCCTCCAGGTCCTTACGTCGAGACAGAGTTACAACTTAGAATACCGATTTCGAGGAGTATTTCTAAGAGGTTTTCAATGAGGTTTCGTTAAGTCGAGGACGAGTAAGTTTTGGAGGAACGACTTAGAATATAGGTGTTAGCCTTTGTCATAGCTAATGTTAAGTATTGATAAGGCTGAAAGATGGGAGCGAGCCTCTCCCAGAATCCTCAGCCACTGAGGAACTGACTATCTTATCTCAAACTGCCGGAACACAACAATGCTGAAAACATTGTTGTTATGGCATCAGGCTTAGATAAGATGGTGGTAGCTAGCCAGGCGGACTTACAACAAGTCCTTCCACCAACAAGTGTACCCCCGCTGGGAACCCGGGATCCCTGGGTCTGATACCGGTGGTTGTACTACTAGACCACAGAGGCGGTTAAATGGCTTATATCGCATCGCTTGTAATAGCGGCGGGTTGCATTGCAAAGTAAAAGCTGTCAAGCTGTACATAAACATCAAAAATAATTTCAACAATTAGCAGAGACTTCACTCGCTTATGACCTGCACACGTGCAGGAACTACAGTGATTCGTGTGGTTAGAGCGACGAACGGAATAGAAGATGAGATCGTTCTGTCTCCTCGCAATGCGCCCGTTTTTACGGAGGCTTTGTCTTGGCCAGCCCCTTTCTTTGCGGAGCTCCAGGAGTCTGTTTGAGTTATCTACGCCCCGCTTTACTTATACTTTCATGAGATATGGCTTATGGCTACTGGAGATAATAGGAGCATTAAGTCGTTTCTAGAAATCGTATGAGGTCGTCGTAAAAGTTATTTTATTAAGTAGTGTTTCATTTAAAGAGTTTTCGTTAAAGTGTTTCCTCGATTTCCACTGTTTTTCAGTTAATAGTGTGATCTACCGCCGTAGCTGTCTATCTTTTAATTTTAACATTGAAAAAACAATCAATATCTAATTAGACACCTGAATGCAATTCAAAGAATATTAAACGCAGGTATAGATAGAGTACGTTTCATTGTATATTCCCTTTTTTGTTAGGTTGGCACCCCTGTCGATTTCTGTCTAAAGGTTAGGTTAATTTAGGATAAGAATTCAATGCTAACTTTTTATGTTTTGGATTCTGTTTTATAATCATGCTCGAAACATTAGAAGCGGTAAAAATAAAATGGTTTTGAAATGACGTTTCTAACACGTACGCGCCTTCTTGAAATACAAGGGTACCAACCTAACAAAAAGGGAATATAGGATGAAACGCACTACTTCACCTCATGTCACTTAGAATGTGCCATGTGAATATGACTTGCATTATATGCAACAGCTGAAACTAATATTATAAATGTGAAAGTACGTCAGTTGGTTTGTTTATTTATTTTTTACTCTGTCACGCAAAAATTACTGAACGAATTTGAATGAAATTTGGGATGTAGGACCAAATAGTGGACTAACACATACGTTACTTTTATCCCGATAGTCCCACAGTCCGAGTAAACTCGGCGGCTGCTAGTAACACTGTAAAAGTTAAACTTTTCATAACCAACGGTCAATAATGTTTAGTGACATTAATAATAAATAATAATAATAAATAACTGTTTATTTCTTCTCTACACAATCCCATCGTTTGCAAAATAAGTTTACAACAATTACATGAAAATTAAGTCACATACATAAGATTGTGGAGAGACTGGTATCTGAACTAAGCCGTGGCCTGTATCTCAGAGAACGAGTACTCTCCCATCTTAACCACTGGGACTTTAATCACATTAACATGTTTTTAATATCAAAAATTTACGTTATTGAGTAGAAATAATAACAAAATAGGTAAGTAAGTATGTAGTGGGTATATACAAGTTAGGTTATATATATGTACGATGGGAACATTGACAGTTCCGTTTCAGTTCAAAACCCTAATCGAAACCGAATCAGTGTACCCCGCCGCGTTCAAGACCTTCTTAGCAATACTGACTTTTTTATTCCTTTGTATAAATATACTGTAAACTAGATGCCGGGCGCGGTTTCATCGGTTCCCGTTCCCGTGGGAATTTTGGGATCATTTATAGCCTATGTTACTACTTGGGGTCTAAGGATTATCTATACTAAATTTCGTCAACATCGGTCCAGTAGTTTTTGAGTTTATTCGTTACATACAAAAATACAAATCTTTCCCCTTTATAATATAATAAGTATAAGTATAGATAGTGTAGAGAAAATTTAAGTTTGTGAAACAATACTTTAATTGTTAAGTTAGTATTTTATGTGTTTTATGTGTTTAACAGTGTAAGGTTAAACCTAAACAAGTTTTTGTGACACTGTTTTCATGAAATGTTATAATGTATTAATATTGTTAAAATTTTAATAAAATAATAATAATAATAATGTATGTAGTTGTCGCTTTTTTTGTTTTACATGTCAAAAGTGTTTTGTCAGGATTTTTCTCTTTGTTATTTATATTGTTGTCAAGACTAAAGTTGAAATTGATTATCTCTTGTACCTACTATAATAATATGTATGCGACTGAAGGACTTTGTATCCAGGTGATGAATAAATTAATAATAAAAAATAAAAAAAACTTTTCATTTACTATGAATGATACTAGCGGCCGCTCGCGGTTTCACCTGCGTGGTTCCCGTTCCCGTGGGAGTATCGGGATAAAAGGTATCCTATGTTCAATGTTCATGACCAGGCTATCTCCTATTCATCCAAATCCATTCAGTAGTTTTTGAGGTTATTCGTTACTAACAAACAAACAGACAATCGAATCGTTCCTATTTATAATATTAAGTATACAGGGTAGAAATTTAAAACGGGGCACGAGAGGCAGGAACCTTAACCGATGTAGCTACACGAAGACGTTAGGAAACCATACTTAATTTTTGAGAAATTAGAAACTGCATTCACCAAAAAAATATACAGTCTGCAGAAAAAAAAACAGTTTTCAAATTTTTTTTTATGCAAATCGATCCTGCTTCTTATTACGATCAAAACACTTTAAGATGCCTACTGTAGTATGATTACTAGAATAGTTAGAAATCGTCAAAAATATTTCCAATTATTCGCTAAGAAAATAAGTTCATTCAACAAAGGTACTCGTAGGTGAAGCAGATAGGACTGTGTGTCGCGAGCGTGTTTTTCGCGTATTTCGCGATTTCTGACGTTTCTTACTCAAATCTCCGTTGATGTCTTAGAGTGTTTAAATCCTGAAAAATAAACAGGATCGAATGTCATGAAAAAAAAAGAACTGCCCATTTTCCTACTGATTGTATTTTTGTTTCAAAATCTGTGAAAGGAGTTTAAAATTTCTCAAAAAATAAAGGATAGTTTCCTAAGTACGTTTTCATATAGCTAAAACAGTTAAATATCTGCCCTTACCACCAGTCTTAATTATTTTCCACCCTCTCGATTTATGACGTCATGTGAGACTACAGGTATATATACAAACTTATTTAATTTGACCGGAAATATTACCGGGCTTCCTTCCTTTAAGTACGAATGTGCATTTTGTAAAGTAAACCCAAAAACAGTGTAATACTTTATAAACTGCATATTGGGAGCTGCAACGAAAAATAATTTAAAAAAATTGACTGGTTGCGTAATAAACTGTGGGGCTCCAAGCCGTTCGACACTCATTATCGAGCCAACCGCCGAAGATATAAAGCTGACAGAAGCGTCATTAAAATTTAACTTACAATTAGGTTTATTGATAATATCTTCAGCATGTAGTTATGATGGTTAGGATACGATAGGACTAACATATCTTGTTAGATAAAACTCGTATTTTTTTTACAATATATATTGGCAAATAGCATTTGGCCACCAACTGGCCTGATGGATAGCGAGATGCTTTTTTATATACAACGGGAAGACTCTTAGCCTTCATCATACCTGATATTAGTATTGATCAGGCTAAAGATGGAAACGAGCCTTTCTGGGAATTCTCAATCACTGAAAAGCAGGAATTTATCTCTAACTGCCGGAACACAACAATCCTGAAAACATTGTTGTTATGCCGTCAGACTTAGATAAGATGGTGGTAGCTATCCAGACAGGCTTACAACAAGTCCTACCACCAAACAATGAGCATTTTTGTCCAACAAGTGTCTATTCACTCTCTCATTTTAAAGAGGCCCAGATTATAACATTCTGGGAACACTTCAGTAGGCAACGCATTGTATTTTTTTTATAGACAGGAGGACAGATAGGCTGTCCTGCTGACTATAAAAAAAATGTTTCAATGTCAGCCGTTTTTTTATTATTTTGAAAACTTACCACACTGATTGGTGAGTAGATAACGACTGCAAACAACCGGATCCAGTGGCTTAGCGTGCCTTCCGAAGGACTTAAGAGCACTATAATAACTTCTTAAGTCTATTTTACCAAAATCATCGCGTTCGGGATTTCTATTTCTTTACTAATATTATAAAGAGGAAAGATTTTATTGTTTTTTGTTTGTTTGCAACGAATAAACTCAAAAACTACTAAACGGATTTGGTTGAAATTTGGTACACAGATAGTAGAAAGCCTGTTTATGAACATAGGATGACTTTTTATCCTGAACTTCCCACGGGAACGGGAAACACGCGGGTGAAACCGCGAGCGGCCGCTAGTCAGGAAAAAAATTACATTGTGAAAGCATTTTTTTATTTAAGGCCACATCCAGTGCATTAATTAGATCCGCATATGTCAGTTTGAAGTGCCCCCGCGCCTGCACTGAAGTGCGCTCCACAAATAAAATTTGCACTGAATTCGGAAACCAGAGCCGAGACGCAATGCTATGAATACTATCGTAAAATAAAATACTCTTTCATAAACTGCCAAGAATATTTTATCGCCATTCAACACAAGCACTTCAAATCTTTTCAATTGTAATATTAAGATTTCGTTAATTTCATTTCCCGTAACGGGAAAGGGAAAGTGCATTTGTTTTTTTTTTACTGTCTTCCTCGCAATTTTTAAATTTTTTCTCACTTTTCAAAACCGAAATCGGCTATTCGGCGCCCAGACGTTCTCGAGTTTTAGATTCTTTATTCTGCGGTTTTAGCGAGACTAACGTAAGGCAAATCATTTTTACACATATATAAGTATAAAGACTTTATGCAATAATAAGTTCCATGCAAATGTCACAAAACCGCTGTCACTGACACTGTGCTTATAATTGATCAAACTTAAATAAAATTTTGACTACCCACCTTACTCAATAACTATATGGATAGCTACCCTTGATTGTGATCTTTCTTTTTCATCAAAATGGTTCAAAAAATCTGAAATTACAAAATCTAGAAATATATTTTTTTATAGGAACAACCAACCCTTCGAGATATGGTATGAATTGATAGTATAACAGTTTCTATCTAAATCAGCCTGATACATCAATATAATTTCAAAGTCAAAGTCAAAGATTTTTATTTAAATAGACTTATAGATAAGTGCTTTCGAATCGTCCAATTTTTTTTCCTACCAGCCATTCAGGACATCTTTTAACTGATAAGAAGAACGGCCGGAAGAAACTTATCAGCTTTAACAGAAGCAACAACATTTACAAAGGAACATGTCGTTGCCAAACACAAATCTACAATCTTGAAACATATTTAATATAAGAGGAAAATTTTCTTATACTCAGTTATTAGAATATTTTTCTTTTATACAATTACAATACAATACATTGATACAATAATTAAAGCATGAAAATGTAAATGCGGAATAGTTTTTTCAGGCGTCATATAAAGATGGCCGTTATAACATAAAAAATCTATTAAGCACTCAAACCCCGGGATATGAGACTCAAATTCTATTGTTCTCTGGCTCTTCCTGTAGCCGGCGGGAGTTAAAGGGTTTAGTCTCGTTCACTGTCAGCGAAAGTGTTAAAAGCTTCCAAGACAATTCTAGAGGATTTCAACACTTATTCCGGTCAATGTCAAATACAGGCAAACAGGATAAGGCGTTTTCTGCAAGAATAAAAACGTCTGTGAGAGCTTCTGATTAGCCTACATCAGGAGGCCTACCGCCATCTCATAGCGCAGTATTGTTTCAATCTTACCACGAATTTTATACTACGAATCTCGTAAATAAGCTTGTTTTTTGACGGAAGTTTCGTGACGTCTTCGCTCAATCATCGTCTCCAAAGGTTTCTTAAGTTTCTAAAGTTTCTTAAGGCTCGTAGGCCGGCTGGCCATCTTTCGAGAAAAAATTATCTTTACAAATGAGGAATATTATTTTTCTGAGTAACAACTTGTCAATTAAATTTCAGTTACAGAATCAGAAGACTAAAAACAATATTGAAAATATCAAAAACAAGGTAACAAAAAAACCTTATCCATTTTATTTATAGTAGTTTATAAAATTATAACAAAACTCGCAGTCGAGAAGTTTTCGTTGTTTTAGTGGATCCAAAGACGTCGTCTTTGCAATAAAAAATATAAGTGACTCAGTTTCATTTGATAGAATCAGGCGTTACTTGGCGGAAATCCATATCTTTGTAGAAAACGAAAAATATGTCGCGTAATTCCGCAAGAAACTTCTTGCGGAATTACGCGACATATTTTTCGTTTTCTACAAATGACTCAGTTTCAGTCTTTTATGGGAACTGAATAATTTTCTAGTTTATGAACATGAAAAATAAATTAATAGACTTTACGCTTCGTTGGTTTTCGTTATATTAACACTAAATTGCGTGTTATTATTTATTACTTCCAAAGAAAAACACACTAGTAGTACCAACGAGTACTTAACTAATGAAATTGCGAAAATAAGTCGTTGTTGGACTCGCGTAATTATTTGTGTAAGCTTCGGTAGGCTGATTATCTAACTAAAAGTCACCTAGCACCCAGTTTCCTAGCTGTCATGGCTGTCATATTTTCATGACAGCCATGACAGCGACGATAACTGGTGGTTATGCTATTTTGAATAATTTCAAATGTTTGTAGATATAATTAATGCTACCAAAACAACTAGGTACGTACATCTTATGTTTTGGCGAGCACTGTTAATTGAAATTAAACAACTTTTACGGAAATCAAACGCGCTATATCACGAACTAAGTTGTAATTGTCCGTATTTTTAGGTTTTTAGGGGATTTTTGATTTTCCCGACGTTTCGGCACCTTTTCAGCTGCCGTGGTCACGTAATACAACTTAGTTCGCGAAATATAGCGCGTTTGATATCCGTAAAAGTTGTTTTATTTCAACAACTAGGTACGTTTGAATAATGGTGTAACTGCAACATGTCCCGTAATCAATTTCAATTTTGATTAACTGCAATTTGCGACAAAACTTATCAACACAACAACAATCTTTGTAAACTAGAGTGGTTTATACAATTTATACCTCAAGTGCACCCAGCCAGACCAATACAAACGTACCTATATTTAATCATCATGTAACTAAATTGAATTTCGATAACAGTATATTTCTTACACCAAGTTTTCTTTCACGAATTTTTTTTTAAATGCAATAAGAATAATGTCAGGAATTCAGAATAGGAATAAAAAGAAATATATTTCTCTACTTCAATAACACTTCAATGTGACTTTGACGTCGGCTCATTATAAGATTCGATAAAAAAAATAAGTGCCGCTTCCTTACGCAAAAATTACGTGCGGGTGATGATCGTGGCGCGTTTGTGCGCCACAAACGCGCCTACAACTGCGCTTCTAGATATTTTATGAGAACTAGTATTGGCGCTTCCTCGCGCTTCTAATTTGAAGGCACCCTTAACCGTAACGTATCAACAAATAACTGTTTCATATCACGTTACGATGGCCTTGATAAGGGGGCTTATTCACTAACCAAACCAAAGTGTGTGCCTGACATAAAATGACAGCGCCTTTAAAGCGAACCCTTCGCAGCGGCCGTTACCGAAATAAATCTGGATTTATCTAGCGTAAAACTTAATTCCTTTACTTTATTTTTCTCAACTGGAATATCCTCGAGTGTGTAAGTCCATTAACTTTTATATCCATCTTGCGGAGCGGCCCGGGGGACCGATGTAGGACCACTCGAAACATTAAGCAACTAAGTTCTTGTTAAACGTTCGATAAACAATTCTTTCTAACTCTTTTAATAATCACCAAAAAGTCTTTCGTTGAAATGAAAAACCTTTCAAAATGCAATAAACATCCTTATAATATCGATGGAGGAGCCAGTGGCGCAGTGGTTCTTAATTAATGGCGTGCTCGCGATAAATTTCGCGAATTTTGCCAATGTCAAGTAAATATATTTTGTATTTTATGGAAATTGTACGGTAGATTGAGTTAAAAATGGAGGCTCACAACATTCTACAGTCTTTTTCTACTAGGATGATTCCTGTGACGCTTCAAGATTTACAGTTTTAGAGACGTATTAGATGTTTATATTGAAATCCTATCGACTTACCTATCGTTTTATTAAGAGTCAATGTACTTACTCTTGTAGAAATTGCAATATATTTTACTATTTTTCCGGCCACGTGGAATCCGGTTACATAGCGTAACTTATATCATCCCACGTAAACATAATAGAATAAAAAGTATTGTATGTCATATATGCTCATCTATGTGGTAAAATAAAATATTAAGCTGTCTATGCTATTCTTTATCTATCGTATTCAATAAAAATATAATTAATAGACACAGAATTTTCTATATATTTCCAGAGGTGTTGTTTTTAAATCTGTTTGATTACATTGCTAAGTAAATTAATAATTTTTCAAAAATATTTTTCGATATAATATATGTGATTCGGAAAATTTTGTCACAGGACTCATCCTAGCTGTAAAAGACTAACTCCATATTCTAAGTCGTTCCTCCAAAACTTTTTACACTCCACTCAACCTCGTCGTGGGTAAAAATAGTAGTGTGCGTGCGTAGTGAGTTAGGCTCCTCCAGGTCCTCACGGAGGGAATACCGATTTCGAGGAGTATTTCGAAGAGGTTTTCAATGAGGTTTCGTTAAGTCGAAGACGAGTAAGTTTTGGAGGAACGACTTAGAATATGGGTGTAAGTGTATTGGCTTCATACTTTGTTATGTTTTTCTGGTGACGTCAGATTCTATCAATTTCTTAAAACATTGAATTGCGAGTGGTTTCAGCATAGTTCCCCCGAAATTTCCCCCTTGAGGTTGGCTGGAGTAGCAGGTCAAGGCGTAAGTTTCCAACTTAATCCCATTGTTTTCGGCTATAGTGGCTATATGTAACAACTTATGCACAGTATATAAAAAACGACAGTAACATTTATTACAACACAGCCAAACAACGTGCCTACAAAAAAAGTTATGTAATGAATATGTACTCATATGATGGACAGCACGACAGCCTTTACTCTTGCATTAAGAAGACTGCTGTTTTTATTTTATTTTATTTCAGAAGGGACAAAAACAGATACAATACAGATTACTTAAAATTAGATTTAACAGTGTTTACTAATAGCATCAATGTCCACGTATTACATAAGGATACAGTAAAGGTTTTGACATGCAATATAAAAATATGTTTAAATAAAGACAAAAATAAATGCAATTATTAATTATTAACATTGTTGCTAAACACTAAACACTGTTATTACTTACAAGCGATATAAGGACGCCGCACTGTGGGCTGGATTTCGGCTTTCATAGACATCTGATTCGAAATCTCAAAAGTGTTGACTTTTATGCTTGAGTTTGATTAAAAAGACTTACCCCCATATTCTAAGTCGTTCCTCCAAAACTTTTTACACTCCACTCAACCTCGTCGTGGGCAAAAATTGTAGTATGCGCTAGACCTAACACGGAGTGGCTACGTACTCTTTGGCTCCTCCAGGTCCTTACGGAGTTATGACTTAGAATACCGATTTCGAGTAGTATTTTGAAGAAGTTTTCAATGAGGTTTCGTTAAGTCGAGGACGAGTAAGTTTTGGAGGAACGACTTAGAATATGGGTGTTAGACTACATGCCTGAAAATAGTATCATTATGTTTAACCATGTTTATTGACTCTCTCAGATTTTTTTCCGAAAAAATTGTGTGGAGTCGACATAAAAAAAAGCTTAAAAATTTGTTTCGCTACAATAGCCGTGCACTGAAGTAAAAAAAAATGGAAAAACCTGGAAAAGAATTAGGCCATTTGTGCGAGGGCAGAGTTATGTTTTTTTTTCATGTCGGCTCCATCTATATGGTATGAGAGAGTATTATTAAATATAACTTAATTATATAGACATAGAGTCATCGTCATCAGCCATTTTTAATGTCCCCAATGCTGGAACACTGGCCTCCTTATGGATGGATAAGGAGAACCATGACCCACCACTCGAGCCCAGTGCGGATTGGTGGGTTTTACTTTTGACGACTGCGAATGCAGCCGGGACCAACGGCTTAACGTGGTCCGGGCTGCACGGAAGCACGAAGGAGCTCGAGATATAAAAATTTTGGTCACCCATCCCGTGACCGACCATTGCGAAAGTTGCTTAACCTCAATAATCGCAGGCCGAACGCGCGAACCACTGCGCCACGGGTTATATATAGAGTAGAGTTTAATATATATTTAATTTTTCCCGAATAAATATAATTCGGGAAACATTTCTGAGCTAGTCAATAAACGTGATAAACCTGACCTAATTGCGCTGGTCAATTTGCATCAATTAATTCAACCTCCGTTCCTGGTGCCCTACTGCTTAACGCATTCACTATAAAGCGCTCCCCGTCACGTACCTAACTATCGGAAACCCAATCATGAGCTGCCACGTCATAAGGGCTTTGGTTTAGTTATAATAGTCTAAAGTTTATCAAATACAACTCCACTTACCTCGATTATATCAATTAACTCAATACAGAAAATATATATAAAATTCATTATTATTTTTCTTCAGTTTTTTTCGACCGCTGTGATGTACTAACCGCCTCTGTGGTCTAGTGGTACAACCACCGGTATCAGACCCAGGGGTCCCGGGTTCGATTCCCAGCGGTGGTACATTAGTACGTATTGTATTCGGTTTGATTGGTGGTAGGACTCATTGGTAGTCCGCCTGGCTAGCTACCACCATCTTAAGTCTGACGCCATAACAACAATATTTTCAGCATTGTTGTGTTCCGGCAGTTAGAGATAAAATAGCCAGTTACTCATTGATTGAGGATTCTGGGAGAGGCTCGCTTCCATCTTCAGCCTTATCAATACTTAACATCAGCTATGATGAAGGCTAAGAGTCACCACGACGTTGATAAAAAATTAAAAAACTATGTAGGCTCATAATGATGGTGGGTGATGTCCTATAGGAATCGACCTCACGACCGTACTATCGACAAGCGAAGGCTTGAACAACTGGTCCAAATATGGTGTTCCTGTTTATCCCGCCAAGGTTCCGGAAGTGGCCTATCATGATTTAAGAAAAAAACAGCTCTTGAAAAGTTCCTTAACGGTTCTTCTCATTGCAAGGTCTCCCCTCCCGCATTAGTAAGGTATATATTGTATAGGCCTAGATGCCTGATATAAATAATTAACCCGGAAATACCAACAAAAAAAATAAGTCTCGGTAGCTCAGTGGTTAGAGCATTGGACCGGCTTACCAAAGGTCGTGGGTTCGAGTCCCATCTGAGAATTCACTTGTGGCCGAGTTGACTTTTTCCAATATTTTTCTATTTAAAATTTATCATAAGTAAAAAAAATAGGCTTTGTGAACCAATGGCGTATAATATATTCACAAGTGCTTGTAACAGCCTAGACTGAATATGCTTTTGACTTTGAATTGAATGAGCTTAAACGCATTTTGTTATCACGTTATGTTATTGATCTCTATATTTTTTTAAGTGAAACTTCTTTAGCGTCTTTGTGCATAAGAGTTTTACATTTTTGTGATTTGTAAAAAATGTTAAAGTCGCGTCAGGACACGTGACCCTGATCGAAAATTTGAAACACCATTTACCTGACCTATTTCAAAGTACATAAAGTCTCACACTTGAAAGATCTAGGTAATATTAGTTAATAACAACCATTATATAAAGATCTCTCATTACTACCAACTTTCATATTGATGCCAGGTTAGTTTTAATGGAATTACCTGCCAAATCAAGTTGGTCTCCATTTTCATCAACTTTTTATGAAGTTGTGGTCAAGATATAGTGGATTTTGATCGTTATTTTCGTTTAAGCGGTTTTTACTTCTGCCGTCACTCCTAGAGTGCAACCCATTGTTTTTTTATTCTTGCCTTTAATAAATCCCTATTACCATTCCGCTTTTTCCATCGCCCAACTGGAGTGCTCAACTACCAACCCAGCTCTAAGTATGTATGTACAGTTATGGAACTTCCCGGTTAATCAGTACAGTTTTTTGGGAATCGTTTACTTGGAAAGTACTAAGGTCAAACAAATAATACATTATTCAAATAAAAAACCTGTTAATGTCCTGTTATTTGTGATATAAAAGTTTTCTATACATCTTTTACTTTTTTAAATAAAGCTTCCTAAAAAAACTATACTGGTAAATTGGGAAGTTTGCCGACTGTACCTACATGCATGTCAAACTTGATTTTTGCCGACTGTAAGTGACGTAAGTTGGCGTGGTATCCAGGAGTTTGGAAATGATAACACTAGACAAGTAGTTTGCGAATAGCTTTCGGGACATATAGTGAGCGGGTACTTCGAACGGCTTTAGCTAGGCAGCTGACGTACGACTACGGTCGATAAAAATCGTTGGTGGGTATATAACCAAAAATGAGTAATTTAATATTTCTAATGATGGTACGAACGTACACACACAAGGTCATATTTAAATTTTAGAACAAATAAGTAGATAAACAAAAAAAATATATCAAAAAAGGCAATTATGACATTTTAAGGGCTTGCGCAGACGACGGACATTGGAGGACTTTTTGTCCGCAACACGACCTTATAACTAAGAACATAAAGTTGAATATATAACGAGGACTATCGCGTACTTTTCATGGATATACGCGGTCTAAGTTCAATCTTATTTGGTTAACAATAAAGACGTGTCGCGGACAAAAAAGTCCTCCGTTATCCGTCGTCTGCGCTAGCTATAAGGCAATTAAGGCTATAAGTTAGAGGATCGCGTCTCGTCTACACCGACTGTACTAGTTTGACCCCAGCTTTACCCCTTAATTGGCGTGAGATATCCATTTAGCGTGAAGTTATTTATTAATTGCTTCAATAATTCCCACTCAATTATCCATCTAATTTCCTCAATATTATTCAATTAAACTACTTACACTTATTATAAATTTTAAATAGAAAAATATTTAAATATTTTCTATTTAAAAAATGTCTTAGGTATAAAAATAGCATTTCAAAATGCAAAAATTTAAAAAGCATAAACTACATATGCTAGAAATTGCTGTAATTAATCTTCAGATAATTATAACAAAATTGCTGTACCCGCACGTACACTTCTGAGCAAAAATAACTATAGCCATTAATCAACAAAACAGTATCAGACGAATGTTCTTGTTTTTTTTTTTGCTTTACTTTTTTATTTTTGTGTTCATTTTGTTCTGTATGTGTGATAATGTCAATAAAAGGTTTTCTATTTTTGTGTGTTTTTGTTACCTATAAATTCTAAGTACCCTAGCCATTTCGTAACATGCAAATATAAAACATTGTAAAATACATTTACTTTTTGTTTAGTGAAGTTTTATGTATCGTTACTTGACGACCTCCGTGGTAGAGTGGTACGTATACCGGTTTCAAGGTGTCGCCTACTTTAAGGTCCAGGATTCGAATCTCATTAGGGGCAAATGTTTGTATGATGAATACGAGCATTAGTACCCGAGTCATGGACGTTTATATATATTTCTACACATAAATACTTACTTTTTTTAATAATCCCCTACTCAAGTGGCACTTTTTCTACGTATAGGTATCAACGCTAACGCTTTCTTAAAGTTTAATAACAAGCTTTACTGTCTGAATCGCATAAAGCTTATATTACATGATGTAATTTAGTATCGCTCATTTTAAAACTTTTAAGTTTGCCTTCATATGAAAGGAAATATTATAACAATGTACAGTAGAGTTTTTTCAGAGAGCTTTCTTTAAAAAAGTAAAAGATATATAGAAAATGATTATGTCGCAAATAATAGACCATTAGGAAGTATTTCCTTTCAATAATGAATTATTTGTACTTTCCGAGAAAACATTTCCCAAAAAAAACTTTACTGATCAACCGGGAAGTTCCCCGATTGTATCTAAGTTAACAGTTATAAAATAAAATAAATAAAAAATAGCTTTATTTCTGATATCATTTTACAATAATTACGCCGAGACTTCCCAGTAAGTAATCGAGGATACTTGTATTGGCAATGACTCGCAACTTCCCAAATGGATGACATTGATTTTATATTATCAAAAGTTACAACAAGCTTACGAGTATAATGTGTCATGCAGGAAACAAAGAAAAAAATTATATACGAAAACAATAATCATAAATAAAAACATTTTATAAAAAAAAATCAAACCGACTTCAAAAAGTAAAAAATAAAACTTTTGGAGTCGGTGCCAGCCAGGGCATTCTACATTGTACTTCTATTAAGTATATATTTTTTTGGCCTTAGCTAGCTAGCACCGACTCCAAAAGTTTTATTTTTTACTTTTTGAAGTCGGTTTGATTTTTTTTTATAAAATGTTTTTATTTCAGATTTTTTAGTTACATCATGTGCCGTTACTTACACTAAAAATCAGCCCATACACAACAATGTCATCTAGGTAAACGACTACTTGCCAAAAGGTGATTGATATTTTTCAAGATTATGAAAAAACTACTAGCCAGATCTTCGTAAAAATTATATGGGACCAAATTGACAGTGTACCCGATCGAACAAAAAAACAATTATTAAAATCGGATCACCAACACCGGAGTAATCGGTATACATACATCAGACAAAAAAAAAAAAAAAAAAATTCGCGTTGAATTGAGTACCTCCCTCCTTTATGTTGAAGTCGGTAAAAAGGGTTAAATTAAAAGTTAAACATAAATGAAAAATAAAAATAGGGAAAAGCAGGTTCGTTAGCTTGTGTGTGTGCGTGTGTGCATGTTTGTGTGTGTGTGTGTATGTGTGTGTGTGTGGGTATGTGATGCTTGTAAGGTGTAACATGCTTGCCCAGCAAATGCCTATTTAATCAACGAAACAGTAACAAACGAAAGTTTTTGGTTTTTTTTTTCTTGAAACTTACATACATAAGTAGGTTTTCAACTTCGTACTAAGTTTTAGATTTTAACCAATTTGTCACCACTTTTTTACATAAGTTGCATAGGATAGATTTCAAGCACACGAATGATTATAATGTAGAGATAAGCGAATTGACTATCAAACTGACGTCGGGCGAAAGAAGAACGAATAGTGTATGACGTGGCAATAATGTCCTTTCTTCGCTTATTAAGCTTAGTTTTGTCAAACTGCATTGATTTGTGACATTTACGTATTAGGTTATGAATGTATAATTTTCTCACAGTTAGGAGGTCACTGATCTCGTGCAGGGTATCTGTTGGAAAACTGAAGGGATTTGAGTACACAACTTTGGTCAGTGATCTCTGTGCTCGTTCAACATTTAGGATACTAGTCTTGTTCGCAGTTATTTTGCTCGTAAGTGTATTAACACACTGCTCATTGATTGTATGGTCACGCCAAGCCAACCACAACACTTAAACCAAAGTGCATTCTTTTAATAAAACTTTCAGTAGGTACTTATCAGTTTTACTTTTAAATGTAATTTGTAGTTCATCTTTACTGCTTGTTAATTGATTATTGCATATCACAGTCAATAAAAAGAACTTATAAGTATTTGCTTTTTTGTCGAACATGAACAGTGAACCACGCCAGTAGCAATATACGAGTATAATTTGTTTTATCAAAAAACCCTAGGTACCTTTTTACAAACTTCAAGTATTTGTTTTCTTTTAAGGAGAGGGTCAGATCATTAATGTCGAAAAAGGAGTTATAAAAGATATCTTTTTAAAAGGGGACGGCTTCCCGGAGCCTATAGAATGCGTTCCTTAGGGAGAACTCTGAAGGATGTAGCAAATTCATGTGTGAGGGGCACAGAAAGATAACGCTAATCGCACTGCACTATAGAGCTGTTTGTTTTGAAAATAGCATTTTCATTTATTTATTTTTGAGTCTTAGAGAACCGGAAGGCTGATTAACTAGCGAAAACTCGGTTGAGTTTAAATTTCGTCGCTATTTTGGTTGTCATACAATATGAAAATGTGATCGTAGTGACAGCGAAGATACTGGTTGCTAGGTGATTTTTGTTAGATAAACAGCCTGTAGCCTACCGGAGCTCTTGTCTTTGAGAATATCAATATTGATCATCAATATAAACAAGTGGCGGGTTTAGTTAGGAAATGGATTTTCTATGAATAGTCGCGATCGTACTAATTTGCCAGCAAAATGGTTTAAAAAATACGTTTTTACCTCTTTAAGAACAGAAAATAAAAAAAAATCCATTCGTCTATTTTAACCCTGGGCAATGGTATAAGTGTTCCATTGCGTTACTAAAGTAGAACAACAATTTATTTATTTATTTATGGTATACACAACAGATAACAGTCAATAACAACATGAAATGAGAGCAATGCAAGTTTCGAACAAGACTGACATCCAAATACGTGTACACACAGAAAATCATGCGATGCGAAAACAAAAGAAGAAAAAAAAACACAACTACAATAAACATTGACAATAAATTTCCTATAAATGATAAATATTAAACAAGAAAATTATACAAGAAAAGTATTCCTATAAATGCAATAGAATTTACATTAATCAAATAACATAAGATTATAGAATTACGGTAAAAATAAATTAACATACAGTGATTATCTATGATTATTAGATTACATTATACAATTATAGGATACATATAATTTATAAAAAAATAATTTATACAGTGATCGGAAACATAAACTTGATTGAAATAAGTTATTAAATAATCAAGGAATTTGAATATTATTAATATGAAGTTAAAAAAATATATTATTACTAACTCTATGCCAAAAGTCAAGTCAATTCAAAGTCAAAGTCAAAGTCAAAGTCAAAGATTTTTATTCAAATAGACTTATAGATAAGCGCTTTCGAATCGTCCAATTTTTTTTTCCTACCAGCCATTCAGGACATCTTTTAACTGATAAGAAGAACGGCTGCAAGAAACTTATCAGCTTTAACAGAAGCAACAACATTTACAAAGGAACATGTCGTTGCCAAACACAAATCTACAATCTTGAAACATATTTAATATAAGAGGAAAATTTTCTTATACTCAGTTATTAGAATATTTTCCTTTTATACAATTACAATAGTCATGTTTTGTTAGTATCACTGCCATGCATTTTGGTCTTTCAAATAATCATCTTCCTTGTAATAACCTTTGCTTAAGAGCGTTTTTTTAACATGTATTTTAAATTTATGCAAAGGCAGCTCAATCATTGTTGTGGAACTTTATAAAAAAATGCCTTTCCCCAAAAACGAGCGACTGCATTTTTCAAGCCGAAATCTTGGAAAGGCAAGCGTATTCTTGTTTCTAGTATTAAAATTATGAACATCGCTATGCTTAATAAATAAATCGTGATGGTTCCTTACATATACTATATTATCATAAATGTATTGTCCCGCCAAAGTTAGTATATTAATCTCTTTAAACAATTCTTGAGAATTGTTTGCTTAAGTCAACTGGCGTCAAGAAAGGACGAACAAAAATACTATTACATTTATAATATTATTAGTTAGTATAAGATTAGGATTGATAATTTCATTGATTTACTTTATTCATTTTTTTCCTACAACGGGGAAACGATAGCCATCGTCATACCTGGGCCCCTACCGCGCAAGTGTCGTCGGCATCACATCGACTTCATTTGACTGATGGATGTGACATATTGCTCTTAGTCTTTGATAAGTTTTTATTTGAGTCAAAAAGAACCTCAAAAAGAGGCCTCTTGCGCGGTACAGCCCCTGGACCCCTACTGCGCAATTGTGATCGGCATCAACATAGACCTCATTTGACAGATGGATGTGACCCATTGCTGCTTCTTTTTGACACAAATGAAAACTTACCAAAGACTAAGAGCAATATGTCACATCCATCTGTCAAATGAAGTCGATGTCAATGCCGATGCCACTTGCCCCCCGGTATTCCCACGGGAACGGTAACCACGCGAGTGAACTTGCGAACGGAAGCTAGTAAGAAAACATATGTTGGTTGTAACTAGTATGTTACGCGTGTAACGAACACAAGAAAACCGGTAGTAGGTACCAAGGTAGATCATCAAAGTCCGGTTGAGGCAAGCACAAATAAGGGACCTGCATTATCTTCATAATTTATATTCCAGCGTATTAATGTTTACCTACTAGTTTATAAAGGGTCCGGCGTATTATCAGAACTTTATTTACACCGAAGCGAACATTGGAGACATTAAGTAATGGATGATTATCGTTACGCTAGGTTTTAATTAAGTATGTGAAATTATGCAATCTATTTGTATAAGGATGTTAAATGAAAGTATCGCGGGTGAAAGCTATAGGGTTTTAATGCTGACTGAAGACACGCTGTGCATGGCATTACAAATATCCTCCTGCACCACTTTTGAACCTTTTATAAGAACATCGCATACAGGCGGATCAAATCACAACATTGGGGCGGATTTATGCGGCTGTAGTAAGATTTTTTTTAAAGTCAGTGACATGCTTATGAAATGATTTAAGTATTTTTATTAATTTATTGATATGGTGTTTTATTGAGAAACAAGTCGATTTTTTCTTGTATAAATATGATTCATTTTTGCAACAAGACTAGAAAATTATAACCACCCTTTTGGTACTGAAGTGGGACACTAAATTCCTAGTACTTTTATAACTTTAAATGTTTCATTTTTTTGTACCGCATGTCTTTGTTATACCTAGGAGTAAAATATAATGATAATTGTAAAATGTCCAGTGCTTGGTACCAAATAAAAAAGTTTGTATTTGTATTTGTATTTAAAAGAATTAATATTGTAATGATGTATTTGTCTTTTTCCTATCAAATTTAAATAATCGTAGGTACCTACATTTTGTTTTTGTAATGTCAAAGTACTTATAGGTTTTTTATTATTAATTAATATTTTTTGTACTTTTTAAAATTGCATGCCTCCAATGGTAAAAACATGAAGGTATTTTCCACATTATGTAACATCTCTTGTACCATATATTTTTGCATTAAAATATTATGAGAGCCTGTAAGATAGCATACACGAACCTTAAAAGAATCTACGGTGTTACCGTCAGCCTGTTGGCATCACGTAACTGGTAGAATGCGGGCAGCCCCGGGCCATGATTAGTATCATCCCTTTACCGGGCGTAATCAACCCCGCAGCCTTGTTCACGTCATATTTATTTAGTTTTCCCACACCACATACCACAATGCTGAATAAAGTTGCTTTCTAAGACGGTGTGAGTTCCGCCGTATTGTTGTTTTTATTGGAAGAACTTTATTAAAGCGCCTCCAGTATTTTGGGTTAATGACTTTTTTGTACAGGAAGTGTTAAATTGTAGCTTATTAGACGTCACCTGTGACGTAGAATAAATAGTAATAACATTACAGTTGAAATATTATAATCATAAAAAAAAATCAAATTTAGCTGTTAACGGTACCTATATTTCGGTGTCCCAGCGGAGGTACATATTGTATTCGGTTTGGTTGGTGGTAGGACTTGTTGTAAGCCCGTCTGGCTAACTACCACCATATTATCTAAACCTGACGCCACAACAACAATGTTTTCAGCATTGTTGTGTTCCGGCAGTTAGAAATAAAATGGCCAGTTCTTCGGTGATGAGGATTCCGGGAGAGGCTCCTTCAGCCTTATCAATACTTAACATCAGGTATAATGTAAGCTAAGAGTCTCGCCGTTGTTCATAAAAAAAAATAGACCCTACTAGTTCTATTAGTATTTGCTAATAGAATGAAAGACTAAGCAACCCACAGACACACACACACACACACACACCAAACACAAACACATAAACTTAGCAATGCATGTTAATTCTAAGTTACTATATATAATAATTAATTATCACATACCCTTTGTTAGTTATACCTATAACTTAAAAAAAATGGCTTGTAATTTTGTGTTATTTGTTAGTGTTAGATAAGGTTCGAAGTGGGCGCTAATAACTGCGACACAGTCCTAGACTAATGTAGTTATTAACGTAAATTATGTTTTGTATGTATTTATAGCACAAATAAATAAAAAAAAAAATAAAAAAAAAAAACACCTCAAACTGTATAAAAACATAAAATTTTTCGTACCTACTTATGAGCTTGGTATGTCTTAATGTTTTGCATTTGCATTTATTTGCGGGCAGACGGGAAATGCATACTGCATGTTTATTGCATATTTTTTTTTTGTTTCCTCTCGTATTTAGTTATTCACAAGATGCATACATCGATTGCGGCAAATATCTTGATATATATTATATCTGTGGGTGGCATCCCCTGGTGTCACGTAACTGGCTGAACGCAGTCTCGTAGACCCGCCGGCACCGTAATGAGGAATATTATCACCTCCGCGGGCGTGCTCAACCCTGCACCGCCGCGTTACATCATTATCCGCATTTTTGGTCTAAACCACCCCGGGCTTAAGAATTTATTTATTATTTATTATAAAGTCGTAGAAATAGCAGATTTAAAGTAGATTTTTGTAATCATCGAACAATGAATTTATTTTGTGTTTTTATACTATTATGATAGCAAGATATAATGTCCTTAATTTTAGCATCTCCTTTGTGATGG
The DNA here is from genome assembly GCA_910589605.1 of Chrysoteuchia culmella. NCBI lineage: Eukaryota > Metazoa > Arthropoda > Insecta > Lepidoptera > Crambidae > Chrysoteuchia > Chrysoteuchia culmella. The sequence continues at coordinate 23,776,046 of OU342649.1, forward strand.
ATATGTCGTGGCAGCGGCCGCCATATTGACAGATAAATAAACCGCTTCTAGCCCGCCATCGGAAAATTAATGTACCATTTATGATATGATTAAATAATCTTTGACCATTTCATGAAGTAGCCACGCGTTTAGTTGACCATATCGACAAACGATTTCTTGTCATTGATCTGGCCAAGGTACATCATGATGTGGTCAATGGACAATGAAACATTTCTTGAAACGCGACCACTTCATAAAATTCTCGAGCATTTCATGATGTGGACAATTCTACGACATGGCCACGACAGATATATAGGTAGATATTGTCACTAGTCATTGTATTGCCATATTAAAGATCAAACTCAATATTGTTTTTTTAGTTTAGGCTGTTACAAGCACTTATGAACGTCAAAGAAGCTACGCCATCGGTTCACAAACCCTACGGCGGCGGCGGGAGACCTTGTAACGAGAAGAACTGACAAAAACCTCGTCAAGGGCTGTTTTTTTCTACCTGTTTTATTTCATACAGAGTCGTCAAATTGAAAAGTATCTCAAAGAAAATACTAAAATAAAAGAACATTTTATGGTAATCCTAATCGTAAATTTGTTCAAGTTTAGTAATAGTTGTCAAAGTATTTCGAATTTGTCGACACTTTACGAAAGAAAATAGTGGGAAACTACAGCCCTTAACACTACTCAGCACTTATGATGACCATCGGTATCTCATGGCCATGGCGCTTGACAGACCGATCGTATTCGATCACGTTAGTTAAGCAAAGTTCGGCCCGGTCAGGTGTCGGATGGGTGACCGTAATAGTGCCATTATAACTGAGCGCTTCCGTGCTTCGGAGGGCACGTTAAACCGTCGGTCCTGGCTGTTGTCATTTGATTACAGTCGTTAAGCCAAGTCAGAGGTCTTACATGCGACTTGATAAACTCTGACACCAGAGGTGGTCAGTTATTCTCACCCGATAAGGAGATAAGAAGAAGTAGAATTTGAACGAAATTTTAACCAGAAAAGCCGGCAAGTAAATCTATATAATAAATCTTAACCAACACGAGTCGTTCGTTAAGTAAGTCATTTGGTACGTTTGGTTATGCAACACAGATTAGACTAACTCCACAAATTGTGATTCCGAATTATGCCAACTCAGTACAAATGTGAAGTGTGAACCTGACATTCATTTACTCAGAACCGAGCGCTCTCCGCGCGCTGCACCGTATTATGAGTCATTACAACTAAGTAGTATGTTTTATCAAGTGGTTTAACAACACAACTAAACTACTTACGGCCCGATCAACATATAAGCTATCAAGAACTTATTAGTAGCTATTGTTAACAATTATAAATATTATGAATGGAATGATACTTATTTGTTATACTTGATATTGAATAGTATTAGTTTACTCGAACGTGGCAACACCGGTCGGCATTTGACAGTTGTCATTCCTGAAAATATCGAAGCGAACCATAAAATCTTCCCGGTTAAAAAACATTTTATAAAAAAAATTCAAACCGACTCCAAAAAGTAAAAATTTAAACTTTTGGAGTCAGTGCTAGCCAAGGCATTCTACATTGCACTTCTATTAACTATATTTTTTTGGCCTTAGCTAGCTAGCACAGACTCCAAAAGTTTTATTTTTTACTTTTTGAAGTCGGTTTGAATTTTTTTTTTATAAAATGTTTATTTTCAGATTTTTTTGTTACATCAAGTGCCGTTACTTACACAAAAAATCAGCCCATACACAACAATGATGTCATCTAGGTAAACGACTACTTTTCAAAACGTGATTGATATTTTTCAGGATTATGAAAAAACTACTAGCCAGATCTTCATAAAAAATATATGGGACCACACATAAACTATTTTCTTTCAGATAAAAAAAGAATTATAAAAATCTGTTAACAACTGGCGAAGTTATGGTAAAACATACCTGCTGCCTCCTGCTTTTTTTTAAGTCGGTTAAAAATGGTTGTGTTCGTTGTAATTCATTGTCATGATATACATATTCAAGAGTAAAGGACTTTGTAAGCAGTATCCAGGTGTTTTACTTATGTTCTTTAATACTATGATAAAACCGGCCCTTAATATAACCCTAACTGGTCCGATAGCGGAGATTCTTCTCCTTCTTTTTATATAATGGCGGTGCCCTTTTGGTTTTCGCCAGTATCTAGTTTTTCGGCTGAGTAGTGGTTTGCATTTAGAGTGGGGGGTCGTGTGTTCAACAACACCTGTGTCAAACTTTGACAGAATAACATAGGGAAAGGGTGTAAATGTCAGTTGTCAAAATTTTCGATTGATTGTCAGCAGCAGTCGGTAAACTTCCTTGTTGACCAGTAGAGTTTTTTTAAGGAGCTTTATTTAAAAAAAGTAATGAATACATAGAAAGGGTTATATAACAAATGTTCTTCTTATCGAGTGAGGATTAGTGGCCACCTCTGGAGAGTTTATCAAGCCGCCTATAAGGCCTCTGACTTGGCTTAACGACTGTAATCAAATGACAACAGCCGGGACCGACAGTTTAACGTGCCCTCCGAAGCACGGAAGCGCTCAGTTATAATGCCACTTTACGGTCACCCATCCGATCACGGCCGAACTTTGCGTAACAAACGTGATCGAATACGATCAGTCTGTCAAGCGCGGCCATGAGCGCTTAAATAATAGAACCTTGACAGGTATTTCATTTGAATAATAAAATGTTTCTTTAACCATAGTATTTTTAGAGGAAACGTCCCAAAAATACTCTGCTGGCCAATTTGACAGATATGTAAATTGTAGGTGCTGTTGACTGTACATTGCGTACATCTCTATGTTCATTGATGTAAGCTTGTAAAATTAACATGACACACCAAATCGTATCCAAATCGCTGTTTAGTTGATCCATTGTTCGACTGCACGTGTCTGACAGTCGGCTAATAATTGGCTATTAATTAATAGTAATAGTACCTAGTGTGCTGTCGTTGCGGCATGCATCGTATTAATGCTACTAATTTAATCGAACGAAATCGTTCAGTGGACTCGGTGCAGGATTTTCAATGTGGCATTCAACAGGAAATTACTTTGTAAATGATGCTTCATTATAAGCCCATGTACTTTTTGACATAAAACTATAGGATGGATAGAAATGTTACAAATCTGGTAATAAGGTATTCATTTCATCATACCTTTATCTATTTGTAATGTACCAGAAACACGACTTCACCACTTTTTCTTTTCGAAATGAACGATGATGATCTAAAATAAATTGCATCATCATCTAAAATAAATTGCTATTGACCTGTATGTACGTCACAGCTTGCAGTACAGTAACCTTGTAATGCGAGAAATCTTAAATGTAAGTCCTTCCTTGCGAGTTGAAAATTGTTTACGGTTAGGATAACCATAAAATGTAATATTATAATTAGTATTTAGGTAGTGTAGTATGTTTATATGTTTATTATTAATTTATTTGGTATCTAATAAATAATTTCAAAGCTACTGAACTAAAAAAACACATTAGTATTTTCTTTTGTGATGGTAATTGACCTTACTGATATGTTAAGCTCACTTTTCAATTTGACGACTCTGTATGAAATAAAACAGGGAGAAAAAAAATAGCCCTTGAGAGTTTCTTGCCGGTTCTTCTCGTTACAAGGTCTCCCGCCGTAGGGTTTGTGAACCGATGGCGTAGTTCTTTGACGTTCATAAGTGCTTGTAACAGCCTAGACTGAATAAATGATATTGATTTGATTTGATTTGACACCCTAAAAATATGTAGTGTCGGCTTAGAATAGCACTACCCCCTCTGATCACGTGGGTGTCGTAAAAGGCGACTTAGGAACTCAGCTTCAGGAGATGGGCAGCAGCGTCTCCTACAAACTTGGTCATACTGCGATCGCCAACCCGCCTGCCAAGCGTGGCGATTATGGCAAAGACCCCTTTCGGGGAAGGCCTATACCCAGCAGTGGGTGTTATGTGGCTGAGACGACGACTCTAAAAATACGAAAATTCATGAATATTCTCAAATGGGACTATTGGAAATTAGTTTACTTAGTGAACACCAATAATTAGCATCGTGTAGTTTTGTTTCTCTTTAATCCCAATACTCGTAGTTTTAAACGCCTCTGTGATCTAGTGGTACAACCACCGGTATCAGACCAATTCAATTCCCAGCGGGTATACATATTGTATTCGGTTTGATTAGTGGTAGTACTTGTTCTAAGTAATTATCTAGCTACCACAATCTTATCTAAATCTGACGCCATAATAACAATGTTTTCAGCATTGTTGTGTTGCGGCAGTTAGACATAAGATAGCCAGTTCCTCAGTGATTGAGGATTCCGGGAGAGGCTCGATTCCATCTTCAGCCTTATCAATACTTAAAACATCAGGTATGATGAAGGCTAAGAGTATCACCGTCTTTCATAAAAAAAAAATAATACAACGTCATTATCTATTGCTATTTTATGTTTTAAAGATTTTATATTCAACTAGCGACCGCCCGCGGCTTCGCCCGCGTGGTTTTCGGTTTGTTACAGAAATCCTCAAATGTGAATAATTTCTCACTGACGCTTCGCTCCTATTGAATTTATAGAAAATAGCTTCGGCCCGCGACGCGACTTCGTCCGCGGAAAATTTCTTGTTTTAACATAAGATTACACTCGATTGATATTACTGTATTTAATTTTATTAGTAAAAAATTTTTTGGAATCAGATCAGTAACTTCAAAGATTACCGAAGTTCTCTTTTCTGCTCAAGGTAACTTAACCCTTAGTCGCCTTTTACTTATTTTATTTATTTAAGTTAGGTATCTATTTAATTAAAAGCTTCTCTATATACAATGTTTGAGGTTGTTTTATTTTTCGGTAACAGAATAATCTGCTTTTCGGATGATCCCACTCTTGATAGACCAACACATAATTGCCCATGGGAAAAACATTCTTTTCGTAGGTCAATGCCAACCAAAGAGAATGTTTGTCCCTGGGACTTGTTAATAGTCAGGGCAAATGATGTTTTTATTGGAAACTGGAGTCGTTTAAACGGTATGGGTAGGTCTGTCGGAATCATTGGAATTCTTGGGATGTACGCCAACTGGCCAGCTCCTGGGCCAATGAGAATGGTCGCCACAATTAGGTTGTCTTTTAAATCTTGTTTCAGAGACATGCTGCCTTAAATCAGATAGACGCTGCGCACGTTCAGCGCTAGTTTCTCGAGCACGGGCCCGCGACGTCCTCACATTTTGGCTAGCGAGGCGCTGTGAGCGCTTGGAGCTAGATTCTCTAGCGCGTGCTTGCGAAATATATTCTCTATTTCTCGAGAGGCGTTGCTCATTTTCAGGGGCAGATTCTTCCGTACGGCGTACTCGAGCGGCTCTTGTCTGTGATGTCTGCCGGAACAGTTGAGATTTCCTTTTAGGCATGCTCTCAACAAACTACGCACAGACTTGAAAACAATTATATCGAATATCGAATAACTCGTATCGATTATTACGATAGAGAACGAAGTACGAAACTACGAACATACAAAACAAACGTACAACGAAATTACGATATTTTCGATTATGAGGTATCTATCAACAACAACAACAACAACCATACGAACGTAACAATCGAAACCAATAAGCAACTGACTGACATGAAATATTTAGAACTCCAACTAGCGATGCGCGACTTCGAATAATACTAATACTAATCATTCGACTCCACGAATCATTCGACTAAGTCGACTGCGCTCGAGATTATTCGACCAAAGTCGACCGCGCGGCAGAGCGGCGCGGCGGCGCATCTGGCTGGCGGCAGTCCAGTCGCGTTCGGTTCGACTCGCGCTTGGTCGGGTAACATCGCCGCGCCATCGCCAGTGCGAACGAGATCGAGATATGAAAGGCGGCGATGAGGGAAAGAGATGGACAAAACAAGCATGGCATGAGTGAGACAGAGAGGCAAGCGGCCTGTCGGTTCGGGCCGGGCGTCCTCAATCTCATACTCTTTTGGTCATTCATTCATTTGACTCGGTATCGGCCGCCTTAAGTTAAAGTGATGTAACTGGATATTTTGACTTTTCTAAGCATGTTTTATTTTCTGATATTTTAGAAAAGTTTTTTAAGGATTGGATAGAGATTAAAAAATACAGGTCCTTAATTTTTCATAGGTAAAGGAGTAAAAAAAACGGAAATACATACGTTATAATTTGTACCTGTATTTGTTATAAAATCAAATGTGAAAATGTAACGTAATAAAATAACTAATTTGTGCTCCTTGTTTTTTTTTAACAAAGATGCCAATGTAAATAACGTAAAAAAGCAGAAAATTTTAGTCGACCCTAAGATTGATATACAATTTTAGTTATAATAAAAGCTATAGGCATATTACTGAAATATCTCCATATGAATTTACTAATAACAATTACATTACTAAATCAGTCTTTATAACACGTCCAAAATATTTATTACCTTTATTAAATCCTAAGTTGAAAGCAAAATTATTATTTAATATATGAGATCTTTCAAGAGATAAAACATCCATAATAGTCAAATTACAAGACGGAATATTTTCCTAATTACAAAAAAAAATATTAGGTACAGAATAAGTCTATCAGAATATTAGTAATTATATTCAATACACTACTAGCTTGAGAGCAAAAATATTATTAAATTAAATAAGATCAGTGAAACTATAAAGAAGTAATAAAAAATCAATAACAGAAAGTAAATAAAAATTGCACTGACAGCCGCTTTCTGACGACTATTGAAAAAATATTAGGCATCCACATCACAATAAAGTTCAAAGTAAACTTAAGAAAGTAAATAACTTAACGCAGTATTAAGTGCACTAATAAAATTATCGCTTAACAATTGTTACATTACCGTTAAGAAATATTATTTCATTTAATTTTGAAGAATTTAATCGGTTACGTCTTTCATTAAGTACACATCCAGCTTTTGAAAAGAGACGTTCCGATGGTACCGATGTGGCAGGTATTGACAAATATTTTTTTGCCAGCACCGATAGACCAGGAAACATTTTTTCATGTTCTTGCCAATACACTAATGGGTCGTAATTTCGGTTTAATAATTTTGTTTTTAGGTATTGCCTTACCATTACCAGAGCCGTTGTACTTGGTGTTTCAACATTTCTTTGTTGCAATGCTTTTGCATCGAAATATGACCACAATGATGATGACTGGCTAATATTGTTAAGTGGTGAAGTAGGAACTGCTGTTGTTGGCTGCACTGTGTTCAATGTTGAATTTTCTCTCATAAAGTGAGTCAGCTCATCTGTTACCCACTGTTGAGCATTGTTAGCATTGTCGTCATGACCGAAACCAGTTTTTTTGAACCGGGGATCCAAAAATGCAGCCTTTGCTACAACTCTAGTAGTTTCTAACGCTCCAAGTCTTCGAGTAATGGCTTCTGATAATGTGGACTGCAGAAGTAATCCTGTGTCTGTCGATGGTACGCACGATCGAAGCGCCAGCCGTAAACCTCTTATAAGAGGAACTACTGTAGACATGGTGATATATTTATCACCGGAGAGCTCCTTAGTGAGATCCAAAAACGGCTTAAGGATAGGAAGACAATCTCTTACAATAGCCCACTCGTTTCCAGATAAGTTTCCTGGAGCTCGGTCAAGATCTGTTAGAGCCAAAGTCAGTGGTTCTTTGACCTGAAGTAAGCGTTCGAACATGATGTAAGTGGAGTTCCATCTAGTGGACACATCCTGTTTCAAAGTAAGCTCTGTAAGATTCAGCAGATTTTGCTTTTCCTTCAACTTATAGGCAGCCGTGGAGCTTTGTTTGAAATATGTCACCAAGCCTCTGCACTTTACTATTACATCAGTTATAATCTCAAGCGCGTCGGCAACTGTAAGGTTAATCGTGTGCGCGACGCACGGATGATGATGTTTCTTTAAGTCGTCTATTACTGCCTTCTTCATATTGGCGGCGTTATCAGTTACCACTGTAACTATTTTATTGTAGATATCGTATCTGTAGCAAATACTTTTAATTACTTCAGCGGTGTTAGAGCCGGTATGAGTTACTTTCACTTCTTCCGTAGCTAGAGTTTTACAGTGTAGTTTGTTATTATAAATATAATGCCCTGTCAAGCTTAAAAAATCTTTGTTGTTGACTGCCTTCCAATAATCAGTTGTAAGAGATATATAGGTAACAAATTTCAATTCTTCAGCAAGCCTTTCTTGTTCAATTGTATAACAATCATGTAAAATTTTTTCCGATAATAATTTCCGCGACGGCAAAGTGTACTTGGAGTTCAATTTATGCACAAGATTTCTAAATCCAGCGTCTTCCACCACTGATAATGGCTGAAAATCTTGGTAAACCATTCCAAGAACGGCTTGATCTAAATCACGAGTTTGATCATCGTTGAGCTCCTTTGTATTTTCGGTAGCACACAATCGGAGTTGTTTTTTACGTTTAGGATTACGATTAGAATTTTGTGACTGAATATCAACAGGAACAGTAATATTATTGGTATCTTGCGCTGGGATGGTAATATTAGGGGTTTCAGTGGTTGAAGAGTTTTGTTGCCGGCTGCTAGAAGTTTCACCTGATCGTTCTACCTGTTCTTCTTCTAATTGAAGGGGATGTACTCTTTTAAGGTGTTCTTTTATATTTGATGTGTTACTATGATACTTGTAAGATTTTCTACACAATTTACAAGTAACGTTCTTTTTGTCAGCAGCCAAATCAAAAAAACTCCACACAATTGACTTTTTAAATATAGGCCGAGGCATTGTAAAATATTCGTTAGTACCACCACCGAAACTTTAAATTAATATAAACCAACACCCGAAAAAAATTTAAAAAGTAAGTTACTACACTTTTTCTCGCCAAGTCCAACTTACGCGCCAAAATATCAAAGTCTTGTTGAGAAGTTGAGATTCAATTCCGTGACACAGATAGGTTCTTGTCACTAGATTTTATCACATCTATAATATGTACAACAAAAATAATTACTTTAAGTCAGAAAATATTAAAATTTATCTAAATTCGGTAGCAAACAACCTTGACCTTGTAACGAACTATTGTGAAAGATGAATGAATAACTAACCTATCGTTTATTCGTTTCGTTCCGAGTACATTTTGACATTAGTAGTTTAGTTACTAATTAGTAGTCGTTATTCGAATAAAGACATTAGTATATTACTAATTTGCCATTCGAATGGCCAAATTAGTAGTTAAGAATTATTCGAAAACGAAAATCATTCGCAGTCGCGCATCGCTAACTCCAACTAACGACGACGTGGGCTTAATAATTCGAGAGGGTCATCAATCCACGGAAAGTCTTAACACCGCGATTCAGAAAAATGACGTAATTGCAGAACGCCATCTATGGGCAAATAGGTAAAACGTCTGCACAATGAAAGTTATGCTAGGGGCATTTTGCGTTTTAGTAATTTTATATTATCTCCGAAACTGTATGAACAATTGATATACTGTAAATGGCAAATCTTATCTATATGATGTTCTTGTGATACTGAAATAATTTATTGTCATAAGAATTAATATTTTGTTGCTCAAATAATCAACCATACATTGTTTTTAATTTTAAGCAACTGTTTAGGCAGCGCTCGCAAATAATTCTGTTTTATGAGGTATTTTTTTCCGACTTGCTAGACAAAAGTTGTGATAGCTCGGTTAATATACATGTTATAAAAACAATTTATAGCCTATAGCACTCAGGAATAATGTAGCTTTCTGCCAGTTAAAAAATTTTAGAATTGGATTATGAGTTCCAGAGATTACCCCCTACATACAAATTTACAAACTTACAAATTTTACCTCTTTATAATATTAGTATAGATAGTATAGATGACGAAAAATTTTGTTTATATAGTGTCTTGCATGTTTCTTTGCTCTCTAAAGGCATCTGCAGAAAACCAGTGCCGTGGTGACAGTAACGTTATCATGGCTTATACTGAGCAGAGGCCTATTTGGTACATAGGTTAATATTATTTTTGTAATTTTTTATAAATATGTTTTTGTGTATGTTTTACCTGTACCAAATAAACGCTTTCTATTATATTCTATTCTATTCTATCTAATTACTATCTCGACTCAGTTATATAGCGTCTAAATGTCCCCACACGGGGGTGCCCATGTCCCCGCATGCCCCACTGGGGCATGAACCTTGTGGTGCGTCAAGACTCAATGCGGATGGTGGGTTTTAACGAGCACATGATAGATAAGTTTCTTGCGGCTGTTCTTATTGTCAGTTAAAAGATGTCCTGAATAGCTGGTAGGGAAAAAATAGGGTGATTCGAAGCACTTATCTATGTCTATTTGAATAAAAATATTTGACTTTGACTTTGCAAATACACTACAGCGTTTTAAAGTGCCTTCTGAAGCACGGATATTTTTTTTTTCAACATGGATTTGACAGTCTGGTATTTCCAGTTAATATTTAAAGTTTTTATAGCGTTTAAATAAATATAATAAAACTTTCCGATGTATTTAATGTTGACATTACCACCCACATTATTGACCTTTTAGAAATTGAATATATTGTCCCGCAGTAATATTAGTTTCGAATAATAAAATTTATTATAAATTAGCGACCGTTCGTGATTTCATTTACGTGGAATTCTACTTACGTACCATTTTCGGTAATAAAATACAGTGAATGAAATGTAATTATGTATTTATATTTCAAATTAATATATACAATTTAATTTATTGAAAAAGGTCGTGGGTCAAAGCTCCCAATTTTTTTTTTAAATTAATTGTGCTTTTCCGTTTGTCTGTGGTATTTGCTTATTTATATTTTTGATCCTTTCGTTTCTTATTTCGTGGTATTTTAAAATATTGATATGTAACATAGTCCTTTATCGGATGACGATCGATTTGCATTTAAAGATTAGGTTTTTTACCTTTACTCTCTCTCTATATATAATAACCAGTGATCGTATATTTACCTAAACTCAATTTTTGGATAGGAAATTATGGAATCAGCTTCTTAAAACATTAATTTTAATATAAATCCTCGGGATTCCAGAAACTTTCGATATATCTCGGAAACGGTGCATCGTAGCTCAAAAATAAGCTATCAATCGACATAATAAAAATACCAAAAATCTAAAAGAAGTGTTCTAAATTTTTCCATGTCGCGTTTCAATAGTAATTTCACTCAAAGATTCAGCTAAGTCGCTGGCCCATACAAAACTGATCAAAGGGATATTTTTCGATACAAAAGTGTATTCCATAACAGCCAACACCTCAACTTTAGTTAATTATGCATCCGATTATCCGATCACTGATTATAACTAAAGGTAAACTTTATTTCCATCCTTTATTTCCATCATAACATTAATATACGAAGACATAATATTTTGTTCTAAGTCCCACCATATTCCCTGACCTGACACATTTCCTAGGCATAGTCTAGCCGATTCAGAATCCCGACACGAAGGCTTTCAGCCCAGGGAATGTATATGACGAACGTGTCCCATTAAAAGGCTCTGTAAGAGTGGACGGTGGCCCCCGGCGCAGCCCACTTGCCACTGAATGGGCCACGGCCCACTTGCCACTGAATGGACGCAGGAACCGGGTTTATACGGATTGCGAACAGGCACCTTTAAAGCGCATACTCTTTACTTTCATGACGTTGAAATAGTCTCTGGTTTCTAACGGATGGCGTTAAGGATTTAAGATGACGGGTTTGTAGGTAAGATATCTCACGTCATACTTTTCATGAAATTACTTTAAAAATCCTCGAATAATATTAATTACTTACTCTTTTGGCGCATCAACTAAAGTGAGTCTTGACCTCCAACATAAGGCCGGGCATAGATTGGTGAAATGTAACATGTAATGTAACACGAGTAGTATGGAGTATTGCACGCAGCGGGCGCGTAGTGCGCTCGCGAACACCTTAAAATGTATGGAAAGTGTTACATTGCATGTTACATTGCATGTTACATTGCATGTTACATTGCATGTTACATTGCATGTTACATTGCATGTTACATTGCATGTTACATTGCATGTTACATTGCATGTTACATTGCATGTTACATTGCATGTTACATTGCATGTTACATTGCATGTTACATTGCATGTTACATTGCATGTTACATTGCATGTTACATTGCATGTTACATTGCATGTTACATTGCATGTTACATTGCATGTTACATTGCATGTTACATTGCATATTACATTTCACCAATCAGTACCTGGCATAAAAGATCGCCACTTCCATCTAATAATTAATAATGGCTATTCATACGAGGCTCGAACTCATTACGATACCTACCGAAACAACAGAAAATGCGTTGAAATTTTCTAGTACTTTATAATTTCCTTGTAGTATTTGAATGCTCTCATATTAGTATGCATTTTCGATGAAAATTCGAATATTTATACCAAAATGCTAATGGTTATCCTTTCATTTTATAATTTACATGAAAACAAACGAATGCCTTGAGCTAGCATGCCAGTACCAACTTCACAGGCAATTCTTTATAGAAAAAAAAACACTTGCCTTAACTTTTTTTTTATCGACGAAATCCCTTTTTTATGAGTCGATGACGACTACATCCAATTGGAAAAAATGTTAACACAAGCTTTTTTGTGCATCAATATTCAATAATAGCTTTTCAGCATGGGCAGGAAATTTTCAAAAATTGAAGACTAGAAATAAATATTGATCTCCAACTGCTCTCCGACTTACTTCATCGTGCTTTCATCGTTCAAGAGGACCCAGTAATCAAAGAAACGATTAATAAAGGTTCACAAAAGGTTCAACACAGCTGTTCCCTACTGCGGGTATCTGACCCGCCACCCGGCATACTTTCACGGTGGAATGGGATCTTGGGAACTGCACTGCAGTCCTCTAGTTTCACAAACGAGTACTCTTGGGATGATTGAATTCGAAAAGGTTCTCTTCGGACGATTGAAAGTTAAGCGCGTTTAAAGATGTTTGTGAGTTTTAAAGGCTTTTTTTTTAATGCTATATTTTATGGTTAACGTGCAGCTTGAAATCGACCAGCCGATTTAGCAATGTAGCAATAGATTCATTCGATGTCACTATTAAAGGCACGTTTTTATCTTCTACACACGTAAGATATCCAATCTTCGATTTAAAAGTCGTTTGTGTAGTTTATATCGTCGTTTCAGTTTAAATATGTCTTTAATGATGATCTATCTAAAGGATGGATTAGATCTCATTTCTCTCACCTTTTAGGTTCTTTCCCTTAAATTTTTTTGTAGTTTCATTTTTTTAATACATTTAATCGATTCTTACCTGTAAGTAATAGCTTTCTGCCTAGCATTTCGAATTACGTGAACGCCTAGGAGCTAACTGCAACTCATTTCAGTAGGTACTTTACACATATTTCTACAGCCTTAGCCGGCCAAAAGCCTTTTGCTCATTCAAAATATTACACTGATGAGCAACTGCGCCATTTCTCTCGGAATTTCGACACTTGCAACTGTTTTCTTAGTATAAATAACGCAAGCTCCAAGCTCGTCGTAACCTAACGGATAATAAATACAATACAGAAACAGAATGAAAGTCTGAATAGCTCGCACACGCTACAAAATACGTAATATATTTCCTTGTAGCTCCAATTACCTATTTATTTTAATCCGCTCATTTGTATTTTCAGTAATTAATATAAAGCTGAATTGCTTTCCTGAATAAGCTTAGAAGATTGAAAATAAAACAAAATCACGACTTTTCGTTTTAAATAAACTTTTCTTGATCTCAATTTATTTGCCTTTCCGGATAATCTGAATGTTATTTACTTCAACTCAGGCAAATTTCCAACTTTGGAAGTGAATGCCTAGCAAATAAAAGTGGGGGGAACGATTTGCACTGCACTTTGAAGTACGAACGTTCCGCTCGCTCTGCTCGCTTGCCAATCGCGTCTAATCCAATAGTCCACTTTAGAGTACCTAACAAACTTTTTGTCGTTGGTAGTTGCCGTATTTTCCTATTAATTTCGACGGACGGATTAACGTTTTTACATTAAATGCATTAAGTAACACGCCTGATCGCAATGAAATGGCTAAAGGACAACTAGCCAAGCCGATGAATGAAACGTTTAGCGACTTGGCTAAACGTTTTATTTAGCCGTCTCATTAAATGAGATGACATTAAAGACTCAAACTATTCGTAAAACTTGTAGCCGGCGGAGTAATTTAAGGCATATTTTTATCACATATTTTTTTATATCAATATTGATATTAGTAAAACACTGTAAGTTATGTTGAAATGAAAGAAAAGCACATAAAGTTGCAAAAATATTTGTTTTGAGACTACCAGCGAAGTGGAAAAAGAAACTAAATTTGAATCACGTGGCTGAATTAACGGCAGCCATCTTCAAAGGGCTAACTTACATTAAGCAAACTAGTTGAACGTTAAGTGATGCTAGTTCAATCAACGATCGGCCTAGGCATTCAACTGAATGCCGGCGCTTAATCAACGGGCTAGCCTTCCAATCAAATGGCTGATTTAACCAGATGGCTTTGACATATATAGCGAAAGCTTGTTCCGGCGGTTAGATATATGATAGCTAATTCCGGTCAATCCGATTGAGGATTCCGGGAGAGGCTCGCTTCCATCTTCAGCCTTATCAATACTTTACATCAGGTATGATGAAGGCTAAGAGTCTCCCCGTTGGCCATAGATTGCAAAGGGTGTTGTTACTACAAAACACCACATTTTGAAGATATAGCCAATAAAATACTGAATCTAACTTTATACCTACTCAACGTCTGTTCTTAGAAAACCATTTTTCATATTCCAGACTCAACACCTCAAATTAATAACGTCCAAGTTTTATAATTTGCCGATAATTTTTTAGACGCAGCATTTCCGTAAGTCCCACGTAATTAATGAGAGCGGCTACTGATATGTCACTCGACAAAATTAGGGATAGCCATTAATAATGGTAATGAGTTTGGTGGTGATTTGAGAGGCTGAGGCTCAATCGTCGTGATATACGAAAATGTATTCAAGCTGTCTGAGGGTATGATTCTATACCAAATGTTTTAGCTTCCTGGTCATTAAAATTTTGTTTTTCTGTAATAATAAGTGTTGTAGAATAAGTACATTGTGTACGTTTAGCTGAGAGTATGGGTTGGTTGAGACTCCCGAACAAGCCGGGTTCCGAAAAGGCTTTAGCACCATGGACCACATCCATACGCTGCGGCAAGTTATACAGAAGACCAAGGAGTATAATCTGCCACTTGCTTGGCGTTTGTGGACTATGAGAAAGCCTTCGATTCGATAGAGACCTGGGCGATGCTGCAGTCTCTCCAGAGGTGCCAAGTGGACTATAGGTATATCGAGGTGTTAAGGTACTTATATGAACATGCCACCATGTCGGTCCGATTACAGAACCAGAGCACAAATCCCATCCAACTGCATCGAGGAGTGAGACAGGGAGACGTCATTTCTCCGAAACTGTTCACAGCTGCATCATCTTTAAGCTCTTGGACTGGAAAGGACTTGGCATTGATGCCCAACATTAATGGCCAGTATCTGACACACTTTCGTTTTGCTGATGATATAGTCTTTATGGCTGAGACTTTGGAGGACCTGAACACAATGCTCGAAGATCTCCGTAGTGCTTCCCAAAGAGTGGGTCTTAGGATGGACATGGATAAGACGAAAATCATGTCAAATTCCCATGTTGTACCCACTCCAGTTCACGTTGGGAACACTACACTCGAAGTTGTTGACCACTATGTTTACCTTGGACAGACAATCCAGTTAGGTAAGTCCAACTTCGAGAAAGAGATCTCCCGTCTTTCACTACCACGTTTCACTACCGTAAGTCATCACTGGCAGCACACACTGGTCATAGACTTTCGTCTTGAGACACTGCGGTAGGTTGGAAGCGAAGATTTTATGGAGCTTCCCGAATGCTGCCCAACAACTATGGGTCTGATAAGAAAGCTAAAGGTCACCCAGCGTGCAATGGAGCGGGCTATGCTCGACGTTTCCCTACGTGATCGAATCAGAAACAAGGAGATCAGTAGGAGAACTAAAGTAACTGACATCGCTCGAAGGGATTGCTCAGCTGAAGTGGCAGTGGGCGGGACACATAGCGAGAAGAACCGTTGGCCGTTGGGGCTGAAAGGTTCTGGAATGGCGACCGCGCACAGGACGACGCTCCGTGGGTAGGCCCCCGACAAGGTGGACCGACGATCTGGTGAAGGTCGCGGGAAGCCGCTGGATGCGGACTGCGCAGGCCCGATCGTTGTGGAGATCCTTGGGGGAGGCCTATACCCAGCAGTGGGTGTTATGTGGCTGAGACGACGAAAGATGCCTATAAAAAATGTGCGACAATTTGACAAATATGTCCGATTTTCCGATTACGATGAAACGCTAAATCGTAGAATTGTCGCGACAATTTTACAATAATGTCCGCTTTTCTTATAGCACCAATGTTTTTGAAACGTACAATTGTAAAATTGCCACCTGTCACCTATCGCTGACAATTGTAATCTTTATGAAACAGAGCCCAGGGAGCTAATTGTCTAACTTTAAAATCTATCGCAATCCCTTTCCAATCTTCATTTTAAAGATATTCACATATTTCAGGCCGTCACTATTTGACATTTGAAAGGGATTGTGATCGGGACGCGTTTTCAAAGGTATTGAATGAACGAAATTGAACTGTCTAAGCAAAGTGACAGCCGAAAATATCTTTCAAATGTATGGAGACGTGTCAAATGAAGTGTCATTTCAAACCTCATTCGTTCCGAAAGGGATTGCGACTATAAGTTACACAATTCCATAAATAACTATCACAATCACAATTCCTTTTAAAGGGATTATGATAGATTTTGAAATTAGACAATTAGGGGGCTGTTTGGCGCACGGGTATTAAACCCCCTTCTGCCGACCAAAGATCCCGGGTTCGATCCCCGGACAAGACAAATATTTTTGTGCATGAACATGTCTATTTGTCTAGGTCTTGGTGTTTCATATGTATTTTATAAAAAAAGTACATAAGTATGTTTATTCGTCATCTAGTATCCATGACACAAGTTCTTCGTAAAACTTAACGTAAATACTTGATTGGTGTCGTCGTCGTCGTCTCAGCCACATAACACCCACTGCTGGGTATAGGCCTCCCCCAAAAGGGGGGGTGGGGTTTGCCGTAATCGCCACGCTTGGCAGGCGGGTTGGCGATCGCAGTATGGCCAAGTTTATAGGAGACGCTGCTGCCCGTCTCCTGAAGGCTGAGTCCCTTAGTTGCCTTTTACAACACCCACGGGATGAGAGGGGGTAGTGCTATTCTAAGCCGACACTACACAGCTTGATTGTTGTGATTGTATGCAATTATTATTATTATGTATTTCGCCTTGGGTTTCTCGGGCTAAACCTGGTCCTTTTGCCAGGCTTGCGTGGGGACTTGCACATGGGTCTTACACGTAGAGGCCCTTTGAGACAGATTTGATATGATTATTATAGGTATTCAAATAATAAGTAACATTTACACATAATTCGTGTGTTGAACATATGTGTTTGGGTGTTACTTGTCTGATATAACTACATTGAAGATGTTACAAAATAATTTAAGGAGTAGATTTTGCTGTTTAATACAGCAGGGTTTTGTATGGGATCACCATTCAAATCCTGAAAAGAAACTTGTCCTCTCATGCTAAATATGGCAACCATTTAGCATGAGTAAGTTAAAGAAAGATTATTTTAACTTTTTGCTTTCGTTGGTACTTATTTCCATAACCCAAGTGCTCACCTAGGCCTCCCATCTTTGATCTGATCAAAGTATGTTATGTTGTGTGTTATTTCTCAGAAATGTTGTAATCTGTACTGCAATCTTATCGCAAGGTTATTCAAAGTCAAAGTCAAAGTCAATATCATTTATTCAGTCTAGGCTGTTACAAGCACTTATGAACGTCAAAGAAGCTATGCCATCGGTTCACAAACCCTACTGCGGGAGACCTTGTAACGAGAAGAACCGGCAAGAAACTCGTCAAGGGCTGTTTTTTTCTCCCTGTTTTTTTTCATACAGAGTCGTCAAATTGAAAAGTGACCTTAACATTCAATGGTCAATTTCCATCACAAAAAAAATACTAATTATAATATTACATTTTATGGTTATTGTAACCGTAAACAATTTTCAACTGTGGTTGTTGTGTTTATTGTGGTCAATAGTCAATACTAAAAGGTCGATAGCTCTATTAGAAGGTCGTCCCATCAATCACTAAACGATATTGATGTATACTGACTACAGGAGCCGTTTAACCGCTTTGTATTCGAATACTAACACCAGCATCCTTATTCCAAAAGATATAGATCTGAAAGTCCAGCAACACTAGTTCCAGTAATTAGCGTTTCTGAATCAGTAGGCTTTCAGACGAGATAATAAGATATCTCTTCACAATCGCAATATTATTATTTTCAATAAAATTAAAGTATTATATGTTCAGGTATGACTTGTATATAGACTAACGACTTGTATATAGATATGTTCAGGTTCGAGAGCTTTATTTGTGACTTTATTTAACAAAGCTCGTTGTAAATTAAATATTTTGATTTTTGTCACACTCAGGCAAAAATAAATACCTACTCACAACAGTATTTATTTCAGAATAATCATTAAAATTCGCAATCAAAATCACTTATTATGAAAATGCAATAAAAAATTGGTAATAATAATGTCTACGTCAGTTACCTTATGCTTCCATAATATATACGAGTTAATTAACTTGATTAATATTAATTTTCTACAATAAGTGAATCATTCAATCGGGTCTCGTAAGCGTGTTACAGGAAAATTTATATTTTAATTTTATTTGTTTACAGCATTAAGCTATTTTTGTTATTAAATTAATTTTTTGTTCGTTTAAATTTTTCCGTTACTGTAACGTTAAATAGTTCCATTTAGTAAGTCCATGCTGGAAGAAAAACATAGAGTGTCCAGAGGGTCTACCAAGGGTAACGCAATATTACTAGGTGAATTCATTGAATGGTTTATTTACTATGGAGTTTAGAACTGTGTCAGTGTTAGCAGAATTTGCTTTTAATTTTTTGAAGGCAAGAAAACTTACATAAAGCAAATTCCATAAGAAATTAAAAGACAAATGAACTTTCAGGGATTGCCCTAGCAATATTGCTGTAACGCCCTTTTTAAACCCCCCGCTAGATACACACACTATTCTACTGACGTCACTATACACACACACTATGGGGGAGCGCTACCGCCACCTGCCGCCGCCGCACTGTGCGCCCGACCACCCCGCCGCGACCGTCGCGACGATTGCTTTCCAGGGCCCATAGCCAAAGTAACAATTCCAAAACGATAACGAAGTCCGAAAAGAATTACATGTATGGGATTGGCGGATTGGCATAGGCCGCGCTAAATCGCGTGGTCTTACCGCATTTTAATTAGCAGATATGGACAATAACGAATCGAATTATCGTTTCGTTACGTAACGATGTTACTTTGTCTACGGGCCCTGTGCAGATAGTTAAAGTTAATTCGAAAACTAATATAGGCGACTGGGGTAGCAACCTGTCACTATGGTTTACGGACAAAATCATAGACCCAACCACACCAAATGTGGCGTCTTTGTGGTCTGGGTATGAGGCTGATGTTTATTAATTCCACTCTCACAAGCTGTACCTTTGCTCTGCCAATCCCACAAGAGATTTATAGCGTGAAAATATGTATGTATGTGTATAGGCTTGTATTATTGTTGTCTTCTATTTCTGCGGCTTCGTTAGAGCCAATCTCTTCGTCATCAACTTAGCCACCCACTGCTGGATGAAGGCCTCCCCCAAGGATCTCCACGACGATCGGTCCTGCGCTGCCTGCATCCAGCGGCTTCCCGCGACCTTCACCAGATCGTCGGTCCACCTTGTCGGGGGCCTGCCCACGGAGCGTCGTCTTGTGCGCAGTCGCCATTCCAGAACCTTTCTGCCCCAACGGACATCGGTTCTTCTCGCTATGTGTCCCGCCCACTGCCACTTCAGCATTTCTTTTTATCTGTTTGATAATCACACCAAACAAAATCTTAGTTAATTCCAAAAAAACAACCAAAATTTCAACAAACGAATCTTATCTTAATATGTATTAATTATATGTATATTATGTGTGTATTTACAAAAAAAGGATACACTCGTAAGTATGTTTATCCATTATCCATAATACAAGTTCATCATGAAACTTAACGTGGGCTAGGTAATTGGTGTGATTGTATGGAATTATTCATATTATATTTATTATCTTTACAACAAAACACAGGATCCACTGCATACGCAGTATTTGTTCCTTAGGGAAAAGAAGAAACGCCGTACATCTGCGAAAGCATAATGGAACACAATTATAATGATATCAATAACGGTATCTGTCCAACAATACGGAGCGGCCGGCCAATGTTACAAGATAATATACAAAAAATTATAGAGCAAATCCGCTTAGCAAAAAAAGCACTTATTTTGTCCAATTACTTCCTGATTTGGAAAGGACCCGTTGTAATTTATTAAATGAGATGCTTTTGAACCGCCGAAAGATGAGAAGCCTTCTGGATAATAAGGAACTTGACTACGCCAGTCGCCAAGAGTCCTAAAGCCTTCTATGATTTCTTCATCGGAAAATACTTTGAGAATACATCTAGGCAGAATTACACGACCAAATTGCATAAGCTCCCAAATTTGCGTCTGGTATGGTATGGGATGGTGGAAGAGTCCATCATTGAAATACCAGACGCAAATTTGGTTACCATCCACTTTATGCTGTCGATAATCCAACATACAAAACATAATTTGTATTTCTTCCATGTGCGAATGGCCAAAGAGTACCTGCCGAACTTTTCCTAGATAATCTGAGCAAGTAACCACTTTCAGGGTGATCATATTTCATCGTAGGCTAGCTTCTCATCAGGCTTGGTGGCGAAATCCTGCTAACATTAACAACTTTATATATGGATAATTATGTATTCTATTGAATGATGGAAGGCCGGTATGATTGGGCAATTTGGGCAAAACCCATTGGTTAATTTGCCTTTATTCCATGAGAAATGCAACGATGGTGGTAAGAATCTTAGGACGTCGTCTATCGGACTGCAAATGCCCCTTTAAATATTCGCCGCATCTTTATATCCACAAACTTACAAAAAGCACAAGATACTCTTCAATATTCAGTGAGGTTGCAAAAAAAAATCCCGCTATAAATGAGAAGTGTCTGTCGCCGACCTCTCTAGCTAATATATTCTTCAGAACTTAAATTAAACCACTAAATCTTTAGTGCTTTTTTGCTATACACTAACGCGAGTTCCGTTTCTTTATTATTAGCTGGACCGTTAATAAAAGTAAGAAACTTGTTAAACTTCCCCTTCCGGCTAGGGTGACGGCACTTCGAGCGCTCTGCCGGACAGAACTGACACTCATTGCCATTTAAAATTCCTTTGCAAAGTTGTGAAGTTTTTACACTTTTATTCCTCTTGAATAGAAGTTAAAGTATAAATTTTCTTAGGAAACTTAACTAATTTAAATTGACTTAAATGATTAATGGAATGAAGATAGTATTGTAATTTTGAAGTGAAAACTTCTTCTAGCGGCGTTGTGCACATCAGTTTTAATTTTTTGGGATGGGTAAAAAATGTTAAAGTCGCGTCAGGACACGTGACCTGACCGAAATTCGTAAGACGGAAGGAGAGTAGACCGCCGCGCCGCGCCGGTGCGGCGAAGGACAGACAGTAATATCCCCCTCTCTTTCTACCACGCGGCGAAAATGTATGCCTGCTCCTGTTGTTTCGTTTAAGTGGTTTTCACTTTTGCCGGCACTCCGGAGTGCAACCCATTGTTTTTAGGGTTCCGTACCTCCAAAGGAAAAATCGGAACCCTTATAGGATCACTTCGTTGTACGTCCGTCCGTCCGTCCGTCTGTCAAGACCGTTTATCTCAGAAACGCGTGGAGGTATCAAACTGAAATTTATATCTAATACTCAGGTCTACTGTCCCTTAGAGCTGTGAAAAAATCACACTTCTAAGCCAAAGCAATCAAAAGATACAGCCGTTTATGCCGCAAATTTTTGCAAATTTTTGAAATTCGCATAGGAATCAAAACCTACAGGGTACTTCCCGTGAACTTAGAATCTTGAAATTTGGTACGAAGTAACGTCTTATAGTACAGATAAAGTAAAATTGCGAAAACCGTAAATTTTTTGTTACATCATATAATAATATATTTTTTTTGTAAATTTTAAACGGAACCCTCTGTGCGCGCTACTCGCACTTGGCCGGTTTTTTTAAGTGATTAAGGATTTTGCGATTTATTAGACATCTGTTTAAATAAAATATTTATGTTAAAAATTTATTTATTATTTATTTATTTAGGACTTTTATTGACTTTCATTTAGTATTATTTGCATGTTTGTCAGAGAGTTTGTTTGCTTAGTAGATATTCGAATTAATTTGTATGATAAATAAACAAGAAAATATACTAGAGAAAATCAACTTGTCTCATAGAAACTACTATTACTAACTACGTATAGTAATTTATAATCTGTGACACTACGGCTTGGTTTCATTGTTTTATATTTTATTAAAGCTAGATGAGTCTTGATGGTATCAAGTACCTGTTGAATTTAGTTTATGTCTGGGCAAGCCGGGCTTTTGGCTCATAAGCACGAGGCCGTGTGGCCACCCCACCTTGCGAGCGCTGCATACAAAGCTGGTCAATAATAGTTGTACGCCACTGAACTCGCCAACTTAGTACATTGCCAGTAATGTGTTGTTCCGCTTAGCTGATTATTCTTTGCTCGGAGCCACGGAACTTTATCCTCGCAGATGTTGCTGTGGCTGCGCTGTGCAGATTCAAGCACTTGATTAAAATAATTTCTTATTAGCGAAGCAAATAACGAAGTTGAATAATTACTGAACAACCCTAAAGAGATTACTTCTGAATTCTGCTTACCGTATGTCATTGTGTATGATTTGATATTTCTAGATTTATTAGGTACTCTAAATTATTAATCGTAATGAGGTTGGAATAATAGCTTATTTCTAGAATTACCAGTCGATTACGGTGAATTTTTAACCGACTTCAAAAAAGGAGGAGGTTCTCAATTCGACGGAATCTTTGTTTTTTGTTACAAAGACGAAACGAAGTCGTAGACGGCTGATATTATTTAACTTATTACCACACAAACTACAAAACACTCTTCATCGGAGATTTAATAAAATTATTCTCCTCTAAGCTACAAGCAGCTTAAATCTATTCATACAAATCCCTTTAACCTAATAGATTTCACTTACGCAAATAATATTTTTATTAAAATCTCATCCCTCCATTTCATCTGAATTCAGATTTTCCGCTTCCCAATATAGCACTATTTACGACATGCAGCGAACTTTGCCATTTGAAAAGTTTACTAAAGCCATTTATGGAAAGTTCTATCGTTTTACTTAACCATTAATCGCTTTGATCGAAGAAGTTTGTGTATGCTAATTTTAAAGTCACATTTGCGTTATTTGGACTGAGCAGAAATCCCGCTAATTTACAATTGATAATTTGAGCATTACCTTACATAAAGTATTACTGTTATTTTTATATATTACTGGTGGCCGCCCGCGGTTACAAACGCCTGGTTCCTGTTTCCGTGGGAATATGGGGAAAAATGTAGCCTACGTTTTGGCTATTTTCTATCTGTAAGCCAAATTACAGCAAAATCGGTTCAGCAGTTTTTGCCTGAAAGAGTAACAAACAAACAAATAACTAGATAAACAAACTGAATTAAGTATTTTCGCATTAATAATATTAGTAATAATAACAGACTGGTTGCTGGAGCATTGTTTCTATACAATAAATGAATATTTAGAACGGAAATAATGCCGTATCTATATATATAATACGGCAGTGAAGCCGCTTCTCCTCCTAAACTAAAAGTCGCACAATCAAGTGCAATACACCGTTAGAAAGGTATTTGTCTGAAGTGGTCGGATAAGTCGAGAAATTTAGCAAAAACTCAAATCTAGAGCGATTTAAACCGGATTTAATGGATTTTTAAATTGAATATAAAAAATGTGTTTTTTGCACATTATGCGCACACGGGTTGCTCGTTATATTATAAAATAAACACTTAATTTACATTAATAATAATAATTATGTATCAGTCTACAAATTTACTTCATGTATTATTTAGTTTTTTCTGACATGTTATTTTTCTGACATTTAAATAATTTTGTTATTTCACTATTAATAATCAATTGTATTTTTTATGCATGTACTAATTCCTACGCTTTTTTAATGGCAGAAAATGTTTGCACTTTATTAATTGTACCATCTTATACAATACCATTTTCTAAGGAATAAATGATTATGATTCTGATTCTGATAGTAAGCTAGGATAGACATAATATTATGTACAAGAAATTGAGCATATTGATTAACCACCAGATACGATTTCTTCGACTGCGCTGCGCACATAAAGATTATCAGTTTTAGTTCGACGATTAGACGTGCTTACACTGGGGGCCTACCGCCATTTTTTAGAGACCATCATGACGTAAGAACGTTTTGTTTTCTTTTTGTTTCAATAGTGTTTGAATTCATACCGCGAACTTCTTAAAGTATTTTTTTTTCATTCCTGCCCAATGATACAACCATTGAGATATATCTATGGAGATGAAAATTAAATATTACAAAAAAGACTTTAAACGTACCGAACATACTACCTGCACTTGATGGTACTTTGTAATGACGGACTTGACTAGGCAGCTCCTGAACATTCGCAAGAAAAATATCGACATCCAAATACTCATGATATATTTTAATAATGTAAGTTTCTATAAACAACTATCTCTGATCCATGTACATCTTTATTCATTGTTCCTGCCAACGAACGAATTGAAGTTGTCATATTTTGATACACTTCACACAAAACCTCTGTCAAAAAAAATTTTGTTTTATGAGATTCGCGGTACGAAGTAACATAAAAAAAAACTGCGTTAAAAAAAAACCAGTTTTTTTTTTACTTTTTAGTGTCTGTAATAGGCTGTTTTGTAAACTACAGCAGGGTTTTTCTAGATTAGATAAGGTTTCATCTAAATTATAAACAAAATTATCGTAAATACTACATCGTCCAAGTCAACTATGAAATGAAATATATAAAAATGCTCATAACATAAAAAGTACTGGGTCAAACGAAACCAAATTTTTATGGGACCAATTGGCAACTATTCTTAATCGAACAAAAAAAGAATAATGGAAATCGGTTCAGAAATCTCGGCGTAATCGGTGTACATACATAAAAAAAATAAAAAAATAAAAAATTATACCAACCGAATTGAGAACCTCCTCCTTTTTTGAAGTCGGTTAAAAAATAAAAATAATGCGCCGATAATGTTTGACAGAAAACAATATTGCGCTAAGAGATGGCGGTAGGCCAGCTGGTTGCCGCCATCTCTTACCGCGCAGTTTTGTTTCAACCTTACCATAGAATGTAGAACTACGAAACGGAAGTAATGTGATGTCTTCGCTCAGTTATCGCCTCCAAATTGTGAAGTGTAACAAAATGTGACAACTTCAATTAAAACGAAACGTTCTTATAACATGATGGTTCCTAATAGATGATGGTAGGCCCACTGATAAGTATGTAGTTATTTTTTTTCATATGAGTATATGAATGAGTATATTGTTTGACTACAAACGATTAAATGGTTTACACGACATGGTCAGACTTTACATATAGAGTACTTAGTTTGTACTTCACAGTTTGGCTATTGTACTTACTCGATCGACTTTCTCTTAGTTGGAGTTGGCGAAAGTTATTGACTCAAAGTCAAAGTCAAAGATTTTTATTCAAATAGACTTATAGATAAGTGCTTTCGAATCGTCCTATTTTTTTTTCCTACCAGCCATTCAGGACATCTTTTAACTGATAAGACTAGTTTGAAAGTCAAGTAAACAGACCCTAAAATGAATTATCGAATATTTTTTTCCTAAAAACCAGTTTTTTTTTCGGTAGTAATTAACCGATCGACTAAAAAACTTTTTGAGCGACAAAAATACTAGGTGAGCGACTTAGTCACCGGTCTATCCTAAACCTAGGTTTTTCCGCAACCCAACCTAGAAATGTCGTCGCTCAATTTAGTAATTTTTAGTTGATCTATTTAATTAATTCCATTCTAATCTCAGGCTCCCACAGCACAGTTTGTACTTGAACAAGGAATATATGGAAAAAAATTACATTTTGTTTGAATTTTACATACATATTAAGATATTTCGTACTGTTGACATTTAAATTAAGTAAAAAAAAACTACTGACATTATTGTAATTTTAACTGAATTTTAAAATAAGTAAAAAAGAACATTGACATAATTGCAATTTTAAATGATGACTGAATTGTAATAGACGTATTTTTAATATTGTTTTACATTTGCATGCCTACAGACACAGGGCAGAATATTTCTATTTCTTGATTCTAGTATTAAGAAAAATTGTCGTCCACCTGAATGTATTGACACAATATTTAGCAAATAAATGTTCTGATTCTGATTCTGAAATCTCATACACTTTAATCCAACTTCCGAGCAAAAGCTGAACCTCAATTTTCCGGACCAAGCAGCGGCCGCCCACTATCGCCGGTAATTGTGTTGAATTTTCTTAAATGCACGTTTCGTTTTTGTAAACACTTCTACGAATTGAAAATAAAACGAAATGGCGGCCAATTTCATTTGCAAAGTTAAGGAACGAGGTCAGCTTTGTGAATGAACTTTTGCCGACATAATTTAGATTAGCCGACGATAAAAACTGTTAGTGTTTCCACGATTTGTTTTTTTTTTCGAATATTTACTTAGCTGCGTCCGTTTCGTACTTCCTCTCTTCATTTTTCTGATTAATTAAAGAACGTACTAATGGCTATCTTTGTGACTTTTTAAATTAAAAATAAAATATATTAAAAAGTAAATTCCATTACGCCTTCGTGGCGTAATGGAATTTACTTTTTAGGAAATAAACTTAGAGTTTTTCTTTTGATGGTTTAATACTGTATAATTTGGATTAAAATTTCAGATGCTACTTGAATGACGTTTGGACGGCAAGTGAAGTACTTAACATTTTACTGATGTGAACGTAGCGCGCAGTTGTTGATTGGTGTTTTTGCGGTGATGGTTTTCGCAGGCGTTACCAAGGTATCTCCTAAAATTCTCTCACAAAATAAGGCCATGTCTATCTGGAACAAAAGTATGAATCTGTATTTTGTCCTCATATTTCCAAACAAACACGGTTTTCTCACTTTTTTTTTAATTATTGTACTGCTAATTCGCCGTATGTAAAATTCAGTTTTGTTGTTATAAAGGTCACGATATTCCGCTTTGATTTATTTCAAAGTCAAAGTCAAAGATTTTATTCAAATAGACTTATAGATAAGTACTTTCGAATAGTCCAAATTTTTTTTTTCCCTACCAGCCATTCAGGACATCTTTTAACTGATAAGAAGAACGGCCGCAAGAAACTTATCAGCTTTAACAGAAACAACAACATTTACAATGAAACATGTTGTTGCCAAGCACAAATTTACAATTTTGAAATATATTTAATATAAGAGGAAAATTTTTCCATATTCAATTATTAGAATATTTTCCTTTTATCCAATTTATTTGACAGATGATCTTTTGTAACTCTTTATATTTTTGTCGGTTATAAGGTAAAAAAATATTTGTTGGGCTAATTTAGCACTAGCAACCCTTGGCAAAACCTAATCGAGCTTAAAGACTAACACTCAAAATAAATAAGCTATCTGTAGATATGGATTGGGCAATCTGAGGTAGTTGTCTAGGATATTTTAGTTAATATGACCAAAATAACGACGATTTCAAACTCAATACTTCTTAACTTAACCGTATCCGAACGAAAATAAATTAACTTTTCGAGGGTAGACTTATAAGTAGCCAGTCATCCCGTGACCACGGCAGCTGTAAAGGTGCCGAAACGTCGGGAAAATCAAAAAACCCCTAAAAAACCTAAAAATACGGACAATTAATTACAACTTAGTTCGTGGAAATATAGCGCGTTTGATATCCGTAAAAGTTGTTTTATTTCAATAACGACGATTGCTAGGTAACAAAGCCAGTATCCTAGGCAACTATCTCAGATAGCCTAACGCATATCTACAGATAGGTTATTAGTTTCGGCCGTAAGTCACATTATTTCCTTACTAGCAGCTGCTCGCGTAAAAGTATCCTATGTTCATAACCTGGCTATCTACTATCTGTGTACCGAATTTCATCCAAATCCGTTCAGTAGTTTCGGAGCCTATTCAATGCAAACAAACAAACAATCGAATCTTTGTATAACTTTTTAATTTTGCATTTTACAATGCTATCTTTATGTGATAATTTTTAATCAAGTAAATATACTAGAAAAAAGCAACTTGTCTCATGTCGCCCTGACGGGACTCGAACCCGCATGGTGGCCGGCGGACGGTGGCCAACACCGTAGAAAAAGGTGAATATACTAGTGAATTTCAACGTGTTCTCGTAGGTCTCTGTAGCATAATTGGTCAGTGCATTGGGCCGGATTCCCAAGGATGCGGGTTCGAGTCCCGTCAGGGCGACATGAGACAAGTTGCTTTTTTCTAGTATATTTACTTGATTAAAAAGTATCACAATCAAATCTTTCCTCTTTATAACATTAGTATAGACAAACTCTTCCGCCACAACTACTAGTGTTAGACTTTCCACAAGGAAATACCTAGCTCACGACGATCAGGCGATGCTTTCAAATTAGTCAAGCTAACAAGCGAAGCAGTGACGTCTCGCCGCCATTAATTATCGTGTTACACCTAGATATTAGTTGTGCTTCTGGAAGATGAATGTGACTCAGTGTTGCTTCAACTTGGCTCTATACATTGTTATAAAATCGGTCGCGTTACTGCAGTACTTCTTTACATACATACAGGGTGGTAATTTTGTTTTTTCCATTTCAAAAAATTGGTTTTATTTTCACTTGGAAAAAACGCGTGCAACAACTTGTGCGTGTATCTAGAGGGTATGCGTAGGCGGCCGAGATCCAGTTCCTTTGATTGGTTTTGATATTTATTCCTGTTTTGTAACTTTAAACGATAATCTTTAAAAATAAATATTGACTTTGATCCTCAATAACCCCTTAACTAACAGCTTCCCAGATTTGGCCTCATACAAGAAAATGATAGTAACAATGGGGAGAATACGTGGTTTTGGTTTTCGTTATGGGTCTTTTAACACCCTGTATATATAAACTCACGGCATAAATCCCTTCCGCGGTTGGTAGCGCATCAAAAGTTGCAACTTGAGATTAAAACGTATAAACATTATGCCACATTTGGCTTGGTTTGGACTAAGATGTTGCCCGAAAACTATAGTGACAATTCGCAAGCCTAATATTAGTTTACGAATACAGACCTATCTCGAGATAGACGGTAAAAGTGTACCTACCTTGCGTGTCAAAGGTAAAATCCTCGGTCAAAGTTTTCCGACCTGAGTCAGGCCGCTTGAGACCATTGCCATAAAAACACGCGTCACTCAGAAACGATAATGGTTATGGCCTGCGCAGACGACGGACATTGAAGGACTTTTTGTCCGCGACACGACCTTATTACTAAGAACATAAAGTTGAATAAATACCGAGGACTATCGCGTACTTTTCGCGGATATGCGCGATCTAAGTTGAATCTTATTTGGTTAACAATAAAGACGTGTCGCGGACAAAAAGTCCTCCGTTATCCGTCGTCTGCGCTAGCTCTTAATTTGTGCAGTACTTTCTTGAAAGAGCTCGTCAATAACATTTACACATCACTAAATCTCGCTTGTGACGTCATCATAGGTACGAAAAATTAGACACGCTACTAGGTTGTCATACAGTTTGAAGCGCTTTTTTCGTCTATCTCTTATATAGGTTTGTGTTTACGAATAAATAGGCTTTTACTATCTGCACTGGAAAGCCAGCAACTAGCAAATTCTTTCTCACTCCTAATCCAGCATGGGAGTACATCCTTATCTTATTAAATTGAGCCATTACAACAAATTGAGTTAAAACATAACACACGTGATAAATTCGCTCCAAACAAAAGCCTATTTTAATCCATGGGATCAAGCACCTATCAATGTTATTTATCAAAATAAAAATACGACCACCCGTCCGCGATAAACCGCCCGGACAACCATAATAAACAGAGGCTAAATAAAAACGTATCCGACAAAAAAATACACGAAGCACTTCGCGCAGGTACAATAAAGATTTTAACTTCTTTGTTGGGTCACAACAAGCGTGCCAACACACATCACTCAAAAAAAATGTCGCCCGGCCGGCCGCTTTGCTCACTCGCTCGCTTTGCGGGCCCGTATATTTTTTTTACACAGCCCGGAAAAGGGTTTGTTCTGCCAACATTTTAATAAGACACGAGAACGACATATGACGGTTGAGGCTGTATGAATATTGATCTCTTTGCTTTTTAAAGTAATGGAAAATCTTTGTTAAAAATAATTTCGTTTAATGGAAAATCCTTGTTGTGCATTTCCTCTGTTGCTGCCATACTTAAAGCGTTGAGTGTAGTAATTTTTGATATTTACGATTGACTGCGTCGTCGAATCTGATGTTAACGGGTTTGTCTCGAAAATCGAAATTTCCGAAAAGGTCCTAAAATTAAATCCGGCCATACATAATGCTACAGCAAACTTTCCCCTCATTTCGCATCACTGTACTATCAGAATCCAGAATACCTAACCTTCGGTTTTACTAGATATTTTTTTAAAGAACCACAGCCGCACCCCTCTATCACTACCTAGTAATACAAAAAATATTTAAATCTTATGGAACCCTGTTGCCCAGTTCAAACAGACCAATTGGTGTGATTTATGAAAATGTACCCCGTTACAGCGGGAAGAATGGTCCGCCGATTAATCAGAGGTAAACGCACAAAAATCATGTTAATTCTGCGTTGGACTGAACTTGATTATGTGGAACGACACAACCTTTTTGTTATTTATTGAAACGGTCCCTGATAATGTCATACATTTTATCCGGCTCGAAGGACCATAAATGTTTGGTGGTTTCAAGAATAACAAATGATACTAACGTCAAGATATCATAGACAACGTGAACCTCTCTATCAAAGTATCTAAGAGAGTACATAAGTTCCAACATTTAATCGCTGGGCCGCCGCCCCCGAGCACAAGCCAACTGAAAAATAGAATTCTTTATACTCAATATTTGCTACAACTAAGGCAATTTATAGCATTCATAGCTTTAAGCCCTAACAATAACTTTATGTAAATGTAATTCTTATTTCAGAAATAGTTATAACCCGCAGGGTAGTTATCTAACATAAAATCACCAAGCAACCAGTTTCGTCGCTGCCATTGCTGACACATTTTCATACTGTATGACAGCCTCATTAGCAACGAAACTGAAACATCCATAGTATCCATAAAAATGTTTGGCCGTATATATTTTTTGTGTTATCCAATTTAGTCATAGGAGTTTACCAAATCTCGGTCACGAGAACTCACAGATGGCTATGTTAAATTCATTAACGAGCGAGTAACAAGTCATTAGTGCGGGAATCGCGGGATAGACAGCCCTGATCCCGAACAAAAACTGCTAGTAATTAGGGCTCGCTGACCGCCGGGTATCAGTGCTAGGGATGCGCTGTGTCACATTTTTGGTATCTAAACTTTGCTAATGTACCTATAATTACCTACTCGTACAACGACTAGCTGTGTGCTACTTTCAAATACTAATGGCCGGTTTCATCACCGACAGATAAGTTCTGGATAGCTAATCCAATAATTTGACAGTTTAATGATGAATGATCTGCCATTTATGTTATCCAGGATTTATCACTGGGTGGTGAAACCGGCCCTAAAGTATTATTTATTCAATTAAAATAACCG
This sequence comes from Chrysoteuchia culmella, assembly GCA_910589605.1. NCBI lineage: Eukaryota > Metazoa > Arthropoda > Insecta > Lepidoptera > Crambidae > Chrysoteuchia > Chrysoteuchia culmella. The sequence continues at coordinate 23,807,880 of OU342649.1, forward strand.
GACTAGTGCGAGTCGGAATCGATAACCGAGGCGAGGGTTTCGCACAAATTAGTAGGTACCTTCCTAGGAATATAAATTATAAATATCTTGTCTCGTGTCGCCCTAAAACGGGACAATGACATGAGACAAGTTGCTTTTTTCTAGTTTATTTTCTTTTTTAATATTTATCGCATAAAAATAGTATTCTTAAAAGCAAACTTAAAAAGTTATAGTATTATAAATAGTTCAGGAATTGAGTATCGCAATATTTCAGAAGTTTTCCCGAAATTCAGTTTCCAAAACTTAAAACAAAATTTTGTCATGATTTAATTATAACGGTCTAGTTTTCAGATTATTTTCTGTACTTATAGTAAAAGACGATATTACTTACCAAATTTCATAGTTCAACAGAAAGTACAAACACTTAATTTTTATTCCCTTGACAGTGTCAAAGTATATGTTTTTGCAGCATAAATGGCCCTACCTTTTCAACGTTAATTAAGAATTATGAATTTTCACAGCTTGAAGAGATTATTGACCGGTATATAATTTTAATTTCAACTCGATACCTCCACGCGTTCTCGAGTTTTTCCCGAAATTTAATTCCCGAAAAAAATTTAAAAGATTTAATAAAAAATGTATAGTTTTTAGATATTTCGTATATTTGTGGTAAAAGGCACTATTACTTGCCAAATTTCACAGTTCTAGATCATGGGGAAGTACTCTATGAATTTTGATTCCCTTGAGAGTGTCGAAATTTACGTTTTTTGCGACATTAATGTCCTATCTTCTTCTTACTTAATTTACAAGTTTTTACAAGATTTTTCTACCCCTTTAACAGAAAGTGGATCTGAATATATGGTATTAATTTCAACTCGATTCCTTCACGCGTTCTTGTGATAAACAAGGTCGGACGAATAGACGGACGGACAGACGGACAACAAAGTGATCCTATAAGAGTTTCTTTTTTTTTAGAGGTAATGAAACCTCTGTGGGATACCTATCTCTGTGGGACTGGTAAAAACCAGTCCCACAGAGGTAACAGTTAAGGCCCTTCGAAAAATATACATGCCTATTACGGAATAGTTATTTTTATGTCAAATTCCACTTGATCTGTCCTGTGATTTGAGCTAATCTTTGATAAATCATTAGGTTAGAACATAATCGTTTCATAAGTAAAGAATTAAATCGAATTTTCTCCTTAACAAACTGCAGCTGTCACTTCTAGATCACTATATCTATACTTATAAATAAGAATCAAAGTTCAGCGTGTCTGTACATTGCTTGGATTTGAAAAAATATAGATAGGGGGACTCAGAATAAGCAGCAGAACCAATGTCTAACATTTTTTGAATTTTACTCTGTCCGTCTGTCTGTATGTCTGTGTGTTTGAATGAGCATCACACCAAAACCACTGATTTGAGTCCACAGAATTGTATACATGTTTAAAGTATAATGTTCCCCGTTTCTCGCTTAAACCAACACTCATGTAGTACTCATATAATGTCAATAAAAATGTATAGTAACTTACCAACGCAAATTCAAAATGAAAATAATTTCGTGAAATTTAAAACACTCTTAAAAAACCTATTGCTAAATAAGACCTATTACACAGTAAAAGAATATTTAAATGACAAAGAGTTAAAGAAATATTAAATATAATGATAATTTTGTTAATATAAATATGAAGGTTTATAAGACAACAAAATGCGTCATCCTCTCTTCTAAATTTGCTATGCCCAACAGGGTCCAAAATTGTGTCTTTTATTTATATACCATCTTTGTAACATTTTGGAACGCAAATAAATTGAAATTGAAATTGAAAGTCCGTATCTCAACTTACCGTATAGGCGGTCAACTCTATCAAAAGTAATTACATTTTAAAGAGAGAACGGGCGGAGCAATTTATATTGTGACGCGCGTATGCAGAAGGCAGAGTTGGAGTTTACGCGTCGTTCAGGATTTCGTTGCTAAGCAACAGTGTTGATTTTAATTCTAGAAAAATATATTTTGACGTAACTAACAACATCCTTTTTACTGCTCTTTATTACTTTAGCGGTATGGCGTGCATATAAAAGTGTAATTAAATAGTACATCAAAAAAGTAAAGAATATAGGCGCCTCAATAGCCTCTTCCTTTTTTGAAGTTGTTAACCAACTGACCAATGACCACCATACCAACAATTTAGTTGGGAATGATTGCAAACGATGTTCCGGTTCCCACGCGAACGAAGTTGCGGGCACAGCTAGTAGTAAATCAAATGATAATCAACTCCATACTCGCCTGCAATCCCTTAGGTATATGTACTCTGGTTTGTTTGCATAATCATTATCAGTAACCACTAGCCATAGTGACATTAAAGACATTAATATTTATATAAAAGCAAACTAAACAGTACCACAGAATACAAAGTAATATGGCACAAAGCATTTCAATGGGAAGAACATAGATGCACTTACTAGTTAAGCAACTTGGTTTGTAAGCCCAAGGGATATCTAAACTCTCAACAAAAGCTTCGTTTCGTAGCTGGCTGCTACGAGGAAATGCTACGGAGCTCGTAGTAGTGTTGTGACGTAATACGTCGTAGCGGATTTGTAACGCGGATGTATTACATGACAGCTCCCCTCCCGGTGAGTTCCAAATTTTGTGTCAACCAGAAACTGGCTAAACTCGTTCTGACCACTGGTGACACTGGCATAGGTATGACCAAAGTTGCCTGTGAGACAAACGCGATATTTTCCTGCGTTGCACATTGTTAGTCTTATTACCATTGTATATTTCCATGTTGTGTGTTTGCATTTAGAAAAGCGGAATAGCTTTGTTATACAATTAACTTGCAGAATTTCAAATGTCAAAGTAATCTAATTTTGTAGAAAATCTTCTAATTGAGATTCCACCGCAGCGCATTTTCATGTAACTTTCCAGTATATAAAATGAAACGATATACAAGTCACCAGTACTGCCGTCCTTTAACTAAAACCACGTTAACCCTCAAATGGTCTGTTTTGAGTTTTGAATGCAATTTAACACAGTTTAAATTTATCTATCTTTCTGTTTAGGATCGGTAGCTCTATCATTTATAGTTTTGGAGTTATTCAAACCCTGTGTCCCGTTAAATGGCAAAATATTTTACAAATCCTTAACTAAAAAATGACTATCCTACACTTCTTAGCTTAAAACACGTTAAAGTACCTTTATTACTAAATTAACCGAATATTTTTTTAACATTTACTTAGCTTAAACTACGTGATTTGATTATACTTGATTACAAACACGCTAAGTGAGTTTAACGTGTTTATAGTCAAGGACCAATTATCATTAACAAACAAAAAAGCAACGCTATAAAGTATTTACAATGAAAAACTAGTCTTAATTCAAATTAAACTCCCTTAACGATAGTATAGTCAAGTATTCCAAACTGCAGTTGCTTCAAAACACTTCTCTAGAAAAACGTTATTTGCTTTATTAAGGAATTTGTTAAAGAAAGAATTTAGTCTTCCTTAACTTAATAACCGCAAATCCACGTTTCTTAACTAGAAACACGTTATTCGTTGCTCGCGCTTCATTCATTCCGGGTTCCGGGCGTGCGCGGTGCGGGGATGCAATAGGTTTGCGCGCGAGCCGCGGGTCCGGGACCCGGCACCCCGGAGCATCACTTAAACTGCTCGGAGCGGTCGATCATGAGGTGCAATTGCGTGTTCGTGTTTTCCGCTAATACTCAAATATTATTAAGTCGGTGAGTATTACGAGGTAAGTAACATTATTGTATTAATAAATATATTTCTTAAAGCGAAATTCTTTGGACTAACTAACTTCGTATTCTCAGGAACCTAAAAGCTTGAAATGCGTTATTGTAAAGTTGTGTTGCGTGCTTTTTGTACTAAGGGCTATTATAGCTAACATGCTACGCTTAATGAGATTGCATTTAGAGTGTGTAAAGACACACTATCAAAGGATAGTACAGTACTGTGTATAAAATGTATAATATTAAGACGCCTAAATTGTATTATGTTTTTGTTTTTCTGTACTTAAGTTATTGGATATTATTTTGAAAAAACGATATGGTATACTGTCACCATAAAAAATCAGTCAAACAGTCTGTATTTTAACCTTAGACTTAACATTAGAGTAAATTTAATAAATCAAATTTTCACTTACCTAGGTACTATGTTATTAAATCAATAACCTATGCCAAATAGGTAATCATGGTCATCATCCGATATTAACTATTTAATAATGATTTCAAGTTGTTAAGGTACTTATACAAACATGCCACCATGTCGGTCCGATTACAGAACCAGAGCACAAGCCCCATCCAACTGCAGCGAGGTGGGAGACGTCATTATTTCTTCGAAACTGTTCACAGCTGCCTTGGAGGACATCTTTAAGCTCTTGGACTGGAAAGGACGCGGCATCAACATAAATACCCAGTATCTGACACACCTTGGTTTTGCCGATGATATAGTCCTTATGGCTAAGAACCTAGAGGACCTGAACACAATGCTCGAAGATCTCCGTAGTGCTTCCCAAAGAGTGGGTCTTAGGATGAACATGGATAAGACGAAAATCATGTCTAATTCCCATGTCATACCCTCTACAGTTCACTTTGAGAGCACTACACTCGAAGTGGTTGACCACTTTACCTTGGACATACAATCCAGTTAGGTAAGTCCAACTTCGAGAAAGAGATTTCACGTCGAGTCCAACTCGGTTGGGCAGCATTCGGGAAGCTCCGTAAAATCTTCGCGTCCAACTTACCGCAGTGTCTCAAGACTAAAGTCTATGACCAGTGTGTGTTGCCAGTGATGACTTAAGGTATTGGAAACGTCGTCGCTAACTATGGGTCTGATAAGAAAGCTCAAGGTCACCCAGCGTACAATGGAGAGGGTTATGCTCTGCGTTTTCCTATAAGTGATCGAATCAGAAATAATGAGATCCGTAGGAGAACTAAAGTAACTGACATCGCTCGAAGGATTGCTCAGCTGAAGTGGCAGTGGGCGGGACACATAGCGAGAAGAACCGATTGGTGTTGAGGCGGGGCGGTTCTGGAATGGCGACCGCGCACAGGACGACGCTCCGTGGGGGCCCCCAACAAGGTGGACCGACGATCTGGTGAAGGTCGCTGGAAGCCACTGGATGCGGACTGCGAAGGACCGATCGTTGTGGAGATCCTTGGGGGAGGCCTATACCCAGAAGTGGGTGTCGTGCGGCTGAGACGACGACGATGACTACGAATCATTTAAATCTTATTGAAAGAATGTAATGAAAGTTGTAGCTGCATCTGATAAATATTTTTTTTGTTATTAATATTGAGATGAATGAAAAAAAAATGAAAAAGTCTTTATTGCAACAATCACCAAAAATTACAATTTAATGTAGCCCTGCCCTTTGAAAAAAGTAAACTTGTGTTACAAAAGGCAGTTCCTTCCTATTAAAGACTACAGCTCATTGGGAATTGTTGTAACAGCATACAGATTAGTAAAATTAATTACAAACTAAGACCATGTTTTTTTACTTCTAAAATAAAAAGAAAAAGAAAAACGCTACTAAAAAAAGAAAAAAAACGCTACTAATAAAGTACACTACGTGCGTGTGTGTGTGTGTGTGTGTGTGTGTGTGTGTGTGTGTGTGTGTGTGTGTGCGTGTGTGTGTGCGTGTGTGTGAGTGCGCTAACGTGCTTATAGTGCTTCATGTATTCAATAAGCAGTAGAAGATAGGAGATCTTCGGTAGTACGATAGTCATAGTTTTTAAGCCAATTTATTATTGCACTTTTAATTTGGTGGTTGCTCAGTTTTTCAGTGAAATAAACTTTATTAAATTTGTTATACAATAATGGAGCTAAGTAGTAATAATGCCTTTCGGCAAAAACGCTTCTTGTTTTTGGAACTAAATATTTAATTATTTTATTACGACTGTTCGGTCTTTTCGGGACAAGTTGATGATAAGCGGAGTACCTATGGAATCGCCGTATGCTTTGGTATATAAATAGTTTCCTTACAGTAAGAACCCGTGCTTTATCATAGACCAGTGAAGTAGGATGCCTAAACGGTAAGTTAAGTAAAACTTTAAGCACGACACGCTGTGCGCGTTCAAGATCAATAAGGTAGGTCTTGCATGCACCACCCCAGGAACATATTCCGTAGGTAGTAACAGATTGACAGAGAGCCTTGTATATTTGTAGTAATAAATCGAAATCTGCTACCTTACGTAATGTTTTAAACACATATATAAGTTTCCTTACCCTATTTGAGATTATTTTAATATGAGGAGCCCATTGCAATCTGTGATCTACAGTGATACCTAGATATTTGACGGTTGTGGATCTATTAAGTTTAGGACAGTTACATGTGTTGAGAGAGATTTGTGATTTTTTAGCAATACAAGTGCTAGAGTGGATTCTTAATTCGAAGTCGCTCGGAGGACTTGAAACAATGGTCTTGCTAAAACATAGCAAAGTAGTTAATGAATAACTATCAAATAGATAGATACTGAAAGATATATAGTATAATTTAATACTTAGATATTGTTAAACGTAAGCATGTAACGTGTTTGTCATACGTTATTTTGTTTCGGATCTCCCGATATTTATCAGTTTCTTGCTACTTGGGTGGGACAGACTTTATTGATTATACCAATAATATACCAAAGAGACGCATTCATAATGCTAATCCTAGGGTGTATATCAAAAATATATCTCAAGTTGGTTTTATTAGATCAAGCTTCGATCTACACTACAAAAATGATTTTGCTGAAAACTACAAATCTCTAAATTATTGAATGACAAGTTTTTGAAAAATCCTCTGTTAGGATTTCGTTCTCTACCCAAACGAATAGATACCAATGTAATGATGCTGTTGTTCATAAAATAATGGAAGAACATTAATTAAATATTAGAAAATGATTGATTGTTGTTTCATAAAAGCACTAAACATAAGCAGAAGGAACTTATTTCTTTTTACCTTTTTAATAAAAAATTATATAATTCTTACATAGTTTTTCATTTAATTTTCTACTTTTTGGGTATGAAATGCTTGGCTATAAAGACGCTAATCAAAATCAAAGGAAGAATTGCCTTGTTTTAGCTTAGTAAACAAGTGTATGTATTTACAAATGATTTTTGTTTTATCGGTAACACTTAGCTTAAAACAGTTAAAGAAGCTATAGCCTCTTTTAACTAAGGTAAATAATATGTGAATATGAACAACATTCTTTGCTATATAATACAGTTAAACGACTTAGCGAGTTTATAGTTAAGCATTTCAGAGTAAATTTATAAAACATTACGGACATGACAAATTTAAAGAAAATACTTAACTAAAATGTCGCTAAGTGTAGGTTAGAGACCTTTTAGCACAGTATTCTTAGTCAAAAATATACATATTAGCTTCGCTAAACAATAAAAAGACGTTTTTTTACAAATTTACAGTAGATACCTGTGCAGTATAGATCATAAATGATGCATGGGAATACAAGGTTACATTTTGCATAACAGTCACTTATCTGTCTTTAAGGGTTTCCTAGAAACCATGATTCCCGCGTTTTTTGAGTTCTTTTCCAATGTCACTTTTTGGGTTTAACGTGGTTTTAGTTAAAGGACGGCAGAGTAGCTCCAATGCTTTTATTTGTACCTATGTTGACTAGCGATTTCCCGAATCCCTTAAATTCCGTTTAAAGATCCACATTCAAGCCATTTCTTTTACAGCTTACTTCAAAAATATACACTTTTAAACTTTCGCGTTGCATTATAAATATTGAAAATTGAAACGGTTTTTCAATATTTACTTCAAAAACCCTCAAATCGGTTAAAGATCCTCGTTCACGTCGGTCTTTGACAAAACGTAAAGTTTGATTTAACATGGTCGTGTTCACCCATCAGGTATCCACTTCTAATTTCAATCAGCTCCCCTGATACTGATGGGGTCTACTCTGAAAACCAAATACTATAATCGGACGGTCGTTCGTTGATTTTCGAGACTTAATAAGCATCAAAAATGTAGTAAATCATATATGACGAAAATTGAGAAGTTGGGTGGCGCAATGGTTCGTGCGCTTGGCCTGCGATTGTAGCGGTTAAACAACTTTTGCAATGGTCAGTCATGGGATAAGTGATCAAAAATGTATTATCTCAAACTCCTCCGTGTTTCGAAAGGCACGTTAAGCACAGTGGGGACATTAAAATGGATGCTGACGAATATTTTTAATCAAGTAAATATACTAGAAAAAATCAACTTGTCTCATGTCGCCCTGACGGGACTCGAACCCGCATCCTTGGGAATCCGGCCCAATGCACCGATTATGCTACAGAGACCTACGAGAATACGTTGAAATTCTCTAGCATATTCACCTTTTTCCACCACCGTCGTTTCATCAATGAGAGAAATATCCTCGCATTCGAAAGAAACATCTTTACAGATGTTTGACTATCGATTAAGATGAAACTGCCATCTACTTATAACTTTTTAATTTTGCATTTTACAATGCTATTATTTGCTGACGAATATTGATTTTAAACCAACCCATTTGTAAGACAATCTGGGGCTAATTTTCTAATTTTAAAATCTATCGCAATCCCTTTCAATTTGTCATTTGAAAGATATTTACCTACTTCAGGCCGTCACTATTTTACATTTGATAGGGATTGTGATCGGGACGCGTTTTTAAAGTTATTGAATGAACGAAATTGAACTATCAAAGCAAACTGACAGACGAAAATATCTTTCAAATGTATGGAGAAATGTCAAATGAATTGTCATATAAAACATCATTCGTTCCGAAAGGTATTGCAACTATAAGTTACACAATTCCATAAATCACAATCACAATACCTTTCAAAGGGATTGTGATAGATTTTGAAATTAGACAATTAGGGGGCTGGTTCTTTGCATTTTTAATAACTAATAATTGCATTCATTTATTTTTGAGGTGCATTTCAAAACCTTTACTGTATCCATAAGTGATACGTGGACATTGATGCTGGTCCTACAATTAGTAAACACTGTTAAGTCTAATTTTAAGTAATCTGCCCCCTAATTGTCTAATTTCAAACTCTATCACAATCCCTTTCAAAGGTATAGTGATTGTTATAGTGATTTACGAAATTGTGTAACTTATAGTCGCAATCCTTTTCAGAACGAATGATGTTTTAAATGACACTTCATTTGACACTTCTCCATACATTTGAAAGATAATTTCATCTGTCACTTTGCTTAGACAATTCAATTTTGTTCATTCAATACCTTTCAAAACTCGTCCCGATCACAATCCCTTTCAAATGTCAAATAGTGACGGCCTGAAGTATGTAAATGTCTTTCAAATGACAAATTGAAAGGGATTTCGATACCATACGGTACTATTCGGTACCATCATTGCGGTAAACCTTGAGAAAGAATATCCCTAAACTTAATTAAAAGTTTGAAAATAATTTTCGAAAATCATTGCGTAGATACAGTGTAAATGATAAAAAAGATGACTAAAATTGTCCTGCTATCGCGATCTATTTTTCTTAGTAGACCCTTAGTACCAGACAAAGTGGAAGCGACCACAAAATGCCGTGATTGATCAAAGGCTACACGGGCGAAGGTCCGCAAAAACACGGCTTTTACCTCGCGCTGTTTTTGCGGACGGTGCTTAGATTACGGCACGTCGGAAACCCGTGAACCAGGATAACCTGGTAGAATGTTAAGAGCACAACATGTTATTATGTACAGACATATAATAGCACGTCGGGCTCTACATGTTGCTCACGAGCAATCCAAAATGTACGGTTATAAAAAATCTTAAAATCTTACATTCACACCAATAAAACTTACCCCGACTATTTAAAAAAGCTGGGAATTTTAGACTTAGATGTCCACACAGACTAATATTCCAGGAAATTCCAAAAAGCAGTAAATATGCTAAAAGCTTTCTATGTATGTGTGTTCGTATATATAATAAGATTCCTATCACCTTTAAAGGTCTGAACAACAGATTGTTCAAAATTAATTTATGTAAGTGGCTTAAAGAGAATAATTTCTATGACTTGAAACAATTTTATTCTTATCGTGACAAATGAATATAGTTTTTTTTTGACATTATACCTACTGAATACTTTAATACCAGAAACAAGAATAAGCTTGCCGTTCCAAGATTTCGACTTGAAAAATGCAGTCGCTCGTTTTTGGGGAAAGGCATAGCCTTTTATAATAAAGTTCCACAACAAGTGATTGAGCTGCCTTTGCATAAATTTAAAATACATGTTAAAAAGGAAAATATTCTAATAACTGAGTATAAGAAAATTTTCTTCTTATATTAAATATGTTTCAAGATTGTAGATTTGTGTTTGGCAACGACATGTTCCTTTGTAAATGTTGTTGCTTCTGTTAAAGCTGATAAGTTTCTTGCGGCCGTTCTTCTTATCAGTTAAAAGATGTCCTGAATGGCTGGTAGGAAAAAAAAATTGGACGATTCGAAAGCACTTATCTATAAGTCTATTTGAATAAAAATCTTTGACTTTGACTTTGACTGAATTCTATCTCGATGACATTGTAATACCTAAATTTAATTAAGCTTAATATTTCTCTGACATTTGTAATTTGTAATTTACCAATCAGTATTTGCATGCGATTTTTATAATAAGCAAAGCATGAGCACTTTATTTTGTAAAGCCTTGGCTCACCATCATTATACCATGTTTTTTGCAAATAAAATATCATTTATCATTTATACCCGAAATAAGCTTTGTAATGCTTGTGATATTACTAGGGTAACGGATGTAACTATACATTTTACATATTTAAGTTTTTATGTGTAGAAATATAAATAAAGTTCTGGTATATCATTCAGATACAAAGGTTCGTATTCATCATACAAACCCCTTATGGTAAATTTTAAATAGAAAAATATTGGAAAAAATTAACTCGGCCACAAGTGAATTCTCAGACGGGGATCGAACCTGCGACCTTAGGAAATACGGTCCAATGCTCTAACCGCTGAGCTACCGAGACTTGCGAACCACCGACGAAATTCTCCAATACTTTTATATTTTTAATACGCTGTAGGCCAGCGTTGTTACATCAATGCTAGGAATATCCTTGCATTCGAAAGAAACATCTTTTCAGGTGTTTAACGATTAAGATGCAACTGCCAATAATTTATGAATTTGTAATTTTTGCATTTTTCAATGCTATTTTTATACCTATGGTAAATTTTAAATAAAAAAATATTGGAAAAAAATAAATTATTGGAAAAAATTCACTTGTGGCCGAGTTAATTTTTTAAATTAAAATTTACAATATGTATAAAAATAGCATTGAAGAATGCAAAAATTACAAATTCATACAAACCCCTACCGGGATTCGAACCAAGGACCTCTTTAAAACCAGTGTAGGTACGTACTACTCTATAGCCGATATAGGATATAGCCGAGTTCATTCAAGTTCAATTTGTTCTGTGGGCGAGCGTGACAAGGTAATAAAACAGACAAAATCACACTTGTTTTTACCTCATGTTAAGTATTGATATGTCTGAACATGGAAGCGAGCCTCTCCCGGAACCCTCAGCCACTGAGGGACTGGCTATCTTATCTGTAACTGCCGGAACACAACAATGCTGAAAACATGCGTTATGGTGTCAGACTTGGATAAGATGGTGGTAGCTAGCCAGGCAGACTTACAACAAGTCCTACCACCAAACCAACCAAAAAATGATATAAAGTAACATGATTGAGATGTATATTTAGTTTATATTTTTTTAAAGATGACGTTACAAAAGTAAAAATTGTCCAAGTGCATGTCAGGCCGCGCGCAGTATAGGGTTCCGTAGTTAGCCTTTACAATAGTTATAAATGGTTATACTTATATTAATTACTCTCTTTTTGCCACTACTAACGACTATATATTTGTATTTTTTTATGATTTTTGCATTTTTACATTTTTCAATGCTATTTTTTTACTTAAAATAAATTTTAAATAGAAAATTTTTGAAAAAAATGTCACTTGTGGCCGAGTTGTTTTTTTTTCAATACTTTGTATTCAATGGAATTTGTTCTTAAACTTATAATATTTTTAAAAGACCTATCTAACGACATCCTACACTATGAGATTGACGAGAAAAAAAAATTCATCCCCAAGATACATGTAGGGGTATAGGGCATGTATGTAAAAAAACATTTCAATATTTTATTCTAGCACTTTTTGGCGTAATTATTCACATACTTGCTAAATTACAGCTCTCTTGAAGTAAGAACCTCTGAGCTAAGCCGCGGACGGACAGACAGACAGACAGACGGACATGGCGAAACTACGATAAGGATTCCTTGTTGGTTTTACTACGGCACCCTAAAAAGTAGAAGCAATCTGATGGATACAGTCAGTTATCAGTATTAACTTCCTATTTGCACTCGTCAGTGACGCGACTCCGGTCTGATTGATACGGCCATTAAATCGGATGGCCGGTCAGCCCGCTAACTCTGCGCTGATGCACATTTGATTGACACATATTTAAGAGACCACCATGCGAATAAATACTGCATAAATGGCGATGCCAACAATTGTATCACGCTGAATAAAAAAAAATACAACCTATTTCTCTCAAAGTTATCTAAAATAAAGTCAAAGTCTATATAATTTATTCAGTCTAGGCTGTTACAAGCACTTATGAACGTCAAAGAAGCTACGCCATCGGTTCACAAACCCTACGGCGTGAGACCTTGTAACGAGAAGAACCGGCAAGAAACTCGTCAAGGGCTGTTTTTTTTCTCCCTGTTTTATTTCATACAGAGTAAGATGATTGATATGTATGATAAATTTTAAATAGAAAAATATAAAAAAAATATCGTGGGTTCGAGTCCCATCTGAGAGTTCACTTGTGGCCGAGTTGATTTTTTCCAATATTCTTCTATTTAAAATTTATGCAAAAATTAAAAAGTCATAAAATGATTCATCAGTTGTTGACAATTTGCAGTCGAGCTACACACTATAATATGTAATACAAAATTTCGTTAAAATTTGTAAATAGTTTTTGCATATAAATAAAACAAACTGACAAGCAGATGTATACTTCAACAAACGTTGTTTTGTTGTCCTTGATGATGGCGATGATGATATCTCCATATGCGCTCCTCTCGGCTGTGGTATAGCACTTGTTAATGGCGCTCGTGCGCCTTGATGTGGCTTAAGAGCTCTATAAGTCTTACTTCTTGAGAAAGCACGCCCACAGCTAGGTCTCAGGATGTGTCAGTACTACATCAATCTCTTAGTAATTGATGGCCGCAAGTGGTCGCTGTTAATCCCCGCAACTGGCTTCAATCTCAGTACGCCAGTGTGCCATAAAGTATAACCTTATATGTAACAAAGGATATTGAATCTTACTCCTGGCTGCCTGGATTTTCCCTCGCACAGGAGCAATGTTGCAACACTTATACCTACCTACGCCACCATAAGGCGTTTTAGTACTTCTGTATAACCACAAATAGGTAGTATATAGTATACGTAGCAATCATTGCAGTTGAAGAATATTTTATGTATGTACATAATGAGATGATGGAGTAGTGATAGTGACAAAGTTGCATGTCTATCGGTCTTTTATAAGATATTCTTTGGAGAGTGTGCGAGAGAACTGCACGACCTTGTTCCTCCAGCCCCTTTCCACCATCGGGGTACCAGACGCAGGTTAGCTTACCACCCGTACGTCGTTGACATTCCAGCGGACCGTACCAAGCGCTTTGCTGACACATTTCTTACGCGAACCGCTAAAGAATGGAATGCGCTGCCTGCTTATGTGTTTCCCGATTCCTACAATCTTGGCTTCTTCAAGGCGAGAGTGAATAGGCATTTCCTGGGCAAGCATGCAACACCTTAGACCACATCCTGTTTATTAAGCACGATGGTGGTCAAATGCCTGCCCAGTTATGATTTTAAAATACCTACGTATGTACGTAGGTACCATTTCTCCAGTGCAGTACTCCATCATCTCTTATTTATTATGTAAATCTAACGGTCAGGCTATTCTTTACGTGCTATTGAACAGATTTAGCTTCTCGAGTCCAATAAACCCGCAAATGGCTTAGGTCATTACTTTTTGTCATTATCCATCCTTAGCTGAGGCTTGCACATGAAAATGTCTTATGATGACGATCACAACATTATCGAATACTACTAACAAAAAGGCAAGAAGGATTTAATTAAATCTCAGCCCAGATTAAGTACGAGTAACAATAAAATCTTTCAGAGCAACTTAGTAAAGTACAGTGCGCCCGGTGTGGGTAATTAGAGAAGAGAAGTTATATAGACTGTGGTAATTAGTCGTTTAATCTGCAACATAAACAACGCGCCCCGATTAAGTTGGGTAAGCCCGGGCTGCTCGATGCGCTCTTATTAGTGCAATTATACCGAGGGATTTGTGATGCATATATCGCAGGAAAATTTGATAAATCGATATTTTGCGAAAATCCTAGGGATATTGCGAAAACACGGATAATTAGACAATGGTGTAGTCATTTCTCAATCTTACTGAAAAAGGATAGGATTTTTGCGAAAAACTGGTTGCCTTAGTAAGATTGCGAAAAAATCGCTGGCTATTATGAAATAAGAACACTGATTGGCTGGTCGGACCGTCCAAAACAACATCTTCTCTGATTAGTAGACGACTTGACGTTTCAAATGTCAATCCATTCTCTCATCTCTCCATCCAACCAATCAGAATAAGAGTTAGCAAGCAAGCAAAAATAAAGTCAATCAGAATAAATAATTGTCTAATTATCCGTGTTTTTGCAATATCCCTAGGATTTTTGCGAAAACTCTATTTATCAAATTATCCTACGACACATACAACCTGAAATACTTATTGAATGTTTGCGGCAGTCTTTATATTTTTATATATATATATATATATATTTGGGACATTTATACACAACACCTGGGCGTCAAACTAAACAAAGCTTGTATTGTCGAGAAACTTCCCCGTTGACCGAAAGAGATTCTTGGTAACTGTTTTTTAGAAAAGAAATAAGTTATGATAAATTTTAAATTGAAAAGTATTAGAAATTATAAAAAAAATTAAAACCGACTTCAAAACACTAAAAAGCAAAAAATAAACCTTTTGGAGTCGGTGCAAGCCAAGGCAAGAAAAATAAAATAGTAGGACCGCAAAGTAGAATGCTTTGATAAATTTTAAATAGAAAAATATTGGAATAAATTAACTCGGCCACAAGTGAATTCTCAGATGGGAATCGAACCCATGACCTTGGAAATCCGGTCCAATGCTCTGGCAGAATGCTTTGTCGAATTCATACTATTGCAAATACAGAATACCTATATACGTAAAAATGCAGTCCAACACAATGGATCATTTTTAAACGAACGAAAAAAAACATCACAGTCGTAAATGCAATTTTAATACTATTTGGCGTTGAAACTTAATGGCGTAATAACATTAAAACACAATCGGTTCCGTATCTCATTGTAGCCATAAAAATAATAATCATTTAAATTTTATACTATTTAAATTTAACTTTATGCATTCATAAGTTTAATATCATATTCCATTCATAAGTAAATTCATCACTTGTAACATTGTAAGTTGTGTTTTACATGAATGCACGTTTATCTTTCTTTTTTTGCTGTTGCCATAGATTTTTTTATATTTATACAGCTTAACATAAGCAGGTACCTGAAGTAAATCATGCTCACTCAAACGTTTTTTCGACGGTGTCGCGTGAGGCGGGTCGTTGCGTTCCCTAAAATATGGTTGAGCGAAGCGATGATGGCTAGTTCATGCGTCATGCTCGTGAACGGGTGCCGCCAGCGGAAATGGGTCTACTTCTGTCTGCTTATCTTAATGTTGTGCTTAAAGCTTAAATATTTTTATCTAAAATAAATTGATACTGACCTGCATGTACCTACCTCACAACTTGCAGTACAGTAATCTTGTAATGCGAGAAATGTTGTAATGAATGATAGATAAGTTTTTCTTTGCCAGTTAAAAATTGTTTACGGCTACAATAACCGTCAAATGTAATATTATAATTAGTATTTTCTTTTTGTACTGGACAAATTCCATACCACCTTACTGCTATTTTAAGGTCACTTTTCAATTTGACGACTTTGTATGAAATAAATCATGAATAAAAAAACACTCTTTGACGAGTTTCTTGCCGGTTCTTCTCGTTACAAAGTCTCCCTCCCCGTAGAGTTTGTGAACCGATAGCGTAGCTTTTTTGACGTTAGACTTAATAAATGATATTGACTTTGACTTTAAGTATAATATCAGCCATTCCAAACTTACGCACAGAGCGCTTTAAGTCCTCTTTTATCATGCGAACAGCCAAGGAGTGGAAAGCCCTGGCGGCTGTTTTTCCGAGCATACAACTTAAACCTCCTCAAGATGCAAGTGAACAGGCTTCTTCTGGGCGAACTCGTTCTGTTATATCCTAGTAGTGTAGGGATGACAATGCTTAATAAGCATTTGTGTTCGGGATATATACGAATGCAATAGGGCTCCCAGTTAGTCCGTCATAAGCCACGTTACGGGTCAGTCTACGGTACTCATTTCTATTTCTGTACCATTTTCTTAATTTCCAATATATCTAGTTTTAAAATCAATTACTTCTTTTTTTTTTAAACCTAATTGCGATCTCCGGTATAACAGTTCCATCTTAGACCTCATCTATGCCCTCAGGCCAGATTGTGCTCAAGAGTAAGCCCAAAAAAAATAATCTTAATAACCCTTAGCTAAAGTCAGTTTTAATAACATACCCTCAGCAAAGAATACTATTACTCCCTCGTTAACAGATAGACCTCCTAGGGTTTAGCTGCTCGATATTGTTGTTAATTAGACCAAAATAACACGGTTGTCTAGTATTGTAACGACGATAGGCAGAAATCTTAACGATGAAACTGGCGAAACTGTGCTTCTGGCTCGGAAATGATGATCTTCATCATACCATGATTTCAAATATCGATAAGGCTGAAAATAGAAGCGAGCCTCTCCCGGAATCCTCAACCACTGAGGAACTGGCTATCTTATCTTTAACTGCCGGAACACAGCAATGCTGAAAATATTGTTGTTATGGCGTCAGACTTAGATAAGATGTAGCTAGCCAGGCGGACTCACAACATGTCCTACCACCAACTAAACCGAATACAATATTCCCCTGCTGGGAAGCGCAGAAAGAGTCAGCTTTTTTAGCCTGGGCTGATGCTCGAGCGCGCAATCCGGGGACCCAAACACTGAAGAAAGCCTTCAACCGAGCCGCCAAGTCTAGCAAGCGCATGTTGCGCAGGCGCTTCGACCACATCGGCCGCCTTGGAGCCAAACTTGCTTCCCATCTGGAAGTAAAGAGTTTTGGTTTCTTGCCAAAGCAGCCTAACAAAATTTCTGTCGCCCTACACTTCCACCACTGCTGAAACCTGACGGATCGCTTGCTCATACTGCGACTCTTTTTGCGGAGAACTCGCGTCTAGATTTCGGTAGCAAAGTGCCACCTAAATTACCTCGTGCTGACTCCTCTATGGGTGACTGTCAGATTCACAACAAAGAGGTTCTAAAAGCTCTCTGTAATCTAGACGTAAACAAAGCTAGTGGTCCCCACGGAATTCCAGCAATGGTACTGCGCAAATGTGCACCTGAACTGTCTCCTATGTTAACTCGCCTGTACCGCCTCTCACTTAAGACTGGACAAGTACCGCAATCGTGGAAACTTGCAAATGTGCAGCCTGTGCCCTAAAAGGGCAGTCGTGCCGACCCTTCTAACTACAGGCCAATTTCAGTCACGTCCATACTCTGCAAGACTATGGAATGTGTACTTAACACCCGTCTTTTGGCATACCTTGAAGACAACGGCATCCTCAGTGATCGCCAGTTTGGTTTTCGTCGAGGTCGTTCGACTGGAGATGTTCTCGTGTATGCCACCCATCTTTGGAGTGAAGCGATCTAAAAACACGGCGAAGCCCTTGCCGTATCGCTTGACATCTCCAAAGCTTTTGACAGGGTCTGGCATGGCAGCCTAATTGCTAAGCATCCCTCACACGGTATCTCTGGTGGCCTTTGCACTTGGATTGCTGACTTCCTTAGCAATCGCTCGATCCGAGTTGTCGTGGATGGTCAGACATCCGACCTTAAAGAAATTGACGCAGGTGTCCCCCAAGGATCTGTCCTGTCTGCGACACTGTTCCATCTGCACATTAACGACCTGCTGGTCTCTGATACCATTGGGTATGCAGATGATACCACTTTAACCAGCAGATATTTCTCAACTGCAAAGGCTACCGGTGATGAAATCCAGTCTTGTCGAGAGTCCCTTGTCGAGCATACGAATTTGGCACTTCAGGCCGTCAGAATGGGTCAACGCCAATCTTGTCAGTTTCAATGCCACTAAAACACAGGCTTGTTTATTCACTGCTAAACGGAGTCTCCTCCAACTGACACCGACTTTCCAGGGTGTATCCTTGCCGATAACCGAAAATCTGCAACTTCTTGGCCTGAACCTGTCTTCCGACCTGAACTTTGGAGAGTACATTGACTCCATTGCGAAGTGTGCTGCAAAGAAACTGGGCATCATCTCTAAGGCTAGGCGATACTTCTCTCTGAATCAGCTGCTCCTTTTATACAAAGCGCAGATTCGGCCGTCTATGGAGTATTGCTGTCATCTGTGGGATGGTTCTGTTAAGTATCAGCTAGAGCTTCTGGAACCGATTGAAAACCGTGCCAGGAAACTCATTGGAATCACAGCATTGGCCACGGCGGAACTTCAGAGCCTCAGTCACCGTCGCAAAGTTGCATGTCTATCGGTCTTTTATAGGATACACTTTGGAGAGTGTGCGAGGGATCTGCACGACCTTGTTCCTCCAGCCCCCTTCCACCATCGGGGTACCAGACGCAGGTTAGCTTATACATACATCGTAGACATTCCAGCGATCCGTACCAAGCGCTTCGCTGACACATTTCTTATGCGAACCGCTAAAGAATGGAATGCGCTGCCTGCTCATGTGTTCCCCGATTCCTACAACCTTGGCCTCTTCAAGGCGAGAGTGAATAGGTATTTACTGGGCAAGCATGCAACATCTTAGACCACATCCTGTTTACTAAGCACGATGGTGTTCAAATGCCTGCCCAGTTATTATTAAAAAAAATGTGTATACCAAGCCCAGAAGCACATCTTAAGTTTCTTCGCGCACTCATAATAAATAGTGTGAATGTAAAAAAAAATTAAGATGAAGAAATTAGGGTTTGAAAAAGTCTAAATCGTCATATCTCAGCGCTAGAACAGGAATAATAGCCCCTACGCCATCAACCACAAAAAGAAGTAAATGAAACAGTTTTCAACCACGCACCAATTTAAACATTACAACAACTTAAATAAGCCCTAAAAAATAAAAAAAATTGTAGTACTAAGAAGGCTTTATCGAGTCTCGTTACCATAATCCGACGCAATAACAACCCGGAGTGCTCCACTGCACTTTGAAATTATAATTTTATGCTAATCGATTTTTTTTAGCCCGTTTTTCTAATTAAAATTTACATTTTCAAGTTTACTCCTTGAAATTAACTTAAAAGCTATTGGCTCTTAACTAGATTTGCTTGTAATTCTTGTTATGGGTTTTTTACTTTTTTAGCTGAAAAACTGCAATGTATTTTACATCTTTTTAGTAGCTTGGAGAAATGTAATGACGGCGTAACGAAATGTAACGAACTCATTCAAACTTTGCTACGTTTCAGTTTTATGACCATTACATTTATCAGTTTGTTTGTTGTGGGATTGATCAAATACCATATTTAAGAAATTTGTTAGGATAAATCAGATGGATTCCAGCGACTCTAAATTATTGATAGCCTTGATGATGATATCTTTTTTTATGTACCTACATTACATTTGTAAAAAAAACTCCTCAGCCTCGTATTGGGTCAATCGTTTCCCAAGACTGTAATCCCAAATACTTGTAAGATCCAGTAGGTGCATTTTGTAAAATACATGTGGTGGAAAGAACTTCAAGATTATTTATTTTAAAATCAGTAAAGTTTCCACTTATAACTAAATCATTAAAAAGCAATAGCAGTGATACAACGTGCAATTAAACAGTATAAAAATAAAAGTTAATTAAATAGTTCGATAAGTTGTTTATTACAGACTAGCTGTGCCTGCAACTTCGTTCGCGTGAGAACCAAAACATCGTTAGCAATCCTTCCCGACAAAATTTTTGGTAGAGCGGTCTTTTTAACCAACTTCAAAAAAAGGAAGAGGCTATTGAGTCGCCTATATTCTTTACTTTTTGAAGAGAATACTTAACACATGATACCATTTAATTACATTCTTATCATCTTATCGCCTTCAATAGAGAAGTTTATCAATTCGCCAGTAACCTACGTACTTACCTTAATTCATAATAAAACAGCTAAAAGTAAAAATGCCTAGTAAAATGCAAAGTAGCATCTTTTTGAAGTCGTTTTTTTTGTTGTGGTGATAATAATTAGATTGCCGATGCCTGTGATTTAGTTTCATCAGTCATGTTTCAATGTGGCTTTGTAACACGCCTTCGAAATAAACAGAGTTGCTCAAGGTTGTTATTTTTGGTCATCCACCCCGCGACCGACCTTAGCGAAAGTTACTTAACCACTATCAATTAATCAATGGCCTTTGCGTCTATTGCAGACGATTTATAGCAGTGCCACGGAGGCAACTTTTTAAGGGAAATTATGCGGATTATAGTGGTTAAGCGCCACCATAGCGGCAATAACACACCAGCCGTCAAACTTCCCCTGCCAAGCTTGTGGGAGAGTATGGCGCTCTCGCATCGGTTTGTTAAGCCACGTAGGTTGTATACAGCTGGTAAATAAGTATACACGTATAGAAAAATAAGTAACACTCCATAAAGTCTACAGGTCGACTGGGAAGTCATACGATCATAACAATCATGATTGGACAACATTAACCCATTCTTACCCCCTGTACCATTTGCTCTATCCACAGAAATAAACAACTTCAAGGACCGGTTTTACCACCGGCTAATAAGTTCTGTATAGATTAATTGACAGATCTTTTGACAGTTTGTTATATGTAAAAATTACAAATTATATGCCACATAAGCTAACCATAACTTATCAGTAGTTGATGAATCCGACCCTTAATGTAATACCCACACCCACATTTCGATTCGTTTTTAGCCATTTAAAGTGCTGAGGCCTGTCTTAGTTAGAACAAAACGATCATGACGACGAAGGAAAATGCATTTACAAAAATACGCCAGAGTTGGTGCCAGTGTGTTACTAACGTACCAAGTAGTTAAAGTTAAGGTCAATCATTATTAAGTTGATATAATTTTAAAGGCAATAAAAACGATAGAGTTTTCAAGATTTTCTGAAAACTACTGTAGGTACGGTATGGGAGGCGCAGTGGTTCGCGCGCTCGGTCTGCGATTTAGTTTCACAATGGTCTGTCATGGGATTGGTGACCAATCATTTACTTTCTCTTTCGTGCCTCGGAAGGCAAGTTAAACCGTTGGTCGCGGCTATATTTGCGGTCATGAAAACCCACCAATCCGCATTGGGCCCGCGTGGCGGATCATGGCCCATTCTCCTTATCTTATGGTTTATCCTTCCATAAAGAAGGCCAGTGCCCCGGCAGTGGTGACATAAGAAATGGTTAATGACGAGTGTTCTATCTATTCATAGGTACTTAAACATAAAACTTGTGTAATAATGTTAGAACTTGTATTACGAAAACCGCATCTAAAATGAACGACATAAGTAAAAGGCAATCTCAAGCACAAAGTATATAGCCTGACCTGCTGTTGACTACATAAAAATACCACTTGTATTCGCGACACATTGATAAACTCCTCCTTTTTTAAAATCGCTTAAAAATTTA
Organism: Chrysoteuchia culmella; assembly: GCA_910589605.1. Lineage (NCBI taxonomy): Eukaryota > Metazoa > Arthropoda > Insecta > Lepidoptera > Crambidae > Chrysoteuchia > Chrysoteuchia culmella. The sequence goes on from OU342649.1 coordinate 23,829,701, forward strand.
TAAAAAAAAAAAAAAAAAAAATTACGACGAAATATACATACAGCGCCATCTTTCATGCACGCGTTAAGTAATAAATAAAAAGCAGCAAAAAGAATATAGTTAGTTACGCAAAATATATTTTTCAAGAATTAAAATCAACAACTGTTGCTGCTACCAAAACCTGAACGATGCGTAATCTCCAATTTTGCCTACTGCATACGCGCGTTATTACAATATAAATTTCTCCGTCCGTCCTCTCTTTAGAATGTAATTACTTTTGATACAGATGACTGATTTTGATGAAATATAGCCTTTACGATAAGTTGAGATACGGACTTTAAACATATAAACAATTCTGTGGACTTAGATCAGTGGTTTTGGTGTAATGCTCATTCAAACACACAGACAAACGTTAATTATAAAAATGATAGAATTTTGTTCTCCTGCTTATTCGGAGTCCCCCTATCAATTTATTTGCAAATCCAAGAAATGTACAGACACGATGAACTTTGATTCTTATTATAAGTATAAATACTAGGAATCACAAGCTCTAAAAACAAAAATATTAGAGGTATAATTAGTTCTCACAGTGGGCAGGTTAAACTATTTATAGTTACGGGAATTACACCTTAAATTTACACAACATAAGAGAAAGGGAGAATCAATCAAATTGTTAAATAATTTATATAAAAACATTAAATCATTTATCATTCGGCGATCCGAAGCGATTTGATTATATTTCGATCATCAAGTATTAATAATATTGGATCTTTTTTGGTAGGTTTTACAAAAGAAATTAAGTATCGTAAATCAACCAAGAGGTAATTGAGGTCGTAAGGGGTGATTGGGAACGTTTCCACTTACTCATCAGACGCCGTTCCTAATTACCCGAAGTGGTCAAAATAAATCAAAAGTGCCACCATCTTCAATAGTATTTACATAAACTTCAAATCACAAAGGATTTGAAAATAGATACCTTTGAACTCAAAAATATGATAGATGTACCATCTATTATTACACATGTCAAAAATTACACCAAATTTGCAAAAAATAAAAATGTTCGCATTTCTGTCACAGCGCCCATTCGGCCTTGCACTCTCACTATATGCATCCTTTGAACAAATGCGGAACAGTGTAGGGCGGAGGGAGTATTAGTTATCTAGCTGTTCCCAATTACCCACCGTTCCCAATTACCCTTCTCTCTCCTAATAATTGTAACTTGTTAAATTGTCAAAGTGTTTAACAGTATGGTTATAATTAACAGCTACAGAGGACCGCACACCAATGGGATAATTGCAATGCAAAACCAGCCAAAGCCACAATGTTGATAACAAATAGAACTTTAGCTTCAATACATTGAGTGGAAATTGCAAGCAGATCGTGTAAATAGTGCACTGCGTTGCATGCATACTGATGCAGCCAGAATAGTCTGAACTGAATATTACTACAGATTTTTTTAATCAAGCCTTGCATGTCTTGAAAACTGGTTAACAGACTTTAATTACTTGAAAGCACAGGTAGGTCGAGGAGCTCGGTGGCGCTGCGATTGTAGCGGTTAAGCAACTTTCTCAACGTTCGTTTGTAGGATGGATGAGCAAAAATTAACTATCTCAAGATATCCATGCTTTGGAACGCACGACACGGCTTATGGCCCGGCTGTTCAGCATCAGCTTGTGGACGTCCACTGCTGGACATAGGCCTCTCCTAGCTCACGCCTATTGTGGCGTTCATAGGAGGTTGTTAGCCTACTGCTACCACGCTGGCAAGACGGGTTGGTAGTGGGTTTGTTTCAAGTTTTCCTTCTCTCGCACAGGTGTTCAATGCGTCGAGCCTCTTAGTCGACTCTTACGACATCCCAGGCATGTAAGGGAGTGGCGACATTTGTATTCTTAGGCCGTCACCACACGGCCCGGTTGTATTTGCAGTTAAATCCCACCAAACTGCATTGGGCCCGCGTGGTGTGTAATTGCCCATTCTCCTTATCCTTATCTTTCGGCTGGTGGTAGGACTTGTTGTAAGTTCACAATCTTATCTAAGTCTGACGCCATAATATATATAATATAATGTTTTCAGCATTGTTGTGTTTCGGCAGTTAGAGATTAGATAGCCAGTTCCTTAGTGGCTGAGGATTCCGGGAGAGGCTCGCTTCCATCTTCAGCCTTATCAATACTTAACATCAGGTATGATGAAGGCTTAGAGTCTCCTCGTCGTTCATTAAAATAAAAAAAAATATATCCATCCATAAGGAAGGCTAATTACAATGGCTAATGATATTGAGGACAGGTAATTGACTATGCATGAAGGAGTAGACGACGACGGGGTCGACTCCCATTCCCATAGTATCCCACAAGAAAAGGAATTTTAGTAAGTATTTGTGTTAGTATGGCTGGACGTTTTGTCATGTATTATAGGTATTTATTTACGAACCACAACAAATAAAATCTGTAAGAAGCCCTTTCGCTCCTTAACCACTAAACGAATTTTGAGGTCACAATGCAGATTTAGATTGACCTTGTTCCTCCAGCCCCTTTCCACCATCGGGGTACCAGACGCAGGTTAGGTTATCACCCGTACGTCGTTGACATTCCAGCGATCCGTACCAAGCGCTTTGCTGACACATTTCTTATGCGAACCGCTAACGAATGTAATGCGCTGCCTGCTCATGTGTTCCCCGATTCCTACAACCTTGGCTTCTTCAAGGCGAGAGTGAATAGGCATTTCCTGGGCAAGCATGCAACTCCTTAGACCACATCCTGTTTATCACGCACGATGGTGGTAAAATGCCTGCTCAGTTATTAGTAAAAAAAATCATAAAGATGAGAATTACAAATAAAATTCTTATCTTCAATTAAAGTTTTCTGTATAACCCAAGTTTTATCTACATTATTCCCACTTGCTTTCCTATTCTCACAATAAGTAGATAAAGTTCCAAAATACGGAAGCAGTTCAAAAGTCAAGTTATGAATAAGCACGGGGACCAGGGGGCTCGGCTCGCTTATAATGATTGTACTTTGTCATAATAACGTATTAGGGAGATTATCGTGGATGCGTACACCAAGGCAGGTGCTCACTTGCGAATTAAATAATTTTAAATAACGCAACGTATCGTAGGAAATAACAAGTAGTCTCTTATTGTTGATGACCTCGGGTTCGATCCCCGGACAAGACAAATATTTGTGTGCATGAACATGTTTATTTGTCTTTGTCTGGGTGTTTAATATGTATATTATGTATGTATTTAAAAAAAAGTATATAAGTATATAAAACCTAAAAATACGGACAATTACAACTTAATTCGTGGAAATATAGCGCGTTTGATATCCGTAAAAGTTGTTTTATTTCAGTATATAAGTATGTTTATCCGTTATCTAGTATCCATAACACAAGTTCTTCGTGATACTTAACGTGAGCTAAATAATTGGTGTGTTTGTATGGAAATATTTATTTATTTTATTGTTAGATGGGACCAATTGAAATGCAGTTGTATTTTTTCTTGTAGGTATTATAAAACTTAGAAAGCATTGGTAATGCCAACAATTGAATCTTAAATATGATTGTAAACTTTTTAAATCTTCTTGTGGTTCCGAGCTGCCAAAATACATTTTAATAAATATTTTTTGTCTTTTTTATTACTAAAATATTTCTTATTTTGCGAAAATTAAGTACGCGCTCAGTTTTCAGGGACTGCGGACCTACTTACTTTAAAATTTTAAATGCTTTTGAAATCTATAGGTATTTAATTTAACGATGATCCGTTCTTAATTTTTTTTGCCAACATTTTACTTTATTTTACTCCGAATTTCAATAAATTGTTTAGTACCACTTTTTCATTTTGTAAGTGTACCCCCGGCGTTACCTTATCCGGGAATAACTTTCAGCATTCCACCGGCATCCGTACTAGAGCCGGGAGCCCTCAAACTTGCGTGTTTAATCCGTGTTGTTATGAAGTGGCCGCGTAAGAGCGCCATATAAGGTACGATCCGACGAATCGAAAGTGTATGTCAATATTAATGATTTTTTTATAGAAAAATATTAGAAAGTATCTACTCTGCTACTAATCTATTCTCAGACGGGACTCGAACCCGGAACCTTTGGGTATCCGGCTCACGGCTTTAACCACTGATGTACCGAGCCTTGTGAACAACCGTCGAAATTAAACTTTTTACATTTTAATACGGTGTAGGCCAGCGCCGTTACATCAATGTGAGGAATATCCATGCATTCGAAAGAAACAATTTTACAAATGTTTAGCGATCGATAAAGATGCAACAGCCATTTAATTTATGATTTGTGAGTTTTTGCATTTTGAATGCTATTTTTATGTCAATATCTTTAACGATTTACTTAGTTGCAGACGATATAAAAATACAATGATGGATCGTAACGCCCAATCCTTTGTGTGTGTTCGTCAAACTTTGAACGATCGGTCGTTACGATTGGTCGTTGCGATCGGTTGTTACGACGCCGAGACGGATCGTTCCGTATGTGAGGCCCTTTACGCAGAAACTGTGTCGCTCTGTGTACCCGTGCCCGGCCAATCGGCAACTTGGGCAAGTACAATTAAGGCAACGGTAAGTCCCCGCGAAAACTAACCTAACTTTGTCATAAACATGGGACTTTGGGAAAACAATTCTGTTAGACCTAGATTGTGTTAGTTCAAGGACTCGAAATAGGAATTTGGAAGTGTTGGGATACAGCTACTTTATTAATGCAAAAGTTTGTATATTTGTTACTCGATCATGGTTGAACAGATTTGGCTAAATGGTAAATTTTAAATAGAAAAATATTGGAAAAAATTAACTCGGCCACAAGGCCACAATTTCGACGGTGGTTCGCAAGTCTCGGTAGCTCAGCGGTTAGAGCATTGGACCGGATTTCCAAAGGTCGCGGGTTCGATTCCCGTCTGAGAATTCACTTGTGGCCGTATAAGTATAAAAAAATAGCATTGAAAAATGCAAACATTACAAAATCATAGATTTGGCTAAAAATATTCATATAGACTTTGACTCGAATTAGAATATATATTTTTTTCTCGATATTTCTACAGAATCGGGAATCGTACTGGTAAAATCGAGAATATCGAGATATATAAAATTGCTAAGTAAATTGTTTACTTTTCCCACAGGACAGGTTATGCCTAGAGTGAGGAACAGATATCTTGTTTTGTAAGATTTTTATAGAAATAAAGACATTATTAAATTTTTGGTTACCCATCCTGTGAACGACTGTTGCGAATGTTGCTTAAATGCTACAATCGCAGGCAGAGCGCGTGAACCACTGCGCCACCGAGCTCATACGAATAATTGCGCCACCAAGCTTTTCATTGTATTGAGTACTAGCGTTATACTTATGGTAAATTTTAAATAGAAAAATATTGGAAAAAATTAACTCGGCCACAAGTGAGTTCTCAGACGGGAATTCTCACTTGTGGCCGAGTTAATTTTTTCCAATATTTTTCTATTTAAAATTTACCATAAGTATAAAAATAGCATTGAAAAATGCTAAAATTACAAAATCATAAAGTACTAGCGTTTGTTTGTGGTTTCACCCGCGTGGTACCGTTCCCGTGTGAATATCGGGATAAAAACTATCTTACATTCATAACCAGGCTATCTACTATCTGTGTACCAAATTTCATCCGAATCCGTTCAGTAGTTTCGGAACCTATTCAATGCAAACAAACAAACAATCAAATCATTCCTCTTTATATCTACTATCCGTGTGCTAAATTACATCCAATCCGTTCAGTAGTTTTTGCATGAAAGAGTTTGCATGTAACAAACAAACAAACAAATAAACATACAAACAAACTGACATACTTTCGTATTAAAATATTATTAGGATTATATTATATTATGTTGCTGTAAGTACCTATTAAAATAACATACATAACATAATATAATTTGTTTCTTTCTTTCTAACATTCTAAGGTTGTGCATAATTTGCTTGTAGCTGTAGAAGCTGTATGTAATTTCGTGTAGATGTTTAGTTAGCTCATGCAATTTGCATCTCAGTTTACAGTCAGTGTTTGAACACCAATTAAATTATTAAATCTAACTACAATATTCAATATTGTAGTTAGATTTAATAATTTAATTGGTTAATTGATTTTCTAAACTATTTTGGTTCCTACTACTAATTATTCTGGTGCCATTCATTTATTATAATATCAAAAAGCGATCATATCAATACCCAATAGATGCCTGGGATTTAACCTGGGTCACAGGCCTTCTGAGATGGATAAAGAATAGGCCCGTAAATATAAAGAATAGATAACCACGGGCCTATTCTAATAGGAATAGTCATGGCCCACCACGCGAGCTCAATGCAGATTGGTGGGTTTTAACGACTGCAATCACAAGTTACTAGAAATTACTAAGGGCGACTTTCACCAACTGCCACAAAATATGTTTAGCGCTAGGAGTGGGCATTATTGCAAAGACGAACCGATTCAAAGGGCCGTTTTCTGTTCCGCGACGGTGGAACCGTTTTACGTTTCGTTTCATAACAGTCTTCGTCGCACTAGTCTTCGGATAGTCTCACGCGAATTTGTACTTAAAACATACGTAAATAGAATCTAGATCGCAATGAAACCATCGCGACGAAATCTTCGTTCCGTTCGTTTCAGAGGTCATTATTATGTAGCTTTTTGTGATTGATATAGAGTGTAAGATTGTGTAACAAAAAACTTTTTATAAAAAAATGAAAACCGACTTCAAAAAACTAAAAAGCAAAAAATAAACCTTTTGTACTCGGTGCCAGCCAAAGCATTCTACTTTGCGGTGCTACTATTTTATTTTTCTTGCCTTGGCTGGCACCGACTCTAAAAGGTTTATTTTTTGCTTTTTAGTTTTTTGAAGTCGGTTTTAATTTTTTTTTTTTTAAGTTTTTATTTCACAATTTTTAAAGATAGAAAAGGTTCCGTGCCTACGCTGATAACCTTATGACAACTCCTCATCACCTTTTACAAAATGCTGCTTTTCCCTCTGCAGGGACGTTACTTATTGAGGAGTTCTCCCGATACTTCATCATCAGCTGCACATCATCACATGCATTGAGTCGAGCATAAATTGCTTATGAACTACATTAAAGTAATCGTATAGCTGCCGTGAAATGCTAAGTATTTAATAGTTCCGATGACCATTTGTGGTCTTCATCATCAGTTCCACTTCACCAAATGGTGCATTCCGGAAGCATATGCATAAGTTACTGTGGAGTGCCTATAATATTTGAAGAGTTCCCTGGATTTCTCCAGGATCCCATCATCAGATCCTGACATGATGACAATGGGACCACATAGGAAGTATACCCTTTCGAACAAAAAAAGAATTACTCAAATCGGTCCAGCCGTCTTCGAGTAATCTCGTAACATACATAAAAAAAATAAAAAAATACCATCGAATTGAGAACCTCCTCCTTTTTGAAGTCGGTTAAAAAATGCAACGAAGACGCGACGACGCGACGCTCGCTTACGAGCCGCGCCGAGACGAACGAGCGTCGTCGCATCGTTTACATTTCGCTCCTTTGACCAATGTTGACCGTCGTCGTCGTCTGTCTGTCACCAGTTATAGTCCTCCGTCGCTCGTTCCCAATCAGTCGAACCAGTTGCGAACGAGAACCGTTTCGAGGACTAGTTTTCGTTCTTGAAGAAACTGCTGCGTATCGTCCTCCAAATATTTGACAACGACCCATCACTATTTAGCGCTAATTTTTATTATGTTTAAATATGTTTAGCCGTAAATGTGTTTAGTGAGATTGTTGAAAGTCTCCCTTAGAATAGGAGACCCCCAGGAACGTTCAATGTCCGACAATTTCAGCGTATCACTAACAAACCACGAGATAAACGGTAAAAGTGTAACTACCTTGCGTGCCAAAAGTTTGGTCCACGGTCAAAGTTTTATTTATTTATTTATTTTTGGGAAACAAACAGCATACAATATTACCTTAATGCTATACTTAATGAGTAATACAAAAGCCAAGGACAGTTTCCACGATAAAAAAAAACAGTTTAATTGAGTGAACACAATAAAAAGTTATGTTTCTTATGTAGTAAACTTAAATTCATAAAATAAACTAATAATAAACTTTGATTTTTCTTATGTTTAACTATGAAACAAAGGCATATAAAGTACTAATGAGGTGGGTTAAAAAATAACAATAATTTTGGCTAAATTTAATAAATTATTTATAAATTGCTTTCTTAAATCTTCTAAAGGTAAGGCCAAATATGTCAACATGTTGGTAGGACGTATCATAATTACTACATGATCTAATAATGAAGCGGTTAGAGGCATAATTGGTGCGACAAAGAGGAGGTGCAAAAGTTTGAGTAGATCTAAGACTCATCCTTTTACATTTATAAAAAATTTTGCAAATCAGGTAGGGTGATTCCACTATGCCATTGATTAATTTATATAGAAAAATAATGTCACGTTGGTCCCTTCGCAGCTTCAAGGGTGTGATACTGTCAGCGTTAAAATTCGGAAACCTATACTTTAAGCGTCTAATGAATTAATTTTACGACCTAAGTCAGTCCGCTTGAGACCATTCGCCATGAAATAACGTCATTTAGAAATGAAAACGCTTAATTGTGAAGCGTTTTTTTTTGCAAGAGCTCGTCAGTAACATTTACACATCACTAAATCTCGCTCCTTACGTCATCTTAGGTACGAAAAATAGATAAAAGAGACTATTTCGATATAGATCTGTGTTACAAACATTTCAACCGATTCAATTACCAAGAAAGCTTTGAAAGTAGCCCCGAGTGCACCGGGAACCTTTTAACGGGTTAAATCTACTGTTCTTGTATGTGTTGTTCTTGCTGTTTAATATTAATACAGATTAACCCTTTCTCGCTAAAAGGCTGAATTAAAAATGCAACTATTCTATTTCGCTAACATAGTGATACTTTCATGTCCTTCTTTTAAAGCATCTTATTTTACAATATGAAACAACGAAACTTGGATATAAAAATAAATACATACATACTCTCACTGTTCATTGAAGTAAAGGCACTTTTAGGGATCACTAGGTTCCATCCGCGGTTTGCCGTTCCCATGGGAGTATGGAGATAAAAAGTAGCCTGATACTCTCTGTCCCTTCAACTAACTCTATGCTTTAAGTCATGGGTTGCTTAGTTTGGGCATGAAGCAAGGACAAACAAACACACTGTCGCATTTGTAATATTACTTAGGATTAGGAAGTAAGAAAGTTAACATTAGGACTAGCGGCTGTAGATACGGCAGCTGGAAAGCTGTGCCGAAACGTCGTGAAAACCAAGGAACCTCAATATTCACGTAATATTAGATCTAAACTCTTATACATAAACTGTGCGCTAGTGATTCGTACAAGTTGTTTTATTTTAATAATACATGCTAAAACTCCATTGTTCTGTTGATCTTTTCCTTGTTGATCGGAGAACCATGACCTATTGAGCGATGTTAAAGTAATACAAGATTTAACTCATTCCATCGACACTTAAGAAGAAGAAGAATATAAGTATGGTGTAGTTTAGACCTTTAATCAACGGTTCTTTAATTGCGATGACAGCTGACCACTGACTGGTGTAATCGACTTTTAAATAGTTAAATTGCTTTACCACTTTGGATAAAAACTTTTACCACCTATTTATCTAAGAATCTTCTGGCCATAATCTCCACGCTTGGCAGGCACGATTGCGATCACGGCCACAGACCTATATCGAGATAGACGAAAAGAGCGCTTCAAACTGTATGAGAACCTAGCGTGTCGAATTTTTCGTACCTAAGTACGATTTGACGACCTGTTTGGCGCAGGGGTACTAAGCCTGCCTTCTGCGCCAGAGGTCCCGGGTTCGATCCCCGGACAAGACAAATATTTGTGTGCATAAACATGTCTATTTGTCTTGGTCTGGGTGTTTAATATGTATATTATGTATGTATTTACAAAAAAAAAAGTATATAAGTATGTTTATCCGTTATCTAGTAACCATAACACAAGTTCTTAATGAAACTTAACGTGGTGGGCTAGATAATTGGTGTGTTTGTATGCAATTATTTATTTATTTTATTTATTATTTATTATGACGTCGCAAGCGAGATTTACTGATGTGTAAATGTTATTGACGAGCTCTTGCAAGAAAGCACTGCACAATTAACCATTTTCGTTTCTGAGTGACGCGTGTTTTCATGGCAATAGTTTCAAGCGGACTGACTTAGGTCGTAAAACTTTGACAATGATTCAAACTTTTGGCACGCAAGGTAGGTACACTTTTACCATCATCATAATCCATCATCAGCCTGTGGACGTCCACTGATGAACGTAGGCCTCTCCCAGCTCACGCCTATTGTGGCTGTTCATAGGAGGACTTTTACCATTTATCTCGATATAAGTCTGTGATCACAACCACTGTCCATCTATCGATGGTGGTTTTGCCCGTGGTCGCATTAAAATTTAAAATGAGCTTAGTGTAAGTGGATCTTTATAGTATACTTATGCATCTATTTTGAAATGTCATCTGTAAGCCCCCAAATATTATAAATTACAATAATTGTACAAGAGATGTCTTTAGTTCGTGTTTCTGTTGTCAAGCTTTACTGTGCATGTCTCATTTTGAAAATCAATCATCTTGCAATGATCATTTATCCACTTTACCTGTTCCCTCTATTATTGAAAAAAACAGCTGATTCTCCAAGCTTAATGGTTGAGACAGACTTTCTCCAAGATCAAAACGCTTTTATTGAAATTGAAAATACAGCTGATTCTCCAAGCATAATGTTTGCTCCGTCTCTAAGCCCAATGGTTGAGACAGGTTTTCTCCAAGATCAAAACGTTTTTAGTAAAATTGAGAGTTCACGAAATTTCTTAAGACCAGCGAGCCTACCGCCATCTCTTAAAAACCGTTATGTCATAACAACGTTTTGTTTGCGTTTTGTTTTTATTGAAGTTGTCACATTTTGACACACTTTACACTTTGGAGGCGTTGATTGAGCGAAGGCGTCACAAAACTTCCGTCAAAAAACAAGCTTACTTTAAGAGATTCGTAGTATGAAATTGCATGGTAAGATTGAAACAATACTGCGTTAAGAGATGCCGGTAGGCCCCCAGAGCATTTTGAAGTGGAAGGGGCAGCAATAGAAGCGGACAAAATAATAACAAAAAAATGCAATTTGAAGAAGCTTAATAAAGTCATGAAAAATGCTGGTAAAGAGTACCTCAGTTCAACAAATAAAATTATACCTGCACTGCAGTTAGGTCCTTGCAATGTTGAAGTGTGCAAAAAATATAAAAATGAATGTTATTTATTTTACAAACAAATACGTGACGAATTTATTTTTTTTACTGCTGGGCTCAAGGGAATTTGCAATCTCAAAGCGAGTTTATTGCCAGACACGTAGAAAAACTGCCCACTAGACGTAAGGCCCGGAGTCAAGAAGGCAGTATACTATTGGCTATTAACTACGATTAAATGGTATTCTCAGACCCGTATGCAAGAAATTGTTTCTTAACACTTTGAAAATCGGAGAAAGAGTTGCTCGAACAACATTAGAAAAAACTCTGGGCACTGGTATTGTAGCGAAGGAAAAACGAGGAGGTCGCAAAGAAGTTTATTAAGAGAATGACGAGAAAGCAAGACGCTTGATTAAAGACCACATAAATCGTTTTCCAAGGGTGGAGTCGCACTACTGTCGCGAAAATACTACTCGTGAATATTTACATTCTGATTTAACGCTGAGCAAAATGTATCAAAAGTTTATAGATGAACAGGCAGACAATACCCAAAAGCCATGTTTTTCTTTGTACCGAAAGATTTTCAGTTCTATGAATATTTCATTCCACAGACCGAAAAAAATTCAATGCAGTTTGTGCATCATACTACGATGGATCAGAAGATGTAAAAACAAAATTTAGAGAAAAATTCGCTGATCACTTGCAGGAAAAGGTTTTATTTCGTGCTAAAAGAAAAGAGTGTAAAAGGAATCCCAACAGAAACCTTCAGATATTCAGTGTGCAACATTTGATCTACAACAGGTCATAAGTTTACCAATAAGCAACTAGAGCGCCGTATTTTATAAAAGAAAGTTATCAGTGTATAACTTCACCATCTATGACATGACTTCAGGTGAATGTTTCTGCTACACATGGCACGAGGGTAGGAGTAAACGTGGGGCTTGTGAGATTTCTACTGCCTTGTACCGATTTCTGAAAAAAAGTGATGAAAAAGGCGTAAAAAAAGTTTATTTATTTGCTGATGAATGCAGCGGGCAAAACAAAAATTATATAACTGCTTGCACCTTGCTGTATACAATAAACAATTGTTATAATATTGAGGAAATTTTTTACGTTTCTCAATTCCCGGTCATGGACAGAATGAGGGAGATTCGGCACACAGCGCCATTAACTATGCTATAAAAAAAAGTAGAAACATTTTTATTCCTAGTCAGCTGGTACCTATTTTTAAATTGGCTCGCAGGAACAAGCCATATGAAGTCATTAGACTTGCTGGATTTCAAAAAAAATTCAAACGACTTGAAGCTCCTCTCATTACGCACAGATAGTTCTGGTTCAGATAGTTCAGATAATTCCAGCTCTTCACCAGTTTCCTCCTAAAATAGCAGTAGACAAACACAACGACTTACTATCATTGACAACTGGGGACACCCCAGTAATTAAACTAAATGAATATGTTGATTTTTATAAGTCTTTAAATCGTTAATTTTTTAGTATAGCATTGTTCACTATTATCAATATTATCATAATTATTTGATAAGTTGATTTTACTTTGTTCACTTTTATTATTATTACTGAATTAGTTGATTTTACTTTTGATTCAATTAAGTTATATCAAAATGTTTTAGACCGAGATAATAATTATTTGAGACTGTAAAATATTGGAAAATATTAACTCGGCCACAAGTGAATTCTCAGACGGGAATCGAACCCGCGACCTTTGGAAATCCGGTCCAATGCTCTAACCGCTGAGCTACCGAGACTTAGACCGAGACTTTTTCTATTTAAAATTTACCATAAGTATAAAAATAGCATTGATAAATGCAAAAATTACAAAATCATAAAATATTTGAGACTTGTTTTGTACAGGTTGTTTTTGTATTGAAAAAGCTAGTTATTTGAATATGAGAAGTCAAAGTTGAGTTTAATTATTTTTAAAGTGATGTTTTTTTAACTAAGTATATAAACTTGTGTAAGTCTGTGTACTGACTGAAAACGCAACTGAGACTGATTTATTAATAATATTGTGCTGTGAAAGTTAGGACCTAGTTATTAGATTAAGAAGTCTTATTTGAGTTGATTATTTATAAGGTAAAAGTGTTATTTTCTTAACTATTTAAACTTGTTGATTGATTTTGTACAGGTTGTTTTGTATTGGAAAAGCTAGTTATTGGATTATGAGAAGTCAAATTTGAGTTTAATTATTTTTAAAGTGATGTTTTTTTAACTAAGTATATAAACTTGTTATATTAACCTGTGTAAGTCTGTGTAGGTACTGACTGAAGAACGCAACTGAGACTGATTTATTATAATATTGTGCTGTAAAACTTCGAAGTCTTATTTTAGTTTGGTAATTTTTTAAATAATACCTATTGATTTATGATTAAAAATTGTGATAGAAATATAAAGATAATTTGTTAATTTGATTTTGAATAAGGTGAATAAAAACTAATTCGTATGTATAAATTTGCTTTTTATTACTTTGCGAATGTAGTGTCGTAACTACATTTTTGTCCCGCCTACAAAAAACAAAGTTATCACAAAGTGTCCTATCTGTTTTAAAGCTGTATTACACAAATAATATAAATACATATGGATAATGAACTATGCAGAAGTAAAGTGGGGCTTACAGATGACATTGCAAAATAGATACATAAGTATACTATAAAGATCCATTTACAATAAGCACATCTTAAATTTTACCAGACATTTTTTTTTCATCCTACAGATAAAAATCTTACGACAGCCACGGGAGGGTACAGAGAAGTGCTAAGTCTAAAATGGAACTGACATGACTGTCATACACAACACACAATAACACCCAATCTGTTTCTTTCGAAGAGTAAAATAGATTAGAACTTCACCCGAAACTTATTCATAGCGAAAAATTTATTGGTCCCACACCAGCTATAGAACTCCAACCTGTAAACTTTACTAAAATTTGTTTTCAATGTAACATTAACTTCCGGCAATGAAAGGGTTCAATAACCTTAAGACTGTTGTATTAATATAATTTACTAAGATCTCGAGCTTCATTAAAGATGTCTCCCAAGTAACAAGATTCGACCAAGTTCAACCAACATATTAAGAATACAATGAACTTGTTAATGCGGTCTTGAACCCACAAATTTTCATCTAAAATATATTCAAACGAGCTCGTCTGGAGTATGGATCATTATGCGTCTATTTATATTCATAATGTACATTAAAATACGCGTTATTATGATACATTATTTTCATCTGAAAAAGTTTGTAAAAAGCGTCTGGGTTGAAATAAAATGTGGATATAAGTCCTGGCCACCTTTTGCCCGAAATTAATAACCTATCTGTAGATATAGATTGGGCTATCTGAGATTGTTGCCAAGCAACCGTCGCTCGTTATTTTACTCATATATACAAAAATATCCTAGGCAACTATCTCAGATAGCCCTATCCATAACTATAGATAGGTTTTTAATTTCGGGCGCTAGCTTACTGCTTTTGTATTGTCTGCTTTTGTGTGTCAAATTGCAGTCACACTTATTATGTCTTATCATCTTCTTAAAGAAATATTGTTATATTTCTTGAATAAATAATCACAAAAGTTTTGCTTTTGCACCTTTTAATAAACCTTATCTGCATGTCATTTAGTTTTATCGTTGTCTCATAAATAACTGAGCTTTGCACCTTTGAAATAATGAAATTGATTTTCTAACCAAACTTTTCGGGGTCAATCAAATTCTTGTATCTTCTTGTTTGAATATTAATAAATAGATAAGTAGTTGTTACGAGTGATTATTTACGATAACCTCTTCTTTTTCCCAATCTAAGAATTTGTATAGAATTTTTTTAAAAGACTGTTTATAGACAAAACGAATAGGTCTACGCAGTCTTAAAATCTTGCCATATGGGGCGGGATTTGCGATAATCGCCACGCTTGTCAGGCGAGTATGGCCAAGTTTGTAGGAGACGCTGAGTCCCTTAGTCGCCTTTTACGACACCCACGGGATGATAGGGGGTAGTGCTATTCTAAGCCGACACTACACAGCTAAAGACTAGCTAGACGTAGGTAGGTAGTATTATTATTTTTAACTTTCAAACTTTTTGAAATTACTTGTACTGTCGACCCCTATTCCGCGATTTCTCCCATCTTGAGCCAGCACCGCAGAAAACGCGTGCGTCCAAACAATTCAAAACTTCTCCTTCGGAAGCGCTCGGAGTCCAGACAGTTTGTCAACCATTATTACGGCGACAGCCGAACGAGGAACTTACGATTCTTGAACTCCAGAACGATGGCACGACGATTGTTAGAGAATTGCTTACGGATTTTAAAGTCCGAACGACGACGGACTGTTCGAGCGAGATTGCACATAGTCGACAAAGTTTTATTCGACGACGTTGTTATGTGCAGTTCTTAGTTTTGTCAAACAATAATATTAGACGTGAGAGCGTTACCCTTAAATTTACGTTATAAAAAGTAGGTAGTTTAAATTTTAACTTCTTCTTTTAAATATAGCGATGTCCATACTTGAGATTGGACTTTGAGTTAAAAAAGTAGTAGATAGTTAATGGAGTTATTTCTTAAGTTAAATTCCACGACATTAAAATAAACGTAAATTTTTGACGACCTGTTTGCCGCAAGGGTACTTAGCTTGCCTTCTGCGCCAGAGGTCCCGGGTTCGATCCCGGGACAAGACAAATATTTGTGAGCATGAACATGTCAATTTGTCTTGGTCTGGGTGTTTTATATGTAAATTATGTATGTATTTACAAAAAAAAAGTACCTATATCAGTATGTTTATCCGTTATCTAGTAACCATAACACAAGTTCTTTATTAAACTTAACGTGGGCTAGATAATTGGTGTATTTGTATGCAATTATGTATTTATTTATTTTATTTATTAGCATAAAGGAGATGTTCCTTTGTGGGCCCCTATTTTATTACAGTTATGAAGTGATGTTTTTCTGATAGATCTGTCTTCCGAGATGATGTTTCCAAAAAGAAAAAAAATATAAAAACACCCCAACATAATTTAAAAAATATTTAAAAACTTGATATCTTGTTTTCTTCATGAAGCTTTTCTTATGATTAATGAGTTCTAATGATAGTTTTAAGTGTTTATTATACACTCATTTGCAAAAAAAACGGGCGGTTTTGATTTTCATTCATCTTTAAAAAGATACAATACCAAAAAGGTTTCAATCGTTTGTACACGTTACTGGCCGGTTTTAAAAATGCTGTGGTATTTAAAAAAGTACGTTCTAAATTCAAATTTTTATTTGATGCTCATTTTTACAGAAAACCCCTGTTTATCCTACATTTTTGGCGCGAAGTTCCAGAAGTTAACATCGACTTTCATAACTTTTATTAAATTTTTATCGATTAATTTCATATCCTTGACTGTCAAAGCTTTATTTATTGCTGTTTGGCTGTATCAAATATGGTAGATAAAGTGGTAAAAGCTACCAAAATTATCGCGCTGCTTGAAGAGGGTTGCAGCCAATGTTTCGTGGCTAGGAGGCTAAATGTTAGTCGCTCGACAGTCCAAAGGACCTGGCAGCGATATCAGGAGACTGGTTCCGTCGAGAGAAGGCCTGGTTCTGGAAGAAAACCATGTACCCAACCACAGGATGATCGTTTTCTTGTGAGTCGCGCATTGAGAAATCGTAAATCTTCGTATGTGGATCTTAAGAACAACCTCCAAGAAGTAAGAAATGTGCATATTAGTCTATGGACGGTCAGGAGGAGGATTCTCGCTGCCAATATACGCAGTCACCGCCCGGCCCGCGGCCCCAAATTACTCCGTGAGCACAGAGTTCACAGGCTTAGGTTCGCTAGAAATTGTGAATAATGGACTCAAGAAGATTGGAATAGGGTTTTGTTCTCTGATGAAGCCAGGATATCTCTGTTCGGTGAAGAACGACGTCGGCGAGTACTAAGAAGGCAAGGAGAACACTTTGCAGAGGCATGTTTCTAAGAAATCACACCTTATGGTGGGGGCTCTGTTATGTTTTGGGCAGGAATAAATTCAATGGATCGTACAGAGTTAGTCTTCATTGAAAACGGCTCACTGACTGGGCATCGATACATAACGGAAGTTCTAATTCCTCATGCACAACCCGCATTGGCCGCTTTAGGTGAAGACTCGATTTTTATGGACGACAATGCTCGCGCCCACCGATCCCGCGATGTTAATGCGTATGTGCAAGAGGTCAGCATTCGTCGTTTGGATTGGCAAGCTCGAAGTCCCGACCTCAATCCCATAGAGCATGTCTTTGACGTTCTGAAACGGCGTGTGAGATCAGTACACCCGGCTCCGCAGACCATCAGAGAGCTGAAGAATGTGATTACTGCGGAGTGGGAACGTATTCCGCAAGCAAGTATCCGGGATATACTCGCTAGCATGCCCAGACGAATTCAAGCTGTGATTTTAGCTAGAGGGGGTCACACTCGATACTAAACATTTATCTGCTTTTACTTTATTAAAGAAAAACAAACAAAAAAACTTTTTTATTTTTACTTCATGAGTATATGCACTACTAGCGAACATACACTACTAGCGAGGTTTAGCATTATTTCCCATAAATTGTATCTAAATTTTATGAAATACTGATGAAAACGATTATTTTCTTATTAATTTACCAACTACCTATAATTATCAAACAAAGCAATATTAACTTTTGAAATAGTTCATTGCGTAGGTGCCCGTTTTTTTTGCAAATGAGTTTATATTGCTGAACTATTTAAACATTCTCTAAGGTATTATAAGGTTTCAATGCAATTTCCTGAAAATGAAACCATGCGGTTTCTGGCTGTAATGGATAGTACCATTGCATTACTAATTTAAAAAGTAAGTTATATTTTTTAAAAACGTACTAGCTGTCATTTGGTGTGTCAGTTGTGTCACTGTCAGTCATTTGTCATTGCTGTCACATGTTCTATGCAGATTTTAATATTTTTTTGCTATGTATTACGAATAACAATGTTTGGGTATTTTAAAAAAATATATTAATACATGGAAAGGTTCCTTATTTTGTGCTCTTTTCATAAAATATAATTTCATCACTGTAATAATTAGGGGGCCCAGCCCCCATACAAAAATGGTACATCTCCTTTACACTAAGCATGATCCATATTTTTAAGTTCGTCTCAGAACCTATAAGTGAACAACTTTCTCCTAGAAACATGGCTCGAAATATGTATTTATTTTTTTATTCTGCATTCAAATTAGTCTGATCACGCGATCGATTTAGTATGGGAAATAAAATAAAAATTGACGTATTTCGGTACCAGCCAAGGAATTCTACATTGAACTTCTATTACTTTTATTTTTCTTACCTTAGCTGGACCGAGTCCAACAAAAGGTTTTTTTTAACTTTTTAAATTTTTGAAGTCAGTTTTTATTTTTTTATAAAAAGTTTTTTATTTCACAATTTTTTAAGTTAGGATAAGTCTCGCACTTTCGTTTGACTCAAACTAGTAGTGTAGGCAACTACTAGTTTGATGCAAAACGCTTGATCGATAAGCAGCGCCATCTAGTTTGAGTCAAACCGTTTGGGTCAAACCGCTTGACCGATAAGCAGCGCTATCTAGTGAACTTTACTTTTATATCTTGCGGTTTTTACAACAGTTTTTTGAGATTTCCTGAAAAATACTAAACTGATTTTTAATTTTAGAAAATGGGACCCACTTGGGAACACACCTGATCTAATAACGTTTGGATCATTACAATCGGTCCAGCCGTCTTCGAGTAATCGATGTACATAAAAAAACGCGACGAATAGATAACTTCCTTCTTTTTTTGAAGTCGGTTAAAAAGAAAATATTTTTTTTTTCAAAAGGGACTGAAAGGAGCTCTTAAAAATATCAAAGTGGAGCTACTACGGCATGTGGGGTATCATATGAAATCTAGAAAGAAAGAAAGAAAGAAAATATATTTATTTGACACAGACATTAGAAACATGCTTAACAAATTATGAAAGGAAAAAGAAAAAAAAACTAATCTAACGGCTGCGTCAAAATAGGATACCAATTCAGCATATTATGTCGGGTTTGCGCGATCAGCAAGACACGACGCTGATTTTCAATTGGCATCTTTATCTAATGCACCTTGTTTGAATGGTTTATTAATGTATGCCCGAATTTCAAATGCAACAATTTCGTTTTGCCGGCCAGCCTCAGCCGCGGACCGCCTCACCCCTCCGCGCCTTCGCGGCTCTAAATTACACTCTAGGGGTAGGGCATACAAGACTACGGGCAGTCGGGGTCAACTGAGTAGGTTTTGTATATTATTCGTTTTTTTACTAATTGGAATATCCATATGAGGTTAGCTAAAAATAAACGTTATAAGAAGTGTATAAATAAAGATTAATGTCGAATGATATATTATAGTTTCTAATAATTATTGCATTTGTTAATATGGCATCTCATTTTATGGCAAATGAGAGTTATACGTGATTATGTCATGCGTTATTAGTATAAATGAGAATAATGCAAACGAATATTATGACCGAGGATCATTATGGCAAATGAAATTATTGCAAGGAATATTATGAAAAACAAGACAATACCTGTTTGAATAGCCAAAGTCCACAACTCGGATCCGAGAGGGCGGCACCAGTGGCAGCGCATACCACTACTCGGATCCGAGTGTTCAGCAGTGAATGTGTTAATCTACTTTGTGTGTAACGGCTGATAGACTTTCAGCTACGTTTACAATACTATCGCTTTGGCACAGATGGCCCGCCCGTCGGAAACGCGACACTCGCCTAAAAGCTTGAGTGCTCTCCGAGATTGGTGTGCATTTCGCCGTTTGCGTTCTACGTATCGATACCTTGCACTGTTATTTATTCTGTGGTATAATTCATCCTTTGCAACTACCTATTTCTTTCAATTCCACACATTACAATAATGTATATGATAACGCCATTGCGATATTAAACTTGTGTTATCCGTTTATAGCACAACAACCAGGTATATAAATTTTTCATACCTTGCGCTATCCTCGGTTGGGAATCGAACTCGTTGTTACATTTCAAAGTACAGTTCGCTATTCAGTTAATAATAAATTAACATGCAAAATTACAGATAACAATTTCAAATTATTATTATTATTATTTTTATATGTCAAAATCATATTGCTACACTATTTTTTTTATATGTCTAAAATTCTGTTATGCTATTACAACATTTTCCCATAAGCCACATACTTACGTACTTTTTTTGTCATAGTCTTTGAAGGTCCATGTTTAAAATGTTTTGGGATCATGTAACACTTTAATGGTATTGCGTAACATCCATTTTAAAAGAGAGAAGTGCGTGGGCACAAGTCTAATACAAGTCTGTCCCTGTCTTTTGTATTGCGAGGGAATACATTTTTGGCGCGATTAAATAGTTCCGGGTGCTGGTTTACAAATTTAAATACTTCAAGTATGTACATACATGGAACCGTAAGTACCCCTAACTTCACAAACAGTGGTCTGCATGATTCAAATGGGCCTTTGCCGCATATAGCTTGAATGCATTTTTTTGTGCAAAAATACTTTATTGACGTTCCATTACCCTACAATAAAAGTCTATATCTAATTTTAGCTGCGACATAACCATAGGCTGACAGAGTCACATTAAGAGACGTTTTCTTACTTAAGCGTCTTAGAACATAAACAAATCTATTTATTTTATTACAAATTTTATTTATATAGATCAAAAAGATTAAGCTATTAATTAATTTTATACCAAAAAAATTTACATTGTCTTCACTTACAATAATATTATGATTATGTCGTAAGTATATTTAAATTAATTACTTCGCGTCTTTTAATATTAAAATTTACATAGTTTGTTTTACTTAAGTTAACATTTATATTATTTGCATTAAGATATTGTATTACATATTCAATAGTTTTATTAATGTCAATTTCGTGTTTCTTCAAATCGTCAGAATAAATTAGATTTAACAATAATTGAGATGTCATCAGCAAACATTATACATTTATTTCTCGTTATTTTCGACAAGTCATTTATATAAAGCAAGAATAATATAGGTCCGAGAACGCTGCCCTGGGGTACACCGAATCTGTTTACTAAAAAACTAGAGCGTTCTGATATTGCTACGTTATCTTTGCCCATACTACTTCTACTCATTTATGTCTATTCTCAAGATAAGTTCCTAACCAAGATAGAGTACTTCCTAGGATTCCATACGCCTCTAGTTTGTCCAACAACACCTCATGGACAACAAAGTCAAATGCCTTCGACATATCAAAAAACAGTACAGTAGTTCGCTGTTTTTTGCCTAGACTTGATAAACCGCCGCTGCTGGCCGTGCCGCGCGTGCGAACCAACCTGCTGGGCAAGGCGCCGCTAACGCGTGCACTGACTACCCTAAACAAAATTTCAAACGAAATTGACTTGTTCTACTGTTCTCTGAATGAAGTGCGGATTATGGCGTCGCTAATACCCTCAGGAGAAGAGGCGCCGCCCCCGACCGATGACGTAATTGCGGGAATCGTGAAGGACTTGCCTAACACCGTCCCGGGAATGGATGGGATCACCGCTCGGGTTATTAAACACGTTTGGGCAGCCGCGTCGGTTGAGTTTGCAGAAGTGTTTAGGCGATGTGTCCAGGAGGGAGTTTTCCCCGATACGTGGAAGGAAAGAAGACTGATTGTCCTGCCGAAAGGCAATGGCAAGCTGAGCAGCTTTCCGACCCGAAAGCCTATCGGCCCGTCACTTTGTTGCCGATCTTTGGTAAGATTTTAGAGCGCGTAATGCTAAGGTGTGCCCCGCAACTAACATTGGGGTTATCGGACCGCCAGCATGGCTTCACTCGGGGTCGGTCGACGGTGTCCGCGCTTGGGAAAATCTTTAGCGTGGCCAGAGAGAGCTCGTCGAAATATGTTCAGGCGATTTTCTTGGATATCTCTGGCGCCTTCGATAACGCGTGGTGGCCGATGATCTTGCTCAAGGCGAAGCGCGGGGGTTGCCCGTCTAACATCTTTAGGATGTTGGCGGACTACTTCGTGAATCGCCGGGTGGGCCTTTTCGTCGGTGACCGGGTGGTATGGAAGGCAGCAACTATGGGTTGCCCGCAAGGTTCGGTGCTGGGATCAACGCTCTGGAACTTGCTTATGGATGACTTGCTTCGATTGCCACTCCCAGGGGGGGGGGGGTCAGTATCGTGGCGTACGCCGACGACGTGACGATTCTTATCGAATCCCGGTCCCGGGCGGGCATAGAGGCTTCGGCCTCTATCGTTTTGGCGCTCGTCGGTGAGTGGGGGGCCCGTAACAGGCTGGAATTCTCTCCTGCAAAGTCTGAAACTATGACGATCAGGGGTAAATTCCAGCGGCCACCCACCATCAGATTGAATTCGAATTCATTCAGGGGGGAATTCGATTCGAAGCGTCACGGCGGCTACGGTACTTGGAGTGACGATCGATGCGAGCCTGTCTTACGCGCAGCATGCGGTGTCGATAGGGGAGAGGGCGGCAAATTGCTTCGGCAAGTTGTCGAGGGTTTCGGCGTCATCCTGGGGGGTTCGGTACAAAGCCTTAATGGTGCTGTACCGAGGCACTTACATCGCCATGGTAACGTATGCTGCTGCTTGCTGGTTCGGGCGCGCGTCACTGCACGTGGTGCGGTCCGCGCTTCTGCGCACCCAGAGGCCCGTCTTGATCCTTCTGACCAAGGCGTATCGCTCGACGAGCACTGTCGCATTGCCGGTCTTGGCTGGCGTTCTTCCGGCCGACCTCGAGGTAATTCGTGCGGGCAGACTAGGCGAGGCACGCGAGTCCGGGCTTACTAAGGAGGAGCTTCGAAGCGTCAAACTCAGAACAACTGAGTCCGCCCTTGCCGATTTCCCGGAGGTGTCGGGTCGACTAGAGGCAACTTGGGTCCAGCCTGACTACGAAATCTCCCAAATACTGACGGGTCATGGTTGTTTTAGGGATAGGCTTCACCGGATGAAGCTCACGGACGTGGGGTCCTGCTACTGTGAGGAGTCGGAGGTAGAGGACGTACACCACGCGTTGTGGGAGTGTAGCCTATACGGGGAAGAGCGTAGGGTTCTTTTAGACGGCGTGAAGGTGCTTGAGATCGGCCCGGTCTACTACCGCGATCTCGTTGGCTCAGAGGCGAACTTCAGGCGGCTACGGGACTCCGCGCGTAAGTGGCACAAGTTTCGGAGTGGACTCGAATTCAGGTGAAGAGAGAAGAACCGAGGCGAAGAAAGAAGAAACGGAGCCAAGCGGTACCACTGAAGCAATAGTGGGCACGTTGCGACCTGGAAGGCACCGAAGGCGTAATTGTGTGCGTCCGCCCCAGAAAGGGGAGAGGGACCATAGGGACAAAGGATACAGATTTAGAAAATATTTGTAGGGAGGCAAGAAAGTGCGCGCGGTGGAGGCCATTCCGGGCGCATCTCCCGCTGCTTCGACCCGCATAACCAAGAGGGTTCGTCAGGTCATGGGTGGTTGGTGGGTTTGTTCTCTGAATGAATTCACAAAGACAGCTTTGTTTGTAATATGTTATCGTTGTGGTGTATAATGTCATTCATTGATTTATATTATAATTTATATAGCTTAATCTATTGCATTAGGTTTATACCCGTAAAAATAGAATTAAGTGTATGGAAATAAATAAATAAATAAATAAAACATCATGTACCAAATCAAAACACGCGAGAGGTGTCGACTTTCCCTGTTGGAAACCATACTGTTAGGGAGTTAATACATTATATTTCTTGTAAAAGTCTCTTTTGCATTGCCTTTTCAAAAATCTTGAACATGCCGGGTGTTAATGTAATTGGCCGATAGTTTTCAACATTGGCTTCGTAATTTTTCTTGAAGATTGGTTTTACTACAGACTGTTTAAGGGAGCTTGGGTAACAGCCGTTTTCGAACGATAAGTTATTAAAAAGGTCAGTACTTCTGCCAATTCCTGTTTACAAAACTTAAACTTTTTTGTAGCTATCTCATCATAGCCACAAGCATTCCAGTTTTTCAAGGATTGAATAATGTTCATTGTCTCACTCGGTGTTATCGGTTCAAGGAACAACGAATTTGGTATAGGTGCAGTTCCGCGTTCCGCGTTCCGCTTCTAATGTTAATATTTTTCACAGCTCACTGTTAAACCCTTGAATTGAATATTATGTATACAATCACAATGAGTAAAGTAAATTCAATACAAAAATATACATACTGAAACGACGATAAAAAAATATGTAGGTATTATGTAAAACCTACCTGATACTGTCCTACCACTTAATACCCGATCATAGCTTAAACTACGTATATATTTATCGAATAAAACCCAATATAAGGATGAATCACGGTTACGGCTACGGTCGAGACTCGGCTCGGACTCGGTACGGTACGGTGTGTACGCCGTGCCGGCCATACACGACGAGTCTCAGCCATAGCACGACGGTCAACTAAATCACTCTTATATTTTTTATGGACGCGCACATGTTACATCGTGGGGTAACCAACAAAATGCATCGGTGAAACCTCGCCTCGGGCTCGTCTCGGGCCCGGCTCGGTGTAGCGTGAGTCATACCAAATACGTAGTCATTTATGCTCTCACTATGTTTCCCCGTGCCAAATGAAAGTTTAATAAGCCGAATATTTCCATTTTTGCCCATGTCCCTTGGCTACCAAATAAAGAGGTATACATATTTTATTAAAATGTTTCGACAATGAGCGCCAACGGGCAAAGCCGACATATTTGGTATTCGGAGGTAGATAAATTCAACAATATGGCCACACCGAAATTAATATACAGAATAAATTATTAACACAGTAATAAAAAAGTTTGTTTTATTTATAAAAGAGAACTCGCTACGGCTTAAAGTTTTTGGGCAAAATACCATGCCACTTTAATAAGTTCCCAAACGAATGGAATGTGAGACTCCGTTCAAACTCCGTTCAGACTCCGTATCAAAAAGCATAGCGATTTTTTAAACGAAACCTTTGTAGGTATATTATTTAACAATTTTTACCGAACATTCGTAAAAAAATTGGTTTGTATGTATTTAAAATGTTTTGTTAAAAAATATACTCAAACATTTTCTGGTGCAGAATTTTATTTTAATTTATTCTGAATCGACCATGCAATGTTTACATATTTGATACAGACTTGTGCAAAAAAATATAATCGCTTTTTACAAACACCTTTTATGTTTTAATTTAATAGTTAGTACCTACAAGTTTAAAAAATCAACATTGGATTAGATTATTTCAAGTTTATTCGAAATAACAAAGCAGCTATTAACAAATAAAAGTGTCTGTGTTTCTTAACGTGGGGCCTTTTAGACACGCAAAACCATTCCTAAGAGCAGCCATTGCAGCGTGTGTTAACCCTCCACAAAGGTTTTTGCGCAATAGCAATCCTTTTTCCCCCACTCGCACCTGCCTCAGATTGGAGCGTGTATTGTCGTTCATATTATGAGAAATGTTTAAACAGGTTTACGCAAAGCTTTAATAAAAAAAAAAACTTAAATTTTTTTCTAAATGCAAGTTAAGTATGTGATTTAAAGTCATGTTCATTCTAATACACCACAGTCTATTTATCTTCTCTTCCCAGTTCATTTATTTTATATTAATTTCCTTGACTCTCGAAAATTCTTTACCGCGGCCATTACCGCGTCATTGTCGTAAAATCTTGTTGAACATGCTCTTTCAATAAGTGAAAATCATAACCATACCGGTAAATATGGCGAGTTATCTTAAATTTCAAAGCAATACGAGTGCAACGTCGCGCGTCGGAGCGATGAGCTGAAGCGTTACCATGGTGAAACAAGACCCAATTTTTTTATGATAATGGATTGAAACTTACCAAATGAAATCTTTAGGACCTTTGTAGGTTATTATAGAGAGTCATCAAGTACCATTCTTTCCATTTTTTTTGCATTTTCTTCGTTTAAAGACGTTGAAGTTCGACCAGAACGAGAATCATCTTCGCAGCTTGATTTTCCTCTTTTAAAGTCAGCTATTGTCGGCTACCCAGTAAGCGAACATGGGATAAGGTACGTACAGCATCAGTCCCTTATGACTGCTGCATATCCAAATAAATATCCGTAGTTGACAATTTTTTTCAGGCACTGGTCTTTATCACCTCGCTTATATTGTTTTTATCCTTGTTTGCTAGACTTTATTGATTTGTTTTACAAAGTAATTAATAAGATTAAAAGGACAGGACGGAATCAATTGATATTTGGCATAAATACTAAATGAAAATGACACTTAAAAATAAAAATAAAAACATTCACAAACAAAATATAGTCTTTCCATTTCTAAGAAATTTTTAATTCACCCTCGTAAAATCTCACTGAAAACAATCTCCGACATTATAGGATTGTTGAGGATCATTGAACTTAAGGATTTTAACAGTAGTAGAGATTTTATTCACATTTTAAGGGTCAATCAACTATTTCTTGTAGGTACCTAATTATGTCCCTGCAACAAAAAAATTAAATCTCCAAAACAATCAGTTTGCTATAAAATTTATTACTTTTCCAGATCATTATTTATACAGATCCTTAAAATACATTACTTTATATTCCGTCAATTAAATGTTACTAAAACTAGGGATCTGTATAAATAAGGATCTGGATAAGTAATAAATTTTATAGCAAACTGATTGTATTGGAGATTTCAAATTTTTTTTGCAGTGACATAATTAGGTACAAGTAATAGTTGATTAACCCTTAAATAAAGAAATTAAGGGTAGAAAAATGTCGAATTAGACAAATCTCAGCGCGAGAATCCCCAACCCATAGATTAATAGACATTATTGGAAATTCGGCTGTCTTTAGCACGCAGTGGATCCGATTTACTACTAAGTTATTTACGCAAACACAGTTTTCGGTTCAGACACTTTTATTCGACTTTTTCGAGTGAAGTATAAACAAACAATACAAAAACAATAATCTAGTGACAGATTACATTTGTCATGTATAGACATGACACTTGCTGGCCAGCACCAGTTCTTGCCAGCCAGGACTTTCACTCTCCAACACGCACCCTTAATCTGACACTAACAATCACACTACCAACACCATTAAACCATAAAAAATAATCGCACCCTTAAATTAACCATTACACCAAAACATAAATTAAACATAGAAATTGTTAAAAATTTATCAAACAATATTTATCTAAAGTACAAGTCATTCGGAAATTTCGGAATATACATCGATCTTATTCATCAATTACCGCCCTCTTAATGGGTAATCTTAATAAATCCGATTTAATTTTTGGGCCTGGCAGAGATTTTGTTAACATATCTGCCAACATTTCTTGTGAGGGCACATAACGCACCTCAACCGCCTCATTCAGTATAGCTTCCCGAACGAAATGATACCTTATCTCGATATGTTTGGTTCTATTATGGTTCATCTTATTTCGTGCTATATGGTGTGCAGACTGATTGTCATTATTGATGACTACGGGTTCATCACGCGTATCGTTTATTAAGCTGTTTAATAAACTCTTTAAATATATAGCTTCTTTCGAAGCTTGGCTAAGACCTATATACTCGGCCTCTGTCGAAGACAATGCCACACATCTCTGCTTGCGACTTTCCCACGTTATTAGATTTCGACCTAATAGGAACATCATGCCCGTAAAAGATTTTCTATCATACGACCCACCCCAATCAGCGTCAACGTGACCTACCAGATCTAACATGCCCGACTTTTGGAAAATTAGTGCAAAGTTAGATGTCCCTTTCAGATATCTAAGTACCCGTTTCGCACACTTAAAGTGACTTTCATTATAACAAGAATTAAATTGTGATAAAACACTAACTGCGTGGGCAATATCTGGTCTGCTATTCTGTGCCAAATAGTTAAGACATCCTACAAGATTACGATAAGGCAACTTGTTATCAGTGTCAGTAGCTTTTTCTAATCTAAGTCCTACTTCCATTGGGGTAATAACTTGTTTACAATCGGTCATTTCAAATTCTTTTAAGACATTAATAATGTATTGTTCCTGGTCAAGGTAAATCATGTCGTTGATTCTCCTTAGCCGCATTCCTAGCACATGTCTAGCTTGACCTAAGTCCTTCATCTTAAACCTTTTTAGTAACCCGTTCTTTAATTTAACCTTTTCATTTTCATGCTTTTGACTATAAAACACGAAAATATCGTCAACATAGACAACTACGACTATTCTATCATTTTTGTTAAATATCTTTTGGTAAAGACAGGGTTCTATCTTGGATTGCGTAAAACCTAAGTTCAACATCTCCTTATCAAGCTCATGGAACCAAGCGTTCGAAGCTTGTTTAAGCCCATACAAGGATCTTTGCAATTTACATACTTTGGTTTCCTGACCTTGAACAACTGCGCCTTCTGGCTGAAGCATATAAATATCTTCCTTAAGTTTTCCATATAGGAAAGCAGTCGTAACATCCCACTGGTCAATAATCCAATCAAATTCTACGGCTAATGAGAATAGTAAACGTAAAGTTGAACTCCTTACTACAGGTGAATAAGTTTCGTTATAATCAATGCCACGTACCTGGGTAAATCCCTTTGCTACCAGCCTAGCTTTATACTTAGATACCTTACCATCGCTATCACGCTTGATTTTAAATACCCATTTGCATTGGATTGGCTTCTTATCACGTGGTAAATTGACTAGTGACCACGTTTGGTTCTCTTCCAACGATCGTAGTTCATCGTTCATAGCCTTCTGCCATAGCTCACAATCAGGCCGTGACAGCGCCTCATCTACTGTCATTGGGTCTCCATCTATGCCAGCAATAGCGTTGCTACACGAACAATTATGGTTAACTGGATTCCGTGGACGTAAGTTGTATCTTAACTCTTCACTTGGCTCAGTACTTGTTACAGCAGCATCATCACTTTGTTCAAAAGTACGCGCTTGGTCATCTGCAGCAAACTCGATACATGATACATCACGTTCCTGAAGATCTTCACTATGTGTGTGAATACCAGGAACCTCCTCCAACAACGCAGGTTCGATTCGTTCCTCTTCAATACTGATAGGAACAACTGCGTTCTTCGTCACCTTCGTACCATCACCAGGAAAAATGTTTTCCAAAAACTTCACATTCCTTGCAACAGTAATCTTGCCTGTCTGGGGATGCATCAGTCGGTAACCTTTCGTAGACTCACAATATCCAATGAAAATCAATTCTTCAGTCTTCATATCAAGCTTTTGCCTTTTCTGTTTGGGTTTCAGTGCATACGCCAAACATCCAAAAGTTCTCAAATGACTCAAGTCTACTTTCTTACCAGACCAAAGTTCTTGTGGTACTTTGTCCGTGACAGCCTTTGTAGGGCTTCGATTCTTCAAGTATACTACGGTACATACTGCTTCTGCCCAAAATCTCTTGCTCAGATTCGCTTCACAAAGCAAAGTTCTTGCTTTCTCTATTATCGATCTGTTCGCCCTCTCAGCTACACCATTTTGTTCAGGTGTATAGGGTATCGTCTTTTGGTGCTTTATACCAGATGACTTGAACAACTTATCGAAGGCATAGTTACAGAACTCTTTGCCATTGTCGGATCTTATGCATTTAATAGACTTACCAGTCTCTTTCTCAACTTCTGCTCTGTATTCTCGGAATTTTTCAAATGTTTGACACTTATTCTTCAAAAAATATACATGCGTCTTACGTGTATAATCATCGATAAACAGTAGCATATATCGAGAACCAGCAAATGATGATTCTTCCATAGGACCGCAGATGTCCGTGTGAACTATCTCTAAAATCTGTCGTGCTCGAGTGCCTTTATTTTTGAATGGACTTTTACATGTTTTTCCGTTGATGCATGGAATACACGGTGCTAACTTTTCTACGTTTTTAAATTCAATTCCAGTTACCATATTTTTCAATAAATTTATATAATTTTGTCCCAAATGCGCTAATCTTCTATGCCACAAATTCAACAAAGGTTCGTTTGACAAAGTCAGATTGACAACGTTATTTTCTTTTTCTCTAAGTTGAAAGATTCCGTCAACTTCATGACAAGTTGCCACCAGGAGGCGGGAAACCTTCGAGGCGGGAGGTTCAATTTTATTTTCAAGTTACAAAAAAATCTTTTTATTTCACATTTCACATCTTATTCATAATAAATCTATCTTCAACGGCTAAAGATGGGGTCCGACAGTGGAGGTACGGACCCAAAACGCGGTAATAAGAAGAGGAAAGCGGGACCAGTGGCAGACCTTTCCGATGATGATGATGAGTCCAAATATGCACCTTATTATAAGAAAAATCATATCCGAAGCTACCCAGAAAATTCTCCAGGAACAGTTTTCCCTGTTTATATCCAAAGTATAAATGAGACGGTAAAATTTGGCAACAAAGATCCAATTTATTTAAACAACATTTTTAGTAGATACAATAAGGGTGTCAAAGAAATTAAACGAGTGAATGCATTGCGGTATGCTGTAATTTTTGACAATGCAAAGAATGCAAACTCCCTTTTATCTAATTCTTCTTTTTTGGCTTCCCATGAAATTAAAGCATTCATTCCAGCTTCTACATCCGAATGCATAGGTGTTATCAAGTTCATACCAGTCGACCTCAGTTGCAAGCACCTTTTTGACAAACTTATCAGTTCGCAGGAAATACTGGCAGTACGCAGATTCACTAAAAAGACTCCAGAGGGAATCACTCCACTCCAGACAGTTTCGGTGACATTTTCAGGTAATGTACTATCCGAACATGTAAACTATGGTCTCTGTATAGTACCTGTTGATCAATATATAAGGCCAGTTATGCAATGCTATAAATGCATGGGTTTTGGTCACACTACAAAGTTTTGTAAACGTAACATTGTATGCTCGATATGTTCAGAATCACATTCCTATAAAGAATGTAGCAGTAAAGACAAACCATTGTGTATAAACTGCAAGGGGGAACATGTTGCCGTGGCAAGGACTTGTCCGATCAAAGTACAAAAAATTAATGAAAATAAAAATAAAATAATGAATAGAAATAGTACTTTGGGATCTTATTTTCCTGCCCTAAACAAATCTTATGCTAAGGCAACTAGTTTCAAACCTTCACAGTCAATGCAAACTTCTAAATATGATAAGAATAGAGATACAAATTTGTTTGTTGATATTATAAATAACGAAAAGATATTGAAAGCCATAATCGAGACATTGTTAATGTTTACAAACAAAGACAATAGCTTACCTATTAACTCCTCTACAATAAAGGAAACTTTTATTAAAAAGGTTTCACTTAATGGATAATAAACCACTTATAATTGTACAACATAATATTCAGAGTCTTAAACCAAAAATTGCTTTTCTTTACGAGCTATTGAATTCCTTAGATGTTGATGTATGTGTTCTAAACGAAACTTGGCTTAAGCCAACTGATAATATTTCTTTGAGAGGTTATAAAATTTTTCGAAAAGACAATAACAATGGGTATGGCGGTGTTGCCATCCTATGTAGAAATGATATTAAATGTTCAGAAATCTCTGTTCCAAATAGTGAAAAAGTTCAGATGTTAGCAATTGATGTCAAAACTTCTTGTAATAATTCTATAACAGTTCTTGGTGTTTATTGCCCTCCACGTAATGGTCATTTTCCTTTATGTAATTTAAGAAATGTCATTCGATCTTTACCAAGCCCTATGTTAGTGATGGGCGATTTTAACGCTCATCATTCAGCATTCGGGTGTTCTACTAATAAACCTAGAGGTATACAAATTTATGATATGTTAGATGAACTTAATATGTACATATTAAATGATGGTCAAACTACAACGCTCCCTCGTCCTTACCAATCGGCATCCGCTATTGATATTGCATTTATCTCGCCCAACCTTGCGCCATCAGCTGAATGGTCGGTATATACTGAAGATACATTGGGTAGTTATCATTTTCCTACGATAGTCACATTAGAAATTGATCATGATCTCAATGATAATGTCACACGGCCTAGTAAGTATCTTTATAAAAACGCAGACTGGTCAGGTTACACGATTAAGTCTCGGACAATTTTCGATGATATTGACTATGAAATAGATCCTCTTACAGCATATAGTGATTTCTGTATTTTACTTAATGAATTAAGAAATGAATTCATACCTGTAACTAAAGCATATAATGGCCCAAGTCATAAAACGAAACTTCATAAGCCGATGCCATGGTGGAATGAATGTTGTAGTACTGTGGTCAATGAATGTAAATTTGCTCTTCTTATGTACAGACGTTATCCATCAATAGAAAATTATTTAATATATAAAAAAACAGAAGCAACTAAAAAACAAACAATTAAGCAACAGAAGTCTCTTAGTTGGCAAAAGTTGTGTTCGAACTTTGATAGGAATACACCAATAAGTAACATATGGAAATTTGTTAAAATCTTTAATCGAAAGAAGGTTCCTATAAAGCATGATGATGATTCGTTTTTGCCGGACTTCCTTAATAAAGTAGCACCAGTTACTCCACATTTTGATCCAGATTATCATAGAAACTTATTTGAAAACAATCAAATCAACGAGCATCTTAATACACCATTTACACAAGCTGAGTTCAATTTATCTTTGAATAAAAAGAAAGATACATCAAGTCCTGGCATCGACAATATTCCGTACATTTTGATAAAACGACTTGACATAGCAGCTAAGTCCATCCTTCTAAAAATTTTTAATACTTTATGGGTAAATGGCCTAATACCAGAGTCGTGGAAAGCTATAGCTGTAGTTCCAATTTTAAAGCCAGATAAAGACCCAAAGTTGGCTGATTCCTATCGTCCAATATCTTTATCTCCGTGTATAGGCAAAATTTTTGAAAACATGTTGAAAACTAGATTAGAATTGTACGTAGAGTCTAGATCAATTATACCTTATGATCAGTTTGGATTTCGTAAAGGCCGCAGTACTATAGATAGCACGTTGAAATTTTGCGGTGATATTCAAGAAACTTTTGATCATAACAATTACTTAATTAGTGCTTTTCTTGATGTAAGTGGGGCATTTGATAATATAGATTTATCTATTTTAGTAGAAATACTTCACAGCTTAAATATTCCTGGTAAAATATGTAAATGGATTTTTGATTTCTTTTATTCACGTACTGTATATATTAAAATGAATAACAATTTATATGGCCCAAAAACAGCATTTAAAGGTGTGCCACAAGGAGCAACTTTGTCACCTTTGTTGTATTTATTGTATACATCTTACATACATAAATTTGTATCAATTCCTGGAGTATCCATACTACAATATGCAGATGATATTGTATTGTACACTACTAACAAAAATTTATCACAAGCTGAACTAACCTTGAATGAAGCATTGAGGCAATTGTATATATATTATAAGGTTCATCTTAAATTAGATATTAACCCTTGTAAAAGCTCCGCCATGATTTTCAGTAGGAAAAATGATTATTTTAATTCTGTAAATATTATATATAATTCTGTAAAGATTGAAGTTGTAGAAGAAAAACGATTTCTTGGTATTGTTTTTGATTCAAAATTATGCTTTGCCTCTCATGTGTTAAAAACTGTTGATAAAATGCAAAAGGCTGTGAATATAATGAGGCATTTAGCCAGTGTAACATGGGGTATGGACCCCAAAATTTTGAACATTTTATACAAAGCTATAGTTAGAAGTCATTATGATTATGGGTTAATAGTTTATGGAAAATATATAAGTCAGTATTTGTACCGGAAGCTAGAAGTAATACAAAACAAGGGGTTAAGGTTAATTACAGGGGCTATATGTTCTACACCCATTAACGCATTAGAGATTGAAGCAGGTATTCCACCAATTTTAATTAGATTGAAATATTTATTGGAAAAGTTTTATGTTAAAATTTTAGCTAATAAGATGTATATAAATATGTATGAAATGAATAGTATATTAAATGGTGAACATTTAAATAAATTAAAACTAATTTGTAAATACATTGACCATAGTGATAAGTGGGATTTAAGTACATTGCAAATTCAAATTACTACTCCTAATATTTGTTATAAGAAAATTTGTAATAATGAGCAATTTTTAGAGTTTATAAACAATGAAAAGTCTGGATACCGTAAAATATATACGGATGGATCAAAAACTGAAGAAAGTACTAAAGCTGCATATTATGATTCAAGAAATAAGTTTGGAAGATGTTTTATGCTGGATAAGAATGCATCGATATTTACCGCAGAAGCCTATGCCATATATACCGCTTTAATATATATAAGAGGAATTAGTGATGATAGTCAGTTTTTAATTGTAATTGACTCACTCAGTGTTCTTACCTGTCTGGAGAATATACATATTTCATATAAGAATAACATTTATATTACAAAAATTAGAGAATTACTGCAAGAGTATAAAGAAGACAGACAAATTGAGTTTATGTGGGTCCCATCGCATTCTGGAATTACAGGCAATGAAACAGTTGACAAATTAATGAAGATCCAGTACCCCTCTAATAACATCTCGTCATATCCACCGCCACCAGTTCCCTTGACAGATTACTTTCAAATTATTAAGTCTCGGATGTATGACAACTGGCATGAAGATTGGGAAAATACTAAAGTTCACAAAGGCGGTTGGTATGCCCAAATTCAAAGAAGCATACCTGTCAAGCCTTGGTATTTTAAATGGAAGTCAACATCTAGGAAGTTCATCACTACTTTAAATAGATTGCGATTTGGTCATGGGAAGTTTCCAGCTCATTTAAAACGTATCAAGATTATTTCTTCCGACGAATGTGAGCACTGTCATTCTGCTGTAGCAACTTTAGACCATTTGTTTTTGCATTGTCTTGCCTTTAATATACAAAGATTGTTGCTAGTGGATGGTTTAATGAAGATTTATAAAGATGAAGACATACCCCGCCTCTTACCATCACTGCTAGAGAACAAAGAAACTTATGAGTGCATATATAAATATTTTTCTTCCACATTTGACTGTATATAAACACGAAAGAACAAAGAACATGACGAAAAACACGAAAATATTCACAAGAAAACTTAAATGAAGAACAGGCTGTATGGTACAAACCGAAGCCGTAAAACTTTTATTAAAAAAAAAAAAAAAAGTTGCCACCACTTCTTCTTTTTGATTTTTAATAAGACAACCTCTTTTGTCGAAATTAATTGCAAACTCCTTTTTAACAAGATCGCTTACTGAGATCAAATTCATTGATAAACGAGGAACATGTAAAACATTTTCCAATGGAAGTTTTGAATTTCCACAACCTTTTACAACATAATTTCCTCTTCCTTTAACTGGTATTTCTTCACCATTAGCCACTCGTATTGTAAAGTTTCGTCTAGTCTTCTGGTAATCAGATAACTTCTCTGCATCATGGGTCATGTGATTTGAGCAACCACTGTCTACATACCAACTGTTCTTGCTGAAGGTATTCTGGTCTGCTGTGCTCATACAAACACTGGCACTCTTTTTGACTTGGCATTCAGATGCTTTATGCCCTTCCTTATGGCATTTAAAGCATTTGTACACTGGCTTCTTTCGAGCAATGTTTTTAGGCTTTCTCTTTGTTGTGAGGAGAGCTTGCTCGCCAGTTTCGCCGCCTGCATCGGCTTGTCTACTAGCTTCTTGTAACAATTTTGATTTTACTTGTTCCAAACTAATCTCCTTTCCACTATTGTCAATCGTCATGATTAACGGGTTGTAGTCAGGTGTCAAGCCAGCCAACAAAATGGAAATCATCCACTCGTCCGAAACTTTTGCGTCTATATCATTCAGCTGTTGTGCTATCGTCACTACCTTAGATACGTACTTTTCCATGCTCGTACAATTTTCTAATTTGCATGACCACAACTGACGCTGAAGTGTTATGCGTCGTCCCCAGCCTTTGTCTTCATATGCTCCGCATAACTTGTGCCACACTTCATGCGCTGTTTTCGCATTAAATACGTGAGCAAAACATGAAGGCTCTACTAGGAGACAGATCGTGGTGCGCGCTTTCCTATCTGCATCTTTAAGGTCTGCAGTGACTTCATCGGCTTCTACAGCTTCCCACCAATTTTTACATTCTAGGTAGTTTTTTACTTGGAATTTCCAATTGGCGAAGTCTTCAGCACCTTTCAGCTTCCGGATCCCGAATACGGATCCCGACGATGAGTTTTCTTCATCTGTCATTTTCGAAAAAATCTTGCGCACTCACTTTCAAATTATAACTTTGTGGAATAAATCACAGATTCGAGAATAGGCCCATAACCTATTGGAAATTCGGCTGTCTTTAGCACGCAGTGGATCCGATTTACTACTAAGTTATTTACGCAAACACAGTTTTCGGTTCAGACACTTTTATTCGACTTTTTCGAGTGAAGTATAAACAAACAATACAAAAACAATAATCTAGTGACAGATTACATTTGTCATGTATAGACATGACACTTGCTGGCCAGCACCAGTTCTTGCCAGCCAGGACTTTCACTCTCCAACAGACATGATCATATAAATTCACATTCCTAGATGAGTCTGAATACTTACCTACTTCAAATTAAACAAAGCACGTATAATAAATTTAAAATAGAAAAATATTGGAAAAAGTGAACTCGGCCACAAGTGAATTCTCGGATGGGACTCGAACCCACGACCTTTGGAAATCCGGTCCAATGTTCTAACCACTGAGCTAACGAGACTTGCTACAGTTTGCAAGTCTTGGTATCGATCTCGGTTATCATAAGTATAAAAATAGCATTGAAAAATGCAAAAAATCTAAAATCATAAAAAGCATGTATAGTGATAAACTCCCTATTTTCTAGTAAATTGATGTGTGAGTCTTCAATCTTCCCGTAACCAAAGCGCTTGAAAAGTAGCTAATACTTTAGGATGTGATAAACAGAAAATTAAGCATGATAGTATAATGATGGGTTATAAACATACCGGGACAACCATAAAGTTTATTTGAATATACTCACATCGCAAAGTGTAAGTTAGATAATAATGTAAAGTAAATCTTTTACCTAAATGCAATCCGACAATCCGACATCGACTACATTTGACAGATGGATGTTACATATTGCTCTTAGTCTTTGGTAAGTTTTCATTTGTGTCAAAAAGATCTGACATGAAGGCGACTTCGATGCCGACGCCACTTGCGCGGTACGACCCATTTTAAAAAAAAACAATCATTAGAAATAAAAAAGGCATGTCAAAAATATATTTCAAAAAGTCATAAAAATTACAATACGAACGTTCTAGCGAGGTGAGCTTGTCGAGCAAGCGTTTCAGTTCCACAAAGAAATACGATTGAAATTTAACGATTATGGGATTGAATCAGGAGAGATATTTTTGAATCATTCGAAATTCTCATGCGAATTCAATTCGCACTCGATTTCACCGACACATCGCCATACATCGGCTTCCATTTTAACGCATTTTTAATCACTCGAATACAGTGTTGCCGTTTTCTTAAACTCCCTTGACATTATTTCATTTTACGCAGAAAAACCGGAAACTAAATATCCATAGATTTAAAAAAAACGATAAATCAAACTTGTATCACTTGAAACGATACGTTTTTAAGTTGTCAAATTATCCGTCATGTCAATGTCAAAATTAAGTGCTTAAAACGTCAAACTTTCTATCGTTCGAATAAAAAAAGAGTGGTCGGGACCACTCGTTGCAGATTCGAATGCGAATTGGAATTTAAAAAATACGCTTGCAGCCAAGATGCTTTGTAACTTAGTTAAGAAATAAAATGTTAAGAGTTAAAATGTTAATTATATAGAATAAGGTTTATGTTAGGACTGACTTGTCTATTTAAGATAAAAGTCCTTAAATTAAATAAAGAAAAAAAAAACTAATCATTACATTGACAAAAAACTAATTGTTTCTTGCATGCACTATTGATACGATTATTCCTTTAACGAGATATTCTGTGTTATTTATTGAGTTCCTAATATCTTAAGGTAAAGGTAAGTCTGAGACTAATTTATTGAATGTACAAAGTAATGGGATATACATATGTGACATAAAAACCAAAGTGCCGAAAACAGTAACATTTTTATGTTTTTAATAAAGTATAAGTCACATTACACTATATTATACAGCAAAAAATACATCGTAATATAGCCAAAAGACTTAACTATCAAGTTGCATTTACAGAATTTGCCCCTTTTTGCCTTATTCATATAACTTTTTTCTGTTTAAAGATAATGAATAAATGAGGAGGCTAATTGTCTAATTTTAAAATCTATCGCAATCCCTTTTAATTCGTCATTTGAAAGATATTTACATACTTCAGGCCGTCACTATTTGACATTTGAAAGGGATTGTCATCGGGACGCGTTTTGAAAGGTATCGAATGAACGAAATTGAACTGTCTAAGCAAAT
The DNA here is from genome assembly GCA_910589605.1 of Chrysoteuchia culmella. NCBI lineage: Eukaryota > Metazoa > Arthropoda > Insecta > Lepidoptera > Crambidae > Chrysoteuchia > Chrysoteuchia culmella. The sequence goes on from OU342649.1 coordinate 23,868,184, forward strand.
TCCTCCCTAAAATTACCAGCCCCCTAATTGTCTAATTTAAAAATCTATCACAATCCCTTTCAAAGGTATTTTGATTATGATACTGATTTATGGAATTGTGTAACTTATATTCGCAATCCCTTTCGAAACGAATGATGTTTTAAATGACACTTTATTTGACACTTCTCCATACATTTGAAAGATATTTTCGTCTGCCACTTTGCTTAGTTCACATTGCAATTCAATTTCGTTCATTCAATACCTTTCAAAACGCGTCCCGATCACAATCCCTATCAAATGTCAAATAGTGACGGCCTGAAGTATGTAAAAATCTTTCAAATGACGAATTGAAAGGGATTGCGATAGATTTTAAAATTAGACAATTAGCCCCCTGCTATATCAAAAGCGGAATTCAGCGTCAGTCACGCGACTAATATATCAAATGACACAATGATTACGCGGTGTACTTACCGCTTCGCATCGCCACAATCGTATTTTCCACAATCCATTTCGTTTTAAGTGACACTCTTTTTAACGCAAAGCATAAAGTTGCAACTTCTATTACAGCGATAAGTGATGCTTAATGTGTTTTTATTTCTTTGAGTCCATACAAGTCAACAGCATCGCATAGTACACTCCCGATCAAACTCCAGAAATCCTATTACGTAAGTAGATAACTAATGTTTTGTCACACCTAAGACAATCACATTACCTAACGTAATTTTCAAAGTGCCAACTCTCTCCTTCTGATATCTTCAGTAGTAGTTGACCTGGTGACTTATGTCAAGCAATGCATCCAAATGACCATCTCGATGCCTGCACCATCTCATCTGAATAGCGACATAAGTACTCTTGACGCGAGGTGTACTTATGTAGTTTCAATATCACTAATCAATCTAGCAATAAATAAACTAGAGTCTCTCACTACAACATGCTCTCCTACACCAACATTACACTGCGCCAAACCGCGATATAAAACTATCTCATCCGTATTCTATCTAAAAAGATACTTCAACTGTTAAACATCAAATCAAGACCACTGACCCGCTACTCGCCCGAGACTCAAGTTACTCAACCCCACACACAAGTCACCAGCGATTAACCAGCTCCATTTCTTCCCCGAGCGCGTGTTTTCTCATGCGCTTTCTACGCAACTAGGTATAACAATTACAAATGCTGCCCGCTACTCGCTATTCTCACAACTCCACCTAACTCCAGAGCCACCAAGCGATGAACCGTCTCCATTTGTTCCCGGAGCCCGCGTTATCCCGTCTGGGCCGCGATATAAAACTGTCTCATGAGGATTAGGTGTGCCACCGTCCTCGACTTATACATTCTTGGGACGTGTCTCCACATATCTGGAACTTCGAAACTTGCACTGATCCTTTGATCTTCGCTTTTAGTAGAATTAAAGCAGCACCATCTGACGAACTTTAACTTGCTTGAGTTTTAGTTCATTTTCAGTAACCCGTAACGATAACAGGACTTATGAAATAGCTGTGAAAGGTGAACAAATATTTGAGACAAACATAATACTTTAACAAGCTAAGATCCGACAATATCTAGTGCCAAAATTTTTGTTTCTTCATGAGAATAGTATTCGCAAGGTTATACTAAATGTCATGTCATGCCACGAGGTAGTAAATGTTCTTAACTATTAGTAGCTCGGCGTCCAAATGTTAATAAAGAAAACTAACTAAAGCGAACGGCAAATTTTTGTAATTGTTATTTACCCGGAATACAAAAGAAAATCAAGGAATTTGTTCCGTAATCCTACGCCCTTAGGTGCTGTTTAAATACTGGGAGGAGTAATGAAGCGCCCCGCCAGCGCAAACGTTTTGGCGCCCGGCACCGCGCCCGCGCTGCTCGCTGCATATTAAACAACTGGCTTATTTTCGGGCTTCCCCGCAACTGGATTACTAGTACCTACCTCTATTCTTTAAGAATATTTCTAGTGTTTCAAGAATTTCCAAGATTCTCATATATTGCCCGCTGAAAATAGTAAGAACTTTAAAGTGTAGAAATTCATCATGCATACTTTATCTTCAGGAGGTCCTTACTCTAGCTAACTCCACCCATCTTCCTACCAAATATTTTTTAGTTCAATGGTTCAAGTTCATACAGCCAGAGATGTAGAGAAATACCTACTGTGATTTTGTAATCTTTATCACTAGTTTTGCTAAATATTTAGACGTAGGTCACGTTCGACTTCATTTTATTTTCAGTGGTTTTTTTTAGATGATTTCTATTGCCAATTATCATATTTTTCATTAGGATGGCCTTCTGTTAAATTACATGTCAAATATTAATTTGTCATTAATGTAAATATTTTCTGTCGCTGTAATTATAAAGTCGGTTTCTGAAATCGTGGTTGGGTCGCGTTTAACATAAAGTGTCTGCGCCATGCGAGTAGGTAGATCGATCTGCGGAACTCCGGACAGCTCTGTATCTGTAGTTCTCAAAGGATCACTTACTCATGCGCATGAATTTGAATTAGTTTCGGTAATCACTCGGTTGTACCGACACTTGAGTGACAAATAGGTGAACCGAACATAGGAATTGACATGACGTCACGAATGCAGGGCACGAATGGAAAATAAATAACAGTACCAACAAGAAATATTAGGTATCAGGTAATGAAGTATTTAACATGCAATTATTAAATTTGGTAGTGTATGGATGTGCTAGGCATTTAAAAAAATGCCTGGAACATTCAAGCAATGTATTTGTCGCAGGATAATTTGATAAACCGATTTTATGCGAAAATCCTAGGGATATTGCGAAAACACGGATAATTAGACAATGGTGTTGTCATTTCTCAATCCAACTGAAAAAGATAGGGTTTTAGCAAAAAATGGGCTGCCCTTAGTAAGACTGCGAAAAGAGTCGCTGGTTATTATGAAATAAGAACACTGATTGGCTGATCGGACCATGCAAAACAACATCTTCTCTGATTAGTTGACGACTTGACGTTTCAAATGTCAAACGATTCTCTCACGTGTAGTAAACTTTATGTGAACCAATCAGAATAAGAGTTACCAAGAAAGTAAAAATTAAGCCAATCAGAGTTAAGAATATCAAATATTACTAAAGCAACCCGTATTTTTGCAAAAACAATATATTTTTTCAGTAAGAATGAGAAATGTCAACACCTTTGTCTAATTATCCGTGTTTTTGCAATATCCCTAGGATTTTTGCGAAAATTCTATTTATCAAATCATCCTACGATATTATGTAAAATTATTTGTTACACATGCATTGTATTAGAAAATAGAAAAATTGTTATCATTATGATATTCCCGCACCTATACCGCCTAGCGGTATTGCTATCGATATCACTATAGCTATCAAACTTTCATCTCTGGTAAAACTCTTCAACGATAGGCCTTTTGTCCCTCTACTCTTCTACTTTACTATGCCCAACAGAGTCCAAAATTGTATCTCAATTTATATACCTACCAACCTTGTAACATTTTGGCATGCAAATAAATTGAAATTGAAATTTCGTCCAGAACCTACATAATTCTATTAATCTATTAGATTCATCATTGCATTTTAAGTATGAAAGTGATAGAGTTAGCGAGGGTGTAGGGAGGTTTGCTCAATCAATAGCTATTGCGATAGCTATAGCGATACCGTTTAGGCGGTTTGGGTGCCGTGCCGGTGGTTCAATAGGCATTATAAAGAATGCCTGAACCTGAATTAACACAACAACTAACAACATTAACGGTAACAAATACATTACTACATATCACTGACTCGACCAAAACTTAATAGAGCAAAACACCCATACAAAAAACGATATTCATCGTTAAATAGTTGTGGTTTTTGGTGGTGCATGGAAGTTGGAACCCATCAGTCTGACAGTAGAGAAAAAACGTGAGTAGCTTTTTTTAGTAATAACTGGGCAGGCATTTGACCCCTTATCGTGCTTAACAAACAGTATGTGGTCTAAGGTGTTGCATGCTTGCCCAGGAAATGCCTATTCACTTTCGCTTTGGAGAGGCCAAGGTTGCAGGAATCAAACACATGAGCAGGCAGCGCATTCCATTCTTTAGCGGTTCGCATAAGAAATGTGTCAGCAAAGCGCTTGGTACGGATCGTTGGAATGTCAACGACGTACGCTAACCTGCGTCTGGTACCCTGATGGTGGAAAGGTATCAGACATCAGCAGGTCGTTAATGTGCAGAAGGAACAGTGTCGCAGACAAGACAGATCCTTGGGGGACATCAGCATCAATTTCTTTTAGGTCGGATGATTGATCATCCACTACAACTCGGATGGAGCGATTGCGAAGGAAGTCAGCGATCCAAGTGCAAAGGCTACCAGAGATGCCGTATGAGTGAAGCTTAGCAATTAGGCTGTCATGCCAGACTCTGTCAAAGGCTTTGGAGATGTCGAGCGATATGGCAAGGGCTTCGCCGTGTTTTTTGATCGCTTCACTCCAAAGATGGGTGGCATACACGAGAACATCTCCAGTCCTACCTATTTGGTTAACCGAAAACTATTTGGTGTTTTACTCTATTTTAATGTAAATAATTAATACAGCTTACTTGTTACAGTACTTAATTAGCAAAATTACCTACTATATAAATCTAAGGCCAGTATTGAGCGCAGAAACATTTTAAAATAGTATAGCAATATTTAGAAATAAGTAACTTCTTCTATCATCCTTATTTAGCATTAATCATAATTATTTTGAATTCAGTCCGAATCATTTCCTTTTCACCGAGTAGAACACTATATGAAGATTTTTTACCCACCTAAAACCTACATTTTCTCAAGCACTTTCCATTTAACAATGAAGAATGGCCACAAAAAAATGCTCAAAAGTATATACACTAATAAAACAAGGAGTCTAGGGTTGAAAAAAGACTAGTAGACCTTGATAAATCGTTTGCTGGCAAAAAAAGCATTAGAGATAAAAAGTACGCTCCCTCGGGCGACTCCGACGGTCTACTACAATAAAGGAATCGCGATAATCGGACGATAATCGAACGATTATAAACCTTACTCTAGAACTTAGAATGTCAAAAATCCGAACGTTGTCCGATTTTTGAGATTCGTTTTCAGATTCGACCCTCTGAAACTCAATCGAGCGTTCACCGTCCCTTCCAACAGGAATGATCAATAGTTATTCATGATAAATTTTAGATAGAAAAATATTGGAAAAAAATCAACTCGGCCACAAGTGAATTCTCAGATGGGATGTCCCATTTTATTTATGTTGTTTTAATGATATAAAAATTTTAATAAAAAAGGGATTATTACGCTTAATTCCAAGTTAACTCAAATATGAATAAACTGTTACATAAAATAACAATAATAATAACGATTTGGTAAATGTTGACATTCCGTTCACGTTCCGAAATCCAATCATAGGTTGTGAAATCTCACCCAGCCTAAAAATAAATTTCTTATAACAAATAGCTTAATCTTATTGTTATTGTTTTTATGATTCAAGGAACTAAAATAATATAATAAAACCAAAACGGAGTATTATAATTAATTCAAAATTATTTAAATAAGAATAAATGTAAAAGAAAGTCAATAGTGCGATTCGGAACGCATTTGGACATATTTTTAGGTCTTAATTAAAAAGAAAAGTACTTTGAAAATATCATTTTTGATTTTCATAGTTTTCATGGAACGCATGGTACGCAAAATGTCGGACGTAAATCGTCGAATTACCACCAGTAGGTATGTACCACAGTACAGAAGATTGATAGTGCTAACAAAATGTTGGCGTTGTCTAAAAGTTAGACTTCGTTTAAAATGAAGTCATTTCCTTTCTTAGGCCCACTTGCACCAAAACGACAAGTTAAATATATAATTATTTTTATGAAATATATTTAACTCGATGTTTTGGTGAAAATAGCCTTCGGGTTATTTACCTGAAAACTATTTTCACATACGGCCAAATTTGGTAAAACTAATACTAACTATTCAGCTCTCTCTCGCTCCACAGAACTTTGAATAAATCTATCCCTTACTGCCAAATTTGACATGACACGCGCTACTTTGTCGCATTATATTGACTTTGACACTGTTCTCATAATGATTCTTATTGTATGTATATATTTAGCATTTTTTTTTTAAAGAAAACAGCTCATTGTCTATGTATGCCTATTTTAAGCTACATTAAAGTAATTATTACTTAAGCTATTATTTTGTATGAAAGTAATTGTCTAAGTTTGAATTACTTTTACTCAAGAAGTTAGTTGCGTTCTATTATAAATACGAGAGTTCACACTTGTATTTATTATAGTCAAGTGTAAGTAACTACCTACCTAGTTAATTAAAAGTAAATTATACTTATGCATTTTTTTCATACAAAATAGTTAAATAAATAATTACCTTTATTGACGTATTACTTACATTACACTTGACTATAAACACGTATGGTATACAGGAGTGAGAGGAGGAAAAATAAGTTACGTTTGATTGTTTAAAATATAGTTTTTTTTTTTATTCATTTCTAAATAATACCGATTTAGTAAAATAATTTCTAAACAATACTGTATCACAAATATTTTAGCATGGTATCGGAACCTAAGATCGAGATAACCTTGATAATCGATTTAATAAGCAGTCCATCCATCCATCTCCAAAGATCCAAAGATTCTTTAGTAAAGCCAGTTTCAACATTTACATGTTGGTACCATTTACTTAGTGTCCGAGGGTGTGGTAAACTAGTGTTTTAGGTTTTCCTCATAAAATTTTAAGTTTTTGATAATTATAAGGGCGAATTTCCTGTTTTCTTCGCCATACTTTTCAAACGTATAGAGATTTGGCTTTGGCAATTTGCCTCTTCAAAAAATCTTTTGATCCTGTACATTCTTCCAAAATAACAGTTTTATCAATATTAATTGATTTTCTTCTTTGAAGATCTTCTATTACATTAACGAATATAGCAATCTTTTTATCACGTCTTCATACCCTTTCGTTTAAATTTTTTACTTTCTTCTTTAATTAAGAACACTTTTCTGCAAGACTTAAATATATTTTTTTTTAATCTGAAAATAAAAGGAATGATTAGGTTTAAAAGACTACTTATAAAACTAATAATAATTAACCTAGCCTATATTACATTAAGTCAAATATTATACAGTTTATTTATACTGACCATCGCATTGATTATTGTGAGATTGACTTGTTAGTATTTGTTTTTGCCTGGTTGGTTGAAAAATATTTGATAGGCTGAAAATGAACAAAAGAATCATTAATTACTTTCAATTTAATTTAGTTAATGATAAGGTCATGCGTGTAAAAAAATTTATCACTATTATACTGTACTAAAGCTATGTTTAATAGCAATTTTATAGCTACGTACAGTAATATCACACATAGCTTATGTACAGTAAGTCAAACAGTAAAAAACAATCAATTTAATTCTCTTACTTTTACTAAGACAATTATAAAACATATCCTCACCGTAGTAGATGTTGACGCACCTTCTAGTGAACTAGTCATTTCTCGACTCTTTTGATTCTTCAAACAGATTTGATTAGGCTGAAAATATATTAATAGCTTTGATACAACTTCTACAAACTATAATAGGATTCAGAATACGATAGAAGAATACACTATTCTGCTTTATAAAATTATTTACAATGTAAAAATCACTTACCAAAAGAGTCACGCAATCTTGTTACATCGAAAGTTCTGTAGAAGCATTTTTCATCAAAATGCATCAGAGCAAACATACCAAATTTTATGTCGTGTGTTTATATTTTCTTGACCAATAGCCTCTATCCATTTCTGCTTCGAAATTTTGTTCGAAGGAAATCTATTTGACAAAACACCATTGATGAATAAAATGACATATGTATCGATATTTCAACACAACCCATGACATCACTAATTTTACAAATGCAATACAACTCGAACTTTAATATGAAAAAAACTTCGAAATACCACAACTTAAAACAATATATGTCCTTATAATCTTTCAAAACAACTTTTTCTTATATTTCATTACACAATATCGTTTTAGATTCAACAGTAATTGTGAAAATTTAATACTAACCTATGGAGAGTCAATGAAGGTTGATTAATGTTTTTCCTTGCACCGTACTGCTTAACACAACACGAAGGCATGATGTTCCCAACTCTAGCAATGCTCTGAATGGAACAGAACCAGGTTTTTGTGCGTATTTATCACAAAATAAACAAAACTGTTGAGAGGTTATAAAAATTTGACAGCAGATCTACCACAGAACTTGGAACTAAAGATGGCGATGCCGGCACGCGTCAAAACGCTCATGACGTCACATGAAAATGTTGCCAAAATGTGTACTGTGCAAACACTATCCGTCTCTTTACCCATACGCAAACATAGGTGAGTTAGAAAGAGACAGACATCGATTTGATAAGAATGTATCGATTTAATATATATTTGTATAAGCAAATTTTATATAGATCTATAGGGCGCCTCCATAGTTCTGTTGTATCTCTATGATATATATTAATAGCGGGTGTCATGTCAAATCGATATCTGTAATCTCTTTGGACTTTTATTTACCAAAGGTATGTAGGCAAAGGCACAGAAGCCTATACAGCTTATTTTGCTACATTATAAAATAATTAAAATCGTAGAAACCTTACAAAATTTTTTTTAGAATATTCTGTTTGTTTTTACTTTCCTCATTATTATTATTATTTTTTTTTCAGGACAACTAACAATTGAACAAAGAGACTACATACACAATGTTAATCCATTCTTTTAGGTATTTGTACAGTCAACACCGTTATCCACAAATATTTGTTTGAAGTTTTCAACTTAAATAACATTAAATTTTTATTTATTAACTAATTACTTATTTCTAAGCTACAAAACATGATTTGCATAAGACTATGTATTATTAAGTCCACTTATTAAATTAATTTACTTAGTTATTAAGGATTACCAGAATATTATTTTTGAAGACATTAGGGGACGTGTCATGCATGATATCTAGTTCACAAGAATAGAATAGTTCGTTATTAGAATATGCAATATTGTATAAAATAGTCTGATCAGCAAGTAGTCTTCTTTTTTTAAGAGACAAAAGAGAATATTTTTGTAAAGAATCTTCGTAAGATCGTTTCCCTCGAAAACATCTGAAATTTAGTAAACGAAGAAGCTTTCGTTGAACCAGTTCAATTCGATCACTATATTTAGCGTAATAGGGATTCCAAATCACAGAACAGTATTCCAGCTGAGATCTTATAAGAGACTTATATAGCAACAGGTAAGATTCATATTTTTTAAATGGTTTGCAAGTTCTTGCCACAAAACCGTACATTTGAAATGCCTTATTAGTAATTTGTTTAATGTGAGTGTCGAAATTCTATTCAAAATGAAAAGTAGAGTGTTTACTTCGGGTGTATGGACCCATAACAGTCTCGAACTATCGGCGCCCTCACTTCGTTCGGGCGCCAAAACACTCTACTGTTATGGATGTCATACAGCCCTTGGTAAACAATCTACTATTTCTGCTTAGTATGAACATCATCTTAACTCAATACTGCCTAAAACTGAGTTACAATGTTTTTGCTTGCAGGTGTCGATCTTATCTATCTTAAGACATTCATAATAAGAATAGCTTAAGCCTTAGATGCTCGATATTGGGTCCGTTACTTAATAATAGCCTCAGCGGATTTTAAAAGGTCTTAAAAGGATAGTGCAAAGCTATTTAATAACCGCTAATAGTAATATTTTTCAACCGCCTCTGTGGTCTAGTGGTACAACCACCGGTATCAGACCTGAATGTTTTGTTGTTTCCGGCAGTTCGAGATAAGATACCCAGTTCCTCAGTGGCTGAGGATTCCGAGAGAGGTTCGCTCCATCTTTCAGCCTTATCAATACTTAACATCAGGTATGATGAAGGCTAAGAGTCTCCCCGTCGTTCATAAAAAAAAAGATTAAGATATAAGTTTAACCTTCGGCGATTCTCTAGTTTAGTGCAAATGTGTGTTAGTTTTTTTTTATATTTTTATTACGTGTCCCGTGATCCCGTGATCACAAACCCTGGAACCTTATAGAAAGTCATCCATTAAAACCAAACTTAAAAACCCGACATATTAATTTATGTAATGTAATGTCAATTCACTGGTGCCCACGGTCATTTAGTTACCTGATAATTACAAAATAAATTGATATTAAATGAAATGAGGCATACCCCGTAATCTGATAGAAATTATCATCATTTAAATATTTGAGAATTTGTGCATTAATATTACAGTTAATTTTCAGTTAACAGATCATGTTTGCATGAATAACTTACAACTTAAACCGATTAACTACAGTTTGTTTTTTTGGGCTTTTAGCTTGATAGTAACGTCATGGTTAAGAAAAATCCTCGATTTTTCAAAATTAATACGATAAGCTAGGAAAGGCCTCCAGCAGTGGGCAAATACTGGCTCAACAAAGAAAAAAGCAAGGATCCCCAAGGATGCGGGTTCGAATCCATGAGCGAAATTAGAGCTGCAGGCATGTTGAAAGCTGGCGTTATCCAACGCATGGTTGTTGACTGACTTGAGTTGACCCTTCGAACCCACCAAAACGTGATTTCCTAATTATGGTTACGTTATAGTGTCACGAGAGATGTTGCGGAACGGCATTTTGGCAGAAAACGCGTTACCACTCTTAGACATTGACATGACCGTTTTCTTCGAAATATCGTCAGGAGACAACCCAATATAATGGCTATGGAAATTGTTCCAAGACTCATCTGGCCACCAATTATTGTTAGTAAGTGCCCAAACTGGGAGGAGAAGAAGAGTGAACCACCTTCGTGGTTTTCTAAGCAATGAGCTTTCCTACGGGATTTGGGGAAGCGAACGGCATGCAACATGCAAGGCTTTTGAAAGTTTCTTACAATAACTTACTTGTACCTTTTTACGAGATGGATATCTAATATTAAAATATATGTTTTCGTACCGCTTGCTCAAAAAAGTGACATTCTATGCCACAAAAAGCGAACATAACAATAGTCATTTTTAATCTGTTAAAAACAGGGAAGAAAATTGTACTGAATTTCATTCATCCTCTAGGGGGAGAATGTGATTTAAATTTGGAATACTTACCGAAATTTATACTGAACTACATCTGTGTTTACTATATTGAGTTTGTATATAAAGCATTACACAGCTTTTTGAAAAAGGAATACGCATTTTTTATACAGTTATGATTATTAAATAAAATTACGAAAACCGACGAGGCCGTATGAGCTTGATGCCTTTGCTTTTCCGACAAAAAAATATTAGTCTAGGAATTTGCCGCGTTTTTGTTTTCTTCAAATACATCTCATATTATTATTGCGTTATTTTTTTCGCAAATGGTACGAAAAGTAGAGTATTTTCCTAGGTGATAAAGCTGTCTTAGTCTTGGGTGAACTTAAACCCCTCGCTACACTCAGGACTCGTCTTAAAAAGTTTTTAACACCCTCGCTACGCTCGGGAGTAAACCTCGAGTCCTTCGTTACGCTCGCGATTTTAATCGTCACCCGCGACAGAAGACACTGCTTTATCCCCTTGGTTAATAATCTACTATTATTTATAACAAATATTTAAAATCGTTTCCGTCCATTATTATACACCCTGCTTGCTTTTTTTCTGTCAATCTCTCCATACTGTGGGTTGTCCGGAAGAGATCGCTTTAAGCGATAAGACCGCTCTTATAACGCTTCAATTCATTAAAACTTTATTGTAAATGTAATATGTACATGGTGTTATAATAAAGAGTGATTGTATTGTATCGTAAAATGAAACCCTTAATTTAACAAAAAAACACAATATTTTGTGTAGCTGTGTAGTGTCGGCTTAGAATAGCACTACCCCCTCTCATGCCGTGGGTGTCGTAAAAGGCGAGTAAGGGACTCAGCCTTCAGGAGATGGGCAGCAGCGTCTCCTACAAACTTGGGCCATACCCTCCCCCCCCCCCTCCCCCTTTTGGAGGAGGCCAATACTCAGCAGTGGGTGTTATGTGGCTGAGACAACGACGATTTTGTGTAACTTACCTATTGTATTTCTTTAGTTTAAAAAATTTTGATTCTTATTTTTATTTATTTATTGCAAGTCGCAGGTTACAGAAGGTGTTGCAGAACCGGTAAGGTACAAGTGACCCCCCTTCCCTGCCCCCTAGAGCACAGCAAATATGAGGTGTATGACTGTCGCTGTGTTTTTAAGATATTATTTCTTTATTTTACCATTTCCCGTATAAACTTTTGCTACCTTCTGCAAAGAACCTCTGTAAATAAAATATAACAGCATCGTTTAGAATTACAAATAAGGATCTAATGAATTCAGCAAACATTAACATTTATCCCTAGAGACAGTTCAAAAGACTGCAAAAAACATTTATAAATATAAAAAAAGGTTAATGAATAAGTTAAAATAAATTTAAAGTGTACTTCAAAAAGTTCTTTTAATTTTCTTCCTCGTCAAGAAAATGAGAAAAAATATTCAGGAACGTATTAATAAATAATAAAGTGTTAGGAGATCTCATTAAAGTCGAATCGTTCGCGTTTATACTCCAACAGGCCGGTAATAAAAAACTGCTAAAATTCCTTATCTGGTACCTTTTCCCTGAGAGGTAATCAAATGGAATGGAGTGTTTAGTATTTCTGGAAGAGTTGTTTGAACAATTTCTTGACGGTATCTTGCTGGACTTTGCGATTCAGACGAAGTTTAGATTCGAATTTGTTTTTGCATTTTATTTTCAAAGTTTTTATTGATAATTATCATAATGATAAATTCACCTGCTATTCAGCTGTTGTTTATTATTTGATGTTATCTTTAGAGGTTGTATTGTTCGCAGGTATACGTTTTGTGGAAAAGCATTTTTCATAACTTAGCTTTACAGTTATATGCATGATGTTTAACGATATATCAACTGCTGGAAACGATCACAACTTCACAAGTTTATATAATGGATTAGAGAACATGATAATAACGAACTTAAAAGGTTTTGTAAAACTCATCGTAGTCACTAAACAAGTAAACGCACTGAAGAGTAATCGATACTTCAAAAACTCGTTCACCTCTCACAGTGTATATGTCGTAGGATGATTTGATAATTAGAATTTTCGCAAAAATCCTAGGGATATTGCAAAAATATGGATAATTAGACAATGGTGTTAACATTTCTCAATCTTGCTAAAAAAAGATAGGGTTTTTGCAAAAAATATTAGAAGTATTTCATCATCCATGTTGTTTTTCTTAAATGAGATTTGTTTTATTGAATAATGAGAGAATAATGACATTTGAATATTAAAAACTAACTTTTTAATTTTGCATTTTACAATGCTATTTTTTTGTGATAAATATTAAACAAGAAAATATACTAGAAAAAAGCAACTCTATCACATTTGAATATTACATATGCTATCGCAAATTCATTTTATAATATTACACAATTATAACATAAAACAAGTAAATATTGCATCAGTTTAACAAATTTTAAAAACACATACAGGTCAAATGCAACTCAATAAAAATGTGCCTGTGCCGTAGCAGCACCCAAAGGTCGCAACTCAGCGTCATATTCACTCGCATCAATCGCGAGCAAATCACAGATTTTCAGCTGAAACCTGGAAAGAGCACGATGCAACGATACCAAAAGCCTCAATAAAATAACATTACAAAAATAAAGAATAACAAAAAAGAACTAAATATAAAATCAAATCAAATTACACATAATTTCAAGTAAATATTTAAATATGGAATTGATCAAGTTTTTTTTTGTTTTTGTTTTATTAGGAATAAACATTTACAAAATGAGATTATTATATACTAACTTAAATTAAATCTTACAAATTATGCAAACAACAACGTTATCCACAACATACACTCAAAATTTTAGTAGTTTCTAATATTATTATTAAGGTTATAAGTTACATACAATTTATAGAACTTACATTAAAGTTGTATCTAGATTTTGAAGATGCGTCAGGACTTCGGACCTGAACTGCCCAGGGGAGAGCTTAAATAAGTCGATGTCCACAAAATGATCATTATAATTTTGCATAACGTGACGTAGGGGTGCACGTTTACCAGCATTACTTTTACATTTTTTTAATGCAAACAGTTTATGTTTTCTTGATTTGCGTATACGTTGAGAGCCACATGGTATATTTAAGGAAACGTTATTGATTAAATGAGTGCAATCAAAATGATTCTTTATGACTTTGTATAGAAATGGTTGACCAATAAGCATTCTACCACACTACTACTACTACAATTTATTGAGAGTTTCAGAGTATGATGATTTAGTGCGAAAGCATCTATAATTGACAGGTACAAACTTTTTGAACCCTTTCCAATTGATCATTATATTTTTGGTAAAACGGATTCCATACAATTGTTCCATATTCCTATTGTGATCTATCTAAGGCTAAGTAAGAGGAAAGACGCTTGAAATTTGCACAAGTACGCATGACAAAGCCATACATTTGAAAGGCTTTGTTTACAACACTATCTATATGTGCGTGATGCAATTTACTATCTAGGAGTACACCTAGATCCCTAATTAGGTATACTTTTTGTAGTGGAGTATTGCCTATGGAGTAGTGAAAATTAACGCTATTGTTTTTTTTTTGTGAATGTGATACTTTTGCATTTGGAAATGCTGATCTGTAGTTTGTTTTTGGCACAGTATTCAGAGCGCCGATCCAGGTCAGCTTGTAATTTAAGAAAGTCGTCAGTACTTGTGATGTTTCAAAAAATTTTAAGGTCGTCAGCATAACAGGTAATTAGTATTCTTAAAACAAGTACCCACATCATTAAGAAACAGCACAAATAGCAACGGACCCAGGATCGACGCCTGGGCCACGCCGGAGGTTACTGAAATTTCATTATTCGAGAAAAATCCATTGGTGATTACTTTTTGCGATCTATTTTATTTATTTATAACACTTTATTTGCACACACACAGACAGAAAATACATGTATAAAAGAAAAAACATTGAACAAGATACGTTGTACAAAGGGCGGCCTTATCGCTTAGCAGCGAATTCTTCCAGGCAACCCATATGACACAAAAACTGGTAGAAGGGATGAGGGTAGTTGGTGCGCAACAAACAAATTAAAAGAAAATAACATATCATCTAATATATAAATAGATATACAATAAAATACATATACTACATAATACAATAAAAACAAAGTTAATGCAGTTAGGAGACTGAAAATACACAAATAAAGCGGGAGTTTTGTAGGGAAAAGAAGGACTAGTGGGATAGGAAGAACTCCTTGACCTGGGACTTAAAGGAGTTGAGGGTCTGTACACGTCTAAGTGTGTCAGGCAAGGAGTTCCATAAAGAAATAGCTTGGCACGTGAAGGATTGGCTATATAATTTGGTCGAGCGAGGAGGAGTGTAAAGACGGAGATTATCAGAGGAGCTCATGAGTGGAAGAGAGAAATTTAAAGTGCTCTTTTAGATAAGAAGGAGTTTTTGGATTGAACAACACGGAAAAGAGAAGAGAAAGGATGTGCATATCTCCGCGACGTCGTATGGACAGCCACTTTAGTAGTTGGCGGTATTGGGAGACATGGTCATATTTGCGTAAACCAAATATGAACCGTATTGAAAATTTTTGGAGACGCTCAAGTTTATTGAGTAGATCAGAAGAAAAGTCATAATAGCATGTATCTGCATAGTCAAGAATAGGCAGCAGTAGAGATTGTGCAAGGGTAATTTTGGTAGCTGTTGGAAGAAAATTACGTAAGCGTCGGAGAGGCCTCGCCGCAGCGAACGTACGCCTACTAACCTCAGCCACCTGAGGAGCCCACGACAGCGTTCTGTCGAATAAAATTCCCAGATTTCTCACTTTTTCAACTAAAGGAACAACAGGAGTTCCGTCAAAAACGATTGAGGGCAACTGTTTGAAGTTGACTTTTGATATAAAATAAGGACTTCCTATAATTATACTCTGTGTCTTGTCAGGGTTAATTTTGAGACCGTACATTCTACTCCAATTTAAAATACGGATCAAATCTTCGTTCATAATTTGAATGGCATCACTCAGGTTCTCAAAGCGTTCCTGATAGTAGATTTGAAGATCGTCTGCATACAAATGGTAGGAAGAAGAAAGATCACGGGATATGGTATTAATAATTTTTTTAAATAATAAAGGAGAAAGCACGCCGCCTTGGGGCACGCCGGCAGAAATAGAACACCACGACGAGTAAGAGTCGCCTATGTGTCCTCGTTGCCGACGCCCATGTAGATAACTACGAAACCAGTAAATTACTGTTGGAGATATGTTTAGTGAGCTCAACATGCCAAGCAAGATGTTAAAGTCAACATTGTTAAATGCATTACTAAAGTCTAGCAATGTCAGCAGCGTGAGCTTCTGGTTTTCCATGCCAGCGCGAATGTCATCAGTGATCTTGACAAACGCAGTAGCCGTACTATGACCAGGACGGAATCCGGATTGGAAAGGGTTTAATAGGTGACTCTTATTGAGAAAATCACTTATCTGACTATGGATAAGACGCTCAAGTACTTTTGAAAGGAAAGGAAGAATATAAATAGGTCGGAAGTCAGATGTAGCGGAAGGATTAGACTTTTTAGGAAGAGGGATAATCTCAGCTTCTTTCCATAAGAATGGAATGTTCCCAGAGGAGATATACGAGGAGATATCCTATTTGTAATATACGAGGAGAACCAACGCCACAGGTTGCCATGTATCCCATTGAAAGCTATTTTCTGTAGAAGAATGGCGTGGTCCACTTTGTCGAAAGTCTTACAAAAATCTGTATAAACCGCGTCCGTCTGACCGCGTTGGTCCATATTTTCGAATAAAAATGTCATAAAAATATGTTACAAGGTTGCTAACAGTAGAGCGACTCCTCACACACACACATTAAATATTACTTAAATAACATTAGCATCAATGAATGAATGACCATAAAGTAATGCTTTGCTTAAACAGGGGTTTGGGAACGGGATGAGCTATATAAAACTGTTTAAAGTGCTCATTGGACAGTCGAACGCTTTAACCTAGCCACATAAGCATACAGATCTTCAAATATATTGATATTTTTATGTATAGAGTTGCAAAGTGAACACGTTTGTATGAAAATAACGTGGTGGGTAGTTAGATGTGCCGGTGAGTGTATTTTACTAGCGAGACTGTACGTACGTTGCCAGTCCGTTTATCATAACGATCTCGACAAAGCTCTATAACTTAACCCTCGCTATAATCTTTCTATCATGGTACAGTACACAGTGTGTAACATTTTTGAACGACTCCATTAATATTGAAAGTGGGTTGAAAATTCATATTAACCATTCATGTTGTGCTTATTTTGCTTTCAAAAAATCTGCCTGAATACCTTATTTATTCGTGCTTCCATTGAAATATTTTGAAAGGCTATTATATAATTTTAAGAGGTCTCTATGAGCATTTGTTTCACGCCATTCATTTATTCAAAGGCAGTGTGAATTGTGTAGTAACGAGAGGTCTGGCGTCGTAGGAGCTCATTGAAACACACGCGAGCGTCTTGCACAACTGAACCATCTGGTCGACGGAGATACAGCATTCAGGCCTACGCACACTGGGCTACTAGTTTGTAAAATTATATCAAAATAATTAATTGGAACCAGGAGATTACATTTTTATGAAAGATCCTAAAGGGAAATAAATTTACTTTCTTTCTTTAAAATTACACTTCCACTAAATATACTTTCTCGAAATATATACCTACGTATAAACTAATAAGCTATTGGAAGAGGCAGAATAAAGGCCCGGGAGAATTTCCTGTTTCTTTGAAACTCATGTCAGCATTTTCTGTTTTTGGCACAATGATATTTGAATTTCATATTTGGTTATTGTAATGATCTAAATTTATCTCTGAGAGGAACTTTCCGAACATATAATAAAATATTACGTAGATACCTATACGTTTGATTACAAGTTTGATCAACAAAGGCTGATACAGTTCAAGGATTATCGTTTTACTAATTACCTTATAAAAGTAAATTTATCTCAATAGCCAGAAAGATGCTGGAGTAGCGACCACGAAGAGTACAGCCAAAAGGTCTAAATAGCCGGTTGTTTCCTGACTAAGTGTTCTTGCCAATTCGGTCGGTAGGTGTCTGCCTCGTAGTAAAAACTACAAACGACCGTCAAGGAACTCTCCGAACGCTTGAACAATATTGAACAACATTTACGCGAAAACAATGTAGAGATACATGGAGTTCCCGAGCACCGCAATGAAAATCTCACTAATCTCATGGAACAATGTTCTTCTCTGATTCGATCAAAAGCAACGAAAGAGGATTTTGTCAGCTGTGTTCGAGTCGCCAAACAGAATAAGGAAAACAAATTACCACGTACAATAATAGTCAAATTCAGATGTGTTGGGGCTCGTGATGAGTTCCTATCGTCGGTGTATCGATACAATAAATCAAATCCTAATGTAAAACTAAATACCGCACTACTGGGACTTGCGGGCGACAAGAAACCGGTTTACATATCAGAGCACCTATCACCGACTAATAAACGTCTGCACGCGGCGGCAAGAAGGAGAGCCAAGGAGTTAAAGTACCAGTACGTTTGGGTCCGTGGTGGTCGAGTATTTGTCAGAAAAAATTCAGACTCTTCACATATACATATTGATAGTGTTGAAAGTTTAGACCTGATGCGCTAAAATTCTCTGTTCTTTATTACTGCAAATGTTATGTATAACTTTCTAACTATTGATAATGGCTATTAGTTTGTATTACCAGAACGTGAGGGGTGTGAAGAGTAAGACCTTAGACATTTATAATACTGTCCTTAGTAATAATTATGATATAATTTGCATGACTGAAACGTGGCTCGATAATTCGATCCTATCGTCAGAGTTGTTCGATGATAGGTATTCGGTCATACGCAGAGACCGAGATAGTAAATTCCTCAAGAGATTTTGTAAGCATCATGGAGGCGGGGTATTAATAGCAATTTCAAAAAAACTTGATTTTACCGTCAGGGCTCATTGGCAATCAGATTACGTGGAGGATTTATGGGTGGAGATTGTTGTCAGCGGTAATCATATATTAAATTTATGCACAGTATATCTTCCTGATTATTTGCCTAGTGAAGATTTTTTGAGATTTACCAACGGATGCACCGATATATTAACCTCTCACTCAAACCGGTCTACATGTATTGTTGGCGATTTCAATTTAGGTAACCTGCAGTGGTCTGATGAAACAAAGACTCCATTAAGCAGCCACTGTGAAAAATCCAATGATCTGTGTAATTTCTTCATCTCCAATGACATCGTTCAGCTAAACAACATCCCTAATCACAACAACAGAATATTGGATCTGGCTATTACTAACAAACCCGATGCTTTTTCTCTTCATCCTACAGTACCAATTAGTCGTCTTGATGCTCACCATCCCCCATTCGAACTTGAATTTCATGGCTTGCCTCTACCATTGCGGCCTAACTCCTTTCTTGATAAACTGTGCTTTAATAAGACCGATTTTCAAGGTTGCATTGAGAAGCTTAATGAAATAGATTGGGTAAATCATGCCAATGATCTTGATTGTGACGACTTCGTTCAATTCTTTTACAATCAGTTGCACACTATACTTAACGAACATACACCTAAATGTAGGGTCCGCAATTCAGTCTATCCTACATGGTTTTCTACGGGTCTAAAAAGAGTCCTTAAACTTAAGGCAAAGTATCATAGCCGATATAGACGCTATAAAAATCCTAGGGATTTCGACACCTTTTCGATGCTACGATCACGGGCCAAACTCTTGTTGGATAATTGTTTTAGACAGTATATCTCGGGCATAGAAGAGGATTTGTCAGTTGGTATAAAATCATTTTGGAAATATACAAAAAGTAAAAGAGTTACTAACACAGTTCCGAACCGAATGCATTACAACGACAATGTAGCGGCATCTGGGACGGAAATTGTAAATCTGTTTGCCGAATTCTTTTCATCAGTCTATGAGAAAAGTGAAACATCTAACTGTGGCATTAGCTCAGGCTCTCCCCCATATCATTTCTCTCTTGGTCATTTAGAGATACAAAAAGATTATGTGTTGGAGAAACTCAAAAGAGTTGATATATCTAAGGGTCCCGGACCAGATGGTATTCATCCCATTCTCATCCGTATGTGTGCTACAGCTTTAGCTGAGAAGTTAACGATAATATACAACAAATCACTAAGGGAGGGTACATTTCCATCTCTGTGGAAGATTGGCAAAGTTACTCCAATATACAAATCCGGTGACAAAAAAGATGTTAAAAACTATCGTCCTATAACGATATTGAGCTGCTTTCCAAAGATATTTGAGTCGATTGTTTACGAGTATCTATATAATCACATAAAACCCTTTCTTAGTGACATTCAGCATGGTTTTATTGAGGGTAGATCAACCAAATCCAATTTATTAATCTACACCGCTTTTCTGTGTGATTCTTTTAACGATAGGACACAGGTGGACACTATCTACTTAGACTTTGCAAAGGCATTTGACCGTGTGAATCATGACATACTCTTAACCAAAGCGTTCTATATGGGTATCCACGGGAGTCTGCTAGGGTGGTTGTCTTCGTATCTTAAAAATCGTTCTCGTTTGTGGCGCTGTATGGCTACGATTCAGTTCCTTTTGTTCCGAGCTCAGGGGTCCCACAAGGCTCTAACTTGGGTCCTCTTCTATTTTTGATCTTCATCAATGATCTTCTTGCGACTATAAAGTGCACTAGCCTGGCCTTTGCTGATGATATCAAGCTATTTAAGCGCATTGCTGATGTTGAGGATTGTGAGGTTTTGCAGGATGCCCTTAACTCTGTTTTAAAATGGTGTGATTGCAACAAAATGTCACTTAATGCAGAAAAATGCCAAATAATATCTTTCACCAAAAATAAAAATGTCATTAAGTTCGATTATACGGTTAGGCAGTCTGCACTTGCTCGTGTTGGTACGCTGCGTGACTTGGGAGTATACTTTGATTCTTCTCTCTCATTTCAGCACCATTATGATTATATTTGTAATAAAGCAAATCAAATGCTAACTTTCGTTCTTCGTATCGCTCGGCCATTTAGAAATATAAAATCTTTAATAATTCTATATAGTGCCTTGGTAAGAAGTGTACTTGAATACTGTTCCGAAATATGGTATCCAATTTATAATACCCACACAGACAGAGTGGAGGCTATTCAAAGAAGGTTTGTGAGAGCATTATGTATCAAAGATGGCATACGTAAAAAAATACCCAATTACTCGGATCGCCTTAAGCACTATAACATGGTTAGCCTTGAGAAACGTAGATGGATAAATGACCTGAGCACACTTCATCGGATTGCTAATGGATTATTTGGTGGTAGCTTGCTACAGCAGCTAAATTTTAAAACCTCAAATCGGTCAGTTCGTAAACCACAACTGTTTTCTGTACCTGTATCTAGGAATAATGTATCTAAAAACAATCCACTGAATAGAATGTGTGTGGCTTACAATGATATCTGTACAACTGTTGATATATTCAATTGTAATGCCCAATCTTTTAAAACGTCCCTGTTTAAACTATAAGTTAACCCCGTCGAAAAAATAAAATTATAGTAGTTCATTAGGTTGTAATATTTTTTTTTATATTGTTCATTTACTTAACTAGTTTTTTTTATGTTTTTATATGAAATTTCGTATAATTTTTGTGTCATCTAGTTAATGCTATAGATAAAATGCTGTGCGCAATTGTAATAGGACGTAGACACGCATTTGTTGTTATTGTAAGTTATTTTTTGTTTATCCTTTTGTCTGTTGTCTGTTATTGTGCCAAATAAATAAAATAAAAAATAAATAAAGTATATTATGTATTCCATTTTAGATCTTCTGGTTCCAATTCTGATCTGATCTGTTTTGAGCAGAGCGAAATAGAATCGGCGGCCCTGGGGGACCGGGCTATCCGCAGTGTGCAATAACCCTTAATTCCCCATTTTGCACTCGGTGATAGCTCGGAAACTTCACTTAGCGTGTTTAACGCAACTCAATAGGAGCGCTTGTTTCGGAACAGTTATCTGCGAATAAGTGGGCCCCCACTAGTGTGGGGCGATGGGATAACGATACGAACACGGAAGTTATTGTTTTGTGGCGGCATAGAGCTGAAAACGATAAACACTACGGTGCGTTGGAAAGGATTGTGGCATTTGTAGCTTCGGTTTGATGCAGGAGTAAGGCTGTCGTGATGTGATGAATCTTTTTAAAAAATAAAAAGGGAAAAAACCGCCCTTGACAAATTCCTCGCCGATTCTTCTCGTTACAAGATCTCGCGCCAGAATTTTGCGAAGCGATATGTTTACAGAGGTATCAGCCTTCACTGAATTGTTCATTTTTAAGTTTGTTGTATTTTTTTTATAATTGACACCACATGTAGCTTAACAGTTGTACTACGAAACCCTCTCTAATTTCTTACGCGATGGGGGGTCAAACTCGAGATAAAGAAGCTTGTTGAAATATTGAACAACTCACAAAAAAGTCCATGGAGTTAGTCTAAGGGGAGTCCAGCGTATATTATATACAAGCACAATGCTACTGATTATTTTTAATTTAAATTTATCCACAAATTTACTGACAATAAAATTTACTTACTGAAAATACCCTCAGTGTTCATAATGATGCCCCGCGGTGAATACATTAAGTAAAAGCAAAAGTCTAGACATCATTCAGATTGTCGCAAACTAGATGAGGAGTTGTAATGAAATGATGCCTCCGCGGCAGGACTCCACCAATTTATTGGTATCAAGAGAACAAAGTTAGAAACAAACACAACCAGATGAATTTGTATGCCGGGGACGGGCGGACGTGCCGGCGGTGCAAGGTACAAGCGGTCGCTCGGTCGGTTAAATAGTTTAGACTGATTCTTTTGAAGATTAGAGATAAGCCTATATCATCAACTTCATCACAACCACATGGCATCCACTGCAGGGTATAGGCCTCCCCGAAAGATCTGCACTATGATCGGTCCTCCGCTGCTGCTCACATCTTCTTCCGCCTCCCGAGATCTTGACTTGATCATCTTCCTGTCACGGTCTCCATTCCAGATCCTTTCTGCCCCAACGGCCATCGGTTGTTCTCGCTATATGTCCCGCCCAATTCCACTTCAATTGAGCAATCCCTAGAGTTATGTCCTTACATTAGCTCTATACACATCTCCACATTTCTGGTTCGATCACGCAGGGTACCGAATAAATTAGGCCTATGTGGCACTCTCGCGCCACTCTCATCCCTGGGACCAACCCCGACTATAAATGCGGCCACTCCGTCAGGCGGGCCGCCCTCGCTGACCTCCCAGATAAAACTCGCCCATCAAACTTCCTCTCCCTCCAACTTTGGACTCGCATTTTATCACTTTTATCTCTTCCTTATCAACTTAAAAGTCCACAGAAAAATGGTGCATAACGACGTAATATAGTAGATAGAAGGGACCTCGCTAAAGCTGAGCATTGCAGCCTCTTACTTTTTGCTATTTTCAACGTCTATTCCTTTGCCAGAAATACTGTTTTTCTTTACTGTGATCTATCACTGATAACATGTTCAGTCTATCTTTCCGTCTTTACTTTGTGTTTTAAACTTCACAAACCGTTTATAGTTTGACCCAAGTATATTTTATCATTAACTTATTTTGTTTCGAATTATAATTCTCACTTATAGAGTTGTTTAGACAAGCTTCTGCCTAGAAGTAGGTGCTAAATTATTCAGATTAAAGAACTCATTTCTCCGAAAGTAGAAATTATGGAAAACAATTATTCCTTTTTTATTTTTACATTATATAAATGTGATTACTGTGTGATGTGAAAGTGAGGTGATTACCTTATTTCTATAGGTAAGCAAAAACAACTCTAAGGTCCCAGGTAAGGGTAGTCGATATTGCGGCTCCAACCACGTCGCCTCCGGTAAGTTGAAGATACCTTAAGTTTCCAATTCTGCACGATAAATCAAAGTTCAGGGTTCA
Source organism: Chrysoteuchia culmella (assembly GCA_910589605.1). NCBI lineage: Eukaryota > Metazoa > Arthropoda > Insecta > Lepidoptera > Crambidae > Chrysoteuchia > Chrysoteuchia culmella. Next base: position 23,892,108 of record OU342649.1, read on the forward strand.
AAATCGGCTCGGAAGTCGGCGCACGCCCAAGTCCGAGTCATAACTTACCTAAGGAGAACTGACACAAGTAGCGTACAGCATTTTAGTCTGAAGCAGTAACGCAACTAAAATTGTGTAACTGCGGCAAGACGTTCAAAGTAATAAATCGGATTTCTATTGATCTCGTATAAAGCTTCTGTTTTTATTAATGAGAGAGCGTATAAGCAGATAAATACCAATGTACAGACAAACCATAAAAAAGGAAACCTTTCTGCTTATTCTGTGTCTGTGCTGCTTAATTCAATGTCAAGTTTCATTGTTTTTTTTTTTAATTTACTTCTCCACTTTGCTGAGGTTTTATTGAAACCCTAATCCTAACTAATGTTATAAATGCGAAAGTGTGTTTGTTTGTCCTTCTTAACGCCCTAACTAAGCGACCAATCGACTTGTATTTTGGCTTAGAGTTAGTTGAAAGGGCGAGGAGTAACATAGGCAATTTTTTATCCCGCTATTTCTACGGGAACGGGAACTATGCGGGTGAAACCGCGGGGGGAAGCTAGTAGCTAAATAAATGAAAAACAAAATTAAGACACTCGATAGATTTATTTTTTCAATGTCAATTAGTCTCCTAACGTTTATGTCTGAATCTGAAACTTACTTTAAGTACGTATACGTACACCTTATTTATTTATTTCAAAATCCACAGCTCTAAATTAAAACTTAACAAAACTTAAATACTACACATGCAGCAAATAACGGATTTTAATTTTTTTTTTGTTTTGTTTATGTTTTGGCGAGCACTGTTCATTGAAATAAAGCCACTTTTACGGATATCAAACTACTATACTATATTTCATGAACTAAGTTGTAATTGTCCGTATTTTTATGTTTTTAGGGGTTTTTGATTTTCCCGACGTTTCGGTACCTTTTCAGCTGCCGTGGTCTGCTGCCGTGAAATATAGCGCATTTGATATCCGTAAAAGTTGTTTTAGTTAAGTAAGTAGTTAGCATAAATTATGAATTGGTATTCATAATTGGTCTATAATGTTGTCAGGTGTATAGTCACCTGAGAAAATGTGAATAATATATTTTAAGCACACTCTAGCATCTAAAAGTATCTAGTGCTAAACATTTAAAGCAATTATGTATTTTCTGTGCGTTGACACTTTTTTATTGATTAGCTTAGGTTCTGTCTTTTGATTACAGCTCGCATTGCCGTCACAACGCAACAAGCCAATGGAATGGAGTAGTAGATAATTGAACAATTACACAAGAAGAGGATTAGTTGAGATACTGATTTAGATAACAAATTGACTGTGCCCGCTGCTACCATTGGAACAACTACACCTTTCGAAAGTTGGCTAGCTGCCGCGGGAATATGAGCCTTCGGTCACTGGGCGACTGTCTAACTAGGTGGAAACATACGAGCGCGGATTACAGGCGAGCTTTATTCGAGCTATTGAAAGGTTCCAAATTGAAATAATATCCACTTATGTCACATGCGTCACCACAGTGACATTTAAGCGATGCAACTAAAATTAAGTAACTGCGGAAAGACGTTCAAAGTAATAAATCGGATTTCTATTGATCTCTTATAATGCTTCTGTATTTATTAATAAGAGAACGTATAGGGAGATTAATACCAAATGTACGGACAAACCATAAAATAGGAAAGCTTTCTGCTTATTCTATTCTGTGCTGTTAATTCAAAATCAATTTTTTTTTTATTTACTACACCAAGTTTCTGAGACAGGAAGATAAGGTTTTTTTGAAACCCTAATCCTAACTAATATAATAAATGCGAAAGTGTGTTTGTTTGTCCTTCTTGACGCCCTAACTAAGCGACCAATCGCCTTGGTTTTTGGCATAGAATTAGTTGAAAGGGCGAGGAGTAACATAGGCTATTTTTATCCCGATATTCCCAGGGGAACGGGAACCACGCGGGTGATACGGCTGGCGGAAGCTAGTTTTTCAATAAATGAAAAACAAAATTAAGTCACAATGACATTTACGCGATTCAAAGATAGAGCTACTGTTTGTCGCACAAGGGTGCCCATAGCGGTGCCGAAGGGTTACTAAAGAGATAATGGAGAAGATAACAAGGTTTAAAATATTACACTTTAATGTGTACTAGTGACTAGTGTATCTGCATTTATTTGCGGGCGGGCGGGCGGTGCATCTTGCATGTAAGTTTTTCTTGCGGAATTATGCTACATATTTTTCGTTTTCTACTAAAAACTACTTCTTTTTTATCTGTGAAAGTTGGTAATTAGCTTTTAAGTGCTTGCTTATTTACCTAATTTGTAAATGATGATGTAAACTTCCCAAAGAAAATAAAAAATAAGTCTTCCGCCTGCTAAATGGTTACCGTAGAATCATAAACACTCATCCAGGCAACGACGGGATTGTCCGTGTCGTGTGAAATGTGCTAATGGTACATCTATGAGACCTATTACGAAACTGTGTGTATTACCAGTCGAGTCTGCTTCTAAGGACTAGTAAGTCCTTGGCTGGCGGTAATAGGTATTCAATGCTTCTAATAGATAAAATATTAAAATAAGAGTGTCAATAAAGTTTGTTCCGTATGTTGTCAACAACGTATTCAAACTGGGCGTTTCATTTTATGTGTTATGATGAGTGAACACTTTTACTAACTTACTTTAATACCTACTTACGAGATGGATATCTTGCATTAAAATGAAACCCCTAATCCCACTCTAGCGGTCCACTGTGCAGTCATAATAATTAGCCAAATAGTTGAATATGTTGTGTGGATGCCAGGCAGTTCCGAAGTGAACAAAATGTTTTATTTTCCATGTATATTTTTTGCTGAGTAGTATCGGCTTTTGTGTAGTGTCGGCTTATGTGTAGTGTCGGCTTATGTGTAGTGTGGGCTTATGTGTAGTGTCGGCTTATGTGTAGTGTCGGTTTATGTGTAGTTTCGGCTTAGAATAGCACTAGCTCCTCATCCCGTTAGTGTCGTAAAAGGCGACTAAGGGACTCAGCCTTCAGGAGACGGGCAGCAGCGTCTCCTACATACTTGGCCATACTGCGATCGCCAACCCGCCTGCCAAGCGTGGCGATTATGGCAAATCCCCCCCCCCCTCCTTTAGTTTCGGCTTAGAAACCTCCCCTGGGTATAGGACCCAGCAGTGGGTGTTATGTGATTGAGAAGACGACTTACCTTTGCCACAATTCGACTCGTCACTAGCACCTATGTAGGGAGGGATACTGCCTTCTGTGAAATGAATAACCTTACTACTAACTATAATGAAAACAAATCTTAAGTTTTTGAGGTCAAAATCTATCACAATCCCTTTCAAAGATATTGTGATTGTGATAGTGATTAATGGAATTATGCAACTTATAGTCGCAATCCCTTTCAGAACAAATGATGTTTTAAATGACACTTCATTTGACATTTCTCCATACATTTGAAAGATATTTTCGTTTGTCACTTTGTTTAGACAATTCATTTTCGTTCATTCAATACCTTTCAAAACGCGTCCCGATCACAATCCCTTTCACATGTCAAATAGTGACGGCCTGAAGTATGTAAATATTTTTCAAATGACGTATTGTAAGGGATTGCGATAGATTTGAAAATTAGAAAAATAGCCAGCTGGCTATTTAATTGTTTTTTTAATTGTTATCTAAATCAGGGGATTTAGATAACAATTCACTCTTACACACGAATAAGTTTTTATATTCGCTCTCTTTTGATTTGCCAAAGAACGGGCAGCTACTGGCATGTTTTAAGCCCCACTTCCACTGACAGTACTGTTTTACTTTGAGTAAAAATATAGCTGGTCATGAAAGTCGTTATTTTTCATATTTCCGAGGTTCGCACGAACAGTTCGAAACATAATTAATGAGCGCGGAGCAGCGCGGTTCGGGCTTCAATAATTAAAATCTTCTTGTAAGATATCAGTTTACTATAAGTACTTGGAATTTTCTTCGTTGTTTTTTTAAAACACTTTAAGTGAGTGAAGCCTTAATAAAAAAACAAGATGCTTATGTTTTTTGCCTGAGTTTTATCGTTATAGACACAGATTTCACTTCGAAGGAACTTTTTGTACTATATTTTGTACAACCAAAAAAATCTCGGAACTTTTTATTATACAACGAATAACTTAGGAAAGAAGTCGCGGGCTGCCATAGTCTATTTAAATAAAAATTAATCGCCGAAATGTATTCACGCGCATAACATAATCGAACCCGGGACCCCTGGATCACGGGTTCGATTCCCAGCGGGGGTACATATTGTATTTGGTTTGGTTGGCGGTAGGACTTGTTGTAAGTCCGCCTGGCTCGCTACCACCGTCTTATCTAAGTCTGACGCCATAACAACAATGTTTTCAGCATTGTTGTGTTCCAGCAGTTACAGATAAGATAGCCAGTTCTTCATTGACTGAGGATTCCGGGAGAGGCTCGCTACCATCTTCAGCCTTATCAATATTTAACATCAGGTATGATGAAGCTAAGAGTCTCCCTATATTTCATTAAAAAAAAACTTTAGAACGACTGCACTAAATTAGATTACTAAATATTTTTTTGTTTAAAAGAAAACTAGAAATTCAACTGAAAAGCTAAAATTCCAACTCGGATGAAGGGAATCTAGTAAGATTTAAAGACTGAAACTGAAACGCACAACGTTAAGTCCACCATTTTTGTAGATAGTTTGCCACGAAGAATGTCAAAATTCCTCATGGTCAAATCAGTTTGACTAAATAGTTTGACCACGAGGCAGTAAGGCATTTTACTACGAACTTCAGTAACATTCTGATCCTGCTGATGAGCAGATAGCGTGCCATGATGCTACATTTGAGCCATTCAACTAGGTATTTGAATGTCACAAATGCGGCATCACAGGCTATCTGCGTCCGCCACACAAAGCAATTAGCGGCTGCAAACCGAAAGCGCGCGTAATGGCGTGCTTTTATGATAAAGCATGTTAAATCGCGTGCTTTCAACGTCAGCGTCGCAGGCATGTGACCGGGACCACTAATCGAACTAACGCACAAAGGTTCCTCTAATCAAGTAACAGTTCGCTGGCCTCATAAAATTTAAGCCGGGAATTGTATATCGTAGGTTTTCGCTATTTAGCAGGAGCTTTAAAAGAGGAGGAGGTTCTATTAAACATTTTTTATTTTTGGTTTTGTTTGATGATCGAAGTTTTGGAGTTTCGCTACTAACGAGGTATGTGACAGTTATAAGATCTGAAGAACTGGGTGGTGCAGTGGTTCGTGCGCTCGGTCTGCGATTATAGCGGTTAAGCATTTTTCATAGGATAGGTGACCAATAAATTAATATCTCGTGTTCCTCCGTACTTCGGAAGGCATGTATTGGCAGTCGTTAAGACCCACCAATCCGCATTGGGCCTCTTGTAGTGGGTCATAGGCTAGCCCAACACTATGAAAAACAAAGTTATTTTTGCGGACGAAAAATTATAGTGGCATTTTGGGTAGGTGTAGGTAATCGATAGTCAAGTGAATACCTAATTTAATATAATAATAATAATAATAATAGAAACTTTATTGCGCACGATACAAAAACAAACACATACAGAGAAAATGACAAAAAAGCGGAACACACAATAGGCGGCCTTATTTCTACATAGCAATATCTTCCAGGCAATCGTGGGTGAGAGACGGAACCCTTCATGTTCGACTCGCATTTGGCCGATTTTTAAACTACAATATCTTTGGTTGTGGGCGTTAAAATAATAATGTAGCTCGATAGTTGGAACACTCCTCTATTGGTGTCGAGCAAGAACCAGACAATACCTCGATTGATTATCGCGATTCTAGTGGATAGAAAACGCAATGATCCCCTAAATGACGTGATTGCTGTTCCATTCGAGGTTCCGATCCAAGAGTAACTTTACGGATGCATTCGTGTTGCGCCTCCTTATTTCATAATGTCAATGATAACATCTGTCATCTGTCAACAGCCTGTGTTGTATTTTGACAATCTAATCACACCAACAAGAGCATTAAACAAGATTGCAATTTCAACTTGTAGTGTATAGGTAATAAGTATACATAACCATATCTAGTTATAAGTATCATTTATTTGTATTAAGGAGTAGTAATAAACTTAACGTGTAACTATGAAGACGTTTGTTTAATATTCCCGAGCTCCCATCCTTACATGGCGACCCTGCCATCCGAGCCGGGTTGCCGGAGTTTGGCCGCGCGAATGGAAAACGCGATTTTGATTTGATAAACTGTAAATGTGAGAATGTGTCGATCATATGTTGAAAAGGACGAAGTTGTAGTGAACCAAAATGCCCTGGGTTCTAACAGCCAGGAATACCACCTGTCCAACATTAGCATCGTTCTGGTACTTATTTGCACTATGATAGCCATTGCGGGAATCCTTGGGTTGTATTTGCTCTATAAGAGATGCCATCATCAATGGATCCGGAATGAGGTATGGGCGCAAAACTTAAGGCGTTCATTTCGACGACCGACCCGGGACGACCGGGTATGTTACGAGTGTCAGCATCGCCAAGTTCCAGGATTGCCAGGTACAAGTGAGTGAAAAGTGATAGTGAAGTTTTTTTTTCTATTTTGAAATAAGTTTGAAAGTGCACGACGCTCATGAACTTTTGGAATAGACTTTATTTTTTTCTTTAAAGATTTAATTTTAAGGTAAAGATAAAATGTAGAAAGCATTTGCTATAATATTGTATTTCAAGTTTTTATTAGTGCTAAAAAAAAACATTTTATTATTTTACTGATACAAATATTTTTGTATTATGAATTATGATACAAATATTATTGCCCTATATTTCGAGTAGGCACTGAAAAGTTTTATACCTCGTATTAATAATTGCGTAGATTTTTTATCCTTATAATAAAAATGAATTGATGGCTGATGAAATAAAAGATATTTGTACGAAACTTAAGAATATAAGAGATAATTTAATAAAGTTAAGTTACAGTAAGAGAACTAAAAGTATATTAGAACAGAAATTAAATGAAGCTATTAAATTACGTAAGCGTTTTGAGGAATGTATGTTAAAAATCTTAGAACAGACTGAAAAGAAACAAATAGGAGCTAAAGTTTTAGAAGACTTGCAGTCATTTTGCGATTTAATCAAAGAAACATACGAGCAAATAGAAACTTTTTGTTCAAAAAGTTACGTTTCTGAGTGTACAGTGAGTGTTAAAAGTCTAACCACTATGGCAACCTTTGATTTTAAAACTGCAGTGTCCCTGATTCCGGTGATGACCGGTGATGAGAGCGTCACAAAAAACCTTATCGATGCAATAGAGTTGTATAGTTCTACTCTCAACAATGAAGGTAGGAATATGCTAATACAATTTGTTTTAAAAACACGATTAAATGAAAATGCCAAATTACGATTATCAACCTCGTACGACACATGTGATTCACTAATTCAGGACATGCGAGTACACTTACTTACAAAGAAATCGAGTACTTCCATTCATAACGAATTAGTAATGATAAGACAAAACGGTAATTCTCTAGAAAATTACGGAAGAAAAATTGAAGAGTTGTTTGTTAACTTGACGATATCACAAGCCGACGATAATCAAGATGCATACAAAATATTAAGACCTTTAAATGAGAAGCTCGCTATCAAAAGCTTCACCGACGGATTGCGGAATCGGCAACTTAGTACGATATTATCGGCGCGCAATTATTCGTCATTAAAAGACACTATACGAGCTGCCAAGGACGAGGAAGCGTCATGTAGTCACCAGAACTCAGAGCAGACCGTGTACTTTGGAGGTCGCGGAAGGTCAAATTTCAGTAACCGTTTACGAGGCAACTACAGGGGTTTTCCTAGACGGATGGGGTACTCTAATATGCAACTATCGCAAGGCAATAACACTCGCGCTAATTTTTCTATAAATAGAACAAGAGTCCAAACTTCGAGGCAACCACGCGGAGACAACAATTATAGGCAATTTCGAACTTATCAAGGCCGCAGAAGTCATACTTTTAATCGCGGTCATAATGCATACATACATTACATGGATAATAATACGGATTTAGAATCGGGCCGTACATCTACCGAAAACTCGAATCGTCATACAGAAGTTACAAATAAGGAACCGATGCAGTTTTTTCGATAATAATTATATATTGGTATGTGATTACAGTAGTTCAGTGGAATTGTTATTCGAAGATTCCAAATATAGTTTTCTAGTTGATTCCGGAGCCTCGATGTCGGTACTGAAATATGAAACTGTAAAGCGATGGAATGTTCCAATGCATCACGAATGCATACACATCAAAGGTATAGGGGGCAAAGTACAATCAATTGGATATGTTTATCTTACGCTTAACATAAATGGACAGGTATTCGAACACAAGTTTCATGTGATCGATTATCTACCATGTATCCAAGAGGGAATAATAGGTAGAGATTTTTTGCATAGGTATAAAGCTATTTTAGACTTTGAAAATAATACTTTGTCACTTAATTGTAATAATGATAATCGTATATTAATTCCTATGGTAAGCGGATCTTTAGGTCAAAATGAATTCCTAAGTATTCCACCACGATGTGAAAAATTTTTTGCTGTCGATAGTACTATCAATGACGAGTGTGTTGTTTTACCAAAAGAGTTATGTCAAGGAGTTTTCATGGCTGGCAGTATAAACAAGCCAAAGAATGGCAAAATTAGTATACAAATATTAAATACTCGGGAAACGGAAGTGAACCTTAACTACTTTCGACCGGAAGTACACAAACTAACAGAATACGATTTATGTAATTTTGAAAATAGTTATATTAGTGGCGACAGAGTGCGTAATTTATTTTCTCATCTTAATTTAAATCATTTGAATAGTGAAGAACGTGTGTCCATTGAAAATATCTGTGCAAAATTTTCCGATGTATTTCATTTACCTAATGACAAGTTAACTACCTCTAATTTGTACGACCAAACAATACAGTTAAAACCGAATGCGGAACCTGTATATATTAAACAATATCGCTTACCATACTCACAGCGTTCTGAAGTTGAGCAACAAATAAATAAAATGCTTTCGGATAATATCATTGAACCGGCGAAGAGTGAATGGTCTAGCCCTATTCTATTAGTACCTAAAAAAGCTGACGATAATTCCAAAAAATGGAGGCTCGTTATTGATTTTCGGAAACTTAACGACAGAATATTAGACGATAAATTCCCACTTCCGAACATTACTGACATTTTGGATTCTCTTTCAGGCGCAATGTATTTTTCCCAATTAGATTTATCCCAAGCGTACTACCAAGCAAATTTAAGTCCAGAGAGCCGGAAGTACACAGCATTCACAACTCCGTCGGGCCAATATCAAATGACTCGTCTCCCTATGGGACTAAAAATCAGTCCAAGTTCTTTCTCACGACTTATGACAGTGGCTATGTCTGGTCTGACATACGACAAATTATTTATTTACTTAGACAATCTAATTTGCTTTGGCCGGAATTTGGATATGCACAACAAAAACTTAATTGATATTTTAACTAGACTTCAAAACACTAATTTAAAATTAAATCCCAATAAATGTGATTTTTTAAGAAAAGAAATGCAATTTTTAGGTCATATTATTTCCACTGACGGTATAAAACCCGATCCAGAAAAAACTAAAGTAGTTCAAAATTATCCAATTCCTAAAAATGCTGATGAAACTAAAAGATTTGTAGCGTTTACAAATTTTTACAGGAAATTCATTCCTAATTTTGCAGAAAAAGCTTTACCTCTGAATAGACTTTGCCGAAAACACGTAGATTTTAATTGGACCTCAGAATGTCAAAAATCATTTTCTTCCCTTAAAAATGCATTAATTACTCCACCGTTGCTTCAATATCCAAATTTCGACAGCAAAAATACATTTATATTGCAAACCGATGCTTCGGGCTATGCAATTGGGTCAGTATTAAGTAACAGTGATAATAAACCAGTAGCATTCGCAAGTCGCAACTTAAATAAACCTGAAATTAGATATCCCACTATAGAAAAAGAGCTACTTGCTATAGTGTGGTCCGTTAAATATTTTAGGCCGTACCTTTATGGTCGCAAATTTATAATAAGAACTGACCATAAACCACTAATCTATCTTTTTAATATGACAAATCCTAGCAGTAGATTAACTAAATTCCGATTGTTATTAGAAGAATACAATTACACTGTTGAGTACGTAAAAGGAGCGGACAATGCAGCTGCAGATGCTTTGTCTCGCATCCGAATTTCCAGTGATGAACTAAAAGAGATGAATGAACGCGTGATGTGTGTGTTAACCCGGGCACAGAACAAACCATTGAATGAACAAAACATTGGCAATGAAAATGACAGCCCTACGGTCGATAAATGTACCTTAGACACTTGGTCTGATCAACCAAAGGTATTAGGCGCATTTAAAAAACCAGAGGGTTGCGTGGAACTAAGGTTTATAAACGGCGAAGAATGGAAAAAGATAGATATATCCGAAAAGTCGAGTTTATTCGCTTTTGATTCAAAGAAACAAATAATTTATATTAATCCTTTTTTTCGATCATATTGCGCACGAGATGCCTTTGTGAGGAAACTAAGTGAAATGTGTGATGAATTAAAAATAAAGAGTTTATGTTTAATAAAAAATGAATATAATTATGAAGAAATAAAAGAGTTAACTCAAATGATAAATGACACACAAAGCTGGTCCGGACCACTTTTATATATATTAAATGGTGTCAAAAGAATATGTGATAAAGATACTCAACGCGTGATATTAAATGATTATTTGCCTACAAGTGGGCATGCCGGCATTAGACGCATGATAAACAATATAAAACGAAGATTTTTCTGGCCAGGTCTTGAAAAAGACGTATACGATTTTGTAAATCGCTGCGACAAGTGTTTACGTCAAAAACACTTTAAACATATAAAAGAGTCAATGGTTCTTACAGACACCGGACATTCGTCCTTTGATAGGTTATTTTTAGACTTAGTAGGGCCCTTATGTAAGGATAGTGATAATTACTCATATATACTCACACTACAGTGTGACTTAAGTAAGTATGTAGAAGCTTATGCTATAAGGAATAAAGATACGGTTTCAGTAGCGTCAGCATTTATTAATAATTTTATCTTACGGTACGGAATACCTCGACAGATTATATCGGATCGAGGCACGGAGTTCGTTTCTTCAGTTATGAGGGAAGTATGCGATATTCTCAAAATTAAGCAAACAACGTGTACAGCGTATCACCATCAGTCTATAGGTAGTTTAGAAAATAGTCACAAAAATTTAATTTCATATTTACGTATTCAAACCGACAATGAACCACAAAATTGGAGTGTTTGGCTTCCATATTGGTGTTTTGCCTATAATACGACTGTGCACACAGAAACCAAATATACCCCGTACGAACTTGTTTTTGGGAAACCATGTAACTTACCCAGCAATTTAACATTACAAATTGATCCGTTATATAATCATTATGACTATCCCAAACAACTTAAATACCGACTTCAAAAATCGCAATATGATGCAAGGCAGAATTTAATTAAAAGTAAAGAGCTAAGAAAGAATAGATATGATTGTTATACAAACCCTATTACATACAATATCGGCGATCTGATTCTACTAAGGAATGAACAAAAAGTAAACAAACTAGACCCTTTGTACGTAGGACCGTTTAGAGTACTTGAAGATTGTGAACCAAATATTAAAATTGATTATAAAGGAAAAGAAATGTTAGTACATAAGAATAGAAGTAGACCTTATAAGAAAAAATAATATATAAGTAACATAATGAAATATTGTTCGTAATTAGAATATAATAATTAAATGTAACAGTATAATATTTGTCATGTGTAACTTGTAATGTCTTTAAAACAAAAATAATTATACATTATTTTGTTTTTTTTTGCCAATGGGCATGTAGTGTATAGGTAATAAGTATACATAACCATATCTAGTTATAAGTATCATTTATTTGTATTAAGGAGTAGTAATAAACTTAACGTGTAACTATGAAGACGTTTGTTTAATATTCCCGAGCTCCCATCCTTACAAACTTACATACTTACATAATTGCAAAACCGACTTGAAGGATACAATTACATTAATTTCAATGGAGAACTAATAGAAACAGAGTTAGATAATCAGCCCACAGGCCACTAAGAACAACATGTTATCATGCGCTAGTCACGCCATTTAGGATTCCATCCTGGTACTAACCTAACGTTTTCCCACTAACGATTACTATCAAAACATTAGCTTTGCTTGACTGGCTTCGCCATGGCCATCCTGCTCGTCTCTTGTCCTCAAGTGACTCACCTGGAAAAGTTACAGAAGTGTTTACTTCTGCTTCACTCGGCCATATCTATCCCCCATTCGCTCTACATATTCCTGAGAATCCGAGTAAAAGAGATCTCATATTAAAACACAATAACTTTAACCAAATCGCATTGAATTTTCACGTCACCAATGTACAGCGGTTACACGCTCAACAATCCACTACATTTTGAGTAACAGAGACACAACACAAATCTTCATCGCCACTGACGATGGCACAGTACAATCAGTCATCCAAGCACAAGGAACACAACACAAGTCATCGTCGCCCCTGACAAAACACTTCACTCAGTCATCCACTACTCCCAGAGTAGCAGGAACACAACACAAATGACAACAACATCCACTACATCTTAGTTTAGCAGGAACACATCATCCACTACATCTCAGTGTAGTAGAAACACATCATCCAGTACATCCCAGTGTAGCAGGAACACATCACAAGTACAGTCTTATAAAGTCAACAACAATCATTAGACTCATTAGCTAACTCAACATTTCTCAATTATTATAAAAGACCGAGTTCAGCGAATGCTTGTACCCAATACATAGGGTACACGACGATAGAACTCGCCGACCACCATTGCGTCACGCCACCGTCAGGACACCATCGCAGCGGCGCCACCGCGCTGCATCCGTGCAATCTCTCACACAACGTTACCTTACCGCTGTCTTAGTTAACCACAGAGGCTGTTGTAGCGCTACAATCTTCTACATTTGATTCAGGTAAAATGCTTTTCCACCCCGTGAAGGTAATCAAACGTTTTAAACCTCTTCAATAAAGTACCTAACAAGGTCGGTCTTATTGATACCAAAACATTTTTACAGGTTTCTCAGGGTTTCTCTTACACATGAAAACTCTTTGGAGAGCGTACTTACAGTTTTTCGCTTAAAAAGATAAATGACAATCATTCCATAGTTCCATCGTCTAAGTATTTGTTAGGTCACATTCACTTTCGTGGGTTCGGGTCGCTGACCTTTAGACTGACACAGGTGTTTTCCGGGCACGGCTGCTTCGGAAAGTATCTTTGTCGGATCAGAAGGGAGCCGACCACACAGTGCCATGAGTGCGGCGATCCGGAGGACAGTGCGGAGCACACCCTCATGGTGTGCCCTGCCTGGGCTCCGCAGCACCGTACTCTGGAGGCTGTTATAGGTAGGGATGTCTCCTTGCCCAGGATGGCAAGAGCCATGCTGGACAACGAGAGATCATGGGAGGCGGCAGTCTCCTTTTGCGAGAGTGTCATCTTGCAAAAGGAGGCATCGGAGCGGATCCGCGAAGAGGATGCTCATGCGGATCGGCTACGACGAAGACGGGTGGGGCGAAGGAGGCCTTTAGGCTATAAAGGCAAAAAAAAAACCCTTATAGATTCGGCCAAATCGATGTTTGTCACAGCCACTTTATTCCAAAACTATGAGGATTACACAGTTGAAACTTGGTAGGTAGATGTATTCTGTAAACCGCTTTACGGTTTTTACACAAAAATAAAAAAATATAGGAAATAAGGGGGGGGGGGCTTCCCGTACATGGAACTGACACTGAAAATTTTTTTTACATCGAACCTATACGTGTGGGGTATCTATAGATAGGTCTTTAAAAATTGCATTGCGGTTTCTAAAACGATTTTTTCTCAAAGTCAACCGTTTGAAAGATGTACACTTCCAAATTGGTAAAATGTGTATCTAATACTCAGGTCTACTCTCCCTTGAAGCTGTGAAAAAATCAAACTTCCAAGTCAAAGCAATCAAAAGATACAGCCGTTTATGCCGTAAATTTTCGAAACTCGCACGGGTATCAATACCTACAGGGTACTTCCCGTGAACTTAAAATCTTGAAATTTGGTACGAAGTAACGTCTTATAGTACAGATAAAGGAAAAATTGCGAAACCGTAAATTTTTTGTTACATCATATAATAAAAAATATTTTACGGAACCCTCGGTGCGCGAATCCGACTCACACTTGGCCGGTTTTTTTATTCGTTGCACAACACATTAAAAAAAACCCGTAAAAAAATCGCGAGTCGACAATGTCCTCCATATTTACTCTACTCGCGATTTTGTTTGTTTTTGTGTTGTGGAATCAATAAAAAATGTGTTTAAATATGTTCTACGTGGTTGCAGAAGTAAGTGGAATCAAAGATGCTAGCAATCCTTTCACTGTTAACTGATAAAATAGGAAAACAAAATTAATTAGAAAGAGAACCGCCTCTGTAGTCTAGTGGTACAACCACCGGTATCAGACCCAGGGGTCCCAGGTTCGATTCCCGGGGTACATATTGTATTCGGTTTGGTTGGTGGTAGGACTTGTTGTAAGCCCGCCTGGCTAGCTACCATCATCTTATCTAAGCCTGACGCCATAACAACAATGTTTTCAGCATTGTTGTGTTCCGGCAGTTCGAGATAAGATAGCCAGTTCCTCAGTGGTTGAGGATTCCGGGAGAGGCTCGCTTCCATCTTCAGCCTTATTAATACTTAACATCATGTATGATGAAGGTTAAGTCTCCCCGTCATTCATAAAAAAAAAAAGCTAGATAGTGAGATAACGCTACATAGAATTTTGCCTCAAGTAGGTATTCGGAGTGACAGCTCCACCTACACCAAAAACTTCATGCAGCAATGTTACAACGTTGTTATTCTTTAGCATATTGAATAGCGTTCTCAAATCTTGTAAGTGTAATTCCTGGTAAATCCCCGAGTTATTCTCCTCTGCTATTTATTTCCCGCCGTACGGATTACGGGCTTCCCGCATTATTTAGGGAAAATAAACGCCTGTTCTATATAATTCACTACATATGATTCACATAAATCATTTTTATAGGTACAACTGTTACTTTTTATTTACTGTGGGAAAGGGAAATCCCTCTGTACGTAGAGTATATTTGGGAATTCTTTATGAGAAACTATTTTGTTACATGGGCTTCAGAAACACGAAACATAAGTAATTATCTAATTTTTATTTGGATACTGGAAGGACAAAACTAGGATTGATAAGTGAAGGTTGAAATAGGGGATAAAAATCTATACGGGAACCTGAAAAATAACATTGTTCATATTTTAATGTGACATCAAAGGCCCGACGTTTGTTCCTTATTTCCATTAAAAACAAAATAGGAATTAAAAAAAGATGGAAAACTGGGAAAACATAATAAGTGATTCTTAGATTTAAAGGAATGTTTTAATAAGAACATTATGGACCCAGTAGGTATAGCAAGTAGAACACGTCTAATGTGATCTTGTTCTCAAGGAATGTCAATGTCTCCAACTAGCATAAGTATTAAAATTGTCTCCATTTTAGCATCAAGCCATTAAACTTTAAGTAGGTACGTAAAAGACATTATTATCGTTACTAAAAGAGCCTCACAATACAGCCATAATACAGACTCGAGCGACGAAAAACCTAACACAGTTTGTCAATGTCAGGGCGCGGTCAGATTTCGCGAGTCGCTTAAAAAATGAGCCTCCGTCTTCTAACGCTGAGAATAATTACTCTGCAGTTCAATGACTTACGGGATTTCGTAAAATTTTAATATATTTTATGGAAGTTTGTGCTATGTATAAAATGAATCGATTTTACATAGTCTGGCAACTATTATCCATCTCCATCATCATCATCAACCATTAGTAGTCCACTGTTGAAACTAAGATGGGTCTCTTCCTTTGAGCGGCTGTGAGCTCTTGCAGCTGTCGGCTCTTCGCAACCTTTACTAGGGCATCTGTCCACCTAGTGGGCCGTTCCTACGCTGCATCGTCTAGACCATTGATTCCCAAAGTGGTCCCCACTGGGATCCACGGGAGTCTCGACGGGGGTCTACGTTGGCGAGACAAAAAATGGGGTTAAGCGGGGCGAGGTCCACGACACTTTTAGCTCGACTTAACCTATCAATTTGATCTGACTGAACTAGCCTCGTGCAGGGCTGAATTAGAACCCTCGTAACATGTTAAGAATAACTTCTACCAATTGGTTTTGAGGAGCCCGTGGCGCAGTGGTTAAGCAACTTTCGCAATGGTCGGTCCCGGGAGGGGTGACCAAAAATTTACTATCTCGAGTCCCTCCGCGCTTCGGAAGGCACGTTAAGCCGTTGGTCCCAGCTGCATTTTGCAGTCGTTAAAACTCACCAACCCCCATTGGGTCCGCGTGGTGGGTCATGGCCCGTTCTCCTTATCCATCCATAAGGAAGGCCAGTGCCCCAGCAGTGGAGACATTGAAAAAATGGCTGATGACGAAATGGTTTTGCATCTTGCTATACTAGTAATAATAGTAGAATTTTGATGAATTTTGGTATAGACTCGACTTTTTATTCATTTTCTACTCTCTTGAAGTGGTTAAATTAAGGGTTTAACATTGTTCGGATAAGGAGGATAGGGTAAAATGTCTACACGGACGATGACGACGAATTTGAGGATCGTTGTAACATGTCGATAATATTAGTGTAAAATTCTAGATTTGGTGTTTCATTAATGTCGAAAAAAAAATAAAAAGTATGCGCTTTACTTAGAAATTACATCCCGAAGTATTAAACTCTCCGGCGGCGGCAGTTCAAAAGAAAATAAATTAAGTTATAAGTAGGTTAGTAGTTTTTTTTATGAACCACGGGGAGACTCAACCTTCATCATACCTGAGGTTAAGTATTGATAAGGCTGAAGATGGAAGCGAGCTTCTACCGGAATCCTCAATCACTGAGGCACTGGTTATATTATCTCTAACTGCCGGAACACAACAATGAATGCTGCAAACATTCTTGTTATGGCGTCAGACTTAGATAAGATGGTGATAGCTAGCCAGACGGACTTGTTGTTGATAAACTAACAGTTTTTTGTATTCCACTCCACAACTACGAAGTAGTTAATTGCAATTAAGTATGAATTTAGTATGTAACATAATAATGCCTTTCTGACGCTGTTTATCGAGTCAAGTATAGCCTCCTAGCAACTAGCAGTCGCGGACAGTGGATTTCACAGCGCCTATTGCAAAAGTAACAGGCACGCTACGAATATTTTGCTGCAAACAAAAGAACAGGCGTTTTGTTCTTTTAATATCCCATTTCAGGAAAATATTTTCAATAATGTTTCCAATATGCGACGTACTCCTGAATTTTCAGTTCCATTCAGTGCTGTAACATATTGGGAGATATGTTTCAATATTACCTACCTATCATTTTACCGGTGTAGTGATGTATTAAGCATCATTAGGCCTTAATACTTACATCACTACATCATCTAAATTATGATAATGCTAATATTAGAACGATTCGAATATCATACTAATTTCTAAGTTTAATATCGTAAACCACCATAATAACTTGTCTAATAGATTAGCTATATAACATGTGTTATCAGAATTTTTTAACCCAGACAAGGGCGTCCCCCAGGGAGGGCAGAGAGATTAAAAAATGTAGCCAACTGCAAAGCAATCGTGGTGAATCAATCACCATAGAGGCAAAGACTTGTGCTACAAGTGTCGCTACATGCTCTTGACTGTACCTACCTACAATTCATATTTTTCTCACCATCCATAATATCAACTTGCCACCCCCTGAGCCATGGGCTGGCGACGCTCTTGAACCCAAATACAGAATGAACACATATTATTCAATTGTTACTACAGTCTGCACCTTTGAGTCATTCAAAAGGTTGTTTATTCATTTTATAGTGCCTGTTCGCGGTGACCTACACAATATTACCAGAGTGTCATTATGGAACTAATTGTGGAACAACGCCCTTGAAACCTCGCGCCATGCCGCATTTGACACGACTTTCTTAGTATTTGACAGGACATAATGTCATTGTCCCGAGTGAGCGTAAGGCAGCTCGGTCTCACTAGCACCCCCTCACGCCCCGCGAACCCCGCACGATTACTCTGTCAAAACGTGTCGGTCGGACAACTGTATGTATAGATAGACTGTGATATTACCATGTAGAATGCAATGTAGAATGCCTTGGCTGGCAACGACTCCAAAAGTTTTATTTTTTACTTTTAGAAGTCGGTTTTTTTATAAAGTTTTTTATATCAGAAAATTTTATTTACTTACATTATGTCCCGTAATTACACAAAAAATTGGCCCATCCAAACACAACAATGATGTCACCTAGATAACGACTATTGTGATAACGTAATTCATATTTTTTTGGATTATGAAAAAACTTTCAGCCAGATCTTCGTAAAAATGTTATGTTACCACAAAAAAAAAGTATTATTTAAATCGGTTAACAACTGACAATGTTCTGTTAAAACAAACATAAAAAAATACAGTCGAATTGAGAACCTCCTCCTTTTTTTTGAAGTCGGTTAAAAAATACTGAGGGGGAAATGGTAAACCTAATGTGCAATATTAATATTATCTTAGAAAAAAATAAAATTAATAATTACATACATTTTAGATGTCAACATTACAACAAAGCTAAAAAATTGGGAAAAAGTCAACTCGACCACAAGTGAATCCAGGAACTCTATTTTTGATTCACTCGTCTCGAGGATTCTACTGATTTTCGTGCGACGTTTGAGTTTCCGTATTACGTGAAAGCGACCTTACCCGTTTATACATAGCTTCGCTTTTCGCCTGTAGTACCGCCTCCCAACGTGAGCGCGCGAGGGGCAAAGCGAAAAGCGTGCTATGTCTACGCAAGCAAGGTCGCGAATCGCCTGATCGCTTCCTAGTTCGCCTCGGCACTCGGGTGACGAGTGATTCAAAAATAGAGGTCCTGCCCATCTGAGAATTATCTTGTGGCCGAGTTGACTTGTTCCAATATTTTTCTATTTAAAATTTATCCTAACAATATAATATCCTTTTTTAAACACAAATCCTGAACTGCATTCTGCAAGCTTTTTAATCTACCAGCTTCAGTACTGATTCGTCACGGCCAGCCGGCCAATTACCGAGCCTCTCGTAGGCTTGGGCTATAAAAGAGTTATTGCAAAAGAATGTTGAAGTTTGAATAGGTATACAAATCAATATTTTCAAAATTTGAATACGCGAGACCAAAGTTCCAGTAAATGCGCATGTGTAAGAATATTCAATTTTGAATTTAAATTTATTTGTCAATTACTGCTTATAAAGTCATTAAATTAATATTAGAATACATACTCATTAACATTCTTCTTCACCTTTATCCTTCATTTAACCAAATTCTGTTAAAAAAATGTGATTTGATTATCTGACAAAGACGACTATTCTTAAGTTGGTTATTTCCTGTTTAGCAGATAATAAATTAATAATTATTATGTAAATTTAACATTAAATTCATTATATTATTGAAGCTTATCGATATTGGTTTATCAAAATATTAAAATCGATAATTAATAACAGTAAATTACTAAAAAGGTGTTTTGGTCAGACGATTGACAAATAGTCAGGTTTCCGTTTACTTCCTGTTATTTTCCTTAATCATTTTTGTAATACAAATATTGAACATGTATTGTATCTTGTTAAATTAAGTTATAAATAATGTTAATAATATTTATATTATAGTTAGTACAAAATAGTTTAATTAAAGTATGTTATTTTCATAAAATAATTAATTTGACTTATTGGCGCCACTGTAGCCAATTTATTATTTTCACGGATGAGTTGTTAAAATGGCGGGAGAATCCCCCTCCTCTTTTGGCTCCCTCTGAGCATGGAGGACACATTTTGTGGACAGTCTTGTGTGGTGAGTCGAGCAGAGCGGTCTAAAAGCTAAGTACTTTAATACTGTCTAATTCTACTTAAATATTGTTTTATTTTAATTTAATACTGTTTGAACTTGATTCACTTTTATTAAGAGGTCTAGCTAAGTGTTTCCATACTGTTTTATTCTACCCTAATTATTACTGTTTTATTCTCCCGTAATAGTCACTGTTTTATTCTTTTCTAATACTGTTATTCTCGATTAATTTTATTTGAGGTTATACTTGATGTTCTCCTTAAGGGTAAAGATTATGTAAATAAATGTGTTATGTGTTTAAAGTTGTGTTTTAAATAATCATTAAAATTGAAAGAACATTTTTAAATTGTCGTTTTTATTTAATAAATTCCAGTAATTGTTGAAAGATTTCCAAGGTTTTATTTCTTTATTCCTCGTATAACAATACTTTATTTTAACTACAATTGAAGCTCTTTAACATTTCCAGTAGAATTTTAATTACATATCCATACATGTTGATACATGTACTTATGGTCTTAATTTCTAACATCAGAAGTGGGATCGATATTCACAAACACTTTCGTAATACGTTATTTAAATAATTTCAGGGGGATGTTACTGCATTGCAAGATCTTCACGCCGCGCCGGCCGCTATGCTGTTTCCGGAGCCCGAGGAAAAGACTACATCGCCGACGCCGACGCTTGATCCTGCTACAAGCTACAGTGATGCTGAATGTTGGTGCTGCAAGATAGAAGCTCTCTCAAACGGATTCGGCTGGACCAGCATTACGACGGTTGAAAAGGAAGGTAAGGCCCTTAAAGGGGTCTTCTAGCTTCATTTGTATAGTTCCTACGAATCATTGGACCAGACTAAAGGTCGTTCTTAGATAAACTGACGAACAGCATTAACGATTTTTTTTTTGTGAATATGAATAAAACTTTTACCAGCTTATAGAGTTGGTTTGTGGTGGAATCACTAATATAAATGTTCTTACGGCATCTTAATAGCAGTGTTAAAAACTATTTCCGTGTAGTCATGTGCAAAAGCTAAAAATATGATCTTAAGAGCAAAGTGGGTAGGATGCTAAATTGCGTTTTCTCCTCTTACCACCAAAGCACAGTGTTTTATGGGTGTAAGTTCTTGAAACAATTTTTTAACACCTGAATTGATATAAAATAACCACCAAATCACCCCACTAAATAAAAGTACATTTTAGGCTTATCGAATTATAAAATAATTATTTACACACAAACAAGTTTTTATATACGGGTTTAATGATATAATACTCATCATTGATGTGTTATTCATATGACACGATATTATATCCTTGGATGTGAATTTTATGCTTTGATGTGTGTCGTTAATGTATATATAAATTGAAAATCTTTTAACCAGTTTTTATTACTGATATTTTTCAAAATGCTTTCACTTTATATACCTACATAAAGAAAGCCTGGCCGAGTCATCAGAGTGAAATTGCATAATAAAGAACATAAACAATAATATTGCATTAGTGAAAGTTAACATTACAAGATTGCAAATGATTAAATTTCCATTGTAATTTACTTTTAAATAATTTAGTTTACACAGCTAAATTTTAAGAGTATTTCAACAATAAGTATAGATTAAATTCACTAAGTGTTAACAAGCATTTAGTCCAACTGGTGATATGTATTGGATATACATATCAGTTTTGTTGAAATATATTCCGGATCCGGATATTTTGATATTTACTATAAATATCAGCTATATTTTCGAACCCTGGTTATCTTTTACTAATAATTATACATATTTATTGAAAAATTTCTACAATTAATATTTTATGTTTTCTTTTGAAAAAAAAAAACATTCAAATCATAATAACAAAAGTGTCTCTGCACAATGTAACTAAAAAGAAATTCGCTTATTGATACTGAAGCTTGGTTGGTTATCGCTTTTCATTGCGTTTGTAGATTAGGTTAAGGTAGACTTTATTATTTGACGATTGTTATAAGAGATGTAACGGAAGTTTAGTTCCGAAAGCTCAGACTTCGGATTGATTTTGCACTTTAAATTCCGGTTACGATTTCGATTCCGGTCCGGTCCCAATTTCAATTCCGATACAGGTTCCGTTTCCGGTTTTGATTCAGTCTTACTAAATTATATAAAAAAAAGTCCAGTATCGATTTCGGTTCTCGTATAACTACTTCCGTAAGATACTTACATTCTTAATTACTTATTAAGTACGATATAGCCAGTACATATTTAAATAGAAGGGTATTGAGGAATGAAAGAGAGAGAATGAGAAACATTTATTGATATAAATACATAATAAATCATTACCATGTACCATTGGTGTTTAAAGAAGCAAACTGAAATTATTACATAATTATAGATATGAAAAACAAAGAAATTGAAATTATTTATTAAGAAAATTTTACAATAATCAAATTTTACTTAAGTACTGCTGGTCGGTCACCGCCCTGATACCCTTCTGAAATTCATGTGCAGCAGGTGATAGGATTGGTATGTCAAGGCCGGAGGCTATTATGATATGAGGTACTGCTGGTCGGTCACTGCCCCGATGCCTTTCTGAAATTCATGTGCAGCAGGTGATAGGACTGGTATGTCAAGGCCAGAGACCATTTATGACGAATTATGACTATGACTATGACTATGATGTGAGAAAAATATGATTATTGTTGTCCTTCGAGAGCGAAGTACAGGTCAGTCTGGCCGTGATAGATACAGATATTTCAGTTTGTTTATTACACTAACAAGCATCTTATTCTCTAATTTTCAAAACTAAAAACGCCCCAGAAGTAAATTAGTAATTTAATAACATTGTAAAAATTAGTCATTTAATAAAATTTAGAAATATTACGACTGTGGGTAACGTTGTTGGCCGTTAAGCCAGACACAATGTCAGACTGGCCGAGCCATTTACAGAAAATAAAAATATATAAATAAGAACAATGATTTTTCTCTATTTATATTTTTTTTTTGTCCTTAGAATTAACTAAATATATTATGTACCTACACGAATAAGGTAGGTAAACGATTGTTTTAAGTAGATTCTGTACAAAATGTCGTTTTAAAGGTAGAAAAAGATTTGGCTTTAACGATTAAGCGTTAGCGAATATCATAAGTTGCAAAGACAGATTTGATAAAGAGACGAATTTAGTAGTAAAGAATTATAACCCCTATAAAACATTGCCACAACTCCACAATAACCGCTTTGCTCTTGAAAGGTATAGGTTATTTAAGAAAAATAGTTATTGATAAACAATAATTACGTGTTTGAGTTGGGGAATGGGAAGAATAAAACACTGCTGCTAAATACGCTATTAAAAATTTATAAAACTAGCTTACTTTTACTTATTAAGTATGTATTTTGTACAATGTGCTTTTTTTTCCATGATGTTCAAAAGGTCATTCAGATAGGCCAGCAGTAGTTCAGCAGTGTGTGAATGTGATCATATAATGTCTGTATGATTATAGCAAAATCCATATGTAATTAGATTAGTTAATTAGCAACATGTCTATTCAATAAATGTAAATTTATAAAAGTACTTGAAATAATATTTATTTTGAACACACAATTTTTAGCTTCCAGATTACGACGAAATAAGCTTTGGTTGATAATGACGTCTTTAAATCTTGTAAATGTTTTGGAGGTATATAAAAGGTTCCTATTTGTATTGGGCGATTGTGTCATAGATAACCGTGTTAGAATAGAAAATAGCTGGTCGATAGTGTGTTTGGTGTCGGCTTGGTCTTCACGGGCAGCGGTGATGGAGCCGTACATGGCGAGGCACACTATTCATAGGGAATCCACTGTCACTGTGAGCTTGGTGTCCTCTTGGTCATCACCGACAGTGGGTGATGGAGTGGACATGTCGAGGCACACAGTGGAAAATCCACTGTTACCGTTAGATTGGTGTCCTCTTGGTCTTCACCGACAGTGGGTGATGGAGTGGTCATGGCGAGGCAAACGGTAGAATCTCTCACGTGAATATGACCCAGTTGGACTTTAGTAGTAATAAGCTTTGGATATTAATAAAGTACTTCGAGAACGAAGTACTTGTCAGTATGGCCGTGTAAGAATATTCAATTTTGAATTTAAATTTATTTGTCAATTACTGCTTATAAAGTCATTAAATTAATATTAGAATACATACTCATTAACATTCTTCTTCACCTTTATCCTTCATTTAACCAAATTCTGTTAAAAAAATGTGATTTGATTATCTGACAAAGACGACTATTCTTAAGTTGGTTATTTCCTGTTTAGCAGATAATAAATTAATAATTATTATGTAAATTTAACATTAAATTCATTATATTATTGAAGCTTATCGATATTGGTTTATCAAAATATTAAAATCGATAATTAATAACAGTAAATTACTAAAAAGGTGTTTTGGTCAGACGATTGACAAATAGTCAGGTTTCCGTTTACTTCCTGTTATTTTCCTTAATCATTTTTGTAATACAAATATTGAACATGTATTGTATCTTGTTAAATTAAGTTATAAATAATGTTAATAATATTTATATTATAGTTAGTACAAAATAGTTTAATTAAAGTATGTTATTTTCATAAAATAATTAATTTGACTTATTGGCGCCACTGTAGCCAATTTATTATTTTCACGGATGAGTTGTTAAAATGGCGGGAGAATCCCCCTCCTCTTTTGGCTCCCTCTGAGCATGGAGGACACATTTTGTGGACAGTCTTGTGTGGTGAGTCGAGCAGAGCGGTCTAAAAGCTAAGTACTTTAATACTGTCTAATTCTACTTAAATATTATTTTATTTTAATTTAATACTGTTTGAACTTGATTCACTTTTATTAAGAGGTCTAGCTAAGTGTTTCCATACTGTTTTATTCTACCCTAATTATTACTGTTTTATTCTCCCGTAATAGTCACTGTTTTATTCTTTTCTAATACTGTTATTCTCGATTAATTTTATTTGAGGTTATACTTGATGTTCTCCTTAAGGGTAAAGATTATGTAAATAAATGTGTTATGTGTTTAAAGTTGTGTTTTAAATAATCATTATAATTGAAAGAACATTTTTAAATTGTCGTTTTTATTTAATAAATTCCAGTAATTGTTGAAAGATTTCCAAGGTTTTATTTCTTTATTCCTCGTATAACAATACTTTATTTTAACTACAATTGAAGCTCTTTAACATTTCCAGTAGAATTTTAATTACATATCCATACATGTTGATACATGTACTTATGGTCTTAATTTCTAACACATGCATAAACTAAATTTGATAATAAAGTTGATACCTTGATTATATTTTAACGTTAAATTTTTTTACTATGCATTATTTCAGTGGACATGCTAATGTTACATGTAAAAGTAACTGTCTGTCCGTCTGTTTGTAACCTTTTCCCACGTAAATTGCTGAACTGTATATTAATGCAATTTTGTTTAAGAATTAATGGTTTTTATTTAAATTTAATTTAATTGTTATAAACTATCGAATAAAATCAATAATTGCTTTATTATAATATTATTAACAAGGAACTTGACATATATCCACTTACGCACCGAGAATGTAAGAAAACTCTCACCGAATGGCTTAAAACCAAAAGTTATAACGAAATCGAGTCTTTATTGCAAATATACTTATTTATATTACATGCATCCCACCCACGTCCGAAACCCACATAAAACACACAAACATACGTAAAAAGAGAAACAATTACACACACACACACTCGCACACACACACTCGCACACACACACACACACACACACACACATACATACATACATACACACAAACACGCACACACACACACATACATACATACATACACACACACGCACACACAAATAAATACACAATTCTTATTTATTCTCAAAGGGGCATTCTTCTAATTTTGTATGTAGCTGTAATATTTTAGTTTTCATTATTTAGAATTATTTTCATTATTTTGTTTTTAGTTAGTCCTAGTTTCGCTTAGCTTTCGCTTTCGCTATATTTAAAATGTTTAACAGTAAAACTCTTAAGTATTTTACCAGTGAAATTATCTAAGATATGAAGAGCGGAGCATCCTATCGCAAGTACTTCTGTGCTCAAATGGCTGCTCCATTATCTGTTACTGTCTTTGTATTCAAGTTATCACAATAAAACATTTTTTTTTTTTTTTTTTTTTTTTTTCGAATATTAATATTACCGGATACGGACTTTATAAAGATTTGATAAAATTTAATCAGTAACTCTTTTGATTACACTGTGTCATATATATTACTGCAATTTTAGTTTGTAACGACATTTTGTAACGAGAAAACCTGAAGTAAAGACCTAATAAAAGTACGTTGTTCAGTATACGAAGTTTTATTACAAAACCCACCTTAAAAATCGAGTTCAAAAAATAAAAATCAAACAAAAACCAAAAAATTGCAAGTAAATAAATCCCGTACCGAAAAACCGTCTTCAAAAATTACTTTTTAGAGTCAGTACCATACCATCACAGCCAAGACCCTGATAGTGCATTCTACATTGCACTTCTACACGTTTATGGTAAATTTTAAATAGAAAAATATTGGAAAAAATTAACTCGGCCACAAGTGAATTCTCAGACGGGAATCGAACCCGCGACCTTTGGAAATCCGGTCCAATGCTCTAACCGCTGAGCTACCGAGACTTGCGAACCACCGTCGAAATTCTCCAATACTTTTAATACGCTGTAGGCCAGCGTTGTTACATCAATGCTAGGAATATCCTTGCATTCGAAAGAAACATCTTTTCAGGTGTTTAACGATCGATTAAGATGCAACTGCCAATAATTTTATGATTTTGTAATTTTTGCATTTTTCAATGCTATTTTTATACTTATGGTAATTTTAAATAGAAAAATATTGGAAAAAATTAACTCGGCCACAAGTGAATTCTACACGTTAGTTATATGTCCTGGCTGGCATCGAATGCAAAAGTTTTTTTTGAAAACAAGATTTTACGGGGTTTTTCTTAAAAAGCGCGCCGTCATCGACGCGAGTTTCTAAAATGCGACGACACATTTTTAAATCACATATAAATATCGATGTTTCATTCCTATCTCCAATTCTTGTTACTTCCGAACAATCTTTTGATCGCGGTGATATACACACATCACTCTTTTGTGAGTGACGCATGTCTAAGCATACTGGCTGCTTGCTGGGAACATATTATTTTATCGGGTTATTTTCCGCTCGGTTCCCGGGAGGTTTATTGCTGAGCTGTGCTCTCTATTAGGCGGTACACGGAGATTATGTTACAAATATAATGTTTTCAGTATCAGCGAGGTCGGACGTTCAAAGATTTATCGGATAACACTTTTTCACTCAATAGTGTGTTTACGGGTCTCTTGCCTCAGCTTCCTTGGAAAATCGGAATTTTTCACCTGGGATTTTCTTCCAAAATGGTAAATAACTTTTTCACCTCACACGCTCTGAAATGGAGGATTTGTCAATCAGTTTAGGCGTAGAAAATCGCTTTTTGCGGAAAAAGTACTTTTTTTAATTTAATACCTAAAAATATGTCTTAATGCGTTCCGAATCGCACTATTGACTTTTTTGTTATATTTGATTCTTATTTTAAATAGCTATAAATTAATTATAATACTCCGTTTTGGTTTAGTTATATTATTTTAGTTCATTGAATCATAAAAACAATAACAATAAGATTAAACTATTTGTTTAATCTTATTGTTTAACTAGTCTTGCCGTTTCAATATCAGCTAGGAGCCTTATTTTCCTTATTGCGAAAGCCGCAGAACTAAGTCTACTCGACAAGGTTTCAATATGTGGATCTGCAGTTTTGAATCTAATGTAATGCCAAGAAATTTAATACTCCCAACTAACTCTACTACATCCCCATTCAAATTGATATGCATATCGACTTGCCCTACATTAGGTAATGAGAATTTGACAAATTTCGTTTTGGTAGGGTTAAGAGACAAATGATTACTGTTGAACCAGTGTGCGACTTGAGAGAGAGCACTATTTACTTCGTCAGAACAATTGTTTCCTCTATCAATTTTAAAAATTAAAGATGTATCATCTGCAAATAGTACTGTCTTACATAAATTACTCGCGTAGTTAGGGAGATCGTTAATATATATTAAAAATAGCAGCAGGCCCAATATTGAACCTTGGGGCACACCCATAACAATGGCGGCTCCTGTAGAAGCAGTATTATTGACAATTACTTTTTGATTTCTATTGTGCAAGTATGACTGCAAAAGGCTAACTGATTTTTTAGAGACTAAGCCTACACTGCATAGCTTAAGGCTATTCTTATTATATTGTGAATGTAACTCATAATTATAATTCGTATATGTTGATTGAATAATGTTTCAATAATTATTATAAAATGCATTAATAATGTATTAGATTTAATTAGTAATGTCATGACTATTTAATAATCTATGATAATGTTAATGGAAAGAGAAGTCTGTTTTAGAATAATAAGCGTTTGTCAATTGTTTAGGCGCCATTTGGAAGATTAAAAAAGCAACTTGTACCATGACAATATTAAACATTGTAAAGGAAATATAAATATTTTTATTAAAATCCCTAGTATTCTGAAGTTGTTCTTAACATTATGGCCATGTCACATTGCAGGAAATGTGATAAAACATTCATTGAAATAAAACAACTTTTACGCATCAAATTACAGCTAGTCGAAATAGTCGTTCACAAAATGAAGTTAAAATCATAACATCTTGTAAAAACTCTAAAGGATGGACTTTTACTATAAAAACGTAGTATAAATTAGTTACACTAAAAATCGGCCCATACACGACAATGATGTAAACGTAATTCATATTTTTCGGGATTATGAAAAAACTATCAGCCAGATCTTAGTAAAGAAGATTTTCGATCGATCGATCTTCTTTATGGGACCACCCTTGAACTATGTTCTTTCAGATAAAAAAATTATGATTGAAATCGGTTGACAACTGACGACGTTATGTTAAAATATACATAGAAAAAATATAAAAAATATACAGTAGACTTAAGAAGAGAATGTTTTCATACATTGTTGTGTTCCGGTAGTTAGAGATAAGATAGCCAGTTCTCAGTGATTGAGGATTCCGGGAGCGGCTCGCTTCCATCTTCAGCCTTATCAATACTAAACATAGAAGCGCTCATGGCCGCGCTTGACAGACTGATCGTATTCGATCACGTTTGTTAAGCAAAGTTCGGCCCGGTCAGGTGTCGGATGGGTAACCGTAAAGTGTCATTATAACTGACCACTTCCGTGCTTCGGAGGGCACGTTAAACCGTCGGTCCCGGCTGCTGCCAACTGTCGTTAAGCCAAGTCAGAGGCCTTATAGGCGGCTTGATAAACTCTGACACCAGAGGTGGCCACTAATCCTCACACGATAAAAAGAAGAAGAATACTTAACATCAGGTATTATGAAGGCTAAGAGTCTCACCGTCGTTCATAAAAAAAAAGACGGGTTGCACTCCGGGAGTGCCGGCAGAAGTGAAAACTTGATTATTAACGTTGAGCATGTTTGATATTTTGGAATGGTTAGGGAATAATTTTGCATATTATTATTAATAAATAATAATAATAATAATAATAATAATTAATAATAATAATAATAATAATAATAATAATGATAATGATAATGATAATGATAATGATAATGATAATGATAATGATAATGATAATGATAATGATAATAATAATAATAATAATAATAATAATAATAATAATAATTATAATAATAATTATAATAATAATAATAATAATAATAATTATAATAATAATTATAATAATAATAATAATAATAATAATAATAATAATAATAATAATAATAATAATAATAATAAATAATAATAATAAACAAATTTATTAAATTTATTAAAAGCCTAAACGAAACAGTAGGCCCAGGCATACATTTTCGCCGCGCCGTAGAGAGGGGATAGCTGTCTACTCTCCATCCGTCCTACGCTTTTTCGATCAGGTCACGTGTCCTGACGCGAGTTTAAGATTTTATACCCATTACAGAAAAAGTGCTCAACGCCGCTAAAGAAGTTTTCACTTCAAAAACATCCTTCTTTTTTTTAAGTCTGTTAAAAACACGGGTTGTTTCAATGCTTAGCTCTCAACAAGGTTTTCAATCGTTTATAATTGTAAGAAAAAATTGCATGAAAACTCGACACTTTAAAAATTGTAACTTTGATGTCCACGCAAAAGAAGTCGCTACCGTCATTTAATATTATACACCGTATTTTTTCATTAAGTAGGTACATCTGAAACTTAAGGGGTGGTAGTACCATATGCCATACCATACTATGCGAACATCTTTTACTACGGACGGAGCCATTAACAAAATCATGAAAAAATTTGCAATAAGAAAACAAGTTTCAGCTGTAACAAAAACGACGCTGTTACATTCTAATGGGTATCATCAAAAGAGTTCGGTATTAGGCTTACTCGTAACATCGAATGCGAAATTCTAGTCAATCAGAAATCCACGTAGTTGTTTCGCACAGGGTTGTCCGGCGCCGGCGCCGGATCAAAGCCGGATGATCCTGATTAACCGGCAAGTCCGCCGCCACACCTTACGAGGGCTGACACCCTGTTGCTAGAATATCAAACAATGCATACGAGAACATTCATCAGTGTCGTGTCTGCGATTGTTGAGGTTAAGCAACTTTCGCAATGGTCGGTCACGAGATGGGTGACCAAAAATTTACTATCTCAAACTCCTCCGTGCTTCGGAAGGCACGTTAAACCGTTGGTCCCGGCTCCGTTTGCAGTCGTTAAAACCCACTAATCCGCATTGGGTCCGCGTGGTGGGTCATGGCCCGTTCTCCTTATCCATCCATAAGGAAGGCCAGTGCCCCAGCAGTGGGGATATTAAAAATGGCTGATGACGATGACGACATTCGTCATCCATCCTACCTTAATCCTAATCCTTCGTAACTAATATTATAACCTGAAAGTGTGTCTGTTTGTCCTTCCATCACACCCTAACTAACCAACAAATCAACTTGATTTTTGACCTAAAGATAGTTAAAAGAACGGAGAGTAACATATATTACTCTTAACCTCGATATTCCCACGGGAACGGGAACCACGCGGGTGAAACCGCGGGCGGAAGCTAGTACCTAAATAAAATTAGATTGAAAATAAAGAACGTTATCCAGTCATAAATAAAGTACCCAGTATTTTTTTTAATAGTTTGAATTTTTGAAAGAAAGAAAGAAAAGAAGAAAGAAAATATATTTATTTGACACAGACATTAGAAACATGCTTAACAATTTATGAAAGGAAAGAATAAAAAAAAAGAAACTAATCTAACGGCTGCGTCAAAATAGGATACCAATTCAGCATGTCGGGTTTGCGCGATCAGCGAGACCCGACGCTGATTTTCAATTGGCACCTTTATTTATTTTTTTGACAGCTGAATGTCTAACAGAAATGGCTCACAATCATAATTATGTTAATTTTAGTAAAATTTTATTTATATGCGAATTAATAAACTGAACTTAAGTAAACTGTTGTATATAAAAGTAAGTAAGTATAATATATAAATATCTGAATATTAATATGTAAAATTATAAATATATGTTAAATTATGTATATTTAGACCAACTAAAACAAGATAAGCTATATAAATGATATGTTGTTGACGTTATACAACTCCATGTCACGCTGCGCATCAAGTAGGAACTGCTTCATACGCAATTTAAAAACGTAAATTGAATTTAGCTGCCTGAATGGGGGTGGAATATTATTCCAAATTTTAGAGGCAGCGTAACGAAAGGCGCCCCTAAACGATGCAGACCTATGCGCAGGCGTGGCCAACGCATAAGTCTGCATCGTTCGTCAGTTTTTTGCATTTACGATTACAATATTGATACTTTACATTATTCTACATCGATTCGATACATATGACGTCAAACGCTTGCTACAATTCAAGCTTTATTTTAAATACAGTTAATGCTGTCCTCCTATAGAACTCTCTTCCAGAAGGTATTAGAAAAGCTCGTTCAATAAAATCATTTAGCGATCAAGTCAGAACACATTTCCTTTCTCATATTTAATCTCATTTTTCCTTTCCCATTCCTACTGTATGTTTATATATTCATTCTAAAGTATGATTATTTATAATGTTCAATATTTAATTGCACCCCCCTTTCACCTCTTTTATTCTATTCCTCCTATTTCTTTACTACTCAAGGTTGCCTGGAAGAAATTGCTACCTAGCAATAAGACCGCCTTTTGTGTATTTCCTTTAACTGTCTATTTGTGATTTCTGTGTATTCTTATTATGTGCAATAAAGGGTTTTATTGTTATTATTATTAAAACTGAGTAGCAACCCTGCGCAGGTGCTGTCAATGGCGTTGAAGCCTGCCTGTGCAGTCAACAAAAACGTCAGCATGTCCACGACGGGTTTACGGCTCCAATGGAACCGTTCCATTTATCAGAATAGGAACACTCTCAAAGCTAATACGGCCCCATTTATAGGAACACGATCAAAAGGCCAACGGCAACTTTATATGATATACACGCACTAGTCACCTAAACTAAACAGAAGGTAAAATTATCAAAACTAAATAAAAAACATACATTATACTTCACTTGTTTAGGGATGAGCTGATTTTCCTTGTAGAAAAATAAAAAACGATAAACCGTTTTTATTTTGAATTAATACATTATTGCAGATTGAGAGGTAAGCATGAAGTTGATATTAAAATTATTGAAAAATATATTTTTCACCTCACACGCTCTGAAAAGGAGGTTTTGTCAATCAGTTTAGGCGTAGAAAAAAGCTTTTTGCGGCCTAGTGCGGCAAAGTACTTATTTAATTTAATACTTAAAAATATGTCATAATGCGTTCCGAATCGCACTATTGACTTTTTTGTTATATTTGATTCTTATTTTAAATAGCTTTAAATTAATTATAATACCTACTCCTTTTTGGTTTTATTAAATTATTTTAGTTCATTGAATCATAAAAACAATAACAATAAGATTAAACTATTTGTTATAAGAATTTTATATTAGGCTGGGTGAGATTTCACAACCTATAATTGGATTTCGGACTGTGACATAAATCTTTATTTTTAAATTGTCTTTGACTTGTACCTCATGTCAGTGTCAACATTTACGGAATCGTTTTTATTCTTATTAGTAAGTAACAATATATTCCTACTTTAAATAAATTTGAATTAACTATAATACTCCCTTTTTATTATTTTAGTTTTTTATATCATTAAAACAACGAGAATAAGGTATATTTAGATTGAACTTTATGTTTTAAGAATTTTTTACCGGAAGTTGACCGCGGAAACCACCATAAAATTTTCCTCGCTGTTGTGAGGTGAAAAATTGTGTGTTGCGCTCGGCAGAAAAGTTTTTAGCGTCTTGTACCTTTGAAATCCTCGCTTCGCTCAGGATTCAATCTTTGAACCACTCGCTACGCTCGTGGTTCAATCCTAGAATCCTTCACTTGCTCAGCTTTCAATAGAGGTAACTCGCCGCTAAATACCCAACTTTCCAACCTTGCATAACAAATAACTATTGTATTATGTATTAGTAGAAAACAATGAGTCTGGCAGGGAGGGTATCACTGAATACTGCTATAATGGTTTAGTGGGCCATCTGTCCGATAGGTTGTTGCGCCCACGTCATGACATTGGTTTGGTACCTTGGATGAGCTAGATTTGAAACTAATATATCTGCACAAGCTGAGTTTATGGATGTACTTTACTTAGTAGCTGTAAGATTAAGTGACAATGAATAATAAATAAAAAAATAATACCAAAGAGGTATAGGTACCTACCACGTACCTACCTACCTTATCTCCTAATAAATATAATATATGAAAAAATATGCTTAACAGATTAAGCACAGACCATAGAAATTTTAATAATAGGTACAGTAAAAATACAATAGTACTTACCTACATTTTTATTGATAGGTATATTATAGTTAAGAAATATTTTTATTGTTATATTATTTGTGATATACTTACATAAACGTTCTATAAAAATTCATTGTTTTTAAATAACGCTCTCTAAAAAAATATATTGGTCAACCATGAAGTTCCTCGACTGTAAGGTCATATCCTCACATCACATCACACATGAGGTCATGATCATGAGTCCAGCACCTGTTTTCCTTGTTCTGTGGTCCAGCATGCGTAGCATGCGCACCTCGACAAAGCTTTCTCGACACTTATCTCGCACAAGCTAACTGTGTAATCCTCATGGATTACACAGTTGAAACTTGTTACGTATTCTGTGAACCGCTTTACGGTTTTCACACAAAAAAATATATATATTAAGTGGCTCCCCATACATAGAACGCTGAAACGGAAAATTTTTTTTTTCATCAAACCTATACGTATGGGGTATCTATAGATAGGTCTTTCAAAATTACATTGAGGTTCCTAAAACAGTTTTTGCCAAGTCAACCGTTTGAATGATATACACTTTCAAAGTGGTAAAATGTGTAAAAACCTAAAAAAATATATGCTGTGCTTAGATCTTTATGAAATTTTTGAACGAAAATTGGTTTGAACGAAATATATTTAGCAGTTTCAGAGCTATAGCACATTTTCCAAAACCGCAAACATAACTTTGTCATTCATACAAAAACGAAAACAGTTTTGCAGGTAATCCAGTGTAGGTAATCGGTAGTAAAGTGAACACCTCATTAAGTAATATAATAATAATAATAGAAACTTTATTGCACACGATACAAAAACAAACACATACAGAGAAAATGACATAAAAGAGGAACACACAATAGGCGGCCTTATTGCTACATAGCAATCTCTTCCAGGCAACCTTGGGTGACAACCTTCGAGTTGCGAGTCGAACTCGCACATGGCCAATTTTTTTTTCTTGGTTAGAATACACTTTTCATCAGCCTTTTTCGCAAAATACCTAAAGAAAAAATATATTGTTTTATACGTGCGGCAAACTAGATTATTAGATATGTCAGATGGCATCAACGAGTTTACTTGGTAATCGTTTTAACTCTATCAAATCAAATAGCTAAACCAGGCCAAAAAATAACTTTAGCAACGATTAAGTATTCTTTAAAAGTTAACGCATAGGAAAGATCCTATAGTGAAAATGAATTCGATGTGGTAAAAAAACACATCATAAAACACAACAGTCTTATAACGAATAAATAGAGTAATCTGTTTACAGCAACACAAAAATATATATTCCTACTTGTTCCTACTTATAGATCTCTCACGATAACATGAGTTATGATTATTATTTTGTTTTGCAGGTGGCAACACCAAAACATTGGAGAGTTGATTCCATTGGGCCCGACTAAAGTGGCAACTATTAGGTCGATTTATGAAGGACTACCCTCGTACCCTCCCCGCACCCCGCACCCCGGGTCGATTAACGGCCAATCCGATATGAAGCGTGCCCCTTATAAATCATCCCCTTCGTTTCCTCTCCTCATGAGAAACGATACCCGATGTACTTATCATAAATGTTGTCAAGCTTTAAGCAGTTTTCTCGATCTCTCGATCATTTCCTACTTCGAAGTTCCTTTAGTGAGAAGTATAGCTCAATGGTCTTTTCTATGAACGACGACGGCTCTTTAGCCTTCAAGTCCTGTGGTCTTACCATGAGTTTTTCTTTTCGTTTAATGTACAGTAAACGGTAGACATTTTGTAGGTATGCGAATCTATACGCGCCTCTAGTGGGTAGTAGCAAATTTACAGATTCGCACTGATGTTAAGTATTGTTAAGACTGAAGATGGAAGCGAGCCGCGAGAGCGAGATAAGATGGTGGTAGCTAGCCAGGCGGACTTACAACAAGTCGTACCACCAACCAAACCGCATACAATTGGGAATTGAACCCGAGACCTCTGAGTCTGACACCGAACCACTAGTCCACAGGAGGCGGTCACCGCCTGGAAACGAATAACGCCTGTAAAATTATCGCTTAAATAAAATATCTCAGTTGAAAATATACTTATACAATTTCTTATACTTAGATAATGTTGAAAAATTACCAGATAGAAGAAAGCTGAAAGAATATGGGAATAATAATATAGGTACAGAGAGTGGATGAAAAGGGTAAAAACATAAATGCAGAAAGGTTGTATGCGGGAAAGGCCGCCATACGTGTACGACGATAAAATTCAGTACAGACAGATCAAAGGTATCCGGAATGAACATTAAGTAACCCAAAATAGAGCTATGAACAAAGAGGAGGTCAAGTTAAAAGGAAGTTAGTAGCGATTCGAAATTTTTATAGAGGTTATCATATGATTCTCTACTCTATCGATGGGATGATCAGCTAGAATCGCCAACAGCAGGAGTAAGAACGGTTGAAGCGCTGCGTCCAATTACTCGTAGTACGATTGATAGACGACATGACACCCTGACGTTCCGTCTTGTACAGGTACTAACGGATCACGGATGCTTTGGCAAATACTTGTTTAAGGTGGACAAGAGAGAAGAGACTCCCGTATGCAACGAGTGCGGGGCGAGCGAGGACTTGGCGCAGCACATATTGGAGTTTTGTCCGGCTTACGAACAGCAACGACGCACCTTAGTGGCCGCAATAGGACTTGATCTCTCACTTTCCGGTGTTGTAAAGGTTATGGTGGAAGATGAGAGGAACTGGAAAGCAGTTGCAGTATTCTGCGAAGAGGCGATCTCTACAAAGGAAGCTGCGGAACGAGTCCGTAAGGAGACCGCGAATGCAAACTCCATAAGGCGCAAGCGAGTTGGGAGACGGAGGCAGCAGTCATCCATCCATCAATCATTAGCCTGTGGACGTCCACTGCTGGACGTAAGCCTCTCCTAGCTCACGCCTATTGTGGCGTTCATAGGAGCCTACTGCTACCACGCTGGCCAGACGGGTTGGTAGAGGATTTGTTTCGTTTTCCTTCTCTCGCACAGGTGTTCAATGCGTCGAGCCTCTTAGTCGACTGTTACGACATCTCAGGCATGTAAGGGAGTGGTGACATTTGTATTCTTAGGCCGTCACCACACGGCAGAACTACATTTTGTTTTAATTTCTATAAGTTTTAGTTCTATTATAAATTTTTAAGCGACTTAAAAAAAAAGAGGAGTTTATCAATGTGACACGTATACAAGAGGTATTTTTATGTAGTCAACAGCAGATCAGACTTTATACTTTATGCTTGAGATTGCCCTTTACCTTTGTGTTTAATTTTAGATGCGGTTTTCGTAATACATATAATATAATAGTTTAAAAAAACATATAATAGTTCTAAGGTCCCATTTTTTATGTTCCAGGACCTATGAACAGATTGACAGTCGTCATTAACCATTTTTTTCCCCACTGCCGGGGCACTGGCCTTCCTTATGGAAGGATAAATCATACGATAAGGAGAATGGGCCACGTCATGATCCGCCACGCGGGTCCAATGCGGATTGGTGGGTTTTCATGTCAAGTCATAGTCAAAGTCAATATCATTTATTCAGTCTAGGCTGTTACAAGCACTTATGAACGTCAAAGAAGCTACGCCATCGGTTCACAAACCCTTCGGCGGGAGACCGCGTAACGAGAAAAACCGGCAAGAAACTCGTCAAGGGCTGTTTTTTTCTCCCTGTTTTATTTCATACAGAGTCGTCAAATTGAAAAGTGACCTTAACATATCAGTAAGGTCAATTTCCATCGCAAAAAGAAAATACTAATTATAATGTTACATTTTATGGTTATTGTAACCGTAAACAATTTTCAACTGGCAAAGAAAGACTTATCTATCATACATTACAACATTTCTCGCATTACAAGATTACTGTACTGCAAGTTGTGAGGAACATACAGGTCAGTATCAATTTATTTTAGAAAAAAATATGTAAACTTTAAGCACAACATTAAGATAAGCAGTCTGAAGTCGACCCATTTCCGCTGGCGGCACCCGTTCACGAGCATGACGCATGAACCAGCCATCGCTTCGCTCAACCATATTTTAGGGTACGTAACGACCGTGAGGCGGGTTGTTGTCGTCGACACCGCCGAAGAAACGTTTGAGTGAGCATGACGTACTTCAGGTACTTATGTTAAGCTGTATAAATATAAAAAAAAAGACGGGTTGCACTCCGGGAGTGCCGGCAGAAGTGAAAACTTGATTATTAACGTTGAGCATGTTTGATATTTTGGAATGGTTAGGGAATAATTTTGCACCAATTGCTTTATCAGTATAAAAGTACTATCATTTATGTGGTAGAATACAATATTCATTTATTGCGCTATCGTACACAAACATGACAAACCATATTAAAGTGAACGTTAAGTTAGGTAATAAAATATAAGAAAACATTAGTTATTATAGAGAATCGAAAAATATATATTGACAATAAAACAAGAGACAAGTAAAAGACATTATCAACAGTCTGTCGCTAAGCAACCGAGACCATAGTCAACCTGTCACCTCAACATTCTCCATCCGTCCTACGCTTTTTCGATCAGGTCACGTGTCCTGACGCGAGTTTAAGATTTTATACCCATTACAGAAAAAGTGCTCAACGCCGCTAAAGAAGTTTTCACTTCAAAAAAAAAGACGGGTTGCACTCCGGGAGTGCCGGCAGAAGTGAAAACTTGATTATTAACGTTGAGCATGTTTGATATTTTGGAATGGTTAGGGAATAATTTTGCACCAATTGCTTTATCAGTATAAAAGTACTATCATTTATGTGGTAGAATACAATATTCATTTATTGCGCTATCGTACACAAACATGACAAACCATATTAAAGTGAACGTTAAGTTAGGTAATAAGATATAAGAAAACATTAGTTATTATAGAGAATCGAAAAATATATATTGACAATAAAACAAGAGACAAGTAAAAGACATTATCAACAGTCTGTCGCTAAGCAACCGAGACCATAGTCAACCTGTCACCTCAACATTCTCCATCCGTCCTACGCTTTTTCGATCAGGTCACGTGTCCTGACGCGAGTTTAAGATTTTATACCCATTACAGAAAAAGTGCTCAACGCCGCTAAAGAAGTTTTCACTTCAAAAATACAATAACACCAGCAAAAAAAAGAAAGATAAAAGTGCATTAACGTAAGACACAACTTACAATGTTAGTAGAAGACGCATCAGCTGGGTCATAATCACAGGCATATTTAAAGTAAGTTAACAAAAAAGAATACTTTTATATAATTGGAATAATTTGAAAACATTATTTATTTTTATTTAATTTAACATGACCGCAAATACAGCCAGGACCAACGGTTTAACATACCTTCCGAGGCACGGAAGGCATAGTAAATTATTGGCCACCTATCCCGTGACCGAACATTGCGAAACTAAATCGTAGGCCGAGCGCGCGAACCACTGCGCCTCCTCATACCGTACCTACAGTAGTTTTCAGAAAATCTTGAAAACGCTTTCGATTTCGTTGCCTTTAAAATTATATGAACTTAATAATGATTGACCTTAACATTAACTAAGGTACGTTAGTAGCACGCTGGCACCAACTCCAGCGTAAAATTTGTAAATGGATTTTTGACATGGCCGTCATGACCTTTTTGTTCTTACTAAGACAGGCCTCAGCACTTTAAACGGCTAATAACGAATCGAAATGTAGGTATTTCATTAAGGGTCGGTTTCACTAACTACTGATAAGTTTATGATTTTGTAATTTTTGCATTTTTCAATGCTATTTTTATACTTAAGGTAAATTTTTGAATAGAAAAATATTGGAAAAAATTAACTCGTCTCGGTAGCTCAGCGGTTAGAGCATTGGACCGGATTTCCAAAGGTCGCGGGTTCGATTCCCGTCTGAGAATTCACTTGTGGCCGAGTTAATTTTTTCCAATATTTTTCTATTTAAAAATTTACCTTAAGTACTGATAAGTTATGGATAGCTTAGGTGACATATAATTTTTAATTTTTTTATATAACAAACTGTCAAAAGGTCTGTCAATTAAACTATCCAGAACCTATTAGTAGGTAGTAAAACCGGCCCGTAAAGTTGTTTTGTTCTGTGAATAGAGCAAATGGTACAGAGGGTAAGAATGGGTTCAAGTTGTCCAATCATGATTGTTATGATGGTATGACTTCCCAGTCAGCCAGAAGACTTTCTTATGAAGTGTTACCTATTTCTCTATACGTGTATACCATTTTACCAGCTGTAAACAACCTACGTAAGGGAAATTATGCGGATTATAGTGGTTAAGTAACTTTCACTAAGGTCGGTCGTGGGGTGGGTGACCAAAAATAACAATCTTGAGCTACTCAGTTTCGAAGGCGTGTTACAAAGCCACATTGAAACATGACTGATGAAACTAAATCACAGGCATCGGCTATCTACTTAATTATTATCATCACAACAAAAAAAAACGACTTCAACAAGATTCTACTTTGCATTTTATGAGGAACTTTAGTTGTATTATAAAATGTAGGTACATACGGGAACTTCCCGGTTGACCAGTATAGTTTTTGGGAACGTTTTCTCGGAAAGTACTAAGGCTAAAGAAATAATCCATTATTGAAAGGAAATACTTCTTAATGGTCTTTTATTTGTCATAAACGTTTTCTATATATCCTTTACTTTTTTAAATAAAGCTGTCTGATTAAACTCTACTGGTCAATCGGGAAGTTCCCCGATTGTACTGACGAATTGCTAAGCTTCTCTATTAAAGGCGATATGATGATAAGAATGTCATTAAATGGTTAATGTGTTAAGCATTCTCTTCAAAAAGTAAAGTATATAGGCGACTCAATAGCCTCCTCTTTTTTTGAAGTTGGTTAAAATGACCGACTTACCTACAATTTAGTCGGGAAGGATTGCAAACGATGTTCCGGTTCTCACGCGGACGAAGTTGCGGGCACAGCTAGTAATTACTAATGTAATGATGAATGTTGGTATTTCGCTTCAGACTTAGAACGTATACGTGTAAAAATTTAAGAAATCTAAGTGAAACGATGAACGCTACCTTAATTATAAAATACTAGAGGCCGGGCGCGGTTTCACCCGCGTGGTTCCCGTTCCCGTGGGAATTTTGGGATCACTTATAGCCTATGTTACTACTTGGGGTCTAAGGATTCTCTATACCAAATTTCGTCAAAATCGGTTCAGTAGTTTTTGAGTTTATTCGTTACATACAAAAATACAAATCTTTCCTCTTAATAATATTAGTATAGACTAGCGGTCGCCTGCGGTTTCCCCCTCGTAATTCCCGTTTCGGTGGGAATATCGGGATAAAATGTTGCCTTTGTTTTAATCCAGGCTTTTTTCTGTATGGGGCCGTTCAAGTATTACGTAAGCACTACAGAGGGGCGGGGGGGTCTTTGCTTTGAAATAAAACAACTTTTACGGATATCAAACGCGCTATATTTCCACGAACTAAGTTGTAATTGTCCGTATTTTTAGGTTTTTTTTAGGGGATTTTCCCGACGTTTCGGCACCTTTACAGCTGCCGTGGTCACGGGATGACTGCTGTCTTTGCTTTGCTTATTTTTGATGACATAGGGGGATGGGGGGATCTAGATAGTGATTACGTCAGCAGTAATTATTTACTTTTTTACACATATCGCAACTCACACTTTGTTTATGCAGAAAACGAAATGCATTTTCGGGGATTACAGTCCTCTATTCCAAACCTATTCCTTATTTCTAGACTTTAACTGCTGCTCATAAATCAGTCAATTGTACCAAGGTTTACGTAAGCATGGGGGGGAGGGGTAAGAGCTTTGCTTAATTTGCTGACGAGGGGGTGGGTTAATAATAGCAAAAAATCTTACGTAATACTTGAACGGCCCATATGTACCAAATTTCATCCCAAACGGTTCAGTAGTTTTTTCGTGGAAGAGTAACAAATAAACAAACAGACATACTTTCTCATTCATAATATTAGTAAGACTAGCGATTGCCCGCGGTTTCACCCCCGTAGTTCCCCTTCCCGTAGGAATATCGGGATATAAAGTAGCCCTATGTTTTAATCCAGGTTTTATTCTATCTCTGTGCCAAATTTCATCCAAATCGGTCTAGTATATAGTTTTTACGTGAAAGAGGAACAAAGAAAAAATAACTAAACTTACATACTACCGCATTTATAATATTACTGGGATAGGATTTTTTTTAATGTGAAACCTTATTTTCACTTTATTTCTATAAAATGCCATCCACACCGTAACGGATAGGATCAATCACACCGCAAAATGGATCTCGGAGCATCAGTTCAGTTATAAATAGAAAGAAGAAATTAGATCGCGGTCGGGCGCGCCGCAATCGTGGGCTAAGCCTATCTCGGCAGATTCATCTGGCCGTTTCAGGCATTGCAGCCATTTCAGCTGGCTGTTTGCTCAGCCCGGTGCAGCCTTCAATTCAATTGCCCGTCCACGAAATTACGCCCACTAAAAGATCACCACGGATATAGTTATAACTGGCAGCGTCAAAAGCCGTATTGCAGAATTTATAAAGCACTAAACTCCAACGAACGTGTAGATGTGGGCTGAGGCCACAGATCACCTGTGGCTGAGGCGAAACCGAGGCACACATACGTAAGTCCATTAACGCCTAGTTGTGGCCAAGTCTTGTATATTACTTTTCTCAAATAGTACGCGGAAATAAAAACTTCTTTACAACGAACACAATATTTTTTTCGCGTTATAGTGTTCATTTGTTGTTTTTTTTTCAAAATCAGCTTTCTATTTGCAAGCTAGTTCGAAAAAATAAAACCTCTGATAACATACCTCCTTGGTTGCCATATTTCGGAGTAAAAGATCGTTCCATTTTTTTATTACACTTCAGATATGAGTTTACTATGTAATTTATTTGGCCGCTAAACACACAGATATAGATTTTCATACAACTTTTGCCGGCCGCTGCTCGCATTGTATGAGGCAGCAATATCGATTTATCTCGAAGAAGGTTGTCAAAACAATGCTGATATTTCCAAGCATGTTTGAGAAAATTATATTTTAAAGACGGTTTCTGTTGTAATGATGGAATTTTATTATTTTAATATTTTTTGGTTTGCATTTATATATTTAACTTTAGAAGTCGGTTTTTAAATTTTTCATTTCTTTTTTTTATTTTTTATTTACTTAAGCTCAGTACCACAAGTGAGTTCTAAGATGGTCCCATCAGAGAATTCACACGAGTTGATTTCCAATATTTTGCTATTTAAAATTTATCATCAGTATAAAAATAGCATTGAAAAATGCAAAAATTCTAAAATCATAAAAAATCATCATAAAAATTGAAATTGATATAGGTGTGCTTGTGCCTATAATATTTGAAAGGTTTCCTCGACTTCTCCAGGATCCCATCATCAGATCCTGTCTTGACGGCAATAGGACCCACTTGAAAGTATACGCATACGTACATCTTATGTTTTGGCGCGCACTGTTCATTGAAATAAAACAACTTTTACGGATATCATATCAAACGCGCTATATTTCAACGCTATATTAAAACCCCTAAAAACCTAAAAATACGGACAATTACAACTTAGTTCGTGGAATTATAGCGCGTTTGATATCCGTAAAAGTTGTTTTATTTCAATTATTTAGATCGGTTTAGAAATGACCGAGTACTGAGGTAATTAGTATAATAGCTCCGAGGACCATGTGTGGTCTTCATCATCCGTTCCTCTCCACCAGATGGTGCTTTTCGGAAGCAAGTGCACGCACGAGCTACCTAAGAAAAGATCGAAATCGTTTCGTCGATTTCTCCAGGATCCCATCCCATCCCGTCTTGACGGCAATGGGACCAACTTGAAAGTATACCCTTTAAAACAAAAAAGAATTATTCGGTTCAGAAATGACCGAGTAACGAACATAAAAAACATACAATAGAATTAATAACCTCCTCCTTTTTTTGAAGTCCGTCAAAGATGGGTTTTACTAATATGACTATCACCACCACATCATTAAAAATGTATTTCCTCAATACCGTTGTAGTTTTGATATCCACTAGGAATTCCTTAATCTGGCCATTGTATTTACCCAGTTTGGCCTGGTCCACGGGGCATACCTAAACACTATATGAAGGAAAAATGGATGTTACCATCTCCTTTTTAATGCAATTAGCAAACTAAATAAGTTTTTTTTTGCATTCAAATGTTTTCAAAGTTGTTGTACCTAGGTCGTTTCCTTTCGAAAAAGCATTAAATAGTCATT
This sequence comes from Chrysoteuchia culmella, assembly GCA_910589605.1. Lineage (NCBI taxonomy): Eukaryota > Metazoa > Arthropoda > Insecta > Lepidoptera > Crambidae > Chrysoteuchia > Chrysoteuchia culmella. Next base: position 23,936,122 of record OU342649.1, read on the forward strand.
CATTTATGTACCTTTTTAGCTTAAAATATTATCGTTGGTTTTTCCTGTAATATCACACTGAATATTATATAACAATGCGACAATGTTTTTCTTTAATTAATTAATTAAGTGTGTAACTAACGTAATTTTTAATTGCCCGAAACATTCCAATGTCTGCACACGATAATATTTATATTAAAGTACCTATTTATTAATAGTGTCCTGAGGCTGTAAAGGGCTGGGCTAGCTTGCTGTCTTAGTCCGCGGGCTAGACTAGGGTCAAGAGAGAACCAATTCAGAATAAAAAAACGTAAACAAAAACTTCCCACATACTTAACCTTCGTACAAGTAATCTGATTTTCGATCTTTGATATTGTGGATGGGTATGATAACGAAATTGATAACTATTTTAATACATAAACAATTTAATTATATTCTTACATTTTAATTACAATTGATGTAAATACTCCAATCATGTTTTTAACGACTGGAATTTCCTAATCGTAGTTTAACGATAACGAAAGAATAAATCGGTCACATGATAGCATCAGGAGATTAAACGCATAGTAAAATGAGTCCGCATTATCAGCGGAGATAAGATTTTACTATGGTACTTTGGTACTACTACGCATCAAGTAAGCCGTAAGGGCTGTCAAAGCCCAAATATAGGTTGTGATATTTGTAAATTGAAATTGTAGGGAACTTGTCGTTATTATTATGGAATAGGTAATAGTCATCAGATACTTTTATGTACCCACTGCTGGGGCACTCGCCTTCCTTATACATGGATAAGGAGAGCGGGCCACGATCCACCACGCGGGTCCAATGCGGATTGGTGGGTGAAACGACTGTAGATGCAGCCGAGACCAGTGGCTTAACGTGCATTCTGAAGCATGGAGAAGATGGAGAAAGTACATTTTTGGTCACCTATCCCGTCCGACCACTACGAAAGTTGCTTAAACTGTTGAGGTTTTGAGATTGTTGGATCGCCGGCCGAGCGCGCGAACCACTGCGCGACGGGCTACTCCGCCCCAGTAATGGTACATCAAAAATGTCTGATGAAATCATGTTCCAAAGTAAGAGCACACACAATAATTTTTTTTTTAACTAGTTTCGTAAAATTGGAGGACACTTTTTATATTTTATAAAAAATTATAAACATATAAAAATGATATTTTGATATAAAAAAAAAATAATAGGTGGTACTTTAAGCTGTCTAATGGCAGTTTTAGTTTTATCCGATAACGGCTTGGCCTGGCTAGCTACCACCATCTTATCCAAGTCTGACGCCATAACAACAATGTTTTCGTTTGTTGTGTACCGGCAGTTAAAGATTGGATAGCCAGTTCCTCAGTGATTGAGGATAACGGGAGAGGCTCTCTTCCATCTTCAGCCTTATCAATACTTAACATCAGGTATGATGAAAGCTAAGAGTTTCCCCGTCGCTCATAAAAAAACGGCCTCTATTACAAATTCCTCTAAGCTAAATCTTTATATATAGAAAAAAAATAATTAAGTTTTTTTACCACAAGGAGGCATCCCTCATTACACGCTAGCCTATTGGGGTTTCCCAGCTGTATCAAATAGTGTTGATAAACAAACCGACAAAAGTTTTCCTTGTTGGTGCGCAGGCGCAGGTCGGCGTCTGGCACGAGGCGGGACGGCACTTAACGAACATCACGTGACGAGATTTTTATACATTAGCTAGAAATTAGTATAGAAAATAAGCTTGAGGAAGACTTTCCTCAAGCTTAGCAGCTGACTATATTGAGGTCAAAGCCACTGTACAGTGCGACAAGGCTTATATTGAACGTGGACGGGGACGCTGTAAGCTGTCAAAAATGACGTTAACACAAGATGGAGGTGTGGAGGTGTTAGTTGAGTTTTTTTGACGTCACGTACAATACCATTCTTATCAAATCAAATCAAATCAATTTATGTATGAATATATATTCTGACGACCTGTTTGGCGCAGGGGTACTAATCCTGTCTTCTGCACTAGAGGTCCCGGGTTCAATCCCCGGACAAGACAAATATTTGTGTGCATGAACATATCTATTGGTCTTGGTCTGGGTGTTTAATATGTATATTAAGCATGTATTTACAAAAAAATATGTATCTGAGTATGTATATCCGTTATCTAGTATCCATAACACAAGTTCTTCATGAAACTTAACGTGGTCATGATAATTGGTGTGATTGTATGCATTTATTAAATATACTTACTATTTATCTTATTTCACTTTCTTTTTGCACCCATTTCCTTACTATCATTTATCTTTACTCTCTTACAACCAAGGTTGCCTGGAAGAGATTGCTATGTAACAATAAAGTCGCCTATTGTGTGTTTACTGTTTTGTTTTGTGTCTCCTTTATATTGCATTTCTTTGTAACTATATGCAATAAAGTGTATTATTATTATTAATAATAAAAGGATTATCGCTCATGCAACAAGGCTTATAATTAACGCAGGCAGAGGCGCTGCAGAGTTTGCAAAAATGGCGTTTCATGTTAATTACTTTTTTTTCCACGATCATTATAATCCTTGTTGCACTGTATGTATAGACCATGAAGGTATAGGTATAGTATATAAGTGGAGCGAACACCTGTAAGAAGCAAAATTATATGTAGCGTTATCTCTCTCTCTAGAGAATTCTCTCTATTTCAAATTAATTTTGTTTTCCTTTTCTTTAACACTATTGGTAAAACTGTACAATCGCGGAACCAAAATTTAGGGTTTTGGGTCCAGACTACTGCAAACTAGTACCACGTGATGTCGGGGTTGACATATTCGGTTCTGTTACAAGTTTTGACCTAACCAACACTATTTTTGTTTTATTTGCGTTTCGTTATACCGCAGTAAAACCGACAAACACAATTCTATCATCACAAACTTTCTTAAATATAGTAAATATAATACTTTAACATACGTGCGCATATTTTCTAAATATACATTTGAATTATCAGATATTGTTTGAGAGTTTAAAGTAAATTTATAAAAATTAAAAATTTAAACTTTTTATTTGTGGCTCTATACACTCGTTACCTTTGCTTGAACACAACTAAGTACAATAAAAATCAAATTGCCAAAATGGAGTCAGTTATGGTGAAAAAAATATCGATTTTCATGCTTGTTTTTTTCAATGAAACTACGAATCTCCTGGATTTAAAACTTTGCACAAATTACTTCTTTAATACAGATATTTTCCATAAAAAATTACGAACATCTAACTTTGGTTTCGCGATTGTACAGTTTAGCCACACTATTAGTGAAAAAATAAGTTAGCATCTGTTTTTTCTGTTCTGTGGCGAACACTATTGACTCGCGATTTTGCTTGTGTTTAAGAATTTTATGTTGTTCAATTAATACAAATGGTGCATAAATATGCTCTACGTGATGGTGAAAGTAATTGGGCCTACGTGGCTGTAACGTTTGCTGTAACGTTGCCAAAGCTGACATTTTCATTTTTATTTCTTTCTTGCCACGACACATTTTTATGTTTTGGCTTCTTCCGTTTTGCCACGACACGACGACATGCGTTTGAAATTTGACATTGATTTGATTTGACACACATTTGACATTTTGTATTTTATCTAGAGTTTGTTTTTTACCGGCCTCGGCGTCAAGGGCTTTCAGCCACGATTTTCTTTCAATAAAAAAATATTAAAATTTATTATGTAGGTATGTATTTAATTTTAATATATATTATTTATTAATGATGTACATAGTTTATTTAATAAGTTATTATTCTTATTCTCGAACCACCCAGGGAGCTGTCTGACAATCAGCGCTTCTGCAGTGCTCGGGGGGTTATTTTATTATCAAACATCGCTGTAGTCAATGACTGAATGTCACATTAGCTGTCAAATAGTATTGAAAATGGGGCGATCTCCGCTGTTTCAGCCGTCAATATCAAATATTTTTTCTTTTTTTTATGAACGACGGGGAGAATCTTAGCCTTCATCGTACCTGATTTTAGGTATTGATAAGGCTGAAGATGGAAGCAAGCCTCTCCCGGAATCCTCAATCACTGAGGAACTGGCTATCTTATCTCTAATTGCCGGAACACAACAATGCTGAAATCATTATTGTTATGGCATCAGACTAAGATAAGATGGTGGTAGCTAACCAGGTGGACTCACAACAAGTCCTACCACCAACCAAACCGAATACAATAGTATCCCCGCTGGGAATCGAACCCGGGAACCCCTGGGTCTGATACCGGTGGTTGTACCACTAGACCACAGAGGCGGTTAATTAGTTTGCTTAGAGAATAACCTATCAGGTAGATACTGCAAAAGCATAGCTGAGACAGCTACCCGTTGGCCTCACATTATTCTGGTTAATTATATTGTGGTGTAATTACATACTCGTATTATGTCTATTTTGTGTTATGTTTATCATAATGCTCATGTTTTATATTGTGTTGTGTGTGACTGTGAGGCCAATCAATGTTTTCTTTCTTTCTTTCTTATAAGAGTAGGTGTGTTATCAGAAATATAGGACACTTTGCGTGAAAAATAATGTTCATATTGGTATTGGTATCATTGTCTCCTGCACATAACGACGAAAGCTAACAAAAGATATGTCTATCATAATCGTGCATTGTCAAATAAAGAAGTTTCAATTAGCGCGATATCTGGGGGGTGTCTTGGCCAGGGGGAGTCATAACTGCGGGTCGTTCGCTTTACACTTTGGCCGCGATCCAAAAGAAAAAGCGATCGCTGTGACACAGCGCTTTCGGTGCAGATCGCCAGGGGTGCAACTAGGAAACCGTGGGCTTAAAGTCGTATTAGACCGTGTTAGCCTTTCTGATATAATGTTAAGATTAGGTATTGTACTTATAGTACCAAATCGCACCGATATTTTGTTAAAGAGCATTTAAGTTAAGATGTCGTTGCATATTGATAAGAAAATAATCTTAATCGCAATCTTAATCCTAATCCTAACTAATATTAAAAATGCAAATGTGTGTTTGTTTGTCCTTCCTTGACGCCCTAACTAATCAACCAATCGACCATAGGCTTTTTATCCCGATATTCCCACGGGAACAAGAACCATGCGGGTGAAACCGCGGGCGGAAGCTAGTTAGGTAATATTTTAAAGTTCTTGGCTATTGCAAAAAATCTTAATAATTTTACCATACTACTCATTCGATGTTATTGCAACTCTAAAGTTCTACCTAAGATTTAAGGAAATTAGTAGGTACACGAATTTTAATCTGTTATTTTTTATTTTTTTATTATTCTTATTGCATTAGCCACAATACAATATTGTACTTTTTGATTACTATGTGGTAAACGTTGCTGGTGGCAAAATTATTAAGTGTAAATCATCATTTTCTATAAATATTACGCTTTATTACTTGTATACCCAAATAAAGAGAAAAAACAAAACATACATAACGATTCCTCACAGAATTTATTCACAGCGCACCAGTTTGATACTAATAGTTCTCGCAATGGAACCTGAGCATATTCATCTCATACCACCCTGATACTCGTAGATAAGACTACTCTTGAATTTGAGAGTGAAGACTTTTTGACTATGGGATAGGCCCCCAGATTCTGTGTTCTGTGTGCCTACTCCAATCTACCTCAGTCTTTCTTGACTTGTGTTCTGTGGGTAGACCCCTTCGATTTAGGAATCATTCAGTAAGTAATTACTTAGATTATCATTGGGAAAATCCATTAGCCTAGGTTTTAAATCCGTCCCAGTGAATACGTTGGCCCCCGTGCTGCTTGCCAACTGATCTACGAAGTGTAACGCGGCTGTCCGCGATGACAGCTCCTCATTGTGCCGCCAAGCCTCCATGCCGCCATACCGCCTGCCTTGCCCACCCGACAAGATAAATGACAACGTGTGCTGGCCACTGGAAACGTAATCGCTGAACAAAAGAAACCATCGCCGCGTGAAAAGGAACATTCATCACACGGAAGTTATAAAACGAAATATAATATGGGTTCTTAAAGAACGTCTTTCCATTGCTAAGATTTTTGCTACAGAAATGATAAATCCTTGTGGTAATCTCCTGGCGAAAATCAACAATAAATAAATAATTGCAAACACACCAATTATCTAGCCCACGTTAAGTTTCATGAAGAATTTGTGTTATGAATACTATATAACGGATAAACATACATAAATACTTTTGTAAATACATACATAATATACAAATTAAACACCTAGACCAAGACAAATAGACATCCGGATGGAACCCGGGACCTCTGGCGCAGAAGGCGGGCTTAGTACCCCTGCGCCAAACAGGTCGTCAAACAATATCTGCAATCATTTAAGCAATAAGGCCTTAAATGTTAACTTGTTTGTTGTTTATTAACATTTGCTGATCAAGACACACTACATGTCCGTGACGTGCTTGCTGCAGCAATCAAAACAACCGTGATAACGGAACTTACAAACAATGACGGCAGAACATCAGTTCCATAAAAAAACATACCTACTTACACACAGAAAATAAAAAAAAACATTATCATGACGCCTTCGAATGACGTCGGATGTACGAATAAATTAGATGAATTGGAACTTGGACTATAAAACTGAATGCATCAACCCGACTATGAGCTCGTTTGGACATTTTGGAATGATTTTATAGCGTAAAGGCGACGTCATTGGAATATACGACTATTCATTTGCTCAAATAAGCAATAATATAGTAAGTATAATGGAACAAGTTCATATGATACTAAGAATAACAAAAACCTGAATATATGAAAACAATTAACTTATGTGTACCTACTTATTAAATTTCTGATGAAATGTACTCAATATCAACAGTCAGGTCATACGTAGGCGTAAGGTGAATGTCCCATACTTCGGTATATTAATACTCTTACGAGTTTATTCTTTTTTTAATTATAACATGATGAGTTTGAAACTTTTGTGTGATGAAAATTTGTATTTTGACTGTAAAGTAATAAATGAATTATGTAGTTTCTGTTCGATTTCTATTTTGTATTAATTTATTTGTGGACTTTTCGTTTGAACCCTATTTCGTGATATAATTTGGCTCTGGCTCTAAGTTCGTGAACTTATGAGCCCTGTTTCGGGAAAGTTTAAAACAGCGACTGGTAGTATTTGTGGCAAACCAAAAATAATAATAATAATCCTACTTATATTATAAACGCGAAAATATGTCAGTTTGTATGTTTATAACTCTTTCACGCAAAAACTACTGAACGGATTTGAATGAAATTTGGCACAGAGAGTAGATAGCAATTTTTTACTAAATTTTTATTCTTATTTTGATATTCCCACGGGATCGGGAAACACGCGGGTGAAACTGCGTTCGGCCGCTAGTAAAGTTAAAAAATAACAAAATGTTAATTGCATTTATCTTATAAATATGTGCTAAACGGAAAAACTTTATATGAGTTAGATTGCTCTTGTTTTAAAGGGGGGAGGGGAGTAGCAGATTTTTTTTAACATTTTTTTTTCTCCTGGAGCTACACAGTGGCCGTTGACTGTACTTATTAAAAAAGAGTACATAAGTATGTATGTCTATCCGTTATCTACATAGTAGATGTCATTGGGTTTGATATATTTGACACGAACTTGTCAAATCAATCATTAAGGAACGCAGAAGAGCACTGTACCTTTTTTTTTAAATGGACGCGTATTTATCTTTCGTTAAGCTTATGAACTTCGAACGGTAACCTTACAGTCACAATGAATACACAGGCCTCACAGCAATTTGTGGCTGGCTGAGCGTTTCAAACGTCGTATTACTCTAAGTTGAGTCGCTAAAATATTGATACTTATTTTTAGACAAGTTAAACAATTCAGATTTTATCGTTATATTTATTTTAATAAATAATAATATTTAAATTTCTTATTATTTGCGCTAGGAACAAAAATAACGAAATAACATACTAGCATGAAAATGGGGCTATTTACCTTATGTTAGCTCATCCATAACAGAACTGAGTTTAACACATAGTTAAAGACTAACCGGAGTAGTTAACATTAATCCCTAGTACATAGTTGACCCGGGTTGGGCATCTGTATATGCCAGCCAGTTTACATCTTAATCGGTCCATACGATTAATTCGTCCAAGTACGCGGATTGGATTATTACAGTATTCCTATGGGACAGACTGTTAAGCAGATGGCATGATGGATAACTACACGTATATAATAGAAAGTTGTAGTAGTTTTAGTTCCATAATCTCTCATTATGGAATCGCACTAACTTTTAAAAATACCAGATTTGAAGAATTCTTTTTGCGATAATTTTTAAACAAGTAAATATACTAGAAAAAAGCTACTTGCCTCATGTCACCCTGACGGGACTCGAACCCGCAACCTTGGGAATCCGGCCCAATGCACTGAAAAAATATGATACAGAGACCTATGAGAACACGTTGAAATTCTCCAGTATATTTTCTACGGTGTTGGCCACCGTCGTTTCATCAATGAGAGAAATATCTTCGCATTCGAAAGAAGCATCTTTACAGATGTTTGATTGTTGATGAACTTAGAAGTTATAATTAGATGGCTGTTTCATCTTCATCAAAATTAAAATGTTATAAATCTTTGTGCATTTGATAATCCAATTGTTGAAAGAGCTTTTTATCTTAGTTCCGAGCAGTTGCAGCTTTAAAATCATCAAAATTCCAATATTATTTTTATTTTTTAAAGTTGATTTGTTATTACTTGCTTCTAATAAATAATAAAATTTAAATGTTAGTTATCAGTATCATTTGTGTGATAGATAACATCCTAAACAGTTTTGAAACGAAACCATCTGGTTTTTCCATAATCTAAAACCAACTATTTACCTAAGTGCATACTAACGCATGGAAAGGGGAATTTACACATTGGATTCACATTTTGCTAACAGAAATAAAGTTTGCCGACTTTTTTAAATGAAAAAATGTAAGTTGGGGATTACTTGGGATCAATTCTTATGAGGGGTATTCGACTCTCGTGGGGTTTCAGTGGAATACCCTCAGCGGAAACAGCTCTGGTAGTGATGACAATAGACAGGAACAAATAGTAACTGTACCGCCGGACACGCCCACCCTACATCAATAATTAAAAAACCGAAGTGAAATTCAATTTGAAAGTTTTACGACTTATTGTGTGAGTACAAGTTAATTATATAAGTTTGTATTACAGTTATTTTTATATTATTTTAAATTTATAGTTGATTTTCAACTCAATTTTGTACCACATTCATTGTTATCTGTTGCCTAAAAGCTGACTGGGATTGTGTACCTACGTTTGTAGGTACAAAATATTAAATAAATAAAAAGGACTGCAGTAACATTTTCAAACCAAAGGTCACGATACGTTTTGAACTCACATAGAGCATTCGTTCCGAAACTGGGGGGTAAAACAGCTATTTTATTTTTATGGGGTAACAAAGGTGTGATCAATAGACAGTTTTTTTTTTGTAAAATATCAATAGATACGCGGCATGGCGCTCTTTCCCGTTCAGACTAACAAACTGTTAATTGTAAATGTGCATGTTTTAAGAATAAAGATATTTATATTTGCTTGAGATAATTTTGAATTCCGGGGGGTGGAGGGCAAAAAGACTTTCTGTAACAGGCCTTAGGGGCAACAGTTTTATTTTTATTTTTTATTTTTATATATTTTTATTTGCTCTAAATAGGGTACAGTAATGTTGTTTAGTACAATTATGCAAACAAAATGGAGCTTAACCTATTTAGCCATTTTACATAGCATGCAAATATACAAACAATAATTATAAAGGTCAACAATAAATTAATAAAAAAAGATGTATGCTAATTAATGTCAAATAAGAAATAAAATAAATTAATGTCAATATACAATTAAATTCACATGTCAGTCTACACTTACAATAATGTCAATCCAAATAAATTTTGTGCATTTGAACGTCTCGATACCTTTGTCAATATTCTGTGAAATAAATAATAAAAATAAAAAAAGTGAAAGTGAAAGAAAAAGTGATATGTCAAAATTGCAAATGACAGCCGTTCTGAAAAGGTAAAGAAATACTGACATAGAGCTTGGATGTCGCCTGAATCTATGACAGTCTCGCCATATGACATTTATTTTTCTTTATTCGTAACATTTAGCAATAGCAACAACGCAAATCTCTAAATAATCGCGATAAGCTGGCTGCAGTGTCAAAAAACTATTTCCTCTTTAAGGTGGAACGATTAAGTTACAAAAAGCTGAACGGTCGTTAGATGGCGCTACTTTCGCTATTTAGTAGTTTTTATTTTTTTGTTAATTGTTCTTTGTATCTTTTTAACTCAAAATACTTTAAGCGCATTCTATAAATAAATATTGAATTTTCGAAACCAACATTTATCTTTTTGTAGTACATTAATCATCCAAATATCTCGAGAGAGTGTGTCTGTCTTCAAATTTTACTAATCACTCACACATGCATACTTTATTTCTGAGTTTCTTGTAGTAGAATATTTCGACCTAGCTAAAAAAGATCACGTAGCCCAGCGGTCTACGTACTCGACTTAGATATCAAAGAGTCATGGTTCGAAACTTCTGATGATAGTTTTTTTTTTTTATTTATTATTATTGTTTATTTAAATAACATTACAATATTAATTTTGATGTATAAATTGCAACAAATGCAATTACAACTTTTTTAAATTGCACAAGTGACAAGAATGTAATTGATACTCTAAATTTTAAGATTTCTTAGTGAGTTTGCCCAATAAAATATCTATATTTTTTTAAACTACTGCTGAACAGATTTTGATTAAAATTGCAGTGTTTCCTCAATCAAAAAAAGTGGTGGTGGTTATTGGATCATCATGTTACCGTTTTCTATACTTCTATACTATATAATATTATAAAGAGGAAAGATTTGTATGTATGTATGTAATTAATAAACTCAAAAACTACTGGACCGATTTCAAAAATTCTTTTAGAATGCTACACTATCCCTGATTAACATAAGCTATATTTTATCCCGATATTCCCACGGGAACGGGAACCACGCGAGTGAAATCGCGAGCGGCCGCTAGTATTTTTAACCGACTTCAAAAAAGGAGGAGGTTCTCAATTGGGTTGGTATATATATATATATTTTTTATGTATGTACACCGATTACGCCGAGATTTCTAAACCGATTTTCATGATTCTTTTTTTGTTCGATGCAGAATAGATGCCAATTGGTCCCATAAAAATTTGGTTTCGTTTGACCCAGTACTTTTTATGTTATGAGCATTTTTATATATTTCATTTCATTCTTGACTTGGTTATAATATAAACGATAATTTTGTTTATTATGTACATGAAACCTTATCTAATCTAGAAAAACCCTGCCTATTACCTAATAGCCTATTACAGACACCAGGCTATCTACTATCTGTGTACCATACTTCATCCAAATCCGTTCAGTAGTTTCGGAGCCTATTCAATGCAAACAAACAAATTTTTCCTCTTTATAATATTAGTATAGATTAATACATAAAACATGTAAGTAAGCAAAAATGTCCCAAAAAAATATTACTATTAAGTACTTACCTCATAATGAAATTGTATTATTCAACAAATACTTAATTCGTAAAGCAGCGCAGCGAACACCGGGGTTGCAAATGATAAAATATCTATTGTGTTTCGTTTTCCGATGCCTGAGAGGTTATAAAATAAAAAATGCTAACCTCTTGTGTATCTTAAATATGTACTATGTAATGTTAAGTACAATCTAGATAAAAAGTACTGAGATCACTCACATTCATTCATGCGCTGTACGGTGAAAATGGTTTTTGAAGGCTAACTGACCAATAATTGAGGCAAATTTAATTACCTTTGTTCATTCGAGCAAACGGCTTTTCGTGTAAGAGTCTTTCACGTTATTAGCTTTTCGCGCAAATGTCCTGATTCATAGTCGAAACATCAATAGTCAAGTGATATGTGACGTCAAATTCATGTTTTGTATTTGGTTTAGTTACTTATGATGTTTTAAAAGGCTAAGTAAAAATATCATAAGAATTAGTACTTGAATACTTAGATTGCTTTCTTAACTTTCTTAACGGTAAAATCAAAATTAAGTCTGTTATTATCATTTAATACGTTAAAATTGTAATATTAATAATAAAATAAATCATTAAGATCGTTAAATCATTAAGATGTACGTAAAATAAATCATTTCTAGTCAGAAAATAAATTTCACTCAAAACTGAAATATTTCAACCCGTTTTGAAAGATTTCATAAGTTTCGTTTATATTTCATTTTCATTTCACTGAAATTTTAGTCAGTAGTATTTGACCATCCCTAGTCACAACTCACAACAACACAACGAAAAAACACTATAAACAAATGACAAATACGGATCGGTCGGTGTTGTCAGTACGTAGATGTGATTCCGGAAAATTTTATACCTATTTGAAAAAATAAAATATTTAAATATTAAGTACGTTACATAATACAAGTAAATTTTATTTGCACAAAGCAGATAAAATTTTCTTTTCTTTTTTTTTGTTTATAAAATCTTATTTTCCATTTTTTGACAGTGATGGGAGAAAAAAAGTTTTACGCATAAAAAACAAAATGTAAAGTCGTGTTTAGCATTTTTTCAAAATCGGAGTCAGGATAAATCCTACAAATCACAACTTTATATCATAATCCCAAAGTAAATTATTACTGACGAAACTCATCTCTTTTGGGACGCAACGGCAACACAGCTGAAAAATCTAGTAAAGAGAAATTTAAACAATTATTAAATCGAGACAAACGTAAGAGCGGCAACGTCGCGCGTTGCGCGTCTTAGCCGCATGGAATGGCAACGTCGCGATTTTTGTATACGTACACGACATTTGTCACATACACACACGTAATATTTGCAAAAATTTTGTGTTCATTTATAGGTGATTTCTGAATGAAACAATGTTTGTTTATTAATTAAGCGCAAATGAATACCCGAAAAGAAATAGTTGCACATATATTTAAGTATTAATTCTGTTAATCTACCAAGATTATCTCGACTGTTTTTTGTATGAAAATCGTTCCACCTTAACTATTCGTATTCTGAAGAGGTCACGGATTGAAGTTTTTTATTTTTTATATTGTTGGATAGGTAATGCGCTTGACCGCTATCTTGCCTGATGGAAAGCAACGATGCGATCTAGGATGTAACGCGCTTGCCTAGAAGATACCTATTCACTCGTGACTTGAAGACCCCCAAATTGTAAGCATCAGGACACACACTTACAATGAGTTCTACTCTTTGGCGGTGCGGATGATAAATGTCGAGTCAAAACGCTTAGTGCGACTCTTGGGTATATAAGTTATTATGATATAACAAATACAACATATAAGAGTCTGGTACCTAATCCCGAATGACAAAAGCCCGAATAACAAATGCCCGAACACTATTCGCCGAAGAATCATTAGCCCTAATGCTTAAAATCCCGATCGTTCATAAGCCCGAAAACTCTTGAAATAGTTAATATCAAAATAAACGACACAGTAGCTTGTTTCTTTTAATAAAATTTACTTGTATTATGTAACGTACTTAATATTTAAATATTTTATTTTTTCAAATAGGTATAAAATTTTCCGGAATCACATCTACGTACTGACAACACCGACCGATCCGTATTTGTCATTTGTTTATAGTGTTTTTTCGTTGTGTTGTTGTGAGTTGTGACTAGGGATGGTCAAATACTACTGACTAAAATTTCAGTGAAATGAAAATGAAATATAAACGAAACTTATGAAATCTTTCAAAACGGGTTGAAATATTTCAGTTTTGAGTGAAATTTATTTTCTGACTAGAAATGATTTATTTTACGTACATCTTAATGATTTAACGATCTTAATGATTTATTTTATTATTAATATTACAATTTTAACGTATTAAATGATAATAACAGACTTAATTTTGATTTTACCGTTAAGAAAGTTAAGAAAGCAATCTAAGTATTCAAGTACTAATTCTTATGATATTTTTACTTAGCCTTTTAAAACATCATAAGTAACTAAACCAAATACAAAACATGAATTTGACGTCACATATCACTTGACTATTGATGTTTCGACTATGAATCAGGACATTTGCGCGAAAAGCTAATAACGTGAAAGACTCTTACACGAAAAGCCGTTTGCTCGAATGAACAAAGGTAATTAAATTTGCCTCAATTATTGGTCAGTTAGCCTTCAAAAACCATTTTCACCGTACAGCGCATGAATGAATGTGAGTGATCTCAGTACTTTTTATCTAGATTGTACTTAACATTACATAGTACATATTTAAGATACACAAGAGGTTAGCATTTTTTATTTTATAACCTAATGCTTAAAATCCCGATCGTTCATAAGCCCGAAAAAGAAACAAGCTACTGTGTCGTTTATTTTGATATTAACTATTTCAAGAGTTTTCGGGCTTATGAACGATCGGGATTTTAAGCATTAGGGCTAATGATTCTTCGGCGAATAGTGTTCGGGCATTTGTTATTCGGGCATTTGTCATTCGGGATTAGGTACCAGACTCAGTATTTAAACTTCTAAGCCATAGGTAAACTGTAAACCTTTCATATAGGTAAGTATGTAGATAACTTTCTCAATAATTGTTGATCACAGGCCTTTCCATTTGGCAAAAACCCATTTTCGGCATCAAACATCGGCTGAAATTTCGAGTTCGGTAAATAAATGACGAATGCCTTTCCCCAGAGCCACGTGGCCATTGTGGGTTTCCCTCGATGCATATACATTTTTATCGAGTCTTTCCGTCCTTGACACTTACAAAACGCATTTTACAAATGCATTTTCCTTTAGAATGTAACTTTCATTGTTTACAAATATACTCGTACATTCATTAATAACAAGGTTTGTTTGAATGCATCGTTAAATTATGACTCAAATGTATATTATTTGTATTGTAATGACATCATGGACGATTCACATCATTCAAGTCCGTTGAAATTTATCTTTCATTGGATCTCGTGAAGATTATTTCGTTTACAAATGGAAAGTCACGGGAGTTTTATTAACCTTCAACTGTTTCGTTTTATTAACCTCCAACTGTTTCGTTTTATTAACCTTCAACTGTTTCGTTTTACGATAAAATTCCCTAACGACTGATAAAATGAATTAAACACTTTAATCACAAAATAATTTGTATCTTTCTATCCTTATCACCACCGCGTGAATCATACCTCAGACACCTATGTCCATTCAGTTTCGTGTTATTTACTCTGTAGCTTTATAAAGATAGGATAAGTTAATATCATAATGTTTTATCTAATCTCTATATTTTTACGCCTTAGGTACCTACCAACCAACCAACCGAACATCAACTCACAATGATGACTAAATACCTTGGACAAATTAACCACCGTCCAAGCTAAATACCGAATCTCTTAAGCTGATGAAACAGCAGATCGTGCTCTCACTACGTTACTTTATTATAAAACTAAGTATAATAATTACATATTCATGAGGTATGTACATACATTAAAAAAATATGCGACGGATTGATAACCTCCATCTTTTTTTAAGTCGGTTAAAAATAAATAATGCTCCCTACTCTAGCTCGAAAGGCTCGATTATAAAGTATGTATGTATGTATATGTATGTAAACTTGCGTGGAACACAAGTTTTATTTATGTCTAATTCTCGTCTAATTTCAGTTTTCGAAATAAGTAGTTTTCCACTTAATTACGAGTATATCCAGTTAGCATGATATCTATTTACCGTAGGTTTATTTATGTCTAATTCCAGTCTGATTTTAGTTTTCCACTTACATCAATTAGCCTGATATCCATTATTTAGCGAAGGTACTCGCAATCTCCTAAGTTTGGGGCTAAATAATAGATGATAGTTATCCCGAAGTGAGCAATACAACATTGGTGTTATACCATTAAGTTTCTCGTTAGAAGCGATTAATTTAAGACTTAAATTATTCAGAATCCAGTGTAAACAAAAGTTACCTCCCACTTCGAGAACATTTTGATAGAGCTACTATTAGTGTTTACACGGAAAAGTCGGCGATGAGTCAATCCCCAGCATTCATACTACGCTGTGCGTAAAAAAACTGTCTGTAGGAGGAAAATCACGGCGGCGGTCGCTACTCTCACAAGTCAGCTGGTAGGTATCGAAATAACCCGGTGATTGCCTTGCTAAGTATAGGTTAAAGGTAACCGAGTGTTCCGTACATGCAAAAAGAACAAAATAAATGAATAAATAAATAAATAATTAATTGCATACAAACACACCAATTATCTAGCCCACCTTAAGTTTCATGAAGAACTTGTGTTATGGATACTAGATAACGGATCAACATACTTATATACTTTTTTTGTGAATACATACATAATATAAATAAATAAATAAATATTTCCATACAATCACACCAATTATCTAGTCCACGTTAAGTATCATGAAGAACTTGTGTTATGGATACTAGATAACGGATAAACATACTTATATACTTTATAATTTTTTGTAAATACATACATAATATACCTACATATTAAACACCCAGACCAAGACAAATAGACATGTTCATGCACACAAATATTTGTCTTGTCCGGGGATCGAACCCGGGACCTCTGTCGCAGAAGGTGGGGTTAGTACGCCTGCGCCAAACAAGTCGTCAAAAAATAAAGTTTTTTCAAGTCTTCGGCCTGAAACTAGGATTATACTAATAGTACAAAAGGGAAATAAGAGCTAATACAGATCAGATGATATGATGATCATACATCGTCAGATGTATGGTAGCCGTTTAGATAAACAAATACTTTGAAACATCCAAATTAAGAAATATTAACAGGATCATCGAATACGATTAAAGTTGAAAAAACTAAAAAAAACCTAAGAAGAATTAATAATGAATGTATTCGTTGCCCATAACTAACAACGATAGACTTTTAGAAACATTAAAGTTTTATTATTGTTATATTTCATTTTATTGTGATGGTATTTATTTAATAATTAAAACTAGACCACAATTACTTTAATACGAACCTACAACCGTGGTTTTTCCCAACTGATATAGAATTGATTCCAATGAGTAACGTGGATTTATATTTCGATACGGAATTCTAACTATTGAAGTAGATATTTGATAGTATTGGTCAGTATTGAGTTAATAACGGTTATGTTGGATCTGATTAAATATTGGTCATTGAATGGATGGAAGTCCCCATCGTAAAATTGTGAACATGTTAACGACACTTAACATTTAGAAGTATAGGTATGATACAATCACACATAACTGAGAAATACAATAAAAAGTCCCGTCTCAAGTCACGTAAAAAATAGCGAGCAAATCCAACTTAGGTCCTAATATTAGCTTACTTTACAACATATTTTAAAATACCAACATTTTTCTACATTGATTCAATGTTTGTGTATAAAAATAGAAATGCTGAATTATTCTATACATTAAAAAAATTGTGTTCTTTTTTTCAAAATAAGTTGTTTTAAAACGGAGAGCTTCGTCCAAAATGGAATGCAAAAATAGTTCTCAAACGAATTTCGTACAGATGAAATTTAAAAATAGTACCTATGTAGACCTACCTCACGTGATATGTTATTCACTTTAAGACGGAAATTTAAAAGATTTTAGCAAGTCTTAACGACAAAATAACGCTGCCCTGCATATTTCTCATTCCCGTGGGAACAAAAGTATCGTAATTATGTTTTAATCGAGGCTTTAAACTTTCTGTGTGCCTTTAACACTTACGGCCGGTTTCAATAATCTATCCCTATCAAGAGATAGGCCTTTCTTGGTTACGTTACTTAGAAACCGCTGTTATTAGGTTATTTTGGGTTGATTAACAAAAACATCTAGGCAACAAAGCTCTAGAAAGCCTATCTCTTACTGTGGATAGGTTATTGAAACCGACCGTTAGTCAACAAATAAAAATTTGGAGTTTGAAGTTGATCCAATTCCGTTCAATAGATCTTAATTCGTGAAAACGCTTAAAATCCGTAATGTTGTTTTATTTCAATTCCACAATTTTTCATCAGTTTTCAAGTACCACTGCAAAAACACTCCAAATACCTAAACCAGTTTAGACATTTTTTTTATGAACGGCGGGTAGATTCTTAGCCTTCATCATACCTGATGTTAAGTATTGATAAGGCTGAAGATGGAAGCGAGCCTCTCCCGGAATCCTCAATCACTGAGGAACTGGCTATCTTATCTCTACCTGCCGGAACACAACAATGCTGAAAACATTGTTATTATGGCGTCAGACTTAGATATAAGATGGTGGTAGCTAGCCAGACGGACTTAGAACAAGTCCTACCACCAACCAAACCGAATACAATATGAACGCTGGGAATCGAACCCGGGACCCCTGGGTCTGATACAGTTGGTTGTACCACTAGACCACAGAGGCGGTTAAGAATTGCATTCCAAAGTACAGACGCAGGTAGCAAAACAGCTGATGTTTCGTTCAATAAACTTTAAAAATAATAAAATAATTCTCGTCATTGTTGTTAAGTTTGTCAGGGGCTATTTTAGGTGTGGGCTTATTGCTTCGCTATTTCCGATTGGTCATAGTTTTTTCCTCTGCACATTGTGGTTTTCGTAACTAAAAAAGCCCGGTCAAAACGCTATAGATTATTTGATTAATTTGTAAAGTAATTAATGAATTAGATATGGTAAATAACATTTTGAACATTGAGAGAAATGCTAAATTAGGCAAAATATTACAATTTAATAAAACATGTAACTTCTATTCCCTTAAAATGATTTATTTCTACAAATAGCGCTAAAAACGCGCTAAAGAATATAAGAAAAAAAAGTAATATGCCAAATATACCTAACATTTTTAGAAATGGAAATAATTTTTAACCCTTAAATTTTTAGCCAACACCAAAACTCAATACTGACATTCTTTTAATTACCTTTTCAGGGTTCCGTACCTTAAAAATAAAAAAACGAAACCCAGGATCACTTTGTTGTCCGTCTGTCCGCCCGTCCGTCTGTCTTCGATTATCTCGGGACCGCGTGGAGGTATCGAGTTGAAATTAAAACCATATATTCAGGTCAACAGTCTGTTCATGGTGTAAAAACTCTTGAAACTAATCATGTGTAATTAAATCATAAAAATATAGTATTTAGTGTTGGATCCTGAATTTAGGGAAAATGTCGGAAACGCGTTGAGGGATCTAGCTAAAATTAAAATCATGAATTCAGGTCAATAATAGTATCGTGAAGCTGTGAAAAATTCCAACTTGTAAATTATCGTAAAAAGGGGTAATAATGCCGTTTAGGCCACAAAAACGTAAGTATATTTCGACACTCAAAGGAAACAAAATTCATAGGGTACTTCCCGTTGACCTAGAACTATGAAATTTGGTATTAATATCTTATTTTATACAAGGAACATTCAGAAAACTATACATTTGTTGTAATTAAAAAATCATAAAAAATATATTCATTGCTTTTGGAAACAGATTTTCGGAATAATTCGGAAAAAACTGCTAAACTCGATTCCTGAACTGCCTATTTATAATATAGGTAGTACCTAAGTACCTACAATTTTGTGTGGAACCCTCGGTAGGCGAGTCCGACTCGCACTTGTCCTTTTCAGTTTAATTAAAATTAAAATACACCTATCATAAGTGAAAAAACCGCAAAGTTACATTATTTCGCATCGTAAATCAGTTGTGGTTATAATATTGCTGTAAAAGTACGTCTACAATAGAAATACATCAGTTTTCCTTCATTCCGTAATGCCCTCTCACCCACAGAAAAACCCTACAGTCAACTATAAAAGGTAGGTAAGTACCTATTAAGGTACCTATTAACTAGGCTATTGTGTTTTGTTTTTGTTGTAGGTACCTAAATCAGTCGGGTATTAAATAGTTGATAATTATGTAGGTAGGTATGTAGGTAAATATGCGTCACTCTCAGTAAGCCACGAGTTTGCGGCGCTTGCAGTATAGACAATGAATGGGCCCTTGGTCGTCTGACATAAAAAAAGTTTATGAAAGATATTTCCAGAAGACAGGTCCACGCCTCAGGAGACCTGAGAGCTGGTGCTTACCTTGACCAGCGGCTGAGTCTATGTATTCAGCGGGGCAACAGCGCATTTCTAATTAATTTCCCTAGTATTATGTTTCTTTATATTTACATTTATTTTAGTTTCTTATTACAATGTTTCCTTCATATGTAATATGGAATTTTCATACGAACTCGTCGACACGTGCAGGAAAATCTTGGAAGCAATATTAAAAATAGGGAAATTTGAATATCAAACCAGATTGTATGGAATCAGGGTCACCAACTATTTCGGTTGTTGCACTTTTTGCTATTTATGACTGTTTTAGAAATATTTTTTTTGACATTTATTTAGGTAGTAAAATAAGGAGTACGTCTAACTAAAGCATTCAGACTGAAAGATTATAGATACTTAAACGGTACCGACGGAAGACCAGCTCGTCAAAAGCCAAGCATCATGCTGAGTCGGGGCCATTTTTTTGGAACAAACTTCTCTATTACTAGTTTTTATTTTTTCACTTCACACGCTCGGAAGAGGAGGTTTTGTCATTAAGTAAAGTACTTTTTTTAATTTAATACCTGAAAATATGTCATAAATGCGTTCCGAATCGCACTATTGACTTTTTTGTTACATTTTATTATTATTTTAAACAGCTTTGAATTGATAATAATACTCCGTTTTGGTTTTATTTCTATAATAATATTTTAGTTCATTGAATCATAAAAACAATAACAATAAGATTAAACTATTTGTTATAAGAATTTTATATTAGGCTGGGTGAGATTTCACAACCTATGATTGGATTTCGGACTGTGACATAAATCTTTAGTTATAAATTGTCTTTGTCTTGTACCTCATTCATGTCAGTGTCAACATTTACGGAATCGTTTTTATTCTTATTAATAAGTAACAATATATTTCTACTTTAAATAACTTTGAATTAACTATAATACTCCCCTTTTTATTATTTAAGTTTTTTATATCATTAAAACAACGCTAATAAGGTACTTATATTTAGATTAAAATTTATGTTTAAAGAATTTTTTACCAGAAGTTGACCGCGGAAACAACCCTAAAATGTCCCTCGCTGTTGTGAGTTGAAAAATTGTGAGTTGCGCTCGGCAGAAAAGTTTTTAGCGTCTTGTACCTTTGAAATCCTCGCTTCGCTCAGGATTCAATCCTAGAATCCTTCACTTGCTCAGCTTTCAATAGAGGTAACTCGCCGTTAAATAACCAACTTTCCAGCCTTGCATAATTGTCCCAAATAAACGATTTTCTTTCTTTCTTTCTTTCTTTCAAATAACGTGATATTGATAGGTACCTTACCTACCTAACTTATATCTGTTTCCGGAGCGCGTAGCTCAGTGGTCTGCGCGTTAGGCTTGCGATTATGATCGCTTACGGCAAGCAAAAATGTTGTATCTTGAGTTGAGATCCCCCGAGCTTCGGAAGGCATTGTCCCGGCTCGTTAGCACTCACCAATCTCCACAAGGTGGGTCATGACATTATGGCCCATTCTCCTTATACATCAGTTAGGAACGTTTGTTTCCAACGAGTCACACTGTTACTTGTTGGGAAAAAAATCCCATCGATTCAGTGTTAGTCGTTGGGAGAACAATTTCTAAATATAACTCCCAACGACATATTCACACCCCGAAGGTAGGATATTAGGTTTTAGGGAAAACATCTTCTCAATGTATTACACTGTGAACAAGGACTTTTAGTAACTTCTTAAAACATCTAAAATAACTACTGGTTATCTATTCGTTATGGTACTTTCACCTAAAAATATTCCATACCTTCGAGGTATGACTCGTCGGGAATTATGTTTATAAATTGTTCTCCCAACGAGTAACACTGTGACTCGATGGAAACAAACGGAAGGGCTTATCATAATTTGACATTAAAATAATTAGCTGATGATTATGATCATGAAACTAATAAATACGCAGTGCTGCAACTATTAGGTACCTATCTATACAAAACTACGCCTCTGCCGCCTTAATGGTCTATTGGTAATACCCGAGTCCGACAAGCTAGCACCATCTTATCTAAGTTTGTCGCCATATAAAAAAAAAACAGCATTGTTGTGTCGGCAGTTTGTGATAAAATAGGCCAGTTCCTCAGTGGTGGAGGATTCTGGAAGAAGTGTGATTCCACCACCATTACACAACATCCGGGATGATGAAGGCTAAGCCTCTCCACGTTGTTCATAAAACAATCTGCATAATGGGCTCGCGAGTGTTAAGGCCGATTCTCCTCACCCATCTATATGGAAGGCTTGTGTAAAGGGGACATTTAAATGGGTTACGATATTCATTGATAGTTAAATAGCGCAACTTTGAAACCAAACTATTTTCCCATGACGTAAAATAGGCAACCCTGATGGAGGAGAGTAGAGAGAGCCCCATTTGTCGGAGATCCCGTATCTGATGCAAAGTCGCGGCACTCGCGGGGAAAGGCCGATGACGCGCCGATCGATTGACCCACTTCTAATTTACATTGAATCTGTGACGCAGATTATTTAGAGACGATTACGGCGGGCGCCAGTGGCGGGAAACGTAAACAAACGATTAGTAACGCGCGCGAAATACTTAGTTAAAATGCAGATTGGAATCGCACCGGATATCAAGCGAAGAAATGAGAAAATATTAAAGATAGTTAGATATTTTTTTGTGTTCAAATTTTGAAATGTTCAGTAAAAAAAATTCTTGGTAAGTTTGCGTCCAATGACGCCATCATTTTTTTTCTTAATTTTCCGTCTGTCTCGAAGACCAATTGGACCAAGAAGAATTACAAATGGCATTACCAACCGTAGAAAAAGAGAATCATTAAAACAAACAAATGTATAATGTATTCCTAAATATTTGTCAATCAAATATGTAGGAATACAATATACCTATACATATTTACAATGTATTAAATAAATAGCAATTTATAAAAAAAGACAATAAAATTAATGGACTATGATTACATTTTATTGATAACAAAACTTTTAAAATCAGATTAAAACATCTTAAGCTAACTTCAATTACTTACTCAAACATTTATATAAACCTATCCTTTTAAAAATCACTTTTATTTGTTAGAGTAGGCAAGTGAAGTGGGGTCGTTCGTCTTGTTTTCCCCGGACACTTTAGGGTTATCCGGCGTCCGGCTAAATATATCTGTAGTCCCTGGTTGGTTTATAGTAATAAGGAAGCTTAGTATATACAGACCGGACATTCCTCCCTTGCTTGGTGCATTTCTTGGAACTCGTATCTAATGAAAAATGTATCTTTAAGTTTAATGTCCTAAACAAGGTGCGTGTAAAATAAAGTATTCTTGTTTTTATTTATTTGTATGTGCAAAATTAATAGTTATTTGTTATGCAAGGCTGGAAAGTTGGTTATTTAGCGGCGAGTTACCTCTATTGATATCTGAGCAAGTGAAGGATTCTAGGATCCTGAGCGAAGCGAGGATTTCATAGGTACAAGACGCTAAAAACTTTTCTGCCGAGCGCAACACACAATTTTTCACCTCACAACAGCGAGGAACATTTTATGGTTGTTTCCGCGGTCAACTTCCGGTAAAACATTCTTTAAACATAAAGTTTAATCTAAATATACCATATTCTCGTTGTTTTAATGATATAAAAAACTAAAATAATAAAACTAAAGTTAATTCAAAGTTATTTAAAGTAGGAATATATTGTTATTTATTAATAAGAATAAAAACGATTCCGTAAATGTTGACAATGACATGAGGTACAAGACAAAGACAATTTAAAAATAAAGATTTATGTCACAGTCCGAAATCCAATTATAGGTTGTGAAATCTCACCAAGCCTAATATAAAATTCTTATAACAAATAGTTTAATCTTATTGATATTGTTTTTATGATTCAATGAACTTAAATAATATAATCAAACCAAAACGGAGTATTATAAATAACTTAAAGCTATTTAAAATAAGAATCAAATATAACAGAAAAATCAATAGTCCGATTTATGACATATTTTTAGGTATTAAATTAAAAAAGAGCTTAGGCGCGCTAGGCCGCAAAAAGCAAATTTTCTACGCCTAAACTGATTGACAAAACCTTATTTTCAGAGCGTGTGAGGTGAAAAAATAATTTAATAAAGTTCACGTTATACCTAAGCACTATCAAAACCTCGATGTAAGTGGCTGATAATGAGACATTAAATAAGATCTGTTTAATAAATAGTATGTAGAGCCTACTCATCATTATCTTAACTACATGACTTCCACAGTTGTAGGCCTCCCGAAGGACAATCTGATGAAGTTCGCGGGAAGCCGCTGGATGTGGGATGGGAAACAGGACCGATAGTTGCGAAGATCTTTGGGCGAGGCCTATACCAAACAGTATGTGGCTGACATGATGAGAATGAGATCCTACACTTGTTTCTGACTTAGTGGCAGATTTTGTTCCAAATTCGTAAGTTTAAACAAAAAAGCAAAACTGATCTTTAGATTCGTTAACTTAGCATCGAGCAAAATCTGCGCAATATACTTTTTGAAACGTAAGGTATTAGCTTCAGAAAGATCTAGGCAACCTAACTTAAGCGGACCAATATTTTCTAGGGAATACATTAGGTACCTAAGTATAAGATCAGCCGTTGGGGGTATAAGATTAACGATTCGCTAAAAGCCCCAAACAAATTGAAACTGTTGAAAAAGCATCCTGCTAATATTATGAAGGAAAAATTTTGGATGTTCAGATGTTTGCTACCCAAGCACGCAAAAACAACAGAACGCATGTGGATGAAATTTGGAACACAGATAGTTTATAGCTATCTGGATTAAGAGATAGGTAGAGTACATTCCAATCCCGATATTAGTATGAAAACGGGAGCAACGCGGGTGAACCCGCGACAGGTTACCTTCTATATCTTATATGTTTTTAAGACACTTTTATATTCTCCTTTCCATATCCATAAGGAAGACCAGTACGGAGGGCCCCAGCAGTATGGATGTTAAAATGGCTGATGACTGATGATATAGTCTTCAGAAAGTACTTTTTTCTGTGCCTTTTCCGTGAAGCGGTTGGACGACCCTCTGGAGCCAGGGGATCCCTCCCCTTCCTGGTGAATCCTTCATTGGATACTCCACAACCGGCTGTGAGAGTTATGTCGATTCTTACTGACTAAACACCACCTAATGGCTGGATTCCCTGGAAAGGGACATCAGCCTCCATCGGAAGCGACCGTAAACCTGGCGAAGGGATACGGCGCGAGCGTCACTCACGTAAGTGAAGTGCGCATAGGTA
Organism: Chrysoteuchia culmella; assembly: GCA_910589605.1. Classification (NCBI taxonomy): domain Eukaryota; kingdom Metazoa; phylum Arthropoda; class Insecta; order Lepidoptera; family Crambidae; genus Chrysoteuchia; species Chrysoteuchia culmella. Next base: position 23,961,312 of record OU342649.1, read on the forward strand.
GAAGTAACAAATACATCCAACACCCTGACGGGGGGCCGGCTGGAAGCTAAGTGAAAAGTAACTGACTCCCTGAGGGGGATCTTCACAGAAGGGGACTTCAGCTGTATAAAAGGAGGGGGGGGGGGGGGTGACTTGAGCTGTCCAGTCTAGCGGGTGGTTGTAGCTTCGGAATCCTAAACCTCCAAAGGCGGTTCAGTTCATATTTTTACTTAACCGCCTCTGTAGTCTAGTAAATATTATGTACACGCAACTTATATAATCTACAGTTAGTCGATGGCGTAATTTAACAATCTGCTACTGTAGCGGTTAAAAAACTTCAAGTATGCCCGGACCGGATCCTCTGCAATTCTGATGGTACGATAATACGACGATCTCGGCAATTTTTTTTTATTACTTCAATCTTTATTGTACAATAAACACAAAGTTAGGTACATAAGGCGGACTTAATACTTCCACCAATTATCTACCAGGCAACCTTTAGGGAAACAGAGAGCAGACGGAGACAGAGCAACCAAAGTTGTCTGCGCTGACGTATGGGAAGCCACTGAAGCTGTGACCGGTATGCTGAGATATGATCCCCTTAGGGGTTGATTTCTTTAAAGGGCGATTTTTTCTATTTAATTTCCAACCATCAGCCTAATAAAATAAATAAGTGACTTTTAGTTTGAAAATAAAAAACTTTTCTTACACAAATTCATCCCTCTTTTCCCTCCTTTGGGGGTGGAATTATCGAAAATGCCGAGACAGGTAAATATTTATTTTCAATCGTCAACCTAAATATAAAATTTGTAGTTCCTAACACTTTTACTTTGAAAATAAAGGGCTTTTCTTGCATAACTTCATCCCCCTTTTTCACCCCCTTTAGAGGTTAAACATCGAGACAGGTAAATGTTTATTTTCAATCGTCAACCTAAATACAAAATTTGAAGATCCTAACTTCGAAATTGACGGACTTTCATACAAACGTTCATCCCTTGTTTTACCCCATTAGGGATGGAATGTCCAAAAATCCTTCCATAGTTAATGCCTGCACTGTTTAAGGTATCTTTGTGCAAAATTTCAAGTTTCTAGGTTCATGATTTTGTAATTTTTGCATTTTTAATGCTATTTTTATACTTATGGTAAATTTTAAATAGAAAAATATTGAAAAAAATTGAACCGGATTCCGGACCGGAGCATTGGACCGGATTTCCAAAGATCGCGGGTTCGATTCCCGTCTGAGAATTCACTTGTGGCCGAGTTAATTTTTTCCAATATTTTTCTATTTAAAATTTCTAGGTTCAGCCGTTTGGGCTTGGCGTTGATAAATCAGTCAGTCACCTTTGAATTTTATATAATTATTCTTCTTTTATATACTTATTTAATTATATATATAAGCACGTTCTAATTCGCGTTAATCCGCGTGTTGTTTTATTTATACTAAAGACATTAAGACTGTATTATTACAAAATACTTGCAAAGTAATAAAATAATAAAGTTCATTGCACAAGAAAAAAATGATGCAACAACAAGGCAATCTCCTCCCGATTCACAGCAGCACCCACTTGGGCGGCGCCGGCGCATGCGCCTACGTGACAGAGCGCATGCTGTGCGCGGGAATATTGATACGGCAAAAACCAAGGGAGATACACAAGGTCTTTGCATACATGAGATATCAGATAGGACAAAATATTCCTACGAATATCTAACCTACCCCTTTTAGTCAACCTGAAACTTAAAGTAAATGAGGATAAATAATTGTTAAGTAGGTATTACTTTATGCAAAAGTGTGGACAGATATTCACAGTATTATTGGTAGGTATATCTTTTAGATCAGCACTTATTAGCACTTAGGATATAGGTACAACATCACCATGGCATGCATGAACATCGATTCTTTTTCATAAAAAAAACTAGATGTCATCAGCTATTTTAGTGTCCCCACTGCTGGGGCACTGGCCTTTCTAATGAGTGGATAAGGAGATAAGGCATAATCATAGATAGCGAAACAATAAGCACTGAGTCGGACAGATTCTCTGGTATTACACAACCCTACAACAGCTACAATCATATCGGTTTTTCCATTATAAAAATGTTCGCTTGCCAAAATATACAGCTATTGGCCTCTATTTCGGTGTAAACCACGTGCAAACAACTCGCGTCAACAACAACAAGCGACATTATCGAATTACGGGCACCGTTAAGTTCCTCGACCTATTGAATAACTCTGGGAAGCCCGCCGCGCGCCGGATGCCAAACAACTCAACTCCGATGAAAGCTGCTCTTTGTAAACACCTACTATCGCTGGTAAATCCAAAGTTTACCAGCGTTCTTTTTGTGAGAAACATGCCGTGACTAGTGAGGGTTAACAGCAGTTTACGGATAAATACTTATGAGGGGTACTCATTAAGTAGTGAGAATGACTAAGACGCAGATATCTGTTATTAAATGTTATTTTATTTATCAATAGAATCACCTTTTAGGAGTAAACACTTTATCTTCTTTCTAAACTTAAAATTCCTTTTTGAAAAAATCTTTGTACTGACTGCTTAAAAATGTGTACCTACAGCAGCGATCACTGTGTCATGAATGATCATCAAATTTCTGACCTCTGAGTTCCTTTAATCGGGGAAACAAATAAAAACCACAAGGAGCGAGGTCCAATCAATACGGCAGTTGCTCCATCAACTCAAACCCAGCATCTTTAGTGGCAGACATCGCAACTTTGGACTTGTGCGCAGGGGCGTTATCCTAGCGAAACTAAACAACTTTTGCAAGTTTACCACGAAACGAAGAAAACATGATATCCAAAAAAACAAAAGAGAATCGAAAACGTTTTTCTTTTTTAATATTATTAATAAATGAGCTATGTATGCCTGCCGGTATTTCTTTTTTTTTTTTACCAAAGAGCATTTATGTCATTCTTATTACTTAATGAACACCCCTCGTACGTTGTATTTGTTTTTATTTGTAAATAAATAAAAAATATCAAATTGGTCGTTTCGACTAGTTATCTTTTAATATAAGATGATAATTTAATAGGTTACGATTGTTGCATCGATGTAATGAAAATATTGTAAAAACGAAAACAAACGAAACGTGAAACGGCACATAGCCGTCAGCAAGACGAGGCAAGAAAATGTTCTAACACAGTCTATTTATTAGTCTTCTCTTCCCTAGTTCTAATATCCACCAACATCGTTTCATTTTACTATTAAATATACATATCGAAATGAAACCACAATCAACCAAAAAAAGACGAAAGTCAAATAAACTTAAAAGTTGGGCGCTTATGAATGTAAATTAATTCCCATTCAAGGCGAAGAGAATAAGTAGAAGAAGGAAATTCGTATCAGTCAGCTTTATCGTATTTTGTTGAAACTAGGTTTTTTTATTTAACAAATAAGTTTCGTTAATAAATTGTGTGTGTGACAACCCTGGCAGAATTTTACCGGTAAACCCCGATTGTTCCAGTGAGAGTCGCCATCGAAAGTAAATAGTATAGGTACCTACGTATGAGTATACTATTAACCACTTCACTGAATGAGATAGTACCTACCTAACTATACTAATTTTGTGGTAATTTTGATCTAAATTTAGATTTCGTATCTAAATAAAAGTACTTTAAAATTACGTACATATACTTAATTAAGAATAACAGCATGAACGATGAAACCTTCGATAGATCCTAGGACCAGAGCTCCGAATGGTTGGCCGAATTAGCTTTGAACGAAATCATTGTACTTACTTAGACATCACTATTCTCTCGGTAACAAAAAAATATTTTCGCTGGTACTTTCTTTTAAGGACAGCTCGGTGCATCAACAAATTTCAAGCAGCATGAAATTTGGTACCCAGAAAGGGCCAAAAAGTAGATAAGTTCTTCTCGTTACAAGGTCTCCCTCCGTCGCCGTAGGGTTTGTGAACCGATGGCATAGCTTCTATGACGTTCATTTATTTATTTATTTAAGTATATTTATTCAAAAAAAACTCACAGGCTTACAGAAAATTCCAACACGCCAGTAAGCTTAAACTAACAATATTACAATGAAATTAATAAAAAATTACAATAAATATATTAAGATTATTTAAAAACAATTGTCACATAATACTGATGCAATTAATTTAAATCAACATAATTAAAATTAATTGAAAACAGATAAAATTAGAATTAGGCAGAAGGTATGTCAATGTGACATACAATAATAATAATTGCTGCGTCAAAATAATTGTTCATAGTCTCAGAAATTCAAAATAATAGTTCCATATGTCAAATAATAAATAATAATAATAAAATTACAAGCACTACAATTATAAATAATAAAATTACATAAGCATATTGTTTACAAATGCATAGACTTTGTCATAAAGGTAGCCTAAGCTGTCGGCAAATATGTCCACAACGTCGTGCTGAGCAAGCCTGTCCCCCAACAGCCGTAAAGCACGAATGGTAGGTGCGTGAGCTCCGCGTCGTGTGCGCGCGGTTGGTTTGTACAGAAAACGCGGACGCCGAGGAGGTGCAACTATCCCTGTTTCGTCTCGTCTAATCCGAGCCGGAACTATTAAACGAAGCCTCTCCAGAGCTGAGGAGCTATGTATCCTGTGATGTATTAACAATATGTAATACATTAGATACTGAACTATCCTTCTCAACTCTAGAGTATCCATATCAACCATACCCGACACAAATACTGACGGATACAAGAAAGGGCCATATTCCTTTTTGTACAGCCATCGCGCAAACTTACGTTGGATTTTTTCCACCAATAAACTGTATTTGTCCTCGTAAGGGTCCCAAACGATAGCACCAAACTCGAGTTTGCTACGAACATAACAGTTATATAGAACCCTTGCTACCCTCGAATTATCAAATTGCGCACTTATTCTCATTACAAACCCTAACATTTTGTGTGCCGCCTTGCATACAGTTTGGACATGCTAGTGAAAGTCTAGTTGATTGTCTAGTATTAAACCTAAATCGCGGTTTTCATTAAATTTTTCAATAGTTGTGTCATGTATCTACAGTTAACATTTACTGGGGAATGTTTCCGCGTAAATGTAATGGCTTTACATTTGCTGCTATTGAACGGAAGACGATTAAGTCTGCTTCACTCAGCAACAGCATCGATATCCTTTTGCAGTGCCTTACAATCTGCTTCATCGTCAATTTCTAGGGATAGTTTGAGATCGTCCGCAAACAGAAGACATTCAGAAGATCGTATACTATTCGGCTAATCATTAATAAAGATCAGGAATAGAGTCGGACCCATGGTACTACCCTGGCTTACGCCGGATCTTGTAAAGTAGTTGCAAGATTCGTACCCCTGTACTCTAACAAATTGGCATCGGTTCCTCAGGTAACTAGATAAAAAATCAAGAAGTTTAGAGTTAAAACCCATGACCGCTAATTTCTGAAGAAGAATATCATTATCAACGAGGTCAAATGCCTTCTTAAAATCGAAATAGCCAGCGTCTACCTGCCGACCAGCGTCCATTACTGCATAGATGTAGTCCACTTGAGTAACTAGATTTGTAGTAGTTGAACGAGCACTGCGGAATCCATGCTGACTGTCGTGCAATTCGTTACATATTTGTCTGTTAATGTGCGAACTCAACACTATCTTAAAGATTTTTTGGAAAAACAGATAGAACTGCGATCGGTCTAAACGTTGAGACGTCGTTTCCTGCTTCTCCCTTTGGTACAGGGGTAACTCTTGATAGTTTCCAGACTTCAGGGTATACTGATTCACTTATCGACAGATTAAAAAGAAACAGAAGAGGCTTCTCCAAAGCCGAAATACAGTCCTTAGCCAGGAAAACAGGAATGCCATCGGGTCCCGCGGAAGACCTCGGCTTAAGTCGCTTCACTGCCGACTTCAAATCGATTTCGTCTATTTCACCGACAGATACGAAATTGTTGTTACTAAAAGTGTTAGCACCACTTGCTGCTGTAGTGGGACACAATTCTGGGACTTCAGTGAGAAACACAGAGCTGAAATACTCTGCAAAAGCGTCTGCAGCAGCCTGCCTAGTTACAGGTGCTCCATTAAACGTGTAAGCACCGGCCGCTCTACGGTCCCTCTTTCTATCTTTGACATATGACCAGAATTGAGTAGGGTCGTCAATTATATTTTTTGAGTCAATTTCAAATGCTGCTGTTATGCGTTGTCAATTAATTTTTATACTATTTAAACATTTCCTTATTGAATTCCTTTCCTTCCGACTTGTAACGTTTCAAGTGGAATTATATTTTTTCAATATTGTCGATTATTTATTTAGTCTAAATTCGGATAAATATATTTATCATGTTTTAAATTAGGTTTCTTTATTGGAACAAAGTCACTAATACATTTATTTAATTTATTATAGAATAACTCAACGGCTAAATCTACGTCTGATAGGACAAACAAGTCAGACCAATCTAATTCAGCTATAGCTGCATATAATCCCTGGTAGTCTGCCTTGCGCCAGTTCCAGTTTGGACTGGAATTGGGGCGTGGTGAGTGCATAGACGAGGGTGGATGTGGAGCCGGACAAGTATTGATTTTTGGTATTTTAATTGTCAGTTCTAGTGAAGGATGATAAGAAGGATATAACTTGTCAATCGGTACAAGAGGGTCGTCATAGGGTTGAACCTCAACCTGATCAAGGTCAAAGTTTCGCAGCACGAGATCCAACATACCACCTTTTTCATTATATACATTGCTATGCTGCTTTAATCCACAGTAGTCACAAAACAAATTTAAACTATTTTTAACATTAGCACTATTAGAATTTAAGTTAAAGTCACCTACAATTAAAACATTCAGGTCAGGATAAGACATTACTGCTTTTTCTATACAGGTCAACACATTTATATGTATAGTCCTCATCCTTAGAGTTAGGGGGGAAGTAAACAACACAACACAAAATTTTAAAATATTTACTGCTTATGATAGCAAAAATGAGTTCCATTTCATTTCGTACCCTGAAGGGAAGAGTTCTCCATCAGATACGGAGCTTGTCAGGAATGTTTCAGTCAAGCCAATAAAATCAAAACGGCTTTGTGACACATTACTGTGAAAATTATGAGTTTTTGATCGTAAACCGCGAACATTCTGGTTATACATTACAAAAGAATTATTTCTTAAATTGTTACGCGGACACATTTTTTCCGCTGGCGCGAAAGTTCTGGCGCCATGGCTTTATACAAATGTCTTCCGCCCATTTAATAGGCGACATGATACTTTCAGCATTCTTTGATGGGACTCCTAATTTAAATGATGCATAACGCCCTCGGGGTTTTAACACTTCCACGGTCCAGACATCGCTTCCAGAAATATTACGAAGATGGCTCATAAGTGCTTGTAACAGCCTAGACTGCAAAATGATATTGAATTTTGAATTTTTGAATTTTTGAATTTTGATAGCCTGATTATGAGCATACTTTTTATTCCGATATTCTCACGGGAACGGGAACCACGCGGGTGAAACTGCGAGCGGCAGTCTTCTATATAGTGCTTTCTATTGATAATTCGTTCAGTGGAACTTTCAGCGCATAGCCGTATCGGCAATTATTTTTTATTTATTCAAGACATTGTTTCATACAATTTTATAATACATCGATTAGCAAAACCACTAGGGTTTGTGCCCATGAGGGATAGCAAGATAAGACAATACTATAAATTATTTAAAAATAACAAAAGAAACACAAATCACAAAAGCCGAAAAAGAAAACGTGCATAGCTATCGTGCATAACTAACATTATAAATAGGTACTCAGAATTATTGCACGAACATTAGTCGACAGTAATGTTATATTTTAATTATAATTGTTTTTTTTGCACTTTTTTTACTGGGAACTTGCCAAAGGACAATGTCCCTGCATCCATTATTACATTTGACAATAAGATACTATTTTAAATGCTTTCTATAATTTGAATTATTTAAGCAAATAATATGTACATCGTTAAGTAGACTATTCAACATTTTAGGAAGCTCAAACTTATAATTTCTAGCACCATAAAGATTCATATATCTACACGTTTTTTTATTACATACTTTTCTCAATCTTTCATCGTATATAAATTTCTAGGTTCTTCATGTATTCTTCTTTAAAAATTTCACTTTATTTTGTACGGACAACAGATTGCAATACTTTAAAAGTTCAGAATAATCTTGACTATATTCATTTTTTAAGTTTCGGTAAAATGGCTTTTAGTAATCATAATTTTTTCATTATTTTAACAGAATGTTGGTTACAGAATGAACCTCTTATTCCTAGTATTCATGGTTTTAGCTGTTTTACTTCTTCCCATCCCGCCAATCAAAATGATGGCGTGATCGTCTACTGTAACACATCACTTACGGGCATTTCAGTTACCGAACCTAATGTTGCTGAAGCTAGCTGTTTACAAATTCAGATAAATACAGATACGGTTATTCTCGCCATATATCGACCTTGTGCTTTCAAAAATCCAACAACTTTCATTCAATCACTGCACGCCGTCATTGTCACTCTTCGCAATTACAGAAACATATTGGTTATAGGTGACATTAACATCAACATATTGGACATAGACGATCAAGGATTGGACACTCACAGTGAAAACTACTTAAACAGCATGGCTTTTAACGGTCTTTTACCTGCTCATACATTACCAACACGCGGTCCGGCCTGTCTCGATCATGCGTTTCTAAGAACAGTACATCGAGCTAAGACTATAGTGGTAAATTCCTTGGTGACGGATCACGATGCTGTACTGGTATCAATTGGTACAAAATTAGATAAACCTCCACCGCAGATAATAAATAAAATCAATTATAAGCTACTTACTATTACAATGGAAAAAATAGATTTCACATCAGTGCATAACTCTTCAGATCCAAATGTGGCTACTGATTTACTTATAAAGATACTACAATCAGCCATAGCTGCAAATACCGTGACTTTCGTACCCTCCCGACGTAAAAAAACTTTAAAGCCTTGGATAACGCAAGGACTGTTAAGATCAATTAGAAACCGTGACCAAATGCACAAGCGCCTTAAGTTAAATCCTAATAACGAAATTCTTAAAACAACATTTAAACGCTATCGTAACTTTTGCAACTCTCTCATAAAAAAGGTTAAATCAAATTATGACAGGGAGTTATTGCGATCGGCTGGTAATAACAATAAAAAGCTCTGGACTGCTATCAGAGATGTTACAAATATGAGTAAAAATCGTAGCAACGCACATGACTTACTTAGATGTAAACCTACTGCAGAGCAATCACTGAATCACGTCAACAGTTTCTTTGCTAATGTAGGTAAATCTCTTGCTGAACAGATCTTGAAGGAGACGCCCGACGTAGAGCCCCATCCGAAATCACCCGCACTCAACCATACCTCTTCCATCAGGTCATCATTTACCTCATTTGCCCTTCTTAAAATCAATATGGATGAAGTCCACAGTATCATCGACTCCCTAAAGAGTGAATGTGCAGTAGGTTGGGACAACATTTCATCTGCGTTCGTGAAGCGTTATAAAAACATTCTTGTCCCAGTAATCACTCATATCTGCAACCTTTCTTTAGAGGCTGGTATTTTCCCCTCCGCTTTTAAAAAAGCACTTCTTCATCCAATCCATAAGTCTGGACCTAAAAATTGCCCAAACAACTATCGCCCCATATCGATACTTCCAACTTTTTCAAAAATTCTGGAGCGCATCCTAAATAATCGTCTTATAAACTATTTAGAAAGTTCGTCACTATTATCACCAGGACAATATGGTTTTAGGGCTAAAAGATCTGCCGCAGACGCTGTTCACGAACTCACTGACCATATAGTCAAAACCCTTGATAATGGAGATAAGTGTTTGTCAGTTTTCCTAGATCTTGCCAAGGCGTTTGACACCGTCTCGATCCCAATCCTAATAGATAAACTTCAACGCCTTGGCGTGAGAGGAGAGCAACTGACTTTATTTCATAGTTATCTGACTGATCGCTCTCAACGATTAGTGATCAATGGAGTTGAGAGCTCAGACGTTCCTGTAGAGTGTGGTGTCCCGCAGGGCAGTATTTTGGGTCCTACCTTATTCTTAGTTTATATAAATGAGCTGTCATCCCTTGTCATTCCCAATTGCAAAATAATTTCTTATGCAGATGACACTGCATTGATCTTTAATGCAAACTCTTTTCCGGAGGTCTATCGACGTGCTCAGTCTGGTCTTGACACAGTGCTCAGTTGGCTCAGAGCAAACCAGCTCTCAATTAACGTCGACAAAACGCAATATATGCCCATGTCCAAAATAAGGATTCCCTCTGTGGCCCTTCGGGACCTGCATCTTGTGGCACACACTCACGCTTATGACACAATAGGTTGCTCTTGTCCTCACTTAAATTTAGCTTCCTCAGTAAAATATCTTGGTGTCATTGTCGATACTAGACTCACCTTTCAGCCTCACATTAACTCAACTGCTTGTAGGCTTCGTAAGCTCATGCATATCTTTAGAAAATTACGGCAAGTAGCTGATCCTTTTCTTATAAAAAATACCTACAGGGCGCTTTGTGAGTCCGTTTTAAGTTACTGCATCGGTTCTTGGGGTGGTGCTTCCAAGAGTGTCTTAATAACTCTCGAAAGAGCTCAAAGGGCGGTCTTAAAAGTTTGTACCTTCAAACCCATAATGTTTCCGACTTATGATCTGTACCAGTATTGCGAGGTCCTAACGGTGCGACAATTATTTATTATCCAAAGTATACTGAAACAGCATAGTTACATAGATACATCAATTAAATCCCGCAGTAGGCACCTTGTAGTTCCAACCTCACATTGCAAATCTTCATTTGCGCATCGCTTCTTTTATTTTCTTGGGCCACATTTATATAAGAAACTACACAAAAAATGTAACATAATTCATTTAACTAGGTTCAAATGTAAAAAGGTTCTTTTCTGCTTTTTAAATACATTAAATTATGATGAAACAGAAGATCTTCTGCGCACTTGTACTTAAACACAAATACACAAACATACGCACACACACACACACACTCACATACGCACACACACACTCACTCACACACACAGACACACATACACACAGACATCCTTCCATGTAAACAGACAATGATTCCATCGTACATATATATAACCTAATTTGTATATACCCACTACATACTTACTTACCTATTTTGTTATTATTTCTACTCAATAACGTAAATTTTTGATATTAAAAACATGTTAATGTGATTAAAGTCCCAGTGGTTAAGAGGGGAGAGTACTGGTTCTCTGAGATACAAGCCACGGCTTAGTTCAGATACCAGTCTCTCCACAATCTTATGTAAAAAAAAAAAAAAAAAAAAAAAAAAAAAAAAAAATTACAAATTATATATTTGTTCCAAGTAGCTTTTAAAGGCTCTGCCATAGCAACAGAGGCCATAATCAATAACAGAGTCTGCTAAGGAAAGATAAAGCAATCTTTAGGAACTATATGGCAGTTTATATTTTAAATCACATATTTTACTTAAAATAGATTTAAGTTTATCGCGTATATAGTTTACATGGTATATAGTACACAATTAAATCGAGGTATCGGTGAAAAAAATATTATTCTAAGATCCTGTCGGCGATGCGATGACAGCCCGGTGCTGTTGGTAAATAAAAGTATCGACTGAAAAAAAACTTGGTACCAAGGATCGGAGAATAGTGATTTCTATGTACAATAATATCGTTCAAAGCTAATTCGCCCAACCAATCAGAGCTCAGGACCATAGGTTGGCTTCTTTGTATCAGTCTTGAACGGATTATTTCGCTATCGATGGTGTTTTCCAACTTGTGTATTATCTGAGAGATAAAAATCAACCGTTGCAGGAAAAACAAAATGATAAAAAAACTCTACATTATCACGAATTCCCTGTGATTAGGAATTTATCAGAATTATTATTAAAACCCCAGACCAGTGACCACCTTAAATAAGATTTTATTTGACATTATTCACATTACGTGCTCGATACCATTTCGATAGCTTTTCGTGCTCACCCTACCGAAGAAAAAAAATTTTCATAGTTACTTAGTTCCGAAAGCAACGCGATTGGTAGAGGAAACAAGGTCGCACAGCAAATGTGGGGAAAAATGTTAAATGTAAAGGCTGCATTAGTTCAACCAACGATGGATGTTTTTCGATAAACAGTATATATTTCTAGAAAGACTCGTTGGATTGTTATCGAAAACAGCTTCCAATTCGTAACCTTCCATATTCCGTAGCAAAAACAAAAAAAAAGATTTCCAGAGGCCGGCCGTAGTCGTAGCGGCCGTTCTTATCTTTTCGTAGCTATTCGTAGCGAACAAAACGGTTGTTTTGTTTGTGTATTCACCGCTCGTTAGATTATTACATCTCGCAGTGACGCATGTACTACCTGCCTAACTACTCATGTTGTTTTATTATTTTCTGTCGCCGTTTAATTAGGCGTAGGAATGTTGGTAAGCAAATTAGTCATGGTAGTTGGTACTTATATCAGTTTTTTTATTTGTTGTTCATTTCAAATAATTAATATGTGCATTTTGAAAATACTTTGTTTTATCTATAAGTAAGTATTACTAATAAGAGGTAGTTTGTTTATAGAAAGCAATCTGTGGAAGTACTGAACCGTTTTTGAAAAATCTTTCACCAGTAGAAAGAAAGCTAAAATATATCTGAGTGACTATGGCTATGTATTTGATACTTATTACTTACTTATTTCATTGCTGTGTTTTCAGCTTGAAACATAAAAACTTTTTTCAACCGATATCTTTACTTATCATCTCAACTCATAATTATGAGGAGAGGAGTAATAGAAAAGGCTATAAGGTGTCGAAAATGATAGGAGCAGTACATCAGCAGGCCGCCAGCCTCACAAACTTGCTTTATGGTCGGTCTTTGGGCCGCCGCCAAACACATTCCAGTTTTACTCAGAATCGGACTTTTTATCTCGCATCGGAGGGTAGAATATGGATAACGTACCTACATCAATAAATCTACTCAGCTAAATTGTGCGTAGTAAACTGTTTAATGTCGGGTAATAAATTAACAATAGAATCGTCACGATCTGAATTTTGATAATGGATAGGTACTTAAGTAGGAGCCTATGTGAATTTACAATCATATGGATATACCTATTATATGTGGAAAATGTTGACTAATGCTCTATGTTCTAATATGTTTACACAAGTCCCAGGTCCTATTGTAGGTATGGTCAACAAAATGGCTTTACAAAACTGACAAATTTCTCCAATCGACCTTGAACTATAAGACGTTAGTCGTTGAGTTCCGAATTCTCTGTAGAAAGCATTTCAAAGTCAAAGTCAATATCATTTTAGTCTTGGCTGTTACAAGCACTTATGAACGCCAAAGAAGCTACGCCATCGGTTGACAAACCCTACGGCGGCGGCGGCGGGAGACTTCGTAACGAGAAGAGCCGGCAAGAAACTCGTCGAGGACTGTTTTTCTCTCTGTTTTATTTCATACAAGTCGTCAAATTGAAAAGTGACTATAAACCATAACATATCATTAGTTAAGGTCAATTTCCATCACAAAAAGAAAATACTACATTTTATGGTTATTCTAACCGTAAACAAGTTTCAAGTTTTTACATTAGGTAAAATGTTTTTTTATTTTTTCTAGTATATTTTCTTGTTTAATATTTATCGCATAAAAATAGCATTGTAATGTAAAAAGCAACATTACAAAGTTATTAATAAACCGTAACAATTTCCGTAGTAGGTAGCTAAAAGGTAGTACGATCAGGTAATTCATCACTCATAATCATAACAAACTTAACCGTTCCCGTACCGTAACCGCACCCGCACTATACCCGATACTTACTAGATTATTCCGAGCCAAGTTTATGGATCGAGGGAATAATATAAACCATGTGGAAAATACCAATGTAATTTGAATCAATGACATGAGTAAAGTGCGCCTCGGTTGGGTGCAAAGTCCGAGATTTGACGCAATGCACTGGTTATGCAAGATCCTGGACAGAATTTAGCACGAAGATCCATAAGTATTAGCACAATTTTCGATAGTTATTATTTTTATTCATTTCATTTGTTTGGTCGTGTATCTAAGTTAAGGAAAGGTCGATATACTTTTCTAGGAACTTACTAATATTATAAAATAGTTGACATCTTCTCTAAGGTTGAAAATCTGTAACTTTTTATTTTATTGTAAGATACTTTACTTTCTGTTCACTTACGGTCAGTTTCAATAACCTATCCTCAGTAAGAGATAGGCTTACTAGAGCTTTGTTGCCTAGATATTTTTGTTAATCAGCCCAAAATAACCCAAAATAACAGAGGTTGCTAAGTAACGTAACCAAGATAGGCCTACCTCTTGTTAGGGATATATTATTGAAACCGGCCCTTAGTTACCTTTGACATTATCTCTACTCTAGAAAAAGCAAGCATTATTAACTTAGTAAGTAGGTAGATTTTTAACGCATCAGGAGCAATGGGATGGGAGGCATTGCTTCTAAAACTGCTTAATCAAAATTAGAAAAAAATCGCTTACTCTCACAAGTTGTTCTCACGCGAGACTTGTACCCGCAACCCCACTGACTCCTCTCCAAATTTAGCTGCGGATACGGATCCTTGTGAGCGAAATTTTCTAGTACCTTCTACTACAGATTACTAAATAGTTATTTGCTCTTACTTTTTCTACGCTATTAGCTAACGCAGACGACGGATAACAAAGGACTTTTTGTCCGCGACACGTCTTTATTGTTAACCAAATAAGATTGAACTTAGATCGCGTATATCCATGAAAAGTACGCGATAGTCCTCGTTATTTATTCAACTTTATGTTCTTAGTTATAAGGTCGTGTCGCGGACAAAAAGTCCTCCAATGTCCGTCGTCTGCGTAGGCCAGGTTAGCGATAAGTAATTTTGACGGGTGGCTCACAAGGCTCCGTACTGCTCAGTAGCTCATTTTGGAGGGCAGTGTACCGAACATATTATCCAAGGTTTGCGCTTGCGGGTTCAATTCCCGTCTGAGAAAAACTTGTAAGACGAGGCACTTTTTTTCTAGTATTCTTCTATTATTTGCAAAATGCAAAATTTAAATAATCCGTAACTCAGCAATCGGACAACAGGAATAAATAAGCTCGCGCCTCGGTACCGTTGGCGGCGCGGTATCGGCCGCGGCTGTTTATCATCGAAACACGTTAGCGTCACATAAAATTAAATTATGGCAGAAGTTGCAATGTCTTATTAGGTAAACGCTGACCTGGCACTCGGGAACGGGCCCGGCTGCGTCACATACAGATCATTTAACTTTAAGGTTTGTAGGTAGGTATTGGTGTCTATAAAGTTTCGAAAATAACTTTTTTTAGTAAAGTTCGTCATATTCAACGTTTCAAACAGGTAAAACGCAAAAAAAAACAGATTCATCTTAAACCCAATTGCCTATCATCGCGACTTCGTGCGTCAAGAATAGACGAAAAAAAAACTAAGAAATCCCCAACATGTTTGGTTTTTTGCATTTAAAATAGAAAAATATTGGAAAAAATCAACTCGGCCACAAATGAATTCTCAGATGGGACTCGACTTTTTTCTATTTAAAAAATTAGCATGTTTTACTTATTTAAAAATAGGCCAAATCCATTTTACTTAGTCTTATCACTCTATTTTTGAGATAGGTACCTTGTGATGCATTTTATGCCATTTGATCTCCACTGATAGATCCGTCTTGGAACCATCGTCCGAATTAACAGACGTGTCCCCAATGTTTCAGAAAACCCTATTGTCCTACCTTCGGCACGACATGGTAGTGGTACGGTCAGCATTAAGGTTGACTCACACTACAACGTGCCGGGTCCGAGCAGAAGCTTCGAACGTCGCCCATTACTCGCTTGCACTTCGTTCGGCATATCCGACACTCGGACTCGGCACAGTGTACCGTAAATATCCTTTTATAAGGACAAACTACCTACAATGAAACCCAAATATACTTCAATCCATATATTAATCAGACAATCTGCTTGAGCACGAGTTTGCCACTCCTCAGCGGGCAGCAGGTGGCGCGTGTTCCCTCGCAGCACGACCAGTCGCCATTGCAGAGCTCCAGCTTGCCGTAGCCTGCCAGGCACACCACCTCGCCATGTAAAAAGCCTTCGGAGGCCGCAGGTTCCGTGTCAGGTCGATTTCAAAAGAGGGGATCAATTATACCCAGTTTCCTCTACCGTAAGTAATATCTAAGAGGGCAACCGACAATGAAACCCAAATATATTTCAATCAATATATTAATCAGACAATCTGCTTGAGCACGCCCTGCCGCACAAGCGTCTGGCATTCCTCGGCGGGTAGCAGGTGGCGCGTGTTCCGTCGCAGCACGACCACGTCGCCGTCGCTGAGCTCAAGCTTGCCGTAGTCTGCCAGGCACACCACCTCCATGTAGAGAGCCTTCGGCGGCCGCAGGTTCTCTGTCAGGTCGATACCGCTGTACCCGATGTCCTGGGGAGGACAAATACAATGATTGGGTTAGTCCGGCGCCAGAAGGAAGGAGTTTGGTAACCTAACTTAAGTGGAGATCTACTGTCATTGTTTATTTGGAAAGTTTAGGCTTAGATTTTTATTTCACATCAGAAGGAATGCTTTCCACTTATTCTGATGCGCTAGAAATGTTAACGAGAGCAGCCTCTCTGGGCTTGCTGTTTCGATTAATCCAGCTATACTCAGCCTATATAATTGGCCCACCTGGAAGTTACAACTTAGTTGTAAACCACTTTAAATTTCGCGCTCATCGAAGAATGGGTAATTGAATCTTACTAAAATTCTTTGGGTCAACGTATGTGTGCGAATCGTCTTTTTCAAAGATGAAATAAACAAAGAATGTGTACAGAAACAAACTTACAGATTCTCATCTGGATGATATAATAGATAAGGATAGCAGTAGCGACAAGCCAGATCTTAATAAAGTTTTGAAAAAGTGTTCACGGTATCAAAAATCGCATTAAAACATTTTTTTTTATTCACGACGGTGAGACTCTTAGCCTTCATCAAACCTGATGTTAAGTATTGATAAGGCTGAAGATGGAAGCGAGCTTGTCCCGGAATCCTCAGCCACTGAGGAACTGGTAATCTTATCTCAAACCGGAACAAACAATGCTGTAAACATTGTTGTTACGGCGTCAGGCTTAGATAAGATGGTGGTAGCTAGCCAGGCGGACTTACAACAAGTCCTACCACCAACCAAACCGAATACAATATGTACCCCCGCTGGGAATCGAACCCGGGACTCCTGGGTCTGATACCGGTAGTTGTACCACTAGACCACAGAAGCGGTTAAAAATACATATATAATTACATATAAACGGTCCGTGCTTCTGTGTTAAAACTTCTTTAACATTATTAAAGACCATTACTTCGTTAACTTGGAATTACGTTTTAATTAATACCTAATTATTTATTACTTGCCCCTATAACAAAAAAGGTTGAGTAGGTATGGCTGGATCCATCGAAAGATACTCATTAATTTTGAGTGATGATTGTGACACCGTGCCTTGGACGAGTTAACTCCAACCACCGTGCGTAACAAATGTATTATTATAGTGCGACACGTCACATTAGGAACGATTTCAAATTCGAAAGAAGATTCTTGTGAATGATGAATCATGTATTTATAAACACGTCCTAATGGCGACGATTAATAATTGTATGTAGGTAGGTATCTTTCCGTAGATGTGTCGTGTCGTAATTTTACGTTGCAATATGTATAAACAGCAAAATATAAAGTCTTTGTATATAGGTTATATACATTTCATTCATTATTTGTTGGAAACAAACATATTAACATACTTAAATGAAGTAGAAACGATTAAACATACTAAAAACTCAATTATACTCAAATTTTCCTAGTAAGTATGGAAAAATCTGAAGCACCAATTCCTACAAGCATAACAAAAAAACCGGCCAAGTGCGAGTCGGACTCGCGCACCGAGGGTTCCGTAAAATATTTTTTTATTATATGATGTAACTAAAAATTTAAGGTTTTCGCAATTTTTCCTTTATCTGTACTATAAGACGTTACTTCGTACCAAATTTCAAGATTCTAAGTTCACGGGAAGTACCTACCCTGTATGTTTTAATTCCCGTGCGAGTTTCGAAAATTTGCGGCATAAACGGCTGTATCTTTTGAATGAAGAAGAAGAAGTTTAATTTTTTTACAGCTCCAAGTAGGTTAGACCTGAGTATTTGATATAAATTTCAGTTTGATACCACCACGCGTTTCTGAGAAAAACGGTCTTGACAGACGGACGGATATACGGACGGACAACGAAGTGATCCTATAAGGGTTCCGTTTTTTCCTTTTGAGGTACGGAACCCTAAAAAGATCAAAGATGCTTATTTATTTATTTATTTATTTATTAGGACTGCCAGTGAAAATTACATTGAATCTTACATAGGATTAACAACGACAATTGGTAAGTTCATGCAAAATGTAAAATTCTATTAAAGGCTGCCACATCATGCTCCTAAATACGGACGGTTTATTTTTTTTTTATGTTAAGAAAATAAAAACAAGAAATTCTTATGAATACATAAACCTAGTAGTAAAGAGAGAAAGACTATGCATCACTCAACAACTCTGTCACCTTCTTTTTAAACTGACGGAAAGAGCTTATAAATTCATATTTGAAACTATAAGCAAATTTAATCAAATAAAAAGCCTAAACTAAAGTATGACAGACTGATGTGATGAGTAACATTTGATATAAAAACTAAATTATATCATCTCTTGTAGCATAAAAATGGCTCATGTACTACGAGCGCACACGGAGGGGGCGTCATTATAAAATGCTAATTGCATTATCATATCATACTGCTCAAATACCAAATACGAGCGCGGGAAGCTGGAACGAGCTACGTGCGGTTAGTACTCGCAAATATCTGGTTAGGCGTATTATTACTGACATTACAGTTCGACGGAAATAAAATTATTTTTCCGCAACATACCGAGTATTATAGTTGGAAATAATTATCTTTGGAAAACCTACTGGGTCCCAGTAATAAACCCAGTCCCGTTTTTATATGGTTTGCAGATAAATAATAGAATTTGATAATTCTAATAAAGCTTGGATCTGTGAGCTTGCAAACTTGTGCATATTACAGTTAGCTGTGCAAATGGTGATCGATTAGGCAGCTGAACCAACTAGATACCTCGGGTAGGCACTACTTTTTGTAGCTCCTCCACAAGTTTATAGATGAGTGTTTTACGAAATCACAAGCAACTTATTGTAGAATGTAGGAGTTTCAGTACTGCAGGTCTACTCTGAAAACCAAGCTAAGACAATTGCTCGTTTAGTTTTGATACTTGATTTGCATCAAAATAAGGTCCAATATTTAGTAAGTCGTTTGGCGAAAATCGTCCAGCGTTAGTATTTCGCAGTGGACCTGAACTTTGAATGAGGACTTGGTTAACTTCCCCCATACATGCTTTATTCCTTTCCAGATACTCATACAGTTGTGACAAATATTGTTCTGAAAGGTCCATTATTATTTTATGCCAAAATTCTGTACCTGATATTATTTTTCTTCTTCTTATTGTATGGGGATTAGTGGCCACCTCTAGTGTCAGAGTTTATCAAGTCACCTATGAGGCCTCTTGACTTGGCTTAACTTATTCATATAGATAATTATTATAAATGCGAAAGTATGTCAGTTTGTTTGTTGGTTTGTTACTCTTTCACTCAAAAACTACTGAACGGATTTGGATGAAATTTGGCACACATATAGAAGATAGCCTGGATTAAAATATATGGTAGTTTATATCCCAATATTCTTTTGCAGTCGGCCGATAGTTCAAACATAAATGCATGTGCATCGGTTTTGTTAAATAAATAAATTGGTATGTTAAAATTCATGGAGATCTTTGGGGGAGGCCTATATCCAGTGGGTGTAGTGCAGATATGATAATGAAGCAAAAATTATTACAATGCAACCATTTCAGTTTTCAAAAACTACCTAATACAATTCATAAAGCTTCATAATTTTGTAGCTGAAATTAGAATACAGTTTTGTAAGCTAAATAAAAAAAGAAAAACATTTAGTAAATAGGTTTCTTATAAACTTACTTGCCCTAGGGATCTCATGTACGAAGCCAAATTGGTAGAGTACTTTGAGAACCACTCATATTCATCATCAGAAAGTAGTTCTCTGACATCAGGGGGCAGCACCGACCCAAACTCCCAGCGCAGAGTCTTGATCTTCTCCATCCGGTTGTACAAGTATGCCAGCAGACACCGCTTGTTCCTCTCTAAGGCAGAATGACGAACTTGCACTGTCGTCCATAGAGACTTGTTTTCTGTGGTTGCATTACTACAAGACTGTTAATTTTCTAGTTTTATATTATAACTGTATAATGGTTGAAAACCTGTTTGGCGCAGGGGCACTAAGCCCGCCTTCTGTGCCAGAGGTCCCGGGTTCGATCCCCGGACAAGACAAATATTTGTGTGCATGAACATGTCTATTAGTCTTGGTCTGGGTGTTTAATATGTATAATAAGTATGTATTTACAAAAATAAAAAGTATATAAGGGCTATTCTCTGTAAACTCGTAATCGGCTGTCCCGACCATTTTCTCCAAAAAGTAAATTATTTATTTAAAAAAAAAACACTCCTCATGAAACTTTAACCCTGAAACTTTACGAGCGCATTGTTTTTAGAACCATTACTATTTTTATTTTTTTTCTAGACGTGATCAAAGCTCTGTAATTACAGTCCCCTGGCTGTCCCCATCACTGTATTCCCGCCTAGAAATTAGATTTACGAAGAAGTTATTGAAACTAAATACATTTGGCAGTTAATATCATAAATAAAAATAATTTAACTATATTATTTTCGTAAAACAAAGTTTCATTACGAATTTTATATATTTAGTAAACACCTGTAAAGTTTGTCCCCAGAATTTCTATACAGGCCCCTGCCAAAAATTGAAATCCATAATAAAAAGAAACTGTAATATTTACAAAAGCTTTTTTAGTGTAACGAAACGCAAATTGTTGTGAAGTTGGCAACCTGGCCAAATGCGGCGACGAGGCGCCATTTTGTTTAGTGTCAGAGTGTCATTTGTGAGGTGAACACGCGTTTGGTCCGCTACCACACACAGTCCTCTGGTTAGTAATAACGTTTATGTTAATTACTTTAATTATCTCTATATACAGTTTTTTGATTTATAATTTATGTCTAAATTGATCGGTAAGTTCTTAAAAAACTATATTACATCAGTTTTGTAAATATTGTGAAATCTAACCGAAATACAC
Source organism: Chrysoteuchia culmella (assembly GCA_910589605.1). Taxonomy (NCBI): domain Eukaryota; kingdom Metazoa; phylum Arthropoda; class Insecta; order Lepidoptera; family Crambidae; genus Chrysoteuchia; species Chrysoteuchia culmella. Next base: position 23,982,542 of record OU342649.1, read on the forward strand.
AGTCCCCTGGCAACAGTCCTCTGTCTGAAAATGCAGTAGGGGACTGTTTTACGCAACAGGGGACTGTGTATTTTGCGTATTAGTTATTGTTTTTATGTATTGTTTGTGTAAATTTATCTGCTAGTCCGTTTTATTAATGTAAGAATCATCAAAGTATTTGATTCGCATTATTTTCCTTTCTAAGCTTATATTATTTTTCTGTTACTATTATTACAATTAATTTTTATAATTTTTTGACAATATGGGTCTTATGCCTGCAATAAAATTATTTTAATTTAATTAATTATTTTACACAGGGCGATCGAACACACATGATATGGCTCCTAAAAAGAAAAAGTTATCCCAAGAGGAATTACTACAGAAAAAGAGAGAAGCAGAGCGACTACGAAACCAAAGAAATTATGCCATGAAAGATTTGAAGTCAACCCTACAAGACGATGAAGTTCTGATCCACGTCGATTTCAGCGAGAATTATTGCACTAAGTACGCAGAAGAAATACAGGCCTTTCATTTCGTTGGATCTCGAGCACAACTGAGTCTGCATACCGTAGTAGTTTATCTACGAAATTCCATCCTTTTTTTGCAGTATCCGAGAACATAGCCTATTCACCTGCTGCCGTTTGGACACATCTACGACCAAATTTCAAGACTCTTCCACGTGGCATCAAACGAGTGCATTTCTTGAGCCCTGTAACGCAGTATCGTAATAAAACTATGGTTTTATAATGGCTACCAAACTCTCTGAAAAAATTCCAGATATTGAAAACTTTACATGGAACTACACCGAAAGTGGCCATGGAAAAGGTGCACCGGATGGTATACCGGAGCAACGTGCAAAAGAACAGCTGATTTTGTTTTTAACTCTGCAGGCAACATCAATAATATTGATCGCTTTGTTAAAGTTATCAAAGAGCGATGTCTTGATATCACATGTTTTGCAATCGACGGTAAAGACATCCAGGCAATGGTCGATAAAGTTGAAGAGGAAGCGGCCGATCAGAAGGGCTTTAAAGGCACTTTAAATGTGCATCAGATCGCAGGGGTTAATCCCAGCTCAATCCTCGGCCTTCCAATAAAACTACTTATAATGAAAAGTCTCAGCTGCTTTTGCAACAGCGGATCTTGTGAGCATTATAAGAGTGGCAGTATCAATTTTGCTCTAAAACCTAGATGGACAATAGAAGAAGTGTTTACAGAGTCTGAACCGGAAGATCTTAAATCTACTAAGCCAGAAATGGCACCTACGCCAAACAAGTCCCCTCAAAGATCAGATGATGATATAGCAGGAACGAGTGGCATTCGGCATTATTGGGACAATACTGGAGATTACGTTCTTGTGAAATATCCAGCTAGAAATGTAGAATATCGTTATGCTGCCGTAATTAATGAGATTGATTACGATGAAAATGACTTACGCGTTACTTTCCTCAAGATTTGTGACCAAAAAGTGCAGATCTTTAGAATAGATTCTTCTTCTTCTTTCTTAATTAATGGCGTGCTCGCGATAAAAAGTTTTGCCAATGTCAAGTAAATATATTTTATATTAAATAGAAATTGTACGGTAGATTGAGTTAAAAATGGAGCCTCAACACGTATTATTACGAAAAGAACTCGGGTGAAACTCCTTTAGAATAGATGATAATGACATTGCAGACGTGTCATTTGATCAAGTTGTCGAAAGTTCGATAATCCTGACTTGATTTTAAAGGGGAAGAGAATATTTTATCAGTTTTCTACTCAAGTAGACGTTTTCGAGCACTAACATTATATAAAAAAACTAATATATAATAAAAAAAAATCTTAGGATATGATTAGATATTTCAGTTGAAATACATATATTTGAGAGAAAAGACTTTTCTAATAATTAAATTAATAATAGTACGTATTTCAATGAATACTGAATAAAGAATTTTATGATTAATATTACAATAATAGGACTCTATGTTCATCTCAGTGAGTACAAAATCATTCTAGCACTTAAGGTTAATTTTTTATATGAATGTTTAAAGAAAGTTATTGTTTTCTGTCATATTTTTATAAAGAAACTGTTGATTATTGACGCGAAAATGTGTCATAAAAATAATAAATGATTAATTAATGTAAAATGACTTCTTTAAGTAGGTAAAACAGTCCTCTGTCTCACTTAACTGCCCCCTGTCACGTTCAAATCAGTCCCCTGCTGCCTAAAACAGTCCCCTGTCATGGTTTTTTGAAAAATCGCTAATAACTCGGAATATACGTATAAATTCAGTGAGCCTCTTTATCTAACTAAAATAATAATTAATTTTCTTCGAAATAGGACACGGTTTTTTAATAAATATTAAAAATAATTGCCAGGACAGCATTTATATGTGACCTGTACGAGATTACAGAGAAATGCCCATAATTATGTTTATCCGTTATCTAGTATCCATAACACAAGTTCTTCATCAAACTTAATGTGGGGTAGAGAATTGGTGTGTTGTATGCAATTATTGTGAATAAGGGTGAATTGGGACAGACTGGAGGAGGCCTTTGTGTCCGGAAGGGGCAGACTTGCAAAGGATGCTGCTGCAAAATCAAAAGATCAAATCCCAAATTAGCTGTAACTTTATATAACTAATAAAAATTTTATGTAGTACCTTCAAGTAAATAAAGGCTTAATAAATAAAAATAACAAAAAAAAAAAAAAAATGCAATTATTTATTGTTTATTATTTAATGTGAAAACTCAGCCTTCTCCTAGAGACCTTCAGCAAAGCGGAGACTGGTGATTTTTGTTACATCAAGGATAAGTAATTAATTATCAGGCTCTTATTGCATTAAAATTTGATTAGATTGAATTTAAATTGAATTTGATTTAGCATTCAAATTTATTCTTCATGATAATCTTGACCTATTTGATGATTAAACCTTCAAAAAACTGAACAGAGATTGAATACTTACGCATCATTCATATTCAACTTAAATAATGTGTGCATTTCTTCTAAAATCTGTCTTATTTGTTCATCCTATAAGTAAATAAATACAAAGCGCAATTTATTATACTAACTTTTGTTTTCATTTATGAATTTTTAGTTTTTGTATTTTCGATGCTATTTTTATACATATGATAAATTAGAAAAAATTTACTCAGTCGCAAGTTGGCCGAATAGTAGTAGGTCAGATAACCCATAGTGTTCGGGACGGCCGGCAGAATAGTGCAATAAAGTGAACAATAGACAGTGACTAATAATTGTGGTAATAAAGTTGTATTGTGATGTGAAATTTCGTGACTAGTTATAAGTGTAAAATCTATTGAATTCGTTGTCTATTAGTGTTTTATAGTATAATAATAAGTTTCTTTGTGTTTGGAATGTATTTAGTCGATAATATTTGCAGTTAGTGTTTTTCGTGTATTGTAAAGCTTGTTCGTGTTGTACTAGTTTGTATGAAAGTTTTATGCAGTAGGTATTTATAGAGTAGGTATTTACAAATAAATTATCCCATGTTGATAAATTGATGTTACGCACATAGCGGCTAATTAGACCTTCACGATAAGGTATGATACATAAGAGTTAAGTAAATAGCTGATAAGATATTAAGAAATAAAGTATATTTTTTCGTGTGTTTTCTCATTTCCCAAAACGATTTATAGGTAGATTAAAAATAGTATTGAACGTAGTATTGAAAATGTAACTTAACTTGATAGCAATAATTTTTTAGAATATTTTAATATGTAACATGTAATATTGTGACTGATAAGGAATTGTTAGTGATAAGAAAAGTCGTATGTGCATAGATAAAAAGAGATAAATAAAGTTGAAAACTGGTGAGCTTGCGCGCGGCTCTCTATACGGTATTGCCTTTAAGTAGCTTAGTGAGAGTCGGGTTTCTATGGCTACGGATCATCACTTGTCCCACTCTCGCCTCAAGACTCTGAAAGAGACAGCAAGCAAGCTCTCCTAGTTCCTGGTACAACAAGCTCCTCTGCGTTTTACTTCGCAACCCAGCACCCAGTTTGAAAAACCGTACGTCTCGCCCTCCGCAACGATACAGTCCACTGCCAAATCCGAGCGGGGCGTGCGGCACATTTTGGTCCTTCGAGCCGGATATCGAAGAAACGCAGAAGCCATGCCTGTCACAAGATCGACCAGCGGAGGAAGGAGCCACCGTGAAGAGGCCGGGAGTGAGGACGCCACCGCGTCAAATCCGTCATCGGGGACCACCGAGTCCGGGACCACTATGGAGTCCACCACGGGGACCAGCGAAGCGACAACCACCGTAGTGCCGACCGCAGACGTCGCACTATCTCCGATACCGCAAGTCGCCGTTGGAAGCGCCGCCGCCGCCGCATCGAACGCCGCCGCCGCCGCCACGCCGTCCCACCGAAGCAAGAAGTTAAGGAAGGCTCAAGCAATCGAAGAAGAATTAGCTTTAGAGCAAGAAATATTAGAAATGAAGATCGCGCTAAGCATTGTAAAGAAGAAACGCTTAGCAAACCGTGTTGCCGAAGAAGATAAAGAAGATAATACGTCACACATCAGCGAATCCGACGCCGACGTGAATGAACGAGTCCGATCGTGGATAGAAGAGTCCACACCATTGGCAATTAGCGACAAGCCGCATTGCCCCGCCGAGTCCGCCGCCCCCGCCGTGTCCGCCGCCGCACCCGCCGAGTCCGCCGCCGTGTCCGCCGCCGAGTCCGCCGCCGTGCCTGCTTTCGTAACTGGAGGAACTACATGTCCACGAGTACAACCAGTCGCCGTTACGAACAGCATTGAGAAGATGACGTCCGCCGAGCCTGCCGTCGTAACTGGAGGAACTACGTGTCTACGAACACAACCAGTCGCCGTTACGAGCAAGATAGAAGAGATAACACCGCCGTGTCCGCCGTGTTCATCGCCGAATCCGATCAATGTAGAAATCGGGAACATTAAGGAAGCCGTCATCGCCCTAGCCGAGCGCTCACTACGTCCGCACATGCACAGCGCGTCCTCCGAGCTACCTAAATTCGGGGGAGCCTTTCAAGAATGGTTCGCGTTCAACACCGCCTATGAAGAAACCGCCGCGCACCACTCACCACTTGATAACAAATCAAGACTAAGAAGATGTCTCTACGGCCGCGCCAGCACCGTCGTCAACAGCCTACTGAGCAGCATCCAGAGCACACCGGAAGACATCATGAAAACCTTGGAGTGGAACTTCGGAAGAGCGGAAACCATAGCAACGCACGAGCTCGAACGACTACGAAACCTACCGAGAGCGGGCGACGACCCAAAGGACCTTATTTCGATGACGTCACGAGTCAAGGACGCCGTCGAAGCGCTGCAATCATTGAAGAAACAACACTCGCTGTACAACGACGAAGTGGCCAGAACGATAGTAAAGAAAATGCCAGGTTCAGTACGCTACCGATGGTATGAAACGTGTCAAGAAATGACAGAAGAAGATCCGCCGCTCGTCCAAATTAAGAAGTTTCTACTTAAATACGTGGGAGGATGCGCCCAGTACGCCGACCCCGAGATTGCGAAAAATGAACATAAGCCAGCGCCGACGTCGTATCAACAACAAAGAAAACAGCGAACATTTGCGACTCAAGACGCCGAAGAGAGCGAGACAACACTGCACGACAGAGATAGAAGATCGCCGTCGTACGGGGGGAGAAAATATTATGAAGAGAGGGGGAAGAAAGAAGAGCGAGACAGAAAATGTATTATCTGCGAAGAGAAACAACACAATATTCGAGAATGCAAGAAATTCAACGAAGCGGATATAGATAGAAGATGGGACTTAGCGAAACAACATCAATTGTGTTTCCGTTGCCTGCGTTTTAGAAACAAGTCTCACAGCTGCAACATGAACCGCTGCAACATAAATGGGTGTCCGGCGCGACACAACCGAATGCTACATCGCGAAAAGAAAACTGAAAATGTGAAAAAAGAAGCCGAAACAGTCACTACAACGTGGACAAATATGAAGTCGAAGTCGTATCTGAAGATGGTACCTGTACGGGTGTCTGCACCGGCGGGAGAGATTGATACGTGGGCGCTACTGGACGACGGGTCAACAGTGACATTAATCGACAGCAACCTCGCTGACGCCATCGGCGCGCGGGGACCGATCGACCCACTCCATATAGAAGCGATTACAGAGAAGAATTTGAATGCGTCCCGCTCTCGTCGAGTTACAGTTACACTACGCCGCAACAACGCCGTGGAAAAAATACACGCACGCACCATCGACCGCCTACGCCTGTCACCACAACAAGTCAGTGCGAAGGACATCGAACGCTGTCAACACCTGCGCGGGATCGAAGACCACATCAAGTACCCGCACGCGGAGCCCAAAATCCTGATCGGTCAAGACAACTGGCACCTACTGTTGGCTGCAGAGGTACGAAAAGGGCACCGCGACCAGCCGATCGCGTCATTGACACCACTGGGTTGGGTGCTACACGGCGCGCACACACGTTCCATCGGCCAGCGTGTCAACTATGTACACCACCTGAAGGCCATCGACGAAAACATGGATGAACAGCTGAGACAACACTTCGCGATCGAGAACATGGGCATTGAACCCAAGAAGCCGTCCACTGACCCTGAGCAGCGCGCATTGAAAATCTTAGAAGAGAGTACCGTACAGCGCGCCGATGGCCATTACGAAGTGGCGCTACTGTGGAAGAGCGACGCCGTGACCATGCCGGAAAACTATGAAAATGCCGTGCGCCGCCTCCACTCCGTGGAAAAGAAGCTTGAAAAAGATGAAACACTAAAGAAGAAATATAGTGAACAGATGGAAGCATTGATCGAGAAAGGCTACGCCGAACCCGCGCCCGAAAAGCGGGAGGTTGGCAAATCGTGGTATTTACCGCACTTTGGAGTAACAAATCAAATGAAGCCCGACAAACTACGCATCGTGCACGACGCCGCCGCCCGCACCGGAGGGACATCGTTGAACGATCAGCTGTTATCCGGTCCGGATCTACTACAATCACTTCCGGGCGTACTTATGCGCTTTCGTCAACACAAGATCGCCGTGTCCGCCGATATAGCGGAAATGTTTATGCAAGTGAAGATTCGTGAAGAAGATCGAGATTTTCTACGATATATATGGAAGAACCAAGAATACAGAATGACTTCACTCATATTCGGAGCAACATGTTCACCGTCGACCGCAATATTCATCAAAAATAAGAACGCGAGCAAGTTCCAAGAAAAATACCCAGAAGCCGCCGCAGCGATAGTAAAAAACCACTACGTCGACGACTACCTCGACAGCTACGAAACCGAAGAAGAAGCCGCGCGCATAGCAACACAAGTACGAGAAATACACCGGGGCGCGCGACTTGAATTAAGAAAATGGGCGTCGAACTCGCCACCAGTATTGAAACAGCTGATCGACGACGAGGGGTCAACGACCGGAGATAAGAAAACATTGGCGGACGGGGCTAGCAGCGAACGCGTGCTGGGACTAGTTTGGAGGCCGGACACCGACGAGCTGGCATTCAACCTGGATCTCGCACGTATACCGAAAGAAATGTTGAATCGAGCTGCACCAACGAAAAGAATCGCGCTGAAGATAGTTATGTCACTCTACGATCCGATGGGGCTCGCCGCGCCAGTGACAATAAAAGCCAAACAAATACTACAAGAAGTGTGGCGCCGCGGCACCGAATGGGACAATGACCTCGACAGTGACCTCAGTGAACAGTGGCGAGAGTGGATGTTACACCTCGAAAACCTACGCTTCGTGTCCGTACCAAGAAGATACCTACACTACAGCGACGCCGTGGACCTACAGTTGCACACGTTCGTCGACGCTAGCGAAACCGCGTATGCCGCAGCGATATACTGGCGCGCGGTCACTCCAGAAGGTCACGTGACACTCACCTTAGCAATGGGAAAAGCTAAGGTCGCTCCACTGAAGCTAACATCGATACCACGCCTCGAGCTACAAGCAGCCGTAATGGGAAGCCGCATGGCCGCGGCAGTTATAGAAGAGCACGACCGCAAACCCGACTCCAAAACGTACTGGACAGATAGTAAAACCGTTCTTACTTGGGTGAAAACCGGATCGCGCTCATACAAACCGTTCGTCGCGCATCGCATCGCCGCCATTGAAGAAAACACCGCTGTACACGAGTGGCGGTGGGTACCTACGAAACTAAACGTCGCGGACGACGCGACCCGAGACGTGCCGCAGGACTTCACTAGTGCACACAGATGGTACGCCGGACCGAGCTTTCTACAGAACGACGAGTCAGAGTGGCCAACAGAACGAGTAAAACCGGGGGAGCCAACGGGTGAAGAAAAGTGTACCTACACACGAACAGCTGATTCAAGAAAAATAAGTGAATGTGTTCCCGACCCCGAAAACATATCGAAATGGCTTATATACCTACGAGCTACGGCGCGAGTGCTACAGTTCATCGACCTCTGCAGACAGAAAAAAGAAAAGGTCAACTACAAAAGAACGAAGAAAATCGAAAAAGGCGATAAGGAATACAAAATAACAACTGATAAGAAAACAGTTGATAAGAAGTTACGCAACGCGACGCCATCTACCGGAAAAAATGTGCAACGACGTTATCACCACATTGATAACGCATATCTACGTCGTGCAGAAGATTTGATAGTTCGTGCAATACAAGAAAGTTGTTTTTCGAGTGAAATAGAAGAATTGAAGAAAGAAAAGACAGTTTCAAGAAATAGTCGTCTCTACGCGCTCGCCGTAACTTATGAAGATAACATAATAAGAGTGAAGAGCAGAATAAGCGCAGTTCGCGACGTCACCGCGACGGTGGCGCCACCCGTGACCGACGGCAACGACCGAAGAGTGAAACTGTATATAGAAAATGTACATAGAAGATTATCGCACGCCGGGGCAGAAATGACAATCAACGAGTGCCGACAACATTATTGGATTTTACGTCTACGGCCCGTTACAAGAAAAATAGTCAACGAGTGTGTGTTGTGTCGCATAAGAAGAGCACAACCGTCGCAGCCATCTACTGGGAACCACCCACCGAGTCGACTCGCACATCACCAGCGGCCATTCACCTACACAGGGCTCGACTACTTTGGGCCACTGACCGTCACCGTGGGCCGCACGCAGCAGAAGAGATACGTCGCGATATTTACGTGCTTAACTACCCGGGCCGTACATCTGGAAGTAGCGGCATCACTCAGCACCGACTCGGCGGTCATGGCGCTGCGGCGCATGATATCTCGACGGGGGTGTCCGACGGAGATATGGTCGGACAACGGGACCAACCTGCACGGCGCCGACAAGGAGCTGCGCCGCGCCATCGACGAAGCCACACACTCAGAAGCAGAGAAGAAGATGATCAGCTGGCGCTACATACCACCTGGGGCCCCGTTCATGGGGGGCGCCTGGGAACGCCTGGTCCGATCAGTCAAGGTCGCACTGGCAGCCACACAGCAGAGTCGCCATCCTACAGAAGAGGTACTGTCGACACTACTCGCAGAAGCGGAGTACACAGTCAACAGTCGTCCGCTCACACATGTCTCCGTGGACCACCAAGACGAAGAGGCCCTCACCCCAAACCACTTCCTGCTGGGCGGGTCAGCTCTGACACCCGCACCCGGCAGCTTCTCCGACGGGGACCTCATCGGGCGCGCCAACTGGCGCGCGTCTCAACGTCTCGCCGACCTATTTTGGGCGAGGTGGCTACGCGAGTACCTACCGGAGCTCCAGCACCGGCGGGAGCCCCACGGCAAGGGCCCCGCACTGCAGCTGGGCGACCTGGTCCTCATCGTGGACAACACGCTACCACGAAACACCTGGCCCCGTGGAATGGTAACGGCGACCTTCCCGGGGACCGACGGCGTGGTACGAGCGGCGGACATCAGAACGAGAGGCGGCATCCTTCGACGGCCAACAAAGAAGCTGGTCATCATCCCCACGGCAACGGCGGCCGACCCTTCACCGACTACTGGATGTAACGACGGCGGCGGCGCCGGCGTTACACGGCGGGAGAATGTTCGGGACGGCCGGCAGAATAGTGCAATAAAGTGAACAATAGACAGTGACTAATAATTGTGGTAATAAAGTTGTATTGTGATGTGAAATTTCGTGACTAGTTATAAGTGTAAAATCTATTGAATTCGTTGTCTATTAGTGTTTTATAGTATAATAATAAGTTTCTTTGTGTTTGGAATGTATTTAGTCGATAATATTTGCAGTTAGTGTTTTTCGTGTATTGTAAAGCTTGTTCGTGTTGTACTAGTTTGTATGAAAGTTTTATGCAGTAGGTATTTATAGAGTAGGTATTTACAAATAAATTATCCCATGTTGATAAATTGATGTTACGCACATAGCGGCTAATTAGACCTTCACGATAAGGTATGATACATAAGAGTTAAGTAAATAGCTGATAAGATATTAAGAAATAAAGTATATTTTTTCGTGTGTTTTCTCATTTCCCAAAACGATTTATAGGTAGATTAAAAATAGTATTGAACGTAGTATTGAAAATGTAACTTAACTTGATAGCAATAATTTTTTAGAATATTTTAATATGTAACATGTAATATTGTGACTGATAAGGAATTGTTAGTGATAAGAAAAGTCGTATGTGCATAGATAAAAAGAGATAAATAAAGTTGAAAACTGGTGAGCTTGCGCGCGGCTCTCTATACGGTATTGCCTTTAAGTAGCTTAGTGAGAGTCGGGTTTCTATGGCTACGGATCATCACTTGTCCCACTCTCGCCTCAAGACTCTGAAAGAGACAGCAAGCAAGCTCTCCTAGTTCCTGGTACAACAAGCTCCTCTGCGTTTTACTTCGCAACCCAGCACCCAGTTTGAAAAACCGTACGTCTCGCCCTCCGCAACGATACAGTCCACTGCCAAATCCGAGCGGGGCGTGCGGCACACATAGGTCGCTGGTTCGAGTCCTGGAGCTCTATTTTTGATTCACTTGTCTCGAGGATTCTACTGACTTCCGTGCGACGTTTGAGTTTCCGTATTCCGTAAAAGCGACCTTGCACATATTTACATAGCTTCGCTTTTCGCCTGTACTGTAATACCGCCTCCCAACGCGAGCGCGCGAGGGGCAAAGCGAAAAGCGACCTATGTCTACAGGAGCAAGGTCGCTTTTCGCCTGATCGCCTCGCCACTCGCGCGACGATTGATACAAAAATATAGGTTCCGTCCGAGAACAACTTGCAGCCGAGTCGATTTTTTCTAATATTTTTTTTATTAAAAATGCATCATTTTGTTTTAACTTATTATTACAATACGTTACAATCTAGAAAAAATTGATAAATAATTAGAACAAAGTATCAATAAACTATTGATGTTTTATGTTAAATAGTAAGAACTGCTATCTCAAACTTACGTTAAACGGATCAATGGTGTCCCGATTCCTTTCAGCTTCTTTGATTAATTCTATTACTTTTTCGGCAAACATTATTTGAATTAATATTCAATAAATTACGGAATTTTGTATTGGAGGTAAATTATATAAAAGTTTGAAATGAAAACATAACCTTTTTCCGGTTTTTCCAGCAATCAGCATGACAGATGACAGTGAGTGACAGTAACGTGACGTAAACGTCAAGCTCAAGCAAAACAATTTTACACCTTTCGTTCGGATACATCTGTCTGGGTTTTTTTTTATTACTCGGTACAACACATAGTGCAACACAAAAGAGTAGAAAAAAATTCCCAAGGTAGCTCCACTAAAATCATAATTTTATCCGCCTCTGTGGTCTAGTAGCACAAGTTGTACCGTACAACCACCAGTAGCAAACCCAGGGGACCGGGTTCGATTCCCAGCGTGTATCCCAAATATTGTATTCGGTTTGGTTGGTGGTAGAACTTGTTGTAAGTCCGCCTGGCTAACTACCACCATCTTATCTAAGTCTGATGAATTAAGTCCAATTGTATTATATTTTTAGCTGAAAGTACCAGGGTTATTTTTAGACGTTTTGAGAATTCTATTTTTGACATTTTTTTTTATACATAACGGCTTTTTAAGAAGGTAGGTATAACTCCTGGGGGGCTATCGCGTAAAAAATATGGATATGGACATGTACTTCATTTGACAGTGAAATGACCATATATGGTAATTTTATGAGCTTCAACTGTCAAATGAAACCCATATCCATACCCAGATTTTTTACGCGATAGGCTGGTTAGGTATGCGACCTTAGTAGAGTGCAACAGAAAAGAGTAGAAAGAGGATTTTTGAGGAACTAACCAACCAACCATACTTTAGGGCCACACACACAACTTCCGTTGGTGAAATTGATAATTCTACCGTCAAACCTTTATATTAAATAATTATCTTCGTATTTAAGAAGTGGAAATCGTGACAAACTTTAACAATGTTAACTAAATTAAGTCGTGGCGCTGCCGTCGACGTCCACTGCTGGACATAAGCCTCTTCTAAAGTATTTTTTAAGTCCTAGTTTTTCTAATTAAAACCTGAAATTAAACAAAGTTTTATTATTATTTTGTTTATTTTTTTTCAAATGCGTTTCGGTTATACTACGAAAACATGTTTGATACTTGACGTATTTTTACTATTGTTCTACATAAATTAGTAACCCCCCGTTTCCACTGGCGAAACATTTACAAGTAGGTAAACATGTTATAAAGGTATAATGCGGCCACTTAGAGAATTCATTATTTGAGCCTTTGGTTATCTTCTCAGCGGCCGCACTATATTTTAAAACATGTTTTCTTGTAAATGTTTTGCCAACAAATCATTAGTGAAATAATAACCTCTGGATGTTAGTTAAGATTGGATTTAGATTAGATTTATTCATTAACATTACACATTGTGTTTGAAATTATACGTAACTACATAAAATTAATAACTATTTAACATGGATCAACTTTAAAGATATTAAATTAAAATAATAAAAATATATTTGAGTCGAATATACACATAACAAAATTAAATTAAGCAATAATTACAAAAATTGAATTAAATGTCAAAAACAATATTCAATAATGTAAAAGACCCACACAAACAATTCACCAAATTCAGACAATCCATGCATAAAAGTAAGTAGGTAGGTACTCCTAATTTTAACAAATTACAGCTCTTCGATTGAGTACACTGTACAAGCATCTCTCCAATAAAAAGGACTTAAAAATCGGCCTAGTGCGAGTCGAACTCGTACATAAAGGGTTCCGTCTCTCATGTAAGGTTACTTGGACCCGCCCCCCGCCCCCCCCTGTTCTTCAGGGGATTTCTTCACCGGGGAATTGGGTGAAATGGTTCCAACTAGGGAGACTGATCACCCGTCCGGCCTTGCTGGCGTCCCCTCTCCAAAAATAATAATAAGGTTGCTTGGAAGAGATTGCTATGTACCAATAAGGCCGCCTATTGTGTGTTCCTCTTTTTAGTAATTTTCTCTGTATGTGTTTGTTTTTGTACCGTGTGCAATAAAGTTTCTGTTATTATATTGAACTAGCGGATCCTCGCGGTTTTACTCGCGTGGTGCCCGTTCCCGTGGAAATAACGGGATAAAATATAGCCTATGTCACTCAGGATAAATGTAGCTTTCTAATGGTCTAAGAATTTTCTAAATCGGTCCAGTAGTTCCTGAGATTAGCGCGTTCAAACAAACAAACTCTTCAGCTTTATAATATTAGTATAGATTAGGTATTCACTTGACTACCGATTACCTACACCTACCCAAAATGCCACTATAAAATTTTTTTGGCTGCAATAATAACTTTGTTTTTCATAGTATTTGTATGAAATATGAATGAACAAGTTATATTTTTTGGAAAATGTGCTGTAGCTCTGAAACTGCTAAATATATTTCGTTCAAACCAATTTTCGTTGAAAGTTTTTATAAAGATCTATTTACTGCATATATTTTATGGTTCCAAGTGGACTATAGGTATATCGAGGTGTTAAGATACTTACAGGAACATGCCACCATGTCGGTCCGATTACAGAACCAAAGCACAAGTCCCATCCAACTGCAGCGAGGTGTGAGACAGGGAGACCTCATTTCTCCGAAACTGTTCACAGCTGCGTTGGAAGACACACCTTCGTTTTGACGTTGATATAGTCCTTATGGCTGAGACATTGGAGGACCTGAACACAATGCTCGAAGATCTCCGTAGTGCTTCCCAAAGAGTGGGTCTTAGAATAAACATGGAAAAGACGAAAATCATGTCAAATTCCCATGTTGTACCCACCTCAGTTCACGTTGGGAACACTACACTCGAAGTTGTTGACCACTACGTTTACCTTGGACAGACAATCCAGTTAGGTAAGTCCAACTTCGAGAAAGAGGTCTCCCGTCGAATCCAACTCGGTTGGGCAGCATTCGGGAAGCTCCGTAAAATCTTCACATCCAATCCAACTTACCGCAGTGTCTCAAGACGAATGACCAGTGTGTGTTGCCAGTGATGATTTACGGTAGTGAAACGTGGTCACTAACCTTGTGGTCTGATAAGAAAGCTCAAGGTCACCCACCGTGCAATGGAGAAGGCTATGCTCGGCGTTTCCCTACGTGATCGAATCAGAAATGAGGAGATCCGTAGGAGAACTAAAGTAACTGATATCGCTCGAAGGATTGCTCAGCTGACGTGGCAGTGGGTGGGACTCATAGCGAGAAGAACCGATTGCTGTTGGGGCGGAAAGGTTCTGGTATGGCGACCGCGCACAGGACGACGCTCCGTGGGTAGGCCCCCGATAAGGTGGACCGACGATCTGGTGAAGGTCGCGCGGGAAGCCGCTGGATGTGGACTGCGCAGGACCGATCGTTGTGGAGATCCTTGGAGGAGGCCTATACCTAGCAGTGGGTGTCATGTGGCTGAGACGACGATGACGTATAGGATTGAAAAAAAACAGTTTCAGTTCCCTTTGGGAAATTTGCTATATTTCTAAAACTGCTTAACGAAAATTAGTTGAAACGAAACTATATTTCGTTTAAACCAATTTTCGTTGAAACTTTTTATTAAGATCTACAACATTTTTTTTTTCACTCTCTTATTTGAAAAGTTAGAGGGGGACACATTTTACCACTTTGGAAGTGTACATCTTTCAAAAGGTTGACTTTGAGATAATTCGTTTTAGAAACCTCAATTATATTTTAAAGACCTATCTACAGATACCCCACACGTATAGGTTTGATGAAAAAAAACGGTTTCTATTCCATGTATGGGGAGCCCCCCCTTATTATATATATTATTTTTGTGTAAGAACCGTAAAGCGGTTTACAGAATACATCTACCTATCAAGTTTTAACTGTGTAATCCTAATAGTTTTGGAATAAAGTGGCTGTGACATACGGAAGGACAGACAGATAGATAGACATGACGAATCTATAAGGGCTCCGTTTTTGCCATTAGGCTACGGAACCCTAAAAACTTCATTTGGCAGTTAAATTACCATTTAAGGTAATTTTATGAGCTTCAATTCTCAAATGAAGCGTATATCCATATTTTTTACGTGATAATAACTTTATAATTTCTGGACCGATTTGCATCATTTATAAAACTATTTTAAGATCATCAACATAAGTAGAATAGTACACGTGATTTAATAACTTAATAAACTCCAAAATTCTGTTTCGTACTGGAACGTATCTTTAACAAATTGTTTTATTTTCCACCTATACTTTTACTTTATAAGTTGGTTGTTGTTGTTGTATCCATGAAGCTATAGAGAATACTGGAGGCCAAACTCAGTTCTTAAAGTTGAAGCCAAGTAGGTATAACCTCAATTGACCTTTCGTTGGACTCCAGTGTGGCTATCTCATAAATCTAAATTTGCCCGGAGCCTGTTTCATAATAGTTAATGATATTAATTGCTAATATTAGGTATAAGACTCATAATAATAATAATAATAATAAGCATTTTTCTGTATATAAACTTTTTGACATCACTGATAAATGATATCTCTTTGACGTCACTAATATCATTAGACCTGAAAGCTTATGGAATCGAAGCCAATATGAAAAACTTAAACAAAGAGACTACTTTGCAACCGCTAAAATTAGTTATAACCTTTAGTAAAAAATTATACGCAAAAATTCATTATGCTACAGGCGTAGCAGCAAATAAATAGAAATTCGTAACTTTTGACGCAGTCATTTCAATTTCATTATTCAATATTCCCGAGTTGTAATTCAATCTGTAATTTGTTAAATTATATTTCATTAAAATTAAGCTATTTCCATAAAATAAATTAAATCATCTCAATATTGTTTTCTGAATTTCCTCATTATTGTGGTATCCGGCATCCTCGTGCAATGGTAACACCGTATGTGTCTATGTCAATCAATCAATATGGTGGATGTCAATTTCTAATTTTGTCGACTCGAAATTTGCGATACATAATACGACGTTTCTTGCTATCAAAACGTTATTCTATTCTGCATTTAAAAATATTAGGTCTAAAAGTATGAAATTGCCGTATTGTAAGAAGAATTTTAGGCAAATTTGAATTTTCATACTAAGTACTAAGATTTTGAATGATTTGAAAATAGCTTGTATGTACTATTTTTTTTATTGCATTGAGCTAATTTAATTAAATTAGATTCTTAATTTAATGTTAAGAATCAAATGAATTTAATTTAAAAAAAGCAAAATTAATTCACATTTAGCCACCGCGATTTTTCCCTTAATACCTAATTCCGATAATACCATTCGTCTATTCTACCGTTACTTCAAGCATAAACTGGGTATATAGACATAAATTTGAACTGATAATTCTGAAACATAATGACAATTTCATATTTAGACCAAGATACGAGATAGACCTATTATTATCATCGTGTAAACTGTACACATGCATACCTACACAGATATTGCTAGTTTTAATCTTTAAACTTGTCTCCTTTACTTTGTAGTTGTATGGACACCCTATTTAGAAAGAGAGGAGGGGGACCTATGGAGCGAGATAGAATGCAGTCAAGGTCATTTTTTTTTGCTTCAAGTAGGTATGAGGAGTTTGGCCTCCAGTATTCTCTATAGCTTCATGGTTGTATCCGAACGGAAATTGCGTTTTGTTACCACTTCTGGAGACTGTTGATTGTTGACACCACCACAGACTGAGATAATTTCCAACAGACCGTGAGCTGTTACTGTTAGTCTGTGGTGGGAAATTCCGAGCCGAGGAGGCGAGCGTGCGACTGCGACTCATATTGGTAGACATTTTAGTTTTATTTTCATTGTACATTCGTATTAGCACTGAAACGGTTGTCGATCGTACACATAAAAACAATGTTCAAACTTCGTTTGTGTTGCGTTTAATCCTGTTGTTTGTTTATATAGTAAGTTTTAAAAGTGAAGTGAATAACACAAAATGAGTGCGCAAAAGGATTTCGATACCAAAGTTCCAGATGACGGAAACACGGATTCTGGTTTCCTTTCTGGACCTATTGACTCTTTAGACTCTGGCGATCTAGGTCCACCTTCGGAGAGAATCAGTGATACAGTGATAAGTGGTAGTGATTATATTTCTGAAGAAAATCAAGACAGTGGTTTAGATTTGTGTACAAATTTTTCTAATTTGGACTTAAATACACTATTACCAACACAGTCAACGAGTCTAAGTGAGAGAACCAGAGTTTTCGATGTCACACACACCCATTTGTTCTTCAAGCAGGATGATGAAGGAGATACGTAAGTACATAATATTTATTTTGTCTGTAGAGTCTAGGTAGTACCTTCAAAACTATAAAGTCAATGTCATTGTGTTTGGTACTTGCATCAGTGTTCCTATCCCATAACCAAAGTTACAAATTACAATAGAAAGCCAAACATATTTGCAGCTTGCTTGGAGTGGGTCAGATTGACTGACTCAATATTCATTGGAAATAGACTGACCAATTAGCCATATGATCATCGAAACAAACTAGACTACTACACTTAGCGCAAACTATCTCTTTAGAAGTAAGTAAAACTTCAAGTTTAGTAAAATTCAGTAGGTACTTTATTATGATTACACTATTTATCTGTTCTATGAGTTTACCATGCAATGATTCTTTATCAAGTTCAGTTTCATTCATAATAATTATATAGCCTGACTATCCTTTTTGTAAAGATTGGAGAGGGGACACCAGCAGGGCTGGAATGGTGATCAGTCTCCCTAGTCGGAACCATTGTAAAGATTTGTTTTGTATATGTGCATTTGGGAAATAATGAGAATCAGATTCTACATCTCAATAATTATCATTACTTGAAATAAAACAACTTTAATGGTTCACTAGTGCACAGTTTACAGTTTAGATCTAATATTACATGTATTTTAAGGTTTTCCTGACGTTTCAGCACCTTTTCATTAAGTTTGAACATTGTCATCCTGTGACCAAGCTCTGTGACACTATTGTTTTAAAGTTGTTATATTGAGCGGTCAAAAACTATTTACACAAAAGTAATGATATAGATAATTTTGAAAATTAATATTTTTTTTTTATTCTTTCTTAAACATTAATGTTAGTTGAAGGTGTCTTATGCTGATCTTTAGTAAGACACATTTTATGGTTAATTATAAAGTTTTGAGCAATGCAGTTTTACAATTTCTTTTAATTCATCATACTCAAACCAGACACCAGTGTCCAGAGAACAATGGAATATCTATTGTGTCTCAAAATCCGGGGCCTGAGAGCTTAATTGCATAAAACACTATACATCTTAAAATGGGAATCAAGCTTGATCAAATTAATATAAGACAGTAGTAGACGGAGAAAACAGTTCAACCTTTCAGGCCCCGCTCTATGAGGCACAATAGATTATCCATTGTTCTCTGGACACCGGTGTTTGGATTGGGTAATGAATTAATTGATGGCCTTAAATTGCACTACATTCAATGAAGATCATATCAAAAACTTCTAATAACTATTTGTAATTCACAAGTTGTATAATTTCTAATTAGTGGACATTTAATAGTATCTGGGGAGGACCAAGCCTATGCCTAGTGGCCATGGAAATGAGTTTTTCCTAGTTGATGCTTGTAAACAGTAGTATATATTTTTCCTCTATTTAACTGTTATTGTGCTTTACAGACAATTACACATCGCAGCAATACATGGTTCGAAGAAGTTGGTGAGCCTCCTCATACGCTTATGTCCTGAAAAATCACTGCTGGATATACCTAATGACTACCGACACACACCGCTCCACTTGGCAGTGATGGGAGGCTACGCGGTGGTGGCAAAGATGCTGGTGATCGCAGGAGCGTCACTACATGCGAGGGATGTTTTTGGAAAAACTCCTGTCCACATTGCAGCAGAAAATTGTGATATAGAATGTCTCAAAGCAATGTTAGCACCAATAAAAGAACAGCCTCACAGAAAACTAGCATCCGTTCTCAATCAGAAAGACTTTGATGGTAAGTTCCTACTTTAATGTATTACATTTTCGATATTAACAAGAAGAACTGAACAAAGTAGTGGAAAAACACCATTATTCATTCTGTTGACTAGAATAATATACTTTAGTTTGTAACATAGCCCCTTAAAACTGTTGAACTCTGCTGTCCTTACTGAATCACATTGTAAAAACCCATCAAATGGTTTTCCCACCGCCCGCCGCGCCGGTCTCTCGAAAAAGTAATTCTTTAATAACAATATTTACTTCTTTGAAGTAGTATAATAGAACTTATTCATTTTATAAGTAATTCTGAATTTGCGAGTATCTACCGTTTTCCATGCGTTATCAACAGGCTGCGCCTGCGCATATTATTTTTATCTCTAGTGGTCGCATTTAATTAATGATCGCATCGTATAATATATAAATATTGCTTGCTGTTGAGCTAATTAATGGACATGATGATTATTGAGCGGGTACTTATAAAAACAGCTTATTCTAAACAGTTCTGAACACTGTCAAGTAGGTAACGTGTTGAACTCCTTGGTAATTCCTATTGCTGGTCAAGTAACCGTCGAAAGATGTTTGTGGTTTTCCTCTAGTTCTAGGGGCATGCCATTGTCCGTAAAGAAACTGGTCATTCGGCTGCCGCCGGTGTTCGACAACATATTAATACTCGCCACGGCGGAAGCCAACATCGAATAGAAAGGCAGCTTAGCTCAAATAATATGGTCATGTACTTAATCGAAAGTATTAACAGGCGTTACTCTTCTATTTTGTGCTTACGTCACGCGCTTGCACTCTCTAAGAGACGGCACTCGGTTGACCTGAAACCAGTCGTAGAGGCGCGCACGTTGTTTACGTGCGATCGCTCGCCAGCGCTCCGCCAAGGCCTCCCTGCTCAATGCCACGCGGACTCGGCGCGGCGCCCTAACGAAACCATAGAAAGACACTACCGCCTATCGCGACATTGGAAATTCCAATCGTATTCAAGATATTAGCGCAGGTAGAAATATGCGGCGCGCATTATCTTTGGGTTTCCCGAGGCATTCTCACCGATAGCCGTCAGTTCTGTCGCAAAAGATTTTAATACAGGTGCTAACGGCCTCGCATTTACATATGGATTTACCCGGGCTGCTCTCATCGTGAAGAAAACTTGTTTTTGTCACAAGACATGGAGATGAACATACCCACAACGTGTCTCTATTTAAAAAGATTACTTGTACGTACATACTGAAATTAAAAAATGATTAGTTACACAATTATGTTTGTTGACACTGTTACATTTGACAGACCTAAGACATAATTCGTAAACTACCTAATATTTGACGAGAATTCTGGAAAGATTGGAAGTCATACCTATCTACAAACACACACATGGCGTCACGAAATTATAGCTTTTTTGTACGAAGCAGTCGTGGGTATTTCCAACGGCTTCGGCGTTGTTTCTCGCTCACATAACGCGGCGCGGGTGAAAGCGGCCCGCGGCCCATCTGTCGGCCTGGGATAACCCAGCTCTTGAACTGAAACA
Source organism: Chrysoteuchia culmella (assembly GCA_910589605.1). Classification (NCBI taxonomy): domain Eukaryota; kingdom Metazoa; phylum Arthropoda; class Insecta; order Lepidoptera; family Crambidae; genus Chrysoteuchia; species Chrysoteuchia culmella. Next base: position 24,003,343 of record OU342649.1, read on the forward strand.
CTGTTACGTATCAACGATTGCAGTTACGTCGTCGTCGCATCCATAGAGAACAAGCAAATTACATCATAGCAGCACTTTTATCAATTGAGAAACCAGTATTATTAGTAATAATTCACCCATATCAGTAACGTTAAAATGAATAGGTAAATCAACATAAATATTTTTGCAATCCTAACTAAGCCTGTTTGTCTTTCAAAGCACAGCTGTTGTGTTTTCGGAAATACCGCGAGGAAAAACCCCAAGTCGGCAAAGGTTGAGCGTACGGTGCGGCGTGACAGCAGGCATGCATTGTCGGCGAGGGTCGGGTTATCCCCACGTGAAAGCAGCCGTGCGCCAGCGCCGGAATTTCCTAATGCAAACGATCCGATCACACACCGCTATCAGATGGATGTAACTTTCTACAACAACCTACATCAATCTCGCGACCGCGCATGACTCTGCACATTGCGGTCAAAAAACCAATCACCATTCAATGAACTCTTTAGCATTAATGAAAACCAAATCGAATCGATTCTGGAATTCTTGGTAGTCTACAAACTATGGATAGATTTAGGTACAACTCTTACTAAAAAACTCAAGGAAATCTCGAAACATCATTAATTGAGTGATCTTCAGTATGGATGGAGCGAACTGGTAACACAACAGTTAATTACGTCACATGTCAGATGATCTAGATGCCAATTTTATCGCTGTCGTTTTAAAGAAGTAGTTTTATGTGTTTCAAGTTTCAACTCAGTCAAGGTTCACTTATTATTCGATTCCGGAAGAAGAGGCAATGTTAAAGACATGGCCATATTTGAGGATGGATATTATAGACATAATTGTTGAATTATCGAAACGCCATCAGATGTAGCGCCCGCGGCTATCTCGCAGCTGTAATGGTTTGTGGAGCGCGGGGTTTTCCGAAGCCTGGCCTCGTTCATCATGTCCCGCTCGACATGCGTTTGTTTAAAGAACATTTCAACATCATTAGTTCAGGTTGGGTATTTACAAAAACCTCCATAAACTTTACAACATACCGTTATAATAGCGTACTCATTTTGACTGCATTTATAAGTTTTATTGCAGTCCTTATCGTTACTTTACACGAGTATAGAAATAAATAAATACGTCACGATCAATCGTGATGAAATAGGTTATTTCCATTCGCCATAATAAATAATTTTCCCTTCGAACACCTTAGCTAACAAAGCTACTTACATTTCAAAATACTACAGACATATTGAATTTGTCGTTAATATTTCCACCACTTATCTCTCTGTTCGTTCAATTTGATAAAGTCTACCGTTATTATGTGTTTTTTTTTCAACACGATAGTAGCAATTACATACTCTGTTAACGACCTTCACTTTTTAAAACGTATTATTCATTGTCGTGAGACTAGTGGTTTTTATAGTTAGGTCAGTGAAAAGCTGTGTCCCGGCATCTATATTTGGCGAGGACAGTGCGCCGCCCGCGCAGCCGCTCGATCCGCATAGTTGGGAAAACCCCATACTCGCTCCCCGCGCGTCCCTCTCCCCGCGACGCGCTCCTCGCTTCTACTCTGACGAAACACTCGCATTTGCATACTATGTTGTCGACGTTGTCGTCAATACATGTTTTAGTAAAGTCACTAGAAAGATCTTTCAACGGGAAATCGTTTTACATTCATCAAGTTGTTAATGAGCAGAGATTATAGCATTGATGAAACATTCCCATTGAGGAGGAAGTGCCATAGAATTGTCGGTAATTGAGCCTATGATGCGCATAGCGTGAGACTGCAGCTCGAGGATGCGTGGCACGTGAACAGCTTGCGTACGCGCAGAACTGGTTATAACTACCGCATTGTCGTGACCACTTTGCAACTGTTAGGCGGATGCGTAACCGTCAATTGCGCCATTGATCAGCCTTCGATTAAAAAACACTGATGAGTTATTTTGAAAATAAAAAAACTGAAGATACGGGTTCCTTTTCATACTTGAGTACCTATGTATGTGGAATCTCCACAAAAATAAAAGTACCCAATTCATATTATGTTTGCAAATGATTCAACAATGTACTTTATGGGGCGCCGTCAAATTTTTTAACGAAATACGTCGGAGATTTAACCTCATTCCTTGAATTTTAATGCGGCGTTGTGTTCGGACTCGGCGGCGGTTTATTTTGGTACAGCTTTAAATGATCTTGGAGCATGTCCAACGACCCAACACATTCGGTGCTTACTGCTCAAATTCGTATTAATAGAATGAGAATTTATAATTTATTTTAGGACAATCAAAATAAAATACGATATAATATTAGACTAGTCGTACATTATATGCCTGGTGAAGGTGTCTTACCTTACGTCAACCGAACGTCTGCTTGACTCCACGCAGGGGTCATTTGACTATGAACCTCGTAATAAATGTATAATATAACTTATTAAACAGGATTGTAACATCCGCGTAAGCTAATTCTGAATTGGCCCATGATATCACCGACCGGTAACATGATAAACCTACGCGATGTTTACTTCAGTTCAGTCCTGTTTCCATATTTTACACAAATGATCACGCCATAGGCCTCGCTCTTAATGGTGTAGCGCAGATCGTGATTCATTCAGTTGAGGCAGTGATTAACAATTTTAATTTAATGTTGTCACTTATCTATCATTAATACCTTTGGCATGACTTTATTATTTAAGAAAAACGACGATAAGTACGTTATCTTTGTTAAGTTCACGCCACAAAAAAGTTCAATTTATGATCCATAATAATGTCTTTGTCGTAACTATGTTGTGACAGATTGAACAAAATATCATCATTTTATAGCGATAACCTTGAATTTAACAGTCCGCTCTCCGCGTTTATTACCTATCATATCGCACTTAAAAGGCGTAAAATCCATAGATCTACGTCAAGTAACAGACGGCGATGTTACTAAAGTCGTTACTCGTACAATGGAAAACCCGTTGGCAAATAATTAGGCTTATCTTAATTGAGTAGTAACTTAAGTGCAATTAGGAAAGTTTTGGAGTAGACGATGCTAATGGGCGTGGTGTTGTTGTTGCAGGTCAGACGTGCGTGCACCTGGCCGCCAGCGCGGGGCACATCAAAGCGTTGCAAACGCTGGTCTACTACGGAGCCGACATCAATGCCAGAGTAAGTATCTATTGCTGACGTCATTACTTGTTTATCTCATATCTATCAATACAAAACTTCCGTACTACTGAACATAATCTGCATGGTTGTCCATGTAACAATAAAACTATAACGATCGTAATAACGCAGATTTGTTAACGAGATTTTGTCGCCTCTGTCAACATAATTTAATTAATACAACCGATTTGAATATTTATTACCTTGTGGACGTCACATCTTATTGTGGCTTTTTAAACCGCATTCATATTTGGATGTTTTCCAATACATAATGATACGATGTTCATATTTGGTGATGAATTATCCCGCCCATGTGATGACTGAGACATAGAAGTACTCATATTGCTTGGAAATGAAGGAATTATTATGATTCAGAACCGGAAAGCATTTGACATCCAACAAGTTACCTGGGTAGAGCTTGAGCCCAGGTAACTTAGATATGTTGGATGTTCCAGATGCAGAAAGGAGAACCAACAAAACAATGTATTCATTCATACGGTATTTCTATTGTTAATCAATATCTTTGGAAAAAGTTCAATGTTTTAAAAGACGTCATAACACTGCCGCATAGGAAATCCCGCTTTTCAACCAACCAATCAGCTGATAAGATAGAATCGCGTTTACGTGCGGGTTTTCCAGTTTTCTTTCGATGAGCGTGTTTGTTTTGGTAATTTATATTAACGTGATAAGCAAATGATTGCCGGGAAGGTCCGAAGGTCGTTGAATTCTTTGAGGGTAATCTATGTTCAGAAGTATTTATATTTAAGTAAGCAGATAGTATAGTAGATATGGTGCAACAGATCCGAATGATCATATCTGAAGTCCGATCAGGGCCCCCTACCGCGCAAGTGTCGTCGGCATTGACATCGACTTCATTTGACAGCTGGATGTGACATATTGCTCTTAGCCTTTGGTAAGTTTTCATTTGTGTCAAAAAGTATCAGCAATGTGTCACATCCATCTGTCAAATGAAGCCGATTTCGATAGCGACGCCATTTGCGCGGTACGGCCCCAGCTAGCGAATCCATGCTTAAGACTTCACAGGGTTAAGTCAAGCCTACTTCTAATTGAAAACAATACCTTCTCAAAATCCGAGGAACCTTTCTTTCCGGCCACAAGTCTCTGTTCTCTGCCCTTCATACCAAAGGCGATACCAGCTTAGTTTGCCATCATACCAATTCTACGTGTTCTTTGTAGGAAGGGCTAGCGGGCTGGACGGCGCTGCACATCGCAGCGCGGCGCGGCGACGTCCGCATGGCGCAGTACCTGCTGGAGCAGTGCCCGGGGACAGCCCGCGCGCCGCGCGACCACGGCGGCCGCACGCCTCGCCGCCTCGCCCGCCGCACCAAATGCGAGCGGCTCTTCGCCAAGATGCAGACCGACAGCGACACCGAGTCCGATGATGAGGATGATGTAAGTATCATTCAAACGTTGATTGATCACTTTCTTGTAGAGGTAGGTGATCACTTTTTCCACTTGTGATCCTTACCAATCCTGGATCCTTCCTGCTCTGTACGAGTTGATTTAACTATCAATGTTACCAAAAACTATCGTATGCACTGATCATGTTAAGAAAGAGAAAGCGATATCGATATCGAATATAGTTTAGCCAAACCATGTTGAAAGTCTGAAAACACTTAGGCGGTCGCAGTTATCTTCTGTCAAATCCATACATTTACATTCGTTGTTTCGGCTGTCAAACAAAAATTAAAGCTTTGGCGTAGAAAGTGTTCTTAGGCGGTACCAAATGACAAGATGACGTCATAAACTATAGCTTTTTTCTAAACATTGCAGTTAGGCGTTAGAGCCGCTGGTAATGGTAACATGACGAACGCGACAGGTTTCGTCCAACACGGATTTATGAAAATGTCGTCATCATCTTTATCATCAGCATCGGCCATTTTGATATCTGTTTTAACTCGCTTTATGGTATGCAATAAAATATTAAGTTAAGTCAAGACCAATGGCTTAACGTGTCTAGGGCAGCACTGAAAAGCTTGAGATAATATTTGTTTATTGTCATTGGATTGTTACGAAGGTTGCTTTCGAAAACGGCCACTATCGCAGGCCGAGCGCTCGAACCACTACGCCATTAAGCTCTTAATCTAACGTAGTTCAAAGTTTTCCCGGGTTGTTTTTTCTTTCCCATAAAACTAAAGATCCTGAAAACGATGGTGGTAGCTAGCCAGGCGGATTTACAACAAATCCTACCACCAACCAAACCGGATACAATATGTACCCCCATTGGGAATCGAACCCAGGACCTCTGGGTCTGATACCGGTGGTAATTACCACTAGACCAAGTTAAGTATGGACAGAGCAAAGCAAAGAAGTAGATAGTTCTTCTAGAGTCTCGCGGAGGTATCACGCCGTAATTATTATTTTTTCACTCAGTAGACTATATACGTAACATCTTTTCAGTCATCTCTCCATGAAGGGCCTTTGGACATGCAATTTGCTAAGTTTTCGTCATTACATACATGCAAGGTCGTGGATTAATATAAGCACTATTAATTATCTACACAAAAAACAAGACCAAAACTTATTTAAGCTATTTAAAACACACAGAAGTAACTTAAATGATGTGCCCATTGAAATAACAATAGTACTTATATATTTAATGATATTAATGCCTGTAGTATATCGAAATGAAATTGCGCACTATTATTACCTATGGATTAAATTAAATCTAGATTAGCGTTAAGACGATATAAAGTTATAATTATACTTTTTATAAAACAATTATTGGGAAAATAGGTATTCAATTAAAGTATGTAATATTTGATAGAGTAAACCATTTGTGACTCTGATAACATTATTTAATGTTACAGGAAAGTTCGCACAATTATTTTTCCTGTCAACAAGCCTTTATAGTAAATAATTACGCGTTTTCGTCGAATCAACAAGTCAGAGTTCGCTTGTGCTACCAATTATATTATTAATACTGGTTATTTTCGTTAACCTGAAATTCCCAATGACAATGACTAAAGTATAAAAATTAAATCATTGTCACAATCACAATGCATATACTTTCAATTTTTTATGTCATAAAAATAATTAACCATTTTAAAAGATAATCCGTCTCAATTTAATTTTCAATATTAAAATAAAACTAAAATACACTCTGTTTGGTATGTTTATAGTTTTTTCGCTTATCTATCATAATGTTATTATTGTTAGATATTAAAGGTCATAAAGTTATCGACTTTATGAAACTAATGACCTCAACTGTGACGCTGTGAATCCATATCTCACTACTATTATTATATAGAATTAAGTAAATTCTGGTTCAAAAGAAATTGCTTTAACGTTTTTTATTATATAATAATTTATTCTAGCAACTTCTCTGATGATAATAAAGTTTGGTTTTGACATTTTGAATAAGGCCCAATTTCTTTTAATTTGAATGTTATAGCAATTGATATAAAACTCATTGTATCAAAATTTCGCTTAAAAGTGTAATAAAGATCGCAACAGCAGAAATAAATAAATATTTTTATAGTTCGATTACATATAGTAGATTGTTTACCAATGGCTGTATGACACCCATAACAGTCGAGTGTTTTGGCGCCCGAACGAAGTGAGGGCGCCGATAGTTCGAGACTGTTATGGGTCCATACACCCGAAGTAAACACTCTACTTTTCATTTTGAATATGAGGATAGTAAAAACAAACAGAATATTCTAAAAAAAAATTTATAAGTTTTCTACGATTTTAATTATTTTATAATGTAGCAAAATAAGCTGTATAGGCTTCTGTGCCTTTGCCTACATACCTTTGGTAAACAAAAGTCCAAAGAGATTACAGATATCGATTTGACATACACCCCCTATTCTTTTTTCAAATTTATTACAGCCCTACATATCACTTTCAACCCGCATTTTAGGCAAGTTATGAGTTACTTTCAGAATATGAGACATGAAAAAATATGAACACTCGCACACAAAAGACTTATTTTTCGACAGTCCGTCCCTCTATCAGCTTAGCTCATAAAGTCTTGGTGGTGTAAGTTTAGTTTTTAGAGGTAGTTGTCCCCCCATACAACCAATACTTCTTCTTCTTCTTATAGAGTGAGGATTAGTGGCCACCTCTGGCGTTAGAGTTTATCAAGCCGCCTATAAGGCCTCCGACTTGGCTTAACGACTGTAATCAAATAACAACAGCCGAGACCGACGGTTTAAGGTGCCCTCCGAAGCACGGAGCGCTCAGTTGTAATGCCACTTTACGGTCACCCATCCGACACCTGACCGGGCCGAACTTTGCTTAACAAACGTGATCGAATACGATCAGTCAGTCGAGCGCGGCCATTAGCGCTTGTAACTAACTAATACTAACAATGTGTTTGTTTTGTTGCAGTACGACAGTGAGGGCGAGTCGCTATTCGAGAAACTTCTATCGAGCCCCAACCCGATCAACGTGGCGTGAGGGCTGCGCCGGCGCAGGCGCGTCAGCTTCGCCCTGCCGCCCTAGTTATGACACAAACGTCAGGCGGAAAACTTGAGATCGACTCTTATATGTATAAATTATTTAACAGTGAACACTTAAACACGATATATTCAAACCACGAGTGTCTCTCAAGTTTTTCGCTTCGACCGGGGCTTAATTCTGTAACTCAACATTTAACATGACAATCTGTACACCACCGGCTTATAAAGACATGCGATGAATAAGTTTATCGTAGCAAAAATTGTACAATATTTATGCCAAGCTGATAACTATCGCGATCGATGGTAGAGTTACACAATTAAGAAGGTGTGAAGCAATGTGGGTACAAGCACACGCTTGTATCCGCTATGTATAATATAATAGGACTATTGCTAGTCTTGCAGCCGCTCATCCTTAAGAAGTGCCCACAGTGTTCATTATTCGAGTAATGAACAGTATGACACAACGATTAAGGATGAGTGGGCGCGAGAAGAGTGCGGCGGACACTTGTAACTTGGCGTGTATTATATCGTTACGTATTTAGAGTCGTTCGTACCTTTCTTTCTTGTCTTCCTGTGTTCAACCGATGGCTGTAAACCACACCCAGGTATTGCAATCCAGTCACTCTTAATTGATGCCTTTGTTGGCCAAAAATGTTTTGAAATCCAATTTGAAGAAAAAAAATTGTTAGATTAGTAATTTTCATATGTAAATCGTTGAATTGATGTATGTACTGTGTGACGCGCATCCTAACTACCTCACTGGGGCACGGCGCGTCGGAGATTAGTGTAACGTAAATAAATTATTGTTATCCATTTTATTGTTCAGCTCGGTCTTTTATTTCAAAATTCAATCACTTGTGTCTGTTCTCCTAGTTTTTACGAAACTGGTATTCCTCTACTTTCCTTCTTCTCGAAAGTGCTAGCATAAATTAACTTTGTTATAAAACATGATAAGAATTGACACATCTTCAGTTCTCATCACAACGTAGGTAGATAGGGTTCAATTTGTGGCGTTGCCTGCAGCAGGTCCCGAACCCTTTCGTCGTAGAGCGTTCGTCTTGCTCTCGCTTTCTCCGGAAAGCATTGGCCAAGACTCCGCTCGTCTACAAAATATGCCTCCGATGACATTAAGTCAACGGCCAAAATGCATAAAATGACGTTGTATACTCTTGTATATATTCTTGAACAGTATGTTACAAAATGCCACGTGGCGTTGAATATTGCTCTTTATAATTTAGCTCCTATGTAAATATCGATAACAAGACGTGAGAAAATTTAATTGATGTAGCTCTAGAATACTATGAAGAAATTATTGTATAAATCACATTTGCTAATTATAATATGACTACAATTTAACGTCATAGTATTTATAAATCCTTAATACATTTTGATTTGTGGCTCTACCTTATTTAAACATCATTGCAGAATGGTGTATTAAAACTTAAACAAGTGCCAAATCAGGATCCTTGATTCATATTTTATATCTTTTCTACTATAGTTCATAAAGACCAGAATTTTAATTCGAAATTATCTTATTTCAGTTTAAAATAATGAAAATAACATGGATTTAAATAACTAGGGCACAATCACTATTTCAAATAATAAAAATTGCACTATATACCTACCACTTTTTCTAGCAAACACTGCCTCACAGGCTCGGTTACTCAAATATATATTAATATTTACTTCAAATAATTCTACAAGTAGTTACAGTGGAGTAAAACTTCACATACTTAGATTCATATTTATCATAAATATTCGTGTTAAATTAATTTCTTATATAGAGTAAGATTATGTAATTTAAGCGGTTATATTTTGTATTCTATTGTATGTATCAATGTTAAAAAAATAAATATGATTATTATATTCAAGAGCAATTTTAATTTGGGTCACGAAGCCGTAAAATAGTGTAGTGGGTACTTACAGCACTAAGAACAAAATAAACTTCCTTACAGTGCAAATAACTTTATGGCAGTAATTTTGTAAATAACTATTATCACAATTCGCAATTTTTCATTTTTACAAATACAGAAAATTTGTTAATAACAAATTTGACAATATTTAGGCACTGGACTGTTGGAAATATACTCCTTACATTTCGGGTTTACTTCGTCGATTCGAGTAGAAGAAATGGTGATGAAGAAGAACTGCTCGAATTTTATAAGAGCATCCTCAGAGAAAATGTGCAAGGAAAACCATATCAGCAACCAAACCACAGTTGCTGAAACAAAACTTAGGCACCTTGTTTGGACTTGATACTTTTTTCGCATCACAATCAATTACGGAGATGTACGGCTTTACATTTGCACTACGAATACCGCCGCTGTTACGAGTGTCGTAAGGGCCGGCGCCCACTGACGGCGTGGCACGGCATGGGCATGGCGCGGCAGGTTGTGCTGTGGCCTCCCGCGGCGTCCCGTGGCATGCCATAGTGTCTGCTCCCTCCCTTGCCCCCGCGCGTCCCATTAACCGAAATGTCCGCTGCACAAGTTTCAACTAATTTAGCAATCATAATTCCTCGACACAAAATGAGCGTCTCGCGGGATGCGATGGCACGCCGCGGCAACCTGTGGAATGAAACGGCATGACCCGTCATGCCGCAGCATCCATAAGAATTTTTTGTTATGTTTATGCTAGTATTGGACAATAAACAAATTATTATTATTATTATTATTATCCAGCGGCGCGTCGCGTCATCGTGGTATCGAAATAAAGTAACATGAATTCTAAACTCATTGGAATAAGATTCAAAATAACTTGATTAGTGATAAAATCCTTTGCCATGACGCCGTTCCGTGCGGTCAGTAGGCGCCGGCCCTAAAAGCGCTCTCAAGGTCAAAGTGTAAAGCCGTAGCTGCTGTTGACTGTACAAACAAAAAGTTTAATTAATCAGATCTCAACAATAATTACATAAAATCAATGCTTACAATGTTGTAATAGGTATAATGACGTCCGCGGGGGCGGGCGAGGCTCGGATGAGGAAACATTCGTCGCACATTTGCTCTGACCGGGCGCCGTAAATCCCTATTACGAATAATAACATTTAATTATAATATTCAGAATGCAGGTACTTAGTTAATTCTTAGTAACATTGTTTACAATCTACAGTATTCGTAACTGGAATTATCGTCTTTTATATTATTTATAATTTATGTCTAATTCAATGTGAACCTAATGATGTTTGTAGAAACATCTTCACATTGAGTGCTTTACGAAGCCGACGACATTAATAAAATATAGTTATCTGTCAACTCGTCTACAAGTACTAAACATATAAAGACGTTTTTTTTTTGGAATAACTCAATACAAATAAGCATATGATTACATCAATAATAAATTAAACATGGCTAGAATGCTAAGCACTAGTTGTGATACTGCCGTATATGTTATCATTTAAACAATAGTATAGACCAGAGGTTCCCAAACTGTGCGTCACGACGCCCTGGGGCCTCGCAGCATCGTTCCAGGGGCGCCGCGTGTTGATGCGACCGAGTCATGAAAAGCTATCATCAGAGAAGCAAGCACATCTTTCTCTTATTATCTATTATATTAATTTTTATGCTTATTTTTTGGTTTTATTCTTATTTTCTAATAAAAAATACAAATGTGCAAATAGGTACAGCCAGTCAACGTCATAATGATCCGAGAAGTTCTCAGACACCAAATTAAAGTGAACCCTAAGGTCTTGAGATAAGGTTGATTTTTGTCAAATGATTAGGTATTTTGGTAGGTTTGAAATGCTCCGATCATTTTGATGCGGAGTGTACAGTTTTTCTAGTAACCTGTTACTCGGCTAGTACTAAAACTGGTAAGTATTTTTGGAACGGGGGTGGAAGTCGATGGGCGTAGTAAAAATAACAACAAAATTACATATAGCCCAAGGGCGTCACAGTACAAATAAGTTTGGGAAGCCCTGGTGTGGACAATAGTGTGATAACGACGTTCTAGATTACTTGGTGAGTTATCCTAACATATAATGGTTGTAATTTTAGAGAATGTTTAGATTTACACCAATAATTCTCAACTACAGACGTCAAGAAACTAAAAAGGAACGCGAATATTGTAACTGAACATTCACTAAACAAACATTATTATAGGACATATTATAGAACCACGGTGGGCGCGATGGGTAAGCCTATGCTGGCGCAGACATGTCTGCACGACGTAGATTTGGAGCTCTATTTTTGATTCACTCATTGCGCGTCGAGCAGATTCACTCGTTTCTACCGATTATCGTTCGACACATGAATTTCCGTATTTTTGAATCGCTCAACTGCAACAAGTGCCCTCGCACACTCGTTGCTGTCGAGCGAAACAAACTTGCGACGCGCTACTTAAGTCGCATGAGTGTGACTTAAATCATACGAGAGATTAAAGGTCGCTGCATACGTAACATGTTAAAGTGCCGTTTCATAGAAAATGTCACATTCTCGTCCCATCCGTGCATCCGTGATATATGCGTTTAGTGCACATTTTTTATGAAACATATTTCCAAAGCTCCACGTCCCGTCCCGTCCGGGATAAAACACGTTACGTATGCAGCGACCTTAAAAAATGCTGCTCGGACGGCGCCTACGCAGACATACGCAGCAAACGCTGACCCTAACGCGCGTTAACATTAGATAACAGAATATGGTAATTTGTCGATTTACATACATACTACCGGTAGCCACAATAAAATATATTTACATAACCACTAATTACAATGTAAATAAACAACAATTAATATTAAATAATAAACAACATTATTTGTGCAATATGCGATAAGAGTATAAGTTTTAAATCATCTATGCTAATAGTAACAAATCACTGCGTCAAGCAGGGACTATCAATCCACAATATTTAGATACGGTTGAGGAGTCATTCCGTTCTCTACAAATAACTCTTGACGATCGATTGTATAATACTAAATAAAGTAATTTTATTGAACGGGCACAGCGTCTGGTATTTTTAAGGTTAAGAATTGGTGCATAAAGCTGTACCCTTATCCATCTTAAATAAGCAAAACATTTTTAAAAACATAGGTACTCAAAATATTTTTTTTGTATTCATAAAATACCAATTGGTAAAATAAAGGCGATTCATAACGGGCCTACTGAAAACGTTATCTTGTAACAAACAAGCACCCTCACTACAATACAAGGCACACTTTCTAAAATTAAGGTTTTTTTTGGAAGGTAACTTACGATTCTAGCTCTTTTTAAGTCTGTAAAACCAAATTAAATACCAGAAGTAAATAAACTATTGCCAATGCAGGGTTTTTTTATTTCATCTGAAATTTAGATGAGTCACTGCCTAGAAAGAAATATCACGGCTGACACAATAAGGTGGTAGAAGGGGCAAACCCTAAAACATGAGGAAGCTAGTTTTAGAATGCATCCTCATTCAGTAGTGGCGTAAAGTAAGGCCACAAGACCAAATAAAAAAATGCCGCGGGTCCCGAACGATCTATTGACGCCACTTGATGCGATTTAAGTGAAATAAAATTTGTGCCATGACAAACTGCAAGTTTGAATAAGAAACTCCGAAATAAGGATTAAATCTCTGTGTAATAAGTGGGTCTGTTGATTCGCAACAAGCTGAATACATTTGGAAATACGTAGGTGGTGTTGAAGCCGATCATACCGTACGTGAAATACTTGTAGCACAGTTCGACGATGATCTTGTTCTTGTTATCGAGGCTGTTTTCTGAGTTGAGGAGTTCGTTTTTGTCTTTCCCGAGGAGGGCACAGATGATTGCGTAGGAGAAGGACTTGCCGATGGCGCGCGTGGCGAGCACGCCGCAGAAGCCGAGGATCGTGCGCAGGATGGTGCAGCCCACCATCTCCACGGAGGGCCAGATGATCTCGTAGGGCGGCGCCTGGCTGCTGGCCGCCATGTTGCCCAGCTGGTAGTTGGTCCACGAGCCCGTCAAGATGCCCGCGCACACGCTCACTATCATAGTAGTGTCGCCTCTGTAAAGAATTAGGAGATATTACAGGAGTTCGACTAAAATTCTTAATTAAAAATATTTAACATAATTTTCATTACATATAATGCACATCATAAATAGTGCCGTGTGGTGACGGCCTAAGAATACAAGTGTCACTAAGAGGTTCGACGCATTGAAAACCTGTGCGAGAGAAAGAAAACTTGAAATAAACCCTCTACCAAACCCGAGTGGTCACCGTGGTAGCAGTAGGCTAATAACCTCCTATGAACGCCATAGTAGGCGTGAGCTAGGAGAGGCCTATGTCCAGGAGAGGCCTATGTCCAGGAGAGGCCTATGTCCAGGAGAGGCCTATGTCCAGCAGTGGACGTCCACAGGCTTATGGTGAATGCACATCATACTAAAATTTTAAATGCGAATGATGTATGTCAGTTTGTTTGTTTGTTCCTCTTTCACGCAAAAACTACTGAACGGACTTTGATGCAACTTGATATGTAGGGACTTCAAGTAGTGGACTGACACAGGCTACTTTTTATCCCGATATTCCCACAGGAACGGGAACCACGCCGGTGAAACCGCGGGCGGCCGCTAGTTTTGATAGAATCAGTTGTGCAGTTGTCAATCTATCAAAACAAACTTTTGGCGAACCTACTTCAAACGTTTTAAATAAAGGGTTTAAACTTTGCGGTGGCGCCAAAAAAGGATACTGTTTGAGGACATTATCTGCAACGTTGAGGATTGCTTAGTAAAAAACAACATGAAGAAGGAAGATAGCGAAGCTATACGTCAGGACATTTCATCCGTCTTGCGGCATAGCCAACCACCGAAATCAAACCTCCCTTCGAGACGAATATCTCGCATTAAAGAACCGTGCAGATAAAGGTAACGCGACGGTTGTTACGAACACGTCAGATTACAACGATAAACTACAACTTTTACTATCGGATGAGAAAATACACAAACACGTCAAAAGCGATTAGACCACCAAGATCCTTAAAAAGACTACCGACCTCCTCAAGGAACATACGAAAACGTTAAATCTAGACGTCAATTTGCTTATTCCTTCCTGCCCAAAACCGCCAAAACTGTATGGATTGCCGAAGATACATAAACCTGATGCTCCACTGCGTCCTATAGTCAGCCAAATTGACTCACCAACTTACAAATTGGCTCGACACGTAGCGACAACCCTCTCCCTACTAAGAGGCAGCACAACCGCTTTTGTGAAGGATTCTTATCACTTCATAAGTGAGATACTACACCTACATTTCGCTGATGATGAAATCATGGTTAGTTTTGATGTACTGTCCTTATTCACATGACTACCAGTACAGGACTGCATCAATATCACTAGGAAGAGACTAGAAGATAACAATATGCACTACTAGAACACCGCCTAACATCGGGCTATCTCTTGTGGAATGATGAGTTCTATGTACAAGTTGATGGGGAAGCAATGGGTTCTCCTGTGTCTCGCATAGTAGCCGACATTTTCATGGAGGATTTCGAGGAGATGACACTGGCTTCAGCACCAGTGTATCCCCGGTTCTACAAACAGTACGTAGATGACACTTTCACTGTCTAGAGATAGTGTTTCTGCTTTCCTTAATTTTCTTAACTCTATTCACCCAAACATTGAATTCACTATGGAGTTAGAGTATGGCAAATTATAAACTAGCCTTCCTAGATGTACTTGTCAAAGTCAAAGATTTTTATTCAAATAGACTTATAGATAAGTACTTTCTAATAGTCCAACATTTTTTTCGCTACCAGCCATTCAGGACATCTTTTAACTGATAAGAAGAACGACCGCAAGAAACTTATCAGCTTTAACAGAAACAACAACATTTACAATGGAACATGTTGTTGCCAAACACAAATTTTCAATTTTGAAATATATTTAATATAAGAGCAAAATTGTTATTAGGAATATGTACTCGTTATTAGGAATCCTAATCAAACTTTGAGCCACACAGTGTATCGGAAAGCAACACATACAGATAGATATCTCAATGGTGAATCACACCATCATCCTTCTCAGTTAGCTACCGTAGGCAAATCTTTGTTTCAGAGAGCTCGCGGCATCAGTGACGAGAAACATCTGACTGCCGAGCTTCAACATGTCAAACAAGTACTCAGAAATAATAAACTGCAAGTACCACGCAGACGTCAACCTGCCATACTACCATACATGGAAGGTGTCATTGACAAGATTGGAAGAATTCTAAAGTGTGCTTCTATTAATACTTACTTCAAGCCATCCAAGAAGATCAACGAAAACAAGTCTGCAGTGTGTGAACATGCTTTTGAGGGACCCAACCACTACATCAGGTTTGATAAGCCACAGATCCTCGTCAGGGAACAAAAATTCGTCCCCAGAATGCTACGCGAAGCTATTGAAATCACCAAACATCTAAATTTAAATAGAGATGATGGTTGGAAGATACCAACGGCTTGGGACCTTATTATCCATAAATTAAAGTCTCAACCCATATCACACACTGTAAGATCTAACGATATGGTTAGTTCTTTTTGTAGATAAATAACAAACAAACATAAAGATGGAGGTTGGGTCGCTTTCGGAGTTTTCTTGGCAGTATCTTTCTTTGAAAGTCATCCCAATTTGTGAATTGCCAGTAGAATCATTAGTTTTTCTTTCTTTTGTTAATAATAAATAATAGCAAACGAATCAAAATATTTAACTCAATAATTGTTGCCAAAGAAAAAAATTATTAACTTTTAATTAGTAATTATCTAACCATATCCGAACGCAATAATAAATCAACTTTGGGAAGGTACTTATAAGTAGCTAGTCAACCCGTGACCACGGCAACTGAAAAGGTGCCAAAACGTCGGGAACCAAACAACAGCAAATAAACGGAAAAACTATAGTACCAAATACATATTTCGGGTAAATAAATCGCACTAAATACGCCGCAAAAGTTGTTTTATTATAATATGATAGCTTAGATACAATTAAGATTCAATAAAGATGTGATTCAATCATATGATCATCAACTTATTCCAACTTTGTTATCTAAGGCTGCATTGTAATGAAGCTGATAGGAAGACAGTTAAAATAATCTTATTTAAGCACCTGTAATTTAAGTATATGTTTAGATAATATGAAAAAGTTGCTGTTTTGTATTTGATTAAAGTTTGACTGGCACAGAATATAAAAGTATGAAGTCTGCCTTTTGGTTGATGTTTTTTTTTTTTAATATTTGCATACAATCACACACACCAATTATCTAGTCCCACGTTAAGTTTCATGAAGAACTTGTGTTATGGATACTAGATAACGGATAAACATACATATATACTTTTTTTTTGTAAATACATACTTAAGATACATATTAAACACCCAGACCAAGACAAATAGACATGTTCATGCACAAATATTTGTCTTGTCCGGGGATCAAACCCGGGACCTCTGGCGCAGAAGGCGGGGTTAGTACCTCTGAACCAAACAGGTTGTCCAAATGTCTGGTCCATGTTATGCATTATTACACATTATGTCACATGACACCACACAAATACCTACCTTATATACCAGAAAGGTGATGTTAATGTATAAGTTGAATATTATGACTTATTGTTGAATATTCAATTGAATTACCTGGTAGGAGTCCACTTGTCAGCATTAGGGTAGAATACAATGGCCATTATAGATAATGTTATGACAACAAGTGGCGCGAAATCTTCACTCAATATAAACCAATCAAGCCAATCCACAAGGGGAATCAGAACCAATAGCAAAAATGATGAAAGGAGCAACCCTGCAGCTATATCCTGAAAATTATATACATAAGAATTAATGAAAGTGAATTTTAATCCTTTACCAACTATTGTAAAATAAATCCTTAATCAAATATAAGTTCTTATGAAACTTATCTTGAGCTAGGTAATCAGCATTCCGCATGATTTTAACAAAGTACGTAGAACTATAGAACTCATAAATATATTACCTCTCGATCCAACAAAAAATAATATAATACTAAATAAATATTTAGTAACGCAGTTTTTAAAAATGCATCGTAAATTGCGCGCCATTCGCGTGATGTCACATTTGATTTATCACAACACTCATGTTCTTTCAATAATATAATTCATCATTTGTCGACCATTTTTCATATTTATTTTTTTGTTTGAAAGAGTTTCTTGTGAGATTGTCAAATAATTTTTTTATCAATATCGATTCAGTAGTTTGGGTTCTAATCGAAATAATCGGTGGTGGCTTGTGAGATGGTATACAAATACGATCTGACAAGAAAAGTCTTACAAACAAAAGAATAGTTATGAAAATCGATTCATAAATGACGAACTTATGTGCAACCAAATATAAAGCATTAAAAGAAAGCAAGAGTTGTGGCAAATGACATCACGCTCGGGGCGGGTGGCAGCGCGCGCGTTTCAAATTAAGTGTTTAGAAACTTATAATAACTCATAATTTCTGGACCAATTTGCGTCATTTAAAAACTATGATCATCAACAAAGAATAATACACATGATTTAATAACTTAAACTCTAAAATTTTGTTTCGTGTGGAACGCTCATTGGTGTGATTGCATGAAATTATTTTTTATTTATGGTGGAAGTTTATGATTGTATGTACACTTACCAGCACACTGTGCATACCAAGGTAGACCCTGCTAACACAGATCAAGGTACACCATGCAACTGCAGTAATCATACCCCAGATTTCGGGATATTGATACCTATCAATGGTGTACAGTAACACAGAGAATGGAATGGACACCCCAACCATTGCATGAGTTGATGGCATGCCATACTCTATAGCCCATTTCTCTTGCAATTTCTTGACTGGGTAACCCGGTCTAGGCCATCTAACTATATCTTTGATACCTTGACCTGAAAATGTAGGATATGATATGGATTCTCATTATTACAATCTAATTTGTTTGTAAAGAACACTATGTTGCTGTATTTCTATTTTGTCAATTGCAAAGAGATCATAGAAAAATTAAGAACTCAAACTGTAATCTAAATAAATAAATGTTTACCTATATACATTACAACTGTCCACACCAAAACAACTCTCCTGCCAACGGCTCCATCAATATTCCAGAACCAAAATGGTATGAAAGTAGCGTAAAAGATCTCATCTCCAAGTGCAGTGCCTAATACAAACAAGTAGTACCAGAACCTATTGTTTACAGTGCACACAAGTTCATCCTTCCCATTGCTCTCCCAAGAACTGTCTGTATCATTTGAAGACTGTGAACTGCTTGAAATGTTACTTGGTATTCTTTTGTGATGTTTCAAGTCATATTCTTCACTCACGTGGTCTAGTTTATCACTATGAATCACAGTGGTCGTATCGTCGGTTTGGCGAATATTATTTTTGTAAATGACTCCAAAAAAGTTTTGGACTTTCACAACAAGAAGAGGATCCTTCAAATATTCGATAGCGTTGTCCCACATATTTTACTACTTCATTAAACACATATAATTAATATTTTATGCCAAGACAACTTTATAAATCTTCAAATTCAGCTCAATTTTATTGGATTGGATTGGAAATGCAAAAGAAAAATTATGACGTGACATTGACAGACGTCACTCTCACAATAAAACACAGATGAATGACGAACGAACTGACAATGACATCTTTAAATTTTGAGATTTTTTTACGTGGTGGTGGAAGTGGAGATGGAGACCAAGATGCTAACTTATCCATTCATTAGTGTGTTAAAAAATTTATTTATTTATTTATTTATTTATGGTATACACAACAGATAACAGTCAATAACAACATGAAATGAGAGCAATGCAAGTTTCGAACAAGACTGACATCCAAATACGTGTACACACAGAAAATCATGCGATGCGAAAACATAAGAAGAAAAAAAATAAAAAATAAAACATAACTACAATAAACATTGACAATAAATTTCCTCTAAATGATAAATATTAAACAAGAAAATTATACAAGAAAAGTATTCCTATAAATGCAATAGAAATTACATTAATCAAATAACATAAGATTATAGAATTACGGTAAAAATTAATTAACATACAGTGATTATCTATGATTATTAGATTACATTATACAATTATAGGATACATATAATTTATAAAAAATAATTTATACAGTGATCGGAAACATAAACTTGATTGAAATAAGTTATTAAATAATCAAGGAATTTGAATATTATTAATATGAAGTAAAAAAAATATCTTTTTTGCTTGAGTCTTAAACACAGTGTGCTTTGTAGTGTAGATATCGAGTTGTTTGTTTGACATGATTAGATCATTATTTAAATCATTATGGAATTAACCAACCAAATTAATTAGAGAGAGAGATTTCTCTAGGGAGTGAGATAACGCAACATAAGATAAGATTTTGTTTGTTTCAAAAGAGGTGCTCGGAATGTTATCTCCAGTTATACCTATACTATACCTTCATGTGCACAATTAGATAGGTACAAACGAAGCTATTCTGTGCTCAAAATGTCAAAAAGTTTGGTTGGTTTGGTTTGCTTTTATTGTTTTCAACTTGAAATTTAAACCAAACTTTAGTGTACATACCTTCATTAAAATTTTATGACTTTGTGAAATTCTAAAAAGTGCGCTCCATAAAATAATTAATTTCTAGTGGTTATAAGGTAAGCTATTATTTACTATTTTTATAAAATTATACCTACTCAATGCAAAAGTAAATATTTATGATAAAATTTCAGTATTTCTTTTAATGAGATTATTTTATGTTTTTATATTATTGTTGCCTTTTGGCAAATTCTTATTAGAATCCATTTAGCATTTCAAACAATTACCGTAAATGAACCATAACAAAGTATACCTATTACTATGATAAGGTGGGTCATTTTGTTATTATTATAAAGCATAATCTTTAGAACGTCATATAATGTCCTTAACCTTTCAGACCCTGGATTATAAGACACAACAGATTTTCCATTGTTCTCTGGACACCGGTGTCCGGTTTGGTTTTTATGAATTAATGTGTTTATTGTTCACCTCAAAAATTTATTAATAATCAACATCTATAAAACTATGATTATGATGAATACTTGCTCTATTCACAGTATTATTTGTTTGTAATGTTGATGGTAATTTAAAGACCATATTGAGTTTAATTACATTTTTTTGTGTATTGCTAGCAGGACACCGATGTCCAGAGAGCAATGGAATATCTATCGTGTCTCATAACTCGGGGCCTGAGATGTTAAATAAAAACATTGTAGAAGACTATGAAAATTCATTATATATCTATTGCCATATACATTTGCAAGGTAAACTTACGATCTCAGGGCCTCAGTAATGAACATTGTTATATTGAATATAACCATCACTATTTAATTACTACTTATACAACAACCATACAGAACTGGGTCATATTATATAAAAATAATAACGGTGACCAATGCTCAGGATAAACTCAAACTCAAAATATTGATTTGACACAGTGGACACAACATTAATGACAATAGTACAAAAAACCCCTTACAACAAAATGATCCACGGCTGCATGAAAATAGATCTAGTTGAGCATGTGTCAGTGTTGAAGGTGACGCTGGTTTTCAACTAGACCCCCTTTTTAATTGACACGTGGATGCCAAAAAGGATGCATTTAAAGACATTAAAAGTAACAATTTGAGCAACCATATCAATAAAATGGATTAGACAGAAGTCTATGGCAAGTATTAGTAAAATACTTCCATATATACAATAGCAAATATAGCTAGATTGTGTTTTTTCATAATTTTAGGACCTCTAATAATAATATATTCTTTTAGATTGCAAGCCTTCCTGAATTTAAAAGCCATTGACCGTAACAGCAAGCCAACACCAACCGTGTCTCATGTTCTCGTTAGTAAATCATGTGTGAAATGTAACTCAAACTGTTAATTGAACATACAACATAGTTCATTACTTGTTGGTTTAATAACTATTTTAATGTGGTTCTAAAAACTTAAGCATATTTTAAAATTATAAATTTTTATGGTATCTGTCTGTCGGACAGCAGTATGTGATGGTATGAAAATAATATACACACCCTCATTCAATGAGTGATTTATTGCTAAACTAATAAAGCATGTTCATGTAGTTTTTACTGAGTACATGAGAGTATCACCAATTTACAGATAACATTGTTGTTTGGTCAGAATTATCTGTAGTCTCCTTACTATCCAATAAATAATGGTTATCGATAAGGTTTCCCGCTCAGTCGCCGTGCGCTCCGTGATCACAGTGCTCGTTTATCAATAATTGCGAGTCGTCCGTCGATGCGAAATACACCTTCTATAGTGGATTCTCAGTTATGACCCTCGGTTGAAATAGAGTGCCATACCGCCGGGAAAACACAACATTCCCCAAACACCATTTCATGAACTCTTATTCGAAAGTGCTTGACCTCTCGTCATCAATTTGTCATGTTCTTCCATTGTTCGTTCTGTTGACGTTCTATAGACTATAGCTATAGCCTTTGCGTCTCCTGTTACCAATGTTAATTACAGTATCAGTTTTGTTAAGACAGTATCAGTTTGAAGCCTTGATTAATGGTCATTTTAAATGTGTCAAACCTCACTCATGCATGGAGTTAGCACATTTTGCTTTAGGTTGAGTTTGAGTCAGTTTCTGAATTGAGAATTTCAAGATAAGAACGTCTGAAATCTCACGCATATACATATTGGAAACATTTAAAGTAGGTACTTTTACTATATTTTTCACTACGCTTACGTTAGTGATACTTTCACCGACTAATTATAGCAATACGCCGCTAGTCAGTAATATAAAACAAGCATACTATTATCTACTTGTAATATTTGTGTTTTTCTATTTCTAATCAAACGCGCCACTAAAGTTATGTGATTCGAAGCAAGTAAGGGTAGAAATATACAGCAGATGCCATTTGCGATACCTCGCGCTCGCGGCGTAGACCGCAGCTTGTTACTGCGATGTGAAACAAATCCGCGACGCATCGCATCGTGCTTGTATTTGCATACATTTGTTTACCATCGAGATAGCGATCTAAATCTAAGCCGCGACCTCGAGATGCGCAGCTTGTTGTTTTCGGCATATTTCTACCCTTAGTCTGTAGTTCCATGTTTATTTACAAAGCTTATTAGTCATATTTTGTACCAAATTAGTCGGTACTGTCCCTCTTCTAATAAACAGTCTTGTAAAGGATTAAATTGAAAATATTCAGCATTGTCTTCGGTGCACTTCTATAACAAAGAAGCTTAGAAGACCTAGAGCTGTGAAAAGCGATAATCCGTTACCTATATTTAAGTTTAAACTTAGGTTTGAAAACCTTTGTTTACATTGCAACACTGTCTAGATCCATTTCGCATAGCGAAATTCGTTACTAAAGATTCAAAACTGCCGGGTATGCAAGGTATTGACCGTTTCAGAATCAGAACTACTAGTACAAAAAAGCATTTATAAAAGTCGGTATTCAAGTAGGAAAACGTCATCGTTGCGCAAATCAGGTACCATTTTGCACGTGGAAATATGAATAGTGTAACTTATGCCGTAGGTCCAGAGTCCTCACTGGACATGGCCACGGAAGAGGAGCCGGACTTGCTCAAGATTTTCTGGGACCATTTCTTCAAAGCTGAGACTGGCACTTATGAGGTAAGTTACCGTTAAAAATACGTAATTCGTTTGTTTGTTGTTCTCAATTACTCAGGGCTTGGACGGACACGTCAGTTCGACAGGGGATAGCACTTGTACAGCGATAACTTATGATAACGACGAGGGTTCGCTCGACGATCGACCGCAGGAGCTCTATTTTTGATTCACTCGTCTCGAGGTTTCCGTATTTTCCGTACTTCCGTAATAGCGACCATGCCCGTATACATAGCTTCGCTTTTCGCCTGTAATACCGTCTCCCAACGCGAGCGCGAGAGGAGCAGAGCGAAAAGCGACCTATGTCTACACGCGCAAGGTTGCTTTTCGCCTGATCGCCTCCCCGTTCGTCTCGCCACTCGCGCGACGAGTGATTCAAAAATTGAGGTCCAGGGTATACCTTAACAAAGTATGAATAGAATAGGCTCCATCAGCCCTCATACCAGAGATCACAGCTAAATTGATTCGCGTTCCTTTTTAGCTTTAATCCCACCATCATTTAATTAAACCCACCAATCCGCGCCGAGCCTGAGTGGTGGGTCATGGCATGACCTATGCTCCTCCATAACTAACAATATTTGATTCTGAAAACGAGGGAATGAGCAGTAGTTTGTTAGAGTAGTTCTATAAATATGTACTTAGGTATTTTATAAAAAGCTTTGCCTATTCCAGGTATTATGACAACGATTGTTCTTCCCAGTACCTCCAGACTTGAAATCTAATTGCAATTTTCATAGGTAATACTGATTCGATGCAACGGCGGCACGCTGATACACTCTGCTTGAAAAAGCCCGTGCGCAGGCGGATGTCGATAATTGGCTTGATTGATCTTAGTTAAACTCTTAATACGAGTAATTTTAGACTTCGATTTAAAGACCGCCGCCGATGATTATCATATGTTATGTTAATGCATGATTGTCGAGGATATTACCTTTTTCTTTCCTCAGGTATTTCAGCTATATTCAGTTATGTACCTACCTATAATATTTGTTTACTAGAAATCCACGTGGCTTGACCTGTTCCTTGCCGAGTTCCTCATCAGAGTCAACGATGGTGCTGATCCGAAGGAACTTATCAAGTTCTGGTAATATTCTATTTATTAATTGCTTTTACGATCGTAAAAATTAAATGTATTTGTAACTATGTGAAAGTATTGAAAGATTTTTAACACTTGCATAAATATAAAATGTACCTTTAAACTTCATTTCACTGTGATCTTAATTTATTTATTGTAAAGGGGGTTAGTCAGGGTACTGTTAGTTCCTGTTTTCAACATTGGTAGGTTTTTAGAATTTTTATCTTCTCTAATATTCAGTTGACTTGATGGAGCTTGAATTTGGTTTACTTCGAATTTCCACCACATGAGATCATAAATAATACGATTCGCGCATGATTTATCGTGTCATCAATATATGAATGACCGTCGGTCGTCGTCGTCGTCTTTTCTAATTAACTTGGTGCGTGCACTAGCCCCGTCAGCGGCGTGGTGACGCTGGTGGGCTGCGAGCTGCTGTGCGGGCTGCACCGCGTGACGTCGTCCGTGAGCCACCTGGCGTCGCCGCTGCTGCCGCCGCTGGACGCACCGCCGCCCGCCGCTCCTGCGCTCCCCGCCCCAGGTAACGATGGCTGCGAGCTGCTGTGCGGGCTGCACCGTGTGACGTCGTCCGTGAGCCACCTGGCGTCGCCGCCGCTGGACGCACCGCCGCCCGCCGCCCCTGCGCTCCCCGCCCCAGGTAACGATGGCTGCGAGCTGCTGTGCGGGCTGCACCGTGTGACGTCGTCCGTGAGCCACCTGGCGTCGCCGCCGCTGGACGCACCGCCGCCCGCCGCCCCTGCGCTCCCCGCCCCAGGTAACGATGGCTGCGAGCTGCTGTGCGGGCTGCACCGTGTGACGTCGTCCGTGAGCCACCTGGCGTCGCCGCCGCTGGACGCACCGCCGCCCGCCGCCCCTGCGCTCCCCGCCCCAGGTAACGATGGCTGCGAGCTGCTGTGCGGGCTGCACCGTGTGACGTCGTCCGTGAGCCACCTGGCGTCGCCGCCGCTGGACGCACCGCCGCCCGCCGCCCCTGCGCTCCCCGCCCCAGGTAACGATGGCTGCGAGCTGCTGTGCGGGCTGCACCGTGTGACGTCGTCCGTGAGCCACCTGGCGTCGCCGCCGCTGGACGCACCGCCGCCCGCCGCCCCTGCGCTCCCCGCCCCAGGTAACGATGGCTGCGAGCTGCTGTGCGGGCTGCACCGTGTGACGTCGTCCGTGAGCCACCTGGCGTCGCCGCCGCTGGACGCACCGCCGCCCGCCGCCCCTGCGCTCCCCGCCCCAGGTAACGATGGCTGCGAGCTGCTGTGCGGGCTGCACCGTGTGACGTCGTCCGTGAGCCACCTGGCGTCGCCGCCGCTGGACGCACCGCCGCCCGCCGCCCCTGCGCTCCCCGCCCCAGGTAACGATGGCTGCGAGCTGCTGTGCGGGCTGCACCGTGTGACGTCGTCCGTGAGCCACCTGGCGTCGCCGCCGCTGGACGCACCGCCGCCCGCCGCCCCTGCGCTCCCCGCCCCAGGTAACGATGGCTGCGAGCTGCTGTGCGGGCTGCACCGTGTGACGTCGTCCGTGAGCCACCTGGCGTCGCCGCCGCTGGACGCACCGCCGCCCGCCGCCCCTGCGCTCCCCGCCCCAGGTAACGATGGCTGCGAGCTGCTGTGCGGGCTGCACCGTGTGACGTCGTCCGTGAGCCACCTGGCGTCGCCGCCGCTGGACGCACCGCCGCCCGCCGCCCCTGCGCTCCCCGCCCCAGGTAACGATGGCTGCGAGCTGCTGTGCGGGCTGCACCGTGTGACGTCGTCCGTGAGCCACCTGGCGTCGCCGCCGCTGGACGCACCGCCGCCCGCCGCCCCTGCGCTCCCCGCCCCAGGTAACGATGGCTGCGAGCTGCTGTGCGGGCTGCACCGTGTGACGTCGTCCGTGAGCCACCTGGCGTCGCCGCCGCTGGACGCACCGCCGCCCGCCGCCCCTGCGCTCCCCGCCCCAGGTAACGATGGCTGCGAGATGCTGTGCGGGCTGCACCGTGTGACGTCGTCCGTGAGCCACCTGGCGTCGCCGCCGCTGGACGCACCGCCGCCCGCCGCCCCTGCGCTCCCCGCCCCAGGTAACGATGGCTGCGAGATGCTGTTCGGGCTGCACCGCCCCGTGCAAAGCCTTATTCAGTGGGGACCCTGAGTGGGGTGATGTGGGGGAGTTTACAGCGCCTGCGTATGCGCATCATTTTGTCTCGTAGTGACATTCTACATTTGCACTATATAACCTTCTCGATACAGTTGTCATGAGAGCTGACATTTTATATTAATTACTTTACTTAGCAAAACTTCAAAAATACCGTTAGTTTTGGCTTTAAAAATATTGCCCCACTGCTAATCAAAAAACCAAAGTTTTGTTGATGCTCATACCAGTCTTATGCCTAAAAATGGTCCCCTTCTTCAGATTTTTTTTTTAATGGTAATGATTATTTAATCAATTGTTCCCTGCAAATGCATCATATACAGCTGCGTAGTTAGATATTGGTTATTGAAATTAATTATATTATTCACAACAGAGGCGAAGTCGGAGGAAAGTCGTCAGCCGACGAGCCTGTTCACGCGCAACAACGCGCAGTCGTCGGGCGAGATCCTGCGCAAGTACCTGCTCGGCGGGCTCGCCTGGCGCTGCCTCGCGCTGCTCAAGGCGCTCGGCGTCGAGGTAAACAAAGTCCAGCTGCTGAGATGCGTTCCTGACAAGTGTCAGTTCCACATTCAGCCTATTGCAGTCCAGTGCTGGACGTAAATTGCGCCTAATCCAAGACACGATCTCCCGTCTTTTTCATCCAGCCACTAACAACAACCTTTCTCGGTCATCGGTCCATCTAGCAGGGGGCGTCTTAAACTAGTTTGCCGACATGTCGTGACGAGGTGTCAGTTAATTTCAAGTAAATAAAACTTAATGATGATGTTCTCTTATCCTTTATCAGAGACATAGGGCTCTAAGCTAGCTCTAAGCTCATTCTACACTTCTTGTCTGGTCTTGTGCAGCTAATTTTATATTCACTAGCGCTGACCAATCGATGCAGCCTCTTTATTAGCTGAACGCCATGTGATACGAGGGCAGCGGGCTTAAAAATATTGCTTATTTTCGTTTTTTTTACTTTTCAGGAAAATCAAAATAAATTAGTAAACTTAACGAACTGAGAGGAACCTGTCAGAAACACATTTTCACCGCAGCCTTATTTTATGTTTTCTAATGTAATTTAAATGTGTAAAGACAGAATATCGAAACAAGTAACGTAATTCTACAAAAAATATGCAAAAAAAAACTATTGTACTAAGTATCCAAAGTTTACGTTCAGTTACTCAAATCTAACTATGATCTACATTGACCCTGCAGCTATAAAATCCTAATCAGCTAATTCTTAGAAAGTGACTATGCTTATCTATGTGACTCCCCGCGTGGGCCCGAAGGGTCTGATAAGGGAGCGATAACCGCAGGAGCTCGCGTAGGTACGAGTATATACAAAGGAAAGTTTATGACACCTCTCGCACTATACAGTGCTAAGTTTATTTAACGTGGAAGAACTTGGCTATTAAAAACCTACTAATATAATAAATGTGTAAGTTTAAATGTTTGTTACTCAATCACGCAAAAACGACTCAAAAGATTTGGATTAAATTTGGCACAATGATAGCTTATCCTAAAGTCAGGAGAAAAAAGAATAGGTACATTTTATCCCATCATGATACAAGGAACTAAGCGGGTGAAACCGCGCATCTACTAAACCTTTTTTACAAGTCAGACTAACCGTTTTAGTGTTCCAAACAAATAAAAAATTTAAGAGACCGTTATCGAAATAGTCATTCGCATTAGTAGCCCGAAAATTATGGAATATTATGGATAAAAGAAATCGGTCGATTCTGCTCAAGATAAAAAAGTATTAACTTAAATGATTAATTTTTATTTTTGTATTTATTTTGTAGTAGAACTGTCAGTCAGCTGAAGTCTGTCTGCCACCCTAGAGGTTAATAGTAGTACGAGAACCATAAGAGAAAATTAATGAAATAAAATCTATGACTGTTTTAGATATTTTTGTCTTGATTTTGATTTGGTATAAAGTCGGGAACTTTACTGTGATGTTGTCCAAATCCAATATCATTGTAGAAATGTCAATGTTTGATTGTGTTAGAAGCGCATCGTTTGATGCTAATCAGTCGGTTTGACGCGTCCGGTGGCTACAAGGAGCGGTTATCGCGGGTCGCGTCGCCGGAAATACTCCACTGCTATAAAATATTATGCATACTACTACTACTACGACTACATCTTAAGATATGCTGCAAAATTATATGCGCTTTGTATATGTCACTTATAGCAACAGCAACTTGTTATAATCTGATTTACTTGAAGTAGTTTTGATAAGTACTTAACAAAGCTGTGCTGACCAGCATTATGTAATAGTCTACGAGGCTGATCAAAAGGATAAGATGATACAGAACAGCCGCCCGACCGCCTAACGGTATAGCTTGTGTTATCGCTATAGCTATAGATTTTTCAAACCCCCTACAAGGGCTCTCACTGACAATATCACTTTGCACTAAAATTGCAATAGTGAATCCAATATATGAATAGATGCAATGCATAAATGCAAGAAATAGACATAAACCCTATCGTTGAAGGGTTTTATAAGAGTTTGAAGTTTGATAGCTATAGCGATAGCACAAGCTATACCGTTAGGCGGTCGGGGTGCAGGAAGAAGAACAGGTTAAACTATTGTAAATATAAAATCGCATAAAGTTTATTTTCGAATATCCTACTCTACCGCGCAGCAAATATTCATTTTTTATTACTAAGCAACTAATAAAAAAATGAATATTATTTAGTGAACTTACCGAACTCTCGGATTGAGATAAAAAGGTTTTCATATATTTTAGCTGAGTTCAAATAACACTTTGTTCTATCAAACAGCTGTTTTTTCTTTTCGCGATTTCAGGGGAGTAATTCTCGTGCTGAGATAAGTCGAATTCGACATTTTTCAAAACTTAATTTCAATGAAATAAATAACTAAGTAGCCAGCTATCCGTGACCAGCTGAAAAGGTGCCGAAACGTCGGGAAAATAAACAATCCGATACAATATACCACTAAATATCGGATGATAAACAGTGTGCACTGAAATCTTTACTTTACTTTACTTAAATCCGTAAAAGTTGTATTATTTCAATGATGAGTGCGTGAAGAAACTTTAGATTTGCTTAATTTCTTTATTAAAAATGTAAGTGAAATAAAAAAATTAACAAATAGTATAGATAGACTATTGTCAAAATAATTTGGGTTCTACGATTTTCGACAATCATATAACGTCATAGATTGCTTTTAGTGAATTTTTAGGGTTCGGTACCCAAGGGTAAAACTAAGGGCGCTTTCAATTTAGACGTTTCGTGTCGGACCGCTGCGGTGCCGAAGCTGTGCGTTTGTCGTATTGCGCACGAACGGTCGTTTGTTTTCATACAAAGCGCGCGGTGCGGTAACAGTGCGGCGTCAGTACCGCCACAAAAATAGATAGATACCGACACCGCACCGCCCTAAGACTTCGCTGTCCGTCCGTCTGTCTGACCTGAGATGATGTATTTCTGTTGCCGCTATAACAACAAATACTAACAAACAGAATAAAAGGGGGCACCCATACAACAAACGAGATATTTTTGCCGTTTTTATAAAAAAAAAAATGGTACGGAACCCTTCGTGCGCGAGTCCGACTCGCACTTGGCCGGTTTATTAACACCGATTTCTGGCTTCAAAAAAATTTTAAGAATTTTAGGAAGTCGGTTAACAAAGTGGATTGATAGACAGATAATTGAGTATCTGTGTGGCAGGGGCTGTCGTGTTGCCGCCAGCTGAGCTCGGTGCTGGTGTGGCTGTACGGCGAGCTGTGCGCCGCGCCCCCGCGCCCCGCCGCCCCCGCGCCGCCCCCCTCGCCGCGCCGCACGCCCATACACCAGCTGTTCTCTAACAGGTAACGTCCGGTCGGTGGTGACAGTCGTGCTGCCCCAGCTGAGCTCGGTGCTGGTGTGGCTGTACGGCGAGCTGTGCGCCGCGCCCCCGCGCCCCGCCGCCCCCGCGCCGCCCCCCTCGCCGCGCCGCACGCCCATACACCAGCTGTTCTCTAACAGGTAACGTCCGGTCGGTGGTGACAGTCGTGCTGCCCCAGCTGAGCTCGGTGCTGGTGTGGCTGTACGGCGAGCTGTGCGCCGCGCCCCCGCGCCCCGCCGCCCCCGCGCCGCCCCCCTCGCCGCGCCGCACGCCCATACACCAGCTGTTCTCTAACAGGTATCGTCCGGTCGGTGGTGACAGTCGTGTTTCCCCAGCTGAGCGCGGTGCTGGTGTGGCTGTACGGCGAGCTGTGCGCCTCGCCCCCGCGCCCCGCCCCCCCCGCGCCGCCCCCCTCGCCGCGCCGCACGCCCATACACCAGCTGTTCTCTAACAGGTAACGTCCGGTCGGTGGTGACAGTCGTGCTGCCCCAGCTGAGCTCGGTGCTGGTATGGCTGTACGGCGAGCTGTGCGCCGCGCCCCCCCCGCGTCCGACCGCACGCCCATACACCAGCTGTTCTCAAATAGGTATTGTTATTGCGGAAGCTCCCAGTAGTCCGCTTGTCGCGCAAAGCCCTTGAACAGTATCAGTTGGAACTTTGTAAGGCTATACGACTGTCTAACTAAATCGAACTACTATCGAACTATATAACGCGAATGTCGCCTAAAAGTGGTCGACAATTTTGGCGAATGTGTTGTGTAGAAGCTACTTATATTATGCAGGGTAATTTTTTAAACAATATCCAAATTTTTTTGTTTAACTCAGAATCTGTAAGTGAACAACTGTCTCCTAGAAACATGGCTCAAAATATGAAAATTTTTTTGACTCTTAAATACAAATCAGACTGATCACGCGATCGATTTAGCATGAGAAATAAAAAATATTTGACGTTTTTCGACCGATCCTGGATCACTGGATCGATCCTAGATCGAACTTAAAAATTTGGATAGTGTTAAAAAAATTACCTGTATATTTTTTTATTTTAGAACTTTGTTAATAAAACCTTATCAACTCAATTGAATCTAAACATATAAATCACTTTACAACCACTTATTTATGTTTTTAGAGCAGAATTCACCAACTGCCGGTTAGTTAATTGTTAGATATATTTATTTATGATTTATGATATTTCAAGATTTGTAAGTTTACTTATTACAATAAATAAATTATTTTCGGAATCAAAAGTATCATATCGCTTGTCATACAACTATTATTTAGAGTGATGTACCGATATCTTATTTCATTGAAGTCTATCGTGCCCGAAAATAGTATAAGCTAAACTTTATCAGTATCATACTGGATTAAGAAAACTTCAATAATATGCCGCGATGATAACAGCAGCAAATAAATATATGTTATGACTGTCGGGACACAGACGCCTTGACCTTGGCTCTATCTAAAATCCAATATTTGCGAACATATTGCGATTAGTTTGTCATTTTTAGTTAAAATTTAACGCTTACATTATAACCTTTGTGAATTGGAATCTTCAACAGTTGTAAATAAAATACTAACATTATTTCCTTCTCACAGGATATGGTCTAAACAAAAACCAAAGTCAGTGGGCAGCCCCGGATCTAAAGTCAACTCCGCAGGCTCTTCCGAGAGAAGCTCGGTCACAGGAAGGTATGCCATAAATAATATTTACATAAAACGAGGAAACATCTGTTAATTAAAAATTTATATTTACCATACATACAAAGAAATAAATAATATCTTAATACAGTCTTTCTCAAAGTAGGCGATAACGCCCCCTTGTGGGCGCTGGTGGCCTAGAGGGGGGCGGTAAGGGGCCCAGAAAAACTGAGGTTTTTAAGATTTGATAAAGTAGAAAAAAATTGGGGGTCCTGAAAACTAATTTATTTTCAAAGGGGGAATAAGTTTGACAATCATAATATATCCCACTACATTAAAATGATTATTTTTTAATAGGTCAAGATACAGTGGCTACACAAAGACAGACTCCTCTGAAAAGGGATGGAGGAACCCGGCCAAAGATTTATCGTCAGAGTCGTGCGACTCCAACGACGACCTGCAGGTGCTCAACCGCTCCCTGACGATCAAACTCAGCAGCCCCAGAGATGACTTCGACTACTTCAACTCCCCGCTGCGCTCGTCCAACGAATACACGGACACTTTCTACGGGGACCCGTACCACACGCCGCGCAAGCCCAAGCCCAAAGCCGACGACTACATGAATGACAAACATAGAGAAATAATAAATACAGAAATCTCATCATTCCAATTTATCCTAATGATAACGGACTTGCTCCAAGAACTTTGTAAAACAGAAAGCAGTCTATCCGGCTCCGAAGGTTCACAAATATCCGTGCAATGCATCAACTTTTCACTGCGAAATCTGTGCTCTCTGCAATTCGGCTCCGTCCCGGGCCCGGCCGAGCAGCACGACACCTGTGAAGTGTCGCGGATAAAAGTAGCACTCACCGAACTCCTCATAGTTTCTTTAGATAAGGTACTCGTACATTCCGACCTCTGTGCCAAATTAATTAACAACGGAATCCTGCCGATGCTGCTGCGGCTGCTCGAAGACGTCGTCTGCAAGTCGAGCAGCAAGTATCAAACCAAGAACGACGCTCAAAAGCCTGCCAAAGAAGTCGAAACTCCAAGTAAGACTGAATCGGAAAACTTGCTCAAATTCGTTTTCGGAATAGCCTACTCGATAACGGCGTTCTTTCATTGCCTCCTCATGCAGTGTAGGAGCGTGGAGAAGCTGAGAGAGTTCACCGAGCAGTTCAAACTTTACGGCGAATGTTTGAAGGGCGGGCTCCTAAAGGACTGCATCGAGCTGATGATCCGGATACCGGACGTCGATGAAGACGAATCCGTAGTTTTAACCAAAAAACTAATCAAATCTATAGGGAAGTTGATAAGCGGGATGAAGCGAGTGCGTAGTGAAGTGATCCACTGGGCCGCGTGCCCGCGGGGCAGGCACAAGGCGTGCCGCGCGCGCGTGGCGGCCGGCTCGCACCACCACCACGACGTGCTGGGGGACGCCGCGCCCGCGCTGCCGCCCGCGCCCGCGCCCGCGTGCTGCGTGTCCGTGCTGTACGCCACGCTGGCGGCGCTGGCGCCCGACGACCGGCTGGCGGCCGCCACGCTGCGCGTCATGCTCGCGTGCGGCGCCTGCTGCTGCTTCTCGCCCGCCACGCTCATGGAGAGCATAGTCCGTCTCGTGCTCACGCACCACGCCGTCGCCGCCCCCTGTCTGCGGCTGATCGAGCACACCGTCTACGGCGAACTGGGCGCCAGCGTCCTCGTACCGAAAGTGACCGACCAATTACCCTGCTCCATTTGCGAACCCTGCGCCGAGGACCGCCGCGAAACCCTCAAGTCGGTGTCCAAGCTGTGCGCCCACGTTAGCCCCGTCGAAAGGAAAAGCACGTGGTCGTTCCTCATCCACTACAACTCGCTGCTTCAGCTGGACAACCACACCGACGTGCTTCACGCCACGGTGAGCCACCTCCTGCGGGTCACTCCGAAGTGCCGCACGGAAATGAAATATGAGCTGCTCTTTAGCGTGATCTACCCCACGTTCATAGTGGCCAAACACCGGTACCTGATAAGGCTGGAGGAGTCCGCGTATTTCTTGACCACGTCCTGTCTCAACATATTCGCGAGCCTCCTGAATACCGTCTCGTTCGCCGAGCAGTTCATTCAAAAAGGTGGCCTCAGCTACGTGCTCGAGTTGGTCGCTCTTCCTGAATTTGCGAATCAGTGCTGCTCGATATTGGAGATCGCGATCATAGTAGAGATATTTAAACTGACGCAAGAGAACTCGGAACTGTCGTACCACAGAGAAATGAGTTCGCTCGCCTCCGTCCAAATGCTATTCAAGTCGCTGTCGGATATGACTGCAAAATTCTACAAGATTTACAGGCTGAAGTTGCCCGAGGAGGAGTTCGAGAAGCTGTGCGATCTCAGCAAAGAGAAGGAGATATTGTCTTTGATGCCCAGCGGGGGAGACACACCGAAGCGGAAGATGTCGTCTCCTCTGGACATAAAGCCTAGTCTGTCGTCGAGCGAATACGTGGTGGAGGAGTCGATGGAAGACTACTTGAGCGTGCTGAAGAACGTGTGCACGTTTTGGCGGAGTTGCGCGGCGCTGTGCGTGCAGGCGGCGGGCTTCCGCGCGCACGTGGCTACGGCGCCGGCGTTGCTCGACTCGTTCGCCCTACTCAAAGTGGCGTTACGACAACTGGGCTCGCCTAACTGCGGCGACGCTGAAGCCAGGCTGCTTATCAAGCTGCTGGAGGCTCTGCTCACAGTGCAGTTTTCAGTATCCGGTAAGTACTGTTTCTAATTTCTCAGCCAATTATGTCGTAATATGTTGTACTCGTTGCTTTGCCGAATTTAACGCTGCGACAGCTATCAGTACATATTGTACCAATTGCAGAAACAATACATATTGTGCGAGCTCATACATGTGGTCCTTCGAGCTGGTATATTCTCTTATCCATTCATTCATTCCAAAGTAGCAGGCCTTCTTTCCCGGCAGTGGATACCTAAATTATTAACCTAATGACAACACCAATAACAATACCACCATACCATTTACAATACTTCCTAACTATATTTTTTATGAATTGTTATGAATACGTAAATATTTTCTCGTGTATATGTCGTAGGATAATTTGATAAATAGAATTTTCGCAAAAATCCTAGGGATATTGCAAATACACGGATAATTAGACAATAGTGTTGACGTTTCTCAATCTTACTGAAAAAAGGTAGGGTTTTTGCAAAAATACGGGTTGCTTTAGTAACATTGGATATTCTTTATTCTGATTGGCTTAATTTTTGCTTGCTTGCTAACTCTTATTCTGATTGGTTGGGTGGAGAGATGAGAGAATGGATTGACATTTGAAACGTCAAGTCATCAACCAATCAGAGAAGATGTTGTTTTGGACGATCAGACCAGCCAATCAGTGTTCTGATTTCATAATAGCTAGCGATTCTTTTCGCAATCTTACTAAGGCAACCAGATTTTCGAAAAAATCCTATCCTTTTTAAGTAGGATTGAGAAATCACGACACCATTGTCTAATTATCCGTGTTTTCGCAATATACCTAGGATTTTAGAAAAAAATTGATTCAACTTATTATCCTGCAACATATATAGCAGCTATTTCCACAGAGTTTTAAAAGCTAGTTAAAAAGGAAAACTTCAAAAAGAAGAAACATTAGTCCAAGTCTATTAAATTAAAAAAGTAGATTTCACACAAAATAATAGTAGGTATTGTCACTTCATCGACTCAGTATCCTATAAAAGTGTCTAAGCGTCTAGATAACAATAGTGATACAATGTTTGTCCCGCAGACGTGACATGCGGGCGGTCGAAATCTGTGAGCTGTGCGGTAGTTCGCGCAGCGCTGGTAGCGCCGTGTGCGCTAGTGGCCGGTGGCGGGTTGCGGGCGCTGTGCGACGCGCTGGTGAGGGTCGCCGCTGCAGCGCCGGACGCCGCGCCGCGCATTGCTCACGCTAAGGTGAGTCGATAGGCAGTAGTTAGGTTGTGCACTGCTAGGCGGTGTGTGTGGGCTTGAGCGGCGGAGGCTGTTGGCTGTGCGGTAGTTCGCGCAGCGCTGGTAGCGCCGTGTGCGCTAGTGGCCGGTGGCGGGTTGCGGGCGCTGTGCGACGCGCTGGTGAGGGTCGCCGCTGCAGCGCCGGACGCCGCGCCGCGCATTGCTCACGCTAAGGTGAGTGTTGAAAGGCAGTAGTTAATGTATCGACTCACTTACCTAACCACATAACTCATATTTTCACAGCTGAATATATGGCGAAAAGTCCTGCATCAACAGATTGTTCACTGCTATTTCAACTTTCAACAGTATTTTTCAACTAGGATGATTCCTGTGACATTTCAAAGTTTGTCTGAATCGCGTATACTATGTAAGTAAAATAATATGTTTAAAAGTAATTTATTTACTGTAGCAATATAATCAAAAATTATAAAACTACACCATTGGAAATATATAAAATATATATAGTTAAATCTGTGAATATTAATTACATTTTAATTGAATACGATAAAAATATTTATTTTTTAAAGTAGTGCAATGTGTGATTCGGATCACGGTAGAGATGAGACTCAACAGAATCGACAACTGCCGCTGTTCATTTGTCGATAACGGTGAAAACGTAGATACTTTAAATTTTAAACAAAACAAAACTCTCAAGTTTTTTGATACTACAAATCAAATGTTTTTGCTGACATTAACATTGACAGCTCAATGTTTTATTTTACCACATAGATTAGCAAATGTAATAATTTTTATTCTTTATTATGTTTTATTTGGATGATATAAGTTACGCTATGTAACTGGATTCCACGTGGCCAGAATAGTAGTAAAACATTTTTCAATTTCTCCAAGAATAGGTTCATTAACTCTTAGAAAAAGAAGATAGATAAGTCGATAGGATTTCAATATGGGACATCTCTAGAACTGTCAAACTTGAAACGTCACAGGAATCATCCTATTTGAAAAACACTGTAGGTGGTGTGTTATTGTGTCGCTAGTGAGAGCTCACTCCAAGGTCAGTCGTAAGCAGCGTTAGGGTTGTGCGCTGCTAGACGGTGGGTTAACGTGACGTGACGAAATCTGTGTGCGCTAGTGGCTGGTGGTGGATTACGGGCGCTGTGCGATGCGCTGATGAGAGTCGCCGCCGCCGCGCTGACTGCTGTGAGTTGATAGGCAGTAGTTAGGTTGTCCGCTGCATGGCGGTGTGTGTGGACTTGAGCGGTCGGATGCTGTCTGTGTAGTGTACTACGATGCATTAGTGAGAGTCGCCGTCGCAGCGCCAGACGCCGCGTCGGGCGCCGCACACGCTAAGGTGAATTGGTAGCAATAATGGTCTGGTTCTGCGCTCCTAGGTGATTTGCAGCTTGTTTAACGCTGGCGGCATGAAAAGAAAATAGGCTGTAATCTATTCTGACAAAAAAGGAATCTATGAATCAATTCCAACAAATTTTTCAGATAACTTAAGTTATCTGAAAAATTTGTTGGAATTGATTCATACAAAATAATTTATTGATCGTTGCGTCACTTTATGACGCTTATCTTTGGCTAGATAATTGGTGTGAATGAATGAAATATTTGTTATTATTATTATTATTAATATACTCGAATTTGATGTTTTTTTTAACCTGTATTTTATCTTATCGTTTGCTATGATGTTAGAAGTAAAAGTAGAAACTAGAATGAGGACTTAAAAAAAAAAGTACAGATTATTCCTATGATCATTAGTAAGTTCCTTGTATCCCTTCGAATTCCAACATTCCGGGATGCTTAATGAAGTCTATTCTGTCATTGATGAGCGACACTACAACCGGTTATGAGGCGATCGTTTGTTACCGCGACCTATAAGAACAATATAGTCCCGTGAATAGGGACCAAAAGAGGGGAGATTACCTTACAAACGGTCCGGTGGTTCTGAATATTAGATATTTGAATTGTACATATTTGCATTTTAAATACTTACTAATCATCCTCGACAATATTCAATTTTTTTACAAAGTACCATTTGTAAGGTAACCTTTCTATATTCACTAGCCTAATATTAAAGTAATGTCGTAACTGAGATGACTAGCTTCGTCCTAGCTAATCAATATTGCTATGACAGCACTAGCTCCTTATGCCAAACTCAATTATCCACTGAAGCTGTCAGTGTTATAGAAACAAACTACTATAGAAACTACGGGTCGAAAATATTTTGATAAAAAATGGCCTGGGACTCAATTTTGCTAATGTTGAAATCATAATTGGTTTACCCAACCTAACGGTTTCTCCAGGATATTGGTATTTGACATAGTTCTTTTTTTCTACTTAAATAAACAGATTAATACTATTTTTTTTATACATAAATAATCAATCACCTTCTGCGCCCGGCTATTCCGACGACGCTGGTGTATGTGTCCCGCCTGCATTATCCCACAAAACCAGATGATATCCTGGAATATATATGCATCAAGTCAAAGTACACGCTGAGGGTGCAACGGTTGGAGTCACGCCACAATGTGAATTTCAACTCATTTGTGGTGGAGGCACCGACCGAACTATTCGTAAATTCTGGCGACCTTTATAAGTGAAGATTTTTGGCCGAAAGGAGTTTTGTTCCGTCAATTCCGCGGTCAGTAACCGGACACCGCGTTGCGCAACACGTCGGCGTCCATACGTGAAATAAAATAAAATTGTAATTTTAGTTTATTTTAGTATAATGTATGTATGCTAGTCTATAACGTATTTATTGTATGGGCCATCAGATGCCTGAAATAAATGGTTATATAAAAAATATAATAAAAAAATACTCACCGCTTATCAAATGATGCACTTACCTTCATATTATACTGTATTGTTTGACACCAATATTAACATTTGAGTGTTTAAAATATAGATATCTAGTTCTAAATTCGCTTTTTAATTGCGAAAACGATTAGTAGGATATAAACTACTTGTGCTGGATTTATTATCAACATAAACAACTCCCTTTATTAGTACCTATCATATCAAGCGTAATGTAAAGAACTATTTTGAATATAAATCTGCCACACGTTTATTTACGGATATGTGTACTAAACTTGAGAAGCTCTTGCCGCAGTGGTTCGCCCGCTCGGCTTGTGAATGTGGAGGCTAAGTAGTAGAAAGTTTCGCAATGATCGGTCACGGGATGTGACCAAAAATTTACTATCTCGAGCTCCTCCGTGCTTCCGAAGGCACAGAATTCAGGATTTGCAGTAATTAAAACCCACCAATTCCCAATTGGGCCGGCGTGGTGGGTCATGGCCCATTTACCTTATCCATCCATAAGGAAGGCCAGTGCCCCAGCAGTGGTGACATTAAAAATTACTAATGACGATGTGTACTAAAAACAATCAAACTAAAGGGAAATCTAACTTGATATATATAACGCCAAAGACTTTCATAAAGATATAATGGCGACCAGGATTCAACCAACAACAATCGGTAACTATGAACTTCATAGCTAAGTTCCATAATAATTATCTTTCCTAAATGATGATATACCTAGTTAAAGTAAATCACCACAATGTTCCCCACATCCAATTAAGTACAGTCGAGCTCTTTACTCTAAAAGATTTAATAGGTTTCATAAAAAACTACGCTTTTAATATAGTTGCGAAAAAAATTCGTTTTAAGTATTTGTTCGTTCAAAGACAAGCATCTGAAAATTAGCTGTAGTAGATAATTTATATAGATTTAAAGCAGATTCAATTTGAAGTTGTAATTTTTTTGTACATTCGTGTATTTAGGCCCAAATCGCATTTATTTATTTATTTATTTATTTACTGGAAAACCAACTGCTTAACCTAAT
Organism: Chrysoteuchia culmella; assembly: GCA_910589605.1. Classification (NCBI taxonomy): domain Eukaryota; kingdom Metazoa; phylum Arthropoda; class Insecta; order Lepidoptera; family Crambidae; genus Chrysoteuchia; species Chrysoteuchia culmella. The sequence continues at coordinate 24,042,867 of OU342649.1, forward strand.
ACATTAAAAAACTTAAATATAAACATAAAGCCATTTACAAGTATCTATTCAAATAATAAAATGATTACGGTTCATCAATTCGCATTTTGCATTTTCGTTTCCGTGGGAATATCGGGTCCAATATATATATATATATATCCAATGTTTTAATCCAGGCTAATATAAACTACCTGTATGCCAACCAATTTTCATCCAAACCAGTTCTGCGTTTTTTGCATGATTGGGTAACAAACATCCAAACTTTCACATTTATAATATTTGTATGAAGTAGGATGTCATTTTAAAAACCTAAATGAACTCGCCAGTACTTAACATTGTCATTGGCAGTGAACTATTAAGCCGCTGGGCTGCACCCATAGTAGTGCGCGCCCGCGCAGGCCGAGCGGCAAACGGCAGTCCACGTGCGCGCGCCGCCGCGCTCACTCGATATGCTCAAACTAGTTTGTCTACGACTCTATCCGCTATCTCTCGGTATTTTTGTGTTTTTGTTCCAATTATTTTTTACTGGACTCGCTCACTATTTTCTAATTATGACTAATTAAGTTCTGTGTTCTTTTAGTTTATGAATTGCTTGTGATAGTTTTGTGTTAATATGGCGAAAAGAGCTATTAGTCCTGTAAGTTTTTCTTTAGTTATATTTAAATAGAATTTAAGATTTATGTTGTAAGCCAAAAGTTTTTAACTTTGTTGTGTTTCAATAGATATATTTTTATTATCGTGTTTTAAATTAACATAAACTTACCCGAGTAAACTAGAGTATCTATCTAATATTTAGAATACTTCTGGGTGATGGAACATGTTTAGTTAACTAGCCGGCCGCGGGTGCGTTAACTTAAGTTTCCTTTCGGAGAGTTTATTAGACGTACAGATACTTACAGTTATTCAAAATAATATTTAGATTGACCCCTATTTAGACACAAACAACATACTACGTCTTAGGTATACAGCGGACAAAGGCTTCATACTCAATTAGAAGATATGAAATTGATTTGTTAGATCAAAGCGACTGCTTGAGAAATTGCGGCAAAACAGTTATAGACAAAAGCTATATATGCCGGTATGCACATAACCTTTCAGTCCAATAACTCAGCAATTACAAATTACTCGTTAGCTTATTTGATAGTTTAGTGTAAGTAACCACCATAAACAAGAATTGTCTAAATAAAGAGACAATACTACATCTTGTTTACCATAAAGTGAAAGCACCAATAAAAACTTTCCCACTTTACCAAAATAGATTCGATAAAACTTGATAATAAAAATAACAATAAATTATGGAAAATAATGTACGAAATTATGCTTCGTAACACTATAAATGCATAGACTTTTTAAAGCATCCCGTGTATTGGATTACGAATATTTCTTAAAGAGATTCCTTTGTTAACTGTCACAATCTCAGGCAGGCCCAACTACTGCGCCATTGAGGTCCTCGCAAATGCAAAACAATGTACTTGCACTTTTACTCTTCACGTGTTTTGCTCTCGGATAGAACATTCTAAGGGGTTGCCAATCGCTGCTTGGTATTGCATGGCCGAAAAACTCCTTATTATTTCCGTTTTCACTATTTTTTTTAGGACAGTTAGGGTATCTGCAGCTCCAATGGTAACTGTAGTCACTGCGACTTGAATGATCTATTGTAACTCGTCTCCTATAGTCTGTTAACTGAAATAAGCTAATACTGAGAGAATTCGCTCACTCGTGATCGGCTGAAGATAAGACTCATAGGCAATCCTCTCGCTCGTGGCTGGCCGCCAGCGGCAATGGGTCTACTTCAGCCTGCTTGTCTTTAAGTTGTACTTAGAGCTTAAACATTTTCATCTATACTATAGAATATTATAAAGAGGAAAGATTTGTATTTTTGTATGTAACGAATAAACTCAAAAATTACTGGACCGATTTTGACGAAATTTGGTATAGAGAATCCTTAGACCCCAAGTAGTAACATAGGCTACAAATGATCCCAAAATTCCCACGGGAACGGAAACCACGCGGGTGAAACCGCGCCCGGCCGCCTCTAGTATTAAATAAATTGATACTGACCATCTTTAGTATTAAAGTGATAGTGTCAGTGAGAGCCCTTGTAGGGGGTTTGAAAAACCGATAGCTATAGCGATACCACAAGCTATACCTTTAGGCGGTCGGGGTGCTATATGTACGTCACAGCTTGCAGTACAGTAATCTTGTAATGTGAGAAATGTTGTAATGTATGATATGTCCTTCTTTGCGAGTTGAACATTGTTTACGGTTAGGATTATCCATAAAATGTACCTACTTTTATTTTAGTATTTTTTTGTGATGAAAATGGCCTTTACTGATGTGTTAAGGTCACTTTTTAATTTGACGACTGTATGAAATAAAACAGGGAGAAAAAACAGCCCTTGACATATTGCTTGCCGGTTCTTCTCGTTACAAGGTCTCCCGCCGTAGGGCTTGTGAACCGATGACGTAGCTTCTTTAACGTTCATAAGTGTTTGTAACAAACAGCCTAGAGTCCTAGACTGAATAAATTATATTGATTATTGAATTTTGTGATTGTCTGAAGTTAAGGCGCATAGGCAATGCGCTTTATCTTCAGCCAGTCACAGAGCTACTACATATTTCTGTCAGAAATAAACGAGCTAGTCGTTTCGGTGACCAGACTATAGTTAGATTATTTCATTAAAGTGTCGCATCTACCTAACTTTAAAATATCCAAGTTCCTCCGGATCAAATAATTCGCTCTTGGAAACCGATAGGGAACCGCAGTCACACAGGAGATGTTTGCGTATTTCTCTCTCTCCTGTTTGCAATAGCGGTTTCAGCGTTGTCGTAGTATTAATATGGTGGTCGTGTCGTGGGCAGGTGCCGCCGCTGGTGTGCCCCGGGGGCGGCAGCTCGGCGGAGGGCTCGTCGGGCGAGGACGCCGCGGCGGGCCCCTACGCCAGCGAGCACAGCGACGCGCCCGCGCCCGCCGCTCGCCCCGACGACGGGTATGAGGTAAACAACATATTAGCTATGGTGCCTTTATATGTATATTTTTTATATTAAAATAATTTTGAAGTGAAAACTTCTTTAGCGGCGTTGTGCATGAGTTTTATATTTTTGGGATGGGGTACAAAATGTTAAAGTCGCGTCAGGAGACGTGACCTGATCGAAAATTCTTAAGACGGAGGGAGAGTAGACCGCCGGCGCGGCGTAGGAGGGGAAGTAATATCCCCCTCTCTTTCTACCGCGCGGCAAAAATGTATGCCTGCATCTGCTGTTTCATTTAAGCGGTTTCACTTCTGCAGGCACCTTCACTTAAACAGGATGTTTTCTCCATTCTTCCCTAAACTGCCATTTCTTTGATCTTGTAGCTGACACAAAAGGTTTTATAATTAACTTTCTTTCAGGCTGATGTAGAAATTGGAAACTTCGATGTAATCTCTGAAAAGGTCAGAAGACACTCGGGATCTTCACCTCTCAGTGATAATTCTTTTGGTACGTATTTTTATATTTTTCACAGCTTTACTAATTATAGATTTAGATCATAATCAATAAAATTAAAATTAGTAAGTTTCAAATGATCAATGAAAATGATTTATCTATTTATACTGTTACAATTATTTATGACCGTCAAAGTAGCTACGCCATCGTTCAAAGTATACTACGGTGAGAGTTTTTTTTTATGAACAGCGGGTAGACTCTTGGCCTTCATCATACCTGATGTTAAGTGTTGATAAGGCTGAAGATGGAAGCGAGCTTCTCCCGGAATCCTCAACTACTGAAGATCTGGCTTCTTATCTTTAACTACCGGAACACAACAATGCTGTAAACATTGTTGTGATGGCGTCAGACTAAGCTAAGATGGTGGCAGCTAGCCAGGCGGACTTAAACAAGTTCTACCACTAACCAAACCGAATACAATATGTACCCTCACTGGGAAGCGTACCCGGGACCTCTGGGTCTTTTACCGGTGGTTGTTACTAGACCACACAAGCGGTCTTGTACTTAACAAGAAACCAGTCAAGAACTTTTTTATCTCCCAGTGTTATTTCATTAAGATTCGTCGAATTACAACTGACTTTAGACTGATGCAGGAAAAGAGCTTGTAGTTCTTGCTCAGTTGTAGTAAGTACTTTGTTCTGGCAGCGGGTATTGCATCGGCGCTCGGCGAGCGGGCGATGACGGGCGGTGAGCTGCAGCCGGCCGCGCTGGCCCACCCCGAGCTGTGCCTCATCGTCGTTGACATCCTAGCACAGATCATCAACAAGTCAGTACATGCATGATTGTATCAGGAAGCTTATTGGTGCAAGTGTGTTATTCCGGAGTATCCATACATAGGGGTCGAGTCGATAATTTTTAGACTGCTAATCGAGCAAGTGCGAGTCTGATGAACTCATAATGTGCTAGCCGCGCATTATTGTTTTTGTTTGTGTGACGTAACTGAACGTAAGTTCTTGTCCTGACAATCAGAGGTTAATAAGTGACATAAGAGTTTTTTTTACAGTATGGAAACTCTAGGAAGCATTTACAATATTTTTTCGAACGCAAAAAAGTAAGAAAACTGTAAAAAGTATAAATTAATATAGTTTTTTTTATCAATTTCTTATTGATTTGATTAACTGTTGAACAACGACCAGGGGCCCAATTCTGCTAATGCTTAGTCACAATAGTATTCCAGTGGTGTTTCAATGGTAGTGCTGTTTTACACAGTTCTTGTTACAACAGTGTAAATAAACACTACTATTGAAACACCACTGAGAGACGATTATGACAAAAAATTAGCCCCCAGCTCTATTATATTTCGTGAGATAGTCGTAAAAGTTACAAATTAAAATAAATCACCAAACAGTATTTAAATTCTGATTATCGGGAGAGTAGCTTTACTTCTAAATGTTACGTAACATATTGCGGTTGCACTCCCGTTATTGCAGCGACCAAGCTTGACCGCGGGATACGGTGCTCATCAGGAATAGATATTAAGAGTTGTGAACGAGAACCGTTAAATATGCAAGCAAGCTTATGTAATCAAATAACAAAACTTCATGGTGTTTTAAAATTATTTTTTTCACTAGTGGCTGTTCGCGGTTTGTCTAAGGAGCTTCCGGAGCAAGCTAGCTATAGCGCCGAATTGTATTGTGCTATGACAGTTATTTGCTGCTAAACAGAGAGCCGATCTCTCCCTGATAAGCAGTAAAATTCTGCCTTAATACAACACAAATAACACAAATCAGCGCTGGCAATACATGCTGTGTTCACTAGTTAGATGCAACATAATTCATGTGTATTTTGTTTGTCAATGTGTACATAATTTATATGTTCAGAATTTTAATACTAGAAATAAGAATAAGCTTGCCGTTGCAAGATTTCAACTTGAAAAATATAGATGCTCGCTTTTGGGGAAAGGTATAGCTTTTTTTTTAATAAAGATCCATAACAAGTGATTTAGCTGCCTTTGCATAGATTTAAAATATATGTTAAAAAGACACTCTTAAGCAAAGGTTATGTATACAAGGTAGATGATTATTCAAAAGACCAAAATGCATGGATGTGATACTAACCTAAAACATAACTATTGTAAATTGTGTAAGAGAAAAATATTCTAATAACTGAGTATTAGAAAATGCTCCTCTTATATTAAATATATTTCAAGATTGTAGATTTGTTTGACAATAACATGTTCCATTGTAAATGTTGTTGTTTCTGTTAAAGCTTTTCTTATCAGTTAAAAGATGTCCTGAATGGCTGGTAGGGGAAAAAAAAATTTTTAGACTATTCGAAAGCACTTATCTATAAGTCTATTTTAATAAAAATCTTTGACTTTGTACCAGTGTATAATATATGTTTCAAGTTGTGAACCAAATAAAAATCAAATACCTGCGCTAGCGATTTGACGCGCGCTACGCACGCGCTCTATTTGGCCAAGCCTTGAATCTCCTGACTGTATTGTCGCAGAGTGATGGACGCGGTAGAAGGCGGGGTGGCATCAGAAGAGGCGTGGTCATCAGCGGCGGTGGGGGCGGGCGTGGCGCGTGCGGTGGCCGCCCGATTAGCCGCGCCCACTCGCCCCGCCCCCGCCGCCGCTCAAGCCCCGCCCACTTCTGAGCCACCTGTCTCATTACTAAGTCGACTGCTAGCGCCGCGCCCCGCCCGGTTGCTTACTACACGGTGCCCACGATTAGCAGGTATGTAATCCATCATGCTAGAAGAATATTTCGGTGAATTGAGAACCTCCTCCTTTTTATAAAAGTTGGTAAAACGCAGCTTGTCAGACGAACTTACAAGTAACATAGAGATGAGTGTTTTTCTATCTGCTACAGGTAGATTACTTACTACAATTACATTTATCATAATATTTGCATTTTTTAATTTAAAAATCTTAAAGATTTAACAGAATATTGAAGACGTTGTTGTTAGTTTAAAATAGTTTAATAGTATTTTCAACACGTTGACGGTGTTGTAAGGGTGTTTTGAACTACGAGAATAGTCGAACAATGATTCAGTTCTTTGTGGTATAAAAATATTAAGTTTCTTTCTTACTTTATCTATATTTACGCAGGTATCTAAAACTAAGCGGTAATTAACTGACTTCAAAAAAAGAAGGAGGTTATCTAAAATGAACTCTTGGTGTTCTTGGCTGGACCGACTCTAACAAAAGGTTTATTTATTACTTTTTGATTTTTGAAGTCGGTTTTATTAATTACAAAAAGTTTTTTTTTATTTTAATTTTGTCTATGCTATATCAGAGCTGCAGCAAAGCGTCTTAGAAGTAGTAGTAGCAGTGGGCGGCGGCAGCCTAGAGGCGGAAGAACTGGCAGCGCTGTTCCGCGCTACATTAGCCGACGCGCCACCGCTAGGCGCGCTGCTTTCAGCGCTGCAGCGGCTGCTCAATAAAGCGCCCGCCAACGCGCCGGACTTCGCGCTGGCGTTTCCCGTCTACGCTAGCCCCACTGGCGCTGGTGAGATACTCATGATACTAGTAAATACTAGGTAGCGGCGGTAGGCAGCGGCAGATTAACTAGCGCCGCTGTTTCGCGCTACATAAGCCGACGCGCCATTGTTAGGAGCGCTGCTTTCAGCGCTGGAGCGGCTGCTCAACAAGGTGCCTGGCGTTGGTAAGATGTTTATAATACTAGTTTACACTAGGTAGTGATAGGCAGCAGCAGCCTAGTAGCAGAAGGTCAAGCGGCGCTGTTCTCGCTACATTAGCCGATGCTCCACCGCTAGAAGCGCTGCTCTCAGCGTTGCATCTCCTCGCTGGTTCCTCGCTTATCATCGCTAGTCGCTACGGATGTCTGATGTATTTGCGTCTTGTACGGTCTACGTAACGACCTACATTTAATTTGTTTAAAGTCATAATTTTTATTATAAGTCCAGTCAGTCCACATTCAACTCGCGACTCATCAATTAGCGTTACAATTCATTACGCATTAAAAGTTATTTTTACAGTTATTTATCATTTATCTCTTTTGGTGTGTGGTCATCCAACCCGTACACGTCTTATATTTGAAAATAGCGTCCTTCTTGCGACTTTGCCTGCGCGTAATTTGATTAAAGAGCAACCCACAACATAAAATCTAACCCAATGTAACTATTTCACTTGTTTCTGTAGGATACAATAGTAACAAGTAAAGCAAGGCCATCGAAACGAGATACAGATTGTAGGCGGTTTCTTTAATTCCACATTTTAATAACTGCTTTTAAAGTCAAAGTCAAAGTCAATATCATTTATTCAGTCTAGGCTGTTACAAGCACTTATGAACGTCAAAGAAGCTACGCCATCGGTTCACAAACCCTACGGCGGGAGACCTTGTAACGAGAAGAACCGGCAAGAAACTCGTCAAGGGCTGTTTTTTTCTCCCTGTTTTATTTCATACAGAGTCGTCAAATTGAAAAGTGATCTTAACATATCAGTAAAGTCAATTTCCATCACAAAAGGAAAATACTAATTAAAATATTACATTTTATGGTTATTGTAAACGTAAACAATTTTTAACTGGCAAAGAAAGACTTGTCTATCATACATTACAACATTTCCCGCACCACAAGACTACTACACTGCAAGTTGTGAGGTACATACAGGTCAGTATCAATTTATTTTAGATAAAAATATTTAGGCTTTAAGCACAGCATTAAGATAAGTAGACTGAGGTAGACCCATTTCCGCTGGCGGCACCCGTTCACGAGCATGACGCATGAACCAGCCATCGCTTCGCTCAACCATATTTTAGGGAACGTAACGACCCGCCTCACACGACACCGCCGAAGAAACGTTTGAGTGAGCATGACGTACTTCAGGTACTTATGTTAAGCTGTATAAATATAAAAAAAAAAAAATACAGTGGTAACAGCAAAAAAAGAAAGATAAAAGTGCCTTAATGTAAGACACAACACAACCTACAATGTCACTAGAAGACGCATCAGCTGGGTCACAATCTCAATCGTAATTAAAGTTAAAAAAAATAAATAAAAAAAAGCTTTTATATATTTGGAATAATTGAAAACATTATTTACCTTTGTTTACTCTGATCAAGCAGTGCCACGCATCTCAACTCAAAACATCATAAATAACATAAAATCCAAACAACATATATCTCTACACATTTTAACACAAGCAAACATGAGCAGACCCATCCCGCTGGCAGCACCCGTTCACGAGCATGACGCATGAACCAGCCATCGCTTCGCTCAACCATATTTTAGGGAACGTAGCGACCCGCCTCACACGACACCACCGCAGAAATGTTTACAGAGAGCATGACATACCCAAGCAACCTGTGTTAAAAGTTGAATCTAATACTTTACTAAACATTAATTGAATGACACTACAATTTCGAAAAAACAAAACTAAATATTTATGACCAAGCTGTCTCGTCATTCAAGTAATCTTTTATAGTATAATATCCTTTTTTAAGAAGACAATCTTTTACATTCATCTTAAACTTTTCGAAAAGCAAATCCAAAATATTATCTGGAATTTTATTATAGATACGTATACCTAGACCCATAAAAGATCCAAGGACCTTCTTTAATCGGTACCGAGGCATAACAAGTTTATTTCTATTTCTAGTATTGCGATCGTGCAAATCACCATGTTTGATATACAGGTTGATATTACGCCGTACAAAAAGAATACAATTTAAAATAAATTGAGAAGCAGCTGTCAGTATACCAATTTCTTTAAATTTTTCCCGAAGAGATGTTCTGGAACCCAGTTGATAAATGGCCCTTATAGCTCGTTTTTGTAGTATAAATATTGTATTAATGTCAGCTGCTACTCCCCACATAAGAATACCATACGACATGATGCTGTGAAAATAACTGAAGTACACAGTCCTAGCAGTTTCTATATCAGTCAGTTGTCTGACTTTTCTCACAGCGTAGGCAGCAGAACTAAGCTTGCCAGCTAGTATTGCAATATGTGGACTCCATTGAAGTTTACAGTCCATAGTTACACCCAGAAAGACTGTTGATTCTACTAAATCTAATTTTTCATTGTTCATAACAATTTCCATGGGTACTTTCTGAACATTTGGTAAAGAAAAAAGAACGCATTTAGTTTTCTTTGCATTCAGCTGTAGATTATTATAATTAAACCAAGCTAGTACTTGCGAGAGTGTTTTGTTTACATCGTCAAAATCAGTTTTATTCCTATCAATGTTAAATATTAAAGAAGTATCATCCGCAAACAAGACAATCTCACATAAGTTTTTGGCAAAGTTATGTTACATGTGACAAACTAGTGGTTTAAAATTTAAACCACTAGTTTGTCACATGTAACATAACTAAAAATGACACTTTATAAGTAAAAATACAGATTTGCAATTATTGTATGTTTATAATAAATTATTTTTATTAAAAAGTCATGTCGAGATTGTTTACAATCTGTATCTCGTTTTGTTGGCTCCCCTTTAAGCGCTTTTCATACTACGCTATGATATAATAACATATAGCTTATAGCTCATAGCACATCATAAATGCTATAGCTATAGCACAACGATATCGCTCACCATACATTTACTTAGATAGCTTAGTAAGCTAATCTAATATATAAAATTCTCGTGTCACAGTTTTCGTTCCCATACTCCTCCGAAACGGCTTGACCGATTCTCATGAAATTTTGTGAGCGTATTGAGTAGGTCTGAGAATCGGCTACTATCTATTTTTTATCCCGAAATTCCACGGGAGCGAAGCCCCGGGGCACAGCTAGTAATATATATTATAGCTAAGTGTGAACGTGTTCTTAGTAATAATAATAATAATAATTGTATACAACACATCAATTATCTAGCCCACGTTAAGTTTCTTGAAGAACTTGTATTATGGATAATAGATAACGGATAAACATACTTATATACTTTTTTTTGTAAATACATACATAATATACATATTAAACACCCAGACCAAGACAAATAAACATATGGTAAATTTTAAATAGAAAAATATTGGAAAAAATTAACTCGGCCACAAGTGAGCATTGGACCGGATTTCCAAAGGTCGCGGGTTCGATTCCCGTCTGAGAATTCACTTGTGGCCGAGTTAATTTTTTCCAATATTTTTCTATTTAAAATTTACCATAAGTATAAAAATAGCATTGAAAAATGCAAAAATTACAAAATCATAAACAAATAAACATGTTCATGTACACAAATATTTGTCTTGTCCGGGGATTGAACCCGGGACCTCTGGCGCAGAAAGCGGGCTAAGTACCCCTGCGCCAAACAGGTCGTCAGGTAGTGAATGTATGGTGAGCGATATCGTTATGCTATGAGCTATATGCTATTATATAATAGCGTAGTCTGAAAAGCGCTTTAGTAAGAGTGTTACTAGTTCAGCAAGGTGACGTGTGGTGTGTTCCAGAGCCGGTGGTGCAGCAGCCCGAGGGCGCGGGGGCGCCGGCCGGCGCGGTGTCGCCGCCCTGCCGCCAGGCCGAGGCGCTGGCGCAGCGGCTAAGGGATGCCCATACGAAAACAGGTACATAGTACATTACTGCAGCGGCCAGCAAAAGAGGCATTGATGGACGAACGTGTAAGCACAACATTAAGATAAGCAGACAGAAGTAGACCCATTTCCGCTGGCGGCACCCGTTCACGAGCATGACGCATGAACCAGCCATCGCTTCGCTCATCAATATTTTAGGGAACGTTACGACCCGCCTCACACGACACCGCCGAAGAAACGTTTAAGTGAGCATGACGTGCCTCAGATACTTATGTTAAGCTGTATAAATATAAAAAAATACAATAGCAACAGCAAAAACAAAAAAAGATAAAGTGCAATAACGTAAGACTCAACTTACAATGTTACTAGAAGACGCATCAGCTGGGTCATAAACATAAAGCATAATTTAAGTAAGTTAACAAAAAATAATACTTTATATAATTAGAATAATTTGAAAACATTAAGTATTTATTTTTGTTTATTCTGATCAAGCAGTGCCACGCGTCTTAACTCAAAACAACATAAATAACATAAAATCAAAACAAAAATATATATCTCAACACATTTTAACACAAGCAGACATGAGCAGACCCATCTCGCTGACAGCACCCGTTCACGAGCATGACGCATGAACCAGCCATCGCTTCGCTCAATCATATTTTAGGGAACGTAGCGACCCGCCTCACACGACACCACCGCAGAAATGTTTAAAGAGAGCATGACATACTCAAGCTACCTGCGATAAAAGTTGAATCTAACACTTTACTAAACTGAATGACACGGCTACAATCTCGAAAAAATAAAACGAAATATTTATGACCAAGCTGTTTTGTCATTCAAGTAATCTTTTATAGTAAAATATCCTTTCTTGAGAAGACAATCTTTTACATTCATCTTAAACTTTTCGAAAGGCAAACTACTAATATTGTAAGACTTCCATAGACATTTTATAATTTTTAATAGATGAAAATTCCAGATTTAAATTAATAGTATCAGTAGTCGAACATGGTTTTAGCATGGAATTTTTTCTTTCAGTATACCATGCATCATTCTGTAAAATTTAATAGAACTCGATGGCACAGTGGCTTGTGCGCTCCGCCTGCGATTGTGTCGGCTAAGCAACTTTGGCAGTGGTTTAGCACGGGATGGATAACCTAAAATTTATCATTGCTGTATTTGCAGTCGTTAAAACCTATCAATCCGCCAATCAAACCAATTGCTAAGAACCTATTAGAGAATTACACTTACTAGGAAAAAAGTGTTTATATAGAACGAGACATTGTTTAACGCACAATATCCGTGTTTCTTCATTTCTCTCTACAAATTCATACAAAAACTCCTACAATTACTTCGGACTCACAACTTTCGATTTCGGATCAGACGCAGTGTGTAAACGCTTTTAGCTCATAGGTATAAGGACCACACCTATCACCACGCTATCGTCTTTTTTCGTCGTCCTTTTCTGTCGCACAAAACCGTCACTTGTCTGAGCGAGAAACACTGACAGAATGCTTTAGCATGCGTCAGCATCGGCTTGACGGTGCGAAAGCTGTGCGCCAGTCGTTCTCGCTTTTATAAGTGCCGGATCTGTACGATAGAACAGGACAGGGCGTCGGAAAAAGGCGAAAACATGCTAACATGTGTGGTACAACTCTAATAATTATAATGGTGGTCGCAGGCGTGCGGTCGGCGTGGGCGGCGGCGGCGGCGTCGGCGGGCGTGGCGGAGGCGGGCTGGGCGGCCTGGCTGCAGGGATTCGCCGCCACCGCCTGGCTCAGGAACATGCCCGCCGGTAACTATACTCCTCTGCTCCTCCGGTATAAGGCGGCCTGGCTGCAGGGATTCGCCGCCACCGCCTGGCTCAGGAACATGCCCGCCGGTAACTATACTCCTCTGCTCCTCCGGTATAAGGCGGCCTGGCTGCAGGGATTCGCCGCCACCGCCTGGCTCAGGAACATGCCCGCCGGTAACTATACTCCTCTGCTCCTCCGGTATAAGGCGGCCTGGCTGCAGGGATTCGCCGCCACCGTCTGGCTCAGGAACATGCCCGCCGGTAACTATACTCCTCTGCTCCTCCGGTATAAGGCGGCCTGGCTGCAGGGATTCGCCGCCACCGCCTGGCTCAGGAACATGCCCGCCGGTAACTATACTCCTCTGCTCCTCCGGTATAAGGCGGCCTGGCTGCAGGGATTCGCCGCCACCGCCTGGCTCAGGAACATGCCCGCCGGTAACTATACTCCTCTGCTCCTCCGGTATAAGGCGGCCTGGCTGCAGGGATTCGCCGCCACCGCCTGGCTCAGGAACATGCCCGCCGGTAACTATACTCCTCCGGTATAAGGCGACCTGGCTGCAGGGATTCGCCGCCACCGCCTGGCTCAGGAACATGCCCGCCGGTAACTATACTCCTCTGCTCCTCCGGTATAATGCGGCCTGGCTGCAGGGATTCGCCGCCACCGCCTGGCTCAGGAACATGCCCGCCGGTAACTATACTCCTCTGCTCCTCCGGTATAAGGCGGCCTGGCTGCAGGGGTTCGCCGCCACCGCCTGGCTCAGGAACATGCCCGCCGGTAACTATACTCCTCTGCTCCTCCGGTATAAGGCGGCCTGGCTGCAGGGGTTCGCCGCCACCGCCTGGCTCAGGAACATGCCCGCCGGTAACTATACTCCTCTGCTCCTCCGGTATAAGGCGGCCTGGCTGCAGGGGTTCGCCGCCACCGCCTGGCTCAGGAACATGCCCGCCGGTAACTATACTCCTCTGCTCCTCCGGTATAAGGCGGCCTGGCTGCAGGGGTTCGCCGCCACCGCCTGGCTCAGGAACATGCCCGCCGGTAACTATACTCCTCTGCTCCTCCGGTATAAGGCGGCCTGGCTGCAGGGATTCGCCGCCACCGCCTGGCTCAGGAACATGCCCGCCGGTAACTATACTCCTCTGCTCCTCCGGTATAAGGCGGCCTGGCTGCAGGGGTTCGCCGCCACCGCCTGGCTCAGGAACATGCCCGCCGGTAACTATACTCCTCTGCTCCTCCGGTGTAAGGCGGCCTGGCTGCAGGCCCAGGAATATGCCTGCAAGTAAAGCCCTATATCCCCATCTTTCTCTTCCTCAAAAGACAACCTTCAAACTCAATAAAATTTATCAGTCTAGACGGTTACAGGCACTTGTGAATGTCAAAGAAACTACGCCATTAGTTCACAAACCCTAAGACAATAGACCTTATAACGTAATCATTGCGCGATAATTGTACTTTTTTTGGTGATAACCCCGCGGGTCGACTTTCTTTAGTCGTCATCGTCTTAGCCACATAACACCCACTGCTGGGTATAGGCCTCCCCCAAAAGGGGGGGTTTGCCATAATCGCCACGCTTGGCAGGCGGTTTGGCGATCGCAGTATGACCAAGTTTGTAGGAGACGCTGCTGCCCATGTCCTGAAGGCAGAGTCTCTTAGTCGCCTTTTACGACACCCACGGGATGAGAGGGGGTAGTGCTATTCTAAGCCGACACTACACAGCTTTCTTTACTAATTGACAAATGATTTGGCAGAGGACGCCGAAGCTGTGCCTGCGTCGGGCCGCACGCACAGGGAAGTGCGGCCGCTGCACGTGTTCTCGCTCGGGAACGACTCGCTACTGTTCGAGATGTGGCTCGAATGTCCCACTGGTAATTATGATGGATTCATTTTTGGTTCATTTACTCTAAAGATGCACATTTATTTTTAAGTGACTAAAAACAGAGCGAGATTCTCAATTAGTTGGATATATACCATCTAATTGTAATCATAATACTTAGTATTTGGGTTATTACCCTTTTATATGTACCAACAATTGGACTTTGTTTTTGAATGCCGAGTACACCTGTAATTAATGTCATACGTGTATTGTAGTTGTGAATGTTTCTCATATGTCATATGTTATTGTATGTACACTGTTGGAGTACCTTAAATAAATAAATAAATATTTGCTGTTAAGGTCCGGACGCTGAGAGAACGCGTTCCTGACAGCTAGTTTCAGTTATAATTGCTGTTAAGGTCCGGACGCTGAGAGAACGCGTTCCTGACAGCTAGTTTCAGTTCTCTATCGATAGGTTTTAATAACCTTTTCTCAAACATGCTTGGAAATAAGAGCTTTATTTTGACAACTGTCTTCGAGATAAATCGAATTGTTGTACTGGCCACATACATGCGAGCAGCGGCCGGCAAAAGTTGTATGAAAATCCATATCTGTCATGGTTTAGCGGCCAAATAAAGTAAACTTATCTGTCGTGTAATTTAAAAAATGGAACAATCTTTTACTCCGAAACATGGCAACCAAGGAGGTAACTTATCAAAGGTTTAATTTAAATTGAACTGGCTTGCAAATAAGGAGCTGTTTATTAAAAACGAAAGCAAAAATTATTGTTTCTCGTCACTAATTTTGAAAAGCAACTTATATTCCGAGAAAGGTACTATAAAAGTCTTGGCCACAACTAGGCATTGATGGACTTACATATGTGTTTGTGTTTACACGTTCGTCCATAAATACCTCTTTTTTAGCTGGCCGTTGCTGTAATGTCAGGCCTGTTTCACTCCCCGTGTATGCTCGAAAACATACCTACGCGCGGCGGCCCCTCCGGCGGGGCCAATCTAGTAGGGACTCACGAGCGAGCAGTGACGCACGCGCGAGTTTTGTTTGTCACCTACTTTCCGTAGTTAACTACCTTAAAATAAGTTAAATTTAAAATGGCAACAAATAAAAAAAAATCTTGTAAATATTGTGCAGTGTTCAACTGTTTAAACACGAATCGCGATCCAAAGTTAACTTTTTTACGCTCCCTAAGGACGATGAAAGGCAAGTTCTACTTTAACGCTTTGCGCTAAGGAAATCAACTACGCCCAAAAAGTGTGCTTCGAGAAACAGTAAAGGTGCGTTTGAAAATAAGTGCGCTTCGAGGAATACCACCATATTACGAGATATTAATCGAAGCGCTCATATTTACAAGCGCACCTAAAACATTCCTCGAAGCGCACCTTTTAACCGTAGTTGATTTGATTGCTTCGAGAAACAGTTTGGATGCGCCTCGAGGTCTCGTAATATGTCATTCCGATTTAATACGCAACTTACCTACACATAAATATTTAAATAATATTCAATTTATTATATTAAGTACACAGTAATGTATGCCGTATCGTTATCATTTTGTTAAAGAAGTAGGTAGGTACTTTAGGTAGGTTTGTTATTTTTTTTAACTTTTGGTAGGTACCTATTAACCTTTAATATATCTACCTTTTGATTATACTATGCATATGCCGACACAAAGTCTACCTATAAATAAATGAATCACAAAGAGGCAACCCTAGCTGCGTCAGAAAGAATACGAGTTACGCGATAGAAAGAGACGCAGAATGTAGGTGAATATAATGCTAGGCATTTAGCGCAGCGCGACGTGAATTGGACTTTATTGCGTCGTGAGCTAGACTAGCAATTTATTTGATTGGAGTTGCGAAGTGAACCTTCTGTACTTGTACTATTAAGTATTCTGTGGTAATGTACTATTATTGTTATTTGAGCATAATTTCAACATTTATGGAATTTATGTTTTTTTTTTTTTTAAATGAGTTTGTGAGATGGATTCAAAGTTTTATCAAAATTGGTTCTAGATTCTCGATAAAAGTTATCCGGATTGAAAAACGTGTTTGTTTATATTAAAGAATCCGTAACGTTTCAAAGTTTTTGGCTTTCATTTATTCTAAAATTTTCAAGTTACTTATGTGTTCTGTTATCCAGGCACAATACTATTCCGTGTGTCCCGACCGGAGGCGGGAGCGGGAGCGGGGGCGGGGGCGGGGGCGGGTGAAGCGCGGTTAGCGGGCGTTCTCTCACCGCGTCGTTGGACACATCTCGCAGTTAACGTGGGCGAACGCGTGCATAAACGACGCATACACGTGCAGGTAACTCAGTAATCCGGCTCGAAGGACCAACTTATACATACATACGGTCTATTTGAGGAAGTTATATCTTCTACGAATGAAAAATGTGCCTATTTTTCGCAAAAATAAAAATCCAGTTTTGTTACAGGTCACTTTATTTGTGAACGGCTATGAATGTGAAACTGTTTCGCTGCCTCTGCAAGGTATTTAAACATATATCTTATCGATTTTGTCTCAACCTTTTTAATTTTTTGCTATCCTTTCTGTTTCTGTTTACTGTTAAACTTATTGTATCTATATACTAGCTTCCGCCCGCGGTTTCATCCGCGTTGCTGTCCCCGTGGGAATATAACGGTACAAAGTAACCTATGTCACTCTCCATCCTTTTAACTAACTCTTTGCCAATAATCAAGTCTATTGGTTGCCTAATTAGGGCGTCAAAGATGTGGAATACCTATCTGATTGAGATAGGGATTGTTGTTGAACAAACACACTTTCGCATTTATAATGTTAGTTCAGATTAGGATAATATTAGTTGGGATTAGGATGATGTGTGAATTTACGTATTGTTAATAAATGTTTTTTCTTCCATAAACGACACACTCGTGCAGGCATCCTATCCCGCAAGGTGTCGGCCACCAACGTGCTGATAGGCGACGCGGGCGAGGGCGCGGGCGGGGCCACGAGCACAGCGGGCGGCTGGTACGAGCTGTCCGAGGTTCGGGTTTATCGCGCGCCGCGCCTCACGCGCCACTCGGCGCTGCACCTCGCCGCGCATGCGCACCACCACGCCTGCCACGTAAGGACACGACAATATACTGCTGTTACGGTCCGGACTCTACGTCATCCCGACATCCCGTGAGTGTCGTAAAAGGCGACTAAGGGACTCAGCCTTCAGGAGATGGGCAGCAGCGTCTCCTACAAACTTGGCCATACTGCGTGTGCCAACCCGCCTTCCAAGCGTGGCGATTATGGCAAACCCTCCCCCTTTTGGGGGAGGTCTATACCCCGCAGTCGGTGTTAAGTGGCTGAGACGACGACGACGAAGGACTGTTAAGGTCCGGACGCTGAGAGAACGCATTCCTGACAGTTAGTTTCAGTTCTCTGTCTTTAGTAACCTTTTCTCAAACATGCTTGGAAATATGAGCATTATCTTGACAACCTTCTTGGAGATAAATCGATATTGCTGTACTGGCCACATACATGCGAGCAGCGGCCGGCAAAAGTTGTATAAAAATCTATCGTGTTTGGCGGCCAAATAAATTACATAGCAAACTCATATCTGTCGTGTAGTTTAAAAATAGAACAATCTTTTACTCTGAAGTATGGCGACCAAAGAGGTAATTTCTTCTTCTACTTTTCGAGTCGATAGCAAACCGCAAATCTAAACTGTATCGGCCTAAAATTCAGCTACTAAGACTTATCAAAGGTTTTGTTTAAATTTCGAACTTGCAAATAGAAAGCTGTTTTAAAAAATAAACAATAAATGAACACTTAACTGACGGGATTCGAACCCGCATCCTTGTGGATTCCGGCCCAATGCAATCCCAAGGATGCGGGTTCGAATCCCGTCAGGGCGACATGAGACTAGTTGCTTTTTTCTTGTTTAATATTTATCACATAAAAATAGCATTGTAAAATGCAAAATTAAAAATGTATAATTATGAATTAAATGCAATTTCATTTTAAACGTTTTTAATTTTAAAAGTTTATTGCTAGTTGGTGTGTCGCCCTAAATTTTCGATTATAAAACATTCTTTACTGCCATCAGGTACGATGCGAAACACCAAACTATCCTTCTGTACTAACGCCGAACGTCATTGACTCCAACATGGACTGGGATCAGGTCAGTACCACTTTAATCTTATGCCCCACGCCAAGAAACGAAGATGTAGCAACTTTTCGCTTATTCGCCGAACACGACACTGATAATAACTGATACCAGGGGCCCTACCGCGCAAGTGGCATCAGCATCGCAATCGGCTTCATTTGACAGATGGATGTGACACATTGCTCTTAGTCTTTGGTAAATTTTCATTTGTGTCAAAAAGAAGCAGCAATGTGTCACATCCATCTGTCAAACGAAGCCGATTGCGATGCCGACGACACTTGCGCGTTACAGGGGCCTGTCTCACTTCCATACAAGCGGCACAAAATCCCCGAGATATTTACCTACTATTCTGGAAAACAACCTAATTTCAACCTTTTGCATTGCGTATAGCGTTCATAGTACAATAACTGTCTGCCGTGCGACTAGTCGAGCGAGTGCTAGCCTATTGATTTGAGACTAGTCCGGTGACCGGACGCTTGCGTTTATCATACCTAAACTCGGGAGTGAAATTTCTGTACCGTAAGGTACTAATATATATTCTGTGCTGAAACCTATGGTTATAAATATGATTCTTATGGTACTTATCCTATGGTTGCAACATGGCTAAAAAGCTACCAAGTTACAAGGTAAGACTTGAATATTTTAAATTACCATCCTTGGAAAACCGACGTCGCCTGTTCGATCTTGTCTTTCTGCATAAGTTGGAGAGCGGGCCCCACGACGCGCCTCATTTACTATCACCTATTAATATTCGCGTACCTTCATGAATTCCTAGATTTACACCTTAAGAACCTTTCGTAAAAAAGAACCCGATCTCGTCATGGTCGCTTCCCACCACTAATTAGAAAATCATCCGGATCTAGACGTAGACCTATTCTCAGATAATTTGAGAAAATAAAAAAAAAACTTACTCCTGCCTGAGTTTCGATACCCAGTTCTGTTGTATTTTTGATAAGTACATTTTTTCTTTCAATTAATGTTAAATTATACTTAAATAAATTATTATTAATAATTATTTTAATTTATCATTTGTCAGTTTCCTATCAAATTATTTAATTATTATTTTTTTATATTATATTACATTTGACATTTTAATTTAACCTTTTTAATAATTGTATTCCATTATTTATAATGTTTATACTTAATTTTCAATTGAATGATTATCATGCATGTATGCTCGTAATTCATTTTTATCAATTTAAATTTTCCATAATACTGTTTACTCAATTATTTGTTTGTTCTTGTGGAGCACCTATAATTAAGATTGCATTTAGCTCGAATCTGATCGGATCGGTTATAAATTGTATTCATTTCGTTGTAAATCTTTTTGTGTTACATAAATAAATAAATACTTACATTACTCACCGACACACCGATATCTATATTTTTTTAACAACACGACAGCTTCGTAATTACATAGAAGAAATAGAAGCTTGTGTAGGTACATACATAACGCAAACAAACGATGTTGACCTGATACTAGTGGGACTCCTGACTTACTTCTAATGGTAGGTTTGCCCAGCAATCCGCCGGGCCGGTGAGATATCCCCGGAAATAATAACCCCGAGTTTTCCTCCATTTTCACTCACATACAAGAATATTTTAACTCAGACTATCGCATACTGTTAAATCTATACTCGACACAAAGACTCGCGGCAGACGGTGCAATAAAACGCGGGAGTGAGCCAGTGCACGGACGCTTTTCTCTCGCACTTACACTGTTTAAGGGTGACGCAAGGACAGAGATTCGCGTTGTTACGATACGTATGTTTATCGATACCAATGGGCTTTAACTAAGATATTTTGCATTGCACAGTGCATTTTATCGACAGTCCACTGCGCGTGCGCATCTCAAAACAAAAGCGCATTACAAGTGACGTCTGCCGCGAGTCTTTGTGTCTTACTGTCTAGTGTAGTACAGTATAAATTACTAGCGCGACACTCAAAGAATATTTTGATGAAAGAAGTAAAGAAAAAAGGATAAATGTATTCAATGTCAGCCTCCAAAAGTTCCATGGTTCATTAATATTAAAGCCAGTAGAAATTTCGTAATAACGGCACTTCGTTTACGTTCAGGTCATTATCCCTCTAAAAAATTCGCTTTCCTAATGGATAAAATAGAGTCCCTTAATTGTGACACTTGTGGTACCATTGATGACGTTCAACACATGTTGTTGGAGTGTGTAAAATATACGGGAGCGAGAGAGTAATTGATGTAGAAATATAAAATAAATCAGCTAGATGTAGGGGTATTCTTGACCATACTAGCAGACACACGATCAGATGTGTTTCAAGAAGTAATTTCCATATACTTGCATCATTGACTTTTTCTTTCCCTGTTATTAACTATTGTGTAAGTAATTGTAGGCTAAGGTTATGATGGGGCTGACATACCTGGATATAGGTAAAAGCCCCTAAATAAATAAAGAAAAAAAAAAAGCGCGACACTCGCGACTATTGTTTGCATCTTCTACTACCCTCTAGCCAGACGCCCGGTAGCGGCGCGAGTCTGTGTAATTGCGTCAATACTGATATATGAAAAAAAAAAATTATTTTATTATTTATTACGGGCCGTTTCTAGGCAGTTCGAAGATGGTTTAGACTGTGCTTTCGTCTTGCCATTTTGAGGGCACTATTTTTTTTTTATTCAGTTAGGTACACCAACAGCATAACATGTATAAACATTGTTATTATAAATTATAGCTAGGGGTACAATTCTTACATGCATGCCAATAATAGGTACACACAACATTTATTAAATATGTTTTATTTTATTTTTTTATACACAAAACAGAATTAATAATTGATAATACTAATCATCGGTTACATGATAGGCTGCGCCTCCACAGATATGGGCCAACAGCATGCGTACTCAGAATAACAGCGCCGGTTAATTAACTAAGTAAGAAAAGGGGAAGTGAATAATATTGAAAAGAGTGCAATAAAATGTCAGGTGTACGACATGCCGAGCAACGTGCTGCGCGAGCTGCACGACAGCGTGCTGGTGTCGTTCCACGCGCACGCGCCGCACGTGCTCAACCTGTACCACCAGCCCGCGCTCGCCATGCCCACAGGTATGCTTTTAGCCACATTATTTTTGATTCACTTTTTTTACCATTAAAATTCCAAGCGCTATTATAATAATCTTCAAGTTATACCATCCATTATACTAATAGTAAAATGTCCTTCTGCACTGAAGTTACTTTTTTCAATTGACCAATCTTATTTTCATTTAATTTTTATAAATGAATTTAATTGCAAAAGTTCCTAACCATGCAAGGCAGCACTGGCAGGGTCGCCTTGCAATGTAGGGACCGGGAGGCGACTCAAATGAAAACGTCTTATTGTTCAAAGTTGCGTTTATTACTGATCTTATTATTAAAAGTACATTATGATATATGAGGCGAGGTGTACACACTACAACGGTGAGACTCTTAGCCTTCATCATACCTGATGTTAATTATTGATAATGCTGAAGATGAGGGAGGGAGCCTTTCCCGGAATCCTCAACCACTGAGGAACTGGCTATCTTATCTCTAACTGCCGGAATACAATGCTGAAAACATTTTTGTTATGGCGTCAGACTTAGATAAGATGGTGGTGGTGGTGGTAGGTAGCCAGGCGGACTCACAACAAGTCCTACCACCAACCAAACCGAATACAATATGTACTCCCCGCTGAGAATGGAACCCGGGATCCCTGGAACTGTCACCGGTGGTTGTTACCACTAGACCACAGAGGCGGTTAAAGTTGTTAGGCATTAACTTAAAATCGCTAAAGTGTAAAGCTGAAGAGTTTATTTTAAGTTTCGTTGTGCGAAACTGCCTATCTAATACTAGACATTTTTTAGACACGTTTTTATTTGACATTTCGCTACTTTTTTCGAGTTGACGAGTCGTGGGCAGCAACTACGCTTTGATTCGGCTCCAACTCTTCGACATGTAATAAAGATTATTAGTCGCTGATCGCTAGCGTTTTTTAGTTCATGTTAAAGGTTCACAATCAACGGCATTGTACGTTTATTGGTCGGTTTCTAGATGAAGAACTTCAAGTTGGAAACTTCTCAAACTCAGCTCCAAGTGAAAAGTTCATATAATATGACGCATGAGTGAGGTTTGAGACGATTCTAAAATGGACCATCAATCGAGGCAGGGATCATACATTCCCTTGTAACTGTAATAAAGTATACGTGACGTTGTTACAGTGTTCTACGGTCGGGGCGGGGGCTCGGGCGGGGCTGCCCCGGAAGCAGTCCGCGCGCGGTGGGCCGGCGCCCCGGGCCTGCGCCCCGCGCGGGGCTTCTACGCCGCGCTGCACGCGCTGGGCGGCCACCACCACCTGCTCTACCTGTTCGCCAGGGTCAGTGTCTCTTACCTCTCGTTTCTACTAAACATGTCGTAAACTTGACTCAACAATATACACACCCTCTCCACACACACTCACTCATATTCATTTTACTCACCGTGAGAGGTTCACTACATATCTAACTTTAAGGTTTAGTTTTGATTCTGGCATTTTTTGTTAGTTTTAGTTTATACCATTTTGCCTCTCTGGTTAAACCTTGTTTTGCACATAGTGAGAGTAAGAGCACTGCACCTGAGATACAGGTTTCCTAGTTCGGGTGCAGATGTTTACTATTGGTTTGTTTCAATCAATGGTTTATTACATTTAATAACTAATTTATGTTTATGTTTATGTTTACAGTTATTGTAACTTGCCAAACAATGTATTTTTTCTTTGGTGAAATAAAATATTATTTATTTATTTATTTAAACGTATAATGCGGTCCCTGAGAGAATGCATTTTTGGCAGCTCTTAGCGAGAACCATGGTCGTCCTCTACGCGCCTGCACTATATTTTACATGTTTTATTGTCAATATTTTGCCATTGGAAACGGGGGCTTACTGTGGACTACAATGGTCAAGGTCAAGGTCCCACGCGCGCGAGGCTTCTACGCCGCGCTAATACCTCATAACACATGTTTCACTTCCCTCTCTCTTTCGTTTCATTACGATTCTGATTGCGGGCAAGAGTAAGCCCATATAAAGTAAAAAATAATCCATTATTTATTTAAAATTTTTTTTTTTTTTTTTTTTTAAATAGAAAAATATTGGAAAAAATTAACTCGGCCACAAGTGAATTCTCAGGCTGGAATCGAACCAGCGACCTTTGGAAATCCGGTCCAATGCTCTAACCGCTGAGCTACCGAGACTTGCGAACCACCGTCGAAATTCTCCAATACTTTTATATTTTTAATACGCTGTAGGCCAGCGTTGTTACATCAATGCTAGGAAATATCCTTGCATTCGAAAGAAACATCTTTTCAGGTGTTTAACGATCGATTAAGATGCAACTGCCAATAATTTATGATTTTGTAATTTTTGCATTTTTTCAATGCTATTTTTATACTTATGGTAAATTTTTTTTTTTTTTTTAAATAGAAAAATATTGGAAAAAATTAACTCGGCCACAAGTGAATTCTCAGGCTGGAATCGAACCAGCGACCTTTGGAAATCCGGTCCAATGCTCTAACCGCTGAGCTACCGAGACTTGCGAACCACCGTCGAAATTCTCCAATACTTTTATATTTTTAATACGCTGTAGGCCAGCGTTGTTACATCAATGCTAGGAAATATCCTTGCATTCGAAAGAAACATCTTTTCAGGTGTTTAACGATCGATTAAGATGCAACTGCCAATAATTTATGATTTTGTAATTTTTGCATTTTTTCAATGCTATTTTTATACTTATGGTAAATTTTTTTTTTTTAAATAGAAAAATATTGGAAAAAATTAACTCGGCCACAAGTGAATTCTCAGGCTGGAATCGAACCAGCGATCTTTGGAAATCCGGTCCAATGCTCTAACCGCTGAGCTACCGAGACTTGCGAACCACCGTCGAAATTCTCCAATACTTTAATATTTTTAATACGCTGTAGGCCAGCGTTGTTACATCAATGCTAGGAAATATCCTTGCATTCGAAAGAAACATCTTTTCAGGTGTTTAACGATCGATTAAGATGCAACTGCCAATAATTTATGATTTTGTAATTTTTGCATTTTTTCAATGCTATTTTTATACTTATGGTAAATTTTTTTTTAAATAGAAAAATATTGGAAAAAATTAACTCGGCCACAAGTGAATTCTCAGGCTGGAATCGAACCAGCGACCTTTGGAAATCCGGTCCAATGCTCTAACCGCTGAGCTACCGAGACTTGCGAACCACCGTCGAAATTCTCCAATACTTTTATATTTTTAATACGCTGTAGGCCAGCGTTGTTACATCAATGCTAGGAAATATCCTTGCATTCGAAAGAAACATCTTTTCAGGTGTTTAACGATCGATTAAGATGCAACTGCCAATAATTTATGATTTTGTAATTTTTGCATTTTTTCAATGCTATTTTTATACTTATGGTAAATTTTTTTTTTTTTAAATAGAAAAATATTGGAAAAAATTAACTCGGCCACAAGTGAATTCTCAGGCTGGAATCGAACCAGCGACCTTTGGAAATCCGGTCCAATGCTCTAACCGCTGAGCTACCGAGACTTGCGAACCACCGTCGAAATTCTCCAATACTTTTATATTTTTAATACGCTGTAGGCCAGCGTTGTTACATCAATGCTAGGAAATATCCTTGCATTCGAAAGAAACATCTTTTCAGGTGTTTAACGATCGATTAAGATGCAACTGCCAATAATTTATGATTTTGTAATTTTTGCATTTTTTCAATGCTATTTTTATACTTATGGTAAATTTTTTTTTTTTTAAATAGAAAAATATTGGAAAAAATTAACTCGGCCACAAGTGAATTCTCAGGCTGGAATCGAACCAGCGACCCTTGGAAATCCGGTCCAATGCTCTAACCGCTGAGCTACCGAGACTTGCGAACCACCGTCGAAATTCTCCAATACTTTTATATTTTTAATACGCTGTAGGCCAGCGTTGTTACATCAATGCTAGGAAATATCCTTGCATTCGAAAGAAACATCTTTTCAGGTGTTTAACGATCGATTAAGATGCAACTGCCAATAATTTATGATTTTGTAATTTTTGCATTTTTTCAATGCTATTTTTATACTTATGGTAAATTTTTTTTTTTTTTTTAAATAGAAAAATATTGGAAAAAATTAACTCGGCCACAAGTGAATTCTCAGGCTGGAATCGAACCAGCGACCTTTGGAAATCCGGTCCAATGCTCTAACCGCTGAGCTACCGAGACTTGCGAACCACCGTCGAAATTCTCCAATACTTTTATATTTTTAATACGCTGTAGGCCAGCGTTGTTACATCAATGCTAGGAAATATCCTTGCATTCGAAAGAAACATCTTTTCAGGTGTTTAACGATCGATTAAGATGCAACTGCCAATAATTTATGATTTTGTAATTTTTGCATTTTTTCAATGCTATTTTTATACTTATGGTAAATTTTTTTTTTTTTTAAATAGAAAAATATTGGAAAAAATTAACTCGGCCACAAGTGAATTCTCAGGCTGGAATCGAACCAGCGACCTTTGGAAATCCGGTCCAATGCTCTAACCGCTGAGCTACCGAGACTTGCGAACCACCGTCGAAATTCTCCAATACTTTTATATTTTTAATACGCTGTAGGCCAGCGTTGTTACATCAATGCTAGGAAATATCCTTGCATTCGAAAGAAACATCTTTTCAGGTGTTTAACGATCGATTAAGATGCAACTGCCAATAATTTATGATTTTGTAATTTTTGCATTTTTTCAATGCTATTTTTATACTTATGGTAAATTTTTTTTAAATAGAAAAATATTGGAAAAAATTAACTCGGCCACAAGTGAATTCTCAGGCTGGAATCGAACCAGCGACCTTTGGAAATCCGGTCCAATGCTCTAACCGCTGAGCTACCGAGACTTGCGAACCACCGTCGAAATTCTCCAATACTTTTATATTTTTAATACGCTGTAGGCCAGCGTTGTTACATCAATGCTAGGAAATATCCTTGCATTCGAAAGAAACATCTTTTCAGGTGTTTAACGATCGATTAAGATGCAACTGCCAATAATTTATGATTTTGTAATTTTTGCATTTTTTCAATGCTATTTTTATACTTATGGTAAATTTTTTTTTTAAATAGAAAAATATTGGAAAAAATTAACTCGGCCACAAGTGAATTCTCAGGCTGGAATCGAACCAGCGACCTTTGGAAATCCGGTCCAATGCTCTAACCGCTGAGCTACCTTTATCATCAGTTGCATCTTAATCGATCGTTAAACACCTGAAAAGATGTTTCTTTCGAATGCAAGGATATTTCCTAGCATTGATGTAACAACGCTGGCCTACAGCGTATTAAAAATATAAAAGTATTGGAGAATTTCGACGGTGGTTCGCAAGTCTCGGTAGCTCAGCGGTTAGAGCATTGGACCGGATTTCCAAAGGTCGCTGGTTCGATTCCAGCCTGAGAATTCACTTGTGGCCGAGTTAATTTTTTCCAATATTTTTCTATTTAAAAAAAAATTTACCATAAGTATAAAAATAGCATTGAAAAAATGCAAAAATTACAAAATCATAAATTATTGGCAGTTGCATCTTAATCGATCGTTAAACACCTGAAAAGATGTTTCTTTCGAATGCAAGGATATTTCCTAGCATTGATGTAACAACGCTGGCCTACAGCGTATTAAAAATATAAAAGTATTGGAGAATTTCGACGGTGGTTCGCAAGTCTCGGTAGCTCAGCGGTTAGAGCATT
Source organism: Chrysoteuchia culmella (assembly GCA_910589605.1). Classification (NCBI taxonomy): domain Eukaryota; kingdom Metazoa; phylum Arthropoda; class Insecta; order Lepidoptera; family Crambidae; genus Chrysoteuchia; species Chrysoteuchia culmella. The sequence goes on from OU342649.1 coordinate 24,070,227, forward strand.
GGACCGGATTTCCAAAGATCGCTGGTTCGATTCCAGCCTGAGAATTCACTTGTGGCCGAGTTAATTTTTTCCAATATTTTTCTATTTAAAAAAAAATTTACCATAAGTATAAAAATAGCATTGAAAAAATGCAAAAATTACAAAATCATACATTATTTATTTGTTTATTTAATATTTTACGGACCAGTTTACTTTGCAAGTAAGATGTCGAACAAAACAGCCGTCATAGCATGCCGCTACTTTATTAGAAGTAATAGTAGATTGTTTACCAAGGGCTGTATGACACCCATAACAGTCGAGTGTTTTGGCGCCCGAACGAAGTGAGGGCGCCGATAGTTCGAGACTGTTATGGGTCCATACACCCGAAGTAAACACTCTACTTTTCATTTTGAATATGAGGAAAGTAAAAACAAACAGAATATTCTAAAAAAATTTTTGTAAGGTTTTTACGATTTTAATTATTTTATAATGTAGCAAAATAAGCTGTATAGGCTTCTGTGCCTTTGCCTACATACCTTTGGTAAATAAAAGTCCAAAGAGATTATAGATATCGATTTGACATGACACCCCTTATTCTTTATACAAATTTATTACAGCCCTAGGGCCGCCACATATCACTTTCAACCCGCATTTTAGGCACGTTATGAGTTACTTTCAGAATATGAGACATGAAAAAGATTTTATGCTAATACACGAGCCAGACAAGACACCTCTATTGATAGATGTATGGAAACTAAACTCTTACATTACGATTTAATCGTTGGCATTCATTCATATTCGTTTATTAATTGCTTGTTATAGTACATAAGATGGTATATAGAGTATAGGATAAGTGTGACACTCCATGGGAGCACAACAGAATTACAATTAACAATTTAATAACAATTTAGACCTTATTACAAAATAAATCGTCTATACTATACGTACATACTCATTTTGAGATTAACATCTTCACACACAACACACATAAAAACACACACACACACACACACACACGTGCACGCACGCACCTACACAAGTACAGCAATTAGCTGTAGTATATTTTTTTTCTATAGTACTTTTTCTCTTATTTCACGTTCATGGTACCTCTTAAACGGGTTTTTGCCAAAATTTTTAAGCAAGAGGGCCCTGGATACCTGTTGCACAGGCACTTCTGTTTGATATCTATATCAGGCACCAGTCTCTCACAATGCAGGTCTGATGTAATATAATATTGTAACCATCTAGTTGGGATAACTTAAGTACCTGTTTTGGAGAGAATATAAATTGATATAATATCGATTCTCGTTGACGGGCAGGTGGTGGAGCTGGAGGCGGCGCCAGAGGAGCAGGCGGCGGCGCTGCGGCTGGTGCTGCGCGCGAGCCGCGGCGACGGGCGCGTGTACGCGGCGCTGTTCGCCGCGCCGCCGCTGCACATGCTGCACGCCGCGCTGCCCGCCGCCGCGCCGCCGCTGCTGCAGGTGCGACGGACGATTGATCACTTTTGTTTTTATAAAGTACGGGGGTACTCTTACACCCATATTCTAAGTCGTTCCTCCAAAACTTACTCGTCCTCGACTTAACGAAACCTCATTGAAAACCTCTTCAAAATACTCCTCGAAATCGGTATTATAAGTCATAACTCCGTAAGGACAAGAGTACGTAGCCACTCCGTGTTAGGCCTAGCGCACACTACCATTTTTACCCACGACGAGGTTGAGTGGAGTGTAAAAAGTTTTGGAGGAACGACTTAGAATATGGGGGTAAGCCTTCATCATACCTGATGTTAAGTATTGATAAGGCTGAAGATGGAAGCGAGCCTCTCCCGGAATCCCCGATCACTGAGGAACTGGCTATCTTATCTTTAACGCTGGAACACAACAATGCTGATAGTCAGACTTAGATAAGATGGTAGTAGCTAGCCAGTAATCCGAAACGACGAACTTAAAAAAAAGATACGCAAAAAATATATTACATTATATTCTGGCATCTTTTCGAAAATAAAACGCCATATATGGGTTTGATCGAACTTATGAAATTTGTATGACAGGACCTTGAACTTTCCGTGTCGTGAATGAAGGAAATGAACACACATTAATATCAAATAAGTAGTTTTAATCAACATACAAATACACGTATGCAGTAGAATAACCTTATTCAAATGAAAACGGTAAGGGATATTTTTAGAAACAACTTATATTACACAAAGCTAGGGATAAATCAAAATCTTATTTCAATGGAGTGAAAACGACGGAGAGAGAAAATAACAAAGTTAGGATAGGGAATCAACGTCTGCACGCCACGGTAGTCAGGAGCAAAGTGAGTGGAGAGCGCAACGCAGATAGCCGTCGACCCACGCCATGCGTGTTGGGGTGGGGCGCGGCGTCGTGGAGGGGTGGACGCGCCTCGGCCAGACGTGACGTCACTCCGACGCGCCGCATGTGATGCCGAGCGATAACATGAATTTTCTTAACAATGGAAAGAACGCACCTCTACACTCGTCTATGGTTGCAGTCGCCAAACTTCTGAATGAATTGCGGTTCGAATTGCTACTGCATCCACCCTATTCCCCAGATCGCCCCATGCGACTTCCATTTAATCCCAAACTTGAACAAAGTGTAAGTTGGCCAGTGATTTTCAACAAATGATGAAGTCATTGTTGCCGTAGATGAGTATGTTGTGGGGTTGGAGAAAACATTTCATCAAACTGGTGTAACGGCATTGGAGAAGCGCTGGACTAAATGTATTGAGATAGAAGGATACTAGGTTGAGAAATAAATTTATTTTTAATGGATTATTAATGATTTTTTTTGTCGTTTCGGAAACTTATCAATCATCCCTAGTAGCTTATACCATAGAAACAAAACTGCGTAGTGCTTACAGTTGGAAGCTTCACCGAAAAAGCAGGTGGCGGCACTACGACTAGTTTTACGCGCCAACCGTGGCGATGGACGCGGATACGCGACGCTTTACGGCGCGCCGCCACTCGGTATGCTGCACGCCATCTAGCTATCAACATCTTATCTAAGCCTGACGTCATAACAACAATGTTTTCAGCATTGTTGTGTTCCAGCAGTAAGAGATGAGAACATCAGGGCCCTTATTCACTATGACCACTTAGATTCCTCACTCAAACCTTACCACGCATTAGACGAAAACGCCGTCAGCTGTCAAATAAAGTCAATAGTGATGCCGACGGCGCTCACGCGGTCGGGCCACAGCATTTGCAAGTTGCGACCACCTTTGCTTCTTCCAATTCCTTTTTTATAGGTCTTATAATTGTGAACGGAATATTATGTTGAGACATCGATTCCTATTTATCAATTGTCTCAATAAAGTAGAAAGAATAAAGTAGAAAAGAGAGACGTTCTTGTCGTTTTCGCCGACGCTCGATCCCGACAACATTTTGTCAAAACATTTTTTCAACGTCGATGGTGTCTGGTTTAGTAGTTCTTTATTTGTGCTGGACAGGTGATAATGGATGAGGCGTGTAGCGCGCCGATACTGACGGCGGGAGCTAGCGGCGGCGCGCTGCTGGTCACGAAAGGATCCGCCGCGCTGCTCGAGCCCGAACTGCTGGCGCTGGTCATGCGCGCTTGGAAGGTGTTCGACACGCACCAGGTGGGTGGATATTTAAGTTTAAGTGATTTTCACAAAATTTGCAGCAAACTATTAAATCCAAAGTATAGAACTTGGTCCTTCGAGCCGGACGGAGATAGTTCGATGTCTTTATAAAAATAATGATTTGTTTTTGTGGCAGAACGTGGAGTGGGAAGTGGAGGGCCAGCCGGGGTTGCGGCGCGGCTCGGTGTGGGAGTTGGCGCTGGAGTGCTGCGGCGCGCTGCTGCGCCACCAGCACCCGCGCGCGCGCTACAACCACGCCATGTGCGCGCGCGCCGACCTGCTGCCGCACCTGCTGCGCGCCTGCAAGGTGACCGACCCATATACAGGCGCGGGAGCTGGCGCTGGAGTGCTGCGGCGCCACCAGCACCCGCGCGCGCGCTACAACCACGCCATGTGCGCGCGCGCCGACCTGCTGCCGCACCTGCTGCGCGCCTGCAAGGTGACCGACCCATATACAGGCGCGGGAGCTGGCGCTGGAGTGCTGCGGCGCCACCAGCACCCGCGCGCGCGCTACAACCACGCCATGTGCGCGCGCGCCGACCTGCTGCCGCACCTGCTGCGCGCCTGCAAGGTGACCGACCCATATACAGGCGCGGGAGCTGGCGCTGGAGTGCTGCGGCGCCACCAGCACCCGCGCGCGCGCTACAACCACGCCATGTGCGCGCGCGCCGACCTGCTGCCGCAGCTGCTGCGCGCCTGCAAGGTGACCGACCCATATACAGGCGCGGGAGCTGGCGCTGGAGTGCTGCGGCGCCACCAGCACCCGCGCGCGCGCTACAACCACGCCATGTGCGCGCGCGCCGACCTGCTGCCGCACCTGCTGCGCGCCTGCAAGGTGACCGACCCATATACAGGCGCGGGAGCTGGCGCTGGAGTGCTGCGGCGCCACCAGCACCCGCGCGCGCGCTACAACCACGCCATGTGCGCGCGCGCCGACCTGCTGCCGCACCTGCTGCGCGCCTGCAAGGTGACCGACCCATATACAGGCGCGGGAGCTGGCGCTGGAGTGCTGCGGCGCCACCAGCACCCGCGCGCGCGCTACAACCACGCCATGTGCGCGCGCGCCGACCTGCTGCCGCACCTGCTGCGCGCCTGCAAGGTGACCGACCCATATACAGGCGCGGGAGCTGGCGCTGGAGTGCTGCGGCGCCACCAGCACCCGCGCGCGCGCTACAACCACGCCATGTGCGCGCGCGCCGACCTGCTGCCGCAGCTGCTGCGCGCCTGCAAGGTGACCGACCCATATACAGGCGCGGGAGCTGGCGCTGGAGTGCTGCGGCGCCACCAGCACCCGCGCGCGCGCTACAACCACGCCATGTGCGCGCGCGCCGACCTGCTGCCGCACCTGCTGCGCGCCTGCAAGGTGACCGACCCATATACAGGCGCGGGAGCTGGCGCTGGAGTGCTGCGGCGCCACCAGCACCCGCGCGCGCGCTACAACCACGCCATGTGCGCGCGCGCCGACCTGCTGCCGCACCTGCTGCGCGCCTGCAAGGTGACCGACCCATATACAGGCGCGGGAGCTGGCGCTGGAGTGCTGCGGCGCCACCAGCACCCGCGCGCGCGCTACAACCACGCCATGTGCGCGCGCGCCGACCTGCTGCCGCACCTGCTGCGCGCCTGCAAGGTGACCGACCCATATACAGGCGCGGGAGCTGGCGCTGGAGTGCTGCGGCGCCACCAGCACCCGCGCGCGCGCTACAACCACGCCATGTGCGCGCGCGCCGACCTGCTGCCGCACCTGCTGCGCGCCTGCAAGGTGACCGACCCATATACAGGCGCGGGAGCTGGCGCTGGAGTGCTGCGGCGCCACAGTGAAAAGCCTCATAACGGGTATCGAACTTGCGTGGCTGAAATCGAAAGGAGGAGAGAGAGATCTGCTAATCTCACGAGATTACGATGTTCTTAGTTTTCCGTATTGCGAGTGTGCGTGACAATACTCATTCATTATCTGGGCCCTTTCAGCACTGCAACCCGACAGTGCGATGAGCGATGCTTGCGAGCGACAACTTTAAAATTTGGCTCGCCAGGCAGCCTCACAATGTCGATACATGTCATGACGTGTTGACTGTACGCATCCGCATCGACTAATTGACCGTCGTCCGTTTCCCAGGAGCGGTTTCTGAACTCGGACAGCGGCGCCCTGGGCGCTGCGGGCAGCGCTGCGCTGGTGGGCGTGGTGCGGGGGCTACTTGGAGCTCCGCCACTACTGCACCACCTGGCGCTCCTCGCCGACTTCTTGCTCCTTATGCATCAGGTCTACCCATCAGCTCCTCTTTGTAGTTTAGCGAGCGAGAAATTTTGTATGCGCCGAAGTGTCAATATCTTTTAACCGACTTCAAAAAAGGAGGAGGTTATCAAGTCGACTGTATTTTTTTTTTTGAAGTGAAAACTTCTTTAGCGGCGTTGAGCACTTTTTCTGTAATGGGTATAAAATCTTAAACTCGCGTCAGGACACGTGACCTGATCGAAAAAGCGTAGGACGGATGGAGAATGTTGAGGTGACAGGTTGACTATGGTCTCGGTTGCTTAGCGACAGACTGTTGATAATGTCTTTTACTTGTCTCTTGTTTTATTGTCAATATATATTTTTCGATTCTCTATAATAACTAATGTTTTCTTATATCTTATTACCTAACTTAACGTTCACTTTAATATGGTTTGTCATGTTTGTGTACGATAGCGCAATAAATGAATATTGTATTCTACCACATAAATGATAGTACTTTTATACTGATAAAGCAATTGGTGCAAAATTATTCCCTAACCATTCCAAAATATCAAACATGCTCAACGTTAATAATCAAGTTTTCACTTCTGCCGGCACTCCCGGAGTGCAACCCGTCTTTTTTTTTTTTTTTTTTTTTATGTATGTTCCACCATAACTTCGCCAGTTGTTAACAGATTTTTAAAATTCTTTTTTTATCTGGAAGAAAATGGTTTATGTGTGGTCCCATATAATTTTTACGAAGATCTGGCTAGTAGTTTTTTCATAATCCTGAAAAATATTAATCACCTTTTGGCAAGTAGTCGTATACCTAGATGACATCATTGTTGTGTATGGGCTGATTTTTAGTGTAAGTAACGGCACATAATGTAACAAAAAAATCTGAAATAAAAACATTTTATAAAAAAAATCAAACCGACTTCAAAAAGTAAAAAATAAAACTTTTGGAGTCGGTGCTAGTTAGCTAAGGCAAAAAAAATATAGTTAATAGAAGTGCAATGTAGAATGCTTTGGCTGGCACCGACTCCAAAAGTTTTATTTTTTACTTTTTGAAGTTGGTTTGATTTTTTTTATAAAATGTTTTTATTAATTTAATTTATTTATTTAGGTAACAAACAGTCGTATACAATCATTCTTAAATATAACCTCAGAAACAAACAGACCTTAAAGTACCTTAAAGTACTAATAATGACATTTTAACCCCACCGAACCGTCAGAACAGCAGATGAAATAAAAAAAAACTGTCTGTCTATTAGAAGTCCATTGGGAACAAATGTTTCCTAATTCATCACCCGTAATGAAATAAAAAAACCCGTTCTTACTTACTCGTAACTTCAATAACTAATCTGATCAATATTTACATTAGCGACCGCCCGCGGTTTAACCCGCGTGGTTCCCGTTCCCGAGGGATTTCGGGATAAAGAGTATCCTTTATTTTAATCTAGGCTATTGACTATCTGTGGACCGAATTTTATCCAAAACCATTCAGAAGATTTTTGCGTGAAAGAGTAACAAACAAATAGACATACTTTCGCATTTAAAATAGTAAAATAAACATTTCCATAACCAGGCTAGCGACACCTTCGTGACACACTCTCGCGCCAACTTCTACTTCCTCCTCACTCCAGAGACGCAAGAGATGAGCGAGCTCAGCAATCTCAAGAGGAAACCCTCGCTCAGACGCAAGGCCAAAGAGAAACTCCCTCCTGTGGAAGAACCGAGCGACGACACCTCCATATCCAGTGTGGTGCTACCGGACTTAGTACAAACCATAGAATCCGACGAGAGAACAGAGACTGAAAGCAGTGTGGAATCTGTGAAGCAGATGAAGGGCTTTATCAACTCTCAAATTAAAGAAAACAGGTAACAAACACTTGTAATTCAGTAAAAGTAAATGTGTTCCTTGTGTCAACTGGATAAATTACTTTTTACACTATTTATTTTTAAAACAAATGTCCAAAATTACCCGTATTTAGCTGACTTGAAGAATTTGCCAATTCGGGAATTCGCACTCTAATCTTCTAAGCTTTCTTCCCTTCATTCTTTTAATATGTGACCCTTGTAAATCTTTTATTATACAAACTTTGTTCTAGCAAGAACACGGATAATTCCACTACTTCGGAAAGCTCAGAGCCACCAGGCGATCCTGGTAAGTTGACAACAATATTACCTACGATACGTTGTATTCATCACGTTTTCTACTAGTTTTAAGTTTATTTTCTTATGCATATGCTATTGCAAAATATTGTGTGTAACTTTGAACTATTGCAAGGAATCAATGTTACAGCAAATGTTCAAAAATATTTTGTCTAAAATAGCTATTAGGCTTAATGCACTTCATGCATCTCGATATTTGCAAATACAGAAATCGCTTCAAAAACCGCAATATAGTAAAATCATTATTTTTGATTCATAGGCAAAATGTACTCTATGCTACATTATTCTCACATATTGTATGTATATTCTGTAACATTCCATGTGCATGATTGCGCTGTTGACACGCTCGAGCGCTCGTACGCCTACCGCCATCGTTTATGTCACGCTAAGCAAAAACAAAATGTATTCGCTTGAAAAGTTCTACTTCACAGCTTCGTATTAATTATTTATATCATATATGTAGGTAGATGAGTGTGTGAATTTTGTGAACTTTCAACTATAATTTGTTAAACAAGTTGCATCCTTTATTTGTTCTTTTAAAGCTTATGCAATTTACGCATGTTTGCAAAACTATTTATTTTTATCTAAGACTAGCGGCCGCTCATGGTTTCACCCGCGTGGTTCCCGTTCCCGTGGGTATTCAAAGTAAACAAACAAATGAATAAAGCCAAGAGTAAGCCTATTTCATGTAAAAAAAAAACCAAATCTTTCCTCTTTATAATATTAGTATAGATATAGATGATTAAAGTGTAGTGTGATCCTTTCTGAGTATTGAATTATATTTCATTTCTTACGAATGTATAGCTATTATCAGATTAAGCCTGTATATCAATAAAAGTAAAATAATTTAAAGCGTAATATTTTTGAAGGGAGTTCAGAAATTATTAGTTTCCTATAGGCGTTCTTCCAAAAATTTAAGGTGATACGGTAGGCGGTAGAACGATAGGATTGTTGGACGGTGGGTAACATGGTGGGACGGTAGAGCTGTAGGGCGATAGGATGATAGGGGGTGGGGTGATAGGGTTGCAGGACGTTGGGATGGTAGGGTAACATGGTGGGACGGTAGAGCTGTAGGGCGATAGGATGATAGGGGGTGAGGTGATAGGGTTGCAGGACATTGGGATGGTAGGGTAACATGGTGGGACGGTAGGGTTGCAGGACGTTGAGATGGTAGGGTAACATGGTGGGACGGTAGAGCTGTAGGGCGATAGGATGATAGGGGGTGGGGTGATAGGGTTGCAGGACGTTGGGATGGTAGGGTAACATGGTGGGACGATAGAGCTGTAGGGCGATAGGATGATAGGGGGTGGGGTGATAGGGTTGCAGGACATTGGGATGGTAGGGTAACATGGTGGGACGGTAGGGTTGCAGGACGTTGAGATGGTAGGGTAACATGGTGGGACGGTAGAGCTGTAGGGCGATAGGATGATAGGGGGTGGGGTGATAGGGTTGCAGGACGTTGGGATGGTAGGGTAACATGGTGGGACGGTAGAGCTGTAGGGCGATAGGATGATAGGGGGTGGGGTGATAGGGTTGCAGGACGTTGGGATGGTAGGGTAACATGGTGGGACGGTAGAGCTGTAGGGCGATAGGATGATAGGGGGTGGGGTGATAGGGTTGCAGGACGTTGGGATGGTAGGGTAACATGGTGGGACGGTAGAGCTGTAGGGCGATAGGATGATAGGGGGTGGGGTGATAGGGTTGCAGGACGTTGGGATGGTAGGGTAACATGGTGGGACGGTAGAGCTGTAGGGCGATAGGATGATAGGGGGTGGGGTGATAGGGTTGCAGGACGTTGGGATGGTAGGGTAACATGGTGGGACGGTAGAGCTGTAAGGCGATGGACTAGGACGATAGTAGGTGGACGATCGAGCCGTAGGACTATGGAACAATAGGGTAGTGGGGCGATTTGTTCGTAGGGCGGACTAGAACGGCAGGGCGATGGGTCGGTAGGGCAGCGTGAGTGTGTTGTGGTGGTGGCGGTTGCAGGGGGCGGGGGCGCGCCGGGCGACGCCGACCTCACCGAGTACATTGTTGTAGATCACGACGACGTGCGGCACACCACCGTCGACCTCTACACCGGCGGCATTTACCAACAGGTATCCACTAATCAGTAATTAACATTATGAAAAAAAATACTTCAATTCAATATGCTATTTTTTCCTTTCATTTCATGAATTGTTTTTCTAGCTTCGCTCTATTTCAATTTCGTTACTTATTTTATTAATTAAAAGTTATGATCGTTTACTGTAAATGTTGCGTCAATATTATTTCTTCTTCTTTTGTACATTTTATATACACTCACCGGCACAGTTAATGGCCCACCCCGTTATTTCCATACTAACTCACAAGCTCATTTTGCTACTCTATACATAGAAATGTCAACATATTTCAGCAAAGATCTGTATGCTAATGCTTAGGTTAAGCGATCGACTGTCCATTTAGCAATTTTAATGAGTACCGAAACCACTGCATTTGTCCATAGAGGCAGAACAATGATTGCTTCATAAGCACATTTTAAGTTTCTTCGCGCACTCATTGAAATAAAAAAGTTTTTAAGGATTTAAGTGCACTATGTAATGCACTATAGAAGTTGTTTTAATAGGTTGGGGGAAAAGATTCTTCGTATTTTTTTAAGAAAATTATTTTTAATGTATTTTAACATTTAACTAAAGTATATAGGTGCCATTTTGTTCGATAACTTTTTGCCATCTTGTAGGTAGGGGCATGATCCCAGTGCTATAAAAATTTTGGGGCTTCTGATGAAAATACCGCGGCAAGTGGTTTTGGCAGTCCTTTCGTGATATTAACCTGACACTGCCTAAAAAAATCTGAAGAGATCGAAACAGGTGGATGTCTGAAGGTGCAAGGTCAGGACTATACGGCGGATGCATTAACACCTCCCAGCCAAAATCTCTAAATTTTTGCTGAGTGGCTAAATATGTGTGAGGTCTAGCGTTATCATGATGAAAAACCACACCCATTCTGTTGATTAATTCCGTCCGCTTTCTCTCAACTTCTTGCTTAAATCTCATCAGTTGTTCGCAGTAGAGTTCAAAATCGATGGTCCTGCCTGGTGGTAACAGCTCATAATCAATAATCCCCTTCCAATCACACCACACACAGCATCACCTTGTTGCGAGTTAACCCGGGTTTCGCCGCAGTCTGTGAAGCCTGACCAGCCTTTGACCACGACCTTTTTCGCACGTTCTTGTCGTTGGTGATTCACTTTTCATCACCAGTTACCAGCTTCTTCAAAAATGGTTCGGTTTCTTTCAGTGAGCTCGTGAGGTACCCAAATATTGAGCCTTTTTGTGTACCCAGTTTTTTTTCAAATGCGCCAAAACTGTTTTGTGGTCAATTCCCAGTTCTTCAGCTATGTTGTAACTACTGATATGCCGATCTTGCTCCACTTTTTCAAAATGGCATCCATTTTATCCGTAATAGTGCGACCAGAGCGACGTGCATCTTTGACATCAAAATTTCCGGATTGGAAACGCTTAGACTAAATTTGTGCTACTCTCACAGACACTGCACTAGGTCCATCAACATCGCAAATATTTTTCGCGACATTCGTTGCATTTTAAACTTTACATTTTTGCATTTTTGTAGTAAAATTTTAAAATGTATCGAATTTCTTCATTAGATTCACTCATCTTGACAGTAAGAAAAACAAATAAAAATCACACATTTTCATAATTTGAATTTGAGATTATCTTCTTTAAAATTTAAACTTTTAATGATACCAAAACCAGCCAGATACAAATAGTATAGCCAAAGAGATTTTATTACAAGTTTATACATACTATATGCGAAAAGACTTTTTCCCCAACCTAATAATAAATGAGTGCTTCATCAGATTCCATACAATGTGATATGGACTTAAAGTAATCCTTTGCTTAACCGAAGCCATGGAAACGGGAAGAGATTTTAAAACTCTTTAAAGTGCTCATGGGACAGTCGAACGCCTAACCTAAACATTAGCATACAGATCTTTGCAGAAATATGTTGACATTTTTATGTATAGAGTGGAATTATGTAATTTTAAGTGTGTTTTTGTCTATAACTTAGGTAATTATGTAATTTATAGAATTATGTAATTTTAAGTGTATTTTTGTCTTTTACCTCTTTTAATTTTTAATTATTTGTTGTAACTGTTCTCTGTGTGTAGAGTGCTATCTATTTGTTACTGGCTCCACCTGAAAATCAGTGTCACACTTTTTGTGGCAATAGCTGAGGATGGGGACCAATTCGACTAATTGTATGTATTAGTGTAAGTCATGTTTGAATCTTGTTTTTTTTTTGTCGAATAAATTTTATTTCTTTCTTTCTTTCTAAAGTGAACACGTTTGTATGAAAATAACGGGGTGGGCCATCAATTGTGTCGGTGAGTGTATTATAAACACACTCAAATACTTGAGCTCAGTCGCACAAGCTTTACTATTACGTTGAGTAAAGGTGTAAACGGACGAAAATGATATGTCATGTTCTGTGAGGCAGAGTCGAGTACGAGCGGGCGCGGAGCCGGGCTGGGCGGCGTGCGAGGGGCTGCTGCTGCTGCTGCGGGACACCATCGCCGCGCTGCCCGACCACCAGCTGGCGCAGGTGCGTGTGCCTAGTGTGAGAGTAGGAGCCGGGCTGGGCGGGGCTGCTGCTGCTACTGCTGCGGGACACCATCACCAGATCAGATTCTTTCGCCTTTGTGTGACCGTTTGAAGTTTTGGCTGTAGGCTGTAATATAAATCGACGAAAAATTATCATGGCCCAGCAACTAAACAATTAACTGTCGAAATACGTTAGATTTTAATATCGATAAAGCTGTTAAAAATACGCTCCCTACTAAAAATACTAAAGATTGTTTGCTACACATTTAAAGAACAAAGATGTAAAACAACGCTTCCCCTAAGTATAAGATGTGGGTGTGGCAGGCGCTGGGCGGCGCGGTGAGCGCGCAGAGCTTGGTGGTGCTGGCCAACCACCGCAGCGGCGGCGTGCGCGCGGCGCTCGTGCGGGCCTTCGCCGCGCTGCAGCGCCGCGCGCCGCCCGACCTGGCGCGCGCGCTCCGGGCCAACCACTACTACCTGCACCTCGCCAACCAGGTACCGCTCCCCGGGAGGATGGACGCTTATGCTGGCCAACCACCGCGCGCCGCCCGACCTGGCGCGCGCGCTCCGGGCCAACCACTACTACCTGCACCTCGCCAACCAGGTACCGCTCCCCGGGAGGATGGACGCTTATGCTGGCCAACCACCGCGCGCCGCCCGACCTGGCGCGCGCGCTCCGGGCCAACCACTACTACCTGCACCTCGCCAACCAGGTACCGCTCCCCGGGAGGATGGACGCTTATGCTGGCCAACCACCGCGCGCCGCCCGACCTGGCGCGCGCGCTCCGGGCCAACCACTACTACCTGCACCTCGCCAACCAGGTACCGCTCCCCGGGAGGATGGACGCTTATGCTGGCCAACCACCGCGCGCCGCCCGACCTGGCGCGCGCGCTCCGGGCCAACCACTACTACCTGCACCTCGCCAACCAGGTACCGCTCCCCGGGAGGATGGACGCTTATGCTGGCCAACCACCGCGCGCCGCCCGACCTGGCGCGCGCGCTCCGGGCCAACCACTACTACCTGCACCTCGCCAACCAGGTACCGCTCCCCGGGAGGATGGACGCTTATGCTGGCCAACCACCGCGCGCCGCCCGACCTGGCGCGCGCGCTCCGGGCCAACCACTACTACCTGCACCTCGCCAACCAGGTACCGCTCCCCGGGAGGATGGACGCTTATGCTGGCCAACCACCGCGCGCCGCCCGACCTGGCGCGCGCGCTCCGGGCCAACCACTACTACCTGCACCTCGCCAACCAGGTACCGCTCCCCGGGAGGATGGACGCTTATGCTGGCCAACCACCGCGCGCCGCCCGACCTGGCGCGCGCGCTCCGGGCCAACCACTACTACCTGCACCTCGCCAACCAGGTACCGCTCCCCGGGAGGATGGACGCTTATGCTGGCCAACCACCGCGCGCCGCCCGACCTGGCGCGCGCGCTCCGGGCCAACCACTACTACCTGCACCTCGCCAACCAGGTACCGCTCCCCGGGAGGATGGACGCTTATGCTGGCCAACCACCGCGCGCCGCCCGACCTGGCGCGCGCGCTCCGGGCCAACCACTACTACCTGCACCTCGCCAACCAGGTACCGCTCCCCGGGAGGATGGACGCTTATGCTGGCCAACCACCGCGCGCCGCCCGACCTGGCGCGCGCGCTCCGGGCCAACCACTACTACCTGCACCTCGCCAACCAGGTACCGCTCCCCGGGAGGATGGACGCTTATGCTGGCCAACCACCGCGCGCCGCCCGACCTGGCGCGCGCGCTCCGGGCCAACCACTACTACCTGCACCTCGCCAACCAGGTACCGCTCCCCGGGAGGATGGACGCTTATGCTGGCCAACCACCGCGCGCCGCCCGACCTGGCGCGCGCGCTCCGGGCCAACCACTACTACCTGCACCTCGCCAACCAGGTACCGCTCCCCGGGAGGATGGACGCTTATGCTGGCCAACCACCGCGCGCCGCCCGACCTGGCGCGCGCGCTCCGGGCCAACCACTACTACCTGCACCTCGCCAACCAGGTACCGCTCCCCGGGAGGATGGACGCTTATGCTGGCCAACCACCGCGCGCCGCCCGACCTGGCGCGCGCGCTCCGGGCCAACCACTACTACCTGCACCTCGCCAACCAGGTACCGCTCCCCGGGAGGATGGACGCTTATGCTGGCCAACCACCGCGCGCCGCCCGACCTGGCGCGCGCGCTCCGGGCCAACCACTACTACCTGCACCTCGCCAACCAGGTACCGCTCCCCGGGAGGATGGACGCTTATGCTGGCCAACCACCGCGCGCCGCCCGACCTGGCGCGCGCGCTCCGGGCCAACCACTACTACCTGCACCTCGCCAACCAGGTACCGCTCCCCGGGAGGATGGACGCTTATGCTGGCCAACCACCGCGCGCCGCCCGACCTGGCGCGCGCGCTCCGGGCCAACCACTACTACCTGCACCTCGCCAACCAGGTACCGCTCCCCGGGAGGATGGACGCTTATGCTGGCCAACCACCGCGCGCCGCCCGACCTGGCGCGCGCGCTCCGGGCCAACCACTACTACCTGCACCTCGCCAACCAGGTACCGCTCCCCGGGAGGATGGACGCTTATGCTGGCCAACCACCGCGCGCCGCCCGACCTGGCGCGCGCGCTCCGGGCCAACCACTACTACCTGCACCTCGCCAACCAGGTACCGCTCCCCGGGAGGATGAACGCTTAGTAATTCTTTTTTTGTTCGAAAGTCCCGTTGTCATCATGTCAGGATCTGATGATGGGATCCTGGAGAAATCCAGGGAACTCTTCAAATATTATACGCACTCCTATAGCGTTTTCTGTGTTTTCTATAGTAATATATGCTCGACTCAATGCATGTGATGAAGTGGAGCTGATAATGAAGTATCGGGAGAACTCCTCAATAACTAACGTCCCTGCACCGCGAAAAGCAACATTTTGTATAAGGGGATGAGGAGTTGTCATGCTCTTCGACCTTTAAAAATTGTGAAAAAAAAAAAACTAAAAAGCAAAAAATATTTTTATTATTCATTTTTTTTTATTTGTAATTTTGTATTTAAATACAAAACATGTTCTTCGCACCGGATGACACTCCGTGGGGAGGCCACGACAAGGTGGACCGACGATCTGGTGCGCGGTCGCGGGAAGCCGCTGGATGCGGGCAGCGCAGGACCAATCGTCCTGAAGATATTTGCGCTCTCCCAAACGTATTCGAATGATTCAAAAATACAAGTGAATATTTTCAGATATCCTTGTACGAGGGCACATGGGAATTAGCCACAGCGTGTGCGGCGCTTATTACTAAATGCGATGTTCCGCTTGAAGATCAACTTGATGTAAGTGCGTCACAATTTGTTTATGTATAATAACTAATATCCTTTAACACAAGCCTTGCAGTGCTTACTTTGGTATGACTTGTTACTTACGAATGTGAAATAGGTGATGCCTCCCTATAAGCAATAGACACATTTTTTCTTGTGCTGCGTACCCATCCACATACATACGTGAAGACATTTATCGCGCCACCGATAATGCGGTCCTTGTGGCGAGCAATGGTGAAATAAGATTTAGCACCATAAATTATAGTGTGCTAGTAGGCGTCGAGGTATTAAGTGAAACACACGAAGACCAAATTATTAATAAATTAATAAAATTATATTATAAAGCAAGCAACAAATTATAGGCCTATATCGTTATTACCAGTTTTGTCTAAAATATTAGAAAAAATTATAAATAAAAGAGTGATTAACTTTTTAGAAAATAAATCGCTATTGTCAAATGCTCAATTTGGTTTTAGACCCAATTTATCAACAGCCGATGCCGTGCATAAATTGACAAATTTTATTGTGGAAAATCTTGACAAAAGTAAGCACACAATAGGTATTTTCCTTGACCTTGCCAAGGCTTTTGATTCCGTTTCCATTCCGATCTTGTTGCGTAAGCTTGAAAACATTGGCATAAGAGGCACACCGCTAAAATTGATAACAAGCTACTTAGAAGACCGCATCCAGTGCGTGAAAGTGGGTAATGTCATCAGTAATGAGCAGAAAAATACTTCTTACGGGGTCCCCCAAGGAAGTATTTTAGGATCTACCCTGTTCTTGATTTACATAAATGATCTATGTAATATAAATCTTAATCAAGGTATCATTGTAACATATGCTGATGACACAGCTCTTCTCTTTTCGGCCGACTCAGAAGAAGAAGTATTCAGGCACGCGCAACACGGTTTCAATGTAATTAACAAATGGCTTCAAAGTAATTTACTAACCCTTAATGCGGAAAAGTCTAGCTACCTTAAGTTTTCCATTCGCAAATCAACACTAACCACGCACGACTTAAACCTACGTGCACATTTATGCAATGCCCCATATGATAATATATGTGTATGTCCACAGATCCAAAAACATGATAAAATAAAATATTTAGGAGTAATTTTAGATGAGACGTTTTCGTTTAAGCACCATATTGAAACATTAAATAACAGAATTCGTAAGATGATATTTATATTCAAAAAACTACGCCATGTTGGCGACGCGGTACTAATCCGACAAATATACTTGGCACTTTGCGAATCCTTGCTGACTTACTGTATTACCACGTGGGGTGGGGCTGGTAAAACTTTACTATTAACCACCGAGAGAGCTCAAAGAGCTATACTTAAAGTGTCTACATTTAGGCCATTCCTGTATTCCACGACACTTCTTTATAAAAATTGTGAAGTTTTAACAGTCAGACAATTATTCATAATGAGCACTATATTAAAACAGCACAAAGCCCTTCCATACAACACCGAAATAATTAATAAGAGGCGGAAAGATAAAGTTTGTACGTTAAAAGGTGGACTCAAATATACTTTTACGACCAAATTTTATATATATCTAGGGCCGTTACTTTATAATCGATTTAATGCCATAGCAAATATTTATCCATTAAGCCGCATTAATTGCAAAAAAATTGTTAAAGACACTCTGCAGAAGATGACGTATGATGATACAGAAGAATTACTTTTTGTGACAAAGTGATTTAAGATTATAATAATTACAGGTATTTTTGAGAGATTTTAAATTGATTGTTTGTGTGTGATACTTTGCGAAGGTAGTTTATTATTTTAAATTATTATTCTAAATTGTTTTATTCTTCGCTTTTAAATATTTTTTTAGTATTATTATTGTTAACACAGAATAGTATAAGATGTATCTTTTAGTTAAGGTCTAAAAGCCTGAAACACAGGATCACCTAGTTCAGGCATAATATTAAATATAATTACCATAAGACACCTTTTTTTTCTTAATGTACTTTTAAATGATCATAGGTAAGAAGAATTTTATATTTGTAGAAATATAAAAAACTTGTTTGTTTATGTTTAGGTACTAACATATTTTGTAAGTTTGTATGCCCATAATAACAAACTATGTATATTAAGTTATTGAATAAATGATTTTATTATTATATTATTATTATTATTATATTAACTGACTTTTTTAAGACGATGCATTTGATTATAAATGTACTTAAGTCTAGATTACACATCACAATTGACATTCTTGTAGGATATCTTCTTCGATAATTGGATACACAATGTAATTTTCGAAAAGACACAGATACAAATATTACGCTTTTATAGAGCGCAGTTTTAAATGCGAGTGACTGCGGGAGGGATCGATGACGAGCAATACGAAGCTGGTTCTCGCGCATGACTACTCGCGAGTTTTTTTGAACTTCTGAGAATTAACTTACAACATCGTATTTATTTAAGCACTGTTTTTTTTCAATGGCAGCGCTTGTGTGCACTATTCGTCTCCTTAATATGATAATAACAATAACAGGAGGACATCTGGGTGGAGGCGAGCGAGGAGTGGACGCTGCGCTGCCCGCCGCTGCTGGCGCTGCTGCCCGCCAGCGTGGGGGACGTGGCGCTGGCGCACAACATCACGCTCGTGCTGCGCCGGCTCATCGACAAGGTGACCCGCACGATACCAGGGGGACATCTGGGGGAGGGAGCGAGGAAAGGTGCCCGCTGCTGCTGACATGGCCAACTTGGAAATCCTTAAATAGATTGAGTACACAGATCGGCCGGCGCGGCGTAATACTCCAATGAAAATAAATTAAAATTCACATTAAATCCTAAATCCAACTTTTCTGAACATTCGTCGTCTCAGCCATATAACGCCCACTGCTGGGGGGTTTGCCATAATCGCCACGCTTGGCAGGCGGGTTGGCGATCGCAGTATGGCCAAGTTTGTAGGAGACGCTGCTGCCCGTCTCCTGAAGGCTGAGTCCCTTAGTCGCCTTTTACGACACCCACGGGATGAGAGGGTGTAGTGCTATTCTAAACCGACACTACACAGCTAATTTACATTCTGAACATTATTTGCGGTTATTGGAAACCCACCTTGCAGTTTTCCCCCCTCCCCCTATTGAGCGTATTAAGAAAACGAACACTTCTATAATTAGTATCTTTTGGGAATTAATTAGTGACGGGTTTAATACGTAGGTAACGTTGTCGTATTCCGTAGTCGTCGCTGCGCGCGCTGACGGAGGTGTCGCTGGCGGAGGCGGTGGTGCGCGCCATCCGCGCGGCGGGGCGGCGCGGCGAGCTGCTGGACGGCCAGGCGCTGCTGCAGCACGACCTGCAGCAGCTGCTGGCGCACGCCGCGCTGCACGCGCTGCAGGCGCACCACGGCATGCAGGTGGGGGTGAACCCTCTTGTATATGCAGGTCGAAGCCGCAGGAGATGCACGTGAAACGTCTTCTACAGCGCGCTCTTTCTTGATTCGGCATCGGCCGTCAGCACTGACGATGGCGTTTTCGTACCGCGCAACTTCAACGTTAAACTAACAATATGACTCCTTTTTCAGCAGTCAGTACTTAATACTGTGTGACCGAGACACCGCTATTACACCATTGCTCGCGTGCAGGGGCGTGCATTCCATATAGGCAATTAGGCAGTGCCTACCTCATTCAAAACCTAAATAAATATACTAGAAGTGGTAAAGTTATTTTATTTTAGTTTAAACATCTATTCAACACTCACCCACTAAGATTTTCCTTGCGCTAAATACTGAATACCTACCGGTAGGCAGTCTCCAAATTGCCTACTCGAAGCAAGCAGCGTTTCATACAAAAATACAACTTATTTAGAATAAAAACATTTTATAAAAGAAATTCAAACCGACTTCAAAAAGTAAAAAATAAAACTTTTGGAGTCGGTGCCAGCCAGGGCATTCTACATTGCACTTATTAACTACACTTATTAACTATATATTTTTTTGGCCTTAGCTAGCTAGCACCAACTCCAAAAGTTTTATTTTTTACTTTATGAAGTCGGTTTGAATTTCTTTTATAAAATGTTTTTATTTCAGATTTTTTAATTACATCATGTGCCGTTACTTACACTAAAAATCAGCCCATACACAACAATGTCATCTAGGTAAACGACTAATTGCCAAAAGGTGATTGATATTTTTCAAGATTATGAAAAAACTACTTGCCAGATCTTCGTAAAAATTATATGGGACCACACATAAACCTTTTTTTTCAGATAAAAAAGAATTATAAAAATCTGTTAACAACTGGCGAAGTTATGGTAAAACTTACATAAAATAAAATAAAAAAATAAAAAATACCGTCGAATTGACAACCTCCTCCTTTTTTAAAGTCGGTTAAAAAGTATTGCTCAAGTATAAACCGCCCACGGCAAGAAGGGCGCTATTTGTATGTGTAACGTTCTAGCTTAAACTTTCGGAATATATCAGTATAAAGTAAGCAAGCTTACCTGACGAATGAATTATCGCGAATTATTTTGTTGAGGAGTTATTTTAAAACTATTATATTTCCTAAGATATTCATTAAAATTAAATGATGTAAAGGACAATTTTGTTCAAAATTAAATACTTGTGATGATTAACGTATTTATTTAGATAAGGATTAATATCATGTTTATGAAAACAACTTCTCAAATAATGCATAAGTTTAGAACAAATTTTATTATCTTAAAAATGGTTATAGTGAGTTAACCATAAAACATAGACATATGCTGTCGTGGACTATTTTTTTGAACTTTTGATAGGGAACAAAAGCTCCCAAAAGTAATATTTTTCCCCGTTTTGCAACATTTTACATTAATGCTCTGCTCCTATTAATCGTAGCGTGATTTTAAATATCTTTTAACCTTCCGAGACAAATGGACTATCTAGCACAAAAATATTTTTTCAATTGTAACTAGTAGTTTCGGCGATTAGCGTGCTCAAACAATCAAACTCTTCAGCATTTTAATATTCCTACTAAATATTACGAATATTATCATTTATGACAAGCAGCCGTTCTCGGTTTCACTCGCCGCGTGATTGCCGTTACCGTGTGAATATCAGGATAATTTGCAGCCTATGTGGTTTTCTGGTGCTACATTGCTGTAAAGTTTCATTTTAATCAGTTCAGTAGTTTTTGCGCGAAAGAGTAACAATCATTCATCCATCAAATATCCTAACAAACTTTCAAACTTATAATATTCGGTAGCAGGATAGGATAAGTGCAAAGTTACTAGTTAGATCTACAGTGCCTATCACGCTGGAAAACCAATGCACGCCCCTGCTCGCGTGTGACATTATTGCCCGCGTGCGGAGAGTGTACGTTCGGTACTTCTTTCATCACTTCGATTCTTTCTTTTTAATAACTTTTCTCGTTTTAGGGCATAACTGATAATTCGAAACTTGTTTAACAAGTTTGAATAAAGATTAATTAAATTTTTTCATAATCATAAAATTGCTCAATTAATGAAAATGCATTTGACAAGGTTACCCATAATTGTGTCCATTAGACGCTGTGCGACATCCACAACATGCTGACGTTCGTGGAGGTGGTGGCGACGGAAGCGGGCGAGCGGTTGGCGGCGCGAGACGCCCAGGTGGCGCTGTTCCTGGCGCAGCTGGAGCACCTGGAGCGCCGCCTGGCCGACGCCGCGCCGCCCTCCTACGCGGCCTACTTCACCACCGGTATGGACACCGCGATCGCCAAAACGAGACTTTATGATCTCAACTCAATTACGATTAGCTGCTTTTTTTGTCACTTCTACATCATTTATTCCTACTGATTTTACTGTGCACGACTGCTAATTGTGAACTAAAATGCTTACATACAAAATTAATATAATAAAAAAAAAATCGAGGAAATGCTGATATGCTGATAATGCCAGGAAAAGGAATGATATAGTAAAAACGATTGATAGGGATAGGGTGGTAACGAACAATAATAAAAGCTGAATATTTACATGTCACACAAAATAATTTCACACTGTACGAGTATTAATTTGTAAAATGATTAGGAAAACTCGAAGACGTCGCTTTGTTAGCTATCCGTGCGTTTCTTAAATTTGCTATTTCAATATCTTGGTGTAAAAAATAACACCATTTTTTTTACTAAAAATAAAAGTCGTTTCCCAGCAATTAATTTTACATATTCTTATTTAGTTCGATGTACACTACGCATATATCACGGTTTCGGTATGGGTCTTTTAACACCCTGTATGTGGAACCGGTTTCATAATATATGCCTAGTTTTGTGTGACCAGTGTTGTCGTCGGCGGTGTCGCTGGGCGGGGAAAGCCGCGTGGAGCGCGGGGAGTTAGCAGCGCGGCACCTGCACACGGTGCAGCGCGCCGTGGCGTTCCTGCTCACGCACTCGCCGCTGGAGCCGCTGCCCAGCGACCAGCACGCGGCGCTGCACGCGCGCCTCACGCACACGCTGCTGGCGGGTGAGTGTGACGCGTGCACGTACACGAGCACGTGCACGTGCGGTGCGCCGAATCACCTGCACCCCGACCGCCTTACGGTATAGCTTGTGCTATCGCTATAGCTATCGATTTTTCAAACCCCCTAGAGGGCTCTCGCTGACGCTATCACTTTCATACTAAAACTGCAATAGTTAATCCAATAGATGAATAGAAATATGTAGGAATTGGACAAAAACCGCATCGTTGAAGGGTTTTATGACAGTTTGAAGTTTGATAACTATAGCGATAGCACAAGCTATGCCGTTAGGCGGTCGGGGTGCTGCTCGTTGCTAATAAAGATTGGAAACCATTTTACAAAGCATGAGAAAACTGATCCACTCAATTTTATAAGCTAATTCATTTGTTTATTTCAGCAACTTGTGTTCTCTGTGGTTTTACATATTTTTAAGGTTCCGTAGCCTAATGGCAAAAAACGGAACCCTTATAGATTCGTCCTGTCTGTCTGTCCGTCCGTTCGAATGACAGTCACTTTATTCCGAAACTATTTGTATTACACAGTTGAAACTTGGTAGGTAAAAGTATTCTGGAAACCGCTTTACGATTTTTAAACAAAAATAAGAAAATGTTTATTAATCAGACTACTATGAGGTCCATTAATGTTAGTAACAATGAAAACTTACCAGCTATGTTATTAGATTAAGGGGGGCCTCCTCATACATGGAACTGAAACGGATTTTTTTTATCAAACTTATACGTGCGAGGTGTCTATAGATAGGTCTTTAAGAATGACATTGAGGTTCCTATAACGATTTTATCTCAAAGTCAACCGTTTGAAAGATGTACACTTTCAAAGTGATAAAATGTATGAACCTCCCCGTCCCCCCTCTAATTTTTAAAATAAGAGAGTGAAAAATCTGAAAAAAATATAAACACTTTCAACGGTAATTGGTTTGAACGAGATATACTTGGCAGTTTTAAAAAATATATCATTTTTACATACAGGTTGGAAATTTAAAACAGGGCACGAAGGGCTGATACCTTGACCGTTGTAGCTACATGAAAATATTTTTAGGAAAACATACTTAATTTTTTCAGAAATTTTGAACTGCGTTCACCGATTTTGAAAAAATGTATATTCAGCAGAATAATGATGAGTTTTGAAAAATACTTTTTTTTTATGGCAATCGATCCTGGGCCCTTAGCCAAAGTAACAATTCAAAAACGATAACGAAGTTCGAAAAGAATTAAATGTATGGGATTGGCGGATTGGCATAGGCCGCGCTAAATCACGTGGTCTTACCGCAAGTTAATAAGCGCATATAGACAATAACGAATCGAATTATCGTTTCGCTACATAACGATGTTACTTTGTCTACGGGCCCTGTTTCTCATGAGGATCAAAATACTCTGTGACACTAGAAAAGTCAGAAATCGCTAAAACTATTTCTATACATTCGCTAAGAAAAGATAGGTAAGTGAAGTGGATGCGGCTGCGTGTGGCCAGCGCGGGCGGGGCGCGTGCTGTGCGCTACCAGAAAACACGGAATGAGATATTCAGGCATCTCCTAACAAATGCCCTAACAAGAACGAAAAGATCCTACACTCACTTTCATATTACGACGATAATTTAATTGAATTGGTTGAGAATTACAAAGATATTAAAGAAAGAATTAAAAAAATAATAAATAAACAACTTTTAAAATGGTAACCAACTTTTTAGTGGTCTGCCCCTCCGCCCTCCTGCCAGCGCGCCGCTGTGCCCTTCGACTTTCTTTTTATACAAGTACTGTATAACTAAGTATGGAAATATTTTTTCGCGTATTTTGACTTTCCTAGTGCTCATACCTCATTTGGCATCATAGAGTGTTTTGATCCTCATGAGAAACAGGATCGATCGCCATAAAAATCATGTTTTAAATTTTTTTTGAAGTGAAAACTTCTTTAGCGGGCTGTGCAGATCACATCAAAGTTTCAGAGTCAGGACACGTGACCTGGGCCCTTATTCACTATGACCACTTAGCGATTCCTTGCTCAAATCACGCCAATGTCGTACTTGGTTTTGACATTTTCACAAGTCGTTTTCTCCATGAACCTTCAAAATTATAGAGTTATTGTACAAGGACATGAAAGTCACATGTTGTATAATTATTAAACAAGTAAAATTACTTTAAAATTCGTAAGTGTCATAGAGAAAAATAATTTTGAAAATGTCGAAACCAAATACGACATTCGCGTGGTTTGAGCAAGGAATCGGCAAGTGGTCATAGTGAATACGGCCCTGAACGAAAATTCGTAAGACGTAGGTAGAGTAGAGCGCCGCCGCGGCGTAGTAGAGGAAGGTAACCCCCTCTCTTTCTACCGCGCGGCGAAAATGTATGCCTGCTCCAGCTGTTTCGTTTAAGCGGTTTTCACTTCTGCCGGCATTCCCGGAGTGCAACACGTTGTATTTTTTTCAATTTTTTTTTTTCATTTAGATACATCGGTTAAGGTACCGGCCTTTTATGCCCCGTTTTAACACGTTCAGCGCCAAGGCAAGTCCGAGAAGTATTTATAAGTCTGTAACCATTTGTATAAAATCGTATATCTTAAAAAATGTCCCGCATTTTTATACCCCAAATACACCGAACGATTTGTCAGAGCCAGGGCTACAAAGTCCTCATACAAAATGTTCTGCACGGTGTATATTCATACCCAGCTGGCCTGTGTATCTGTGAATATATGCCGTTAACTACTGCTATATATACACATAGAGGCCAGGCGCGGTTTCCCGCGTGGTTCCCGTTCCCGTGGGAATTTTGGGATCATTTATAGCCTATGTTACTACTTGGGGTCTAAGGATTCTATGCCAAATTTCGTCAAAATCGGTCCAGTAGTCTTTGAGTTTATTCGTTACATACAAAAATACAAATCATTCCTCTTTATAATATTAGTATAGATAGGGCGTGTATAACACTATATACACGTGGCGCTGAATGTGTTAAAATCCCACCGTGTATAATGTATCTATCTATATACTTAATTCAGGTTCGCAAAATTTGTGACGACTCGATAGGGACTTTGGCGCGTAGTACGCGGCCGAGTAAGGTATCAAATTATAGGTACTCGAGTCTATTTGTTCCGAAAACTATAAAATATACAAAATGTTAAACGTGATGATCACAAACTGCAATTAAAAAGTGTCATTATTTTCGCATAATTTGGAATTTTGCGTCGATCGACGAACCCGAGTATCGGGTCGTAACCGCCCTAGTAATGTATAATTTAAAACATGGTTGTATTGTGGTATGTGGTACGTCAGCGGTGAACGGCAGCACATCGAGCGCGCCTAGCGGGCGGCCGCGCTGGTGGTCGGGCGGCGGCGCGGAGTGGGGCGCGCTGCTGCAGGAGGCGCTGTGGTGGGGCGGCGCGCCCGCGCCCGCCGCCCGCGCGCTGCAGCCGGCGCTGCTGCGCGCGCTGTACCACGCGCCGCCGCCGCCGCCCGCGCCCGCCGACCCCGCCGCCAGCAGGAAGGTATGTGGTACGTCAGCGGTGAACGGCAGCACATCGAGCGCGCCTAGCGGGCGGCCGCGCTGGTGGTCGGGCGGCGGCGCGGAGTGGGGCGCGCTGCTGCAGGAGGCGCTGTGGTGGGGCGGCGCGCCCGCGCCCGCCGCCCGCGCGCTGCAGCCGGCGCTGCTGCGCGCGCTGTACCACGCGCCGCCGCCGCCGCCCGCGCCCGCCGACCCCGCCGCCAGCAGGAAGGTATGTGGTACGTCAGCGGTGAACGGCAGCACATCGAGCGCGCCTAGCGGGCGGCCGCGCTGGTGGTCGGGCGGCGGCGCGGAGTGGGGCGCGCTGCTGCAGGAGGCGCTGTGGTGGGGCGGCGCGCCCGCGCCCGCCGCCCGCGCGCTGCAGCCGGCGCTGCTGCGCGCGCTGTACCACGCGCCGCCGCCGCCGCCCGCGCCCGCCGACCCCGCCGCCAGCAGGAAGGTATGTGGTACGTCAGCGGTGAACGGCAGCACATCGAGCGCGCCTAGCGGGCGGCCGCGCTGGTGGTCGGGCGGCGGCGCGGAGTGGGGCGCGCTGCTGCAGGAGGCGCTGTGGTGGGGCGGCGCGCCCGCGCCCGCCGCCCGCGCGCTGCAGCCGGCGCTGCTGCGCGCGCTGTACCACGCGCCGCCGCCGCCGCCCGCGCCCGCCGACCCCGCCGCCAGCAGGAAGGTATGTGGTACGTCAGCGGTGAACGGCAGCACATCGAGCGCGCCTAGCGGGCGGCCGCGCTGGTGGTCGGGCGGCGGCGCGGAGTGGGGCGCGCTGCTGCAGGAGGCGCTGTGGTGGGGCGGCGCGCCCGCGCCCGCCGCCCGCGCGCTGCAGCCGGCGCTGCTGCGCGCGCTGTACCACGCGCCGCCGCCGCCGCCCGCGCCCGCCGACCCCGCCGCCAGCAGGAAGGTATGTGGTACGTCAGCGGTGAACGGCAGCACATCGAGCGCGCCTAGCGGGCGGCCGCGCTGGTGGTCGGGCGGCGGCGCGGAGTGGGGCGCGCTGCTGCAGGAGGCGCTGTGGTGGGGCGGCGCGCCCGCGCCCGCCGCCCGCGCGCTGCAGCCGGCGCTGCTGCGCGCGCTGTACCACGCGCCGCCGCCGCCGCCCGCGCCCGCCGACCCCGCCGCCAGCAGGAAGGTATGTGGTACGTCAGCGGTGAACGGCAGCACATCGAGCGCGCCTAGCGGGCGGCCGCGCTGGTGGTCGGGCGGCGGCGCGGAGTGGGGCGCGCTGCTGCAGGAGGCGCTGTGGTGGGGCGGCGCGCCCGCGCCCGCCGCCCGCGCGCTGCAGCCGGCGCTGCTGCGCGCGCTGTACCACGCGCCGCCGCCGCCGCCCGCGCCCGCCGACCCCGCCGCCAGCAGGAAGGTGACCCTTGCTTTTCCTTTCACTACTAACATTTCTTCCTCATATAGATCACATCTTGACTAACACCCATATTCTAAGTCGCTCCTCCAAAACTTACTCGTCCTCGACTTAACGAAACCTCATTGAAAACCTCTTCGAAATACTCCTCGAAATCGGTATTCTAAGTCATAACTCCGTAAGGACCTGGAGGAGAGTACGTACCGTACGTACCAAAGAGTACGTAGCCACTCCGTATTAGGCCTAGCGCACCCTACCATTTTTACCCACGACGAGGTTGAATGGAGTGTAAAAAGTTATGGAGGAACGACTTAGAATATGGGGGTAAGTCTTATAAGCAGCTGGGATTTATATTACGTGAGGGTAAACCTTTCAAGTCTCCTCTGACATATAAAATACTTTACAATAGTTTCGTCCGCAGTCATCTAGAGTTTGCGTATACGGTCTGTTATATTATTGGCCTGCGCAGACGACGGACATTGAAGGACTTTTTGTCCGCGACACGACCTTAGAACATAAATAACGAGGACTATCGCGTACTTTTCATGGATATACGCGATCTAAGTTGAATCTTATTTGGTTAACAATAAAGACGTGTCGCGGACAAAAAGTCCTCCGCTATCCGTCGTCTGCGCTAGCTCTATAAAAACATAGTGACAGAATAGAAAGAATTCATAAGAAGTTTATAAAATGCTTGTATTATAGATTTGGTCACCCTTACTTGGACTACGAAACCTCATTGAAAAGATATAATGTATTGTCCTTTGAACTTCGTCGCAACTATTTTGATACTTTAATTTTGTTCAAAATTTTGACCAACGTCATTGATGTTCCCGCCCTTTTACATAATATAACAATTAGAGTACCACGTAGATGTGAGCGAAATTGTGTAAATAAACCATTATTTAGTATTCCACGCAGCAGAACCGTTTATGCTGCAAATTTTATCTTAAAAGAGCATGCACTTATGTAGACAACAAGCTTTGTCCCTTGGACTTATCTCTTTTTCGTCGTTGGCCTCTTTTAAGAAGAAATATGTACCAGAATAAAAAAAACTTTTACTGGGTTCCTTAAACTCTACTATTCCACATAATATAAAATGGTTTTTCAAAACCTGTCAAATAGCCTATTAACCATGTCTCACACACACAGGAGGGTAACACTAGTATCTTTCATTGTCAACGATAGATTGACAGATGACATAATAGCTAGGCGGGAGTTCTGGTAGAGTGCAGATAAGATTTCGGCTCCAGGATCCCTGGTGTGGTGATACGTGTGCCTGTTTTTTTTTTTTTTTTTTTTTTTGCCTGTCTTAGTGTGACGGTGAGCCAGTAGGATTGCAAATCCTATAGTGATTAATCAGCGCGTTTTTAAAATTCCAAAACAATCTTTTTGTTCTTAGTATCTTTGTGTATGAGATGGCATGGTGTGTTCTTGTGTTGCAGCTGGCGATATACCTGCTGTCGATGCTGCAGCACCAGCACCTGGAGGCGGAGCGCGGGCGCGGCGTGGAGCTGGCCATCCTGGACTGGGCGCGCGGCTGGGCCGTCAGCACGCAGGCCGCGCTGCCCGAGCGCCTGCCCGCCGACTGCCTGGCGCACGAGGCCGCGCAGCTGCTGCGCCGGGACCTGCAGCGCTGGGCCCGCGCCGCCGCCCGCCAGCGCCTGCAGCTGCCCAGGTCTATATCCACCGAAGGCCCACGAATTTAAGCACACATAACATTTTCAAATAATATTTTATAAGACTTTTTAAAAAGTCTGTATCTTTATTCTCTTAATACATTTCGTAAAAGACTTATTACAGACTCTTTATCTTCAAACATATTACTCGCGAAATCTTAAAATAGAGTGTTATGGATCTAGGACGGTGTTCAGCAAGGACGCGCTGTGCACGCGCCTGGCGGAGAGCGCGATGGGCATAACGCGGCAGGTGGTGGAGGCGCAGAACGGCGAGCGCAAGAGCTTCATGACGCACCTGCGCCGCACGCACGCCGCGCGCGCCCGCGCCGCCGCGCGCTGGCACGACCTCGTCGCCGCGCACACGCACGAGCGCGGTATGTGACACACCACACCGACACACGCACGAGCGCGGTATGTGCCACACCACACCGACACACGCACGAGCGCGGTATGTGCCAAACCACACCGACACACGCACGAGCGCGGTATGTGCCACACCACACCGACACACGCACGAGCGCGGTATGTGCCAAACCACACCGACACACGCACGAGCGCGGTATGTGCCACACCACACCGACACACGCACGAGCGCGGTATGTGCCACACCACACCGACACACGCACGAGCGCGGTATGTGCCACACCACACCGACACACGCACGAGCGCGGTATGTGCCACACCACACCGACACACGCACGAGCGCGGTATGTGCCACACCACACCGACACACGCACGAGCGCGGTATGTGCCACACCACACCGACACACGCACGAGCGCGGTATGTGCCACACCACACCGACACACGCACGAGCGCGGTATGTGCCACACCACACCGACACACGCACGAGCGCGGTATGTGCCACACCACACCGACACACGCACGAGCGCGGTATGTGCCACACCACACCGACACACGCACGAGCGCGGTATGTGCCACACCACACCGACACACGCACGAGCGCGGTATGTGCCACACCACACCGACACACGCACGAGCGCGGTATGTGCCACACCACACCGACACACGCACGAGCGCGGTATGTGCCACACCACACCGACACACGCACGAGCGCGGTATGTGCCACACCACACCGACACACGCACGAGCGCGGTATGTGCCACACCACACCGACACACGCACGAGCGCGGTATGTGCCACACCACACCGACACACGCACGAGCGCGGTATGTGCCACACCACACCGACACACGCACGAGCGCGGTATGTGCCACACCACACCGACACACGCACGAGCGCGGTATGTGCCACACCACACCGACACACGCACGAGCGCGGTATGTGCCACACCACACCGACACACGCACGAGCGCGGTATGTGCCACACCACACCGACACACGCACGAGCGCGGTATGTGCCACACCACACCGACACACGCACGAGCGCGGTATGTGCCACACCACACCGACACACGCCCGCGCCGCCGCGCGCTGGCACGACCTCGTCGCCGCGCACACGCACGAGCGCGGTATGTGACACACCACACCGACACACGCACGAGCGCGGTATGTGCCACACCACACCGACACACGCACGAGCGCGGTATGTGCCAAACCACACCGACACACGCACGAGCGCGGTATGTGCCACACCACACCGACACACGCACGAGCGCGGTATGTGCCAAACCACACCGACACACGCACGAGCGCGGTATGTGCCACACCACACCGACACACGCACGAGCGCGGTATGTGCCACACCACACCGACACACGCACGAGCGCGGTATGTGCCACACCACACCGACACACGCACGAGCGCGGTATGTGCCACACCACACCGACACACGCACGAGCGCGGTATGTGCCACACCACACCGACACACGCACGAGCGCGGTATGTGCCACACCACACCGACACACGCACGAGCGCGGTATGTGCCACACCACACCGACACACGCACGAGCGCGGTATGTGCCACACCACACCGACACACGCACGAGCGCGGTATGTGCCACACCACACCGACACACGCACGAGCGCGGTATGTGCCACACCACACCGACACACGCACGAGCGCGGTATGTGCCACACCACACCGACACACGCACGAGCGCGGTATGTGCCACACCACACCGACACACGCACGAGCGCGGTATGTGCCACACCACACCGACACACGCACGAGCGCGGTATGTGCCACACCACACCGACACACGCACGAGCGCGGTATGTGCCACACCACACCGACACACGCACGAGCGCGGTATGTGCCACACCACACCGACACACGCACGAGCGCGGTATGTGCCACACCACACCGACACACGCACGAGCGCGGTATGTGCCACACCACACCGACACACGCACGAGCGCGGTATGTGCCACACCACACCGACACACGCACGAGCGCGGTATGTGCCACACCACACCGACACACGCACGAGCGCGGTATGTGCCACACCACACCGACACACGCACGAGCGCGGTATGTGCCACACCACACCGACACACGCACGAGCGCGGTATGTGCCACACCACACCGACACACGCACGAGCGCGGTATGTGCCACACCACACCGACACACGCCCGCGCCGCCGCGCGCTGGCACGACCTCGTCGCCGCGCACACGCACGAGCGCGGTATGTGCCACACCACACCGACACACGCACGAGCGCGGTATGTGCCACACCACACCGACACACGCACGAGCGCGGTATGTGCCACACCACACCGACACACGCACGAGCGCGGTATGTGCCAAACCACACCGACACACGCACGAGCGCGGTATGTGCCACACCACACCGACACACGCACGAGCGCGGTATGTGCCACACCACACCGACACACGCACGAGCGCGGTATGTGCCACACCACACCGACAAACGCACGAGCGCGGTATGTGCCACACCACACCGACACACGCACGAGCGCGGTATGTGCCACACCACACCGACACACGCACGAGCGCGGTATGTGCCACACCACACCGACACACGCACGAGCGCGGTATGTGCCACACCACACCGACACACGCACGAGCGCGGTATGTGCCACACCACACCGACACACGCCCGCGCCGCCGCGCGCTGGCACGACCTCGTCGCCGCGCACACGCACGAGCGCGGTATGTGACACACCACACCGACACACGCACGAGCGCGGTATGTGCCACACCACACCGACACACGCACGAGCGCGGTATGTGCCAAACCACACCGACACACGCACGAGCGCGGTATGTGCCACACCACACCGACACACGCACGAGCGCGGTATGTGCCAAACCACACCGACACACGCACGAGCGCGGTATGTGCCACACCACACCGACACACGCACGAGCGCGGTATGTGCCAAACCACACCGACACACGCACGAGCGCGGTATGTGCCACACCACACCGACACACGCACGAGCGCGGTATGTGCCACACCACACCGACACACGCACGAGCGCGGTATGTGCCACACCACACCGACACACGCACGAGCGCGGTATGTGCCACACCACACCGACACACGCACGAGCGCGGTATGTGCCACACCACACCGACACACGCACGAGCGCGGTATGTGCCACACCACACCGACACACGCACGAGCGCGGTATGTGCCACACCACACCGACACACGCACGAGCGCGGTATGTGCCACACCACACCGACACACGCACGAGCGCGGTATGTGCCACACCACACCGACACACGCACGAGCGCGGTATGTGCCACACCACACCGACACACGCACGAGCGCGGTATGTGCCACACCACACCGACACACGCACGAGCGCGGTATGTGCCACACCACACCGACACACGCACGAGCGCGGTATGTGCCACACCACACCGACACACGCACGAGCGCGGTATGTGCCACACCACACCGACACACGCACGAGCGCGGTATGTGCCACACCACACCGACACACGCACGAGCGCGGTATGTGCCACACCACACCGACACACGCACGAGCGCGGTATGTGCCACACCACACCGACACACGCACGAGCGCGGTATGTGCCACACCACACCGACACACGCACGAGCGCGGTATGTGCCACACCACACCGACACACGCCCGCGCCGCCGCGCGCTGGCACGACCTCGTCGCCGCGCACACGCACGAGCGCGGTATGTGCCACACCACACCGACACACGCACGAGCGCGGTATGTGCCACACCACACCGACACACGCACGAGCGCGGTATGTGCCACACCACACCGACACACGCACGAGCGCGGTATGTGCCAAACCACACCGACACACGCACGAGCGCGGTATGTGCCACACCACACCGACACACGCACGAGCGCGGTATGTGCCACACCACACCGACACACGCACGAGCGCGGTATGTGCCACACCACACCGACAAACGCACGAGCGCGGTATGTGCCACACCACACCGACACACGCACGAGCGCGGTATGTGCCACACCACACCGACACACGCACGAGCGCGGTATGTGCCACACCACACCGACACACGCACGAGCGCGGTATGTGCCACACCACACCGACACACGCACGAGCGCGGTATGTGCCACACCACACCGACACACGCCCGCGCCGCCGCGCGCTGGCACGACCTCGTCGCCGCGCACACGCACGAGCGCGGTATGTGACACACCACACCGACACACGCACGAGCGCGGTATGTGCCACACCACACCGACACACGCACGAGCGCGGTATGTGCCAAACCACACCGACACACGCACGAGCGCGGTATGTGCCACACCACACCGACACACGCACGAGCGCGGTATGTGCCAAACCACACCGACACACGCACGAGCGCGGTATGTGCCACACCACACCGACACACGCACGAGCGCGGTATGTGCCAAACCACACCGACACACGCACGAGCGCGGTATGTGCCACACCACACCGACACACGCACGAGCGCGGTATGTGCCACACCACACCGACACACGCACGAGCGCGGTATGTGCCACACCACACCGACACACGCACGAGCGCGGTATGTGCCACACCACACCGACACACGCACGAGCGCGGTATGTGCCACACCACACCGACACACGCACGAGCGCGGTATGTGCCACACCACACCGACACACGCACGAGCGCGGTATGTGCCACACCACACCGACACACGCACGAGCGCGGTATGTGCCACACCACACCGACACACGCACGAGCGCGGTATGTGCCACACCACACCGACACACGCACGAGCGCGGTATGTGCCACACCACACCGAC
Organism: Chrysoteuchia culmella; assembly: GCA_910589605.1. NCBI lineage: Eukaryota > Metazoa > Arthropoda > Insecta > Lepidoptera > Crambidae > Chrysoteuchia > Chrysoteuchia culmella. The sequence goes on from OU342649.1 coordinate 24,104,304, forward strand.
ACACGCACGAGCGCGGTATGTGCCACACCACACCGACACACGCACGAGCGCGGTATGTGCCACACCACACCGACACACGCACGAGCGCGGTATGTGCCACACCACACCGACACACGCACGAGCGCGGTATGTGCCACACCACACCGACACACGCACGAGCGCGGTATGTGCCACACCACACCGACACACGCACGAGCGCGGTATGTGCCACACCACACCGACACACGCACGAGCGCGGTATGTGCCACACCACACCGACACACGCACGAGCGCGGTATGTGCCACACCACACCGACACACGCACGAGCGCGGTATGTGCCACACCACACCGACACACGCTCGCGCCGCCGCGCGCTGGCACGACCTCGTCGCCGCGCACACGCACGAGCGCGGTATGTGCCACACCACACCGACACACGCACGAGCGCGGTATGTGCCACACCACACCGACACACGCACGAGCGCGGTATGTGCCACACCACACCGACACACGCACGAGCGCGGTATGTGCCAAACCACACCGACACACGCACGAGCGCGGTATGTGCCACACCACACCGACACACGCACGAGCGCGGTATGTGCCACACCACACCGACACACGCACGAGCGCGGTATGTGCCACACCACACCGACAAACGCACGAGCGCGGTATGTGCCACACCACACCGACACACGCACGAGCGCGGTATGTGCCACACCACACCGACACACGCACGAGCGCGGTATGTGCCACACCACACCGACACACGCACGAGCGCGGTATGTGCCACACCACACCGACACACGCACGAGCGCGGTATGTGCCAAACCACACCGACACACGCACGAGCGCGGTATGTGCCACACCACACCGACACACGCACGAGCGCGGTATGTGCCACACCACACCGACACACGCACGAGCGCGGTATGTGCCACACCACACCGACACACGCACGAGCGCGGTATGTGCCACACCACACCGACACACGCACGAGCGCGGTATGTGCCACACCACACCGACACACGCACGAGCGCGGTATGTGCCACACCACACCGACACACGCACGAGCGCGGTATGTGCCACACCACACCGACACACGCACGAGCGCGGTATGTGCCACACCACACCGACACACGCACGAGCGCGGTATGTGCCACACCACACCGACACACGCACGAGCGCGGTATGTGCCACACCACACCGACACACGCCCGCGCCGCCGCGCGCTGGCACGACCTCGTCGCCGCGCACACGCACGAGCGCGGTATGTGCCACACCACACCGACACACGCACGAGCGCGGTATGTGCCACACCACACCGACACACGCACGAGCGCGGTATGTGCCACACCACACCGACAAACGCACGAGCGCGGTATGTGCCACACCACACCGACACACGCACGAGCGCGGTATGTGCCACACCACACCGACACACGCACGAGCGCGGTATGTGCCACACCACACCGACACACGCACGAGCGCGGTATGTGCCACACCACACCGACACACGCACGAGCGCGGTATGTGCCACACCACACCGACACACGCCCGCGCCGCCGCGCGCTGGCACGACCTCGTCGCCGCGCACACGCACGAGCGCGGTATGTGACACACCACACCGACACACGCACGAGCGCGGTATGTGCCACACCACACCGACACACGCACGAGCGCGGTATGTGCCAAACCACACCGACACACGCACGAGCGCGGTATGTGCCACACCACACCGACACACGCACGAGCGCGGTATGTGCCAAACCACACCGACACACGCACGAGCGCGGTATGTGCCACACCACACCGACACACGCACGAGCGCGGTATGTGCCACACCACACCGACACACGCACGAGCGCGGTATGTGCCACACCACACCGACACACGCACGAGCGCGGTATGTGCCACACCACACCGACACACGCACGAGCGCGGTATGTGCCACACCACACCGACACACGCACGAGCGCGGTATGTGCCACACCACACCGACACACGCACGAGCGCGGTATGTGCCACACCACACCGACACACGCACGAGCGCGGTATGTGCCACACCACACCGACACACGCACGAGCGCGGTATGTGCCACACCACACCGACACACGCACGAGCGCGGTATGTGCCACACCACACCGACACACGCCCGCGCCGCCGCGCGCTGGCACGACCTCGTCGCCGCGCACACGCACGAGCGCGGTATGTGCCACACCACACCGACACACGCACGAGCGCGGTATGTGCCACACCACACCGACACACGCACGAGCGCGGTATGTGCCACACCACACCGACACACGCACGAGCGCGGTATGTGCCACACCACACCGACACACGCACGAGCGCGGTATGTGCCACACCACACCGACACACGCACGAGCGCGGTATGTGCCACACCACACCGACACACGCACGAGCGCGGTATGTGCCACACCACACCGACACACGCACGAGCGCGGTATGTGCCACACCACACCGACACACGCACGAGCGCGGTATGTGCCACACCACACCGACACACGCACGAGCGCGGTATGTGCCACACCACACCGACACACGCCCGCGCCGCCGCGCGCTGGCACGACCTCGTCGCCGCGCACACGCACGAGCGCGGTATGTGCCACACCACACCGACACACGCACGAGCGCGGTATGTGCCACACCACACCGACACACGCACGAGCGCGGTATGTGCCACACCACACCGACACACGCACGAGCGCGGTATGTGCCAAACCACACCGACACACGCACGAGCGCGGTATGTGCCACACCACACCGACACACGCACGAGCGCGGTATGTGCCACACCACACCGACACACGCACGAGCGCGGTATGTGCCACACCACACCGACAAACGCACGAGCGCGGTATGTGCCACACCACACCGACACACGCACGAGCGCGGTATGTGCCACACCACACCGACACACGCACGAGCGCGGTATGTGCCACACCACACCGACACACGCACGAGCGCGGTATGTGCCACACCACACCGACACACGCACGAGCGCGGTATGTGCCACACCACACCGACACACGCACGAGCGCGGTATGTGCCACACCACACCGACACACGCACGAGCGCGGTATGTGCCACACCACACCGACACACGCCCGCGCCGCCGCGCGCTGGCACGACCTCGTCGCCGCGCACACGCACGAGCGCGGTATGTGCCACACCACACCGACACACGCACGAGCGCGGTATGTGCTACACCATAACGCGGCAGGTGGTGGAGGCGCGGCACGGCGAGCGCAATGGCTTCATGACGCACCTGCGCCGCACGCACGCCGCGCGCTGGCACGACCTCGTCGCCGCGCACACGCACGAGCGCGGTATGTGACACACCACACCGACACACGCCCGAGCGCGGTATGTGCCACACCACACCGACACACGCACGAGCGCGGTATGTGACACACCACACCGACACACGCACGAGCGCGGTATGTGTCACATCACACCGACACACGCACGAGCGCGGTATGTGTCACATCACACCGACACACGCACGAGCGCGGTATGTGTCACATCACACCTACACACGCACGAGCGCGGTATGTGTCACATCACACCGACACACGCACGAGCGCGGTATGTGTCACATCACACCGACACACGCACGAGCGCGGTATGTGTCACATCACACCGACACACGCACGAGCGCGGTATGTGTCACATCACACCGACACACGCACGAGCGCGGTATGTGTCACATCACACCGACACACGCACGAGCGCGGTATGTGCTACACCATAACGCGGCAGGTGGTGGAGGCGCGGCACGGCGAGCGCAATGGCTTCATGACGCACCTGCGCCGCACGCACGCCGCGCGCTGGCACGACCTCGTCGCCGCGCACACGCACGAGCGCGGTATGTGACACACCACACCGACACACGCCCGAGCGCGGTATGTGTCACATCACACCGACACACGCACGAGCGCGGTATGTGTCACATCACACCGACACACGCACGAGCGCGGTATGTGTCACATCACACCGACACACGCACGAGCGCGGTATGTGTCACATCACACCGACACACGCACGAGCGCGGTATGTGCTACACCACACCGACACACGCACGAGCGCGGTATGTGTCACATCACACCGACACACGCACGAGCGCGGTATGTGTCACATCACACCGACACACGCACGAGCGCGGTATGTGTCACATCACACCGACACACGCACGAGCGCGGTATGTGTCACATCACACCGACACACGCACGAGCGCGGTATGTGCTACACCACACCGACACACGCACGAGCGCGGTATGTGTCACATCACACCGACACACGCACGAGCGCGGTATGTGTCACATCACACCGACACACGCACGAGCGCGGTATGTGTCACATCACACCGACACACGCACGAGCGCGGTATGTGCTACACCATAACGCGGCAGGTGGTGGAGGCGCGGCACGGCGAGCGCAATGGCTTCATGACGCACCTGCGCCGCACGCACGCCGCGCGCTGGCACGACCTCGTCGCCGCGCACACGCACGAGCGCGGTATGTGACACACCACACCGACACACGCACGAGCGCGGTATGTGTCACATCACACCGACACACGCACGAGCGCGGTATGTGTCACATCACACCGACACACGCACGAGCGCGGTATGTGTCACATCACACCGACACACGCACGAGCGCGGTATGTGCTACACCACACCGACACACGCACGAGCGCGGTATGTGTCACATCACACCGACACACGCACGAGCGCGGTATGTGACACACCACACCGACACACGCCCGAGCGCGGTATGTGTCACATCACACCGACACACGCACGAGCGCGGTATGTGTCACATCACACCGACACACGCACGAGCGCGGTATGTGTCACATCACACCGACACACGCACGAGCGCGGTATGTGTCACATCACACCGACACACGCACGAGCGCGGTATGTGCTACACCACACCGACACACGCACGAGCGCGGTATGTATCACATCACACCGACACACGCACGAGCGCGGTATGTGTCACATCACACCGACACACGCACGAGCGCGGTATGTGTCACATCACACCGACACGCACGAGCGCGGTATGTGTCACATCACACCGACACACGCACGAGCGCGGTATGTGTCACATCACACCGACACACGCACGAGCGCGGTATGTGTCACATCACACCGACACACGCACGAGCGCGGTATGTGCTACACCATAACGCGGCAGGTGGTGGAGGCGCGGCACGGCGAGCGCAATGGCTTCATGACGCACCTGCGCCGCACGCACGCCGCGCGCTGGCACGACCTCGTCGCCGCGCACACGCACGAGCGCGGTATGTGACACACCACACCGACACACGCCCGAGCGCGGTATGTGTCACATCACACCGACACACGCACGAGCGCGGTATGTGTCACATCACACCGACACACGCACGAGCGCGGTATGTGTCACATCACACCGACACACGCACGAGCGCGGTATGTGTCACATCACACCGACACACGCACGAGCGCGGTATGTGCTACACCACACCGACACACGCACGAGCGCGGTATGTGTCACATCACACCGACACACGCACGAGCGCGGTATGTGTCACATCACACCGACACACGCACGAGCGCGGTATGTGTCACATCACACCGACACACGCACGAGCGCGGTATGTGTCACATCACACCGACACACGCACGAGCGCGGTATGTGTCACATCACACCGACACACGCACGAGCGCGGTATGTGTCACATCACACCGACACACGCACGAGCGCGGTATGTGCTACACCATAACGCGGCAGGTGGTGGAGGCGCGGCACGGCGAGCGCAATGGCTTCATGACGCACCTGCGCCGCACGCACGCCGCGCGCTGGCACGACCTCGTCGCCGCGCACACGCACGAGCGCGGTATGTGACACACCACACCGACACACGCCCGAGCGCGGTATGTGTCACATCACACCGACACACGCACGAGCGCGGTATGTGTCACATCACACCGACACACGCACGAGCGCGGTATGTGTCACATCACACCGACACACGCACGAGCGCGGTATGTGTCACATCACACCGACACACGCACGAGCGCGGTATGTGCTACACCACACCGACACACGCACGAGCGCGGTATGTGTCACATCACACCGACACACGCACGAGCGCGGTATGTGTCACATCACACCGACACACGCACGAGCGCGGTATGTGTCACATCACACCGACACACGCACGAGCGCGGTATGTGTCACATCACACCGACACACGCACGAGCGCGGTATGTGTCACATCACACCGACACACGCACGAGCGCGGTATGTGTCACATCACACCGACACACGCACGAGCGCGGTATGTGCTACACCATAACGCGGCAGGTGGTGGAGGCGCGGCACGGCGAGCGCAATGGCTTCATGACGCACCTGCGCCGCACGCACGCCGCGCGCTGGCACGACCTCGTCGCCGCGCACACGCACGAGCGCGGTATGTGACACACCACACCGACACACGCCCGAGCGCGGTATGTGCCACACCACACCGACACACGCACGAGCGCGGTATGTGTCACATCACACCGACACACGCACGAGCGCGGTATGTGTCACATCACACCGACACACGCACGAGCGCGGTATGTGTCACATCACACCGACACACGCACGAGCGCGGTATGTGCTACACCACACCGACACACGCACGAGCGCGGTATGTGTCACATCACACCGACACACGCACGAGCGCGGTATGTGTCACATCACACCGACACACGCACGAGCGCGGTATGTGTCACATCACACCGACACACGCACGAGCGCGGTATGTGCTACACCACACCGACACACGCACGAGCGCGGTATGTGTCACATCACACCGACACACGCACGAGCGCGGTATGTGTCACATCACACCGACACACGCACGAGCGCGGTATGTGTCACATCACACCGACACACGCACGAGCGCGGTATGTGTCACATCACACCGACACACGCACGAGCGCGGTATGTGTCACATCACACCGACACACGCACGAGCGCGGTATGTGTCACATCACACCGACACACGCACGAGCGCGGTATGTGCTACACCATAACGCGGCAGGTGGTGGAGGCGCGGCACGGCGAGCGCAATGGCTTCATGACGCACCTGCGCCGCACGCACGCCGCGCGCTGGCACGACCTCGTCGCCGCGCACACGCACGAGCGCGGTATGTGACACACCACACCGACACACGCCCGAGCGCGGTATGTGTCACATCACACCGACACACGCACGAGCGCGGTATGTGTCACATCACACCGACACACGCACGAGCGCGGTATGTGTCACATCACACCGACACACGCACGAGCGCGGTATGTGTCACATCACACCGACACACGCACGAGCGCGGTATGTGCTACACCACACCGACACACGCACGAGCGCGGTATGTGTCACATCACACCGACACACGCACGAGCGCGGTATGTGTCACATCACACCGACACACGCACGAGCGCGGTATGTGTCACATCACACCGACACACGCACGAGCGCGGTATGTGTCACATCACACCGACACACGCACGAGCGCGGTATGTGTCACATCACACCGACACACGCACGAGCGCGGTATGTGTCACATCACACCGACACACGCACGAGCGCGGTATGTGCTACACCATAACGCGGCAGGTGGTGGAGGCGCGGCACGGCGAGCGCAATGGCTTCATGACGCACCTGCGCCGCACGCACGCCGCGCGCTGGCACGACCTCGTCGCCGCGCACACGCACGAGCGCGGTATGTGACACACCACACCGACACACGCCCGAGCGCGGTATGTGTCACATCACACCGACACACGCACGAGCGCGGTATGTGTCACATCACACCGACACACGCACGAGCGCGGTATGTGTCACATCACACCGACACACGCACGAGCGCGGTATGTGTCACATCACACCGACACACGCACGAGCGCGGTATGTGCTACACCACACCGACACACGCACGAGCGCGGTATGTGTCACATCACACCGACACACGCACGAGCGCGGTATGTGTCACATCACACCGACACACGCACGAGCGCGGTATGTGTCACATCACACCGACACACGCACGAGCGCGGTATGTGTCACATCACACCGACACACGCACGAGCGCGGTATGTGTCACATCACACCGACACACGCACGAGCGCGGTATGTGCTACACCACACCGACACACGCACGAGCGCGGTATGTATCACATCACACCGACACACGCACGAGCGCGGTATGTGTCACATCACACCGACACACGCACGAGCGCGGTATGTGTCACATCACACCGACACACGCACGAGCGCGGTATGTGTCACATCACACCGACACACGCACGAGCGCGGTATGTGTCACATCACACCGACACACGCACGAGCGCGGTATGTGTCACATCACACCGACACACGCACGAGCGCGGTATGTGCTACACCACACCGACACACGCACGAGCGCGGTATGTGCTACACCATAACGCGGCAGGTGGTGGAGGCGCGGCACGGCGAGCGCAATGGCTTCATGACGCACCTGCGCCGCACGCACGCCGCGCGCTGGCACGACCTCGTCGCCGCGCACACGCACGAGCGCGGTATGTGACACACCACACCGACACACGCACGAGCGCGGTATGTGTCACATCACACCGACACACGCACGAGCGCGGTATGTGTCACATCACACCGACACACGCACGAGCGCGGTATGTGTCACATCACACCGACACACGCACGAGCGCGGTATGTGTCACATCACACCGACACACGCACGAGCGCGGTATGTGACACACCACACCGACACACGCCCGAGCGCGGTATGTGCTACACCATAACGCGGCAGGTGGTGGAGGCGCGGCACGGCGAGCGCAATGGCTTCATGACGCACCTGCGCCGCACGCACGCCGCGCGCTGGCACGACCTCGTCGCCGCGCACACGCACGAGCGCGGTATGTGACACACCACACCGACACACGCACGAGCGCGGTATGTGTCACATCACACCGACACACGCACGAGCGCGGTATGTGTCACATCACACCGACACACGCACGAGCGCGGTATGTGTCACATCACACCGACACACGCACGAGCGCGGTATGTGCTACACCACACCGACACACGCACGAGCGCGGTATGTGTCACATCACACCGACACACGCACGAGCGCGGTATGTGTCACATCACACCGACACACGCACGAGCGCGGTATGTGTCACATCACACCGACACACGCACGAGCGCGGTATGTGTCACATCACACCGACACACGCACGAGCGCGGTATGTGTCACATCACACCGACACACGCACGAGCGCGGTATGTGTCACATCACACCGACACACGCACGAGCGCGGTATGTGTCACATCACACCGACACACGCACGAGCGCGGTATGTGACACACCACACCGACACACGCCCGAGCGCGGTATGTGCTACACCATAACGCGGCAGGTGGTGGAGGCGCGGCACGGCGAGCGCAATGGCTTCATGACGCACCTGCGCCGCACGCACGCCGCGCGCTGGCACGACCTCGTCGCCGCGCACACGCACGAGCGCGGTATGTGACACACCACACCGACACACGCCCGAGCGCGGTATGTGTCACATCACACCGACACACGCACGAGCGCGGTATGTGTCACATCACACCGACACACGCACGAGCGCGGTATGTGTCACATCACACCGACACACGCACGAGCGCGGTATGTGTCACATCACACCGACACACGCACGAGCGCGGTATGTGCTACACCACACCGACACACGCACGAGCGCGGTATGTGTCACATCACACCGACACACGCACGAGCGCGGTATGTGTCACATCACACCGACACACGCACGAGCGCGGTATGTGTCACATCACACCGACACACGCACGAGCGCGGTATGTGTCACATCACACCGACACACGCACGAGCGCGGTATGTGTCACATCACACCGACACACGCACGAGCGCGGTATGTGTCACATCACACCGACACACGCACGAGCGCGGTATGTGCTACACCATAACGCGGCAGGTGGTGGAGGCGCGGCACGGCGAGCGCAATGGCTTCATGACGCACCTGCGCCGCACGCACGCCGCGCGCTGGCACGACCTCGTCGCCGCGCACACGCACGAGCGCGGTATGTGACACACCACACCGACACACGCCCGAGCGCGGTATGTGTCACATCACACCGACACACGCACGAGCGCGGTATGTGTCACATCACACCGACACACGCACGAGCGCGGTATGTGTCACATCACACCGACACACGCACGAGCGCGGTATGTGTCACATCACACCGACACACGCACGAGCGCGGTATGTGCTACACCACACCGACACACGCACGAGCGCGGTATGTGTCACATCACACCGACACACGCACGAGCGCGGTATGTGTCACATCACACCGACACACGCACGAGCGCGGTATGTGTCACATCACACCGACACACGCACGAGCGCGGTATGTGTCACATCACACCGACACACGCACGAGCGCGGTATGTGTCACATCACACCGACACACGCACGAGCGCGGTATGTGCTACACCACACCGACACACGCACGAGCGCGGTATGTATCACATCACACCGACACACGCACGAGCGCGGTATGTGTCACATCACACCGACACACGCACGAGCGCGGTATGTGTCACATCACACCGACACACGCACGAGCGCGGTATGTGTCACATCACACCGACACACGCACGAGCGCGGTATGTGTCACATCACACCGACACACGCACGAGCGCGGTATGTGTCACATCACACCGACACACGCACGAGCGCGGTATGTGTCACATCACACCGACACACGCACGAGCGCGGTATGTGCTACACCATAACGCGGCAGGTGGTGGAGGCGCGGCACGGCGAGCGCAATGGCTTCATGACGCACCTGCGCCGCACGCACGCCGCGCGCTGGCACGACCTCGTCGCCGCGCACACGCACGAGCGCGGTATGTGACACACCACACCGACACACGCCCGAGCGCGGTATGTGTCACATCACACCGACACACGCACGAGCGCGGTATGTGTCACATCACACCGACACACGCACGAGCGCGGTATGTGTCACATCACACCGACACACGCACGAGCGCGGTATGTGTCACATCACACCGACACACGCACGAGCGCGGTATGTGCTACACCACACCGACACACGCACGAGCGCGGTATGTGCTACACCATAACGCGGCAGGTGGTGGAGGCGCGGCACGGCGAGCGCAATGGCTTCATGACGCACCTGCGCCGCACGCACGCCGCGCGCTGGCACGACCTCGTCGCCGCGCACACGCACGAGCGCGGTATGTGACACACCACACCGACACACGCACGAGCGCGGTATGTGTCACATCACACCGACACACGCACGAGCGCGGTATGTGTCACATCACACCGACACACGCACGAGCGCGGTATGTGTCACATCACACCGACACACGCACGAGCGCGGTATGTGTCACATCACACCGACACACGCACGAGCGCGGTATGTGACACACCACACCGACACACGCCCGAGCGCGGTATGTGCTACACCATAACGCGGCAGGTGGTGGAGGCGCGGCACGGCGAGCGCAATGGCTTCATGACGCACCTGCGCCGCACGCACGCCGCGCGCTGGCACGACCTCGTCGCCGCGCACACGCACGAGCGCGGTATGTGACACATCACACCGACACACGCACGAGCGCGGTATGTGTCACATCACACCGACACACGCACGAGCGCGGTATGTGTCACATCACACCGACACACGCACGAGCGCGGTATGTGTCACATCACACCGTCACACGCACGAGCGCGGTATGTGCCACACCACACCGACACACGCACGAGCGCGGTATGTGTCACATCACACCGACACACGCACGAGCGCGGTATGTGTCACATCACACCGACACACGCACGAGCGCGGTATGTGTCACATCACACCGACACACGCACGAGCGCGGTATGTGTCACATCACACCGACACACGCACGAGCGCGGTATGTGTCACATCACACCGACACACGCACGAGCGCGGTATGTGTCACATCACACCGACACACGCACGAGCGCGGTATGTGTCACATCACACCGACACACGCACGAGCGCGGTATGTGACACACCACACCGACACACGCCCGAGCGCGGTATGTGCTACACCATAACGCGGCAGGTGGTGGAGGCGCGGCACGGCGAGCGCAATGGCTTCATGACGCACCTGCGCCGCACGCACGCCGCGCGCGCCCGCGCCGCCGCGCGCTGGCACGACCTCGTCGCCGCGCACACGCATTGATCTATGTACGGTCAACAGCACGTACTAAATGCTAATCGCTAAAGAATGGAATGCGCTGCCTGCTCATGTGTTCCCCGATTCCTACAACCTTGGCCTTTTCAAGGCGAGAGTGAATAGGCATTTCCTGGGCAAGCATGCAACACCTTAGACCACATCCTGATTGTTAAGAACGATGATAGTCAAATGCCTGCCCAGTTATTAATAAAATAAAAAACGTACGGCTTTACATTTGCACTACGAAAACAGCACCTATTGCGAGCGATGTAAGTTCTCTCTCGAGGTCGAAGTAAAGCCGTAGCTGCTGTTGACTACGAAATTGGTACAAATTCCCAAAAACCCATAAGAATGTAATGGACGTCATATCTCATAAAACGAAGACAATTTTATTGATAAATATAATGTTATTATATTTCTTCATGAATAACTATAACGCAAAATGTTTATATGCAAAAAACACAACGCCATCTAATATTGACAGATCGAAACAAATATGACACTCAACTTGAAACTTGAAATGTCTATGAAGAATTCGCCTGTACTTATCTGAAAAATTTCACTTTTTTTTATAATTGAATTTGTGTTGTGCAGCGGTGTGGCACGAGCCGCGCGGGTACCCCACGTCGTGGCAGCTGGACCCCACGGAGGGGCCGGCGCGCGTGCGCGTGCGCCTGCGCCGCGCGCACCTGCGCATCCCGCCGCGCTTCCTCAAGCCCGACCACCGGTACAAGGCGGGTCAGTCACTCACCTCACCTCACCTCTGATATACTCCTCTTTCTGCCACTCTATCCTCAAACTCGATATAATTTATTCAGTCTAGGCAGTTACAAACACTTCTGAACGTCAAAGAAATTACGCCGTCGTTTCACAAACCCTACGGCGGAAGACCTTGTAACGAGAAGAACCGACAATAAACTCGCTGTATTTTTCTCCCTGTTTTATTTTATACTGACTCGTCAAATTGAAAATCCTTGTATCTCAAATCGATGAAACGTACATTTGCGATATTTTTTTTTTTTATCTTTATTTGGAAAACCAACAGCTTTAACAATGCTTATATAATAACTTATGTAAATATTTTGTAAGCCAATTACAGGTTTCCCTTAAATAAACCAATAATTTTGTGACAAACGACTTTTGGTGATGTAAACCATAAGCAAAATTATTCTTACAAAATTGCGCAAAAAATATATTTATATTTATGGAAATAGCTGAACATGGTAGCCCGAGAGCAACATGTACAAATGTGAAAATAGTTACTGTTGTATTTATGTTTTTATGTAAGTTACAATGAACCAGCACTAACATTTACATTTTAGTCTTATTCTCGTTAAAAGGTCTCTTGTCGTAAGGTTTGTGAACTGATAGCGTAGCCTCCCTAACACACGCAAGTAGTTGTAACAGCCCAAACTAAATAAATGATATTGTGTTTAAATATTACTAATGACTAAATAAACAAAAAAATATCTATTAAAATATAATGGTATATATATTTACTTTTGTAGCCTATCGAAAAATCAGGTACTTTCTTTGATATGTTGAATTACTCTCTTTCTGGATGTATCTTTGGAAATTCCGAATAGTTCCAACTCATCAAATTTAGTGTTGTAAGTATGAGCGATGCGGGTGAGAACATTATTGCCGGCATATCTAGTGGAATGCCTGGGAGTGTGCAGCAAGGACGTGTGGCGGGTACGTCGAGTCGGGGTACGAAGCGCCATACCCGCCACTAGTTCGGCACAATCAAGGTTCCCATTTATGATGTCAAACAATAAGCACATGTCCAGGTAATCGCGCCGCTCCTCAAGAGTCAAGAGCGAGTGATGACGACAAGCATCACGATAAGATTCAGGCGAGATATGACGTCGGTAGTTTAAATGATGGACGAACTTTCTTTGAATACGTTCTATGTGATCTTTATATACATTATAGTATGGAGACCAAATTGGGCTTGCATATTCTAGGACACTCCGCACGTATGCAAAATAGACAATCTTAATGGCATATATGTCTTTAAACGGCCTGCATGTGCGCAAAACAAAACCAAGGTTTCTGTAAGCCCTATCAACGATGCAGTCGATATGCTTGGATAGATCTAACTTACTGTCTAGGATAACTCCTAGATCGCGGATCTCGCTGACTTTAGGAATTTTCTGATTATTAAAATGATATGGATAATTAATAGAATTGCTCTTGCGTGTATAAGTGATGCATTGGCACTTGCTTACGTTAACGGTGATCTTATTTTGAGCATAGTGCCGGCTAAGATTATCTAAATCTGATTGTAAAGATTCGCAATCGTAATCTTTGTTAATCTGAAGAAATTTTTTTTTGTCGTCCGCATACAACAAATGTTCAGCGCATTTCAAATAGCTCCCGATGTCATAAAGATATGCGTTATAGAGCAAGGGTCCGAGATGAGAGCCTTGTGGGACTCCCGTAGATATCTTAATAAAGTTGGATCTGAAGCCACCGAGTACGACAGCCTGAGAACGATTTTCCAAGTATGATTGTAGCCATCGGAGTAGATCGCCATGGATACCCAATTCGAACAGCTTACAGAGCAGGATGACGTGGTCCACACGATCGAAGGCTTTTTCGAAATCAGTATACACCACATCAACCTGGCCACCACCATCCATATTCTCCAAGACATACTTAGTAAAAGACGCGAGGTTAGTGACGGTGGAACGACGCCGAAGAAAGCCGTGTTGTCTGTCAGAAATTCCCTTATGTATAATCGGATATATTGCTTCGTACACTATTTTCTCAAACACTTTGGCAGGTGTGTTTAACATGGAAATGCCTCTGTAGTTTTCTACACGTGTTCTAGAACCTTTTTTGTGCAGAGGTATAATATGTGCGTTTTTCCACACGGTAGGGAAAGTACCTTCAATCAGAGAACGGTTAAAAATGATGGATAAAGGTAATGCTAAAGACTTGCCACAATTTTTCCAAAAAAGCGGAGAAATGCCATCGCAACCAGCTCCCTTAGAGCCATCAAGACCAGTCAACATTTTTGATACGGTTTCAGCTGAACTATTTAACAAACCTATAGAGTCAGAACTCATAACCGAGGCAGAAGAGGGCAAAGCAGTAGTACTAACTTCACCAAAGACACTTTTGAAGAACTCACTAAAAGCCTCGCAAATATCGTTTCCATCGGTGTACATCGTGGCCCCGTAAGATACAGAACTGGGATAGTGAGAACTACCACGTAATGATTTCACATAAGACCTCCGTTACATCATCGATTGAGCCTGACCGAAGCAGTGTAGCCCAATCAACACTCAGAAAGTGTGTATTTAAACTTTTGTAATCACCCCTCCTATAGTTTAGCCTTGTATTGTATAATTCTGTTAAGGGCTTGACTGCCAGATCCAAAATTTCCACGTAAAAAGACGGATGGGCTCGGTCTTCTGGAACGAATGGTGTGCATTTTTCAATTTTAAGTGGTAAATTAGAAAACGCCAGGTCTAAGGTGTTACCAACATAATTAACTAGGTCGTTGTACTGGGAGAACCCAAGTAATGACAAATCATTTATTAATTGAAGGCCTGCACTCTGTACGACTACAGGTCCGCTTTTAAAAAAAGTAGGATTGGTCGAGTTCAAAGTAGGATTGGTCGAGTTCGAGAGATTTGAATATTTAATCCTGTAAAAATCGAATCTTAACTCATGGGCTCGAACATTTTCCGGTTAACAAAGTCTTTAATCAGAAATTCGCATAAAATTATTACACAAACAAGTAAGTAGATGGAAATGACCTACTTGTGCGACCGACAATATGGGTTTCGCCAGAACAGGTCTAAAGGTGGTCTTCTAGCATATGCCACTTACATATGGAGCGAAGCCATCAGAGACATGGTGAGGCGCTTGCCGTCTCTCTTGATATCTCTAAGGCTTTAGACAGGCTATGGCACGAAAGCCTTATTAGCAAGCTTCAGTCATTTGGACTTGCCACCGCCTTGTGTGTCTGGGTATCGGACTTCCTGAGAGATCGGTCGATACGATATTGATGGTTGCTCGTACTTTATCTGATACATATAAATGACCTGCTAATGCCCGGTATTTGGGGATACGCAGATGACAGCACCGTTGTAGAGAGGCGATGGTCAATCATATGAACCTATCCCTGCAGGCAGTCTCCGAATGGGGTGATGCCAATCTGGTCAGGTTCAACCAGTCAAAGACCCAGACGTGTCTTTTTTCCGCTAAATGGAGTCCTTTTCACTTAACTCCTACGGCAACGATGTTTTATTTATTAAACTAAAGAGCCTTGAACATAGACGGAAGGTAGCTGGTCTATTCGTATTCTATAGGTTACATTTCGGGGAGTGTGCAGCGGAATTGGACAGCCTCATGCCACCATCCCCATTTTTTCCATCGGACAACCAGACGTACAATTAGGTGCCACAATTATGGTTGATATACCCAAGAGTCGCACTAAGCGTTTTGACACGACTTTATCATCCGCACCGCCAAAGAGTGGAACTCCTTGCCTGTGTCTGTGTTTCCTGACACTTACAATTTGGGGGTCTTCACGTCACGAGTGAATAGGTATCTTCTAGGCAAGCGCGTTACACCCTAGATCCATCTTCGCTTTCCATCAGGCAAGATAGCGGTCAAGCGCTTTACCTATCTAATAATAATAAAAAAGATACATTACGTTTATTAGTTAATCATCATCTTAATCATCATCACGTCGGGGTCACCATTGTTACGTTTATCTGGACTACGATCTGAACTAACTGTCTATAAGATTGTATCTACTTATTGTCCGCAGGGAGAAGTATAATAAAGATTATTTAACTGCAAAGTCTATTCATATTCATTTACTCACATATTTTCACATACATATTTATTTATTTATTTATTTATTTATTTACTGGAAAACCAACTGCTTAACCTAATACATTAAAAAACTTAAATATAAACATAAAGCCATTTACAGGTCTTCACAAATAAGATACATAAAAAAAAAAAAAACTAGCCTAGCCTAACTATTAAATATACACGTACACATACATGAAAAATATGACTCATTTGTGACACATTGAATTTAGCAGCTATCACTGAAAAATAAGCGGCTTACAATACGCCTAATCGACGCCTCGCTACTGTTAAACAGATGAAGATTTACCCGTTTCGAAAGGATATTAAAATTATTACTCGCTCGCCAAAGAAAAGAGTTCTGTCTAAAGTTTGAAGAAGCAGGGGAGGTGAATAACAGAGGGTTATACCTAACTGACTTGGGGGTGGCTCTAAGCGTGAGTTTAGATAAAAGCTCTGGACAGTCAATAACGCCAGTGGCAATTTTGCTAAGGAAGACCAAATCAGTATATTTATATTAAAAAGGTGTGCACTCCCGAGGAGGCAGAGGGACGAATGTGGCGTCACGTAGGCACAGCAGCGATGTTAAATTTTCCGAATCAACAACTTACATTCCAAGAAACTAACATGTACCTATGTGACGCTACAAGCCCATTGGCGTCTACTGCTGTACGTAAGCCTCTTCCGGGGTGCGCCACAAGACACGGTCTCCTTTTTCATTCAGCCACTACCCGCACCCTTCCTCGGGATTCGGTCCATCTAGCATCTAGCTACACTATGTTTACCGTGACGTGGTCTCCATTCGAGAACCCGTCTGCTCCAAAGCTCGTTGAACCGATTCTACGACTGATGTGACCAGCCCATTGCCACTTCAGCTTGCTAGGTACATTGACGATTGATTTTGGTCTTCTACCGTGTGACCTGATTTCGGATTTTATCCCTTAACGAGTAACGGGTAAACTTATAAGTTAATGATCACAGTGTAATGTCGTCGCCAGAGTTAGCGCAGAGGCCGCCACCGCTGCGCAACGTGATCTGGCGCGGCGCCAGCGAGCGTGACGGGCTGGCGGCGCGGCTGCAGCCCGACGAGACCGTGGTCTACATGGCGCGCGTCACCCACGTCACCGTCGACAGCGAGCACCGCGGCGAGCTTCTGCTCACCGACAGGTAGGGACGTGGCTGCAGCCCGACGAGACCGTGGTTTACATGGCGCGCGTCACCCACGTCACCGTCGACAGCGCATTGTCAAAACACGGTGAACACGTCGGTTGTGCATAGGCACCAAGCACGTTATACGGCAGTCAATATTTTAGGCAAAGTCATAGTCATAGTCATAACACAAATAAATAAATAAATAACATTTATTGCAAAGTTTTTCACAATCACACATTAACATTACGGTTATAGGCAAGTTTGTCGCATATTAGCGGGCGCGATCTCTGTTAAAAGAGTTGTTTTGGTAACTTTTCTATTTTGTGTGACAGGGCCATCCACTTCGTGCCGGAGGATTCCCGCGGCGGGTCGGGCGCGCACGAGGGCCAGTGCTGGGCGCTGGGGGCGGTGCGGGCGGTCGTCACCCGGCGCTGGTGCCTGCAGGAGCGCGCCGTGGAGCTGTTCCTGGCTGCGCGCGCGCACCTGCTCGCCTTCCCCGACGAGCCCGAGCGCGCCGCCTTCCTGCACCGCCTGCCGACCAAGTATGACGTCCCTGGCTGGTCACTATAGCGGCGTCACCCGGCGCTGGTGCCTGCAGGAGCGCGCCGTGGAGCTGTTCCTGGCTGCGCGCGCGCACCTGCTCGCCTTCCCCGACGAGCCCGAGCGCGCCGCCTTCCTGCACCGCCTGCCGACCAAGTATGACGTCCCTGGCTGGTCACTATAGCGGCGTCACCCGGCGCTGGTGCCTGCAGGAGCGCGCCGTGGAGCTGTTCCTGGCTGCGCGCGCGCACCTGCTCGCCTTCCCCGACGAGCCCGAGCGCGCCGCCTTCCTGCACCGCCTGCCGACCAAGTATGACGTCCCTGGCTGGTCACTATAGCGGCGTCACCCGGCGCTGGTGCCTGCAGGAGCGCGCCGTGGAGCTGTTCCTGGCTGCGCGCGCGCACCTGCTCGCCTTCCCCGACGAGCCCGAGCGCGCCGCCTTCCTGCACCGCCTGCCGACCAAGTATGACGTCCCTGGCTGGTCACTATAGCGGCGTCACCCGGCGCTGGTGCCTGCAGGAGCGCGCCGTGGAGCTGTTCCTGGCTGCGCGCGCGCACCTGCTCGCCTTCCCCGACGAGCCCGAGCGCGCCGCCTTCCTGCACCGCCTGCCGACCAAGTATGACGTCCCTGGCTGGTCACTATAGCGGCGTCACCCGGCGCTGGTGCCTGCAGGAGCGCGCCGTGGAGCTGTTCCTGGCTGCGCGCGCGCACCTGCTCGCCTTCCCCGACGAGCCCGAGCGCGCCGCCTTCCTGCACCGCCTGCCGACCAAGTATGACGTCCCTGGCTGGTCACTATAGCGGCGTCACCCGGCGCTGGTGCCTGCAGGAGCGCGCCGTGGAGCTGTTCCTGGCTGCGCGCGCGCACCTGCTCGCCTTCCCCGACGAGCCCGAGCGCGCCGCCTTCCTGCACCGCCTGCCGACCAAGTATGACGTCCCTGGCTGGTCACTATAGCGGCGTCACCCGGCGCTGGTGCCTGCAGGAGCGCGCCGTGGAGCTGTTCCTGGCTGCGCGCGCGCACCTGCTCGCCTTCCCCGACGAGCCCGAGCGCGCCGCCTTCCTGCACCGCCTGCCGACCAAGTATGACGTCCCTGGCTGGTCACTATAGCGGCGTCACCCGGCGCTGGTGCCTGCAGGAGCGCGCCGTGGAGCTGTTCCTGGCTGCGCGCGCGCACCTGCTCGCCTTCCCCGACGAGCCCGAGCGCGCCGCCTTCCTGCACCGCCTGCCGACCAAGTATGACGTCCCTGGCTGGTCACTATAGCGGCGTCACCCGGCGCTGGTGCCTGCAGGAGCGCGCCGTGGAGCTGTTCCTGGCTGCGCGCGCGCACCTGCTCGCCTTCCCCGACGAGCCCGAGCGCGCCGCCTTCCTGCACCGCCTGCCGACCAAGTATGACGTCCCTGGCTGGTCACTATAGCGGCGTCACCCGGCGCTGGTGCCTGCAGGAGCGCGCCGTGGAGCTGTTCCTGGCTGCGCGCGCGCACCTGCTCGCCTTCCCCGACGAGCCCGAGCGCGCCGCCTTCCTGCACCGCCTGCCGACCAAGTATGACGTCCCTGGCTGGTCACTATAGCGGCGTCACCCGGCGCTGGTGCCTGCAGGAGCGCGCCGTGGAGCTGTTCCTGGCTGCGCGCGCGCACCTGCTCGCCTTCCCCGACGAGCCCGAGCGCGCCGCCTTCCTGCACCGCCTGCCGACCAAGTATGACGTCCCTGGCTGGTCACTATAGCGGCGTCACCCGGCGCTGGTGCCTGCAGGAGCGCGCCGTGGAGCTGTTCCTGGCTGCGCGCGCGCACCTGCTCGCCTTCCCCGACGAGCCCGAGCGCGCCGCCTTCCTGCACCGCCTGCCGACCAAGTATGACGTCCCTGGCTGGTCACTATAGCGGCGTCACCCGGCGCTGGTGCCTGCAGGAGCGCGCCGTGGAGCTGTTCCTGGCTGCGCGCGCGCACCTGCTCGCCTTCCCCGACGAGCCCGAGCGCGCCGCCTTCCTGCACCGCCTGCCGACCAAGTATGACGTCCCTGGCTGGTCACTATAGCGGCGTCACCCGGCGCTGGTGCCTGCAGGAGCGCGCCGTGGAGCTGTTCCTGGCTGCGCGCGCGCACCTGCTCGCCTTCCCCGACGAGCCCGAGCGCGCCGCCTTCCTGCACCGCCTGCCGACCAAGTATGACGTCCCTGGCTGGTCACTATAGCGGCGTCACCCGGCGCTGGTGCCTGCAGGAGCGCGCCGTGGAGCTGTTCCTGGCTGCGCGCGCGCACCTGCTCGCCTTCCCCGACGAGCCCGAGCGCGCCGCCTTCCTGCACCGCCTGCCGACCAAGTATGACGTCCCTGGCTGGTCACTATAGCGGCGTCACCCGGCGCTGGTGCCTGCAGGAGCGCGCCGTGGAGCTGTTCCTGGCTGCGCGCGCGCACCTGCTCGCCTTCCCCGACGAGCCCGAGCGCGCCGCCTTCCTGCACCGCCTGCCGACCAAGTATGACGTCCCTGGCTGGTCACTATAGCGGCGTCACCCGGCGCTGGTGCCTGCAGGAGCGCGCCGTGGAGCTGTTCCTGGCTGCGCGCGCGCACCTGCTCGCCTTCCCCGACGAGCCCGAGCGCGCCGCCTTCCTGCACCGCCTGCCGACCAAGTATGACGTCCCTGGCTGGTCACTATAGCGGCGTCACCCGGCGCTGGTGCCTGCAGGAGCGCGCCGTGGAGCTGTTCCTGGCTGCGCGCGCGCACCTGCTCGCCTTCCCCGACGAGCCCGAGCGCGCCGCCTTCCTGCACCGCCTGCCGACCAAGTATGACGTCCCTGGCTGGTCACTATAGCGGCGTCACCCGGCGCTGGTGCCTGCAGGAGCGCGCCGTGGAGCTGTTCCTGGCTGCGCGCGCGCACCTGCTCGCCTTCCCCGACGAGCCCGAGCGCGCCGCCTTCCTGCACCGCCTGCCGACCAAGTACAATTTCATAAACATTTACTTATTTTCGGTCAACCAACAAAAACATAACATAACAACACAAATACAAAGTAATTCCTATGACGATTTTTGTCAAATGTGAAAAATTTACTTTGTATTTGACGCGTGTTTTCATGGCAATATGGTCTCAAGCGGACTGACTTAGGTCGTAAAGCTTCGAGCGTAGATCAAACTTTTAACACGCGAGGTAGGTCCAGTATTACCGTCTATCTCGATATAGGTCACACACGGACGGCGTGGTGGCGAACAGCAGTTCCTTCACATGGCCCTTCGAGCCGGATGCCTCGGGTTTACCTGGGCTGGCGTTGTCATTACATGACCACCCCACCTCCTATTTACTTATTTAATTTTAAAGTTGTTTTTGTATATGCAATATCAAATATTGTCGATCGGCACATTAGTTTCTACATCTAATCAATAAATGTTACGATCACGATACAGAGTAGAACAAGACTCGCTATCCGAAGCGATGTCGCAGTGGCGCAGCGGCGCGATCACCAACTGGGAGTACCTGATGCGCCTGAACGGGCTCGGCGGGCGGTCGTACAACGACCTGATGCAGTACCCGGTGCTGCCGTTCGTGCTGGCGGAGTACCAGGCGCGCGAGCTGGACCTCACGGCGCCCGCCGCCTTCCGCGACCTCGCGCGCCCCATGGCCGTGCAGCGCCGCGCCCGCGAGAAGCACTACATCAACACGTACAACGTGAGTCCCTACACAGAGTATTAAGCTCCTAGCTCCTAGCTCACCGCCGCAAAGTTGCCTGTCTGTCGGTCTTTTACAGACTGTACTTTGGAGAGTGTGCGCAGGAGCTGCATGAGCTCATACCGCCGAAGAAGGGTCTTCCACCGGACATCCAGATGCCCTGCGGGCTACCACCCTTTCTTGGTTGATACTCCTAAAAGCGCTACTCAATATCTTTTATATTGCGCACAGCAATGGAGTGGAACTCACTCCCTGCGTTTGTATTCTGAGTACTTATAACTATACTCTGGGAAATAATTAGACGGAAAAAATGTAAACAAACAGCTATCATTTCTTTTTCTTAAATTATTGAAATGATACCATATACAAACACATAGCCCCAAAACCAACTTCATTAAGATTTGCTTTAAAAAATAAGACATGAACGTTTAACACTCTTCATTAAATTTCGAGGAAACAAAATAAACGAAGCAATTTTTACATAACTCTTTTAGATTTTAAAAAGCTTTAATAGATGACTTACATATTTATTTTCTTTTGCGCCTATTTTGCGTCCGGAGGGTGTCAGGCCGGATCACTCCAGCCCTCCCAGCTCAACCAGGAATGCTCCCAGCGCCTTCACGTCAGAGACGGCTTCCCGGAGACTGCCTGGGTGAGCCGAGGTACCTCGCCCGGTAAGGGGCTACTCCGTCACAATCCAACAGGACGTGAGCAGCTGTCTCTTCTTCCTCCATGCAGCCTCTGCATAGTGGGCTGTCAGTGATTGGCTGTCAGGGGCTGTCAGTTGTTACCTCTCTGGATATAATTGCCTGTGCTGCCAGTGTAATACCAACACATTCCGCTTGAAAAACGGTATTGTATGGACTAAGTGGAGAGGCAATTTGTATGTTAAGGTCCTCTGAAAATACCCCCGAACCTACTCCCGATGATGTCTTGGAACCGTCAGTGAATATCAAGAGGGCCTTGTGCTGCTGTCTGGAGTCAAGTTCGTCCTCCAGGTGTACCCTGTATTTTTTGTCGAAGATGAAGGATGACGTGACTTTGTCACACGCAGCCTCTATCAGAGGCGTGTCAAGCCATTCCTCCAGTAAGCCGTTAAGATGCCTTACCTTCTGATACTGTAGTCTACCCAAGTGTTTAAGCCTTAACGCTGTCTTAGCAGCCTCTTGCTGGATGTGGAGGTGTAATGGTTTAATATTAAGCATTACCTCAAGTGCTGCTGTCGGGGCAGTGCTCATGCATCCAGTTAGAGCACAGCAGGCCTGACGTTGAAGCCCTTGAAGTTTCTTCGCTCCGTTGGTTTGGACAGCTTTAGGCCACCAGACCAGCGAGCCGTAGCACACGAGGGGTTTGATAACTACGTTGTATAACCATAGGAACAATTTAGGTGACAAACCCCAGCGCTTACCCACCATCTTGCGGCATTGCCAGAGTATGACACTGGCAGACTTGATTTTGTGCTCGATGTGGCTGTTCCAGGTGAGTTTGCTGTCTAAGATAAACCCAAGGTATACTTTCGTCAAAAAGTTTCGGCATGCGGTGATTGCCCACTTGATGTTTGTTAGTAAACATAACCAGTTCAGTTTTTGACGGGTTAACTGTCAGGTCTTGTTCTCTGCACCAGTTCTCCACCTTTTTCAGGGCAGCTTGCATGACATCACAGGTCAGACTGGCCTGGTTGCCAAAGGTAATTATGGTGATGTCATCCGCATATTCTACAGTGTAGAAATAGTTAGAGTTTAGATGGGCTATCAGGTCGTCAACCACCAGGTTCCACAGTAGAGGAGAAAGTACCCCCCCTCTGGGCAGCCCCTAGCAACAAGGGCTCTTTGACTAACCTCTCCGCCACCTGTACCGTTCTGTTGCGTAGCATGCTAACTACCCAGTTGATGATTTGCTCTTCCACCACCCTCGCTTC
The DNA here is from genome assembly GCA_910589605.1 of Chrysoteuchia culmella. Lineage (NCBI taxonomy): Eukaryota > Metazoa > Arthropoda > Insecta > Lepidoptera > Crambidae > Chrysoteuchia > Chrysoteuchia culmella. Next base: position 24,128,715 of record OU342649.1, read on the forward strand.
CTCAGTGAGGCCTCGATGCTGTTAAAGGTGGTCTTGTCGACGGCTCCCTCTATGTCTAGAATGGCCCCGAGACAGATGAGTTTGTTCTGAAATGCTGCCTCTATCTTACCGACTATTTGATGAAGTGCAGATTCTGTAGATTTGCCATGGCTGTATGCATGTTGATGTTTGTGTAGCGGGTTTCTAATTAGAGCTCCGTTCCTTATGCACCATTCACAGAGCCTTTCCATTGTCTTCAATAGAAAGGATGCCAGCTAATTGGTCGGCAAGCCTTCGGGTTGGTGTAGTCGGATTTCCCTGGTTTAGGTATGAACACCACCCTGACTTCCCTCCACTTGTGTGGTATGTATCCATGTGCTAGGCACGCTCGTAGCAGTTTTGTGAGCAATGACAACTGGTTCTCCACCCCATTGTAATAGGGCAGGGAAGATGCCATCTGTACCTGCAGACTTGAAAGGGGAGAAGCTCTTAATAGCGCATCTTACCTTATCTAGTCAAAGTCAAAGATTTTTATTCAAATAGACTTATAGATAAGTGCATAATCGTCCATTTTTTTTTCCTACCAGCCATTCAGGACATCTTTTAACTGATAAGAAGAACGGCCGCAAGAAACTTATCAGCTTTAACAGAAACAACAACATTTACAAAGGAACATGTCGTTGCCAAACACAAATCTACAATCTTGAAACATATTTAATATAAGAGGAAATTATAATGATCCGTAGCCATAGAAACCCGACTCTCACTAAGCCACTTAAAGGCAATACCATATAGAGAGCCGCGCGCAAACTCACTAGTTTTCAACTTTATTTATCTCATTTTATCTATGCTCATACGACATTTCTTATCACTAACATTTCCTTATCAGGCACTATATTACATGTTACATATTAAAATATTCAAAAAAATTATTGCTATCAAGTTAAGTTACATTTACAATACTAAGTTCAATACTATTTCTAATCTACCTATAAGTCGTTTTGGGAAATAAGAAAACACACGAAAAAATATACTTTATTTCTTAATATCTTATCAGCTATTGATTTATTTATTTAATGTTTGGAAGACCAACACCGAGTAGACAGAGTTGATTTTTGACATAAAAACAGTAAGGCAATAATAGGTCTTCACGTATATAAAACATATTTTAAATGGTTAAGTGTAGACAATAAGATGCTCTTGGAAAACTTAATCTAAAACTATTACAAACTAAGACAGTGCCTATAATGTGATTAGTTAAAGTTACTTAAATTGACATTTACTTAAAGAAATCCTCACATAATAAGCGCCTCGCAATTGCTAAACTAGAGTGATATATATCAAGATTTTTAGATTTACACAAGTTATTAAGACTTTTGCTTGCTCGCAGCAGGAAGGAGTTTTGGCGGTAGTTTGACGAGACCAGTGGTACACAAATTGGAGCAAAGTGTCTAGCAGACCTACTTGGAATATTGAAACTTATCTTTGACAGAAGTTCGGGAGAGTCGACCGAGTTAGATATAATTTTTAGTAAGTAGGTAACATCTGACACTTCGCGTCTCTTTACTAAAGGAAGAAGGTGAAATTTCGCACATAGACTTAAATATTGGTTTGATTCATAAGGAATCCTGAGACGGTAACATAGAAATTTTATAAATTTCATTTGGAGTCGCTCAATCCGATTGATGTATTTGTCATATCGCGGGTTCCAGATCTCCGACCCATATTCCAGGATACTCCTGACGAACGTGCAGTATAAAATTTTCAAAGTTTTTATCTCATTGAAGCTGTTGGAGGTACGCATTACAAATCCTAAGGCCCTATTGGCTTTCTTGACAATATTCTCGACATGTTCATCAAAGAGAAGCTTAGAATCATGCAGAATCCCTAGGTCCCGAGTTACGTAATTTCTTTGCAGGATCTGATTTCGCAAATAGTAATGTGAAGGAATAATACTGTTCTTTCTTGAAAAAGTGATTAATGTGCACTTCGATGGATTCAAATCCAGCTTTCATATCGTCAGCGAAACAAAGGAGTTTGGAATGTTGAAAACAAGAATCTATATCATTAACAAATATTAAAAACAAAAGAGGGCCCAGAAGAGAGCCCTGTGGAACGCCGCTAGGCACGGTAATCCAGCTGGAAATATAATTGCTAATAACCACTGCCTGCGACCTGTTAGTTATATAAGACGTAAGCCATCTCAGAAGATCCCCACTGATACCCATGCTTTCCAATTTAATTATTAATAACTTATGATCTATTCTGTCAAAACATTTACTATAGTCAGTGTAAACCATATCAATTTGCTTTCCCCTGTCCATAGAATCAGTAATAAAATCATTGAATAAGATGAGGTTGGATGTAGTGGAACGTCCTTGAACAAAACCATGTTGAGAGCCTATAAAAGAGTGTTTTACGGTTTGGTAGATTTGGTTGTAAATAATCTTTTCAAAGAGTTTTGCTAAAATGCAAAGTTTGGAAATGGGCCTATAATTAGTTACATCCGATTTTTTTCCTTTTTTGTGAATTGGTGTTATAAAGGCCGATTTCCAAACCGATGGCATGTTAGATTCTGCAAGCGACTTCATAAATAACATATGCACGGGCACGGCTATACTATTCGCACATCTGTGCAAAAATATCGGAGGTAGATTATCCGGCCCTGCAGATTTAGTAATATCCAACGATTGCAGCAACTTAGTCACGTCTTCTATAGTAATATGAATATTAGAAACATTGGCTTGTGGCGAGGGGTATGGGTCAGGGTAATCACGCGTTGGGGAAGGCACTGAGAAATTAGAACAGAAAAAATCAGAAAACATGTTACAAATAGTTACACCGTCAGTTGCAGTGTTACTGCCATAGTGCATGGTATTGGGAACACCTGAGGACTTGTATTTCGACTTCACAAAGGACCAGAAACACCTTGGATTATCTTTTATTGAATTTTCAACTAATAACATATAATTTTTATAACATTCGTCCTCCAAACGTTTTGCTCTGTCTCTAATTAATTTAAATGTATGAAGATTTGACAAGTTTCTATAGATCTTGAATTTCTGATGAAACTTAAATTTCTCTTTAATTACCTTCACCAACGCAGGTGAGTACCAGACCGGATAACTGTTATGGCGACATATTTTGCTGGGTACGTGCTCGTCAATTATGCTGTTTATTTTGAGATAAAAAGCGTGGACTGCTCCTTCAATATCCTTATTCCTAAAAAGTGTAGACCAATCGATGTTTGCAATATCAGCATTAATTTTATCATAATCGCATTTGTTAAACAATTTTTTTAGCCGAGTTGCGCGCGGTAGGCTAACAGTATTGTCGATTGTGACGTCGACTATAATTGCTTTATGATGAGGGTCTATTGATACCAGCGGGTCGCGGCATTCGCTCACAGACACCTCCGTGTTGGATAAAACTAGGTCTAAAATCCTCCCGTAATTATTTAATACACCATTGAACTGTTTAAAATCATGAATACATAGGTCATCAATTAACATTTGTTCATCGGAGCCGGGCACAGTACCAGCAAAGTATGAGCGATCATCGCTATTATATATCCACGGAATTCCACTCATGTTAAAATCGCCTAAAATTATATAAATATCCTCTGAGTATTGAGATACTGTAGTGTCAAGTTTAGAGAGAATTTTTTTTCTTAACTCTTATGTATCATACCTTATCGTGAAGGTTTAATTAGCCGCTATGTGCGTAACATCAATTTATCAACATGGGATAATTTATTTGTAAATACCTACTCTATAAATACCTACTGCATAAAACTTTTATACAAACTAGTACAACACGAACAAACTATATAATACACGAAAAACACTAACTGCAAATATTATCGATTAAATACATTCCAAACACAAAGAAACTTATTATTATACTATAAAACACCAATAGACAACGAATTCAATAGATTTTACACTTATAACTAGTCACGAAATTTCACATCACAATACAACTTTATTACCACGATTATTAGTCACTGTCTATTGTTCACTTTATTCACACAAACGCTCGTGTATTTTTCAATAAAATACAGAATCTTTCCTTGCGGATCTTCGGTTGAATCTTTCGCAAGTTTGCGTTTTTTGCATGTATTTTACAGTGTGTTTTTCGCATTAATAGCAGCGTTTTACCTACCAATAAAACGCTTATTAAAATACTTACCTTATTCGAAGCTTAATTATATTGAGATAGGCACATCCTTTTCCGCTTATAGTTCCCTCCTATTCTACTGGATGTTGCTGTCTCTCTCGCACCTTTCCCCACTCCACCATCCCTACCAGGCAGGTCCAGCTGTTAAGTCAGCGGGACTCTCTAGCTCATTGAGTAAACCAGGCAGGAGTAAACTTTAAGCTTCGAATAAGGTAAGTATTTTAATAAGCGTTTTATTGGTAGGTAAAACGCTGCTATTAAATAACTGTACCGTTATTCGAAGCTTAATTATATTGAGACTTGTTTGTTATCGCCTGGTGGATGTGGTGGACGCCAATGTGAATTGAAAATATTAGGGATAAACAAGATTAAATTAAACATAATGTAACTGAAACATACTTTTTATTTCACATCCTTAAATAATATTCCTTGTAACAAAACTTTCTGGAATTATATTTGTAGGTGCTTAAATCAAGGATTGATGATATTAATATAATTAAATCTTAATCAAATTTACCACTGTATGCTATTAGCGAGCAAAGAAACAAATTATAGAAATGTCACTATCTCATCAGTACAATCATCATTAATTCATAAACAATAACAAGTACATTGGACATTATTTTTCCAAACTATATTTGACTCCGAATAAAATTACTATTTTAACAACATTTCTAGTATTTTATTCATCCAAAGCAATGGTAAGTATATGATAAACTTACAGTAGGTAATGGTTATTATATTTCATTGTATTGTATAACACAAGAGAAACATTCATACACAGATACTTTATATTATAGCAATATTATGGGATAAATTAAGAACTTATAATATGAGAGACACTTTTCAACAACACTTTATAGTAATATGAATTGAACGGGTTGGAAAAGCACAAGAGAGCCATTATAGCACAACTCACAAGAGAGACAATATCTCAACAGACACTTTTAATATACTTAGATCAAACAGGATGGAATAAGTTGGTTATGCTAGGTGTTGGGGCTGCTGACATAACCTGACGTTTATAAAATTTTGCGAAAGTGTTAACAGATTTCCAATTTCCTCTAGCGAGGATCTCTTCTATAGATACATTATTATACCAATTTTTTGAGGCCACTGCTGAGCGAACGCTTCCTGGTGATGCCATAATATTAGCATCTTGTAGTATAGTTTTAATCCATCCTGCTATAATAGCACGAGATGCAGCTTTAGGTTGACCCCGTATAGATACAAATAAGTTATTACATTTTGCTAATGTTCTTCTATTATGAAGTATTGTGATTACAAGATTAATCCAATAGACAGGGTCTAGGTTATGATTATCTTTATTAGAAACTAATTTCCACCCCGATTGTCTGTGTCTGTCGGAATCCGTTTTGGAACCAAAAGCCGGGCAAAATATTATAAAATCACTTTCTTTAGAACAGTGGTTAGAGTCAATATTCAATAATGTGAGATCGTGAATGCGTCTCCCAGAACATAACACAAGCAATGTAGCCGCATGTCTTGAAACTTGAAAACAATTGTGTTCGTCTATAGTGCACTTTGATAAATAAGATGCCAGGACATCAATATTCCAAACTGGAGGCTTATGAGCAATAGGCCTTTTTAGCGATATAGCTTTTAGGACATGTTTCACTAAAGCATGAGAACTGATTTTGTCAGAAATATCTGCATTACATAGAGTTGAAACCACAGACTTATGCAATAGAATAGAGTTATATGATAGATTATCTACAAGGTACAAGTCTGCCAAAAATTTTGCAACTTGTGAAGCTTCTGGCCTTTTGAAGTTTACATTATTTTTCTTAGCCCATTCTAACCAGCGACGCCAGGCAACTTGGTAAGTTCTTTGGGTAGAGGGTCGCCAGGAGGACTTTAGCAATTCTAATTGTTCTTGACTCCAGTTTGCTATACTGTCCGACCACCCCCACATAGCCATATCTCTATAGTCATCTTGTGAACCTGTGGCGGAGGGCGGTTCGTGGTCGTATCGATCAATACTTCCTCGAGGTTTTTCAGAGAGTATGGAGCTGCTATCGCCCTGGACTTGAGGTCTGCCCTCCAAAATACCTTGTCCCAGCGAGGGACAATCAGAAGATAGGTGCCCGTAGCTTGGTTGAGGTGATTTAACACTTTTGGGATCAGATATGGAGGAGGGAAGACCCAAGCTAAACTGTAGCTCCATGGCTTTGAAAAAGCATCGTGATACAGCGCCTGCTCGTCCGACAGATCTAGTGATACATAATTGTCTACGACATGAGCCGTTGCCGATGCTAGTAGGTCTATTACCGGAGTACCGAATTTCTTGAAAATTATCTCGACACATCTTGCTAGGAGGTGCCATTCCGGTGTGATTCGGTTGCGGGACAAGTGGTCGGCATGGTAATTGTACTTTCCTGGCATATGAAAAGAACTTAACTGAATATGATATTTATCTAATATATAAAATATATCAAATGTTATATTCATGAGTTGTGTGGATCTTGTTCCACCTTCATTACGAATATAAGCAACGACGGTTTTGTTATCACACTGTAGTAAAACGGTACTTTGTTGTAAAATATGATAGTGCGTTTGTAATACTTTTAAAACGGCAAGCAGCTCTTTCTGGTTACAGTGTAAAGCTTGTTCTTTATCAGACCATTCTCCTGAAATTGGTATATTATCTAATTGTGCGCCCCAGGCTACATCAGAAGCATCAGTAACGAGAAAATGCGTTGGAGCGGCAACATGAATAGGTGATGAAAGATGACAATGTCTATGCCACCACTTTAGTTCATTCACAAGGTTTTTTGACAATGAATTAATATAAGGACCTTTTTCCTTCAATAGTGATATGAGACGGGCCAATAAATATCTATGATTCAATCGACCCTTAGGAACAACTAAGCTAGCGAAATTTAACATTCCAACCAAACTTTGTAACTCGTGTAGCGAAACACTATTTTTCTTTAGAATGTCATTTATTTTTGTTAGTATAGTTTTAATTTTCTGACATGGTAAAGTTTTGTTGTTGAGCCAAGGGTTCCATAGTAAACCCAGGTACTCTAAATTTTTCTGGGGAGTCAAAATAGACTTCTCATAGTTAATTTGCCATCCCAGGTATTCGAGTTGATTAACTAGTAATCGTACATGGTAAATCAACGTGTGTCTGTCTTGGTGAGCCATGAGAAAATCATCTAAGTATACTATGATACGAATACCCTGATCTCTAAGTGTCTGAGCAATCCAATTCGTAAGTGATGCGAATATTTTAGGCGCTGAACACAGACCAAAGGGTAGGCAAGTCATTTCTAATAATTCTTGCCTATATAGAAGTCTAAGGAATTTTCGATGACCCTGAGCGATTGGCAAATGAAAATAAGCTTGCGATAGGTCAACTTTACAGAGCCAGTCTCTGTCCTGGAGAAAGTCTGGCACGCGTTGTACGCTTAAGAGACGAAATTTGCTCTTATGCACAAAATGATTAAGTGCTTTCAAATTGAAAATGGGTCTCTGACTACCATCGCTTTTTGGAACTAAGAACATAGTTGAGACAAAGCTGGGCGAGGGTTTGACTGTTTTTAGTATACCTTCCGATTTCAATTTATTTATACAAGCAGTCATACTATCAGACACAGGTGTGCGACAGATGTCTGTTTTAACATTTTGCATGATTAGTGGAGGCTTTTTTGTAAAGGGTATGCGATACCCACGAATTATTTTTAACAAAGTTTCAGGTGCTCCTGACTCTTTCCATTGATCATAAAATTGCTTCAACTGACCCGCTTTGAAAGAATGTTTATAATCAAAATCGTTTCTTTTTGTTACCGGTCTGACGAACCGGGGACAGATTTCTCTTTCTATTGGGTTTATTAGTGTCGTTATACCTTGATGCATGGTATCCGGTACGAGACCGAAACGAATTTTTACCTCCATGATTAGTTTTATTACTAGCTTTATGCCCTTGTGTAGGACGGTGCTGGTAATTACAACATCCCTGCGAGGGAGTGCAAGACTGCCAATTGCAGTTATGATTATGGGTACTGCGCCCGTGAGCGTTAATACCCTGCGAGGGTACGCTTCGTGATGCCAGCCCCTGCGAGGGGTGGAGGTTACCTTTATTTGCCGCTTGCGAAGCGGGAGCGTAGGTAGTAGGTTTTTGTAAGAATGACTTACGAACACCACCTGCTTTTTCTAAGGCCAATGTGAATAAATCTGGCTTAAATAAGTGTTGACAACTTGGTGGTATTTTGCGAAGTGATGATTTAACCAACGGGTCACGAACGGAATTGGTTATACCATCCCTCCTCATTTGAATGGATTCTGCTCTGTGACCATATACTATTTGCAAGAGATCTGAAGAAACCTGCTGCAAATTACCATTTTGGAACAACTCGGTGACCTTAACGTTAAGGTCTTCAAACTTAACTTGATCACTAGATTTAGCCCATATTAATAATTCTCTGAGGGTAGATTCCAAAACCTCTTTTTGCTTTAGTATTCCGAATGTCAGAGCCGCGAATGCTCTTTCAGTATAAACTAAATGACGCAAATTATCATAAGATTTAACCTCATCGTTCACTTCCAACTCAACAAAACCGGGTGAAAAGTTATAGTTCTTTTGAGTATCAGCATAACGAACCTCACACCACTCATCTTTCTCAAAATGTTGGATATTTTTGAGGGTACTTATATAATTATCAGGGGCTTTGGGAACCGATGGATCTTTTAATTTAGTGGCTAAATTAATGTTGAAAGTAGCATTGTCCTCACTGCCCGACATATCGTTATAAAGTGTTCTGCTAACATTATCGTCAACCAAGGATAAATGGTCGTCAAAATTATCAACATAAACCTGACTAGGTACTGAACAATTATGGGAATTTTGTTTTAAAGTTAATTGATCACGTAAATCACTAAAAGCCTTAGATAGTGTATCTAACCTGTCGTCCTTGCGAATACTTTTACCGCCCCTTTCTTTGCGTCGGCGGTGGTGACGACGACGACGAGATCTTTTCTTGTCTTGAGAATTAGATGTCGAGTCGCTCGATGAAGAAGAACTCGAACTTGAACTGCTTGAACTCGTAGACCGAATTCGTTTCTTACGCGATGACACATTGCTACCTGAATTATTTTCGGGTATAATTTCGTCGGCCATCTAAAATAAAAAATGTACACAAGAAAAGACACAAGTCACGTTACACACGACTTAATCAACCGTGGCAAGCATCGACATCGGTAGAATATATGAAAAAAAAAATCTATGAAATCCACGATTGCAGGTAGATGAAAATCATAAAACAAAAAATTGAAATTGAATCGAACGGTAACACCGTTTTATACATTTGGGAACTTACCTCGAGTTTGTGCCACGAGATCAAATAAATCAAATGAAAATGTTATATTTGTTCACTATATTGTATCTATAGTGATGTAAGGTCGTTCCTTTGGACCACCAGTACTTTGTTCTGAACGACCTTTCTCTGCGGAAAATTTTACGCCAATTAATGAGCTAGAGAGTCCCGCTGACTTAACAGCTGGACCTGCCTGGTAGGGATGGTGGAGTGGGGAAAGGTGCGAGAGAGACAGCAACATCCAGTAGAATAGGAGGGAACTATAAGCGGAAAAGGATGTGCCTATCTCAATATAATTAAGCTTCGAATAACGGTACAGTTATTTAATACAATGTTACAATTGGGTGCATTTTTTGAGGGTAAATGTATAAGGATTTTGAGTACCTGTGGTGCTTAAATCTCGTATCGTTTAATCGTTCGTGTTACGGGTACTGGGCTAGCGGGATATTATACGTTCTAATTGTGAAATTTAATTTTCGGTGAGGTTATGAGATTTTCAAAGAGTTTCGGAGTGGCCGGCATGTACTTTCGTCATTAGCCTTTATTATTGTCCCCACTGCTGGGGCACTGGCCTTCCATATGGATGGATTAGGAGAATGAACCATCACCCACCACGCGGGCCCAATGCGGATTTGTGAATTTACACACTGCAAATGCAGCAGGGACCAACGACTTATTGAGCCTTCTGAACCACAGAGGAGCTTGAGATAGTAAATTTTGGTCACCCATCCCGTGACCGACCATTGCGAAAGTTGCTTAACCTCAATAATCACAGGCCGAGCGCGTAAACCACTGCGCCACGGGCTCCTCTGTTATGCAGTTTATTATTATATAATAGCATGTACAAAATATAAATCTCATAAAAATAAACAAGCACCAGCTTAGCCGCGTAAATAAATATCAATACTGATTTATATTGAATTAAATAAGCAAGATTTTTTCCCTGTGATTGTTAAATATGAAAAATAAACAGTATAAAACATGTATTATACGTGTATGATTGTACTTTTTAGAAGAACATCAAATTTGTTTTATGCGAAAATTACATGTATTATACAGGAAAACTACAAAGTTTCGAAACAAACGAAAAGTATCATTCGCAATTTTCAACGTTACTTAAAACCCGACTACCTTCAAGGCAAGCGGAATAGGCACCTTCTGGGCTAGCTCGCTCTATCGTGGATCCTGTAATAGCCCCTGGGCTTGACTGGGATCAAGAGCAAACCCATTCGAAAGTAAAATATAAATAAAAAAATATCTTTGTTTCCCGAGGTCCTCTATTGCTTAGTTCATCTGGTAGGACCACGGGCTATCTTTCTTCTTTTTTTCTTTTTCTTCTTCAAAAAACATTGCCCTTGATCTTACCAGTAGGACTACGCAGTAAGACCAAAGGAAAAATCTGTTCTTGTATAGCCTGAAATGTGACTTTGTCAAACCTAACTTCGTGGCTCTTAAAAACAGTAACAGAACCCTATAGACACCGCATTGACAGGGCCAGCCGTTCGTCAAACTCGTTCATGCTGCTAGCGCATAATATATGCCCTTATGCAATTGGTTAAAATTGTTATCAATTTTGACGCATCAAACTTTGATTGGCTTATTTACAAACGAGCCAATCAAAACGAGTCGACTTACCCTTACCCCACCAATTTTAACAGATTTTTTTTCTGTATTGAAGTTCTTTGCAGCGGTGTCTTATTGGGCTTTGTTGTCTGGAATCCGAACACAAAAGGCTGTGCCATACCCCGTACTATACTAGAGTATTAAAAAATCACTTTTCGGAGAGACCAAAATGTGACGTTACCAAACTTCATGGTTTTTTTTTTTGTTTACTTACTTTAATTACGCTTTGAGATCATGACCCAGTTGATGCGTCTTCTAGTAACATTGTGTCTTACATTAATGCACTTGTATTTTTTTTTTGCTTTTGCCATTGTATTTTTTTTATATTTATACAGCTTAACATAAGTACCTGAAGTACGTCATGCTCTCTTAAACGTTTCTTCGGCGGTGTCGTGTGAGGCGGGTCGATACGTTCCTTAAAATATGGTTGAGCGAAGCGATGGCTGGTTCATGCGTCATGCTCGTGTACGGGTGCCGCCAGCGGAAATGGGTCTACCTCAGTCTGCTTATCTTAATGTTGTGCTTAAAGCCTAAATATTTTTATCTAAAAAATTGATACTGGCCTGTATGTACCTCACAACTTGCAGACAGTAATCTTGTAATGCGAGAAATGTTTTAATGTATGATAAACAAGTCTTTCTTTGCGAGTTAAAAAACGCTTACGGTTACAATAACCATAAAATGTAATATTATAATTAGTATTTTATTTTTGTAATGGAAATTGACCTTATTGATATGTTAAGGTCAATTTCCATCACTTTTCAATTTGACGACTCTGTATAAAATAAAACAGGGAGAAAAAACAGCCCTTGACGAGTTTCTTGCATGTTCTTCTCGTTACAAGGTCTCTCGCAGTAGGGTTTGTGAACCGATGGCGCAGCTTTTTTGACGTTCATAAGTGCTTGTAACAGCCTAGACTGAATAAATGATATTGAATTTGAATTTGTATAGAAGCTTTGCCTGTCCCAGGACCTGGCCATGGCGCGGCGCGAGGGCTGCAGCCCGCTGGTCGCCCGGCAAGCGCACCACTACGCGTCGCTGTACAGCAACTCCGGTGGTGTGCTGCACTACCTCGTGCGCCTGCCGCCCTTCACCGAGCTCTTCCTCAACTACCAAGGTACCGGACATCATCGGGACCTGGCTATGGCGCACCACTACGCGTCGCTGTACAGCAACTCCGGTGGTGTGCTGCACTACCTCGTGCGCCTGCCGCCCTTCACCGAGCTCTTCCTCAACTACCAAGGTACCGGACATCATCGGGACCTGGCTATGGCGCACCACTACGCGTCGCTGTACAGCAACTCCGGTGGTGTGCTGCACTACCTCGTGCGCCTGCCGCCCTTCACCGAGCTCTTCCTCAACTACCAAGGTACCGGACATCATCGGGACCTGGCTATGGCGCACCACTACGCGTCGCTGTACAGCAACTCCGGTGGTGTGCTGCACTACCTCGTGCGCCTGCCGCCCTTCACCGAGCTCTTCCTCAACTACCAAGGTACCGGACATCATCGGGACCTGGCTATGGCGCACCACTACGCGTCGCTGTACAGCAACTCCGGTGGTGTGCTGCACTACCTCGTGCGCCTGCCGCCCTTCACCGAGCTCTTCCTCAACTACCAAGGTACCGGACATCATCGGGACCTGGCTATGGCGCACCACTACGCGTCGCTGTACAGCAACTCCGGTGGTGTGCTGCACTACCTCGTGCGCCTGCCGCCCTTCACCGAGCTCTTCCTCAACTACCAAGGTACCGGACATCATCGGGACCTGGCTATGGCGCACCACTACGCGTCGCTGTACAGCAACTCCGGTGGTGTGCTGCACTACCTCGTGCGCCTGCCGCCCTTCACCGAGCTCTTCCTCAACTACCAAGGTACCGGACATCATCGGGACCTGGCTATGGCGCACCACTACGCGTCGCTGTACAGCAACTCCGGTGGTGTGCTGCACTACCTCGTGCGCCTGCCGCCCTTCACCGAGCTCTTCCTCAACTACCAAGGTACCGGACATCATCGGGACCTGGCTATGGCGCACCACTACGCGTCGCTGTACAGCAACTCCGGTGGTGTGCTGCACTACCTCGTGCGCCTGCCGCCCTTCACCGAGCTCTTCCTCAACTACCAAGGTACCGGACATCATCGGGACCTGGCTATGGCGCACCACTACGCGTCGCCTCTCTGGTGACACCACCACGACCTGCAATTGTTACATTTTGTTTCCGACGATTATTTAGTTACTTCAATAACTCGGCAACATTCCCGACAGTACACACAAAAGGACATGTTGCAGAAGACCATTAAACTGCTTCGATTGTATCCTCACGATAAGTTATATTTAGTCCTTCCATAATATCCATGGTAAAAATTGCTAGTAATGAAATATTCCAGTGTTACATGTTTATAAAATTAAGAGTCTCCATCTTTCTGACACACGTTTAAATAGCTTTTTAATAGATTGTTCATTTTAATTGTTCGTTTGGCAGACAACAACTTCGATATGCCGGACCGCACGTTCCACTCGCTGGCGACCACGTGGCGGCTGATCACCAACGACTCGCCCACCGACGTCAAAGAGCTCATCCCCGAGCTCTTCTACCTGCCCGAGCTGTTCCACAACAACGAGGGTGAGCTACTCTGATACACAATCAGATGTAACATTTGTTAGCCAACACTTCGTCATGCCGGACCGCACGTTCCACTCGCTGGCGACCACGTGGCTGATCACCAACGACTCGCCCACCGACGTCAAGGAGCTCATCCCCGAACTTTTCTACCTGTCCGAGCTGTTCCATAACAAATACCCAAGGATGAGCTACTCGAATACAAATGTTAAAGCCGCTGTTGTGTTTTATTTAGTGTATAAATAATACAGGTTGGTTAACGATAGCTGGCACGTTCACGTACTCACACTAATGTAATTATAAAAAACAAATGGACAAATACAAAAAAGTTCACTCCATAGTAGTTAAAGCAAAACAATAACTGTCTTCTTCATACCATAAGTTTGACCGCGCGCGAGAGAGACAGACTGACTATTGATGATCATGCAGTGCAACGTTACGCCGTGCTCTTATTCACAGACACTACTTGTATATTATGTATGTTGAACCTGCCAGCTTTAGTTAACCGACCTGTATCAAAATTAGTTCTTGTGTTCTATGATTGTAGTCTGTCGACTTTTGGTGTTAAACTCTTTGATCGATTAACGTTCAACGTCTTTTAAATGTTTTGAATTTCATTCGTTCGTTTGAAGTTTAAAGAGACGGAACGATGTTTATACCACGATAATTTTACAGCTGGATATCTTCGGAACTTATATCGATTATTCAAACAAGGGAACGTGTTATGAACCTGAGTGACTGTGTTATGAATTCAGGGTTGGACCTCGGCGTGCGGCAATGCGGTCTGGGCGTGGACGACGTGGAGGTGCCCCCATGGGCCGCGGAGTCGCGGCTGTTCGTGCTGCTGCACCGGCAGGCGCTGGAGGCGGCGCTGGTGACCGAGGCGCTGCCGCACTGGATCGACCTCGTGTTCGGCTACAAGCAGACCGGCCAGGCCGCCATCGACGCCATCAACGTGTTCCCAGCCTGCGTGAGTGATTAACGATGTTAGAGGCACAGAACGGCCTCGAACAGGTTTTTATAGATAATGCAAAGTGTACTCTCAGCGGGGCTATTATCTAAAAATTAGCAATTATTTTATTAATCCTCGGGAAGCTAACGGTTAGGTTTAATTACAGTGCTTAAATAAATACTGAAAGCCAATTACAATCTTCCAAAAGTTTTAGAAACATTGGTATATTTGTTTACATTTTGTCTCAGAGGAAGTTGAATAGAGTATAGTAGATATGAGATGTCGGCTATGTGTCTTCTCTCAGTGTGTGGTAAGAAGTGAAATTTACGGCATCATGTATGTGTGTATCAGAAGCATAGGTTTTTGTTTAAAAATGTAGGTAACGCAGAAACCGTTTTGGATCAGATATCGCGCGATCGCTGCGGAACGTAAAAATAAAAATGGAATTACGTATGTAATTGCTGGCTAATCGCTCGCTGGTAGTTCGTATAGCGGCATCTCACTCTCTCGCGCTCTTAGCTAGGTGCGAGAGTGAAACGCCGCATGTTGCTATTTGGTAGCAATAACAGGAATTAAATGAATGCACATTGTAGTTCACGGTTTGTTCGGTAGAGGCCGCAATGTTGATACGTGACGTGAAGCAATTATTGCGCAATTTCTGCTGTCGCGTTGCTGTTGCAAAGATAGGTAATAGCCCCGCAGGTTTTGCTATTTCTTCTTTATTTATTTTTTTACATATGCTATCGATCATATGTTATCGTCATCGAAGAACATTTTTCTAATATCTTCTTTACGAAGATTCGACGACTCTACACTGAGGTCCTTCGAGCCGGATCAATATACAACAATGTTTGATGCTTGTACGATATTCGTAGGCGTCTATTTTGGTTCTGGCTCCACTTTGAACACTAGGGTTATTTACAAGCGTAATACTTATACTCTGATTTCTAATTAGATGGACTAAAGTGACAGCTGCCGGCGCACTTTATTTTTTTTTATCGTTGCCAACTGAAGAGTGAAGTTCTGTGACGCAAGTGTTTTTACCGGTTAAATTGAATTATTGCTCATCAAAATAACTGTTAAGAAATATTTTATGGAGAATGTTACGGGTATGCGAAATCGCTTTGGTGGTAGTACTTTTACATTTTTGCACAACACATGATTTTCTTGTATTTGAATTCGACATTTCGAACAATATTTGCGTTATTTCGTAGTGAACCGTACCGGAGCGCGCAACGTACTGCGTGAGTGTGACCTGTGACGTCACCACAATGAGCGCCGGCCGGCCGACACTCGCGATGTTTAAAATTCAATATCTCGGGAACTAAGTGACATATCGAATAAATTTTTTTTACACCCTTGCTCGTAAAGCTGATGTAATTCCACCGGTTTTAAATATGTAAAGCGAGTCATAAAAAACGCGTGTGTTACCAAAGCAAATAGTTAAGTTATAGTCCATACAAATTCCATAACAGTATTATTTGCCATTTCAAATATGGAACTGATCGCCGCCGCACGATTCCAGCTAGTGAGCAGCGCGCTGTTGCTATTCAAATTTCGAACTAATCGCCGCGCGGCGCCAGTCAGTAGACAGTGTGCATTCACAGATTGAGTTTATTTAAAATGTTTTTTTTTTTCTGTTTCCTCGCAAATGTGTTAAAAAACGTCGTACGATATACGTGCGTATTGGTTATAACATCTTAACGCACTAATATCGTAATGTACTATTACACACACTTTTTTTATTTCATATGGACTATAAGAAAAGTAAAAAATCGAAACTAGTGAACATTGTTAATTGTTCGTTCCCGGCAGACGTACTACGGGTTCGACCCGTCGGCGCTGGAGGACGAGGTGGACCGCACGGCGGCGGCGGCGATGGTCCGCACGTACGGGCAGGCGCCGCGCCAGCTGCTGCGCGCGCCGCACCCGCACCACGCGCCGCCGCTCGCG
Source organism: Chrysoteuchia culmella (assembly GCA_910589605.1). Classification (NCBI taxonomy): domain Eukaryota; kingdom Metazoa; phylum Arthropoda; class Insecta; order Lepidoptera; family Crambidae; genus Chrysoteuchia; species Chrysoteuchia culmella. The sequence goes on from OU342649.1 coordinate 24,145,360, forward strand.
CCGCCGCACCACACGCACCACCCGTCCGCCACGGTACCACCACATTATTTTTTAAGTGTTAATTTCTCTAGCGGCGTTGTGTACATCAGAGTTTTACATTTTTGAGATGAGTAAAAAATGTTAAACGACACGTGAACTGATCGAAAATTCGTAAGACGGAGGGAGAGTAGACCGCAGACGCGGTGTAGGAGAGGAAGTAATATCCCTCTATCTTTCTACCGCGCGACGAAAAGTATGCCTGCTCCTGCTGTTTCGTTTAAGCGGTTTTCACTTCTGCTGGCACTCCCGGAGTGCAACCCGTTGTTTTTTTTATATCGGACAAACTCTTAATCTTCATCATACCTGATATTGAGTATTGATAAGGCTGAAGATGGAAGCGAGCCTCTCCCGGAATCCTCAATCACTGAGGAACTGGCTACACATCACATCCACTGTATAGGCCTGCCTCAAGGATCTCCATGACGATCGGTCCTGCGCTGCCCGCGACTACGCGACTACGTGATCAGATCGTCAGTCCACCTTATCAATTTTTGGCAAAATATATTATACTTTTAGCCATCTAATTTGAAACAAATCGTGCGATGCCCCTAATGCACTATTAGGGGTATGATCATGATCATATGTTCACTCAGATGGAGGCGTGCGGGGGCGCGCGCGGCGTGCGCTGGGGCCGCTACTGCGGGTCGCCGGAGCTGAGCGCGCCCATGGTGATGGCGCGGCGTGCGGGCGGCGCCGCCTCGCTCGTGGCGCTGCCGCACGCGCGCGCAGCAGCCGCGCTGTCGCCGTGTGCGGCGCTGCTGCAGCTGCCCGGTCAGTACCGCCGTCTGCTGGCACACGATGCTGCGGGTCGCCGGAGCTGAGCGCGCCCATGGTGATGGCGCGGCGTGCGGGCGGCGCCGCCTCGCTCGTGGCGCTGCCGCACGCGCGCGCAGCAGCCGCGCTGTCGCCGTGTGCGGCGCTGCTGCAGCTGCCCGGTCAGTACCGCCGTCTGCTGGCACACGATGCTGCGGGTCGCCGGAGCTGAGCGCGCCCATGGTGATGGCGCGGCGTGCGGGCGGCGCCGCCTCGCTCGTGGCGCTGCCGCACGCGCGCGCAGCAGCCGCGCTGTCGCCGTGTGCGGCGCTGCTGCAGCTGCCCGGTCAGTACCGCCGTCTGCTGGCACACGATGCTGCGGGTCGCCGGAGCTGAGCGCGCCCATGGTGATGGCGCGGCGTGCGGGCGGCGCCGCCTCGCTCGTGGCGCTGCCGCACGCGCGCGCAGCAGCCGCGCTGTCGCCGTGTGCGGCGCTGCTGCAGCTGCCCGGTCAGTACCGCCGTCTGCTGGCACACGATGCTGCGGGTCGCCGGAGCTGAGCGCGCCCATGGTGATGGCGCGGCGTGCGGGCGGCGCCGCCTCGCTCGTGGCGCTGCCGCACGCGCGCGCAGCAGCCGCGCTGTCGCCGTGTGCGGCGCTGCTGCAGCTGCCCGGTCAGTACCGCCGTCTGCTGGCACACGATGCTGCGGGTCGCCGGAGCTGAGCGCGCCCATGGTGATGGCGCGGCGTGCGGGCGGCGCCGCCTCGCTCGTGGCGCTGCCGCACGCGCGCGCAGCAGCCGCGCTGTCGCCGTGTGCGGCGCTGCTGCAGCTGCCCGGTCAGTACCGCCGTCTGCTGGCACACGATGCTGCGGGTCGCCGGAGCTGAGCGCGCCCATGGTGATGGCGCGGCGTGCGGGCGGCGCCGCCTCGCTCGTGGCGCTGCCGCACGCGCGCGCAGCAGCCGCGCTGTCGCCGTGTGCGGCGCTGCTGCAGCTGCCCGGTCAGTACCGCCGTCTGCTGGCACACGATGCTGCGGGTCGCCGGAGCTGAGCGCGCCCATGGTGATGGCGCGGCGTGCGGGCGGCGCCGCCTCGCTCGTGGCGCTGCCGCACGCGCGCGCAGCAGCCGCGCTGTCGCCGTGTGCGGCGCTGCTGCAGCTGCCCGGTCAGTACCGCCGTCTGCTGGCACACGATGCTGCGGGTCGCCGGAGCTGAGCGCGCCCATGGTGATGGCGCGGCGTGCGGGCGGCGCCGCCTCGCTCGTGGCGCTGCCGCACGCGCGCGCAGCAGCCGCGCTGTCGCCGTGTGCGGCGCTGCTGCAGCTGCCCGGTCAGTACCGCCGTCTGCTGGCACACGATGCTGCGGGTCGCCGGAGCTGAGCGCGCCCATGGTGATGGCGCGGCGTGCGGGCGGCGCCGCCTCGCTCGTGGCGCTGCCGCACGCGCGCGCAGCAGCCGCGCTGTCGCCGTGTGCGGCGCTGCTGCAGCTGCCCGGTCAGTACCGCCGTCTGCTGGCACACGATGCTGCGGGTCGCCGGAGCTGAGCGCGCCCATGGTGATGGCGCGGCGTGCGCCTCATTCTGCATCTTGACTCGTATTAGTATTAATCTACAGCTTGCATCCTACTCTGAAGGCTATCGCGCGAGGAAACTAGAAGGCCCGACGTCATCAAAAGAGCTACACGTTAGAGAGAGAGAGGCAACGAATCGACGAATATAACTTTTGGGAAAGAATGCTGTGCCATCTAATGCATTTTATTGAACCAGTGCAAAAGTTGCTGTTAATTTAAAATTTGCGGAGTTAAACTTCTGCACATTGCTACTTTAAGATATCCTGTGCTACCCTGCTAATATTAGTTCAACTACGGTTAGATTCTTATTTCTACGAGGCTATATAAAAATGAAGCGTCGTTGAAAAGCATGTCGAATGTCACTTCAACTTGCCTTTTAAAAATGAAAGTATATTGATTTTTGCTAGAAGTCTTTTAACTATAAAATTGATTTAGTTTGATGGACGACCTTCCAAAACTTATTTTTCTTTTCTATTAAAACATTGAGTTGTAAACAGACGAGGGGTCCCTGGGTGCCGGGAGCAAGGAGTGGTCGTGGGGCGTGGTGTCGTGGGGCCACTGGGACGACGTGGTCCGCCTGAAGCTGCGCCGCGACGCGCCGCCCGACCCGCTGCTCTACCTGCCGCCGAGAGACCAGGTGCGTGTCGGAGATGCTGCAGCGAGACACCGAGGGCTGGTGTCGTGGGGCCACTGGGACGACGTGGTCCGCCTGAAGCTGCGCCGCGACGCGCCGCCCGACCCGCTGCTCTACCTGCCGCCGAGAGACCAGGTGCGTGTCGGAGATGCTGCAGCGAGACACCGAGGGCTGGTGTCGTGGGGCCACTGGGACGACGTGGTCCGCCTGAAGCTGCGCCGCGACGCGCCGCCCGACCCGCTGCTCTACCTGCCGCCGAGAGACCAGGTGCGTGTCGGAGATGCTGCAGCGAGACACCGAGGGCTGGTGTCGTGGGGCCACTGGGACGACGAGGTCCGCCTGAAGCTGCGCCTTGACTCGACAACAAAGACAAACATAAGTTTTGGCGCGCACTGTTCGTTGAAATAAAACAACATTTTTTTACGGATGTCAAATGCACGATGTATATTGCACGAACTAAGTTGTAACTGTCCGTATTTTTACGTTCCGGCACCTTTAAGCTGCCGTGGTCATCCCGTCATCCCGTGACCACTCCGTCCCAAATTCCCGTTTTAAAAGGCACGTGTTCCTCAGATAACATGCGTGGCGTCGACGACTTGCAGCGCGCAGCCGCTCGTGGTGGGGTTCTCATCGGGGCGCGTGGAGGCGTGGCGGGTGCGCGCGGGCGCGGCGGGGCTGCGCGCGGCGGTGGCGCGGCGCTCGCTGCACGCGCACCGCGCGCCCGTGGCGCACGTGGCCGCGTGCGCGCGCGCCATGCTGCTCGTCACCGCCGCCGCCGACGGGTACATCGCGCTCTGGGACCTCACCAGGTGACCCCCCACACATGGTTCTCGTCGGGGCGCGTGGAGGCGTGGCGGGTGCGCGCGGGCGCGGCGGGGCTGCGCGCGGCGGTGGCGCGGCGCTCGCTGCACGCGCACCGCGCGCCCGTGGCGCACGTGGCCGCGTGCGCGCGCGCCATGCTGCTCGTCACCGCCGCCGCCGACGGGTACATCGCGCTCTGGGACCTCACCAGGTGACCCCCCACACATGGTTCTCGTCGGGGCGCGTGGAGGCGTGGCGGGTGCGCGCGGGCGCGGCGGGGCTGCGCGCGGCGGTGGCGCGGCGCTCGCTGCACGCGCACCGCGCGCCCGTGGCGCACGTGGCCGCGTGCGCGCGCGCCATGCTGCTCGTCACCGCCGCCGCCGACGGGTACATCGCGCTCTGGGACCTCACCAGGTGACCCCCCACACATGGTTCTCGTCGGGGCGCGTGGAGGCGTGGCGGGTGCGCGCGGGCGCGGCGGGGCTGCGCGCGGCGGTGGCGCGGCGCTCGCTGCACGCGCACCGCGCGCCCGTGGCGCACGTGGCCGCGTGCGCGCGCGCCATGCTGCTCGTCACCGCCGCCGCCGACGGGTACATCGCGCTCTGGGACCTCACCAGGTGACCCCCCACACATGGTTCTCGTCGGGGCGCGTGGAGGCGTGGCGGGTGCGCGCGGGCGCGGCGGGGCTGCGCGCGGCGGTGGCGCGGCGCTCGCTGCACGCGCACCGCGCGCCCGTGGCGCACGTGGCCGCGTGCGCGCGCGCCATGCTGCTCGTCACCGCCGCCGCCGACGGGTACATCGCGCTCTGGGACCTCACCAGGTGACCCCCCACACATGGTTCTCGTCGGGGCGCGTGGAGGCGTGGCGGGTGCGCGCGGGCGCGGCGGGGCTGCGCGCGGCGGTGGCGCGGCGCTCGCTGCACGCGCACCGCGCGCCCGTGGCGCACGTGGCCGCGTGCGCGCGCGCCATGCTGCTCGTCACCGCCGCCGCCGACGGGTACATCGCGCTCTGGGACCTCACCAGGTGACCCCCCACACATGGTTCTCGTCGGGGCGCGTGGAGGCGTGGCGGGTGCGCGCGGGCGCGGCGGGGCTGCGCGCGGCGGTGGCGCGGCGCTCGCTGCACGCGCACCGCGCGCCCGTGGCGCACGTGGCCGCGTGCGCGCGCGCCATGCTGCTCGTCACCGCCGCCGCCGACGGGTACATCGCGCTCTGGGACCTCACCAGGTGACCCCCCACACATGGTTCTCGTCGGGGCGCGTGGAGGCGTGGCGGGTGCGCGCGGGCGCGGCGGGGCTGCGCGCGGCGGTGGCGCGGCGCTCGCTGCACGCGCACCGCGCGCCCGTGGCGCACGTGGCCGCGTGCGCGCGCGCCATGCTGCTCGTCACCGCCACCGCCGACGGGTACATCGCGCTCTGGGACCTCACCAGGTGACCCCCTACACACTTTAAGGCGGCCACATACGTAACGGTATACCGAAACTGGGCCCTTATTCACTATGACCACTTAGATTCCACACTTAAACCTTACCACGCATAAACCCCGTCAATATCGTATCTTGTCACGGTAAGGAATCTGGTCAACTCTATTCTGTAAGTCCCACCGCGCTCCAAGACACCTCCAAGACAAATTGTCTTTGGTACGTTATGAAGTCACGAGTGCGTTCGAAAACTAAACTTAAAACTTTTAAGATTTTAAATTTATTACTTGCAAAATTTAATTTCACTAACAATTAACCGTGATTTATTATGTTTATATTAATATTTAATCGTTTATATCATAACAATGCAATTTCAGCAATAACAAAGAAAAAATATTACTCAATCATTTAAACAAACACGCAGCAAAACCAAAACGTTCGAACGTTTTTGAACGTTCCTTTTTACTTTTTTATTTCTTGTTATAGATTTTTACAATGAAAATTAATTGATTCAATTTTGTCTGTTTATTATATGTTTATTACAAGAAAGAAATAATAATACTTAGTATTTCAATGGAAATATATACATACACTTCAAAACATTAATATTGTACCTACGAGTATATTTTGTTTGAAGAATTTTGATGTACTTGGCGGTATTTTATTGGAAGCGATTTGTTATTGTAAGTACCTAATCGTTTGTTACTCCCAAAAATGTTACAAGTTACTTGCCTTATAATATCTAATTTACTTACATAACCCCTAACATATGTCTTTTGCATTTGTTCCAGATTTAAAAGCGATGTAAAACTAAAACATCTTACTTCATTGAAATCAATTTGTTTAAAAATGTGATTCACAAGTTCATTCATAAGTATAGATCAAGAATGGTCTTCGGTAGTTGCGTGCAAAATACTTACATAAAAGTTCATAATAAAATAGTTTTATAGTTACATGTGGTTTAATTCGATACAAAATTTACAAAATCTTAGTAATAGTAGATTATAATATAAATAGCGGACACTAAATTTCACTGAAATACTTAAAGAAAGAGAAGGTCTTTGGCCTTAGGTACGTTATAGATTTATTTAAATAGTTTTTAGCACAAAAACAATAAATATCTTCACAGTCACAACGATTCCTTGCAGATTCCACGTTGATTCCACGCGTTTCTAAAACGTGGAATTTTTGACAGTTCAAACCACGCGCAAGTCACGTTCATATCACACGGTTTCATTTAAGTGTCATAGAGAATACGAATTTTGAAAAAGTCGTAACCATGTACGATATTGGCGTGGTTTTGAAGCAAGGAATCGCAAAGTGGTCATAGAGAATAAGGGCCCTGAAGGCTTGTGCAAGTATACCGGAGCGTGTGTGTGACTTGCACAAGTTTCCTGACTTGCACAAGTCTGGTAGGCAGATCAAAACTACGATCTGTATACCTGCGCAAACTAGTTTGTGCAGGTATGCATGAGCGTGTGTGCTGCACGCGCGCCAGTGCTTCGGTCGGTTGTGTTGTGTGTGTTTTTTCTTAATAGCTAGCACCGAACCAACAATAGCCAAAACGTCATCATTTGTGGGTGTCACTTTAGATAGAACCGGTGGCATATTTCACAAAATACTTATTGCACAACACGACTTGTTCGGTTTGTCACAGGCGCAGAACTGAGACTGCACACGCATACTTGAATCGTGTGTGGTCACTATGGACGTTAGGTATACTTGCACAAGCCTTCAGTTCCGGTATACCGCTACGTATGTAACCGGTGTTACTCATTAACTCATTTTTGAAATAAAACAACTTTTACGAATATCAATCGCGCTATATTTCACGAAGTAAGTTGTAATTGTCCGTATTTTTAGGTTTTTAGGGGTTTTTTGATTTTCAGCTGCCGTTTTCACGGGATGACATCATCCTGTGGTCGGTTGAGTCATCCCGTGACCACGGCAGCTGAAAAGGTGCCGAAACGTCGGTATTCAAGTCGCATGTGAATAGGTATCTTCTAAGCAAGCGCGTTTCATCCTAGATCGCATCATCGCTTACATCAGGCGAGATAGCGGTCAAACGCTAACCTATACATAATTTTAAAAATACGACAATTACAACTAGTATGAGTATGAGTTTACTAATACGAGACAGGCAATTGCCATTCCCGCCGAGGCATATTTAGTGCTTTCTCAAAATAATGCCGGGAAATAAAACATACTTTTCATATTATACATTTAATTTAATTAAGAAGTAGGCAAGGAATGCCTACTCTGTACGACACCCAGGGGGCCAATTCTCATGACGTGCGACATAAATCTCGAATCGACATAATGTCGAATATTAAATGTCTATCGAAAATGTCACTGAAATATCTATTTTTCTTAAAAATGGTTTTCTCGCATTCGGTAGGGATGACATGTCCAAAGATTTTGAAATGTCTATAACGACACGTTCCGTTTTTATCGATTATGTTAACTGTAATCGAGAAATGTATATGTATTAACTAAAAGAAGGGTTTTTTACTTAATTTTCCATTTACACATATAATTTTATTATCAAAAATGATCAAATAATGTCACTGGCCATATTTTTAACAGAATTTTTGTTACATCCTGTTAATAATTTTATCTTTAAACTGTGAATTTCTGCTCGATACGAAACACGGTTCCTTGTCATGTCAGCTGTCTTCACAGAAAACAGGGTGTACAGACTTGTACAGTTGATGATGATAAATGATAAGAGAATAATATGTTGAATACTAATTTATTGCTATAATTACACTTGATTAATTACGATAAACTGCTAATTTAATTGCTAATGATATGAGTGCACTGTATGATGACTGATCGTGAACTAGTTGCTTAATATATAAATTAATTATAATAAATATTGACTGATGGCGTAAATGCTGACCGCGCGGAATGTACGGTTGTATTGTACCGTACACAGGGATACCAATCATGAAGCAAAGGAACTATTTTTTGGAACGCACTTTTATAACATTCTATCTGTCAGATCAGAAGATTTAAGTTATTGAGTTAAATAAAATAAAATTCTGTGACTTACACTGTGGTGTAAAAGTCAAAATGGTTATACACTATCGCAAACATTTTCCATCATAATTGATAATAAATATTTTAGCAATGTATCTTCATCTTGTTCCAAATAATCATTATTTATTAATATTCTGTTATTAATATTCTTTTATGCAGTACGATAATAAACTTTCAATTGTTACCCAAGACCTTGCTCAATTTTGTTTATTTATGGATAATATTAAATTTAGCGAACAACACATTTCCAACGGCAACGAGGAATATCCATAGCATCTTCGCCAATTTCACCATGTTTTCTATTAATAAATTAATGAAAAGTTAATTTACCGTAATTTTCCACTAATTTCCATTTAATTATTCCTTTAAAATAAATGCAAAAAAAAATAAGACAACAAGTCGACTATATGCTGTTCGACATTAGATCTCGAACGCTACCGACCACTCGAGACATATCGAACGCTGGGGGGCAATTCTCGCGCCTTCGACATCTCGAATTCGAAATTTTTGGAGCCATAAATCTATATTTAAAACTCACAAAAAACAATCTTCAGCATTATAGGATTGTCAAAGATCATTGAAACTAAAGTATTATGACCGTAGTAAAGATATTACTTACATTTTTAATAAAGAAATTATGGTTTGAAAAATGTCGAATTCGACATATTTCAGCGCGAGAATTGCCCCCGCTTATAGACTATCTCTACCATGAGATTGCGAGAATACGAAAATCTGTTTACGTTCGCCATCCGCCACGTTTTTTCGACAAATATCTGCTTCGACATGATCTCTATTGCGTGAGAATCGGCCCCCTGTAGGGCTGTTTAAAGTTAACGTCCAATTCAGACAATCTAAATAGAGAAGTATCGTTACAGTCTGAGCTACATCCGCACGCTGCCCAACCGCGGCATGCTGCCGGTGACGCAGGTGGCCATCAGCCCCACGCTCAGCGACGTGGCCTCCGTGCACGCCACCACCCGCCACCGCCATCGCCCGCCCGCCACCACCCCCGCGCAGGTTAGTGTGACGGCTGACACGTTGTGGCCGACCCACTGCCGGTGACGCAGGTGGCCATCAGCCCCACGCTCAGCGACGTGGCCTCCGTGCACGCCACCACCCGCCACCGCCATCGCCCGCCCGCCACCACCCCCGCGCAGGTTAGTGTGACGACTGACACGTTGTGGCCGACGAGGCCGAGGAATATCTATTTAGGCCCCGAGTTAAAGTACCAATATATAACAATCGGAACCAAGATTCCTCCTAACCAATATATAAGGAAGTCCTCCTATACATAAGGAAGTCCTAATTACCATCAGCCATTTCAATGTTCCAGCAGTTGGGACATTAAAATGGCTGGTGGTAATAATCTGTACTTATCTGTACTGTATTATAAACAGGAAAAATTTGTATATTTGTATGTTTGTAACGAATTAAACTGTTATTTCATATCACAGATAGTTGATAGGCTGTATTAGAACATAACATAGAATGCTTTTTATCCCTATATTCCCACGGGAACGGGAACCACGTGAGTGAAACCACATGCGGCCGCTAGTAGGTATCCTATAAGTTTACTTTGTAGTACTTTTGCGTAGGATCCGGATCAGGAGCGTGCTTCGTCTGAAGAGGACTTCTCGGCGTCGTACGAGCGCGACGCGGCCGACAAGTACCAGTCCATCATACGCGTGCACACCGTCAACGCGCGCTTCGTCGGTACGTCATTGCATTGCACTTGAATCTCCACACCAGTGGCGAAGCGGCCATACAAACCGATTCACAACGGCTTCCCTTTTGACAACCACATTCCAACGATGCACCTTACAGTAAAGAGTATTTTGACCCTCGCCCTGCTCCACACATTGCCTCTTAAATAGGCTCGCTATATTCTTAAAGACTGTTGTCAAAAATTAAATGTATTGGTATATATTTTATTTCTTGGTCTAAAATTCTTGGTTTTTGGGGCATTCGAGCATATTCTCAAGTCAAATGATTAACCTTGTTTTTGATTAGTAAATATTGTTACAGCATAAACGAATGATAATATTGCTAGTGCAATGATTGACGAATAATGCTGCCACCAACTCTGTAACGTAACTAGTGATTTATCTTTTTTTTAATCAAAATGTTTGTGAATGAGTACGTGACTTCAAGTGCGTGTCTTTGCGTGTTCAGGCAGCGTGCGCGTAGCGGAGCGCGTGACGTGCGTGTGCTACTCGGGCGCGGCCGAAGGCGTCAGCGTGAACGTTCTGGCCGCGGGGCTCAGCTCGGGCGCCGCGCGGCTGTACTCCTCGTGGGACCTGCGCCCCGTGGCGGCGCTGGCCCCGCCGCGCCCGCCCGCGCCGCCCCTGCACGGGTCAGTGTAGCCCCGCCTCTATACGGCCACACCTCCATACGCACTATAACTACTCCTCGTGGGACCTGCGCCCCGTGGCGGCGCTGGCCCCGCCGCGCCCGCCCGCGCCGCCCCTGCACGGGTCAGTGTAGCCCCGCCTCTATACGGCCACACCTCCATACGCACTATAACTACTCCTCGTGGGACCTGCGCCCCGTGGCGGCGCTGGCCCCGCCGCGCCCGCCCGCGCCGCCCCTGCACGGGTCAGTGTAGCCCCGCCTCTATACGGCCACACCTCCATACGCACTATAACTACTCCTCGTGGGACCTGCGCCCCGTGGCGGCGCTGGCCCCGCCGCGCCCGCCCGCGCCGCCCCTGCACGGGTCAGTGTAGCCCCGCCTCTATACGGCCACACCTCCATACGCACTATAACTACTCCTCGTGGGACCTGCGCCCCGTGGCGGCGCTGGCCCCGCCGCGCCCGCCCGCGCCGCCCCTGCACGGGTCAGTGTAGCCCCGCCTCTATACGGCCACACCTCCATACGCACTATAACTACTCCTCGTGGGACCTGCGCCCCGTGGCGGCGCTGGCCCCGCCGCGCCCGCCCGCGCCGCCCCTGCACGGGTCAGTGTAGCCCCGCCTCTATACGGCCACACCTCCATACGCACTATAACTACTCCTCGTGGGACCTGCGCCCCGTGGCGGCGCTGGCCCCGCCGCGCCCGCCCGCGCCGCCCCTGCACGGGTCAGTGTAGCCCCGCCTCTATACGGCCACACCTCCATACGCACTATAACTACTCCTCGTGGGACCTGCGCCCCGTGGCGGCGCTGGCCCCGCCGCGCCCGCCCGCGCCGCCCCTGCACGGGTCAGTGTAGCCCCGCCTCTATACGGCCACACCTCCATACGCACTATAACTACTCCTCGTGGGACCTGCGCCCCGTGGCGGCGCTGGCCCCGCCGCGCCCGCCCGCGCCGCCCCTGCACGGGTCAGTGTAGCCCCGCCTCTATACGGCCACACCTCCATACGCACTATAACTACTCCTCGTGGGACCTGCGCCCCGTGGCGGCGCTGGCCCCGCCGCGCCCGCCCGCGCCGCCCCTGCACGGGTCAGTGTAGCCCCGCCTCTATACGGCCACACCTCCATACGCACTATAACTACTCCTCGTGGGACCTGCGCCCCGTGGCGGCGCTGGCCCCGCCGCGCCCGCCCGCGCCGCCCCTGCACGGGTCAGTGTAGCCCCGCCTCTATACGGCCACACCTCCATACGCACTATAACTACTCCTCGTGGGACCTGCGCCCCGTGGCGGCGCTGGCCCCGCCGCGCCCGCCCGCGCCGCCCCTGCACGGGTCAGTGTAGCCCCGCCTCTATACGGCCACACCTCCATACGCACTATAACTACTCCTCGTGGGACCTGCGCCCCGTGGCGGCGCTGGCCCCGCCGCGCCCGCCCGCGCCGCCCCTGCACGGGTCAGTGTAGCCCCGCCTCTATACGGCCACACCTCCATACGCACTATAACTACTCCTCGTGGGACCTGCGCCCCGTGGCGGCGCTGGCCCCGCCGCGCCCGCCCGCGCCGCCCCTGCACGGGTCAGTGTAGCCCCGCCTCTATACGGCCACACCTCCATACGCACTATAACTACTCCTCGTGGGACCTGCGCCCCGTGGCGGCGCTGGCCCCGCCGCGCCCGCCCGCGCCGCCCCTGCACGGGTCAGTGTAGCCCCGCCTCTATACGGCCACACCTCCATACGCACTATAACTACTCCTCGTGGGACCTGCGCCCCGTGGCGGCGCTGGCCCCGCCGCGCCCGCCCGCGCCGCCCCTGCACGGGTCAGTGTAGCCCCGCCTCTATACGGCCACACCTCCATACGCACTATAACTACTCCTCGTGGGACCTGCGCCCCGTGGCGGCGCTGGCCCCGCCGCGCCCGCCCGCGCCGCCCCTGCACGGGTCAGTGTAGCCCCGCCTCTATACGGCCACACCTCCATACGCACTATAACTACTCCTCGTGGGACCTGCGCCCCGTGGCGGCGCTGGCCCCGCCGCGCCCGCCCGCGCCGCCCCTGCACGGGTCAGTGTAGCCCCGCCTCTATACGGCCACACCTCCATACGCACTATAACTACTCCTCGTGGGACCTGCGCCCCGTGGCGGCGCTGGCCCCGCCGCGCCCGCCCGCGCCGCCCCTGCACGGGTCAGTGTAGCCCCGCCTCTATACGGCCACACCTCCATACGCACTATAACTACTCCTCGTGGGACCTGCGCCCCGTGGCGGCGCTGGCCCCGCCGCGCCCGCCCGCGCCGCCCCTGCACGGGTCAGTGTAGCCCCGCCTCTATACGGCCACACCTCCATACGCACTATAACTACTCCTCGTGGGACCTGCGCCCCGTGGCGGCGCTGGCCCCGCCGCGCCCGCCCGCGCCGCCCCTGCACGGGTCAGTGTAGCCCCGCCTCTATACGGCCACACCTCCATACGCACTATAACTACTCCTCGTGGGACCTGCGCCCCGTGGCGGCGCTGGCCCCGCCGCGCCCGCCCGCGCCGCCCCTGCACGGGTCAGTGTAGCCCCGCCTCTATACGGCCACACCTCCATACGCACTATAACTACTCCTCGTGGGACCTGCGCCCCGTGGCGGCGCTGGCCCCGCCGCGCCCGCCCGCGCCGCCCCTGCACGGGTCAGTGTAGCCCCGCCTCTATACGGCCACACCTCCATACGCACTATAACTACTCCTCGTGGGACCTGCGCCCCGTGGCGGCGCTGGCCCCGCCGCGCCCGCCCGCGCCGCCCCTGCACGGGTCAGTGTAGCCCCGCCTCTATACGGCCACACCTCCATACGCACTATAACTACTCCTCGTGGGACCTGCGCCCCGTGGCGGCGCTGGCCCCGCCGCGCCCGTTCGCGCCGCCCCTGCACGGGTCAGTGTAGCCCCGCCTCTATACGGCCACACCTCCATACGCACTATAAATGTCTACAGCACTTTCTTACAGTGCTGTTGAGTGATAGTCCAGTCAAAATAAATTCACATTAAATCCTACAGCGGAGATTTCTTTTTCTGAATATTATTTGCGGTTATTGGAAACCCACCTTGCAGTTTCCCCCCCTCCCCTATTGAGCATATTAGGAATACGGACGCGAACTCTCGATCCTATGACTGGAGAGAATACGCCTGCTCCAAATACACAAAAAAAACTATAAAAGTCGGAAGTTGCAAATTTGTATTATCGATTATTGTCGTTTGTCACATTATAATCTAAAATTGCCCTTTGTTTATGTTTATTTGTTTTTATTTTTTTCACTTTATACGTTTTTTTGCAAATTCTTTGCTATTACTGGAGTGACTTTTTAGATATCGTGTTTATTGGTTATAAAGAGCCATTTAAACAGCCTTTTATAAATAAACTCCAATCAGATTTTGGGAATATCGAAAAATGAAATTTTTGCATACTCAAATACCTACATATAATCAATGATTAAAATCAATTTGAGTGTAGGAATTATGTAATTTTCTCGAACAAAATAAATTATCTTTACTAAACTATGAAAGCAGTGTCTACTTTAATTAGTATTTGATTAAGGACCGGTTTCACCATCGACTAATAAGTTCTGGAGCTTACTTGGAAGACAATTTGATATAATTTTCATATTACAACTGTCAAATGATCTGCCATATAAGCTATCCAGCACTTATCTGTCGGTAATGAAACCGGCCCTTAGCGTTAGTTTAATTTTATATATGGCAGTGGCTAAATATTATAAACAACAGCTATTGAAATGAGATAATGATGCGACAGGTTGGCGTACAGCAGCGACTCGCAGGTGCTCTTCGGCTGGTACGCGGACGGCACGGCCGTGGCGTGGGAGAGCGAGCCCTCCAAGTCGGCGCCGCGCATCATACCCGCGCACGCGCTGCTCTGACGTCACTGCGTAGTCATACATGCGTCACATCCGGCTCACGAAGGACCAACACTCGCCACCACTCCTGACTTAAATAACTACAGACCTTCCTCTGTCTTTACTTTCATCTTCCTTCATTTCCATCAGTCTTTCTTTTCGGATACCTTCACCTAATTTTTATAAGAACAAATTATCTACATAACAGTTTTCATAATTTAACTTTTAAATTTAACGTAATTGCTCTCTATTAATTCTTGTTGTAAAATAATAATTTAATCACCTTGAATATTTTTTTCTTTTATAAATAACAATTGGAAATATGTTTAAAAACTACGGCATAATATTAAGAGAGTGAGAATTTTATCTATATAAGTGAATTTAAAATTTTCAATGCTGAACAATGCCTACCTAATTTTTCTACGATTTGTTTAGGTTACTAATTCGAATAGTAAGCAACATAATGTCGCAAATTTCGAAATAAACATGTAAACAAAATGGTATACCAATGCAATGAATGATACATTCCAGTATAATATCATTATTTATTTTTAAAGAAAGCAATTTAAGTGATTTGAGAAGAAATTTATGATCTAAGAATTATAAAGACTGGAAACAAAATGACAAAATTGTATATCAAATATTTGCTCAAATAAAAGAAAATGGCAACATTCAACTATTTTTATATCGTTAACGTAGCATAAAGTTCTTCCATATATAAATAGTTTTTAACGATTTTTGTTGGCCAAATGCAATACCTATCTATTGTGATTGTTCGTCTATTAATATGTATATGAATGAATTAAAAATATTTTTATTACTAATTGGTTTTATTAAACAAAAGCCCTTATGAAACACTATTATAGATATACGATATTTACTGTTTCTATTTATCTGCAATCGAAAGCAGGGCTGCGATTGCGTAGTCAATCGTATTCATTTGACAGTTCATATTGTATCATATTAAATGTCATTCCATACAAATCGCAGCCGATTGAATACGATATGAACTGTCAAATGAATACGATTACCTTTTTTTTTTTTTTTTTTTTTTCGTTCCTTAGAACAGGCTAGGGTCATAGACCATACTGCCTCGTCATTAGTAGGTATCTTTTCTTGAGTGAATACGATTACCTTACGCATCGCACCCCTGATTTGTTTGTTTTCTCTGGTGAAACCTTTAGAAAATGTATCGCCGTATGATTGTGTATAACGGATTGTTTTTGTTGCAACTTTTAAAACGATAAGAGCAACCGTATGGTCTTCGACCTTAGCCTGTTTCTTTGGCACGACAAAAAAAGAATAACGAACCAACCAAAACAAAATGGGCGTTTGACAGAAGTCAAGTGTCATGTCATGCAAGTTTATTCATTGATTGATTGATTGCGCACGTTTTACTTATTTTTCCGGTTGCTGTGTGAACGCGGTGTTCGATATTGTTTTCGAAATAAAAGTTTCACAGCACAAATGGGTTCGAAAAAGCATAAAAAAGAATCCAAAAAGAAGAAGCACAGAAGTAGGTCTCGTTCGCCTTTGGATGGTGAAGAGCGCGAACGAAAAAGGCACAAGAAACACAAAGACCGCAAAAAGGACCGTTCTCCCGATGGTTAGTTGTGCATCCATTCTAAAAATTAGCAATTCAGCGCCAGCAAGTGTTGGTTATCTCACTATACACCTATCTCCGACCCTACTATCCCTTTTTCTTGATTGGCACCCTCTGAAAGGAGATTGAAATTGCCTGCATACTACCTTGACTTGATATTTACAATTTTTGCGTGAGATAACCATAATTTCTGGCGGTGATTTCGTTTGACATGATAATGGCATTCTCTGCTCATTATTTCAGACTCGGTGGCTTTCGTGATGGGCCACCGCGTCGCGAGTGCTGCTGTGGTAAGGTAGGTAAATAACATTGTAAAAAATCAGTATTGAGATGGATCCGTATAACAAAGAGATAGATTATAAACAATTCTTCATTAATATAAAGGAAGAAAATGTTATACCTACATCAAAGGTACTTAAAATTCTTCAGCCAAAATATTAAGCTCAATAAGGATATATATAATCCCAAATAACATCTGTATCTGATATTGCTGTTCTAAATATTGTGGTCTTGTATCAATGAAGATATAAAGTGCCTACAAACAAATACGAGCATGGGTGCACACCTAAAATGTGGTTTTATCTCCAGCGTACTCCACTCTCAGGGGACTTCTTTCAGCAGACAAACTCTATATACTTTTCAAAAAGTTGGGGGGAAGGGGGTGTGGGTAGAATCTCGTCTTTGGGCGCTGGTTACTGCTTACGCATACACAAGGGACACATCAAAACATTCCCAGATTGTTTGAGATGGGTTCAATTCCTGAACAAGATAAATAATTGTGTGCATAGACATGTCTGTTTATGCATGTTTTTAAAAAAATAAAGTATATAAATATGTTGTCTAGTACACAAGTCCTTAACAAACTCATGTAAATTTATCAAACCAACTGATATAAAATATATTTTGAAATAAAAAAAATTTAAGGATATCAAACCTGCTATATTTCACGAACTAAGTTGTAATTGTCCATATTTTTTGGTTATTTAAATAATTGTTTATTTGCAAAACATGTGGTTTAACAGAGTTCTTGAGTTTGGAAAGTAAATTGTACCTTATCATGTCTGCCATATAAAAACGGCATGCAAATGTTTGAAAAAACTTAAATTATTAAGAATAGCCATTTGTAAGCAAAATAATTAATTATCATTACAAATCACAGATATGTCATATAAAACTCAAAGGTGACTGATTGATCTATCAACGCACAGCCGAAACGGCTGAACCAAAAAATAATTAAATTTTGCACAAACATACCTTAAACAATGTAGGCATCCACTAAGGATTTGTAGAAATTCCACTCTAAGCGGTAAAACAAGCAATGACGTTTGTTTGAAAGTCCGTCAATTTCAAATTAACGATTGAAAATAAACATTAACATTTAATTTTTAAAATTTCACTTTCACCATATTTGTGAAAAAGGGAATGAAGTTGTGTAATAAAAGTCCTTTATTTTTTTCAAAGTAAAAGTCTTTATCAGGCACATGGTTGGAAATAAAATACAAACACACAAACATATACCTCGTAATTATTTGAAAATTCATCCCTAAGGGGGTCGAAAGGGCTAAATCATATCAAAATCGATATGTATGTTGTTATAGTTGATTTATGGGATGGGATTTCAATTCTAAAAATACCGATGATTTTGAAGTCAAAGTCATGTTCAATGTGTACTGAAAATAATTAAAAATAGGGGTTCCAACCAATGTCATTCGCAATAGCTTTGAAACATTATAATACTTCGTGATGTATGTTATTTTTCCGTTCAAAGTAATAAGAGAATAAATTGATAAAGTCTCGGTAGCCCAGTGGTTAGAGCATTGGACTGGATTTCTAAAGGTCGTGGGTTCGAGTCCCATCTGAGAATTCACATGTGGTTGAGTTGATTTTTCCAATATTTTTCCATTTAAAATTTATCAGAAGTATAAATTGATGGTCTTTGAATAACTAAATATCTATTAAATTTCGTTTAATCATTCATTATTTGATTTCCCTACTACTGGGACTTGCTCATGGATGGATAAGGGAGAAGAGCCATGCAGGCCCAGTTAGGATTGGTGGGTACAAACTACTATAAATTCAACTGAGTTTGACGTCCTATTGTGCCTAGGAGTTAGAGCTCAAAATAGTTTTTTTGGCACCCATCCTGAGCACAGTAAAAGTTTCTTAACCATTACAGGTAGCAAGTTGAATTGCGCTATCGACTAACTTTCCTTTGCGTATTTAAATGACTTCGACTAGGTATATCAGTTCTATAACGCGTGTACATGATAGGGCAGCTGGTGAAATGACAAAGATATAAGTAGATGAAAGAAATCTATGTATGTGTCATGTCTAAGTATAATTACCTAGCACGCCATTCTATATTCAAGATAGATAGATAAATTTGATAGTAAAATAATAGGTGTAATGCTATGTTCTTTTAAGTTTTTTTAAATATTATTATGATTTTAATCAGATCTTAACTGTACTGTAAAGTGTACTCATAAAGTGAGTGTCCACGTTCAGACACAATTTCTTTTGTAAAAAAGCTGTAGGTCTTATTCATAGTAATAAACTCATTCATGTAATAGTTTTCATCTCTTAAATTTTTAACCTACAATGGGAAAACTCTTAGCTGTCGTCATACCTGATGTTAATAAGTAATCATAAAGCTGAACGTGGTGATCGCATTTTTCCGGAATTCACAAGTTCTCAGTTCCGGAGTAACTAGCTATCTTATCTACTAACTGCCGGTTAAATGAGGTTAAGAGCATTGTTTCTATGGCGATAGACTTAGATAAGATGATGGTAGCTAGCAAGCCAGGCGGACTTAGAACAAGTCCTTCCACCAACCAAACCAAATACAATATGTACACCCCCTGGGAATCGAAATCGGGACTACTGTACCTGATACCGAAGGGTGCTACCACTAGACCACAGAGGCGGTTAAATAACCATTTCCTCAGTTTATTTACAATTACTAAACTGATTAAAGTTTCCCTAAGGATTTCTCGATTTTCCACCAGAACGAAGTCGCGGTCGGAAGCTATTTATAATTATATAATGTCAAGAATGTTGAAACTAATAGTTTTCCTGCACACAGTGTGTTCTTGATATTTTATACTTAAATTGGATGTAAGAAAGTAAATAAGTATATCCTGTTACAAAAATGTAATATTAAGTATTTTTTTTAGTTACTGGTAAAATTCTTATCATAATATCAAAATTACATGTTAATAGTGTTATTTTCATGTACCTATTTGTAGTCATTATCATCTTTCCATAATTTGAAAATGACGAATATGAAATTTTCTGAATACTAGTGGCAACCAGATTGCTTTTCTAGCTGCCAACATTTAGATTCTTATCTTTCTACTCATGTCATTAGCTCATCAGTATTACTAGTTAAAAACTCCCAAAGTTGCCTCTTGGGAATGAAGATGGGGGATCAACATCTGTGGGACTGGCAGCATAACAGCAAAATTTTGTCATTCCTTGGCAGTAATAAAGCTGAGCCTACCGTTAAATGGGATATTAAACCACCAGAATATCAATAATCCTCCTTTTCCATTGACAGTTGAAGAGGTGCCGGTAGATTCGCACCTGCAGGACAACGGCACGCGCCCGAGGAGCCGCAGCAGCAGCGCCAGCGCCGACCTGCACCGGGACAAAGAGCGCGAGCAGGCGATACGGGACAAAGAACGGGAACACGCGATCCGGGAAAAAGAACGCGAACATGCGATCCGGGAAAAAGAGCGCGAGCACGCGATCCGGGAAAAAGAACGGGAGCGGGACAAAGATCGAGATCGAGACAAAGAACGGGATCGGGACAAAGAACGGGATCGAGACAAAGAACGGGATCGGGACAAAGAACGGGATCGGGACAAAGAGCGTGAGCGAGAAAAAGAGCGGGAGCGGGATCGGCGTAATAGGGAGGCGCACAAAGCCCAGCGGGATGATAGGTTCGTAAATTCAACATACTGCCTCATACTAACAGAAGCTAGCTGAAAATATCTAAATAGTTAATGTTTAACAAAACACAAAGCAGTTTTCTTATTTTTAGTTAGACAAGCAACAATCATCCTCATATTTCAGTTAATGTAACTTAATTTTAAAATTTAACATCTTGTACCATAATTACGCACTTTGTTACTTATACTAGAATAACTCTAATATGGGATCCAATCGTAAAGCTTTTTTAAGTCGTGTTAACGTCATTCTGTATCTGTCAACTATTTTCAACTGTTTATAATAACAATAATTTTAACGTTGTCCTAAATTGCAGGGATAAAGATAAGAGTTTGGAAGTGGGCCGCGAGAGCCCGGGGACGGCGGGGGCGGCGGGCGGCGCGGGCGCGGGCGACAACCTGTCCGTGGAGGAGACCAACCGCCTGCGCGCCAAGCTCGGCCTCAAGCCGCTCGAACTCGCCGAGAAACCAGCTGGTGAGCTATTGTGCTTCTTTATACATACTTTAAGAAATGCATTTACCCATACCTCGCAACTGGGTGTAGAGGCGATTCGAAATGTTGGACTCGCAAACACCCGTCTTTTGAGGGGGCGGCCTTGGCTCTTTATCTTTGAGAATATAAATGTACCGTCTTTTGAGGGGGCGGGCTTGGTTCTTTACCTTTGAGAATATAAATGTAGATGACGATCTTAACGAACGACGAAGATCTTTTTTACTTAGATAATATAGTTGAATTCTTTGTAACTGACCAAGTCAAACTTTACAGTTTTAGTAATTGAATTGAATTCAAGAAGTGTCCCCATGATTTTTTTTTATTTAAAAAATGCAGTAAATGTAAAATATGACTTCATATTGGACTTTTACTTCCAGTTGTATATTAAAACCACGCGGATGAAACCGCGAGCGGCCGCTTACTAGCGGCCGCTCGCGGTTTCATCCGCGTGGTTCCCGTTCCCGTGGGAATAGCGGGATAAAAAATATCCTATGTTTTAATCCAGGCTATCTACTCACTCTGTGCTACATCAGAATCCGTTCAGTAGTTAGTAACAAACAAATAAACAAACAGACATACTTTCGCATTTATAATATTAGTAGGATTCTTAAGGATGTAGGATCCATATAAACACACCAACTCGCAAAAAAAGTTGCATAGATAATTTTGCAAGCAATATTGCAGGCGCAATCGGTGAGACAATGCCTATTCATTTATCTGATCATGATACAGCTCAGTTTTTGACTATTCCTATTACGCAACGTCAGAAAATTATAAAATACTGGTTTGAAGCAAAAAGAGCCTACTCTAGTGAAAATGTACAAAAGTTTAAATATTATATAGCTAATTATCCGTGGACGGAAATTTATAATAATAATGTCTTTGAAGATTCCTTTAAATATTTCTATGACAACTTCATTCTACTTTATAACTTATTTATTTATTTTATTTATTTATTTAATGTTTGGAAGACCAACACCGAGTAGACAGAGTTTATTTTTGACATAAAAACAGACAGAACGGAAAAATTCTATACAAAAAATATACAAAACTTGCATCAACTGCTTGCCTGTTAAATAATAATAATAACTTTTAAAACAGGTTATATTGACAGCGCAACGTAATTGTAACAATAAGTATATTAATAATGCTAAAAATAAAATTAAAGCTGCGTGGACTATAATTAATAACAAAGATAGACATTTAAATAATAAACATTTCATTGAAAATTTGACTGTAAATAACAATAATATTGACGACCCTTTAGAAATGGCATCGTTATTTAGCCACCACTTCACAAATGAATTAAATATTAAGGAAAAATCTAATAATAATCCGGAAAATAAATTGCCTAAAATTCATAGTTCTAGTTTATTTTTGTGTCCGACAGATGAATACGAAATCAAGGCTTTCATAAAATTACTTAACAACACAAATTCCACTGGTTATCAAGTTCTCAAATTGTGTGCTGATGAGCTATCACCAATGATAGCCAACCTAGTGAATCTTTCATTCACTGAGGGAACATTCCCTTCATCCCTTAAGACATCTATAATCAAGCCATTGTTTAAAAAAGGGACAAAAGATGATATAACAAACTATAGACAGATTGCACTCATTCCTATTTTATCCAAATTATTTGAGAAAGTTATGCAGAAACGAATAACATCCTTCTTATTGAAATATAATATTATAAGGATGGAGCAATATGGTTTTCAAAAGAGGAAATCTACCGCACAGGCGTGTTTTAGGGTTGTGAGGGAGATCGCAACTTTGGTTGACAAAAAAAAGCCTGTTTGCTCCATCCTGTTCGATATGAGTAGAGCTTTTGATTGTGTCTGTCACAAGACTTTACTATCTAAACTGGAGAGATATGGTATACGCGGGGAAGCACTGAGCTGGATAAAGAGTAACTTAAATGGTAGAACCCAATGTGTAGAATTGGAAAAGAGCTGAAATTGCTAACGCTTCCCGCTATGTACGTCTTCGAAATGTGCATGTATGTAAAGAAAAATTTGAAATTATTTACAAAAAAAACAAGATGTATGCACTTTCAGAACGAGATATCCCAACCTTTCTAGTTGTACCTTCACATATAACTACCTGCTTTGCCAAAAATTGCTTTAATATGGCCATACAATTGTATAATGCGTTGCCCTTAGATATCTCATAATTGCCGCAAAATAAATTTAAAATTAAACTTTATAATTTGTTGTGGGATAAATGTATATATACCATTAATGAATTATTGAATATGAAATTGTGATTATGATATAAACTCTGATCTATTGATGATTATATTTTTTATGAAAGACTATAGTTAAATTGTAATTATAGTAACACGCTAATATGACAATTCGCTTCGACATTTTACCTGACATTGTTTATTGCTTTTTTTATGACTGCACCAGCTTTGCACACTTTGTTTACTTGACATTCCTTGATTAATTGTATTCTACTAAAAAACTAACAATTTTTTCATTATTTAAAGCGTCATTCTATCTGTACTGTTTGCATGCCAGTATCTGGTGCATCACATAAGCGCCACACATTTTTTTATTTATCAACTTTTGTACTGTGAATGCTCGCAAATAAATATTCTTGATTCATGATTCTTAAGTTTCTACTGTTTATTAAAAATTACAGATGATGGGAAAATCAAGGACGACTTGGGCGAATTTTATCACAAACCAGCGTCCAACATTACACAACAGAAGAAAACTGAAAAGTTGCGCGAAAGGCTCGAGGAGCGCAAGGAGAAGAGGAAATTAGAACAAAAGTATGTGGACACGATTAAAGTTAGTTATTTTATTTTGTTTGAGTTAGGTCATATTATTACTACCCTTTTTTGTTTCCAGATTGAAAACAACTCTCTTAGCGGAAGAGGACGATGACGAAGACGCTCTGGCGTGGGTGAAGAAGTCCCGGGAGATGGAGAAACAGAAGCAGGTGGCAGCCAAACGGGTATGATTCTAGACTATTTCTAGAGTAGGCCTTCTAGATTTTAACACCTGTACACACTTAGTTTGCAATAAAAAAATGTATTTGTATTTGTATGTTGTGTTTCAATGTGTGCTGAGGGTTTTGAGTTTTTTTAACAGAATAAAATGCTGACGTTTGGTAATATGTAATTAAATGTGATGATGTCGCATGAAATTCGAAATGATAATTTTTTATTTTGATTTTTATCGATGTTGCAAACAGTTTTTTGCGTGATTCCCTTACATAATTTTTGTTATTGAATGTGTAATATTTTAGGTGAATGTTTGCCTTTCCCTTCCTAACAGAAGTACAGATCGAGCAAGGTTTTCTTGTCATTACTTAACCAACATCCACACCACCGACTAATCTTCGTGCAGGGGTATTCATCGACCATTTTTTTTATTCAACAGGCTGGTAGCCGATACGAATCGAGTGTACGCGAGTGCATCACTTAAATTTAATCAATTTTACTGAACCTGAACGTGGTTATCTACAGGCGGCGATGCTGGACGAGCTGGACGCGGAGTTCGGGGTGTCGGCGCTGGTGGCGGCCGACGAGCGGGAGCAGCGCGCCCGCGCCTACGCCGCCGACAGCCTGCGCGGGCTGCGGGTCGCGCACGACCTGCACAAGGTGAGGCGCTGTGTGCTGATGCTGGGGAGCTGCACGCGGGTCCGGGGTGTCGGCGCTGGTGGGGGCCGACAGCCTGCGCGGGCTGCGGGTCGCGCACGACCTGCACAAGGTGAGGCGCTGTGTGCTGATGCTGGGGAGCTGCACGCGGGTCCGGGGTGTCGGCGCTGGTGGGGGCCGACAGCCTGCGCGGGCTGCGGGTCGCGCACGACCTGCACAAGGTGAGGCGCTGTGTGCTGATGCTGGGGAGCTGCACGCGGGTCCGGGGTGTCGGCGCTGGTGGGGGCCGACAGCCTGCGCGGGCTGCGGGTCGCGCACGACCTGCACAAGGTGAGGCGCTGTGTGCTGATGCTGGGGAGCTGCACGCGGGTCCGGGGTGTCGGCGCTGGTGGGGGCCGACAGCCTGCGCGGGCTGCGGGTCGCGCACGACCTGCACAAGGTGAGGCGCTGTGTGCTGATGCTGGGGAGCTGCACGCGGGTCCGGGGTGTCGGCGCTGGTGGGGGCCGACAGCCTGCGCGGGCTGCGGGTCGCGCACGACCTGCACAAGGTGAGGCGCTGTGTGCTGATGCTGGGGAGCTGCACGCGGGTCCGGGGTGTCGGCGCTGGTGGGGGCCGACAGCCTGCGCGGGCTGCGGGTCGCGCACGACCTGCACAAGGTGAGGCGCTGTGTGCTGATGCTGGGGAGCTGCACGCGGGTCCGGGGTGTCGGCGCTGGTGGGGGCCGACAGCCTGCGCGGGCTGCGGGTCGCGCACGACCTGCACAAGGTGAGGCGCTGTGTGCTGATGCTGGGGAGCTGCACGCGGGTCCGGGGTGTCGGCGCTGGTGGGGGCCGACAGCCTGCGCGGGCTGCGGGTCGCGCACGACCTGCACAAGGTGAGGCGCTGTGTGCTGATGCTGGGGAGCTGCACGCGGGTCCGGGGTGTCGGCGCTGGTGGGGGCCGACAGCCTGCGCGGGCTGCGGGTCGCGCACGACCTGCACAAGGTGAGGCGCTGTGTGCTGATGCTGGGGAGCTGCACGCGGGTCCGGGGTGTCGGCGCTGGTGGGGGCCGACAGCCTGCGCGGGCTGCGGGTCGCGCACGACCTGCACAAGGTGAGGCGCTGTGTGCTGATGCTGGGGAGCTGCACGCGGGTCCGGGGTGTCGGCGCTGGTGGGGTACGACAGCCTGCGCGGGCTGCGGGTCGCGCACGACCTGCACAAGGTGAGGCGCTGTGTGCTGATGCTGGGGAGCTGCACGCGGGTCCGGGGTGTCGGCGCTGGTGGGGTACGACAGCCTGCGCGGGCTGCGGGTCGCGCACGACCTGCACAAGGTGAGGCGCTGTGTGCTGATGCTGGGGAGCTGCACGCGGGTCCGGGGTGTCGGCGCTGGTGGGGTACGACAGCCTGCGCGGGCTGCGGGTCGCGCACGACCTGCACAAGGTGAGGCGCTGTGTGCTGATGCTGGGGAGCTGCACGCGGGTCCGGGGTGTCGGCGCTGGTGGGGGCCGACAGCCTGCGCGGGCTGCGGGTCGCGCACGACCTGCACAAGGTGAGGCGCTGTGTGCTGATGCTGGGGAGCTGCACGCGGGTCCGGGGTGTCGGCGCTGGTGGGGGCCGACAGCCTGCGCGGGCTGCGGGTCGCGCACGACCTGCACAAGGTGAGGCGCTGTGTGCTGATGCTGGGGAGCTGCACGCGGGTCCGGGGTGTCGGCGCTGGTGGGGGCCGACAGCCTGCGCGGGCTGCGGGTCGCGCACGACCTGCACAAGGTGAGGCGCTGTGTGCTGATGCTGGGGAGCTGCACGCGGGTCCGGGGTGTCGGCGCTGGTGGGGGCCGACAGCCTGCGCGGGCTGCGGGTCGCGCACGACCTGCACAAGGTGAGGCGCTGTGTGCTGATGCTGGGGAGCTGCACGCGGGTCCGGGGTGTCGGCGCTGGTGGGGGCCGACAGCCTGCGCGGGCTGCGGGTCGCGCACGACCTGCACAAGGTGAGGCGCTGTGTGCTGATGCTGGGGAGCTGCACGCGGGTCCGGGGTGTCGGCGCTGGTGGGGGCCGACAGCCTGCGCGGGCTGCGGGTCGCGCACGACCTGCACAAGGTGAGGCGCTGTGTGCTGATGCTGGGGAGCTGCACGCGGGTCCGGGGTGTCGGCGCTGGTGGGGTACGACAGCCTGCGCGGGCTGCGGGTCGCGCACGACCTGCACAAGGTGAGGCGCTGTGTGCTGATGCTGGGGAGCTGCACGCGGGTCCGGGGTGTCGGCGCTGGTGGGGGCCGACAGCCTGCGCGGGCTGCGGGTCGCGCACGACCTGCACAAGGTGAGGCGCTGTGTGCTGATGCTGGGGAGCTGCACGCGGGTCCGGGGTGTCGGCGCTGGTGGGGGCCGACAGCCTGCGCGGGCTGCGGGTCGCGCACGACCTGCACAAGGTGAGGCGCTGTGTGCTGATGCTGGGGAGCTGCACGCGGGTCCGGGGTGTCGGCGCTGGTGGGGGCCGACAGCCTGCGCGGGCTATTACCTAAAAATGTGCAATTATCGCGCAGATATCGCGCAAACGTCAAAAGAAAAATGGTATTACGTATGTGAATGCTGGCTAATCGCTCGCTGATGGTTCGTATAGCGGAATCCACTCTCACGCGCCCCTGCCTAGGTGCGAGAGTGAGACGCCGCATGTTGCTATGACGCTAGCGCCAAAAACAATTTGGTAGCAATTCAATGAATTTACATTGTAGTTCATCGTTTGTTTGGTAGAGGCCACACTGTTGATACGTGACGTAAAGCAATTATCGCCCAATTTCTGCTGGCGCGTTGCTATTGCAAAGATAGGTAATAGCCCCGCGGGAGCAGCGCGCCAGGGCCTATGATGTAGCCTATAATGTAATCCTCAAAAGTGGGCCAGATAATCGTTAATGACTATATTTCGTAGACTTAAGACACAGTCTAAATATCAACAGTCGTTGCACTCGGCTAATATATCGCGCTCACGCGCGCGCCGCTCGCTAACGCTACACAGCCGGCCCCTAAATCTCACTGGTTTTCACTGGTAAAACATTATCATCTGCGCGCTCGCTAATGTTTGAGTCACACAGATGTGTAAGTGCGACATTTTGCCCGTTTATGGGCAGAGGAAAGACTGTTTCAACTGTTCTTAGGGCTAATTTCACCTCTCTCCTCCTCCTCAGTCTTTCGCTCTCGATAGAGTGGTTGACGTTAATGATAGGTATATATTTCTTACACTACTCACACCATTTAACCTAGCACCAAAGTAAGCATTATAAGACTTGGTGAAGACGAGGCCGCTGTCGGCCACAGCACCGCGGCGACCGGTTCCGTGCCCATCCAGGAGGGGGCATGACGAAGATGAACGACGGACGACGAGAACCGACGACGTCACTATCGCTTCCGCGCGAGACTGAGCCATACGTCACCGTTCGCATTTATTGTCGGGCATCTTGTTCCAATTTTCAATATTTGATCAGTTAACCAGTACAGAGTTTTACAGTCCATTCTTCTTTTATTTACCACCACTAGGACAGGATTCTCTTATCTCTAAAAATATAGAAAGGGCACTGGCCCCGACAAGACTCGTGTTAGGGATACTAGGGTAACGGATATGAATACATATAAATATACATATGTAAGTATTTATGTGTAGAAATATATATAAACATTTATAACTCAGGTACAATTGCCCCTACCGGGATTCGAACCCGGGAAATCAGAGTCTGCAACACCCTGAAATCGGTGTATATACGACTCTACCACGGAGGTCGTCGCAATGATGATGCATTTATTTGGATAACGCCGCCCTCGCGATGCTCCTCCAAGTCCCGTGGTCTTCTGCGTTCCAATTTCACCACCAACTGATAAATTCTGGATAGCCTATCTGTCGGTAGTGAGACCGGCCTTTACGTACTAACATTAAACACTAATTTAAGTACAAAACAGTTTCAATAATGTTATGTTGTTATCCTGTGAAGCTGGACGAAGAGCGCGAGGTGGTGCTGACGCTGGCGGATCAGCATGTGCTGGCGGATACACCCGAAGATGTTCTGGTCAACGTCAACATGCAGGACGACGAGAAGTACAAGAAGGTATGGACAAGAGCAGTTCTCATTAATTTCACGATTTTAAACTTTATTGCGTGGTTTTAAGAGCGATTATATGAGCATTCGTGAAACAAAGGTTTTATCTTCTTATCGAGTGAGGATTAGTGGCTACCTCTATTTATTATTTATTTATTTATTTTATTTATTTGCATATAATATGGTAATACAAAGTTGTTATAATTAGGTTTCCAACATATTCTGTCGAGTGGTTCGACGTGCAAATATTTTGTTAAAGTGATACAAGTTATTACAAATGCTAATAATCCAGATACAATTAATAAAAATACAGTTAACAATAAGTCAATAATTAAATTGTTGATGTCAATGTGATTAAAGTAGAACTGTCAGAAATTATATTACAATTGTCAATCATAACTACAAATATATATTAAAGTTCCTTCTTATTTATTAAGTGTGACTCTGGTGTCAGAGTTTGTCAAGCAGATATAATAACACTCTTTCACACGCACGCACAGAGATGAATACACACATTCACACGTACACATACACGCACAAACATTCTCATTCAAACATACCTATGTAAAACCACACACACAATCGCACATCTGCACTATTGTTTATACATTTTTATGTATATGACATCCAGGTGTCAATAAACTAAAAGCGGTCTAGTTGAAAACCAGCGTCAGTGTAATACTGACACAATGCTGAACTAGGTCCCTTTTAGTGCAGCCGTGGGACAATTTATTCAATACTGTAACTAAAATTAAGTTTTTTTTTTTTTTGTTAAGTATCTTTTTTATTGTATTGTGTTAATATCACTTCTATGTCCTTCGCCTGTACTAAATAAATGTTGTGATTATGATTATGATTAAGGCTTAACGACTGTATTCAAATGACAACAGCCGGGACCGACGGTTTAGCGTACCTTTAATATATCGTTGTGCTATGAGCTATAAGCTATATGTTATTATATTATAGCGTAGTCTGAAAAGCGCTTAACTAATATAACAACACCCATTTTACCCAGAACATCGAAGAGCGCAAGAAAGCCCGCGTGGGCTACCAAGCTTACGACGACGAAGAGATGGAGGCCGCAGCGCTAGGGTTCCGCAAGCCCGTGCTGGCCAAGTACGACGAGGAGATACACAAGGACAAGCCCGACACCAGCAAGGGGTTCCGCATCGGCGACGAGGATGCCATCGAGGCTAGGCGCTTCCGGGAGATGATGGTGAGTCGACCTCTACCTTTTCTCTGATTATAGTACATTACTGCAGTGGCCAGCAAAAGAGGCATTAGTCCATCAATGCCTAGTTGTGGCCAAGGCCTGTATAATACTTTTCTCAAATAATGCGCGGAAATTAAAACTACTCAAATCAGACGAACAACGACCAACGATATTTTTCCCGCGTGAAAGTGTTCATTTGTTGTTTTTTTTTTTCTAAAACAGCTTTCTATTTGCAAGCCAGTTTGAAATTTAAATAAAACCTTTGATAAGTTACCTCCTTGGTTGCCATATTTCGGAAAGGTCGTTCCATTTTTAAATTACACAACAGATATGAGTTTACTATGTAATTTATTTGGCCGCTAAACACGACAGATATGATTTTTCATACAACTTTTGCCGGCCGCTTCTCGCATGCATGTGGTCAATACAGCAATATCGATTTATCTCGAAGGAGGCTGTCAAAATAATGCTCATATTTCCAAGCATGTTTGAGAAAAATTATGTAGTTCTGCTGAGATTACGAGAAGATTTTCCTTATGAAGAGGCTTTACAAAGCCAA
This sequence comes from Chrysoteuchia culmella, assembly GCA_910589605.1. NCBI lineage: Eukaryota > Metazoa > Arthropoda > Insecta > Lepidoptera > Crambidae > Chrysoteuchia > Chrysoteuchia culmella. The sequence continues at coordinate 24,175,333 of OU342649.1, forward strand.
TCAGTCGTGTTATATTGATAGTTTTGAATTACTGTAAGTCCATTTTGATCTTCATCTTCTCTGATTTTTTACCCGCGACGGTACGGAAACGGTTAATAGACCAATGTTATGTTATTGATTTCTTTCCGTTTATTTTTGTGTATTTTGTTAAAGATAATATTTTAATTTTGTTTGAATATTTTTAACTAGTTTAGAAGTAATTTAATATTGCTATGTCCTTACAGGGCTCATGTGTATGCACCAAATAACTACCTTTAAGATCTTAAATGTACCTACCACAAGAAACGCACTAAATGATTCCGATTCTGATTCTGACGGTATATGCGTTTGGGGTGAGAGGATGTTTGTTTGTTTGTGCAAACCAATGTTGCCATTTATCTCCAAAACTACTATTTTGATTTTGATGCGGTAGTCAGTGATGGGTTTTATGTTGCACAATGTACATAATACCTATGCTCTTTAAAAAGTTTAAAATAAAAATTAAATTAAAAATGTTGTAAATACCCACGACGTTAAAGGCATAATTGAAACAGGATAATATAATTTAATTAAACCCATCACTATTTTAAATTTCAACATGCATATTAATAAGTAAGTAAAGCAAAAAAATATCTCTAATTATTCACGTAACTATAAAACTGCAAAACTAATGATACCTTTTAAATATAATTATATTGTTTTTTTTTTTTTTTTTTTAAGTATAATCATTAATAATACATAGGTAGCAGATGGCCAATAACAGGTTTTCGCGGTTCAAAGTCAAAGTCAAAGTCAATATCATTTATTCAGTCTAGGCTGTTACAAGCACTTATGAACGTCAAAGAAGCTACGCCATCGGTTCACAAACCCTACGGCGGGAGACCTTGTAACGAGAAGAACCGGCAAGAAACTCGTCAAGGGCTGTTTTTTTCTCCCTGTTTTATTTCATACAGAGTCGTCAAATTGAAAAGTGACCTTAACATATCAGTAAGGTCAATTTCCATCACAAAAGGAAAATACTAATATAAATAATACATTTTATGGTTATTGTAAACGTAAACAATTTTTAACTGGCAAAGAAAGACTTGTCTATCATACATTACAACATTTCCCGCACCACAAGACTACTACACTGCAAGTTGTGAGGTACATACAGGTCAGTATCAATTTATTTTAGATAAAAATATTTAGGCTTTAAACACAGCATTAAGATAAGCAGACTGAGGTAGACCCATTTCCGCTGGCGGCACCCGTTCACGAGCATGACGCATGAACCAGCCATCGCTTCGCTCAACCATATTTTAGGGAACGTAACGACCCGCCTCACACGACACCACCGAAGAAACGTTTGAGTGAGCATGACGTACTTCAGGTACTTATGTTAAGCTGTATAAATATAAAAAAATACAATGGCAACAGCAAAAAAAGAAAGATAAAAGTGCCTTAATGTAAGACACAACACAACCTACAATGTCACTAGAAGACGCATCAGCTGGGTCACAATCTCAATCGTAATAAAGTTAAAAAAAATATAAATAAAAAAAAAAGCTTTTATATATTTGGAATAATTGAAAACATTATTTACCTTTGTTTACTCTGATCAAGCAGTGCCACGCAACTCAACTCAAAACATCATAAATAACATAAAATCAAAACAACATATATCTCTACACATTTTAACACAAGCAAACATGAGCAGACCCATCCCGCTGGCAGCACCCGTTCACGAGCATGACGCATGAACCAGCCATCGCTTCGCTCAACCATATTTTAGGGAACGTAGCGACCCGCCTCACACGACACCACCGCAGAAATGTTTACAGAGAGCATGACATACCCAAGCAACCTGTGTTAAAAGTTGAATCTAATACTTTACTAAACATTAATTGAATGACACTACAATTTCGAAAAAACAAAACTAAATATTTATGACCAAGCTGTCTCGTCATTCAAGTAATATTTTATAGTATAATATCCTTTTTTAAGAAGACAATCTTTAACATTCATCTTAAACTTTTCGAAAGGCAAATCCAAAATATTATCTGGAATTTTATTATAGATACGTATACCTAGACCCATAAAAGATCCAAGGACCTTCTTTAATCGGTACCGAGGCATAACAAGTTTATTTCTATTTCTAGTATTGCGATCGTGCAAATCACCATGTTTGATATACAGGTTGATATTACGCCGTACAAAAAGAATACAATTTAAAATAAATTGAGAAGCAGCTGTCAGTATACCAATTTCTTTAAATTTTTCCCGAAGAGATGTTCTGGAACCCATTTGATAAATGGCCCTTATAGCTCGTTTTTGTAATATAAATATTGTATTAATGTCAGCTGCTACTCCCCACACAAGAATACCATACGACATGATGCTGTGAAAATAACTGAAGTACACAGTCCTAGCAGTTTCTATATCAGTCAGTTGTCTGACTTTTCTCACAGCGTAGGCAGCAGAACTAAGCTTGCCAGCTAGTATTGCAATATGTGGACTCCATTGAAGATTACAGTCCATAGTTACACCCAGAAAGACTGTTGATTCTACTAAATCTAATTTTTCATTGTTCATAACAATTTCCATGGGTACTTTCTGAACATTTGGTAAAGAAAAAAGAACGCATTTAGTTTTTTTTGCATTAAGCTGTAGATTATTATAATTAAACCAAGCTAGTACTTGCGAGAGTGTTTTGTTTACATCGTCAAAATCAGTTTTATTCCTATCAATGTTAAATATTAAAGAAGTATCATCCGCAAACAAGACAATCTCACATAAGTTTTTGGCAAAGAAAGGCAAGTCATTAATATATACTAGAAACAGGAAAGGGCCCAAGATAGAGCCTTGGGGCACGCCTAGTTTTATATTTGAGCCGGCAGATTTCACTCCATTAATATCAACGGTCTGAGTTCTGGAACTGAGATACGACAGTATTAACTTTTGAGCATCACCTTTTACACCGTAATGATTTAATTTCAACAGCAGCGTCCGGTGATCCACGCAATCAAAAGCCTTGGACAAATCGCAGAATACGCCAAGAGCATTCTCCGACTTCTCCCATGCTTCAAAAACATGTTTTAAAAGTGCAACCCCTGCATCAGTGGTAGACCGTCCCTTCGTAAAACCGAACTGTTTATTATGAAAGAGATTATTTAATGTAAAATGTGCCAATAACTGTTCCAACATGATTTTCTCAAAAATTTTGCTAAAGACGGGTAATATAGATATTGGTCTATAATTACTTGGGTCTTCTCTATTTCCCGATTTGAATAAAGGTATTACCTTACTTAATTTCATTAGATCAGGAAAAATTCCCTGTGCAATACATTGATTAAAAATTATAGCAAGAAAGGGGGCAATAGTGTAAATAATACTTTTAAGAACAGTAACAGATATGCCCCATAAGTCAGTGGTTGTTTTCATTTTATGGGATTTGAAAGCCTTTAATATGTCTCCAGCATTAATAGATCTAAAATAAAACGATGAACTACATTCAGATACATGCTTTTCGAGCAACGAGACTGCAGACGCTGGTGAAGAGTCCAAATCAGCGGTGGTTTCCAACGGTATGTTTATAAAAAAACTGTCAAAAATATTAGCAATTTCTGTTTTCGAATTTATTTGAACGTTATTGATGTTAAGTGTGTTAGAATCAGATAATAGTATTAATAACGTGTGGACACTATTTTCCTGTATTTGCACTGTTACCGGTGTAAAAGTAAACATTTACAATTCTTGAATACAATATGATGGACATTTTCTATGATGCTTTAGGTAGATAACAATTTTTTTATTTTATTTTTTTATTTTCTTTATTTAGGAAAACAACAGCTGTTATACATCACAAAGGAATCAATAACATATATAATGTTACAGTAGCCTAAGAGTTTCCACTAATAAACATGACTATTATGTTGAGTAGGTAACAAAATTATACAAATCAGAAGGTAAGTACTAAGTTAATTTGAATAAACGGTAAAAAGAAAAAAAAATTGACAAATTCCAAAATTACAACGTGAAGTCAGGTTGGTACTACTTATACTTAACAAATACTAATCATTATTCATCAAACGCAAGAGATTACGAAAGCGGTTAAATTTTTCATGAAATATATCGATGTGGTTAAATTTAGAGTTATACTCATTTGCAGCTCTAATTATAAAACAATTCTTCCTATAGTTGACCCTACACAGCGGAGAAACAAATGTATGCTTGTTACGAGCACCAAGTCGTGAACATTTAAAACGTAGCTTACTAAGCAAGTAAGGAGAATCAATTAAGTTATTTATTATTTTGTATAGTAATAATTGATCCCTATGGGTTCGTCGCGTGGACAGAGACTCAATTAAATTTGCGTCAAAATCCTTGAATCTATATTTTAATCGTTTTATAAATTTGTTTTGTATACTATCTAATAAGTGAATATATTTTAAATATTGAGGATTCCACACACTGGAGGCATACTCTAATTGAGACCTAACATATGAATTGTAGAGGATTTTTTATGTATTGACATTTTTGAAGTCAACACTCTGCCGTAAAATAAATCCCAACAGTTTATAAGCCTTACCAGCAATCTTACTAATGTGACTGTCGAAATACAGGCCGCTATCCAACAATACTCCCAGATCTCTCACCTCGTCCACCCTGTCCAAAGTTATGTTATTAAATTTATAATCAAAGGATTTTTTTTGTTTTTTTTTTCGAAAACGTAATAACGTGGCATTTATCAATATTTAGATATAATTTATTTAAAAGGCAATATTCAAACAAACGATTTAAGTCACTTTGCAATTTTTCACAGTCATCACGCGATCTAATAACAGAAAATATTTTAGTGTCATCAGCGTACAATAACAATTTCGAATTTTGAAAACATTTTACGTCGTTTATGAAAATATTGAACAGTAATGGACCGAGATGAGATCCCTGGGGAACTCCGGAGAAAACAGGAATAAAACTAGACGTGAAACCCTTGCAAGTAACTGCCTGCGCTCGGTTTCTAAGGTAGGAAATGAGCCATCGCAGCAGGTCACCGTGCACACCGATTGATTCTAGTTTAGAAATTAGTAAAGTGTGGGAAATTTTATCAAATGCTTTAGAATAATCGGTGTACACAGCGTCCACCTGATGTCCCTCCTCCATAGATTCAAGCACTGAATCAATGAACTCGCAAAGGTTTGTTTCAGTAGACCGTCTAGCCACGAACCCGTGTTGATGTATGGTTAATAAGGGAGTTACCACAGGGCAAAGAGAGTCGCATATTATTTTTTCGAAGACCTTTGGTAGTACTGACAATTTTGAGATACCACGATAATTACGGATGTTATGCTTATCACCACTTTTATGTATGGGAACAACAAAAGATCGCTTCCAAGTAAGCGGCATAACTCCACTCGATAACGACAAATTAAAAAGGATTGCTACAGGGACTGACAGTTGCTTACTACATTTTCTTAAAAATAGAGGATGTATGCCATCCGGTCCGCTGCCTTTAGAAACATCAATTTTTGAAAGATACTTTTCTACTATGGACTGTGTAATTGTGACGGTACCAATAAGGATAGAACTATCATCATTTGAGCATAGGTTGGGAAAGCTCATGTCATCATCTTCAAAAACGGACTGAAAGAACGTGTTAAACATATCAGAAATACTTTGGCCGTCATGCGCCACTTTATGATCAAACTTCATTGTATCCGGAATAGAATTAATGCGCTGTTTTGATTTCATAAAAGTCCAAAAATGTTTAGAACAATGATTAATGTTATTTTCTGATCTAACTACAAACTGCTTATAACAAGATACTTCTAACTTTTTCACACAACGTCTCATATCTGAAAACACTTCATAATCAGCGAGTCTGCCGTAGACTTTCCATTTCGCATGTAACTTATTTTGCCTTTTAAACATTTTAATTAAAGTAAAAGAAAACCAAACTGGATACCTATTACTATCTCTTACCAATTTAACTGGCACAAAACGATCTATGATATCATTTACTTTTGAATAAAAAATCTTTAATGCTTTTTCAATATCAGAATCAGACAGATGTTGCTCCCAGTCCATATCGTCAAGTTCTTTTTTAATAAGTTCATAATTCGCGGCATGGAAACGTCGCACTGTGCGCGGCGCGTCCTTGAGACTAGTTTCAATCGTAGAAACAGTAGCCGTTATAGCCAAGGATGGATGATGCTTATCCTCAGGCTCTGAGAGGGGCTCAGTACGCATCACATGACACGATACACTAGAAATAATCAAGTCTAAAAGTCTATTATTGTGATTAAAAATACTATTATATTGACACCATCCCGTAAAACACAGGAGAGTATATATTTGTGATGTCAGCGTATCGGCAGAGGGATTTTGCAAGATAAAATCATGGCCTGCATCACTACTACCAGTCCATGTTGCATTCCTTACATTAAAATCGCCGACCACCAGGAACTCATCATTAGGCCTGTCGATACTCAAGTCAGAGATGCGTTCAAAATATAAATATTGTGACGTCACCTGGTCACAAGTCTCTGGAAAATAACAACAAAATAAATGCAATCGTTTAGAGTTAGGACCAGGAGTGAGTAATATATCCACATGAGTAACATCTGCATCTGGAAAACCGGGAAGAGCTCCTGGGCAGTTCGAGTCGACCACAAGGTCTCGTCGAACCGCTATCAATGTGCCACCGCCCATTTTCATGCCCCGTCGCTCATAATCCCGGTCAGTCCGATAAATACTATACCGGGAATCAAACAACTCTGCGTCAAATATTCCCGGTAAAAGCCATGTTTCGCTAAGTAAAATGACATCATAATTACATCTCACGAGATTCCCATAGAATGTTTTAGTTTTCGTACGTAGTCCACGAACGTTTTGATAAAAGCAACTTAATTTGTTATTCACCGTGAATCGACTAAATATAATAAATAACACTTAAAAATATTGCAAAATTCCATAGGAACCTTGTCTATAAACATGATAAACTTAACGAATCCATTCACATATTTCTCAACGAAAACAATTACTAAAAATAATATTTTTTTTATGTAAGTCGAAAAACTCAATAAATAACCCCAAACATTAACGACATTAAATTTATCTATTAAAAGCCCGAAAATCAAAAATATAAGCATACGTATAAAATAACCTGTAGTACTCATATAACATTTTAAATTAGCAAGATAAGAATTCAATAACGCGTCGAATTATTTTGAAAAACATTTACAATTTTGCTCTATTTAATACATATTTGACTAGAAATCCTGACTTACAGCCGTCTTGCAGTTGCTATACTAGAACAAATTATGTCAAAGTCGTTTGATTTACAAAAGTTATTTAAACATGTACTTGCTCGCCACAGATATGCATTTTGGCGATAATTAGATAAAACTAATGGTAAGTGAATTGGAGTCAAATGTCTTAATGTTCTATGATTTTGTAATTTTTGCATTTTTCAATGCTATTTTTATACTTAGGGTACATTTTTTCCTATATTTTTACCCTAAGTCTTAATGTTCGTAATGGAATATTGAAGTAAATTTTGTAAAGAAGTTCAGTACAATTACTTTAATTTGTTATTATTTTTAGCTAATAAATAACGTCTGATATGTGTCTTCGCTTCTCTAACGGAAGAAGATGAAATTTATAACAAAGTTTAAGAATAATACGGTAATTTTACACGGTTTAACACAAAAATTTAACAAATTTCTTTTGTAATTGCTCAAGACGGTTGATATGCTTATTATAGCACGGATTACGAGATGAGCGCCCATATTTGACGCGTTGACGATGTCGACGACACTTACGCGGTTGGGCCCAGATATATGTATGGAAAGTTTATTTTTGATGTATGTTGTTTAGTTTATGTATCGTAATATCAAGTTACTGATCGTGTGTGGCAGCGGCGCGAGCAAATGCTGGGCTCGGACGGCGTGGCGCGCCGGCTGGAGTCGCTGCAGCTGCCCGCGCCGCGCCGCGCTGCCGACTACATGGACGAGGACGAGATACAGGCCAAGTTCAAGAAGACCAAGCGCAGGGTATGTCGTGCACACGGGAGGGTCTGCAAACACGACCTCTATTTGTGAATCACACGTCGCCCAAGTGGCGAGGCGAACGAGGAGGCGATCAGGCGATTAGCGACCTTGTAAGCGTGAACATACCCCGCCTTTCGCTTTGCCCCTCGCGCGCTCGCGTTGCGAGGCGGTACTACAGGCGAAAAGAGAAGCTATGTACATACGGGCAAGGTCGCTTTTACGGAATACGGAAACTCAAACGTCGCATGAAAATCAGTAGAATTCTCCAGACGAGTGAATCAAAAATAGAGCTCCTGATCGTAGACCGGCCTCTATTCGAGAACTACTAGTGTCCGTTTGGGATTTGATCGGCCTGGAAATACGAAAAATCCCCAAGAAACATTCGACCGGGATACGGACCTTCTTATGTTTTAATCTAGGCATGAACTGTTTGACAAAATTCATCCAAATCCGTTCAGCCGTTTATGCCTTTAAAAAAATATAAAAAAATGTTAATACCTGGATCATTATTAGCTATTTTACAAACGACGGTACGGAGACGGTATATGCGTTTGGGGTGAGAGGTTGATTGTTTATGCAAACCAATGTTACCATTTATCTCCAAAACGTCTAGTCCGATTTTGATGCTGTTTGCAGTGATGGGTTCGGGTTTGATTGGTGCATGTTCTTAAATAGGTGTTACGATGACAACTCACCAGGGGGCGCTGCCATAAACATTTGTTTTTCAAACCAATGTTACCATTTATCTCCAAAACTACTAGTCTGATTTTGATGCGGTTTGTAGTGATGGGTTCGGGTTGGATTGGTAATTGTTCTTAGATAAGTGTTACGGCGACCACTTACCAGGGGGCGCTGCAGTAAACATTTGTTTGAGCAAAACCAAAACTACTAAGCCTATTTTGATGCGGTTTTCAGTTAAGGGTTTTCTGTAGTACAATGTACGTAATATCTACGCTCTCTGAAAAGTTTGAAATAAAAGCAAAATTATAAATTCAAAAAAAACCCACGACGGTTAAAACGTAATTGTAAAAGGATAAAATAATATAAAAACCTCCCGACTTAATTATCCGTCGGGGGCTGCCATCACTATAATAAATTTCAGCATGAATATAAATAAATCCAATTATTCACGTTACTATAACACTGCAAAAGTATAGTTAATTTAATGGTACCCCCCGACGGATAATTAAGTCGGAGGTTTTCATATTATTTTATCCTTATTCAATTACATTTTAACCGTCGTGGGTTTTGTAGAATAATTTCTAAAGACCTTAAAAACGAACATTTTAGCGTATGTTAAATAAGTTGTTAACTTGGGCAGGGCAAGATTCGCAAGAAGCCGAAGGCGGAGCCTATAGACGTGGACGACTACGACGCCGGCAACGCGCCCCTCGACACCGACGACACAGGTAGGTTTTAGTTTAATCAACAGGAAATAAAGTTCAGCGTTGTACTTTAATAATTTTTTGACAGCCGCCAATTAAACGATAATAAACCTATATTTTTGAAATTTCCATACCTGGCTACAATTTGCTTGGCAAGCGTAGAGTCTTCCCAGCAGTGTGTTCGTGTTTGCTTTGGTAATTATCCGGCAGTTTGAGATAAGATAGCCTCAGTGGCTGAGGATTCCGGGAGAGGCTCGCTTCCATCTTCAGCCTTATCAATACTAAACATTAGGTACGATGAAGGCTAAGAGGTTCACCATGGTTCATAAAAAAAATTACGTCCAAACGTACGAAATAAATGTTCCGTGGTGTTCGTATTCACCATGCTATTCGTTCGTGGATACATTACAGTTTGTGCGATAGCAAATACCGCAAAATTTTAATGGGGATTAACTGCACTTTTATATTTATATGCCATCATGTAGTACAGTCAGCTTCATAAAGATATGAGGTAACGATGTAGTCAAATATATACTAGGAGCAAAAGTTCAATTTTATATTTTCATAAAAAGTTATCTTAATATTGTTCACAACTAACGAGTCTAATATTTGTTAAGGTCATGTCTCCAATAACATATTATCGATTACAAGGATCTTTTATATGTACGCTTCGTAACTGCTCATTGGTATCTAAGCGTCCAGAGTGCTCATAAATATCTTCACTGACATAAATTATTCAATTTCCAGTCAAAAAGTCCTTCAATGACCGTCGTCTGCGCAGGCCATTAACGTTAGATTGGTGTTCTTGCAAGTTTTTGTATTACTTAAGTTTTAATTTAGTTATGTAATAGATAATTTGCAGAAAGTATGTTACTTACACTAAAAATCAGCCCATACACAACAATGATGTCATCTAGGTAAACGACTACTTGCCAAAAGGTGATTGATATTTTTCAGGATTATGAAAAAACTACTAGCCAGATCTAAGTAAAAATTATATGGGACCACACATAAACCATTTTCTTTCAGATAAAAAAAATATTATAAAAATCTGTTAACAACTGGCGAAGTTATGGTAAAACATACATAAAAAAAAACCGTCGACTTGAGAACCTCCTCCTTTTTTTGAAGTCGGTTAAAAATATAAACACGGCTGTATGTATCGGGGTCCTTAGCACCACGAAAACCTGAAATAAGAATTATGTGATATTGTGCACTCATTTAAATATAATGTAATAGCTATCCCTTTCATTCCATGCATTTTCGTGTCTTTTGTCTTACTTATCAGTAAAACATGCCAAATCATCAAATTGCAAATGTGTGTTGTCTTGACTCTTGGTCACAGATATGAAAATTGTCATTGCATTGCCAACGGAACTAAATATCTAAAGAAAAAAATAGGTGATTCGATTTTTTACACGAATTGTTATTATTAGTTTTATTATTTGTAATATCTTTTTTATTTACCGTCATAGTAGGCACAGTAGGTGTCTAAAGTAGAGTATGCTCCTCGGGGATAAAAGTGTCTTAGCCTTGGGCAGACTTGAATCCTTCGCTTCATTCAGGATTCTTACCATGATTCCCTCGCTTCGCTCGGGAATTAACTACAGAATCCTTCATTTCGCTAAGGATTCAATATGCTGCCCGTGACATAAGACACTGCTTTATCCCCTTAGTGCATAATCTAATATTAATTTATGCTTTTCCCACCAATTACGAGTTGGCCGGGGGGTCATGTGACATTCATTTTTCTCGCTGGTCTGTTTAAATATTTTTAGATGAAGCTACCAGGGCCACATAGCTAACCAGGAGTTATTTATAGAAGGTTACACGAATTTTGTGATTGACAACTCCTGGATAGCGGAATACGTAGCTAAGTTCGATTCTCGCTTATAAGGTGCTTTTTTCATGTTTTATCTTTAAACATAAAATTAGTCCTGACTGACTGATAATATCAACGCACAGCCCAAACTACTGAACCTAGGGACTTGAAATTTCTCAGATAAATATCTTATACAGTGTAGGCATTAACTAAGAAAGAATTATTCGAAATTCTCCAAGTGGGGGGTGAGATTTGTATGTAAGTCCGTCAGTTTTGAAAATCGGATCTTAAAGTTTTGTATTTAGGTTGACGATTGAAAATCAACATTTACCTGTCTCGGCGTTTTTTAAAACAGCGACATCCTATTTTATTAAATAAAATAAACAAATAAATGTGACACATGGGGTAAACATAAACATAACTATTAGCATACTTACTCATAATAAAAAATAACTGCACCTAAAAATAAAGAAACTTATCTATACTTCAGCCATCTTAGGGAAAGAATGTCAGTAAACATATTTAACCTTAAAAGTACTTTTTTATTACATGTTTTAGAAATATGTGCACTTCATTAAATAAAATAAAAATAATAAATAAATAAATATTTCTTACACTCACACCAATTAACCTAGCCCCAAAGTAAGCACTGTAAGGTTTGTGTTATGGGATACTTGGGTAACGGATATAAATTTATATAATTATACATATTCACTCATTTGCAAAAAAAACGGGCGGTTTTGATTTTCATTCATCTTTAAAAAGATACAATACCAAAAAGGTTTCAATCGTTTGTACACGTTACTGGCCGGTTTTAAAAAAGTACGTTCTAAATTCAATTTTCATTTGATGCTCATTTTTACAGTAAACCCCTTTTTATCCTACATTTTTGGCGCGAAGTTCCAGAAGTTAACATCGACTTTCATAACTTTTATTCAATTTTTATCGATTAATTTCTTATCCTTGACTGTCAAAGCTTTATTTATTGCTGTTTGGCTGTATCAAAAATGGTAGATAAAGTGGTAAAATCTACCAAAATTATCAAGCTGCTTGAAGAGGGTTGCAGCCAATGTTTCGTGGCTAGGAGGCTAAATGTTAGTCGCTCGACAGTCCAAAGGACCTGGCAGCGATATCAGGAGACTGGTTCCGTCGAGAGAAGGCCTGGTTCTGGAAGAAAACCATGTATCCAACCACGGGATGATCGTTTTCTTGTGAGTCGCGCATTGAGAAATCGCAAATCTTCGTATGTGGAACATAAGAACAACCTCCAAGAAGTAAGAAATGTGCATATTAGTCTATGGACGGTCAGGAGGAGGCTTCTCGCTGCCAATATACGCAGTCACCGCCCGGCCCGCAGCCCCAAATTACTCCGTGAGCACAGAGTTCACAGGCTTAGGTTCGCTAGAAATTGTGAATCATGGACTCAAGAAGATTGGAATAGGGTTTTGTTCTCTGATGAAGCCAGGATATCTCTGTTCGGTGAAGATCGACGTCGGCGAGTGCTAAGAAGACAAGGAGAATGCTTTGCAGAGGCATGTTTCGAAGTAATCACACCTTATGGTGAGGGCTCTGTTATGTTTTGGGCAGGAATAAATTCAATGGATCGTACAGAGTTAGTCTTCATTGAAAACGGCTCACTGACTGGGCATCGATACATAACGGAAGTTCCTCCTGCACAACCCGCATTGGCCGCTCTAGGTGAAGACTCGATTTTTATGGACGACAATGCTCGCGCCCACCGATCCCGCGATGTTAATGCGTATGTGCAAGAGGTCGGCATTCGTCGTTTGGATTGGCCAGCTCGAAGTCCCGACCTCAATCCCATAGAGCATGTCTGGGACGTTCTGATACGGCGTGTGAGATCAGTACACCCGGCGCCGCAGACCATCAGAGAGCTGAAGAATGTGATTACTGCGGAGTGGGAACGTATTCCGCAAGCAAGTATCCGGGATATACTCGCTAGCATGCCCAGACGAATTCAAGCTGTGATTTTAGCTAGAGGGGGTCACACTCGATACTAAACATTTATCTGCTTTTACTTTATTAAAGAAAAACAAACAAAAAAACTTTTTTATTTTTACTTCATGAGTATATGCACTACTAGCGAACATACACTACTAGCGAGGTTTAGCATTATTTCCCATAAATTGTATCTAAATTTTATGAAATACTGATGAAAACGATTATTTTCTTATTAATTTACCAAATTGTGAGGATAAAAAAACTACCTATAATTATCAAACAAAGCAATATTAACATTTGAAATGGTTCATTGCTTAGGTGCCCGTTTTTTTGCAAATGAGTTTATAAGTATTTATGGGTAGAAATATATATAAACGTCCATGACTCAGGTACAAATGCTCGATTCATCATACAAACACTTGCCCCTACCAGGATTCGAACCCGGGACCCCAGAGTAGGCGACACCATGAAACCATTGTACGAACCACTCGACCACGGAAGTCGTCGAAATAATAATTCATTTAGCTTACTTTTAGTGTTCAACTTTGATATAAGGCATAAGATGTCTGAAATATAACGTATTTGTGGAATAATTACGAATAGTGTTCAAATGTTTGTTTACAAACATTCTCTCCGTAAGATGGCTAGAGTATAGTTTTGATGTTTTAACAATCTCATCTAAAAAGTTCATAGCTTGTGCCGCGCGGTTAGCCCTGCCATGTGAACTTAGCCTTAGAAAATATATTGGTTTCAAAATAGGAGTTCCAAACAAAAGACACGACAATGACGTCATGCACGAAATGAAAGGGACGGACGGGTCGAAAATATAAGCGATAGAAAATACCTGAATGTGAATATACCTAAAAGAACCTTAATACCCCAGATTAGTGTTTACTTTTCTTTACCACCAAGATATTATTGAGCACTGTGAGCCCTTAGATACCATTTAATAGTTATTCGCGAATATATAATTTGTCATGTTAACACATTACATTTAATAGGGATTATGTTAATTAGATAATATTGATCACTCTGGACGGTACAACAATAAGATAATCTAGCAGCGTATATAAAATTGAATTTGTCTCCCTTAGATAATTTCGAGCAGTCTTTAAACTAGGATCTTTATGAAGCTGACTGTACATGAAAAATAAAAAGATACTGTTTTTATTTTTTCATGTCTCATATTCTGAAAGTAACTCATAACTTGCCTAAAATGCGGATTGAAAGTGATATGTGGCGGCCCTAGGGCTGTAATAAATTTGAAAAAAGAATAGGGGGTGTCATGTCAAATCGATATCTGTAATCTCTTTGGACTTTTATTTACCAAAGGTATGTAGGCAAAGGCACAGAAGCCTATACAGCTTATTTTGCTACATTATAAAATAATTAAAATCGTAGAAACCTTACAATATTTTTTTTGAATATTCTGTTTGTTTTTACTTTCCTCATATTCAAAATGAAAAGTAGAGTGTTTACTTCGGGTGTATGGAACCATAACAGTCTCGAACTAATCGGCTAAGCTAAGCGCCAAAACACTCGACTGTTATGGGTGTCATACAGCCCTTGGTAAACAATCTACTATTTCAATAATTATCTGGTATATTTCTAGAGATATTTCATTTTTTTAACTTCGGGGAGGCGTTTAATTTTTGACGTCACTGTATAACACTTTGTATGCAGCTTACGGCTCACGCTTGACTGATTTGGTCAGATAGTCGCCTTTTTGTATGATCGGTATAAAATGACGTCACGCAAAGAGTGCGCGAAGAAGTTTGAAAACTTGTAAATCCGACTACTTATCGTATTTGAATAAAACGAATACAGTCAGCGGCGCTACTGCGTAAGTGCCGTCCGCATCGCTGTCAACTCCATTTTGACAGCCGACGGCGTTTCCGTACAGCGCAATTTCAACATTATCATCCTAACAATACGATTCCTTTTCTAGATAATAGGTGTGATCGTATGCAAAGACTTATATTTAATATTGGAGAGGGTGAAGCCGTTTAACCGTAGTGTATGTGTGGCAGACGTGAAGCCGGGCTCGGGCTCGCTGGCGGTGGACTCGGACGAGGCGGAGCCCGACGTGGAGCTGCAGGCCGCGCTGGCCCGCGCGCGCCGCCTGCGCGCCGCCGCCAGCTGCGCGCCGCCGCTGCCTAAGGTACGGCTACAAGTACCTCCTTTTACTTTTTTAATTTTTAGACTTCTAAACTATGCTATGCATACGATAGTAGAAGTCTTATGTGCTGACCCTGTCCGTGTGTGCGCATAATTCAATCTCGAGAACTACTATAGCTAGAAAGCTGAAATTTTCTGAGGTGATACATAGCCATGTCAAACCTCTAAATACGGAGTTTAGAAGTCGTCTGATGCCTTCGCTACGATAGTGAAGGGCGCCGATCTTGTTTTTATTTATTTAGGTAGCAAACAGTCGTATACAGTCATTCTTAAATATAACCTTAGAAACAAACAGACCTTAAAGTACCTTAATAAACAATACATTATTGTGCAAAAATCTGTCAGATGCTGTCATCTTTTACAATGTACCGAATATATTTTTTTCTATTTGCAATCATCGCCTGACCATATCTCCTTTAACTGATTTGTTTTTTTTTGCATTGTTGTGTTCTGGCAATTAATGATAAGTGGTAAGATAGCCAGTCTCTCAGTGGTTGAGGGTGAGGGGCGGCGCTTCTATTTTCAGTCTTATCATTACTTAACTTCAACTAGCGTAGCAACCCCGAGCGAATAAACGCCCTAAAACAAAATACAAGCGCGGCGAGTGGAACGAGTCCTCACCCGCCGCACAAAAACACTCGCTCATAGCCGAGCGAGTATATACAGTACAGGCAATTATAAAGGTAACAAACTGCGACATTTATATACTCTCTGACAGCAAATCGGTACTACAGACCCTGAATAGTAGTCGCAGCACATCGAGCCTAAGACAAGAATGCTACAACACCCTAAACAAGGCAGATGCTTCCAATAATCTCACGGTCCAGTGAATTAAAGGCCACAGCGACACACGAGGTAATGATATTGCAGATGAGTTAGCGAGGCGGTGTTTAGATTCTACCCTTCTCGGACCAGAAACTTTTGCTCCCATCCCGGCTAGCTGGTATGATGGTAAGATCCGTGAGCACACAGCTAACTTGCATCAAAATTACTGGGACTTGGGATTGGAGACGTGCAGGCAAGCGAAATTAGCACTACCGCGCGCTGACGCTCGACTCTCCAGAGCTCTCCTTAAACTCAGTTGACCGCTGTAACGTTTGATACCAGGGGCCATAACCGGCCACGGTAACTTTAACAAGCACCTTTTCAATTTAGGTGTTACTGACAGCCCACTATGCAAAGATTGCATGGAGGAAGAAGAGACAGCTGCTCACCTCCTGTTGGATTGTGATGGAGTGGCCCCTTACCGGGCGAAGTACCTCGGCTTACCAGGCAGTCTCCGGTAAGCCGTCTCTGACGTGAAGGCGCTGGGAGCATTCCTGGTGGAGCTGGGATGGCTGGAGTGATCCAATCTGACACCCTCCGGACGCAAAAATCTTCGAGTTGTGGAAACCGCCCGTATTGAATGAAGAAGAAGCCGAGCGAGAGAACTATAACTCGCCGCTTGCCAGTTTCTAGCTTTACTTTCTATTCGCTTATCGCCGGCGGTCGGATAGTTGATAGTGTGAACGGAAAAGTGACACGTTATTGAGTTGTCGACAAAAGCCGTTTCTGCTAGGACTCGTACGGCTATTTTGTATACTTCGATGCGATGTCCACTGTATTATTTCCAAACAATTTGTGGAGCACAGAGTAATTGACGATACTTAACGGTGTAGGTGGAGGAGGTGCTGCAGCGCGTGAAGGAGGAGGAGCCTGAGGGCGGCGAGGGCGGCATGCTGCTGGACGCCACGGCAGAGTTCTGCCGCACGCTGGGCGAGGCGCCGCAGCCGAGACTCGCACCTATGGTGAGCTCGTGGCACTCATTTTATCAACTGACGTCATATATATCTCTAAAGAACATGTTCGAAATGTATTTAATTTATTACTAACAAGATTAGAATCGTGAAATGATTATTATGAAATGTTAATATTTTAAGGTGGTAACGGTAACTTAATCGCGTAGAATATTTCTTTTTCACTGTACCGCACGCCCCGCTTGTATTAAGTGGACTGTATGCGTGGCGGAGGGCGAGACGTACGGTACCGGTGTTGAAGAGGTTCTTTGTCGGAGAACTGGTTGCTGGGTTGGGAAGTAAAACGCAGAGCTTGTGGTAACCAGGAACTAGGAGAGCTTGCTTGCTGTCTTTTTCTTATTCTTGAGGCGAGAGTGAGACAAGTGATGATCCGTATCTATAGAAACCAGACTCTGACTGAGCTTAAGGCAATACCGTAAGGACGACCGCGCGCAAGCTCACTAGTTTTCAACTTTATTTGTCTCATTTTTATCATGTACTTACGACATTTCTTATTTATTTTTTTTTATTTATTTATTTACTGGAAAACCAACTGCTTAACCTAATACATTAAAAAACTTAAATATAAACATAAAGCCATTTACAGGTCTTCACAAATAAGATACATAAAAAAAAAAAAAACTAGCCTAGCCTAACTATTAAATATACACGTACACATAAATTAAAAATATGACTCATTTGTGACACATTGAATTTAGCAGCTATCACTGAAAAATAAGCGGCTTACAATACGCCTAATCGACGCCTCGCTACTGTTAAACAGATCAAGATTTACCCGTTTCGAAAGGATATTAAAATTATTACTCGCTCGCCAAAGAAAAGAGTTCTGTCTAAAGTTTGAAGAAGCAGGGGAGGTGAATAATCACTAACATTTCCTTATCAGTCATAACATTACATTTTGTATATCAAAATATTCCAAAAAATTATTACTATCAAGCTAAGTTATATTTACAACCCTAAATTCTATACTGTTTCCTTCCTACCTATAAATTGTTATGGGGAATGATTAAACACTTAGAAAAAATGGTTTTATTTCGTAATAACTTATCAACTATTTACGTTATCAGTACGTATCATACATTATGCAGGGACAGCTTGCATAAAAAACTCAAAAGGGATCCTGAAAATGAAGTGCTCAAAACAACGTACAAACGCTATAGGAACTTTTGTACTTCAGTCCTAAAAAAGGCAAAAAGGCGTTATGAGAGACAGGAAATAGCTAGAGCCGAAAACAATAAAAAGATACTTTGGGAGGTAGTTCGGGGGATCAGCGGCAAAACGAAATCTGTTAAC
Source organism: Chrysoteuchia culmella (assembly GCA_910589605.1). Lineage (NCBI taxonomy): Eukaryota > Metazoa > Arthropoda > Insecta > Lepidoptera > Crambidae > Chrysoteuchia > Chrysoteuchia culmella. Next base: position 24,193,781 of record OU342649.1, read on the forward strand.
AATTCCTTGTCTCTTGTCTCACACAACCCTCAACAAAGCGTTAATAATGTAAACACCTACTTTGCTAACATTGGTAAGAAACTAGCTGACAAATTTGTCTCCCCAAAGCCGCGCGCAAATGATTGTTCTGAACTATCTCCCTCAAATTCATTAGCCATTATGCCTGTCGATGAAGAGGAAGTGGCTAGACTTATCCGTGGACTCAAAGATAGCTGTGCTGCGGGTGTTGATCAAATCTCAAGTAAGGTCCTAAAGAGATATCTTCCCTTGCTAACTGCTCCCATCGCACATATTTGCAACCTTGCGATATCAACTGGCATCTTTCCAAATGCGTTTAAAACTGGGGTTATGAAACCTGTTCACAAGGGTTGAGAGGGAGATCGTGTCGAGAACTACAGGCCAATTTCCATCCTGCCTACTCTTTCCAAGATCCTGGAGCGTATAATGAACGACAGTCTCATCAAGTTTTTAGAGTCCAACAATCTTCTTGCATCTTCCCAACATGGCTTCCGACGAGGTAAATCCACCAATGACGCGGTTCTCGATCTTGTAAACTCAGTCGTTACCACGCTGGATGATAAGAGAAGATGCGTTACTGTTTTCCTCGATCTTGCGAAAGCATTCGACACCGTCTCCATCCCACACCTGTTTAGCAAATTTGAAAATCTGGGAGTTAGACGTATTCCTCTATTATTGTTTAAGGACTATCTCTCCAATAGGACTCAGAGAGTCAAGATAGGTGAGTGGTTGAGCGATGAAGCTGCAGTATCATTCGGAGTGCCCCAGGGTAGTATTGTTGGCCTAACCCTTTTTTTGGCTTACATAAACGACCTATGTGATCTACAGCTTTGTGGGGAAAGGTCTATACTTTTGCCGACGACACTGCTCTCTTCTTTTGTGGATCAACCTGGAATGAAGCATTTCTAAACGCTCAAAACGGTCTTGTTGAGGTCTTTATTGGAATACTGTATTGCGGTGTGGAGTGGTGTTGCAAAAACCGATCTCCTCGAAGTTAAAAGAGCACAACGTGCTATTCTTAAGGTAGCCGCTGGTATTCCCTTCCAACACCCTACAGTGGACCTCTACAGAGAGCTGCAGGTACTTACAGTAAGACAAACCTACATACTTAACACCGTACTTAAAAACACTCAGCTAATATATGATCCTGATTTACAAAACGACAAGCGTAGAAAGGGCACAATCTGTCTAATACCGCCTCTTAGGACAGCTACCTCTCATAATTTTTATATTTTTATGGGTAACTACCTTTATAACAAAATAAATAGGATTCTTGATATCTTTCCGCTCCCCAGGGCCAGTTGTAAGGTAAAGGTTACTAACTACCTAAATAAACAAGATTATCAAACAACTGAGAATTCCTAATTCCTCCAAAATAAAATTAAAATAAATACCTATATACATATACAAATATATATAACTAACACTAAAAAAATATACAAATATATATAACTAACACAAAAAAAATACAAATATATATAACTAACACTAGCTTTTCCTCTCAGGTTATCTTGGCTTTATAATTTAATTGGCACATACACAATCACACACACACAAAAACACCTACACCAAAAGGTAAACACTACACAGACACGTACTTTACTGCAAAATTCTGCATTATAATAATGTTTTAGCTGTGAAGTTTTTATCTCTTATTATTTTTATTTAATACCGTTTTTGCTAGCTCTTCACATAGGCTTACAAACACTTAAAATTAGGAGCACAATGTATCCTTTTGCGGGGGTGGCCTGGTGACCTGTGTAACCGGTTTTCTAAACCTATTACAGGCACCAGCTTCTCACACTTCAGGTCATTATCGTACTCAAGTATTTTGTTACATTTTAGGTTTAGGTTTAAAGAATTTATTACTCATAAAAACATTATAGTTCACTAACATTTTAGACATCAGTAACCTATTGTGTGATGATGAATAAATGAATTTTATTGTTAAAAATAATAATAATAATAATATTGTGAAGGTCTCGTTAGGCACTATGTGCGAAACCACAATTAATCAACAAAAAAAAAAAAAAAAAATTTATTTCGGTACCAATAATTGTCACAGCATGGTGATTGACTCCCTCTATTAAGTGCATAGTGGACCTGTGCCAGATGGAGTCGCTCTTCCATAAAAACTAGTACGGTATTTGTAATGGTACATACAATGTGCTTAAGCTCCAAGTTGTGCCAACTAACTAATAAGAATAACAATAAGTAGGTAATTTACTAAAAACTATCTGTAAATATGTGTGTGTGTGTGTGTGAATGTGTGTGTGTGTGTGTATATATGTTAGGTTATCTGTCGATTACAAGGAGATCCTCGGTCTCATCGTAAGTTATGGCTTTTAACTACGCTGATAACCTTAGTTTGCATTCACGGTCGGTTAATGGGTATATTTCCATTTTCTTATTAATTCAACATCCAAGAGACCATTTATAATTACCTACGAAATAAGTACCTATTACACAAAACTTCAGTACAAACTAGTACAACACAAACAAACTATACAAAACATGAAAAACACTATCTGCGGATATTATTAAGTAAACACATTCTAAAACACAAAGAAACTCACAACTATGTTATAAAACGACAATACACAACGAAATCAACTGTTTTTATACTTACAACTACCACTTTTATAACACGAAATTTCACGACACAATAGTACTTTTATTTACCACAATAAGTCACTGTATGTGTTTATTTTATCACACTATTTTGCCGGCCGTCCCGAACATAAACATTAAAACGAGCAATGTCGGTAATCGTGTCATTGAATGACGTTTCGTTCGATTCGATAAACGGTCGCCTTTCGCCGATTTTGTCACTGAAATGTCGTCAAAGTCATAAGTATAAAGACGGGTCAATCGAACTTTCATTGAATTTCACTCGAGGATTTTTTTTCAAATTTCATGCGTAGGAGTCGGACGCGGAGGAGCCGGAGCCGGAGGAGGAGTCGTCGGGCGGGGGCGGGGGCGGAGGCGGCGCGTGGAGCCGCGTGGAGGCGGACGCGTCGGCGGCGCCCGCGCTGGGGGCGGGCGCGGGCGCGCTGGAGGCCGAGCCGGCGCTGGGCGCGGGCGTGGCCGGGGCGCTGCGCCTCGCGCTCAGCAAGGGCTACCTGGAGCGGCCCGGCGCCGCGCCCGCCCCGCGCAGCGCGCACGCGCACCTGCTCGCCGCCAAGCACTACTCCATCGACGACAAGGCGCACGGGTGAGTGCTGCCCTACACTACACTACACTACACTACACCTCAGCAAGGGCTACCTGGAGCGGCCCGGCGCCGCGCCCGCCCCGCGCAGCGCGCACGCGCACCTGCTCGCCGCCAAGCACTACTCCATCGACGACAAGGCGCACGGGTGAGTGCTGCCCTACACTACACTACACTACACTACACCTCAGCAAGGGCTACCTGGAGCGGCCCGGCGCCGCGCCCGCCCCGCGCAGCGCGCACGCGCACCTGCTCGCCGCCAAGCACTACTCCATCGACGACAAGGCGCACGGGTGAGTGCTGCCCTACACTACACTACACTACACTACACCTCAGCAAGGGCTACCTGGAGCGGCCCGGCGCCGCGCCCGCCCCGCGCAGCGCGCACGCGCACCTGCTCGCCGCCAAGCACTACTCCATCGACGACAAGGCGCACGGGTGAGTGCTGCCCTACACTACACTACACTACACTACACCTCAGCAAGGGCTACCTGGAGCGGCCCGGCGCCGCGCCCGCCCCGCGCAGCGCGCACGCGCACCTGCTCGCCGCCAAGCACTACTCCATCGACGACAAGGCGCACGGGTGAGTGCTGCCTTACACTACACTACACTACACCTCAGCACCGGGCCGATGGGTTTAAAGAACCTAATTTTTTTTTTTTTAATTTTCAGTCATAATGTTAGAAAATAAAATTAAATACTTGAACGATAATCAGATTTATTTTCATATCAATAAAAACAGCTTCTATTATAAAATTCACGATTAATATATGAACGTTAATTTTATGAGTTTGTTCGCAGCGAGGACGACAAGTACGGTCGTCGCGAGCGCGGGCACTCGGGCCCGCTCCAAGACTTCCGCGAAAAATCTTCGTTCCGGCCCAACATCAAGCTGGAGTACGTGGACGACGACGGGCGCGCGCTCTGCCCCAAGGAGGCCTTCCGCTACCTCTCGCACAAGTTCCACGGCAAGGGGCCCGGGAAGAACAAGCAGGAGAAGCGCATCAAGAAGGCTGTCCAGGAAGGGGTGAGTTCCTAGCTATTGCCAATTTTTGGAGCGCTCTTACCCAAGTAGGTCTACCGCTACCTCTCGCATAAGTACCACGGCAATGGGCCCGAGAAGAATAAGCAGGAGAAACGCATCAAGAAGGCTGTCCAGGAAGGGGTGAGTTCCTAGCTATTGCCATATTGTTGGAGCGCTCTTACCCAAGTAGGTCTACCGCTACCTCTCAGACAAGTTCCACGGCAATGGGCCCGGGAAGAACAAGCAGGAGAAACGCATCAAGAAGGCTGACCAGGAAGGGGTGAGTTCCTAGCTATTGCCATATTGTTGGAGCGCTCTTACCCAAGTAGGTCTACCGCTACCTCTCGCACAAGTACCACGGCAATGGGCCCGGGAAGAACAAGCAGGAGAAGCGCATCAAGAAGGCTGTCCAGGAAGGGGTGAGTTCCTAGCTATTGCCATATTGTTGGAGCGCTCTTACCCAAGTAGGTCTACCGCTACCTCTCGCACAAGTTCCACGGCAATGGGCCCGGGAAGAATAAGCAGGAGAAGCGCATCAAGAAGGCTGTCCAGGAAGGGGTGAGTTCCTAGCTATTGCCATATTGTAGGAGCGCTCTACCCCAAGGAGATCTTCCGCTACCTCTCGCACGAGTCCACGGCAAGGGGCCCGGGAAGAACAAGCAGGAGAAACGCATCAAGAAGGCTGTCCAGGAAGGAATGAGTGCCTAGCTTGTTACACGCGCTGATGTTGTCATGTGGGCCGATTTCAATAACCTAGGCCTATCAGAGATTAGTTGCCTTAATATTTTTGTTAATATTTCGGAAATAACGACAAATGTTGCTACCTTATAATAGGTAGCAACAGCGACCGTGGATATTGTGGTTATTCATAATAATTACAGTGGGGATCCACAGACTCTGTTTTGAGTAAAATAAAGATATAAAATACCTGCATCAAAAGTGTCTACGGGTCAAGTTAGTTTTAGAGTATCGCCGCTATAGAGGATAATTTTTTTTACTTTTTAGGATCAGTAGGATCGGTTTTTAGGGCGGTGATTCTTTTTTGTAAATCTTCAATAAGGAAACAATCAAAGTAAGAAGCCAGTCTGAAAGACTGCATTTGATGAATATTCATTAGATATTTTTTATTTGTTGAATTGATTGATTGATTCGTTGAATCATCGTTGAGATCGGACGTGTTAAATAATAATTAAATATTAAAAATATTTTTTAACGAACCGTAACCTCGTTTCGCTAACAATCGGTAGTAACAAATAAAACTGTGTCAATCTAGTGTAATAGTGAAAATGTGGACTGATTAAATCGTTTTACTAAAATTAACACAATGGATAGTCCATTTAATAGAAGTGCGAAGACCCCCCCGGTCTCCACCACCAACTCCTCCACCAGGACCATTGCATCCCTCTTCTAAGCAACATACCCAAGATCACCTGGAAGTTGTCGATACGCCGGAGATACAAAACTGGATGAGGACAATAGAGCAATGTTTGAGCGAAATCTGCCACATATCTTCGGAAGGTAAGATGAATTCCGAACAAAAATTGCGAATACACAATTTATGCAGGAAAGTTACACATGGTACTTCGCATATGGCTGTACTTTGTCAGTCTTTTCAATCGAAAGCAGTACAAGCGTAGATCTCTACAAACTTCACAGGATAGAAAAGACCTCTCGCAGCAGCTCCGTGACCTCAAGTTGAGTATCGAAGAGTCTTCAAAACCAACTGCAGTAACGTCTTTCGCTGACATGGTCAAAAAAGGTAATAATGAATTTATCAAACCTACCAATGTGAGCTCTATGGCAATCTATCCTACTGACAAACATAAGCCAAGTGAGGACACTAAATCGCTTGTACAAAAAATAATTTGTCCTGAAAAAATGAAACTTCATGTTAGAGGTCTCCGTAAAACAAGGAACGGCGGCGTTATCATTAGTACAGATAGCAAAGATGACATAGCTAAATTAAAAGAATCGGTGGTACTAACTACTTCGGGCCTTACTGTCGACGAACCTTACAAGCGAAAACCAAGGATAGTTGTAATTGGCGTGCCCACATCTATGAAGGAAAATGAGGTCTTCACTTGCTTGTTTAATCAAAATCTAGCAGATAAGTTACCGAACTCTGACCTTGACTCATTTTTAAGCTCTATTAAACTGAGTCATAAATCAGGCAAGAAAGATGCTGAGACCTGTAACTACGTATTAGAAGTATCAGCCATAATACGCAAGGCTTTGATAACTAGCCAAAAGGTTTTTGTTAACTGGTCATCTTGCCCAGTCCGAGATTTCACTTTGGTAACAAGGTGTTACCAATGTCAACAATATGGCCATGCAGCGAAGACCTGTCGGGAGACAGTCCACACTTGTGGTCACTGTGGGGAACAACTCCACTCCATTAAAGACTGCACCAAAAAAGAAAATCCCTCAAAGTGCGCTACTTGTTTCCGATTTAAAAAGCCCAGCGATCACAACACAGGTGCCACAGAGTGTCCAGCAAAAATAATGGCAGAAAAGAGGTACATTAATTCAATAGATTATGGCGGCGCCTAAGAGCGCCTAAAATAACTGATTTGCTGACCATATTATAACTGTATACTCTTTTTTATTATATATACTTTTTACATTAATTAATTGTTAAAGATAGTTATGATTAATGATTTAGCTAATGAAATTGATAATTTTTCTGTATCAGAGTCGACTCTTTGCGAGGTTGAAAAGTGCAAACAATATTTTTCCGCTTTCACTAACCCCTTCACTGTACTAACTCAAAATATCCGTAGTGTTACGAAAAATATCGATAGTTTTAATGTATTTCAGCAAAGGCTACACATAAACTGTGACATAATAATTCTCACAGAGTGTTGGATTGATAAGCAACATAATTTGCCTACAATGGTGGGTTATAATATGTATAGGAGCAGTATAGTACACAACCAAAACGATGGTGTGATAGTATACACAAAATCACAGTTAGATGTCACGGTTGAGGAACCTAATATTCATGACTGCAGCAAATTACTAATTAAAATGGGAACAGAATATGCTATTTTAGCCGTTTATAGATCACCTTCATTAAGAGATATTACCAACTTTGCACATTCTTTAGCCAACACTTTACAAGACTTATCTTCTTTCAAAAACATTATATTAATTGGAGACATTAATATCAATATTATTCCGAATCAGGAAAATACTGAAGCATCCACTCAGGAATACTTAAATCTATGCTCTTTCCATGGCTTACTTCCTGCACACTTGCTACCAACACATCAAAGTGGGTCGTGTTTGGATCACATAATGCTTAAGTCAAACTACTCTGCACTAGCTTTAGTCATGAATTCATCGATAACTGATCACAGCGCCGCATTACTAACTCTGAATTGTAAATGAAATAAATTAGAAGATACACGCATAATTACTAAGTTAAATGTAAACAAACTCGAAGCTGACTTATGCAATATCGACTTTACCCCAGTTTACAGTTCAGCTGATATGCATTTTTGTATGTCGTACGTAATAGAAAATATTGCAGTGGCTATTCAAAACAATAAACAAAGTATACGATTAAGTAATAAAAACTATAATATTAAACCGTGGATTTCGCCAGGTTTAATACGCTGTATGAAAAATAGAGATAAATTGCATTTGAAAGCCAATCCAAATAATTTAGTGTTACAATTAACATACAAGCGATACAGGAACTTTTGCAATAGTCTCGTAAGAAAAGTTAAAATAAAATACGAAAAAGAGTTAATTGAAAGAGCTGAGAAAAATACCAAACAAATTTGGAAACAAGTTAAAAATATTACGTACTCAACCAAAAACCATGAGTCATCTTCGAGTTTGTTACAAACACATGGGTCCCAAATATAATCTGTCAATTACGTTAATAATTTTTTTGTAAATGTCGGCAAGTGTTTAGCCGAAAAAGTGCAGAATCGCCCATTTATAAATACACAAATTCCTACGTCTCATACTAATAGCATAACATCTTTTGTACTCTTATGTACCGATGAAACTGAAATTGAAAATGTAATAATGAGTTTAAAAGACGACTGTGCTGTCGGGTGGGACAATATACCGACTAAAATAGTCAAACAATTCAGACACATTTTAATACCTCCTTTGACCTATATTTTCCAAAAATGTTTGGCCACAGTTATTTTTCCCAAGTGTTTGAAGAAAGCTATTATTGTTCCTATTTATAAATCAGGTGATAAAAAGCAAGCAACAAATTATAGGCCTATATCGTTATTACCAGTTTTGTCTAAAATATTAGAAAAAATTATAAATAAAAGAGTGATTAACTTTTTAGAAAATAAATCGCTATTGTCAAATGCTCAATTTGGTTTTAGACCCAATTTATCAACAGCCGATGCCGTGCATAAATTGACAAATTTTATTGTGGAAAATCTTGACAAAGATAAGCACACAATAGGTATTTTCCTTGACCTCGCCAAGGCTTTTGATTCCGTTTCCATTCCGATCTTGTTGCGTAAGCTTGAAAACATTGGCATAAGAGGCACACCGCTAAAATTGATAACAAGCTACTTAGAAGACCGCATCCAGTGCGTGAAAGTGGGTAATGTCATCAGTAATGAGCAGAAAAATACTTCTTACGGGGTCCCCCAAGGAAGTATTTTAGGATCTACCCTGTTCTTGATTTACATAAATGATCCATGTAATATAAATCTTAAGCAAGGTATCATTGTAACATATGCTGATGACACAGCTCTTCTCTTTTCGGCCGACTTAGAAGAAGAAGTATTCAGGCACGCGCAACACGGTTTCAATGTAATTAACAAATGGCTTCAAAGTAATTTACTAACCCTTAATGCTGAAAAGTCTAGCTACCTTAAGTTTGCCATTCGCAAATCAACACTAACCACGCACGACTTAAACCTACGTGCACATTTATGCAATGCCCCATATGATAATATATGTGTATGTCCACAGATCCAATTACATGATAATATAAAATATTTAGGAGTAATTTTAGATGAGACGTTTTCGTTTAAGCACCATATTGAAACATTAAATAACAGAATTCGTAAGATGATAAATATACTTGGCATTTTGCGAATCCTTGCTGACTTACTGTATTACCACGTGGGGTGGGGCTGGTAAAACTTTACTATTAACCACCGAGAGAGCTCAAAAAGCTATACTTAAAGTGTCTACATTTAGGCCATTCCTGTATTCCACGACACTTCTTTATAAAAATTGTGAAGTTTTAACAGTCAGACAATTATTCATAATGAGCACTATATTAAAACAGCACAAAGCCCTTCCATACAACACCGAAATAATTAATAAGAGGCGGAAAGATAACGTTTGTACGTTAAAAGGTGGACTCAAATATACTTTTACGACCAAATTTTATATATATCTAGGGCCGTTACTTTATAATCGATTTAATGCCATAGCAAATGTTTATCCATTAAGCCGCATTAATTGCAAAAAAATTGTTAAAGACACTCTGCAGAAGATGACGTATGATGATACAGAAGAATTACTTTTTGTGACAAAGTGATTTAAGATTATAATACTTACAGGTATTTTTGAGAGATTTTAAATTGATTGTTTGTGTGTGATACGTTGCGAAGGTAGTTTATTATTTTATATTATTATTTTAAATTGTTTTATTCTTCGCTTTTAAATATTTTTTTAGTATTATTGTTGTTAACACAGAATAGTATAAGCAGGGGCGTGCATTGGTTTTCCAGCGTAGTAGGCACTGTAGATCTAACTAGTAACTTTGCACTTATCCTATCCTGCTACCGAATATTATAAGTTTGAAAGTTTGTGAGGATATTTGGATGGAGGAATGTTTGTTACTATTTCACTCAAAAACTACTGAACTGATTAAGATGAAACTTTACAGCAATGTAGCTTATATATCAGAAAACCACATTATGTGCTAATATTTATAATTATCCTGATATTATGCCGCTAGTCATAAATGATAAGGTTCGTAATATTTAGTAGGAATATTAAAATGTTGACGAGTTTGATTGTTTGAGCACGCTAATCTCCGGAACTACTAGTTCGAATTGAAAAAATATTTTTGTGCTGGATAGTCCATTTATCTCGGAAGGTAATAAGATATTTAATATCACGTTACGATTAATAAGAGCAGAGCATTAATGTAAAACGTTACAGAAACGGGAAAAAAATATTAGTTTTGGGAGCTTCCGTTGCGGACGGTGTGTAAACGGTTAAAGTTATGTAAAAATCATGTATGACGAAATTATTCCCCATCAAAAGTTCTAAAAAAAAGTTCGCGACAGCATATGTCTATGTTTTATGGTTAACTCACTATAACCATTTTTCAGATAATAAAATTTGTTCTAAACTAATGTATTATTTGAGAAGCTGTTTTCATAAACATGATATTAATCCTTATCTAAATAAATACGTTAATCATCACAAGTATTTAATTTTGAACAAAATTGCCCTTTACATCATTAATTTTTAATGAATATCTTAGGAAATATGATAGTTTTAAAATAACTCTTCAACAAAATAATTCGCGACCAAATTCATTCGTCTGGTAGGCATGCTTACTTTATACTGATATATTCCGGAAGTTTAAGCTAGAACGTTACACGTACTCAAACAGCGCCCTTCTTGCCATGGGCGGTTTATACTTGAGCAATACTTTTTATAAATATGTTGTATTCTTGTATGAAACGCTGCTTGTTCCGAGTAGGCAATTTCGAGACTGCCTATCAGTAGGTATTCAGTATTTAGCGTAAGGAATATCTTAGTGGGTGAGTGTTGAATAGAAGTTTAAACTAAAATAAAATAACTTTAACACTTATTGTATATTTATTTATATTTTGAATGAGGTAGGCACTGCCTAATTGCCAATATGGAATGCACGCCCCTGAGTATAAGATGTATCTTTTAGTTAAGGTCTAAAAGCCTGAACCACAGGATCACCTAGTTCAGGCATAATATTAAATATAATTACCATAAGACACCTTTTTTTCTTAATCTACTTTTAAATGATCATAGGTAAGAAGAATTTTATATTTGTAGAAATATAAAAAACTTGTTTGTTTATGTTTAGGTACTAACATATTTTGTAAGTTTGTATGCCCATAATAACAAACTATGTATATTAAGTTATTGAATAAATGATTTTATTATTTATTTATTTTTATTTTATAGCCAAAAAATTACTTGATCACTAAACATTTTTCATGTATATACTTTCAAAGCGTTTAATGCTTTTAAAATTAAATAAATAAATAATAATTAGTAGTAATTTCGTGAATATTTTCAATTTCACGATCGTTTTTCCGATAACTCTCTAAAATTGCTCTTCTAAAAGACCCTATATTTAATCAAATTTTACTGTCCTGTAGCTAATGAAGAAGATGAGTTCTACGGACACTCCGCTGAACACGCTGCAGATGTTGCAGGACAAGCAGCGCGAGACGCAGTCCCCCTACATCGTGCTCAGCGGCGCCAAGCGCGACAACAACAACTAGCGCCACAACAACAACAACAACAATAATAACTAGTGCTGTAACAATATCGTTACTTTTAACCTGTGTCAACAATAGCTATCCTTATTTAGTCTCAGTACCGGTTATTTATTCCACATTAGATGCCAGATTAGTCAGCATATTATTGTTACATATTGGATTTTGATTTTAGAAGTATATTTTCGACATACCTGAAATAAATGGAGTAACTAGATTTGGTTTTTAATTTTTCTATTAATAAAACTGGTAATTAGTATCCTGCGAAAACATCCCTTTGAATAAGCATAGTGTAGTGATCAAGGAATCGATCATCGTGCTTGCTCTAATATATTCAAGTTTCTTGGAATGATTATTTTACCGCTTTATAATATGAAGTGTAAATAAATCCAATTGCTTAATTGGCTAGCTATGAAAAAATGGCCTGTCGAAGACGACCAGACGACTCATGTTTCATAAAAGTTACTGATATTATTAGCTAATTTTATTAGACTAGGTACTATTAAACTATATTAATTCAGATAATAACAATACATGTTTATTGTAGTCTAATAGTATTAGTAACGTCAAAGTACCCATATTATTAGCGTCATAGAAAAGTTTATGAAACGGAAAAATGCTAACTAATGAAATTATTTTAATAGGCTAATAAAATTAGATAATAATATCAGTAACTTTTATGAAATAGGCTCATGATTATGATAATTATATTTATTGACTAGCCTTCCGCCCGCGACTTCGTCCGCGAGGAATTAGGTTAACTCGCGAACTTAGGATGTCGCGTGGTGGTCCCCCATGCATCAGAATAAAAGGTATTTAAGTATATGTCCCATTTCCACGATTCAAGTAACGTCCATATAAAATTTCACTGAAATCGATTCAGCGGTACGCGTGAAAAGACATACAGTCACTGTCGCATTTCTAATATTAGGGTGTATCGTTATATCGCCCAACGGTTTGGGCTGTGCGTTGATTATCAGTCAGTCAGGACATTGAATTTTATATATATATATAGATTACTTACAAGCTTTATTCGTTATAATTTATGGTCTGTGGCTTTATCTATCTATCGGCGTTTTTATAATTCATATCATTATTTATAAATTTATAACGATAAGAATCTTACTAATATTATAAATTCGAACGTATGTCAGTTTGTTTGTTTGTTCCTTTTTCACGCAAAGACCTGATAAAACATTGTTTATTAGTATTAATATTTTTGGGTCCAAATTCGGTTGCATAAATCAGAAGGCATATTTTAGAGTTGCATATCGGTTTTTGGCAAACTCATCATTTCGCATAACGTTCATACAGAATAAATCATAATGCATTTTTTTTCCCCATAACTTCTTTTGCAATAATGGTATTTCAGTATATTCTTTTTTCCATAAATGTTTTCACCATAACGATTACTAATAGTAACAATTACAATATAAATATATATCTAAATAAATGGAACTTTAAAACTGACCGATGTGCAGTCACATACAGCCTACAAAAAATACCACACTACAGTATACCTACTTGTTACTTTATTTTTGTGTTATTTGTCATTTTTGGAGTATGTAAAACGTATTACATGCTTTTGATGATTTTTTATGTTTCAGTACTTATACTTAGTTCTCGCGAATGCCTAGTAATTCTAATTAGCGTGCATTAAACATACCTTTACTCATGTCTAAGATGTCTTATTACGGTTTCGATACTGTAACAATAAAATGGTTCAATAATTATTTAGGTAATCGACATCAGTATGTAGAGGTTTAAAACAGTGATGGTAGCAAATTTTCTTCATCTCTCTCTTCTGTTACTCGTGGCATTCCACAAGGCTCCATTTTGGGGCCTGTTCTGTTTATATTATATACAGCAGACCTCGTTAAAACATTGTAAGCACCATTTACACGCGGATAATGTTCAGCTTTATTTGTCTTGTCACCCTAATCATGTCCAAAGCGCAGTTAATAAGATTAACGAAGACTTAGCAAGCATCACCAAATGGTCTGCTGATAACTGTCTGATGTTAAATCCAAGTAAAACTAAGTATATGATTTTAGGTTCAAAAAGTCAAATACAGAAAATTGGTGCTGCAAAACCAGCTATTAAAATAAACAATGAATCTATTCACGCTACTCAGGAAACGCGTAACCTAGGTGTCATTATGTCAAAGTCAAAGTCAATATCATTTATTCAGTCTAGGCTGTTACAAGCACTTATGAACGTCAAAGAAGCTATGCCATCGGTTCACAAACCCTACGGCGGGAGACCTTGTAACGAGAAGAACCGGCAAGAAACTCGTCAAGGGCTGTTTTTTTCTCCCTGTTTTATTTCATACAGAGTCGTTAAATTGAAAAGTGACCTTAACATGTCAGTAAGGTCAATTTCCATCATTTATGGACTCCGAATTGAGATTTGAAACCTATATTAAAGAGATACCTAGTTCGTAATTGCTTTTACCGCCTAAGAATCTTATACAGAATCAGGATTTATTTAAGTACAAAACTAGACTATTATTGGTTGAATCTTTGGTGTTATCTAAGTTCAATTACATGGATAGTGTGTATGGACCTAGACTTTTGTCTAAGACTAAAAATCATATTCAGACTAGTAGTTTTGGATTTGCACAATCAAATGTTTACTGCAGCGCCCCCTGGTGAGTTGTCACCATAATACCTATCTAAGAACATAGCACTAATCAAACCCGAACCCATCACTGAAAACCGCATCAAAATCTGACAAGTAGTTTTGGAGATAAATGGCAACATTGGGTCGCACAAACAAACATCCTCTCACCCCAAACATATAAAACCATCTCCGTACCGTCTCGTCATGGTAAAAATGGTAGTGTGCGCTAGGCCTAACACGGAGTGGCTACGTACTCTTTGGCTCCTCCAGGTCCTTACGTCGAGACAGAGTTACGACTTGGAATACCGATTTCGAAGAGTTATTTTGAAGAGGTTTTCAATGAGGTTTCGTTAAATCGAGGACGAGTAAGTTTTGGAGGAACGACTTAGAATATGGGTGTCAGTCGAAAATAAAAATTAATTCGGACCAACTTTTCTTTAGAAAAAACAAAACAAACTGTTGTAAACTTTACCTTTTTTTTCGAACAACAAAAAGATAAAGTTTACAAAACAATACCACTCCTTAATAATGCTTTTTGTACAAAAACAACTTAGAAATCTACAGACGCAAAGACAGTTACTTTATATCCAGATAGCAAATCCATCTTTAAAGCTATTAATAAACACGGGCGCTAATCAGTCGTTTATCAGTCCGGAATGTGTAGATCGATTCTACTAGCTTTTCTTTGAATCACGATTCATTCGAAGTTACTAATGTTCACGGTACTAGTCGCAACGAGTATTCTATCACAGTGCCAACCTTTTCTGAATTTAATAGTCAAGAGCTTATCAAGTTATTCGTATACCGTTTCCATGATTATTTCTACGGTCTTATTGGCTTAGATTTACTCACGAAATGGGAAGCGAAAATTGATTTAAAAAATCAATCGCTAACCACACAATACGCGGTCAACCCTATTAAATTATATAACTCATGCAATGTGAACCTTTACGGAGATATTATTCCGGTAAAATCGTCTAAATTAGTTTGTATTCCGATAAACGCCCCGGATGGCGATGTAATAGTAGAAGAGCAAGTTATCTGTAATTGTCTTATTCAAGAATGCGTCACATCTGTTGGAAATAGTCGCGGAATATTAGAAATATATAACTCGACCGATAATGACGTAATCTTTTGTTACACGAGCCAAGCGCAAGCGGAGTTCTTGAATATCGAGTGCATTTGCACCGAGCCGCCGCCTACGTCACGCGCACGCTACGTCTTATCGCGCCTTAGAACGGATCATATGAACGCTGAAGAAAAATCTAATATCGAGGCTTTATGCTCACGTTAATCCGACGTATTTTATCTAGAAGGCGAGCAATTAACTTTTACGTATAAAATAAAGCATTGTATTAACACGACCGACGAGATTCCTATTTACACCAGATGTTACCGTTATCCTTTCGTACACCGTAATGAAGTTCGCGATCAAATATATCAAAAATGTTAGAGCAGGGTATAATCACACCTTTCACTCCAGCATGGAGCTCACCCATCTGGGTTTTGCCCAAGAAGTCAGACGCGTAGGGAAAGCAAAAGTAGCGCATAGTTGTGGACTTTCGTAAGTTGAACGAAAAGACTATCGACGATAACTACCCCATCCCTAACATAACTGACATCCTTGACAAGTTAGGTAAATGCATGTATTTTACAACTTCAGATTTAGCGTCAGGTTTCTACCAAGTCGAAATGAATGAGGCCGATATTCCGAAAACTGAATTTAACGTAGAACACGGACACTATGAATTCCTGAGAATGCCTATGGGTTTAAAGAACAGTCCATCGACATTCCAGAGAGTTATGGATGATGTTCTCAGAGGCCTTCAAAATGACACATGTATAGTTTATCTTGATGACATCGTCGTTTTGGGTACTTCTTTACAGGAAGCCATTAATAATCTTGAATAGTACAGAGGTTACGAATGCCCAATTTTAAAATTCAGATGGACAAGTCGGAATTTCTCAAATTGGAAACTATTTAGGACACATTATAACGAGGGAAGGTATAAAACCTAACCCCGATAAAATTACTGCTATTGAAAAGTCCCCTATTCCAGGAACCACAAAGCAGATAAAGCAATTTTTAGGTCATAAGCTATTATCGTAAATTCATTCCTAACTTTGCTCGTATAACAAAACCGTTGACTAACTGCTTAAAAAAAGGTAAAAAGATTACATTAGATTCCGATTATGTCAATGCATTTAATAAATGTAAGACTCTTCTGACGAACGACCCTATACTACAGTACCCCGACTTCACTCGTGAACTTTTACTGACTACAGACGCATCCAATGTTGCTTTAGGAGCTGTACTATCCCAAGGGCCCCTATGGTCAGATAAGCCTGTTTCTTTCGCGTCACGAACTCTCATTGATATTGAAGTAAACTACAGCATAATAGAAAAAGAACTTTTAGCCATCGTTTGGGCAACAAATTATTTTAGACAATATTTTTTCGGCCGTAAGTTCAAAATTCTCATAGATCACAAACCATTGCAATGGATGATAAATCTGAAAGAACCAAATTCACGATTAACTAGAGGTTAAAGTTAAGCGAATATGATTTTACCGTAATATATAAAAAGGGTAAATGCCATACTAACGCCGATGCTCTGTCTAGAATCGAAATACACAATAAAGAAATAAGTTCAGTAATAGCTAATTGTTCAGAGAAACCACCATCTTTATTATCTAATTCCGAAACTGAAACAGTGCAAACAAGTCACAAAAACCATATTTTAGAAGTTCCGATCACCGATAATGCCTTTATATAAATTCCATCGACAGTTGCACATCACTATCGCACCGGACATAAAACGTAGGGCCGTAATAACGAAACCGTTCGATACGCACACTCGTAATGCAATACAAGTGAGGAATCACCAATCCATTATCCCTTCCTATCCTTTTATGGCAACTAGCGAGTCCGCATTCGTGTACATAGAGGCCGAATGCCCGAAGTTAAGTAACGGATATATAGCCGTTACTTAACTTAGATATATCTCTGTGAGGAAGGAGTGAACCACCAACTTTGCACCGTACCTGACTGCAACCAGCATCTCATCTCAAAGCAATCTCTGGAGAAAACCTGGAAACTATCATCCGTCACCCTACATAAAGAAGCATTGGAAAAATTAGATGACCAACACTATACCATATCCCTGCCACACGAAACAAAGGTTCAGCTATCCTGCGGAAGAGAAGATTACACCCAGCTTAATGGAAGCTACCTGGTCATCATCCCAATGAAATGTAGTTCACCATCATAAATGATAACGACGAGGTGAAAAGACAACCACTCAAGATCATGAAAATTCCTGATTTGGACATGCGAGATGAAGAACCTATCCATATCAATCTGCGATCCATCGATTTAAGAAGCCTCCACCACATTCAAGACAAGATATTACTACAGAATCCCATCAAAATCCCAGAGCAACCAACCGTCATGTGTATCATACCACTATACCTTTCTACGGCGTACTATTCGGTGCAGCTGTACTCGCCATCGTAGTAATGCTACGACGCTACGGACTACTACGATTTAAAAAAAATGACGTCATCGAGCCAATCACCTGAGCCTACCATCACTACGCACAACCAGATCTCCCGGAACCAAGAAAGCCTGGAAAATCAGAAGATAAAGACATGCCAGCAACATTTGCTCTCAAAATTCTCAAATAGTTGCTAATCTGAGGGGGGAGGAAATACATACGTTGAACGTATGAAGAACGCTGACGCCGCCCGTGCAAGTCAAAAGTCAAAAGTATGTTTTTTAATTCAAATAAGACTTATAGATAAGTACTTTCGAATAGTACAACATTTTTTTTTCCCTGCCAGCCATTCAAGCCTAGTAGGCTATACCTAAATGGTGCAACATGAAGGTGCCGCGTGCCATCAACGAGGCCATCCGCCGGCACGTAACCGCCCTCACTTTTGTATCTAACATCGATCGGGTCACTTAGTTTAATTAGTAGTCATTTTGATTTGTAATTTTTATATTCTAATTAAGTTTATTTTAAAATAATTTCGATTTTTTTTAAGACCTGCGGCGGCGACCTTCGTAATTCACACGATACAAAAACAAACACATAAGTACAGAGAAAATGAAAAAAAAGAGGAACATACAATAGGCGGCCTTATGCAATCTCTTCCAAACAACATTGGGTGAGAGACGGAACCCTTCATGTGCGAGTTCGACTCGCACTTGGCCGATTTTTTTATTAATATTGCCGGGTATGCCCGCAAATCATTATCCTATCCTAAACATGTAGGTACACATGTTTAGGATAGAGATCTTGTTCAATTATGATTATATCTATAAAATATCAAATTCGTTACACTTGTTTAAGAAAAAAGTAGGGGCTCTGATATTTTAAGTAATTCAAGTTATAGGTAGATTAGACATAGATTATTAAAGATGTTTAAAAATATTACATTAAATAATTACATTTATTATAAACGGATAGGTATAGTTATAGTTTTGTTATTTTTTTCTTTTTTTATTCCGCAATATATCATATCATTTTTCGGTACATTGTAATAGATAATAGCATCTGACACAATTTTGCACAATTATTTATTGTTTGTATTTAAGTTAGGGTACTTTAAGGTCTGTTTGTTTCTAAGGTTATATTTAAGAATAATTCTATACGACTGTTTGTTAAGTACCTAAATAAATAAATAAAAAATAAAATAAAATGTATATTGTTATCTGTTTTGTGTGCTGATTTGGCGAAGAAAGTAAATAGCCTGGATTAAAAATAGGATACTTTTTATCACGACCACGGTCGGGAACCACGCGGTTGAAACCGCGGCCGGCCGCTAGTAATAAATAACAAAATAGTAATAAATAACATTAATATTAATTTATGATTGACTAGAGTTTCACCCGCGTGGTTCCCGTTCCCGTGGCAATTTTGGGATCAAAGCTATCCTATCCTTAAGTTGGACCAGACTGCTCACGGTGTGCCAATTTAATTTAAAATCGGTTAAGTAGTTTAGGAGTCCATCGCGGACAAACATCGTGACAGGAGATTTATATATATTAAGATTAATTAAAAATATCTTTAAATGTACTCAAGAAAGAGGTGAAAAGTAGTAAGGGCCTATTCAAACGATAGTCGGATTTTTGAAGTGAAAACTTCTTTATCGGCGTTGTGCACATAAGTTTTTAAATTTTTGGGATGGGTAAAAAATGTTAAAGTCGCTTCAGGACACGTGACCTGATCGTGATGAAATTCGTGCAACCCGTTGTTTTATTCGGTGTTTTGACAGGTGGCAATGTCATTTTGTAAAAATAATGCTGCCGTATAATGTAATGTAGACCTAGCTATAATAGTAATATTGTAAGTATTTGTGTACGTAATACATTACAAACGCGCGTAAAATATTACAATGTCTACTGAACTGGAACTGGATTTGAGCAATCATTACCTACGAAAAACAGTTTGAAGCAGGATTAATTTTACAAAGTTAATGTAACACCGTCAAACACTCTACTGAATCAAAAATCCGACTATGTATATTCTATATAAACAGAAGTGTTCTCATAAATGGAGTGACGGAAAACAGTAAGTGCACTTAAATGATTCGTTCACTTTACCTTATTCGGGCATAACCGGTGCCGGATACCCGGCAACCGGAACGTGTGTAAAGTCACGTATCGTCGTTGAAGTGACAATACCTCCTAACTACCATTTTCTATGAATTAATATTATGAACACGTAAATGTTTTCTTGTGCGTATGTATAGCTGCTATTTCCACTGAGTTTTAATAGCTGTTTTAAAAGAACAATTACATATAGAAGAAACTTTAGTTCAAGCAAAATGAATTTTAAGTCTTTTACATTATAAAAAAAAGTACAGTTAGGAAGAGGGAAGATTTCGTAAAAAATTTAGTCAGGAGGTATTGTCACTTCAACAACGGTATATGTTAAAGGGGAAAAGCCCCTCTGTTGATTCTGTTGTAATTTATTTATAGACATAGGATTAGGGGCCATTCAACTGATAATAATTAGATTAGGTACCTAATTACTCGATAAGAAACATACTTAAACTTTCGATAGTTCGATAAGGTAGGCACTGTGTAGTGTGTATTACATTGTTAAAGTGCGTACTTCAGCTAAGTAAATATCGACTCTTAACCATCACCTCGGTAAAGCACAGCAGTTGTTTTAAGAAGATGGGTAGGTATTATAGCAATGCCGCTTCACTCCGCATTTATCGATCATACATTTGTGATGAATACAGTGTTAAAGACGCTAAATGACGCAGGTGGAAGAGGAGCCGGCGGGCGAGGTGGTCGTGGTGCAGCAGGTCCGTCGCGCGCCGAATTCGCCCCTGGTAAGCCCGCATTATGGTCGGTTTCTGAATTAAGAGAATTTGAAGTAGAGAACTTTTCAAAACTCACTCATGCATAATTATGTATGAACATTTTGCTTTAAATCTAGTTTAAGACGTTCTCAACTTAAATTTTCAATTCAAAAACCTACCATTATCCTTATCTTACGTAGTAATACGTCACAGAATACAAGACGGAATAGAATGAGTATGACTTTGACTTTGAACTGACGTTCAAAAACAACCACCTTTCAGTGCCAATTTAACAATAACCCTCTCTATCTTTAGGTAGTTGTATCCAAATAGTTGATGTTGATATCACCTATCACAACTACGGACACGCGGCAGCAGCGCGAAGAGGAGAGCTTTGTCGGGCTGAGCCAAATCAACAGCAATTAGATCGACAGCAAAAACAAGCACAAAGACATCAACTAGCGCTAGAACAACAACAAGAGAGACACCAATTAGCGCATGAAAAACAATTCATGCGACAACAACAATTAGCACGAGAACAAGCATTAGGGCGAGAAAAGTATTTAGACCGACAGTATCACTTAGGGCGACAACAACAATTAGCGCAACGACATCTAGCTGAACAACAAGAACAAAAACGAGGTCACCACCATCGGTACCTCAACTAGTGCAGCGACACGACTCCGTTAATTTTATCAATATGTCGGTACATATTCAATAACACAAAACAACACAAACATGTACACATATTAATAATGTACAGAAGTTTCGATGCACCTGAACAGGCATATTATAGCCCTTTGTGTTTACCTACAATATTAATAAAAAAAATTAACTAGATATCTAGGGTTTCTTATTTGCGATAACGAGTAGTCTAGTGATTAAGGTATCCACCATTGAATATTAGTGTGTTATTAGAATTAATATTGAGAAAGTTATTGTGCAAAAATTATTAAAAATTGGAAAGTGGAGGAAATGTAGTAGGAATGAAGACAACAAATTAGCTTATTTTGGTTCTCCTTTTTTTGTTACGAGTGAAATTATAGTTGGAGGCTTCGATCATTTTTTTTTTATGTTGATTCATTGAAATAGCTTTTTCATGGTTTTACAGATTTTAAGCCATTTCTAGAATGAGTATTTGCAGGGAATAAGTCTTTTTCAGTATAGGTAGGTCATTTTCGGAACGAGTACTTATAAAAATAAGTAATTTCAGGAATTGGTTCTTTTAGTACCGTGTGTCCATTTCCGGAATATGGCATTTTCGGACTAAATGTTTAGTGTATATAGGTAGCGGACTACTACTCTCTAATAACATACCAATTTATTGATTGCGTAGGGAGGTACGACACAGCTTAACTATTATAACGAACTAGCTTCCAGCCGCGGTTCCACCCGCGTGGTTCCCGTTCCCGTGGGAATATCGGGTTAAAAAGTAGCATAAGTTACTCTCCGTCCTTTTAATTTACCTACTATAAAAAATCAAATCGATTGGTTACTTGGTAAAGGCATCAAGAAAGGACAAACAAACACACTTTCGCGTTTATAATATTATATATTAATCGATTAAAATAAAATTAAATATTAATATTAAATAATGATTACGATTAAAATCGTCATTCGTACGATGTTTTTATAAATATATTTTATATAACCTGTGTTGTTACACAGGTCATTATCTCCATAATATAATAATAAAAAAAAAAATGTTTTGATAATAATATTTATTTACGATTACAAGCATAATATTAAACAAAAGTAACACCACAGAACACAAGAGTGAGGTTAGAAGTAAGTAGTAGTCGTTAGTCACGCGTCGCCATCGCCCATCGCCACCCGTGCCGCGGCTACAGAAGCAGACCATAATTTTCCCTTTTAACGAATTTTTATTTCTTATTCATATCTATCATTGCCCCACTTAAATTTTAGTGTTTCATAGACTATAACATGTGTCAAATAGCACTACAATTGAAGAAGGTACTATTATGAATTTATGACTAATCGTTAGCAGAATTAGGCTCCCGTTTTCGACGTGACACTTTTAGTACTGCACCGTTTGACAACGGAATCGGATTCGAATTCTGTGCTTTGACTTTGCATATTGTGAAGTGAGTGACAGTGACAATGTATTTGTCGCAGCCATCTGGTTAAATCAGATTTTGATTGAACGACTAGCCAGTTAAATGGTTAAAGAACAACTAGCCAAGTCGTTGAATAAAACGTTTAACTACTTGGCTAAGCGTCATATTTAGCCGTTTCGTTAAATGGGCTAGGGTCAAACTACTTTAGGGACCCACTATTTTGGTTGCTTTGGGGGGTAAAGAGACTTCTAACCTATCACGTTACTTACACGACTAAGGCAGCAGGGGTACAAAATGTTTTTTAATTATTCTCCGTAGATCTATTTTCAACAAAAAAACATTGTCAGCTGAGCGAGCTATCTGAGCCATATTTGTTTTGGTGACACCAGCGCTGAAGTGGCAAAAAAACAAACTAAATTTATATAGAAATATTCTCTTCTACATTTAGGTATAGTAGGTACGACGTACGACACAAAAGTAGAAAACGGATTTTTGAGGAACTAATAACCAACTTTATTGTAAGGCAACATACCGAGTGTCAAGACGGTAGTTCTGCTGCTAAACCTTTAGCGTCTTCTTATTAAATATTGATGTTCGTATCATGAAGTGGAAATAGTAAAAAATTTGCTAGATGGTCGATAGTGGCGCCCCCAATTATTTTCTACTCTTTAGTGTCGCACTTGTAGTATGTATCATAGAATGTGATACAGCGGTGTTGATGGTGGGGGCGGGGCGGGTAGTACGGTGAGCGCGGTCAGTTCCCGTCGGAGTCGAAGTGCGCCTTGCGCGCGTGCTGGCTGCGCATCAGGCGGGTGGCGCGCACCAGCTCGGGCGTGGGCGGCCGCCGCACCGGCTGCGTCGACGCCATGCGCAGGTGCGCGTACAGCGGGATCTGCCACAACATTCATATCATAAATATGTAATAAGTAGTATTTTTTTACTTCTTCCTTTTTGTACCTAAAATTTTATTTTTTTTACCTAGCGATTCTAGTGCGCTATACGATGCATGAGACTAACGCCCGAAATTAATAACCTATCTCTAGATATGGATAGGACTATCTGAGATGTTGCCTAGGATATTTTTGTTAATATGACCAAAATAATGACGGTTGGTTGACGGTTCCAACGACGCCAGTATCGTAGGCAACTATCTCAGTTAGCCTAATACATATCTACAGATAGGTTTTTATTTCAGCCGTTAGTGCGTAGGTGTATACTTTATTTTTTAAATTACTTACTATTTGTGAGGACCTTTAATTGGCCATCTACTTTTGTTTGTATTATTTATTACAATTTGTTGCTGTTGGTCTTCCTAGAACTAAATAAAATATACCCATAAATAACGCCGCCATTTTAACATCTCCATTGCTGGGACACTGGCCTTCCTTAGGAATGGATTAGGAGAAGGAGAACTTTACTCACGATGTTACTTAGAAGGCCGTCATTTATTAGATATACAAAGTCGCGAGCAATGACATGTATACACATTACAACCTTATCACATTGACGCCGAAACAAAGCTCTGTCTGTCCACAAATGTCATTCAATATTGTAATGTGACAAGGTTGCTTACACCCATATTCTAAGTCGTTCCTCCAAAACTTACTCGTCCTCGATTTAACGAAATCTCATTGAAAACCTCTTCGAAATACTCCTAGAAATCGGTATTCTAAGTCATACCTCCGTAAGGACCTGGAGGAGCCAAAGAGTACGTAGCCACTCCGTGTTAGGCCTAGCGCACACTACCATTTTTACCCACGACGAGGTTGAGTGGAGTGTAAAAAGTTTTGGAGGAACGACTTAGAATGGGGGTTAGTGTCTCTATGCCATTGCACGTGACTGTACATGCGGATGATGGATTTCAACACTGAAACATTTGTTTGGCGCAGGGGTACTAAGCCCACCTTCTGCGCCAGAGGTCCCCGGTTCGATCCCCGGGCAAGACAAATATATTTGTTTTGGGCTGGGTGTTTGATATGTATATTATCTATGTATTTACAAAAAAAAGAATATAAGTATGTTTATCCGTTATCTAGTATCCATAACACAAGTTCTTCGTGAAACTTAACGTGGGCTAGATAATTGGTGTGATTGTATGCAATTATTTATTTATTTGTATATAAGATAGATAGTTTTAATCACCTATGTTATCTAGTGGTATAACCAACGGTATAAAACCAGAGTCCCGGGTTCGATTCCCAGTAGTGTACATATTGAAGTGGAGAACTTTTTGCCGCCTGGCTTGTTACCACCTTTACAGGAATGTTATGATCGGCAGTGAGAGATAAGATAGACAAATCTTCAGTGGTTGAAGATTCCGGGAAAGTCGCGTTTGCACCTTCAGCCTTGTCATTATTAAACATCAGGTATGAACACAAAAAATATAATAGGGAAATAAA
Source organism: Chrysoteuchia culmella (assembly GCA_910589605.1). Taxonomy (NCBI): domain Eukaryota; kingdom Metazoa; phylum Arthropoda; class Insecta; order Lepidoptera; family Crambidae; genus Chrysoteuchia; species Chrysoteuchia culmella. The sequence goes on from OU342649.1 coordinate 24,218,943, forward strand.
AGCTCAGAAACTTTGCTGGCCAGTGGCCACCTGGAGGGAATAGAGGACGATTTAGAGCACGACCTTCGTGCAGTAAAGCGGGCCTATTCGTGACCTATAAGCGGTCGGCGCCCTGTTGGGCCGCCGAGATACCGCTGGAAGGACCAGGACTTGCGCGACTCGTGTGAGATCGAAGTGCCAGATCGGAAGGAGCTTGTACACAACAGACCCAAATGGCGCGTCTTATTATCGGGGCTGAAACTCACTTGGGGCCTCAATGCACTCCTGTGTCAGCAACCTGACTGCGACTTATTTGCAGATAGTTGAAGTGAAAGTGGATGTCCTTTTTAATCGTTCACTGTAAACTATTTTTTTATGTATATTATTGTGTTGTGGCATACATATCTCATTGTGTTGTTGGTATTTGTTTTCTAAATGTAATTTAACTAAGTTAGTTGTGTAATTGGGCGCCGCCCGTGTAACTAATAATAATAAATAAATAAAGTAAGAAAGAAAAATAAATTTATTTTGAAAACCAAATACAAATTTGTACTATTTTTTACTTATAATTAAGTAAATAGGTGGTACACAAAAAAGGCTAACACTCAGCATTATGTTAAGGCACCTAAGTGTGTTGCCCTAACACTGATCTTCCGTGTTCGCCAAATAAAATAAAATTAAAAAGAATAAAATAAAATAAAAAAACAGAAACTAAAAAGTAACTGTAACAGTATACCAAGACATATCCATAACTTGCAAAACACGCAGAGACACAGGAGTATAACAAGTGTAATATTTTTGTGATTTCAAAAGATATTTTTTTAAGAACCTTTAGTCGAGTATTATTATTTATTTTAAACCCATATTCAATCAATGTTGCGTATACCTATTATTGGCATGCATGTAAGAAATGTGCCACTTAAGATGTGCAAATGTGCCACTAGCTATAATTTTTTATAAGAATGAATGTTATGATGTTGGTGTACTTAAATAAATAAATAAATGTTATATAATGTATGATCCTTCCTGGCGTAAAAAAATATAATTTTTGTATTTTTTTGTGATGAGTGTTACCCATGTGTTTAAGGTCACTTTTCAATTTGACGGCTCTGTATGAAATAAAACAGGGAGAAGAAAAAAGCCCTTGACGAGTTTCTTGCCGGTTGTTCTCGTTACGCGGTCTCCCGCCGTAGGGTTTGTGAACCGATGGCGTAGCTTCTTTGACGTTCATAAGTGCTTGTAACAGCCTAAATGATATTGAACTTTAATAATCTTTAGGTAAAGTTAGTCCTGAAACAGTGAAGTATGAATAAAAAGCCACTGACGGTCTGCAGCGAGTCGTCGAGCTGGACGGGCGGCTGGCGCTGGGCGCGCGCGGGCAGGCGGAAGTGGTGGCCCAGCAGTGGGTCGCAGGCCGGCGCGCCGAACGTGCGCGTGCGCAGCTCCAGCTCCGTGATGTCGCGCAGCGCGTCCACCGCCACCTGCCCCGGCGTGTAGCGCGACACCTGCCCGCCGCGCCACACCTGCGTAACACGCATTATGTATATTATAGGCCTTTTTAGGGAGCCCTCATGGTGCGACTCATTCTATCTATCACAGTTGGATATCTCGAGAACTAATGCTATAACTTGAAATTTAAAAATACTTTTAGATGACGTTTGCCCAATTATTTTGCAATTAAGAGAGAAATAAATATACATTTATTATTTTTACAACAGGGGGTCTTAAAATTCAAAGTGTGGCTACTAGGGCATGTGGGGTATCATATAAAAGAGCGCTGCTTACACATCCTCAAAAAAAAAATGTTTTTAGACCGTAGTTTTCTACTTTTGATGAAAATTTGTTAAAAAAATACCCTTCCCCCCCTTATCTCCGATGTTTACATGGAGAACAATCTTAATTATTCAATGTGATAGAAGTTTATTTAAATATTACAGGACAAATAAAACAATATCTCTAAATAGCATACTTTTTTGGAAATCTTACAAAAGTGATTTTATACTTATTTGCTTTTGGGTTGGTATGTAGATGTATGAGACAATATATTTATTTATTCATTTATTTATTGAATGTTTGGAATACCAACACCGCGTATAATTTTTGATATAAAAAACAGTCAGGCAATAATAGGTCTTCACGTATATAAAACATATTTTAAATGGTTAAGTGTGGACAATAAAAAGCTCTTGGAAAAGTTAACCTAAACCTATTACAAACTAAGGCAGTGCCTATGATGTGTTTAGTTAAAGTTACTTAAATATACATTTACTTAAAGAATTCCTCACATAATAAAACGCCTCGCAACTGCGAAACTAGAGTGATATACATACATCAAGGTTTTTAGATTTACACAAGTTATATATTACTAGACTTGCTCTTGACCAGTTTTATTTATAAATTTTGTCGCTTTCATCATTCGATAATGAGCTATATTGCTACAGAAATAATAATTTAAACAACATTTATTTTATTTATAACACTTTATTTGCACACACACAGACAGAAAATACATGTATAAAAGAAAAAACAATAAAGAAGATTTGTTGTACAACATTTAAGTTCTAGAGCAAGATTAAAGTTCTGCAGCCAATACCGATAACTTTCTGTTGGTAGCATTTTATAGAATATGAATATGTGTCATTTGACATGTAGACAGGGACTTTACTAGCGGTGTAAGAACACATCATCGTCTTCTTCCATTTGAATGTACTAAGCAAAAAGATGGATCTTGTATACAGCTGCGCTGCGCACCGCGAAAGCGCCTCCCGCACCGTTTCGAAAAGATACGCCTATATGTATTATACTGTCGGGAACCGAAGGATATGTATTAAAACACCGAGATCTGATTAAACACTGATATATTACAAAATAAGCAATGATCATAAATGGTTACATACATAACATAATATATATAGGGTACTATACTACACCATCCCCCTTAATTGAGAACAAAAAAAGTAAAAAAATGGGATACACAATTGTACATAAAAAATACAAGTAAGTAATATTAACGATAACATTTTGTAGTAAATAAAAACTTTAGCTACGATTACATTTAGTACTCAGAACTAAAACTATGATGACGTACACTTACGTACATGACATCTTTATGACATGGTTAGTCTATTTATAGAATTTTAAGGCTGAGATTACATGAAAGGATATACGCTTAGATTAATAATAATATTTACTTCTTACTATAATGTTTACATATTATTATTCTTTGAATAAAACTATTTTATAAACATACGTACGTCTTATGTTTTGGCGCGCACTGTTCATTGAAATAAAACAACTTTTACGGATATCAAACGCGCTATATTTCCACGAACTAAGTTGTAATTGTCCGTATTTTTAGGTTTTTAGGGGTTTTTGATTTTCCCCAATTACAACTTAGTTCATGGAAATATAGCGCGTTTGATATCCGTAAAAGTTGTTTTATTTTATAAACAATTTTGTTCTGTTCTTATGTACTACGTCTTATTTACCATTCTTAACTATTTTAACACTGTAATCTAAATCCTCTAATACTAAATATGGCCCAAGGTAAATACTTTGCGTTTTATCTCCTGACGGATTCCTAAGTAATATATAATCTCCTTTCTTATGAGTAACTGGATTAATATTTTTATCATAATATATTTTTCTTTTTATCTTACTGTTATATAAATTATTTCTAGCATCTCTTTGGGCTAATTGAAGCCTATATTTGAACTCTAGTGGATAACTGTCGAGATTATTATAAAGGATTTACTACACTACCGTTCAAGTTTGTAGGTATGTTACATACCTAGCTTAAAAGGTGATGCCCAAAAGTTAATACTGTCGTATCTCAGTTCCAGAACTCAGACCCTTGATATTAATGGAGTGAAATCTGCCGGCTCAAATATAAAACTAGGCGTGCCCCAAGGCTCTATTTTGGGCCCTTTTCTGTTTTTAGTATATATTAATGACTTGCCTTTCTTTTCGAAAAGCTTGTGAGATTGTCTTGTTTGCGGATGATACTTCTTTAATATTTAACATTGATAGGAACAGAACTGATTTTGACGATGTAAACAAAACACTCTCGCAAGTACTGGCTTGGTTTAATTATAATAATCTACAGCTTAATGCAAAGAAAACTAAATGCGTTCTTTTTTCTTTACCGAATATTCAGAAAGTACCTATGGAAATTGTTATGAACAATGAAAAATTAGATTAAGTAGAATCAACAGTCTTTCTGGGTGTAACTATGGACTGTAAACTTCAATGGAGTCCGCATATTGCAATACTAGCTGACAAGCTTAGTTCTGCTGCCTACGCTGTTAGAAAAGTCAGACAACTGACTGATATAGAAACTGCTAGGACTGTGTACTTCAGTTATTTTCACAGCATCATGTCGTATGGTATTCTTTTGTGGGGAGTAGCAGCTGACATTAATACAATATTTATACTACAAAAACGAGCTATAAGGGCCATTTATCAACTGGGTTCCTGAACATCTCTTCGGGAAAAATTTAAAGGAATTGGTATACTGACAGCTGCTTCTCAATTTATTTTAAATTGTATTCTTTTTGTACGGCGTAATATCAACCTGTATACCAAACATGGTGATTTGCACGATCGTAATACTAGAAATAGAAATAAACTTATTATGCCTCGGTACCGATTAAAGAAGGTCTGTGGATCTTTTATGGGTCTAGGTATACGTATCTATAATAAAATTCCAGATAATATTTTAGACTTGCCTTTCGAAAAGTTTAAGATGAATGTAAAAGATTGTCTTCTCAAGAAAGGATATTATACTATAAAAGATTACTTGAATGACAAAACAGCTTGGTCATAAATATTTCGTTTTATTTTTCGAGATTGTAGCCGTGTCATTCAATTAGTGTTTAGTAATGTGTTAGATTTAACTTTTAACGCAGGTAGCTTGAGTACGTCATGCTCTCTTTAAACATTTCTGCGGTGGTGTCGTGTGAGGCGGGTCGCTACGTTCCCTAAAATATGGTTGAGCGAAGCGATGGCTGGTTCATGCGTCATGCTCGTGAACGGGTGCTGCCAGCGAGATGGGTCTGCTCATGTCTGCTTGTGTTAAAATGTGTTGAGATATATATTTTTGTTTTGATTTTATGTTATTTATGTTTTTTTAAGTTAAGACGCGTGGCACTGCTTGATCAGAATAAATAAAATTTAAATATGCTTTGTGATTATGACCCAGCTGATGCGTCTTCTACTAACATTGTAGGTTGTGTCTTACATTAATGCACTTTTATCTTTCTTTTTATTGCTGTTGTTATTTTTTTTTAAATATATTTATACAGCTTAACATAAGTACCTGAAGTACGTCATGCTCACTCAAACGTTTCTTCGGCGGTGTCGTGTGAGGCGGGTCGTTACGTTCCCTAAAATATGGTTGAGCGAAGCGATGGCTGGTTCATGCGTCATGCTCGTGAACGGGTGCCGCCAGCGGAAATGGGTCTACTTCAGTCTGCTTATCTTAATCTTGTGCTTAAAGGTTAAATATTTTTTTTCTTAAATAAATTGATACTGACCTGTATGTTCCTCACAACTTGCAGTACAGTAATCTTGTAATGCGAGAAATGTTGTAATGTATGATAGATAAGTCTTTCTTTGCCAGTTGAAAATTGTTTACGGTTACAATAACCATAAAATTTAATATTATAATTAGTATTTATTTTTGTGATGGAAATTGACCTTACTGATATGTTAAGGCCATTTTTCAATTTGACGACTCTGTATGAAATAAAACAGGGAGAAAAAACAGCCCTTGACGAGTTTCTTGCCGGTTCTTCTCGTTACAAGGTATCCCGCCGTAGGGTTTGTGAACCGATGGCATAGCTTCTTTGACGTTCATAAGTGCTTGTAACAGCCTAGACTGAATAAATGATATTGACTTTGACTTTGACTTTGACTACCGAACACTAATTAATGTGGCGTGTATTGAGTTTCCGAGTGCACACTATTGTTATACGAAAAACTCCAGAAAGGTATCCATTCGCTCCATGAATTAGTGTGGTTTTGGCAATTTATTCGTAAATACGCACCCATGTGCTTATGGGAGTTTTCCACCGCTCCTAAGCTTTCGTGATGGTAAGCTGTGGAGGTTAAATGATTAATAATAACACAAAAACAAAAAACTCGAAATGAATATAGGTACACTGAGTAACTCACAATGTGAAAGCGTTTCGAGTGAAGACCGTCAAAGTGAACAACAACAGTGCAAAGAGACTAACAGAAACCCTGATGAGAATTTAGGAGAAGCAACTTTGGAGTCTTCAGATCAACAAAATCAGAAAGATCCCGGAAAACAATAGTACCTACTAATAAAAATCTAGAAGAGTCTCAAAAAATACTATCACCAAACCATGCACCGATGAACCCCAAGATTTACATAATAGGGGGAGAACATGTGGTGGATCTATCGAAAAAGTAGAGAAAAAGTAGATCTAATAAATGGAATGATATTTATGATGTAAATAGCTTTACCATACCGTATGCTACCTCGTGTCAAATTCTAAGTAGTTGTTATAACTTAAATGAATGAACAGGGGAGGATTCATCAGAGGAAACATTTCTGCGGTGGTGTCGTGTGAGGCGGGTCGCTAAGTTCCCTAAAATATGGTTGAGCGTAGCGATGGCTGGTTCATGCGTCATGCTCGTGAACGGGTGCTGCCAGCGGGATGGGTCTGCTCATGTTTGCTTGTGTTAAAATGTGTAGAGATATATGTTGTTTTGATTTTATGTTATTTATGATGTTTTGAGTTGAGATGCGTGGCACTGCTTGATCAGAGTAAATAAAGGTAAATAATGTTTTCAATTATTCCAAATATATAAAAGCTTTTTTTTATTTATTTTTTACTTTAATTACGCTTTGAGATTGTGACCCAGCTGATGCGTCTTCTAGTGACATTGTAGGTTGTGTTGTGTCTTACATTAAGGCACTTTTATCTTTCTTTTTTTGCTGTTGCCATTGTATTTCTTTTATATTTATACAGCTTAACATAAGTACCGGAAGTACGTCATGCTCACTCAAACGTTTCTTCGGCGGTATCGTGTGAGGCGAGTCGTTACGTTCCTAAAATATGGTTGAGTGAAGCGATAGCTGGTTTATGCGTCATGCTCGTGAACGGGTGCCGCTAGCGGAAATGGGTCTACCTCAGTCTTAAAGCCTAAATATTTTTATCTAAAATAAATTGATACTGACCTGTATGTACCTCACAATTTGCAGTATAGTAATCTTGTAATGCGAGAAATGTTGTAATGTATGATAGACAAGTCTTTCTTTGCCAGTTAAAAATTGTTTACGGTTACAATAACCATAAAATATAATATTTCAATTAGTATTTTCCTTTTGTGATGGAAATTGACCTTACTGATATGTTAAGGTCACTTTTCAATTTGACGAATCTGTACGATCTGTAGAAATTAAACAGGGAGAAAAAAACAGCCCTTGACGAGTTTCTTGCCGGTTCTTCTCTTACAAGGTCTCCCGCCGTAGGGTTTGTGAACCGATGGCGTAGCTTCTTTGACGTTCATAAGTGCTTGTAACAGCCTAGACTGAATAAATAATATTGACTTTGACTTTGATAATATTGTATTACGAGGGCGGGCCAATAAGTCCGTGACTTTTGGAATAAAACACAGATTTTTTGATAAATAAATCATTTTATTTTTCAACGTAGTCTCCCTTGAGCTCTATACACTTTGTCCAACGCTTCTCCAATTTTTTTATCCCTTCCAAACAATTTGATTTGTCGAGGTCCTCAAAATAGGCCTTTGTTTGCGAGATGACTTCATCATTGGAGTCAAATCTTTTTCCACCAAGCCATTTCTTAAGGTTTGGGAACAAGAAGTAGTCACTCTGAGCCAAATCTGGAGAATTGGGCGGATGAGGGAGCAATTCATAGCCCAATTTATGGATTTTTGCCATGGCAACTGCACATGTGTGCACCCTTGCATTGTCTTGGGGGAAAAGAACTTTTTTCTTGGCCAAATGAGGTCGGTTTTTTTTCAAATCGCCATTGAAGCGGTCTAATAAGTTGGCATAATATTCCCCATTGATTGTTCTTCCCTTTTGAAGGTAGTCAATGTGGATTATCCCACGTGCATCCCAAAAAACAGTCGCCATAACTTTACTGGCTGACAAACCCACCTTGGCCTTCTTTGGCGCCGATTCACCCTTAGAAACCCACTGTTTTGACTGTTGTTTGGTCTCTGGTGTGTTGTGATGGATCCATGTTTCGTCCACGGTTACAAAACGGCGCAAAAACTCCTCCATATTGCGATTAAACAACGCCAAACCGCAATTTTTTTTTCTCAAATTACTGGGTAGTCTGATAAAGATAGCTGTCAAACACAAACTAACTGACGCAGAAAGTTCAAATTTTGATAGAAGTCAACTGACAGATGCCTGTTGACAGGAGTAGTGTTGCTTTTTTCAGTAAAGAGGTCAGAAATTCAAAAAGTCACGGACTTATTGACCCGCTCTCGTATCTATACGTGCAAATGACAAGGACCCATATAAATTTATAACTGAAGTGTGTACCTAATTGATTGAATAAACTTAAGGACGTAAGTAATTACATGTACTTATATTGAATTTGTTTAGTACCTAATCCATATCTTAATGTGAAAAAAATGAATTATGATCTAGAATTAATTGTAAGGAATTACGAAAATTGTAAATTTCTTAACATACACTATGGAACGCAAACAAAGCATTTTACTTCGTTGCTTGACATCTGTATGAAATTAAATGTTGAAATTGATTATTTAAAATACGAGCGTGATTTCATAAAAAACTTTTCCTATATTACAGTGTACCTATACTCGCAGTACAAAATCATTGTCATCTAAAAATATCTTTAAAGGCCACCGTAAAGAAAAATTACGGATTATAACTTTTTAATTTTGCATTTTACAATGCTATTTTTATGTAATAAATATTTAACAAGAAAATATACTAGAAAAAAGCAACTAGTCTCATGTCGCCCTGACGGGATTCGAACCCGCATCCTTGGGAGTCCGGCCCAATGCACTAACCAATTATGCTACAGAGACCTATGAGGACACGTCGAATTTTTCTAGTATATTCACCGTTCTACGGTGTTGGCCACCGTCGCTTCATCAATGAGAGATATATCCTCGCATTCGAAAGAAACATCTTTACAGATCTTTGACTATCGATTAAGATGAAACAGCCATCTAATTATAACTTTTTAATTTTGCATTTTACAATGCTATTTTTATGTAATAAATATTTAACAAGAAAATATACTAGAAAAAAGCAACTAGTCTCATGTCGCCCTGACGGGATTCGAACCCGCATCCTTGGGAGTCCGGCCCAATGCACTAACCAATTATGCTACAGAGACCTATGAGGACACGTCGAATATTCCTAGTATATTCACCGTTCTACGGTGTTGGCCACCGTCGCTTCATCAATGAGAGAAATATCCTCGCATTCGAAAGAAACATCTTTACAGATGTTTGACTATCGATTAAGATGAAACAGCCATCTAATTATAACTTTTTAATTTTGCATTTTACAATGCTATTTTTATGTAATAAATATTTAACAAGAAAATATACTAGAAAAAAAGCAACTAGTTCATGTCGCCCTGACGGGATTCGAACCCGCATCCTTGGGAGTCCGGCCCAATGCACTAACCAATTATGCTACAGAGACCTATGAGGACACGTCGAATTTTTCTAGTATATTCACCGTTCTACGGTGTTGGCCACCGTCGCTTCATCAATGAGAGAAATATCCTCGCATTCGAAAGAAACATCTTTACAGATCTTTGACTATCGATTAAGATGAAACAGCCATCTAATTATAACTTTTTAATTTTGCATTTTACAATGCTATTTTTATGTAATAAATATTTAACAAGAAAATATACTAGAAAAAAGCAACTAGTCTCATGTTGCAATGTAGTGCATTGGGCCGGACTCCCATGGATGCGGGTTCGAATCCCGTCAGGGCGACATGAGACTAGTTGCTTTTTTCTAGTATATTTTCTTGTTAAATATTTATTACATAAAAATAGCATTGTAAAATGCAAAATTAAAAAGTTATAATTAGATGGCTGTTTCATCTTAATCGATAGTCAAAGATCTGTAAAGATGTTTCTTTCGAATGCGAGGATATTTCTCTCATTGATGAAGCGACGGTGGCCAACACCGTAGAACGGTGAATATACTAGAAAAATTCGACGTGTCCTCATAGGTCTCTGTAGCATAATTGGTTAGTGCATTGGGCCGGACTCCCAAGGACGCGGGTTCGAATCCCGTCAGGGCGACATGAGACTAGTTGCTTTTTTCTAGTATATTTTCTTGTTAAATATTAATTACGGATTACTTTCCTTTACAAGCGAAAGAAAAACTTAGTGGTTATAATGATAAAAACAAGATAGATTTTTATTCTTCAAATAAATCCTTTGACGCTCCGTTATCTACTCATTTATTCCGAAAATAGTGGCAACTTAATATTGCTGCATCAAAATACTACCGGAATACTTAGGAAAAAGATATATTTATAGTAACACTCGAGGAATTATCAAGTATTTATAGAGACATAGATATAATATGCCTAACTGAAACCTTCATTAAAAGTGGCTAAGAAACCAATCTATATTTACAGGATTTTCAACTAGCCGAGTCCGTTTGTCGAACAAATAAAAAACGCGGAGGTGTATGCATATGGTGTCGATAGAATTTTCACTATAAAAATACATTTTATAAAAAAAAAACAAACCGACTTCAAAAAGTAAAAAATAAAACTTTTGGAGTCGGTGCCAGCCAAGGCATTCTACATTGCACTTTTGATTAACTATATATTTTTTTGGCCTTAGCTAGCTAGCACCGACTCCAAAAGTTTTATTTTTTACTTTTTGAAGTCGGTTTGATTTTTTTTATAAAATGTTTTTTTTATTAGATACGTTCGTATTTCTTTCAAGTCTATAACTAACTTTTCTAAAACCTCGGCCATATCATAGTAGAAATAATATTTTTTCTAATGACTAAAACCATGCATATTTATGAACTATACTAAGTACTTACAATTAATCCACTAAACTAAAGTGTTCTGTCCCGTATAAACCATCGCGATTTTTTTTTCACTTTTCGCTTTACACTTTTCCAATGCCGCTTAGATTTTTAAACACTTTCACACGCGCACTTTTTCGAATATGGGGATCACACGATTGCCTCTGCTTTTCCGCCCAATAAAGCAGCAGGCTGACGACGTAGCAGGCTGGTATACCTTTTGAATGCAAACTCGTTGACTTGGCGTTGTACCAACTTGCCATGATATTTCCTGTAGGCCTTGAACAGGATGAGCAGCGCACCAATTGCCAGAAGCGTAATTATTGCTAAGAGGATGCAGTTTGTCACCGTTAAGAGCTGCTTGATAACTTGCATGTGGGGTGAAGTATCCACTCCCACAGCTAAATTGGTGTTGATGGTTTCAACCCGTAGTAACGCATATTTAATTGCAAAAATTTGATTCGATACGTCTCCTTATTAGGAGGACGACTGGCAGGGTTGCCATATACTGTCGGGAGCCGAAGGATATGTATTGAAACACCGAGATCTGATTAAACACTAATTTATTACAAAATAAGCAATGATTATAAATGGTGACATACATAATAATAATATAGGGTACTATACTACAGTATAGGTTCAGCTGATAAAATACTCTTCGGACTTACCTTGAAGGTGGTGAAGCTGGCGACCTTGTAGACGTCGGGCGGGAAGCGCGTGCGCTCCAGCGTCCAGGGCACGAAGCTGCCCAGCGTCTGCAGGTACTCGCCCGACAGCCGCCACACGCGCACGCTGTAGTCCGAGCTGCCGCTGCAGTGATAATGTGGTACTTCACAAAAAGCAAAAAGATGCAAAAAAAAAATATCAGTTTCAAGGTAGGGTAGAAGACGCGGTTATGGCCACTTTCATTTAATAATTTAGCGTTAAGACTGATGGATGTTGCAGCGAAAAGGTTTTAAAATGGCGATTCCGCACAGGACGATGATCCTTGGACTCCTTGGCACAGAATACTTAATAGTACAAGCTTGGGTAGGCCCCAACAAGCTGAACCGACGATCTGGTAAAAAAACTTTATTTGTCGTCATAAACAATGAACTTGGTTAGTGCCTTAAAACTTTCAGTGCCCAATACGCAGACCCTAAACAATACCATTCCAAAGCCGCTGCCCACTTACCGTGCCTTTAATTACTTACTCCGTACAGACGGTATATGCGTTTGGAGTGAGAGGTTATTCGTTTGCGCAAACCAATATTGCCATTTATCTCCAAAACTACAAGGCTGATTTTGATTCATTGGTGGGTTCGGGTTTGATCGGTGCATGTTCTTAGATAGGTGTTACGGTGACAACATACCAGGGGGCGCTGCAATAAACATTTGTTTGTGCAAAACTAAAACTACTACTCCGATTTTTATGCGGTTTTCAGTAATGGGTTAATAATTGATTAGTGATAATTTATATCGATATGTAGTACTGCTCGCTGTGGTATAGCGCACCTGAACACGAGCTGCAGGTCGTGCACGTAGGCCAGGGTGGTGACGCAGCGCAGGTGCGCGCGGTGCGAGCTGAGCAGCAGCGGCGCGGGCTGCTCGCTGTGGTATAGCGCACCTGAACACGAGCTGCAGGTCGTGCACGTAGGCCAGGGTGGTGACGCAGCGCAGGTGCGCGCGGTGCGAGCTGAGCAGCAGCGGCGCGGGCTGCTCGCTGTGGTATAGCGCACCTGAACACGAGCTGCAGGTCGTGCACGTAGGCCAGGGTGGTGACGCAGCGCAGGTGCGCGCGGTGCGAGCTGAGCAGCAGCGGCGCGGGCTGCTCGCTGTGGTATAGCGCACCTGAACACGAGCTGCAGGTCGTGCACGTAGGCCAGGGTGGTGACGCAGCGCAGGTGCGCGCGGTGCGAGCTGAGCAGCAGCGGCGCGGGCTGCTCGCTGTGGTATAGCGCACCTGAACACGAGCTGCAGGTCGTGCACGTAGGCCAGGGTGGTGACGCAGCGCAGGTGCGCGCGGTGCGAGCTGAGCAGCAGCGGCGCGGGCTGCTCGCTGTGGTATAGCGCACCTGAACACGAGCTGCAGGTCGTGCACGTAGGCCAGGGTGGTGACGCAGCGCAGGTGCGCGCGGTGCGAGCTGAGCAGCAGCGGCGCGGGCTGCTCGCTGTGGTATAGCGCACCTGAACACGAGCTGCAGGTCGTGCACGTAGGCCAGGGTGGTGACGCAGCGCAGGTGCGCGCGGTGCGAGCTGAGCAGCAGCGGCGCGGGCTGCTCGCTGTGGTATAGCGCACCTGAACACGAGCTGCAGGTCGTGCACGTAGGCCAGGGTGGTGACGCAGCGCAGGTGCGCGCGGTGCGAGCTGAGCAGCAGCGGCGCGGGCTGGTCTCGCGCGCGTCTCTTGGCGCGGCCCTCGATGCGGTCGCGCCACAGGAACGGGAACTGCAGCCGCAGCCGCGGCATGTTTATGTGCTCCTGCCGTACACAAGGAGCTTAAAAACTTATGATAACGCAAAAATATGCAAAAAGGAGAATGCCAAAAATGTACCCAGCGTCGATTAAAATAATTCATGCGTAGTGCTATCAAACTTCAAACTCTCATAAAACCCTTCAATTATAGCGTTTTGGTCTTATTCCTACATATTTCTATTCATCTATTGGATTCACTATTGTGATTTTATTATGAAAGTGACTAGCGTCAGCGAGAGCCCTTGTAGGGGGTTTGAAAAATCGATAGCTATAGCGATAGCACAAGCTATACCGTTAGGCGGTCGGGGTGCGGGTGTATCAAACAAATCTTAACAGAATCACAGATTAATAAATACCATAACGACACCTGACCAGGGGGGCTATCTCGTAAAAAATCTGGGTATGGATATGGGCTTCATTTGACAGTTGAAGCTCATAAAATTACCATATATGGTCATTTAACTGTTAAATGAAGCCCAAAGGAAAACACCCACTAATGTTTTCGGAAACCTATCTTTTTCATTGCATTTTTTAATACTTGGGGATGGTTTTAGTGAAATCGAATATCATATTTGTAACATAACTCGTAACGTAACTATATTTGCTCTATCTGCCCATATACCTATGACTTATTTTTTGTCCCATACATTCTTAAACATTATCCTTTATTCAAATAAGTCATTCAGCTTGAGATTGGCAATCTAGCAACTAATGTAATGGGTCAATGACTAAAAATATATTGTTTCAATATTCTGATTCGCGGAAAACAAAATTGAGGAAGTAGGCAGAAGCATGAAAATTACATCAACAAACGATATACAATTCTTTCAACACACTTGCTCAGTTGTAAGATAGTTGGTCATGAGCCAGACTTTAATGTATCCGATGGTGGTGCCGGTGAAGAGGAACTGGTTCGTGGGGTCGGTGGCGAGCGCGGCGGCGTAGTCGCCCGCCGTGTGCACGCCGCAGAAGGCGCCCTGGAACCCGCCCGCCGGGTGGTCCGACCAGCCCTGGATCTGACCGTTCTCCAGCGACACCATCAGGGAGGCTGTGATCAACCTGATGTGTTACACTCAATGTCACCTACGACTTATACAATACTAGCGGCCGCCCGCCGTTTCACCTACGTGGTTCCCGTTCCCGTGGGAATATCGGGATAAATAGTATATTATGTGTTAGTCCACTAATTGAAGTCTATACATTCCTAATTTCATCTAAATCCATTCAGTAGTTTATGCGTGTAAGAGTAACAAACAAACAAACTGACATACATTCACATTTATCACATATAGTAGGATGTCAGTCCACATTAGCAATCATTACGTGTACTCATTTGCTTAGCATTCTAGTTCTACCAATCAATCAATCAATTTATCTTATAATTAAAAATTTGTGTGGATACATATTTTTGGTCCTTCGAGCTAAATATGAACTAGCGATCTATGGAGTACCAGCAATCCACGTACCAGAGTGCGGGCGCGTCTCGAGGAACTGCATGGCGTGCACGGCCACGGGGCGCATGGGACGGGCGCTATAGCTGGGCTACACTCTCGTACCGACGTGCATGGAGTGCGGGCGCGTCTCGAGGAACTGCATGGCGTGCACGGCCACGGGGCGCATGGGGCGGGCGCTGTAGCTGGGCCACACTCACGTACCGACGTGCATGGAGTGCGGGCGCGTCTCGAGGAACTGCATGGCGTGCACGGCCACGGGGCGCATGGGGCGGGCGCTGTAGCTGGGCCACACTCACGTACCGACGTGCATGGAGTGCGGGCGCGTCTCGAGGAACTGCATGGCGTGCACGGCCACGGGGCGCATGGGGCGGGCGCTGTAGCTGGGCCACACTCACGTACCGACGTGCATGGAGTGCGGGCGCGTCTCGAGGAACTGCATGGCGTGCACGGCCACGGGGCGCATGGGGCGGGCGCTGTAGCTGGGCCACACTCACGTACCGACGTGCATGGAGTGCGGGCGCGTCTCGAGGAACTGCATGGCGTGCACGGCCACGGGGCGCATGGGGCGGGCGCTATAGCTGGGCCACACTCACGTACCGACGTGCATGGAGTGCGGGCGCGTCTCGAGGAACTGCATGGCGTGCACGGCCACGGGGCGCATGGGGCGGGCGCTATAGCTGGGCCACACTCACGTACCGACGTGCATGGAGTGCGGGCGCGTCTCGAGGAACTGCATGGCGTGCACGGCCACGGGGCGCATGGGGCGGGCGCTATAGCTGGGCCACACTCACGTACCGACGTGCATGGAGTGCGGGCGCGTCTCGAGGAACTGCATGGCGTGCACGGCCACGGGGCGCATGGGGCGGGCGCGGGGCGGGGGGGCGAGCCCCGCTTCCCGGCGCGCCTGGGCCTTCGCTATCGCCGCGGCCGTGTCCACGCGCTCGCGGGGCCTGATACGGCAGGATTGTCATAAATACAAGCAGGCAAGACTTTAATATAATGGGACGAATGTTAAAGGCGGCGTCAGACAGAAAGCGAGGTGGAGCTAGGTATAATATCGCCCTTGCTGTGGCCCAAACATTAAATTTTTTATTAACTTTAACATGTGCAAATTACATAGAGTAATTGATCTGTATGTTTCCATGCCTAATGCACACGGTGGTACTTTTAAATTGAATTAATTTAAGAACCATTTTAGTCCATACACCGCGGCCACAGCCGGGAAAGCATGAATCCAGAACAAAATGCAAACAAAATATATTCACGTAGTCGTAGCTTTACAATTCGGACGATAAGTTTGTTCAGCTACTTAAAAATCTACTAGGTAGTGTAGTTAGCACAGGTAGCGATACCGACCCTTGGCGGTGCGGGGCGGCGGGGCGGCGGCGCGCGGGCGGCGAGGCGGCGCGCGCCGACCGCTTGTTGTAGTGCATCTTGATGCGCAGCATCGGGTCCGAGCAAGAGAACCGCCTGCAGACCCACAATTAAGCCTTCCTTCAATTGTTTTACTTTTCCTATAAGTATTTATGTATTTTTTTGTTTTTCTAATCCTCTTTCCTTGTATAAAATCTTCAAATACAGCAACTGGCTCACCATTATTTGGAAGGAGAGACGTCTGCAAATGGACTGGCGATCAGTCACCATAATCGAAACTATTTCGCCCCATGGCTAACCCATAGCATAAGCTCGTAATTTGGGAGAACAACTATGCTCACATTCCCCTCCCATTTTGCCTAATCCCTTGTGGAATTTTAACTAATAAAACTCACCGTCTTCAGCTTCCACAGCACCAGCTCGGAGCAAGACAAAGCCGCGGGGTGACGTGTAGGGCTGTCCCGTCTCCAGAAGGACAGGCGGCAGGGTGAACTTAGGTCTGCCCCATCTCCAGCTTGAGTGGTGACTGGGTAGCTGGCCGGTCTCCAGCTTCCACAGCACGAGATCGGAGCCGTAGGAGGCGGTGGCGAGGGCGAGCGGCGGAATGACCTGTAGGGCTGGCCGGTCTCCAGCTTCCACAGCACGAGCTCGGAGCCTTAGGAGGCGGTGGCGAGGGCGAGCGGCGGGGTGACCTGTAGGGCTAGCCGGTCTCCAGCTTCCACAGCACGAACTCGGAGCCGTAGGAGGCGGTGGCGAGGGCGAGCGGCGGGGTGACCTGTAGGGCTGGCCGGTCTCCAGCTTCCACAGCACGAGCTCGAAGCCGTAGGAGGCGGTGGCGAGGGCGAGCGGCGGGGTGACCTGTAGGGCTGGCCGGTCTCCAGCTTCCACAGCACGAGCTCGGAGCCGTAGGAGGCGGTGGCGAGGGCGAGCGGCGGGGTGACCTGTAGGGCTGGCCGGTCTCCAGCTTCCACAGCACGAGCTCGGAGCCGTAGGAGGCGGTGGCGAGGGCGAGCGGCGGGGTGACCTGTAGGGCTGGCCGGTCTCCAGCTTCCACAGCACGAGCTCGGAGCCGTAGGAGGCGGTGGCGAGGGCGAGCGGCGGGGTGACCTGTAGGGCTGGCCGGTCTCCAGCTTCCACAGCACGAGCTCGGAGCCGTAGGAGGCGGTGGCGAGGGCGAGCGGCGGGGTGACCTGTAGGGCTGGCCGGTCTCCAGCTTCCACAGCACGAGCTCGGAGCCGTAGGAGGCGGTGGCGAGGGCGAGCGGCGGGCGGGCGGCGGCGGCCAGCACGTCGTCCTCATGCCGCGTCTCCCAGCTTTTGCCGGTGCTGGTCGTGCCCGTGTCCTCGAACTCCGTTACGTGCCGGTTCCATCCCACTGCCAAGATCCTGCACAAAGCCCATGCCACATAACTATTTTGGGAAAATATATATACTATTTTAATTACTCCATTAATTAAATAAATGAGTTAGTGACGTTTCGATCGATTCGGACGAACTGACACTTTTAAATTTTATTATTTGCAGACGAAACGTCATTATCTCAAATAAATATAATCATTTATGGATCCAAAGATGGTGGTGTCGGCGACTTATAAATCGATAACAATGGCATCCGTGAATTCAGTTAATGTCATAGCAGTTTCTACTTTCTATAGTATCAACTAGAAATATTTCAAGTACCTTCCTTCCACCCAAAAGCAGTTTGTAACTTCGCACATATGTTCAATAGTCAAATTCCGCAGACACAAGCCGGTGTTAAAATTCCACACCTGTACCAAAGAAATTGTGTTATAAATATATTTTGTGAGTCTCTACAGAACCTATCACTATTTTCAGTGAAACCAAAGAGTATGTAATCGCTACGTTTTAAGTTAAGCAGGTGACTGACGGGTTTGACGGAATTATATGGTCAACCCAGCGACGGTTTATACTTATTGCTGAAAAGCTGTTATAACGACAAACAACTGTGACAGCTCATGGTCTTACTTTGAGCGTGCCATTCCTCGCCCCGGTTAGCAGCAACTGGTAGCCAGGGTCGAAGCAGGCGGCGGTGATCTCCACCGGGATCAGCTCGCCGTGCAGCAGCCGCGTGTGCGCGTCGCGCACCATCGCGTTGCGTTTGCCTGTAGACGCATGAAATGATGCGTCAGACCGATGACGGATCAATAAATTCTGATCAAACCAGAAATAATTATTTTTTGGCTAGTAATTAACCGATCGACCAAAAAAGTTGTAGGGAGATGATCGGATGTATGGAAAAGGGTGGTAGATGGTAAGCCACTTGTAGGAACGTCTAATGTTGAGCTCTTCCTCCGGACTGGGTGTTGGTAGTCCGGGGACCGCGGTCCGACAGATCACATCGGGGTCTTCCGCCATAGGCGGGTGTTCGGGGTCGAGTGCTTCACTCCTTTCCCGGGCTTCTTCTCAACGGGGCTACAGCCCCGCGGTGTTTGTGTGCCGCTTTGCGCGGCCGTCAGCGCGGTCTGCACACCGGGTGAGATCCCCCAAGGGGGAGGTTCAGCGAGCGCCTGCGAGCAGGCCACGGCTTATGCAAACGAGATAGGTCCGACAGATGATCGTCGGATGTTGTATATATGTGAGTGGCTCGGTGAAACTTTACTTGCGTGATGTAGGTTTCCATACATGTACTTCGTATCCCATACTGAGTTGTTGTCAGCGCCGTCTGTTGTCACGGTAGGTAAGTTCTGTGTGTAGTAGGAATGTGCGGCGTCAAGTAGGTGCCGCCACAAAGTTTTTGGGCGACAAAAATACTAGGTGAGCGACTTAGTCGCCAGTCTAACCTAACCTATTTTTTTAGTCGCCAAACCTAGTATTTTAGTCGCTCAATTTAGTAAATTTTAGTCGATCGGTTTATTATATACCTTTTGTTTTATTTGATTTGATTTATAATCTCAGCTACTACTCACCCACTCCTTGACATGGCCTGGGCCTCTCCTTTAAGTAAAGGTGAGGACCGAATACGGTATCATATGGTGATTATATTTAGCAGAGAGAGCAGCAGGAAGGGCCTTTCTCCCGATTCTCCTTCCTTCCAAAATTATATTCTTTATAATTATTTTACATACGGTAGAAGCAAAAATTATAACGTGTCTTGAAATGACACGTTAGCTAATAGTTTAAACAAAACTGCTGTACCGGTGACAGGGTCCCAGTTGATGATGATGCTGTCCATGCCACAGGTGATGACCACCTTGAAGAGAGGATTGTACAGCACCTTGGCGACGGCGCGCGAGTGCGTGAACCTATGGAAAATGGGACAAGAATATCAAGATTGACCCTCATCGGATATCGTCGTGTCTCGCCGCCACTCGTTCGTTCGCCTACGCACGCTCTCTATTTCACTGTTACTTGGGTATTATGATTTTCTTCGACACTAAATATTACGGGCGAGGTCTCGCGGGTTCGATGTGTTACAACTAGATCATAGAATAAATATTAAACAAGAAAATATACCAGAAAAAAGCAACTAGTCTCATGTCGCCATGACGGGATTCGAACCCGCATCCTTGGGAGTCCGGCCCAATGCACTAAATAGTTATGCTACAGAGACCTATGAGGACACGTCGATTTTTTCTAGTATATTCACCGTTCTACGGTGTTGGCCACCGTCGCTTCATCAATGAGAGCAATATCCCCGCATTCGAAAGAAACATCTTATACATACATTCTGTTATATTTTCTTGTTTAATATTTATCACATAAAAATAGCATTGTAAAATGCAAAATTAAAAAAGTTATAATTAGATCATAGAAGTTGAAACTGAGGCCATTGCACAAAATAGTAAGTAGGTACTTGTATTTAAACGAATATTGTAAATAAAACCACAATGAGTTGATTCTGGACTTCGCCTGATAATGCTACTCCCAAGCGGAACTCTTGAACACACACGTCTCGGTGTGCAGCAGTTTGAGCTGCCCGTCTAGCATGAGCACGGCGATCTTGACGGTCACCAGGATGTTTCGCGCGTCGCCGGGTTGTGCACCGCCGAGATCGGCGTGCGCTCGTCCACTTGCGGCGGCACGTCGATGTAGCCTGGACGGGATAGACAGTTAACTAACCCGTCGGTATGCAGCGGGTTGAGCTGCTCGTCCAACGTGAGCACGGCGATCTTGACGGCCGCCAGGATGTACTCGCGCGTCGCCGGGTTGTACACCGCCGAGATCGGCGTGCGCTCGCCCACTTGTGGCGGCACGTCGATGTATGTCTTGACGGTTAGAACAGTCGGTAGTGGAATCATGTGGGAAATACATCATTATTAGTTATTTTTCCGAAGTGTAATGAACATAAATTAAGACCCGATTGAAAACCATTGCATTTTGCGGTCAGATATAAGCGTTAGATGATAAAAAAAAACACTGAAACAGGCAATTATTAGGTGTTTCAACTGGCTGCCTGAATAAACTAATAATAATAATATTAGCGATGTCTCTGAAGGCGTCGTGGCCCAGGAAGGCCACTCCCACACTGACCTGCACGCAGGCGTGGCCCTGCACGCCCCACACCTTGATGACGCGGTCGCGGGACAGCGAGTAGACGGTGTTGCCGGCCGCCTGCAGCACTAGCGCCGTGATGCCGGCGTGGTGGCCCAGGAAGGTGACGTTGGGGCGCGCGGTAACGAACGGGTTCCACACGCGCACCGTGCAGTCCGGCCCGCCCGTCACTAGGATGTGCGCTTCTTCGTCGAACGCAAAGCACTGGATGCCCTGACAACATACACCACCAAAGGTCGACTATACTCCAGCCATCTTACGGAAAGAATGTATGTAAACAAAGTTTTGTGCATTTTTCGTAATTATTCCACTAATGTTTAAAATCAGTCAAAAACTATTAATGAAGTGCACATATTGATAAAACGGAGGTATAATAAAACAATACTTTTGAGGTAAAATATGGGCGCTTTGTGTACAAACATTCTTGCCGCTAGCAGGCCTGTTTCACTCCCCGTGTATGCTCGAAAACATACCTACGCGCGGCGGCCCCTCCGGCGGGGCCAATCTAGTAGGGACTCACGAGCGAGCAGTGACGCACGCGCGAGTTTTGTTTGTCACCTACTTTCCGTAGTTAACGACCTTAAAATAAGTTAAATTTAAAATGACAACACGTATAAAAAAAGCTCGTAAATATTGTGCAGTGTTCAACTGTTTAAACACGAATCGCGATCCAAAGTTAACTTTTTTTACGCTCCCTAAGGACGATGAAAGGCAAGTTCTACTTTAAAGTAGTTATTATTATTATGAAATTCTCATTCATGTTAGGTTTATTACGTAGGTTTAATATTTAAATAGGTAGGTACCTACCTACTTAGGTTACGAAAATAAGTAGGAACGTAGGTTGGTGTAATAATCTTTCACGAGTTTGATAGAATTAAACGAATTTCTGATGTTTGAGACTAACGCTCTGTTTTGTCGTTATAGGTTATAGGTAGATTTGTTATTTTTTTTTACTTTTGGTAGGTACCTATTAACCTTTAATATATCTACCTTTTGATTATACTATGCATATGCCGACACAAAGTCTACCTATAAATAAATGAATCACAAAGAGGCAACCCTAGCTGCGTCAGAAAGAATACGAGTTACGCGATAGAAAGAGACGCAGAATGTAGGTGAATATAATGCTAGGCATTTAGCGCAGCGCGACGTGAATTGGACTTTATTGCGTCGTGAGCTAGACTAGCAATTTATTTGATTGGAGTTGCGAAGTGAACCTTCTGTACTTGTACTATTAAGTATTCTGTGCCGCTAGTTGGCTAGAGTATAAGTATTATATTTTTTTCAAAATGTACATCACTCTCATAGCCAAACCTCAATGATATCACATTTGCCATTGGCTGGGTCTCAAATGTAGTTCAGAGGGTATTTTACTCTCAGGGTGCACCTTTGATGCTCTGCGAACCCTGCAAGGAATACCTATATGCCGAGAATGTGTGAGTGTGTGTGTGTGTGTGTGTGTGTGTGTGTGTGTGTGGGTGTGCATGTGTTGTGTGTGTGTGAGTGTGTCTCCTATTAGGAGGCTTTGCTATAAAATTAAGTTCGCGAAACGGCCTCCGAAGGTAGCGCTTCGTAGGCCGTTTGGTGAACGCAGTTACCCGGCAATATACCCGGGATGGATAAGAAGAAACATTAGGGTATTTATGCCATTTTGTAACCCATTTAAGTGTTTTGCTATGACGTTCCATGGCAGGTTTGGCAATGTTGATTGTTAATATCAGAACATCTTTAGTCGGCTCAGCTCTACAATGTGATGTACTAATGCCTACAACTTTTAGTTTTGTTTCCGTAAGGGGATGGTTATAGCCTGATTATCAAAACGGTCCCAGACGAATAATGATGTTCCGCCAGCCGTAAATTACTTTTTACAACATTATTTTTTTTACAACTAAATTGTAGGTCTTGGAGCCCTGGATGTCGCACATGAGCAGCGAGTCGGGGCAGGTGGCGCAGGACACCACGCAGTGCAGCGATACGTAGAACGACACCTGGCGCACCCACTCCGAGTGCACTCGGTGGAACTACCAGCTTCATACCTTGTCGACCCGGAACATGTTGTAGGTCTTGGAGCCCTGGATGTCGCACATGAGCAGCGAGTCGGGGCAAGTGGCGCAGGACACCACACAGTGCAGCGATGCGTAGAACGAAACCTGGCGCACCCACTCCGAGTGCACGCGGTGGAATTCTACCAGCTTCATCTCTGGTAGAAGGTGTGGCTGTAGGCCAATTGAATGTAGGTAGTAAATGCCCCAGTTTGAAAAGAAAGATAGAGAAGCTTAATGCTATGTGATTGAAGACCCTAACTAATGTTAGGTATTGAAACAGTTTACCTACATCATTCACTAGCTAAAAGCTGCGTCCGTAATTATTATGATGCAAGCTTGTGTATTGAGTATTGTGCCAGTTAAACAACTTTCGCAATATTCGGTCCGGGATGGGTGAACAAATTTATTATTTCGAACTCTTCAGTGTTTGGAAGGCATGTTAAGCTGTTGGTCTCGGGTGTATTTGCGTTACTCACTAATCCATGGCCTCTGACAGTCACTCATAGAGGAGTCAGCACGAGGCGGCTTAGGTGGCACTTTGCTACCGACATCTAGACGAGAATTCTCCGCAAAAAGAGAGGCAAACAAGTTTGCTTTCTCAGTCGCAGTATGAGCAAGCGATCCGTCAGGTTTCAGCAGTGGTGGAAGTGTAGGGCGACAGAAATTTTGTTCGGCTGCTTTGGCAAGAGACCAAAACTCTTTACTTCCAGATAGGTGGGAAGCAAGTTTGGCTCCAATGCGGCCGATGTGGTCGAAGCGTGCCCTCAGCAACATGCGCTTGCTCTCACTAATCCATGGCCTGCATGGTAGATCATGCCCCATTCTCCTTATACCTACATATTGATAATCTCTGACAACAGAGGTGGCCACTAATCCTCATACGATAAAGAGATATCCATAATGTAAGGCCAGTGCCACAGCAGTAGGGACATAAAAAAAATCTGATGATGATAATAAACTGTCTGTGTGCTAAAACTTCATCCTAATCCGTTTCGATTGCATCGCACGCACCCGTCGCTGCAGGTCAACGTGTCTTAGCTGCACCAGCGCGCGGCCGGCCTGGTTGCAGAAGGGCCCGCGCTGCACGGGCGAGAACAGCAGCACGCGCACCGAGCCGCCCACGTCGCCGCAGATCAGCATGCACTTCTCGTTCTCGTCTTTGTGGAAGTGGTAGTACATCGTGCAGATCTAGCTTGAGAGCGGTAGCTTTATTAGGTCAGGTATTAAAGCGGAAGCTACAGAAAGGGCGGAATGAATTCAGCTTTGCTACTAAGCTTTTCAAGTTCATGGTATTCACTGTGCAAACAGGAGTAGAATGAAATTATTTAAAATTTTGTATTTAGCAACATAAGCACCTCTTAACATATTTTGTAGAAAACAAAACCAGACATAACCTTGAGCGCAAAAGCTTTTGCTAACCAGTGCTAAAGCCAGTAAAAACTAGAAGTTATTTAAAGCGTAAGAGAAAACAAACATTAAATGTTATGCTGAAAAGCAAGCTTGAGGTAGTTCTCAGTGACAATGGTAAAAAAGCCCGTGTCGACGCCAAGAAGAAGGTGCCAGGCAACTAGAGATCAGTCAAGTTGGACCAAAAAGTAAAAGTGTCGGCCAACGAAAATAAATGGTAGCTACATTATTAGTCAACAGTGTTACGATAATTTTTTACAATTACGGCAACAGTGTACGATTAGAGGCCAGGCATTTATGGAATTTTGAAAATGTCATTATTTTTGGAATCCAGCAGCAGAAAGGACGTTCGTGGGTCGCCAATCAAATCGTCAATCAGTTTTGTGGTCGTATTGACGTATTGACCAGAAAACTGATTGTTCACGTAATAATGAAATCGTTTAACAGAATATCGTTTATTATGTTAAAATCAGCTCCTCGTCAGCATCATAAGCGACCCACGAACGTCCTTTCCGCTGCTGGGTTCCAAAAATAATGACATTTCTAACTTGAATAACTGCTGGGCCACTAATCGTACACTGTTGACGTCATAAAAAAATTTATCGTAACACTGCTTACAATAATAATGCGCAATTTATTTTCGTTGGCCTACACTTTTACTGTTTTGGTCCATCAATGTATGAAACGTGACTGCTCTCCTTTGTTATTCATGTACCATATACTCCCAGCTCGAGATGACGATCTTGAGCGTGAACGTCTTGGCGGTGCAGTCGTAGAAGCGCAGGTCGCGCTCGGTGGAGCTCGTGACGATGATGTTCACGTCGGGCATGCACACCATATCCGTCACCCACGTCGTGCGCACCTTCAGGTGGGCTGGTAACAAGGGAAATTCATGCCGAGGCTCTTTTGGCATTAGAGATTTTTCAAGCGATACAGAACACGACACAAAGTCTAGCTACAGTTAAAACAGTAAATACAATCCAGCCAACCCCTGTAGCACGATGATCTCGAGAAAGGTTTTTTGTAGAAGTCTACATTGAATGCCAATGATGATCTTCGTACAGTTGTCCAAAACTTTTTTTGTGTTTGTCATGCTACGCCAGCCGCTTGATTATCTACAATTTAAAGGATTGAAGATTAACAGAGAGCCTAGTCAACTTACGACTGGAGGAGAATGCAGTTCTCAACAAACTCATGTCGAGTGACCACCAGTTGATCATGCCGTCGCGACTTGCCGTAATGTAAGTTCCCTGCATTGGATCCGTGGTGCGATCCTGTGTAACATCAAATAAAAAATATAACCTATATAACCATACGCCATTCGTGTGACATTGAAACCTTAGTATACTAGATTATTAAGCCAACAGCAGTTAGCTAAAGGAAGCTATATGGTCCACTCATGCTACATGCCTTAGAAACGTCAGGGCAAAAGCAGATCCTCGAGATAGGGTGGCGATGCCTGGAGCGCATGACAGTGGGCAGGCCCATGATGGGCGGCTGAAGCGAGGCGCGCTGGTTCTCAGGGTCGTTGAGGAAGTAGCCCAGCAGCAGGTGCGACACCAGCTCGTCCCAGTCGATTTCGCCATCACGGTTCGTGTTGATCTTGTGGTTGAAAAAACAGTTAACACAGTCATAAGAACTTAATACCGTCTGCGGCAGCGTGGCCGACGTCGCTTAAATAGAATTATCATTGGTAATAGTTGTTGTTGAGAATTGTTGTTTAATACCAAACCAATATAGATAAAAACTGACTAGCTACCTTCATAAAAAGTATATTATATTCTTCGTCATCGTACTCCACGTTAAGCAGACTTCTGAGCACGCTGCGGAATTCGTTTGGCAACAGTTTGTTACGGTAGGCCTCCTGGAACGCCTCCTTGATCTTTACCATGTCCGTCATGGCGCAGCGCTCGTGCAGCGGCGCGTTCCGCCAGCGCGAACGGGCATGTGCCGCTGTGCTAACGTCTGATAGCGACGAAAGCGACATTAACGACTTTATATCGGTTTCGTTTTCCATGATTTCCTTGATGAAATATTAATATTAATAAAAGGTATATTTATCTTTATTTTCTAAAAGATAACATTACAAAAACACAGAAATGTAATAGCTTCTGTCAAGTCAACAGACAGATAGAGAGAGAGATAGAGATTTTTTTTATAGTATTTCGGTTGGTTGGTTGGTTTCACCATGGAATTAATAGGTACTACGTACTACTAGTTGTTCGTAGTAAGTACTTAATTAATGCTTCTATAATGTACTTGTTGGGCTTCTTCTTTTTATGTGCCATGGATATCGTTCTGTATTTGGGTCAGTAGATTACTTCTCTAGACTCATACCCATATTCTAAAAGGTTCCTCCAAAACTAACTCGTCCTCGACTTAACGAAACCTCATTGAAAACCTCTTCGAAATACTCCTCTAAATCGGTATTCTAAGTCGTAAATCTGTCTCGACGTAAGGACCTGGAGGAGCCAAAGAGTACGTAGCCACTCCGTGTTAGGCCTAGCGCACTACCATTTTTACCCACGACGAGACGGTACGGAGATGGCTTTATGCGTTTGGGATGAGAGGATGTTTGTTTGTGCAAACCAATGTTGCCATTTATCTCCAAAACTACTGGTCAGATTTTGATGCGGTTTTCAGTGATGGGTTCGGGTTTAATTAGTGCTATGTTCTTAGATAGGTGTTATGAAGACAACGCACCAAGGGGCGCTGCAGTAAACATTTGATTGTTCAAAACCAAAACTACTAGTCTGAATTTGATGTGGTTTTCAGTAATGGCGTTTATTAGTAATACCTATCACTAAAAAGCTTGAAAAAAAGCAAAATTTAAAATTTTGATAAAACATACTACGGTTAAAACGTAAATGAAAAAGGTTAAATAATTAAAAACCCCGAACTTAATTATCCGTCGGAGGCTGCCATCACTATTTTAAAGTTCAACAATTATAAATAAGTATTACAATAAAATATCTCCAGACGTCCCTATAAAACTGCAAAACTAGTTCATTTAATGGTAGCCCCGGACGGATAATTAAGTTGGGGGTTTTAAACTATGGAAACATTTCGAATGGCGGAGATGGTTATAGATTTCACCATAAATTTAATATTTTTTGGCTATGGTCACTTAAAAGTTGACAAATAGAAAAAATATTCTCGAGGTTTCTCAAAGGCACTGTCTGTCGCAAAGTTTGACAGTTGTTTCCTCGACTCTAGCAAAGAGTTCTAATTATTACTCACTCCAGTGAGGTAAAATTTTAGTGGAGGAGATTTTTTGCAACTATTAATACCAAATTTCTTGAATGACGTTGAGTGGAGTTTAAAAAACTTGAAAGAACGACTTAGAATATGTTGGTCAGAGTCAATGTATTTCTTAGGTGCAGCGAAAGAGTACAAAATAAGTACCTACCTAGGTAGAGTTTCGCTAATGCTTGTTGCTTCTGTTAAAGCTGATAAGTTTCTTGCGGCCGTTCTTCTTATCAGTTAAAAGACGTCCTGAATGGCTGGTAGGAAAAAAAAATTGGACGATTCGAAAGCACTTGTCTAAAGTCTATTTGAATAAAAATCTTTGACTTTGACTTTGAATGAAAGTAGACACTGAGTGTTTTACTAAACTTTCATTTGGCAACAATTTCACATATTGAAAAGCATTATAACATAGTGACAGTAACTGTTTTACTTGCATTTTATTGCCTTAGTCAGTTTATTTCAAGCTTTCATTACAGCTGACACTGAAAAAGGGTGGCTAGGCTAATGAGCCAGACTACGTACGTACACATAGTATCGAGGAAGTGTTGCTATTTGAATAAATTGATTTATATATTCAAACAGCAACACTAACATTATGTTTATCATGATACATTAAAGATACTTATTACAAAATATTTTTATAACTCTTAATTTTGCATTTTACAATGCTATTTTTATGTGATAAATATTAAACAAGAAAATATACTAGAAAAAAGCAACTAGTCTCATGTCGCCCTGACGGGTT
Organism: Chrysoteuchia culmella; assembly: GCA_910589605.1. Lineage (NCBI taxonomy): Eukaryota > Metazoa > Arthropoda > Insecta > Lepidoptera > Crambidae > Chrysoteuchia > Chrysoteuchia culmella. The sequence continues at coordinate 24,247,213 of OU342649.1, forward strand.
TCGAACCCGCATCCTTGGGAGTCCGGCCCAATGCACTGACAAATTATGCTACAGAGACCTATGAGGAAACGTCGAATCTTTCTAGTATATTCACCGTTCTACGGTGTTGGCCACCGTCGCGTCGCTTCATCGATGAGAGAAATATCTTCGCATTCGAAAGAAACATCTTTACAGATGTTTGACTATCGATTAAGATGAAACGGCTATCTAATTATAACTTTTAATTTTGCATTTTACAATGCAATTTTTAGGGGACTATATTTCTTGTCACCAAAATTTACATTTGTCATCAAGTTGTATCACCTAATAAATAGATCTGTCGCCACGAAATATTTTCGTTCTCAGATAAACAAAAAGTGCTCCCAGGTATGAATTATCAAATTAATGTTAATATATGTGTAAAATAAGAGATGGATTACCAATAAAATTGTAGTGCATTAGATGAATATAAACTTCGTTCTTATAATAATAGTTTTATTACTTAAATAATAGCTTTGTGCTCAGAATGGTAAATCTGTCTGTCACCAAATAAATCGACTCCTTTTTATTTGTTATTTTGTCACCAACAGTAGTTACATTTTATTTCGTTCAGTTAAAAATAATAGTATTCGTTACCAATGTAATACAACAATTTATAATTTTAATGAAAATATGGTCAAAGAGGCGAAGACAAATTGGCGCGCTTTTAATAATTGACCAGACCAATCCGGCCCCAAAGATGGGTCGTAGGTAACTAGGTACTTCGCGTCGGCATTTAAACACTACGAAGTACCGGCTGGTGAGGCAGACAAAATACAAAACTTTGAAAATGCATGGACTGATTTGGATGATTACAAAGTCCAATGGTTCAGCAAATGTAGACTAGATCTACCGCACAATATTGATTGGATGCATGGGAATTGCAACTGCCCTGGGTTTAACAAAAATTATGTGCAAACATATTATCGGATTAGCCATAGGCATGCCTAAAGCTAGCCAACCCCCCACCAGACGCAAAAAATGTGCTTATCGGCCAGAAAAGAAAAAGGGGGCCGCCCTTCAAAATCCAAACCAGCGCTGATTATTCAGTGATTATTATTTGTAACAATAAATATTGATTATTTTGACTTTAATTAAGTGTTTTATTTAATATTCTGCTAGAATTTTGATTTAAATATATTTATACTACCTGTGGAAATTAAGATCCTTGGGGGAGGCATATGTCTAGTTAAGTAGTACTTAGACTCTTTTGATAGAAACGATGACGACGATAACTCTAATTTTTTTTTGGAACTTTATGACATTTTGTAGTGACATAATATATAATTTATTGGTGATTTCGCTTTAAATTAATTAGCTTAAATATTTATTACGACAAACCTATTATAATATAATACATACAAAATCATTTATTTGGTAATAGACCCTATATCTCCATGATTTTAGGTGATTTATTGTGGAATTGATTTTATATTGTTTGGTCACTACATTTTGGTGACAAATCTACTATTTTGCGGGCAAACCCTATTATTTAAGAAACACAAAACTAATTAAATAGGCGATAGCTTAAATGATACCCCTATTTTTATGTGATAAATATTAAACATTATATTATATTGGTTCAATATTTTTAGTTTATAACCTATAAACATAACAATTACAAGATTTACAAGTGATCATTCTCCGAAATTAAAATATAATCGAATTGTTTATAAAATAATTATTTTATAAGATAAAAATAAACATTAGAAAATAACTTTAATTACTTTCTTTTACATTTATCATAAATTTTAAATAGAAAAATATTGGAAAAAATCAAATGGGCCACACAAGCACTGGACGGATTTCCAAAAATTGTGAGTTGGAGTCCCATCTGAGAATGAACATCATCGGCTTAAAGCCGTAGTAGCCAGAGCCAGAACATTTACGAAAAAAGAATGACAGTGAGTTGTTTGTGACGGTGACGGTGACATTGCCATTGACATTTTCCTAACCAAAAAAAACTGTCAATGGTGTTCTGTTTGCTAATTTTGCTATTATTCAATGTCTGTTCTGCTTCTTTTTAATAACGAGTAAAAATAAATAAATACTACGAAATAAAATGTTTATAACGGCGAGATTACTATCAAATAGGCACCCCTCATTCATCGCTCGGACAGTTTTTGTTAAGAATAACAATGTTGACGATGCTTGCAGACTGGTTAACAGAATTATAGGAAAAGAAGGAATTTTGGAGCGGTACAGACTGAACCAATATTACGAGAAACCATTTCAGGTAAAAAATTTGACCATCATACTGTTCTCTTACATTCAAACTAATTGTATTTGAGCTAGAGAAAGTTCACCAAGATCAAAATTAAGTCATATACTCTTGAATAGTTTAAAACCCAAAAAAAAACTGAAAGAGTCATCTCAGTCAGATCACAAGCCTAAAAACTTTTTAAAGCTTTTACATAAGAATTTATAATACATTACTAGTGAGAGAAATAATTAGTGGTAATTAGAAGCACAGAATTTTCGTGTTTAAGAAATAGATGCGAATTTATGCTTAAATTTTGATATAAATGCGATAAATACGAGTATAGATTTTAAGTATTTTAAACAGTGACTGTACATGATTTTAATGATTTAAATACATTTTAAATAAAATGAATAATAAGTACGCACAACGGTTTTTAGAAATAGAAATCTACGTTTTTTATTTGCGAATTTTAGAGATAATTTCATTATTTTGTTTCAGACAAGACGACGAGTCAACCATGAAAGATGTAAAGCCATATACAATGAAGATATGGAAAGAAAAATCAAATTTATTCTTCGTAAAAATAGACATGAACCATTTCCTGGATGTTACTAAATAAAAATGGAACTTGAGAACCAATTAAAATCATGTGCAAGTTATGTGATGAGAAGCACTACTACATATAGTGTAGTATATGTAATATTAATAGTTAATAAAGTTTGAATTAATTTAAATATGAAACTATATCATTTCACTTATCCTGCCTTCTTATTAAGATTTCTAGTTTCATAAAACTTTGTCCCTTAAATATCTTTACCTTAAACTCTAATTAAAACACAGAAAGTGCACAAATAGTCAAGTCTTTAAAGATTATGTTGAAACCAATAAAATATATTAGGCTACAAACCTTTTGTTGTAACCACAGACCTATATTGAGATAGACAAAAAGAGAGCTTTAAATGGTATGAAACCTAGCGTGTCGCATTTTTCGTATGTACCATGCTTGTACCATGACAACATGTAAGAATATTATTGATGAGCTCTTGCAAGAAAGCACAGTACAATTAACGATTTTCAATTCTGAGTGACGCGTGTTTTCATGCCAATGGTCTCAAGCAGACCGACTTAGGTCGGAAAACTTTGACCGTGGATCAAACTTTTTACACACAAGGTAGGTACACTTTTACCGTCTATCTCGATATAGGTCTGTGGTTATAACTTTGGAACATGTACTGTTTGACTTCAAGTAAATTTTAATATACCTGTCCCGCATCCTTTTGCTTATCCTTAAACATAGCCAAGTAGAAAAACATGGTAGTAATAATTTAAAAATCTTTATTTCTTCTTACACTACAAGTATAATACAAGGTAATATTTACAAAAGTAAAAAGGATAGTATAGTCACAGCTTAAGTATTTACAAAAATATGTTAAAGCTTTGCTTAGGGATAGGCTTTGGCACAGGCGGGGGCGGGCGCGGGGGGCGCGGCGTCACGAGCGGGGCGGGCAGTCGCCGCGGCGGGACACGTAGTACTGGTAGCGGTAGCAGCGCCGGCACGTCTTGATGCCGCAGCGGTAGCTTAGACCGCCCTGCGGCTTGCCCTTGCAGTATTTCAGGCCGCATGGGTACCAGTTCACGCAAACCTGGCAACATTCAAAATAATAAATACATTTGACACTAGAATATATCGGATATTAAACTTTCGCGTTCCATTATCTATACTAATATATATAATATTATAAAGAGGAAAGATTTGTATTTTTGTATGTAACGAATAAACACAAAAACTACTGGACCGATTTTGACGAAATTTGGCATAGAGAATCCTTAGACCCCAAGTAGTAACATAGGCTATAAATAATCCCAAAATTCCCACGGGAACGGGAACCACGCGGGTGAAACCGCGCCCGGCCTCTAGTAATTTATAAACAAGAGTAACTGACTCGACACGACTTTCATGTACTTACAGCTTGACGTTGCCGGTTGCGAACCGCCAGCCAGACTGCTTGTGACCACGGCTGTAGCAACACAGCCAAAACGTCAAGCTGTAAGTGCATAATTATGCACTACATAATAAATGACGCGTTGAGTCCCGTTACTCTTGCTATTAATTAGAATATATAGACTGGATTAGTCCTTCTCGCACCGAATTAATCAGGCTTGAGATGAGGAGTAAGCATTTTAAATGCAAACATTTACATTACAATTACTACATGATCCAAAATCCTTTTGAAAGCTAAAACAAAACCTATCATAATAATCCTCAAGCATTATAGGTAATGAGCCTACTGCTGGGACAATGAAAACCTACATCATGATGTACTTAGAACTGCCTTTCCGAAATACACAACAGAACTAGTATCACTTACTTAAAGATGAAATCTAGAATTTCTAAAGAACTAATCTCAGTTGAGGGCATAGAAACAGATGTTTGTTTTTATTTCCAACCTCCAAATGGCAGATGCAGTCTTGGTCAGCGGCGGCGCGCGCGCAGGCGGCGAGCTGGCCGTCGCCCTCCGCCAGCGCGCGCTCCGGGAACGCCGTCACCGCGGATGAGTATGACTCCTCCATACCTGCGCCGATAAACACTTGTCTAGACAATTCAACATTTTTAAAATATCCTACTTAATCCTTTATGTATATATATTATAATATCGTATCCTACAATATTATAAATGCGAAAGTATGTCAGTTTGTTTGTTTGTTACACTTTCACGCTAAAACTACTGAACGGATTTGAATGAAATTTGGCATGCAGATAGCCTAGAATAAAACATAGGCTACTTTTATCCCGATAACGGGAACGAGAAACGCGGGTGAAATCACGCTGGTTAATTATGTGACCACCACTGTTTGTGCCATAACTACCAGTAACAAATCGGCCCCCATAGGATGAACACAGGATCAACAAACAAATAGTAACATGCCAATATGGCCGCTCTCAGATCGCAATCAGGTAATTGCAAGTTATGGACTAAGGTATGGTACTGATCATAGACCTATTTCGAGATAGATAGACGGTAAAAGTGTACCTTCCTTGCGTGTCAAAAGTTTGATCCACGGTCAAGTTTTCTGACCTAAGTCAGTCCGCTGGAGACCATTGCCATGAAAACACGGGTCACTCAGAAACAATAATGGTTAATTGTGCAGTGCTCTCTTGCAAGAGTTCTTCAATAACATTTACACATCACTAAATCTCGCTTGTGAAGTCATCGTAAGTACGATAAATTCGACACGCTAGGTTCTCATACAGTTTGAAGCGCTCTTTTCGTCTATCTCGATATATGTAGGTCTGTCTGTGGTACTGACCCGGGCGGGGCGGCCAGCGCTCCAGGTCGGCGGCGCGTAGGTAGACGCCGGCGCCGGCGGCGCGGCAGTGGCGCGCGGCGGCTGACGACAGCAACCTGGCCGCGCGGCCCGCCCAAGCCGTCATCGTGCTCTGGCGCCAGCCCTTGTCCTCCTCTGCCACGCGGACCGTACCGGGGTTTTTCTGCATCATAAACAATCATTAATGCACCTTAATTACTTATAACTTTTTAATTTTGCATTTTACAATGCTATTTTTATATGATAAATATTAAACGAGAAAATATACCAGAAAAAAGCAACTTGTCTCATGTCGCCCTGACGGGATTCGAACTTGCATCCTTGGGAATCAGGCCCAATGCACTAACTAATTATGCTACAGAGACCTATGAGGACACGTCGATTTTTTCTAGTATATTCGCCTTTCCACGGTGTTGGCCACCGTTGCAAAAAATAGCATTATTTTTGTGTAGAATTGCAAAATTATTGTTGGCACAAGATAAGTTGAAATTTTGTAAATTGTTACTAAAAACCATTAAGTGTAAATAAACTACTCCACTCTAAATATTGCATTGATACTTTTCGGAAAGCTGAAAAGTTAGTGATCATTTAAAAAAAAAAATGCATAATTGCTGAAATAAAAGGTCTTTAGTAAAAATAATTTTATTTTTTTGTATTTTTCTCAAACTTCGCTGACAATTATTGGGAAATAACTGTACTGTTGACATATAAATTAATAAAATAACTAGCTAGCTTCATAAGCTTTCCAAAAAGGTGGAAAGTTATTAACCTTCCAAGCTGTTTTTAAAAAAAACAGCAAAAGGCACTTTTGGTTAACTCAAGTTATTAAGTTAAGGCTTTATTTTATCAAAAAACCAATGATACCTTCAGAGTCCATCAAAAAGTTACCTGTCTAAGTTTGGCCATAGCATCAGGTGCAATGAAGTCAGCCTGTGCTGCGTGAGTGAGGAAGCAGAGAGTCTGATGGCCCGACTGGCCCAGCTCCTCCTCTCCTGGGATCACCATCTTCATAGCCTCCACTTCCTAAACACATTAATTTTTGGCAACAAATACTCTACTTGAAAAATGAAAATAATAAGCAGATAAAGTATCAGAGGCCAAGACACACTTAGGCTCACTGAGCAAAAAAGAGTAAGTAACTACTCCATCAACTGAGAATGATTGAGTTCAATCAATTCTTACATTCGTAAAGTCCACAAGCTGTGTTATGAAAATGCCATCCAGCCGTAAGAACTCCAGTGTGATTGTATCCTCTGATACATTTGCTGTTATGTTTTCTTGCATAACGTCACCACCCTGCGAGAAAAACTTATAATGTAAAAAAATTCAAGAACTACAAGGTTCTTCTATCTGGTACTATACTTAACTTCAACTGGCATGCAGTTGATACAACTGATAACACAGAATATACAAAAATATATATAAACCTTTACTTATAGTATTATTACTGAACTCTGACCCTTATGGCATAAGCCACAATGATAATTGGGAAGTTATTACATTGTTTCGAAATAAAATTTTGCAGAAAAAATATATATAATGTGGAATAATTTACCTGATTTTTTACATTTATAAGCAATTGTAAATTTGTGGGTCGCACTAGTAAATAAAATAGCATTAACTTAAAGCAAGTGAAATCCATTTCGATTTTATTAAATCAATTTTAGATAATTATTTTATTCACAACATTCTTCCCACTGGATTGGATTTGTTTGACTGACTTAACCAAATTAGTTTACAAAGTGTGATTCTATACTGAATGTAAGTTTAGTCTTTTAAATCCATTATATAGTTTCTACAACTTATATCAATCATAATAAAAATCAATCGTTATTTTATTTTAAATCATGTTTCTAAAGACTTATTGAATAGACTTTCACATGAATGAGGAATTTTCCGAGGTACGTTCTTTAAAAATCTCATAGATGGCGCTGTCCATCTCCTTTGACCTTTGCTAAGACAAAAACAATAAAAAGTAAAAATAAGCATGTCATGCACATTGCACATTTGTGCATGACATGCTTATTTTTTACTTTTTAAAATGTACAAAAGGATCAACCAACGCACCGAAAAAATATTAACGAATTCAGCGAAATGACCATGCCATAGAGAAATAACATTGAACATGACATTACTAGTCTATATAAAATTTATATATGGTGCGTTGGTTGATCCTTTTGTTTCGTAACATATTTTTGATATCTTGCTTTCGAAGACCGGCTACGATTTTTGGACACTGATACTGATTCGACTGCTCATTGAAGACTTGGCTGCGTTAAATGGATACCGATTGGACTGCGCGTTGAGACCTAGCGACGACTTTTTGGATTTGGACTCTGAGACAAGCCATTCTGGAAACTGATTAATTAACATCGCTTTATAAACATGAGCAAGCAAGATTATGGTTCCTGGTCCCTGGTCCCTATCAGACCACCCAAGATGTACATTTTGACATTATAAAGTGGTAAGGTCTTTCAGCAGCTAATCGAAAAGTTAACAAATAATTTTCTTCATAAATGTTTTTTGCTTGAATTTTATTTTCATTCTCTGTAATAGAACAGAATATGTCCAGGACGCTAATATCCAATGCTGGCAACAATATATCTGTATTGATGTCTTGGAATACTCTTGCATCAGGGGCTTGAATTTTGTATTAAGTATCAGGATTGTTTATAACATCTCTAAACAAAATGTCGTAGTCTTGAAGCCCGAAGAGAGAACAAGGTGTTGTAAAAAAATAGGGTCATCAACAGTATACAAAGTAAATAAATACTACTTACCTTTGAACGAGTACGGCTTTTTTTCCAGTTCGCTTAGCATTGCGCTTTGCCAACTCTGCTTTAAGGTCTGATAGGGACCAGGAACCATAATCTTGCTTGCTCATGTTTATAAAGCGATGTTAATTAATCAGTTTCCAGAATGGCTTGTCTCAGAGTCCAAATCCAAAAAGTCGTCGCTAGGTCTCACCGCGCATTCCAATCGGTATCTATTTAGCGCAGCCAAGTCTTCAATGAACAGTCGAATCAGTATTATGTCCAAAAATCGTAGCCAAGTCTTCGAAAGCAAGATATCAAAAAAAAAAAATACGAAACAAAAGGATCAACCAACGCACCATATATAAATATTATATAGACTAGTAATGTCATGTTCAATGTCATTTCTCTATGGCATGGTCATTTCGCTAAATTCGTTAATATTTTTTTCGGTGCGTTGGTTGATCCTTTTGTATATTTTAAAAAGTAAAAAATAAGCATTTCAAGCACAAATGTGCAATGTGCATGACATGCTTATTTTTACTTTTTATTGTTTTTGTCTTAGCAAAGATCAAAGGAGATGGACAGCGCCATCTATGAGATTTTAAAAGAACGTACCTTGGAAAATTCCTCATTGTTTTGAAATTTTATTTTGTTTGGTATGGTTAAGCATGCTTTATACATGCGAACAAATTGACAGACCGCCTGTTCCGTTTTACGTGAGCTAATTTTTGAGAAAATACAAATAGGCTAATATGTGCGCAATGTTGCGATCTAATCTAAAATTAAATATTAAAATAATAATGTACTTTTATTCATATTTTATTTATTAATTTTTGTTGAATATTATAAGCTTCGGTGTTTATTATTTTACTTCATTTATTTGAAATAGATAGAAATAAATAAATTATATTGGCATAAATTAGTTACAAAAATCTGTAAAATTGTTTTATTTTTATTGTTTTGTAGTTATTTATGTTAACTGGAATGCAATGTTTTTATTTTTGAGTTTTTGAGGTCAACATTACAACACACATTAGCACGATTTTACCCGATGCGCAACCGAACGGGACCGAACGTCATCCGAAACGGAAAGAAGGGCGATGTTGCATTAGCGAAGAAAGACAGCTGTCGTTTCATTTTCAGCTGATTTTTGTGTACGATTGCGAACGTTGCAGATTTGACCTGCGATCAAAGCTTTTCCTAACATCACCAGTCTCAGTAACGAGTCAAGACCGTGTAATCGAGGACAGTCAAAGATCTGGAGGAGAACAACAGAGAAGCATCATTCTGCAGTGACGAACAAAGGGAGATGGTCCATTGAGCTCGGACGGTGCGTAGCGGGCGGCCGTGACGTCACGAGGCCGCAGCGACGAGGCCGATGCGGCGGGCGCGCTCGTGATCTCGGCGCTCCGGGGAGCGCGGCGAGGACGCAGAGCGGAGCGGGCCAGCCTGGCCTCCACTGACTCGGGGTCGGGGGACGAGGGCGCAGGCCACCGGCCGCCGCGCAAGCGGACCCGCAGGCTGTCGCCGCCCGCCCAGCCCGCGGCCATGCACCAGCCGCACACGCCCTGCGCCAACGGCGCGCCGCCCCTCCACCTCAACGGCGATGCGCCTGCCAGCAACGGCGACGTGCAGCCGCCGGGGCTGCGCATGAGCCAGACTGATCAGGAGATTGTGAGGCTCATCGGCCAGCACCTTATCTCTGTTGGACTCGAGTAAGTACCAATGTAATGTTTCATTGTTTATACTACAACAAAAACTTTGTTGTGTTGGTTATCCAGCTAGAGTTTTCTAATAACAACATGAATCATTATAAATCAACAGATGTAAACTGATTTCAAGGCAAATTCCACTGTTTACAGAATCTCAAATGCTTACTACTTGCCATTGTTTACTTCGATGTTTGCATATCCTGGGTTACATGCCTTGACAAATTTGAAGATACTATTTTACTTTTCTATCAGATCTATCAGAATGCTAGATTTCTTTTGTACCTTTGTTGTATTTGTGTCAGTCAGCAGAGAATGTTGATCTTCATAACACTGATTTGATGATTTTACAGCCACACATCTTATAAAAGAAACACTTTGTGAATGTATCTGGTGGCAGATCAGATGTCAGTTTAAGGAAATATTGATTTCATGTAGGGTGGTTGGCTGTGTGGTTAGCCTTTGTGTACCTAATAGTTTATCAGTTGTGTAAAGTTATGTTGACACTAACTTAGATTAATATTTTACTTATTATCAGTTTCTTTGATCGGGCCACTGATTCCAAGAAAATTATTTAGTAATCTCATAATCATCATAACATAACTGATCAAGTTTGAACACTACTGACTACAGAATATCATTGATATAACTTCTAATCACATTTTTAACTAATTGGCCAGAAGGTTAAGATTTTTTTGTTTTGCTTTGTCATGTCTTGTTTGTTTTAAGTTTTCCAGTAGGTATTGATTAAAATTAATGATGAAGCCGAACTATAGTAGGTAATGGCTACATTAATAACTATTATTAATTTGTCATTAAGTGTTATTGTTACCTCAACGAAATCATTTAATGAAATTTATTTCTAAAATCCTAAACCATTACATTGGAATAATGTGAAAATTGTTATGTTTAAAAATAGTAAAGTAATATATCAGATACAAAGTTAAGTAAAGCAAATTACTTAGTAAGCTGAAGTTCAAAGTTGTTTTTATCTTGCTTATCAATTGTTGTGTAATCAATGCACCTACTAACCACAAACCAGTGCCACTCTGGTTAAGCATATATGTCATTAACCAATTTTGATAAGTAATTGAATGCAGTGATCCCAGACTGTTCCATATTATGTAATTACTACCTTTATCTTATTTTTGTGCAATTTATTACAATGACTTCTTATTCTTAGTGTTAAATCTTGTTACAAAATATAATTCCCACCAGCACTAATCCCTTGAATTATTTCAACATGCGTACTTATGTACAGCTTGTGTATCACCATACAATTAACATTAAATAATATACACATAAAATGTTTATCAGTTAGATAGAAACAGACTTGTTAATGAGTTTTCCTTCTTTGGAATTCAATAGCAAAATAATCAATGACTTCCTGAAAGCAAATACTCAGATACTTAACTGTTAAATTACTAATTAGCTTTAATAATAAGAAACAGTTTCAGATTATAACTTTTTCATTTTGCATTTTACAATGGTATTTTTATGTGATAAATATTAAACAAGAAAATATACTAGAAAAAAAGCTACTAGTCTCATGTTGCATGTCTCATCCCGTCAGGGCGACATGAGACTAGTTGTTTTTTTGTAGTATATTTTCTTGTTAAATATACTACAGTTTCAGAGTAAATATTCAATATCCCTGGCAATATGTTTTACAAATTATAAAAAAGAAAACAGTTTAATTGAAATTATTAGCTATCCTACTTCCTATTAATATTATAAAAGGGAAAGTATGTTTGTTTGTTTGTTACTCTTTCACGCTAGAACTACTGAACGCATTTGTATGAAATTTGGTAAAATAGTAAATAACTACGCGGGTGGAACCGCGGGCGACCGCTAGTAAAACATAATGCATGCAACTTTCTTTTATTAATATAGCACTGGCTAGCTGGTATGGTATACTATGTGGCCAAACTATGTTTCTTATTATTAGCATTTAGTACAATTACTTAATTATGCTATGAGATATTATGTCGAGTCACGCGCCACAGGCTGCGCCGCTCGGCACCCAGCGAATATGGTGCTTCTATTATTTATTCCAGGCATGGGCGACACAATACTTGCCATGGATATTTTAAACTTAACGTTTTTCTGGTCGCCAAATTGATGGTAGTCTGAAAAGGGGATAGATATCAATCATAACTATCTCATAAGATGCTGTGTCTACTTTTCGTGTGGTTTGATTGAACAATAGCCGAGCCGTGAGTCGTAAGAGTTGCACCGCAGCATCGACTACGCGATTGCTTCCCTGTTCGTTGGCCTCGATGACAATGTCACCCACGCCTTGGTTTGATGACTTGCCTGTTTTACATGCGTCTGTAGTAAAAATAAATTGATAATAAAAGAAAACGTGCTCAGCTCATTGCTCAACACACTGTATTCCTAAAGTTAGAATTAAGAATGAATCATTTACGCAGCTATTACCTTTATCTTTGTTACGATTTGTAAACTGCGTTGCGCCTTATTTTGTTTATGTTGTTTACTTCTGCTCGCGTGCTTCGGATAGTCACTATTCTAAAGTAGGTACGTAAGCAAAATACGAAGGTGCATGATTGTTTAGTCCGTTTTTAATAGCACCTACATTACATTGTGTAGACAAGTAAACTTTTACTGCAAGGGATCCGGAACGCAAACTTACAATCGTAGCGCTAATTGAGCGCGACTTTCGTGCGGCGGCCACTGCGACCAATCAAATGCTTCATCGAGCACCCACCCGCACGCACGCTGTCACTTTAACTGTCTTCCTATCTATCCTTAATTATAAATGTTTTCTAGTTATCGCTACGATGACGAAAAATAATAACGCTCAAGTACAGTCAAAGTATAGGAGAAATACTGTAACTTGTGGATTAGACGTCATGAGCGTTAGACACACACGGATGAATACCAATAAGGAATATGAAATTAAATAAACAGGCGCAGTTTACTTTACATCTACACAAAGCTAGGTATGTAACAGCGTGTGTAACCACGGTTTCCTAAATTTAATTACCGAATTTGAGATAGAACTTACAGTGAACAGCCACTTCCTCACAACTCCCTCCCTACATGTCATGTCATCAGTGTAGGATTATAGTAACCAATTCAAGGTTAGTTTATGCAGGGGCGTGCATTCCATATAGGCAATTAGGCAGTGCCTACCTCATTCAAAACCTACAATTAGTGTTAAAGTTATTTTATTTTAGTTTAAACTTCTATTAGACCGATAGGGATAAGTTTTGAGGTTTCAAAAATATTAAAGTTCTTGATTTTTGGTATACAGTTCCAGGACCATTTACTTAACCTAATATATGATTTTGTGTCATCTTAGGTGCAGGGATAAGTATATATTGACGTTTTAGTCTTTTCTGACATTATCGGCCGAAAAGAAAATTAGAGACGATAATTTTACTTTCATGGGGATTAGAAAGTCGTAAACGATGTACACGAGGTTTTTGTGTCATCTCTCTCCACGGGAATACTGTTATTTAACCATTACCTAAGATGTCGCCTCAGTAGCTCAAAAGAATATTAGAGTTGGTGAAATAAGTGTTATAAGTTTTAGATCAATGGTATCTTTTGTTTATAATGTTTTGTGTCAGATTCCTCCATGGCATTTTCAGAAACTTTCCTTTTTTTGTTCAAAACGCTGTAAAAGTCACAAAAGAAAATTCAAGTTATTAGAGTTTATGTTTTTATTATCTTTGTGATATAACGAAACACTATGCAAAATTTGTGTCGTTTTTATCCATGGAATCTTATATTATTAGATTCAGTTTAAATCCGGAACATTTTGAAATTTGCCGCTAAGAGCAAGCGCATGGGACGCGACGCGACACGCGAGCGGTGTGTGTGACCTTGAGAGCGCCCTTACGTCGCTCGTTGGTGGTTTTCGTAGTGCAAATGTAAAGCCGCACGTGCTGTTGACGGTACCTACATTGCTAGTCAAGAAGGTACCTACTTAATTATTTTTAAGTAAGTTGATGACCAGACTAAGATGTTTTTTAGAAGTAGGTAAACATCAAATAAAAAGCAAAAAAAGAATACAAGATATATATCTGATCTAGGCAAGTAAGTAAGTATAATTTGTTTTTACTTTATACCACCTCAAGTGCCACTCTTCTAAATGACAGCCTTTCTGATTGTTAAAATTGAAATTAGAAATAATGCACCCACTGTCAATCACTCGTTTAATACATTTTGTTTTATAGTTTTGCATTTCTAACCCAATCATTATTATTAATGAGAACCAAGAATACTGGTTCTTCTATACGATGGTACCGGTGTCAGTTAATTTGCGTCAGTACTGGGAGGCCCGGGAAAAAAAATTAACTTTGAATTCCCGGTACTTTTCCCTATCTCGAACTCATTCATTTGAATATATTTATATTGAGGTTTACTATTAATGAGAACCGGTTCTGCGATACCATGTTAAAACCGATGCCAGTTAATGTGCCCCAGTAAGTACCGTATCAGGAATCTCGAGAAAATTCGTAACCAGGAGTTCCTGGGACTATGCCCTAGCATTATTTATCGATGTTATATAAACATTTCCTTTGGCTAGCCATATTTGCATTGCAATCTCCTGAGATCGGAATTGGGGGGATTTTGGAGACAGGTTCATTTGCCCAGGTAGCTACTAATTAAGCATCTTATCGTTGTTCACAAGTATTGAGAAAATTGAATATCGGGTCATCATTCAATGCCTTCCTAGCAAAGAAAATCCAGTATCCAGCCTTAGGGTTTGTGAGCCGATGGCGTAGCTTCTGTGACGTTCATAAGTGCTTGTAACAGCATAGACTGAATAAATGATATTGAATTTGAATTCAATATCATTTATTCTGCTAAAGCCTTCTGAAAAGGCTTTAGCACCAAAGACCACATCCATACGCTTCGGCAGGTTATACAGAAGACCGAGGAGTATAATTTGCTACTTTGCTTGGCGTTCGATACGATAGAGACCTGGGCGGTGCTGCATTCTCTCCAGAGGTGCCAAGTGGACTATAGGTATTTCGAGGTGTTGAGGTACTTATTTTTATTTTTATTTTATTTTACAATATTTGGGGGACTTACAGCTAACATTACAAGGTAGATACGTAAATTATACTACTAAGAGCCATTTACAAGCCTCCACAGATAGCACTTGGTTAAATAACTGTTTTACGCTTGCTTTCATTATACAGCTAATTAATTCATATTAATTTTATATACCTAATTAAAATAGACACTATACAGAGCTACTCAAAACTCTATTAACAGTTGACAAGTTATCACAAAATAGGTCAAGAGCATTAATGTCTCGCTTGTTAATACTGTTGAACAAATTACTGGCACGAACATAAAAAACATATCTGTGGTGCATCGTGCGGACGAGTGGGGCATGGAGCAGATTTCTTGGACGACAGTGATGGAATGGTACATTCAATTTTAATTTGGAAACAAGTTCGGGGCAATTGACTTTATTTTGAGCTATTTTCATTAGATAACGAAGATGAGAAATCTTTCTTCGGGTTTCGAGTGGAAGAAGATGGAAACGCGAACAACGATCCTCATACGCCATGGCAGGAGTTTTGAACTTGAAGTAGAAATCTAGTAAATTGCCTCTGGATTCTCTCCAGTCTTGAGGCATGTATTGCATAATTAGGGTTCCAAATTTGACTGGCATATTCCAAATGACTCCTGACAAAAGCACAATAGAGAATCTTTAGTGATTTCATAGTACTACTTAAACGACTTACTGTTGCGGATAATAAAACCAAGCGCAGCAGTAGCCTTTCCTACGATCCGGTCAATGTGATGACTGTAAGATAGCTGATTATCCAGGTGAACACCAAGATCCACAGTAGTGTCGGCGCGAGTAAGTGAAGTATTAGCAATCGAATAATCGAATTTCAATAGATTCTTTTTTCGTGAATAACTTAATACTTGGCATTTGGATATATTGAGGTCAAGACGATTAACATTGCAGTATTCTACCACCCTTAGAAGGTCTTCCTGCATAAGTTGAGCATCAGACAAGGAATTAATTGTTTTAAACATTTTCATGTCATCCGCAAATAATAAAAATTTAGAATGTTTGAAACATTTTTCAATATCATTTATAAAGATCACAAATAACAAAGGACCCCTGAGGTACACTGGACGGGACCTCTATTCATGCGGATGTGTAACCACTGAGTACTACTGCCTGAGTCCAATTTCGAACATAGGAGGAGAACCATCTGTATAGATCACCTCGTATTCCCAGTTCAAAAAGCTTCCGCAGCAAGATATCGTGATCGACCCGATCAAACGCTTTACTGTAATCGGTGTAAACAGCATCAATCTGGGCTCCATCATCCATCTGCCCCGAGACGAAGTCGGTAAAGAGCATAAGGTTAGATACCGTAGACTTACCTTGTATAAACCCATGTTGTTGCGGGAGAAAAGATGCAGATAAGCTATTATATAATTGATCATAGACTATGCGCTCAAGTAATTTAGCTAAAATACAGAGTTTTGATATCGGGCGATAGTTTACAACCTCAGTTTTAGCACCTTTCTTATGGATCGGCGTGATGAATGCTGATTTCCACCTGGCTGGCATCACACCTTCAGCCAAAGAACGACGGAAAAACAGCGTCACAGGTTCAGTCAGCACATCGGCACACTTAACAAAAAATATAGCTGAAGAGAATCGGGCCCCGCAGATTTATTGAGATCGAGTGCCTTTAGATGTTTATTCACGACTATAGGGTCAATTTCAATTGATTCGAAAATATTGTAACA
This sequence comes from Chrysoteuchia culmella, assembly GCA_910589605.1. NCBI lineage: Eukaryota > Metazoa > Arthropoda > Insecta > Lepidoptera > Crambidae > Chrysoteuchia > Chrysoteuchia culmella. The sequence goes on from OU342649.1 coordinate 24,263,988, forward strand.
GGAGGATATATCATGTTGTGCCTGAGACGAGCTATTAGCAGATGAAAGGGGTGCTAAAAATGTGGAACTAAAGTAGGCAGAAAAGGATTCACATATATCTTGGCCATTTTCATAATTAGTGCCATTATAAGACATATTTGACGGATAGTTGCTGTTCGTCCGTTTACTCTTAATATAAGACCAGAATACCTTTGGAGTCTCCGTGATTGAAGATTCAATTCTGGTCATATATGCTTCATAACAAAAACGTTCGACCACATTTACACGGTCACGAAGCACACGGAATGATAACAGATCGCAGAGGTTGCCATATATCTTATACTTAGTTAAATACTTAATAATCTTTAATAATCTTAATAAGAGAAGAGGTGTACCAGCGAGGATATTTGGAGTCCCTTAGTGTTGTGTTCCACTGCGGAATATAAAGATCTCTCATTTCGAACAAAATAGAATAAAATTCGGACAGTGCTTCATCTACGCTACCCCTCATTAAAATGTCATTCCATTGTATTTTGGCCAAATCAGAAATGATTTGCTCATAATTGCCTTTGTTGTATAAGTAGCTATTACGCACTGGAGCTTTGAGATTGGGCTGTAGTTGGATGAAATCGAGACAAATAACTAGGGAAGGATTTACTTATACGAACATGCCACCATGTCGGACCGATTACAGAACCAGAACACAAATCCCATCTAACTTCAGCGAGGTGTGAGACAGGGAGACGTCATTTCTCGGAAACTTCACAGCTGCGTCGAAGGATATCTTTAAGCTCTTGGACTCGAAAGGACTCGGCATCAACATTAATGGCCAGTATCTGACACATCTTCGTTTAGCCAATGATGCGGCTGAGACCTTGGAAGATCTGAACACAATGCTCGAAGATCTCCGTAGTGCTTTCCAAACATTGGGTCTTAAGATGAACATGGAAAAGGCGAAAATCATGTCAAATTCCCATGTTATACCCAGTTCACGTTGGGAACCCTACACTCGAAATGTTGACCACTACGTTTACCTTGGACAGACAATCCAGTTAGGTAAGTCCAACTTCGAGAAAGAGATCTCCCGTCGAATCCAACTCGGATGGGCAGCATTCAGGAAGCTCCGTAAGATCATCGCGTCCAACTTACCGGTGTGTCTCAAGACGAAAGTCTATGACCAGTGTGTGTTGTCAGTGATGACTTACGGTAGTGAATCATGGTCGCTAACTATGAGTATGCTCGGCGTTTCCCTACGTGATCGAATCTGATATAAGGACATCCGTAGGAGAACTAAACTGATCAAAGCAACTGACATCGCTCGAAGGATTACTCGGCTGATATGGCTGTGGGCGGGGCACATAGAGAAGAACCGATGGCCGCTGGGGCGGAAAGGTTCTGGAATGGCGACCGCGCACGGGACGACGCTACGTGGGTAGGCCTCCGACAAGGTGGACCGACGGTCTGGTGAAGGTCAAGGGAAGCCGCTGGATGCGGGCCGCGCAGGACCGATCGTTGTGGAGATCCTTGGGGGAGTCTTATACCTAGCAGTGGGTGTCATGTGGCTTAAACGATGACTACGACTTGATGATCGAAAATTAGATCCAAACATCTTTAAGGGCGCTTTCAGTTTTGACGTTTCTTGTCGGATCGCTGCGGTGCCGAAGCGGTGCATTTGTCGTTTTGCGCACGGACGGTCGTTTGTTTCCATACAAAGCGCGCAGTGCGGTTACAGTACGGCGTCGGTATCTATCTATTTTTGTGGCGGAACCGACGCCGCACAACAGATATTTTTGTTATAAGCTTGAATGCAAACCCCTTGAGCAGAGACAGAAAGTAGCGTTGTTGCGAGCTTAACGCTTTATTATCTGATATATTTCGGTCTGAAATAGACAGCTATACTCTTCCCCTGCCATTAGACAAGCATAAATACGAATATGTACTTCACAATATATTCCAAAGACTGGCATTCAATGCGTCGAAATCGGCTAAGCGTTTTGATTCTTATATCTTCTGTACCGCGCTAGAGTGTAACTTCGTACCTGTTCTTGTGTTTCCGAATACTTACAAGCCCGGGGATTCTAATTCCCTAATGAATACCTTCTAGGCTGATCGTTGATTGTATGATACTCCTAGCTTATCATTAGGCGGTATAACAGGGCAGTGACCTATTTATCAGAGTGAGACAGCAATAGCCAGACAGTAATATGACCGGTAATATGAGCGTATTTCAATAGTACGTTATAGTTAAAAGCTGAATTTTGTGTGTGTTACGCGGGGAACTACCAAAAAATTGTTTCACACACAGCAGCAGCACTTTCTATGGTTCTTTCATCTTGCGTCTAACATTTTCATTTATGCACACATTTTAAACAGCTCAATAATACAAAAAAGCTTTAGGGGTTTCTCAGTACCGGGAGTAGCGATATTCCCGGTTCTCTTAACGGAGTATCGGACCCGGTTCCTGTAAATCTACGAGTATGCCGTATTTAGTAAGTATAAGCTATAAATTTTGTTTTGCTGACTCTACTTAAAGCAGAATACTTTTTTTATATGATATATAAAAAAATAAAAACTACCGAAAAGCGATAGGTACCTGTAAGTAAAAGTGAATATCTACTAAATAACTCATATAGGTATAATATCTGCTCTGCTATGCGACCGACGACCCGGACAGGGACACCCTGTCATTCTTTCACTTGCATAAAAGTAACAGTATTGAAAATTAGATGTGACCTGCGGCTGCATAGTAGATTAACGCTTAATATAGACTGTGATGATAATCTCTACATAACCAAACAACGGCGTGTGTGCTTTCGTTCATCAATTCAATCCTTACCTAATCTGATCTAATTACCTATTATAGTAGGTACCAAATATAACCCGACTGAGACGGACGCCGCGATGTCACACGGTCCACGCGTATAGGTAGGTCGACCGCGCCCGCGCCGGGCTTCCGGGCTTGCCGCCTGCGCTTCGTTCGCATCGCGCGCTATGTACCTACTAACTTCGTGCGCTTTTTTGATTTTTTTCTTAATTAATAATGCCGTGCATTAATATGACACAAATTCACACTGTCCATCAATCATGCATTTTTAATATCAAATAAGTAAATTCTAATAATTGTAGTATTTTTTTAAAGCACTTATAGCTCGGACAAACAAAAAAATTGAAAATACTAAAATCCCATGCCTGAATCTGGCACAAATTTATTTCATGGATTTATTTAAGTAATCTGCAGATTATGGTACTAGTTATTTAAACTCGAATTTTTTTTTGCCTTAGTTATTAAGGTACTGACTTTAAGTCACTTTCCCCTGGACGAATGTGACACAAACTAGGTTTGTACACTACGCATGCTATCTTAAATTCAATACCATTGCGTTTTTTAACTTGAAATCAATTTTGTAAGTTTTATTTTGAATTATTTATATCCACCACAAATATTCGAATTTCTATAGATGCATAGGCAAGAAATGACACAAAACGCAAAAATAAGCTTTTTATATGCAAATACATCCACAGGCAAGTTTTTATAAACTTTAGAATTTTTGAAGGTTTTGCCTACAAAATAACTCAGCGCGATCGGTCTATATTCTACACTCACCCACTAAGATTTTCCTTACGCTAAATACTGAATACCTACCGGTAGGCAGTCTCAAAATTGCCTACTCGAAACAAGCAGCGTTTCATACAAGAATACAACTTATTTCGAAAAAGTATTGCTCATGTATAAACCGCCCACGGCAAGAAGGGCGCTATTTGTACGTGTAACGTTCTAGCTTAAACTTCCGGAATATATCAGTATAAGTAGGCAAGCCTACCTGACGAATGAATTTGGTCGCGAATTATTTTGTTGAGGAGTTATTTTAAAACTATCATATTTCCTAAGATATTCATTAAAATTAAATGATGTAAAGGACAATTTTGTTCAAAATTAAATACTTGTGATGATTAACGTATTTATTAAGATAAGGATTAATATCATGTTTATGAAAACAGCTTCTCAAAAATACGTTAGTTTAAAAAAATATATATTATCTTAAAAATGGTTATAGTGAGTTAACCATAAAACATAGACATAATAATATGCTGTCGCGGATTTTTTTTTAGAGCTTTTGATGGGGAATAATTTCGTCATACATGATTTTTACGTATATTTAGCCGTTTACACACCGTCCGCAACGGAAGCTCCCAAAAGTAATATGTTTTCCCCGTTTTTGCAACGTTTTCCATTAATGCTCTGCTCTTATTAATCGTAGCGTGATAGTAAATATCTTATTACCTTCTGAGATAAATGGACTATCTAGCACAAAAATATTTTTTTAATTCGAACTAGTAGTTTCGGAGATAAGCGTGCTCATACAATCAAACTCGTCAGCATTTAAATATTCCTACTAAATATTACGAACCTTATCATTTATGACTAGCGGCCGCTCTCGGTTTCACTCGCCGCGTGGTTGCCGTTACCGTGGGAATATCAGGATAATTATTTATTTATTTAATGTTTGGAAGACCAACACCGAGTAGACAGAGTTGATTTTTGACATAAAAACAGTAAGGCAATAATAGGTCTTCACGTATATAAAACATATTTTAAATAGTTAAGTGTGGGCAATAAGATGCTCCTGGAAAACTTAATCTAAAACTATTACAAACTAAGACAGTGCCTCTAATGTGTTTACTTAAAGTTACTTAAATTGACATTTACTTAAAGAATTCCATACATAATAAACGCCTCGCAATTGCTAAACTAGAGTGATATATATCAAGATTGCTAAACTGCTAAACTAGAGTGATATATATAAATATTTATAATACATGTATAAGCTACATTGCTGTAAAGTTTCATCTTAATCAGTGCAGTAGTTTTTATGTGAAAGAGTAACAAACATTCATCCATCCAAATATCCTCACAAACTTTCAAACTTATAAGATTCGGTAGCATGATAGGATAAGTGCAAAGTTACAGTTAGATCTTCAGTGCCTACTACGCTGGAAAACCAATGCACGCCCCTAAGTTTATGTATCTGATAAATCTCTATTGTATTGCAATTGCATATTTAGTTGAAGGAAGCGAAACCTTCCCACTGCGTGCACCCAACGCGACCATAGTGAGGCCAGCCCAAAAGCCGTTGATGTAGCACACTACTGCCGAAGCTTAACTTAGGCGAAACTTTATATCTACTATTAATACGTTTTTTTAAACCTTTTTGTTAAAAATAAGAGCAGTAGCTGACAGTAGGAGTGTGTTCTCAGGCGCAGCGCCGCATTGCTGATGGAGGAGTCGGGGCTGCACCTGGAGCACCCGGCGGCGGCGACGTTCCGCCAACACGTGCTGGCCGGCGACTGGGTGAAGGCCGACCATGACCTACGCGCGCTGCACGACCTGCTGCGCGATTCGCCGCACCTCGAGCCACACAACCTCGCGGTATTATCACACACCTATTTTTATTTTGCTTTTAGTGATTCAAGGTATGCTGGTGATGTGAAGGTTGCAAAAATCAAGTCGATGCAGTCAGTATGTGACTGATCATTTTGAAGATCCTTGTTCCAGGCCTTTCCCATGCTTCTGCTAGATGTCAGCAGTGGGAGTTGTGCCTTCTAAAAATAGAGACGATGGTCGATAAATTTAAAAAACATTTTCGTAATTAGTCAGACAGAGATGTTGTAAAAAGCATATAAAAGAAGACTGAGATATCAGTTGGGCCTTCATCCCCTGTTGAGCATTGTTATCACTACAAGGCAAGCGCAATGCTTATTATTGAATGAAAACGCCAAGGGTTTAACGTGTCTTCCGATTCACGACGGATTTAGAATACAGATTTTATGAATGATCGTGCAGACAGTTTCGTGTTTGCCTTCCATTTAGGATAGCAATTTTCTCGGTTCAATAACTCACTCGAGCTTCCACTCGGTAGGAAATGAAGTTCGTGGTGCTCGAGCAAAAGTACCTGGAGCACCTGGAGGCGGGGCGCGCGCTTGACGCGCTGCACGTGTTGCGCAACGAGCTGACGCCGCTGCAGTGGGACACGGCGCGCGTGCACCGGCTCTCGGCGCTCATGATGTGCGCCGACGCCGGCGAGCTGCGCGCGCGCGCCGCCTGGGCCGGGGGCTCGCCCGCCGCGCGCGCCGCCGTGCTCGCGCGCGTGCAGCAGGCGCTCCCGCCCGCGCTCATGATGCCGCCCGCCCGCCTGCGCGCGCTGCTGGCGCAGGCCGCCGCCCACCAGGTGACCGCCCTCCCGTCATTCGGCCGCCCGCCGCAGCAGGCGCTCCCGCCCGCGCTCATGATGCCGCCCGCCCGCCTGCGCGCGCTGCTGGCGCAGGCCGCCGCCCACCAGGTGACCGCCCTCCCGTCACTCGGCCGCCCGCCGCAGCAGGCGCTCCCGCCCGCGCTCATGATGCCGCCCGCCCGCCTGCGCGCGCTGCTGGCGCAGGCCGCCGCCCACCAGGTGACCGCCCTCCCGTCACTCGGCCGCCCGCCGCAGCAGGCGCTCCCGCCCGCGCTCATGATGCCGCCCGCCCGCCTGCGCGCGCTGCTGGCGCAGGCCGCCGCCCACCAGGTGACCGCCCTCCCGTCACTCGGCCGCCCGCCGCAGCAGGCGCTCCCGCCCGCGCTCATGATGCCGCCCGCCCGCCTGCGCGCGCTGCTGGCGCAGGCCGCCGCCCACCAGGTGACCGCCCTCCCGTCACTCGGCCGCCCGCCGCAGCAGGCGCTCCCGCCCGCGCTCATGATGCCGCCCGCCCGCCTGCGCGCGCTGCTGGCGCAGGCCGCCGCCCACCAGGTGACCGCCCTCCCGTCACTCGGCCGCCCGCCGCAGCAGGCGCTCCCGCCCGCGCTCATGATGCCGCCCGCCCGCCTGCGCGCGCTGCTGGCGCAGGCCGCCGCCCACCAGGTGACCGCCCTCCCGTCACTCGGCCGCCCGCCGCAGCAGGCGCTCCCGCCCGCGCTCATGATGCCGCCCGCCCGCCTGCGCGCGCTGCTGGCGCAGGCCGCCGCCCACCAGGTGACCGCCCTCCCGTCACTCGGCCGCCCGCCGCAGCAGGCGCTCCCGCCCGCGCTCATGATGCCGCCCGCCCGCCTGCGCGCGCTGCTGGCGCAGGCCGCCGCCCACCAGGTGACCGCCCTCCCGTCACTCGGCCGCCCGCCGCAGCAGGCGCTCCCGCCCGCGCTCATGATGCCGCCCGCCCGCCTGCGCGCGCTGCTGGCGCAGGCCGCCGCCCACCAGGTGACCGCCCTCCCGTCACTCGGCCGCCCGCCGCAGCAGGCGCTCCCGCCCGCGCTCATGATGCCGCCTACACCTGATCAGCCCGTAGTCGTTCACTACTAGATCAGGTCTAAATCACGTCCGGACCTCAACTCTTTGTATCTGGATACAAAGAGTTGAGGGGCTGGCCCCTGTCTGCGAACTTTTGCGGATTACCTACATGCATCGCGACGATTCTTCACTTGCTCAGGTTTCAATAGAGGTATTTAGCCGCTAAATAAAATAAACTTTGGCTGGTGTTCCGTCGAGCTGAATTCGTCTTGGTTATCGTTATGTACGAATAAAACCACCAACCATTATAGCTAACCATCTGTCGTTGCTTAGGCGGCGCGGTGCCGGTTTCACGTGGAGCCGTGCGGCGAGCCAGCCAAAACAACGTTGTTATCATGACAGTCATAACTTGGTCCTTCGAGCAGGTTTCGCTACGTCTACGCTGTATACGAACAAATTATCAACCATTTAGTTAACGGTAGAACTTGTTGTAAAGTCTGCCTGGGTAGCTACCACCATCTTATCTAAGTCTGACGCTATAACAACAATGTTTTCAACATTGTTGTGTTCCGGCAGTTACTAGATTAGGTAGCCAGTTCCTCAGTGCTCGAAAATTCCGAGAGAGGCACGCTTCCATCTTCAGCGTAATCAATACTTAACTAACATCAGGTATGATGAAGGCTAACCGTCTTCCCGTTTTTCATTAAATGAAAACCATGATAGTAACCGCGTGACCCTTCTCAGGCGGCGCGGTGCCGGTTCCACGCGGAGCCGCGCGGCGAGCCTCGGCCGGACCACGTGCCGTTCACGCTGCTCGCCGACCACCACTGCTCCGCCGACCGGTTCCCCATACACTCGCTGCAGGTAACCAACACAACACAACGCCGTTACGCCTTCTTCTTGGCCGTCGCACTCTTAGCAGGGTAGTCGTCACTTCAGGGGTATTGGCTTGCTTTATACTCCGTCGTCATTCCTCCTGTATCCGTATCCGTTCCGCCGGCCCTTACGCCACTACTTGATGAAAATCTGATTTACGGACAACCAAAATTTGGGAAATAGTGAGAATGTGACGACTGATTTGAGAGAATGATATTCGAACTTGAATCCGGACTAGCAGGGCTATCGCGTAAAAAATCTGGGTATGGATATGGGCTTCATTTGACAATTGAAGCTCATTAAATGATTAATATGGTCATTTAATGAGCTTCTACTTTCAGTTGAAGCCCATATCCATACCCAGATTTTTTACGCGGTAGAGCCCCTGTTCCCGCTGTCTGAGCCATGGTTTTTTTTAGTTAAGTTACCAAAACGTTAACATTTCTCGATTTTAGTTCTTTTAGACTTTTCTTTGGAAATACAAAAATAGTGATCAGCTTAAAACCACATCCTAGCTATATGCTATAATTAAACGTTATTATCAGTATTCAAATATCTACTATAACAAACGTAGTAAAATAAGACAATCTTTTTATTTTGCTCATTTTTCAACCAAAGCGTGTTAAAAGTCGACATATCCACTACTTCTGACCAGTTGATTCATGCCACTTGTCCAGGTGCTGAACGAGCACTGCGATGAGGTGTGGTACTGCAAGTGGTCGCCGGACGGCTCCAAGCTGGCGTCCGGCTCCAAGGACAACACCGTCATGATCTGGGACTTCGACCCCGTCGCCAAGCGGCTGTCCTTCAGGTAACACCATCACTCATGCACACACGCGCACACACGCACAAATACACACACGCACACACTTTTTAACAAGCCTATAGTTTCGATGAAAAAACTACTCTTGAGTTTTTACGTTTTCGTGCAGAACCATATCACATTCAGCTTAACATTTGCACTACGAAATCAGTTAATTCTGCACGCGATAGGGACTTGCGGGAAACTTGTGGGGCTATTACCAAAAAATTTGCAATTATCGCGCAGATATAGCGCGATCGCTGCGGAACGTCAAAATAAAAATGGTATTACGTATGTGATTACTGGCTAATCGCTCGCTAATAGTTCGTATAGCGGCGTCTCACTCTCTCGTGCTCCTACCTAGATGAGAGATTGAGATGAGACGCCGCGCGTTGCTATGACGCTAGCGCCAAAAACAATTTGATAGCAATAACAGAAACTAAATGAAATTCACATTGTAGTTCATCGTTTGTTCGGTAGAGGCCACACTGTTGATACGTGACGTAAAGCAATTATCGCGCAATTTCTGCTGTTGCGTTGCTATTTCAAAGATAGGTAATAGCCCCGTTGATTTGTCGACGACATCACAACATGACATTGCGTCTTTTCTTGTTATAATATTTTTTCTTGTTATATAATAATGAGTAATGAGTTTTTTGACGGATAGGATATTTCATTTGGTTTGTAAATCTTGCTTGGGTTAATTAATAATTCTCTGTGAGCTTAATCAAGTTTGGTTGCTTGTTTTTTTTATTTGGTTTTTTTATGCTCTGTCTTAGTTATTATGAATTTATCTGTTGGAATGCGTACCTACCTATTAAGTGCTTATCAACTTTAAAAACTGCCTCTATTGGTGAAGACCTGAGGGTCAATTCTGCTAAATTTTTGTCATAATCGTCTCAATGGTGTTTCAATAGTAGTGTTTATTTACACTGTTGTAACAAGAACTGTGTAAAACAGCACTACCATTGAAACACGATTGGAATACGATTGTGACTAAGCATTAGCAGAATTGGGCCCCTGTAATAGTAATGTTAATATCTACAGTAATATATTAAGCTGTTGGTCTTCCGAAATAAATAAATAAATGCTTTCGCTTGCCACGACTCGTTGACTGATAAGTGTTTCTTTGGCTACTGGTAGAAAATCGCTGGAGGGTCATTCGTACGGCGTGTCGTTCGTCAGCTGGAGCCCCGACGGGCGCTACCTGCTGTGCGCCGGGCCCGAGGACTGCCCCGACCTCTGGATATGGAACATGCAGGTCACTTATGACATTCTCACTTTAGAAACTCTCGTAAACTATGATAATTTTTAATCAAGTAAATATACTAGAAAAAAGCAACCAGTCTCATGTCGCCCTGACGGGACTCGAACCCGCATCCTTGGGAATCCGGCCCAATGCACTGACCAATTATGCTACAGAGACCTACGAGAACACGTTGGAATTCTCTAGTATATTCAACTTTTTCTACGGTGTTGGCCACCGTCGTTTCATCAATGAGAGAAAATATATCCTCGCATTCGAAAGAAACATTCTCGTAAACTATGTTTTTATATTCCAAACCTCTCCTCATTTTGCTTAGGTCACTGCTAAAGATAGATCAAGCCTCTACTCACGCAAGTAGTTGACATAAGTGCTTGTGACACCTAAACTGAAAACATACGTTTAATTTGTACAGTAAGCGGAAAATACGGCTTAAACGAAATGTCAAATTTCTTTAGAAAATTTCAAACTCTACGTCTTAAAGTTCAAAGTCGATCGGAAAATATGACAGCTTTGTAAAGCGTGACCTGCCCCCTGACTATGTAACTTGTTTCTATGAACGTTTCATTAAAAGTGCTGTCACATTGCTGCTTTAGTAAAAATCAATATGACAACTATCTTACTGAAGCACCAATGTAACTGCGCTTTCAATTAAAATCTGTTAGCAACAATCAACTTGCTGTTGAAATAGAAATAGAAGTCTTTATTTGCTAATATTGTTGTAATACTTTTTGTTGCCAATACTGTTGTTGTGTATTTGTTGTTGACCGTATTTCCGAAACGAGCGCCGGGGCTATTGCTATGGTGATACGTGACTTATCGCTGTCGCGTCGTTGTTCCAAAGATAGGGAATAGCCCCGCCGATCAAGCCTCTTTCCCGCATCTGTTTCTCGTCTTGCTCCCCATATTATAACTTTTCAATGACTTGGTGATGTGTTGCAGACGGAGACGCTGCACCTGAAGATGTCGCACTCGCAGGAGGACTCGCTGACGGCCGTGGCGTGGCACGCGACCGGCGACAAGTTCGTGTGCGGCGGCGCGCGCGGACAGTTCTACCACTGCGGCCTCGACGTAACTATGCTGTGTCCTATACCACACTAGGCGCGACCGCTGCGGCCTCGACGTAACTATGCTGTGTCCTATACCACACTAGGCGCGACCGCTGCGGCCTCGACGTAACTATGCTGTGTCCTATACCACACTAGGCGCGACCGCTGCGGCCTCGACGTAACTATGCTGTGTCCTATACCACACTAGGCGCGACCGCTGCGGCCTCGACGTAACTATGCTGTGTCCTATACCACACTAGGCGCGACCGCTGCGGCCTCGACGTAACTATGCTGTGTCCTATACCACACTAGGCGCGACCGCTGCGGCCTCGACGTAACTATGCTGTGTCCTATACCACACTAGGCGCGACCGCTGCGGCCTCGACGTAACTATGCTGTGTCCTATACCACACTAGGCGCGACCGCTGCGGCCTCGACGTAACTATGCTGTGTCCTATACCACACTAGGCGCGACCGCTGCGGCCTCGACGTAACTATGCTGTGTCCTATACCACACTAGGCGCGACCGCTGCGGCCTCGACGTAACTATGCTGTGTCCTATACCACACTAGGCGCGACCGCTGCGGCCTCGACGTAACTATGCTGTGTCCTATACCACACTAGGCGCGACCGCTGCGGCCTCGACGTAACTATGCTGTGTCCTATACCACACTAGGCGCGACCGCTGCGGCCTCGACGTAACTATGCTGTGTCCTATACCACACTAGGCGCGACCGCTGCGGCCTCGACGTAACTATGCTGTGTCCTATACCACACTAGGCGCGACCGCTGCGGCCTCGACGTAACTATGCTGTGTCCTATACCACACTAGGCGCGACCGCTGCGGCCTCGACGTAACTATGCTGTGTCCTATACCACACTAGGCGCGACCGCTGCGGCCTCGACGTAACTATGCTGTGTCCTATACCACACTAGGCGCGACCGCTGCGGCCTCGACGTAACTATGCTGTGTCCTATACCACACTAGGCGCGACCGCTGCGGCCTCGACGTAACTATGCTGTGTCCTATACCACACTAGGCGCGACCGCTGCGGCCTCGACGTAACTATGCTGTGTCCTATACCACACTAGGCGCGACCGCTGCGGCCTCGACGTAACTATGCTGTGTCCTATACCACACTAGGCGCGACCGCTGCGGCCTCGACGTAACTATGCTGTGTCCTATACCACACTAGGCGCGACCGCTGCGGCCTCGACGTAACTATGCTGTGTCCTATACCACACTAGGCGCGACCGCTGCGGCCTCGACGTAACTATGCTGTGTCCTATACCACACTAGGCGCGACCGCTGCGGCCTCGACGTAACTATGCTGTGTCCTATACCACACTAGGCGCGACCGCTGCGGCCTCGACGTAACTATGCTGTGTCCTATACCACACTAGGCGCGACCGCTGCGGCCTCGACGTAACTATGCTGTGTCCTATACCACACTAGGCGCGACCGCTGCGGCCTCGACGTAACTATGCTGTGTCCTATACCACACTAGGCGCGACCGCTGCGGCCTCGACGTAACTATGCTGTGTCCTATACCACACTAGGCGCGACCGCTGCGGCCTCGACGTAACTATGCTGTGTCCTATACCACACTAGGCGCGACCGCTGCGACCTCGACGTAACTATGCTGTGTCCTATACCACACTAGGCGCGACCGCTGCGGCCTCGACGTAACTATGCTGTGTCCTATACCACACTAGGCGCGACCGCTGCGGCCTCGACGTAACTATGCTGTGTCCTATACCACACTAGGCGCGACCGCTGCGGCCTCGACGTAACTATGCTGTGTCCTATACCACACTAGGCGCGACCGCTGCGGCCTCGACGTAACTATGCTGTGTCCTATACCACACTAGGCGCGACCGCTGCGGCCTCGACGTAACTATGCTGTGTCCTATACCACACTAGGCGCGACCGCTGCGGCCTCGACGTAACTATGCTGTGTCCTATACCACACTAGGCGCGACCGCTGCGGCCTCGACGTAACTATGCTGTGTCCTATACCACACTAGGCGCGACCGCTGCGGCCTCGACGTAACTATGCTGTGTCCTATACCACACTAGGCGCGACCGCTGCGGCCTCGACGTAACTATGCTGTGTCCTATACCACACTAGGCGCGACCGCTGCGGCCTCGACGTAACTATGCTGTGTCCTATACCACACTAGGCGCGACCGCTGCGGCCTCGACGTAACTATGCTGTGTCCTATACCACACTAGGCGCGACCGCTGCGGCCTCGACGTAACTATGCTGTGTCCTATACCACACTAGGCGCGACCGCTGCGGCCTCGACGTAACTATGCTGTGTCCTATACCACACTAGGCGCGACCGCTGCGGCCCCGACGTAACTATGCTGTGTCCTATACCACACTAGGCGCGACCGCTGCGGCCTCGACGTAACTATGCTGTGTCCTATACCACACTAGGCGCGACCGCTGCGGCCTCGACGTAACTATGCTGTGTCCTATACCACACTAGGCGCGACCGCTGCGGCCTCGACGTAACTATGCTGTGTCCTATACCACACTAGGCGCGACCGCTGCGGCCTCGACGTAACTATGCTGTGTCCTATACCACACTAGGCGCGACCGCTGCGGCCTCGACGTAACTATGCTGTGTCCTATACCACACTAGGCGCGACCGCTGCGGCCTCGACGTAACTATGCTGTGTCCTATACCACACTAGGCGCGACCACTGCGGCCTCGACGTCGTTCGAACCTCGACGACCTCGACGAACCTTCGTTCCATCCGGGAGACCTACAACTTTTAGTCTTAATTTTTTCCGTCTAGCCGCCTTTCGCAACGCACGATAAGGAACTTCGTTCCAAAAACTGGTTATCTTATCTGTAACTGCCGGAACACAACAACGCTTGAAGCATAGTTGTTATGGCGTCCGACTTAGATAAGACGGTGGTCGTACCGCTAGAGCATGACACCACTGTCGCACGGCTGACTTGTGGCGCTGTTGCAGGGCGCGCTGCTGAACAGCTGGGACGGCGTGCGCGTCAACGCGCTGGCGTGCCGCGCCGACGGGCGCTCCGTGCTGGCCGCCGACACGCACCACCGCGTGCGCCACTACGACTTCGCCGACCTCTCCGACCGCAACCTGTGAGTCAACACTGCGCTAACATTCATCATAACGCGCTGGCGTGCCGCGCCGACGGGCGCTCCGTGCTGGCCGCCGACACGCACCACCGCGTGCGCCACTACGACTTCGCCGACCTCTCCGACCGCAACCTGTGAGTCAACACTGCGCTAACATTCATCATAACGCGCTGGCGTGCCGCGCCGACGGGCGCTCCGTGCTGGCCGCCGACACGCACCACCGCGTGCGCCACTACGACTTCGCCGACCTCTCCGACCGCAACCTGTGAGTCAACACTGCGCTAACATTCATCATAACGCGCTGGCGTGCCGCGCCGACGGGCGCTCCGTGCTGGCCGCCGACACGCACCACCGCGTGCGCCACTACGACTTCGCCGACCTCTCCGACCGCAACCTGTGAGTCAACACTGCGCTAACATTCATCATAACGCGCTGGCGTGCCGCGCCGACGGGCGCTCCGTGCTGGCCGCCGACACGCACCACCGCGTGCGCCACTACGACTTCGCCGACCTCTCCGACCGCAACCTGTGAGTCAACACTGCGCTAACATTCATCATAACGCGCTGGCGTGCCGCGCCGACGGGCGCTCCGTGCTGGCCGCCGACACGCACCACCGCGTGCGCCACTACGACTTCGCCGACCTCTCCGACCGCAACCTGTGAGTCAACACTGCGCTAACATTCATCATAACGCGCTGGCGTGCCGCGCCGACGGGCGCTCCGTGCTGGCCGCCGACACGCACCACCGCGTGCGCCACTACGACTTCGCCGACCTCTCCGACCGCAACCTGTGAGTCAACACTGCGCTAACATTCATCATAACGCGCTGGCGTGCCGCGCCGACGGGCGCTCCGTGCTGGCCGCCGACACGCACCACCGCGTGCGCCACTACGACTTCGCCGACCTCTCCGACCGCAACCTGTGAGTCAACACTGCGCTAACATTCATCATAACGCGCTGGCGTGCCGCGCCGACGGGCGCTCCGTGCTGGCCGCCGACACGCACCACCGCGTGCGCCACTACGACTTCGCCGACCTCTCCGACCGCAACCTGTGAGTCAACACTGCGCTAACATTCATCATAACGCGCTGGCGTGCCGCGCCGACGGGCGCTCCGTGCTGGCCGCCGACACGCACCACCGCGTGCGCCACTACGACTTCGCCGACCTCTCCGACCGCAACCTGTGAGTCAACACTGCGCTAACATTCATCATAACGCGCTGGCGTGCCGCGCCGACGGGCGCTCCGTGCTGGCCGCCGACACGCACCACCGCGTGCGCCACTACGACTTCGCCGACCTCTCCGACCGCAACCTGTGAGTCAACACTGCGCTAACATTCATCATAACGCGCTGGCGTGCCGCGCCGACGGGCGCTCCGTGCTGGCCGCCGACACGCACCACCGCGTGCGCCACTACGACTTCGCCGACCTCTCCGACCGCAACCTGTGAGTCAACACTGCGCTAACATTCATCATAACGCGCTGGCGTGCCGCGCCGACGGGCGCTCCGTGCTGGCCGCCGACACGCACCACCGCGTGCGCCACTACGACTTCGCCGACCTCTCCGACCGCAACCTGTGAGTCAACACTGCGCTAACATTCATCATAACGCGCTGGCGTGCCGCGCCGACGGGCGCTCCGTGCTGGCCGCCGACACGCACCACCGCGTGCGCCACTACGACTTCGCCGACCTCTCCGACCGCAACCTGTGAGTCAACACTGCGCTAACATTCATCATAACGCGCTGGCGTGCCGCGCCGACGGGCGCTCCGTGCTGGCCGCCGACACGCACCACCGCGTGCGCCACTACGACTTCGCCGACCTCTCCGACCGCAACCTGTGAGTCAACACTGCGCTAACATTCATCATAACGCGCTGGCGTGCCGCGCCGACGGGCGCTCCGTGCTGGCCGCCGACACGCACCACCGCGTGCGCCACTACGACTTCGCCGACCTCTCCGACCGCAACCTGTGAGTCAACACTGCGCTAACATTCATCATAACGCGCTGGCGTGCCGCGCCGACGGGCGCTCCGTGCTGGCCGCCGACACGCACCACCGCGTGCGCCACTACGACTTCGCCGACCTCTCCGACCGCAACCTGTGAGTCAACACTGCGCTAACATTCATCATAACGCGCTGGCGTGCCGCGCCGACGGGCGCTCCGTGCTGGCCGCCGACACGCACCACCGCGTGCGCCACTACGACTTCGCCGACCTCTCCGACCGCAACCTGTGAGTCAACACTGCGCTAACATTCATCATAACGCGCTGGCGTGCCGCGCCGACGGGCGCTCCGTGCTGGCCGCCGACACGCACCACCGCGTGCGCCACTACGACTTCGCCGACCTCTCCGACCGCAACCTGTGAGTCAACACTGCGCTAACATTCATCATAACGCGCTGGCGTGCCGCGCCGACGGGCGCTCCGTGCTGGCCGCCGACACGCACCACCGCGTGCGCCACTACGACTTCGCCGACCTCTCCGACCGCAACCTGTGAGTCAACACTGCGCTAACATTCATCATAACGCGCTGGCGTGCCGCGCCGACGGGCGCTCCGTGCTGGCCGCCGACACGCACCACCGCGTGCGCCACTACGACTTCGCCGACCTCTCCGACCGCAACCTGTGAGTCAACACTGCGCTAACATTCATCATAACGCGCTGGCGTGCCGCGCCGACGGGCGCTCCGTGCTGGCCGCCGACACGCACCACCGCGTGCGCCACTACGACTTCGCCGACCTCTCCGACCGCAACCTGTGAGTCAACACTGCGCTAACATTCATCATAACGCGCTGGCGTGCCGCGCCGACGGGCGCTCCGTGCTGGCCGCCGACACGCACCACCGCGTGCGCCACTACGACTTCGCCGACCTCTCCGACCGCAACCTGTGAGTCAACACTGCGCTAACATTCATCATAACGCGCTGGCGTGCCGCGCCGACGGGCGCTCCGTGCTGGCCGCCGACACGCACCACCGCGTGCGCCACTACGACTTCGCCGACCTCTCCGACCGCAACCTGTGAGTCAACACTGCGCTAACATTCATCATAACGCGCTGGCGTGCCGCGCCGACGGGCGCTCCGTGCTGGCCGCCGACACGCACCACCGCGTGCGCCACTACGACTTCGCCGACCTCTCCGACCGCAACCTGTGAGTCAACACTGCGCTAACATTCATCATAACGCGCTGGCGTGCCGCGCCGACGGGCGCTCCGTGCTGGCCGCCGACACGCACCACCGCGTGCGCCACTACGACTTCGCCGACCTCTCCGACCGCAACCTGTGAGTCAACACTGCGCTAACATTCATCATAACGCGCTGGCGTGCCGCGCCGACGGGCGCTCCGTGCTGGCCGCCGACACGCACCACCGCGTGCGCCACTACGACTTCGCCGACCTCTCCGACCGCAACCTGTGAGTCAACACTGCGCTAACATTCATCATAACGCGCTGGCGTGCCGCGCCGACGGGCGCTCCGTGCTGGCCGCCGACACGCACCACCGCGTGCGCCACTACGACTTCGCCGACCTCTCCGACCGCAACCTGTGAGTCAACACTGCGCTAACATTCATCATAACGCGCTGGCGTGCCGCGCCGACGGGCGCTCCGTGCTGGCCGCCGACACGCACCACCGCGTGCGCCACTACGACTTCGCCGACCTCTCCGACCGCAACCTGTGAGTCAACACTGCGCTAACATTCATCATAACGCGCTGGCGTGCCGCGCCGACGGGCGCTCCGTGCTGGCCGCCGACACGCACCACCGCGTGCGCCACTACGACTTCGCCGACCTCTCCGACCGCAACCTGTGAGTCAACACTGCGATAACATCCAGAACTTGTGTTATGGATACTAGATAACAGATAAACATACTTATATACTTTTTTTTGTAAATACATACTTAATATACACACTAAACACCCAGACCAAGACAAGTAGACATGTTCATGCACACAAATATTTGTCTTGTCCGGGGATCGAACCCGGGACCTCTGGCGCAGAAGGCGGGGTTAGTACCCCTGCGCCAAACAGGTCGTCAAAGTCGAATAAGATAAAAAGTAAGTATATATTCACACATAAATAGTGATGGGGAGAAAAAAAAGACCATATAAGTTAGGAGAGAGTGATGGGGATAAAAAAGCTATAAGTTAGGAGGGAGTGATAGGAAATGACTTCTAACTGGATCGCCAAAGGATCTTACAGTTTATATACGGAGTAGGGAGCAGGCGATATATAAAACTGTCTTTACGCGTCCAACTCCGTTTATTTTTAACCCTAGATAGCTAACGCTCGTCAAAATGACGAGCAACCGATATACATTGCTTAATTTCTCTTTTATTGTTTTATTAACACACCCGCGGTTTCGTGCCAAATCAGAACCCAGTTGATTGATTGGTCTCATGTCAAAAAAAAAATTTATGGAAACAAAAAAAAAAAAACTTCCAAAAAATTTGAAAATAATATTCTTTAAAATAGCCTTTAATTCATATTACCTATTTTCTATAAACATAATAAAAGTAAAGAAAATATTAAAAAATAAACATTTAAAAATCAAAATCGTCAAAGTATCAATTGCTTAGCTTATCAGAGTAGTTCAGCAACGTTAGCTATCTATGGTTAAAATACAATATAATTGAAGTAAATTGAATTGAAGTGTTATAGCAATCTGGATCTCCTCCATTCACTCCCTGGATGGCCATTATCAGATAATAGCTCGGTCAATCCTTGGCAGAGAACCAAGGCTCAGTCCAAAGTTAACTCGATTGTATAAAAATCGACTACTGTCGTTAATTATGTGACCACCAACAGTGGTTGTTGACCACAACAACTAAAAGTTGTTGTATATACAGATATACAACAACTTTTAGTTGAACAAAACCATCGCTTGATGATACAAAAGCCAAATAAATATTTTTTACCAACTTACCGCTGTTTGTTTCACCTCAGGTTTGTATGTCATGTCCGGCTACCGTTTGCGTGCTGGTTTTAATCTCCAGCGGTTATCCGCGGCACGTAACCTAACTAGTTTTATCACTTCGGTTATGTTTTGTAAAATTGTAAACACATGATTGTATAAAAAACCAGCCATGTGGCACATTTTTAACTCGTGGCAATTCTGACGTTTCCAATATCTGTCATTGTCAGTGAAATAACTCATTTGTGCTGTATCATCTGGCAAAGTGCTGAGAGCGTTCTGCCTATTTAAAATATTTATTTATTCCTTGTACATATATTATGTATTGTAGTATATAGTTTTGTAAGTTTATGTATTTATTGTGTATTTTGAGTATTCTCGTCTTCTGTATGTATCTTATTTATTATTTTCTGGTCATCTCCCCTTCTTACTAACCCTGTCAGAATAACATCGCCTCTGGGCTCTGTGTTCATTCAGCCTATGAGGATAAAGTGAATGACACAGAGGCAAAAACGCTGAGATAGGGTTTTATTGACCCTACACAATTTGTTCTTAGTTATATTTTGTTGTGATTATTGTATTTATACTATTTTTTTCTCCTCCTTTCTATTCTCATTGGCTGTATCGTATGTGTGTGTGTGTGTCAATAAATGTGTTTTCTTTCTTTCTTTCAATTATTTTGTTGTGAATCATATTTTTATAGTGATATTTGGAAGCCCGCATACTATCAAAACAATAGTTATTGGACAAAAAAGACGGTCGACGTCGACTTTTCCATCAACAAAACAGTTTGTCGATGGAAAAGTTGTATATATATAAAGCGAGCTCTAAAGCGACCCTATTAAAATTCAAGTTCCCGTTTTAATATAAAAAATGTAATTTTCTTTTGTTATTGACTGATATGAATACTGTTTTAATTGCAAGAATACGTTTCTAAACATAGTGGAAGTAAAAAGTATTTGTTGGTCCTTCGAACCGGATAAATTTGAGCGTGTATATTACAGCATCCAGGAGGAGCACGCGGTGATGGCGATGACGCTGAACGCGGCGGACACGCTGGTGCTGCTGAACGTGGCCAACCAGGGCGTGCACCTGTGGGACGTGCGCGCGAGGGCACTCGTGCGGAGATACCGCGGCCTCTCGCAGGGACACTTCACCATACACGCGGCCTTCGGGGGCGCGCACCAGGACTTCATCGCGTCCGGCAGCGAGGACAACAAGGTATACTCACACACACTTACCGTACGCACACTTATAATCATCATCATCATCATCATCATCATTAGCTTTTTTCATGTCTCCCACTGATGGAGGAAACGAGAAACCCAGTAGTAGACCTAACACACGCGGGCTCCATGTGGTGGGTATTAACGATTGCAAATACAGCTGGGACCTACACCTACGGCTTAATGTGCCTTTTGTTGCGCGAAGGAACTCCAGATAATAAATAAATTTTTGGTCACCCATCCTGTGACCGACCATGGCGAAAGTGTTAACTACTGCGCTTTCGAGCTTCTTTATTGTTATATACTTTTGTATCACTTTTTATAATTCTAGTTACTACTTATATGCTAGTAATGAGGATAATAATTAGTTTTCTTTTATAAATTATAATAAAGTTTAAAAAACGATACATCATAATAACCCAAGCAGCAAAATTTTCCTATAATCGTTGGCTTATAAGATTAAACATCTTATAGCATACTTATACAGGCATAGATTGAGATCACTAATCTTATAAAAGTAGCCTACGGGACGATTTGCTCTACAAGTACATTCAATCCTATTACGTAGTCTTATAAACGCTTACAGAACATCGTATAAAACTGTTAATGCTACAAGCGCTTTCGATCCTGTTACATAGTCTTGTAAACGTTTAGAGGATTTGATTATATGATTCTAATAGGTACTAGCAGTCTTATAAGTGCATATTATAGTGATAATTAGCAGTGCTCCTATAAATACATTGGGTAAGACTATTTAATCTTTTTAACGTTTTTTTTTATTTTTCTATAAGAAAAGTTGTCCTGTAAACGTTTGGGTCTAGGCTACTATAGGTCGAAGATACTATAAGATTGACTTGTCTTTGACGTGACTGCTAATGGATCACTAGCACCGCACTTTCATTCGTGCTGCTAATATAGGTAAGAATTTACTTATACGTGTCCTGCATATGCTATTACTAGAGTTATTTGTTGTCCACAGCCATTTTGTTTTCATGCTGTGATGTTTGTTAGTGTTTCAAAAAACTACATGAATGGATTTTAAAAAATGGAAACGATTTAAACGCTGTGGCAGTTATAGAAGAAGAGTTGCAAAATATGTCTAGAAATGAAATCCAGGTCAGAGTTCGAATCGATAACTTCCAAGATTGAAAAAGAGTCTGGTAAAGTTTGTGATGGCTCCGTACAATATAATATGGAAATAGACCCAATAAAAAACTACGACGCTGATTCATCTAAATGTTATAATCAAGAAGATTATAAAAGTGATAGCAGTGATGGCGAATCTGATGACCATAACCGCACTGCACTGACTTTGATGAAAATTCTGAATTGCAGGAAAATATAAAACAATGGGCTGTTAAGAATAATATATCACATTCATTTTTGACGGACTATCTGTGATTTTAAATAAAATAATAAAATTTGCATTACCAAGGGATGCCCGCACACATCTCAATACTAAAACTATAATTACTAGCGTAAGTTACAACTCACAACTGCCAAAGGACGTTATTTACTTTTATGATTTTTTGCTAATAAACTAAATATTTTATTGATAGAGACCATAAAAGTTAAATTGTCAGTATGGATTTTAACAGAAACCGATTTACGAAAGCATTTCCATGGTCGTTTAAAGGTATAAATTAAGTTATTGATTAACATACATGGAAAAATATAATCAATTATATAAATGCATAACATTAATCTTAATAAAATTTTCAAAGAAATGATATTATGATAAAAATGTTTCAAAGTAGTTTAAGCATTGATAATATTATTCATTTATTACTATAAGTACATCTATTCGCATACGTTTACTTCTGTTGTTTTTCTCATAAGGACCCCTAAAACAATAAACAATATGGTGTCCATTATACTCCTATAGTAACATTAACTTTGACTAAAACACATTATAAAGCTCCTGATAAATGCATTACAGTATGGAGCCGTTCTGATCTGATGACAGCTTGTATTTATTAATAAATTAATTAATAAACAAATAATAACTGTGATTACTTTTGAGGCGCTTAAAAATATGTTTATTTTCATCGATTACTTTATCAATAAAATTTATTTTGCAAGTTCATTTCTTTATATAACAGTGAAAACACAAACAGTATCAACCTATTTTACGATAATGAATAGTAAATAAATTACGTAACTTTTGCAAATATTATATTTTCTTCTAAATTCAAAGTCACACTACACCATTACCAAACGAATGCAAAATTAACGCTCTAGTTATGGCATTACGCTGACCACTGTTGGATCAATTACGCTTGTAGTAGCATACGCCAGAACGTTACAGGACTAATCACGCTGATTCAGATCTTTATAGGACACCGTGATCTTGTAGATGCACTCAATAAAACAATAATAAAATCAATTTGCACATTACCGGACTGTAACAAAATTACTATAGGACGAAATATCCTATAAGGTGCGCCCAAATCCAGCCCTATAAACGTTAATATGATTACTACAAAATATGTAGTCTTAGGATACTTATAGGATTGGATTTTGCTGCTTGGGAATATACTACTTATATAAACATGCATAACTAAACAAAATATTGGCACACATATAAAACTGCCTTGAAAAGAAAATGTAAAAAATTAAGTTTTTCATTTTGTTACATTGTTTGTCAAGTAGAAAAGGTATCTGCCGACTTCGCATATACTGTGGGCTAAGCGGTGACCGACCATGAATTCCTAAGCTGTCACCTGTGCGTGCTGTGCGTACTACTGTACATACGCCAAGTTGTAGTGGTTAATAGGCTACGGTGATACTGCGCTGCCGCAATACTGTTTCTACAACTACCGCGGAGGGTAGTTGTAATAGTATACCTGTTACATACCACCACCGACCACTTGAGTTTTATGTTTTGTAATTACCTTTGCTGTGTAACAGTACCTCTGTATCTTATGGCAAATAAAGTTATTGTATAGTACACTAGCGCGCGTGCGCTACTTTAAAATTGAAACGATCTTTATAACGATACTGTTTTATATTCAGTAATTAAGTAAGCGCACCCGCGTCACATTTGGTGGAGGTGGTGGAGGTACACAGTATACAGCATACAGCACCCTCATGATACGCGTCCCTGCGCAGGTGTACATCTGGCACATAAACGGCGAGGAACCCATCGCCGTGATCTCGGGCCACACGCGGTGCGTGAACGCCGTGTCGTGGAACCCCGTGCACCACGACATCCTGGTGTCGGCCTCCGACGACTACTCGCTGCGCCTGTGGGGCCCGCGCGCCGCCCAGCCCTAGCGCCCCGCCCCCCGCGCGGGCCCCGCCCCCTCGTCGGGCCCCGCCCCGCCCAGCCCCCCCACACTTAACGGTCGGAACGCTTGAGGCTTTCAATACTCATAGTGGTAAGAGTTGGATTGTTTTGATTGTGTTTCAGTCTAATTTCATTCTTGATGTGAGACTCCCGATCTGACTGATTTCAATTACACTTTATCTGTCTCGAGTTTAGCGACTTATTTTTTCTGTTCGATATGATGTCCTCCTAATGATGCGTATAGTTGTGTTTTACATGGTAGATAAACTTCTGTAATCTGAATATTTTACTTAATATATGTCACAAAACAAATTGTCTTTCATATTGTTTACTTATCATAACGAGTATTGGGATGCCGAAGTGTTCCGACTGTTTAGATGCCAGCTGTTTTACCAATCGACCGCTTTCGCTTCGACACGGTGTGAAGATGTCTCATGTGATATGTGCCAGTTCTTTCTGCAACGAAACTCGAACATTAAGAATTGCGACTTTAATAAATAATGTTTCCTCCTTATTTCTGAAGCAATAGACTTTAATGCTTATACCTTGTTAGCTTCCTTGCCGATTAGTCCCCGTGTGTGTTCTTTAATCATTAACAATAGTTTTAAATTAAATTTGAATGAATATAACGAAATGCTGTCCTATTCCCAGATATAGGGCGAACGGACATATTGTGCTTGCCTTTGCTGTTTGTTATTCACTTAGTTGCAAATACAAATGTGTTTTGAGAAATGGCAGAAATACTGAGAGGCGCTCTTTCGAGCTACGAACTGTAATTACTGCAGATTTAAATGGTATGGAATATTAACAATTAATAAAAGGAGTTTTATTAAGTATTAGAAGGCAGTTAATAAATTTTAATAAAGACGAAAGCACTGACCAGACTATCTGATAATTGTAATGTTAGCTACGTATTTATGAAGAGAACTAATTACTCATTTTGTAGCCTTCGAGAAACTATTTTTAAATTGTCGGACGATTGTGGCGGCACCACGTGCGCGGGCGCTGCTGACTGGCCATTTCATATCGTACTAGTGAAACGGTCGTATACAGATTATATTTTCTTACGAAGCGATAGCGATATTTTAACGTGATATTTACTACCGACACTGATTCTACCTGTTGTGAAATGTATGGAATTTATTCTGATCGAAGATAGTTTTTTTGAATTATCTGAAACATATCTTTCTTTCATTAGGTACCTATATCAGCTGTTTCATTATAATATTGTCTTGTTGGACATTTGTCAGCGTCACGAAATTGTAGAATTTTTGTATGCCGTCTAAAGGAATATTGTGAACCGCGTATATTGATATGCGAACATACATCTCCCACATGTTTTGTTGACTCCGGCCAGTAGGTGTGATGCAGTTCAGGTAGGTCTGTCGATACTTCACGTAGCCAGGAGGGACAGGGCCGCCCCGCTCACTATATAATAGATTTAATGTTATAGAACGGTCGGTAGCTTTACGAGAGTAAGTACCGCTGTACTCGTCGCATGGCACTCATGTACCTATCATATTATTCGATCGTGGCTGAAAATTACACGCGTGCAATAATTCAGTGCCATCGTGCCTGTGCAATATGTAAATCGGAGATGTTTTATTATAGCTGAGAAGATACGATTCTTTCGGAATTTTTAAATGGCTAGATGATTACGGTTGATAAAGTTCAGCCGACGAGCGATCACTGGCGCCGACGAACCTTTTTGCGACTGACTCGTTTGTTATTAGACTTGACCGAGCATGGGGGCTAAGTGTCTAATTTTTTAAATCTACCGCAATCCCTTTCAACCGTAGCTTTTTGACATGTAAGAAGGATTGTGATCGAGACGCGTTTTGAAAGATATTTGAATGAACTAAATAGTTAATTTTTGACGTTTATTTGGAATTGTCTAAGCAAAATTACACACACACACAAATACCTTCCAAATGTATGGAAGAAGTGTCAATGAAGTGTCATATTAAAATTAATAAAGAAAAAGGGATTGCGACTTTAAGTTACACAGTTCCATAAATCACTATCAAAATCACTAAGTTCTCACAGTCACAATCACCAGTTTCTCAGTGACTGAGGATTCCAGGAGAAGCTCGCTTCCATCTCCAGTCTTATCAATACTTAACATCAGGTATGATGAAGACACCAAAACCCCCATTTTCGTCTAAGTCGTTCCTCCAAAACTTTTTACACTCCACTCAACTTCGTCGTGGGTAAAAATGGTAGTGTGCGCTAGGCCTAACACGGAGTGGCTACGTACTCTTTGGCTCCTCCAGGTCCTTACGGAGGTGTGACTTAGAATACCGATTTCGAGGAGTATTTCGAAGAGGTTTTCAATGAGGTTTCGTTAAGTCGAGGACGGGTAAGTTTTGGAGGAACGACTTAGAATATGGGTGTAAGAGTCTCACCGTCGTTTATAAAAAAAAAACTTTTAAAAGGGTTTGTGATAGGTTTTGAAATTAGACAATTAGGGGGCAGTTCCGAAAGTGTTGCTGTATAAGTGCAATAATTTCAACGCGCACTGGCTAACGGTGATAGCCATAAGTTGACTTGACAGTAACATTTAGAAGGGATGCGGTGCAGTGCAGGTATGTCGAGCTTAAGTTCTTTTCCATCGACGACGGACGGGTTGATAAAAGTCGTTTGCAAAGTGTTACGCTAGGTGGCCGGTACATTGTGAACAGGGTATTCGTATTCGGTTAGTGTTCGGCTAGCGCGGCACGTCGCTACACGCGGAGGGCAGATGTAGCCGGTGGCCCTGCCATACATCAACGGCCGGTTTCAATAACCTATCCTCAATAAGAGATAAGCTTACTAGAGTTTTGTTACCTAGATATTTTTGTTAATCAAGCCAAAGCTTAGTAGCTAAGTAACGTAACCAAGATAGGCCTATCTCTTACTACTGGTAGATTATTGAAACTGGCCGTAAGAAGTACGCTGGGAGCGTTTATTTCCCTTTGCCGATTCTATCGTGAAAAAATACCGTTGAAAATTGAATACCTAAGTGTCGAAAAGACGAAGTGTGCTCGGTTAGTATCGACCGGACTGATAAGGGATATTCTCATCCGAGTTCAGCCGCGGAGACCTGCGATATGGGAAATAAACGGCTCCATAAACTAACGCAGTGATGACTCGCTCGCGTAACCCTTTAGAGATGTTAAGGCTCGGATGTAACGTTATTTATCTATAATTTCTTTAAAACTTAGACTAACGTGCTCTTAAAATTATTTATCATAAATTTAAGGAGGGATTAAGATAGTTTTAATGCGACGTGCCGGCGGTGCACACGGCGGCGCCCACGTAGGTTTATGTAAATGTAGACCCTTTCTTTAATTAATTAAGACTTATTATAGTGTGCAGATGTTATATTTTGTAGCGGAGACCGCTCTCGGCTCTATTTTTGTACCGATCGCCGCGAATCTCTCGTGAGATGAACAACCGACAAGCCGTTATACTTTTTAAATGTAGTCTTTGCCTTTTCCCCGTAGCGAGTGGAGCCCTCGCGGGGCCTCGTCCGTGCATGTGGCGAGTGTAGCCTTATTGTAAACTTCCCGAGGAGCTTGTGAGTATAGCGTGCTTGGTGTCTCGGACCCCGGGCCCCGGAGCGGCGCCCATCCAATCACTTTTATAGTTGACCAAATAACGAAATTATGTGTTACCACGTTTTTTTAAACATTTTTCTTTTTGAGGTTTTCTGTATTTTTTGAGTATGAGTTGTAGTCGTAGCAGTTCGCACAAAGGCCGGCCCGGGGTCCCTCACATACCAAATATCAGGCAATAACGTCTTCGTGTGACTGTCGTGTGTGTGCGTAGGAAGTACAAAGGAGCGTTCGGTAATAATGTAATGTTAACTTTAATACGGTGGGCGCGAATGTGCAGGGATGAACTGCACGGTTTGATTGTTATAAATAAATAATGATTATATCAATAAATTTTTTATTGTAAACCAACTTGTGTTTGCTTTTATCGACTTCCTCTGTAGGTACCCTCGTAAATATTGCCAATACAGACCGCAAACAGCAGAGTAGCAGCGGAGAAGAGACTAAATTGTTATCAATTTGAATTGAAATTCTTAATTTAAATATAGTTTTTCTAAAAACGACGATTTAGTGATTTTTCGGAGGTGCGATTGTTGCTATAATCAATGCTTTTTTTGTATGCAAGATACTGATTGAAGCACAGTATCCTAATGAAGTGCATGTAGGACGTAGAATTACAATTTTATTCGTATTATTTGAAATATAAGTAAAACTTTACATTTTTCAAAAATCAGTCGAACGTTTCAACTTAGTTACTTAGCAAAAACAGATATTTTGCTTTAGATTTATTTGAAAAAGCTTGTTTTGATTGATCATAATAGTGAATGAGTGCACGTCGGACGCTGAATTTTGAAAATAATTTTATTTCATACTTTGGTATAAAAAGCTTACGATAATCACGACTTATTTAACTATATATTTCTCGATAAGTAGATGAGATCTTCCGTTTTAATATTAATTGACTGAATAAACAAGTCTTGCTTATTATTTTAAGATAAGTTTCATAAATAAATATTCTCAGAGTAACTAATAATACATTTTTCAAAATCACTAAAAACATTATTTAAAAAATAAAATATAAACGGTTTTAGATTTTTTTCAAATCAGTGCACGAGGCGCTGTTCGAGAGAAAGGACGCGTCGCTTGCTCCTAGCCCATTGTCACCATTGCTATGATTTGTCCCCACATGCCAGGATTCGGCCGCATTTGGTAATTATTGTTAGTATTTTTGTATTTTCGATACAACAAATCGTAAAAATTAAGTTTTATTTTCCCCTTCCCTTCTTTGGTCATTTCATGACCATGGCGCTCGCACATAAAGCGAAAAATAAAAAATTTGGTAATTTTCAAAAAAAATATTTGTACGTACAAGGTCTTATCGCAATCACTACCTACGTCGCATATAGGCATAATGTCGGGACTTTTTAATTTGAAACCGGGAAATTAGTCAGGATTTTTTAAGTAAGTATACAATGGTAACCCTGAACAAACTTTTTATAACATGACCCGCGCCTCGACCGCCTAATCGTTATAGCTATCGATTTATAAAGCCCTCTACAAGAGCTCTCGCTGACGCTATCACTTTCATACTAATAATGCAATAGTGAATCCATTGATTCGACGACCTGTTTGGCGCAGGGGTACTAACCCCACCTTCTGCGCCAGAGGTCCCGGGTTCGATCCCCGGACAAGACAAATATTTGTGTGCATGAACATGTCTATTTGTCTTGGTCTGGATGTTTAATATGTATATTATGTATGTATTTACAAAAAAAAAAGTATATAAGTATGTTTATCCGTTAACTAGTATCCATAACACAAGTTCTTCATGATACTTAACGTGGGCTAGATAATTGGTGTGATTGTATGGAAATATTTATTTATTATATTTATTTATTTATTATTTATATTGATCTAGATGAATAGAAATATGTAGGAATTAGTCAAAAACCCTAAATAAATAATGATTATATCTTTCTATCTTTGAAGAGTTTTATGAGAGTTTGAAGTTTGATAGCTATAGCGACAGCACAAGCTATACCATTAGGCGGTCGGGCCGCCGTACATCTTGGTAGCGTCACAGAATACTTAATAGTACAAGTACAGAATGTTCACTTCGCAACTTTCAAAGTCAAAGTCAATATCATTTATTCAGTCTAGGCTGTTACAAGCACTTATGAACGTCAAAGAAGCTATGCCATCGGTTCACAAACCCTACGGCGGGAGACCTTGTAACGAGAAGAACCGGCAAGAAACTCGTCAAGGGCTGTTTTTTTCTCCCTGTTTTATTTCATACAGAGTCGTCAAATTTAAAAATGACCTTAACATATCAGTAAGGTCAATTTCCATCACAAAAATAAATACTAATTATAATATTAAATTTTATGGTTATTGTAACCGTAAAAAATTTTCAACTGGCAAAGAAAGACTTATCTATCATACATTACAACATTTCTCGCATTACAAGATTACTGTACTGCAAGTTGTGAGGAACATACAGGTCAATATCAATTTATTTTAGAAAAAAAATATTTAACCTTTAAGCACAAGATTAAGATAAGCAGACTGAAGTAGACCCATTTCCGCTGGCGGCACCCGTTCACGAGCATGACGCATGAACCAGCCATCGCTTCGCTCAACCATATTTTAGGGAACGTAACGACCCGCCTCACACGACACCGCCGAAGAAACGTTTGAGTGAGCATGACGTACTTCAGGTACTTATGTTAAGCTGTATAAATATATATATATAAAAAAATAACAGCAATAAAAAGAAAGATAAAAGTGCATTAATGTAAGACACAACCTACAATGTTAGTAGAAGACGCATCAGCTGGGTCATAATCACAAAGCATATTTAAAGTAAGTTAACAAAAAATAATACTTTTATATAATTGGAATAATTTAATCAAACAAATAGCTAGTCTAGCTCACGACGCAATAAAGTCCAATTCACGTCGCACTGCGCTAAATGCCTATCATTTTATTCACCTACAATTTGCGTCTCTTTCTATCGCGTAACTCGTATTCCTTCTGACGCAGCTAGGGTTGCCTCTTTGTGATTTATTTATTTATAGGTAGACTTTGTATAGGCATGTGCATAGTATAATCAAAAAGTATATTAAAGGTTAATACTTACCTATCAAAAGTAAAAAAAAGAACAAACCTACCTAAAATACCTACCTACTTCTTTAACCGAAAATGATAGCGATACCTACGGCATACATTAGTGTATACTTTGTTTATGAAATTGAATATTATTTCAATATTTATGTGTTTATGTAGGTAGGTTGCGTATTAAATCGGAATGACATATTACGCCTTGAGGCGCACCCAAACTGTTGCTCGAAGCGCACCCAAGTTGTTCCTCGAAGCGCACCTTTTAGGTGCGCTAACGAAATCAACTACTCCTAAGATAAGGTCCGTTCCAAGGAGTAGTTTAGGTGCGCTTGGAAATAAGGGCGCTTCGAGGAATATCTATCTATATATATATAACACATAGTATACTATCGTAAAAAAATATTATATTTTTTTTGTCAAACTTTCATTTGGGACCGGGACCTCTGTTGGTAATAATGTCGTAAAGTATGCGTTTATTATATCCTATAAAAAAATACGAATTCAGGAAGGTAGGTAGCTAGATCTACAACACAAGGTTGAACAGAACCATGGCGCGAGTTAGACTAGTCTTCAATAAATAGGTAAGCCCAATTCATAAAATATATATTTATACATAACTTTTAGATGTACTTAGTACGTACCTATATCTCTAACCAACCATGCCATGATAAGCTAGTGAACAAAAAAATGTTAACCTTACTAAGTAGGTTGGTAGGTAGTTAATCTCAAACATAAGAAATTCGTTTAATTCTGTCAAACTTGTGAATGATTGTAACACCAACGTAGTATACCTACCTACGTACCTACTTGTTTTCGTAATCTAAGTAGGTAGGTACCTATTTAAATATTAAACCTACATAATCATTGACTTATATATTTGAAATCATTGTACAAAATAAACCTAACATGAATGAGAATTTCATAATAATAATAACCACTTTAAAGTAGAACTTACCTTTCATCGTCCTTAGGTAGCTTAAAAAAGTTAACTTTGGATCGCGATCCGTGTTTAAGCAATTAAACACTGCAGGATATTTACTAGCTTTTTTATATTTCCATTTTAAATTAAAATTTTACCTATTTTAAGCTAGTTCGCTACGGAAAGTAGGTGACGAACAAAACTCGCGCGAGCGTCACTGCTCCCTCGTGCGTCCCTACTAGATTAGCAACGCCGGAGTTGCCTCCGCGCGTAGGTACGTTTTCGAGCCTACACGGGGAGTGAAACACGCCTGCATGAGCACTTCGACAAAGTTTTCTCGACACTTTTCTCGCGCGAGCGTATTGTCTGTCCCGCTCAAACTGTACTGATATGAGCGGGACAGACATCGCGAGATAAGCGTCGACAGCGAGTCGCGGTGCGCATGCTACGCTGGCTGGTAGTGTGGTAATTATTAGATCATAATTTTTTTGTGATCATTTTCTTTTTTGTTGATGTATTGGATATTGGACTTCAAGAAAAGAGGTATTATCTTTATTTATTTGGTAGCAAATGGTTTTAGTTTGGTATAATTGACATCAAGACTGGATCTGATAATGGGATCTAGGAGAAGAGAGCTCAAGTAATTCTTTCGAAATCACTTTGGGAGTAATAATTTAGAAATTATACACAAAGAAATTCATGCTACATTTGTATGTATGTACTGTATGTGTATAGTGTATACCTCTACACTACACAAAATGCAATAATAATTATGACATAATGTTTGATCTGATTCCAAAATTTATATGCTATTGCTTAATATTGCATTGGAATGATAAAGTCCTACAGTAATAATAAGATAAATCTCTGATTAAATATAAATACTATATTAAACTTAAATTTATGAATATACAATTCATTAAGCAGAATAATTACAAATTAGCAGTCCCAGATTTCTCTACAAGTTCCAATAATGTATGCAAAGAGGTGTCAAAGAGTTCGCATCGAATGGGCATCTCCAGGGAATAGAATGGATTCTTGAGAGCATAATCGGAGTATATCTCATATATTCGCTTTAGCACTACTTCTGCACCTTGCATGTTTGGATCCGTTACAATTATGAATTTAACACCTGGAATATAAAAAGAAGCTTGAGTATTTTTTTCAATTTAGCTAAGTATTTGATCAATATTGCTGTCATTTCAAAGCCTGATAATTTATTCATAAAATTATAATTAGTTTTTATATAAATTGACTATGCAAAAAATATGTAGGAAAATGTGGTGGTGACCCTATATTTGAGCCTGTAAGAGCACAAGCTAGTAGGAGTAACATGAGACTTTTCTGCTGCACTCTCATGCCTTGAAGATTGTAAGACCCAACAGAACTCTTAATGTTGTGTCTATTCTGCTATTATAATATAACTTATACCATTTTGCTCACCCGTTAATGTCTGGAAGCATGACAACTTGAAGGTATCGGCAGTGAGACACTCGATCCCAGAAGACTTTGGAACAGGACTGAGCTGACTTGCCAGTGCGAACAGTGGGTAGAACATACTTGCAAGAACTATTTTCTCATTTGTGGTGGCTCGAGCTCGACCAAACCTTAGGCTAAGAGGATAATTTTCCTGTCGAAAAGTAGAGCAGTAGGAGGTTAGATTTTTTGTAAAATAATAAACAAAGTATGGTCAGAGAGTACAAGGAAGCAAAAGGTTTATTTACCTTAATTTCTATGAGATCGAACACATCCCTACCATCTTCAGTTGTTCGTCCAGTTACGGGCGTTCCGTTGACTGATAGTAATACATGTCCAACTACAAAATAAAACAGTATTTGGTCAGAGACTTCAAAATCTAGTTCAAAACGTTGTTATATATGGGTCATTATCATGATCCATAGCTTACCGTTTATCCCATCTCTTTGTCCAAAAGCTACAATAATTTTCTTATTTTCATATTGTAATTTTATGTCTAAAGGGAATCCGAATGTTTTTTCTGTTTCTACTTTGGGAATGTTATGATCGTAGTTGTATATGAGACCGCCTGATTTGCTTACTATATACACACCAAAAATAACCATCGTAACTATCTAAACATTAATATTTCATTAAATCAATATTTAAATTTAATAAAATTTGCACAACACAACACCCCCGTCCCCGTGTTTTCTCATGAATGACAATGACAGCTGTCAGTGTCAGTGTCTGTCATGAATGACATGCTGACATTTCTCAAAATGTTCAGAATCTAAAATGGACAACATTTCATAAATATATAATACAAATTTTCCTATGCATAATAAAACTAGATGTTAAAATACGAGACACGTATTTTTTATTTTTATTATTAGCATTATATTTGTGTATTAAATCCGTATTTCAAAACTTGCTCATTCTAAAACAGCGTAAGTGCGTTCTCAGGAAGTTAAATTGGTAAGGCTGTTGCTTATTTCGGATTTAAAAAAAAACTGACGTAATGGTTTCTAGTAGTGATGTGACAGGGGTAGAACTTAAATATCGATTACTACATAAAAGTTGTAATTTTCGTTATTTAACCAAAACATGTTTCAAAGATTAACACTTTGGTTAAGATAAAAAAAACTTAATAAAAAAAAATATAAATTTAAATTTATACGCACAAATTCGCGTTCATGAACAATATAAACATTTTGGATATTTAGAATTGAAATGTATATCAAACCATATTGAAATTTAAGGTCTGGTATTTCATTAGTGGAACAAAAAATAACCACTTCGTTAAACACACACAAATTTCTGACCCGTGGTCCACCTGGGTCGCGTGGTGGTTTACCTAGCAAACATAAAAAGTAAATCTATTCAGCAATAATCATAAAAACAATGTATTTCAAAAAACTCAAAACAATCACAAACTGTTTTTTCATGAGGTTTTATTGGCATTATGTAAATTAGAAAATATCGAATATCGATATCTTAGATTTTGATCGCTCTTTCACTACTTGAATTGACTGTCATTGTCAACTCAGCCAGAGACAACCATTTTTTTTTATATTAGACAGAAATGAAAAGGAATGATTGGATCAAATGCCTGACTTTCTCGATTTGGACTACATTTTAGTTTTTATTAAATATCTCACAAATTACCGATCAGAAAATTCTAAAATAAAAACTGTGAGCTTATGACACTAAAATCTCGAAATGGTTTTTTTATTTTAGTGCTTTATAGAAAATGAAATGTTGTCCATTGCATGATCCTTTCAATCTATAATCATGTTATGTATTAAATGACGCTAAAATACATAACTTGGAGCAACATAAAGGACGAGTCGATTTTTCTTGTATTTTAGTAGTCTCAAATAAAAAATTCCAATCCTAACTAAAAATATAATTGCGAAAGTTTGTTTGTTTGTAATTTGCCTACACTAGCTAGACTACAGCGTAGCGTAGTACCTAAGTGAAAAGTAAGTACAGAAACTATGTAAAAATACGTTCTTAAAAACCCGGACGGAATCATAAAAGTATTGGATCCATCCAAAAGTTGTGGGTTTGAATCCCGTCTAAGCAACTCGTGAGACGATCCAATTCTTTTAAACTTTTGAGTTGCATATTATATACACTTTTATCTTTCTTTTTTTTGTTGTTGCCATTGTATTTTTTATATTTATACACTTTAACATAAGTACCTGAAGTACGTCATGCTCACTCAAACGTTTCTTCGGCGGTGTCGTGTGAGGCGGGTCGTTACGTTCCCTAAATATGGTTGAGCGAAGCGAGATAGCTGGTTCATGCGTCATGCTCGTGAATAGGTGCCACTAGCGGAAATGGGTCTACTTCAGTCTGCTTGTCTTAACGTTGTGCTTAGAGCTTAAATATTTTTATCTAAAATAAATTGCTATTGACCTGTATGTACGTCACAACTTGCAGTACTGTAACGTTGTAATGCGAGAAATTTTATAATGGAAGTCCTTCCTTGCGAGTTGAAAATTGTTTTTATAATGAGTATTTTCTTTTTGTGATGGAAATTGACCTTATCGATATGTTAAAGTCACTTTTCAATTTGACGACTCTGTATGAAATAAAACAGGGAGAAAAAATAGCCCTTGACGAGTTTCTTGCCGGTTCTTCTCGTTACAAGGTCTCCCGCCGTAGGGTTTGTGAACCGGTGGCGTAGCTTGGGTATTAAACGCGCACAACTTATTTGATAGGCATTTCACCTACGTAAAATTACATTTAAATCAGTCGTGGTCACATCGTGGTCAAATTGGAATAAAGTGTAAGATTTAATTTTATACTTTTTGAAGTAGATTTTTTTTATAAAACTTTTTTGCCTGTTTGTTTGCACACTTTCCATGTTTCACCAGCTAAATACAAATATTTTATTTGCTTCAAATAGGGATAGTAATTCATTGGAAGCTTTACCTATATTTTTTTGCTCCTGCTGTCGCTCTGCACTGTGTTCTTGATTACGTGACTCGGTCGGCATTGGAGTGGCTCGTGATGGTTTTGAAGTCCTTGCTTAAGTCGCCCAATCCCCGATTGGTGACGTCATGCCCTTTTCCGCAGCTTCCAGGTGTTGAATTAATTCGTTCCTCACATCTTGATAAAATTTCTTAGTTTTATCGAAATGTTGCTCTGAAAAGTAAGTGAACCCTTTCAGCCTTGACCTCAAATTTTTTCATGATTATTTTGAAACTCTTGCCAAAATAGCCGTTAAGAGTCCATAACTTGCTCTTGAGTATTGCACACTCCTACGACTGGGTCCGTCTTTCTTATAGTCGACATACAGCTTATTTATAGCGTCCATCAACGGTGATTGAGTAGTAAATATGTTTTCCATTTTGATATAGTTTTTACAAGCTTGAATGACTGCTAAAAAATGATAAATGATGTGTCATGTACCTTGGTAAATATTTCACTAATTTGATTTGCTTGTTGCTTGCTGCAGCTGATAATAATTCCAAAATCCAATGTTGATTTGAAAAATAGTTTCTTGATTGATTATAGATGTCTTAATAAATTGATATGCTTCTTGGGTAGAGATGATTACCAAGTTGCTGGTTGCATGTTTCCGCTCTCTGCACGATATGTGCGCCCTGTTCTCAATCCAGTTGGTGAGACCCGCTTGTGGGAGGCCAACCGAACCGATCACAAAAACGCAACACTTAATCCTCGAAGGACCATAAAGATGTATGGGTCATACACCTTTAGATGATTTTGATGCTGATAGAAACAATGATCGAACTGATGATTGTCGTATATTTATTTTTCCAAGGTAATTAAACTGATATGATCTAGCTAGGAGAACGACTTATAGGGTTCGATGTGTATCGTACACCCATCTCAACTAACATGCAAACAGAACAGAAAATAATGTTGGATAAGGAGAAATGAAAGTAGGTACATTACGTATATGCTTTTTATATTTCTTACATACCTACATATTTTTAAGTGTTTATGCTGTATTGTTACATGTGAATTGTGCGAGCGTTGCGTCGGGAAACCCGCTTCGTACGCTCGCGTCAGTGACGATTTTTTATGGACCTGCTGAAACGGCTCTTGAATACTAATAAGCTTCATGCCTATCGGTTTGCCATTGGCGACCGTGGCGTTAAATTTTATAAGTAATGTAGTTCACCTTCCTAAAAAAGTTAATAAGTAGGTAAGTATTAATTTTAACGAGAATGGTAATAAGTGCCTTTTGCTGCTGAAAGTACTGACTATCAGCATCACACCAAAACCACCACTGATCTAAGTCCACAGAATTGTTTATATGTTTAAACTCCGTATCTCAAGATAAGATAAGATATAATTTATTTGTAATAAATGTGGTACATTACATAGATGGAAAGTGAAATTGAGAAACACACATTTAGCGGACATGTCAGCATACAAATATTTAACTAATCACTAATAAAAAAAAATATTTTTTTTTACATTATTTTATATCTTAAGTAATAGTTACATCGTTGTTCATAAATTCATCAATATTATAAAATGTATTTTGTATTAACCATTCACGCAAAGTCAACTTAAATCTAGAAAATGGAAGTTCCTTTATATGTACTGGTATTTTGTTAAAAACCTTAATGCACATTGCGTAACAATTGTTTAGGTAGCGTGAGGTTCTTGGAGTAGACTTGAATATGAGTCTATGTGGGTTTCTGGTGTTAGTCCTGTAAAAGTCCTTTGCTTCAGTAAACAATTCATAAGTAAATTTTACAAATTTTCTTATCTCCAGTATGTAAATAGACGCTAATGTTAATATGGGTAAATTTTTAAAGTACGGTCTGCATGATATGTCTGGAGCAATACCACATATTGCTCTCACACATCGCTTCTGGGCAATAAAAACTTGTTTTGTCCCCATAGTATGACACCATATCGAAGTATCGATTCCACTAGGCATAGTATGCAACAATGGATGTTTCGCTACCAGCTATTTTTCTTAGTTTATATAAGGCATACGAAAACGAATTTAGTTTTTTGCGCACTTTTTCTGTGTGTGTGTGCCAATTTAATTTTGAGTACCTAAGAACTTTACCTCATTTTTACCGCAAATTAATTGATCTTTGTAATTTACATGTCTGAATTTAAAATTATTGAAATTGATTATATTTGTTTTCGTCAAATTAATTTTTAAATTATTTTCTGTCAACCATCTATTAAGTAATGTCAATGTATTATGAATGTCAAGATTATGTATGTCAAGAGAAGAATCTTTGTCAGTTGTAATTATAACGGATAGGTACGTCATCCGCAAATAACACTGTTTTGTGTGGCACAATATCGGGTAGATCATTTATATAATGTAGGAATAATAATGGCCCCAGCACACTCCCTTGTGGTACACCGAGTTTATTTGTTTTTGTATTCGATTTGCTTATTTGTGAAACATTTTGACTATCAAGATATGATATTTCCATATACTGCATCCGATTTTTTAAGTAAGACTGTATCCATTTTAAAGCAGGTCCCCCAAATGCCACTGTATTCTAGTTTATTGAGCAGGCGATCATGTGATACGAGGTCAAAAGCACTCGTCATATCTAACAATAGAACCGATGTATATCCGTTTTTGTTAGTATTTTGTAAGACCTAATTTACTAGTTCAAACATGGCTTGAGAGGTCGATTTCCCTTTCTGGAAACTAAATTGTGTTTTTTTAATAGTGTTATGTTTGTTGAAATATGACATTAGTTTCTGATGCATAACCTTTTCAAAAATCTTCGAAAGTACTGGTATTAAAACTAATTGACGGTAATTTGTAATCAACCTTCTGTCCCCTTTTTTGAACAGAGGTTTTACAATTGAAATTTTTAATTTATCGGGGAATACTCCAGTCTCAAAGGACAAGTTAATTAAATAAACTAAAACGTCACTTATTTCTTTTTTACATGCTTTTTAAACTTTGGTGGCAAAACTGTCATAGCCTACCGAAAGTGTGTTGTTCAATGACAATATTATCCTTTCAACTATATTAGGGTCTACGGGTGAAATAGAAATAGAAATAATTTATTTGCCTTTAAATGAGGTACACTGCAGATCTTTAATACTAGTAGGCTCAGCTCATTTCGCCATCCGCAATAGCATGCAAATATACATATTGAATTAATAATTATGATAAACAATTTAGTAACATTAATTGTCATTTAATTGTTTTTGGGCATCATAATCACAAAGATAAATTTTAAAATTAATCAATTATCGTTTGAAAATAAAATTTTTATAGGATGTCAAAATTATACATGTCAAATCAAAATTATTATTTTTTACAATATTAGAATGTCAGATGAATAAAACAAAAATACAAAAAAAAAAACATACAAATTATTAGGTACTTATTTGTTAACATAATCAAATTTCATAAATTTAGAGTTCCTCATAATTTAAAAATTCAGTGACACTATAGAATGCTTTTTCATTTAACCATCTATACAATGCTACTTTAAATCTATTGAGAGGTAATTCCTGTACTGATTTCGGTATTTTGTTGTACAAAGTTATGCACATCCAATAGCAGTTCTTTTTGAACCGCGTGCTCTTAGGACAAAATTCAGATACCAGTCTATCTGTATTTCTGGTGCTGCGTGAATATATATCTTTAGCTGTCTTGAAATAATGTAAATTTTGTTTGACAAATTTTGCGGATTCAAATATATATAGACAAGGTAGCGGTAAAATGCTTAGGGATTTGAACAGCGGTTTGCATGGTTCATCCGGTGGAGCTCCATAAATTGCCCTAATACATTTTTTTTGCGCAATGAACGCCCTTTTATTGTCTGTGCTGTTTCCCCATATTATCAGTCCATAACGCAGCACGGACTCGATATAAGCATGGTAGGCTGTTAATGCCGTTCCCCTTGTCGCAACTCTTGTCAATTTATGAAGAGCAAACGAGAACCTGTTAATTCTTCCACAGACATTCTCAACATGTTTTTTCCAGTCTAGTCTGGAGTCAATTTCTACACCTAAAAATTTAACTGATTGCACACTTTTCAGAGATTTTCCACTACAGTTTATATTCCAATCATCGCTAATATTATTGAAATTCATATAAAATGTCTTATCAACATTTATAATCAAATTATTATTATTCAGCCAATTTACTATTGATATTATAGTTTTATTAATGTCATTAACGTGTTCATTTATTGTCATTTTTTTATCTGTTGAAACAATTACAGATACGTCATCAGCGAATAAGATGCATGGGTGTTTGGTTACGTCTGCAAGATTATTAATGTAAATTAGAAACAGGAGAGGGCCCAACACACTCCCCTGTGGTACACCATACTTATTTTGCTGAAATCCAGAAAAATATTTTTGGGCTACATTAAGATTGTCTAACTTGGTTATTTCAACAGATTGTGTTCTATTTTCTAAGTAAGTTTCAATTAATTTTAAAGCAACACCTCTTATGCCACAGTGATCTAATTTTTGTAATAGCTGATTATGGGCGACAAAGTCAAAAGCCTTTGACATATCAAAAAATAAGCATGTAGTAAATTTGTTATCATTTAGAGATGTCAAAGTTTTATGAAGTAGGTTGAAAATGGCCTCAGTGGTAGATTTATTTTTTTGAAAGCCATATTGATTAGTCTTTAATACATGATATTTATTAAAAAACGATACAAGTTTATCATGCATGACTCTCTCGTATACCTTTGAAAAAACTGACTGCAACGTGATTGGCCGAAAATTACTAATATTTGTCCGATCACCTTTTTTATGTAAAGGCTTCACTACAGAAACTTTTAGGTAGTCAGGGAACACACCAGTGCTTAATGATAAATTAATTAAATATGTCAATACGGGACTGATTATTCCACTACATGACTTTAACACTTTTGTACAAATATTGTCATGACCTTCTGAACCTGTATTATTTAGAGTGTCAATAATCTTTTTCACATAGAATTCGTCAACTGGGCTAAGATAGATAGAGTTGCGTAAAGGTTTACTGTTAGGGTCATTTAATAAATTTGAGTTAGATTTATTAGTCAAATTTACAAAGTTATTATTAAAAATATTTGCAATAGCTATTGGATTGTCAATTGTATTATTATTATATTGGATTGAATTAATGTAGTTATTATTGTTTAGTGGTTTGGTAATAATTTCACCTGTATTATTCTCCAAGTAGCTTTACATTTATTTTCACTATTTAAAACATATTTATTGTTTGTTTGTTTTTTAGCTTTTAATATACATTTTTTTAATAATTAGGAATAATTCTGATATTTATATTTAGCATTTTCACATCTCTTTTTGTAGTAACTAAGTCGTAAAATTCTACTAGTTACACAGCTTTTTTTAATACCCTTTGAGATCCATTTTAAAGGTTTAGCGTGAAGTCTAACTTTATAGAGCGGGAAACATAGTTTATAAAGTAAACAAAACCAATCATAGAAGTAACCAAAAGCTTCAT
The DNA here is from genome assembly GCA_910589605.1 of Chrysoteuchia culmella. Taxonomy (NCBI): domain Eukaryota; kingdom Metazoa; phylum Arthropoda; class Insecta; order Lepidoptera; family Crambidae; genus Chrysoteuchia; species Chrysoteuchia culmella. Next base: position 24,305,244 of record OU342649.1, read on the forward strand.
TTGTGTTTTGTGAAATGTAGACTTCTGAGAAAGAGAGACTAGACAGGTAGAATTTGAATCTTTCAATATTTTCACTAGAATAATCTCTTTTATAGGTATATATTGGTTTTTCAAATAAGTTCTTTGATTTAACATTGAAATGAAGTATTTGGGCTGTATCATGATCCGACAATAGGAGTGAGCGGGTTCCCCCAGTAGCATTTTTGACATTACTGAAAATATGATCAATGCAAGCTAAGCCTCTAGTAGGGACGGTTATGTGTTGAGTTAAATTATAGTTTTTTAGAATGTCTGACAGGTATCTAGTTACATTATTATTCAGCAGTGTATTTATGTTGATATCTCCTAACACAACCAGTCTCTGTTTAGGGTATTTATGCAAATATTTGTTCATCAACTGTTCAAATTTCTCAAGAAAGAGCTCATAATGTCTTTTCTTTGTAGCAGTTGAAGACCGGTAGACGCAAATAATTATAATATTATGATTAGGTATTTTTATTGAACAGCATTCAAAATGAAAATTAGCTGAGATGGCGTTACAAGTGTTTAATTGATTATAGGATAAACCTTTTTTTACTAATATACAGGTACCACCTCTTTTTTTATTTCTGGAGTAATGTGCTGCGAGTTCATAATTATGTATATTAATGTTTTTCTCTTCACCATTTTTTACAAAAGTCTCAGAGAAACATAGAACATCAGGATGCACGTCATTTTTTAGCTCCGATAGCGTAACTTCTATGAGTTCTTTCTTGGAGAGAAGGCCTTGAATATTTTGATGAAGGATCATAAATTTTTTATTAAAGTTATTTCCTCTAGGAACGAAAAAGCTCGGCTGTTTGTTGAGTGGATGTATTCAAGCTTTTTTTTATTTGTACTGGGCGGAAATAATATGGTATAGTACCTTTATTAATTGATTTTGAGGGATTTCCGGCTTTTCCATTCTTGTTTAATTCACACTTATTTTTGTACTGCATACTTTTTCTAAGTTTTAAAAAATTATTTAAGTAATCTTGCTCATATTTTAAAAAATCTATTTCAATGTTTAACTTAGAACAGATTTTATGTACAACTAACATGCTATTTTTTGTCATATACTTTGTGTTAATTTCATCAACATTTATAAATGAACAGTTATCATAATTAATTACAATTAAATCAAGTTTTGTGTTAAGTTTATGAACATTTAAATACTGATTACATTGCACACTTAACAAAAATATTTTACATTTGCTTAAGTAACAAAGCGTATTACAAAGATTCGTAATTGTTGAGTAAGGATTTCTGTCATTACTCCCTATAGACAAGATCAAAATATCATCTTCACACAGAATCTCCCGTAAATGTTCACAACTTTTTAAGACTTGGGCGCTTGATGCAAATGGTTTTACTATGCCAGATACGCTATAAACGTCATTCCATTTTTGGTGTCTAGTGTTTATTAGTCCTTCTGTTAGGCCTCGTACTTGTTCGTCACCGATTACATAAATATTTTTCTTTGTCTTCGTCCTGTTGGAAGTGATTAAGTCAGAAGCAGGGCCATCTGCCGAGGATATGGGTGAACTACATATGAGATTCTGCTCACTTGCGTTTGTATTTGCTTTTATGTTCGAACACGAGTTTGTTGGTACATGTTGGTCATCAGTTTGCATAGATGGCGCTGTTTCCTGTGTTTTACCTTCTAGGTCCTTTTCCTCGAGCTGTGAAAACTGCAACTTAGTCTTCATTAAGTTTTCACGGGTTTTTTTTATGGAAGTATTTTTTATTGGGGTCGATTTACAAATATGAGTTAACTTATGAACTTTTATCTCATATTCTTTTATTTTCTTCTTTAGTTCTTCATTTTCAGATAATAGGTTTTGGTGACAAATACATGGAATTTCTTTGCTTTTGTGTAGGTAAATCCACTCTGGTTTTAGCAGTATTTGTACTATCGGTGAAATGGTCATTGAACACTATAGCAATAGTAGTTGGATCGGTCTCAATATTGTCGTCATGAACGATCTCACGAATATATTCTCAAAATATTTTTGCTGAAGTTTCGCTTTTAATTACATCCCAAGTAGCTTTACATTTGTTTTTGCTCCCTAGCACAATTCTATTATTATTGTATCTTTTTGCTTCAGAAATATATGTTTTTAATAATTTATTATATTTAAGGTACCTACTTAATTTTTTCAGATATTGTTTTACTTTTATAATACTTATATCGATAAACTCTTTTTTTATTACAGCTCTTTTTTAGTCCTTTTGTGATCCAATATTTGGTTTTGTGATTGCTTAATTGTGATTTTAAGTATTGGAAAACAAGAATTATAAATAGTGAGAAAGAGTTCATGAAAGTCATTAAAAGCCGCATTTAAATCAGGGTTACCAAGTGTTTCAGAAAATGATATTTGTGATAGATAACATTTTTTATTTATATATTCGTCACTGTAACAACGTTTATAAATATACGTTGTTTTTGGTAGTATATCTTTATTATTTACTGGAAAACTAACTATTTGTGCTGTGTTGTGATCAGATAGCCACAATGGAACAACTGACCCAGACGGTAACTGAACTTACCGTATAGGCTATATTTAATCAAAATCGGTCAACTCTATCAAAAGTAATTACATTTTAAAGAGAGGACGGACGGTGGAATTTATATAACGCGCGTATTAAGCAGAACGCAGAGTTGGAGTTTACGATTCGTCATTCAGGTTTTGGTTGCTTAACAACAGTTGTTGATTTTAATTCTTGAAAAATATATTTTGACGTGACTAACTATATCCTTTTTGCTACTTTTTATTACTTTAGCGGTATGGCGTGCATGAAAGATGGCGTTGTATGTATATTTTGTCGTAATTTAAAAAAAATATAGTTCTTTTATAAATTTTTAAGCGACTTCAAAAAAAGGAGGAGTTTATCAATGTGTCGCGAATACAAGTGGTATTTTTATGTAGTCAACAGCAGGTCAGGCTTTATACTTTGTGCTTGAGATTGACCTTTACCTATGTCGTTCGTTTTAGATGCGGTTTTCGTAATACAAGTTCTAACATTATTACACATGTTTTATGTTTCAGTAACTATGAACAGTTCGTCATTAACCATTTATTATGTCACCACTGCTGGGACACTGGCCTTCCTTATGGAAGGATAAGTCATAAGATAAGGAGAATGGGCCATGATCCGCCACGCGGGCCCAATACGGATTGGTGGGTTTTCATGACCGCAAATACAGCCGCGACCGACGGTTTGACGTGCCTTCCGAGGCACGGAAGAGATAGTAAATGATTGGTCACCTATCCCATGACCGACCATTGTGAAACTAAATTATAGGCCGATATTTTGTTCTTACTAAGACAAGCCTATCAGCACTGTAAATGGCTAAAAACAAATCGAAATGTGGGTATTACATTAAGGGCCGGTCTCACCAACTACTGATAAGTTAGTAAGCTTATGTGGCATATAATTTGTCATTTTTCCATATAACAAACTGTTAAAAGATCTGTCAATTATTTACTATCCAGAACTTATTAGTAGGTGGTAAAACCGGCCTGTACAGTTGTTTTGTTCTGTGGATAGAGCAAATGGTACAGTGGGTAAGAATGGGTTCATGTTGTCCAATTATGGGTGCGATTGCGCAGGTATCTAATCGTATTCATTTGACAGTTCATAACCTTAGAATAATTATTATTCTAAGTTCATAACGTTATATTTATTTAGATTTACCAACGCTTGATTACATCACTTCTTACAAAACAATACAATCCACTAAAATATGCTATAGGTACTTAGTTAAGTGTAACAAACACTTATAGGTAAATTCACCATGCTTTTGAATAAGAAACTATTACCTATCTAAAAGAATAAAGTACAAGGAAAAACATTAATATTATTCAACTAATTGTATAGGCCAAAAAACAGAAAGGAAAAACAAAATAAAAACTTAACTTTTGCAGACTATTTTACGGATACTACCAAGTGAGTCAAAATTAAAGTCAACCCTGTCTCTGTAGTTGTTCACAAGCCTGCAGAGTCGGGGGATGGGCGAGTTGGATCCGTAAACTGTCCTACGCAACGGAACGGAAAGGGGCGTTATTCTTTGTCTAGGATATCCTCTTGGTACACGCAGGTTTAACATAGCTAAAAGTGAGGGGCTGTCTATGTAGTGATTTTGTAATTTCCATACAAAAGAGGCATCCGCCGTTTAGTCAAGGACATCATTTTAAAACGAACCAGCCGGTCACTGTACGTAACCACTACTTTTTCTCAGATATTCTGTTGGAAAACGTGAGATGCCAAAGAAACCTCTTTTGTATGCGCTGTAGTCGAAGGCTGTGAACCGCAAAGTGTGGTTTCCAAACAACACTTCCGTACTCCAGTAGACTTCGTATCAAACAGTAAAACAGTTGGATCTTAACCGAATTACTATGAAATACTCTAGCATTTCTAATCACAAATCCTAGCATTCTGTATGCCCTTCTCGCGATACTGTCCATGTCCGGTGTAATGTCAATTTGGAATCAAAAGTGATTCCTAGGTCCATAATCTGTTCCATTTGTTGTATTTTCCCATCAATGAAGATATTCGTTTGCAATGTCTTATTTTTGCGAGATGAGATGAGATGAGAGCATTTTGATATATTTAGATCCATTTTATTTTGATGACACCAGTTTGTAAGCTCATTTATATCATTTTGAAGCTGAACACCATCCTCCACTGAATCGATTACTCTGTAAAACTTTAGGTGCAAAAGTTGTGTAAGATCGTTAATGAATATATTAAATAAGGTGGGATGAGAGATGAGAACCCTGCGGCACGCCTGATTTAACCTTTACAAATTCAGACCTATATCCGTTAACCACCACGTAGAACGATCTAGAACGGTCAGCTGCAATTTGTATAGAATGACATTTAATACTATACTATATGAACTGTCAAATGAATACTATTGACTCTACGCAGTCGCCTAGCAGGATTGTTATGATTGTATGACTTCCCAGTCGACCAGTAGACTTTCTTATGGAGTGTTACCTATTTCTCTATACCTGTATACTATATTACTAGCTGTATACAACCTACGTAAGTGAAATTATGCGTATTATAGTGGTTAAGTAACTTTTGCTAAGGTCGGTTGATGGGTGGGTGACCAAAAACAACAATCTTGAGCAACTTTGTCAATTTCAAAGGCGTGTTCCAAAGCCACATTGAAACATGACTGATGAAACTAAATCACAGGCATCCGCTATCTAATTACTATCATCACAACAAAAAAAACGCCTTCAAAAAGATGCTACTTTAATAGGTACTTATACTTTTAGTTATATTTTAATAGGTACTTTTACTTTAGTTCTATTATAAAATATAGGTAAGTACGTAGGTGTATGTGACGGGGGCGTGCTCTTATAGGATTAAAACGATGTTTAGGTAACTCGATACTGTTTTTATATTCAGTACTTATATTTGTATTTTTACAATTTTATCAATAATTTATTTGACAAGGCGACCGACCATGTCTACGCAGGACGAGCCACTCTTTCCGAGCAACGGCAGTGTAGCGGCCTCCTTGTAGTAGATCTCCACAACACCTACTGGCGAATTGATAAACTTCTCTATTGAAGGCGATAAGATGATAAGAATGTAATTAAATAGTATTATGTGTTAAGTATTCTCTTCAAAAAGTAAAGAATATAGGCGACTCAATAGCCTCTTCCTTTTTTAACCGACTTCAAAAAAGGAGGAGGTTTTCAAGTCGACTGTATTTTTTTTTTAACCGACTTCAAAAAAAGGAGGAGGTTCTCAAGTCGACTGTATTTTTTTTTTTATGTATGTTCCACCATAACTTCGCCAGTTGTTAACAGATTTTTATAATTCTTTTTTTATCTGGAAGAAAATGGTTTATGTGTGGTCCCATATAATTTTTACGAAGATCTGGCTAGTAGTTTTTTCATAATCCTGAAAAATATCAATCACCTTTTGGCAAGTAGTCGTATCATCATTGTTGTGTATGGGCTGATTTTTAGTGTAAGTAACGGCACATAATGTAACAAAAAAATCTGAAATAAAAACATTTTATAAAAAAAAACAAACCGACTTCAAAAAGTAAAAAATAAAACTTTTGGAGTCGGTGCTAGTTAGCTAAGGCCAAAAAAAATATAGTTAATAGAAGTGCAATGTAGAATGCTTTGGCTGGCACCGACTCCAAAAGTTTTATTTTTTACTTTTTGAAGTCGGTTTGTTTTATGTTATGTTATGTTAAAACACCGCGTTACCAAAAATTTTGTCAGAAAGGATGTTCCGGTTCTCACGCGAACGAAGTTGCGGGCACAGCTAGTTGCTAATAAAATGAAACACCTCACACGTGATTAGATTTATATATAAGTAACTCAACAAACTCGAATTAAAATTAAAAAAAAAAATGCTATGTACTTATACTTAGTTAAATACCCAACCCCTCATAAGTTCCTAGTATAAAGACCCTACACATTAGTTAGTTTTGTTGTAGTAAACCAGTTTGAGAAATGTTAAATGAACAACATGCGGCTGCTCGCTAGCCGGCGACGGGCGGCGCGCGGGCGCAGCTTCCCAGAAAGCGTTTTCCTCGTCACAGCCGCTGCAGCGCGATGACGAATCCGCGACGTCACGAGATGACGCGTTGTTGCGGATAAAAAGCGTTGGGAGGGCGTCCGCGCACCCTAGTACATTGTCAGCGCCGCCGGTGGCAGAGCCCTGGCTCTCCGTGTGTACTGTCGTCCCGGCCCTGGCGCCCCGCCACGATGCCTGCATGGAGGCGCCGCCCGACCCCGGCGCAGACTCCGACGAGGGGGATGAATCCGTGCCCACCGGTAATTGGAGTGTTCAGTGATGTGATTCTGTGAGGTGTTCATGTCGTGAGGATTACTTACATGCTTTGTGGATGTGCAAATAAGGTTTGATAGTGCCACCAGGTGAAAACAGTAAGAGTTTAGCTGTTTAGCAATGAAGTATACTTATAAAAGCAGTCAATTCTAGACTTGTATTGACTTACGTACACAACGATGTACCTTAAATAAGGAGACAGTAAATGATGTGACACCTAATTAGCCAAGTACAATATGTTTTTATTATATTATGCTCATTATGCTATATTTAGCGAAAATTATATAACTGAAAGTCATGCATAATCTATGAAAAAATCATAAACTAGGTAGTTATCGGTAAATTTTAATGTTTTTTATAAGACTTGGGATTGTCTCTGCAAACCTGAAATTAATCTAATAGGATGTCTGAATCCCCAGAGCAATCGCAGATGCACCATGTTATTGATAAAGCCGACTCACGTTTTTGAACTTTTACTCAACTTTTACCATTTATAAAGAATTAGAAAAGTACCTACCTACCTCATTAAATGTATTATAATAACATGGATTTGATTTAACTTCATTTCATACAAACGGTACTTAATTATTATGCACTAGCCGTGGGTTCATTTAGGCCTAACCTCGCAACAGGATAAGCAGAATTTAATTAAATTAGGCAATGGACAATCAATGGAGCTACGAAGCTCAAGTCAACAATTAGGAAACTTATCAATGAAATAAAAAAAATGCTATTATGTATGTACAAAAAAATTATTTACATGTTTAAATACTTATTATTAGTGGTTCAAAGTAGGGCAGATATATGCTATATTTCAATGCAAATTTTAAAAAGTACCTGCATAAAGTTATTTGCGCAACAAAAATAACGAAGAAAATCCAATTTTAAATCTAATTTCACGTGCTTGAATTTTCCAAAAGGCTAAGTAGACTTTTGTGCAAAATAGAGGTTAAAGTGTTAGGATCAAGGGAGCGGGAGTAATCACTATAATTACTTTTGCTCCTAGGAGGTCGAGTCTGGTGTCTGGTTTTACGGGTTCGTCTCGCGAAGGGGGAAAGGATTGCGTTATGAAATTTCCGAAAAGGTCCAAAAATTTTAATGCAGCCATCTAACGCTACAGAAAACTTTCCTATCATTTTCCCCCTCCACTCCCCCCTTTGGATTTTCTTTCACAGCTCCTTAGGTAAAATGAAGTCCTTATGTGTGCCTCTATTTTTTTTTAAATCTGTTGATAAATAACACTTCAGCAAACTTCCCTTCTCCCACTTTGCCCCCCTAGTTTAGCTCTGATCAAAAATCGCATTCGAAAAAAATTCTTAAATAAATCAAGCCAAAGACGCTTTCATTCATTTATTTATTATTCAAGTATAATATTCATTTATGTTCTATTATTTGGGATATAAATATAAGTTTCATTTAGTGCAATCAATAAAAAAATGACCAGCAACCGCAGTCGATAGGTAGACAATAAGATACTATTTATGTAGTTTTGTAAGTATTAAGGCTACTCAATATTATATACAAAACAAACTTCAAAGTAAAAAGCAAATAAGTAGGTAATAAGCCTTTTGGAGTCGGTGCCAGCCAGCCAAGGCAAGAAAAATAAAAAGTAGAATAGCCCAAAGTAATTAGAATTTAGAATGTCTTGGCACCGACTCCAGAAGGCTTATTTTTGCTTTTTAGTTTTTTAATTCGGTTTTTCAACGCAGTTTTTTATATATATTTATTTTTTTGTGTCTGTAATAGATCGTTTTGTAAACTCAGTAGGATTTTTTTAGATTAGATTAGGTTTCATGTACATTATAAACAAAGTATCGTGAAAATGACATCGTCCAAGTTAACAAAATGCTCATTAAATAAAACCTACTGGACCAAACTGAATCAAATTTTTATGGGACTAAATGGCAACTATTCCGCATCGAACAAAAAAGAATTAGGTACGTAAATTTGACTAAATATCTCGGCGTAATCGGAGTATGTACATACATAAAAAACATACCAACTGAATTAACCTCCTTCTTTTTGGAAGTCAGTTAAAAATATTATAGGCACAGTCCCAGCCTGTATTCCAAAAGGAGCTCCCGTTGTCTTTTAATAATTTTCACAAAAGCTTCCGCCTCAAAACAGTCTTCGTCCGCCTGTCTAGGGTTTCTACTTATATCACGGTTACTGTGTAGAAAACTCACGGTATCACATCAACGAAACGAAGTTGATAGTAACCTATTACTGGAGAAAAATATAGAGATATCCACACATTTCTTTCCTGCAAGATTTGCACTGGTTTTATAAATAGCGATAAGCAAAATCGCAAAAACGCAAACCTTGTGCCAAAGGGAAAAATAAGTAGGTATCTATTTAATTAGGTAATAGTAATAGTAATAACAACTCTATAACAATTGAAAAAAAAACATTATTGATCCGATAGTACCAGAGGCACAACATTTTACTACTTTTCAACAAAAAATACCCAAGCGTGAAACAATGTACTTACTTACATCGTTAGAGTTATAACTAAGTTACCCTTATTTCAACACTGAAGTAGAAAAAAATAGCACGTCAAGTTTTGAAAATATTTATTTAAATATTTATAAATATTGAAAATTGAAACGGGTATTAAACGCGTAGAAACGTGATAGATATTTCACCTACCTAATTTTCCCGACGTTTCGGCCAAGTTACATCGGCCGTGGTCACGGGCTGACTACGGGCGGACTGAGTTTCAATATTTATAATGCAACGCGAAAGTTTAAAAGTGTTTATAAATATTAATAAATATTTATGATTTCCGAATTTTGCAGTATAACTGTATGAGAAAAATATTAAACTGACTAAAAGTACTTCTACTTTAATACTGTTTAGGGTCAGACTCTCTTAAAATAGACCAGCAATAGCTTTTTATCAATACTTGAAACTGATATTTGAAATAATTGGAAGTATGCTCGCCTTACCCCTGCTGTAATGGGTCTCTTCTTTTTTATCCTTATGATAACTTTTTAATAGAAAAATATTAGAAAAAAAACAACTCGGCCAAATTTTGATTAAAATGTTTAGTAAATGTTTTAGTGGTGTGTGTGAAGTAGACACAAAACAATTTCACTATATATAAATATTTCTTACACTCACACCTATTAACCTAGCCCCAAAGTAAGCACTGTAAGGCTTGTGTTATGGGATACTAGGGTAACGGATATAAATACATAAAATTATACATATATAAGTATTTATGTGTTGAAATACATATAAACGTCCATGACTCAGGTACAAATGCTCGTATTCATCATACAAACATTTGCCAACCCGGGACCTTAGAGTAGGAGTCATCTTGAAACCGGTGTACGTATCACTCTACCACGGAGGTCGTCAGTATATTGACTATAAATTGTCTATGGCTGGAAAAGTCTTGGCATTAACATTAATGGCTACTACTTAACATACCCAGTACATTTTTTATGATTTTGTAATTTTTGCATTTTTCAATGCTATTTTTATAGTTATGGTAAATTTTAAATAGAAAAATATTAAAAAAAATGAACTCGGCCACAAGTGAATTCTCAGGCGGGAATCGAACCCGCGACCTTTGGAAATCCTTTGGAGAGCATTGGACCGGATTTCCAAAGGTCGCGGGTTCCATTCCCGTCTGAGAATTCACTTGTGGCCGAGTTAATTTTTTCCAATATTTTTCTATATAAAATTTACCATAAAAACCCAGTACACTTAATCTGATCTGTACACAATGCTCAAAGATCTCCGTAGTGCCTTCCAAAACGTGGGTATTAGGATGAACAAAGATAAGATAACCACTCCAGTTCAAGTTGGGGACACCACGTTCGAAGTTGTTGACCATTACGTTTACTAGTACAGACGGTCCAGTTAGGAAAGTCCAACTTAGAGAAAGATCTCTCGTCGAATCCACTTCAGATCGGTAGGCTTCGAAAAGTCTTCGCGTCCAACTTACCTCAGGGACTCAAGACGAAAGTCTTTGACTCGTGTGTGTTGAAAGTGATGACTTATGGCAGTGAAACGTGGTCCTTAACTATGGGTCTTATAAGTAGGCTCAAGGTCGCCCAGCGTGTTTCAGCCATGGTTCAACATAAAATATTTTTTTCATGCAAAACGAGCAAACGAAACTGTTTCAGGAAATGAAGGACATATTTTTCAGGGTTTCGTAGTCAAGTCAACAAGTTACCGCCTGTGTGGTCTAGTGGTATAACCACCGGTATCAGACCCAGGGGTTCGATTCCTAGCGGGGGTACATAGTGTATTCGGTTTGGTTGGTGGTAGGACTTGTTGTACCTGAGCAACACAGTATTAGGTAGACAGAATTAACAGAACTTTATTTATATTAGAAAATATTTCTTAGGTACTACAGCGTGGGGGCGTACTTCAATATATATTAAAATAAGACTTTCTCTAATGACAATTAACATGAATGTCCATGCCCTTTTGCTACTTATTTGAAATTATTTTAAATTAAAAGAAAAGCATTCAAATTGAAATAAACCAACAACAGCGGTGTGATGGAATGCTTCATCACGATCTCCGCATTATACTATGATTCTGTAGCTATGACTACTGAGCTACGAAAACTTTTCCAATAAAAAAATAATCCATAGTTCTAGCGAATGGAGATGAAGTCGCGGGCGATCGCTAGATAGTCGATAAACGGCGAACTCAATAACTACCTATATGTTTAAGAGAAATTTTAAATAGAAAAATATTGGAAAAAAATCATCTCGGCCGCAAGTGAATTCTCACCCACCAACCTTTGGGACCTTTGGGTCGTGGGTTCGATTCCCAAATTCCATTTTCGTTTCAGACCCCGAGAAGTGGGAAGCGCGCGACGTGCGGCGCTGGCTGCGCTGGGCGGAGCGCGCGTTCGGCGTGCGGGCGCCGCGCGCGCACCTGCTGCCCGCCCACGGCCGGGGCCTGCTCGCGCTCGCGCCTGCCGATTGGAAGCAGGTACCATTCAAACTGTTCCTTATTTCGGATTGTTTATATAGTCTATGTTGACACGCCGGGCTTAATGGGAAAGTCCAGTCAACATAGGCTCAGCTTGCCCAAAACGCCAGCTAAGTATTCATTAGGTAGTGATTATTTAGTTCATTATTAACAGGTTTTGCAGGAATAGACGCTTTGTTTGTCTCTGTTTTGAGTACTACATAAGGTTCATACCATACAATACATTGCAATCACCTTCCGTTTGACATGTGCATATATATGTGTACGTTCATTTCTGTGGCAAAATACACATCTGCGACAAATACGTATCTCTATCAGCCAAACATGAATGTGAATGTGAAAAAAAAACTAAATGAAAAATAATTTATAACTTTTTAATTTTGAATTTTACAATGCTATTTTTATGTGATAAATACTAAACAAGAAAATATACTAGAAAAATAATTTATTAATTTATTTATAATAGTTATAATAATGACTTTTTTCTGTGGAGGTTGCTGAAAGGAAAATAGAAAGAAAGAAAGAAAGAAGGTCTTAGTTTCATAGATTTACCGACGTTGCAAATACCGTTAAAACCGCGGGATTTCGATATTTGTTTTACACAATACGACTATAGGGTATTTTTTCGGCTGCACAGGTGTGCGAGGGCGACGAGCAGGCGGCGCGCATCTTGCACGCGTTCCTGGCGCACGCGCACGCCGGCGCGCGCGGCCGCCCGCCGCCGCCGCCGCTGCCAGAGCACCAGGCCCAGCCGGCCTCCGCGCCCTCCGACAACTGCGAAGTCTGTGAGTAACCTAAGTAACAACTACTTACTATTTTTAGTATTAGCATTAAATTATTAGTGGATTACTTAACTCCTCAGTCAGTCCACACTATACACAGTGTGGACTATGGAGTGGAGTTAAGTAAGGACCTTGCCGGTAGACCAGCAGCGTAGTTTTTATTTGTTCCGCGACGACGTCATATTACAATATAGTAATCCGTGGACTGTGATTAAGCCATTGTCTGTGCTCCAGTGAACACGTCTCTGCTCTGCTGAAGTCATTTCGTGTAGGTTCCAGCGACAACAAAGATTCATAATTTCAATTTAATATTCGGTTTTGATTTTTTCTCATACCGATCCCCTTTTCCCGAATCATTAATTCACAACCACTTTATACCTATTCTGAAATTGCTCAGTTATCTTTTGTCATCATCAATTCATTTCCACTACGAATGGCAGACGTACGCGATTAAAAAAGACAGCTGATTTTTCCACCAAACATTTTTATTTTAAACAGAACATGCATAGCAGTTATTCCCCAGATGATGTGAGAGCGACGCTGATTTTATTAAATTAATCACTACGACACTGTTCTCAGAAATAATTTACTTTTGGCCTAATACATATACATCTCCTCTTTTTATTACTATACAGCGCCATCTTGCTATTGCTTCCGTCTTTACTGGCGGCGTACCGTGTACGGCGTGTACCTATAGAAAGCGCGCCAAAACTCATGAATGAACGTTGGCCGCGATGAGTCATGGCCGCGGCCGCGGACCCATTCATCCCGCGCGATGACTCACGGCAGCGCGCACTTGCTTCACGGAACACGACGCACTGTCATTAGAAATACTGACGACCGCCTATTTATTTCGTAATAGGTAATTGCCATCGGCAGGTTTTATATTGGAGGAACACCTATAATGAACTCCTCTGCCATTCACTCGGATCAGAGCAATGAAAACACTTTTTACATACGTATGTATTTATGATATACTTATTAGGCTAAGATGTTTCTTGAATTTTTGATTCACTTAACTTGAAAATTTTGAAAGGTCCAAAGGCTTCAATGGCCTACCATACTGTGATATCTACCTTCTCAAAACAAAAATAGGAAAAGAAACGAAACGATTAGAAGGTAATAAAAAGACCGAGACAGTGTTCTAGACTTTAAATGGCTCATTTTACCATAATCACTAAGATAAGGTCCGAGAGAGGTCATTCCCGTATCGGGCTGCCATCTAAACGATTCAATTATCATCGGTAAGTTCCCGCGGGACTCTGCTGGACGGGATACAGCCCAAAAACGGGGGAAACACGCGACTATGACGAATATCTATGACTGTCGAAGCTTAACTGAAATTAACTGATACAAATATTAAGAAGTAACCACGTAGAAAATATTATCTCTAACATTTCCCCACAACATGAAGTTTTTACTAATTTCAAACATACAGAGGAGTGCAGTGCAGGGCGTTTTATTAAATTACTCGTAGAGTTTTATTTTCATAAAAAATATTGTATAGGTAAATAAAATGAGATGGCAACTGACATCCGTAACTTATAAACTGAACACAAAATAACCTCTCAAAATTATTGTTTTCATGACGGAAGTAACTCAACTTAAGATTTCGGTATGTTATGATTGATTTATACTATATAATATGATTGATGAATAAGACTGATATAGTATGAGTAACTAATACTTCAGTACAGTAGCAAAACTGATTCACCTCCTACAAAATTTTGGTTAAGATTATACGATAAGCTAGTTTATCTGAATGTATGTTTTGTGTTTGCCATCTCGAAAGTCAGTCAAACATATCTGCGATTATTAACCGATAAGTCATGGAGTAGAAATGATAATGAGACGTGTAGAGTGAATCAGGGAGATGCGCGAGCGCGCCGTGCCAACTATGCGCGGAATCTGGTCTTGTCGTTCTGGAGCTGCGCGGCCGCCGGTTGCTCACAAAAAAATATTTGGCATTTTTGTGTACGCTACGAATTTGCATACCACACTTTCGTAAAATATTTCGCGGTAAAAATACATTCAAAATAGCAAGCGAGGCATTTAATAGGTAAGGTACGAGTATTTTTTTATTTACAAATGTCATTTGATTTACTCTTACGAATTAGATCATTGTTTATTTGTGTTCTTATTTATAAAGGAATGATGTAATAAAATATAAGATTTCACTATCGCTGATAGTGTGACGCGCCGGACCACTTCATCGTGTGGTTATAATGATAAGAGTATCAAATTCGTAATTCTTCCGGTATCTTTCTTCCGTTCTGTCACTATCCTAATCATTAGAGTCATAGAAGGTACAAACACCCGACGTTATTTAATTAATTAATTGCCTACGATGTTACAGTTTAACAATCCATTAAACTGTACATCAACTATGGATCGAGTAGTAACTTCGTCGCCTCAGCCACATGACACCCACTGCTGGGTATAGGCCTCCCCCAAGGATCTCCACGCTTTCCGCGACCATCACCAGATCGTTCGGGCCACTTTGTGGGGGGCCTACCCACGGAGTGTCGTCCGGTGCGCGGTTGCCATTCCAGAACCTTTCCGCCCAAACGGACATCGGTTCTTCACCTGCCACTTCAGCTGAGCAATCCTTCGAGCGATGTCAGTGACTTTAGTTCTCCAGCGAATCTCCTTATTTCTGATTTGATCACGCAGGGAAACGCATAGCTCTCTCCATTGCACGCTGAGTTACCTTGAGCCTCTTTATCGGACTCATAGTTAGCGACCACGTTTCACTGCCGAAAGTCATCACTGGCAACACACACTGGTCGAAGACTTTCGTCTTGAGACACTAAGGTAAGTTGGACGCGAACATTTTACGTAGCTTCCCGAATGCAAGCCATCCGAGTTGGATTCGATGAGAGATCTCTTTCTCGAAGTTGGACTTACCTAACTGGGTTGTCTGTCCAAGGTAAACGTAATGGTAACAACATCGAGTGTAGTATTCCCCATGTGAACTGGAGTGGGTACAACATGGGAATTCGACATGATTTTCGTCTTATCCATGTTCATCCTAAGTACCACTCTTTGGGAAGCACTACGGAGATCTTCGAGCATTGTGTTCAGGTCCTCCAGGGTCTCTGCTATTAGGACTATATCATCGGCAAAACGAAGGTGTGTTAGATACTGGCCATTTATGTTGATGCTGAGTCCTTTCCAGTCCAAAAGCTTAAAGATGTTCTCTGATGTGTGAACAGTTTCGGAGAAATGACGTCTCCCTGTATCACATCACACCTCACTGCAGTTGGATGGGATTTGTGCTCTGGTATCCGACCGACATTGTGGCATGTTCGTATAAGTATCTCAGCACCTGGATATACCTATAATCCACCTAGCACCTCTGGAGAGACTGCAGCACCGCCCAGGTCTCAATCGAATCAAAGGCTTTCTCATAGTCTACGAACGTCAAGCAAAGTAGCAGATTATACTACTCGGTCTTCTGTATAACCTGCATCAGCGTATGCATGTAGTCTATGGTGCTAAAGCCTTTTCGGAACCCGGCTTATTCGGGAGGGATTCTTTAACCGTCTTTGTGGTCTAGTGGTACTACCACTGGGTATCAGACCCAGGGGTCCCGGTTCCGATTCCCAGTGGGGGTACATATTGTATTCGGTTTGGTTGGTGGTAGGACTTGTTGTAAGTCCGCCTGGCAAGCTACCAACATTCTTATCTAAGCCTCACGCCATAACAACAATGTTTTCAGCATTGTTGTGTTCCGGCAGTTCGAGATAAGATAGCCAGTTCCTCAGTGGCTAAGGATAAGGAGAGGCTCGCTTCCATCTTCAGCCTTATCAATACTTAACATTAGGTATGATGAAGGCTAAGAGTATCCCCGTCATTCACAAAAAAAGAAAAACGGGTTGCATTCTGGGAGTGCCGGCAAAAGTGAAAACCGCTTAAACGAAAATAATGATTAAAATCCACTATCTATATCTCGACCACAACTTCATAAGAAGTTGATGAAAACGGAGGCCAACTTGATTTGGCTTGTAAATCCATTAAAACTGACCTGGCATCAATATGAAAGTTGGTGGTAATGAGAGATCTTTATATAATGGTTGTTACTAACTAATATACGTAGATCTTTCAAGTGTGAGACTTTATGTAATTTGAAATAGGTCAACGGTAAATGGTCTTACGAATTTTCGATCAGGGTCACGTGTTCTGACGCGACTTTAATTTTTTTTAAACAATTAAAGTCACAACGCCGCTAAAGAAGTTTTCACTTCAAAAAGGTTATAAGTCGTCGAGCCTGCGAGCAAAACAATTCATGATGACTCTCAAAAACAACTTATAAACATGGCTTAGAAGTGAGATGGGTCTGAAGTAACCAGGTCTTGTCATATTTTTTAAGAATAAAATCACCTCACTTATTCCATGCTCTTGGCGTTTTGATCTCGACGATAACGGAATTGAACATCTTCTGGAGAACTTTGAGTATCGGCTTACCGCCCGCTCTCAGAAGTTCCGCAGTAATTCCGTCATCACCCGCTGCATTACTTTTTTTTTTAAAAAAAGAAATTTAAAAGAAAGCCATAAAATCGGGATCTTCGTATAAGTAACTTACTGGTTGTTATTTTCCATCATTTAGGAAACACTTCTAGGTAGCAAGTGTTTTCCCTTACTTCGCTTCCATAAACTACATTTCCCATGGCAATAATAGATTTATCAACAGTATACCAACGGTTAGCTAGCGTAGAAATTTAAGTGTCGTGTTTCTTCCTTAACTCGTATTTTGGTTGTCTATTTCGTAAACCGTTTGATCGTTAAGTTCACATGCACCGGTGCCAGTGTTGCGAGCAATCGGTTTTTACGTCGATAAGTCATCGCCGCGAGACCCTCATTTAAAGACCACTGCGCCGAGGTCGCCCGCACTAGTGGCCGAATGTGGCAATCACGGATTTTAACTATTTACAGGCATAGCATAGGTGTTGCAATAAATTACAGAGAAGTGACTCTATTGAAACTTACATAGTCAGTAAATGGAGCAAAACTTTCGAAAGGTGAAAAAATATGTCGCAACTTTGCTAGACCGCCAAGATCCGTTTGAGTCATTTTTATTGCAATGGAGTAACTACACAGTACTTGCACAAGATCAAGTGAATCCTCTGCGTACAATTAATTTTAACCCGAATAGTAACAAGGCGGAAATGATTCAATATTTACTCGGAAACAGTGATTCAGCGCTGTTCCGCATCGAGTTGACTCAATCAAATCTCTAAAAAACGTGCGTCTTCATCTAGCCGGGAGTTCTTATCTTGTTGTCTGTAGGGTTTATTGTTGATTGCGTTGGCGCGCCGGTTAGGAGTGATGGTTTTGGCGCCGGTTGGCGCGGCGGCAAACAAAAACGTCGTGGGAGAGTTTTCGTTATGTGTCATTATTTCATCGCCGCGCGCCGTGGGCTATTGAGATCGGAGATCAGTGAATACGCTTGAAATCATAATTTTCTACAACGTAAATACTACTTACATGTAGTTACTTCTTTATATATATAACAAAATGGCGAAAAAAAAAACATTTAGAGCCCCAAAAAGTTAATAAGCGCGAGCTAGTTATAAAGTAGTTATTATCAAATTATTAAAGCATGAAATTAGACGGACGTACTCAGAATATTTGGAAAAAAAGATAGATAAAGGAATAAGGCGGGAGGTTGTGTCTTGTGGCCCACCTTGTGGGAGGATTACGTCCAGCAGTGGACTGCAATAGACTGAAATGAAGATGATGAATAATGCCAAAACAATATAACCTTCAAAAATTCCCGGCTTAGGAATCCATACGGGATTGAAATTGGATAACAATTTGTTGGAGAAATAGTTATCATTAATTATTTCACGACAAAGGAAGGATTTTCGGAAATTAATTCATAAGGGAAAATCTGTGACAGGAAACTTAAAAAAAATGGGATTAGAATAAAACTTTAATGCATTTTACCGATTTCAAAATAGGAGGTTACTTTGAATACGTTTATTTTTTACAAAAATCAATTCCCAAATAAGTTTTTCACATGGCTTCGACTCGACTTGAGTAAGAGTAAGGGTCGTGTGCTTTTTAATTTTAACAATGTACCTAATGTAGGTGAGACCGCAATAAAAATCCGAACTGTGGAAGTAGTTTCTCTACACAATAGAAGATCGTTTAGTTAGCAGTTTTGTGGAAAACGAACAGAAAATTCTTTTTATAAAAAAACTGATTTCAAAAGTAAAAAGTCAACTTTTTGGAGTCGGTGCCAGGCAAGGCATTTTACATGCAGTTACTTTTATTTTTCTTGCTTATTTTCCATTTTTTATAAAAATATTTACAGTATTATTATGTCATCTAGGTCACGAAACCAACAAGTTACGATAACTGTTTTGAGTCCAACCAAAATATACTGTGTGTGTAATTGGTCAAACTAGTTTCAGACAAGCAAAAATAAACGGGTTCGTTGAACCAATTTTAAAATCCAAAAAATGGGACCTATTCAGCCACAAACTCCATGTTAACTTATAGAATAACATTTGAATTAGAGATGGGCCGACTATGACTTTGCCCGACTAATCGGTTGCAAAAAGGCCGATTAGTCAGTCGGCTAAGCCGGTTTAAACCGGTGTACAGCTAGTTTAAAGCCTGGACTCAAACAAATTTTATCCCGATATTCCTACGGGAGCGGGAACTACGTGGGTGACACTGGGGGCGGCCGCAAGCATTGAATATTTCGAGTTGCCCAAAGATGATAGAATGACATCATAATCCACTTTCTTAAAGCTTAACATGTCCTTGTAAATGTTCAGAAGTAAAAAAAACTAAGTTAATCCAACTTTTTTGGGTTTCAAAGTCAAAGTCAAAGTCAAAGTCAAAGATTTTTATTCAATAGACTTATAGATAAGTACCTACTTTCGAATAGTCCAAATTTTTTTTCCCTACCAGCCATTCAGGACATCTTTTAACTGATAAGAAGAACGGCCGCAAGAAACTTATCAGCCTTAGCAGAAACAACAACATTTACAATGGAACATGTTGTTGCCAAACACAAATCTACAATCTTGAAATATATTTAATAAAAGAAGAAAATTTTACCTAAAAGTTTTGACTAAATAGTCGGTTTGGGTAATATAATCTCCTCCTCAAAAGTTTCTGTTTCTGGGACTTCTAGGAGAGACGCGCTTACATCTTCAGGCTTATCATTACTTAACATCAGGTATGAAAAAGGAATACGTCTCCCGTTGTTTATATAAAAAAAAAACTTCTATCTCCAAATATACAATTTTTGGTCATTATCTTAAACGTTCGACCGAGGTGAGAGACCTGGGTGTCAATCTAGACAGTGAATTATCTTTTTCGTCTCATATAAATATAATAACTGCTAAGGCATATAGGATGTTAGGTTTCGTACTAAGGCAGAGTGTTGAGTTTACTAACTTAAAAACGATAATGCTCTTATATAATGCCCTCGTTAGATCCCAGTTAGAATACGCATCGTGTGTCTGGAATCCACAGTATTCGGTATATATAAATTGTATTGAAAGAATACAGGATAAATTCATTAAGAGAATGAAATATAAATTTCGAAATTTTGTCGATGACGATATTGTTTCCCTTACTCTGCGAAGACAGCAACGCGATCAAATTTTATTGTATAAGATTGTTAATAACTATGTCGACTCGCCTTATCTGCTAAGTAAAATTTTGCTAAGATGTCCGAGGTTCAACACTAGGTCATGCAGTACATTTTTTATATCTAATTCTCGTACAAACTATACGAGAAATCGTTTCATACTAAGATCCATGAAATTATACAATTTGAAGTATTGTCATATCGACATTTTCTGCACTAAACCTAAAAAATACAAAATGTTGTTACTTACTCAATAGTCTGTAAATTGTTATTTCCTTTGTAATCATGTATCACTGGATTGTTTGAATGTGTTCATAACTACCTGTTGTTTTTACTAGATTCAACTTTATTCAACTTTAGACACCAATGTTTAAAATTTATTTGTGGAAACTGTATTGGCAAATGTGTTATTTATTTGTGAAACCTACATGTGTTGTAAAATTGCTGTTTGTTTTCCTAATAAACTAAATAAATAAATAAATAAATAAATATTGGTTAGAATATTATGAAAGTATATAACAATATGTTTTCTGCGCAGCAAATAATTAGCTCACAACACGGGCGTTGTTTTTAAAAGACTACACGTGCTGTGTTTATTATATTTTTGTATGTGTATACCTGTAAAACCCACAAAAAAACAAATGTAACCGCAAAAGAGTCTCCTTATTGACTCTAGTGACCTCAAGTACAGACAGACTAATTTATGAATGTTGCCGTTCAAACTGGTCGGTGCGAGGCGGGCCGAGGCGGCTGCGAGGCGCCATTGGCTACACCAGGGTCACTCCCACCATGTGGCTCTATTTTTGGTGATTTTCGCAGAATTACCGCAAATAGCCTGTTGTATTCAGTTACGTAGGGTATTGTTACATTAGGAGGCAATCTGACTCACTTAGAGAGAACATGATCATTTAGGCATGCTCCCTTGTAACCCATATAATGATAAGCTTTAAAATAACAAAATCTATTTATGTAGAAATGTCATAAGACTATATAAAAATAATTCAGATTAGAGGACTAGTCATAATTTCATTGATTCATTGAAAACACTCAGAAACTTTATCCAGCTGTTCTCCACGAGTTATTTTGATATCATCATTCATCCTATCGCAGTCTACTAACTGCTAGACGTAAGGTGCACCACAAACCACGTTTTCGTCTAGCCACGATTATATGCCTATATTTTTGCTGAACTTAACTCAAACTTTTTATATAAACAAGTAAAAGGGCATAAGTAATCAAATTAATATCTCCAATATATATAAATCTATCTCCAAATAAAATTATTCTCCAAGATCTAAGTAATCCCGCCTCCGTCTGAGTAATTTAGAGTGGAAACCAATGCTGGTATCCAAAGAATGATCTTTCTAGGATAAATTTATTACCAGAAAAAAACAAACAAGAACATGTTTCCGATAGCAACAACACAGGACTCAGTTACTAACTACATTAAATGACTTTTTGAGCAAGAGGCTGAATAAGGGTTTGATTTATGATTTTTTAATTTTTGCTTTTTTCAATAAGTACTATTTTTATACTTATGATAGATTTTAAATAGAAAATATTGGAAAATATTAACTTGGCCACAAGTGAATTCTCAGATGGGAATCGAACCCATGACCTTTGGAAATCCGGTCCAATGCTCTAACCGCTGAGCTACCGAGACTTGCGAACCACCGTCGTCGAATTCTATACTTATACTTATTCTATACTAATACTTTTCTTTTTTACTTCTAAGAATTCACTTGGGGCCGAGTTAATTTTTTCCAATATTTTTCTATTTAAAATTTATCAAAAGTTTTGATGTCGTTTTTTTACACGACTGCAAAGGAGGAGATAAGGATAAAATATTCTTTATTGTACACCATGATAGTTTACAAAAGCATTTTTTTAAAGAAGAACAATTGGCGGCCTTATCGCTAAAAAGCAATTTCTTCCAGGCAACCATAATAGGAGTTAATAGGAGTTCATTTTTTTCGCGCGTATCTTGTATGTAATGTTTGTTAGTTTATGTAACATTCTTTAATACCTGTTATAGTACTGTAGTTTTTTATTTGATTTTTTTTAATCTTGTCAATTTGTTACACTCGTACGAAAAGCACTGAGGTAATCGAAACAATTAGTCATGTCGTGCATTTTTTTGATGTAGTTTGTTTTATTTTGTTTGGCAAATTATTTAAGCGATTGTTCATTTAGCATGATGACCTGGCTAGACATGGTCAAGTTATTTAAATTGAAAGAAGCGAGAACAGCGGCGCCGGCGCCGGCTCCGGGCTGCCGCCGTCATCCTCTTATCAGCTTCCCAGAACACATCTCAGAGGATGGACTTTTTCCTGTTCCTCGCAATAGTTATTTAATAGTTGCGTGAAGGTTCAATTACGATAACTAACTTGTGACTAGTAGGTAACTTAACAATTAATCACCATTTTACAAATTGTACGAGTATACTGTATGTACTTAAAGGATAAATAGTTATTTGTTATGCAAGGCTGGAAAGTTGGTTATGTAGCGGAACCTCTATTGAAAGCTGAGCAAGCGAAGGATTCCAAAGGTACAAGACGCTAAAAACTTTTCTGCCGAGCGCAACACACAATTTTTCACATCACAACAGCGAGGAACATTTTAAGGTTGTTTCCGCGGTCAACTTCCGGTAAAAAAAAAATTTAAACAAAGTTTAATCTAAATATAGGTACCTTATTCTCGTTGTTTTAATGATATAAAAAAAACTAAAATAATAAAAAAGGGAGTGTTATAGTTAATTTTAAATTATTTAAAGTAGGAATATATTGTTACTTATAAATAACAATAAAAACGATTCCGTAAATGTTGACACTAACATGAGGTACAAGACAAAGACAATTTAAAAATAAAGATTTATGTCACGTTCCGAAATCTAATCATAAGTTGTGAAATCTCACCCAGCCTAATATATAATTCATAACAAATAGTTTTATCTTATTTTAATTGTTTTTATGATTCAATGAACTAAAAGAATATAATAAAACCAAAACGGAGTATTATATTTAATTCAAAGCTATTGAAAATAAGAATAAAATGTAACAAAAAAGTCAATAGTGCGATTCGGAACGCATTATGACATATATTTAGGTATTAAATTAAAAAAGTACTTTATGCCGCAAAAAGCGCTACGCGGAAACTGAATGACAAATCCTCCTTTTCCGAGCGTGAGAGGTGAAATTAATATAAAAAAATCGGCCAAGTGCAAGTCGAACTCGCACATGAAGGGTTTCGTCTCTCACCCAAGGTTGCCTGGAAGAGATTGCTACGTAGCAATAAGGGCCTGCGCAGACGACGGACAGTGGAGGACTTTTTGTCCGCGACACGACCTTATTACTAAGAACATAAAGTTGAATATATAACAAAGACTATCGCGTACTTTTCATGGATATACGCGATCTAAGTTCAATCTTATTTGGTTAACAATAAAGACGTGTCGCGGACAAAAAGTCCTCCGTTATCCGTCGTCTGCGCTAGCTATAAGGCCGCCTATAGTGTGTTTCTCATATTTGTCATTTTCTCTGTATGCGTTTGTTTTTGTATCGTGTGCAATTTTCTATTATTATTATTGTCAAAATGCCACTATAATTTTTCGTCTGCAAAAATAACTTTGCTTTTCATAGTGTTTGTATGAATGATAAAATTATATCTGCGGTTTGGAAAATGTGCTATAGCTCTGAAACTACTAAATATATTTCGTTCAAACCAATTTTCGTTGAAAGTTTTTATAAAGATCTACATCATATATATTTTTTTCTTTTATCACTTTCTTATTTTAAAAGTTAGAGGGGGGATACACATTTTTAGGTTTAGGTTTAGGTTTAGGTTTAAAGAATTTATTTTCAAAAAAGACTTACATAAGTCACTTACATGAAAATAAAAAGAATACATAAGTTTTTTTTTATACATCACCAAGCCTTAAATGCTAGTGGTAAGTATGTTTAACTATAAAACGAAATTTAGGTGTAAAGTTCGTAATTTTTTATTATATAATAAGACAGTTTGGACTTAAAGCTG
This sequence comes from Chrysoteuchia culmella, assembly GCA_910589605.1. Classification (NCBI taxonomy): domain Eukaryota; kingdom Metazoa; phylum Arthropoda; class Insecta; order Lepidoptera; family Crambidae; genus Chrysoteuchia; species Chrysoteuchia culmella. The sequence continues at coordinate 24,329,475 of OU342649.1, forward strand.
TTATATAATTTTATATCTTTTATGTATGAAGGTAAGCTATTGTACAGTTTTGCTCCCTCAAAGGTGAAGCTCTTTTTAGCATAATTTGTACGTGCCCATGGCAAGACAAGTAAGCTTGGCCGACGAAGACTGCGTTTGCTGATTTGCGACTTTTTGGTGAAAGTTATGTTGGTATGAATGTTATTATCAATAATTTTTCGAATCAAGAGGCAAGTGATATACCTACACGTATAGTTGCATTATGTTCATTAATTTGGTATCTTTGAAATTTTTTTCGGTAGGTTAGATAGGGGTAACAAAAAAGGGATTTTATTACTTTATTCTGCATTCTTTGAATCTCCTGTAGATAAGATATAGTAAGATATAGTAGATGAGTTATAAATATTGTATCGTAATTTCCTAGGGATGCATTGACTTATGTTACGTAGTGAACCAGTGAGCGAAGAAAGTTTGCTTTTAATATAATCGATTTGCGTATTCCATGTTAAATTACTATCCATTCTTAATCCAAGGTATTTTTCACAAGTTTTCTGTTCGACGGGTATATTGTCGATTGTTAACGGTTCATGAGAAGGAATGGTTTTATTCTTTGGTTTAAATATAATGTAGCAGGTTTTTGAGACATTGACTGTTAGCAGATTGTATTGGAACCACTCGGACAAGATATTTAAATCCTCTTGTGCTTGTTGGATCACATCATGCACATTAGCTCCGTAATAGAAAAGACAAGTATCATCTGCATACAAAGTAATATGGCCACGGAGTAGCAGATCTTCAATGTTATTTATGTAGATTGAAAATAAGAGTGGACCGAGTATGGATCCTTGGGGAACACCGTCTGTAATAGGCAAAGCGCTACTTTGACAATCATCAATTTCACTACTTGCGATCTGTTTGTAAGATAGGATTTCAGTAGTTTTAGAGCACTGCATTTGATACCGATGCTTTCTAGCTTATTTTTTTATTTTTTTTTAATTTTCCACTTTGGAAGTGTATAACTTTCAAACGGTTGACTTTGAGAAAAAACTGTTATAGAAGTTTTTATTAAGATCTACAGCATATATATATTTTTTTTATTTTTCACTCTCTTAATTCAAAAGTTAGAGGGTGGGGGGGACACACATTTTACCACTTTGGAAGTGTACAACTTTCAAATGGTTGACTTTGAGAAAAAATCGTTTTAGAAACCTCAATGCAATTTTTAAAGGCCTATCTATAGATACAACAAACGTATAGGTTTGAGGAAAAAAAAATTTCAGTGTCAGTTCCATGTATGATATTCTCCTTAATTCATATATTTTTTAATTTTTGTGTAAAAACCGTAAAGCGGTTTACAGAATACATCTACCTACCTAGTTTCCATTGCGTAATCCTCATAGTTTTGGAATAAAGTGGCTGTGGCATACATCGGACTTGCCGAATCTATAAGGTTTTCGTTTTTTGCCTTTAGGCTACGAAACAGACTATTTTACATTGTGAACTTCGATTTTTTTCATTTTTTTAAGTTTAAATAATTCCTATACTTTCACTGCCAACAAAGAAGTCATCTATGTAACCGAACGACAGTTTTTTTCAAGATTTTCAGAATCGTTTTCAACATTTAAAAATGAGTTCAACTAGTGATCAAGCCTGATGTTAACGCTTAAACCATTTCAATGAGTAGCCGACTTCGACTAATCGTTGTAAATACGTAAAAATATAATGCCTTTAGAGAAATTGATAACCTCCTCCCTTTATTAACCAACTGTTTAAAAACGAAGATAAAGAAAAAGCCAAAGTGGTTTTATTTTAGAAAGGGTTGGAAAATGTAGTATTAAGTTCTGAATGTAAATATAATCGTTTAACAACATACATGCAAATAAATTGAACCAACAAACTGTCGGCTTTGAATATTTTTTTGGAAAGTGTAAACTGTGAAAAATTTAGCTGTAAGTTCACATTGTATATTCAAATAAATAAATAAATAAATAAAATAAATAAATAAATAAATAAAAGATATCAACGAACTTGATTTTTTTTATCATCAGTCTCCAATATTTGGTATTACAATGGATACTTACTCTTAAATAATTGTTATAACAAATAAAAAATAGCATCTTTAATTTGCAGCAACTTGACCGTTTGATTTGTAAATTTTCTTGTAAAACCTTCTTATAACTTTTCGGGCGTGCTTCGGTTAAAAAATTATTCACTTTTGTTGGTTTTCGCTAGAACAGCCACAGTGACACTGTTATCTCCTAATATTCGGGGGTTGCCGGGCTGGCACAGCGGGGGCGCATTTGCAAGTCAATGCGGGCCAGTAGCGGGGAGCGGGGCGCGGGGTTCGCAGGGCGGGCGGATCAGTCGCAGGGCAGGAGATTTAGGCGCTCCCACTTCACCGGGATTTCGGGATCAAATTTAATTGTGCGGGCTGAAGGTGGAGATTTGCGGGGGACTTGTGTGCGGAAGATGGAATTTAATTACGGAATTTAGGATATCACGACACTCGTACGTTATATTATAAATCACAGTTATTTAAGAGCCATGTATGCGAAGTTGTTTATTTTGGTGTTTACTTTTCTATAAAATAGCGTTCGACTGATTTCTCACGGTTTTAGCTTAACATTAACGGACATTACTTTGAAGATCTAGCTATTTCTATTAATGAAAAGTTGTGAAAGGTATTCTTAGTTAAAATCTATATGAGCTCTATTTCTGTTGATGAAAAGATAGGATAGGAATTCTAAATCGAAGTCTAAAACGAGCTCTACCTTAGTTTCTTTGGAAAATGGCTACAAAGGCAAAAATATCCTAGGTAGATACTGGCATCAGAAGCTAGTCTCGGTCACTCTCTAGCGCGTAACGACAACTTGTTGTGTGTTATGTCCCTAGGGACTCTACGCTCCGTCTAGACGCTCCGTCTTACCTGAAAGCTTGCAGCCGGCGGCGTGTAGCCGGCAATACAGGCTGATTATCTAACGGAAACTCGGTTCAGGAGGTCTACTCTCTAAGCACGAAACCCGTAGTTTCGGCCTAAATTACGGACGTTTCTTACTCCGTACGGACAGCTTATTAGTTCGGAGACCCGAACTAAGAATGAATGAAAATACGTCTTGACATTGTCCCTACTCCCAATGTGTTTGTGCCGTTTGTTCAAAACTATTACATCCTAAATCAATAGAGAGTAGGCTTCATCCGTAGTTTCGGGAAACTTACGGACGAAGACCCGCATCTTAGTTGACGGGCTTAGAGAGTAGGCCTCCAGTTTCGTCGCTGTTTGGCAATCATACAGTATGAAAATGTGACAGTTGACAGGATGAAACTGAAACTGAAGCGAGCTTCTGTTAGATAATAAGCCCTCGGGACAATACGCTACGTCTCACCCGTGCAAACCGGTTTGTGCAGGCACGTTTCCAGGTGAGACGGAGCATGTAGCCGGGACTTTAAACTAGGTTTTTTTTCTTCTTCTTTTTGTGCAGTGGCGGTACCCTTTTGGATTTCGCCAATGTCCAGTTTTTGACTCAGTAGATTGTTTCTACAGACTCATAGCTAAACTTGGTTCGTTCATCACTGGCTCTGACTCTTTGACATTTGTCGAAGTAATTTATTTTGCCGCAGATTTGTTTCATAAAACAGAACGCCCGCCGCCGTTACGATATATACCACTGTCTTGTTACGCATACGAATGTCGATGTTGCACAAGGAAGCAGCCTCCTTAATGATGTATCTGTCGATCGGACCGGCTAGCTGCGGCCCGTTAGTGGGCACCGGCACCTGCCCTGGGAACGGGCCGGATTCCTCGCTTTCACATTCCCGCCAGGCCAGCAGCGGCGCGCGCGCACTGACTCACGCCGCGGAATGCGGAGCTAGCGGATAGCTTTCAGGACTCGCGGTCAACCTCACACGTTTACACTATTATGTAACTAGGCAATAGCTTTTATAACATTTCATGAACCCGTCCAATATTATTTGTTTTTGTAATATTATTTTACCTGTGTTGAAATCTTGCCTGGTGACCCAAATAAATAAATTGAATGAAGATCTATATCACTTTTTATAAGGCATCAATCAAAAATAAATACACACATCAACATTGTCTAGGGATTATTATATTACATTCTTCATAACTCAAAAACTATCTACAGTAAGTTTGTATGGGGGAAAAACTTTCATGGGTTCCGTCTTTAGGAACTAAATAAAAAAAATAAAAAAAAAGTTAACCGAAAGATTCCTGATAATTTGAATATAACTTTTGCAAAAAAAATTTTTTCTTATAAACAATCCATGTTGAAAAAAAGGCGTTTCAACTTTTTTTTTTAATAGAAAGTTTGTTTTGATTTTTTCATGTCAACATTTAACCAGTTAGGATGTACAAATTAGACCTGCAGGCATGTTGAAAGCTGGCGCTATCCAACGCATGGTTGTTGTCTGACTTGAGTTGACCATTCGAACCCACTAAAACGTGATCTCCTGATTATAGTCACGTTATCGTCTCACGGAAGAGATGTTGCCTAACGGCATTCTGGCAGAAAACGCGTTACCACTCTTAGACATGACCGTTTTCTACGAAATATCGCCAGAAGACAACCCAATATAATGGCTATGGAAATGGTTCAAAGACTCATCTGACCACCAATTATTGTTAGTGAGTGACCGTTTGGTCACTTCATGTTAACTTCTCCTCCCAGTTTTGGAAGGAGAAGTTAACATGAAGTCGGTCTTCACTCTCGCACACCACTTCGTGTTCCAGCTTTGCAGCGTGGCAATCGTAGACGAAGACTTTTATGAATTCGAGAACTTTTGGCATAGAGTGACGAGCAGTTGTCAACGGTGCGCAACTTATAAAAAATTGGCAAAATGTTTCAATTCATTACAGCCGTAAAGTAAAGAGAGTAGGAAGTAGATTTCTTTCAGACAATATTTAAGGAGAACCATAACAATAAGTCATTCCCACTTATGTCCCACGTTATAAGTACTCGTAGATATTAGAGTAGTAACAAATGGCGGTTTACTTTAAAAAGTGCGTTGCAGTGCAGTGCGCTTGAAAATTTTCCGGTAGACTTTATGGTAGCGATTGCTCTTATGACGATTGTCTCGATGTACCTCGAGGTCAGCGGATCAGTATCTGGAGATGTGACGGCGATTAGGAGGGCGGGGCCCCGTTAGCCCCTCCCAGCGTCGGCCCTCCCACGGCCCTCCTCCGCACTACCCAAACTGTTCTAAAGTATAAGCTTTAGCGATTAGCAACCGTCGTCGTCTTTATTTAAGAACACACGTCCACCCAAAATATTTTGATTATAAGTAGGTAAGTAGATGAACTATCCTGAAAACATTATCAAGCAATCACAGCAAGCGCTTACATTTATTGTATGCTATCGATCCGCTGTCTTTGCGCATGCAATATCTAGGACTCGATAGGAAAATTAAAACATGGCAAAAATCCTGTTTTTCTTTAAGTATAATGATAGTGATAGTGACCGCACGTGACCGAGTGTTATGACAAGCTTTCATGTCGAATTTTATAGTTAATTGCTTATTTTTTAAACTTTGTAAACGTTAGCGTCCTAAAGATTACAAAATTCGGTACTTGACGGCCCATACTTTTTGGCATATCGCAACGTTAAGTAGTCAGTTTTATTTGTGACCAAATTTTTCTTAAGATAAAAACTATACGAAGATGTTAATTCTATAAAAAGAACGAGTAATGAAAAGCACTTATCGTGTCGGCCTCCCAGTTCCCACACATCGCTCACGCCTTGCCCCATACGCTGTTCTCAGAAGAGCTGGCTGCGGCGCGACGTAATTTATAAGGTCACTCTCAATCCGTAAATTACGACCATTCAATTAAGTTGTTTTTTTAACTATGAGTGCTATATTTGCAATATGTCGTTACGTTTCACAGACCGCCGCAAATTGGGAGTTTATTTAAATAACAAAATCGTCAGAAGCAATCCAATTTTGTAAAGAGATCACTGGAAAGGTTTTATTACTGTTTTAATTTTGGCGGGGTAATATTTTAAGCTCTCATCACTTTGGCAGGGTAATTACGCATAGATATACCAACGTACCGAAACATATTCTAACATCTATGATAATTAAAATGAGACTGCACCACGGCGGGGCGGGCGCCGGCGTGCTCCTTTTATGATATCTATTCAATCAATAAATTTATAAAAAAAATATTAAAGCTACTCTAGCACTTTACTTTACAAAAAAATATTTAAAGGTACTTAACACTTTAAACTCTCATGGTCGTTTATCATTGTTGGGAAACAGCATTTTTTCAATTTTTGTATTTGCTTGCGAGTCTCCAATATTTCCGCGCAGTTGCAAGCGCCATGATCACGGAGTAGTAGTATCATCGGTTACAAACATGTTTAAAAATCCGATTTTCCTTATAATGATAGTATACGTTTGGTTCTAAATTCATGAGGTGACTCCAACATGATCCGACCCGCCGACCCGGGCAGCGGGGCGCGCGATATTGCGGGCCCCGCGGGGCGCCTTGTATTATGCATGCGGGACGTGCACCGGGGCGGCGTAAGGGACAAGAGGGGAAACATGTGGTCCTTTCCATTAATATCTGTCTTCTGATTATAATTATGTGATCACTGTTATTATGTTCCATATGTGATTCTTAAAAGATTTTTAACGTGAAAGTCGGCCTTGTTAAGGGTCTGTTTTCCCCGCTTAGAACCTACTTAATATCTAAGTATTACCCAATTATTTGTTAAAGTTTGACAAAAGCAACTCATATTTAGTAGTTTTGTTCACTATATAAGTATGTTTACAAGACACAGTACGAGTAAAGTAAAATGTTTATAAAAAATCTATAAATCTCTCTCTGTTACTACGTCAGCTGTCTAGTATGTAAAGTTTCTCTTTGGTGGTAATTAGAACAACCGACGCAATGCAGAAAAGGTGACTCATGTGAGATATTGCGACCCATACTTTCTGATTTCGGATTGACATAACATTTAAAAACGTATTATCAATTAGTCTTATTTTTATGACTAACTGTTGTAGTGAAAGTTATGAATCAATTCGATCGACGCAAGTTACGGTAGAGTAACAAGCCAGTCAAACTTACAAAGTTTATCTTGCTTTTGTACAGAAATATATTTATTTATCAAGATCGCTATTGCTATTTCACGTGGATTCATCTAAAATTGAAGTTTCGTAGTAGTGTTAGCACGGAGTCACTTTTTTCCAAATTGGTAATGTTACAGTAGGTATGTCCTATTCATACATTATACAAAAATTTGAATAATAATTATAGGAAAGACCGACTAGATAAAGCTCATAAAGTTCGTATCATGTTGTGAGAAGATTCCGAGGGGCTTATCGCCGCGTGCTTCCACCAGTTACCGTCACCACCCTAATCTAAGTCGAGCCCCTGCAGAAATAATAATAGATCCAGTCATTACATTTGTGTATTCAATCTTAAATGGCATATTAGAATGACATACGATAGCGGCTATCATTGGTTTTAATCTAGTAAGTAATCGTTTCGTTCTAGGAACAATTTGTAAATGCCTTACTCGCAATATTTATATCGTTTATTAATAAATAATAATTGTTCTGCGGTCAGTTTATGAACAAACGAGATATGATCAGCAGCGTTTAATTGTGAACAAACCCGTATCATATGCACCAATCGCGGCACGGTATATCGATTTAAGGTACCTTGCTATAAATGTAAGCATGACAATTACCCGTAGCTACCGTGTTAATATACGCGGTTATCTGTTTGGCCATGGTTTGGTAGCACGGGTGTTAAATAGTAGTAATTTATTTCATCGCCCGTAGGCTCCGTTTCATTATTTTTCAATGAATTTTCAGTTTTTATGTTATAATAAACCGATATTAACTGATATTTATTACTAAAACACTCTGGTAAACAAGTTGTTTACGTTGTTACGTATTTCAACCAATCGGTGTAAAGCATGCTTTTCGTCACACGCATTCGCACAATATTTAAGAAGAGATACTGATTATCTTTAAATCATCGTAAAATCATCAGTTTTATTGCAAATACAATTGTCTGCTTACAATAATTCGACGGTTTATAAATACCTTCGATTATTTACAAACAATCGGTTCCTGCAAAAAGACGGCAGCGGTTAACCTACACACCTTGCTGAATCATTAAATTCAGTTAAACCAAGAGCTAATAGATTGTAACAGCTATTAGTTATTAACCAATAATAATATACATTATTAATATTATATGCACGTCGAACGTAAAGCTCAGTTAGGAAAAACTGCAATAAATAAATAAATATTTAAATTTTCATACATTCACGCCAATTATCTAGCCCAAGATAAGTTACATAAGTTATGGATATAGATAACGGATAAACATACTTATATACTTTTTTGTAAATACATACATACATATTATACATATAAAACACCCAGACCAAGACAAATTTTCAAGTTCATGCACACAAATATTTGTCTCGTCCGGGGATCGAACTCGGGACCTCTGGCGCATAAGGCGGGTTTAGTACCCTTACGCCAAACAGGCCGTAAACAAATAAAACGTCAATAAAACATACTGTATTTATCTACTACCGATAATCCGACACAGGGCTTCGTTTAGGGTGCAACATTAACTTGTAACAGACTCCTAAGGTGTTGAACCGTCGTCGTGAGGGTTGGAGGGCAGGAGGCCGGGCGGGGCGGGGCACATGCGGCACTCGCTTCCGGAGGACCAACCTGCGAGGCGCACTCCACTAACCCTTGAGAACCGGACACGTAAATAAAAATTGGCAACTGACAACACAAAACTTTCGGAATTTTTGGACAACTGAAATTAATGCTCCAAATAAATGCTATAAAAAATCTTCAGTCAACACCTTTTAATTTATTAAATCTAATTAATAACGATTAAATAAAAGTGCCTTGATGAAGTAAGACAATTTAATTAATAGTTTTAGTGGCAAGCCCTGCGAGTGGATAGTAATTTGGTGCATGTGCTAGTGAAGTACTCAGTGATGGTGATGTGGATACTGTGATGCTGTGGCTGAGCACCGCCGACCACCGGCGTATCCATCACCTGTACCAAGGTCAGACTGATAGAATAGAATTTATTTATTTGTAGAAACATGTGTGGTACAGTTTAAAAAAATCTAATAACATGTCTTACCATTGTAGGCGTCCAAATTTAGAATAGCAAGTTTAATCAAATGTCATTTATAATTTTATTAGAAATGCATCGAACACAAAAATCTATATAAGTAAGTAGTCAATAATTTCCTTGTAATCACTAATATAAAATACCTTGTTGATCAAAAGTTATAAAAAATTAAATGTCAATTAATCTTAACTAAATAATATTTTAAAATAACAATATCAGCAATACATTAAAACATCATTAAATTTTATTATTCGGAAATTCATTTACAAATACAATAACATTTATTTTATTAATGAGAAAATATTAATATTATAACATTCTTTCAACGATTTCGGGATTTTATAAATAAAGTTTAGAGCCCATACAATAAACACTATTTTGTAGAAGAGCAGTTTTAGAACCTTGTGCTCTTAGTTTGTGTTTATCTCGTCTATTACGGACAACCGTGTCAGAGAGTCTGGGAAACAAGAGTGGGTTACATTTCACAAACATGATAACTTAAAAAATACGAGTATATAGGGACGGAAATGAAAGAACGTTGTATTTTACGAAATATGGTTTGCAACTGTCAGTAACTTCAAGTCTAAACATTGGCCTGATGCATCTTTTTTTGCATTCTAAAAGCAATGTCCCCATTAGTAGAGTTTCCCCAGAAGATTATGCAGATTATGTGTTGAAGCAGCTAAGTTGGATATGCAGTCAACAACGTGACAATATTCGACACGGCAGATAGAAAATGACTAATAGTAGATTGTGTTACAAGTGTGAGGAATTAAAAGTACATCTCGCAAGGGAAAAATAGTTTTGCTCTCGTGTGATACACTCTACTTTTCACCTCATTCTATGAGAAAACAAATAGATTTTTTTTTTCTGATAACGAACGGCATTCTCTCGTTTCTTTTTTTGTTGGGTATCGCCTCCTTCCGCGCCGTACAGTCAATAATCCATACAACTTGGATTCATGTTCCAAATTTAAATCTCATTTTTGCCCTCTAAAAACTCTCATACAGAAAAGAGCTACTTTGCCCCGCTTATCGAGGAACAAAATGACGCTTTTCACATAAAAGGGATGAAATAGTTGTTTGTTATGCAAGGCTGAAAATTTGATTATTTAGCGGCGAGTTACCTCTATTGAAAACTGAGCAAGTGAAGGATTCTAGGATTGAAGGGTTCAAAGATTGAATCCTGAGCGAAGCGAGCGCAACACACAATTTTTCACCTCACAACAGCGAGGAACATTTTATGGTTATTTCCGCAGTCAACTTCGGTAAAAAATTCTTTAAAGATAAAGTTTAATCTAAATATACCTTATTCTCTTTGTTTTAATGATATAAAAAACTAAAATAATAAAAAAGGGAGTATTATAGTTAATTCAAAGTTATTTAAAGTAGGAATATATTGTTACTTATAAATAACAATAAAAACGATTCGGTAAATGTTGACATTGACATGAGGTACAAGACAAAGACAATTTAAAAATAAAGGTTTATGTCACGTTCCGAAATCCAATCATAGGTTGTGAAATAACCCAGTCTAATATAAAATTCTTATAACAAATTGTTTAATCTTATTGTTCTTGTTTTTATGATTCAATGAACTAAAATAATATAATAAAACCAAAACAGGGTATCATAATTAATTCAAAGCTATTTAAAATAAGAATAAAATGTAACAAAAAAATCAATAGTGCGATTCGGAACGCATTATGACATATTTGTAGGTATTAAATTAAAATAAGTACTTTACCGCGCTAGGCCGCAAAAAGCGATTTTCTACGCAGAAACTGTATCACAAAACCTCCTTTTCAGAGCGTGTGAGGTGAAAAAGATTTGTGTCGTAATGAATAGTAAAAAAAATCTCAAATCACAAACTTAACGGATTCAGAAATGTTAAATTGTAAAGATTTTGTGCTTATTACAATTATTACGGCAGTTGCATTCCATTTTCACATTTTTCTTGTTATTTTGTTACATTGCTACTCTATCTGAATGGAACATGTTTTATGAAAGCATCACTTAAGTTTTTTTTAATCAAACAATATGCAACTAGCTAGCAACTAGTTACTAAGCATATTGACATATGTAAAGAAAAACTGACATATTTAAAGAAAAAGGGGAACGCAGCTTTCGTCATAGAATCAAAAGCTTTTATTTTCTTTTACTCTTACTCTTTTGAAAAGTTAAGCTTAAAAGGCTTGAAAAATTAAATTGACATTTAACAAAATTGAAAAATGAAATTACACATTTTCGTAGTAGCTACGGTGCTACGACATCGTAGACGACCTGCTACGAAGTTTTTGTAGTGTATTTTTTAATTTCCGGAGTGACAACTTATTAAAATAAATATGGTTTGTATTGTGAGACTATAACAATTTTGAGAAAACTGATTTTTAAGTAAGAACGTACGGAAATAGTAGTCTTTACACGCATTTTACCTTAAAAAAAACAGAACTATAACGTTTGTTTAGAGAAAAAATACAACTTTTCTTTGGAAGTTATGATGGAAATTAAGCCTAGAGAGCCTAGAATATTATCTGAATAACATTAAAATGGAAGTATTTGCTAATTATATTAATTGATTTTTTGTTACCAATAAAACGTAAATGGCAACGTTCGGATGCGCAATTTGTGAGTGAGAATTAAATAAAAGACATTGTGGGCTTATTTATGCTCATTGTTAAGATTATAATAAAATACACAATTTCAGAGATACGATGGCCACGAAAATCACAAATATTTGAAAAATAAGCCTTTTGGAGGCGGTGCCAGCTAAGGCAAGAAAAATAAGTATAAAAACTCTAAGTAATTTGTCTTGACCGGCACCGACTCTAAAAGGCTTACTTTTTGCTTTTTAGTATTTGAAGTCGGTTTTTTAGTGTCTATTGTCTTTCAACACTAACTATAAAAGCTCGTGTTTGATTTATCGAATACATCGAGTATACTGATCCAATTTCCAAAACTATGAAGCTGAATACAGACAGATAGCTACACTAAATATTGAGTCGTTTTAGCTACACTATCCCTGAGCCCTACTGGATGTGGAAGTCTAAGTGAATTCACCAACAAAAGTTATAAAAACACACAGTAACTACTTGGAATAACCCGAACCTATAACGGGACGACAAACTTTTAATTAAAATTAGTTTTGTTTCGCAGGGCCCGCAAAAATTTAACTTTCATAGGTCACCTCTAACGATTTCTGTTTAGATTTTTTTATCTATGTATTTAAAAAACAGTGTGAGCCCAAACATGCCAAGACGCGGATCGAACTAAGTAATTTTTATGTTTGTTGTTTTTATAAGTAATGCGTTGTTGTCACAGATCCGTATGGCGCGTTGAGCGGGTGCGCACGCGCGGCGGGCGCGGGCGGCGGCGGTGGGCAGGTGCAGCTGTGGCAGTTCCTGCTGGAGGAGCTGGCAGCCGGCGCGCCCGGCATCTGCTGGGAGGTACGATAACCCAAAGTGACCGCCTTCCTAACCGCCTTCATGGCGTAAGGCCATCAGGATCAGGACCAAAGGTCCCATGCTGGATTTCCAGTGATCACAAAGCTATTTTAAGTTATTTTTGGCAACCCTTACCCTTGGCCACTTATGTTCTAGTGCTATGACGGGGTCCACCCCGAGCGGTAAATTCGAAAATACTTGCCGCGTTTTGGCTCCAAGACAATATCAGTTCAAAACTTTTGTGCCATATCAACTATTGCTCCAAACGACCAGATTTTACCATAACGTACCAATGTTTTTGGCCGGCACTTTTAGAAAACGGCCCTAAAATGTATGGAGTCTGAATGATCTCCTTTCTCCGCAATATGGCGAGTTATTTTATTTTATGCGTTAGGTTTTATAAAGTATTTATATCTGCATCGGCAGGGCCCGCCGGGCGAGGGCGAGTTCCGGCTGTCAGACCCGGACGAGGTGGCGCGCCGCTGGGGCCGCCGCAAGCAGAAGCCCAACATGAACTACGACAAGCTGTCCCGCGCGCTGCGCTACTACTACGACAAGAACATTATGACCAAGGTATGACTACTACACATCTTTATTGAATTAGCCCCTGACTTTTATTTATACTCCTATATATTACTTACTTATATACACTTTTAAATTATATACTTTTATATTTACTCCGCGTACTCCTGTTGAAGTCCTCAGACGACAGCGAACTCCTAACCCCAAAAATCCTGTGAAGGAAATACGGTTTGTATCTCAATGAAAGTTAACAAATATTTTTAATTAGCCACCATTACGTTAATAGTAATACTTGTTAACCTCCTACCTTCTAATGGCGAACCCCTAGGGGTTCGTATACCCCATTTTGAGAAACTTGGGTATAAAGCTAGTGATTTTCATATTTCATAGATGAAGTTAAATGTTGTAACTATGACATTTAAGAGAATTTGTCCATTATATATTTTTATACTTTATTCCAAGGTTTGTTTGTACCTTCTGGAAACCTTTTCCTAAAAAATATACTTTTTTCGGCAGGTGCACGGCAAGCGATATGCGTACCGGTTCAGCTGGCGCGGGCTGGCGGCGGCGTGCCAGGCGCAAGCGGCCGACGCGCCTCCCTACTGGCACTACCTGACGCCGCCCGCGCCTGCGCCCGCTGCCGCCTCCGCGTCCGCGTCCGCGTCCGCGCCCGGCGACGCGCTGCAGCCGCCTTCGCACTCACACTGAACCAGTTAAAGAGCAGCAGCTGAGAGAATGTGTTTTTTATGAACAACGAGATGACGCTTAAACCTTCATCATAATGATAAGGCTGAAGATGGAAGCGTGGCTCTCCCGGAATCCTTAACCGCTGTGTTTTCTCTAACTGACGGAACACAATAATGCTGTAAATTATTGTTATGACGTCAGACTTAGAAAAGATTAAGTAATATGTTTTTATAAAAATGGTGGTAGCAAAGAACACTAACTATTAGGAGGTGGCAAGTGGTAACGAGTCAGCCGGACATACAACAACCAAGTCAGTTCTCTATATCGACTATGTCAATAACGAATTCTCTCAGCGGCCAAACTTTAGGATCATAATAACAGTGCGGTGTGAAATTCGTGCGGGACTCTGTGCTGAGAAAGTGGGGCGCGGGTGACGCAGGCAGCTAACTTCACTTACACGTGATCATACTACTGGAATGCCTTTGCTGGTGAGCTTGCATCAAGTAGTGCGTCCCTGTTGGCCTTTTGAGGCCATGAAAGGCAGTGAACTAAAAGAAGTGCCGCTACACTGTGTTTGAATATTTTCCATTTAACGGTCATTCTCACGACAAGGCGTTCTTCGTATAATTTCCGTCACTACTTTTATTTTTCATTAATTCTTTGTACCGACTATAAAAATTAAAAACACGTTAAAGTATATATATGTGTACATTTGGCACTTCGAAAAACCATTAAATTTTGGATTTATGAAGCGTAAATTTTTTGCGCGTGACGAAAATTAGATTTGGGCTGGCGTAAATTAAATAATTGCTTAATAAATTACGAATTTATGTTTTAATAAAACATACATAGTATTTCTATCAGCATACAAGTCATTTTTCAGATATAAATGGCCAAAAGAAAAACTACTGCTTGTGTGAAATAAGAAAAAGAAATACATTCTAAAGTTGGATTTTGAATGCAGTAGAGTAATTTGAGATGTCAAATTCATTCACTATGTATTTTGCAGCAAAATAAAAAAGAAAAAAAAATCTAGGCATTTTATAATTGTTTTCATGTTTTAGCGTGACGAAATAGGGACACGAGAGTAATTTTAATTAAAAAAAATGGTAAAGAATATTGAATAATAATGCTTTAAGGATGAATTCAACGATGCATTTTTGCATAATAATCATTTCACTCTTCAAAATTTCAGGCATAATAGAATAAAATAAAATAAGCGAACGGAAATTAGAGAAATCAAAACGGAAAAAGGTACCGTTATTTACTGTGACAGCGTAACACGTAGGTACGTGACATCGGCTTTAGTTGACTGCCGCGGCACTACACTAACGTATTCCGAAAGTGGTATAATTTATTTGAGCCCTAAATTAATAACCTATGTGTATATGTAGATTGGGCTATCTGAGAAAGTTGCCTAGGATATTTTTGTAAATCTGACCAAAATAACGACGGTTGCTAGGCAACTAAGCCACTATCCAAGGCAACTATCTCAGATAGCCCTATCCATATCCACAGATAGGTTATTAATATCGGCCGTTAGCTAGTGAGGTCGCCATTCTTTAACCGTGACAAAAAATAGATACAATGATCGGACAATGATATTTTTCGTTTTTTCTCAATAAATACACTTGTTAAACTGATGATATTTTAACCGACTTCCAAAAAGGACGAGGTTCTCAATTCGGTTGTTATATTTTTTTTTATATGTACACCGATTACGCCTTGATTTCAGGACTGATTTACGTGATTCTTTTTTTGTTCGATGCGGAATATTTGGTCCTATAAAAATTTGGTTCAGTTTGGATCAGTACTTTTATGTTATGAGCATTTATAAGCATTTCATATTTGTTAACTTGGACGATGTCATCATAACCGGTGTTTGCATCATAACAGGTGATACTTTGGTAAATGTACATGAAACCTAATCTAATCTAGAAAAAACCTTCTGTAGTTTGTCAAACAACCTTTTACAGACACTAAAAAGTAAAAAAAACTGCGTTAAAAACCGACTTTAAAAACTAAGGCATTCTACTATAAGGTTTTATTCTTTTATTTTTGTTGCTCCACTTCAAAATCAAGGATTATTTTTTGCATTTTAGTTTTTGTAGTAGGTTTTTTTAAATAACAAATTGTATTAATTAACTTTCAAAATCTATAGACAGTATTAAAAAAATCATAGCTGTTTGCAACTATTAAAGGTAGAACGTGTGATTCTGGGTTCTGGACAGCAAAGGGAAAAAAAACAACTTTGAAAAAAATATTGGACGATGTTTCATTTACCAAATTAAGAGTATTTAATTCCATTTGTTATCAAATAGTTGCTTGAAATAACCCAAAAAAATATCAGCCCCGAAAAATTAAAGACTTAAGTAGGTAGTAGAAAAAAATCAGGTCCGCTGAGAATGACCGATAAGATAATGTAGAAAACGTTTAAAAACGCTTGTTTTAATTTCATACTTTCTCCGATCCATTTCATTATGAAAATCAGGTTTATTTTTTAGTTTGATGTAAATATTTTACGTTGAAAAATTCTTTACTTGAGTGGATCATCATGGAACACTGCTGTTCAACTCAACTTGGCTGAAATATTACATTAAAAGTTAGTTGTTATACCTACATTTGAAATCGATTCCTACAATGTATTCAGTCTAATAAAAAGCTTTCATGTCAACGTCGACGTGCATTTTAGTATCAATAGTTAGACGTACCTGTACCTTATTAAACTTGATAATTATGTATATTGAATATTTACATTGAATAGTTTGTTTGTAGGTGTACCTACAACTGTCGTCATTGTATTTTTCCTTCGTGTAGTTAGGAGCATAACGGTGATCTTGTTACCAACCATTACATGTAAATAATTTTGTGAATTACATGGAAAGTTGCAGAAATAGAAATGTTGTAGAAATTAGTTATAACTATTAAGAAGAACGGGAAATTTTTACCATGTTTCGACAAGAAATTCAAATATAGTAAAAATCTCGTGTTTTCGTGATATAGTTAGGTATAGTGATAACGACTTCATAGTCATTATCACTATACCTAAGTTTAACATATTATTATGTTGGAGAATTCTAACTATAAACTTGACCACAAAAACTTTATCGGCACCAACCACCGAAACAAAACATATTGCATAAAAGATTTGTCACCGATTTTAACTGTATCAAAACATTGATTCTCCGTAACTACGAGTATATGAATTTATATTCCAACTAAACTCTCATCTTTAGTCTTGTACTTTCTTTGACTAGTATTTTATTTAGATTGTAACGTAATTAAAGTTGTATATAAATATAAACAGCATTAAATACTATTCCTACCTCAACGTAGAAAAAATTCGCTCGTTGACGTGAAATCGTTAAATATTTTAGATTATCATTATGAGTAAGTATTTTATTTTAAATCTAATTTTAAGTATAGATGGTCTTGACTAGATAGACTTACCTATTAGATTTGTAACTATTTTGTACAATGGTAGGCTATTCAAAATTAAATAACTGTGTAACTGTTTAAGCCCCTTGCTATTGAAATGTGGAAAAGTTGATTCAATTTTTAACCGACCTCAAAAAAAGGAGGTTCTGTGTTTAACCTGTATGTATGTATGTTTGTCCGCGATTATCTCACGTTTGGTTGAACCTATTTTGATGCGTTTTTCAGAAACAATTCGGAAAACCACATCCACACATTTAGGAGAAGGTTTTAGTATTTAAACCGACTTAAAAAAAGAAGTTTCTCAATTTGACGCGTACGTATGTTAGTCCGCGATTGTCTCGCGTTTGGCTGAATCGATTTTGATGCGGTTTTGAGAAAAGTATTTTGCAAAAGGTGATGAGCAGTTGAAATGAGGTAATAAGTGTAGACACGGGACTTCAACAACCTTTAAAAATGATGAAATAAAAATCATTTAAAAAAATATAATAAACCGACTTCAAAAAACGCAAGGCAAGAAAAATAAAAGAGTAGGACCGCAAAGTAGACCGCCATGGCTGGCACCGACTCCAAAAGGCTTATTTTTGGTTTTTTAGTCGTTTCGTTACTTATCGTCGTGTTTAAAATATAAATCAAGTAGGTACATATAGTTACACACTTACCTTTCGCGTACAAATTGTTTGTTATAATAAGTAACGTACAAGTATTTAAAACTATTATCGTGTAGATGGAATATCTATTTCGACTACACGTGACGGAACATCGTGACATTCTATCCCATGATATTATAATATTTCCTAAAAATAATAAATGTAAGTAGTCAATTAAGATAAATATATTAGATATATTTAAGACAAATTTTTATTTCATATCTATAAACTTGTAAGGTTTTCACGACAAACCATAAAACTTTTTTTTCCATTAAAGAAATACAAACCATTATTTGTATGAGAACATAATTTTGCATTTTCAATCAATTTTCATTTTTTTTATTTTTAGATAGACTACCTACCTACCTATTACTTAGTAATAGTTTATTCTTTGCTATTTTTTTAAATAAATGGATTTGGATAATAACAAGACGTCGCCAGTGTAAAAGCCATTAGAATTATAAGAACAAAGAAACAGAAATTACTTATATAAGTAGGTAACTTAACGTTAAGGCTAAGTTAAAATAAATCCATTAAAAATCGTTTTATTGTAACTTGTTAGTACCGTCTTCTATATTATGTTTAACAATATATAATGTATGTACAATCAAGGAACTTTCCGGACGAACAGCAGTACCTAATAGTTACTAGTTACTGGTAGTTAAAAGTTTTTTGGGAAACCTTTGTTCGAAATGATTAAAGAAATAATTTATTTTTCAAATGAAAATCCCATGCTCGATTATTTGTGATAAGTAGTAGAACGTTTTTTTATAAATCTATATATTTTTTTAATGACGCTTCCTAAAACGACTCTCCCGGTCGACCGGGAAGTGCCGCGATTAAACATAAGTTTCTATAAAAATGCTTCAGTTGTTTTTGTTGTAAACTTTCTTTACGTTGATTTCTTCGTTTTGTCATTTTGTTGTTTAACTGTATTGTATAGAAACTATTAAATAAAAGTTGTATAAGCACATTTCATCATGTTTTTTTTACTTAGTTCCGGGTTTTTTAACCTGGAAGCTTCAGCTATTTGAGCTATTATATACTAGAAAAATTCAACGTGTTCTCATAAGTCTCTGTAGCATAATTGGTTAGTGCATTGGGCCGGACTCCCAAGGATGCGGGTTCGAATCCCGTCAGGGCGACATGAGACTAGTTGCTTTTTTCTGGTATATTTTCTTGTTTAATATTTATCACATAAAAATAGCATTGTAAAATGCAAAATTAAAAAGTTTTGATTAGATGGCTGTTTCATCTTAATCGATAGTCAAACATCTGTAAAGATGTTTCTTTCGAATGCGAGGATATTTCTCTCATTGATGAAGCGACGGTGGCCAACACCGTAGAACGGTGAATATACTAGAAAAATTCAACGTGTTCTCATAGGTCTCTGTAGCATAATTGGTTAGTGCATTGGGCCGGACTCCCAAGGATGCGGGTTCGAATCCCGTCAGGGCGACATGAGACTAGTTGCTTTTTTCTGGTATATTTTCTTGTTTAATATTTATCACATAAAAATAGCATTGTAAAATGCAAAATTAAAAAGTTTTGATTAGATGGCTGTTTCATCTTAATCGATAGTCAAACATTGTAAAGATGTTTCTTTCGAATGCGAGGATATTTCTCTCATTGATGAAGCGACGGTGGCCAACACCGTAGAACGGTGAATATACTAGAAAAATTCAACGTGTTCTCATAGGTCTCTGTAGCATAATTGGTTAGTGCATTGGGCCGGACTCCCAAGGATGCGGGTTCGAATCCCGTCATGGCGACATGAGACTAGTTGCTTTTTTCTGGTATATTTTCTTGTTTAATATTTATCACATAAAAATAGCATCGTAAAATGCAAAATTAAAAAGTTTTGATTAGATGGCTGTTTCATCTTAATCGATAGTAACATCTGTAAAGATGTTTCTTTCGAATGTGAGGATATTTCTCTCATTGATGAAGCGAGACGGTGGCCAACACCGTAGAACGGTGAATATACTTGAATGAATATACGGTTTAATATTTATCACATAAAAATAGCATTGTAAAATGCAAAATTAAAAAGTTTTGATATAGCAAGGTTTTACATAAAAAAATAAAAATAAAACAATTATGACACAAAGTAATTTTAGATGACAGATTTTATATACCTTTTTTATTTAATAGTGTCATTGAAGTATTCATCTAAACTGTAATAGCATTAATTTATTAGTTTTTTTTTAATTGGTTTATAAACAAAGAATGTTTATTTTCATTAATTATTAAAGATGGTAATTGATTATATATTTTATTGGACTCATGCAATGTACTATTAGATGTTAATTTTAGTCTAGTACTAAAAGTACTTTTACTTTTAGTTCTATTATAAAATATAGGTAAGTACTTAGGTACTGGCGAATTGATAAACTTGTCTATTGAAGGCGATAAAATGATGATTAAATGGTATCATGTGTTTATTAGGCTCTTCAAAAAGTAAAGAATATAGCGAAGAAGCGACTCAATAGCCTTTCCTTTTTGAAGTTAATTAAAAAGACCGCCGTACCAAAAATTTAGTCGGGAAGGATTGCAAACGATATTCCGATTCTCACGCGAACGAAGTTGCGGGCACAGCTATTTTTATTATAATGTTGTTTGCAACCAACACAAATGTACAATGTAAGCGTTGGATTGTCCTTGTGCGGCGGAAATCCGCGCAGATAGTGCTCCCACGCACACGCCGCCACAGCGGGTGATACGCGCCGACCACTCGACTCTTGCGCTTCGATCGACAATAAAAGAACTTGTTATGAGTCCCTCTCTCTGATGGGGAACCTCGGGTCTCCTTTCGCTTCAGCTATATTTATTAAAGTTATTTGCAACGTACGCTACGTACCTCCAGTACCTACTTTTTCGTTTAAAATTTTCAGCCAATCTTCTGTTTGTTGATACTCGGATGAAATAGGCACAGGACCAGAAGCAGAAAAGGCGAGTCGTAGCAAAATCAGTCGTTGTCATAGAGCAGTCGAGCTGGCAGTGTCGTCGCCACCACCCGCTGAAGATGTCACCTGCGCGGGCCGCTGCGACCCTTGGGGTACTTTTACTCCTTCTACAAGGTAATTCCGAAGCTTAATTCTTAACTGCTATTCCATACAATTTACATTTTTTAATCTTGTTTTTAAAAAACTTTGTTGATTGTTTGATGTGTGATGTGATGATGATATACTTCGGTCTGGTGCAAGTTGCAATACGGTTCCATGGCGGTAGGCTTTTTCTTTTAATCTTACGTACTGCGCAAACAATTATCAATGAGTTGTAACTATTATGAGGTCATTACACTTCCGAAATCGTTTTTTTATGGCGAAATAACAGTTAATGTGAGATAAACAAAGTGACTGAAATAACGTATAAAATGAAACTGGATTACCTCTCACCTCTGAACTACCTGCCGTATACAAATGCAATGTTGGACTTTTGTACATCCTTTCATATTAAGAGTGGTAATCTTTGTGTGAAAATACACACACACGGCACACTACACGAATAGCTTTAGGTACAGTAGGTAACTATGTCATCCAGTCCCGTCACAGGTAGTTGAAGAAAAGTTTTATTTTTTCTAGTACAGTTACCTATATAAAATGTACTTTACTTATAATGTTAAATCCACTTCAAGATCTGGTCCATAACGTTCAGAGGGCGCGTCGGGATGCGCCAACGTGTCGGCGCTGTCGCAGCAGCTGGACCGCGTGCTGGCTGAGTACGACCGCGAGCTGGCGCCGGCGCAGCCCGTGCGCGTGCGCCTGGCGCTCGACCTGCGCCACGCCGCGCTGCGCGCCGACTCCACCGTGCATCTGCTCGCCGACTTCACCATGGTCTGGTTATCTATACCTACTCTATTAATATGAGCACGTAGTAACACAAAGTGTGATGCTCCGTGGGAAGGCCCCGACAAGATAGGCTGACGATCTGGTGAAGATTGCGGGAAGCCACTGGATGCGGGCAGTGCACGACCGATCGTCGCGGATATCCTTGGGGTGAGGCCTGGGTTAACCCAGCAGTGGATCTCATGATGATGATGACTACTTCGATGGCACAAAGACCCAAAGTAAATATTGATGGCCTTCGTCGTTTATCTCTAGCTTGATTAAATCTTGCATAGCCTGGTGCGCAGTACCTAAGTATATGCCGAACTCTCCACTGACAATATGGAGAGATCATCTAAACAATGGTAAATGTATTCAAAGTTAAAAGTAATTCTGAGTTCAAATTGATGTGTTGCAGACGTGGCAAGACCCGCGTATCCTCTGGAATGCGAGCGAGTGGGGCTGCGACAGTGCGCTGGCTTCGCCGGACCGGCTGTGGCTGCCAGCGGTGGAGCTGCTGAACGGCGCGAGCGCGGCACAAGCGGCGCTCAGCGTGCGCGTGGCCAGCGACGGCCGGCTCTCCTGGGTGCAGCGCCTCGACGCCGCCGTGCCAGTCGCACTGGAGCTCAAGGACTGGCCCGCCGATGTGCAAACAGCCATCATCAAATTCGGCTCTAGGACACAGTATATCGATGAGCTAGATTTAGAAATTAGCAACATTCAGGTGAGGAAAAGAGCATTTCACTGTATTTGATAATGTCACCGCTTTGTTTAATTTATATAACTGAACTGTTAGTTGTCTATGTTTTTGTTGGCAAATCATCAAAATAACTATTCCAAACGATTTTTTTTTGTGTTTTATTCGTTCAAGCAGTTTTTCATGAAATCGTGATAAAACAGGCTAGCTAGACCTACAAGCTATCAAAGATACACCTACTAATTTTGTTTTGTCTCTAATGTAATTTCGAACTGGGGATTTTCAGCTAGCGGTAGTATTCGAGGCGGGCGCGTGGGAGATGGTGTCGCTGTCAGGGTCGCTGTCAGCGGCGGGCGAGCGGCGCGTGGCGGCGTGGGCCGTGCAGCTGCAGCGGCGCGCGGGCGCGCATCGTGCTGCCGCCGGCGCCGTGCTGGCGGCCGCTGTGCTACTGCTGCTTGCGGCTGCTGCCACGCCCGCCCGGACTAGGGGGCCGCTGTGCGCGTGCGCCTCTTTCGCTGCTGCGTTATGGTAAGATTTGTTGGTATTTTATTTTTGTGTAAATCAGCCCTTTAATAATTTTTTTGAATATTAAAAACATTTCTTTCGTTCTCCCATCATCGTCCGCCATTTTGATGTCCACACTGGGGCACCATAGCCTTCCTTATGGATGGATAACAGAGCCATGATTCACGACGCGAGCCCAATGCGACTTGGTGGGTTTTAACGAATGCAAATCGGAAGGCGCGCTTTTGTTACTTGTATTTCAATCAGTGACGTGATGAGTCATTGCGCTCAGGCTGGTGTCAGCGGCGATGCGCGTGCCGGGTGGGGCGCAGGCGCCGGCGGCGCTGAGCGTGATGTGCGCGGTATGCGTGTGCGCGGCGGCGGCGGCGGCGGCAGCGGCGCTGGCGGCGCGGGTGGCCTTGCTGTCGCACCAGCCGCCGAGACCGCTCAGGACGCTCGCGACCACGTTCTCCAAATGGTGCCAGCTGGACAGCAGCGAGGTGAGGCTGTGCTATTTAATTTAACCACCCTAAGTCTCTAGAAATAAACCTAAAAAGAAGGCTTAAAGAAAGATTGACAGCTTGAGCCTTGACGTATAGTTTTTAGAAAATTCCACCCTCACTGCTATGTCCATGGATCAACCTTTGAATCTTGGCAACAAGATTCTAATATTGTTCTTGAATAACAGGATTATAATGATGCAGTTTGTTGTATCAGTGAAAATATTCGTAGCCGTAGCAGCGTAGCCGTAGCTATAACGTAGTCCTAGTATAGTTCATATAAGTGATCGTAGCAAGGATGAATAACGTGAACTGGTTTTGTTCAATAAACCTAAACCTAGACCTAATATAAAAACCATTTTGCTTCTACTGACCTCAATCGCGGTTCTTGATGGATAAGAATTCATATTGTGCAGAATAATTCTAATTATTACGAATAGGAACAAATCAATAATGGCATTTAAACATCTGATAATCCGCATATCAATTTTGGCATCATCGATCTCATCGGTATAAAATATAAAAAAGTTAAGTACACCAGTATTATAAAATTGAAAAATTGGCCAAGTGCGTGTCGGGCGGGCCACGCGCAATATACTTAGGGTTCCGTGTTAGCCTTTACAAAGTTTTAAATGGTTATACTTATATTTTAATTAACGACGACTATAATATATCTATCTATTCAATTATTATATATTTTTTATATAATCGATTATTGCTCGATAACCTGTAAAATCTCTTTAGCCGTGATAGTTTTTCCTTTACTAAACGGACATGGCGAAACTTTATGGGTTCTTTGTTGGTTTTACTATGGACTAAAAATGGCTTTGTTCTAAATTAAGCTCTGAAAATTAGTTTTTGGTGGATGAAGAAACAATTTGTGTGCCTTGACGGCAATCGAACCTCTTAATGCCTGAATCCTAACTATAATATAATTATATTATAAATGCCGAAGTGTGTTTGTTTGTCCTTTATTGACGCCCTAACTAAGCAACCGCAATCGACTTGATTTTTGGCATACAATAAGTTGAAAACCGGAGAGCAACATAGGCTACTTTTACACATTTTTTGTACATTAGGAACGGGAACCACGCGGGTGAAACCGCGGGTGGAAGCTAGTTTATAATTATCAGCCTGTGGACGTCCACTGCTGGACATAGGCCTCTCCTAGCTCACGCTTATTGTGGCGTTCATAGGAGGTTATTAGCCTACTGCTACCACGCTGGCCAGGCGGGTTGGTAGAGGGTTTGTTGCAAGTTTTCCTTCTCTCGCACAGGTGTTCAATTCTGCGTCGAGCCTCTTAGTCGGCTTTTACGACATCCCAGGCATGTAAGGGAGTGGTGACACTTGTATTCTTAGGCCGTCACCACACGGCTGCTAGTTTATAATTATCATTAATTCAGGCATAAAATAAAATAAAACTACGCTAATCCGAATACTATATGTTCTATATTAGTATTAATACAAAAAGCTTTAAGCCGTTTCTACTAGCCCGCTGGTTCTACTTGATGGTGGAAATAACTCTTATCTTTATTTAAATAAAGACTATTTGTGTGTCAGGAATCGCGTGCGCAGGCGCAGGTGGGGGCGTGGGCGGCGCTGGGCGCGCTGCTGGACCGCGCGCTGCTCGCCGCCTGGCTGCTCGCGCTCTTCATCTGCGTTTGCGTCTACATCTAGCTGCCAAGCCACCCTAGCGGACCTCAAGATCTATTCGTCTGTCTACATCTAGCTGCCAAGTCACTTAGCTGGTGTCTGCGGTTGTCGTGAACTTAAGTCGCCAGAAAACCCTACAGTTTGGGACTGATCAACTTAGAAGAATCCATCAATGATCTTCTTTACGAATCAAAACTGATTGCACCTTCTTTAAGAATCAGATACTCACTCTTCTTTAGGGAACTTGAACAGTAGAAGAAGTAAATATTATTTCCATATAAGGTAAATGTATGAGCTTCAACTGTCAAATGAAGCCCATATCCATATTTTTTAAGGGTACTGGTCCGAAATTTTCAAATTAACTGCATTTTATAGTTCTGGCCCATATGACCGACATGGAATTTGAAACTTACTATGATGATGATGATGTTTTATAAAGCAGATGTCATTTCATTTTGGCTACTAGGCCATCACATAAAGGTTTACAGTTACCCAACCACTGGAAAGTGTAATAAGGCAGCAAAGAGTGCGCATTTGTGGACGATGCTTTAGTGCTATTTTAGCGGTCCAACTACGAGTATGTTAATGTTTGTAAATATTTGTGTACCTACTTAGTAATGTGATTAAATGTTATTTTATTTAGTTACTTAATTGCCCTTATGTTTGCTGATTCCTTAGATTTATCTAATTCTGTTAGTTTTCCCTTTCTTTTGAGTTTTATCTGGAAAATATAAACAGGATGTTAGTTATTTTGAACACAGCATAGTCTAAAAAAATCATAAATAACAGAATAGTCTCTTTGGGGCGTAATAATACGTGTATGTTGTGGTTTTGTGGCATAGTAACTAGTTTTGAATTAACCAAATTCTCAAATGAAAAAGAAAGAGTGTACTTTTTAATATCATCTCATAAAAAAGTGTTAATTTCACGGATTATCTCACTGTTCGCTCAGCGCGTTTTACAGCAATTTCGGCGAACAGCAACAGAATAGAGAGAACCGTTCCCCCCACCAGCACCTGCAAACAAGCAGACAGAGTTATTGGGTGACCTTTCCCTTCCTTTACGAAATACTTACCTACCTGAATTGCAGTAGAATAAATAGCGTTTAACTACCTGCGTTAAAAATCCTAAAGCTATCCCAAATTACATGAACGGCAAACGCGTAAACTTTCATTAATACCATGAAGGGGAATAGAATGTTCCTGCCTGGGGCCTAATTTTGTTTAACTTTAGGTTAACTTTTAGTTACCTACCTATCTATATCAATATCGTACATAATCGTAAAGTATTTCAATCTTGTTTCTTGTAATAGAATAGATACTCTGTTGTAAGGTTTTGTTTTTACCATTCAAAAAAGATTTGAGATACGATTACGACTAAACTTCGAAAGAATGCGGGCACCTGAACATTTTAGTTTCAGTACTTAGGAGGACTTTACCGTGCGCCTGTAAACATTTACAAGGAAACATGTAAACGCATGATTTGGCCGCCCGAAGAATGCATTATTTCACAGGTGAGTGTTCGGAGATTCTCTCAGAGGCCGCATTATTTTGGAACATGTTTTCTTGTCAGTAAATTATCTTGTTGTACAATGTGTCGGCACCTGCACGGCGGGCCAGACGTCGGCGAGGCGCACGCTGAGGAAGCCGGCGCCGGCCGCCAGGCAGCGCGCGCGCGGCGCCAGCCACACGCGCCGCCACCGCCCCATCAGGCCCGTCTCGCGCTGCCACCGCAGTCTGCGCAACCGAACACGCGTTACTGCAGCTGCACGACTCTTAAACTTTTGTGATAAACCTTTTAAAAATGAAGAAAATTCAGTTCTCAATGATACACTGCCACGAATGCTTGATTAAAAGAAATCAAATTTTTCGAAAGCGTACAATTATGTAAAGGTCATCAGCAATAAATTAGTTGTAGATAGAATATAGACAAAGCTCAATGAAATCATGAAAATATCCTCTAATTTATTTATCTACTAGCGGCCTCCTGCGGTTTCACCCGCGTGGTTCCCGTTCCCATGAGACGATCAGTATAAAAAGTATCCTATATTTAAATCCAGGCTCTCTACTATCTCTGTGCCAAATTTCATCTAAATCCGTTCGAGTTTTAGCGTGAAAGAGTAACAATTAAAAAAACTGACAAACATACTTTAGCAATCGCACAAACATCAAAAGGCGAACTTAATGCCATTTGGCAATAATTATTCTTAATAAATTTGTTGAGTTGTGTAGAGGTTGGTGAAGCTTTTAAGTCTTGGAATTATCAACATCAAGTTTTCAAATTAATGGGTGTCTGATAGCTGTTGATCATCAAAACAAGTAAGTACCTGGACGCGAGCAGCTCACGGTACCCGGAGTGCTTGCGGATGGGCACCGCGACCATGGGCAGCTTGAACGCCTGGATGTGCTGGAGGCCGCACTTCTCGCGCTCCGTGAAGGTCTTGCTGATAATATCATAGCCCGAGCTCTCTTCTACCTACAATATGAATCTTCGATTGACTCCCTAGATATAAGATCTAGTGACTTCTTCTTTTCGTATTAACGCTAGATTCATTTAACTAAATTAAACTTCGCTAATAGTGTGCGACATATTTTTTTTATGAACTACGGGGATACTTAGCCTTCATCATACCTGATGTTAAGTATTGATAAGGCTGAAGATGGAAGCGAGCCTCTCCCGGAATCCTCAACCACTGAAGAACTCGCTATCTTATTTCTAACTGCCAGAACACAATAATGCTGAAAACATTGTTGTTATGGCGTCAGACTTAGATAAGATGGTGGCGGACTTACTACAAGGCCTACCACCAACCAAACCGAATATAATAATATTATGTACGCTTGCTGGGAATCGAACCCGGGACCCCTGGGTCTTATACAGGTGGTTGTACCACTAGACCACAGAGGCGGTTAAAGTACTGGCTATGAGATGGATTAGCTATGCAAGCTCTGGGAAGGCTGACGGGAGAATATATATATACTCCCCATCAAGCCTTAGGGCGAACGCTAAAACTCGTGCGGGCGTACGCTCGCGTGTCTATAATGAAAAATATTATGAGCAGCGCAGGCGCGTGCGTCGGAGCGCGGGCGCGGGCGACGGATTGTCACACGCGCGGCGGGCGGCGGGCACACGGCGCGGGCGCACGCGACGGGCGTCCGCTCGCGGGTTTGTTTCTACAAATCAGTCGAGCGCCGCTAGATGCCACGGTCACACGCGTCGGAGGCTAGGTACAACCATGAACATCGATACAGAGCGTCTAATAATTGAGGTGTAATTTCAGCCAGTCTTATGGGATGGCGAATGAATTATATAAAGATAGAGATGCCCGTCAAGAAGCTTGAAGTTTATATATTGTGGACTTTGATCTTTGAGTCTTCGCCTTCAAGTATGGTTCTAATTTTGAAAATAATTCATCATAATATGTCCTTGTACTTAATTTCAAATATTTGTAAAATTCTTTTTCATTTCTCCGCTGAGTAGCCTGCTTGTACGTACGAACGGGTTAGGCAGTCGACGTTGTTTGCGTTGACGTCTTTTTGCCAAATAATAAATTAGCAAATAATCCATGGTAATCTACTCGACACAACTGTACACGCTCGAGATCAAAATTATATTAGCAGCGCTAAATGAGCGGATTCGTGGCCCGCGGCGGACTTCCGACGCGTGCACCCGCATCCGCATCCGCACGTGTTTTAGCGTTCGCCCTTAGGGTTGGATGGGAGGCCTCCACCGAACTTATCCTCGGGGTGGGGGCCAAGGAGGGATGAGGGATGTTGTAGGCACCTGGAAGGCGAAGAGCCCGGGAACCCGCGCCGGCACAGCTGTTGGGCTGTTTGTATAATGATGTGCCTAATTGACAACTGTTTATGCTGTTTTTTTTTTATTATTTGCATGCTAAAATAATGGCAGAATGTACAGGAACCAACAACTTTTTTACCATTGTATGTACTTACCTACATTCTTTGCAAATAAAATGATGATATGAAAAAAAAAACTACAAGAGTATGGTATGCACCTGGACGGCGAAGAGCCCCGTCCGCAGGCGGTTCACGCCATAGGTAGGCGCGCTCGCTCAGTGTCAGCACCTTGCGCCGGCACTGCTGCTGGGTTGAATATATGATGATCATCATCATGATGATCATCATATATTCAACCCAGCAGATCATGATCAATAACAGACTAGTAGGCACTTGAAAGGCGAAGAGCCCCGTGCGCGGCCCTCTAAGCTGTCCACACTGCTGAGGTAAGCGATCTTACCCATCGGCAGCACCTTGCGCCGGCACAGCTCCTGGGCTGTATGTATGATGATGATGATGATGTACTACAAGAGTATCGTATGCACCTGGAAGGCGAAGAGCCCCGTGCGCAGGCGGTCCACGCCGTCCACCACGCTGAGGTAGGCGCGCTCACCCAGTGGCAGCAACTTGCGCCGGTACAGCCGCTGGGTCGCTGGGTCATTGCTTTCCTGGATTGGTCTAATTTGTTAACAACATAAAATAACAATAGCTTTTACACCCATTTGCACTAAACTTAGGCCTAAGGCATTCTAATTGTTTCTTAACCTTTAGACGTCCGCTCGACAGCCCTGACAGCCCGGGCTGTCGGCGGATGTCTAAAGGAATAGCCTTAGTGGATTTTAAGGATGTTCTTAATAAAAAGATGCTTTGCACTAACCTTAATATGGTTAGTGCAAAGCAACTTTTTATTAAGAACGTCCGTAAAATCCACTAAGCTATTCTTAACTTACGGGCCCAATATCGAGCGCCTAACTAAAGCTTAAGCTATTATTAATTATTAATGTTTTAAAATAGATAAGAATAGTCTTAGGCGATTCTTAAGTTTAGTGCAATGGGTGTTTTATGTATGCATTTCTAATGTTATCTTATATGATTTTATTAAAAAAAAAACATATAGTAATCCGGTCCACACTGCCGAGCCTTGTGAGCAACCATCGAAATTTACTAGTAACTACTTACTTATTACTTTTTTTCTTCGACGCTTTAGGCCAGCGTTGTATTATCAATGAGAAGAATAATCTTCGCATATGAAAGAAACACTTCATTTGTAAAAAGTATAACATTTTATTTTTGCATTTTACAATGCTATTTTTGTGTGATAAATATTAAACAAGAAAATATAAGTACTAGAAAAAAGCAACCTGTCTCATGTCGACCTGTCCTTGGGAACCCGGCCCAGTGCATTGGGCCGGGTACCCAAGGATGCAGGTTAATCCTGTCAGGGCGAGACATGAGATAGGTTGCTTTTTAGGGTTTCGTAGCCTAAAGGCAAAAAACCCTTATAGATTCGGCCAAACCGATGTATGTCACACCCTTTTTATTCCAAAACTATTAGGATTACACAGTTGAAACTTGGTACGTAGATGTATTCTGTAAACCGCTTTACGGTTTTTATACAAAAATAAAAAAATATATGAATTAAGAGGGGGCTCCCCATACATGGAACTGACACTGAATTTTTTTTTTCATCAAACCAATACGTGTGGGATATCTATAGATAGGTCTTTAAAAATTGCATTGAGGTTTCTAAAAGATGTAAGTACACTTCCAAAGTGGTAAATGTGTGTCCGCCCCTACCTTTTGAAATTTGAGAGTGAAAAATTAAAAAAAATATATATATGCTGTATAGATCTTAATAATAACTTTTAACCAAAATTGGTTTGAACGAAATATGGTTGCCAGTATTAGAAATATAGCATTTTTCCTGAAAGGGATTTGAAAAAAATTTTTTTTTTCATCAAACCTATACTTGAGGCGTACAGTTTTTTCTTAAAATCAACCGTTTGAAAGATATACACTTCCAAAGTGGTAAGATGTCACAGCCACTTTATTCCAAAACTATAAGGATCACACAGTTGAAACTTGGTCGGTAGATGTATTCTGTAAACCGCTTTACGGTTTTTACACAAAAATAAAAAAAATATGAATTAAAGGGAGGCTTTCAAAAGAATAAGTCGACGACACTTGCTTGTTTTTCTCCTAGCAAAACAATAACAGAGAACCTTGATAAGAAGAAGAAGGTGTCCGCCATATTCATTGATATGACAAGCGCCTTTGATATGGTCGATCATGCCATATTATTAGACAAATGCGAACGGTACGGCATAAGAAGAGGTCCGGCACTAAAATGGATCGAAAGTTATCTAAACGGTCGTCTACAATGTACAGAAGTAAATCGCATTGATTCAAATGAAATTTCCGTACCTTATTTATAGATCTGACTATCGCACAAATCTGCTTGGCGTCCCACAAGGCTCTGTTCTGGGCCCTCTGCTATTTTTAATTTTTATTAATGATTTACCTGACATTAACAATCATCAATATATTTTATTTGCTGACGACATCTGCGTAATTGTACCAGAAAATAAGAAAACTGACATTCCATATAATGAAACTTTAAACTCTAGTGTAAATGATATAATGACATGGTTAGATATTAATAAGCTACAAGCCAACACAAATCGAAATATAACACAAATTTGCCAAAACTAACATTAGTTTATAAAGGCGAGGAAATAAAACAAGAAACAGAAACAGCTTTCTTAGGACTTACATTAGACTCTTTTGCAACTGGAAAGCACACGTTGAAAATTTGTGTAAAAGAATAAATAAATTTGTTTAAATTTGTAAAAGTAATCAAAAGTACTTCGGGGGAGGACGCTGCTCTCCTGGAGTATCATGGCTATGTTGTCTCCATTTTGAGGTATGACCTTCTTTTGTGGGGCGGCAGTTGTACGTTCAACAAAGCCTTCATAGCTCAAAAAAAGTGTGTTAGAAGCGTATGTGGCGCAAAACCATTCGATAGCATTAACGCTAACTTGTTTGTACATTCTGGAAATAGGATGTTTTGTAAAAAAGCACCCCCATTTATTTGTAAAATCTTGTGAAGTTAGTACGTACTAGTCCGACTAGAATTAAGGTCCCTGACTGTAGAAGTATCATACCTATACCTACGTGTTGGATATCATTAGATAGATCTTTAAAAATTACATTGAGGCTTGTAAAACAGTTTTTTCTCAAAGTCAACCGTTTGAAAGTTATACATTTCCAAAGTGGAAAAAATGTGTGTGTCCCCCCCCCCCCCCCCTCTAACTTTTAAAATAAGCAAGTGAAAAATCAAAATAAAATATATGATGTATCTTTATAAAAACTTATAACGAAATTTGGTTTGAATGAAATTTATTTAGTAGTTTCAGAGCTTTAGCACATTTTCCACCGCAAATATAACTTTGTCATTCGTACAGACACTATGAAAAACAAACTTATTTTTGCAGACAAAAAATTATAATGGCATTTTGGCAATAATAATAAAAGAAACTTTATTGCACACGATACAAAAACAAACACATACAGAGAAAATGTCAAAAAAGAGGACCACACAAGAGGCCTTAAAGCTACGTAGCAGTCTCTGCCAGGCAACCTTGGGTGAGAGACGAAACCCTTCATGTGCGAGTTCGACTTGCACTTGGCCGATTTTTTCTAGTATATTTTCTTGTTTAATATTTATCACATTTGTAAAAAAATCTAAATCTTAAACTAATTTATAAGTTCTAAGGTATATCGTTGGAATTAATAAAAGTAATATTGAAGTTTATGTAAAAGTAAAATAAGACTAATAGAAGTACCTAATTATAGTATTTGGTATTAAATAATGTAGTTTCCTTAATTAACAAATAATGAGTAAAATGATTAAGTAAATTATTAATTATGATATTGATGAGCATCAGTAATAAAAGTTCTATTTTAAGTCATTTAATAGTGTAGTGATTTTTAAGATAACTGTATGATAGTGTGTGTTTAATTAAATAAACTGAATATTGGATAATAACTGTTTCATTTATATAGCAATGTTCCTTTCTTGAACTGATTTAAGTTAGTATTTTCTTTTCAGATCGATTCAGCCATTAAATTTTTTTCGAATTTGTTTTAGTTAGGTCATAGCGATAAACTTTAAGTTAGATAATTAGAGACTACATTAAAACGAACCGCGAAGTAAACTCGCTTGTAGGTGGTCTCCTGGACGCCGAGGGTCATGGGCGAGCGCGCCAGGTCGTCGATGGTCTGAATGGCGTCGCTGGGCGTCTGCAGGATGGCCACGATCTTGGCGGAGTACGATGTGAACACGAACAGCGACGTCATCAGCGTGAACAGCATCACCACCCGCACCGACAACACGCTCGGACTCATGTAGAACCCTGGGGAATGTTCATATTGCTCTCGGTAGTTGACATTACAAAGTTTACCGTTTATTTACAAATAGCAACCGCCTGCTACTACGTGAGACTGCTCCTTTGCTCACAATGTCATTTGTATAGATAGAGTCAGCGCGCAATTGCGTTTATTTCACAGAACATTCCTTGTTCAGTAGTTTATTTAGTCGACCGATAGTCTTGCCGGATTGTTGTTTTGTTTGATCGTTCTGGAAATAAGTAACTGCCGCGACCTTTATTTAACACCGACAAAAGTACAAATAGGTACTTAATTGGGCGACAAAAAATCGCAAGTATGCGCTGTCACGACGACAGTCTGGTTGAAAATTTGCAAGCTGTCGGCCACTTCCGGATACCCAAACCTTGATACTGATATCTGATAAACATTTAATCAGCTGTAGAGTCATAATACCCTACTGATATTACCTACTTTAAAGATTTTCGTTATCTTTGTTATTAGCAGATGATGATGACCCTGCCGGTTGGGCGAACGCCCCTGATATCCATTAAATAATTTTTCGTAGTTTCATTAGGTGCTAAAGATCTATTAGCATTAAAATTTTGCTCTTTTGGGTACTGGTAGTAGTAAGCCCGGTACACCAGCACTAACCTTGCTGGCATATGGTGCCGATGGCGAAGGTAAACGCCTCGGCTGGCGTGAGCGGTGCGAGCGTGTCGTCCGCGCGGGCCAGCCGCCAGCTAAGCGCGGCCAGCAATGCGCCCGCGGCCACCAGCAGTGCCGCGCACGCCGCCCATAAACTGCGGCTGAACGGCAGCAGGAACACATTGCTTACTGACGACTGCGACGGCTGCCGGAAAATAAACGCGCCCCTAAAGAAGGGGTTCCTGTGTAAATCATTCAACTCAAGACATTCCAATCTTCTCCTTATCCATCCATAAGGAAGGCTAATGATACTCCAGCAGTGTGGTAATTAAAGATGGCGGATGATAAAAGTCAATGCAGACAGAAGTTACAATATTCAATGTACGGCACAAAAATAAACTTAGATGTTACTAGCTTATCCACACACGAAATAAAAGTACTTACCCAACAAAAGCACAGTCAACATCACATCACACTTTACCCCCAACTAAATTTAATTTAAATTAACCCATCCTCTATCTATGAAATTCAAGAATTAAAACCCCTAAAAAGCCTAAATATACGGACAATTACAACTAAGTTTGTGAAATAATAGCGCGTTTGATATCCGTAAAGTTGTTTTATTTTAATTAACAGTGCGCGCCAAAACATAAGATGTACGTAAATTCAAGATTGCTTGGTGAAAATCTGTGGAAAACATAGTGTCCGGCGCGGCGCTTGATACCTAGTACGGCGTACCTTAGTTCCACGGTCTCTGAACTAAAGTGCAGCACTGCGATGCGGTCGGCGCGCATGAACATAGAGGTGATGCCGATCTCGATCTCGTGGCGCTGCAGAAGCCCCGCCAGCCCGTCGAACGACCCGTTGCGCTCCTCCCCGTACCAGTCCACCTGCTTTAAGTTGTACCTGGAACAAGCTTGGGTCGTTAGCCATTACAGCATCTTTTTTTTATTAACATCGGGGAGACTCTTAGCCTTCATCATACCTGCTTGCTGCTAAGTATTGATAAGGCTGAGCTGGAAGCGAGGCTCTCCCGGAATCCTCAACTACTGAGGATCTGGCTATCTTATATCTAACTGGCGGAACACAACAATGCTGAAAACATTGCTGTTATGACGTCAGACTTAGATAAGATGGTGGTAGCTAGCTAGGCGGACTTACAACAAGTCCTACACCAACCAAACCGAATACAATATGTACCCCCCGCTGGGAATCGAACCCGGGAACTCTGGGTCTGATACCGGTGGTTGTTACCACTAGACCACAGAGGCGGTTAAATGCGCACTTGTTGTCATCTCGATTTAAAAAATAAATACAAGCACGATATCTCACTGCGATACACTGCGGTCTACATGGAGGGCGTTGTACATCGTATGTCTTTGGCTATCTGCTTACATTTTGCTTCTCATAATGGTGACATCGAGCAGCGATCAGCCGCGACTGCAAGGTATCGCAGACAGTATCTTCTACTATATCTTCTATTGAAACAATACAATCTTCACTACACCTTCACCAAATGTATATGTATATTACGATTATAGAAAATTCTGTGTAACTGTTACAAACCGGAAGTGCAAGTCCTCCGCACACAACATCATCAACGGATAAGTTAATTTTGGAAAGGTGTCGATTTGGCGCACCGTCAAATCAGTCCAGCCTTTAAAAAATTGAGGTTGAGTGATCTGCAAAGTAAAATTTAAATGTTAAATAACAGACTATCATATTTAAATCTGCCAAAACAAAATTTGCCTTTGCTTACAATAGTAGCTGCCTTCAAACGCACGTTTTGCAAGTCCTTCCTACGCGACACAGTCGATGGGAGAGCCGCCCATAACTGCTGGAATCCCAACTCAGTAGTATTCCTGTGTACTGGGAGGAAGGTGATTTCGATTGGCTGAGTCTCCTTGACTTTGTAGAGATCGATCAAAGCATCGGTGGCGGCCAAGGTGACGTCGGCGTCGGGCAGCACGGCGGCGTCGGCCAGCTGGCGATGCAGCACTCCCGGGTCGAAGTTGGCCGAATCATCCAACAGCAGCCATGTGTACCGATGGTTGAAAGCACGAGTCGAGGACGCCTGGACAGCGAATTTAGGATATGATCATAATATGTATAGTGGCGAAGGCTCCATACAAACCGATTCCCATTAGTTTCTCTTTTAGATATTCCCCTCACAGACCTACATGCCATACAATTAAGAGAATTTGTGGAGACATTTTTGATCCGGCTTTTCTTCGCCAAATTTTGCACCTCGCCCCTGATAGGTAGGTACTTATAGGATTAACCTGGCTTGAGAAGCTCTTTGGCACAGTGGTTAGCG
Organism: Chrysoteuchia culmella; assembly: GCA_910589605.1. Classification (NCBI taxonomy): domain Eukaryota; kingdom Metazoa; phylum Arthropoda; class Insecta; order Lepidoptera; family Crambidae; genus Chrysoteuchia; species Chrysoteuchia culmella. The sequence goes on from OU342649.1 coordinate 24,365,661, forward strand.
TGCTCCGGCCTGCGATTTCGATGCATTACCAACTTTTGCTACGATCGGTCACAGTTAAGCCGCTAGTTCCGGCTGTAATTGCAGTCGTTGAAACCAATTTGGGCCGCTAGGGTCATGGCCCAATTCTCCTCAATAATCCATACGAAAAGGCAGTGCCCTTGCAGTGAGACATCCAAAATGGCTGGTATAGATACAACGTTATTTTATGTTTACCCAAACCCTTGGGACGAATTAACCTAATGAACTCATCAGTACCTATTGATACGAACAACTTGTTGCATGGAAGCAACGCTGAAATCGCGAAAAAAACTCTGCTGTTTCATAGAACATTTTAATTGAACTCTGCTAAAATATACCTAAGTTGTTCCAAAAAATTATAGCCACAGAATAAATCAAACCTTTTCTTTCATGAAACTATTTTGATTGACGGCAAATTTCAACACAAACCTCCTTTGTTAAAATCACGCTCCACCTATGTGTAGTTCTTTTTTTATTTATGTTTAAAGTACTATGATTTTTTATGATTATAAACGAGGGTTAACCTTCAATGAACCTCAAGAAAATTTACAAGCTGCTTTTGGGGAGTCTGCTCCTGCGTTAGCAATAGTTACTTATTGGTTTCGTGAATTTAAACGTGGTCGAGAGAACTTAAACGATGACCCCAGACCCTCATGAAAACTTCGAGAGAATAGACGTATAATATAACACATCGAGATATACAGGCTGAACTAAACATTGGATCATAGGCAGTTTCCACCATCCCGCATGAACTCCTTCAATTTAGTCGTGTTGATTGGTGCAAATTTACGTTAGTAAAGTTCGAAGGAGGAACTTGGTAGAACGTATCCTACATTCTTACAACTGACGAATCATGGATATATATATATATAGCTACGATCCTCTCACGAAGCAGCAATCCACGCAATGGGTGTTTGAAGAGGACGATTTGCCCTCAAAAGTTGATAAAAAGCGTTAATAAAAATGATAGCGGTATTTTTTTCGACGCAGTGGACTAGTAGCAGTAATTTCGCTAGAAGCCCGTAGAACAGTTACTAGTGAATGGTATAGCGAAGTTCTTCTGCCTCAAGCTTTCGGGGAGTTGGATAGCGAGCGCCCAAGGAGCGGCGTCCGTCACACAGCTGCTAGAACCATGGACTATTTGACAACTTCGGGGGTACAAAATGTTACCCCATCCTCCGTGCAGCCCAGATTTAGCGCCACGCGTTTTTTTTTTTATTTCCCACGGTAAAAAAAAAGCGTCGTGGGCGAAAATTTAGCACTGCAGACGAGGCCGTCGAAGAATTTCGGCGGTTATTTTTAGCAAGACTTTTTTTTTAATGTTTTCAAAGCTGTTTCTCCCGAATACAAACGTGCATTGGGATTGGAAGGGGATATTTTGAAAAGCTGTGAATGAACTTTTTTTAAATTCTAACTATTTTTCGTTTCACTAACTACTTATGGAACAACCCACGTATATGAAACAGCAATTTTTTTTCCACGATTTCAGGGCTGCTTGCTTCCATACAAAAAGTTGTTCGTATTGATGAGTTCTACTAATGGTATTGAGGTTTTGGGCAAACATAAAATAACGTTGCATATAACCTGGCTGATCACGCTGTCCGCCCATGGGCAGCCGAGGTCGAGCACGACCCCCTCGCGGCGCAGGCCGTACGCCGGCAGCGGAGCGCGCGCGTCCAGCAATCGCACGCGCACGCCCGCGCCCCACGCCGCGCGACACAGCTCCAACTCCTGCCCTAATTACAGGTGCTAAAGCTAAACCAAACCAACCATTTGACTACAAAGTCAATGAAAGTTATTCAAAGTTACCCAAGACAACATTAATCGCACTGTCTCTGCCTGCAGGTCGTTAAGGTTAAGAGTCGAATAAATTACTGTTTACCCAGTTTTAATTCACAGATATAAAGTTTTGAAGTCGAGAGTTAAACGACTGCACTATCAATAAAATATTTTTTCATTTTATTGATAGTAGCGGTAAAGTAAACATTATAAGATTCATTTTAAAAATCCTTTTACAGATCTTATGTTATAAGGAAAAAGATAGGTCGGTAGAGGTAGGTGTACCTGGGTTCCAACACAGAAAAGCTGAAAGCAAACTTAATTTCTTCGAAAGGAAAAAAGACAAGATAAAGGGAATAGAGTCCATTACGTGGTGAGCAGTCGTCAACGTACAATAATGCAATGACAGACACCGAAGAATTCTTCAGAATCGATAATTTGTTCACATTGAAGTATTCTTGATATAGCTCGATGTTTGTTCATCAATTTGTTGTAATCGTATCAATTATTGTGTCATCATTGATCTCTTAAGGGTAAGTTGAGTTGAGATGCGAAAACGGTGATTCGAGGTCGATCCCACAAATTATTTATGTAGTACTGGATCCTTTGAAGCCTTTAACCTCTATAAAGGAAGAATGTATATTATATAAATTTAAATACTGTTGTGTTACTTATAACTTTATAATGTTAATTTTAAATGATTTTGTTAAAATATAGTAATTTTAGTTTAATAATAATAATTTAGTTTCTAAATGTAGAACTTTAACAAGTGTCACTTATACTATATGTACCTACAATATAATATTGTGTAATATTGTTAAACATGTGAGTGACTTGCAATAAATATATGAATGAATGAATGAATGAATGAATGAAGTGACTGTCGAGAACTCCCGCCCCGCCATGCCCAGGGTTGAGCTTAAAAGCTATTCCCAGTCCCAATTCCAACCAAGGCTGATCCCAAACAGCGATCACCATCACACCACGATTTGGCATTTGGATTGAGGATGTGACGTGATCGGGCACGGATGTGATGACTACGTGGGCTGTTCCAAAAATAGTTAGTGAAATGAAAAATAATTAGAATATAAAAAAAGTTTATTTACTGCTTTTCAAATTAATTACTGCTTCGTGAGAGGATCGTAGATAAATTTTTTATTTATTTATTTAGGTAACAAACAGTCGTATACAATCATTCTTAAATATAACCTTAGAAACAAACAGACCTTAAAGTATCTACCCTAACTTAAATACAAATAATAAATAATTGTGCAAAATTGTGTCAGATGCTATTATCTATTACAATGTACCGAAAATAAAAACATTTTATAAAAAAAATTCAAACCGACTTCAAAAAGTAAAAAATAAAACTTTTGGAGTCGGTGCCAGCCAGGGCATTCTACATTGCACTTCTATTAACTATATATTTTTTTGGCCTTAGCACCGACTCCAATGGTTTTATTTTTTACTTTTTGAAGTCGGTTTGAATTTTTTTTTATAAAATGTTTTATTTCAGATTTTTTTAGTTACATCATGTGCCGTTACTTACACTAAAAATCAGCTTATAGTCCATACACAACAATGTCATCTAGGTAAACGACTACTTGCCAAAAGGTGATTGATATTTTTCAAAATTATGAAAAATCTACTACTCAGATCTTCGTAAAAATTATACGGGACCACACATAAACCATTTTCTTTCAGATAAAAAAATAATTATAAAAATCTGTTAACAACTGGCGAAGTTATGGTAAAACATACATAAAAAAAAATACCGTCGAATTGAAAACCTCCTCCTTTTTTGAAGTCGGTTAAAAAGAAACTAAATGATGCTGAGTAAAAAAGAAAAAATGAACAAAACTATGATGTATACCTATCCGTTTATAAAAAATGTAATTATGTAATGTAATATTTTTAAACATTTTTAATAATCCATGTCTAATCTATCTATAACTTGAATTACTTAAAATAACAGAGCACCCACTTTTTTCTTAAACAAGTGTAACGAATTTGAAAAGATATCAACTTCAAGAATGAGGTATCCATCGTGAAGCAAGCTTCCTAAATTTAAGGTGTTCATGCCGGATGGTGGAAACTGAATGTGATCCAATGTTTAGTTCAGCCTGTATCTCTCGATGTGTAATAATTATGTCTATTCTCTGGCAATAGCCACTCTACCCTGACGTTTTCATGAGTTACTGATAAGATAAGATAAATGTTTATTTCTATCATATACAGATACAGCACACACATTCAATACACAAGAATAAAACACAAAAACTAAGGAACAAATAAGATTATATCATCTCAATCTGTGTGCCGCACAAAGACTAAGGTAATTATAAGGTGCCGCATCGATAGAAAGAGGCAAAAACTCAGTGATACCTTTACTTCACAGCAAACCACTGATTTTCAGTTTATGCCTAGAGTAAGCGCGAATCCACGTCTACGACACAGACGTATGCGATAAATAAAATAAATGATTTATTAATGGTCGTTCATTATTAAATTCAATGCAAAAACATTAGATAAAACATGCAATTACAAAAAAAACAAAATTCGATAATAGTATTAAAATAAAATGAAAATATAACATATACTGCCGGGTCGGCCGGGTCTGGGATCATCGTTTAAGTTCTGTCGACCAGACCACGTTTAAATTCACGAAACCAATAAATAATTGTATGTAACTTTGGTGGAAATTAATTATTCTTGAATTTTTTGAATTTTTTCATCTTTAGTTACATTACAAGTATTACAACAGATGTATGCATGTATGCAGTATGCATGTAAGTAGGTACACGTTCATATGTCGAAATGTAATCTCGTAGTCTAGTAGGTAGATTAGATAATTATGCCAAGTGAAATATCCCACCTAATGATTCGATAACAGCAGCATCATTCTCTGGCAGTAATTTCGAATACAAGATGTTTATTCATCAGTATCACGTCATAAGCCTTTGCTTTCGGTGAGCATGTACGCGATTACGGTTCCATTTTAATAATATATGTAAGGTAAGAAAGGTGCTACTTATATAATTTTAAAGACACTGAAAATAAAGCTGCTTTTAAAGTTAAGAGCAGTTGCAGTACCGGTTTTTATGTAGCTCTAGGTTTCAAAAGTGTTTTAGCATAGGTAGGCTTTTACTTATATAATACTGGCGGCCTCCCGCGGTTGCACCGGCGTCAAATCTGAATAAAAAGTATCCTATCTACTATTAGTTCCTGCATGAAAGAGTAACAAGCATCCGTCCATCCCAACATCCTCCTTTCGCATTTATAGTACACAAATTTGTACTTAGGATTAAAAAAAGCCCAAAAACCTTTAACTGCGGGATATGCAGCTGGTCGTTAAAAACACTGATAAGTGTCAATATCTAATAAGGATAACTTTGTTTGCTCGGCTATCACTGCTGTCGCAATTTACAACCGCCTAGACGTTTACTATTCAATCGGTTCAGTCCGCGCCAATTTAGCTTCCTCATTTGCATAATGGAAGAATAATTGGTAGGAACACAACGTATCAACGTCATATTTTTAAGTAGGTACAGTAAACAGCAGGTCAAACTTTACAAAACTATGTAGGTTTTCTCCGAACGATTCGAACCGTACATTTAGGTAGGTACTCTAGTTCAATCACACACGTGTTCATTATAAATTTTTAATTTTGCATTGTACAATGCTATTTTTGTGTGATAAATCCCGTCAGGGCGACATGAGACTAGTTGTTTTTTTCTAGTATATTTTCTTGATTAATATTTATCACACACGTTCATGTTCAATCTAATTTGATTAAAAGTATTCTGTTTCTTGCTAAGTGCAATATAATAAAGGTTGCATCACGTCTGATCGACGAGATCGAGGAGCAGTGCCAACACTGTCCTGGGTGTAATACTTATTAATTTGATGACGACTTGTGACTTGTTGTAAAGTCGCCCTTTAATTTAATTTTTAACAATATGGATCCTATAATATTACCGATGGGGTTTGAACCTTTTGGCCTCGTCATCGATTTGCCATTTTGAACATTTTCAAAATCGCGCCGCACGATTATACCTTTATTGGATCGTAAAGATGAAAAGATGAAAGCTAGACTGGACTGGTAGTCCATTCAGGTCGCAAAATTATTTGTCGGATGCCCTCCAAGTAGCTCAAAGTCAGTCAAATACAAAGAGATAATTTAATTGATACTGAATGTTCTATTTTAATAATTTGATGCAATAGTACCAAAAGTTGATGCTGATGTTAACGTGAATTGGAACGTTAGCTCAGCTCAGCTGATGACTGTCAGTGTCACTGCCATAGTCTGAGTCAGTGTCAGAGGTTATATTAGCAAAAAAAATCTCACTCAATATATTTCGCTTCGTTAGTTTGTTAAAATGTGGTTTTCGATTCAGGTTTTGTCCAACTTTTTATAAAATAATATTGATAATCAATATGTATAATAGTAAAAGACCAAATTCTTTTAGATAGCCACATAAATCAAGGATAAGAAATATAGTTTACGAAGTTTATGTATGTAAATGATCCTAATGTTTGGACCTTAAACATTAACTTAACATAGACGAGTCTGCTGAGCAGCAGGCGATATGGCGGATATAGCAAGGTTGGTGAAATTTTCACTTAATTACGTGCGAATATCGTGAGCGTTTTATTCGATGTTGTGGGTTTGTTACGTCAACATCCTGAGCGCTGCTGATGTAAGTTGAGGAAGGCATTGCAACCACTTTTGTTTAGGTTTCACATGGTAGATCACCGCCACAAGTACAACTTGTAGTCGTAACCTAGCACCGTATGTAGAAACTGCAATTTTCTTATTATCAGGCTCACATTTCCATTAGTAGCCCACGAGTATCGAAGTCATATTTTTTTTACATAAACTCATAGTTTAGACTGCAATAAACTAAATGTCAACTTCTGGAGCCAAATACGAAGATATAAATTTTGAAAGATTTCCTAGGTTAATTAGGTCTATTTTGACTCAATGTGGACATTTCTGACAACCACTTCCTGATAGTTGTAAAGTTTTTGTTAAATAAATCTACTGAGAATAGTAAAAGTATTTTTTGTATCCCTGCAGCTGCCATAGTCCTGTATGTTACATGATAGGTTAGAAATTGCATTTCGTGTTTTTTTTACCATAGAAATCTCTTTGCTATTATCATATAATGCTTTTGTGGGGGCAATGGGTGAGTCCCTCCCCCCTTTACCTCATCTTGAAATTATTACAGGTGCATTCACCCCTTAAAAGTGCATGAAATATTACTCTTTTTGGACAAAATTAAAAAATTCATTTAAAAAAGTACTTATCTCCTGAATTCCAAACTAGGAGGAGGGAGACAACCCACACAACCCTCCCCACCCCTCACCTCTTTATCTGTGGGCTGTTAATGGAAAATTATATCACTTCACAAACCTATTACAAAAATAGCTTGTTTACACAACAGGTTTCTTTAATATCACATTAACTGTCTCATTATTACAGCCAGCAGTTCATTTGCTTCATTGGCATTGTTGTTAAGAATGGTTGGAAAGCTTGTGAGATATCTAACCAATGTACTAACTTACTTGGCAGACTTGTGATTCCAAAGTGCATAACAATTTTATTATTATGTATTATCATCCCTAACTTTGATAACGGTTGATTAAATCTATTAAAGGTGATTAAACAATTTATGTTTTATGTATTACTTTAAATTACTTACAATTATCCCTTCTTATTTATTGATAACTTCTTTCTAATTTAGTTTCCTTTTATCACAAATTACCTATTGGTACTGCAAAGTGCCATTACAAATGAAATGACTCAAGAGAACATTTATTTTTGAAGCATTCTATTATAGTGTGAACACATTTTACAAAAAAAAAAAAAATTATTTTTATTTTTTTATAGTTGAGTTTGTTTATTTATGTATCTTGTATAAAGTTATATGTTATGTACCTGCAGGACTTGTGTTATTTACTTACTAGTAATATCCTTAAGAGGATAGTGTAGCTGTAAATTTTCCTAAAATAAAAATTTATATGTTGTTGATAGAATGGATAAGTAGGGCCATTCGTTTTTATTTTAAAGAAATATTGCTTATTACAAAAAATATTTGCATCTCAATATCCATATTTTTTTTTACTAAAAAAACTACTTCAGTAATTGTTTTTTTTTATATTAAACAAAACCTTACAGCCCTAGATTAAGGTGTACTGAATCGAATGACACAAAATTGCCTCACTTTGTAAAGAATAAGGGGTGGAAACAATACTTCAGAAGGAAAATTAGGCAATCGCCTCTAGGGCTCGCGACGCGTATCGGCACTACACAATCCTCTTAATAAAATTCAGTATTATCCTTTTTTATATTTAATATAACTATATAAATAGGTACATTTACTTATTTATTGTTAGATGCTTAATTTTTTGTTCGTTTTATTTATTTATGGGAAACATACAGCATTAAATAGTACAATAAAGATAAAACATAATTTTAGTACATTTAGCCAAAAGAGTTTCCACCACTAATTATGCTAACTGTGGGTTCTTTATGCATATTGCCACCTCTTTTCTGTGGAAGAATGCAATGTTAAAGCCCTAATGTAGTCCTTACGGCAGGCGAGGCTGCGCGGCCGCGCGGCGCCGCCGGCGCTACGCGTGCTGTCCGTCGGCGTCGCAGGTACGTCGCGTTCTATACATCATAATGCATCCCATATTTCTTAATTCTTCCACTACTAGAATGTTAATAGTCTATCTTAAAAAAAGTATCACCTTTAACAGCTCCCATCAACTCAATTTAAGGTTTCATCGGGCAAGTGTTGGATGATATTGATGATGAGATTACGTACAATGTTTAATTATTGTGTGTTTGCTTGATTGATCATAATGAGACTAATATTTATATCATTTGTATGTCACCACTCACTACAGAACGATTAGGTACAACAAGATCTTAGGATTAGGACCCTAGAAAGTTCATATTCTTTATTTTCTCTGAAACAAATTGTATAGGATGAATTAGTGTAACTTTAATTGTAACTAATTCAAAGCAAATAAATTATAATGATCTTATCTTAGCAAAGATCATGGTAGTGTGAATATTACCATATATCCATTTGGGAGGGGCCCGCGCCTGCCCCTATCGCCGCCGCCACAGCATCACGTCCGCCTGCTGGAATGCTAGTCAGAATTCCAATTCGTTGTGCGACATGTCCTCAACCGCTTAACACGGGCAATTGGAGTGTCTTTCCTTTTGGCCACTTTAACATCCGTGCCTAGGACCTTTTTTTTTTTTAGGGGGAAATGCGCCTTATGCATACCCTATCGCTGGTGGGCCATAGGGTTATGTGGGCCTCTCCTTTGGTAGGCATACCCACTAAAACCCCCCCGGTTTCCGGCTGCATATCGCCAGGACCGTGCCTGGGACCTGCCCTGCACAAGTTTGAAAATAAGGGAGCCATAGCACCTATTCGTCGACAGATTGGGCGCAGTGCCTCGATCATTTTATACTTCTGCTTTCGAATATCCAGCAAAGTTTTGCCTTAGTTTATGCCCTTGTGCTCTCGCTTCCGATCTTCTCTTATAGGTAGGCCTGTCACGTGCATGGAGCTCCCAGGCTTATTATGTTCCCGCTATAGACGCAACGCAAGCACTGTACGACAGGCCCTGCAGATCTTTTTTATTGCACTTAATTTTTGTAGGCGTCTCGCGAGGTCGCGGATCCTTATTCCATTCAGTCAAAATGATCCCGAATACTACCTACATTTGAACTTCTATTATGTATAGATTAGGAAGGAAAGTAAAAGGTAACGTTTGTTGGTAGGTAACTATTTTAATTTTAAATAGTGACTTAAAAAAAAGGAAATGTTTATAAATTCATTGCGTTTGAAATCAGCATCGAAACCTTAAGAAAAGTGAGTCACGTTTTAACTTACCTCCATGGGAACTTGGATTATGATACCACTTTACATACTAAATGGTTTTTTACATCTTTGCTTCAGATATTGTAATATTGACATTATCAGGAATTTGTTTAAATAGATGTGACATTTTAGTTTTGTTTTATTAAAACGATATTACACTGTGTAAACCTTTCCTCTCAGGCCCCGGATTATAAGACACAACAGATATTCTAGGGTTTGGTGAATCAAACTGGAATAAACAGAAACACAATACAATTTAGTTGGTAGTATAATTTATGCTCGTTTATTTCGATTTCACTATAATTTTATCCTTTTACAGACACGATTACTTTGGAATTGCAATAAATTTGACATCAAATTAGGTAGATCACGTACTTATTAGGTGATAAAAATAAAGATTATCATGTAATCTAGTAATCAAGCAATCAAACTAGGTACTCGTATTTATGTATTTTCATTTCCACACCGGAGTCGGCTTACACATATCGCTATCGATTAGAACAAGGAATATTACAAATTAAACACACGAATCACAATCTTAATCTGAAGCTTCGTAAACGCTTCAGGTCGACCGAGGAGGATTCACCGTGCCTGGGCGATCGCGAGCGGCAGGCGAAGCCGACGATGTGGGGCACGCAGCGGCGCGTGGCGCTCGACGTGCTCATGGTGTGCTGGGGGCTGGGTACGTGGCTCGGCGTGAACGGGCTGTACGTGCAGCTGCCGCTGCTGGTGGAGCGCCTGCCCGAGGGCTGGGCGCTGCCGGCCGGCATGACGCTGGCCGTGCAGCTCGCCAACGCCGGCCCGCTGCTGTACGCCGCGCTGCGCCGCCTGCGCCCGCGCCTCTCCGACGCGCTCTGCATCTACGTGCTGCTCGCCGTCGGCGCGCTCGCGCTCTTCCTCAACGCGTTTCTCCACCCAAAAACTGCGGTCCTCGGAGGCACCGAGCGCTCCCTCGCCTTCCTCATTCTGACATTCTTCGCCGGTCTCGTCGGCTGCACCAGTTCAGTGTTGTTCTACCCGTACATGAGACACTTCCGTGAAGTGTACCTCGCGACCTATCTCGTCGGGGAAGGTCTGAGCGGCTTCATCCCGAGCATCCTCGCGCTGGTGCAGGGCGTCGGCGGCGAGCCGGAGTGCGTGCCGGCCGCGGACAACTCGACGCTGATGGCGGTGTACCCGCCGCCGCGCTTCGACTCGACCGTGTTCATGGTCGTGCTGAGCGCGCTCGCGGCGGTCAGCCTGGCGAGCTTCACGGCCGTGGACCGGAGCGCGGCGTTCCGCTCGGAGCGGGTGGCGCCCGCGGCGGTGGCGAAGGGCGAGGAGGCGGAGGCGCCGCCCGAGTCGCTGCTGCAGCCGCGCTGGCTGGCGCTGCTGGCGCTGGTGTTGGGCCTGAACGCGCTGATGAACGGCGTGCTGCCGTCGGTGCAGTCGTACTCGTGTATGCCGTACGGCGCGGGCGTGTACCACCTGGCGGTGACGCTGAGCACGATGGCCAACCCGCTGGCGTGCCTGGCGGGCGTGTGGCTGCGGCCGGTGCCGGCGCCGGCGCTGGCGGCGCTGCTGGCGGCTGCGGCGGCGCCGCTGGGCTACATCCTGGCCACCGCGCTGCTTAGCCCCGACCCGCCGCTACTCCACACCACGCTGGGCAACTTTTTAGTGGTGAGTCATTGTTTTCCTGGGGTTTTAATTTATTTCTAGTCGAACGTTTTTTTAAATTATTAAATTGCCAACTAAAATTTATATTGAAGCTACGTAAGAAAGCAATTCTGAAGTAGAAGGGTATGTTACATTAATTAATATTGGTAATGATAACACCCTCCTCGTACAGGCAACGGCACATAGGACTTTACAGTTTGACCTTGAGACCGCTTGATATGCCTTTGCGCAAGTGGAAAGCTTGATGTGGGAACGTGAGCTGTTTACAGTACATAACTTTGCGCAGTCACAAAGTACGTAAATATGTATTTAACCTATTCAAATGGTTACAGACCGATTCATTTACTACTTAAAGCTATGTGAGATGCTTCATTGTTTTGGCCAAGGCCGATGTGTCTCGTCACCAGCTACAGATCAGTATAAGTAGATCTCTTATCTATTTTCGTCACGATTCGTTAATTCAATTTGCATCGATTGATATTCAGACGCTTTGTTCAAACTTGCGAAACAGGTTGCACACTAGGAGTAGGTACCGATCAGGCACTTAAAAATTACAACTTAATCATTCTTGCACATTGTATGACTGACGTAAAATAAAAATAGCATTGTGTAATCTGCTGCGATGTCAATCGTGTTGTCGGTGTTTTTTTCGTACTTTTATCAAACGTCTCGGTCGATCAAGGTCCTTCCGATTAGTCTGTCGCAGCTAACGGGCTTAATCAGCTGAAGGCGCTACTCGGAAAAAGTATGGACTTTTTTATATAAAAGTATATCACGGTTACAGTTGTTACAAATCTGGTAATAACATATATATTTCTTCATACCTTTATCTAGATTCGTAGTTTCAAAAATACGATTATATGATTTTGCTTCGACACTTTATCTTTTCGAAAAGACCTCTAAAAATACGAAAATTCAAGATTATTCTTAAATGGGGTTACTTACACTATTGGAAATTGGTTTAATAAGTGGACACCAATAATATTTAGGATCGTATAGAAGCATTTTTTTAAATCGCTGTAGTTTTTTAATACGAAGTGATTTTGTGTTTTTTTTTGCCTAATCTGCAAAATCGGTCTCGCTCCCGTGCGCGTCGTCGTTTTGTCATTGCTATCTCGCTTCAGCATATTTTTTTCAAGTATCGCCTTAACAACCTAGCCATTTACTAAACGGCGTGCTTTGCTGTTAGACATGGGCGTTTTATGATTTATGATAACCGATATGGAGTTTAAATATTTAATATGATAACTGATATTACATATCGATTGCCTAGTTATACGGTTTGCTAACTAAGAACGGATATACGGTTATTCAGTTACGGCATACTAACAAATTGGAGAGTTTTAATGTGAGAATTCGCGATGACCTAGTTGTTATTATGGCGATTTCCATTCATGCTTTGCTAGGGTTAGGACTATCAGAAAACCTGTTATATACACTTTTAAACTTTCGCGTTGCCTTATAAATATTGAAAATTTAAAAGGGTATTAAACGCGTAAAACGTGATAGATATTTCACCTACCTAATTTTCCCGACGTTTCGGCCAAGTTTCATCGGCCGTGGTTACGGGCGAAGTAACGCGATTAATACCCGTTTCCATTTTCAAAGCTTTTTTTTAACCATATCGTCATCAGGCATTTTTTTCCCACTGCTGGCATAAAATTAGGTAAATTTAGGTAAACTGCCCACTGGCCTTCCTTATGGATGAATATATGGTTATGGCTATAATCTACTACGCGGGCCCAATGCGGATTGGTGGGTTTTGACGACTGCAAATGCAGCCGGAACCAACGGCGTAATGTGCCTTTCGAAGCACGGAGGAGCTCGTGATTTAAAATTTTTGATCACCCATCCCGTGACCGACCATTGCAAAAGTTGCTTAACCTCAACAATCGCAGGACGAGCGCGCGGACCACTGCGCCTGCGAGCAAACATATATTTATAATAATTATTTTTTTAGAAGTAGTAATAATATTTAGTAGGTGGCACGTATCGTCAATGTCAAGTGTGCCAGGCCAGCGCTCGCGTACCCTTAAAATCCACTCAAACTTAATCCTTATTGCGCTCGTGCTTAATTCTATTTTGTAATGTGTATCCCTTGCGAATAGCTTAAACGCCGCAAAATATCGTCAAAACATAATAGGCTATTTGACAATGCGAAAAATAAAGTGTCAATTACTGTAATCAGTATAAATTATGAGTTTAAAAATGGTTTTTTATTAACGTAAGTTGAAAATAATTATAAATTTATTTAAAAATCCGTAAATAAAAATGCATTTTTTAAACGTTTTGTCACGTGACACAAAACGCTCCTGATTCGTCGAGTTTATAATGACGTCACCTGCTTGTAAACCTCGCTTGCCTACGTATGTGGATGATATGGAGAATACAGGCAAGTGACGTCACCGAACCCATTGCAGCGCCATATTGTCAAAGTAGCGTTTTGGCGCGCTATTTAAATATTGAATTTTTAATTTGATATTTTTCAGCAAATATGTACCAGAATTGAAAAAAAACAACTTTTACTGGGTTTCTTAAACTCCACTAGATAATATAAAATGGATTTTCAAAACCTGTCAAATAGCCTATTGATACAAGATAAATTGACTCTTATTGCTAGCATATTAGAGCGGAAATTGCCTACTCCATTCGCCATAATATCTGAATAACCTTGTCATCTGTTTTACCGACTCAGAAAGAGAAAAAGCTTATATCAACTGAACAAAGATACGTATCGTACGTTCAGTTATGAATAGTTGCGTCGATTTGAGTTTTGTTGTTTCGTTGCAGTTTTTTAATTTAAAGTTGTTACGCGTTTTGAGTTTCGGTCTCGATATTAAAACTAGTTTTTGAAATATCGGATACGTAAAATCTTATATCGATATGATATCTAACTGATAGCCGAAATAAGATACGTTTTGATATATCGATCCCATGTCTATGGCAAAGCTGATGTTTTAACGTTTGAATCTCATCGGCCGATTAATTCCTGGATTACGAGGAGATTCAATCTCAATCCCTTTTAAAAATCTCTAGACGGTCTTTGCCTTCCAAACACGTAAATTTTTATGACTCTCGAGGAATTTTGTCTGGGTTTGCTTGTCAAAGTATACATTCAGTGTGCTACGGAAAATCATATTTTAGCGCTTAGTTAGTTGATAAGGCGCTATTCTATTAAGCAAGTCTTGTATGCAATGACGTCACCTTTGCGAATTGCATGCAACTTGAACAAACCTGCATACAAGCTACAGTTGAATGCATACCTTGCTGTAACGTACGTGACTTTATTATTCGTACTAATGTTTCCAATGCAAGCAACTTGCACGCAAATGTGACGTCATACTTGCATGCAAGACTTGCCTAAAGGAACAGCGCTTTTAGGGTGGTATTCCACTTACTTATCCAATATTTTGTTCCAATGTACATTTGATCAAATAAATTGGAAGACTTTTTCAAATGTATTGAATTGGATTCTATTGTGTCTGTAATAATATGGTCAAAGAAATTGGGCTAAGATATTGGATCAGTGGAATATCAATATCACCCTTAGTGATAAAAGTGGCAATTACGTACGCTCGTCTAGTAATAGGAAGACACACTGAGATGTAATGGTGTCACCACTGCTCGTCACCGTTGTTTTCGTGCAAAGCAACAATTTGGCCATGTTCCTATTGAATAGGCAAATTTTCTAAAATTAGCAGTTTTAAATATTGATAGGTGCTATTTTCTTGAGTTTTATTGATGTAAGGAACACTGCTTCGCTTCGCACAAGTGAGGCGTCCGGACGGTCATCATGGAGTGCCACTACTTCAGTCAACTACTCGTCAGAGTTATATTGTCTTTTAGGATTAACAGATTTTGGGTACCGACGGAGGTGACGCCATTAGTTTCGAGTGCATCTCCCTACCCACAGCCTTCTCCATCGTTTTACAAGTCATGCTATCAGGGGGGTTCCTCTCGGTGGGATCGCGTCGAGACCGAGATTGAATGTCAATAATTACTACTGATTTTCGACGTCGATTCAATTTTGATCGGCGCCAATTCGATTTCTAAAGTATAAAATTACTATATTTACCAATTTCAAGTATTAATTTTTAGTTTAATTACTATTTTAAGTCATAATTACCGACTTTCGACATTAATTCAATCTCCATCTCGATGCGATCGCGTCGAGAGTAAGGGCAGGTAACAAAATTGCAACGTTTCGTGTCGTCGCCGAGCCAAAAAGCACGGGTCGTGTCGGCAGGTGTCGTCGTGGGTGGCGGTGACGGGCGCGGTGTCGTACGCGCGCATGTGGACGTACGCGTGGGCGCGGCGCGGGGCTGCGGCCGGCATGCGCGCCGCGGGCGCCGCCACGCAGGCGGGCTCCGCCGCCGGCTCGCTGCTGCTGTTCGCGCTGGTCTACTACGCGGGCGTGTTCACGCAGCCCGCCGCGGCCTGTGCCTAGTGCCGCGGGCGCCGCCACGCAGGCGGGCTCCGCCGCCGGCTCGCTGCTGCTGTTCGCGCTGGTCTACTACGCGGGCGTGTTCACGCAGCCCGCCGCGGCCTGTGCCTAGTGCCGCGGGCGCCGCCACGCAGGCGGGCTCCGCCGCCGGCTCGCTGCTGCTGTTCGCGCTGGTCTACTACGCGGGCGTGTTCACGCAGCCCGCCGCGGCCTGTGCCTAGTGCCGCGGGCGCCGCCACGCAGGCGGGCTCCGCCGCCGGCTCGCTGCTGCTGTTCGCGCTGGTCTACTACGCGGGCGTGTTCACGCAGCCCGCCGCGGCCTGTGCCTAGTGCCGCGGGCGCCGCCACGCAGGCGGGCTCCGCCGCCGGCTCGCTGCTGCTGTTCGCGCTGGTCTACTACGCGGGCGTGTTCACGCAGCCCGCCGCGGCCTGTGCCTAGTGCCGCGGGCGCCGCCACGCAGGCGGGCTCCGCCGCCGGCTCGCTGCTGCTGTTCGCGCTGGTCTACTACGCGGGCGTGTTCACGCAGCCCGCCGCGGCCTGTGCCTAGTGCCGCGGGCGCCGCCACGCAGGCGGGCTCCGCCGCCGGCTCGCTGCTGCTGTTCGCGCTGGTCTACTACGCGGGCGTGTTCACGCAGCCCGCCGCGGCCTGTGCCTAGTGCCGCGGGCGCCGCCACGCAGGCGGGCTCCGCCGCCGGCTCGCTGCTGCTGTTCGCGCTGGTCTACTACGCGGACGTGTTCACACAGCCCGCCGCGGCTTGTGCCTAGTGCCACGTCGTTTCCGACAATGTGACGTATTTAGTCTAAAGAACGTTTGCGCAATGCGACCGATCCGAATCTGAGAACGGTCCGAAGTAAAGTTGGCGAAAGGTCGACCGGCCGGTGTATGCACCCGGGCCGTCTTAGCCTCGAACGCTAGTTCGTATCGATCTTGCGTTTATCGACTTCTCGTTCACGTCGATTGATTATAGTTGTACGCTTAAAACCCACTACTAAGAGTATTGCCATGTCGACCTGTCACGAACTGTACTCGTAGTACGATTAATATGAGTTTGAAATGATAAATCGGATACAGAATTCGGATTTAGTGCGTAAACTACCATACGAACAGGGTTAGAGCCCCCTGTGGCCACTTTGGACTTTAACATTATGTAAATAAAAATTATCAAATGTATTGTGATTGCGATCGTGATTTATGGAATTGTGTAACTTAAAGACGCAATTCCTTTCGAAACAAATGATGTTTTAAATGACACTTCGTTTGACACTTGTCCATGCATTTGAAATATATTTTCATGTGTCACTGCATAAACAGTTCAATTTCGTTCATTCAATACCTTTCAAAACGTGTCCCGATCACAATCCTTATCAAATGTCAAATAGTGACAGCCTGTATGTAAACATCTTTCAAATGACAAATTGAAAGGGATTGCGATAGATTTTAAAATTAGACAATAATATGTCATCTTTATTAGACTTAGAATGGCAAGCGGGTACTCTACCCAAGTTCTAGGACTGCTTCGGTACGGATTTTTACGAATCAGTCGCATTGCGAAGTCGCTCTATGTCCGCATCCTTGCGACAGCATAGCCCTTGCAATCTGCATGCGATTGCAAAAGAAGAACATGAGCTAGGAAACTGCTAACACGTCCAAAGAAAATCCGCACGCGCGATTGCTCAAGACGCCCAGTGACCGCTGACGACAATGATGACAGACGCTTGTCGTATCAAATCTATAATAAGCATCATAGTGCCTGGGGCCCAATTCTCGCGCCTTCGACATCTCGAATTCGACATTTTTATATCCTTAATTTCTTTATTAAAAATGGAAGTAAAATAATTATTACTGTCAAAATTCTTTAGTTTCAATTATCTTTGATAATCCTATAATATCGAAGATTATTTTAAGTGAGCTTTTAATACAGATTTTTGACTCCAAAAAATGTCGAATTCGAGATGTCGAAGGCGTGAGAATTGGGCCCCTGGGGGGCAATTCTCGCGCTGAGATATGTCGAATTCGACATTTTTCAAACCATAATTTCTTTATTAAAAATGTAAGTAATATCTTTACTACGGTCATAATACTTTAGTTTCAGTGATCTTTGACAATCCTATAATGCTGAAGATTGTTTTTTGTGAGTTTTAAATATAGATTTATGGCTCCAAAAATGTCGAATTCGAGATGTCGAAGGCGCGAGAATTGCCCCCCTGGGGGGCAATTCTCGCGCTGAAATATGTCGAATTCGACATATTTCAAACCATAAATTCTTAATTGAAAATGTGAGTAAAATCTTTACTACGGTCAAAATACTTTAGTTTCAATGATCTTTGACAATCCATGACAATGTTGAAGATTGTTTTCAGTGAGTTTTAAATATAGATTTATGGCTCCAAATGTCGAAGGCGCGAGAATAGCCCCCCCTGTACAAATGCTCCTTAAAACGCTGATCATGTTCAGTCGTAGAAGGGTATACGTACTTAACGTAATCTCTTAGCGGGTACCGTCTATCACACCAAATCTTAGACTGATCTTCATTTTCATACTTCATTTCTTTTAAATGCTTCTATATTACTTTTACATCCGTTTCAATCGAGTGATAAATGGTACCCGTTCACAGCTGACCAGTGGAATTTATCCAGAAAACTTGCCAATGCATTTTTATAATAAATATTATATTAATTGTGACGCGTCGACAATAAACTGGCGCTCGAGGGCTAGTGACGACAGAGGTGCAGGGTTCACTTTACATTATATAAATTTTAAATATGAATTTAAAACTCATTTTGTAACCCTGTGAAGACATCTGTCGTGACCGGCCCTTGCGATCCGCGACAAAGCTAAAGCTGGTCGCAGTCTATGTGATATGCGTAATGTGCTGTGTTTGACCGTAGTTGCACATTTTAATTAAATGTACTTAATAAGAAATTGTTTATTGTATACAAATGTTTGCTATTTTTTTTTCTTCTGACCAATATGAAAAATATTTTATCTATAGATTTATTATGTTAATCTGCGTTCGCAGGCAATTTTAGACCTACTATTTATTACCATTAATAATTATGTTGAAACACTAAAGTGTTACAAATCGTTGATAAATAGAGACCAAATATGTTACCAACTCTAATTTTGTTTCATTTCCTTCGACTCACCAAACGTAAAGAAACTCGGAGATTGTAAAAGAAGTCACTTTATTTTTAAGAAAAAATCTTTATTTAATAATAATATAATACGCTTTTTACAAATCGCCAAGTTTTATGCACATCTTTTGCGGAATACCAGACATTACATCGACGCTGCGACACATACATCTCGAAAATTTACGACCTCCTTGCGGAATATCGGAATAAATTACTTATCTAATCGGCGTAGATACTGAAAATCGCGGGACTCGAGACCTTACAGGGCTATATAAAATTTGGAAGCGAATACGAGCGATAAAATCAATAACAATACGTAACAATATAATTTATAAAAAAAAACGATACTCGAGGAACAGGCACTGAAAGCATTTATTTTCAATAACGTCTCAGTAATAAATAGACATTCGAATTCGTCACCCATGAGACGCGAGTGAGTAAAATTTCATACTGAAGATCTACCGCGGGATTCGAACCGAAACACGCGAAAAAGTGCGAAGGTAGAACGCTTTCAGTATAAAATCTAGTCGTATTTACAAATAAAACGTAGCATTAAAATGCGTAATGATAGTACGATAGTTCGTAAACAAACGTGGTCTAAAACAACACGAGTCCAGCGCCTACTTGTCCTTGTCCGCCTCCCGCCGGCCCAGCGGCACCGCCGCGCGCACCCTGAGTGCAAACATCCACATTAATGTCGCCTTTATTACCATACACTTAAGGGCGATTTATCAACAATCAGGTTGATTATCCAAAGCTGGCGCCTTATCAACACTTGCACTAATGCAATTTCAAAAGATGAATGAACAAATAAAGTTCACTCTATAGTAGCAAAAACAAACGCCGCGCGCTGATGTATAGACAATACGTGTAAATGTATTGAACGCGCCAGCTTTAGTTAATCGACAAATTAAAAATTGTCATTCATATCCCTTTTAGTTTGTGTCGATTCAACAAGTGGTTAGCCACTAGAGATGTGCCGACTACGACTTTGGCCGACTAGCCGACTGGCCGACTAGGCGGTTGCAAAGAGACCGAATAGTCGGCCGACTACTGCCAGTCAGGGTAGAGACTTTATTCTTCTTACACCACAACTTGTCCCTAATTAAAAGATCTTAATTATTTTACTAAACTCACAAGGTCTCATCAAACTAATCATTCATGATTACCACTTTTTAATAAAAGATACATATGTACCTACACTACAGACTTACGAGACGAGCTGATTCTTTGAGAATCATTTTTTCGAAACGTAGTACAAAACCAGAACTATGATTCCAAAAAAAAAACATAAATAGCAATTAGGTGACGTAACGGTATGTTCTTAATTCAGATTAAAAAATATATAATTAGATAGACCTTTATTTCCACTGCAAAAACATTAATTTCATGTTTTAGAAGGTAGATATAGAGTTTCTGTTCCTAGATCGTACGAAAAATTGTTAGTAAGACCGATTAAAATTAAAAATTAATTATTAAAATATTTCATTTTAATCACCTCGATTTAAATCTTTTTAATTATTACAAATGTGGCAAGATTAGTCGGCATCCCCAACTAGTCGGTACATCTCTATTAACCACCTATTATGGAAATACTCATCTCACTCTTACAACAATGTTTGCTGTTACCAGGATTAAAACCCAGGAACTTATAATGCCATACTAGGCAACTTCGTTAAATCAGTCTTAAAAAAAAACTGCAAGTTAAACTTCGGCCGCTGTGATAATGCGTTCCTGACAAGTCGCATCAGTCGGTTGATTCACAAACCTCGGATCACGGAAAGTTTTACAACTAAAATTAACAAATAATCAAATGATTTGCCTCATAAGCTATCTAGAACTGATTTGAACTTGCAAACGCTAAACGCAAACCTACCGGAAACGCATTCTCTCAACAGCCGCATTTTAAAGTAGCGTTCCGTTATGATAGCCGTTGAAACACCTCACTTGTTCAAAACAAAAAGACAGTTAATACTAGAAAATTAACTCTTCCTAATGGACACAACCAACATCTTGCTTTGTCGGTGTTAGTTTGGTGTTAAAACGGGCATCATAGCGTGCGGCGTATATCGTGCAGCTGATTGCCAAAGTCAAAGACAAAATATTTTTATTCAAACAGACTTATTTACAGCGGTGGTCACATAATTAACGACACTAGCCGATTTTCATAGAATCGAGGTAACTTTGGTGCCTCGGTTATCTTCCAAGATTGACCGAGGTGTATGTATCTGATAATGGTTATGCAGGGAGTGAATGGAGATCTAGATTGCTAGACGCATCCAACTGATTTGAACAACATTCTGAGAGATGTATGTTTCAAAAAAAAAAGAAAAAATTACATGAATGTTTGATTTCTGAAACTGAAAACTCTGATCCTTACATCTTTATGAATGTCGGTCAGATCAGTTGGTTATGTATAGTAAACTAGATCGCCTCCATTCACTTCTTGAATGGCCATTATCAGATCACAGCTCGGTCAATCCTTGGCAGAGAACCGATGCTCCGAAGTTACCGCGATTGTATGAAAATCGGCTGGTATTATTAATTTTGTGATCACCACTGTATAAGAGCTTTCGAATCGTTTATTTTTTTTTCTCAACCAGCCAATCAGAGCGCGAATAGGCACCAGCTAGGGCTACAGCCAATAACGAGTAGGCTGTAGTCACAGCTAGCAGCGTGTAACCTGTTACCGCCTCTGTGGTCTAGTGGTAACAACCACCGGTATCAGACCCAGGGGTCCCGGGTTCGATTCCCAGCGGGGGTACAATTTGTATTCGGTTTGGTTGGTGGTAGGACTTGATGTGAGTCCGCCTGGCTTGCTACCACCATCTTATCTAAGTCTGACGCCATAATAACAATGTTTTCAGCATTGTTGTGTTCCGGCAGTTAGAGATAAGATAGCCAGTTCCTCAGGTTGAGGATTCCGGGAGAGGCTCGCTTCCATCTTCAGCCTTATCAATACTTATCATCAGGTATGATGAAGGCTAAGAGTCTCCCCGTCGTTAATAAAAAAAATAAAAAAAAATACGTACTTGGCGGAGATGTCGTTGAACTTGGCGCGCGCGAGCTCCAGGTTGGCGTCCACCTGCGCCTTGTTCATCTCGTAGGCCTTCGGCAGCGTGAACAGCGCCACCCACCCTGCAACCATCGCCGACGCTGTACCATCACTATACGACGCCGCGTATATTACCTACTATTGAGGATTGTGTGTTCGCCTCTTATAAGGATGTGTTCTTTGTCTATGGTTTTAAAAAGTTAGCTCGTCATACAGACTACTCTGTGCCCTCGGCTCGCTATGACAGGTGAAAGTTATCGTTATTGTGTGTTAATTAAATCTTTATCAATCTTATGATATGAGAACTGTTGTGGCTTGTGTGTTCATAGTGCTAAGTGTGAGTTTTCTGACCTTACTCGCTTAATTCAATTCAATTTATTTATTTACTAAAAACATGGTAAAATAAAATACAGATCTTAGATATTTATAAAAATGTCCATTAATAAATATTAAACAAGAAAATATACTAGAAAAAAGCAACTAGTCTCATGTCGCCCTGACGGGATTCGAACCCGCGTCCTTGAGAGTCCGGCCCAATGCACTAACCAATTATGCTACAGAGAGCTATGAGGACACGTCGAATCTTTCCAGTATATTCACAGTTCTATGGTTTTGGCCACCGTCGCTTCATCAATGAGAGAAATATCCTCGCATTCGAAAGAAACATCTTTAGAGATGTTTGACTATCAATAAATATGAAACAGCATATAAAAATAGCATTGTAAAATGCAAAATTAAAAAAGTTATAATGTCCATTAATGTTTCGTTAAATCGGCATGCAAATGTCAAAAATAATATTAAATATATAAAATCAAATCAATTTATCTACATAAAACAAAGTCATATACGCAAGAACTATACGTTATCACAGTCCGAAGTTTGCGATAGAGTTTAATTCTCTACCTTAAGGCAATTTTTTTCTCTCACGCGAGATAACGTTTGGACATTTGCAAACTCACACTAAGCCCTCTGTAGCCAACCCCCGTTTCCACTGCCGAAACTTTAACAAGAAACATGTTGTAAACGTATAACGCGGCCACTGAGAGAATGCATTATTTGACAGCTCCTATCAAGAGCCATTGGTCATCCTTTCAGCGGCCGCATTATATTTTACAACATGTTTTCTTGTAAATGTTTTGCCAGTGGAAACAGAGGGTAAGATGAGCACCGCGACAAGTTTCTCGGCGCTTATGTCGCGTAGGCGCCCTGCGTCGGCCGTCACTCCGTCACTCCGTCACTCCGTCACTCCGTCACTCCGTCACTCCGCCGTGACACGAGCGCGCCAACATCGCGAGATAAATTTCAAAAAATAGTCGCGGCGGTCATCTTAGCCCTGCAGGTGAGCAATTCAAAGCGAAAAGAATATCTTTTCGCTTTGCTTAAGTGTTGTCTGCGATTTGCTAGTTCTTTTGGACTTTTCACAATTATATCTACATGATTTACATATAAAGAAAACACCCAGATCCAGACGGAAGTCGTGTTCACACACGCACACTTGTCTTGAGCGGGATTCAAACCCGAAAGCACAGTAAAAAGCAGGAAAACCTACGTGCCATACGATACGGGCTATCAAACAATGCCATGTAAAAGTGGTTGGCATAAGCACATAGGAACTCAGTCGCGCTCCGCCTCTAATCCTGACGGTAAAGCAACTTTTAACATCGATCGGCACGGGATGGGTGTCCAAAATTAATTATATGGAGCTCTTCCGTGTACAAAAATCACGTTAAGCCGTCGGTCCCTGTTGTATTTGCAGTCTTTAAAACCAATCCACAATGGACCCGTATGCTGGGTTTTGGGCCATTCTCCTTATCCATCCATAAGGAAGACCAGCCCCCTGGAACTGATGACAAGCAAAGAGGAAGTACGCACCTAGTATGATGAGCGTGATGCCGTTGAAGCAGGCGCCCACGTACGTGAGGCACCACAGCAGCACGCCGAACTTCAGCGAGTCCACCAGGTCCTCCACCAGGAACAACCTGACACACACACATCCAATTATTATAGACGGTAATACTACAAATAAATGATCCGAGTTACTTGGATGTTTTAAGTATTAAGGAAGGAATCAACACCCGCCATGTCCAGTGGGTTTCATGTAGCTGACATTCAGTAACAGGTAAAAAAAACATAAAAAACTAACATATAACTAACCAGTAACCAAAAATTGCCACCTAATTGTTACTATTTACTACCTACAGTCAATTCATTATTACTTATGACCGAAAAAAATAAAGACACTAAATGGAAACAAGAACGTTCGCAGCCACCGAGCGGCAGCCGCAAGATCGTTTTTGCCTCGTCTAAACGCGCCCTTATTAAATAACGTAGTTTCAAGTCATCATAAAATTAATAACTTTGAATTTACTAAGCTCCGATTACATAATAATAAGGTCATGTATTCCGCACGTAAGCAAAAGTATCTAGCACTGATAAGTTTAATAAGTAAATACCAAGTAAGGCACCTATATCAGTTCTACGATCACCGCTCGCCGCCGCATTTTCTTTTATTATTATTTATTTTATAATGACTACATACTTATTTTTTATTTTCCTTTCTCAAAAATCAGAATCCTTAATAGACATATACGTCTACCAAAGATTAATTTCCTAGAAGATATATCTTTCAATATCAAGAAATAACAAGAATTGCCCAGTTACTAATCTGAATAAACTTTGTTTTATCTCAATTGACCTATTCGGTAATCAACTTCGCCGAACTTTTTAAAGAAATTATCTTTATAAAAAATTTGTTACAGGTTCACAAGTAGATTACGTAAAAAGTTATGAATTATCAGTATGAATTTGATTTAAGATTAAGACCTTATTACGGGTTTGAAAAACTTGACGTTTACTATCAACGTTTCCGTACACTGTCACTTTCATACCCCTCACTGCAAATCGAACCCGGGACCTCTGGGTTTGATACCGGTGGTAAGGGGTAGGTACACTGCTATTGTATTCGGTTTGTTTGGTGGTAGGACTTGTTATCAGTCCGCCTGGTTAGCTTCCACCATCGGTATCGTATCTAAGTCTGACGCCATAACAACAATTTGTCAGCATTGTTGTGTTCCAGCAGTTAAAGATAAGATAGCCAGTTACTCAGTAGTTAAGGATTTCGGGAGAGGCGCGCTTACATCTTCAGCCTTATCACTACTGAAAAACCATCGTCTGTTTTACCGACATAAGCAATGCATCCGATACTTAAAGTTAACGTTGATAGTAAAGTTTGCAAAAACTCGTTCCAGGGGAACAGAACCATTAAAAAGGTGTTAGGTACATACAAATATTTGTTTTGTAACGTCAACAGGTCTTCAGCCTCAATCACGTTTGATGGGGATCGAACCACCGGCAATCGGGTCAGTAGAACGTCCAATAACCAACCTATTCTCGCTCTCCAAAATCGACATTTTTCCAGCCATTTTTCTTTATTGTTCTCAGTGAGTTTTTGACACAGATTTTTGGCTCCAGGTTATTTCGAATTCGAGATATCGCAATCGCCTCTTTGTAGCCTTAACACGAGCGACTTTTAATGTCGCTCTAGGCACGGTAACGTATCACTGCCCCGCTCACGTTAGCGGGGTCAGCCAGGCAGCATCATTGAAAGGAGGCCCAAGAAGCTCATCGGCAATGATGATCAATTTAATATACTAGAGCCTTGAATATGACGGAAGGTTGCTAGCCTATCCGTATTTTATATGTTACATTTTGGGGAGCGTGCAGCAGAATTGTACAGCCTCATTCAGCCATACCCATTAATCATCAGACAACCAGACGTACAAATAGATGGTACAATTATATGGTTGATATACCTAAGAATCGCACTAAGCGTTCTGACTCGACATTTATCATCCGTACTGCCAAAGAGTGGAATGGAACTCGTTGCCTGAGTCTGTTTCCTGACACTTACAATTTGGGGGTCTTCGAGTCACGAGTGAATAGGTACGTTACATAGCGGTCAAGCGCTTTAGCTATCTATTTAAAAAAAACATAAATAATAATAATTGCATGCAATCACACCAATTATCTAGTCAAAGTTAAGTTTTATGAAGAACTTGTGTTATGAATACTTATATAAACATAATTATATACTTTTTTTTAAATACATACTTATTATACATATTAAACACCCAGCCCGAGACAAGTAGACATGTTCATGCACACAAATATTTGTCTTGTCCGGGGATCGGACCCGGGAGGTGTGGCGCAGAAGGCGGGTTGAGTACCCCTGGCCAGGTTACCTGCGCAGTTCGTGCAGCGCGGCATTGAGGTGCGCGGTGGCGGCGGCGGCCAGCGACTGCGCGCGCTCCGCCGGCACGCTGAGCTCCTTCTCGAGCAGCCACCTGGAACCACACATGCGACTTGTCAGCATCCTCATCATCACGGTTAATTTCGTCACGCTTAATCTCGAATCTAGATTATATTAAACTATTTGTGAAAACTTGTTAACATCTCATAGTGATCCATGTACCATTTGTATTATGTATTGTAGCAGTAAGTTTTCCTAATGAATAAAATAAAATAAAATTTCTCCAAGTCCGAGGGCTTAGGATCGAACGCAGTCGCAAGTAGTAACAACATCGTCATCTTATAAGCTGTATCTAACGTGCGTGACCACAGAACACCGAGAGAGTGGTTAGAAGGAGCGTAAAGTTATGTATTCAATTCAGAAACAAAATGTCGCTGCCAAATAAGGCTCATTGCCTTAACAACATGAAGAAATTCAAAATCGTATAAAAGGAAATGTATGGACTGCTTCTGTGTGTCCCGCAATATGACGAGAAAAATTTACTACAGCAATATCAATAAATACCCTTACAGGGTATAAGGTACTGTTTTAGTAAGGACCTGCGCAGACGACGGACATTGGAGAACTTTTTGTCCACGACACGACCTTATTACTAAGAACATAAAGTTGAATATATAACGAAGACTATCGCGTACTTTTTATGGATATACACGATCTAAGTCCAATCTTATTTGTTTAACAGTAAAGACGTGTCGTGAACAAAAAGTCCTCCGTTATCCGTCGTCTGCGCTAGCTCTAAGGAAACTTACAATCTTTCCCGTTCATAATATCAGTACAAAATAATATTTTTAAAACTCGTGAACAAAACTAATGTCATTTATCAGATTTCTTATCGTCAAATTTGAACATCGCGTTGAATATAAATTAATTAGTGCAAACATAGTGGAAGCTGTGCAAACACACCTACACAGGCCGAATGCGTATTAATGGCTCTAGAATTCGTAACTAAGCCACGTAGACCTCTCCTGTACGGAAAGCAAGCGGAAACCGAGGTCTAAATAATGGTGCCCAAATCGTATCACATGAGATCCGACTTAGAACAATAGGAGGCACGCCAACTAACGGAACCGGTGCACATCGCCAGGCGGCCTGCAACCGACGGCGACGCCTTTAACGATGACAGATAAGAGATTATAACTTTTTAAATTAGCATTTTACAATTGATGAATTTTTCACACAGATAAGGGAGTGAAACTAAATTAAAACACTAATTATGGAGGTGACTACAACATTGAACATTAGATCTTCTTTTTATGTTCCCTTTGCTTCAGCAAACATTAAAAAAACCTAATGGTTTGTGAATACTTTACACTGTATCATACCTACTAGGTCAATAAATCTATTAATAGGAAAGTTATTTGTTTGCTACTCCATCATGCGTAAACAGCTGAACGGTTTTAAATGCAATTTTGCATCCAGATTAACCATGACCGAAACCCAAAATAGGATTTTTTTAAATACTTTTATCCACTAGTGGTCACCCGCGGTTTCAGCCGCGCAGTTCCCGATCCCGTGGAAATACAGAGATAAAATGTATCCTACGTTTATAAACTATCTGCGAGCCAAATTTCCATTTCCATTCAGCCTCTCTTGCGTGTTTTAGTAACAATCTTTCAAACACGAAAATCAGACCAGGAAACATTGCAGTAATAAGTGGCATATTTGAACTCACTTGAAGGGATGTCCATCATTGGTCTTCTGCACGGCCTGCAGCACGTTCTTGTATATGCGGAAGGCGACAGCGGCGGAGAGCGCCAGCAGCGAGCCGTACGCCAGCACGGAGACCACGCTGCAGCACGCCAGCGCCACCAGCAGCGCCAGCCCCGCGCCCAGCGCCGCGCCCGACTGCGCCGCAACGCGCCAGTAGATCAGCGACTCCACTGTTACACAACACCTCCTTTACAATCACAACCCTTGTATTTATTATACGTATAGCCCACGGCAGTAATCATTTGTAATGCCTGCCCGCTAATGCGTTCCCCGATTCCAAAACCTTGGTCTTTTCAAGGCGACAGTGAATAGGCATTTTTTCGGCAAGCCTGTAACAGCCTAGACTACATCTTGATTACCAGCAAGATGGTTGTGGAATTCTTGTCCATAGACATGAATAAAAAAGTAAAACATTTACCTAGTTTCCGACTGCTATAATTACCACATTTCCTCCTTATCAATCCATAAGGAAGGCTAGTTCCCCAGCTGTGGAGACATTATATTGGTTGATGATGATGATGATTTCATTTCACTATAGCAGGACTACTTTCTACACTTCAACTGCTTGATATCTAAAATTTTGCCCGTTTAATTAGCACGATATTGAAGCGAAGAGACAAAAAATACAACGGAATGGACATCCATACGCTAAGAAGCACAAATTATATAGTTAAGTAACGGGTATAAGTATCCCATCACTTCACAGAGCACCTCGACCACCCATCCGGGTGGTAAACTGTCACAAGTCGCGAACAACACGAACACCGCGGCTCTGACCCGGGTGACAGTGACCCGGCGCCGGCTGCCCGACAACCGGTTTTCATAGAAAGAGAATGCCTCTCACGCATGCGATCGACGAAATACGATCCTGCGTGCTTTCTATACTGATGGGCCTGCACAACAACAGTTTAAGCGAAGGCGAAGATGTTTACTATTTTATGCATTAATAAGAGCGACCGGTCGCTATAAAGTAAATGAAAATACTTAATTATTAAACAACTAAGCATGCATGAATGGAGGATTACGATTAATAACTATAACAAATACGTACCTACTCTACGCACACACGTGAGACTTGCGTAGGTATCGGATCTGACAGTATCGAAATGTTATATTTATGACTCTATTGATAACTATCCACATTAGTTTCGAGTCATAAAACTACAACAATTTCACTAAAAAGATGCAAATAAAAATAATTAATCTTTCACTAAAAACATAGAACCCACTCAAAAGCCGTCGTAAGGTTATCACGATTCGAGGAATCTATAAAGTTTTATGGGACTATCTACCAATATGTTCCTTGAGTCCACGTTAGCACTTTGGCGAGTTCCTCTGTCCACGTTTACGCGGGGCCCGCATAACTGCAAGGTCTGCTACCACAATCACTGCACAATGCGGCGCGCAATCGGCAAAACAAATGCATAGGAGGTCATCCCGAAGGAAAAAAAGGAGTGTTCAAGTGATGATCAGTGATACCTGGTCCGCGGGGCGGGAGGGGTTCGTACTGCGCGGCGTGACGGGGCGACTGCTTGGGGCGCGCCATGTCGGCGGAGTGAGCGAGCGACGGCGGCGCCCGCGCAGCGCCGTCGTCGGTCGCCGCCACGCGGGACAACCTTTCACACACGTCATCAGGCCCACTCTGCCACACCGCTGACATTGCCGCATCGCTATCAATCTGCTCGCATTCAGCGCAATAATGCAAACTAACTACAACGCGACGAATGCCTTAATGACTAGCGAACGCAGCTATCGCTTTATAGTGTGGACTACAGCTTATCTTAATTATTTTTGTTATCTCGAATATTCCTCAAGCTTCTTCCGAAGACAAGCACAGGCAGTCGAGGGTTATGTTGTCCGTAAATAAAATACTTCATTGATAACCTGATGCGCAATGAGCCAGATGTCCATCACTCGATCTCGTTGATCTCAGAAGGCTAAATGTTCCGAGCCGAAAGCAGCCGATGACTCACGTCGAAAATGTGTCTCAATATAGCTGTATCGGCCATCAAGAGTCAATGACTCGGTAACAATAAGCCCATTTAGTTCATTTCCAAAACATAAGTAAGGGTGGCATACTTACTACATTTAGTCCTACATTATATAAATACTGCAAGATACTGAGAAAGTCCTTCAGACATAATTTATTAGGTACAAAATCTATCAAACCTGAGAGTCTGTTTAATTTTATGGTTTTTCAGATTGACAGTCCAACTAATCGCCTGCATCATCAATCTTTATTAGGTGGAATGTTTTATGTGATAATTGTTAAACAAGTAAATATACTAAAATAAAAACAACTTGTCTCATGTCTCCCTGACGGGACTCGAACCCGCATCCTTGGGAATCCGACCCACTGACCAATTATGCTACAGTGACCTATGAGAACATGTTGAAATTCTCTAGTAAGTATATTCACCTTTTCTACGGTGTTGGCCACCGTCATTTTATCAATGAGAGAAACATCCTCGCATTCGAAAGAAACATCTTGACAGATGTTTGACTATCGATTAAGATGAATTGTTTTATTTCAAGGATATACTTAGGTCATAATGATGCACTCAATTCCGGGAAGTTTTATAATCTTCCATAATAACAAAACGTGTTCTGTGAACTGTAATAATAAGTAGGTAATAATAAATGTTATAGTTGTTGCAAAGGTGAAATAAATTCATGGCGTTTCATGGATGGCGATCGATAGGTAGGCAAAACGACAAATGAAACAAAGAGTGAAAGGAAAACGTAACAACTTGCCACGCTTCAGCTCCAGCGCTATTAATTATGGAAATCGACACGACGAACGTCGCCCTCTCCATTAACTCGGAGCTATTTGAATGCAACGATTTCATTTATCACGATATCTATGAGAGGCGAGCCCCACCGCAATCAACACAAAAATTATATGTGCGCAAAAATAATTACTTAGTGGGAACTTTTCCAGACTGTACGCATCATGTAATTATTGGTGGAGATAATCGTAAGTAATCGATCGCATCGATCTATCGCCGATTCGCATAACGTTGCCAAAATAAACAGGCAGGCGCTCGCCACGGACACGGTCGCTTGGGCTGCTGGCAGGCTGCGTGCGCGCTGGCGGCGGCGGCGGCGGCGGCGCGGGGCGGGCGCGCGGCGGTCAATGCCACCGTATCTTATCGCTCACTCCCGTTTGGATTATTAGGGAATTCCATCTTTCTCTCTTTGAAATAGTTTGGAAAAATGGCAATCTTTAAAAAAAAATAACTGCAGAATAAATACTTATTGATCCAAGAGAAAATCATCGTGTTCCCTTTAAGCACAGACATCAAGGTCATGTGTAAACAAAATATGACTAATAATAACATGTTATTGATTTTACTACTTTACGGCAGAAGATAAGGCCTTGAAGGTTAATCTTCACAAACAAAACCCAAGCTTGAAAATAATGGAAGATTTATTGCAGTACAATAAAAAGTGTATTCTACATCGTAGCATCAAACTCGGGGTCATATTTATATTAGTTGTGTCTGAATTTAGAAGAATGATGTGACGGGGATGGAGAAGCATTTCACACGGAAACGCCAATTTTTTTTCATATATTTTTAGGTTAGGTAGGTTAGAACTGCGACCAAAAAACGCGCGAGCCGAGCGAGAGTGCCGCGGCAGCGCAGCGGCCGGCGAAGCGCCAGAAACTTATATTTTTTAATGCCGTAAAAGTTATGACGTCGATATATTAATTTGTACCAAAACGTGTAAATCAAAAGTGTGATTTGTGCCACTAAAATATGTAAAATTTACTTAAATATCTCTTTATCTCAAACATTTTTACAAACTGTAAAAAATAATTAAAAAAGTATGCGTTTCCGCGTCAAATGCTTTGGTGGGGCATGGGGGGACAGCACCCTCCCTTCCCTTCACACTTATTCCCCTAAATTCAGACACAACTAATAGAAATTAGAACAGAAACTCGTTCGAACATTACAGATAAGAGTCACAGTATACTAGTCACAGAAAGATAAGAGGTAAATAATAAATATAATGTCTAAAACTAAACTACTTACGGTCGGTTTCAATAACCTACCCTCAATAAGAGATAAGCTTACCAAAGCTTTGTTGCCTAGATATTTTTGTTAATAAGGCCAAAATAACAGCTGTTGCTAAGTAACATAACCTCGATAGGCCTATCTCTTACTAGGATTAGATTATGGAAACTGGCCGTTAGTTGACTGATAGAGTGACTGTTTACCAAAGATCAGTAATAACCTTTTAACTTAGAATAAGTAAGGAAGCTAAGTTATTGATAAGAGACCATTGGACAATATTAGAACAACTAAACCACACAAACTTTACTACAATGTCTCAGACTTTCTGATAAGCGAGAGTGATAAACTAATGATAAATAGTTAAATAATAGTGACCCATCTTGGTTTACAAAGTCACATAAATAAAAAATAAGATTGCTGTCAGAATGCATATAAAGGCTAGTAAATTAATTTTAAATATTTGTCAAGTGAAATAGAAATTACTTATGTAGTTGGAAATTAACTAAAAGAGAGAGATCACTGGAATGAGGACAGTCATGTCCTTTCGTACACGTGAAATTACAAAAAGAAAGTTTATGATCGCAAGTAGTTGGCGTTACTCCTATAAGTAGTTTCAGAATATCACTATATAAAAGATGACCCTGTAATAACTTTGAAGATAAATAAATATGAACAAATACTATTTCCGTCTTTCGGGACTATGTATTTTATATAAAACCGAGCTTACTCTGAAATGAAGAACCAAGTCAACGCGAATACCAACCATGTTGCTCGAGGTGCTCGAGCGAGGTTTGCGGTAGTGGTAGTGGCAGTCGGTGCCTGCGGCGTGCAACTTACATGGAGCACGACGCATCACTACCGGCTACCGGTCCAGTGCTCATGTTTGTACACAATGCACCGTGCACACGCGGCGGCACACAGCTGTACTAACTACGACTACTTGTATCCTCAGACTAGAGTGTATAATTCAACAAACTCTCGTTTCTGAGACACACTGACTCCACCCATAAATACGTGCCAGGCGGCAAAATCGATCCTTCAAAGGTGTGTTCAAATAAACTTTTAAGTTCTAAATTTATTCGGCTTGCAAAACCAAAATTAGCACAACATAAGGAAAACCCAATAAGTATTTATAGGTAAAAGCGTACGACACCCTCAAATGTTTATATGGATATACAGTGGTGTTCACAAAATTGTTGACACTAGCCGATTTTCATACAATCGAGGTAACTTTGGAGGCTTGGTTCTCTGACAAGGATTGACCGAGCTGCGATCTGATGATGGTCATCCAAGGAGTGGATGGAGGAGATCCAGATTGCTATACATACCCAATTGATCTGATCAACATTCTAAAATATGTTGTGATCAGAGTTGATCTTATCTCTCTCGTCTATAGCAATCTGGATCTCCTCCATTCAGTTCCTGGATGGCCATCAACAGATCACAGCTCGGTCAATCCTTGGCAGAGAACAAAGGATCCAAAGTTTCCTCGATTGTATGAAAATCGACTACTGTCATTAATTATGTGACCACCACTGTATATACCACATCGATTCTTTTGGGAAGAAATTTTAAATGGATTAGCTATTTCGTATGATTATGAATGTTAGTGACGTGACGAGTGTGAGGACCAATGTGAGATGTCTAAGACAGTTCATACAGAATAACAATAGGTAAGTCGTGGTCGTTTGGTATAAATAAAACCCGTAGCTTACACACGGTTCAACGTCCACGTCGCTGCTCAATCCCAGTAATTTCATATCAAAACTTCCAATTCCAAAAATTTTGGGGGAGGGTAATTTATCGTGTCCAGAAAACAATACTTGTTGGGTTATAGGGCTGCGGAAAAGAAGAAAGAATCATGACAAAATGCCAATTTCGAAACGACGATTGGCAGGTCCTATCGTGGGATAGTAAACAGATAAAACAAATTCTTGTAGATGCTCTTATCTCTACAGTTGGTATCTAGACAGAGTGTCATATTATCGTTATAGGTAAAGCCTCAAGTGTAGCAGCAGGGCGGGAAGTAGGTAATCAAGCCGGAGTGCGCGCATCGCTCACCGCTCACCGAGCGCGACTCTGTCTGTGTGAAAAGCGAAACACTACCTCAGTCACATCAAAAGCAAAACATTACACTAGTTAATTTACAACATTCAAAACATGCAAAATATAATTATATACCTACCTATTAAGTTACTTCTTTAAAAAGGAACATACGTTTGCGCTCTAATAATATTCAACAATTACCAGCTCTAAACCAGAGATTATATCGAGGTAATTGAATCCAGGCGGACAACCGCTGATGTCGTGTCAAGTTTCTGTCATGCACACCGGGAAGGAAAACAAATCGACATAGTTACTATGTGTGTAGTGATTGAAACTACGGACCCGCCACGAGTGATCCACTTTGGAATGATTTCCAATGTAACGACTTTAATTGAATTAGGAATGCAAGTGCTACGCAATAGATTACTCATCGTCACCTGTGGGTTGCTCACACATAGGCATCGCGGTATG
This sequence comes from Chrysoteuchia culmella, assembly GCA_910589605.1. NCBI lineage: Eukaryota > Metazoa > Arthropoda > Insecta > Lepidoptera > Crambidae > Chrysoteuchia > Chrysoteuchia culmella. The sequence continues at coordinate 24,400,211 of OU342649.1, forward strand.
AAGTTTTACATCCATTTGAAGCCATTTCAAGGTTCCAGAGTCTATATAGATAAGCATCTGATAGCGTGGAATAATTAAAAGTCATAAATCAGACGTTACAGTCCTCAGTGTCGGATAAAATCAGTCTAATTTCATCTTGGCAGAGCTGTTGTCTCTACGAGCGGCATGGGCAGGGCGCATGCGTGGCTCGCCGACATTCGCAATAATTCACACCAATAAATGAATAACTAAAGTATTTATCGGAATAGTACATACATATTGCACAATTGCAAAGTTTGACAATAAAGTTAACCAAAGGACTTTGGTTGTGATTCCCATTTTATGTGAGAGATAGTTGCTTAATTGTATCTTGTGTAGCATCAACCTTCTTACTTCTTGAGTTGGTTGACCTCGCACTAATACCTATATTGTTACAAATTTTACTTTCAATTGCATAATCATGTTTAATATGAAGCATGATGTGGGTTAATTAAAAACCAACTTTCATAATGAAGACGAGACGACGTAACGAGTGATAAATTTACGCTTCAAATCTAAATCGGGTAGGTATGTATGAATATACGAATGAATGACAATGGCGTGTGCTAATGCTACAACCGGGACGACATGCATGCGGTCAGACCTTGACTCGACACATGACGGAGTTATTATTGTTCTGTCACCGAGTAGGCGCACGTCGCCGTCAGCGGTCGGTGCAGGGCGCGCGGTTGTCTGCGTAAACACCGGGCCCATACGCCGAGGGCTCCCGCTCGGGCAGCGGTCACTGGGTCGCCGCAGGGCGCGGGCAGCCCTCGCCCGGCCATCGCGGCGGCGGCGGCTTGGCTGAGAGCCCACTTAAGCGTATTTCGGCCCTCTGGCCGCGTCGACCACTCACCTTCGGGGTGCAGCCTCTGGGGGTCGAACCAGGCATCTGCAATAGAAGGCGGCGCGTTAGCGGGTTAGTCGCGACAGGTAGAAACAAGCTGGCGAAGCTGAGCCGGCGCGCGGCGGCCACTTACGGGGGTCGAGCACGGTGCACAGGGAGGGCCCGGATTCCACCATGGTGACACTTTACGTAACTAGCAACGTGAGGCGGTAAAAGGCAGCACACCGAGCGCGCGACGCGCCCGACTCTCGCGTCGATACTGGCGGCGCAGCCCCGCGCGCTGCCCCGCGCGCGCCGCGCATGCGCGCCGCCCGCACGCGACCTGCCAGTGCCACCCCCGGGACTGCCCGCCAAACCACCAGCACCGACACCCGTCACCGAGCTCCCCTCATAACATACACTTAGTATGGGACCCCAGTGACATACATCGCAACCCCGTAATGTTACTTGCAGGATATAAGTGATAAAAGTTAGACAATAGCGAGAATCTTGCAAGTTAGTTGTAAGGTGGAAATGTTTGGGTTAGTCAAAAAACGCTTAAGACTTAAAATAGGTACTAAAATTTATGCCATTTCTACTGAGAACACGATCCAGTGTAAACGGATAAAAGCATACAGTGATCCTTTTAGGTAATTCATGTATTTGTTTCTATAGCATTATTGGATTTTTGCTTAAAGAGTGGAACCCTCCTATTTATAAGTACATCATAATCTTTAATATATCTGCAACTGATTTCGTTATGTATACATAAATGGCATATTATATTGCGCCTATAATGTGCTAAATCTTGACAGGTTTGCTAGAAGTTGACAAGAGGACGTTGATCTGGGTGGTAAGAGAACGCAATGCCGATATCGAACTGAAGTAAAATAGTTAAGATACTATGAACATTTCAAGGTCTCTTGAAAATGAATTCTCCTTTAGTATTTTTGAATAAGTATAATCGTCTGTTGACTGTGCCGGTCCGTTGTTGATCAGTAAAAACATAATTTATGACGAAAACAAAGTCAAAGTGATAAAAAATATTAAAATATCAGTCCTAAGCAACAAGTCTGAGTCTGAAGACAGCAGTTCCGACGACGTAGAGGTTACAAAGGAAGCACTGGAACAGTTAATAACGAGATAATACGTTACTAATGTCAACAAATGAGATTGCATTTTAAACCATTGTATCGTATTTGAAGACAAAACTTTAAAATGACCGTGAACAAAGATAATGAACCAAGCAATTAGTCTTAAGAATCTTTACCACCATGTGAAAAATGCCGTCATGGTTGGAGGCGTCATGATTCCAATTCAAAGCGCGTGGTCGCGGCGGCTGCGGCGCGATACTTGGGAAGGACACGAAACGCGGTAGCCGGTGACTCATCCGTTCGGGCCGGGCTTGGAGCCTTCAACTAATGATCTAATCACGCACTAGGTATAGGTACCTACGGCCATTAGGCGTCTACACAGGTTGCAAGGTAACGTTTGGGAAACTTCCAAACTTTCGTCGTCAGAGCGCTTATTTGTGATCGATGATACTTCATCACAGTCGGAGCATTTGATAGTGACTTGTGTGCAAGGGAATGAATGCGACACGACGATATAGGACTATAGCGAGGAGACAAAAACCACGCGCATGGCGGCGATACGAGCTATAAATACGCAAGCGCGAGTCTACTGGGTGACGTCACCTCGCACCTGCATTGTCACCCGCGCCGGCGCCACCCGCCACGATGGGCATTACAGCTGACAGCTCCAGACAGGAGAGCAGGAACCGTGACGACTACAAACAAAAAATCTACATCTTAGGCTGTATTGCACCAGTTAACTTTAGTCGATTTATGGCTGTCAAAGTTGTCATATTCTGTACATATTTACCCCGTTAAAGTTGTTATTATTGTTAAAGTTAGATGGTGTCCACTCTTAATACCATTCGTTCACCCGTTTAATGGAAATAACACTTATCATGACAATAAGTCATCTTTTGTAAACATTTGCACTAAATAAAGACAAACACAATTAACTGCGATAAGAAGTATGGTCAAAGGTGGTCTTATCTTAGTAAAAACTTTCCATATAAGTAATCAGCAAAACTTTTCTGCGCCAAGAATTTACTGTAACAAAGCCAAGGTGACAAACGATTGAATCAAGTTCTAATTATTACCAACATATTATCGAACAGTAGGCGATTGCTATTTAAAAATAACCTGAGAGGTTTATATTATAAGCTATTTATTTCCAAACTTTGGAGAGAAAAAGAACATGCATTTTTAGTCCTTATACGGTTTTCTGGCCTGATTAAACAGTAGCATTTGTTCCATATAGGTCTTTCAACAATTTCTGTTTTGATTAAGAAGTAATTTGGCCGATCTTTTGTAGGAAAGACAAAGACAGCACAAAATTTCTTTCTGGGAAAAATTTACGTTTTTCAATATTCGATGCAAAACCTACTCCAATTCAAAAGTAGGTACTTTTTGCGTGTTGTAAGCTAAAATCTTAAAAGGTTGCAATAATTGCACTTTTTTTTTAGAAGTAATTTATATCCACGTCGTCGGTCGCGTCTTACGTGTGTACATGTCCCAAAAAAAACAGTCTGAAATTGAATTTTGCATTCCCATGTTTGAAATAAACTGTGTTGGAACTTTCTATTCTACTGTGTTGTATTTCGAATTGTCCAAATATTTTATGAGTACCTATAAATAATATATGAATGTAAACGAGGATATTGACAAAACATTTTCTGAAACTCTTTAAACTTTTCCAGGATTAAGTTATAGTAATATATTTACTACCGAGTCTAGCTCAAATAAAATTAAGACAAGTGTTGATGATATACAGGGTGTTAAAAGACCCATAACGAAAACCACTCTGCCCATCGTTACTATAATTTTCTTGTATGGGGCCAAATCTGGGAACCTGATAGTTATTGAGGACCAAAGATTTTTTTCTTTTTTTAAGATTATCGTTTAAAGTTACAAAACTGCAATGAATATCAAAACCAATCAAAGAAGCTGGATCTCTGCCCCTCTAGATCTAGACACACGCACGCACGTTGTTCCACGCGTTTTTTTTTGCGTGAAAAAATAACACCCATTTTTTGTAAACGAATAATTTAAGTCGTTTCCCGCAAATTATTTTCACATATTCTTATTTAGTTTGATGTACACTACCCATATATTACGGCTTCGGTATCGGCCTTTTAACACTCTGTATTTTTTTATGAAATGAAAATATGACCAAACATCTTAAATAACATGTAGGCAGTTATTACTTTTGGTTTTGAACACCCAATTATTTCAGAAAAACCGAAATATTTTACGAGTCGAGATGCCGCATAATGACAATAAAATTATGATTTTATATTAGTCGTGTCGTGTAGTCGATTTTTTTATATTCAAACAAAAAGAGGAATTTAAATAAATAGGAATCCGGTGGTTGCAAGCATCACGAATCACAATAAGCTCGATAGTTACATTGGAGATGTGCTTAATAACTTTAAACTGCCTTCTTTTTAGTTGCCGGGACCGTACCAAGGTCAAGCTCACGACTCACGAGTAGGTGTTATAGTGATGAAAAGACTCATAAATACACTGAATGCATAATTTAAGACTAATGATAAAGTACATATATAGACCAAATAATAAAGCATGAAGACCGAATAATAAAGCCTGTGCTGTGCGTTCATTTCATGAATTTAGGATAGGCTCTGTTATCATGTCAAGATTCGGAGCATAGCATAGAAGCAGACGAGACGAGTGCGGCGGCTGGCAACGGGCGAGCGTGGACTATCGATCCCTCCCCCCGAGCCTCCCCTTCGGAGGCCTAGCCTTTATTGCGTCTGTCTGGGGTTTTCCGCTAAACCCTGGAAAATTTTAAGGTTTGCAGAAAATAAAGACAAAATAAAAAAAAAATCAATATTTACTACATGTCTCATCCCATCTTACATGAATCTTACGAATTCAAGTCTAGCAATCCAAAATCAGGTCCAAGACAATTAAATATTGAGAACTGTATCAATCCCACCTGTGTTGCACTGCAATTATTGTCTTTTTGCGTCTTTAAAAAAAGTAGGACATCAAGAAAAGGCGTCACTTCAACAAAGCCAACACAAAGAGAACTGCGTCTCATTTGACAGAAAAGGGACTCAGAATTGGGTCAAGGGTGGGTGAGCAGAGGCGTAAGGGCTCTCAATTTTTTTCAAGCCACAAGTTAACTTAAATTAAACACCAACCGTTTTTATTTCCATGATCCCAGATTATCTATCACATCATAATTATAATACTTAATAATAAAAGAAAATGTCATCAAAAGTGTGTCGATAGAATTTAATGTTGGTGACTAGATATTATTATACTTACCTACATGCAACGTCGACTACACAGTTGGTCGTCAACATTTTTTATTCATAGCTAAATGCTGCGGTCGATTCGGGGAAATTGCGTAACGCAATATAACTCACTTGAGTTTTATGAAATACAGGAGCATGTAGTCAACATCATAAAGTTTACGGTAAAAATAAAATTATTAGTTAATTTATATCCAAATGTACCTAACCTACGACACGTTCGATAATGATAAGTTACAAGCGCATTATTATTCAAACCCGATACGGTATTACCTACGTGAAAATGAAAGTTCCGCGGAAATATCATTAAGCCGGAAATCAACTACTCCCACCACCACCACCGATCAATTGCATAGGTGCTTAATCCTTTTAATAACTGATAACTTTATTATACTCACGTGTAATCGCATCTTCACTTCCTGATCCCATATTGAATTTGGTTTGATGCACAAATATTCCACACAATGTCTTTGTTAAAATGAATGAATCACTTTGCGACCGGCACGAGGTAAATACTACATGGACAAGTGTTGCGACGGTGGAGATTGGATGGCGGTGGCCGTCAAACGCGAGCGCACTGCGGCGGGGTCTTCACTTGTGTGGGCACTGCTTCCGAACTGCTGCTAAAATTAGCAATGGTGCCGGCCGACGCACTTGCAGACGCGTGCCACGCGCCCCTCCCTAGTTCCCTACACAACGCTGAAAATCATCACGACTGAAACTTTGCTGGTCATCGTTAATCCAAGAAGAAATGTTGGGGTGTGGTGCATTACTGGAAAGTTTATTGGACTAGCTAGACTAATCAGTTTTAACGTATTCTTGATGCAATTTGAAGTACTAAATTGTGTAGGAACTTTATAAAAGACAATATCTTTACATATCGCTGCGTGTAGTTGTAATACTTTAATACGGTATTTTAGATAGGTAGTTGCACCGCTTACATGATAAGATAACGATGTAATTTCATCTCACATCACAATGTTAATATAACCTTCATAGACCTTGTTACATGAATATAATGAAATACAAATAGTTTCAAATAATCTTTCCAGGAACATACTGTTCGTCATTATTTATTATTCATGTTGATGACTCACCCGGAGCTGCATGCAAGTCAGGCAATGTATCGATTAGCGAGTCCCCATTGCCGAGTGAATTATTATTCATTGTAACCCGGTTAGTTCATATAATGTCGGACCTTCATTACGTAGACATGACTTTTGTTTGAGGGACGTGCAGAACTCCAGGAGGAACACGTTACAAAATACCTAAACGACAATGGCATTGTGTGGCGTCGGTTCATCGTGCAACGAGCGTGGGTTTTCTTTTCAGGCAGCGGGTGCCGTTACCCGCGCTGCAGCGCGGTCAATGTACTCCACGCTCCGCCACCTCTGCAGATGACCCCCTCTGCCAAACTTTCTACCATCTAATCGGATTACTATTAATCCTTGCTTCTTTAAAAAGTTCCTGCCGATCCATTCCTTAACGACAGCGAACTCAGGCAGCAGCGGTCTCCTTGAGGGCTAGTCGGTCGTCGTGGCGGCTTTGTTCACTTGCAGACGAGATTTTTCACGGTCTGTGACGCTCGCTTGGAATTGAGGCTGCGGCGACAGGCGGCAGTGAATGATCATTGTCTCACAAAAAAGTGGCGCGTGCATGTCGTCCGCCGCCCAGCGCGGTCGCGGAGCTTCGGAAATGGCCGATGAAATCATACCGATACAAATAGGGACCGGCTGTGTATGCGAAGTGAATTCATAAAAATCATTATATTTGTTACCACCGTTTTTTATAGGTACCTAATTCATTATCTTATAACCTAATTTGAAAACTCTGTTTGCTCAAGTATTAAAGCCGAAATCCTTGAAAACAGGAGGATAAACTTTGATTAAAAAAAGGTACTTACCAAGTCCCATTTGACAAAAGATGACTTCAGCCTCGATGATATGGGCCGTGGGCACTCGAGGCTGCGTCACCTCCACCTTGGCTGCCGCTGGCTTCGGTTGGGGTGCCACCGCTTCTGGCTTCGGTTGCGGAGGCAATGCCTGCTTCGGGGGCTCCGGTTTCGGCTCAGGCGTGGGTACGCGCGGGGGCTCCGGCTTCACTTCGGGAATCGGTTGTGGTGTCGGCTTCGGTGGAGCAGCAGCCGGTGGCGGCGGCGCGGGGGCTGGCGCCAGAACGGGCGTGGGGTCTAACACCACGGGAGCGAGCGGCTCCACCGCAGGGGTGCTCGCCTTCACCGGCTCGGGTCGGTGCAGCGGCGACTCGCCCGCGGTGTCTGCATCCGATTCACTGTCAGTGAACTTGTCGGCGAGCTGATCGATAAGCTTGTCGGCGCCGGAAGGCGCGCGCGGTGTGTCCACGAATTCTTCGCGCTCCATGTCGAGAAAGCTCTGTGAAGCGGCGCGGTGCTGGTGCAACGGTGACTCTCCCGCTAGACTAGCTTCGGGCTTATCGCGCTCCAGGTGCTCGAAGTCGTCCGTCGAGTCTTGGTCGCGTTTCAGGACCTGCTCCGCTCGAGGGGCTGACGCTGGCGGGGGAAGGTTGTCCCCGCCTCCGAGTCCTCCCAAAAGTGCATCAGCGCCATCCATTACGCCTATTCTTCAGAACTTTTTTCTAAACGGCTAAACTAGGTAGCGGTCGATACGGTGCTATGACGAAAACTAAATGCGAGGATTCGAAATGTCGAGGGCGGGTCCTGTCGTGCCTCTCCGCCGGATCAGACTGAGGCTTGCGATTGCGAGACACTTGCCGGCAGCCGCTTGCACGACGTCACTCAGCACGAAAAACGGTATTACTCATAGCCGGCCCCTCCGACCGACAGTCGATGCAGCGCAGCGGGGGCGGCACCTTTCGCCAATATTTAAATTTTCGAGAAAATAATATAATTTTCAGGAAAAATCCGATTGACCAAATAAAATAATCAGGTAGGAGGAACAAAATGTATTAAACCAATAGAAAACACTTTTTGGAAAGGAAAGGCAAGAATTATTGACTTTTTACAAATCTCTGCGGAATAGGAAGGAAATACTGTTTTACCGACCGACAGCAAAAACCTTATCGCGTGAATGACCACGAATGACAGCACGCACAGAACAGAATAATAATTGACAAATAGTTTCTTGAGTGTGGTAAACACTCCAAGGCTGACAACAAAAAAATTTAATAAAATATAATCATACATATTTATTGAGGCACATTAATTTACAGAGATGTTTTATTAAAATAAAATGTTATTTTTATTGGATGTGAATGACTCAACTTCTACTCAAGTAAGAAAATACCAACAACTATAATGATTAATACTAATGGTCTCCATTTTCGTTTCCAACATCTTTATTTACATCTATACCAATAAAAATTATGTATATTATGATTTATGCAATAAACGATTGAAACTGTTACAATTAGATGATTTAATATATTACTAATGTAATTTAATATTAAATACATCAGGATTGTTCCCAATTAGTTCACTCAACGAATAGTCAAGGGTAGAGTGCGTGAGCCTTGACGCCCCGTGACCGATTTCTTCAGAACAGAACATACCTACATACTATACACTTTATTAGATAGTCCCCGCGTTTAGGGGGTGCGCCGGAGTGGGAGAGGGGGAAAGGTCGAACTTTTGAGTTTTTCGAAATTCAATTTGTATCATTCAATTCGAAGAGTATTTTTTTTCTTACTGAATGATATTAAATTGACATTAATTTTTTTAAGCGCTAAACAAATCTTGCTATGTCAATTTTGACTTCCAACGAATGACTGAAATGCAAGTTTAGCGCAAAATGTGTTTATATTAACAGTTGGTGATAGTCACCCTTATTTTAAGTATAAAAAAATATATAAAGCTGTTTGTGCAAATCTTTGTCTTGCAGAGGGCTTAAAAAAAATTACGAAACGAAATTCGTATCGCGTCGGTAAAACAGTTCTAGTCTTTTCATGCGAATATAGCACCTATTGCAATGCTACTATTACCTCTAATAAAGTCCTTAAGGCACATGTCTTTAAATTCTATTTTTGTTCCCTTTTAAAATAGAAATGAGGGATCGGTTCGATCAACAGTTTCATACGATTCATTATCATTTTATTATTTATCATTTCCTTTAGTTTTCTCAAGGATGGCGGCGACGGCTAACGAAATCGGGTGTGCCGATATAGTTGATTTAAATTCACACAATTCACTTAAAAAATTGTCAGCATGCAATGGAAAAGATACTAATTTATTAAATGGAATGATCGACAGTCAAAGCAATGGACACATCAAATCAAAACATAATTTTAATGGTGTCACCGTAAGTAGACTTTCTTTTATTTTTTTACCGGAAGAAAATACCTAATTTTGACAAAACAGCAATGTTATAATATTAGGTATGCCCAATTATCTGATTTATTCGGAACTCCCGACGGCGGGCGCCTTGTGGCCTTCGTTTCATTAAGTCGTGATTAGGTCGATTGATACGAAACATCGCACTATTCTCTATAAAAAACCTGAGTCTGTGTGGAGAAATAAACAACATTAATTTAATTGAGGCCTAGCTGCTGCTATAAACAATGCTTACAAGATGCTCAATGGAATCTTGACTAAACCTTAAACCAACAACCATGCAACCAATGGTTCTGTCGGTGTTACAATATTTAGTTTCTGCTTACAATATATAGTTTATTATACTTTTAAAACTAAACAGAGTTTATTAAAATATTATTTGCTATTTCAGAAAGAATTCAGCGATGGTCTTCCACCACAGATAGAATATTCTGAGTATGACACAGACTGTGGTTCATTTGAGAAAAGCAACCTGTTGACTGCTGTACTCACCCACCTGGGGCTCTACATCCTTATGTTCCTTGGGTTCGTCAATCAGCTGCTATTCACACCTAAGGTGGCAACGGAGAAGAACAGAGAGGTAGGATGATTAGAGACTTTTCGACTCCTCTAAACATTATATCACATATCATCTATCTCCCACATAACATCTAAAATACTATATCTCCTTCTTGACACATCACTTATAAACATCAAATAATACTTTTATCTCCTTCTTGACTCATCACCTAAAAACCATCAAACTTAAAAAACATATGTAAAGTTTATCAAGTTGTGAGACTGAATTTCATTACTTTCGTTGTAGGACTTCTTCTCTTTCACCAATGACTAGTCCATTCTTTTTTCACGTTCCATCACAAAAATACATTGATCTAGTTTTAACTGTTTGAATGCCATTTTAACTAAATAATCTGTAAATTTAATGTTTCACATTAGTGGAGCTTGCTTTAAACCATATAAGCTTTTATTAAGTCTACAAACTTTGTCTTCTTTATAACTTCGACGTAGAGATTCTCTTAAGGATTTGTTTAAAGAGATTAATATACTAACTTTGGCGGGACAATACATCTATGATAATTTAGTAAATGTAAGGAAACATCATGATTTATTTATAAAGCATAGCGATGTTCATAATTTTAATACTAGAAACAAGAATAAGCTTGCCGTTCCAAAATATCGGCTTGAAAAATGTAGATGCTCGTTTTTGGGGAAAGGCATAGCCTTTTTTAATAAAGTTCCACAACAAGTGATTGAGCTGCCTTTGCATAAATTTAAAATATATGTTAAAAAAACGCTCTTAAGCAAAGGTTATTACAAGGTAGATGACTATTTAAAAGACCAAAATGCATGGATGTGATACCAACATTAAACATAACTATTGTAAATAGTGTAAGAGGAAAATATTCTAATATGAGTATGAGAAAATTTTCTTCTTTTATTAAATATATTTCAAGATTGTAGATTTGTGTTTGGCAACAACATGTTCCATTGTAAATGTTGTTGTTTCTGCTAAGGCTAATAAGTTTCTTGCGGCCGTTCTTCTTATCAGTTAAAAGATGTTCTGAATGGCTGGTAGGGAAAAAAATGTTGGACTATTCGAAAGTACTTATCTATAAGTCTATTTGAATAAAAATCTTTGACTTTGACTATGACTTTGACTGTATCCTTTCAGAACTTTCATATAAATACATTCTTTGAGGTCTCCATGTAGTTAATTTCTTCTTCTATAGCTTTCTTCCGTTTATCTTTTTCTCTCGATTACGTTGCTTCTTTATGTGTTATCATTGAAATTTCAGTATCATAGTCCATAACAAAATCCTTATACCGTTCCGGTAAACTGCGCTCTCTAAACAGTTGAATTCTTATATTTTCATTGTTTTCCACTGCTCGACTCACGTTTTCCTTAGTTTCTTCGGTATCAAAAAATTCTTCAAAAGGTTGTATACGATTACAAAAAATAAAATCACTTCCAAAATTATCACTATTATTTTCACACTCTTCATTTGTCCTTTCAACTTCATTTGTTTTTATTCATCTGTTTCGTCTTCGTTTGTTTCATCTTTGTTTGTTTCGACTATCAATCTATTCTCTCACGTGTAGTAAACTTTCTAAAAACCAATCAGAATAAAAGTTAACAAGCAACCAAAAATTAAGCCAATCAGAGTAAAGAATATCCAATGTGACTAAAGCAACCAGTATTTTTGCAAAAACCCTATCTTTTTTCAGTAAAATTGAGAAATGTCAACACCATTGTCTAATTATCCATGTTTTTTCATATCTCTAGGATTTTTGCGAAAATTCTATTTATCTAATCCTCCTACGACATAATATGTCTGTTTACGGCAAATATAACTTAATATGTATGGCAAATATAACTTTGACATTCATACAAATACTGAGAAATCAAATTTATTTTTACAGACAAAAAATTATAGTGGTATTTTGGGTAGATGTAGGTAATCGGTAGTCAAGTGAATACCTAATTTAATATAATAATAAAACTTTATTGCACACAATACAAAAACAAACACATACAGAGAAATGACAAAAAAGAGGAACACAATAGGCGGAACACACAAATGTTTTGAATTTTCTTAAAAAATGCTAAGAACTTTTTCCCAAACCTATTATTTACAGTGCCAAATTGTCAGAATTTAAACTAATTTTACATTTGACTCATTTACTTACATTTACATTACAAATTACTCTTACAAGGCAATTATTGTCTAACTGCCTGGTGCCTGCCCGACTTCGACTTACATAACTAATAATAATAAAATAACATTATGCTGCACAATTTACATGTAAAAATCTATTAAAAAAATAAATAAAATAAAATAATATCATGGTTACATTCAAATTAAATTACTATGTGGTGTTCATTGCATTTGCATGTAGAGTTGACATTTAAACATTAAATAGATTTTTAAAAGCACCAATTTTAGGAATTTCCACGAAATTTTTGAGTCCAAAATCTGATACGAACTGCACCTATCAAACCATTAAATATAGAACTACAGTAAGTACCCTTAAAAATCGGATCAATCAATAAGAGTTTGTTGATTGCGTTCGTTCTGGCAGTGATATAGCTGGAACTATTAACCAACGCGGCGCGTGAGGCGGCGTCACGCGCGAGTGCCGCAACGATGACACCGATTTCCATTTGCACCGCCAGCAATTTCTATAACAAATAACATTGGACAACAATATAAGTAGAAGGTTTTTTATGCTGATGGAAGACCAATCCGATCTTAAGTACCTACACACTCGAAAGTCGAAACTTTAAACGTTTAGTACTATTTATGAAACAAACTATATTTATCGTGATCGTGGACCGTGTTTCGCTATCGCAGGAATGTGGTACTATTCAATGATTTTATTGCCGTATTTTGGTGAATCATAGCACAGTGCGATAATAATAATCTTACTGGTTTAGTGTCATAGATGACTATCGTTTTACTCATCCGTTTAATGGATATAGTTTTTTTCCAAACCGTTGAGGATGCCGGTCGGTACCGACCGATGCCATCGCATAATGCGATAAGCCCTTCCCGTAACATGCAACCTTCCAGTCTGATAAGCTAATCATACTATAGGTACTCTTCCCTACAACAATGTAATCTGTCTGTGCCTACATTAAAATAATTTTGCTTTTCTGCATTTGATGATTCGATTTTTTTTGACAGAATTCAGTAATTTCAAAAGATATTAAAATATTCGGCGAATCGATTTTTTTTGACAGAATTCAGTAATTTCTAAAGATAATAGTAAAATATTCTTTGAAACGTCATAATTTAATAGGCTTCAAAGAAATCACTGTTGTCCTTATTCAACTTAATTTGCTTAATCTAGCCTGTTTCTGATCGGTGTCAATTGTTTAACTGATTGGGAGAATAGTACATATACTCGGCTATATTTGTTTAAATATGTATTGTGGAAATGTACGTGTTACACGCAGTGTGCAAAGAGATATAAATATGCTTTGGAATTTGTTGATTCTTTATCCTCCTTTGCATCCGCTGACAAGTACCGCTGAATACTTAATATTATTATTTATCATACTTACCTTGACAATACATGCTTCATTGTGATATAATACACGAAATCGCCCCTAAAGATGAAAAACTGTTGAGAGGCAAGATGGGTAAGTTATCCATCTTGCGAGGCATTTCTTCATTCGTTCGAGCGAGGCGCATGTCTCGCCAAGTTTTCCGCTATTAAAATATCGAGTGGACGTGATGAGAGTAGAGGAAGAAAGAGAAATAATGTAACTGACGTAGCAGTAGGGAAGTGATTTTAGCCAAAAATTACGTTTTAATGAGTAATGTCATCGTGTTAGGGCTACGCGCCGCTGTACAACCCGTTCGAGCAGTTCTTCTCGCGCTACGTGTACCGGCGCGTGCGGCACTGCTTCAACCGGCCCATCTGCTCCGCGCCCACGGCCGCCATCACCTTCATGGAGCGCCACTCCGACGACTACAACTGGTCCTTCAGGTATGCGCCCGTTACAATGGCCAGGCCAAATAAGATACACGTGAACTCATTCAAAGAAAAAAAATCAGTGGTCTTAAACTTTTTATTCTAATCTAAACCGTAACTACGGTAATATTAAAGTTTGGTTGGCCGCTAATGGAATGCGTTTCCGATAGGAAAAATAGTGTTTAAGTTAGAATGTGTCACCGACTTGTTCCAGCTCCCGTCAGTTCGTTAATGGATGTTCATTTCCGAATAATCGAAAAGCAACATATTCAAAAATAAGCTTTGTGTTTAGTGAATTGACAAACCCTGTCAGAAACATATTCTCTCGGCACGTTAACGTATAGAATACACAGTGAAATACGTGTTGTAGGTTCACGGGTCGCAAGGTGACGCGCGTGAACCTCGGCTCGTACGACTACCTGGGGCTGAGCGGCGAGCGCGCGCCCGACGTGGCCGCGGCCGTCCGCCGCTACGGCGTCAGCCTCGCCTCGCCGCGCGCCGAGCTCGGCTCCACGCCGCTGCACGCCGACCTCGAGGCCGGCGTCGCCGACTTCCTGGGCGTCGAGGTTGGTGCATTAGGACCATCGACACATTGCGCCGCTACGGCGTCAGCCTCGCCTCGCCGCGCGCCGAGCTCGGCTCCACGCCGCTGCACGCCGACCTCGAGGCCGGCGTCGCCGACTTCCTGGGCGTCGAGGTTGGTGCATTAGGACCATCGACACATTGCGCCGCTACGGCGTCAGCCTCGCCTCGCCGCGCGCCGAGCTCGGCTCCACGCCGCTGCACGCCGACCTCGAGGCCGGCGTCGCCGACTTCCTGGGCGTCGAGGTTGGTGCATTAGGACCATCGACACATTGCGCCGCTACGGCGTCAGCCTCGCCTCGCCGCGCGCCGAGCTCGGCTTATTAAACAGGGTACTCACCTAGTCGTGTAGCGTAACGTATCTGATACTGTATCAACCTGCAAGTGGGTACGGCTCATCCAAGTTCGCCGTGTATCTAGCACTAGCTAGCTCCCTCTCACACTGCCAGCCGCCTTTGTGGTCGCAGTGATACCGCCACTTGGCGGGTCACTGTGAGCTTACTGCGCTCCACGCGCGAGCGGCTCGCGGCGGACTCGTGCGTACGTACTCACTTGATACAGTATCAGACACATTACATGCTACACGGCTAGGTGAATACCCTGCATTAGGACCATCGACACGACAAACGCGGTGCGCTGCTACGGCATCGGCTTCGCCTAGTTGTACGCCCAACTCGACTCCACGCCGACCAGCCGAACGCCGATAGCGCTAAGACCGATCGTTGAGGGATCCTTGGGGAAGACCTACACCGATCATGTCATGTCGTTTCGCGTGACCGAATGGCGTGTGTTCGCAGGCGGCGATAGTGTTCGGCATGGGGTTCGCGACCAACGCGCTGTCGCTGCCGGGGCTGGTGGGGCCGGGCACGCTGGCGCTCAGCGACGAGAACAACCACGCGTCGCTGATCCTGGGGCTGCGGCTGGCGCGCGCCGCCGTGCGCGTGTTCCGCCACAACGACCTGCGCCACCTCGAGCGGCTCGCGCGGGCCGCCGTCGCCGAGGGCACCTGGCGACGCATCATCATCGTCAGTATATTGCTTACATACTTTAAGATCACAGTAACAATATTATTTCTAGGGCATCTAAGGCTCTTGGATTTGTGATGCGTAATTCTAGAGACTTCAAATACGCTAAAACATTAAAAAGCTAAATAAAATAAAAATAAAATAAGGTTTTGACTTAGTCGAATCTACCGGAGTCCAATTTAAAGTGTTTAGACCGATTTTACGTTATAATAGTCATAAAAGTCGACTTGAATATGCCAGTCGAGTATGGAATCCTCTATATGGTATCTATATAGATAAGACTGAAAAAATACAGAGAAAAATTCTAAGATATTTGAACTATAAACACAAAATTAATCCTAAATCAAAATTATATTAATAACTGCAAACATCATCATCTATTACCATCGAGTCAGCGTAGAGAAGTAGCGGATCGTAAATTCTTCCAAAATGTTATTACCGGTGTAGTTGACAGTAGTGAGCTTTTGTCTGTGGTTATTACCAGTTCGCGCAAATTGCAGT
The DNA here is from genome assembly GCA_910589605.1 of Chrysoteuchia culmella. NCBI lineage: Eukaryota > Metazoa > Arthropoda > Insecta > Lepidoptera > Crambidae > Chrysoteuchia > Chrysoteuchia culmella. The sequence continues at coordinate 24,416,317 of OU342649.1, forward strand.
AGAAATTACCCTATATTCCAAGTGCGACAAATTATAAACAAAAATATTTTTTTAATAGAGTAGTTAACAATTCTTTCAATCGTAATCATTCTGGGCATGTTGACCTATTCATGGCGCGGTCCACTTATTTTAATAATACAATCTGTTTTGACTTTTTTATAGACTAACACTAATTTGATGTGAGTCTTTCTTTTTCTAATCAACATTTTGATATGGGTAAAATAATAATAATTTGTGATTTATGTTTTAAAATACTCAAAATTGTTCACCCAGTCACTTAAGACTAAAATTTGGCATTTAGAACACCAATATAATTTATTGTTTTAATTTTTAATAACTTTCATATGTATTTGGATTTTGGATCAACATCTATAAGTGAAAACTGTCTAAGGCTACTTATACTAAACCATAATCCTTAAGTAGTGTACACAGCATGTAAAAAAAAAAAACAGTGTTTTAAGTTAAACAAATTACAGAAAATTTTTATAAAAAAAAAAACAAAAGCCAATCACCATCTTAATACAAAAGAGAAAATAACAATTATAATTTTGGGAATTTAAGTAATTTCTTTGTTATGAGACTGACGTTTGTAGATTTAGGTTGAGGACCATTTGGATTTTATTATATCGGAAAAAACTTTTTTGAACTGAGAAAACCTGCCATTGAAAACATCCATATCCACGTTTCTGTTACCCCGGGTGTAGTCATTATAAGTCCGACACATTCTTACAAGTAGATTGTAAAAGGACGTACCTATTATTTATGGAGGCATAGTAAATCGTACCTTTCGCGACGAGCATGCAAAGGGGGCTCACACCAAACTGAGACATCCTAGCATTGTAATCATTAAGTAACCGGCCATACTGAAATCTACGGGTGAGGAAGAGTAAGCATCGCTTCTGAATTCTCTCAATACTATTTATATGGACCATGTAATAGGGTGACCAGATTGGGCAGCAGTATTCGAGCAAACTTCTGACCAGGCTGAAAAATAAAGTAAGCAAGCTTTTCGGATCCCTGAAAACCTTGGTGGCCATGGTTAAGAAACCCAAGAGCCTGTGACTTTTTTTTGTGATGTAATCATAATGAGGACCAAAAGATAACTGCTCATCAAACAAAACTCCTAGGTCTTCAACTGTTTGTTTTCGATTTAACAATTTTCCATTGATGTCATATGAATTGTTTAGTCTTGCCCGCCTACGAGTGAATGATATAACGCAGCACTTATCGATATTTAGTTGCATGTTATTTGACAGACACCAGCCATAGACCTTGCGAAGGTCATTCTGAAGCATGGCGCATTGAGACTGACCTCTAACATCTGCAAAGATTTTTAAATCGTCAGCATATGCGATGGCAGGGCATGTTAGGCTGTCAATTAAATCGTTGATAAAAACATCGAAAAACAATGGCCCAAGATGTGAGCCCTGTGGAACTCCTGAGGAGACAGGTCAAATTGGAAGTAAAGCCTCTCACAGTAACAAGTTGACCTCGATTACTCAAATATGATATTACCCATCTCAATAAGCTACCATGAACACCATAACCAGAAAGCTTATGACATAACTACGAATGGTCAACTTTGTGGAAGGCTTTACTAAAATCCAAGTAAATTGTATCAATCTGACCACCCGTAGCAAATTTTTGGCAGAGATAATTTTTAAATTCGAATAAATTACTTAGAGTAGATCGCTTCTTTACAAAACCATGTTGCTTGGTTGAAATATGTTTACTTAAATGATTATAGAGACGCACGTAAACGAGAGATTCGAATAATTTTGCTATGCACGAGAGTTTACTTATTGGACGATAGTTAGTACATACTGATCTATCTCCCGATTTAAATATAGGAATAATATGAGCCAGCTTCGATCGAGAAGGAAATGTACCAGACCTTAGAGATTTATTGAATATAATCGTAAGAGGATATAATAATTCTTCTGAACATTCCTTTATAAATTTGGGGGGTATACCATCGGGACCTGCACTTTTACTAGTATCCAACTGCTTAATTTTTTGTTGTATATCCTGCGGGCTAATATCAATATCATGTAAGGTAAAATAAAGGTCTTCGGTTTTATTTAAGACATTAGGTTGAGACAGAGGAGATTGATCATAAACCGAGCCAAAGTGATCCGCAAAGAGTTGACATATATCTTGATCATCTGAGGCAGTTTTGTCATTATAGGTCATGGTGTGTGGAATAGTAACTCGGCCTTTCTTGACATTTATGTAACGCCAAAATACCTTAGGATCATCCTTAAGAGAGCTCTCCACAGATGATTGGTAAAAGTTGTAACAGTTGCTAATAAGAGATTTGCATCTGGACCTAAGCAAGGAAAAGGTGTCATAATCGCAAGGATTTCCGAACTTTTTATAACGAGTATGGTACTTTCTCTTCTCATTAATACACCGAATGAGAGCACGATTGAACCAAGCAGGATATTTGAATTGATTTTTATTATAGGCGTGTTCTTTGAAATTATTTCGTCAATTTTAACATAGAAGGCATCAACACAGTCATCAATGTTATTTGAACTGAGCAACAGATCTCAGTCAACTTGAGACAGTGCAGATCTAATCTCAGAATAATCGCATTTATTAAAGTTGTAACGCTTATTATATTTGGACTTTAAAGTTTTATCCGAGGTGTCCTTAATTATGTCAATAGAATATGCTAGATGATGAGAGTCTACGTGACATAAAGGAGTAGCTTCGTCAACCTCAATTGAAGTTGCAGGAAGATTCGAAAGAACCAGGTCTAAAAAGCGATTATTTACGTTGGGGATGCAGTTAAACTGAGTAAGATTACAGGTATTGATCGTTTCGTAAAGCAAAACCGCCTTGCAATCTTGAGGATTAACTGCAATTGTTGACTTAAATTCATCTTGAATCTCCCAAGTAATATTGGGTGTATTAAAATCTCCTAAGACGAGGAAAGTATCATTAAAAGACGACTGAAGCATTACATTTTGACAGTTTAGATAAACAATATCAATATCTTCAATGGGCAGGTTGGGAGGCAAAGGCAAGTAACATAAACATAAATGAAATGAGGGTTCACTGGCTTTGGAAGGTAGAATAGTAAGCCAAATGTCCTCAACCCTGCTTTCCCAGGAGATTTGACAAATAATATCAATGTAATTTTTGACGGCTACTAGTATACCACCACCACTACTTTTCTTAGAACAAGAACTCTCACGGTCTCTTCTGTACACACTATAACGGTTATCAATGGCTTCGCTATCAAATACACCGCTGTCAAAATTAGTTTCTGTTAAACAGATTATGTCATAATTACTAATTAAAATGTTCAAATATATACCTTTTAGCTTAGATCTTTCTCTACCCAGATTTTGATAAACTATACTATAATACATTTTAAATTTAGATAAAAAACATGACAAAGGCCAATCTTATACTTACAGTAAAATAAAAATCTACAACTATAAGTAAGTACTATATCTAAGGTAGTTTGCTGATGCAGTCTAAATCCTTATGAGTATTAAAGCATCAAAATTATCCTTCCGCATAAAGATTTGACCATATTTGAGCCACATGCTTGTATTTCTATTCCTTGGACGCCCTTGCTGCTGCGTGCAACGTTTTCTGTTCAGGCGATAGATGCTCAGTAACGTAAATTCTACTGGATTCGCCGGGAATGCCTAGGTCCGAAGACGCTAACGCTCGGTCAGCATGAGCTTTGTTATATCGGTGCGCAGCAGACAACACCAGGTCTCTAATTCGTGGCGTGGCGAGTGTAACAATGATATTGCGTGGCCTATTAGAAGCTTTATTATGTTTTGCAACTACGGCAGGAGTGAATAAATCCATCTTCCATCGGCACCTTAATTATATCACATAGCTTTCTGAAGAGTGAAAGAACGTTTTCATTTTTGTTCTCTGGTACAGCTTGAAGTTCGATGATACAGTTACGCGAAAGCTTTTCAATACCGACTAAGCGCGTCTTCAGTTTGTTTATCTCGGCTTGCAGTATAGCATTCTCAGACTCTATATTTTTAATAGCACTCGTACTCTTACTAATGTCCGAACGCAACGATGATTGTTCTGCACAAATAAAGTCTGTAGTGACGGACGCTAAAATCATCCTTAACAGTCTGTATAACCGACTCCATTTCACTCTTGACTATTTCCTTGACATCGTTCCATAGGGACTAAAACTAATAAAAACTCGTGAAGTTTCTCATCCAAGAGGGCTCTAATTTTCTCCATAGTTACATCATCATTTTTAGACTTCTAAACTATGCTATGCATACGATAGTAGAATTCTTATGTGTTCACCCTGCCCGTGTGTGCGCATAATTCAATCTCGAGAACTACTATAGCTAGAAAGCTGAAATTTTCTGAGGTGATACATAGCCATGTCAAACCTCTAAATACGGAGTTTAGAAATCGTCTGATGCCTTCGCTACGAAAGTGAAGGGCGCCGATCTTGTTAGTGGTGGTGCTAGAAGATTGCGATGTTATCGTAGTTGGCGGGAATGTAGTTGTACTGTTATCGGACAAGTCACAAGACATATTTAATTCGTTTTTATTTCGTTTGCATGTACAGAGCCACTTTGTCGAACAGGTGTATTATCATTCGGGCGAGTACGTCTAGTAACGTTGTTGCAAGTTGGGCATATCCATGCTGATTTATATTCAGCCGAGAACGCAAGAAATGTTTTTTTATCGATACCAAGACATTCATGGTGATATTTCCCAATACACAAGCGACATTTCATAAACTCTTTGGAGCGCAAAATCTTATTACAAGCGTTGCAGTTCATTTTTAAACGTTACTAAGTTAAGTACTCCCAATCAGTTGTTAATTTCATTTCATTTCATTTATTTATTCACCCTTTGTTACATAACGCAACCTAGGTAAGTCAATAATTTACATTCAATTTCATAATCTTAACGTAAAAATGTAAAATAACAATATAATATAAAACAAAAAATATAAAAGTAAAATTTTAAATTATTCTCAGTCCATTCTAAAATTATAATCCAAATATTACTTTCATTCAAATAAATTCATATTTCATCCATTATCAATAATTACATTCTAAAAATCTCCAATATAAAATAGCAATCAATCAATCAATCAATCAATTTATTTCAGGCAGTGCCCATAAAAATATGTTAGTAACAATAACCTTACAACTAGGGTTAGTACCTAAAATACAAATACACAGAAATACAATAATAACATAACACACACACACACACACAATCAGTTTGTGTGCATCTGCACCCAACCCTGTAGAAGAGGTAATTCCCATCTATCAATGAATAACCTAAGGATACCACCTGAGCTGCTGCGCAGGCGTGACAGTGCAGAGGCACACCGTTTCCGCATTATAGCAGTAAAGCCATCTACTCTAGCTTTCGCAAACATGTTGGAAGCACTGCACCGCCACGGAAGCCCCAGTAGCACCCTCAGGGCATTGTTATATTGTACACGTAGGTCACTGTAAGCCCGCCGCGTGTAGTTGACCCATAGGCTGCACGTGTAAAAAGACTGGCAATACGCTTTGAATAGAGTAACTTTGACTGATGGGGTACAGCGTGCAAACCTACGAGCCCGCATATTGCAGCGAACTGCCAGCGACCTACGTTCCCTCTCAATATCATCATTGTCCTTCATGTCTTCGGTAACCCAGTGACCCAAGTACTTAAAGGACTGGACTCTTTGTAGCGGTTTTCCACATAAGGAAATAGTCGGTAGGTTACTATATGTTTCCGACCCTGGTGATTTAAAGAGTATCCATTGACTTTTGCTGGTATTATACGTAAGTCCATGGGCCGCCGCATACTTTTCACATATAGAAAGGAGCCTCCTCAAGCCATTGACCGACGGGCTCAATAGGACCATATCGTCCGCATAACTGAAGTTATTCATACATACTCCGTCTACATGACAGCCAACGCTGGAACCATTAAGCCCGCCAATCAATTGGTTCATATACAAATTGAATAAGCGAGGAGAGCTCAACCCTCCCTGCCTTACACCACATTTTTGAAAGTACATGTCGGAGTGACATCCTGCCCATTTTACAGAGTTTTGCTGACTATCATACCAAAATTTAAACAAATCAATAATTTCTTTAGGTACATCTGTTTCCGAAGAAAGTTTGCTCCATAACAGGTCATAATTAACAAGGTCGAAAGCCTTGGATAGGTCCAAGAAACAAGCCCAAATAGGCGTTTTTCTGGCAGTATAGTAATGGGCAGTCTGTTTTAGAGCCAGAATAGCACTTTCTGTCGATAAACCCTGTCTAAAACCAAACTGGTTATCATGTACTTGTATGTGATCAGCCAAAATTTTGTCCAATAGACAGTCCAATACTTTCGCTACAACAGCCGCCAGAGAAATAGGCCTATAATTACAGATGTCAGATGCATCCCCCGTTTTATTTTTAATTACTGGTATTACAATTGTCCTAGTAAGTTCTGATGGTAAATAACCATGACTCACACACAAACTAAAAAACATTGCTAGCACTCTCGGCAAGTGCCCACCCGCGTACTTCAGATGCTCAACGCTTAAACCATCATGCCCCGGGGATTTACCCCTTGACATCGTTTGTATTATAGTTGCAATGGCTTTAGCTGAAAAGGTGATAGGATTACTGCTGGCTTCCGCGCTGCACACCCGTGCCACGTTAACCGCAGGTGGTGTAATCCGAAAGTGCCTGCTAAATGCATTTGCTATATCAGTTGGCTCATGCACACCCGCCACACTCACTGGGAGGCCCGCCCTATGGTTCAACTTATTAGTAGATTTCCAAAACTTACTAAACTGCTTGTTAGAATGAAATTGAGCCAACATATCCATTTTAATCTGCTGTTGATTATTCTGAACAAATTTTAATTTATTTTTAAATATTTTCCTAGAAGTACACATTTTTTCGTACAGGTAACCTACTTTGGGTTTTCCATACAGTAACCAATTTTTAAAGTGCAATCGAGCTACACAATGCGCCTGGCGGACGTGCCTGTTCCAACCTAGTAAGCCTTTTTTGTGTTTATGGCAATTCGACTTAGACACATATGAAAGTTCAGCACCCTCCTTAAGAATACATATTAATTCGTTATACATTTTGTCCAAAAGTACTAAATGACCAGCATTATCACATAAATTGTTAGCACATTTACAACATTCCATGGGGAAATCAATCTGGCGTAATTTACTGTTACAATAGTCGAGGTACTGTTTTATTTGATCTTTATCCCGTTCGCCCCAAGTCACTCTACTACAACTGACAGACGCTGTGACAATCTTGGGTCTAATTAATTTAATATCACACTCAATTAATACAGGGATATGATCAGACATGTAAACACCGTATAATACAGAGGCATTAACCACTAAGGGCCTAGCGGCACTAGTCACAATACAGTGGTCCAGCCATCGAAGCGAACCATTAGCTGAACTCATGAATGTATATGTATCAGGTGGCAAAAGCTCGACGTCAACGCAAGACCACAATTGTTCGGCACAAATAGTAAACAACTCACTTGAGAATCTGGTACCTGGATGGGCATTGTAGTCTCCCAGCATTATTACACTTTCCACGTCACTGCTCTCAATTATCGATATAATTTCACCTTGACACTCCGTAAATTCTACTAGATTTTCAGCACTATCAGTTGGCATATAAAGGGAAAAAACTAATAATGGCCGATTGTTTAGTTCAATTTTGATACACACTAACCTATCACTCCGGCAAGGTATGACACTAACTGACGGAAACAATAATTTATTCCACAACAAGGCTACTCCTCCGTTGGGTCTCCCTTTTAAAATACCAGTAGATGTATCCACCGCTGATTTGCCCACGTAAGAAAAGTCCTCGTCAATATATAATATAAAAAAATATAATATAAAAAAAATATAATATAAAAAAATAAAAAGACATACAAGTAAAGTATTACATTAATAATAACAGTCCATTCTAAAATTAAATTCGAAAATAATTTCATGTTTCATAAAAATAAAATATCACAAAAACGAGCTCGTCATGAATTCCGATATACAATAAAATGGGTGTCTCTCTAAGAAATACTTTATTTTATATTCAAATTCTTTAAAAGGTAAATCGACTACACTTGCAGGTAATTTATTGTATAACTTGATTTTTTCCGAGATTATATACTTTTTGTAATCTCACTTTAGGTCTAAAAGTGATCTAAATACGAATATATTTATGACAGTCATTATTCGACTCTTAGCGAAGTGCGCTCGTACTGATGCAAGGCGTGGTAAACCGTCGATTATCCTTATTGATCTCTTTTGGCAAAGAAGAACGCGCTTTACTGCCGTCGCACTACCCCATATTGTTATCGCGTAATTAATTAATGAATGACAGTATGCGTAGTATACAGATATAAGGGTTTTTTTTATCAATCAATGGTTTAAGTTTAAATAGAGCGTAATTAGCACTTGAAAGCTTTTTACATAAGTTCTCTATATGTTTCTCAAAAGTCAGTGTTGAGTCCAGTCTATTATTAGGACCACTAATGTACGGGATAGGCCGCGTCCATTAAGAAAAAAGGGGATGGTAAATGTAAAGTCACTGGTTATGGTAAAACACTAAAGTTTATTATAAGCATACGCGACTGACAATTATAACAATGGTAAAATAAACTAAAATAAAATAAACTACGAAATTAGAATGGTAAGGTGAATGACGAAATACGTGATCTTGGCTTGTGCTTGGACACTGAGTTAAACTTTAGGAATCACATAAAGAGTGTATGTAAGAGTGCCCACAAAGCCTTGGGTTTTGTGATGCGCATGGCAAAACAGTTTAACGATATAAGGGTAGCAATATGTCTTTATAATGCTTATGTGCGTAGCAAGCTGGAATTCGGTGCAATAGTTTGGGATCCTTATGAAAAAAAATACACCCTACTAATTGAAAAGATCCAAAAAAAGTTCGCTAGGTTTTTGTACAAGCAAAAGTACGGATATTACCCTCTGATGTATCCATCTCTTTTTATTACTGGAATGGTTGATATGTACACATTAGAACTTCGACGGAAATATTTGACACTAGTTCACTATTACAATCTACTGCATAACAAGGTTGATAATTCAATTGCCCTGAGTAGGTTAGGTCTGCTAGTGCCAAAACCCCTAGTGGATATTGGGGAGGGCGCAATACCCGCGCGTCGCCGTCCAATACTTTTCTACCAACGCCAGACACGCACACGCTATGTACAGAATTGTCCTACAATACGGGCCGTGACTCTGATCAATAGGTTCCTAAGACAAGTACCACCAGCTGATATCTTTGCAGACAAGCCTTATCAGTTTTCAAAGATGGTGCTATTGTTTTTGTCCTATAATATGATTTGATTTGAATTAATTTATTTTAATATGATTTACATTGTACGATTATTATTATTATTATATAACATGGGCTAGAAAATTGTTGTGATTGTTTGAAATTGAATTTTATTAAATTTTTATTATTAGTTATATAACGTTTGAACTGATTTTTTTAATGTTTTTTATTTTTATTTTTTATTATTGAATGTTAATATTATTGTACTGAATTATTGTATATTATAACTATTCTCCAGGACGTCTTGGGTTAAACTGTAAGTTCTGAGAATAAATAAATAAATAAAATAAATGAATGGTTATGGTATACGCGCGATTGGTATGGTGGTAAATATGCGACTAATATTAGTTGAAAAAACTATAATAAGGTTAAATGCCGCGCGATGCATAAAACGCTTACGGTGCAATACACACGCGCCAGCGGGCGGCGCGGGGAAGTTTAATGTACGAGTAATAGAGCTCGTACATGGAACTAAACGTACGAAAATCTCAGCTTGTAGCAACACTGGTGAGCTGTCACCATCAAATTGACGGCTATCAAAATGATTTTGACATGTAAATCGCTAAATTTAGGGGGTACTTTTATCTACAAATATGACAGCTTAATGGATATGTGAAAGTGAGGGTATAAAATTCACACTTATCTTTTCACTTTTCCTGAATTTGTAGCTGATGATCGGTGAAGATAACAATACTGCAGGTTAATTAGGCAAATAACTACACAAACTATTCTATTGTGAATATTAGAGAGAATTTTACAAATATTTAAAGGACACTAAGTGCGTAATATACAACTTTCAATGATCTTTCGCAATTCTATAATGTTGAAGATTGTTTTCAGCGAGTTTTAAATTTGAATCTCCAAAAAATTTTGATTTCGAGATGTCGAAGGCGCGAAAAATGCCCCCCTGTGCTGTTAATTCTGTATAGTCCTATTGATGTTTGTAATAAAGTTCACTTTGGCTTGACTTGGTAGGAGAGAATAAAACTAACGTGGTTTCACGACAATGATTTTATTGGGACTGATAAATAATTCTAATATTTTGAATTTAAAGCAGTTACACACACATACATACTTCTAACGTTCACGCACGCAAACAATGACAATCAACTGGAGTAAACATGCCGCCCACCAAAAGGCCTTTAAAAATTACAGAATTATAACTTACTCCATTGACAAAATGTTGACATTGCAGTGCACTTCAATACATTGAATGGAATCATCATTACATACTTTAAATTCATGCTGTGTTTATCAATTCGGCTCACAGAAATTTCTACTTTGCAATGGTAGTGAAACAGATACATTTAGAATCAGACATAATTAATTAGTATCAATAGGCAATGGACACAATTTTGTAATATTTCTTTGTACTACGCTACTACCAGTTTTCACACTGTACACTCTGGTTAAACCGTCGGCTCCTGGGTGTTTAGCAACAATCCGACCCATCGCCCATTTGTCGGGAGGAAGGTTCTCATTTTTAAGTAGTACAATTTGTCCAATATCCAACTCCTCCGTCCTTTTCAGCCATTTTTGTCTTTGCTGCAGAGTTGACAAATATTCATTCTGCCATTTATGCCAGAAATCAGTTAGTAATTTTTGCATGTGCTGCCAACGGGTAAGATGACTGACAGTAACAGTCTGATTGTGGAATAATAATTGGAGCTTCTCCGATTAAAAAGTGGCCTGGTGTAAGTGGCATATGTTCAGTATCGGTATCATCGATAGGGGTTAGGGGCCTAGAATTTAGGCATGCCTCGATTTGGCATAGTAAAGTTGCAAGTTCTTCAAAGATCAGATGTGAAGATAGTATTCTTTTCATGTGGAATTTTACAGATTTCACACCTGCCTCCCATAACCCGCCCATGTGTGGACTGTAAGATGGTATGAAATGTCACTGTGTGCCGTCTAGTGCCAGTGTTTCCTCTATAGCACCTTTGAACTCTAACTTGGCATCAGCCCAGGCTGCGGTTAGCTCTTTGTTAGCTCCGACGAAGTTGCGGCCTTGATCTGACCAAAGGTGAGCACATTTTCCACGTCTGGCTACAAATCTCTTGAAGGCTCCTATGAATGATTCGGAAGTAAGATCTCCGACTGCCTCCAAATGAATCGCCTTAGTGGCCATGCATACGAAAATGCAAACATAGGCTTTCTTGGTCTTCATTCCTCTTCCTTTGGAAGCCAAAACTTGGAAGGGGCCGGCAAAGTCCACACCACTGTGTAGAAAGGGTCTTGAAGGTGTGAATCTCATTTTAGGTAAATCACCCATGAGTTGAGACTTCGCCGCCGCATTCTGTTTAGCACATATGAGACACTTTCGTATTCTAGCTTTCACCAATCGTTTGGCCTTTAATATCCAAAAGTTTGTTCTAAGATATTGCAACATTAATTGTACACCTCCATGCAGCGTCTTAGCATGAGCATCGTCAACAATCAGAACTGTGAGGTGATTAGTATTGTCTAATATCATTGGGTGTTTGTTGTCATAATTCAAATCTGCGTGGCGTAATCTTCCGCCCACCCTGATAATGTTTTCTTCATCTAAATAAGGTTGCAGTGATTTTATTCTACTATCTATGTTTTAACTTGTCTTCTTTTATTTAATGAATTGATATCTTCTTGGAATGTTTCTCCTTGTACTATCTTTACACTTAGTTTTAAAGCTTGCTCTAATTCTTCAGTATTCATTGGTATATCTTTATCTGGCATTTGCCTTCCTTTAAGAAATCTTTTGCAATAAACAATTGTTTTTAGTAGTTCTAGGTTTTATAAATGTAGTTTTGGTCTGTATCATCTTTGATTGTAAAGTTTACTAGTAATGTCTCTTCCTTTCTTCCTTCTAAATTGGTAGTTAAATCTTTGGGTCTAGTGTAGTAAATTGGTTCTTCTCTTAGCCAATCTGGGCCCTTCCACCAATGTTCATCCTCTTTTAACAAAAATGCTGATTCTCCTCTCGTGGCTTATCCGCTGTCTGTACGTGGTACCATTTGTGACCTATATTGTCCAGGATCTCTACAACGCGATTTCTGACAAATGTGTGCCACCTTGCTGGATCACCGAGCAGCCAGGAGAGGACTATCGATGAATCAGTCCAGGCAAAGATTTGATCTTCAGGTACGTTCATTGCTGTCTTAACTTGTTTTAAAAGTCGCGATAGTAGCAACGCGCCACACAATTCTAATCTGGGTAGTGAGACAGGCTTAACAGGAGCTACTCTTGTTTTTGCAGCTACTATTTCGGTTAAAATAGTTCCATCTTCTCTTCTGACTCTCACGTATACTACCGCAGTATAAGCCTTTGTGGAGGCATCGCAAAACCCATGAAGAGTTGTGTCACTTCCCTGGTCGTTTGTGGTATTTAGCCATCTCTTTATCTTGATGTCATTTAGATGATGCAGTCTTTCGCGTAAATGTTTCCAGTCTTCAGCAGTTGCAGGATCTACTTCTTCATCCCATGCTAAGCCTTGCAGCCACAATTTTTGGATGAGAATCTTGGCGGGCAGTAATGCTGGAGCTACAAATCCGAGTGGGTCAAATAGGCGTTGTACATCAGCCAGTATGGTTCGCTTCGTAGTCTTTTCTGGCAAATTAGGTAGTTTCAGACTATAGTCGAGTAAATCCTGACCCATATTCCATTGTAAGCCCAAAGCTCGTACTGTACCATCAATGGTAATGTCTAGATTAACATGTGAACTTCTTTGTGATGGTTCAAATTCCTTTAGAAAGTCTGCGTTGTTTGAGCACCACTTATGTAAAACAAAGGCAGCTCGTTTCAGGATTTCATCTATCTTCTTGGCTTTTGCTATTGCTGCAGGCAGCGTGTCATCTCCAGACATCAGATCATCTACAAAGAAGTGCTTTTCTATGGCTTTGGCAGCGTCTTGGTAATCAGCGCCTTCATCACATGCTACCTGCTTTAACGTTCTGACAGCTAGGTATGGAGCTGATGCAGTGCCGAACGTGACTCTTGTAAGACGATAATATTTTACAGGTTCATTGGTGTTGCTTCTCCACAATATTCTTTGCAGATCCTTATCTTCTGGCTTTACCAATATTTGGCGATACATGCGTTGAATGTCAGCAACAAAGCATAATTTATGCATACGCCAGTGCATGATTAGGTTTCTCATGTCTGTTTGGAGTTGTGGTCCTACTAGTAGCTCTTCATTGAGGGATATGTTGTTAAGACCCTTCTGGGAAGCATTGAACACTACTCTTACCTTGGTTGTTTCTTTGTCTTCTTTCACCACTGCATGGTGTGGCATGTAGTAACTTGGTTTGTTTAGTTCTTCATTGCTTACTTCTTCCATATGCTCCATTTGTATATATTCTTCCATTACCTTTACGTATTCATGTCTTAATGTAGGATTTCTTTCTAGTTTATGTTCTTGTTGATAAAGTCTCTTCAGTACTATACTTCTTATCCGTCCTTGAGTTGATAAAAGTGTTTCTTTCATAGTAGGTAGTTTGACAACATATCTTCCTTCCTTAGTTCTTGTTGTTCTGTTTTGGTAAATTTCTTCACATACCTTTTCTTCCTTAGTTTGCTTTAATTCTTCAGACTTATCGAGTTCCCACATTGTCTTCAACATATTATCGAGGTCTAGATTAATATGAAGAACCATTAAATCTTGTGCATCCTTCTCGGTGTTGATGTTGCCAAATATAATCCATCCAAGGTGACTATTTTGGGCGCATGGTGTACCTGGAGGGCCTTTGATGATGTCACTCTTTAAAATACGAGCATATACTTCCACTCCAAGAAGTAAGTCTATTCTTGCAGATTTATTAAATGTTGGATCTGCTAAGTCAAGACCTTGTAGGTGCGTCCAATTTTGCATGCATATAGTCTGAGATGGTAATTTGGTTGTTAGTTGCGTAGGCATAATGTAGGCTTTCACTTTGATATTGAAACTGTCGTCTTGTCTTGATAAAAGATTGATTTCAGTAGCATATTTTACGACAGCTTTGGTAGAACCGACACCAGTGATTGTGCCGTGTACTGGGTTTCTCTTTATGCGTAGTGCTTGGGCTGCTCGCTCGCTTATAACGTTGCCTGAGAGCCATGGTCGACTAGAGCACGCAATATCACCACATGACCAATTTCATTCCTTACAGGCACAAGAGCAGTGGCCAGCAATGCAGTGGACGAATTTGCAGCAAAGTGTGATGACAGCTCGACGTTTGATTCATTTGCACTTGTTGATTGGTTACGACTGTCTACTTGAATGTGATGAGCTTGAGTCTTGCTTGGTTGTGTTGAGTCCTTTGATGTTGCTTGGTGTACTAACGTATGATGGCGTTTATAGCATAAACGACCGGACATCTTGAGACGACATGTTTTTGCAGTGTGCCCTGGTGCCAAACAGTTGTAGCATAGATTGTTGTTCTTGACATATTCGCTTCGTTCTATAGGTTCCATCTTCGTGAAGCCACTACAATGACATAAGGTATGATTTTCAGTGCATAATGGACATCTTCTTTGCTTGGTAGTAGTGTTCTCAGTAGAATGATGGACTGCATATTCTCTCCTAGTAGATGCTTGGGGTGTGACGAGTTCAAGAGTGCGGAATTTGGATTGTAGAAACTTCTCAAGGTCTGCGTATGTAGGTAGCTCTTCTAAATTATCTTTATAATTGTGCTCTTCCCAATCTCGGTGAGACTCCGGGTCCAACTTCTGAACTATGAGAAATACAATTAACGGATCCCAAGAATCAGTTGAAATGTTGAGATTTTTCAAATTATTAATACACTCATTTGTTGTATCCAACAGTGACTTGATGTGATGGGCAGTTTGACTGGGAATCCTTCTTTTGCATAAATAGCTTCTTCAAAATGGAATTGACAATTAATCGCTTGTTACCATAACGCCCTTTAAGCAGGTCCCATGCTTGATGATAATTGGCTTCAGTGATTTGGATGTGCTTCAATAAAAACTCGGCTTCACCAGTGATGCTGCTCTTCAAGTAATGTAGTTTTTGGACTTTGCTTATCGTTGAATTGTTGTGGACTAACGAAGTAAATAGATCTTGAAACGCAGGCCAATCGTCGTACACTCCCGAAAAAGTGGGTAACAAAATCCTTGGTAGCTTCACTTAACCTTCAGAGTTGATATTCTGCGAAGTTGGTAACTGCACACCAGGTATGGATTTAAATCCTGATATTAAGTCCTTTATGTCACCTTGAAGGCTTAAATATAATTCTTCAAAACAAAAGTATTCTTCATTAGCAAAATATGGAATGTCACTTCTTTTTTCCTTAGGTACACACTTTAATAGGTCGTTATGAGTGCTAGTAAATCTTTTCCAATATTCTTCAATCGAATCCAATCGAGTTTCTAAATATCCTTTTGTTAATCGTTGCTTCGGACATTTTATTAGATTAGTTTGAGCGTTCTGTAGTAATAGTGCTTTATCTTCCAACTCCGCCAATAATTGTTCAACTTTCGTAGCCATATTTCAACTTATATTGCAGCGTTATAAACTTATTCGTATCTTCTTATCATATTACGCAGTAAAATTTTCCAAACACTTCAATATTAAAATAGCCAAATTCCTTGCAAATAACTCGTAAACAAAGTCATTAGCTAATAGCGGTAAGCGGCCGGCCTATTGTTCTCGTGCGCCGGGTGCAGGCGATCCTTTGTATTCGATCGATGAATAGATGCACAGGTGTCCTCTTGTATCCGGTTCGAAATGCGACCATATGATGTTTGTAATAAAGTTCACTTTGGCTTGACTTGGTAGGAGAGAATAAAACTAACGTGGTTTCACGACAATGATTGACTGATAAATAATTCTAATATTTTGAATTTAAAGCAGTTACACACACATACATACTTCTAACGTTCACGCACGCAAACAATGACAATCAACTGGAGTAAACACCTATTATTACCGTTGTATTTTTAAATGCGATTAGTTTTCCAAGTAAAATAGAATATAAAATCTAGCCTTTTTCTGATCAGTTTTTTTTTAAATAGCAACTATGCAGGCATTTGACCACCATCATGCATGCTTAATTAACAGTATGTGGTCTAAGGGTTGCATGCTTGCCCAGGAAATGCCTATTCACTCTCGCCTTGAAGAGGCCAAGGTTGTACGAATCGGGAACACATGGGCAGGCAGCGCATTCCATTCTTTAGCGGTTCGGAAAAGGAATGTGTCAGCAAAGCGCTTGGTACGGACCGTTTGAATGTCAACGACGTACGGGTGATAAGCTAACCTGCGTCTGGTATCCCGATGGTGGAAAGGGGCTGTAAGAACAAGGTCGTGCAGTTCTCTTGCACACTCTCCAATGTGTATCCTATAAAAGACCGATAAACATGCAATTTTACGGCGGTGACTGAGGCTCTGAAGTGCTGAGTTTCCATCGCAAGGCCTTTCAAAAATCCTCCCTTCCTTTTAAAATGATGAGTGATAACCACTATAAACGTGGTGCGTATGTTACCCTTGCTGGAGGTGGCTGGACTTATAGTACTGGATGTTTAGGTTGTGGAAGGCGTGTACAGCATGGAGGGGTCGATCGTACCGCTGCGCGAGCTGGTGGCGCTCAAGCGGCGGCTCGGGCTGCAGCTGTATCTCGACGAGGCGCACTCCGTGGGTGCACTCGGCCCAAGAGGTCGCGGAGCCGCCGACCACTGCGGAGTTCCAGCTTCAGACGTGGACGTGCTCATGGGCACCTTCACCAAGAGCTTCGGCGCTGCGGGCGGTTATATAGCAGGTGGGTATGGACGAGGCGCACTCGTGGGTGCTGTGGGTTAGCGTGGCTGCGGAGCCGCTGAACATTGTGGCATGTCTTCTGGGGACATCGACTCATGTGGTGTGTCTATAGCGAGTGCGCTTTTGAGCGGCCCATTGCGAGCGCTCGAAAACTTTGTTTAAGTGCTGTTTTAGGTTCAACTGACGTTTGATTTAAACTCTACGCTTGAAATAGAAGCGAATAATGAAAATCAAAGTTATATAATCTGATGTCGATGTTTTTTGTTGTGCTTTCTGAAAGTTCTGAAGCACGAAATAATTATTTTTGTTTGAGCAAACTGAACACGATAACAGTTGCGTAACCGAGTTCTACGAGTGCATAATGTTAAATACAACTTTCCAACCCGAATTCCAATACGCAGTTTGCTGACATCGATCGTTCAAAATAATCTTCAAGTTAATTTTCCTCGTGTCCGTCAGGGTCGTCGCGTCTGATCGCGCAGATTCGCGCGAGCGGGCACGCGCACGCGTACGCGTGCAGTATGGCGCCCTGCGTGGCGGCGCAAGTGACCTGGGCGCTGCGCACCATCGCCGCGCCCGGAGGCCACGCGCGCGCCCACACCCTCAAGCAGCACGCGATGTACTTCAGGCGGCGGTGAGTGTGCCACATGACCGTGCGTGGGCCGAAGGTGGCCCGGGCTCTGCCGCCTTTGGAAATACATAAATGCAGCATTCTTTTGAAATGTCAATAGCGCCGGGGCCGACCTACTCGCTGTGTTTTTAAAATTTCCTAATTTAAGAGTTAATGCGCTACTCGGAAAAAGTATGGACTTTTTGATATAAAACTATAGGACGGTTACAGTTGTTACAAATCTGGTAATAACATATATATATTTCTTTATACCTTTATCTAGATTCGTTATAGTTTCAAAAACTCGATTTTATGATTTTGCCTCGACACTTTCTTTTCGAAAAGACCTCTAAAAAATACGAAAATTCAAGATTATTCTAAAATGGGGCTACTTACGCTATTGGAAATTGGTTTAATATGTGGACACCAATAATATTTAGGATCGTATAAAAGCATTGTTTTAAAATCGCTGTAGTTTTTTTAATACGAAGTGATTTTGTGGTTTTTTTTCCTAATCTGCAAAATCGATCTCGCTCCCGTGCGCGTCGTTTTCTCATTGCTATCTCGCTTCAACATTTTTTTTTTTGAGTATCGCCTTAACTCGGGATTTTTCACGATCGCAAAAGGCTGGCATAATAATTAAAAGGTTTCCGTTTCTATAAATGTTACTCGTCGATAACTTTTCCATAGTATAAACGAATGGTGCGTGTATCGACAGGCTCCGCGAGATGGGCCTAGTGGTGTTCGGGCAAGAGGCGTCGCCGGTGGTGCCGGTGCTGGTGTACTCGTTCAGCAAGATGGCCGCCACGGTGGAGCGGCTGGCGGCGCGCGGGGTGGCGGCGGTGGGCGTGGGCTTCCCCGCCACGCCGCTCTGCAAGGCGCGCATACGGTACGTGTCTGTGGCTCACCGGCCAGCGGCGACGGAGCTGTCACCTAAGGTGGTACGACTTCCATACAGATAAACATTGCACATTAATTGGTTCACTAATGGTCGGTTTCAATAATCATCCTCAGTAAGAGATAGGCTTACTAGAGTTTTGTTGCCTAGATATTTTTGTTAATCAGCCCAAAATAACCTAAAATAACAGTGGTTGCTAAGTAACGTAACCAAGATAGGTCTATCTCTTGTTAGGGATATATTATCGAAACCGGCCGTAAGGCGGTTACAACCCGATACTCGGGTTCGTCGATCGACGAAAAATTTCAAATTATGCGAAAATAATGACACTTTTTAATTGCAGTTTGTGATCATCACGTTTAACATTTTGTATATTTTATAGTTTTCGGAACAAATAGACTCGAGTACCTTTAATTTGATACCTTACTCGGCCGCGTCCTACGCGCCAAAGTCCCTATTGAGTCGTCACAAATTTTGCGAACCTGAATTAAGTATATAGATCATACATTAATCTATACTAATATTATAAAGAGAAAAGATTTGTATTTTTGTATGTAACGAATAAACTCAAAAACTACTGGACCGATTTTGACGAAATTTGATATAGAGAATCCTTAGACCCCAAGTAGTAACATAAGCTATAAATGATCCGAAAATTCCCACGGGAACGGGAACCACGCGGGTGAAACCGCGCACGGTCGCTAGTAATTCATAAATACATGTGCAACTAACTCGTTTCAGTTATTTGTTTGCGCTAAGTTATAAAAAAATGTACTTTCATACATGAACTATATAAATGCGATGGGCTACACACACATACGTAGAATTATTGAAATTATAAGATATTAGTATATTCGTTTTATGTATGAATCTACAATTTTTTTATTATTTCGCGCAAACAAATAACTGAAACGAGTTGGTTGCGCATGTATTTATGAATTATTAAGGTATGATGAACCAATAATTGTGTAATGTTTGTTTGTATAGAAGTCGTACCACCCTAAATAGCAATAATCGCGCAGATATAACTTCAAAATGAAAATGGTATTACGTATGAGATCGCTAGCTAATCGCTCGCTGATGGTTCGTATAGTGGCGTCTCACTCTCTCGCGCTCCTACATGGAGTGGCAATTTGGTGGCAATAACAGGAACTAAATGAATGCACATTGTAGTTCATCGATTGTTCGGTAGAGGTCGCACTTTAATAACAGTGTGGTTGCTAGGTGATACGTAACTTAAAGCTGTCGCGCTGTTGTTGCAAAGAGGTAATAGCCCCGCCGACCTAAAATGTCTCCAAACAATTCAAATTTCAAATTCAAAGATTTTTATTCAAATAGACTTATAGATAAGTACTTTCGAATAGTCCAAAATTTTTTTTCCCTACCAGCCATTCAGGACATCTTTTAACTGATAAGAAGAACGGCCGCAAGAAACTTATCAGCTTTAACAGAAACAACAACATTTACAATGGAACATGTTGTTGCCAAGCACAAATTTACAATTTTGAAATATATTTAATATAAGAGGAAAATTTTATCTAATTTATAATAGTTATGTTTTATGTTAGTATCACATCCATGCATTTTGGTCTTTTAAATAATCATCTACCTTGTAATAACCTTTGCTTAAGAGTGTCTTTTTAACATATATTTTAAATTTATGCAAAGGCAGCTCTATCAATTGTTGTGGAACTTTATTAAAAAAAGCTATACCTTTCCCCAAAAACGAGCGTCTACATTTTTCAAGTCGAAATTTTGGAACGGCAAGCTTATTCTTATTTCTAGTATTAAAATTATGGACATCGCTATGCTTAATAAATAAATCAAGATGTTTCCTTACATATACTATATTATCATAGATGTATTGTCCCGCCAAAGTTAGTATATTAATCTCTTTAAACAAATCCTTAAGAGAATCTCTCCGTCGAAGGTTGTAAATGGCGCGCACAGCTCTTTTTTGAAGTATAAAAACATTTTCTATATTAGCTGCTGAGCCCCACAACAACAGGCCATAGGACATTACACTATGAAAATAGCTAAAGTAAACTAGTCTTGCCGTTTCAATATCAGTTAAGAGCCTTATTTTCTTTATTGCGAAAGCCGCAGAACTAAGTCTACTCGATAAGGCTTCAATATGTGGATCCCATTGCAGCTTTGAATCCAATGTAATGCCAAGAAATTTTGTACTCTCAACTAACTCTACTACATTCCCATTCAAATTGATATGCATATCGACCTGCACTACGTTAGGTAATGAGAATCTAACAAACTTGGTTTTAGAAGGGTTAAGAGACATATTATTACTGTTGAACCAGTGTGCGACTTGAGAGAGAGCACTATTTACTTCGTCAGAACAATTGTTTCCTCTATCAATTTTAAAAATTAAAGATGTATCATCTGCAAATAGTACTGTCTCACATAAATTACTCGTGTAATGAGGGAGATCGTTAATATAAATTAAAAACAGCAAAGGGCCCAATATTGAACCTTGTGGCACGCCCATAATAATGGGGGCTCCAGTAGAAGCAGTATTATTGACAATTACTTTTTGATTTCTATTGTGCAAGTATGACTGCAAAAGGCTAACAGATTTCTTAGAGACACCATAATGTTCAAGTTTCTTTAAAAGTGTAACGTGATCAACGCAATCGAAGGCTTTAGACAGGTCACAGAATATACCAATTACGTCTTGCTTGCCCTCCCAAGCCTCAAAAATATGTTTGAGGAGTGCAATGCCAGCATCAGTAGTATTTTTACCTTTAGAAAAGCCGAACTGATTGTTATGAAGGATTCGATTTATTGTTAAATAGTCTAATAATTGAGAGTATATAACTTTTTCAAAAATTTTACTAAGTGCCGGTAGTACTGAAATCGGTCTAAAATTTGTAGGGTCACTTTTGTCACCCGATTTAAAAAGAGGAATAAGCTTACTACATTTCATTAAATCGGGAAAAGTACCTTCATCTATGCATTGATTAAAAATGAAAGCTAAATATGGAGCTATTGTATCAATAATTGATTTAATAATGTTGGTTGACATGCCCCATAAATCTTCAGTCTTTTTAATATTTATAGACTTGAAAGCTTTTAAAATGTCTTCACTATTAATATGTTTAAAATTGAATACTTTATTACACTTATCAACACAAGACTCTAAGAGGGCAGCAGCAACGTTTGGACAGGAATTCAACTTACTGGTAGTTTCTAAGGGTACCCGAGAGAAGAAATCTTCAAAAACACGGGCAACCTCAACGTCAGATTCAATTAATTTATCACCAACTTTAAGACAGAAGGATTTTACATTATTTTTAGTTTTCCCAGTTGATTGGTTAATAATATTCCAAGTAGCCTTTATTTTATTATCCGCTAATTTGATTTTATTTGAAAAGAACATCGCCTTAGCAGCTACACATACATTTTTAAACATTTGAGAATACTTCCTGACATATCCAATAAAATTTGGGTCACAGGAAGTATGCTTTGACGCATAGAGGTCATATAGTTTCCTTCTGCTTGTGTAAATTCCCGGCGTGGCCCAATCACTAAACTTTACTTTATCCGAATTACAATTGATCACTTTTTGCTTAAATGTTTTACTAAATTCGTCTTCAACCACATGAAATAAATCATTATAAAGATAATTAGATTCCATATTAGGAACTGGTAAAGACTCAATTTTATTAATTACATTGTTTCTAAATTCATCTATGCCCTTTTTAGTTATTGGCCTGCACACAATTTTCCGCTTAGGACAGACATGATGGTGCTCTATAGAGGCTTGTTGTCCACTATGGTCCGATTTAATAACATTTATTATAGATTTCTCAGTGACTACACAGTTTGAAAAAATGTTGTCTAAACAGGTGGCAGATGTGGGTGTTATTCGGGTAGGCTCATTAAAGGTATGTGATAGATTAAACGATTTAAATAAATTTTAAAATCTACTTGCTAGCTTCGACAACTTTGAGTCTAAAATGTCAATATTAAAATCCCCACATATGACAACCTTTTTATTACTTTTACTAGTTATTCTTAAAACTTCCTCCATAGTGGACTCAAACTCTGGGTAATTACTCTGAGGGGGTCTATAAACACATATTACAATTATTTGGTCTAGTTCCACACAAGACAATTCAATTATTCGTTCAATTGAGAGGGATATTATATCTTTGCGCTCTTTGTACTGAAAATTATTATGTAAAATTATAAGAGACCCTCCTCTAATAGCAGATTGCCTACTAAATGAACTCACAATTCTATAATTATCCAGATTTAAAATTACTTCATGACATTTTAACCAATGCTCAGTGATACACAACACATCAACATTTTCACAGTTTAAAAACAAACATACTTCTAGGTCTTTGTCAGAAAAGCCTTGTATATTTTGATGAACAATTTTTAAACATTTTGGCTTTACTCTTGTCAACACTGGGCTAGAGGACACCTCTGTTGTCTCTAATGGTAATTTAAATTAACCAAGTCAGTGTTGGGATTCAATAGAATCAAATTACTTGGAACAGATTCCAAAGTTATATTACAAATGTCAGAATTTAACTGCTCAATAAAAGCAGAGGTTTTTATAGCCAGATTATTGGCTAAATGTTTAAAATAAAAAGATAGCGTAAGCGCTATTTGTCTCTTATAATAGTGAGGCAGATAGTAATTATCTTTTGTCAAGTTAAAATTATTTAACAAAGGATTTATGTCAATTATATGTAGCTTTTCAGTGTTATGAAAGGCTACTGTGTTTAATGTTAAGTTTAAGTTGTATCTTAACTTATTTTCTATCTCTGTGAAACTTTGACTGTAGGGAAATGTAAACATTACAACTTTCCTAACATTTAAAGAGCATAGAGTGTTAACATAAGATATCAACTGTTGTTTCTTGACATTAGCCCTATTCCCCATCAAAATTATGATATTTGTGTTATCACTATAAGATTTCCCAACAATTGTTTTCATTATATCATTTATACTTGAACCAGGCATACAATAATTAACAATATTTTCCTTTGAATTTTTCTGAATTAAATGGCCTAAGTTCTTCCCAATGTCATCACAGAACATAATTGTTTTAGTATCACAGTTTTTAGCAGCAGAAGGGGACATACTTTTATTGCATTGCAATAAACTATCAGAAAGAGAAACAGAGTTGGTTAGTAAATCACCCACCTGAGCAACTTGGCCTGATGAGTCATTTTGACTTAAACAAGTTTTGGCAATCATACAACTACAGCTGCATTTCTTACCTAGTGACTCAAACCGATCTGTGTTAAAATTACAAATGTCTATCATGTCATTTGCAGCAATTTTTTGATAATTTAGCTGTTTGCGAGAGAACTCATTCAAGTTAGTATACATTTCCCTCAGTGAAAGTTCCAAATTGTCAATTTTGTTACCTAATTGAATATCCAACATATCATTTTTTTTATTGTTATTACATGATTCCAACTTAATCACATTTAATTTTTCCAACAATTGGCTACGTTCTTTCCTTAAGTCACTATATCTATTATAATAATTTTGTCTTTTAACCAATTTTTGTGTTTTCTTTATATATCTATTAATCTTAATATATTTTTTTAATTTCTTCCCGCTACTGAAACGACAATAATTTTTTATGTATGAACATGGTCTACTAACATCGTTGACACATTCTAAAGGTGAATCGTCACCTGTTGCAAAATTACATTGAGATAACTCATTGAACAGGCTTTGAGAGTGCTTTTCTTCTATAATACTTTTATTTTCTTTCTCTAATTGAAGTGCTTTCTTTTGAGAAAGAGACAATCTTATTTCAAGGTCAGTAATGCGACTCAATGCCTGTTCATGGGTGTCAGAACAATCCCTAAATGACTGAATGAAGTCTTCCATTCGGTTACACTTGTCTACAACTTCAGAGTATTTATGATGAATCTCAGCGAGTTCATTCTTGAGTTCAGAGTTCCGAGTAATCATCTTGAGGATTTCATTCTCGCTGTCCTCTCTTTCCTGCAGTAAAGTGTCATTAATCTCTTATCTATATAGTGGATTGGTGTGATGGGATTCCTAAAAGGGAATCCGCCGGCAATCGTGTAGTATGGATCCTTCGCCCCTGATACCTATTGTGTACACAGACACGCAGGCACGCACACGATCATACGCCCACTTACACGCCGACAAGATGGCCGCCACCGAGCAGTTTCGATGCCACGCCGTATTGACATATAAAGATAAAGATAATTTATTTGTTCAAAACATGTGTAGCAAAGATGTTCATTTATGATAAAAGATTCAAACATGTTTTACTATAAACAGTGTACAAATTAAAATTAAGACAGTAATCAAATCATAATCCAATCTTACAAAATATAAATTAATTAAAAGTAAATATGTTTAATGACAAGTGTTAAATAATAATAATATAATAATGATATATAAACACGCAAACACTTTGACGCCCACTCGAACGTCACAAAAATATCCGCTTCCTTCGGGATCGCCGCCACGGTCTAAACATTCGTCGTTACACTCGGCCGAGTGTGTAGTGGAGGCGAGCGCGTGTCTATGTGAGTGCCTCATTTTTTGTGTTGCATTATAATTCTGTATCGTCTTTGTGTGTACTTTGTATTATGGTCTTTGTGTTAATAAAATATTTCTCTCTCTCTCTCTCTCTCTCTCTCTCTCTCTCTCTCTCTCTCTGTCTGTCTCTCTCTCTCTCTCTCTCTCTCTCTCTCTCTCTCTCTCTCTCTCTCATTTCGGCCGTTTGTAGCCAGTGCAAAGACTGTTTAGACTGTGCTGCCGGCGCCGGCGCCGCTCTGCAAGACGGTGCGCTCCGCATACATGCGGTGCGTACTCGCACACACGTACACCGACATGATGTCACACACACAACAAACTAATAGATTTATCGTAACACACACAAACAATAATTTGATGACATAACCAATCGGAACATTATAAATAGGTATTGCGTTTTATATTTAGACAGTTCATAAAAAGTATGTCAGATATGTCAGTTGATTGATTATTATTAACTGCCAGATTCCAAAGTTTCAAAGATCAAAGTACATCACTTTATATTTTCATTTAAATTTATTCAAACAAAACAAACAAACAAAATAAACTTTATTGCACACGATACAAAAACAGACATATACAGAGAGAATGACGAAAAAGAACAACACTTGAACACTTGGACTTGGAGTCGCCGTCTGGCAGCCGTTATGTGATAATCCGTGTCAATTTGTTCCGTAAAATAATTACCGAATCAAGGTGTTTTTCGAACTAGTTTAATTCGTGTTTAGTATAAATTTAAAGCCAGTGTACTAGTCCTTTTAATTAAGAAAGTTTTGCTGTGATTAACCAAAAGCTTGCAGAGATATTAGCAAAAACGTTTTTAAAATTTTAATAACTGCCGTGGACCTGACCTACGACAACCCGCCGCAGCGCCGCTCGCTTCCGTGAGTCATCGCGGCTGTGTTTTGCGCGTGAGCCCAGCGCAGTGTAATAACAATAGTGTTTACTACCTACTAGTTTTGCGTATTAATTGGCGCAAAGCGATGGCAACGAAAACGAAAACACAAATGAAGCCGACCAAAAGCTGCGCGGGATGCCATGGTACGATAAAAGACGGATGCGCTTTTATGACTTGTGCCAAGTGTAAGCAAAGTTTCGACATATTATGTGCTAATTACACTGAAGCAATCTACACGACTTTTTCATCGGATTTTAAATTATCTTGGGTTTGCTTTGAATGCCGAAGCAAAATTCCAAAAGGTGACAACTCACATACGCCAGTTCGCCAAAGTTATACTGAAGACATAAGTATCGCAAGTAACTGTCTGGACCCCGACATATCCATTACCAGTCCGGATAATGTTACAATACGTACCGGGACACGTTATGGGCAGGCGTCCGGGAGAATTGGAAACGATCATACGAGCAATCTTCTACAGACATTACAAACATCAATACTAAGTGAAATTGAGAAAGTTCATAATGACTTTGAGATGCGCCTTACATCTAAAATTAGCAATTTCTTATCTGAACATTTTTTTGCTTTTAAAGTCGAATTGATTGACAAAATAAGCATGCTATCGAGGAGAATTGATGAATTAGAGAAGGAGGTTAAACTCATTAATGATACAAAGAATGCATCTGAAATGGGGCCTTATTCTTCCAGAAGTACAAGTGAGGCTGCCAAGCCCAATATTAACAGTTTGAAGCGGCCAACTACGCAGAGTACTGGTACTGAAGCAAAAAATAAGGGCAAAAAGGCCTTAAACTCCATAAACTCAGTACAACCGAATGTAACAGCGCCTCCCTTAAAAACCAGTCATGCCCCAATGGATTCATCCCCTCATCCTAAAGAAAGCGTGGAATCCAATGATAGCTTTAATAAAACTAAAGGGATAGAGAATAAGCGCCAGGAATCTTCGTTAACCACCAGAGACTCGCTGCCTCGTATTCTGCGTGGTACTGCCGCACCAGGGGCAACATTACTTTGTGCTGCAGAGAAGAAAATATATCTACATTTATGTTACGTGAAAGAAGGTACTACTGTCGAACAAGTAAATGCTCATCTAAAAACAGTATGTGGAGCTGAAGTATGTACAGTGCAAGAGCTTAAGGCCCGAGGAAATTATGCTTCGTTTAAGTTATCAGTGCCTCCAGCCTTTACTGATCTTGTATTGAATCCAGAGAATTGGGCTGTCGACATTTGTGTTAAGCCATGGCGTCAGAGCTTTCGCAACAAGCAAAGAAAAAGCTCATAATCGACACAAAGTACTTCAATGTTATTATCAAAATGTGCGAGGACTTCGGTCGAAGACCAGCATGTTCAATATTGGTGTTACTCAATCGATGTATGATATAATCGGAATAACTGAAACATTTCTTACTAGTTCAGTGTCCAGTGGTGAACTTTTTCCATCGGGATATGTGGTTATTCGCAAGGATCGTGAGTTTGACGCTGGCTGGGGAGGTGTCTTGCTAGCGGTGAGTGATCGTTACTCCGTTCGTGAGATCACAGACGTTGATGGACATACTAGCGATATGGAATTGTTATTTGCTACAGTTAAGACAAGTAATTTAAAATTGCTGTGCTGTGTAGTCTATTTGCCCCCCAAATGTACTGACGACCACTATTTGAATAATCTAACCTGTATTGAAAATGCAATCTGTTCGTACCCTGACTTTGACATTATAATATTAGGAGATTTTAATTTGAACTCAGTGTCAAAACATGTTAAAACTCAATTTGAGCTTTTTTGTGAATTTTGTAATTTGCATCAGTATAATACAGTGCTCAATAATCATGGCGGGACATTAGACTTAATATTGAGTGACCTTGTTTCCCATCAGGTTAATGTTTCTAAGTCTTGTGACCCATTAGTACCGATTGACTCGTACCATCCTGCGCTTGATGTAACTGTAGAATTATCTCGTAGCGCGGTGCCTCCGTCCACCTCCTGCCCCCACACTCAGCAAAAATTGCAGAGTACCTGCCCAGACTGGAACTGGCGTAAGGCTGACTACCAAATGTTGTATGCAGCTCTAGCTGAAATTGACTGGTCTCCTCTCTTGGAAATCCATCAGGTGGATGCGGCTGTTGAATTTTTCTATTCAAAATTATACGAGTGTTTTGATCGTTTTGTACCTGTTAGAACGTGCCGTCAACATAAAGCGCGATATGTGTACCCTAAATGGTATACCGCTGAAATTGTATGTAATTTGAAGAGCAAATATTACCATCTCACAAAATTTAAGTCGGAGGGAAAGGAATATAACAAAGAACTCTACAAGTTTTATAGGTGGCACGTTAAAAAGCTTATTAACGAAGCCTTTAGACAGGAGATTTCTAAACTACAAAATAATATTTTAGATGATCCTGCCAAATTCTGGCGTTACGTTAAAGATAAAAAGAAAGATAGGCGTGCTGTTAATAGTTTTTCATTTAACGGAAATGAGGTGGCTGGGAGAGCTGCTGCTGATGCTTTTGCTCAATACTTCAGCTCCGTTTTCTTGCCGGACCTGCCGCGCTTGAGTCCTGATGAGGCTGCTAGGGCTGCCCATTCCCAGTTCGACTCCAGAACTGTTGTGTTCCCAGATATTGTGTGTGCTGATCTAAAAGCTGCTGTCAGGGATCTAAAACCTCATTCGGCGGCGGGACCAGACTGTGTTCCAGTGTTTTTGGCAAAAGATTGCGTGTCAGTCTTACAGATCCCTTTGCTTTACATTTATAATCTCAGTCTTGACTCTTGTGAATACCCATTGGAGTGGAAACTATCACGTGTAACACCAGTACCAAAAGCGGACTCTAAAAGCGATGTTACTCAACATAGACCTATCGCAGTACTTTCAGTGTTTCCTAAAGTATTCGAGACGATCCTTAATAAGTACCTGACACAGCAGGTTGATAGTTTATTGGACAACTGCCAGCACGGATTTCGTAAAGCGCGTTCTACCACTACTAATCTCATAGCGCTAACGGATTACGTGTCAAAAGAGCTGGATGCTGGAGGCCAGGTCGATGCTGCGTATTTTGACTTCTAAAAAGCCTTTGACCTGGTCGACAACGACATTCTGTTAAAAAAATTGGCATCGGTCGGTTTTACACCAAAACTGATAAAATTTTTTGCTAGTTATTTAGAGAATAGACGCCAATTTGTGAAAGTACAGGGATTTGAGTCAGCTGAATACTACACAAGATCAGGCGTAAGTCAGGGAAGCACGTTAGGTCCGACTCTATTCCTTGTGATGATCAACGACTTACCGCAAACTATACGTTCTTCTCAATGTCTCCTCTTTGCAGATGACCTTAAGCTCTATCTCGGAGTCAAAAATAGCACTGATACAGCTGCTCTTCAGGCAGACATTAATGCAGTATCTGAGTGGAGTTTAGAAAATCGTTTACCTTTTAACAAATCGAAATGCAAATCAATTACGTTTACTCGCAAACGTTGTCCAATATTCGAAAATTATAAATTATTTGACGCCTGTATAGATAGAGTTGATGAAGTTCGTGATTTGGGAGTAATATTAGACAGTAAGTTTGACTTTCATAAACATGTGACGGAAACCTGCAAACAGGCTATTAAAATTTTAGGATTTATTATACGGACATCAACCGAATTCGATAAATTGACGGTTGCAAGGGTGTTGTACAACGCCTACGTACGCAGCAAATTAGAATACGCATCTATAGTTTGGGACCCCCACGAGGACAAATATGATATAATGGTGGAGCGAGTACAGCGCAAATTTGGGCGTTGGCTTTATAAACGGCTTTATGGGTATTACCCTTATTTATATCCCTCGCGTTTCGTAGCCGGTATGGTTGATTTGGACACGCTGGCTCATAGGAGAATGTTACATCTTCTGGGTCATTATATTTCAGCGATCCATAATAGGGTAGCCACTGATGTGGTTTCTAAGTTAGAACTACTTGTACCCATGCGCGTTCCCCGGACTGAGGCTGGGGCGATGGCACCGCGCCGCCGACCGCGGCTTTTACTCAAACCCGTCACACGCACTGTACATGCCGCTAATGCACCTACTGTTCGCGCATTACGCCTGATTGGGGACATACTCACTCAGTGCCCTGACATTGATTTATTTGCTGATAAGATTGACCATATATGTAGAGAAGCTAGTAAATATTTAGAATTAGAATATCTTATGACATGACAATTATAAAAATCTGATATTATTCCTTTAAGTTTTATTGTATTGTAATTTCTTTATTTTTTTGTATGTATCAAATTGTTGTAGATTATTATTATTTTTCCAATGACATTTACTTAATTTAATTTACTTTATTATCTAGCAATTTGACTTTCTTTAATTTCGTAATGACATCATATTTTTATTATTTTGAATTTATTTAAAGTAATTTGTTATTTTAACTGTTACTGTATGACTTGCTGGTGTGTTGGAAATGCATTTCTGTAAGCTAGCATGTGTATGTATTAAATAAATAAATAAATAAATAAACACAATAGGCGGCCTTATTGCTAAATAGCAATCTCTTCCAGGCAACCTTGGGTGTGAGAAAAAGAGATAAATGTAAATAATAGGATGTAGGGGAATGGGTGCGTAAAGAGGTTACGAAATAATATAGTTATGTACTAATAAAATAAATACCGAGTGAGGAAATATTTAGCTAGTCATGATAAATTTTAAGCAAGATAAAAGTAATGATTTCTGACTTGCTCGCCAAAGGATTGCAGAGTCTGAGCTTTTCTGATACCCTCTGGAAGAGCGTTCCACAAACGAACAGCATGCACAGAAAAGGAATAGGAAAAGAAATCAGAAGAGTGTTGTGGGAATTCAAGGGTAAGGTTAGATGAAGAACGCAAGGTACAGTTTGAGGAAGAAGAAAGAAAGGAGAAGCATTCTTTCAGATAAGGTGGGGAAGTAGGTAGGAAAATAAATTTATTAGGCAGATTTAAAATATTTTGAAGTGAAAACTTCTTTAGCGGCGTTGTGCACATCAGTTTAAAATTTTTGGTATGGGTAACAAATTTAAAGTCGCGTCAGGACACGTGACCTGATCAAAAATTCGTAATACGGAGGGAGAGTAGAGCGCCGGCGCGGGGTAGGAGAGAAAGTAATATCCCCCTCTCTTTCTACCGCGCGGCGAAAATGTATGCCTGCGCCTGCTGTTTCGTTTAAGCGTTTTTCGCTTCTGCCGGCACTCCCGGAGTGCAACCCGTTGTTTTTTGTTCTTTATACTTACACTAGCGTTCACTCGCGTGGTTCCCGCTCCCGGGGCAATATCGGGATAAAAAGTTTCTATGTTCATAACCAGGCTATCTACTATGTGTGTACCAAATTTCAACCAAATCCTTTCAATAGTTTTTGAGTTTATGCGTTGCAAACAAACAATTAATCTTTCCTCTTTATAATATTAGTATAGACTTTCAAACTTATCACTTATCTATAAGTCTATTTGAATAAAAATCCTTGACTTTGAAACTATACCATCTATCGTTTTAGATAAGGTTGGCTTTCGATACATCTGCCTTTCTTTTTGTTACTAAAATGTGCTATAATACACAGATCGCAACATCTTTGTAACTGCAAATGTTGTGTTGATTAGATTCTTATAGACTAGCTATATTTACAACCGCGACTGTATCAACCGTCATCAGTTTTACAAACGTCTTATCTGCTTGACCTAAGTTGTTATCTTGGACGTTGAATAATAATTAATACAACAAATATGAACATTACAGATAGCGGAAATGGTATTAATTATACAAAGTTTTATCATCTAAAAGATAAGTAATAGAAGTGTAACACATTTTCCGTAGTGGAATGCGAAAGTTCATGATACCTTCTGAGTTCTGCGTTAAGTGAGGGTGTGATAGCTTATCGGTGTTTGGATACAGAACGACAATGTTAGCTTAAAAGGTGTATCGTGTCGTTTTACCGGCGCGTTATCAATGAGCCGAGGCTCTCACGCCTGCGCGTGCAGCGGGTCGGTGACTCATACATCAAGTGCTTTCCGGTAAACAATCACAAGCATAGCAAAAATTAAAAAATGTAATATATTTTATGATTTTTGAACTTTTGCATTTTCAATGCTATTTTTATACTTATGATAAATTTTAAATAGAAAAATATTTAAAAAAAAATGAACTCGGCTACAAGTGAATTCTGAGATGGGACTCGAACCCACGACCTTTGGAAATAATACTTTTATATTATGGAACTATTAATATCCTTGCATTCGAAAGAAACATAATCATAAATTATTGGCTTGGATCGTTAAACACCTGAAAAGAGTTTCTTTCGAATGCAAGGATATTCCTAGCATTGACAACGCTGGCCTACAGCGTATTAAAAATATAAAAGTATTGGGGAATTTCGACGGTGGTTCGCACGTCTCGGTAGCTCAGTGGTTAGACCATTCGACTGGATTTCCAAAGGTCGTGGGTTCGAGTCCCATCTGAGAATTCACTTGTGGCCGAGTTGATGTTTTCCAATATTTTTCTATTTAAAATGTATCTTAAGTATAAATATAAGATAGCTTTATGCTCTTCTATTTTAGTTTTGCGTGGTTTAGCAAGAACTTGTGTAAATGAATAGTGCTCGCACTAAACATCGATGTCTAATCTGAAATGATGATATTTGATACTTGCTTTTACTAATTCTTTACCACTGGATCATAATTTGAAGATACTATTTATTGATTGTGTTTAATACGCGTTCTTAAGAAAAGTGTACACCTGTTATCTGTCAATTGATTGTTGGCTCCAGCTAGCGTATAGTCACACATTTCGAGTACATACTAATATTAGCCAGTCCCTTACTTTCTGTTACTCATATTATGATAAGATAAGCCTTGTCCGGTGGCCTTGGGGTCGTCGAATGTAACAGTTAGAATCATACGTAACGTACATCTTAAGTTTTGGCACGCACTGTTCATTGAAATAAATCAACTTTTACGGGTATCAAACGCGCTATTTACAGGGCGTCCCAAAACTATGCCACTTGCAGAGAAAGTAATTTAAATACTGTAGATAGAACATTTTACTGAAAAAAGACTTCATTTTTATTTTAAAAACAAAATTAACTGCATTCACAGAATTTTCAATAATCGCCTATCTGAACTGGGAATCAAACCCACTAAATGTAAAAAAAACTTCTCATTTTACTACACCGATCGAAAGGCCCAATTATAAGCATTTATTTCTTCTTAGTAACATAGCATCTTAAATAAAAGAAATACTACGAAATTTAATATTTAATTTTGAATAACAAGTTTGTTCAGCAAATATGATATAGCGTTTTCTGTGACTGCCGTGCATATAACAATAACTGACTTACATTTCAACTAATAAAGATATAAATTTGTTTTGAAACCATTAGACAAAACGAGATTTTTGCCATGTTAACTGTTTGTTCTTTTTTCTTTTTTTTAATACATGTTAAATTTCGTAGTCTTTCTTTTATTT
Source organism: Chrysoteuchia culmella (assembly GCA_910589605.1). Classification (NCBI taxonomy): domain Eukaryota; kingdom Metazoa; phylum Arthropoda; class Insecta; order Lepidoptera; family Crambidae; genus Chrysoteuchia; species Chrysoteuchia culmella. The sequence continues at coordinate 24,449,852 of OU342649.1, forward strand.
AAGATGCTATGTTACTAAGAAGAAATAAATGCTTATAATTGGACCTTTCGATCGGTGTAGTAAAATGAGAAAAGTTTTTTTTTTACATTTAGTGGATTCGATTCCCAGTTCTGATAAGCGATTTTTGAAAATTCTGTAAATGCAGTTAATTTTTTTAAAAATAAAAATGAAGTCTTCTTTCAGTAAAATGTTCTATCTACAGTATTTAAAGTACTTTCCCTCCATGTGCCATAGTTTTGGGACGCCCTGTATATGTTTATCTTTTATGATGTATATATATGATTTTCCCTCAAAAAAACCCCTAAAAAACCTAAAAATACGGACAATTACAACTTAGTTCGTGAAATATAGCGCGTTTGATATCCGTAAAAGTTGATTTATTTCAATAAGTTAGAAACATTTTTACTTTGTGGACCAGCTTTAATATCTTCGTACATAGGTAACGGCTAGATAGAATCTAGCCCTAGGATTTTTGAATATAACAGTTGGAACCCTTGGGACGTTGTGAGTTGATTAGACTTGAGTTTGTTTTGTTAGCAGCTGGATAGTCTTCGAATATGGGCTAGAATATTTTTTACGTTGTGACTAAACGCGAAAAAAACCTAACCGTGTTTTAACAGCCTCTATGGTCTAGTGGTAACAACCACCGGTATCAGACCCAGGGGTCCCGGGTTCGATTTCCATGGGGTACATATTGTATTCGGTTTGGTTGGTGGGAGGACTTGTTTTAAGTCCTACTGGCTAGCTACCACCATCTTATCTAAGTCTGACGCCATAACAACAATGTTTTCAGCATTGTTGTGTTCCGGCAGTTAGGAGTCAAGATGGCCAATCCCTCAGTGATTGAGGGTTTCCGGGAGAGGCTCGCTTCCATCTTCAGCCTTATCAATACTTAATATCAGGTATGAAGGCTATGAGACTGCGTTGACCATTAATAAAAACTAGGGCCTTATGACTTTTGAATGTAACAGACGTTGTGAGTAGACTAGGCTTTCTGAGTATGTGTTGTTGTCGGCAGGTTCTGCCTGTCGGCGGCGCTGACGCGCTCGCAGCTGGACGCGAGCCTGGCGGCCGTGCGCGCGACGGCGGACGAGCTCGGCCTGCGCTACTCGCGCCTGCCGCCGCCCAGGCCGCCCGCCGCCTGCGACCCACCACAACAATAATACTCACTAATAAATTATTTTTCACACATACAACCATCTTTTTTTTTTTTTTTTTGTTTCCTTCTTCGACCGCTAAGGAGTGGTATCACACAGACAACCTTTTATTTATCTCTTTCGACGGCTAGCAAAAATAAAAGGTGTGTGTGTGTGCTTCGTACTCGCACACAACCTTTCTTTTATTTGTTTTTTCGACTGTCAATAGACGGTTATCTCTGTTCTACTATTCTAGATAAATTGTCGCATAGTTGCGATTAGGTTTTTATTTTTATATATTTATTACTTAGATTTATGAGTGATAAATATTAAACGAGACTTAGACAAGACAAGCTTAGATATAAGAGGTTGTAAAACCAGTGTAGCGTTTGAAAAAACATCTGCTCGCGAAAAGAAGTTCACGGTGCATATTTTGCGATATTTTTGCACCGTATCAGACTTTTTTTTGGCTAAACCCGATACTTGAACTCGATAACCCCCTTTTGAAGATGTCCGAGATCAGTCGTTCGGACGTTATCGGCGTGTAGACGCAAACGCGATACCTACGACGCGGTGCCGAGTCGCTCGCGGACTGTCCGCCGATTAGCCGATTGCGTACGCGGAATTTGGGATTAGTCAAGTGATTTCGTTCAGAGGTTGGTGGAGTAATTGACACGATATCAGGAGTAGGTGCGCGATAACTGAGCATCGGTGCGATACCGGTGATAACAAAAGTTAGTTCGGTGTCTATCGGGTTCGCGGGCGTAAAGTGTCGGTACGCCGAATACGAGGAAAACAGTTGCAGGAAAACAAGATTAGTCAGACTCTGTTGTGGTTTTATGAGACAAACAATATAACAATCTGGAAGTATATAGCGTAAAGTAGTTTTGGCGCGGTTTCGGTGAGGATAGACGGAGTAAACACGGCGCGTGAGCATGTGCGCGCGCTTGCCCGCGCTCGCGCTGTGGCTGGCGGCCGCCGCCGGCGCCGCTGCCTGGCAGAATGTCACCATCACACAGATGCAGTAAGTCACATATCTTCGTATTTGTAATAGCTATAACAGTATCACAGAATTGTAATGTAACACTTGAATGTGTTGCTTATCAGTGTTCTTGTATAGGGTAATCATAATTAATCATGTTAATGACATTTGCCAGTCTAATAATATCATGAAATTTATTCACCTTATTATTATTGACCGATTGTAACATCTCCATGTCAAAGTGAGCTAGGTATTTTGATGTAAAGGATATTTGAATGTAAAGGACCACAGTTGTTTGTTATGAAAACGACACCGCGACCGTAAAATAAGCCTATCACTCGAATCTTTTTTCTGAATCGAGAGAATGTAATAGTAATTTGTCTTCCATAATCAGAGTTAATAAGACTGCTTGCAACATGCTAAAACCTTACGAATTTTGTAGCAATCCAAAATTAGGCAGGCGCCTTGCTTAGCCCTTAACCTAGAGCCTAGTGGCTTGCATCCTGGCTACTTACTGGCTGGTATACACGGTACGGGCACTGCGTGGTAAGTCGCTATGTTTGTTTACTAGGAGACACGCTTAGCGACCAACAGGCGCCTACCTCCGCGCTAAGCGCGCAGTGCGGCCGATCGAGAGTATTCTAGTATGTACGTATTTCTTCTCTACTCGGTAGGCTCTATGCGCTTAAATCATTCTATCAAATACGTTAATTAAACGTCGGCATTCAATGAAGTAGCTTAATTACAACTAGCCAAGTCGTTGATTGAAACGTTTAACGACTTGGCTGAACGTCATATTTAGCCGTCTCATTTTAGATTCAAACTATTCGTGAAAACTTATACCCGGCGCTGTAATATCAGGCACATTTTTATTATATTTATTGTTGATATTAATATATTTAAGTTAAGCTGAAACGAAAAAAGCACATAAAATTACCAGCTGATGCGAATCTATGACGCCATATTTGTTTTAGTGACACCAGCGCAGCGCCGCAATGGCAATAATTTAAACTAAATTTGAATCACCTGGCTGGATTTTACGTTCAGCCATCTTCAAAGGAATAACTTATAATAACTACCTACTACCTGAACGTTAAGTGATGCTGGTTCAATCAACGATCGGCCTAAGCATTCAATTGAATGTCCTCAAATTGAATGGATGATTTAACCAGTTGGCTGCGACATAATATAGTATAAACAACATAATGTCCGGTATTCGAATCTGGCGTTGGGATGTTACTAATGTGAACCCGGCACTGAATGGAATGTACTGTTTACAATCAACGCCAACTACGGCTCATACAAAATGTCCTTCAGACAATTCCGGACTAATGTTTGTCTAAACTCCAGAGTCCATTGGAGCGTGTCATTTGACAGTTTAGTAAGGCCTGAGTAGACGAATGCTGTCGACTTTGACTATTCCAGAGAGCAAACGGTTAACTGACTGAAATTAAAAGCTCAAATAAGCCAGTTCATCACTAGACTGGAGTTTTTCTGGATTACAGTAGGTACTGGAATAAGTGAACCGCGCATAAATTCTTAGTGGTGAACATAATTATAATGAAATGTTGATAAACAGGCTGACGTTGGAGGAGACGCACGAGCTGATGGTGGACCCCACCTCCGAGTTCATACTGCACTTCAACCCGGTGAGTTATGAACCACAATACAAAAATCTTTTGGTCTGTATAAGTTTCCAAATATAAATACACAAACAGTTGACTATGCTTCGCATCAGGATCATCGATATTGATGGACATCCCGGTAAGATATGTCGGCCTACTAAAGATTTGTTTAGTTATATGGGTAACAACATGCTATCTATCATAGTAAAATGATGATGAATGCACGCATTAAAATAAATTCTCTGCGGCAGCATTATATGATTTTTTGACGTAACAACGTCTTCTAATTCGATGAAGCTGGCTGCACGCACGAAAAAACATGACTCATGCGGCGTTACCTCACTCTGAGGCTTTCCATTTAATTTCCGTTCGACATCTGTCTCTCTCCTACTGGAGTGAGCGATGCGTCCGCGTGTCATCAGTATTTTCTTATGACGTTGTCACGTTCAACTATCGTCAGTAAACCGACTTTACAGACAACCGATTTTTTTGTAAACGTTTTGGCAGTGTGAACGCAAAGGACATTTTTACGTTTGAAATTGCCTTCTGAAGTTTCGTTGACGGTGTATTTCTATAATTAACCGAGATGTTTGTTATTGCAGAACTCTGAGCAGGCGCAGTGGCCGCAGCGCGTGTGGGTGCAGGCGGAGGGAGGGCACCTCGCGCGGCCGCTGCTCGTCACGTACCGCCAGCGCGCCGGTGAGCGCCCGCATGCGATTGTATTTTTTTTTCAATATCTGTAAATGCAGTTCAAAATTTCTTTAAACAAAATTGGATGGATTCCTAAGAACGTTTTCTTGTAGCTACAATGGTTCTTCTACTTGTGCCTCGTGTTCCACCGCGTATAATAAGGTGTGTCGGCAGGCGCGGGCACGTGGCAGCTGCCGTGGGCGTCGGGCGCGCAGCTTCAGTACGAGCTGGAGCGCACGCTGTGCGTCGACAAACGCGGGGACGCCGCCGCATCCGACTGCGGTCTGTGACAGCTCTCATAATTATCATATCTAAAAACGCCATCAGACAAAAAGTTTGGCGAGGCTTTTACGAGGTCTCCTGCTGGAGGGCTCTGTGAGCCGATGGCGTAGCTTCTTTTAACCAGTTCAATATCAAGCCCTCATGAAAAATAAATAGGTTTACACGTGACTCTTAAGTAATCGATTTAGTTCGGCGGCTACAAGTGATTCGTGTCCCTTGCAGAGGGCGAGGAGACAGAGTCCCCGGGCTGGGTGTCGCTGCACGTGGTGGCGGCGTGCCGGCAGCGCGTGCGCCTGCGCGTGGCGCCCGCGCGCGACTGGCCGCTCGCCTTCAGCCAGCCGCTGGTCACCACCGCCACGCTGGTAACCATAGCGACCGTGTCCCTGATGTCGGTGTGAGCGGTTCCCTCGGCCGGGTGTCGCTGCACTCGGTGGCAGCGCTTGCGCAACTATACGCTGCACCGCGTAACGACACGAGACCGAAGCGTAGCGAAGCAAAAGTTGCGCAGTCACTATACTAGTCAAACTATGTAGCGTGAGCTGTAACTTATTCTATGGAATCGTATCGCTTGTTACTTCGCCTCATTAGCTGATTTACAAGGCTCACTGTCTTTGAGTATCGTGTTTATTATGGCAGCTATGGTAGCAGAGTATATTTCGATTTTGTTGTGTGATTGACGACAGACGGCGCCACGCGTGCACCACTACGTGTTCCCGGAAGGGCAGGACCACGTGCGGCTGACGGTGAGCTCGCCCGACGACGCCTGCGCCACCGTCGCGCTGCAGCCGCTCGGGGTGAGCTCACACACACACACACTTCTGTCCTGGGGCCTGTTTCATAAAAGTTACTGATACTATTAGCTAATTTTATTAGGCTTTTTCATTGACCCTGAATCACTTGTAGTGTGGTGTAAAACGTAGTGATTACATACTCTATGGTGTGGTGCACACGTCATGTCGATGACGTAAAGAAAGGACTTGTTTTTATTATAAATTAATATTCTATTTTCTTTAAGGTAAACATGCAACATGTAATCGGATTCTTTTCTAAACAAGCTAAATGTCATTGTAAGACATAAACGTATTGACCTACTTAAAAATACTATAAAAACCCTCTTTTTCTCTCAATAAACAATCAGTTAAATCTTGACTTTCCTTGTGTTATTTCGTCTCCCGACGCCGCACATTGCACATTAATTAAAAAGTATTATCGAAACACAAAAAAAATATTTATTAAACTAGAAAGACCTGAAAATAACTCATAGTATTAGCTGATAATATTAGTACAAATTGTTTATGAAACAGTTTACTATTAAAATAAACAATACTAGCTAATAATATGAGAGTTTACACTAATAAATAATTTTATTAGTTTGTACTTTTATGAAACAGACTCTTATAATTATAACTATTAATATCAGTCTAAGACAATAATATTAAACTATTTTTTTAAACAGGCCCCTGAACTCCTGACTGAACATTAAGCCCACCTTCACGACTTCTTGTTTTGAATTCTGTTTTGTTCTTGCGGCTACCTAGATTTCTAGAACAGAGCCCTTAGTACGAGTTGACAGTTGACATTGACAGTCAACGTTTTCGACGACTATCGGATGCTCTACTCATGTCGGAAAAGCAGTCTATGGATATAAAAGAGACAAACAAAACAATAGTTTTACGTCTGCTGTTGTGCTATGTTGGCCGGTTGCTTACTGACCGGGCGTTCCTGCGGTTCGAGTCCGTAGGTGTGTGACTAATGGTATATTTTGTATTGTATTCTGGCGTCTTAGTTTCAATTATCTTATGTTCTTCTTGAAACAAAACAGAACAGAATCGATAGGTGTGTGGCCGGGCTTATAAAATTCATGTTCGATACTCTATAGTCGGATTTTTTATTCAGTAGAGTAATTTGACAGGTGCCAATGTCACTGTGTAAAAATAATCCTGCTTTAAACTGTTTTTCGTAATGATTTGCGCAGATCCAGTTCCAGTTCAGTAAGTATTGATTCCATTCACGCAGTCAAATTCAATATTATCATTAAAGCTACATTTTATTTCAGCATTATTTTTATAAAGTGACATTGACAAGCTGTCAAATCACTACTGAATTTAAAATCTATAAATATTATGAATAACGGGTATTGGTACGGTTGCAGTGCCCAATCGCGGAGACGCTGGACCAGCTGACGACCACCACCATGCGCATGACCGTGCAGCGCTCGGGCGCTGCGCAGCTCTCGGTAAGCTAGCTGTTAGCAGTTATACAACAATAATCCGTTCAACATTAATGGCCTATCGATAATTTAAATTATCAGCTGTGAGTCGCGGTTGGCCTTAAAAGCCAACCTTGCTGCATGCGCGTAGCATGCGCACCTCGACAAAGCTTTCTCGATACTTTTCTCGCGCGAGCGCATTGGCTGTCCCGCTCACAACGTATTAATATGAGCGGGACAGACATCGCGACATAAGGGTCGACAGCGAGTCACGGTGCGCATGCTACGCTGGCTGGTCCACAGCGAACTGCAGCTCTATTATTGATTCACTCGTCTCGAGGTTTCTACCTATTTCCGTGCGACATTTGAGTTTCCGTATTTCCGTAATGGCGACCTTGCACATATATATGTCGTAGGATGATTTGATAAATATAATTTTCACAAAAATCCTAGGGATATTGCGAAAACACGTGTAATTATACAATAGTGTGGACATTTCTCAATCTTACTGAAAAAATATAGGTTTTTACAAAAATACGGGATGCCTTAGTAACATTGGATATTCTTAACTCTGATTGGCAAAATTTTTGCTTGCTTGCTAACTCATAATCTAATTGGTTCTTAGAAAGTTTACTACACGTGAGAGAATGGATTGACATTTGAAACGTCAAGTCGTCAACCAATCAGAGTAGATGTTGTTTTGGACGCTCCGACCAGCCAATTCAGTGTTGTTATTTCATTAATAGCCAGCGGTTCTTTTCGCAATCTTACTAAGGCAACCCGTTTTTTTTTTCACAAAAACCCTATCTTTTTAAGTAGGATTGAAAAATGACAACACCATTGTCTAATTATCCATGTTTTCGCAATATCCCTAGGATTTTCGCAAAAAATCGATTTATCTAATTATCCTGCGACATATACATAGCTTCGCTATTGGCCTGAAATCCCCCAACGTGAAAAGCGAGCTATGTCGACACAAGGTCGCTATTCGCCTGATCACCTCCCCGTTCGCCGCGCTACTCGCGAGACGAGTGAATCAAAAATAGAGCTCCTGGGACCGTACCGCGCAAGTGGCGTCGGCATCCAAATCGGCTTCACTTGACAGATGGATGAAAACACCAAAGATTAAGAGCAATATGTCACATCCATCTGTCAAATGAAGTCGATGTCGATACCGACGACACATGCGCGGTAGTGCCTCACGTCTTCGAAAAGACTAATCGCTCGAAGGAGCTTGAGGTAATAAATTTTTGGTCACATTTCGTGACCGACCATAGTGATACTTACTTTTAACGCATCGTGTTGTGTGTCCAGCGCGAGCGTTTCCCGCGCGGGTTCCTGGTGGCGTGCGTGGTGCACGAGACGGACGCGGCGTGCGCGGACGAGGCGCGCGCGGGCGACGACTGGCTGTGGGCCGCCGCCTTTTACGGGGACGCCGCGCCCGAGCCCGCCGTGCCCACCACCAAGCAGTTCGAGCTGAACACCTTGGTACACTCACTCGCACACACACGTGATCACACACGCTAAAAAGGCACACTTAAAAATCAATTTAAAACACAGGAGTTCCCTCACAGCGACTTTCAAACGACGATATATTATAACTAAATGCGTTGCCACGTTGCCAGCTCTCCAAAATGGCAAGAGAAAAGTCGGGTAGTTACCGGACTAGAGATAAGCAGTTTGACAGTCCTTGACGCGGCACATTCGCGTCCCGCCAGCCAGACGTCAAAAATATTGCGTAAAACATGCCTTCCCGCGTCTTTAGATAGTGTACCCGTTCAATTAGAGAGCGAAAACATATTTCATTTTAAGTATATATTGAATTTTTATTTCGTATTTCGTATTTCGAAAATTTGACATAATGGTGAGAAAGAGTGAGATGTACTCGCGGCTAGGCGGCTCGTGTCGCGGTGCCACCGCGCATGAGCAAGGACAAAATAGGGGAGGCTAGACAGTACTGAGTGATATCTGTTTATCACTTTCTAACGACAGGTATTCCGAATGTTGACGTTAGTTTTTGTCCCTTTCTTGATGTATTGTGTTAGCAAAGAATACTAACGTAGTGTTGGTGAGTGTAGCTATCGTATCTTTTCGCTGTTTTTAATCCCATGATGTTAGTGGATGCCGTGACTATTAGTAATACGTCGTTGCTTTCAAAACATAATATGATAGACGTAAAATGTATAATGCGAAAACATCTAATAGTCCACTTACCGCGCAAAAGCCTTTGAACAGTTATTAGTAGGTGATGATTAAGTATACGACTGACCAAAGGAGATGACTAAGAAACTGCCCTTAACATGTATATTAACGTCTTACTAGGGCGTAACATTAAAATATTCATGTTTTAATTATTTTGTGTTCAATATTCATTTGTTACTTTCATGAAATAATCAATTAATTAAAAGATTCCAAGCTCCAACGCAAGCTTATTTCGCCTCAAAGTGTACTACCGGAAATTTCGGCGACTGCACATTGATATAGTACCTACCTATGCATAAACACATTTCGTCCCTGATAAAATATAGAGTTGTGTGTTCAGGCGGCGCTGACGCGCGGGCAGTACGCGCTGGCGGCGGGCGCCACGGTGGGCGTGTTCGCGGCCTTCTACCTGGCCTTCGGGCTGCTCGTGCTGGCGCAGCGCTGGCCGCCCTTCGCCAAGCTCGTCGCGCCCAAGGCCGTGCTGGCCGACAGTCAGTACTGACATATACCTCTATCATCCCCGGGAGCTGCATAAGATTAAGAAAGCGTGTTCACACCAAACAACATTGGCACAGATTAATAAATAGTTACTTCGTAACAGATAAACCACTCAATTGTTAATATTGGTACTTGCATTTATAGAGGTTGTATATATGTGAGTGGCCCGGTGAAACTTCGCTTGCGTGATGTAGGTTTCCATACATGTTGTTCGATCTCATACTGAATTGTTATCAGCGCCATCTATTTGATGCACGGTGGATACAAATTTCTAGTGTGTAGTAGTGTGTGCACCGTGTGTAGTTCTAGCACCGTCAGGTAGATGCCGCCACATCACTCCCCCGCTGAGACCGGAGGTCGATTATCCTAGCTCAGCTGACAGTGCGTCAGAGCTGTGTGGCGTTGTGGTGATCAGGCGCGTCGCCAGTGCTACAGTCTGCTCCGTGTCCACGGTGAGTCGGGACCTGTCCGCAGTGTTTCGGGACTGTGGAGTGCAGGCGCATTGCCAGGTGCTGCATGTAGATCCGTATCCTCGGTGAGGCGGGACCTGTCCACAGTGAGTCGGGACAAACCCACCACCAACCCATGACCTGACGAACCCTCTTGGTTATGCAGGTCGAAGCAGCGGAAGATGCGCGCGGAATGGTTTCCACCGCGCGCACTTTCTTGACTCCCTACAAATATTTTCTAAATTACAGATTTATCCTTTGTCCCTATGGTCCCTCTCCCCTTTCTGGGGCGGACGTACACGAAAACGGCTTCGGTGCCTTCAAGGTCGCAACGTGCCCACTATTGCTTCAGTGGTACCGCTTGGCTCCGTTTCTTCTTTCTTCGCCTCGGTTCTTCCTTCTTCACCTGACTTCGAGTCCACTCCGAATCCTGTGCCACTTACGCGCGTAATCCCGTAGCCGCCTGAAGTTCGCCTCCGAACCAACGAGATCGCGATAGTAGACCGGTCCGATCTCAAGCACCTTCACGTCGTCTAAAAGAACCCTACGCTCTTCCCCGTATAGGCTACACTCCCACAACGCGTGTTATATGTCCTCTAGTCCTCTCACGTCCGTGAGCTTCATCCGGTGTAGCCTACTAAAACAGCCATGACCTGATAGTAATTGGGAGATTTCGTAGTCAGGCTGGACCCAAGTTGCCTCTGTAAAACCTGTACAACTCCCGCCCTTCATCCGATGCGTCCCAACGCTCCTGCCATTCGGCAAGGGCGGACTCAGTTGTTCTGAGTTTAACGTTTCGAAGCTCCTCCTTAGTAAGCCCGGACTTGCGTACCTTTCCTAGTCTGCCCGCACGAATTACCTCGAAGTCGGCCGGAAGTACACCAGCCAAGACCGGCAGTGCGACAGTACTTGTCGAGCGATACTTTCTTCTGATCAAGGCGGGCCTCTGGGTTCGCAAAAGCGTAGACCGCACCACGTGCACTGACGCGCGCCCGAACCAGCACGCAGCAGCATACGTTACCGTGGCGATGTAAGTGCCTCGGTACAGCAAGATTAAGGCTTTGTACCGAACCCCCCAGGATGACGCCGAAACCCTCGACAACTTGCCGAAGCAATTTGCCGCCGTATCCCCTATCGACACCGCATGCTGCGCGAAAGACAGGCTCGCATCGATCGTCACTCCTAGTGCCGTAGCCGCCATGACGCTTCGAATCTCTATGCTCTCTAAATTTTAGGGAGCGGCGTGCGCACACAGTTACGTACGCGCCACTCGGCTGGCGGTCACCGACACTCAACGACATAAGTATATGGAGTGAACTAGGCCTGACATCGGCCGCTAACTATACGCGATCGTTTCGCAAAGACCGAACCGAAACTACGCAACTCTGTTGAACGGACAGATTATATGCGAAGTATAATCGATAGTAAAAGCCCACTCTTTTGTACCAACCTAGTGCGTATTCTACGCTTGCTACGCTACTATAGGGTATTGTATTCAGTGTGCATCTGAAAAATGAAGTCTTAATTTAAGTTCACACTGTGGCTTACATGGGCTTACAGGCAGCGGGTGATTATATACATCATACCATTTTACCTTTTTTTAAGTCAAAAGACCATGTACTTACATATTTTTATCTGTACAGATCCCGCAACTGCTCAAGAGTCGCAAGCGGACACGGCGCGCGGCGGAACGCGTCGCAGGGATTCAAGTAAGTTAATCTTGATATTATCAAACGTGAACTGCATTTCATTGATTTGTGCTGCCACAACTAATTTCGTACGCTTCCGAACAGCGGCAACGTTCGACAGCAGCGACAACAGCGACTCCGACGAATCGGATACAGAAGCTGGTTCGCGGCAGACCCCCGCTTCAGCTACCCCTGCGACCACCCCCGGGTCCCCCGTTCGTTCCCCCGGGTCCCCCGTAGCAGCAGCAGTAGTCCACACTTCAACCCCGTCATCCCCGGGGCGAGCTTCGAACCGTACGCGGACTACGGACACTCGTACCCCCGACACGGACCCTGCCGACCTGGTTTCAGATGACGGAAACCCTGTGACGACTCCGGTCCGAAGCTCTGACGGCAACCAGATTAGCTTCGCTGACGTGGCTGCGGTGCAAAATGGCCGCACTGATGCCAACAGAACCCAGGTAAGTCAAATTGTGTATTTTTTCCTTAATTTTGTAAATCAGTTACTTAATCGGTTACTGATTGATAATGCCGAAAAATCGTTAGTTGTGAGTTTTTTTATTTATTTACCTGCTTACCATCTAGTAGAACACATTATGTTTTTTGTCACAGTTACGCAAAACGTAACGTGAAAAAAATTAAAAAAAATCTGTGTTGAGGAGGGTAATAAATCGTCCGTCGATATAAATCAGGGCCTATACCGCGCAAGTGGCGTCGGCATCGAAATCGGCTTCATTTGACAGATGGATGTGACACATTGCTTTTTCTTTTTGACACAAATGAAAACTTACTTTTATTTATTTTTTATTTATTCATGATGAGACATTCATTGGCTTCGTCTACAGCGAAAAAGAGACACGCCCTACAGGTCTTTGATAACGTGGGTGCTTAAGTTATTCTTTATTTAATTTTACTTGATAAACCGAACTGACACGTCCTGTCAGGAACACTCTCAGCTTGTAAATAAAAAAGTTTGTATTTGTATTTGTACATTACTATATAATTTGTGCTCTCAGTGGTAAATGCATCATAAATGTAACTGTAAATGCATCATATAATACGGGTTCTGTAAGAAATATGTCAGAAGTTCTTTCAAAAGTGTAAATGTATTGACACGCTCCGGTCGTGTTAAGCACGACCGGTGTGCAGAAAGGATGAAAGTAAACACTATAAGTGGTTAACCAGTATAATTATAAGATAAAAGATGTTACAAGCTCAGGTGTGGGTTCATGGGAATCTTCGATTGGTGGCTCTCGCGAGGGTAAGAATGGGGACTTAGCTTCAGCTTTGCCTAGAGGAGGCAGAAGCAGAAGTCCGACGTAACAGACTACGTTCGCTTGGGGAGCAGGATGTTCAGCCTCGGTAGCACGGAGGGTAGGCTCGGAGTGGTGGTGCGCACGTAGTCTCGGAGGGGAGTTGCTCCGGGGTAGGCCGGAACAGGCGAGCGCTCGGCAGGTAGGTGCCGAGGTGGTGGAAGGCAAACGAAGCAGATGTAGATGCTGCCCGTGGATACGACCCTGGAATGTTTTTAAGAACGGGTCAAAAGGTGTTCGTACAAGTCGACCGTCTAAGGTTAGGATGCAAGGGACAGACAGCTACAATTGAAGTCTCAAAAGTACAATACAAAAATATTAAAAAATGTTAAGGTAACTGCTATGTAACAAAAGTAAAAGAATGTACAATAGGTTTGTACATGGGCACTTTACCCTATTAGTCAGGATAAAGTTATTTAAAAGGAATCAAGTCAGTATTTAGTCTACCAAAGAAATTGAAGAAGTAAATATTAAAGTTATTTATGGCGGTTATGAAAGTAATATGCATATTGCATATGCATGAGATGAGATTGTCAAAGTTGAGGCCAACGTGTGGAGTCAGCGTTTAGGTTAAACGTTTAACCGCCTCTGTGGTCTAGTGCTACAACCATCGGTATCAGACCCAGGGGTCCCAGGTTCGATTACCAGCGGGGGTACATATCAAATTCGGTTCGGTCGGTGATAGCGGTATCTTATTTGTGAAAACCTGTAAATAGCTTTATGTTTATATTTAAGTTTTTTAATGTATTAGGTTAAGCAGTTGGTTTTCCAATAAATAAATAAATAAATAGGACCTGTTGTTAGTCCGCTTGGCTAGTTAGTAGCTACCACCGTTTTATCTAAGTCTGACGCCATAACATCAATGTTTTCAGCATTGTTGTGTTCCGGCAGTTAGAGATAAAATAGCCAGTTCCTCAGTAATCGAGGATTCCGGGAGAGGCTCGTTTCCCTCTTCAGCCCTATCAATACTTAACATCAGATATGATGAAGGCTAAGAGTCTCCCCGTCGCCCATAAAAAGGTGTGACGACCAAAAGTACATCGTACATGTTTATCTGCAGAACGGGTCGGCGCCAGCGGCGGGGACGAGCTCGCTGATAGGTGGCGGTGTGCCGCCGCCCTTCGGGCTGCCGCCGCAGCTGCGCGTGGCGGCGCTGGCGCGGCGGCGGGCGCGGGTGCTGCGCGCGCGGGCCGACCGCTACCTCACCACGCTGCTCACCATCGCGCTGTTCTACGCGCTGCCCGTGCTGCAGTTCGTCTTCACCTTCCAAATCGTATGCTCGATTCTCACGACGACTTTCATCGACGAGATCGTTAAAGTTGAACCTTTTCTATGATAACTGTTTTATAAAACAACAAATATTTATTTCGAACCTCATCCCGTCGGTGTTAATGCTCGATCCGATGCATGCAGATCCTGAACGTGTCGGGCTCGCTGGACATCTGCTACTACAACTTCCTGTGCGCGCACCCCGCGGGCGTGGTGTCGGACTTCAACCACGTGTTCTCCAACCTAGGCTACCTGCTGCTCGGCGCGCTGTTCATACTACAGCTGCACCGCCGCCAGGCCAACCGCAAAGAGCAGCCCAAACACGAGGTCAGTACCAATATGCGGTGGAGGTCTACTGTAAATCACTCCCCTGTAAGCGCTTCAGCGCTTATTGCCACTGACGAGTGCGAAAACTACGTTACGGATCGGCAGATACGCATTTAATCGTAGTAATGTAGCGTATGTGTGTGTGTGTGTGTGTGTGCGCTCGCGCAGGAGTACGGCATCCCGGCGCACTACGGGCTGCTGGCGGCGCTGGGCGCGGGCATGATGGTGGTGGCTTGCTCATGGATGATATAACATATACAGAGTCATAGTGGCATAGAGCGTAGTGATGCAGTAGCGTGCGTGTGTGCGCAGGAGTACGGCATCCCGGCGCACTACGGGCTGCTGGCGGCGCTGGGCGCGGGCATGATGGTGGTGGCGCTGCTGTCCGCCAGCTACCACGTCTGCCCCAACCGGCTCAACTTCCAGTTCGGTCAGTCATTTGTTTTGTTTATCTTATAAAATGTACTTGTTTTTTTTTCACTTTTTTAACCCCCGACGCAGCGCAAAGAGGGGTGTTATAAGTTTGAAGCCTATTTATCTATTAACTTAAGATTATTATCTGGCAGTTATTTAGGATTGAAGAAATAAATTATGCGGGTGTGAACATCGCACGAGACCCTGCGCAGAAACAAATTAAAGGCGCGCGGGTTAAAGAAGGCATGGGTCTGCGGATGGCGTGCGCACACGTATACTTATTTTATTCCAACTGTTTACGCCATTTCCGGCTTCCCTTTTTTAAATTCGCGAGCTTCATGATGTGGTTCCTTACTTCCTGGCCCTTTCCTACTCACACCATTGTGCGCAGAGTGAGAGAGCTAATCAAGCACGTGCAGAGTGCATCGTGATTCGTCGCGTCAGTCCTTCCGTCTTCGACGACCGAGCCGCGCCGCCGCAATGTGCGTGCGACTCCTGATAATGTAAAATAAAATGCATTAACCGCAGCTTGAATAACTATAAACTGAGTAATGAGTGATTCAGTGTTCTAAAGTGTGTGGAACTTAGCCGGCCGGCAGAGTGACCTAGGCCTAGGGTTCCTGTCCATCCGGCATGTGTGAGACAGTGAGTGGCGTTTCCTGAAGGCAAGATATTCCAGAAGCTGAATCGAACTGCACTCGGTGAGTCCCCTTCCCTCTACATACTATCTGGGTTCCACATCATTTTTTTTCTGAACCACAATTCATAAACCGCCCCGCTATCCGCTATACAGTCCACTTATATTACCGCCATACCACCAACTGTATTGTGTACTAACATGTGCCGTGGCTGGCTGCTGATGGGCTGACGATGTTGTTGCAGACACGTCGTTCATGTACGTGCTGGCGGTGCTGAGCATGGTGAAGATCTACCAGTCGCGCCACCCCGACGTCAACGCGCGCGCGCACGCCACCTTCGGCGTGCTCGCCGTGCTCATCGCGCTGGGTACGCGTCTTGTGATTGTTGTCCAAATCAATCGGGCTGACGTCATCCGAAAGGAAAGGACAGCTACGCGTTAGAAAGAGAGGCAACTAATCGATAAATTCGTGCTCATAGTGTTATGCAACCTATCCTGAGTTGCACTTTATTGTGCTGTGCCAGAGTCGCCATTTATTTGAATGTAACTTCTGTGATTTATCTATTCCGTGCTAATATTTTTATGCTCTTTGAAATTTCTAATGTTGAAGGTATTGCATACTCGTTGTCACACAACATTCGCGCAAAAAAAACAGTCAGCAAAGACTTTTTATCAACAGTATAAAATTCCCTAATGGCACTTATAGAACTTACAGAGTCACTCTAGTTAGTCAGACAATATTTTCTTGTATGGCGGGAGCGATCATTCTGGCAAGTAACTGTTGTTCTGGTGCAGTGGTGTGGGGCGTGCTGGGCGGCGGCGCGCTGTTCTGGGGCGTGTTCACGGTGCTGCACGTGTTCACCTTCCTGCTGCTATCGCTGCGCATCTACTACCTCGGACAGTTCCGCTTCGGTGAGAACCCATTCGCAGCAAAACACTTCTTACTGCTGCTACCTGCTATTATTGCCATTCATGTTGATGTGCCCTAGCAGGACGTCGCTTGTACTTTACCTGCATATTTATAAACACCTTATAAATCGCCACTCTGCGACTATTCGTCAGCAGGATTGTCGCTGTCGTAAATATATCAGAAGAATTTCCTTAAACGTGCTAATCTTAGAAAATATTAGTCAGCTCAAGTCATTTCGATATAAGTAGGTGCATGAACAATGGGCAAGATTTGTATATAACTTTTGTTTCGTAAATAAATCATCGAGGCACTCTTCAACATACAAATCCTGCCAGTGTAGCATGCGCACCGCGACTTTTGGGTGGGCGGAGTAATTTCAAAATGCCCATGCTTCAACCGCTAGAATTAAATCTTCGCAATCTCTAAAGCGAGTTAAGTCTTCGTGTCGCGCAGAGAAGGAGGTGCTGGCGCGCGCAGCGCGGCGGCTGTACGCGGCGCCGGTGAGCGAGCTGCGGCCGCTGTACACCGCGCGCCTCGTGCTGCTGCTCATCGCCAACGCGCTCAACTGGGCCGTCGCGCTCTACGGGTACGCTGTAGTACTGTACCGCTCGTGCTGCTGCTCGGCGGCTGTACGCGGCGCCGGTGAGCGAGCTGCGGCCGCTGTACACCGCGCGCCTCGTGCTGCTGCTCATCGCCAACGCGCTCAACTGGGCCGTCGCGCTCTACGGGTACGCTGTAGTACTGTACCGCTCGTGCTGCTGCTCGGCGGCTGTACGCGGCGCCGGTGAGCGAGCTGCGGCCGCTGTACACCGCGCGCCTCGTGCTGCTGCTCATCGCCAACGCGCTCAACTGGGCCGTCGCGCTCTACGGGTACGCTGTAGTACTGTACCGCTCGTGCTGCTGCTCGGCGGCTGTACGCGGCGCCGGTGAGCGAGCTGCGGCCGCTGTACACCGCGCGCCTCGTGCTGCTGCTCATCGCCAACGCGCTCAACTGGGCCGTCGCGCTCTACGGGTACGCTGTAGTACTGTACCGCTCGTGCTGCTGCTCGGCGGCTGTACGCGGCGCCGGTGAGCGAGCTGCGGCCGCTGTACACCGCGCGCCTCGTGCTGCTGCTCATCGCCAACGCGCTCAACTGGGCCGTCGCGCTCTACGGGTACGCTGTAGTACTGTACCGCTCGTGCTGCTGCTCGGCGGCTGTACGCGGCGCCGGTGAGCGAGCTGCGGCCGCTGTACACCGCGCGCCTCGTGCTGCTGCTCATCGCCAACGCGCTCAACTGGGCCGTCGCGCTCTACGGGTATACATGCACCGTTCGCATGACATATCATCGCTTTCCTGATGACCGCCATTTAACAAACCCCATCTTCCAACCTTCCATTTCTCCCTTAACATTAAATTAAGCGAAGCGACTCTTCGTGACGCACTCTCTGCCGTCACGAGGGCCGTGACAAGATACCGCCATTTTCCGAAGGTAATTTACTAGACTACATACCGCTTCCACGAGCAACGAGCCTGTGACTACGCTCCCACCTAGCCATTCATTTACAAGCATTGCAGACTTGAATTAGTGAAAGAGAAGTACTATCCAACCAGATCAATTAGGCGCATGAAAACTGAGAAAAACTTATAAAAACTAAATAAAATACCAATATTTCAAGAAGCGGTAATCAATCTATTAATCACTGTAGCACTATTATAAACTAAAATTGCGGTGATAGAAGTGGGCTGCAAGTGCCAAAAGTGCAAAACCGCATTTCTGTCACGCGCCTAATTGTCTTGGTCGGATTAGTATAAATGTAGATATGTACATCAAGGAAACGTAGAGACAACTATAAATATATTGTTGTGCGAACACAGGTTATTCAACCAGAGCGCGGATTTCGCGTCGCACCTCCTATACGTGCTGCTGGGCAACACGCTGCTGTACATGGGCTTCTACCTGGTCATGAAGCTGATGCACGGCGAGCGCCCGCGCTGGTACGCCTGGGCATATACCGCCGGTAACTGACGCTGCACTATTTTTTTAGCAGACTTTCTTATTCCTGTTCTCTTAGACAGCTACAATATGATATAGCTGAAACAACTCATGCTGAGAGCATTTGCGCACTTCGTTTGATCTGAATCCTGGAATTTTTGGCCTCTGAAATTGGCAATATACACGTCAAAAGTGTCTAGGGATCAAGTACTTTTTTGAATATATAGAAAATCCAATGAATATTTATCGAATGTAGCTTTTCAGACTATTTATTGAAGTAGTGAAATTTATAAAAAAATATATTTTAAAAACATTCATTACCGATTCAAAAAAGTAAAAATTGATAAATAAAAATAATAATCAGCTATAGAAGCGATACTCTACAACTAACTTGATCCCTAGACTGTTTCGATGTGTGTAGTTTTTGTATCAATAATACTAGTAATAGTAATACAGAGAGAAATCGGATGGTAGAATTCAAGGTTTTTTACTAGTGATTGGGGGACATTTTACCACCACCGTGCTTAATAAACAAGATGTTGTCTTAGGTGTTACATGCTTGGCCAGCATGCGTAGCATGAGCACCTCGACAAAGCTTTCTCAACACTTTTCTCGCGCGAGCGTATTGTCTGTCCCACTCACACCGTACTGATAGGAGCAGGACAGACATCGCGAGATAAGCGTTGACAGTGAAACGCGGTGCGTATGCTACGCTGGCAGGTAATGCCTGTTCACTCTCGCCTTGAAGAGACCGCAAGGTTGTAGGAATCGGGGAACATATGAACAGGCAGCGCATTCCATTTTTAGCGGTACACAGAAGGTATGTGTCGGCAAGGTGATTGGTGACGGTTTAGCGGCGCACGCTCGGATATTTTTTTTTTTATGAATGACGGGGAAACTCTTAGCCTTCATCATACCTGATGTATAGTATTGATAAGACTGAAGATGGATCTTATTTCGAACTGCCGGAACACAACAATACTGAAAACATTGTTGTTATAGCGGCAGGCTTAGATAAGATGGTGGTAGCTAGTCAGACGGGCTTACAACAAGTCCTACCACCAACCAAACCGAATACAATATGTACCCCCGTTGGGAATCGAACCCGGGACCCCTGGGTGTGATACCGGCGGTTGTACCACTAGACCACAGAGGCGGTTGATATAGTGACGTCCCCTCCCGTCCGGCAGGCGCCGCGGCGTTCTGGGTGGCGGCGCTGTACTTCTTCACGTGGGGCTCGTCGTCGTGGGCGGCGTCGCCGGCGCGCTCGCGGCACCTCAACCACGAGTGCCTGGCGCTGCAGTTCTACGACGCGCACGACCTGTGGCACATGCTGTCGGCCGTCGCGCTGTACCTCTCCTGCAACGCCATGCTCACGTGGGACGACGGCCTGGCCGCCGTGCCGCGCACCGAGATCGCCGTCTTCTGACCGCGAATCCTACCTACTCTTTTTATACTACGTCGTTTTACGTTTACCCGAAACCTCGAAACCGGTACGAAATAACTCGGCCCATGCGCGGCGAGACAAAAGATATGCAGTGACCGACGTTTGTAGTTCCTTTGCATCTTTTGTCTCGCCGCACATGGGCCGAGTAATTTTGTACGAAGTGAGTAACTCTCATTGTGAACAACTTTTTGTATGGAAGCAATCGCGAAAAAAACAACTGTTTCATACATTTTGGCAAATATAGAATTTTGTATGAAAAAGGGAATTTTTTTTTTCGCACTTTCAGGGTTGATGTTGCATACATAATTGTTCGTAGGTAATTATGAGTTCTACAAATGGTTTTTAGATTTTGGATATGCGTAAAATAACCGGGATTCTATTCTGCTAATGTTAGTTCATAATCGTATTTGAATTAAAGGAATGCTCTTTTACATTATTCTTGTACAGAACTATGTACAATTGCAACACAATTGAAATACAACTTTGACTAAACTTTGGCAAGATTGACTCACAGGTTGAGGCCGCTTTCGATTCATCCTTACTTACATAGCTCTAAGGTTCAAAACGGCCCCGACCGGAGCTTCTAGTATTAGCCGTCACGGTAAAACGGTAGATAATTATGCAACATTCCATGTGCAGTGGACTTTTAATTACCCCGTGTTGCTAGACCTAAGCGTTGTTTTATAAATGTAAGCTGGATGTCAGTGAATCATCGTTCACCAAAGATGTAAAATATTAGCGTAACGTATATCAAAGTAATTTGTGTTAAACTAAAATTTAATAAAATATGTTGATCTATAAAAGTTGTTCATTTCTTATTTTTTTCTAACCACTAACGAAAAAATCTTTCCAAAGCTTCAGTTTAATTGAATTGATTTGAGTCAATGGGAGTCAGTGGTTGGTATGGACCTTTCGCTCATCGGTCTTTTTAAGATTACGGTTCAAAATGAATGGTGACCTGCCTTTGGGAAGATGTCATTTCACAGAAGGAGGCCGCTGAGCGAGATTCGAGAGAAAGCGACGTCAAAGAATGTGACCAACCACTCCGGGCGGCGCCGCCGTTTCACACTCCTTCAATAGTGAGTTATTAAATATCTAGCCTGGTTAGAGTGGCTCCTGGCCATCCTCCAAAAGCGAGGTGCTTGACTCCGACTCCGGAGTTGGGTGACCCCAGGCCCAGCCTAACTTGAGTATGATGTTTACTCTCACGTTTTAAAAAAAAAGAAATTGACCTACCCATCAGGTTTTTCGCCATTATTCTCGAGTGTGTATGTATGTGTGTATGCATTATTATCGAGTGAGTGTATATGGGTGATTATTTAAAAACGAGTGGTTTTGACTAATGCATCTGTCACTTTTTAATTCTCAAGTTAAAATGCTTAAAACACTTTAGCGTCAGCAGAACATTAACATGAATATAATATGTTGAAGGCCTTACAATGTTTTCAGTGCGAGACAAGATATAGGACACATATTAATTAGTCAGCCAGGTTAATTAGAAATAGGACAGAAGAATGAGAATGTGCTGACATATGAATTATAATGAGCCAGTTAAATGAGAAATAGAAGAAGTTAAAGGCTATAAAAGTAAAAGGCAAGCTGAATAGATTGTAATAACTAATTAAATAAAACAATAACTTAGTTAATTATTAACCGGAACAAACAGTACCAAACAAATATATCAATCTAAACATATTTAATAAAGAAATAGGTTACTTCACAATGAAATATCTTTTTTAAAGTAATGTTTTTATTTTCTTTGTTTCGTTTGAAACTATTGATGGATCCGTTAGGTAACTCTGTTATACTTAATAGAAAACAATAACAATCTTTAATTTCACGTAATAAGAACAGAAATAAACAATTAAACATACTCTAAAATCGGTTTTCTAAAGCAATATTCATATTATTTAATAATATTCATAATACCTATCAGGAGAAACTCGTGATAAAAACTTATAATTAAATCAAAAATATTAAGGAAACAATCACAAAATAGGAACTTACAACTTTGGAATTAAATACTACCAGACTCTTATAAATCAGACTCTTCCTTGTCACATTAAATCAGACGCAATATTTCGGGCCAAAGCACCTCAAAACAGTTATCTTAATAATATTGTTAAAGAAAAATACGAATCACATCTCAAATTAACACTTCAAATAATCAACCCGCGATAATGTTTCTTCTATCAAAAACGTTTATTCACTTCAAACATTGAGCTTAAAATTTCTATCTGAATATATAAAAAAAAAACTTATGACATTTCTAAGCCTGCAAACTAGAAAATTCTGTATTCTTCATCGTCGTCATCGCTCATTATGTAATTATTTATATTTTGCAAGTCAACGTTAAAGTTCAGATTACCGTCTTTTGAGAAACTAACGTTTTCTAAATCTGAATGATCACCAGTAGCCAGATTTGGTGATTCTCCCTCAATTTTTATATTCTTTTCTTCCTCTTTGTCATCTTGATAACTTTTATTTAGTGTATTTGGTTTTGTCAGGGGTTTGCGTACGAATTGAAATTTATTTGTAGTAACATTTTTAATTTTTTTATAATTATCATCTTCAATTGTCGATCTGCATCCTGTAGATGTGCTAGGTGAATTCTGTTTAAGTTTTTGAGCATTGACTAATTCTTTTATTGTGCCTTTTGAATAATATTTAATTTTGTTAATAATAGGTTTTTTGTTGGTTGTTAATTTTTTTATTATTTTATCTTGTAGGTCTCGGTGCTCGTGTTTTTCCTCCTGTAGAACAATACTCTTTTCTTTTTCCTTACTGGTTTTTACCTTCTGATGTTGGATGGTATTGTCTTCTGGTTTTTGGTTCCCTTTTTCTTTCTTTTTCTTTGTTGTTTCTTTTTTATTCGATTGTCCAGTCCAAAATGATGTGGTTATTCCCATCAATTCGTTTCTTGCTCTGATCAATGGGGTTACATTCAGTGAGCTATTTAAATGATAGTACCCTAGATGTTTATTATGCGTACATTCGACAGATTGATATAAGCATTCTTTCTCAGTGCAACTCAATTTTCAGACAGCTATTTTATTAGATTCCAAGGTCCATATTATCTGGTGCATTTTCATGCATCCAGTGAACTTTTTCACATTTTGGGGGAAAAGAAAGTCCTTTGAGTTCACATCATACTCGGATACTGTTCTCAAAATAACATTTTTCAAATTATCTTCCATAAGTTTTAGGAAATCATCCAAACTTTTAATATCTTGGCCATGGCATACAGCACGATCAGCGGTACGTTTTAATACAGCGCCAACGCCATCAGGAGCGCCTTTCCCATGGCCTGCTTCACTGTAATTCCACGTGATTGTTTTCACTGTATCCAAATAAATATTTAAGTTGGCAATCACGTGAAATATTTTTTTGTTTCGGTATTGGCTGGATGGTGAATCAGAAATAAAGTGCAAAATACGGAGGCCTGATTTTGTTTCAGCTAGATATTCAAGTATCGGTATAATGTGAGCCCACACAGCTGCAATATCATGGCGCAAACATTCACTCAAAGTACAAAATGATTGAACTTGTTGTTTGTTTTCGTCATTTAAAAAGTATAGCACCGATGTGTGTAATGTGATTTGTTTCCGGCTGCCACCAAAATGATACGACTGTACTTCTTGGTTACATTTTACAGCATAATTCTCGCTGTAATCAACATGAATAATGCACTCATCGTTATTTAAATTTTCTTTTAAAGTCTTAAAAGCTTTCTGCTGTGCTACTATGTCACCGCAATGAACTAAATACTCTCCAAGTGTTCTTTCCATTTTTGCAATGCACTTCAAAGGTTCTTCTTGGATTTTAACCTTTTCAATAGTTCTGAACTTTTTTTGCGTTTCTGTGTTCTGCTTCGTAATCCATTGCCAATAGACCATATGCACTGAATTATCAAACTCCTCATAAGGCACAACTCTGTCTTTACAAGTTTGACACGTTCTGTGTAAGCAGTTTACGTCATAGGTATCACAACACAAAATAGTGAGAAGAAGAAATTTTTTGTTTTTATTATCTTACACTGAAATAATCCTTGAACAATCAAGTCCATATTGGTATGGAGGGTGCATAAGCAAGTATCCCTTGTTTTTGCATCAGGTGGTAAAACCCAGAAAGGTCTCAATTTACAAAATGCAGTATAGCTTATTACAAAAGACGTGTTTTTCAAAAATTTTTGATGTAAGTTAAGCAGAGTATAATTCAAATAACGTTTCTGTTTGCGTAATTTCTTTCTCACAATAAATTCTTTTTTTCCAGAGCATAGACGGCTATTTTCATCATCTTCATAAAACGATTCTATCTCTCTTTTTACTTCAGCTGAAACCATTCTTGTGCATTGTGTTGTATTTTTCACTTTTTTATTTGATCGTTTTACTATCCTAGTTGTTTTGCCAATAGAATTATCATTTCCAGAAATAAATGTCTTGTATCCCATATCTTTACACAGCTTTTGTCTCTCTATTCGTTTTCGGTAGCATTCGTTCTGTTTTTTTAAGTTTAATAGCATTTGTTGAAGACGGTGGATTTCTTTATCCTTTTTGTACCTTAAACGCCTAATCGCCGTAGGACTGCATGACACTGATTTTGAAGACCTTTCAATTGCTTGTACGCTAGCAGAAGAAACGCACGAGGAAGATCTAGAAGATGCTCGAATCATCTGGACAGCAGGGGATAGACTTACTTTGAGTATATTACGAGACGGTCCAGGACGTGGAGAGTTTGGCCCTCCATTCTCATTTAAAGAAACCGTAGGAGAGTTCGCTTGTAATTGTAAGGGATCCATTACAGGCTCGGGTTCAGGTATAAGTGGGCTTAGAGGAGGTGTATTTTCTTCTAGTATTGCAAGTGTTCTTTTTTCTTGCTTTTTTCTTATAAAATATGCCTTGAAATTTGTTCTCCACCTTTTTCTCTGCATTCTCTGCTGCCTTGGGTTCATTTCTTGAATAGATAGTTGTTTCTTTTCTTCTTTCCTGCGGATATAGCTTTGCCTATTTTTTTCCTGTTTTAACTTCCATAGCTCTTCATTGTTTTGAATGCGCTCGTATCTTCTTTTTTCAGCAATTCTTTTCTTTCTTAGTCTTTCTTCTCTTGACTGCTTCTTTTCTTTAGCCATTTCAAAAATGATCAAACCTTAACAGAAAGAAGTAATAAAACTGTATTGTGTTTAGTTTCTAGAAGTAGAAGGCCTACCAATTTACGCTATTAACGTTTTGTGACTAAAACGCGTTTTATTTAGAATTAAAATATAATTATTCATTTCTATAATTCACCTGGCATGCACAAATTCATCTGGCTATAAACGCCAGAAATAAACAGATTAATTAGTTCCAGATTAATGAGATACAGCAAGAAAATTATTTCTAACAGTTTCGTTGTTGACTACAGCTATTTTTTAATTAAACGTATCAAAAGTAGTACGTAGTACCTACATTTATAAATAGGTATTAAGAATTTTATATTCGAAACAAAAGCATAAGAAAGGACAGATAAATTATACTACTTACTTTACAAAGCCAGATGAATCGCCGGAGAAATAATTTTACGTAGGTAAAACGGGCTCCAAACTGGCGTGCTCTCACTCCGAAGTCTTGCGGCTGACTAGCTTGACCGGCGGCGCGTCATTTGATCAAATAGACGCGTCGGTTGTACATTTTACACAAGATGGCCTCCGTGTCCAGATGAATTATATTTTTTGCACGGACATTTTTTAAAACCTTGTATCTTCGTAATCTTAACGTATTTTGTAAGTTTAATAAGAAAATCAAAAAGTATAATTATTGAAATATCGGTACATACCAAATAATTACTATAACATAAGTTAATTTTGTAGAAATTGTAATATCAAAGTATGATAATGTAGTTAGGACGCGCCAGGTGAATTAGTTTTGACTGTTGTCTGCCAACTCAAAAGTATCATATTATATAAAAACAGATAAATTACTATAAGGCCACGTTAGATAATTGTGTTATACTTGTAATGTAAAAGTATCTCAAAAGTTAAACGAATATTTCTTGCATTCTCCGGTAAAATACTGTCAAAATGCACGTTTCAAATAATCACCCATATACTATGATTATATGGCACAGCTACACAGTCAGCTGCATTATCGTACTTTTCGTCAACATTGTAGGTACATACTATTGTTCGCTTCCTACTTTCACACTTTTGTCACCCGATTTAAAAAGAGGAATAAGCTTACTATATTTCATTTAATCGGGAAAAGTACCTTCATCTATGCATTGATTAAAAATGAAAGCTAAATATGGAGCTATTGTATCAATAATTGATTTAATAATAAAGGCTCTTAATTGCACTCCTCAAACATATTTTTGAGGCTTGGGAGGGCAAGCAAGACGTAATTGGTATATTCTGTGACCTGTCTAAAGCCTTCGATTGCGTTGATCACGTTACACTTTTAAAGAAGCTAGAACATTATGGTGTCTCTAAGAAATCTGTTAGCCTTTTGCAGTCATACTTGCACAATAGAAATCAAAAAGTAATTGTCAATAATACTGCTTCTACTGGAGCCCCCATTATTATGGGCGTGCCACAAGGTTCAATATTGGGCCCTTTGCTGTTTTTAATTTATATTAACGATCTCCCTCATTACACGAGTAATTTATGTGAGACAGTACTATATGCAGATGATACATCTTTAATTTTTAAAATTGATAGAGGAAACAATTGTTCTGACGAAGTAAATAGTGCTCTCTCTCAAGTCGCACACTGGTTACACAGTTAACAGTAATAATATGTCTCTTAACCCTTCTAAAACCAAGTTTGTTAGATTCTCATTACCTAACGTAGTGCAGGTCGATATGCATATCAATTTGAATGGGAATGTAGTAGAGTTAGTTGAGAGTACAAAATTTCTTGGCATTACATTGGATTCAAAGCTGCAATGGGATCCACATATTGAAGCCTTGTCGAGTAGACTTAGTTCTGCGGCTTTCGCAATAAAGAAAATAAGGCTCTTAACTGATATTGAAACGGCAAGACTAGTTTACTTTAGCTATTTTCATAGTGTAATGTCCTATGGCCTGTTGTTGTGGGGCTCAGCAGCTAATATAGAAAATGTTTTTATACTTCAAAAAAGAGCTGTGCGCGCCATTTACAACCTTCGACGGAGAGATTCTCTTAAGGATTTGTTTAAAGAGATTAATATACTAACTTTGGCGGGACAATACATCTATGATAATATAGTATATGTAAGGAAACATCTTGATTTATTTATTAAGCATAGCGATGTCCATAATTTTAATACTAGAAATAAGAATAAGCTTGCCGTTCCAAAATTTCGACTTGAAAAATGTAGACGCTCGTGTAGTTTTGGGGAAAGGTATAGCTTTTTTTAATAAAGTTCCACAACAATTGATAGAGCTGCCTTTGCATAAATTTAAAATATATGTTAAAAAGTCACTCTTAAGAAAAGGTTATTACAAGGTAGATGATTATTTAAAAGACCAAAATGCATGGATGTGATACTAACATAAAACATAACTATTATAAATTAGATAAAAGGAAAATATTCTAATAATTGAATATTGGAAAATTTTCCTCTTATATTAAATATATTTCAAAATTGTAAATTTGTGCTTGGCAACAACATGTTCCATTGTAAATGTTGTTGTTTCTGTTAAAGCTGATAAGTTTCTTGCGGCCGTTCTTCTTATCAGTTAAAAGATGTCCTGAATGGCTGGTAGGGAAAAAAAATTTTGGACTATTCGAAAGTACTTATCTATAAGTCTATTTGAATAAAAATCTTTGACTTTGACTTTGACTTTAACTACAATTCGGATGGAGCGATTGCAAAGGAAGTCAGCAATCCAAGTGCAAAGGCCACTAGAGTAGAGATACCGTATGAGGGCAGCTTAGCAATTAGGCTGTCATGCCAGACCCTATTAAAGGCTTTGGAGATGTCTAGCGATAAGGCAAGGGCTTCGCCGTGTTTCACTCCAAAGATTGGTGGCATTTACGAGAAGATCTCCAGTCGAACGACCTCGGCGAAAACCAAACTGGTGATCGCTGAGGAGGTCGTTGGCTTCAAGGTATGCCAAAAGACTGGTGTTAAGTACACGTTCCATAGTCTTACAGAGTATGGACGTGACTGAAATTGGCCTGTAGTTGGAAGGGTCGGCACGGCTGCCCTTTTTAGGCACAGGCTGTACATTTGCAAGCTTCCACGATTGAGGTACTTGTTCTTGTCCATTACAGTTCAGTTGCGCAGGATAATTGCTGGAATTTTTAGCTGGACCACTAGCTTTGTTTACGTTTAGATTACGGAGAGCTTTTAGAACCTCCTTATTGTGAATCTGACAGTCACTCATAAAGGAGTTACAGCACGAGGTAACTTAACATGCAGACGTGTATTCTCTGCAAAAAGAGAGGCAAACAAGTTTGCTTTCCAGTAGTGGTGGAAGTGTAGACAGAAATTTTGTTCGACTACTTTGGCAAGGGACCAAAACTGTTTTTTCCAGATGGGTGGGAAACAAGTTTGGCTCCAATGCGGCAGATGTGGTCGAAGCGTGCCCTGCGCAACATGCGCTTGCTAGACTTGGCGGCTCGGTTGAAGGCTTTCTTCAGGGTTTGGGTGTCCAGAGATTTGCGCGCTCGAGCATCAGCCCAGGCTAAAAAGCTGACTGTTTCTGCGCTTCGGCGCTTTGATATTCAGCATTGAACCAGGGCCGAGCTTTACTGACTGACGGAACATCGGAGTAAGGAACATAATATTCTATACTCTGAGGTATGGTCTGTAGAGTAAAAAAGCTCTAACTACGTAATAATAAGTATAACACGTTGAATTTCACACATAATATATGAATAAGAATAACAAACTGTTCAAAGAAAGGTTGACATAAAATAGAGTAGATTATAATTCTAAAATCTGGTGTTCATAGCCCACGGTAAACAATTTCAATTTATGGCTTTAAACTATTTTAAAATTATTTTCCTCGCGAATGTTAAAGGGAGGTTAAAACTAAAAGTTAACGTGGATGTAGTATTCCCACCTGTCCAACGTTTGCAAACGTAGATGATAGATCTAATAGTAACAAGTTAGCAGCGCCTGCTAGTTAGCAGGCACAAAATAGACTTCTAAACCACGTGACAGTTGTTATTGTTTTGTAGTGTAGAAACTAAAAAAAAAAAAAAAAAGTACATTTGACACATGTCCAAGGTGTCCTAAACTCATTCCCGTTGACCGTTTGTCTCTATCTCTTATGGTTTCTGAGATCTCGATGCGTACATACATACGTACGTACGGGCGGACAGAGAGGGATTATAAGACTTTTCTAAACTTTAGAGTTTAGAAGTCTAAAACTAAAATCAATTTTGTTTTTAATAAGACAAACTTCCTACCTAGACGGCCTAAAAAAGGTTTTAATGCATAATGGTTTTAATGCGTAATGCTGCAGGTCTCAGCAACAGCGTCAGCGCACTCCGACGGATCCTCTGAAGAAAAGCAGCATTGCCGCCACAGGAAAGATGCAAAGAAGTGATGCATCTCATCCCAGTTTGCCGACTTGTATCGCCACACCCGTCTCATATAGGGTATCATAACTAGGGTAGTAGACTGATACAGACTTCACCACACAGTGATCGGATGACCCCAAAGGAGCTGATACCGATATAGAATGTCTGTCTGGATCAGTCGTCAGCAGAAGGTTTTGGCAGATCGGGGTATGTGAGTCTGTATCTGGCACCCGTGTAGCGCAGTTAACAAGCTGAGAGAGGTCGTGGGAAAAGCTATAGTCTTCGCGCCTCTCTCCCAGCATAGTTGGTCACCCGGTATGGGAACAGTCATTCCTTGTGATAGCCATTTTAAAGTCCCCCAGAATGACCAACTGGGCCGAAGGATAACGAGCTAGAGCTAGATCAGCCGACTGACTAAGATGGTCAATGAACCTGGTCGGCGTGGTCGGTACACCGGCACTAATTAGAGCGCCGCCTATTACACTACACGCTACATCGTGCGCGGTGGCCCGGTCGCGCCAGGCCGAAATAGATATTATAGGACAATATCTATAGTCTAAAGAAATAGTGGGCAACACTATTTAGGGCGGTCGACCGGGCTGGTGGCCCGGTCTGCCGTGCAGTGTAATAGAGACACTTTGAATTCAGAGAACGGCCCGGTATACCGTGTGGTGTAATCGACGCTTAACTAGTGGCTGAGTTCAGTTTCAGGAGGTAGCCGAAATAAGGTTGTTTTACCTTCTAGGAAACTTTCATCTCCGTCTATCATCTAGTCTAGATGTCGCTAGTTCTCAGGACACCAAGGCAATGTGAGAATTGAGAATCGTCAACAGCTGTGCGTGTATTACTAGTTTTACAGTATTTGGTTAATTATATAACATTATATTTGTACTCCTTGAGTAATAACGCAGACTACTAAATAGTACAAGTAATAATCAAAGATGAAAGTAGGTACATATTATGTATATTCTATGGTAGGTACTCTGTCTGTATGTGAAGAAGATGTGAGTGAGTAACTAATACCTAATCTGTGAAGTAATCTAATCTGATCTGTGCTTGACGTCACGTCATCGTCACGTCAGTCTGCGTTCTCATTATTTTTATTTATTTCGCAATTTCTAGACCATTTCCTTCCAATTTCACATTTTGATTTTTTGCACACAATTCCAGATTGTTCAGTGAAAAAACTCAATTGAAATGGATAATCAGTATTATTACAAGTTGATGGCGAGTTATCTGTCGAAACGTAATTGCGATGAGTCTTTTATGAGATACTTCTTTGGGAAGAACTCCCTAAAGAAAACACCGGAAGAATTAGAACGCGCAGACGAAAGAAAGCGACGGTTGCAACGAGAACGATCGCGGCGGTACCGGGCTCTAAAGAACGCCCGGCGTCAGAACGAGGGTGGCAGCGGAGGCACACGCGACGCCAGCGACTGCGATAGCTCCGCCGGACGCGGCAAGTCGCGCTCCTTGCTGCTCGAGGAGGAGTTCAGCGATGGCGACGAGCCGCCGACACTTTGCGACCTCAACTACGAGGACAAGTGGCGGGCCGGCTCCTCGGACTGCGCCTCCGATGACAACTCGGCGCAGTCTGCCCCCGATCCCAAGGAACCACCGCTCAATGGTGACGTCTCACTTAGTCTCAAAGAGTTCCTCAGCTCTCCAAACACAGAGCTCGACTATCCGACAGTGCACAGCCTCATGTTTCACTGGCTGCAGACGTAACATATCTGCTGCCGTGATCAAACTCCCGGGCGCCGCACATTGCGGCCCCATCATATCGTTGTGAATTCCAAATTTTGTTATGATCTATAAAATTCTGATTCATAATAATATGGTAATACAAAGTTGGACTTGTATACATGAACAGAATGTAGATATTGGATGTGATAGTCTAACACATATCACATGAGATTAGAATGCTGCTTCTATATTGTAATAGTTACAAATCACAGCACATTAAATCGACAAAACCGTCCTGCTATAATTTAAACTGACTAATAATTAGCTAGTAACTCTTTTCTAATCGTACCTTGTAGTGTCTATAAATCTTATGGCAAAGTAAAAAGGTAATACTTAGAAGGCAAATACACTCAATTGTTTCCCTCTTAATAAGCATTGTGGTACTATTGTATTGATGCCATCCCATGTGATTCATTTGCTAGGTTGATTGCTAACGGACTGTTGGAGGCTAAGGGGACTGACAAATCCAGCATTGACTTAGAATGATAACATTGTATAAGGAGATTACTAAATGAACAAAATGTTAGAGCCTATTATGGAGATTGCAGCAAGTAGCATATTCCACTAGACAATAAGTTGTTGTTAAGTTGCCATATCCTAATATTTAGATACTCAACTATTATACATTATAAATATATATGCATATAGAGAAGTAAAGAATATATAAACTATAGTTTGTGATACGGATGAATTTTACATTTTGTGTGGATCTACAATATTAGTTATAACAAATAGATTAAGTGTGGGTAGGTGCTCTTGGGTCGTAAGTAAATGGGCATATCATGGCCATGTGGCTGTTGATGTGGAAGTGTGATAAAAGTTATTAGGCAATGGCTACATTGTTTTAACATTCCTGACAACAAGCTAGTGTATAACTGGTTGGAAAAACCAGCAGATTAGCTATATGCATTTATTGTTAATACTCATCAGCTGAAGCTCTCTAAAACAACAGAAATGAAAAATCTTTGCAAATACCTTAAATAACTTTGCTTGGGTTTGGTATAAATAATGTATTGTTACTGATTAATTAGATATTTAAGTTTAGTAACAGGTGCATCATGTTAGTTCCAGATTACTGTGAATGAATGTGGACCCATATCTAGAGTCATGCTCTGTTGACTGATATTATGAGGGTTTTAGCTGGTAGTTGTGGAGATGTTATGATTCATTATTAAGAAGCACACCTGTAATATATTTGCTTCATTATTCATAGGATCAGTGTCAGTGTTTCACGAATCAAAAACTACAGTCTTTTAGTGTGGCCCCAGGATAATGCTCCTGATAGGCTCACTATAATAGAGATTTACTCACTGGGATTGTTTTTGTGGTATAAAATTTAGTCATGGCTCTAGCTAAAGCTTTATAGCATAAGTGCAGCCATATTTTATTACTGAGATAGTCGAAGTTATGGGAAGTAATATTTGCAGTTGTTGGGGACAAATATGAAAACCATCTAGGTATTAGGGTCTAGCACATCATCTCACAAGAAATACATAATAGACCTACAGTATTTGAACAACTGCTTTGTGTTCATAAAAATGTGAAAGTTGTTTAGCCTCAAAACAAATATTATTTGTATGATCAAATTAAAATAAGAAATTCAACTAATGATTCTTAATTAGCATTGTCTCGCCATGAGAATATCCAATATTTAATGGAAGCCATAATTTTAGCCATATTCTTTTAGTACAACTGATTTCAATTGAGGCTTTGTGTTATTTTGTTAGTAAACAGAGATTTAATGACATCACTAGCAATAATAGTTATACATGTGACTGCTCACACTGTTGTAGAATAGAAAGAAACTTAATATGTACTTGTTGTAAATGGTGCGATATAATTTCACTGCGTTTCAAAAGCGTATTCTAAATAGATGGATAAGTCGGTATATAAGCACTTACTATTACAGGGGCATGGTGCAGTGGTACTAACCACCCTCTGAGTAAAAGGTCGTGGGTTCGATCCCCATTCTGCACAAATCAGTATTGTCGCGTGTGTTTTTAATAAGTACATACCTCCATATCTTATCTGGTAGAACCTTGTCATATTTAAAAGGCTATACAAACAAGCTACCTATCTATTCAACATTTTTGGGAGCAAGCATACCCAAGTACCGTTTTTGACATGTCTGTGCTTTCCACCTAGTTCTATGGGGGGTACTTCCCGCTGACAACAAGCCTATCCAACCGTTAACAGCCATCTAACTAAAAATGCATCGGTCGGTTCCGTCTATTGTTGCACCCTGAACTGAGATTTTGGAATACGCTTTTGCTTGCAGTCAGCGATGCCTTTATCGAGTGTAATTAATATAGATACATTAATGCTTAGGTAGGTACTAAGTAGTGCCATATTAAAAGAGCTTCCCGACTATTTTTAAAATGGACTTTCATTTTGAGAACCTTCCTTAGAACATTTCACCAGTGCAACTGTTCGCAAGTCTTGCAAATTAAGTCAATATAAAAATACGGACGATTGACAACAAAAATCCTCTCACTTTCTCCGTTTTATATTTTCATCTTATTAAGTTATGATAAAATTTCAATAGGAAAAATAAGGCATCAAACCACATTTTATCCTACTCATATTATAAATGTGGAAGTATGTCAGCTTGTTTGTTACTCTTTCACGCAAAAACTACTGAACGGATTTTGATGAAATTTTGTAAATAGGGACTTCAAATAGTGAAAACACATAGGCTACTTTTTATCCCGATATTCCCAAGGAACGGGAAACCGCGGGCGGCCGCTAGTCTATACTAATATTATAAAGAGGAAAGATTTGATTGTTTGTTTGTGTGCATTGAATAGGCTCCAAAACTACTGAACGGATTTGGATGAAATTTGGTACAAAGCTAGTAGATAGCCTTGTTATGAACATAGGACTTTTATCCCTATATTCCCACGGGAACGGGAACGACGCGGGTGAAAGTGCGGGGTACATGTATTAGGTTTGATTTGTGGTAAGTAAGACTTGTTGTAACTCCGTCTAGGTAGCTACCACCAGTTGTTTAAATCTAACGCCATAATGTTTTCACCATTATTTTTGTTCCGGCAGTTAAAGATAAGAGATGCCAGTTCATCAGTGGTAAAGTATCCTGGGATTTTCGTAATAACATTCCATTTTTTTTTATATATTCATTCAATGCTGCTGGTTAGTATCTACGGTATCTACCCATCAGAGAAAAAGAAGCAATAAAACAAAATGTTTTTTATTCAATGTTATTTAATTAATACTATTAAAATGCATAGAGATACAATGGAATATGAAGAAAGAAAATAATATTGTTATAAGATAGGCAAGTATTTTACGTAGGTACTTAGCTGACTTACACTCGCAAAAACTTAAGCAACGATCACAACGAGGCAACATTACTTATTCAATTACCTAGTAGATAAAATGTATTATTAACAAATGCCGAATCCTTAATTAAAATAATGGAAAACATAACCCACTTAAAAATATGGTATGCGTAAAGTATATAATAAAGTACTTGACTAAAAGTGATTTATTTCTGTGAAGAAATGTAAATACAAAACTTAAATCAAAATGGTACAATTTAAAATTTACAATACAGATCACCTAACTAAAAGAAATATACATACACTAATTGAGATAATATTTTAATATCACAGTCAAATCCCAAGTGCTTAATCAATTTCAATATTATAATCGTTTTGTACTACACCATGTATATTTTCTACAAACTACATTATTTGGTTTTTAAACTAGACAGATTATGGTTGCTCATCAAATAAAAACCATAATGATACGATAAATCCATCCAAGTGACTGCTACAATGCTTTCTTTTAGTAAACAATAAAAAGTATTGTATGTTCATAACCAGGCTATCTACTATCTGTGCACCAAATTTCATCCAAATCCGTTCAGTAGTTTCGGAGCCTATATTGAATAGGCTCCGAAACTAGAAACTAACTAGGCAAACAAACAAACAATATTTTTTTTCTCCCCTTTATAATATTAGTATAGACAAGCAGCCGTTTGCGGGTTCAACCGCGTGGTTGCCGTTCCCGCGGGAATATCGGGATTACACTCAAGGAAATGCAAATCAAAACTTTAGCCCATTGAAGTAGGTATTATTGTACTGACGTTATAGCTCAATGCTTTAGCAACATTAAGTAATCTGTTCTTTTAATTGTGCAGGTGCATCACACACGCATGAACGGAATGAATAATCTACCACTGTACTGAGGATTTCGCGAATAGGTCCTTTATCTACTGTCCCAGAATATCTATCTATACCATGGAGCTATACTAGATGAGACTTCGATGTAGATTACCATACCTTGATTGGCGGGATAGGCAAATATACTTTTTTTTCCACTGAAAGTATTGTTGACAACACATCAGCTTTAAAATTTGATCGCAAGGGCGCTCTTATAGTGTTCGTAATAAGAAGAGTTTCCGTAGCGTAGGCGTTAAGCTGTATAATGTCGACCGTACTTTCATACAATGTCAAAACTTGAATTAATATCAGCTAACATACGTCGACAGGTGTCGCACAGTCGGTTGTGCAGTACTATTCCTCAAAGTCACCCGCCCGCATCATTCCATCCAATGCCAGCAGCCGCCCACCGGTCGCTCAGTATGGTCAGGAGCAACTTGCAAAATTCAAATCAAATGACCAGCTCAAAATCAACCGCGGTTCTCCACCAGCGAGCAGTGGGCGGCTAACCGAATTAATTAGCCACTACACTGCAACGCAATCGGTCGAGCGGAAACATTCGCTGTAACGAAACAGTAAAGCAACACTAACATTTTTTTTTCAAACTGTAAAAGTTAATAAGACTTTATAATGAATGCGCGTGCGGTTCTGTCCGGGTGAGCAGCGGCGGCGCAGTGCGCGCGCGGCGGCGGCGAGCGCGCCCGCTCGCGCCACGATCGACGCCGGAGCCCGAGCCGCCGGAGCCGAAGCCCGGCTGCCCGACCGATCCACCTCCTCATCGTTGATCATGAAGTCATGCACCATGTACAAAATTACATATGTGGCTAAGAAAAATAAGGTAAAACAAGCACTTTCACTTCCATCACAATCATGTCACTCATCAACTCATGCAGTGGTTGGTTGCTTACTTTCCCACATTAAGATTGGTTAAATTGACTTTATTAAATAATGATTTATTAACAGACCAGAGCAGTGGAAATTTTATTTCACCACCACCAGGTTGCGCTTTGCAAAGTCCTCTGTAATCATCTGCATTAAGAGAGTAGATCATAGCACCACGCAGTCCATTCTCCCGGATGTAGTCTGCTTTTGCGGCGACACTCGCTGGCGACTCGTATGAAACCCACTCCTTATCTTTGTATAAGTATGGAACTCTTGCCTCTGCATCTTGTTTAATGACTACATCCCCATGGCTTGCTACAAACAGACAAATATCAGGATAGTTCACAAATCCCATACCTCCTAAAGTTCCAACCCCAGATGCTGGGCTAGCCACTCTAGCGTTGTCTGGGTTCACCAAAGTAAATGAGTGGCCATATGTTGGTATTCCTACTACAATTTTATTCCTGTTCAGTCCTTTGCCTAAATACATCTGAACTGTGTAGTTTATGTTCAATGTGGCCATATACAGCATCTCATTATGTTTTGGATACAGAGGTGAATTAAATCCTGTGAATGGAGTATATTTAGTATATGAATGAAAGTCATAAGTCATGAGATTGACATAATCAGTATACATATCAAGTTGATCCACATCATAAGCGATGTCAACTATGGTCTTAGGTGCTGCCACTGCGACAGTCAATAAATAATCTCTCTTTTCTCGTATATATTCCATCCTTATTTCTCGCAACAGCTGTGAAAAATGTTGTCTCTCACGCTGTTCTCCATTTTTCTTTTTGTCTAGATGGACAGCTGGGAATTCCCAATCTATGTCTATACCGTCCAAGGTGTAGTTACGCAGAATATACTTGAGAGATTTTATGAATATTTTTCTATAAGCATGATTAGCCACCATCTCTGTGAAGCCATCCTCATTGCCTGCTCCCCCCACTGACAATAATATTTTCAGAGACGGATTAGCTTTTTTGAGTTTAACTATCTCTGCCAAAACTTTATACTGAGAATCTTCTAACTTAATTTCTTTATTTACTACTCTTGCAAAAGCTACATTAATGTGAGTGCACAAATGCGGATGAATACT
The DNA here is from genome assembly GCA_910589605.1 of Chrysoteuchia culmella. Taxonomy (NCBI): domain Eukaryota; kingdom Metazoa; phylum Arthropoda; class Insecta; order Lepidoptera; family Crambidae; genus Chrysoteuchia; species Chrysoteuchia culmella. The sequence continues at coordinate 24,487,305 of OU342649.1, forward strand.
GACTGGCAATAACTGATTGGCTGCGTTTGGAACAGGAGTGTCATAGTAGCATGACACAATCTTTGCTGGTTCTTTGGGAACTTTGTTATCAGAATAAGTTGCTTTTGCAAGGGTAATCTCTGACTGAGTAATCTCAGTAAGGTTTCCATTAATAGAGTATAGATTAGCACGAATGTATGATTTTATTAGGGAATAGGAGTGTGAGATTCCATTGTCACTGTTTGAAGACCGCTGAATGAGCACAAATATTGAGGCAGACAAAGTTACAGCCACAAAACTCACCACAGCAAATGCACCAAGCACTCGAAAACACTTGTTTGCAGTAGAATAATCCCGTGACCTCGATTTGACGCTACAATGCTTTTCGTACAGCTGTTGATAGGGTTTATCACGCATGTTAATGGTTTGATTTACAAATATGATATTACGCCTTTTTCTAGTAAATCAATCAATGTAATCAAGCGATATCAACAAACACAAAGAACCTCAATAGGTATCACTCTTGACATTAAAACAGAATAGGTCAGCCAGAAAAATAAAGCCCGTGAATCCTTTGACTTTTAGATCGAATTGAGGCACAACTTGTAATAAAATAAATTAATTAAAAAGTGTGCTATTAATATAGTTTCATCGTTTTGTGAACCACAGAAACACCTTTCACAAATTATCTATGCACCTTTGTATTTATTTTATGACTGACACAGTGCACAACAAAATATAAAGTAACAGTGTCACTGTCAGTGACAGCAAATACTTGGTGACAGACAGACACACGTGGGGGGCGATTCTTGCGCTGAAATATGTCTAATTTGACATTTTTACATCCCTAATTTCTTTATTAAAAATGTAAGTAAAATCTCTATTACTGTCAAAATCCTTTTGTTTCAATTTTATAGTAATGCATTGACTTGTAATGTGATTCGAGATGTCGAATGCGCGAGCGAGAATCGGGTACCAGACATCTGTCTTTTTTTTGTTATGTGATTCGTTCACATTCACAAAATTCAAAGCAAAGGTATACTCAATACTCAATAGTTTATTGCAAAACCATAATGTACATACCTACTACTGACTGACGTTATTTGAAATATATTATTTATAACCAAGTAAAAATTAAATTTCACGATCATCTACACTTCTATAGACTGTACTAAGTTATTTTTTACGTAGGTAGACGTTGAGATCGATTAATGAATATAAAGTATTTTCGTTCTCAGTTTTTGCAAACTATTTAGGCAGAGTAGGTTCGTTTTAACGTCAGTATTTATATAAAAAAAGAAAAAAAGTCATTCTGACAATTGATTGACATTTCATTCAAGTTTTGTAAATTTTGACGTTTTGACATGCAATGAATTCAATGAATAAACGCAAATGAGAATAAAAAATAATGTACTTTAATCAATTTTATAGAATTTTTACTAGTGCAATGATTAATAGTTCTTATGAAAGAGAGTTTTCTTAATTGTGTAAGATAGAACTTACACCATTAGCTATGGACAGCGCGTCCATGAATCCTTACGAAGAACAGCTTTACACTGTGTTTAAAACCTTCGACGTAGATAACGAGGAAGCCCTAGATAAATCTGCAGTGCTCGATCTGTGCGACGCGTTGCAGCTGGAAGACCGCGGCGCTGCCCTCGTCGCCACCCTGTTCGAGCGGCGCTCGGACCGCGTCACTTTTACGCAATTCCGAAACGGGTTGCTGTCCGTGCTCAGCGGAGGTGAGCGCTCTCCCGCCCCCACCACGGTCGCTTCGGCGCCCGCTGCCCCAGCTCCACAAAGTGACGAGGATTCTTCCGGTCGGGAAGTAGCACCAAAGTTTGTCTTCGGTTCAAAAAAGTACGGCCGACGTTCGAGGCCTCAGCGTTCCACTTCGACATCTGGCGGGTCACCGCGCGCCGCATCTGTTTCTCGACTCGATACTGAAGAAAATCGAATCCGTTCCTCGCAACGTATGCGGTATAGACGTAGTGCTTCCGCGATGGACAGTCGCGAATTCAATTCTACAACCGACGACGACGATGCCACTCTGGCTAGCTTCGACCACGACCGCCGCATCGACTGCGACCAGGCTTTGGCCCTGTGCCGGAATTTACGCATGGACGGCATCGACCGCAGCCTCGTCGAACGAATATTCGACGATTCGCGTACTGACGAGACTACGGTTGGGGAATTTTTCGATCGACTGAATTCATCGCTCTCCTCATCGATCGAAGTTTCACGCGACGCCGGTTCCGTTAACGCCTTCGGCGACGACAACTCCGATGAGGACACGGGAGTCGCCAGCGAAGTCGTCGTGGACGCGTGGGAGCGCGCCGGAGTGCCGCGGCCGCGCCGCCTCCTGCTCGACCTGGGATTCGGGGCCGCTTCGGTGCGGCCGCCGGATCTCGAGCGCGTGCTCGACGACGAGCTCGCCGCCCTTCCCGAGCCGCTCGGGGAGCGCTGCGACGCCCGCTCGACGCTCCTGTCGGCGGCGCTCGCGCTCGGTCGTCTCCGTACGGCGCGCGCCCGAAGACGGGCCGATCTCGCCGCCGCCGAGCGAGATAAGCTCCGCGCCGACGTCGCCGAGGCGAACAAGCGCGCGCGGCTGCTCGCCCAAGACGTGGACGAGAGTCACGCTCGAATGGAGGCCGAGCTCGCGGCCAATCTGCGCCGGGCGGAGACGCGGCACGCGGAAGCGGCGCGACGGGCGGCGGACGAAGCGGCGTCGGAACGTGAGCGCGCCGCGGCGGTGCGGGTTCGCCTGGAGGCGGAGGTGACCCGACGCGGTGAAGCGGAGGCGCGCGCGCGGGCCGAGTTGGACGTCGAGAGAGCGCGAGCGGAGCGGTCGGAGGCACGGGCGTCGGCGGCGGAGGCGCGCGCCTCGGCCGCAGAGCGAGAGGCGGTCCGCGCCGCCGACGAGGTGCGGAGGGCGAGCGACCGACGCGGGGGCGGGGAGGCGGCCGCGGGCGAGTCGGCGGCGGCGGAGCTGGCGGCGCGCCTGGATGAGTTGCGGAAAGAAGCGGCGGCGCTGCGGGACCGTAACGACGAGCTGTGCGCGCTGCTGGAGGCGCGCGGGGCGGCGGCGGCGGCGGCGGGGGGAGCGGACGGTGCTCCTGCCGCCGCCGGTGATCTGTCCGCAGAGCTCCGATCGCTGTTGGCTTCGGAACCTCTTGAGGTAATGAAAATGCTGATGATGCCTTTAGAGTATTCTCTACGTCGACAGCAGGCGACACTTAACACTTGCACTACGAAAACTGTCGCTATTATGCACAACATAGGGGTGCTCTTGAGTTTAGAGTCGCGCTGAGCTGACGTACGCTGATCAGAAACGCCAAATCTGCCAAATCACCAGAAAACCAATATTCCACCTCAAACAACCAAAAAAAACTACTTCATAAGAAATTGAAGAAGTTCTACTACAATTTACTTATAATGATCAGTTACATTAATAACAAAATAAACCTTATTACAGCTTAATTGCCATTCATAGTCATAAATTTAAATCATGTACAGTGAAAGAATTCGGCAAATTTGAAGGAAATCTTTATTATTTTAAAGATTTCTTTCATATCTGCCAAATTCTGCCACTTTTCGAAATCGTCGACATAATCTGCTAGTCTGCTACACATAAAATTCAGGTGCCAAATCTGCCCAAATGGCAGAAATCTGCCACAATTGGTCACACTGCTGTCGGCGTCGACAGGCGCGCGGTCAGCGCGACACTAATACCAGTCTAAAGCGTGACACGCTGTTAACTTTACTACTACTATTATTATTATATCAATTTTGTGGAAATGTGTGAGTGTTTAACGTCAAAAATTTTAGATAGGTACCGAACTTATATTTAGTAATTACACTGTTAGAAAGTGATGAGATAAAAAAAAATTAACTGCCGATAACATGGTAAATTTTAAATAGAAAAATATTGGAAAAAATTTGCTCGGCCACAAGTGAATTCTCAGACGGGAATCGAACACGCGACCTTTGGAAATCCGGTCCAATGTTCTATGCCGGATTTCCAAAGGTCGCGGGTTCGATTCCCGTCTGAGAATTCACTTGTGGCCGAGTTAAGTTTTTCCAATATTTTTCTATTTAAAATTTACCATAAGTATAAAAATAGCATTGAAAAATGCAAAAATTACAAAATCATAAATGCCAATAACATTTTCATCATGATTACAATATTTAGATAGTGTAACCACTTCTATTATGTATGTACTTTGTCACTAATATTTTTGTAATTATAAATTCTTACAATGTTCTTGCATAACATTGCTTGATATAATATCAACACCCACCCATTCATTTTCGTACCTATCATACCTGTACTAAAAGAGTAGAAGAACCAACTTCAGCTAGACTTATATTTTGTTTTTAAATTACAGGAATGTGACTCGTCACCAGCCAGTATAGACCAAAAAATGGTGATCAACCATCAAGAAGCGGCTAGACGTCTGCGGATTATTTTTCAAGCCTTCCGCGCTATATCCCCTGCTTTCAACAAAAAATGCGAGTCCTGCATCGCAGTCGAGAGCTTGATGTCAGACGTCGGCGCGCGCGTCCAGGAGCTGAGTGAAATCGTCGTAGTGAGCGCGGAGACGCAGCGGGCGCACGCCGACGCGCAGGCCGAGCCCGCCGACCAGGCAGAGTCGGCCGGCCGGACTGAACCTGACGCACTCGCCAACTCCGCTGCGGCCACGCATAAACGGAACGATATCGTTATGTTCGAAAGTGTGGCCACTCAGACAGATACGATACAAACATCTTTAGATGGCAATCAGGGATTTGAAGAGTCGTTGAAGAACGAGCTCGATGTCGCTGCACGCATGCACGAGGAGGAAAAACAGAAATATAACGATCTAATCAGGTAAACATTTATTCAAAATAAGTTTATAAGTGGCTATGTGGCTAATAGCCAACAGTCTCTGGAAGTAGATCGTAACTCGAACATTATCACCGTACACAGCGACCGATAACTTTTAACCGCCTCTGTGGTCTAGTGGTACAGCCACCGGTATTAAACCCTGGGGTCCCGGGTTCGATTCCCAGCGGGGGTACATATTTTTATTCGATTTAGTTGGTGGTAGAACTCGTAAGTCTGCCTGGCTAATTAGTAGCTGCCACCATCTTATCTAAGCCTGACTGAACTTTTGCATTTTTCAATGCTATTTTTATACTTATGATAAATTTTAAATAGAAAAAAATTGGAAAAAATTAATTTGGCCTCAAGTGAATTCTCAGATGGGACTCGAACCCACGACTTTTGGAAATCCGGTCCAATGCTCTAACCGCTGAGCTACCGAGACTTGCGAACCACCGTACCGTCGAAATTCTCCACTACTTTTATATTTTTAATACGCTGTACGCGTTGTCACATCAATGCTAGGAATATCCTTGCATTCTTTAAGTTGACATTGAGACAATTTCTCTCTAACGATTTTATAATTTTTGTAATCGTTTCGTTAACTTAGTTTACATAGATTAGGAACAACAATGGTCCCAAAATGCTTTCTTGGGGTACACCTACAGCGTTTAACTTAGTAGAAGATCGAAATGCCGTTATCTCGTTTTCCTTATTAAGTTTTGTAATCTCTACGTATTGCTTTCTATCCCTTAGGTAACTCTCTAACATGAATTTGCAGCTCCTCTAATACCAATTAATTCACATTTTTTAAGAAGATATTGACGAGAAACAAAATCGAATGCCTTGGTCATATCGAAAAATATTGCGGTGACAGGCATCCGTTTATCTAAATGTGAGAGAATTTTATTTGACAAGAAGGCGGCAGATGTAGTCGACTTGCCTTTCTGAAAGCCATACTGTTCAGACCTTAATATTTTAAATCTTTCCAGAAATTTCATTACACGATTATGCATTGCTTTTTCAAATATTTTTGACAATGTGGGCAAATGAGCGATTGGTCTAAAATTGTCAACGCTTTCTTTAGTTCCTTTTTAATACAGCGGTTTTATTATCGAAACCTTTACAGGTTCAGGAAAAACGCCGGTCTTAAATGAAAAGTTAATTAAAAAGCTTAACACCGGAGCAATTTCCGTCTTGCATGATTTCAATATTTTGTTTTCAATTTTGACATACCCGGTAGCATTTGTGGGGTTCAGCGAGCTTATTAATTTACATGGTACCTTATATTTATCCGTCGGGGTTGAAAATAAACTATTTAATTGTGGTTTTATATTAGAAATGTCAATATTCTGATTGCGTGGCGGATTGGAATTTGTCAAATATATATAATGATTATTAAATGTTTCTGCGATATCATTAGGATTTTCAAAAATGTCATTATTAAGTGTTATTCGGTCAATGGTTTTATTTATAAGAATATTTTGTGTTTTGTTTTTAATCACATCCCATGTTGCTTTTTTAGATTTATGGACATATGCAGTATTATGTAATTTGTGAGCTTGGTTTATACACCTTGTTAAAAGTTTGGAGTACTTTGATATTTTAGTTTTGAAGATGTATCGTTTGAGTTTTTATATTAAGCAAAACGTAGACGTCTTTTAGTAACAACCGATCGTTTCAAACCCTATGTTAAACTACTAACTACTAAACCTATGTTTTTGGCATTGTTGTGTTCCTACAGTTTGAGATAAGATAGCCAGTTCCTTAGTGGCTAAGGATTCGGGGAGAGGCTCGCTTCCATCTTCAGCCTTATCAATACTTAACATCAGGTATGATGAAGGATAAGAGTCTCATCGTCGTTCATAAAAAAAAAATGTTTATTGTTATTCGTCGGTTTCGATTCGTGTTTTAAGCCATTACGTGCAAGAGTTTCGGTATTAGGTCGTCAGATAAACTTTATTAAAAAAAAAAAAAAAAAAAAATTGAAATCAACGTAGACATCGGAGCGGTAGTTATTTAACCGAATAGAAAGTTCGTAGTGTAGGCGAAGAATGTTTAACGATGGAACGAGCGACGTGTCGTTTTACGTATTTATCGGGCGCGGGGACATATTTTCAATAGATTTAATCGTCGGTTTTATGTCCCGCTCAGGGAGCTCGAGACGAGTCTCGAGCAGATGCGCGAGGAGTACGAGCGGTGCGAGGAGTACTGGGCGCGCAAGATCGACGAGGAGCGCGCCGCCGCCGACGACGAGCGCCGCGCCGGCGACCGCCGCCTCGCCGACCTCGTCGCGCGCATCGCCGACTACGAGCGCGCCTTCGCGCCCGCGTCGGCGGCGGCGCCCGAGCGGGCCCGCGCGCCGCCGCTGCCGCCCATCGAGGAGCGCGCCGCGCTGGAGGCGCAGGTGGCCGACCTCGAGGCCGAGTTCGCCGCGCACCGCGCGCGGGCCGAGCGGGAGGCGCGCGCGCTGGCCGACGAGGCTCGGCGGTGGCGGGCGCGCTCCGAGGCGGGCCCGTGCGCATGCGCGGCGCTGGCGGAGCGCTGCGGGCGGCTGGGCGCGCGGCTGGCGGCGGAGCGCGGGGCGGGCGCGCGCGCGGCGGCGGCGCTGCGGGGGCGCGCGGCGCGGGCGGAGGCGGCGCTGCGGCGGCTGCACGCGCGCCTGCAGGCGGCCGACCTGCTCGTCAAGGACCTGTACGTGGAGAACTGCCACCTGGCGCACCGCCGCGCGCCCTGACGCCGCCCCTCCCGCCCCCCGCCCTCTGTGATATGGCTCCGCCCCCGTCCGACGGTCGGTCGGCGACCCCGGGGCCTCCCGTCGTTTCCTGCAGACGATCGGATCTTTCGAAACGTTTCGAAACGGTGGTGAAATTTTATTTATATTACCTGTTGTTCGATTCGCAAATATATAATTATGTCGGAGTAATAAAAACCGAGAGCCTAGTGTGACTTCGCGAATGTCCGAACGTTCCGATCGTGTCCGAGTAAAATTTTGACCGATAGATTAAGTTCGATAGGAATCAAGTTGAGAATTAAGCTTAAAATTAAAGACATAAAATCGACGCGAACGCGCCGGTGACGTTTGGACTTTTGCAGACTCGCCCTAAGCCCTCTGTAGAGTCTATAAATATTGTTGATAGTGAAACTATTTTACCACACCTCGACCTAAATAGGTTAATCATACCTCCTAACTAAAATAATATCTAATTGAAATAAGAGAGACATTAATTTAAAGAAGACCAGTTAAGGTAAATTTTAAATAGAAAAATATTGGAAAAAATTGACTTGGCCACAAGTGAATTCTCAGACGGAAATCAAACCGCTGAGCTACCGAGACTTAAAATTGACTCGGCCACATGTTAAAGTCAGCGGTTAGAGCATTGGACCGGATTTCCAAAGGTCGTGGGTTCGATTCCCGTCTGAGAATTCACTTGTGGCCAAGTAATTTTTTTCCAATATTTTTCTATTTAAAATTTACCATAAGTATAAAAATAGCATTGAACAATGCAAAAATTACAAAATCATAAAAGACCAGTTAAATTGGACCAAAAAGTAAATGTCGACCGACAAAAATAAACGATACATTATTATTATGGCATTTTTTGTTATGACGTTAACAGTGTTCGATTGATTAGTAGTCAAACATTTATTCAAGTTTAAAAATTACTTACAATAAAAATGTGCTATTTATTTTCGTCGGTCGACACTTCAACTGTTTTGGTCCAACAATGTATCAAAAGTAACTCCTCCCCTAGTCGTCCCGGAGTTATCGCGAAATCATAGCGATGGTTCGCAGGAGCATTATTTCTTACTTCCTTGTATTATTCCCATGACTTGCAGACGACATTCTATACAGTACACGGTGCCTTTTTATGTTGCGAATCTAATGTTGACTGAATTTTGAGATTTGGTTAAGAGCAAAAACTTGTTCGGAAAAACAATTTCCTGAGGAACATGAATTATAATTCGATGTATTCGTTTCATTCCAAAAATTCCTTAATGTGTTTATTAGTAGCGGTGTGCTTTGGTACACGATACTAGCTTTAGTTTTAGTTAATGCAGAATGAAGTGATAGATTCCTTTAAATAATTAACCATCTGAGACAATCCAATAATTTGAAATTCTACATAAATCATAAACCACATTTTTTTTACTTTACCGACAATTTAATGGCTCTGTGCAGTCATCTTTGCTTTGCTTTTAACTGCGACACGGTCCATGTGGAGTATTTAGTTATTTACAATTTAAATGAACAGATTAGCAGATATTTGTTTGTAGTAGCAGTAGTTCGGTTGTAAGTCCACGGGGCTATTACCTAAAAATTAGCAATTATCGCGCGGTCGCTGCGGAACATCAAAATAAAATGGTATTACGATTGCTGGCTAATCGCTCGCTGATGATTCGTATAGCGGCGTCTCACTCTCTCCTACTTAGGTGCGAGAGTGAGACGCCGCGTGTTGCTATGACGCTAGCGCCAAAACCAATTTGGTAGCAATAACAGGAACTAAATGAATGTACGTTGTAGTTCGTCGTTTTTCGGTAGAGGCAGCACTGTTGATACGTGACGTAAAGCAGTTATCGCGCGATTTCTGCTGCCGCGTTGCTGTTGCAAAGATAGGTAATACCCCCGCCGGTGACTGAACTAAGGCAGCTAATGGGGGCTTGTATCAACCGAACTTGCTACCCAAAAGTTTCACTAGTTCGTCCAACCGGCGAACTATACTGCTACTAATAGGATATTTGTTGTTATTAGATTTGCGTTTTTCTTCCTTTGAAGTCAAGATTTGTATTGTCCCGTGACAAGGGAAGGGCAGCAGTAAGATATTTTCTTGACAAAAAAAAAACACGCAATCGAACATTAGTAGCATTTATTAGTGGTTTAATTGATTTGTTATATTTGAAAATTCTATTGATAAAGATGTTTACTTTTTAATCTCGAACACTTGATTTAATTGATAAAAACAACTCGCTGCTTGCATGTTACATCTTGCGTACATACCTTCATTATTTCTCACCGTAAATATATTCTGAGGGCCTGAGAGCTGATATTGCAAAATCCAAACGTTACTGTCGAGTAGGAGTAACATTTTGACAGGTAGATCTTAATGCAATGAGAATAAGATTGAAAATTAAACTCGTAACACAAACGCGATGGTAACGTTTGAACATTCGCACTCTCGCACTAGGCCATCTAGAATTAGGTAGTTTAATATATTGCAAATGTTATAACAAAATGATCTTATTGAAGCGACCGAACAACGACTTTAAAATGTGTTATTCCATGTTACTTGTAGAGTTGTAAGCCTCTTGGTATAATATAACCACCGCAGATATGATACGGCTCAATATCGATACTTATAAAAATATTATATTGACAGCTAGGGTATCGTTACGTGTCTGTATCATACGTGGTCTGTCTCACGGAAACCCTCTCAGAGCGGCGCTGCAGTCGCACATTCGAAAATAAGCTCTATAGCTATAGAGGTAAGGTTGCTTACCTCTATAGCTATAGAGCCTATTTTCGACATTTTAGTTCCAGTAATATTCCATGGGACTTCATGAGACATGATAGACAGACTAGTAATATAATGCGACGGTGGTCCCGCCAGGGGGCGCTGTACTTGGGTTGTGTGACGAATCCCTTCATATCAATGTTATCTCCCTCCAACGCGTTTAGTTGTAAGAGTAGTAGTGATGTTCGTAATACATCAAAGAAGTAGTAACCGACATTCGACCTCATCTATACACTTAATTATGCCTATTTTATAACTTTAATTATAGTTTATGTGAATCAGTGCCTCTCGCCTAGACCACTGCGACATACACAGGGACTTTGTGGTCTGCTGTGGAGCGTTTATGACATTTTGGAATTGGACAATTTTGTTAAACTTGAAGTCGCAGTGTGTCACAGCAGATTCCGTACGGCCATGATTCAGGCTAAAGAGTTAAACTTACTATATACCTAACAGTGCCTACTTGTGTATCGGCGTCGGCGCAGCGAGACCTGTAGTGGGTTCATAACATGCAACATAAAGAGGTTGTAAAAGTGAGACGCGCGTATAGTGGCGTCTCACTGAAAACCCGAAAAAAACTTGAAAATAATACTATAAGAGTTCATGGTACGGTCCCTATCATAAAATCTAGTGTAGTGTGGTGCTGAAGACAGTCCAGTAGCACCACCAAATAACAAAAATATTTTCAATTTAATATTTGGGCACCAGTTTTTTACAAATAGTTATTTTCATAAGTTATGCTTCCACATCTACAATGTGTGAGCTCTGCTGCACTGACGCCGACTATTTATATAATTTGTAATATTGTAAATTTAAACAATTGTAAAAGATAGGTAGAGTAATTTTATATAATAGCGTACAGTTGCCTTGCCAGTCCCTTGCCGCGTCGGTCCGCGTGGGCCGCGTGGGCCGCGCCGGCAAGGGCGGCCCACAGGCGTTCGCTATGTTGTGACGACTGGTTCCTTATTTCGTGTTCGTTGTGATATAATGCTCGGATGTTCTCATATACACAATAACTTAAGGTTCGCACGAGTCACTTAACTTCGCTTCAGCGAACGATCAGTTAGCCCCCGCTCTAGTTGATTTGCTTTGTTGTGATAGTATTGTGCATCGATTGTTCTGCACCGAATGAACCCCTCGTGGGCTGAAGTCGCCCGCCGCGCTGGACCGGCCACGTACTCAAAGTACATTTTTGTTATATAATAACTATCATAAGTAATAAATGAAACACTTCGCTAGGCCATATGGCCCGTGGCCTGTGGCCCGCGCGGCCCTGGCGGCATACGACACAGTGCGGCTGCGCCCCACAAAGACAGAATATATGTTCATACCCATATGTGATTATTATTAAAGTGTTGAACCAACGAGGGGTTTTATTTTCGTTTCCGTTCTACACTTCATCACCGTCAGCCGTTTCGGATGTTCCCACTGCTGAGGCACTGGCCTCCCTTATAGATGGGTAAGCATGACCCCACCACGCGGGCCCAATGCGGTTTGGTGGGTTTTAACGATTGTATAATTATAAAGTCGGGACCGGGACCAACGACTTAACGTGCGCTCTGAAGCACGGAAGGAAGTTCCCTCAGAAACACGAGGGAAGTTAAATCTAGAGCATATTTGAGGAATGGAGTCATATGACGTTCAAATAAGTGAAATCTGATTATTTATTTTGTATAACATTTATTGCAAAAATTAATTAAACACATTTTCCCGACTAAGACAACTGACTAGAAAACAAAAAGGCAGTAGGTACTTAAATATAATATAATAAGTAGGTAATAAAAATATTTGGATATGGTGGTTACCTGTCTGTTAACTATCATTTTAAGAATGTAACTTGCAGGATATTTATTAATCGTAATTTCGTAGATGATTATTTACACATTCAACAATGCTACGTTCCATCCTAATCTGGACAAGCTATTGATAACAGTTTGGTCTAGCTAGAGGTTATGACCGGAGCCGCCACGCGCTTTGTGTTTTTTGCAATGATTCAAATGCGAGCTTAGTGTCATCACATCATTAGATGACACCACAATACAAGGAAAGCGGTGACACCTTCAGAAAGACTTCCTTGGATGGTAAAAGATAAAAGGTCACCACAAGTGTCGGAACCCACGACGGGGCCCGATGCGGATTGGAGCAGATTGTGCCCCTTGGCCGCGGTGCACCAGTAGCACAGGTGTGGCGGGCTTGGGGCGCACTACAGGTACATCCCGTTGACGAGGTAGTCGGCGTCGTGCGCGAGCGGCGACTTGCCGCGCCGCCCGCGCCGCCGCGCCGCGCGCGCCCGGCACGCCACCAGCGCGCCCAGCACCGCCGTCATGCCCACGCCTGCCCACACACAACACTACTATATTATCATACTACATTACTGCAGCGGCCAGCAAAAGAGGCATTGATGGACGAACGTGTAAATGTGGGCCGAGGCACACATACCTCCTTACCTACCTCCTATATAAAGAAGCAAAACATTGTCGGCCGCTATTTTGACGTTTCAACGTTTTAAGAAATCAAATGCATAAAGATTTTATTTAAAACACAGCTGTTTGTATTTATAGAGATAGGTACAAAAATATTTTATTCCATATTTGGCTGTAGGTATAGTTCTAACTACGAGTATCATTGCTAAAAAAAACAAAGAAGTAACAAAAGCGCGGTACAGCGAAAATTTTATATTTATTTAGTGACTTTTTTGCTAAAAATGAGCTCTCAAAGCGAAAATTCTTCCGATTCAATGTGTTTAACACCGCCAGACATTAGAGATGAAGCTAAATTAGTGGGCGAGAATTTAATACCGCGAAACTCGAAGGAAAAATATAAGCTTGCATATGCATATTGACATGAAGAAAAAAATTATGAAATAAATGAAGATATAATACAGCAGTCAAACACCGCATTAGAATTATCGCAAAGTATTAGTAATATCAAACCGGGAAAGTCTGTGTTGAATTTTAGTAACTGTACTTTTCATAATTGTCATTTTAATTAAATTTCTAGTTAATTAATATATTTTTTATTTAAATTACTTGCTGATTTTATTTAGATGAGGCCCTTGGCCCACAATGACTGCTTCGCTGGTCACGCTATGATTGCCCCGATCTAGCCTAGCTACGCTCTAGGCCTTCCTGCTTGGCCATCATTGCAGCCCTTGCTGTCCTCGCTGTAAAGTTTAAAGTTTATCTCATAAAGATATTTTACAGCGAGGACAGCAAGGGCTGCACGCTGACCGCGCCTGTGTCGGCCTGAAGCTGCGCCGTCGGCCATCATCAGCACGACCAGCAAAGTAGTCATTATAGACCGCGGCATTAATGTACTATAATTAAATTTCGAAAAAATTTAAAATGGAACAATTTACGCGGGAAAAAATATTATTGTTCGTTGTTCGTCTAATTTCGAAAACTAGTTTTAATTTCCGCGCATTATTTGAGAAAAGTACTACACAAGCCTTGGCCAGTGGCCACAACTAGGCATTGATGGACTTACGTATGTGTGCCTCGCCTCGTCCACAGTTACAGTAATGTACTAATGTTATGATATTTTGCGTTTTTCAATGCTATTTTTATACGTATGATAAAGGGCAATGCCCAGTTTTGGCGCCTTTTGGAAAATGCCTGCACACCATTCAGACCTTATTAGAGGATAGAGTTTTTAAGTACAAACAAAAGTTACTGAGACAGCCCATTTCTAAACCGTATCCATTCCGAGATAAATGCACCTAAAATTCATCACTATTATTTTCTAGTTAAGGTTAAAAATAACCCAATTTTTGCAATTTTATCGGGCTTTTAAGAATGGCCAAACATTTTACAATATTTGATGATTTTTGGATTTTTGCATTTTTTAGTGCTCTTTTTATACTTATGAAAAGTTTTCAATAGAAAAATAGGTGGGTCGATATCATCTTGAGCATGACGTTTTTGTTATTATGACCTCTCGTTGGAACAGAAAAACAAAAACGAGCGCATGCATTGTTAAATGAGACGCTCCGTTCTACCTAATAAACAGAGTCGGCATAATTGAGCTTTGATAATATCAGGGTCTCTGTCAGTTGAACTCGTAATGCCTCTGGGTTTTATTTTGTACAGGATTTTAGGACGGTAAGAAAAAAAATTCATGACACTGCTACATGGTCCTCGTATACTAAATTTACGTCAATAATCAATCAAAGACCACGTGCTTGGTTTACTGGGTGTATTTTCTCTCCCTTCAGAGTCTTAAAATGTGTGTTAACTTTTCTACTTGTTTATCTGCCCCAAACACCATACATATTTAGTTTTTGCAGGATTCAACGGTAAGCAATTCCTGTCAGACCATTCTGCAATTCGCTTTAAATCAACATTCAGAATAATATAATATTCATATTGATCGGGTTTAAAGGAAATTTATATATGTGTGTGTAAATAAGGTACCTCATAGATTTTTTTATGTTATTTATTAAGTCTGCACAATATATATTAAATAAAACTTAGCCCAGTATTGATCCCTGGGGAACTTCTCTAGCCTGCACTGTTGGGGTTGACACAAGATTTAAGAATTTACTGATTGCTGTCAGTTGATGAGGTAATTGCTAAACCATAAAATAAAATAATAACATAAAATTTAAAACCAAACAATATCTCCCTAACTACGAGGCTAGGTGTATTAAATTTCACTTTCTACCATTAAACATGCGGAGAGATATTGCTGACGTCACCTTTATTTGTAACATTCACCCGAATTATTAGGTGAAATTTCCGTCAACGTGCCGACAAAACAACTGAGGAACTTTCGCCCTTTGCGTGTGCCTATATGCAAGACCAATTATCGGCGGAATTCCTATTTTTGTAGAGCTTCTAGTACTATAAATGATCTTATAAGTAGAAATCCGTCACTTGACTTATTTAATCTAAAGCCTACGATTGTCAGGCGATTGATGGCAAGAGCATTTTTTCCTAAATGTTTATTTTTTATTTATTTTTTAATAATAAGGTATTTATGTTTGTTAATTTTCTTCTTTTTAACTTAACTTAGGTATATACATTTACTTTTTATTGCTGGAACAAAGCAAAGTTATATTTTAAGCACTTTTGTTATTGCGTAAAAAAAAAACATATTTTTGGCGTTTTCTTCGCTCTATAATTTTAAACTGCGAAAACTTGTTAATGGCTATGATGTATCTATTTTTAGTTGTTATTTTGTTAGCTTAGCTGTAAGTTTTCCAAACAAATAAAATAAAATAAAGTCGAAACCATATGCGTTCATTTTCGATTACATCAAAGGCACGAGAATAGTCTAACGCCCGAAATTAATAACCCGTCGGTAGATATGGATTGGGCTATCTGAGATAGTTGTCTAGGCTATTTTTGTTAATATGACCAAAATAACGACGGTTAATACCTAGGCAACTATCTCAGATAGACCTATCCATATCTACAGATAAGTTATTAATTTCGGCCGTAAGAGCACCATATCGTACACATAGCTTCGTCTTGAGATGACAAAATAATATATGTAACGTCTAGTAGCATCTGTACTAGTAGTGCCGTTGCAGTACTGCGTTTTTTCCTAAAACCCGATTGCACTTCCCCGTACGAGTGAGTTCGAGCGCCACCAGCGCCAATGGCTCCAACGGCGAGTAGCCTAACCATGTAGACGCTAGGGATGATACCGAAATGAAATTTTGACTTGCGCCAAAGACATGTCGTAAGTTAGTAATTAAATATAGGTTTGTTTTTTAATATTCAATTATTATAATAATAACATATTAGCCCCCCTACGGACCATATAAGGTAGTTTTAGGAGCTTCAACTGTCAAATGAAGCCCATATTTTACGCGGTAGGGCCCCACTGTTTCCAGGTTGGGCTCCATACAAGAAAATGATAGTAACGATGGGGAGAATATGTGGTTTTCGTTTTCATTATGGGTCTTTTAAAACCCTGTTTTAAGACATATATGTTAATTATAATGATCTGTGATATGGTGTAGTTACCGAGCACGAGCAGCAGTATGGCGGAGGGCGGGTGGTCGCTGAGCCCGTCGCGCTCGTCGGCGGCAGCGGCGAGCGGCGCGGCGGCCCCCGCACTGCTCGGCGCGCCCGCACCTGCGCTCGCGCTCGCGCTCGTGCTCGCGCTCGCACCGGCCGCCGCCACCGCCGCCGCCGCTGCGGCTTCGTGGTGGTGCTCCTGCTGACCAATCAAAACCATCGTTATAGCGTGTGGCCTGGTCGCTATCTTCTCATCAACCATTTTAAGTTCCCCATTGCTGAGACACTGGCCTTCCTTTTAGATGGATAAGGAGAATGGGCCATGACTCACCACGCGGGCCCAATACGGATTGGTGGGTTTTAACGACTGCAAAAACAGCCGGGATTAACGGCTTAACGGGCCTTCGAAAGCACGGAGGAGCTCGAGATAGTAAATTTTTGGTCACCCATTCCGTGCGTCCATTGCGAAAGTTGCTTTACCTCAATAATCGCAGGCCGAGCCTCGGCTCCTCATCCTCCTCGTGTCGCTATCTATGGGTCTCATAAAAGGCTCATGCATACTTATGATATGGTCACCCAGCGTGCAATGAAGAGAGCCATGCTCGGCGTTTCCTAGCGAGCTCGAATCAGTAATGAGGAAATCCGCAGGAGAACTCAAATACAGTGCGACACTCTGATCTAATCTCTAGTCACTAGTTAATAACTTTCAACCATCTAGCAAATATTTCACTATTTCCACTACTTATGAGTAATACTATAATAACAATTATTATCAAGACGCTAAATGTTTGACAGCAGAACTACCATTTTGATAGTCGTCACGTCGCCTTACATTGAAGTTGGATATTAATTCCTCATAAATGCGTTTTCTACTTTTTCGTGTCGTACAGTAAAGTAACCGACATAGCTCCAAAGATCGCTCAGCTGAAGGGGCAGGGGGCGGGCGGACAAAGCGAGAAGAACCGGTGTCCGTTGGGGCGGAAAGGTTCTGGAATGGTGACCGCGCATCGGGCGACGCTTCGTGATGGCTCCCCGATACGGTGGACCTACGATCCGGTGCGCGGTCGCGGGAAGCCGCTGGGTAGTGGAGATCCTTGGGGGAGTCGTAATGAATGTATCAGTGTGACCTGGTGGGGTCGGGCGGGCGCGGGCGGCGCGGGCGGCGGGGCGGACGGGGGCGGCGGCCGCTTCTTGGGCTCGTCGCGCAGCGCCGGCTCCGCCGCCGGCCCGTACTCCAGCGGCAGTTCCGGCATCGTCTTCGGGAGCGCGTACACTGGCATCTCCTAATTTATTTTTATTTATTTTATTAATTCACGAACACATACAGTAAACAAGAAATACATAATTTTAGTAACCTAAAAAACAGACCTGGTTCTATTATATTTAATAATAATTGATTTATATTTTAGTACTAGGTACTTTTATATATTGTCTGTCAACTAATTCTACCAATAATGTGTTAACTAAGGAATAACTTTGTAAGGACACGCCAACTTGATACTGGCTGATACTTAGGAAGATGTATGAAGAGAGAGAACTCATAGCTTTAATAAAAAAAACAATCTTATTAAGAGTTGAGAAGAGCGGTGTGGTCTGAGTCTGACCTGTCGCGGCGGCACGGGCCAGGCGCGGCGCGGGTCGGGCTCGCCCCAGCCGCCGCCGCCGCCGCCGCCCGCGCCCCACTCCACGCCTGCGGAACACAACACTGTCTTGTACCTTGTACATATACATAACGTTACAACATACTTAATATTTTCATAAGGAACGAAAAAACTACGTACTAAGTACTTAATAATTCCATGAGTTAAGGAACGAAGGAAGGACCATTCGTTGTTCTATGATGTAAACGTTATCCATATATTCGAATCATTCTAATACTCTCGAGAATATAAATCAATTTGTTTCTGTTTAAATCACTTGTAAAGAAAATCCTAAGTATCTTTTCTTTTGAAGAAGTTTCAACAAATGCAAGTTACTAAGGACTGAAAAGGAACGATTTCTATAATCACTTATTTCTTGCGCCGATACCACTTACCTACTGATACATTGATGTAAAGAAGTTATCCTACATGTGAAAATTGTTAATAGGCTAATGATTAACCGATTATATAGAAACATTTGTGATAAATTTTAAACAAAAAATATACTAGAAAAAAGCAACTTGTCTCGTGTCGCCCTCACGGGATATGAGACAAGTGGTTTATTTTCTTGTTTATTATCGTATAAAAATAGAATTGTAAAATGTACAATTAAAAAGTTATTTTTAGAAACATTTGTATTTAGTACTGTAAGGTTTAAAAAAAACCGCCGCATAAAAAGGGATTTCGCCTCAAAAATAATGTTAATAGCTAACGTGGGGATAGTTTAGTAACGTTGCATAGGTAGGCCGCAGTCTTATAGTTCTACTTATAAAACAGTTAAGCGCGCTCGTACCTTGGTGCGGCTGCGGCCAGAGGCGGCGCGCCCAGGGCGAGGGCGCGGGCGCGGGCGCGGGCGCGGGCGGCTCGAAGGGCGCGTAGGGCGCCTCCTCCTGCAGCAGCCCGCCCTTGTGGCTGAAGATGTGCGGCCCGCGCCCCGCCTCCGCCGCTGCCACGGAACCACGTCACACACACATCACTATACAATTACAACTGCAGGCGTAGCATGCGCATCTCGACAAAACTCTCTCGACACTTTTCTCGAGTACGCGCAGCAGTGTCTCTCTCGAATTGCACCATAGTTACTGGGCCCTTAGCCAAAGTACCGATTCAAAAACGATAACGAAGTTCGAAAATAATTAAATGTATGGGATTGGCGGATTGACATAGGCCGCGCTAAATCACGTGGCGTTACCGCAAGTTATTTGGTGAATATAGACGATAGCGAATCGAATTATCGTTTCGCTACTTATCGATGTTACTTTTCTACGGCCCTGATATGAGTAGGACAGACATCACGGGATAAGAGTCGAGGAGAAGTCTCAGTGCGCATCGCATGTTACGCCTGCTGGTTCAGATCAAAGTTACCACTGAAATAATCCGGTGTATTTTACAAATAACATTTTTTAAATAATTTTAAAGATATATAAAATAAAGATAGCAATAATTAGTATGACATAATATATAAAAGAGATTATCACTATTACGAAAAACTGGATTTTTAAATACCGTGTTTGTATTTGTTGTCGAGTCCCCGATATTTCGGCGCAGTTGTATGTATGTATGCGCCATGATCACGGTGTAACTATGTATGGCAGGCATGCAACTGCGCCGAAGTACCGGGGACGGGGACTCGACAACAAATACAAACACGGTATTTAAAAATCCAGTTTTTCGTAAAAGTGATTATGACCAAGAAAGTTAAAAATATTATTATAAAAGAGACTATTGTGTTACCGTTGTAGCGGTGCGGCGGCGGCGGCGGCTGCGCCTGCGCCAGGCGGTGCGGCCAGCGCTCGGGCGGCGCCAGCTCCGCGACCGCCGCGCCCGACACCTCCGCCTCAGGGGGCTCGCCGAGCACCTGCTCACGGGATATTGCCGATCTTTGTTATTATTTTCATTAAGGCACGTCAAAAAAGCAAGTCTCACAAGCAACATACTCAAAAGTTGTTGTGTTGAATATATTTTACTTATACCTCCCTGTTTCAGGGAATGTTGACAATTATGAGGCTTCTAACACTTTACTTAAGGTAAATGCAGGTATTAACGACCCCCCCAAAATCTGCAGGTATTACCGAGGTATAATTTATTTTCTTGAATTTAACTATAAACAAAGTGTATTTTCATACAAATAAATATACAGTAATAATGATTTTTTGTCCCTTAATTGTATGGTCTATACAAAAAATTAGTTCCACTCTGGCAGCCCCACAAAAAACGGGTTGTTTGTGCTCCGCCCGCGCAGCAAGTGGCAAGTGCTTTAACCATAGAAAGCGTTCTCGCCGAACGTAAGCACACACATTTTTTTCTTAAAACTTTTTTAGTCATTTTATGATAAAGTCGTTGCTCACTATATTCCAAATACAAAAGAAGCACGTTTCTTGTATTTTAATATGTTTGCTTTAAATAAAATAAAAAATATATTGTCGCGGTGATAGCTACCAGGATTTGGCAGTTGCTGCTATTGACCGTGGTACCCTCGGCCTCGGTAAAAGCAATAAGTGAAAGCTTTATTAATTATTTGTCAATAAAATCAGTGTCATGATACTTTAAAATAACTGAAAGTAGTTTTGAACCATTTCCGTGGTAAAGTTTATTAGCTAGAAATCTAAATTTGACTGACATACGAAAGACATCAACGCGCGAGAAAATCAGAATTCCATGTGTATTTTAAGCGCATCTGTGGAAACGGGGTGTTCTCATCAACGTTTATGGAAGAAATACGGAAGACAGACTTACTGTAACTTTGGTGATGGTGAGATTTGAATATATCAGTTTATGTTATTGTTTAAATATTAGCAATTCCAGACGGTACTTATTCTGCTGAGGGATTTTTGTACGAGTCATCGTACGTGATTGTTTACATTGCTTACTTTGCAATACGTGCAATAATTATTTTATATTTATAGCAATAAAATCAGTGCTAATTAAGCATTCGTTGGAATTGGTTGTTATCATTTTTAACCTTTCCTTCTATCAAGCAAATCTTATCATTTATCGTAATATCATATCAATTTCTTATCATTATCATTATCATCTAAAGTGTAGGTAAAGCACCCTACATTTATTGGTCCTTCGAGCCGGAGAAGAAAACGCTGCGGATTGCGCTACAAGAGGGTTGTCTACAAAAAGTTTATCAAAATATTCATTATGGTGGGAAGGCCCTAAATGCATCCTAGATTATCAAGATCCAAACGATTCGAAATATGAATAAACAAATCTGGAAAAAATGGTCGAGCGAATATCTGCAACAAATGCAATCAAGGTCAAAGTGGAGAAAAGCAACTGAAAACATTAAAATAGACGACGTGGTTATCATCAAGGAGGAAAACATGCCTCCCGGCAAGTGGGCATTGGCACGTGTTTGTGAGTTGCACCCCGGCAAGGACGGACACGTCAGGGTTGTAACTCTGAAAACTAAAAATAATATCATGAAGAGGCCAATCAACAAGCTTATCATTTTACCGACGCAAGAAAAACAGTTAGAGAGTAATGAAATATCAAGTGGCACTAATCAAAAAGGGACTATCAAGCAACCAAGACCAAGGAAAGCATTCCAGAATAATTTTATCATCATGTCTTTATTATTTCTGCTGTCTATCATTTCCGCAAGCCTGCAACAATCATTGAACATAGCGCAAATCAATAACACAAATTCGCTTTATTTTGATAAAACTGCCGATATGCAAATTATTAAAGACAAATGGACTACGATTGTTTATTACAACATGACTGGTTATTGGCAGAGTATTGAAAGCCTGGATGCTTACATAAAAAAATTACGCAGCTACTGTGACGAAACAGACGAAAAGGACATATGTTCCACTTTAATAACACAATATGACCACGATCTTAACGAAATCAAGCATTACAACGAAATACTTCTTTTTTCTCACTATCATCGTACAAAAAGAGCATTATTGAACGCTGTCGGAAACGTCGCCAACTTCTTATTTGGGGTATTGGATGACAAGTTTGCAGAACAATACCAACAGGATATTGAAAAGATAACGCACAATGAAGCCCACCTTCTACAATTATTAAAAAATCAAACATCAGTCGTTGAAGCTCACAACAATATTTTACATAGACACGCACAACATATGGATCAACAGTTTGGAAACATCAATAAACAACTTTACAATATTTCTCAAGATACGAACATTATCAGAAAATCCCTTCACATATTATCAAATGGACTCTCACTTAACATACTGATATCAAACATAAGAAGAATCCAGGAGAGCCTTATAAACACGGTAACCGACATATACCAAGGACGCATTGATATCCACATATTATCACCCGATCAGCTAAAGGAACAGTTGAATATTATCTCCGGACAGTTAAATAGAGAATTAACTGTGCCCGTCAAACCTGAAAATATTAAACATTTATATGAAATACTCCAAGTGAAGGCAAAGATCAAAGGAAACTATCTTATTATGGAAATGAAAATACCACTAACTACGAGTGAAAACTATGAGATAAATCACGTGATAAGCCTGCCGCAAGTAACAGATAACAAAACAATATACGCTATACCTATCACTGAATTTATAGCATTCAACATGAGAAAGGATACCTTTATTCCTATGACGCAGACAGACTTATTATCATGTACAAAATTTCATCAAGATAGATATTTGTGTGGCTTGAATGCCCCAATCTACGAACTAAAAGTTGATCATTCAATATGTGATATAAAAATAATTACGAACGGCAGCAATCAAACATTCTGTAAAATAAAAATAATTCAATGCACAGACGTATGGATCAAATTACATTCCAGCGACGCGTGGCTCTACTCATGTTGCGAAGAGTGTCCCGTGCGCGTCATGTGTCCGGCGAGCCTGACGTCACACAGACTACGCGGCTGTGGCATCATTACCATAGGTCAAGACTGTGTTGTGAAAGGAGACACCTTCACACTGATCGGACACCATGACTATAGAAATCAATTAGAAGTACAATCACCGACACCGAAAATAGAGATTCCTCTCACATCCAGACTGAACGAGTTTATCAACACATCTGTACCTATTCATCTCATAGAAATGGACAAAGAGGATGAGATCAAGATAAAGAAACAGATCCAAAGTCTGAAAGAAGCTACCATTGATGACGTATCAATTCATGACAAACATCATTACGTCATGATATACACTTTGTTGTTCATCAGCATTTTACTAATCATTTGTTTTGTTTGTTTGTTTATTTGTTTCAGGCGGCAAGGGCAGTCTAAAGACAGAGTAAGCGTTGTGCCGCCACCAAAGCCAGTGCGGTTGTACACAGCATCCCCTGGCGACAACACCTCCTCATCAAATGACTTCCCACTCTACGCGAAACCATCGTGTGGGTCCTCATGCCATACACGGGATCAGACTATGACGAAAACAATAGAATTTAAAGACATTCAGTTTAATGAATAATTATATTCAATTTAATTTATTTCTATTGCAATGTTTACATAAGTTATATTTACCTAAGCATTTTTACATTTTATACACCTTTATATTACTTACTTTATCATTGTTAAATTTTAATTATTGTTTATCATTTTTTCTTGTTTTTTTGGATTGGCAAGATGTACGAGTCATCGTACGTGATTGTTTACATTGCTTACTTTGCAATACGTGCAATAATTATTTTATATTTATAGCAATAAAATCAGTGCTAATTAAGCATTCGTTGGAATTGGTTGTTATCATTTTTAACCTTTCCTTCTATCAAGCAAATCTTATCATTTATCGTAATATCATATCAATTTCTTATCATTATCATTATCATCTAAAGTGTAGGTAAAGCACCCTACAATTTTCTTATGTGATAAGTATATAATTTTTTTGCCACTTGCAGCCCAGCTCGGGCGCCACGCGTTTACACCAGTGTGTACCTATGTGTGGTTACCTGCATGGGTTTGAGCTGCGGCGGCGGTGGCGGCGGCGTGGGCGGCGTGGTGGCGGGTGGCGGCGGGCGCGGCGCCGGCGCGGGGCAGCCCAGCTCGGGCGCCTCGTCGCTGCCGTCGGCGCACTGCGGCACGCCGTCGCACGCGTTGTACACCGCGATGCACTCGCCGCCGTGCCGGCACTCGAACTGGTAGCGGCTGCACCGCCCTGCTTCAAGATACAACACAGCTAGAGCTCGCTGTCTGTCATTAGTTTCGTTATCTTCACTTCTTCCCCTACTGACCCTTCTGCCGCCGGCCTCCTAGCGAGAATAACACTGCCTTAACTGGGGTCACGATATGATAATTATGGCGCATGATAAATTAAGTCGTACTCATACATGAAACTTGTTTTTGCATTTCTTTATATAGGTTAATAAATACTGGAAGTTATTGTAACTTGAATATCATTATTATTAGATAAGTTTCTTCTTTTTACAATGTAATGTTTCTTATCGTGTTCTCTGAAATAAAATATTGCTTGTTTTAAATATTAATGGTACTGTAGGTCTGTTTGTGTATAGTTTGTGTTAGTCAGTCGTCATCAATCGTTATAGGTCTGATCAGTACATGTCGACTTCGGGAGTCCCTCAGGGATCACATCTCGGTTCAATTCTATATCTGAAATTTGTAAATGATATCGTTGACTGCGTCGAAAATTGTCATTGCTCTTTATTTGCGGATGACATGAAGGTGTACAAAGAAATTGTTACTGTTGATGATATCAGGCTGCTGCAGGACTTGAATCGTATTAATAATTGGTGTACTGAAAACCTCATGATCTTGAATGTCTCTAAGTGTTTTCAGATGACCTTTACAAGGAAATGGGTCCCTCGGTCATCATCATACAGTAGGTATAAATGGTCAGGGGTTGGCAAAGGTTGAAGTATTGCGAGACTTGGGTGTCATAATCGATAGTAAACTCTCATTCATTCCACATTATGACAGCATAGTTTCGAAATCCTCCCGTATGTTAGGTTTTATCAAGAGGACAATCAAAAACTTTAAAGATGTCAAAACTCGTATCGTGCTTTACAATGCCTTGGTTCGAAGTACTCTTGAATATTCAAGTAGTGTATGGAATCCTTATTACAACATTCATTCGGATAGGATTGAAAGGATTAACAGATGTTTTACCCGTCACCTAACTTGCAAATCCCGTAACATCAGTAGTCGTAGTTCCTACCAAGACCGTCTCGATCATTTTAAGATCGATAAACTGAGCCATAGAAGACGCATGATGGACATGTCTTTGTTATATAAGATCCTGAATGGTATTAGTATGCGACAAAGAAATACTGCACAGGTTTAGCTTCCGCGTACCTAGATTGAACTCTCGACACACCGACAAGGGCCAGCTGTTTTATAAACCTCTGTGCCGAACTAATTTAGGTATGAACTCTCCGTGTTATAGAATGTGTAGAACATTATAATGATCTCATTTAGAATAACCCAAACATAGATTTGTTTGCTGACAGCCACAGAACCTTCAAACTCAAGTGTCTTAAGACACAAGAGTATGCAAATAAATGTATTAAATAAATAAATTAAATACGTTGAAAAAAATACTTATATTAAGCTTGTGATACTTAGTATTTTATGTCAATGGTTATATTACCCTTTTATATGTACCAACAATTGGACTTTGTTTTTGAATGCCGAGTACACCTGTAATTAATGTCATACGTGTATTGTAGTTGTGAATGTTTCTCATACTTATGTCATGTTATTGTATGTACATTGTTGCAGTACCTTGTAATGTCGGTTCTTGTATAAGGCAGTATGTCTGCAGACTTCGGTCATTTTAAAATTTCCTTTCATTAAGATATATATATATATATATATATATATATATATATATATATTAGATATAAATATATAGTAGGTGAGGTGGATAGGTAGGTACGATGGGTGGGAGCTAGTAGAAAAAAAAATGTAAAGGAAAAGAGATGCTTAATTCGGTGAATGACTGTATTTAAATGTTTTGTTGTGGTGGCCGAAACGGCTCTTCGAACCTTGTTAACTTTACAGGTTTTCATTGTTCAGAGGTAGCATCAGCCTTGGCTTTTAATTTTGGCCATAGTACACCAGGAATATTATCTTCACCGATTTACGTTTTAATGCAGTGCAAACGCACGTAACGCCCCATCTGTCAGATCGACAGTGACAGGTATGACACTGACAGGAGGTTGTCAGATGGTCTGCGATTGATATATGACAGAAGGTCCTTGCTTTTTAAGGTTACTTTAATTAAACTCTTATTGATTAATTAAAATTTTATTGATACCAGTATAAACAGTATAAGAATATAAACAATTAGAAGGAATATGTAATGATGATAAACGAATAGCTGAAGCCGCAGGTTAGTGTCCGTGCACTTCACATCAGAATTTCATAATCAGTGTCCCTACTTGATCTTACCATTATACTTGCCTAATCCACCTAAATTATCAAGTTAAGCCTTGTAATTGATACAAAGGGAACCCCCTAAGGGTGTTACTTTCTCGTTTTATTAGTAAACTTTCATAAATAATTCACTTCAAGTATGCTTTCATGAGTGCACACCATGTGGCATGGAAGCCCTCATGTAAACACAATTTGGGGCTAATCTCTGTAGCCAGAGCTTCCCTGTAATATAAACAGAAAGGCATTATACTGTGGAACATAATTTATTAACAAATTAAACATTTACTTACAAATAAGAAATATTAAAAATAAGTCACAGTATCATAATCAGTATGCAAGTGGCCACTTTGGAGGTTAAGTCTGGGGTATCAACCTTCCCCTTGCTCTGATGCTTTTTAGATGAAATAGGGCCCTTCAGGCTTCGTTGTAAAGACATTACAGTGGGGCCCCTTTGTAAGAATTCACCGGTTACAATAATATCTGAAATCACCTCCGTTCATAATCCACTCTCGCAGGTGACGAGACGCATACGGCGCCCCTCCGAAACACCACTCCGCCCGCGAAGCAGAAAATTCAGTACGCTCGGCGTTAGAGGACAGATCAGGGAAGCCCGGGAGTCGCCTCCGGCTGTTTTACTATCCTGCTAGTATCAAGCAGTGAAAATATAATCAGAGGATCACACATAGAGCGGTGACCCCATTCCTCTATTAAATTAACCCAAAAAACTAACATTTAGTTTTATAATTAAATATATCCATATCGACAACCACCATTCATTCACATCAGCAAGCTTAGGAGTTCACCCATAGTGTAGCATCATCATCAATTTCTCATCACATTCAATTAAGTTCCATTTCTGATATCCTTGGGCAGGCATTCATGAACCTTCAATTTTATTTAAGATATCACTAAAACAGTAACTTTAAATTAATTGTTTTAACAGTGTACCTATTTTTTATGTTTTTTATGTGTGGATTACAGGACACCTTTTTAGTTTTGGTTTGTATAGAGTCAAGATAATAATAAAGATCAATTTACTTGTCACTGGATAATGTTTTGTCTCATTTCCCCGTTGTTGTCCTAGCCGAAAAAGGTAAGTCTATTAAGTAAGTTCCTATTATTATTGAAAAAGAGAAAACAACATTACAACCTTAAATAAATAAATATATTGTTAGTTTGTTACTTATTCAGTCAGACTGTTTGTTACCTAAATAAATAAAATAAAATAAATAAAATGATGCTATACGATACGAATCTTCGAGTGTCGATAAAACCCGATCACGCTAGGTCAGGGCCGGGGTCAGGTCGTCCACTTTTTCCTTTTAAATAATGGAACTTATAGGAACAAAGAAAACTGGATAGACAGAGTGACTATGATAAGTAAATATGATAATAAAGTATATAGCCCAATGAAGAGCATGACCGCTATAATGGGTGACCAGCAGCGTTACGCCGCCGTTAGGCGAAACTCATGCAGTAGCCTTAGGTAGCGTGATATTGGTGAGTCAGTGAGTACACAGACAGTGAGTCAGGCTCCCGGCGGTAATGAGTATGTGCCACAAGGCTCGCTATCTCTTTACGGAGATCGAGACGGGATTGATGCCCCGCGGCTACGGTCGCCTGCGCGGTCAGGTGAGGTGACTCACAAAGAAAATACTTCTGTGGAACAACTATTCGCATACCTTCCCATTACTTAGACGAAAATGAGTTTTAAGCGTCTTCAACCAATTATTCGAGAAAGAAATTGATATATGAAAAACTGCTTTATCAAAAACCGACTTTAAAAACTAAAAAGCAAAAAATAAGCCTTTTGGAGTCGGTGGCAGCCAAGACTTTCTACTTTAAGCTCCTATTCTTTTATTTTTCTTTTAAAAAAAAGAATCACGGAAATCGGTTCAGAAATCTCGGCGTATTCAATGTACGTACATAAAAAAAAATACCAACCGCATTGAGAACCTCCTCCTTCTTTGAAGTCGGTTAAAAATGAGGAAGAACCAAGCATTTTATTTGCACAAAATACTATCACAATTTCAAAACAACACTCCTCTACGTCAATGTTCTAAGCTTTTACAAATAACACTATTTCTGATATCTAGTGTTTGTTATTAACAAGGAAATCACAGGTGTATTGAAGTTATTAGATAAGGGTTGACTTCTGTTTGTAAAGTTTAAAATAGATACTGGAAAAATTTTAATCTGCGTCATTCTATTATATATATTTTCGGTATTTTGAATATTGCTGTGACTAGCTTTTATCTATAAAAGTACCTAACTAATTATTAATCTACCAGAAAAACCACCTTCGATACTCAGATTGGAGTACGTCGTCGCCGGTGCCGGGACACAGTAAGTGTATGTAAACCGCTTGGACGATTCGTCCAAGGTACCTAAACCGACAATGTTTGAACTTCTAGTTTATCCATTATAGCTCTCATTTGAACACCAGTCGTTACGAATCGTCCAGTATTACGAATCGTTGTTAGTAACAAAGTACCACAAAGAGAATCCGTTAGATGACATAGTCATTTTTAATTGTAGGTTTGTAGGGCTTTAAAAGTGGGTCACAAGTTAAATCAGTTCGTGCAGTGCGACGTGCGACAGAGTGGGCCGCCACTCAGCTGTTATCGGGAATATTTGCACTTACTAAGATATTTTATCATTTTTATGATAGGCTATGACGTCATTGATAGCAACTAATGAAATAATCGTGTTTGATGAAAGTTACTGGTCACGACTGACTTTGGTGACGAACAGCCAACATCTAGTGAAGTACCTACCTATTAAGTTTGTAGTATTCCATTGCTGTAAAGAGTTAAACGTGAGTAAAGTCAAAGTCAAAGATTTTTATTCAAATAGACTTATAGATAAGTACTTTCGAATAGTCCAAAATTTTTTTTCCCTACCAGCCATTCAGGACATCTTTTAACTGATAAGAAGAACGGCCGCAAGAAACTTATCAGCTTTAACAGAAACAACAACATTTACAATGGAACATGTTGTTGCCAAGCACAAATTTACAATTTTGAAATATATTTAATATAAGAGGAAAATTTTCCAATATTCAATTATTAGAATATTTTCCTTTTATCTAATTTATAATAGTTATGTTTTCTGTTAGTATCACATCCATGCATTTTGGTCTTTTAAATAATCATCTACCTTGTAATAACCTTTGCTTAAGAGTGACTTTTTAACATATATTTTAAATTTATGCAAAGGCAGCTCTATCAATTGTTGTGGAACTTTATTAAAAAAAGCTATACCTTTCCCCAAAAACGAGCGTCTACATTTTTCAAGTCGAAATTTTGGAACGGCAAGCTTATTCTTATTTCTAGTATTAAAATTATGGACATCGCTATGCTTAATAAATAAATCAAGATGTTTCCTTACATATACTATATTATCATAGATGTATTGTCCCGCCAAAGTTAGTATATTAATCTCTTTAAACAAATCCTTAAGAGAATCTCTCCGTCGAAGGTTGTAAATGGCGCGCACAGCTCTTTTTTGAAGTATAAAAACATTTTCTATATTAGCTGCTGAGCCCCACAACAACAGGCCATAGGACATTACACTATGAAAATAGCTAAAGTAAACTAGTCTTGCCGTTTCAATATCAGTTAAGAGCCTTATTTTCTTTATTGCGAAAGCCGCAGAACTAAGTCTACTCGACAAGGCTTCAATATGTGGATCCCATTGCAGCTTTGAATCCAATGTAATGCCAAGAAATTTTGTACTCTCAACTAACTCTACTACATTCCCATTCAAATTGATATGCATATCGACCTGCACTACGTTAGGTAATGAGAATCTAACAAACTTGGTTTTAGAAGGGTTAAGAGACATATTATTACTGTTGAACCAGTGTGCGACTTGAGAGAGAGCACTATTTACTTCGTCAGAACAATTGTAACCCTCAAATCTGTCTATAATCACAATAGGGATACGGTTCTCTGTGGAGTGGAGGGTGCGGCTTGTCTCTCTCGAGGTGGAGAAGAGCGAGATTCTAATCTTTGGCGTCCACTACAGGCTACATCAGAATCGAATCGAATCGTTTTTCTTCCTGAATGTCCATCTCAGACGATTGCAACCACAGAACAAACCCACCAACCACCCATGACCTGACGAACCCTCATGGTTATGCAGGTCGAAGCAGCGGGAGATGCGCGCGGAATGGCCTCCACCGCACGCACTTTCTTGACTCCCTACAAATATTTTCTAAATCTGTATCCTTTGTCCCTATGGTCCCTCTCCCCTTTCTGGGGCGGACGCACACAATTACGCCTTCGGTGCCTTCCAGGTCGCAACGTGCCCACTATTGCTTTAGTGGTACCGCTTGGCTCCGTTTCTTCTTTCTTCGCCTCGGTTCTTCTTTCTTCACCTGACTTCGAGTCCACTCCGAATCCTGTGCCACTTACGCGCGAAGTCCCGTAGCCGCCTGAAGTTCGCCTCAGAGCCAACGAGATCGCGATAGTAGACCGGACCGATCTCAAGCACCTTCACGCCGTCTAAAAGAATCCTACGCTCTTCCCCGTATAAGCTACACTCCCACAGCGCGTGGTGTACGTCCTCTACCTCCGACTCCCCACAGTAGCAGGACCCCACGTCCGCGAGTTTCAGTCGGTGTAGCCTATCCCTGAAACAGCCATGACCTGAGAGTAACTGGGAGACTTCGTAGTCAGGCTGGACCCAAGTTGCCTTTAGTCGACCCGACACCTCCGGGAAAAATCTGTACAACTCCCGCCCTTGATCCGATGCGTCCCAACGCTCCTGCCATTCGGCAAGAGCGGACTCAGTTGTTCTGAGTTTGGCGCTTCGAAGCTCCTCCTTAGTAAGCCCGGACTCGCGTGCCTCGCCTAGTCTGCCTGCACGAATTACCTCGAGGTCGGCCGGAAGAACGCCAGCCAAGACCGGCAGTGCGACAGTGCTCGTCGAGCGATACGCCTTGGTCAGAAGGATCAAGGCGGGCCTCTGGGTGCGCAGGAGCGCGGACCGCACCACGTGCAGTGACGCGCGCCCGAACCAGCAAGCAGCAGCATACGTTACCGTGGCGATGTAAGTGCCTCGGTACAGCACCATTAAGGCTTTGTACCGAACCCCCCAGGATGACGCCGAAACCCTCGACATCTTGCCGAAGCAATTTGCCGCCCTCTCCCCTATCGACACCGCATGCTGCGCGAAAGACAGGCTCGCATCGATCGTCACCCCAAGTACCGTAGCCGCCGTGACGCTTCTAATCGACTTCCCCCCGAATCTGATGGTGGGTGGCCGCTGGAATTTACCCCTGATCGTCATAGTTTCAGACTTTGCAGGAGAGAATTCCAGCCTGTTACGGGCCCCCCACTCACCGACGAGCGCCAAAACGATAGAGGCCGAAGCCTCTATGCCCGCCCGGGACCGGGATTCGATAAGAATCGTCACGTCGTCGGCGTACGCCACGATACTGACCCCCCCTGGGAGTGGCAATCGAAGCAAGTCATCCATGAGCAAGTTCCAGAGCGTTGGTCCCAACACAGAACCTTGCGGGCAACCCATAGTTGCTGCCTTCCATACAACCCGGTCACCAACGAAAAGGCCCATCCGGCGATTCACGAAGTAGTCCGCCAACATCCTAAAGATGTTAGGCGGGCAACCCCCGCGCTTCGCCTTGAGCAAGATCATCGGCCACCAAGCGTTATCGAAGGCACCAGAGATATCCAAAAAGATCGCTTGAACATAATTCGACGAACTCTCTCTGGCCACGCTAAAGATTCTCTTCAGCGCGGACACCGTCGACCGACCTCGAGTGAAGCCATGCTGGCGGTCCGATAACCCCAACGTTAGTTGCGGGGCACACCTCAGCATTACGCGTTCTAAAATCTTACCAAAGATCGGCAACAAAGTGACGGGCCGATAGGCTTTCGGGTCGGAAAGCTGCTTGCCATTGCCTTTCGGCAAGACAATCAGTCTGCCGTCCTTCCACGTATCGGGGAAAACTCCCTCCTGGACACATCGCCTAAACACTTCTGCAAACTCAACCGACGCGGCTGCCCAAACGTGCTTAATGATCCGAGCGGTGATCCCATCCATTCCCGGGGCGGTGTTAGGCAAGTCCTTCACGATTCCCGCAATTACGTCATCGGTCGGGGGCGGCGCCTCTTCTCCTGAAGGTATTAGCGACGCCATAATACAACCACAGAACAATAAAAACCCTTTTTTATTGTTCGGTGATTGCAACGCAACGCAAAAGGTAAGTAAGTAGTAGGTAACTACTAGGAAGCGCTGATGGCCACGTTTTTTGACAGACTGGTCGTATTCTATCACGTTTGTTAAGCAATTGGACCGCTATTGGACGCGGTTTCATAATACCTAAATGTAAAGCTGGCGACATTTTAGGGATTCGATTCGGCTCGGGTCGGCGCTCGTAGTGGACGCGGAGTTTTAAATGTAGGTAGTATTTATGGTAAATTTTAAGTAGTATGTTAAATATTTTCACCAAGCAATGAAGACATTAAATAATTTTAGATGATGATTAAACGTTAGTGTGGGTACATACGAGGCGGGTCGGGCGGGCGCGGCGGCGGCGCGGGCGCGGTGGCGGCCGGCGCGGCCGTCGTCGGCGCGGTCGTGGCCGCCGGCGTGCTCGGCGCGCTCGCGCCCCTGGGGGATACACGCCAAATTATCCATACATATTAATCGAAAGCTATTAATGTGAACGAAAAGGACTGTCTGACACTTTTTCTCGTGAAGAAACTGAGAATGGTTATTAGACCATACCTATCATGGGAATCTACACAGGCTTCTTTTTGGAACTATATTTACAGTAAACTGTAAAACTTTCCACGGTAATTCACCTTTATGTGTCATTAAATTCCTCTTTATTTAGTCTAAACAAATAAAATAGGGCATCCATACAGTCGCGTTTTACCGGACATTTTAGGATTTTTTTTCCCAGTTAAGATTATTCCAGTACCATCCCTGTCCAGCGATTGATTCAAGAGCTGGATTTGCTACTTAAATAATGTGGACTAAACTAGTCCAGTGACTGGAATTATGTTTTTAAAAAGGCTGGAATAATATTGTGACGCTATGGGGAAATATTATGAAAATATTTTAGCCCTTTTTTAATCTTTTAGACTTTCATAAATCTTATAGGGTTTCATAAATAATTTAAGAAACGTTCCAGTCCATTACTTTGGTCTTTTACAAAAGTGGAGGAATGATCAGTCTAGGGCGAGTTCCATCCGCAGTACACGGAGTACTGGATAGTGCGTGCTACGGTAAACTATCTATATTAATTCTAGATAAAAAAAATATCAATTATTCCTGATTTATAGTTTTTCCATATTGCTAAATTAACCTGGATTCGAGTGTTGAGTCACAATGTGAACTGTATTCAATCCAGTACCGGACCGAACTAGATTGATTTGCTGGGTTACTGGATTATTAATACTGGAATAATTTGCACGGTCATTAGAGTTTTGGGTTTTTAGTTGAATTCGTCTTGGCTCAAGTTATTATTGTTTTTCACAAGAGCTCTAGCAACATATCAATCAGGGGAATGGGTGACTGAGGCCTACCTGAGGTTGGCGAGCTGCTGCTCGTGGTGCGCCAAGCGCTCCTGATCCTGCAGCTCGGCCAGGCGGCGGCTGAGCGCCAGCACGCCACTGCTGAAGTTGCCGTGCGCCGTGAACTTGCAGCGGAAGTCCTCCGGCGGCCCGCAGCTGAACAGGTAGCAGCTGCCGGGGCTCTGCAACGTACACAGAACCGTGACCAGTTAATTATTAATTTAACAATAAAGCAATATCCTGTTCACACCACATGAACTACGTCTCGTCAGTCTTTCGTTACACACTGACCTTGAGTTTTAGCAATGCCCGCTTGCATTATTTATTGCATTGCATTGCATTTATGTGCTGCGTCAACTCAATGGACATGCGACGATCATTATTGGATCTATCAATTTGAAATAAAATTAATTTGATAAAATTATAATAATCTTTCTAATATTATAAATGCGAAAGTATGTCTGTTTTGTTCCGCTTTCACGCAAAAACTACTGAACAGATTTAGATGAAATTTTGTATGTAGGGTCTTCAAGAAGTGGACTACGCGTAGTTAATACATAGGTTACTTTTTATCCCGATATTCACCCAGGAACGGGAACCGCGCGGGTAAAACCGCGGGTGGCCGCTAGTTTTCATATAAACTTGCTCACTTTACAGACTCACCACACAGAGTAAGTATAGTAAGTACGTAAGTCTGCGATAAGGTCAATAAGTTATAATCAATCAAATAATTTTCTCCAAAAATAAAAAATAAATTATAACCCAGCTTTAATATTTGAAAAAAAAATTAACCAATTTAAAAAAAAAAGTAAGTTATCTATTCGTTGCGTACCTATAGGTATATTTAATTCTGAACGTGTGAACATCCATTTCCCAACGGAAATGGAGCATGTTTACAATCGATTGGAGTGTTTATTTGATAGATGAGCATTTGACCTATCATCACCCAAGAAATGATCACAGAGTTGTTTATACATTTTCCGATGAGACTGTAAAATTAGCACGTCTGTGTGAGAACAATATAAGGGTAGAGCATACCTAATCGTACTTTTGAGTGCACCTACCTATATTTTGCAATATGTAATCATCACTCATTGCAAATATATTTTATTATAATAATAATATAAAGCTTTTCAAACAATTCATTATTCAATTAAAAACTAACAAGAATGTGAAGAAGTTTGCCGTATACCTAGATTAAAATGTGTAATTACAAGAAGAATGTCGCTATTTAGAGATTTTTTTAAATATTTTTAATCATGTGACCTGAATGCCAAAATAACCTTGCTCACATACCACGAAATTTTTCATCGTGTGAGGCACGATCGCGACACGACGACCAAAGCCGACTCTAGGCACACCGGATTATGCCGACAGTCTAGCTCTATCAAGATTGGTTGTGTGTTGTTGTGGTGTTATGTTCTTATGTCTAACGAACGGCGCACATGTTGGTTTCATCAGTAGCATCAAGAACACAAATTACATTTAATATTGTTGAACCTTAAACGATGAATATTAGTGTCTCTGTATATTGGTGTTGCTCGTTTCGATATGAAACGAGCAACACCATCCACTATCGATTATCTCAGCACGATAAGCGCCCGCATGAGGGCTAATAAAGGGCATTGAACGGTCGTCGCTACTGTTGCATGATTTTGCTTTCAATTCAACTATCGTATCAAGAGTGTCCTTGGCACAGTTTGCTATTCATATAAAGTTGTAGTCCGCTTTGTCTAAACTAAAAAGAATAGCAACCATTATTAATTGAATTAAACGGAAACGTATATTTAGTTAGGTGTATTGTTTGCGTTCCCACTTGGTAGATAAACCATTACACCATAGACATTCTATACTTTACGTTGATACAATGATTAAGACTTGCTCGATAATGAGTGCCACGTTTGCCACTAAAAACGTAGGATAGTTCCTGCTTCTATGACTGTACCATAACAGATTATGAAACATTGAAAGGTAAACACTAAGAGAGGAAAACGACCAAGCCTAAAAAGTTTTGATTTACAACTCGGAACTAATTTTGAAAATATTATTTTATTTGTAGCCGCCATTTTAGCGTGTCCTATCGATTTCATTTTAGTTTTCGGTGTGTTAGACATTTGACGTCAAAATCTTATTTTCTTTGATGTATACTGAGTCAAGCTACTAACTAACTCTTTTTATTCTTAATATAAGCAATTTATCAAAATTTTATTGAATTATGAAACTCATATTTTAGCCATGTCCTACGTCGTCAACGAAAACAAAGAGTTTTTTTTTATGTTTATAGTACAGTGACCTATATATTTTTATGCACAAAAAAGACAACTAAATAGTAATCTAATTAGTACAATAATCAATAAAAATCGATCGAAGATAATGTATCAATCCAAAACAAAAATACGTCACATGTGGAATTTCCATCTGAGTGACGTTACTTTTTCTCATTTTAATATGAAATTACTACCAAAATTGTTATAAATTTAGCCTAGCAATAATCTGAGGCCCATATCTTGCTTCCGTTTTCTTTTCTATAATTTGAAAGGCGCGTGTCGCCCGCCAACACGCTTTAAAAAAGTTACATTTCAAAGAGTTGTTTTGTGATTTCCACTGATTGACAGTGATTTTACGGTAGTTATATGTTTATTTGAAAATCCTTTATTTTCCGTAATATGTTATATTATGTAGTGGGGAATAAAGCTATTTAAAAAAGATAGAACAAAAAACACCAGGAAACTGTATCTTTGTTTGGAACCGCGAAGTAATCGTTACGTTCCACTGAGAAATATTGCTAAAAAAGTTTCTCAGTGGTCGAAATAGTCACTCAGTGGAGTATAAAGCAAAGAACAGAATAATGTAGATATTTAATATTTTTTTATGCAGTATATAATTTAAATATGTTTATTGAAATTTTATGCCAGTTTTTACTACACCTGATATAAAAAAAAGTAAAGATCCATTTTAGAATGATTTTAAAACTGTGTTAAGTTATCTAATTTACTTACATAACACGTCATTTAGTACGACTTTGTTGTTCCCTCTCTCTTTAAAAAAAAACAATATTATGCAATAAAAAAATTCAAAGCGCCAACCGGCCGCGTATTACCTGCATACAAACTAACAAAAAGTGGCAAGTGGGTGGCGAGCGCGAAGCGTATGCTTGCCTGAAACTTGTTGGCTCCAATAAAATCGCTAAACGTAGAGCCACGAGGGGTTCAAATAATTTGGACCAAGCGGCGCGTGGTAAAAAAAGGAGTATTTTGTATAAATAATTTACTACTATAATTTTATTGTTTGTTTGTTAAGCTTGGTAAATTATTATAATATAAAGAAAGGAAATACCTTTCTCTACATAATAATAATAACAATAATCTTATTTATATTGTTTAAGGGGCGCCAACTTCACCAACTCAGAGGAATCGCCATTGCGAGAGTAATTCATTAATAAAATTTGATCTCGTTTTCCTCGTGAGCAATGTCATACATTATTCATTTAAATGTGTACTAAGCTTAAGGTTTCCACAGAGAGATTACT
This sequence comes from Chrysoteuchia culmella, assembly GCA_910589605.1. NCBI lineage: Eukaryota > Metazoa > Arthropoda > Insecta > Lepidoptera > Crambidae > Chrysoteuchia > Chrysoteuchia culmella. The sequence continues at coordinate 24,524,693 of OU342649.1, forward strand.
GCGATCCACTGAGTGATTGTCCTCAAATGTCGTCAGTAAAAAATTTTTTTTAACACCTTAAAGTCATATATATATTATTTAACAAAAAAAAACTGTAAAAAAAAGCATTTTATTTCCTTTACTAGCCTAAAAGAATAAACTAGTAAATTGCATGATATTTGAAACATAAGATAATAATACGAAGTCATTTTGTAACTCAGTGGAACCGCTAGAAGCTCCAGTACTGACAAAAATTACTGATTTTATGCATTAATAAAGCTAAGCTATATCATTTAATTGTAAGTCAGTCACGAGATCAGTCGAAGGCATAAGAGAGCTATGTAAATCTGCAGATATCATAGCGTTGCAGGAGACATGGCTGCTACCCCATGACGTAGCCTACATCTCGGGAATCCATCCAGAATTTGACTGTTGCAGTAAGTCTGCGGTTAACACCGGTGACGGATTGTTAAGAGGCCGACCGTATGGTGGCGTTGCAATCATGTGGCGTAAATCTTTGTTTACATCGGTATCCATAGTACAATGTAACTCCGTGCGTTTGGCCGCGATCAAAACTGTTGTGAATGACAGAACTACGTTTTTCGTCAGCGTGTATATGCCCTGCGACTCGTGGGACAATTTAACGGAATTTACAAGCTGTCTCAGTGAAATAAACGCTTTAATAGAATGTAGTGGTGTAGACTCGGTGTTTATATTAGGAGATTTTAACGCGCATCCTGGCGAATTGTTTTTTAATGAAATGAATATGTTTTGCTATGAACAAATGTGGGATTTAGTGGACTATGAGTTCTTAAAAAAATATGATACGTTTACATATATAAGTGATATAAATGGTTCTCATCGATGGCTGGATCACTGTATTTCTACTAAGTCAGCCACGAATTCTGTTGTAAATATTAAGGTACTGTATGACATCTTCTGGTCTGACCACTTTCCACTTGAAGTTACGATCGATATGGGAAAATTGAGTTGCTATAAAGTACAAGAATGTCATTTTAATTCTGATAAAGCTGTGTGGGGTGAGAGAAATGAAAGTCAAATAAATAGGTATCGTGAACTTTGTTGTGAAAAGTTAAGAAATATAGATTTTCCCGAAGAGTTTAGGTTTTGTGCCAATCACCATTGTTCTAGTTTAGATCACAAATTAATAATTGATAAAATGTATGATGATATTGTTTATACTTTGAGAGAGGCAGCAGTGGCCACCTATGAGCAAAAGAAATTTAGAAATAAATATGTAGTAGGGTGGAATAAATATGTTAAACCATTTCACTGTGACGCTCGAGTTTGTTTTCAGATGTGGGTATTGTATGGCAAACCTAAAATTGGATATTATTTCGAAAAAATGAAAGAAAGTAGAAAACTATTTAAATCTAAACTAAAATGGTGTCAGAATAATGAACAAAAAATAAAAATGCAAATTTTGGCTACACATATTAAAACTAAAGAATTTTCTAAATTTTGGAAACAAACTAACAAACTGAATCCAAGGTCGAGCGTCCCTGCGAATGTGGATGGTGAAAGCGACGCAGGGAAAGTGGCAAACATTTTTAAAAACCACTTTCAATGCACCATGCAGCAACCGTCGCAGAGTTTCGATGCTGGTATCCGAGATGGAGATGAAGCCACGTTCTTTACGACTTCACATGTTAAAGATCTTTTGAAAAATATGATGCGTGGTAAATCACCAGGCCACGACGGTATCAGTATTGAACACCTGCGATATGCTGGCTTTCACTTGCCACGTGTCCTGGCCATGCTGTTCTCTTTCTGCATAGGGCATTCGCACTTACCTTCTGATTTCATGAAAACGATTGTTGTACCAGTACTGAAAAACAAAACAGGAGATACGTCTGACATAAACAACTACAGACCTATCTCTTTGGCCACTACTATAGCGAAAGTGATGGACGGTTTGCTTGAGAGAAAGTTGCAGGCATCCCTTAATCTGTGTGATGCACAATTTGGTTTCAGACCGCAGCTTTCCACAGAAAGTGCAGTACTTTGTCTCAAGCACACTGTTCGTTACTACACGAATCGTAATACGCCTATTATAGCCTGTTTTCTGGACCTCTCGAAGGCATTTGATACGGTTATATACAATGCACTTTGGAATAAACTTGCTACAGAAACAAATGACTTCCCTAAAGATCTCATAAGTCTGTTTCAGTATTGGTACAATAATCAACAAAATCAGGTGAGGTGGGCAGGGGTGTTATCCGAGACGTATGGGTTGGAGTGTGGTGTAAGACAGGGCGGGCTGTCATCACCTGCACTTTTTAACCTCTACGTGAACAGTCTGATTGGTGAGCTCGGTAGCAGTGGAGTCGGCTGTTCCATTGACAATATTTCATATAATAACATTAGTTACGCCGACGACATGGTGCTGTTGAGTCCATCTATTAGTGGTCTAAAAAAGCTGCTTAGTATTTGTGAGAGGTACGCGGCGACCCATGGCCTACGATACAATACTAAAAAAAGTGAATTAGTTATTTTTAAATCAAAATATAGGAACTACAACTTTCCTCCTGTTACTCTTGAAGGCTTACCACTGAAAAGAGTGACAAGTTTTAAGTATCTAGGGCACTGGGTAACTGAAAATATGTCGGATGAGGCTGACATAGAGCGGGAGCGCAGGGCTCTAGCTATGAGAGCGAATATGCTTGCCCGTAGATTTGCACGGTGTAACACTGAAATTAAACATACTCTTTTCAAAGCCTATTGCCAAAGTTTTTACACCTGCAGTCTATGGGTTGAGTACACACAGAGGACGCTTTCAGCCCTGCGCGTCCAATATAATAACGGGTTCAGGATGCTGATGGGGCTGCCTAGGTACTGCAGCGCGTCAGCGATGTTCACTGAGGCTCGCATAGACAGTTTCCCGGTAGTCTTACGCAAGCGGATTGCCTCCGCGTGGCGCCGCGTCCGAGACAGCTCCAACAGCCTCCTGGCGGCGATAGGGAGTCGCTATTGCTGTCCTATCTTGAGATACTGGAACAGCGTCCATGTCGGCTCGAGGCCTGCGATTGTCAATGTTAAGTAGGTTGTGTACTTGCACGCACAGCCTACTTAATAATGACGTAGTTTTTATCTTACTCATTGTTCCATTTTAAGTACCTAACTCTTATCAATTAACTAACCCTAGCTTATAAGTATTTTTAATTTTTTATGTAAACACTAACCCACTTTCTGGAAAGCATTTTTTCTGAAATAAAGATTTATTATTATTATTATTATTAATTTGCTTAATTAATTGAATTTTAAAAGGAACATAAAGTTTAATAAATGCTGAACCCGAATAAAACATAAAAAGAACGTTTAGAAGCAAAATTTATAAAAAGAAACGGCCATGATTACTGTACCTTCTCATATCTAAACAATAATTATTTCTAACACTTTTAAACGCAGTCCTTACCTCCATTCTACATCATCAATGCAGTACCTACGTCCTCAATACTTTTAAAGTAAAATGCAATGTCATATACCTTTTCCTCGTAGACGAAGACGTCACAGGAGTCGGTCTCGCAGCAGAGGCGCAGGCACTCGTGGCGCGCGCCAACGTCCAGCTCGGACAGGTAGCGCGCGCCCATCTCGCGAGACTCCTCCGTACGGATGATCTTGTCGCGCTGCACGTCGAAACGCGCGCCGCACGCCGCCGGGTCCAGCTCGCGCGCCCGCGCCATCGCCACCGCCACGACCAGCGCGGCGCACCACCCCAGCGCCGCGCGAAAACTTGACCCTACATTGATCCTACTCATCTTCTACGCTTTCAACTCCTCTGTTTATTGTATAATTCAAGAAACTTCGGTAGTGATCTCGCTTTCGCCATGTAGATGGAGCATTTGCGCATAGATTTAAATCTTACGGGTTGCCCCTTCCGACTTCCCCAGAAAAATGCCGTGCGGTGACTCCTCTATGGGGGCTCGCTCGCACCTGCTCGGCCGCTATCGGTTACGGCGGAAAGTACTCCTGCGGATCGATCGCTCTGCGTCTGCGCTTTACCGTTGGGGTCTAGAATGTGCGAATTAATGGAGGTGTCAACCTATTTAACTTTCATAATTCTGAGTTCTAGAAATATAATACGGGTCTTCTCTCATTATAGCTGACCCAACTGACTGATGAAAGAAGAAATATTAAGATAAAAAAAATATTTCAATAACGTCGGTTATGGGCATCGGTGATGAATAGGTCGTCCTTTGTTTCGCAAGTGGTGGTGGGCGGGCGGCGGCGGGCGCGGCAGTGTCGGCGCGACCGCCGGCCCGCAGCCCGTAGCGCTCCGGCCGCCTCATGTCGCTGTTCTTCAAGTTCAGGAGCGGCGTAAGTACCTCCTCGCCTGCCCGCGCTGCCCGCTGCCCGGGCGCGCCCGCTGCAGCTCGCGCGGGCCGCGGCCATTATCTTTTCATCCTTTCTTTACCTGACTTCAGAAGCCACCTTTGACACGCCCTCGTGATGACCTGGCGCGTTGCTTGTTTATATGTATAGTACCTACTCGTATGTATAGTAGATGAATAATTATCAAATAATATTTTTTTACCCAAATGCTTACTTATGAATAAGCTATTATTAGTCAGTAATTAAAAATTTTTATTACATATTCATTTCCTATGCAGAGAGATTTTTTGTTTCTTTTGAAGTGAAAAGTGATAGAAATAAAATTTTAAGAGGCTTTACTCTATGTATAGGTATTATAAAATTTTACAATATAGTCATAGCAAATACATCACTCTTACATAACTGATTTTTTACTTATTTTAGCTTCCGAAAGAATATTATTTTTCCTTTTACAATTCGTGAGTTTTATTTCTTAATAGATTTCACCAATATTTACATTGGTGAAATCTATTAAGAAATAAAACTTTGACTATTTTGTTCATTATCAGCCATTGTAACGTCCCCACGCCGGCGCCGGGGCAGTGGCCTGGAGAAGGATGATATTATCATAAAAACTATCATAATTATCACTCATGCATAGCAAAAATACAGATCATCTAAGTATTTTACACCTTGAAAAAAAAAGTTAAAAAGTAAGTAACTATAAAAATTACAATAAAAAAATCGACCTAAAGTTTTAGGACTTGTTTAGTCGTTATGCTTTTTTTTCATGTCGTTGTTTCTATTTTTATTAGAGTTACTGGTTGCTTATGATTACACTTCATTCAATTATGAAAAAAAAAGAAAATTTTCCATAAAACTGGAAACAAAAATAGTAATAATAGATAATTCGTCTCCTACCCAAAATACGTGAATAACGAACCAAAGCGTCAAGACAATTCTTCGCTTACTTGAAATACATTGAAGTTAATCATAATAACTGACATATTTTGTAAATTAGATAGGTAGGTATTGATATTTTATGCCAAGCAGAATAATAATAAGGTGCAAATAAGTTCTTTAAAATTGATTGCAAATATTTGTCCTGAAATTAGCACAAGTAAGTATATGCACCCTAAATTTCATGTATAGAACGTACACAAGTAAGTATATGCACCCTAAATTTCATGTATAGAACGTACACACTAACGCGCATTTAATTTATGAAACAAAATTATAATTATAATTTTACTAGCTTTTTGTCAATGTAGCCAGCCACAAAAATAACCTGCTTTAAAGTGCAATGCATAGGTTTGGTTCCTTTTCGAAAATGCCTGCACACCATTCAGACCTTTATTAGATGGATAGAGTACCTATTTAAGTATGAACAATAGTTACTGAGCCTAGAATAATAGCGTTATTATTCTAAGTTACTGAGACAGCACCTTTCTAAACCGTATCCACTCCGAGATAAATGCACCTATTATTCATAACTATTATTTACTACATTTAGGTTGTAATTACAATTTTATCTGGCTTACTTACAAGAATGGCAGATCATTTTCACAATATATTATATGATAAAAATATATAATAAATAAAATAATAATAATTATTATCATATTTTACTTTTAGGGAACCGATGAGGTGATTATTAAATATATTGTCAATATTATTTAAAATTGTATTATTATTTAATACATTGTATAAATAATAATACTTCATTGGTTTATGTTGATAATATCTCAAAAATTAAGTTTATTTCAGCTTAAATGTATGAAATAGTTGTAATGAACAGGTGAATTCATCTTAGAATGGATACGGTTTAGAAATGTGCTATCCCGATAACTATTGTTCGTACATATATATCTACTCTATCGATTGAACAAGGTTTGAACGGTGTGCAGGGATTTTCGAAAAGGCGGCAACCCTCCATATATTTGTGGCATTGTCCTTTTACATTTACTTATTATCTTATTGCGTGAGCGTGTGCTTATAATTTTGAGTTACTAAGATATTATTAAGTTAAAATATTCCGTGCTATAAATAAAGTTAAATAATTGCGGATGACTAGATAAAAAATATACACATCGGCCACAGTCACCACGTCTCAACGTCAAAAATAAAATCACGTTAATACCTAGTTATAAAAATATGACGTGATGATACGTTCTTGATAAACAACGACCCGGGAGATGTGCGCGTGCTGGCCCGGCGACTATCAGCTGAGCGCCCTCCGCGACCCGCGCCGCCCGCCCCCGCGCGCGCCGCGACGACCTGACGACGCAACGTAAGCGGGTCGCGGTCGGTGTCGTTCGGTAGACGAGAGCCGTGAGTCGCTTTCTGTCGGGCAGTCATCGCCAAGCTCCGCCGGCGTCGTGGTGTCCGTCGTAGTGTCTATCGGATCTCAGCGGGACAGTGGTGTGTGCGGCGGTAGCAGTGCAGTGTGAGTTGAGTGTGCGCGCGTGTAGCTGTCAGACTCCGTGCGCAGTGCAGCCACGAGCCGAGAGCCCGAGAGCTCCCGCGGCCTCCGCCGGGGGCACTGACCGCGCGATCTCTGTGCGGACCTACGGTCGAGACACTCGCGCGGAACCACGGTTCTCCTCTGTGGCGTCTGCTCATTTGAATATCCTACATCAATAGGTAAACAAGAAGAACTTACTTATTTTAGCCGCTTCAACTGACCCGTCCGTTATCAGCACATCATAGGTACCTACATAACATTATTGTATTGTAAGCTCGGTATAAAATCCTACGATATTGGATGTTATTTCTCGAGATAGGAAGTAGTGTGTTTATTCGTATAGGTATAAATATTAATACAAGTTCGTATTGCTTTAAAAAGAGAGACCTAATCTAGGTTAAAAATGCTAACGTATGGTATCCGGACACACGTTATAATCACCATTGTCTGTTATCATTATAAATTAATTTTATCATGTGGAAGAAAATGAACACCAAGCCCGCAATAACATCAACTTATTTACCTAGTTACGCACTTGTACAAGGAATGAAATCAGATAGGTAGGGGTACTTACCTCAAATCTAATTAAGGAAGGAAGTGGGTGTTTTTTTCACTACAATACAACCACCACACACAGAAACATTGTTGTAAAACTGTGACTTTATAAGTACTGCTACTTCTAGCACAGAATTATAAGGTTACTTACATACAGCCATATAATCAAAGAATAAATAATAAATAAATGAATAACTCGGTAGCTCAGCGGTTAGACCATACCGGGTTCGAGTCCCATCTGAGAATTCACTTGTGGCCGAGTTGATTTTTTCCATTATTTTTCTATTAAATATTTATGAATGATTGTACGGCACGTGTGATGTCTTTAAGTTTGCACTTCGAAAACCGCCGCTATTACGAGCGACGTAAGGGCCCTCTCAAGGTCAAAGTGTAGAGCTGTAGCTGCTGTATGCTGACTGTCTGTACACAAATGAGATATTCATATTTTATAAAGACATCAAACTAAAATATCGTGATTCATGCTATTTTAGTTTTATTTTTAGAGTTTGCCGAGATGAGTCAAGTATTTGTCCGACCACAAATTACAATAGTAACTGTGATGTTAGTAAAACCTCTAATAAGCGATTCAAAACAGATGCCAGATAAAAATAATTTATATGTCGCGGATTATCTGCCCTATTTGTGTGGTAGATAAACTAATTGGGTAGGTAAGTAATGTGATAACGCGAGTGATTGCGAATATTGCGATACGACAAAGAGCCGCCTGCTCAGGCCTCGGCCTGCAAACTAGTAGCCGTACGCATGTGATTTTTAAAAACTTCAGAGAAATCTTAGTTACGGTGTGTATACGTATTATACGTATGTATGTACGTACGTACAAACAAATATTTATAAAAAAGAATACCAAATAGTTAACTGCATAAAACAATTGAAACCGTCTTACGTACTCCGTAATTAGTACATCTTTCCTGTATAAGCTATTTCTTAAAAAGGCATGGCATGCAATGTGACACATTTGTTTAAAGAAACAAATACTCTGCCATAACACTAAAAGCTGTCTGTTGATAGCCGCTGCCCCCGGCTGTAGCAATAACTCACGGACGGCGCGTTGCGTTCCGCAGCCGCCGCACTCCTCGAGCGTGACGTACGCGGCCCTCAGGAAGTACTATTTATTAATCTGTGCCTCAGGTGCATCCCTCAGTGCAAATTGTGAGCTAATTTGTACCTACTTTCCTGTATAACCACTCATCAACTAACTTTGCCATAAAATTGGGATACAGTGATTACTTAATTTCCGTTGTTGTGCCGCAAACCGACTTGCCGTGGATCAAATAAAAAAAAAACCGGCCAAGTGCGAGTCGGACTCGCGCACTGAGGGTTCCGTAAAATATTTTTTATTTTATGATGTAACAAAAAATTTTCGGTATGCAATTTTTCCTTTATCTGTACTATAAGACGTTACTTCGTACCAAATTTCGAGATTCTAAGTTCACGAGGTTTTGATTCCCGTGCGAGTTTCGAAAATTTGCGGCATAAACGGCTGTATCTTTTGATTGCTTTGGCTAAAAATTTGTTTTTTTCACAGCTCCAAGGGACAGTAGACCTGAGTATGAGATATAGATTTCAGTTTGATACCTTCACGCGTTCCTGAGAAAAACGGTCGGACAGACGGACGGACGGACAACGAAGTGATCCTATAAGGGTTCCGATTTTTCCTTTTGAGGTACAGAACGTGTACGGAACCCTAAAAATAAAAATTCGGCCACCCGTGACCTAAACGGGCTCTCAATTATATCGTCCATCATCTAGAAATTTTTCCTGAATTTAAAATTACAAGCGCGGTCTTCGTTTCTTTTTTTTGTGGATATTATTATAAGATGGTCCGGCAGGCTTCGATTCCAACAAAGAAAACGCGAGTTTATGAATGAGATGAAATGAAACCGGTGTGTGCGCGCGCGCCGACTGGCACTATTTCAGAGGATGACGCGACACTATTTTGTGTGTGACCGTTACATACATCCGACATGCACGTGTTGATCTTATTCAGATCAATATTTTCTTGTTACATGAATAGGTGTCCAAGTTTGTACTCTAATTATATACATTAAAATTAAAGGTCTTGCCATTTTTCTGATCGTTTCCAGTTGGTTACAATATGGTGGATTATTACTTCGCTTAAAAAACTATAAGACTATAGAATTAGTTCAAATATTTCTACCAACTCTATAACCTAGGAACTACTATTTCAGGAATCGGTCCACTCCACACATCAATCATATCTTTCGTATCGTATTGTTTAAGTTTTTATTTAAACTTGATTGCCAAATATTTAGCACACAAATGATACAATCTAACTACCTACCTATGTACTTTTTTTATGTAACGGGGACCAACAATACTGTTGTAAGATATGTTCTTTTTTACGATTAAACGATTTAAGGTTACATTATAATGAAAATGCATTGGAACATCCTTGAAACACTATTAGTTGTTTAAAAAATTATAGAGTGTCCTTTGGTGAGGCACCTTGCTAAATATACCTTACTTACGTAAGTACTACCTAGTCTAATAAGCTTGCAATCTTTTCGTACTGGTTCGTATCGTCCCGCAGATTATTTTTCTATTTTTAAATATGATGGATTGCTTTTTTTGGTGTTAAGAAACATAACAGTCTGAGGTAGACAAAACACACTGAATATTCTAGCTGTGTGGCTTGTAGTCGGCATTGAGTGGCGGAGCCCCGGCGGGCGTATCAAAGGGCTCTTTGTCTTGCTCGACACGTGGAAAGCTTATTGTTCTTCGGCATGTAAACACAAAACTACACCAAAGCGATTAACACTTTTCGTGGTTATATTTTGTAAGGACCTAAAGGTATGGGTACCTAACTACTACAACTTTTACAGTGCGGTTGAGTTCGATGACTATAGCAGAATAGTTATTTTCACCTCACATGCTCGGAAGATGAGGTTTTGTCATTCAGTTTCTGCGTAGTACTTTTTTTAGTAGTAAAGTACTTTTTTTATTTAATACCTAAAAATATGTCATAATCATAATGCGTTCCGAATCGCACTATTGACTTTTTGTTACATTTTATTCTTATTTTAAATAGCTATGAATTAATTATAATAAGTACTCCGTTTTGGTTTTATTATATTTTAGTTCATATTATTTATATTATTTTAGTTCATTGAATCATAAAAACAATAACAAATAGATTAAACTATTTGTTATAAGAATTTTATATTAGGCTGGGTGAGATTTCACAACCTATGATTGGATTTCGGAAAATGACATAAACCTTTATATTTATACTAGCGACCCGCCCTCGCTTCGCTTCGGTGTAATGTGGTATTCGACACCATGTATTATACATAATATAAACCTCACTCTTGATTGAATCACTCTATCTATTAAAATAAACCGCATCAAAATCCATTGCGTAGTTTTAAAGATCTAAGCATACATAGGGACATAGGGACAGACAGCGGGAAGCGACTTTGTTTTATACTATGTAGTGATTGTCTTTGTCTTGGACCTCATGTCAGTGTCAACATTTACGGAATCGTTTTTATTCTTATTTATAAGTAACAATATATTCCTACTTTAAATAACTCTGAATTAACTGTAATACTCCCTTTTTATTGTTTTAGTTTTTCATATCATTAAAACAACGAGAATAAGGTATAAGTATTTAGATTGAACTTTATGTTTAAAGATTTTTTTACCTGAAGTTGACCGCGGAAACAACCTTAAAATGTTCCTCGCTGTTCTGAGGTGAAAAATTGTGTGTTGCGCTCGGCAGAAAAGTTTTTAGCGTCTTGTACGTTTGAAATCCTCGCTTCGCTCAGGATTCAATCTTTAAACCACGAGCGTAGCGAGTCCTATCCTATCCTATCCTAGACTCCTTCACTTGCTCAGCTTTCAATAGAGGTAACTCGCCGCTAAATAACCAACTTTCCAGCCTTGTATAACAATAGTTATTTGTTTTAAATACTTCTCTGCCGAGCCCAACACACAATTTTTCACCTCACAACAGCGAGGATTTTTTAGGTTGTTTCCGCGGTTTTGTAATTAGTGCACTGGATATTTAAGACATATAATATCACTTGTATCAAATTAAATAGTGCCAAGACACTATATGTGCTCCCAATCTTTTTTGATGTAGATTTGAACGCCTTCTTTTCTATTGTTCGTCTCAATCATAAAAAGTAAACACAATCTGGAAATATCCGAATATAAATATAAAATCATGGATATCCTAATATGATAATTAATGTAACCACCTCGCAAACGTACACTCAATTAATGTAATTGAACACCATGGACTGTGTTAATGTTGTCTGATAGCAAATAATTATTGCTGAATAGAGCATGCGTTGCGTGATAAGCGTCGCGTCAACAAGGATGTTCTGGAGCTTCCTTGTTTACTGCAGTTCCTTTGGGGCCCTTTCGGTCGGACAATTTTTTAAGTTATAATGTCGTTTAGCATATAGTCTTTTAGCCTAAATTATCGTTCTAGTTCCCGGGGCGGTGGCGGCCATTCATTTAAAGATTACCATAATTGACAAGGTAACAGGTGTATGAACGCGGCCGCGGCTTTGGTAAGTGGACGTTGGTAGATGTAGGTGTTTATGTATTTTATAACGCTTCCATAGAGGAGTAATTTAATAACAAATGAGTAGTAGTTTAATAATATACTAGCGGAATGTTGAATGCGCGTTGACGTAACGTGGCATCTCGGGTTTCAGCGCGAGTCGCGCTGTGCCCGCCCGCCGCCCTCAAATCAAACTTGGTGGCAAATTGGTGGCTCAAATATTGTCTTTTGATCGAGTGTATCTAGTAATAGAATCACAGACCTATATGGAGATAGACGGTAAAAGTGTACCTACCTTGCGTATCAAAAGTTTGATCCACGGTCAAAGTTTTACGACCTAAGTCAGTCCGCTATGAAACTATTGCCATGAAAACACGGGACACTCAGAAACGAAAATGGTTAATTGTGCAGTGCTTTCTTGCAAGAGCTCGTCAATAAAATTTACACAGCACTAAATCTCGCTCGTCGTGACGTCATCGTAGGTACGAAAATTTCAATACGCTAGGTTCTCAATTCTCATACAGTTAGATAGAAGCGCTCTTTTCGTCTATCTTTCGTTGTCTATAGGTCTTTGAATAGAATCTACCTAATGAAGTACATTCTTTTTTTATACTAGGAGAAATGCTTTTACGCATCCCTCGCCCCCAGGTGCAGGGGCGATTCGTATGTTGGACTCTTGGGTACTACCAACTAAAACTCCTAGTACTTGCCTTTCTGGCCGCCATTGGTCACGGGGGGTAGGGTTCGCAATCGACCCCAACGACCAGGTGGCCGTGGCCCGGTTACCCAGGCCCGCCTTCGACCTGATGAAGTACCTGAACAGCGGGCGTGCAAAAAGTGTCAGATCCACAACGATTGTTCGTTTCCGTACACCCACAGATCAGGTGATCTGTGCGTACACCTTACATCGTTTATGTTCGATCGGTACGGTATCGTAGCGGCCGCGACCCGAGACACAGAGTACTAGTAGAGCCGAGCGAAACCGAGACGCACTGTTGTTTGATGCGCTTGGCCGCGCTAATGTAACCATAATATCTATAACAAAAATCAGGAAGACAAGTAATAATATCTCATTACGTCTAATGAATATAAAAATAAGTAGGTTCTAATATCTGACAAATTTTTATATTAAGTAAAATAAATACCAGGGACATAACCAAAAGTAAGGTAATTGTGGCTCAAAAGTTGATTCACCCACACCACATTCTTTTTAAGATTTACGGCCTCACCACAAAATATTTTAAAACACTGTTTAATTTAGATAGTGTTTAAATGTGATGCTGTCTCTTTCAAACAATATTGTGACAGCATCACATTTAAACACTGTATAACTTAGACACACGATAAACGCTGTTTTGTGGCAAGACCGATAAGATATTATTAGAATAGACCGATTAGAATATTTTTTACAATACTTTTCCATTTACACTAATCCATGCTTATATTATATACGAAAGTGACTGTGTGTCTGTCTGGCTGTTCCTCCTTTTCACGCGTAATCAATTTTAGTGAAGTTTGGTATGGACATAACTTCAACCGTAGAAATGGACATATAATACTTTTATTCTGATAAAAGGCACCACACCACCATGCGACATTCTAAGTCTGCGCGATAACTAATTCCTCACGAACGAAAGGGGCAGTAGTAACAGTTAGTTATTATATTTACCAAATATAATAACTAACTGTTATTGCTAGGTAAAGGTAGGATGAGATAGGTAGGTATTCAATATTAGTTTTTTGTCTTGCTACTAATTTCTAGGCTGTCTCACTGAATATTTTGAAGCAATTTAATTTAATGGTAGGTATATTAATTATTACATGCTAGATTACGCCTAAAATAATAAAAAATGTAACTGTGGTCTCCAGAGCCGCAGTAGCGGCGGCATGGAGTGCGGCGTGGCGGCGGGCGGGTTCCCGGCGCGGCCCCCACATCCCGCGCTCTCGCCCACCGAGCGATCGCCCGCCAAGTCCGGCCTTCACGTCAATTTTAGTGATAAAGGAGAGGTAAGCTCATCATCTCAGCCGTATGAATGTATCCCACTGCTGGATTGCTGGATATAGGGCAAGGATGTCGAACCAATGGCACGCGTGTCATTGGCACGTAACACAAAATTTTGGGCACGTCATCAATCACTAAAATCATTATGCACTACGAAAAAAAAGTGTGAAGTTACTCGGCCATTCTCCGATTAGACAGTTTTCACGTGTCCGGGCGTGTATGTTTATCGTTAAATATTATCTAGTTCAATTAGTGCATTTTTTTTAAGTTAGTACGCATTTTTTCTAGCTGTGTACAGGAGAAGCCTCAGTTAAGTCACGATATGGTTAAATTAATTTTTGATTCCCTGTTTTCTAATTACCGTAACGTGTCCGCTCACTAACCTAATGTTGAAACTTGCATGTTATTTGTACAAGGTATGGATTTGATTTGTTTAATTCAATTCGGGCGTGCTCATCCTTAAATAACAGATTTCTGCAAATCACTGCTGGACGCATCGCGAAGCCCTCAGCTTGGGCTGCAACTTGCGAGTAGGCGGACATCTTTTGTGTGTCGCCGTCTCGCCGCGAAGCACGTTAAATGTCTAATTACCGTATCCTTGGTTCACAAAATTGCTAATTACAGTGCACTGTTCTGTTCAGAGGTGCTAAGTGGACTATGAATATATCGAGGACCGAGGTGTTAAGGTACTACTGATACGAACATGGCACCATGTAGGTCCGATTACAAACCAGAGCATAAATCCCATCCGATTGCAGCGAAGTGTGAAACAGGGAGACGTTATGACCCGAAACGGTTGGAGGACATGGTAGTAACAAGTGGGTAACCCACTTGTTACTACCGTCGTTTTAAAACAACGCATAAGAACAACACGTAATTTATAAAGATATTGAATTAAATGTGGGTTTTTTAGATTTAACTAGCTTTGCATAAAAACAACACATATTTTCCGAATTTCCACTAGGAAACATTTTTTTCTATCATATTTATTACGCCGCATACAAAAATCATTAAATTCAATTGCAATATTTTAAGTCCGTAACATCTGGGTTCAGCTATTGGACTGGAAAGGCCTTGGCATTAACATTAATGGCTACTACCTAGCACACCCAGCACACCTAACACACCTTCGCTTTGTCGATGATATAGACTTTATAGCTAAGACCGACCACATTTGATGTTGTTGACCATTACATTCACCAGGACAGACGGTCCTGTTAGACAAGTCCAACTTAGAGAAAAATATCTCTCGTCGAATCCAATTTGGACCGGTAGGCTTCGTAAAGTCTTTTCGCGTCCAACTTACCTGTGACTCAAGACGAAAGTCTATGACTAGTGTGTGTTGCCAGTGATAACTTATGGAACGTGGTCGTTAACTGTGGGTCTCAATGGCTGTAAAGCTAGGCTCAAGGTCACCCAGCGTGCAATAACGACTAAGGAGAGAGCTATGCTCAGCGTTTCCCTCCGTGAGCGAATCAGAAATGAAAAGATCCGAAGGAGAAACAAAGTCACCACCATAGCTCGAAGGATTGCTCAGATAAAGTGGCAGTGGGCGAGACGTATAGCGACAATTAGAACCGATATCTGTTGGGGTGGAAAGGTTCTAGAATGGCGTTAACGTACCGGAAGACGAGATCCGTGGGCACTCGACAAGGTGGACCGACGATCGGGTGTGCGGTCGCGGGAAGCCTTTGGATGTGGTCAGCGTAGGACCGATCGCCGTGGAGATCCTTAGGAGATACCAAGCAGTGGGTGACACGTAGCTGATTTAAGATGATGATGATGATGATGAAGCAGTCTTAAAAAAGCAGCTTTGACTAAGCAGTTATTAACTAGCTTAACTAAGTTTTTTTTTTAAGTTTGAGGGTTTGTTATACCTATAACAGTACAATCGTTTTGAATACTGAAAGTGTAAAAAATCGAGTTCCCGGATTTGGCCCCATAGAAAAACTGAGAGTAACGATGGAGAGAATTAGTGGTTTTCGTTTTCGTTAAAGTTCTTTAAACACCCCTTATAAATATTTTTGAGTTTATCGTTTTTATTATTTTCCCAATAATCACAAAGGCAAAATTATTTTATGGCACGTCTATAACCTCATTAATCATCTCTTTAAATACATAAACGTTCGCAATCCTGGTACAGGACAGTATAGGGCATAGGCCTTCATAGCCGATGGACCGATCGTCTTGAAAGTCTTTACTTTCACGACGATCGGTCCATCGGCTTTCCACGTCCTTAACATCATTGGACTACCTTATCGGGGGCCTGCCCAACCCATGAGTACCCGCGGACTCTTCAGCAGTGGGTGTTTTATAAAAATATCCTAGTATTTGTAGGTGTACCTCTGTCGTAATGATGTATAGCTTATTCTGCAGAGCAGAGACCGGTCTTAAATGCAAGCAAATTTTTTATTTTAGGTGAAGGAGCGAAGGGAAAAGTTCTTGACGGCGAAATATGGCAGCCACCAGATGGCGCTCATCCGCAAGCGGCTCGCCGTCGAGATGTGGCTCTACGATGAGCTTCAAAAACTCTACGAGATCGCGGTCAGTTACTTGTCGAAAGAAAAATTACAATTGTCATTGTCCCTTGGAATAAAATAATTTATTGATAATTACATAATATACCTATACCTAATTTATACATAGGTACCTATTATGAAAATTTTAATATCGATGTGTTTCCATAACAGGATAGCAGCGGCGGGGGCGGAAGCGGCGGGGGCGGGGGCGGCGCGGGCGCGGGCAGCACGCAGGAGGTGGAGGTGGACATCGACGAGCTGCTCGACATGGACAGCGACGAGCACCGCCGCGCGCACCTCGCGGTCAGTACTGCACCCACCACCGTCTACTCCGAAAATCAAACACGATAAATCCACTTCTTCTGTTCTGTATGATAATCCGACGAATGTTCGTTCAATTTTGTTTAGAGATTTCATTAGCATTAAAATAAGGTCCAATATTATAGAGATTTCATTAGCATTAAAATAAGGTTCAATATTAAATAAATTGTATGATGAAAGTCGTTCCGCTATCGTGATCTGTCTTTCGTAGTGGACCTTCAGGGCCGTGTAAGACCGTCGGCCGCGGCGGTCTCGTGATGCCTTATGAAATCAATGCGTTTTATTTATACGCGTTTATTTATTTATACGCTATAGAACTATATTTATTTTATTTATTTATTTCAGGTAACAAACAATATTATAAACAATAGTTTACAAACAAACCTATAGTACCATAACTTAAAGTATATTAACTTAAGTAATATAGTGCATACAAGCGACGGATTAATACTAGATAAAAATTAAGTGAATTGTTATAAAGACTACATGCTCGCCTTAGGTATTTTTTGCGTAATTGGATTGGCAAAATGAGATATAAAATGTGTCTTTAGAACGTGAGGAGATACGAGGGACTTTTAACGCAATCTTTTGCAATAGTTCACTGGAGTCTATGTTATTATTAATTAAATTAAATAAAAATAAAATATCAAATAACTGGCGCCTGTGTTCTAATAATTGAATTTTATGTCTTTTTGCACTCATTTCGTAGTCACTACAATAAATCTATAGTCAAGAGATTTTATGAACTTTTTTTGTATTCGTTCTATCCGCTCTTTATGAATTGGGGGCTCCAGTCAACACTTCCAAACTCCAAAATGCTACGAACGTAGGCATTGTATAGTATCTTAAGTGACTACCCTTTTTGAAAGGCTTTCCGAGGCGAAGGATCAAACCCAACTGTTTATATGCCCTAGCCACAATATTATCAATATGTGTATTGAAGTTTAGCTTAATTAGTATATAGTCAAATTAAGGATCGCTTCCATCTTCAGCTTTATCAGTACTTAACATCAGAAATGATGAAAGCTAAGTCTCCCCGTCGTGAATAAAAAAAAGTGTAAATGCAATAAATAATTATTATTATTACAGTAAAGCCGACGCCGAAGACTTATTAATAATTTCCGCCCTCTTTTTGTTACAGAAGCTATTAGCAGATGCCAAAAAACCTCAAAAGGATGTAAATGTAAGTGTAATGTAATTGGTGCATTATTAGACAGATTATATTTATTATGTATTTTATAACAAAGTTTTTATGTTTAAATTAATGGCGCTATGACGAAATGCTGAAAAGTTGATTAACCTTGTCCGGACAAATGTGAACGAATGGTTACCCTACTAGTCGGACATCGGGAGGCGCGGGTTTACCACGGCAATAGAACTAATTTATCTGGTGTAGTTCTTGTTAAATAAACTATTAAATTTGATTTTACACACAATATGGGTTCTTTGTTACATCACTGTCTTAACGGTATACGCGTTATCATTTCTTTCGACTCTCAGACCAAATAAAAAGTAAGTACTTAGGTACTTTTTATTTGGTCTGAGTTTCGACGACTATAACCGGTAGATACCTATGGTACTCTGTAGGCCTAGCATGAGCAGCTTTTGTCGACTTTTATCGACTTGATAACTCGATAACGTGTCACTGTCCCGCTCACATCGTAACTGAGTAAGCAAGACAGCATGATGCGTTATATCATATCGCGTGATATAGCGGTGTTCATGCTAGGGGGGCTGAAAATGGTAAAAAAATCACCTCGTAAGAGTTGTAACCACCAGTAGGGTGAGGCGACGACCTCACAAATTTCACTTCAATAATGTCCCCACTGCTCGGGCACTGGCCTTCCTTATGGATGAATGAGGAGAATGGCCCATGATGACCCACCACGCAGGCCTAATGGGTTTTAACGACTGCAAATACAGCCCGAGTTTTTGGTCACCCATCCTGTAACCGACCATTGCGAAAGTTGTGCCTAAAACGCGCGAATCACTGCGCCATGAGCTCCTCTCTTCGTCGGGTGACAGAATACGAAACTAATTTCACTGCGGATTCACAGGTGGTTCAGCCAACGTTTACAGAATGCCACTGCTGTTTCTGTATCCCTACTATTTGTTTATTTTCAGAAATTTATCAACGAACTATTAGAAAAAGCGAAGACTCTGTAGGTTAACGGACAACGGAATCTAATCTCTGAAGCGAACGCGAAGTGAGGTGTGATGTGAGCGCCGCCGCCGCCGCCGCCGCCGCCCGTAGTGTACGTTAGGTGGATATGGAAACACGTTGCGATGTCGAGGGGACTGAGGCGCCTATGAGTACCGTAGTATTGACGCTGTGAACTACTTTTGATAACTACTCAAATAATATGAGTCATATTGGCGAGAAATTGTTCAGAATACTTTAAAGCCTCGCGCCACGTTAGAATTATAAATCCGATATGAAGCGGTACTACACCTGCCGATCGAGTTATTGAGCGTCTTTAGTTTCATTTTGCCAGTCGACGTAATGTGACCTCACCTCAGCGAACCATGTGTTTAGAAATTAGTCAATAGTCAAGGAGCCGCGCGTTCCTCATCGTCTAGGATTTTGGCTAAGTAGACGTTAAGTAGGTTAGGTTATTTTATGTAAAATCGGCTCGGTATTTACTAATATTAAAATACTGAGCTCGATACTCATGCCAAGCGGTAAGATAAGTCTGGGAGCGAACTAGTGCAATAAACATATCAAAATTTTGAAAATTGTATAACATGGTCTTATGTGGTGTAGGCGTGGCTTGCACCACTGCGGGCGACACCCACGTGAATCGCTGCTGAAACCACACACCGAAAGCCAGATTAAAACAATCTAAATAGATAATGGCTAAATGAGTCACTTACGTTTTCATCTCTTTGTAAATTAATAGGTAAGATATTAGCTCCATGCATATTGATGTGACTCTTCCCATTTTGAGTGCGTTCTGTCGAGCAGTGTACTTTGTCCGATGCACCGTGTCAACTCAGAGCAATAGGTAGCAATATTAGTGAAATACCCACAGAAGTTGACACATATGGAAGCAAGTCAATATTTTATGTAAAACTTAAAAGTGCATTGGTTAATTTATTCATAATTAATGATAATATAATAATGAAACATTGAGTATTATTAGGCGCTTGTATATGTATGTTATTATTATAGTCTTATATTATATATGGTGTTAAAACATGAGATGTGTTGGATATTGTTCTATGCTGGCATTTGCTAATTAAGTAGTAATTACGTTCTGATGATTGTAAATTAAAATACCACTCAGGTTTGTGGCAGGGAGATCCTTACGTAAGGTAGGGATGGGACTCATCGTTACTTTACACAACGTAAACGATAAAGTATAGTTACAGGAAAGAGCAATTTTATAGCTATGTCTCTGTAGCTCTGCTGTAACACACACCAACTTACTAAGTAATATTACCTACTTGTGAACAGCTGCATATTTTGCTCTCTATCACCA
Source organism: Chrysoteuchia culmella (assembly GCA_910589605.1). NCBI lineage: Eukaryota > Metazoa > Arthropoda > Insecta > Lepidoptera > Crambidae > Chrysoteuchia > Chrysoteuchia culmella. The sequence goes on from OU342649.1 coordinate 24,544,902, forward strand.
CATAACTGGAGGTGGAATAAATAATTACCTATATTTTAGCAAAGGCTGAAATCTGTAACGTGTTGTGTTGTGACGCAAATTCGTGGTTTTTGCGACTGAGTTTTAGAAGCAGCATGGGTATATAGCGAAGCATAATATGTATTCAACCTGTAAGCAGGATTCAGGCCTATGTGTTTATAAAGATAACTATATAGATTACATTACAACTAACGTTTGAAAGTGTAGGTATGTAAGGGGGTCCATTCGTGTTGGATTTCCACACGAGTGTGCATTCTCTGTGTGTGTGAATTGTCGATTATTATGCACTCTGCCTGGTGGTCGTGCGGTCGCGCCCTACTAGTGACGATAGCAATCGCGTGACTATCGTACTATATTGTACTCCTGGAGCTCTATTTTTCATTCACTCGTCTCGAGGATTCTACTGATTTTCGTGCGACGTTTGAGTTTCCGTATTCCGTAAAAGCGACCTTGCATGTATATACTTAACTTCGCTTTTCGCCTGTCGTACCGCCTCCCAGCGCGAGCGCGCGAAGGGCAAAGCGAAAAGAGACCTATGTCTACACACGCAAGGTTGCTTTTCGCCTGATCGCCTCCCCGTTCATCTCGCCACTCGCACGACGAGTGATTAAAAAATAGAGGTCCTGGACCTCTAGTGGGCTCGAGTGGCGAGGCGAACGTCGCATGAAAATCAGTAGAATCCTCGAGACGATTGAATCAAAAATAGAGCTTCTGACTGCAGCGGGTGACGTCGCGGGCGCCAGGGGCCGCAGCTCCCGGGCCTGAACACTCGATTTAATTATAGCTACAATTGAATGGCATTTTTGTAATAAACCCTTTTATAACAACATGTCTTTTTCTTTCCATCAACCTACTCTTAACTGCACTTAGGCTGAGTTGCACCAGTTAACCTGTACCGATTTATGGTTGTCAAAACTGTAAAATCCTATACATTTCCCTCCCGTTAAAGTTAAAGTTATGGTTAAAGTTAGATAGTGCAATCCACCCTCAGAGGTAGGTAATAAAGACCAAACGACCTGGTGCTACAGTCAACAGCACGCCAGACTGTACACTTTGAGTTTGAGAGCACTACTAATAAGTATGTCGCTTGTAAGGCTCCGTACTCTCTCGAACCAACACGTCGATAAACAATCAAAGCAAGCACTGGCTTCCAGTTGTAATTTTGTAGTCCACACCACACGTTGATTTTCGCTTTAGAGTTAAACTACCGCCAGCATGCGTAGCATGAGCACCTCGACACTTTTCTCGCGGGAGCGTATTGTCTGTCCCGCTTACACCGTACTGATATGAGCGAGACAGACATCGCGAGATAAGCGTCGACAGCCAGTCGCGTTGCGCATGCAGGTACCGGCACGAGTCGTGAGCGATGAGATTTTAAGCGTCTATTACACCACACGGTATTCCGGCTCAGCATAGTACAATAATACTTCAATGGTGGCACTAATTAGAGCGCCGCCTATTACACTGATGGCGGCAGCAAGGCACGGAATGACGTGCGCGGTGCTATTTTCATTGACTATAGTCAATGAATATAGTTCGGCAGCTTGGACGAATTGGTTAATTCGTCCAAGTTCGGCAGCACTATTTAGGCCCGGCCACCGCGCACGGCATATCGAGTTTTTTTAGGGTAGCGAATAGAAATCGGTACATAAAGAAAGATATTTGTGGTAGTTTCATCAATAATTTAGTATTCATTATAACAAGTTATTTGTGATTTCCATTGTGTTTATTCGTATAATTTTAATTAAAAATAACATTTTAAGTTTTATTCTTCCGTCTCTCACCCAAGGTTGCCTGGAAGAGATTGCTATGTAGCAAAAAGGCCGCCTATTGTGTGTTCCTCTTTTTTGTCATTTTCTCTGATGTGTTTGTTTTTGTATCGTATGCAATAAAGTTTCTATTATTATTATATTATATACACCTACCCAAATTGCCACTAAAATTATTCGTCTGCAAAAAAACTTTGTTATTCATAGTGTTGACAATGACGAATCTATAAGGGTTCCGTTTTTTGCCATTAGGCTACGGAACCCTAAAAAGAGACGGGGGAAACTGTTATTATTGTAAAACAAAAGGGACAACTTAATGTTTTTTCTTTCTTAAATAATATTCACTTTTTATATCAAAGTAGCTTTTAATTGTTAACCCCACGCAAATGAAGTCGCGGCATATGTGCGACTGTACACATGCGCGACACTCGAGCTCACCGCTCACGATTCGAGCCGCTACTTGTAGACTACCGAGTATAAACCTGCGATTTTTGGTGGAGCAAGTGTGTTACGTGCTGTTAACAACTGTACATTCGGAGTTAATAAATTATTTGAACATGATTTTCGTTGAATTATTATCTAGGTTTCTAGGTACTGTAGGACTAGCACGAAAAACTGTCGAAGAAGTACCTAAAGTTAAAAAATGTCCTATAAGACTCAATATGTCGATATTGAGTCTTATCGGACGTAAACGGAACTACATTTTCCTATATTTTTTTCGATATTAGGTTCTCGATCATGCAATAAGTGTGTTCCATTTATCGAATAGTTTCCTTATTGTTACGTTGGTGCCCCGGTTTTATCTGTCAAATCAAGATTAAAGGTTTTTATGTGCATACTAACAAATAGTTCCTTTGGAGGTATGTTGGTACCCATGTTTTCCAAGAAAACGCATGGAGTTATTAAGTACTACGTATCGTAGTACCTATTAATTCTATGAGAAAACGCGACCTGTACGAATTCGTCAGACGAACTCCTACAGGTCGCGGTCGGTCCTCCAGGACGAATAACACCACCGCCATCTTGTGTCCATCCATTCCTTTTTACCCCCGCGGGACTTCCTCGCGGTGCGGACTCTAGTTCCTTATTTTGCCACGTTCAATAACAACCATATCGATTTCGGAAAACAATAAGGGCGTATCAACTTAAACCCCAACTTAACACCAGAGCGAAAAATAGTTATTTGATATTCAAGGCTGGAAAGTTGGGATTTACCGGCGAGATACCTCTATTGCTGAAGGATTCTAGATAGAAGATTGAATCCTGAGTATGATTATTACATTTGACAATTTAGTCAAAAATCATTGTGAAATATCAAAGAAATTTTAATTAATGTATTAAAATATTAAATACAAAAAAATACCGTATGTTATTGTATTATACTGCTATAATAGGTACATGATCATTTAGTTTATTACTGTATTAATGTTATAGTTGTTTACAATGAATAAACCAAAAAAATGCTGAACGGATTTGGATGAAATTTGGTACACAGTAGATAGCCTGCACCTCGACAAAGCTCTCTCGACACTTTTCTCGCGCGAGTGTATTGTCTGTCTCGCTCACACCGTACTGATATGAGCGGGACAGACATCGCGAGATAAGCGTCGACAGCGAGTCGCGGTGCGCATGCTACGCTAGCTGGTCACATATCCCGCGGGTGAAACTGCGAGCGGCCGCTAGTACTTAATAATTCCATAGTTTCATCGTATTCGTATATTCCCTTTTCCGTTAGCTTGTACTCCTGTCGATTTCTTTCAAAAGGTTAGGTTAATTTAGGATAAGAATTTGACACAGATTGCGCTGCTGTTAAATGAATACGATTACCTTACGCAACCGCACGCCAGATGTGAAATAAAAAGTCTAGTTAAAAAGGAATGATTCATTTATTTAAAAAAATACTTATAAAACAAGTCTTATAAAATCTCTGTTCATCTGCACCGATGCTCGGCCAGATGTCTCCCGGGCTTCCCGGAATCGTCGGGTAGATAGAAACGACGCCTCTTTAACCTTCAGATTAGTAACTAGACGTGCGGCGACCGGCGTTATAGCCCAAGTCGCATTGCAGGCGCGGGCAGTGTGGTCAGCGGTCTGTTGGCGCGAACGAGCTCTCTCAACCGGGTGCGGGCGTATTACAGTGCATCGCGGTCAGCGCGGTCAGTGCGGTCAGTGCTCCATGTGCGTGTCGCCCGCGGTGTCGGCGGTGTCGGTGGTGTCGGTGGTGTCGGCGGTGTCGGCGGTGTCGGCGAGCAGGCGCCGCAGCCGCAGGTAGCGGCGCTTGAACTCGAGCCCGCAGCCGCGCGAGCGCCGGAACTCGAGCAGCGTGTGCCCGTCCGCGTCCTCGCGCGCCGCCCACGCGCGCATCGTCACCTGCGAGTCGCACTCGATCGCCACCTGCGCACCACAAACGATACAATGTTATCACGATATTTCCATGGGAGGAGTCGCACCATAAAGCGCAGCCGAGCTCGGTGACTCGGTGACTCGGTGACCCAGAGTCTCGCGGGCCCGGCCTGCGATTGTAGCGATCGTAATGGTTGGACACGGGACGAAGGTCGGTCATGGGGGACCAAAATGTCTCGAGCGGTGGAAGGCACGTTACGCAGTTTGTCCCGGCCGTATTTGCAGTCGTTAAAATCTCCCAATCCTCATCGGGTCCGCGCAGGGAGTCTCTGGTGGTCCAATTTTATTATCTATCCATAGAAAGGTGCAGTGGGGACATTTCTGTACATTGAATATATTTACTAAAAACTAATTGGAGACAATATGTAAAAATAGTAATAGAATACGTTGAGATCATTTTGTCTGTGGATATCTCAGAAACTACTGAACGGATTTGAATGAAATTTGGTATATAGATAGTAGTTGAGAGAGAGATTTTTTATTCACACAAAAAGACCATAACTCAAATGCTCATACAACCAAGATAAAAAAGGGAACAGTAATACAAAGAAACAGGTAGGTCATAATAAATATATAAACAAATGCCAAGATATGGTTTTTAGGGTTGAATTGAATAGGGCCCCTGCTAGGGTTCAGTACGTGTCGCCGTGACACAAAATGTGTCCCGGCAACGCTGGTTCCCGGCAATTCTGATAGTCTGGTTATGAGTTATATATCAACATGAGCGTACGCACCGTCCCGCAGACGAGGCGGCGCGCGGCGAACCCGGCGCGCAGGGCGGCCGCCTCCAGCGCGGCCAGCGCCGCCGCCGCCGCGCCCGCCACGCGCACGCGCGTCACGCGCCGCACCGCCACCACCACCATGCTCTGCCGAGGGAACACACACTCACTACACACGTCGAGTACGAGTCAACGCACGCTGCAGTAGAACGTCGCTGATCCGAACTACCGCGCGCGCCGCATAGACTATAATATTGATTATTCAACAGGTTTTGTGACACGTTTTTCTGTACTTTATATATTCTTACTTATTATCAGAGTAATAAATAAAAGAGATTCGTATTATAAATATTTTTTCATCGGTATATTCGTACATATCCGAACGCCCGATTAGTTCGGATAATCGGCGATCTACTATATTTATAATAGTACCAATTTTATAAATATGAAAAGTTTATTTAAAGGTTTATACTATGTGACCGAGACAATTAACTGCATGACAAGCATGCAGTTTGCACTTTTGGCACCTGCAGCCCACTTCTGTCACGGCACTACTCTTATTATCGGCTTTATTAGCGCTTCGGTGATTAACTGATTGATTACCGCTTCTTAAATTGTTTTAAGTTTTTCTCAGCTGTAATGCGCCTAATTGTCTTTGTCAAATAGAAAGTTTTACTCAATCGCGCGATAACGCGTGAACAGATTTGAATGGCTCTCGGTCCTGCCGCACGTACAGTTCATTGTCATAATCTTAACCTCATCACAATTCTTTGAAAATACGTCGAAGGTCAAAAGTTGAATTATAAACATGATATATTTATCCTGATATTTCATTAGCAAAGGGAAAAACCTGCGGCTAATCACCGGTGAGTAAAGCGGACCGACGCGTCGCATCGGCATACAATGACGTTTTTAATGTGGTTGTTGTTAAGAACGCTCAAAGTCATCCAGCGTGCAATAGAGAGATACATGATGAGACCTTACATGATCGAATCAGAAATGAGATAAAATAAACCGACACCGCTCGAAGGATCGCTCAGCTGAAGTGGCAGGGGCGGGACACAGCGAGAAGAACCGGTGGTCGTTAGACGACTCCGTGGGTTGGCCCCGACGACAACTTACAACTTGCAGTACAGTAATCTTGTAATGCGAGAAATGTTGTAATGTATGATAGACAAGTCTTTCTTTGCCAGTTGAAAATTGTTTACGGTTACAATAACCATCAAATGTAATATTATAACTAGTATTTTCTCTTTTTTATGGAAATTGACCTTACTGATATGTTAAGGTCACTTTTCAATTTGAAGACTGTATGAAATAAAACAGGAAGAAAAAAACAGCCCTTGACGAGTATCTTGCCGGTTCTTCTCGTTACGCGGTCTCCCGCCGTAGAGTTCGTTGACCGATAGCGTTCATAAGTGCTTGTGACAGCCTAGACTGAACAAATGATATTGAATTTGAATTAGAGGCGGACCGGCGCCCCGGTGCGCGGTCGCGGAGTCACGTACCTGCTGCGTGCAGGGCGACAGCTGCGAGGCGAGCAGCAGGTCGGCGGCGCGCGCGGGCTGCGACAGCGACAGCAGCGCGTCCACGGCCGCCGCCGACAGCGCGCCGCCGCCGTCCCGAGCGTCGCCGTCGCCGCCGCCGCCGCCCCGCGCGTCGCCGCCCGCCGCCGCCGCCGGCTGCGACCGCCACAGGCGAGTCGACTCTGACACATCATACGCCGCTTATACCACCGCAGTGTTTTTTTTTTGCACAAAAATCGGACATGCTTGTTTTATCCGTTCGTTTTATAGATTATAGCTAACGCAGACGACGGATGACGGAGGACTTTTTGTCCGCGACACGTCTTTATTGTTAACCAAATAAGATTCAACTTAGATCGCGTATATCCATGAAAAGTACGCGATAGTCCTCGTTATTTGATCGTTATTTGAAAAGATAGAGTTTGCCCACAAAATACAGGAATGAAATCTGCCTTCTCTTCCAGCTTTTTCATGTTTCTAGGGCCTTTGCTTTATAATAGATTTAATGCCAAATTTGGTATTTATTCTATTAATTATCACAGCACAAGGAGCATTCTGTATGCAGCTCTTCAAAAAATGTCCTACGAAGACACAGAGAAATTATTGCTTGTGATTAAATGATAAAAAGATTTTAGTACGTACCTATGATATTTATTTTAATAAGTAGGTGTATTATTTATATAGTATTATGTTTGTTTGTTTGATCTTGTTAATTAATGATATGGTATTTGGTTGTTTAATTTAAGTATAATGTAAGTCCTTTTTGCCTGAAACACAGGGTATTCCTAGTTCAGGATAATTATATAATTATAGTTTTTGGTAAAAATTCTAGACTATAAGTTTTTAACACTGTAATGTTTTTTGATTATTTAATAATTTTTTTTTTTATTTTTTATTTATTCAACTTTATGTTCTTAGTAATAAGGTCGTGTCGCGGACAAAAAGTCCTCCAATGTCCGTCGTCTGCGCAGGCCCTTAACTAGATACAAAAGCCTGACTTAAACTCCCATTAAGATTTGAACTATCTTAATTTAAAGTTACAGTTCCGGAAAACGCAAGAATACAAAAAAATAATTTTGTCTTTATTCTTTAATGGAAAGATGGTGGTGTGTATTATGTTGAGAACCCAATTAAGAAGCATTTTAGAAACCTATTTTAAAATCTCTAAGTGTTAAGATGGCCGAGCAAATCGATGTTAAGTGTTAAGCAACTTTATTTTTTTCTGACTTTGTTCTGGTAAAGTAGAGTTTGTAATAAATTTGTTAAAGCCTTTTGAAATCCCATGCAATGATGACGAGAGTGATGATGATGATGGAGAACTGGGTGATGACTATTTTGAAAATGTTTATACAAGCATCCTTTCCCGGCAATCAGATAATTACGAAGCGAAGTATATATTTAAGGAAGAAAATATTTTTATGATGAATTCCGGAAAATTCCGGGTACAAAATCTCAGAAGTTCCGCGGTTTTTGAATTTGGTTTTTTTTACTGATAATAGTACTTTTAAGTAGCTTTATATTAATGCTATTTACAAATTCTACTTCATCAGAACAAAGTCAGAAAAAAATAAAGTTGCTAAACACTTAACATCGATTTGCTCGGCCATCTTAACACTTAAAATGGGTTCCTAAAATGCTTTTTAATTGGGTTCTCAACATAATAACGCACCACCATCTTTCCACAAAAGAATAAAGAAAAAAAGTTTATTTTGTATTTTTTCCATTTTCCGGAACTGTAACTTTAAATTAAGATAGTTCAAAAACTATGCAAATAATCTTAATGGGAGTTTTAGTCAGGCTTTTAATATTAGTTAATATATAAAACGAACGGATAAAACAAGCATGTCCGAATTTTGGGCAAAAAATAACACTGTGCACCGTAATCTTAACACAATATTAAATAAAGCTCCGAAGTTTAGTAATAAGACACATTTTAGTTTATATTTTTTTAAATTTTGCAGTTTGCAATGCTGTTTTTATAGTTATGATAAATTTTAAATAGAAAAATATTGGAAAAAACTATTATTAAAATTTAATTTTAGTTGTATGAAATGTCAAAAATTAAATGTGATCTATTAAAATGGCCCTTCAGTAACTGTAAAACATAATCAGACACGCACATCTAGACACATACAAGGTAAAGAAATTAGAATTTGATCTTCATGTTCTTCTTCCATGTTCATCGTTCTCTCGAAGATACAGCGACGGCGCAGTGCTTTGGTAATCTAGCTTTATGAGCATTCAACACGTCACGGAGCTAAATCGCCAAAGCGCCGCACCGCGCGCTCCGTGCGGCGACAGGTGGGGCGGCGTCAGGTGGGGCGGCGGCGGCCGTAGCGCGGGCGAGCTCCGTGCTGAGGCACGAGGCGGCTCTGAGACCGCGCTCCACTCAGAGTCACCTAGTACCTGGCACGGCCGACATCGCCTACCCACAATATCTCTCGATAAATTTATCGTCATACTCTTCTCTCTTCTACAACTCCTATCTTCAAAAGGACACCAACATTATACATAACCTAAAAAACAATGCAGAACAAATCGAAAGGGATAAACGTAAAGGTGACGACTGACCGGATCGTACGATCGTTACATAACCGTAACGTACCATCGACGGTAGCGCACTGTCGCGGGGCCGTATAGTTCAGAGCGTAAGACACCCCGCGTTCAGCAGCGTCGCGCGCGCGCGTCGCACCCCACTCTTGTGCAATCTGGTAACAAGAAGTGGTATAGGCCGACCTTACCTGGGCTACGATTGTCCCCGAGCCAGCGGTCGGCGAGCAGGCGGTCGAGCGCGGGGCGCGCGCGGGCGGCGGGCGCCAGCGCGCGGCGCAGCAGGGCCCGCGCGCCGCCCGACAGCTTGTGGAAGGGCGCCGGCGGTGGTGATGGCGGCCCGTCACTGCGCTGCACGTTACCTGGGCTACGATCGTCCCCGAGCCAGCGGTCGGCGAGCAGGCGGTCGAGCGCGGGGCGCGCGCGGGCGGCGGGCGCCAGCGCGCGGCGCAGCAGGGCCCGCGCGCCGCCCGACAGCTTGTGGAAGGGCGCCGGCGGTGGTGATGGCGGCCCGTCACTGCGCTGCACGTTACCTGGGCTACGATCGTCCCCGAGCCAGCGGTCGGCGAGCAGGCGGTCGAGCGCGGGGCGCGCGCGGGCGGCGGGCGCCAGCGCGCGGCGCAGCAGGGCCCGCGCGCCGCCCGACAGCTTGTGGAAGGGCGCCGGCGGTGGTGATGGCGGCCCGTCACTGCGCTGCACGTTACCTGGGCTACGATCGTCCCCGAGCCAGCGGTCGGCGAGCAGGCGGTCGAGCGCGGGGCGCGCGCGGGCGGCGGGCGCCAGCGCGCGGCGCAGCAGGGCCCGCGCGCCGCCCGACAGCTTGTGGAAGGGCGCCGGCGGTGGTGATGGCGGCCCGTCACTGCGCTGCACCCACTGCACCCAGCGCGAGTAGCGCGCGTCCGACAGACACGCGCGCTCCCACGGCAGCTCTGTCGGACCGCCAAACGGTTCGTTATTACTTCTGCACCCCGACCGCCTAACGGTCCAGCTTGTGCTATCGCTACAGCTATCGATTTTTGAAACCCCCCCCCCCCCCCCCCCGAGGGCTCTCGCTGACGCTATCACTTTCATACTAAAAGTGCAATAGTGAATCCGATAGGTGAATAGAAATATGCAAAAATTAGTCAGAAACCCTATTGTTAAAGGGTTTTATGACTTGAAGTTTGATAGCTATAGCGATAGCACCAGCTATACCGTTAGGTTATCGGGCCGCTGGTAGGCGATTGTGTAAAGTCAATAGTATTCACTTGGCAGTTCATATTGTATTATATTATACATCATTCAATACAATACATATTAACGAGTTTTCCAAACGTGAGGTTAACAGGGGGGCAATTCTCGCGGTCAAATAATATATCAAATTCGATTTTCTTTAAAACCGGAAATTATATGTTAATTATTTTTTTTATTTTGCATTTTACAATGCTATTTTTATATGATAAGTTTAAAACGAGTAAATATATTAGAAAAAAATGAACTTGTCTCATTAGAGCGACTGAGACGAGCTGCTTTTTTCTAATATATTTACTTGTTTAAAAATTACAGAAATATATATTAAAAATGTACTAAAAACAAGCTTTAACATTATAGGACTATAGAAGATCAATGAAACTATAAGATTTTAAAAGCAGTAGTGACTTTGCTCTTACGTTTTTAATGAGGAAATTATGAATACATAAATGTCGAATTCGACATTTCTCGTCAGAGACTATCGGATACACTGCTCAAGTCGGTAAAACAGTCGATAGATATGAAACAGACAGAGGGACATTTAAATTAACGTTGATTGTAACGTAAATTTGCCAAACTCGTAATAAGCCTACTGACCTAAGATCTAGATTTCTTCAAAGATAGACACAACTTGTATATGTCGTAGGATAATTTGATAAATAGAATTTTCGCAAAAATCCTATGGATATTGCAAAAACACGGATAATTAGACAATGGTGTTGACATTTTTCAATCTTACTGAAAAAAGATAGGGTTTTTGCAAAAATACGGGTTGCTTTAGTAACATTGGATATTCTTTATTATGATTGGCTTAATTTTGGCTTGCTTGCTATTCTTATTCTGATTGGTTCAAAGAAAGTTTACTACATGTGAGAGAATGGATTGAAATTTGGAACGTCAAGTCGTCAACCAATCAGAGCAGATGTTGTTTTGGACGATATCCGACCAGCCAATCAGTGTTCTTATTTCTAATAGCCAGCGATTCTTTTCGCAATCTTACTAAGGCAACCAGCTTTTTCGCAAAAATCCTATCTATTTTCAGTAGGGTTGAGAAATAACAACACCATTGTCTAATTATCCGTGTTTTCGCAATATCCCTAGGATTTTCGCAAAAAATCGATTTATCTAATTATCCTGCGACATATAGATGTAATGCTGGGTACAAAAGGTGGGTATTGGTGAAAAGTAACATGCACTGTAATACGAGTTGTACGGAGTATTGTGCGCAGCGGGCGCGTAATTTGTTTCATTGCGTGTTACATTTCACCAACCTATACCCGGCATTACACAAACAGCAGACAATCATAAAACAAACACACTTATTGTAGAGCAAAAATGCAGCGAAACAAATAGTAAATTGATTGCGACATATCTTGATGCTCTCCAAATTAAAGTTAAAACTCGAGACGGTGTGTTAGCAGACGCCCGATGGCCACACTTGGGCAGTAAAGTTACCGAGTGATTACGAGTTGATCAAAACTAGCAAACCATGAGATCATTCGTTGTTCTGCCGGTGCTCCAAAATACGATAACACGACCAAATGCACTAGAATTATGAAATCAATCACTCATATCACTATTATTCTATCGTACAAGACAATGCTTTTTATTACAAATTAAAAATAACATTGATAAAATCATACAATGGGTACCTTACTCAATTGTATATCTTATGAATGAGTATTATTAAAATACATAGCTTTTGTGAGAGAATGTGATTAGTTTTTAGACAATAATAATTATGATGATATAACGCATTGTTACCAAAAACAGTCATTACATGTCAAGATCAAACAGCATGCCTGGTGAAAGTGGAAAATCAAAATGACAAACATAATATTTGACAATATTAATAACTTGCTTATATTAATGGCTCTGTGCCTCAAGATTTGCTAAAAAGTAGTTATCAAGAATTTAAAGAACTGCCAATTTCTTTCAAATCTGGAGACACCAAACATTCTTACGCCCGAAATTAATAACCTGTCTGTAAATATGAATTGGGCTAACTGAGATTGTTGCCTAGGATACTGAGTTCGTTGCCTAGCAACCGTCGTTATTTTGGTCATACTAATAAAAATATCCTAGGCAACTATCTCAGATAGCCCTATCCATATTTACAGTTAGGTTATTAATTTGGCGCGTTATACAATAACAATCACATGCATATTGACGCGCATATTGACACATACTATGTGCTATCAGAACAATTTACAAGTCATGCGAGCGGTGGACTCTGTATATTATTGTTGAGAACTATGGTAGCAAATTTCAACATTGGAACTGTAGAAAAAAAAAAAGTTTGCAAGATTTTAGTAAAAACAAATTCGATCAGAACATAAATCTTAACTGTACATTTCCTAAATGCAAACTAGTTAGCTTTTATTATTACTATATTGTGACATAGGAGGTGCTCACGCTCTTGGCTACGCTAAAAGAACCGAGCCTGTCAGAAATGGGTATTTCATAACAGTCCAGTGAAAGTCCAGGCAAGAGCTTCCGGTCGCCGCCAGTTGGGCACTCGTTGGTCGGCGCTGGGCGACGGCTCGTAACTTCGGTACCATAACTTTAGGGCTCGACCGCCTACAGCTAGGATACCAAAGAGGCGAGCCGCCCCTCTCCGGGGAGGAGACTCCTCGCGCCGGCCTCGTCGACACGCCCTCTCCTCACGCCCGGTACTTAACGTTAACGTTTCCCACCCTCACCGAGGAAGGCCGACAGATATATCAATCATTCATATGTGCCTCAAGAAAGGGCTTTTACTGCCTACTCTCAACAATTTAATTATACTTGCAGTTTTTTTTTACAAACAATCTAACAGCATTTAAAAACAACAGCATTTCACATCTTGCAAAAGAAAAGGTTCATGCAACTATAATACAATATATTAACATAAAAAGGCAATGGATAGACAGCTTTGGAAGTATTCCACAGAGGAATGTTGCAAACTCATTCACATTCATTACAAAAAAATTACAAAATACATTTTTCTTATGGCATGGTATCGACGACATTGCGAAGCTGCCTCACGAGTCAATTTAAACGTTACCTCTCGCGAGATGACTCGGTCCGCCGTCGGGTGGCGGTCGGGTGGCGGTGCTGAAAGGGAGCCATGCGCCCCGCATGTATCGCCTTGCGCGCTCCGACACGGAACACAAACAACTTCGTATTCTAGCGAGATTTGATGATGTCCGCGAGGCAGCCTCACAATGTCGATGTCGTAGGAGGATTTGATAAATAGAATTTTCGCAAAGACCTAAAGATATTGCGAAAACACGGATAATTAGACAATGGTGTTAACATTTCTCAATCTTATTGAAAAATATAGTTTTTGCAAAAATACTGGTCGCTTTAGTAACTTTGGATATTCTTTACCCTGATTGGCTTAATTTTTGCTTTGCTAACTCTTATTTTGATTGGTTCACAGAAAGTTTACTACACGTGAGAGAATGGATTGACATTTGAAACGTCAAGTCGTCAACCAATCAGAGAAGATGTTGTTTTGGACGGTCCGACCAGCCAATCAGTGTTCTTATTTCATAATAGCCAGCGATTCTTTTTGTAATCTTACTAAGGCAACCAGTTTTTTCGCAAAAAACCTATCTTTTTTCAGTAGGTTTGAGAAATGACAACGCCATTTAAACAATTAATTTTGTTTTCGCAATATCCCTAGGATTTTCGCAAAAAATCGATTGATCTAATAATCGTGCGACATCGATACACGCCTTTAGTGCGTGCGTGCGTGTAATGTAGTGTAGTGTAGTGTGGTGTGGTGTGGTAGTACTGACCGCCGGCGAGCATGGCGGCGAGCACGAGCGCGGCGGCCCAGAGGTCGGCGGGCGGCGCGCGGTAGGGCGCGGCGGGCGCGGTCAGCACCTCGGGCGCGGCGTACGGCAGCGTGCGTGTGGTGTAGTGTGGTGTGGTGTGGTAGTACTGACCGCCGGCGAGCATGGCGGCGAGCACGAGCGCGGCGGCCCAGAGGTCGGCGGGCGGCGCGCGGTAGGGCGCGGCGGGCGCGGTCAGCACCTCGGGCGCGGCGTACGGCAGCGTGCGTGTGGTGTAGTGTGGTGTGGTGTGGTAGTACTGACCGCCGGCGAGCATGGCGGCGAGCACGAGCGCGGCGGCCCAGAGGTCGGCGGGCGGCGCGCGGTAGGGCGCGGCGGGCGCGGTCAGCACCTCGGGCGCGGCGTACGGCAGCGTGCGTGTGGTGTAGTGTGGTGTGGTGTGGTAGTACTGACCGCCGGCGAGCATGGCGGCGAGCACGAGCGCGGCGGCCCAGAGGTCGGCGGGCGGCGCGCGGTAGGGCGCGGCGGGCGCGGTCAGCACCTCGGGCGCGGCGTACGGCAGCGTGCGTGTGGTGTAGTGTGGTGTGGTGTGGTAGTACTGACCGCCGGCGAGCATGGCGGCGAGCACGAGCGCGGCGGCCCAGAGGTCGGCGGGCGGCGCGCGGTAGGGCGCGGCGGGCGCGGTCAGCACCTCGGGCGCGGCGTACGGCAGCGTGCCGCACACGCGCGACAGCAACCGCTCACGTGCCCCGTGCCTGCACCGACACACCCATAGCTACTATGTGACCGATCAGCCCTAATAAAAGCTGATCGACCGCGATTTAGTGCGCCTTCACATTAGGTCGCAAGTAGTGCGGCAGCGGCGCGGCAGCAGCGGATGCCTTCTCATTACAAATACAGCCGCGCAACTTGCTTAGATTAGGGTGGCCAGTTTATTTCAATAATGGACTCCAACGAGGAAACATCACTGTTGCTTCTGCTTTTGTTGGTTCTCCTTCGGCGCCATCGACGTCGCATTCATAATAAAAAAGAATATACTGGATTGATCCTTTGTTTCGAAATTGGCATGTGAATAGTGATTATGTAACAGTATACAAAGTGTTGAAAGTGGTCCTGTTGCTATAATCATCGGTCCTCGAATCATACAAAGCAGGACACCTTTGAACTTCAACGATAACGACGATTTTTCTATTTAAAATTTACCATAAGTTCAACGATAAATTGTTCTGTGTCAAATTCGCTCATTGTGAAATTTATGTTCGAACGTGCAATTGCAACACTGGCTCGAAGCCGACTGACCGCACGCGGTTGCCGCGCTGCCGTCCACTATGAACAATCACGTGTCGCGCTGCTCTTTTTAGTATAGAAGTAGCAGCGCGACAGCCGCGCGCCTGCCGCGCTGCTATTGTCGCGCTGCTGCCGCACTACTGGCGACCTAATGTGAAGGCACCCTTATATGCGTTGATTTATGCATTTCCCTTATCATTGAAATTTCACTCGTAACAATTAAGGAGTTCTAGCATGAATATCAAAACAAACAACACTTTATTGCGATGTAGTGACTCTAATTTAAAACATTATTCTAATAATAAATTCTGATTCGACATTATTCTAATTCTGAAAGTGACTCTAAAACATCTACATTATTTGAATGAAACTGAACTTTTCCCAACATAAAGACATATACTAAAACTGTAGTCTAAACAGCAAATAGATTTTACGATTTATGAGAACAGGAGCGAGGATAAGAGGACGCACCTCACCTGAAGAGAGTGGCCATGCCGAAGTCGGATATCTTGATGTTGTCGTTGGCGTCCAGCAGCAGGTTCTCGGGCTTGAGGTCGCGGTGCGCCACGCCGCGGCCGTGCAGGTAGCGCACGCCGGCCAGCGTCTGCCGCCAGTAGCGCCGCGCCGCGTGCTCGCCCATGCCCACGTCCGGCTCTGGGACAACAAGCTCCACTGTCATTCGGAGCCGGCTAACAACACACATGTCCAACAATCAAACGATACAGTGGTATACTAAAGAATAATGGGTCTCGACCCTAACCCGTCTTCCCCGATGTGCGCATTGCTGCGCTGGGAGCTCTTTGAAGTAGACAAACTGAAAGAAAAGGATCTAAAACAGCTTACGATAAGCCAACTTAACAGGTATTGTAAGCGCACAGGTAGGTTAGAGGTCCCGACGTCGGTGGGGTAAATGACAACCCACCTTGGGGAACGAAATGGTTCCGATTATGGTGACTGATCGCCCTTCCGGCTTTGCCGGCGTCCCTCCTTCCAAATAATAATAATAATAACTCATCTTCCCCACACGACAGATGTTGCCTATTTTAGTATCGAACAAAACAGTGTCTCCAAGATTTATTATATTGCCGAATTGATGCAAACATAATAGTGCGACGTATGTCTCACCGATGCGGTCGAACAGCTCGCCGCCCTGCGCGTACTCCAGGAACATGTAGTGCAGGCGCTGGTGCTTGCGCTCGCCCAGGCAGCGCAGCACGTGCGGGTGGCGCAGCGCGCGGTGGATGGCCGCCTCGCGCGCGCCGCCGCCCTCCGCCCCCGCCTCCGCCTCCGCCCCCGCCCCCGCCCCCTCGGCGCGCACCGCCTTCAGCGCCACCGTCGCGCCCGACCGCGCGTGCACTAGCAAGCGCACCCTAAGACACACACACGTTTCCATCAGATCTCTCTTCGGATATGGCAGCTCTTCATAATCACCGATCGCTGACGGTTTTACAAACTACGCATCAAAGAGTGTACTGTTCTTGCGCCGATCTTACGGACAGCTGGAAGATAATCGTGGCGATCATCGCCCGTTCCGTGATCGCCGTTAGCGGACTGATATCGCCTCTCCACTTGCTGCGATTCATACACCTCTCTTCGTTCCTTTTGTTTTATGGCATTTATCCGTCTGACATATCTCATCTACCTATTTTCACCATGCCTGTCTCTAAATTGTTTATTTCCTAAGGGTCTTACTTATGTAATGACAGTTGAAAGAGAATAAGAATGTGTCATGCTCGTGAACGGGTGCTGCCAGTGGGATGGGTCTGCTCATGTCTGATTGTGTTAAAATGTGTTGAGATATTTATATTTTTGTTTCAATTTTATAAATTATATGTTATTTATGATGTTTTGAATTGAGAATGTGGCACTGCTTGATCAGAATAAATAAAAATAAGTAATGTTCTCCAATTATTGTAATTAAGTATATGAAAGCCATTATTTTTTTTTATTTACTTTAAATGCGCTTTATGATTATGACTCAGCTGATGCGTCTTCCAGTAACATTGTAAGTTGCGTCTTATATTAATGCACTTTTATCTTTATTTTTTTTGTTTTTGCTATTGTAATTTTTATATTTATACACTTTAACATAAGTACCTGAAGAACGTCATGCTCACTCAAACGTTTCTTCGGCGGTGTCGTGTGAGGCGGGTCGTTACGTTCCCTAAAATATGGTTGAGCGAAGCGATGGCTGGTTCATGCGTCATGCTCGTGAACGGGTGCCGTCAGCGGAAATGGGTCTACTTCAGTCTGCTTGTCTTAACGTTGTGCTTAGAGCTTAAATATTTTCATCTAAAATAAATTGCTATCGACCTGTATGTACGTCACAACTTGCAGTACAGTAACCTTGTAATGAGAGAAATGTTAAATGTAAGTCCTTCCTTGCGAGTTGCAAAATTGTTTACGGTTAGGATAACCATAAAATGTAATATTATAACTAGTATTTTCTTTTGTGATGGAAATTGACCTTACTGATATGTTAAGCTAACTTTTCAATTTGACGACTCTGTATGAAATAAAACAGGGAGAAAAAAATAGCCCTCGACGAGTTTCTTGCCGGTTCTTCTCGTTACAAGGTCTCCCGCCGTAGGGTTTGTGAACCGATGGCGTAGCTTCTTTGACGTTCATAAGTGCTTGTAACAGCCTAGACTGAATAAATGATATTGATTTGAATAATACTCTCACCATCAGAAAAATCGCACCTTTAAAAATCTGACTTTTAAACTAAGTTTAACCTTATTTGGAATCAATTTATGAGGGAAATGTTGGATATCATTTGAAAAGTAAGGAAAAGGAGTACCCAAAATAATTAAACTTTTTATTTTTTATTGGAATAGAACAAAAAAAAGATAAAGTTTACAAAACAATACCACTCCTTAAAACAACTTAGAAAATACATCGCGTCAGGGCGACATGAGACTAGTTGCTTTTTTCTAGTATATTTTCTTGTTTAATATTTTTCACATTAGAAAATACATTTTTTTTAAGGGATAGATTACGGATCACTGCCTTTTGAACCTGCATTGATTCATTAAAACCCACAAATTGTAGCGCAATTGCTCAACCAGCGGCCCTTGTAGAGGAACAAAATTGCATTTTTTTATGTTATATTTTTGTTATTTATTATGCTTTTTAATGCAATGAAATCTTGTTAATTAAGTTCATTTATTGGGCTTTCAAACAAGGCTAATATTGGTGGGAGTACAAGCCGTACACGCATTTGTAAAGATTTTTTGACGTTGAGTGTATATTTTGAAATTATGGACCTAAAAACTTGACATCAAGAGTGATGTAACATCACATCACCTACCTACCTAAATAATTCATTTACTTATTCCTATTTTGACTACAAAGACAAAAACAATGATCGTCGTAAGTATAGATAGATGTTCTCTCTGCCGAGGCAAGAACTTTTCTTATGCATGGATTCATTAAGACTCTATCGGCGTTGGCATCACGCGGGCGCTGCGCGGCGGCGGCGGCGCGCCGTCTCTTAACTGCGAATGCAGCCGGCACTAGCTCTTGGTGTGTTTACGCAGGATTCAGGAGCTCAATCTATTGTTGAGGCAGGATGAAGAGATGTGACCGTGTTTGCGTCGCTACAATAATACATTTTTAGATAATAGCTTAATCGAAGACCATGATCTCAAGTCTACCTAGGTCAGTACATTTTGGGTGCAAGTCACAAATCGAATCGAAACCCAAAAAACGACTGAATAACAACAAAGTTTCGCTTGAACTCGTTTGCCCAATCTAAGTTACCATAAGAACTAGAGATTTCAAAGTGCCAGTGCAAACATAATGTGCTATTATGCAAAGGTGTGAGCCGAAAATAACGAGTCGTAGAAAAACAAGCGGCGAGCGACGGCGGCGGCGGCGGCGGCGGCAGTGACCGCGCGGGGTGGTTAAACTTTCAAGGATGCGCCGCGCGCCGCCGCCACACATTTTTTCTCCAGCAACTGCACTCGCTAGTTCCGCGTCCGCCTAGACGCCACGAGGCGCCGCCCGGCAGCCCCCTACAGCCCTTTACAAAACTAACATGCCTGTGTTGGGCTCCCACTTAGAACACCAATGATAGATAGTACACATAATAATGTTAGATTAACATTTTGCAACAAATGTTTTGTAAAGAAAATGCTAGTTTCCATTTATAATTCTTTTATTATAAATATATTTCATTTATTACTAGTTTTGCCTTCATCATCATCCTGCAGAACCTTTTATCAGGATACTATATATCTCTCAAAAACATGGTGTGTAAATTTGCAAAATTTCATCCAAATCTGTTCAGCCATTAACACATGGAGCAACACAAAAACAAACATTCACTTTCTAGTTTTAAATATCAGTGGGATAGCAAAGTAAACGCATAGAAAAGCTTGTATTAGAATCAAGCCAATATTATGGCATTTTTTTAATTTTGTTGTCATACATGTACTGAATGGTACCCAAGTGTATGCTATATACCCATGTGTATACTTAGCTAACATAACCTAAACAAAAAGTATGAATGAACACAATTGAATTAATTTAGGATATTTCATTATACTAGTATTAATATCATTTGAAATCCATTGGTTGATCGCTAGAATAATTGGAAATTGATTTCATAACTGTATAAGTTAAAATAACAGAAGTGCATATTTTCAAACCATAATTTCTATTCCATCTGCGATATAGCTAACATGTGGCTAAGCTACCGAATATCATGTCAATCTTCACTAGATTATAAATCCAAAATTAATTGCAGAAATTTGATTTATGTAAAATCTGATTTACTAACTGGATACTCAATTTATAGAAGAATTGATGTTCTTGAAGATTTATTTATCTCTCTAGCATTCTTTATATACCATTTTAAATTTAATAAGTATTATTATTTTATTGTTATTAAGATTTTCATTTACCTAATGTTGCATGTCATAAAGGCAGAATAGGGCTGGACAATTTTATTGAGATGTATGAACCTATGTAAACCTGTATACGCAATTAACAACATTTGATTGATTATTTGAAATTAATTACCAAAAATGTTTAGACATTTTTGGTAATTAATTTCAAATAATTTAGTCAAAACATTTAAGACAACTAAGTGTCAGTAGGTAATATTATTTCTTAGCACTGTGAGGCTTATAGTTGTATAAAAAAGTACCAAGCATAATGTTTGTTCCCATAAAGATTCCCACCATAAACCAAAATAATTTAATATGAACTAATATTTGGGTCTCATGTCAACTCGAACAGATTTGTGTAAGGCATTGTTATTCAACTACCTACAAATATAAGGGCTATTTTTTTGGGTAATGATACTTCAAAATAGATTTGTAACTAGTGATTGATCTATTTATACACCTACCAATATTTATTTCTTGTGATTATTCACTTGGTAGCCTCAAATAGTTTTGACTATTTATACTTAAACGTCGAGTAGTTAGGACAATAATTTTATAAAACAATAATTGTTTGTGGTTATAGAAATGATACCCTACTAACTACCGGTTTTGAAAGCAATTATTAGTACAAGTTTAAAAGGTCGATAGGCATACATAGTAAAAGATTATTTTGACAAAATCAATACCATCATTATGCACCCACCCAGCCATCTTTAGGTCTTAAGGTGTATGTTTTTACAGGTTAACGAGTATCAAGAAGTAAACATGAGCGACGCTACTTACTCTCCATAGGCGCCTTCCCCCAGCACCTGCGCCACCAACCAGCCCTCTACGAACTCTCCTCCGGCCGCCATGGGCCCAATGTCGACGCCTGTCACCTGCAACATCACGCGTTATCAGCTCCGAGCGCATAGGAACCGGCGTCAGGACGGCTGCGGCCGCCGCCGCCCGTCTCGACCACGCCGACTTGCCACACCACGCACCACCATTTCACGCGACATTCGATCAGTATTACAAAATACGAGAAAATAAAGCAACGGCCGTTCACGATAGACAATATAAAGGAAAACAGCCGTGATAACTTGCACAAATCAATTTTCAAAGAATGATATAAATGGCGGAAGGCACGTGGAGATCGGCGAACAAAGCGATCGCCATCGCCGATCGTTGCCATTGCAGTGTCGCACCCGTAGTCTACATGATTTTCAACAAATAGTCCATTTGTCACAATATCACCACTGTTGACGATAGCAAAAATTGAATTTCAAAAACCGAAAATAAAGAAAAGCAATAAATATTATAAAATTTCACTAACCTTTCTAGACACCACAGCACCATTTTGCCATTTTTTTCTTTTCTTTCGGGGTCGGCTCGGCTCGGTTGGTTGCGGTGGTGAGCGGTATTTCGTTTCGTTCGTTCGTTCACCTTTACCAAAATGCAGATGCAAGAGATACGAAACGTCAAACGAAATTTTCGCGCCGCGTCGCCCGCTACGCACGAATCACACAATCAAACCCGCCCGCCTGTCTCAATAATTATTTGATTTGGATCAGTATGGCTGGGTATACACGTCAGATTTTTCTCTCCTATATAGTCTGATCAGACAATCGGAAGGAAAGCGCTCCGCTCGTGCCATACATTTGTTTGAACACTTAATACAATACACATCCGATCCGATGGTGGATCGGACGTCCGAGCACAAATTATAAAGTACCTACTGGCGGGCGTCTGAGACGGAAACAACGCTACGCGTTTACGATTTTATTGTACGGATCCAATTGTCTGATGGCACTGTATGCTTCCGATTTGCCAGTTGACTCTCTAGCGTATATTATTTTACTCCTTGGGCTGAGTTTAGAAAAAGTCGGACGCAAAAATCGGACGTGTATCGAGTGAATCCGTCTGAACACAAAATTCAGAAGCAAATCGGACGTCTATTGCCAGCCTATGCAGGATCACGAAATATATCGAGTGTGTAGATATATATTCGGGGCTTGTAACCGGTTAATTTTCAAACCTAATCAGCAGCAAGTTAGGTAGCGTCTTATTAAGGTTTGGCTCTACTTTAACTTAAAAAATACCGTTTTCATGAAAGAGCAAAATTAAAAGGGGTTTTTTTAATTTTATTTATTTACTTTAATTTATACGGTATTGTGCAAAACACCAATTACATTAATTAAAGATAAAAATCCATTGCTTAATATAACATTTCAATAAAATAATTAGGAACAATGTAATTAAAAAAAAACAATTCAGATACTTATGCCAAACGTAAAAACAACAGTCTAAAAGGTCATTTTCTAACAAAAATAATCATAATTCCCTTTCACAAAACCGCAAGCATTTTGACATTATTGTTGCACAAGAATCGGCAAATAGGTCACATTCGGGATTGTGGGCAAGGAGAGCATTGAGTGATGTAAGGCTGCGCGGTATGGGCGAATGAGCGCGGGGCGCCGTGCGACACGAGGGCACTGCAAACAACTTATGTCCTCTACTACGGTTATAGTTGTTGGGCACAAAAAAGCGGGACAAGTCAGTGTGTAAATCCGGTGAATCAATTTTGCCGCGTAGTATTTTGCACATAATTATCATTTGGTGCTTATCCCGTCTGACCTCCAACGAGTTGTATCCGAAACACCCCAGCAGAAACTTAATAGGGTACATGTACGGATAGTATCCGTTGATTCGCTTGTATAGAACCCTAAGGAAGGCCTTTTGTACCTTTTCAAGCAAAAGTATATATTTGCTCTCCCGGGGATTTCATACACACATTGCGCTTTCCAGCTTTAATCGCACCAGCGCAGCAAATATAAGCCGCATTATGCTGTGATTTGAAAGTCACGAGAGTTTCTTACGATGAAACCTAATCGCTTAAAGCACTCTTTGGCCAGTGCGTCTATATGGTCATGAAACGTCAGATGTCGGTCAAACATGACACCCAAGTCACGCACACTATCCGTCCGCGGCAACAACTGACCGTTCAGCTTATCAAAAAAAAATCAAAATCAAAAATATTTATTTACGTTCAAATATCATTTTACATAGCTAGTGGCCAGAGTCTTCTTTTAAGCATAAAAATACTTGTATCAGAAGGCTCAGCTCTTCATATATAACCTAACAGCGATATTTGAAAACAAACGCTGTGAATATTAACAAAATTACTTAATTACTTACAATTTCTAAATAAAGATGTAAAAGGAATATAATTATCTTCAGTGTGTGTTGTGTATAGTGTGTGTGTGTGTGTGTGTGTGTGTGTGGGTGAGTGTGTGTGTGTTGTGTGTGTGCGTGCGTGTGGGTGCGAGTGCGTGTGTGTTGACTGTAATTAATTCAATAATAATTAAGTTTCTTCATAATTTTGAGTTTTGATCCATGTTTTTAATGAAGCTTTACAATCGTGATATGATTTATTGTAAATATAGTTTTTTTTTATTTATTTCATTATATAAGCGAGCTTACTGTACACCGTATTGAACTTGAGCAAACTTAGTTTTAGTTTTTGGTATCTTTAAGACAGTACCCTTTCTTCTTCTATTGTCTGTGGTCGGGTCATATGTAATGGTTTTTGTGTTTCTTTGTTAGTGTAGAAACGACGTAAAGTTTACGAACAGAGAGCAAATTACTAATTTCATAAATCTCATCAGTGGGAAAACGACGCTTTTTGAAATACATCACTTTTAATAAAGCTCTTTGAGCTCTTTCAATTTCTATAAAACGTGTTTTGTAAGTTCCACCCCAGACAGGTATACAGTAGGCTATTATCGACTGTACTAGTGCAAAATATATTTCGTTTAACAGATTTCTTGAGCCAGTGTGTGATGGAGCCACTTATTTTAATGTTTTGAACAACCAAATAAATTTTCTGATCCGAGTAGATATCAACCTAATTAGAGGATACCATGATAATTTATGATCCAATAATATGCCTAAGTATTTCAAATAATTTACACGATTTATAGACGGGCAACTACATGTATTGTTTGCATTACAAGAAAATTTCAATATAAAAATACATGGATGTAATATCCATGTATTTTTATATTAAAATTTTCTTCTGGTTGACTATTGTTCTTTATGCTAAAGCAGATATAATTGGTTTTAGTAGCATTTAATGTTAAAAGGTTATACTTGAGACATTTAGCGATTAGTTTCATACCATTTTCGGCTTTCGAATTTACGTCACTCCAATTTGGCCCGTAAAATACGATGGCAGTATCGTATGCGTAAGTGAAAATTTTTGCGTTTAACAGGTCCATAGCGCATAAGTCATTGATGTGACACCAGAAAAAGTGTTGGGCCAAGTACACTGCCCTGAGGTACGCCGTAGTGCACGTTGAGATAGTGACTATTATGTTGACCGAGCTTAACCATTTACTTTCTGTCACTTAAGAAGTCCTGGAAAATGGATAACGTGGTACCCCTAATACCAATCTTTTCCAATTTGCGCACAAGGATGGGGACAGAAACCGTGTCGAACGCTTTTTTCATGTCAATAAAGACAGATAAACATTTATTTCCTTTGTCTAGTTGCTCTGTTATAAGAGAAGTTAAAGATATAACTGCGTCTTCTGTCGATATACCTTTTCTGAAGCCGAACTGATTTGGTGATAAAATATTGAAAGTATTTAGGTAGTTAATTAATCTGATATTGAGCAACTTTTAAAAAAAATTTGAGACAACTGACAGAACAGAAATAGTTCGATAGTTATTTAAGTCATTTCTGTCCCCAAAATATAGTTGTATGCTATAGGCTGCCGCTGTCGGATAAACGTCATTGCAGAGCATTTGGCAGTGTTGAACTCCAACCCATTCTGTGCCCATGCCCAGAGGCAAACTGCATTACCATCGCTCTGTAAATCACTGCAGTCCGCATCTGATTTTACCTCCATGAAAAGCTTCAGATCGTCTGCATACAACAGACATCGTGAGTTACTAAGTACCCCTGGGAGATCATTAATCATAAGTAAAAATAGGAGGGGTTCTAATATAGAGCCCTGACTTACTCCTGAACGGGTGTGATACGGATCTGACTCATATATGCCAAGTCTGACGAACTGTTGACGGTCTCGAAGATAGTCGGCAATTAAATGAAGAAGTCTCGGTGTGAATCAGTCACACAAATAAATCACACAGTTTCACGAGCAACACGTCATTGTTTACCCTGTCAAATGCCTTCCGGAAATCAAAATAGAGCACATCGACTTGAGAACAACTGTCTAATTTGGCAGAAATGTACTCAACTAAGGCCAATAAATTAGTCTCAACTGATCTCTTGGCTCTAAATCCATGCTGCTCGCTGCAAAGGTATTTGTCCACCTGTGAATATATCTGTTTGTGTAGTATGCTCTCAAATACCTTTGCTGGAGAAGAAAGCACTGCAATCGGCCTTTGTTCTTCGACTTTCGACTTATCTGAGCTTTTAGGAATCGGACTCACTCTAGATAGTTTCCATTGAGGCGGATATTTCCCAGTCTCTAGAGCAACGTTAAAAATATGGCGCAATGGTATACAAAGCGATTGATTTGCGTACTTGAGTAAAACTGGGGGCACAGAATCGGGTCCCACAGAGCTATTTGGCCTCAATTTGTTGATTCCCTCAATGACTTCACTTGGAGTATTTTGGAAAATATTAACATATTTACTGTTGCAGTTCTTGTCAGAGCTTAATACGTCAACCGAATTCCAATTTGGAATCTCAGGCAAAAAGACGCGCCGCATCTGTGCCTGAGAAACATTTACCATCATACGTCAGATTGGGCTCAAACCCACCCTTTGAACGCAGTCTAGCAATGTGTTGCCAAAACTCACGTGGGTTGGATTTTATATTGCTCAATGCGTTTCATATACCGACTCTAAGCGGTTGCGGAACGACATTTAAGATCTGTAGGCTTATTACGAGTTTGGCAAACTTGACGTTACAGTAAACGTTAACGTAAAATGTAGCTCTGTCTCTTTCATATTTAGCGACTGTTTTACCGACATGAGCAGTGTATCCGATAGTCTACGCTAACGAATCCTGTAAATGTCATGTTAAGCAAACTCGTAATAGGGGTACTGCCCTAAGCTGAGAAAACAACCTGTACGTATCCGCACACTTATTTTGTTTCCATGCGGCGTGCAATTTGGATTTTCGCAAAATGTCTTGCACGCACTTGCACTTTGGGCCGCGAAAGGGCTTATTCCCGGCTGTCGTCAGTAGAATTTTACTTGCATGTGAGATTAAAGCAATTAAGCGGTAGTTACTGCATATCTTAGTGGAGCCTTTCTTGTGTAAGGGAACAAAGACAGTGTGAGTCCATTCTCGGGGCCAAATTTTGTTACACAGGGAGTGAAATATATCGACACCATACTCTCCTGCTGTTTTGACGGTTTCAATCGGTATAGCATCCCTGCCAGTAGCTTTTCCGCTTTTTAGGAGCTTGATAGCAGCCTGCACTTCATCTTTGAGAATCACTGGCTCTGTCTCGTCGTCCTGTGGCTCTGTAGAGAGATAGTTGTGAGCCTGAGGGTCTTCAAATAATGACTGATAGTAGTCCTTCTGAGCTTCAGATATTGCATCTATTTCAGTTTTCAGTTGGTGCAGGTCGCTTGTTTCATGTCTATCGGCGTGAGCTTCAACTTCAGCACACAACGTTTGTAGATGTTTATTACGATCTCGCCTACATACTTCTTGTATACGAGCAGATATTGAATTTAAGCTCTTAACATCCACTCCATGAGATTTCATGTTCCTTCTTTCTTCTACAAGAGCAAAAGTTCCATCTGTCATCCAGTGTTGACGCTTGCGAACTGATGCGGAAGGCTTTGACTCTGTAACTGCTGTTTCTAGCAGCTCTTTTGCTTGATCCCACAGTTGATCTGGGGATGCAGATAGAGTATCTAAATCAGTCCATTGATGCCACTTTTGTTGGATTACCGTTACAAACTTAGATTTGTCCTTGGATTGGATTCTGTTTGGCTTCTCAAATTTTCTAGCAGCTCTGAGCTTGAGTTGGAGTTTTGCTATCAGAAGTTGGTGATCTGATCCACAGTCGGCTCCGTGAAGAGTATGAGCATTTTTTATGAAAGATTTCCATCTCGAACCAATAATTATGTAGTCAATTTGGTTTCGATAGTTGCCATCGGGTGAAATCCATGTGTACAGTCTTCTTGGATGATGTTGAAAGAAGCTGTTTGATATTGCCAAGTTGTTCTCGGCGGCAAATTGTAGTAGTCTTTCCCCTCTTTCATTGCGTTGTCCCAGCCCGAATTTTCCTGTGTATTGGCTGAGCTGATCAGCATGTGCTCCTATTTTCGCGTTTAGATCGCCCATTACAATCAGTACTTCTCTTTTAACTTTGGCTATCGTTGTTTCAAGCTCAGTGTAGAAGTTATATATGTCTATGTCGCTTGCTTTGCTAGTTGGTGCGTATACTTGTATGATGTTCAAATTGATCGGCTTCGAATTTAGTTTAATACTCAGCACTCGATCGCTAACAGGTTCATAACCAATCACCCAGTTATTACTTTTCTTCGGCAGGATAAAGGCAACTCCATTAATACTGTTCTCATTGTTGCCAGAGTGGTAGATAATGTTCGACTCGGTGTGAAAGTGACCATTGCCTTTCCAATGCGTTTCGCTTAGACCACACACGCTTATTCCACATTGCTCCATTTCCTTCTCCAGAATATTGAGTTTGCCTGGTTGAAGCAAGCCGCGTACATTCCACGTACCAATCTTTTGGATATTACGCATCTTCATTTCGGGGTCAATTCCAGTAGTCCAATTTGCAGCCGATGCCTGGTTTCCTACATCGTCCTGGCCGGTAGCCCATTTCCCACCCATTCGGGACATATCCAAGCAATATCTTTTTTAAATAGATTGCCACCGGTGCATGCTAAATGGTAACTTTTATTACAAGTCTCTATAACATATCGCAAATGTTCATCTTCGCCTTCAATAGGTTCGTGGCAGGCAGCGCAAATTATTTTGAATGCGGTTCAACTATTAGATAGCGGTAGGTAATTTAGCCGTAGCCGATATAATTCGATACTCACGGCAGGAGTCCGGTGTTCAAACCCAGCCGACCGCCGCAACTTTTCAATGTTTCGGACTTCAGGCAGTGCATGAATGGCTTGACGAATAAGTCCTGTCTCCCAAGTAGGGGCGAAGGCCGGCACTCCAAAAAAAATTAAATTTATTTAAAATTAAATTCAAACACACAGAGCACGTCCACTCTCAAGGAAGTAGTAGTCCCGCAGTTTTATATTGATTAACCGGTATTGAGGTTCTTTTTCTTATCTTTCAACTGCAATACATTCAAAATGCAAGTTGGAACCCGAGCGCAACGCGACATAGGTAGGTACTTTTCGCGACTTTGGATCAAAGCGGTTTATTTAGGTTTTGGAAGCGCTCAAACCCCAAATATGTTAGGGGCGGTATATGTAAAAACCTGCTCTATTAACCGGTATTTTTTAAATCTGTTCTAAGCCCTGGCAGGGCCTGTACATATAACCGGTTAATTTTCAAACCCAATCAGCAGCAAGGAAGTACATATTATACTGAGCGTTTTATTGAGGTTTGCCTCGCCCGCTCGTTTCATGAAAAAGCAAAATTAAAATGATTTTGATTTGAATCAATTAACCGGTGTATATAGGTTTTTTCTTCTATTTTCACAACGGGACAACGCAAGCACGCGTGTGGCAAAGCGAATATCGACCTTCCGTACAGACGAAAGGTAGCTATTAGTAGCTTAATCACCTTGTCAGTATTTGGAACATCTTTGACGTTGGTCAAAGCTTTGGATAAACCGGTTTATTTAAGTTTTTGAAGCGCTCTCGTTCCATAATAATAATAATTCATTTATTTGCAATGACATGGTAAATACATGGTTTTATAATATTGATTATTGCGCAACATGACCTGTCGAGTTTGTCGACGTGAAAATACTATAATCTTCATTCTGAGTTATTAGAATATCAAAATGCTTACAAAAAATACAAAAAATGATTTTTTAAAATGGCAAAGTAAATATTATAGTCATTAGGTGTATTACAAATGTTCAGATACGTTTGTAGCGGTTTTTGTAAAAACTTAAATCAAAAACCTCTATTAACCGGGATTTTTAAAACCAGTTCCAAGCCCTGAAATACGATAATAAACAAGAAAGAGAAAAAGGTATCTACAGAGTGAGATAGCAATATATAGATTTTTGGCCTCAAGTGAAGTTGAATGAGATTTTCTAGTATGCACCACTTTGTTTGTACTCTATAGCTTAATTTTATTGTGTTTTAGAGCCATTAGTGGCCGTTTCGCGGATTCAGCCGCGTGGTTCCCGGTCCCGTGTGAATATCGAGATAAAATGTCGCCTATGTTACTCGCGGATAAAGCTTCCTCAGGTGTTAGAATTTTTCAAATTGGTCTAGTAGTTACGAAGCCTATTCAATTCAAAGATTATTTTTTTTGTCAAACTTTCATTTGCAGTCGGTAATAATGACGATAATAATGAATGATGATGAATATATTCTAGGTAGCTAGATCCACAACACAAGGTTGAACAGAACAATGGCGCAAGCTAGTCTGGTCTTCAAAAATAGGTAAGCTCAATTCATAAAATATATATTTATACATAACTTTAAGATGTACTTAGTACGAACCTATTCCTCTAACCAACCATGCCATGTTATACTAGTGAACAAAAAAAATGTGAACCTAACTACTACCTACATAAACGACGTAACAGATCGTCAATCTCAAACATCAGAAATTCGTTTAATTCTATGAAACTCGTGAAAGATTATTACATCAACCTAGTATACCTACGATCCTATTTATTTTCGTAATATAAGTAAGTAGGTACCTATTTAATTAATAAACACATAATCATTGACTTATATATTTGAAATCATTGTACATAATAATCCTAACATGAATGCGAATTTCCTAATATTATTAGCCCTTTAAAGTAGAATTTACCTTTCATCGTCCTTAGGAAAAAAGTAAACTTTGGATCGCGATCGGCTATTATCGGTAAAATTTAAAATGGAAACATAAAAAAAGGCTAGTAAATATTGTGCAGTGTACAATATTTTCTAGTCTTTTTTATGTGTTTCCATTTTAAATTTTACCGATTTTAAGCTGGTTAGCTACGGAAATTAGTTGACGAACAAAACTCGCGCGATCGTCTCTGCTCGCTCGTGAGTCTCTACTAGATTAGCAACGCCGGAGTTGCCGCCGCGCGTAGGTACGTTTTCGAGCCTACACGGGGAGTGGTATAGATAACAATTTTTGCATAAAATGTTTTTCGTGGTTGCGGAAGTAAGTAAGTGGGTACCCAGGCTGCTACCTATCCTTTTACTTAAAATGAAAAAATAAAACACAAATTACGGTCAGGCCTTGTAACCTTGTAACCGGTTTGAAAAAGAGCGGTTAATTGAGGTTTCTGATTAGGGTTTTTACAAAAACTGCTTCCGACTTATTTGAATAGAGAGTGCTTCCAAAACCTAAATAAACTGATGTAATCCAAACTCTGCGAACCTATTACTGACGAGGCGATCAGCGTGTGTGTCTACACACGGAAGCTCGCTAGTCGATCTAACATTCGCGCTCGCGTTGGGAGAGTGGTATTTCAGGCAAGTAGCGGGCTTATTACGTGCGGAAGGTCGCTTTTCTCTTTGCCACTCACGCACTCGCGTTGTCCCGTTGTGCTTATGTACTTATAAAAAGCAGAAAAATCCCTCTTAATTTTGCTCTTTCATGAAACCGTTTTTTTTTCAGGTTTCAGAAGAGTCAATTGATGAATCGGTTTCAACGTACTCGCTGCTGTACCGGTTTGAAAATTAACCGGATAAAGAAGCCCTGATTACGGTATGGTAGTTATTTAGAAATAGAGAGAATTCTCTAATAAATAGAGAGTTAACGCTACGCTACATAGAATTTTGGCCTCAAGAAGTCATTGGAAGTTCTCCACCTTTACTTTATTCGTGTACAATAAAAATTTGACAGGCCGAATGGTTTAAGTTTCCGTTGCAGAATTTAAAAACAATTTTATGATTCATTGCCTGCTTTGCTTGGTTTGAAAGCTTGAAAATAGCTTTTATCTCTTTTACTCGTACGGTCATTCACACTATATTTGTTTCTTCTATCTCGTTTTTATTTAGCAGGTGGATAGTAGATTAGTTAGTTGTTTTGTGTTAGACTTCAAAAATCCTAAAAATCTACAAACAAAGTGCCTAGTTTGTAATTTAAATCTACCTACTGCTTGAATTTAAATTTGGATACTTTCTTTTACATAATTTGCAATGGTTAGTTTTAGTCGTGCATAACGCAGAACCGTAAGTCGTATTGTATTGTAACGTCATTGATGTTATCTTTTTGTTTTAGGCTGGATATTCGGAAGATCAGTTAGCAGGTAAGACTGTACTTCTTCTTAGCTAATACACACATTTAAAAATTACGTACGTCTGCCATAAAACTAGTACACCTACTGGCCATAAGTGCAGATAAAACTGGTTGTGTGGCAATTCGTAAGTACGCGAGGTGTGTCGTCGTGAGTCATGTCAATCAACGTCTTTACCGAAAGCGGTGGCTATAGCATGCGCCCTAGTTTCCTTTTATGGTAGGTGTTTTAAAACGATTCTGGTGGCCGGCCTGGGGCCTTGCAGTACCTTTTCTTGTATCATTCAACATGTTTGTCTACGAACCACCCACGAAATTGAAACTCACATCTGTGGAAGGTACTTTAACTCTTTCTTAAAACTCTAACTTAACAGTTAAAAGATCACTGCTAAACGAAAACATTACAACTTAATATCTTTTTTATTAGAATTCCAGGAGGCATTCCAATTGTTTGACTCTCGTGGGGATGGCAAGATACATGTGGCACAGATTGGAGATGCTTTGCGAGCCCTCGGTCAGAACCCCACTGAGTCTGATGTCAAAAAGTGCACACTCCATCTGAAACCTGATGAAAGAATATCTTTTGAAGTGTTTCTACCAATATACCAAGTATGTATCATACCTACACATTAAGCTTCGATTTTAAATGTAGAAAAAATTATTAAACCATGCAAATATGGTTGGAGTGCAACTGCAATAATAAAACTTATTTTCATTAGTCTGGAAAATATTAAGCTATTATTATTCAATTAGTTGATAGACTTACATGCTCATACTTAACCTTTCAGGCGATTTCCAAAGCTCGAAGCGGCGACACAGCAAATGATTTTATTGAAGGACTCCGTCACTTTGATAAAGATGGCAATGGATTTATATCTTCAGCGGAATTGCGTCACCTTTTGTCTACCCTCGGAGAGAAGCTGAGTGATGATGAGGTGAGGGCAAACTTACCTATATCTCATACGAGGGGAGGTCATAAATTCCACGGAATGGGGGGGATTTTTTTCCTTCAATTATATTTCTTTACTACTAAGAATACATTTCTAAAATTGCTCATATAAATTGATTACTAATTCGAATAAAAATATTTGTAATGTGAGTAGTAATTACAGACTTCATCTCCTAAGTTGCCGTACATTTTTTTACATGCACCTTTTTTTTCATGGCAGTAAATTTTATTTTGTTGCTTGGGACCAGGTCTGGAATCAGGGGCGTGCATTCCATATAGGCAATTAGGCAGTGCCTACCTCATTCAAAACCTAAATAAATATACAATAAGTGTTAAATTTATTTTATTTTAGTTTAAACTTCTATTCAACACTCACCCACTAAGATATTCCTTACACTAAATACTGAATACCTACCGATAGGCAGTCTCGAAATTGCCTACTCGAAACAAGCAGCGTTTCATACAAGAATACAACATATTTAGAAAAAGTATTGCTCAAGTATAAACCGCCCATGGCAAGAAGGGCGCTGTTTGTACGTGTAACGTTCTAGTTTAAACTTCCGGAATATATCAGTATAAAGTAAGCATGCCTACCTCACGAATGAATTTGGTCGCGAATTATTTTGTTGAGGAGTTATTTTAAAACTATCATATTTCCTAAGATATTCATTAAAATTTAATGATGTAAAGGACAATTTTGTTCAAAATTAAATACTTGTGATGATTAACGTATTTATTTAGATAAGGATTAATATCATGTTTATGAAAACAGCTTCTCAAATAATACATTAGTTTAGAACAAATTTTATTATCTGAAAAATGGTTATAGTGAGTTAACCATAAAACATAGACATATGCTGTCGCGGACTTTTTTTTAGAACTTTTGATGGGGAATAATTTCGTCATACATGATTTTTACATAACTTTAACCGTTTACACACTGTCGGCAACGGAAGCTCCCAAAACTAATATTTTTTTCCCGTTTCTGTAACGTTTTACATTAATGCTCTGCTCTTATTCATCGTACCGTGATATTAAACATCTTATTACCTTCCGAGATAAATGGACTATCCAGCACAAAAATAATTTTTCAATTCGAGCTAGTAGTTCCGGAGATTAGCGTGCTCAAACAATCAAACTCGTCAGCATTTTATTATTCCTACTAAATATTACGAACCTTATCATTTATGACTAGCGGCCGCTCTCGGTTTCACTCGCCGCGTGGTTGCCGTTACCGTGGGAATATCAGGATAATTATAAATATTTGCATACAATGTGGTTTTCTGATATATAAGCTACATTGCTGTAAAGTTTCATCTTAATCAGTTCAGTAGTTTTTGAGTGAAATAGTAACAAACATTCCTCGAGATCCAAATATCCTCACAAACTTTCAAACTTATAATATTCGGTAGCAGGATAGGATAAGTGCAAAGTTACTAGTTAGATCTACAGTGCCTACTATGCTGGAAAACCAATGCACGCCCCTGTCTGGAATATAAGAAAGAAAGTTGATGAAGTTTCTCGAAATGGATAGTTTTTGAGATATGAATTTTTGAAAATTGACTAAACTTAACCTCAAAATGTATGAAAAATATAATTCTTCATAATCTGCTCATTGAAAGTAATGGGTTCCGAGCGTCTCCGGCACTGCGGGAAGTGCAGCCCCTCCACCCCTGCGAAACAAACCGCAGGCACTTCATGTTCGCCTACGCAGCTTCGACTTTTTGGTCGCCTGCGGCGACCAGCCTCAGCCGCTTCAATTGTAGCTTGAAATGCAGCTTAGTATTGTACGGTTCTATTAACACCGCATCCTACATAGTCAATGAGTAAAATACACAAAAAAAACAGTTGCAATCATTTTTCCACCTTATTTTCCAACTCGGCCTTCTTGGACGGTGGAATGCCACTGTATCAACTACTTCTTCGACTAGGATTACGGTGGTGAACATAGCTTTCATTTTCAGTATTATTTCGGACTGTAAAACTTCATTAATTATCTCGCTACAGAGCTCCAAAGGACGAAAAAATATTGGTTTGTTTTTGTCTTCCCTACCGACTGGCTTGCATGTTACATTACTAAAATATTCATGACCTGATTACATTCAAATTTGGAATATATACTCGTGATGAGGTGCTCAATCATACCTAGCTGGACAAATGAACCCACCTCTTCCATCCCTCCAATTCCTTTTAGACCTACGAGGGCTCATATGAATCTCTAGTAAGAGTAAGTCATCAATGTTGGTAACGTTTCTTAGCAACCACTGTGGCACTGGTTTTTTTGCACTGGTTGTCAAAAATATCTAGAAAACTAGGTTCCTGTGGGAATATCGAAATAAAAAGTAGTTTATGTTATTCGCCTTCCCTACTACTAACTCTTTGCCAAAATCTAGTTGATTGGTTTCTTAGTTGGGGCGTCAAGGAAGGACGAACAAATAAACTCTCACAATTATATTATTAGTTAGGACAAAGCTCTTGTAAGTCTGCCTATCTGTTACTGAGGATAGGTTATTGATATCAACTGTTATTGGACTCCAGTTTGAACTAATGCATTTTAGAATTGGCTAAGCCAGTGGGGTGACACACTCAATCTAATGATTGACAGAACTGGTCCAAAGAACTATTAATTGATCAATTTCTTGTCAAAATGACATATATTTGAAGCTTTGGCTGAATTTACCAATCATCAGGTTTTAAGTACCAGCAGAGGTGACACCATTATCTTGAGTGTGTCTCCCTGCTGGTTTGACATGGGCTGGAGTGCCTGAATGTCAACTAACAGTCACTGGTGTATGCTCCAGGTGGAGCAGCTGCTGCAGGGCCAGGAGGACTCGCAGGGCAACATCAACTACGAGAACTTTGTTCACCTCATTATGCAGGGCTGAGCGACTTACACTCCATAACTTATTATAAATACTACTCATATAATTCCCCAGGATTTCCATTTAATTCTATTCCAAACATTTATTAGTTTTAAGAGTCGAAGTGTATTATTGTACAGGCGTGTACAAAATTGATTGAGAAGAATAAAATAAATGTATATTTAAATTAGTGTTTTTTTTATTATGCCTTATACAATAGACGACACACAAATATAAATTTATATAAATAATTGTGTTTCTAAGAGCTCCTGTATTCAGAAATTCAAATGTATTATGTCCTTTTAATGAAAACTTATATTGGTGTGATGTGACATATACAGGGTGGAAAAATCTATGGGCTCTGGAGGGTCCTTTAGTAAGCTCATTCTACTGAAAAAAAAAACAATTCCTTTATTTTCAAAAATAAGTTATCCTACATTCGAAGATTTTTGCTAAATCACTTGTTTGCCCCCCCTTTAAATCTGCCTTTAAAATTAGAAAAAATAACACCATGTACTTTTAGAGCCTGCCCGCACTGCGGTTTTTATCCGCGCGGTTTGAACCGCAAAATTCTGTAACATAAGGAAATGTATGACGCTGCACGCACTGCGGTAAAAAAACCGCGCGGAATTAATTCCACAACCCAATCTGTAGTATCCTCCGCGCCCGCGGCGTGTTTTAAAAACCACGAATGTTTTGTGTTCTATGGAGGTATATGTCTCTAACCGCACTGCGCTAAACAATCCGCGCGGATTTTTTACCGCTTTAGGGTTCCGTACCTCAAAATAAAAAACGGGACCTTTATAGGATCACTTTGTTGTACGTCTGTCCGTCCGTCCGTCCGTTTTCGATTATCTCGGGAAAGCGTTTAGGTATCGAGTTCAAACTAAAACCATATATTCAGGTCAACAGCTTGTTTAAGGTGTATAACAATCAAACTTGTAAATTAACGTAAAACAAAGATAGGAGGATAGGTTTGTCGCAAAAAAAATGTCGCAAAAAAAATTGATTTCTACACTCTCAATCACACATCCTGTTTATTAAGCACGACAGTGGTCAAATGCCTGCCCAGTTATTATAAAAAAAATGAAAATTTATAGGGAACTCTCCGTTAACCTAGAATAACTATGAAAGGCATGTAATATCGACTTGTACTATTGAGTATTCTGTGCTTTTACTACAAGTACAGGAAAAATTAAATTTAATTAGTAATTAACTCATAAAAATATAGTATTTAGTATTGGAAACTGAATTTCAGGAAAAACCTGGAGGGATCGAGGTAAAATTAAAACTATACAGGATGGAAATTTAAAACGGAGCACCAAGAACAGGTACCTTAACCGTTGTAGCTACATGAAAACGTTCAAGAAACCATTCTTAATTTTATGAGAAATATTGAACTGCATTCACGGATATTGTAAAAAAACAGCAGAAAAAAAATATAAATAACTTTTTGATGCTAATCGATCCTGTTCCTTATGAAGATCAAAACGGTCTAAGACCAACTGAGGTACTAGAAATATATAATGATGAGTACTAGAAAAGTCAGAAATCCCGAAAAAGTATTTCCACATATTCACTAAGAACATAAGTTCCATCAACGAAGATACTCGTCGGTGAAGCAGATACGGCGGTGTGTGGCGCAAGCGCGAGAAGCGTTTTTCGCGATTTCTGACTTTTCTAGTACTCATACCTTAGTTGGTGTCTTAGAGTGTTTTGATCCTCATGAGAAACAGGATCGATTGGCATAAACATTTTTTTTTAAACTGACCATTTTTCTGCTGACTGTAATTTTTTTTCTAAATCTGTGAATGCAGTTCAATATTTCTCAAAAAATTAAGGATGTTTTCCTCACTTTTGACAAAGAGAAATGTATTTCTTTTTAAGAACTTACGAAAATTGGTGGGTAGTTAGATTTGGAGCTGAATTAACATTAGGCTACTGCGAGTATACATATATAGGTTCCCTAGGGTCCACACGGACAAAGTCACTGACAGCCGCTAGTTTACAATGGTTATATTATAGCATGTTCAAGATCGAAAAAGTCATTAATGATTTCTCATTCTATGTTTCTGGTCACTTTTGATTTTTTCCATAACTAATGATATTCTATTATATTTTTAAGTCTAATTTAAGAAATCATAAATTGCAGATTACCTATAAAATGTTTATGGCAAGAAGTCATTAACTACGTTTTGTAACAAGTTTTTAGCTTTAAAAAAATACGATTTAAGTTAAGAATTTATTTAAATAAAAATATAATCACTATCAAACTGCATATAATTTTTTTGTATACTTATTGCATTTAACATGATATAGCATGTTCAAGATTGAATAGTTTTAAATTGATTTCTCATAATTCGATTTTGGCCACTTAGTGAGTTCTTGC
This sequence comes from Chrysoteuchia culmella, assembly GCA_910589605.1. Lineage (NCBI taxonomy): Eukaryota > Metazoa > Arthropoda > Insecta > Lepidoptera > Crambidae > Chrysoteuchia > Chrysoteuchia culmella. Next base: position 24,582,657 of record OU342649.1, read on the forward strand.
AATAAGCCGACGAAAATAAGTATTAACGTAAAAAAAAGGTAGTGCCGGTAGGCCGTTTATGCCGCGAATCTCTCAAGGGAATCAAAATTCAGAGGATACTTCTCGTAGATAAAAAAATATAATTTCTTACTGTACACGAGTACCTACCGTTACTCGTCATTAGATGGCGCTGTGTGTTTTGTTGATATGAATTCTACATGGCAGTGTTAAGAATTTTGCTAATCTATAAGATGTAATGATTAGTTCGTACTTTCGTTACTAGATGGCGCTGTGTGTTTTGTTATTGTAATTTCTTCGTTTATCCCGTAAGAAACGTACCTATATTATTCAATTCAAGGGAATCTTTATAGGATACTTTGCGTTGACCCAGCTAGAACTATGTTTAGCATACGTACATCTTATGTTTTGGCGCGCACTGTTCATTGAAATAAAACAACTTTTACGGATATCAAACGCGCTATATTTCCACGAACTAGTTGTAATTGTCCGTAATTTTTAGGTTTTTTAGGGGTTTTTTGATTTTCCCGACGTTTCGGCACCTTTACAGTTGCCGTGGTCACGGGATGACTGGCTACTTATAAGTCTACCCTCGAAAAGTTAATTTATTTTCGTTCGGATACGGTTAGACATTTACAATGGCACAAATTATTATTGATTTGATATTTTGATTTAATTGTTATTTTAATTCTTTATTATTAAGAAAAGAGAAAACTAAAGACTCTACTGGCAGTTCACAAATTGGGAGGACCTTCGAAGAAAGAAAACTGCCAAGAAAACTTCGAAAGCGGGCCGACCTCCATCTTTATAAAAAAATATAAAAAAATTAGGATATGTTGTCTCCACCTTTACTTTTTTATATTTATTTATCTACAAAAAGAGCTAACCGTATCTTTGGGTCTTGCAGTGCGTGATTTGGGTTGAGACTTTAATTTATGGATAATAGGGTCCCAAGCTGGTGGAATCTTCCACCCATCATCTCTATTGAAGTTTGGGTATTTGGTAATTTCAATAGCCTCACGCAGCATTCTGGGGACAAATTTTTGTTCCTTGGCGAGGATCTGTGGCTTATCAAACCTGATGTAGTGGGTGGGTCCCTCAAAAGCATGTTCACACACTGCAGACTTGTTATCGCGCCTATTTTTCACGTCAGCTACATGTTCTCTAACGCGGGTCCCTATGCTTCTCTTTGTCTGCCCGATGTAGGAGAGCCCACAGTCACAATCCAGTTTGTAGACACCTGCGACTTGAAAGGGTAGTTGCACTTGACTGGTGGTAGGAATTGGTTGATCTTCTTGGGCGGCTTGAAGTAAGTATTAATAGAAGCACGCTTTAGAATTCTCCCAATCTTGTCTGTGACACCTTTCACAAATGGTAAAATGGCAGGTTGACGTTCTACTGTGACTGGTTTGGCGCGGTTTCTGTGACGTCTGCGTGGTACTTGCAACTTGTTGTTTCTCAGTACTTGCTCGACATGTCGAAGCTCCGCAGTCAGGTGTTGCTCGTCACAGATGCCGCGTGCTCTCTGAAACAAAGATTTCCCTGCGGTAGCTAACTGTGAAGGATGATGGTGTGAATCACCATTTAGATATCTGTCTGTATGTGTTGCTTTCCGATACACTGTGTGGCTCAAAGTTTGATCAGGATTCCTAATAACAAGTACATCTAGGAAGGCTAGTTTATTGTTTGCCTCTAACTCCATAGTGAATTGGATGTTTGGATGAATAGAGTTAAGATGGATAAGGAAAGCAGAAACACTATCTCTAGGTAGTACAGTGAAAGTGTCGTCTACGTACCGTTTGTAGAACCGGGGATACACTGGTGCTGAAGCCAGCGCCTTCTCCTCGAAATCCTCCATAAATATGTCGGCGACTATGGGGGATACAGGAGAACCCATTGCTACTCCATCAACTTGTACATAGAATTCATCATTCCACATGAGATAGCCTGATGTTAGGCAGTGTTCAAGTAGGTCTGCATATTCCACAGGCATATTGTTGTTTTCAAGTCTCTTCCTAGTCATATTGATGCAGTCCTGTACTGGTAGACATGTGAATAAAGACTGTACATCAAAGCTGACCATGATTTCATCATCGGCGAGATTTAGGTGTTGTATCGCACTGATGAAGTGGTAAGAATCCTTCACAAATGCTGTTGTGGTGCCTCTTAGTGGTGAGAGGGTTGTCGCTACGTGTCGAGCCAATTTGTAAGTTGGTGAGTCAATTTGGCTGACTATAGGACGCAGTGGAGCATCAGGTTTGTGTATCTTCGGCAATCCATACAGTTTTGGCGGCTTTGGGCAAGAAGGAATAAGTAAATTGACGTCAAGATTCAACGATTCTGAATGTTCCTTGATGAGGTCACTAGTCTTTTTAAGGACCTTGGTGGTGTGATCGCTTTTGACGTCTTTGTATGTTTTCTCATCTGATAATAAGAGTTGTATTTTCTCGTTGTAATCTGACGTGTCCATTACAACCGTTGCGTTACCTTTATCTGCACGGAGAATAGTCAATTCTGTCTTAGTTCGCAGGTTCTTCAATGCGAGATATTCGTCACGAGGGAGGTTTGCTTTCGGTAGGTGGCTATGCCGTAAGACGGATGAAATGTCCTGACGTATAGCTTCGCTATCCTCCTTTTTCATATTGTTTTTTACTAAGCAATCCTCAACGTTGCAGATTATATCCTCAAACGGTATCCTCTTCGGTGCCACCGCAAAGTTTAAACCTTTATTTAAAACTTTTAAAGTAGGTTCGTCCAAAGTTTGTTTTGATAGATTGATATGTTTAGCAACTAAAAGTACCTAATATCTTCTTTTACTAAAAATACAAGGAAAATCTAAAAACTTTTATTGTAATTAAATCATGCAAAATAATAGTCATTAGTTTGGGAAACTGAATTTGTGCGGAACCCTCGATGGACGAGTCCGTCGCGCACTTGTCCTTCTTCTTTTTTAGGCATTTGATATGGAAAAACCCTTTCATAGGTCATAAAGTCGCAAAAGGGTGAACCTAGTATTAGTGACAGACATCCATGGACACGCCGCAATTAAAGGGAAATCTATATTTTTTCTGTAGTTCAGTACGTGCGTCTCTGCTGAGAACTGGAAGTGTCAAAAATCGCGCGGAATTTTATCCGCCGTGCGTGTAGGTTCGATTCAGTACGCGGATTTTTAACCGCGCGGAAAAAACCGCGCGGCGAGAAACCGCAGTGCGGGCTAAGCCTTATGGTACCAATCAATAGTCTTATTCATACAGATCAATTTAGTTTCAGTAACTTAGTATCTATAATCAAAGGCAAAGCCTAGAAAGATAAAATGTCACTAATAATTCTAGATACCTTGGCCACCATAAACACATCGTTTTTTTTCCACCATGTTTCATTTATCCTATCAATGTTCTTGTGCTAAAGTTGTCATTATAATATGTTCTGTATTCTGATTCAGTCGCACAGAGAAACCAAGCATATCTCTGTCTATTGCTGGTTGGGTGATATAATTTGTGCCTTGACCCATCTTTATGATAATTTGTATTCATATGCAAAAGAACATTAACAGTTTTTTTTTAATTAAAAATTTGCTGTTTTTCGCTCTGGGTTTTCGGTAAAGTCACTATGGCTAGATTGACACAAGACTCAATGTACTCACTGAATGAAGACTGCAACACCCTAGCCATCGCTCCGGGCGTGATTCCATTCCATACGCCCGGGTGCGAAGGAATTTTTAAAGTAAGGACAGCATGATAGATAGGATAGGAAATGAAGAGATATTAAAATATACATATACTTACAGGATTAAATAGACTGGAGTGGGGCAGAGAGCTGAAATGAGATTTGGGGTTCAATCTGCCGAGCCATAATCCACTCGATCGAGAATAAATAAACTTTTTTTTATTTTTTCTCTAGGATAAACAGTTTACACTAAGATGATACTAAATTAATGTAAGTAGGTAAAATCTTTAAATATAAACAATCCAAAGCGTGTGTGTGTGTGTGTGTGTGTGTGTATGTGTTTGTGTGTGTGTGTGTGTGTGTGTGTACATATGATATATGTTCAAAGATAAATATATACTTTTTAATATATATATATATTTTATTTTATTATTATTCAGCTTTTGTAATCTCAGCTATATCATTTTTAAAAGAATGCGCTTGGACATTATCTTATATCGGAGACATTAGCCCTGTGGTTTGTGTCCATAGTGATTTGGTTCCTTTCTAAGTGCGTACGGCAGTTGTGGCAACACGCTTTAGCGTATCTGTCTTATGGGGGAATTTAATATGTCCGACCGAACACCATGCAGCGGTGACACTGCATGAATGGGTGGAATGGAACTCATCCGCATGCACACGACACGACAATAATCCACATAAATTTTCTGTTGGTCTATGATTGCCTTAAAAGCGGGGTGGTGATAAACACCGCGTTGTACAATTGGAAGTTTCTGTTGTTTGTTACAAATTTAAATTGGATGTCACCCTCACTAGAGGCCTTGCGGATGGATGGTTTTTGCATGCGGATGAGGTGAACTAAGTCATCCCGATTGATATCCTTGGGTATACCCTTTAATAACACCATGAGCTTTAATAATTTAGCTTAGCGGGTTCAGCCGAAAGGGTCGTTTGAGAGTCGCTGGATTTCAGACAGGGCAGTATCCAGGTGTTTAGATTAGAGTTATCAAACTCTACCCGGACCTTGCCGCCGGAGATCGCAATATTCTAGACGCTGCAAAGTCGAGGTCCCTAAACTTCATTGTCCTGCTGTAGTCGGTTATGATGTGCTCGTGTGAGGCGCCCTCGGTAGTGCCAGACGGTATAATAGCCGGCTTGGTCTTGGCCGGCTGCGGCGGTGCAGGCTGAGTCGGCATTGGAACCGAGTTGGTACGCTGCGCAGTGCTGTTTTTATCAGCAGTTGTGGCGTAGCTGACCGGGGAAGTCGCCTGCTGGGAGGTTATCGCGATGATGGTATTGACTTACTTGTGGTGGTATAAATGCCATGCCATAGTGAGAATGTCACAACAGTAATAGCTATAGCCTTTGTTAACAGTTAGCAAATACAGACACTAGTAATAAGGCAGAAAAGAACAATATGATATAAATAAGAGTCTTAGCTGACCCTACTAGGTTATAGACATATAACCTGTAATTAGGGAAATGCCGGGGTTTGGACGCGCGGCGTTTGCGGTCTCGGTGTATTGAGTTTTCGCTCTGGTATCAATTTTGTTGGATAGGGTAGCATCGCGCGAGCTAGGGCATCGGTCTGTGTGTCCGTGACAGGTTTGATAGCCGCTGGTGGTAGATTAGACGCGGCCAAGTTTTGTGGTCTGATCGGGGTAGAAGATGCGATGGGGTTAAGAGTGCTATCAGTCTGAGTGGATGCCTCGGTGGCAGCGTATTTTTTCGGGGTTATGAATGAGACGCATGGGGTTAGGGTGACGTCATCGCTATCCTCCTCTGTTTGAGTTTCGCATTCCTTCACTGTTCTGTTCTGTTAACCACAGAACAGAACAGTGTATATGAAGAGATTCCATAGAATGATAAATCATGTCGAGAATGAACAAGTTTTTATCCTTAAGTTAGGCATTGTTTAGTCTTTATGATCGTGTTATAGACGTCGAAAAGACAATCCTCCATACGCATCAAGGTAGCGTAGCTCACGCGCAGGTTCCACTCTTCCTCGTCGACGATGATGCATGTCGTCCCTCCATCGCTGCTGCTTGTAGCGGAAGAGGGCATTTTCGTTATCTTCATAGAATGTTTTTTCGATATCTTGTTCATAAGGGATTTTAAGTTCAAGAATTTTCAAGGCATCCTGGTTGTGTTTCGACTCAAAGTACTTGTTTACCGTGCACGAAATCAGCAAGAGGGCGGGATTTTCCCCAATCGGGATCCTCTTCTTGGTCAGTTGAGGCCCTATCAGAGCTGTAGTCTTCGGAGTCACTCAAATCGCTACGTTAGGTTAACACAACTGAGAAAATACATAAGATACGATAAGATACATAAAAATGGAAAATTTCCAAAAATCTAGGTACTGCAGTGAAATTTATATTACTTAAAGGGAATGACGAGTGTTATTTATTTACACAAAATGATTTAAATCTAACAAGAAATGGATTTTTACAAGCGGGGACAAATATGTGAAAAATAAAAATGGGAAATTACAATGCTCATTAACAGTTAGGTCGCAGCAGCATCTAGAGTACCGCATCAGAACAATCAAAGAAACCAACCAAAGCTGGATGAATAGAAAGGACTGTAGACAGTCTAAGATCTTCATCAAATCAGTTGACAAGAAGAAAACTAGAGAGCTGCTGAAATTAAGCAGGAGAAGCATAAGAACCATAGTAGTACTGACCGGACACTGTCAACTAACGCCCGAAATTAATAACCTATGGATTGGGCTATCTGAGTTAGTTGATAGGATGTTTTTGTTAATATGACCGAAATAACAACGGGTGCTAGGCAACGAAGCCAGTATCCTAATCAACAGGTATCTCAGATAGCCCTATCCATATCTACAGATAGGTTATACATTTTTGGCGTAAGTGCTCACATCCGATATAGGTAATATAAGTTACCTACCTACTAGTGTTCTTTAACTCGTGCAAATTTATGAGCGCGGGGCCGCTGCTGGTTGTTGTTGGTGTTGAGTTGGTGAAATGCTGTAAAAAATATTTAATGAGTACAATTATTAATGAAGAAAAGAAAGGTTGTCTGGAAGAAATCGCTCTTAGTGATGAGGCCGCCTTTGCCCACATTTATATAAACTCTTTCCTGTGTTTCTGTCTGCATGTCTTTGTGTGTGCAATAAAGTGTTTTATCTATCTATCTAATGAATTCATGATTTTGCGTAATGCACCTACGGCTGTAGGTAACGTACAGTTGGCTTGACGAGGTGTGGTAGAGGTTTGAGTTTGACTTGGGAAACAAACTTAGTGTAGGTAAGTTACAAATGAAATAACGTTTGAATCATTTCAATTCAGTAGGTCATGTCAAGCCTACATAAATCCTTCTTTTTTAAGTCGGTAAAAAAAGCTTATGAAAAATAAACAACATTAAAATCTTACATTTCTAAGTAGGTAAGTACCTAGTTTAGTTTCTTAGAAATCAGCGCAATGATAACCTTCATCATTGTTATTAGACTGTGTCACCACGTAAAATTGATAAAATATATCATAATTAAAATATAATAATTTGCGCATATAATAATTACTTATGTTACATACCTAAACGTGTATACCTACCTAACCTAGTTAGGTTCTCACTGGGTTAGGTACTTGATTTGTCGGAAATCGTATAGATATTGTACTTATAATAAACGAAAATTAACTGCTGGTAACACACGGTTTAATGTGAACTATAAAACTAGGTTACTTTATTTGACGCGCCTCGCCTTATTGTTCATAAGGGGACGGCAATTTGCGTAGCGAAAGAATAGCTAGCTACAAGGAAGCAGCAGAAGTTAACAGTGATTAGACTAAGAATAAAAGACGCAATAGGTAGCGTAGGAGGCGGGCGGGGGCTTCCGGCCGGCGCGCGGCTCGCGGGCTCGCGGGCGCGTGCCGCGGGCGGCGGCGGCGGCGCGCGGGCTGCGCGGGCGCGGGTGCGCTGTGCGCGTGCACTCCTGGCGCGCCTGAGGTTAACCCGATTATCGCGCTAGTTGCGGCCAATCGCTCAATCGTCAGCGCGCTCTGTGCTCGTCCGGTCGTAATCGAGCGGGATAATAAATCTCGACAGCTGACGTAGACGATGCGAGCGGAGGCTGCGCGTGCGTGCGCGCGGGTGGTGTGGTGGCCGTGGTTGCTGTGGGCGGTGGTGGCGGCGACGGCGGCGCGGGCGGGCGGCTCGCTGCTGCCGCTCGAGGTGGAGCGCCTGCGCGCCAGCGTCGGCGGCTACGCCGTCATGAACTGCCACCTCGACTTTCCATTCGGCAACGAGATACCCTACCACCTGCAGTGGGACAAAGATGTAAGTGTGTGATTAATTATTTCGATTTTATTAAATAGTTAATACAGAAAAAGTGGATTGTGTGCAGCTACTATCGTTACAGACAGGCTTTGTTTTTGTGAATATCTCTTCGCAGCAAGGGCTTCACTGTAGGAGGTCTCTCGAAGGAGAACTCTTTTCGAATTAGTGTCATAACGTTATGAAATTATCGGTGTCCAGCAGACGAATATCAATCAATTCCTGCGACCGAACCACTGACTGGTTCAACGCAATTTTAAGGTGATACCTAAAGTGTATTTGTAAACAACAGAGTTTTGCAACGCGAACCTATAATATCAAACACTATCTAACCGAATTTATTAAGATTTGTGTAAACATTGAAACTGACGTGGCCGATATCACCTCGATGCTCATAAATTGAAGATTCTGATTTGAAAGAGATGACGAGTCTTATAACAATTTGCATTAAGCGCCTATCTATAATTATAGACAAAAAAAATTTGATTATTAACCAAGGGGATAAAGCAGTGTCTTCTGTCGCGGGTGACGATTTAAATCGCGAGCGTAACGAAGGACTCGAGGTTTACTCCCGAGCGTAGCGAGGGTGTTAAAAACTACACTTCACCCAAGACTAAGACAGGACCTAGGAAAATACTCTACTTTTCGTACCATTTGCGAAAAAATTAACACAATAATAATATGAGATAAGCATTTATTAAAAATAATGACAATTAAAAGTAAAAATGCGTATTCCTTTTTTAAAAAGATGTGTAGGTAATGCTTTATATACAAACTCAATGGTGTAAACACAGATGTAGTTCAGTATAAATTTCGGTAAGTATTCCAAATTTAAATCACATTCTCCCCCTAGAGGATGAATGAAATTCAGTACAATTTTCTTTCCCTGTTTTTAACAGATTAAAAATGACTATTGTTATGTTCGCTTTTTGTGGCATAGAATGTCACTTTTTTGAGCAAGTGGTACGGAAAAACGATTACTTATTGGTTACATATGCATGCATTCGTGCATTTAGTTTTAGTGCAATAAAAAATTCGTTGGCCTATAATAGTCGCTCGAGAGTCGAGGCAGATAGAGGTAGCAGCACTAAAGCAAGATGGTCGTTGTGTCTATGGCGCATTCATCCGCGTACCACAGGGACCGACCCGACCTTGCGGCGCGGCCGCTCATCCTTGCGCGGAGGCTGCGGTCGAAACAGTAGTCGGCTCAGCGCGCGCCTGGCATGGCACAGTTTACCTTACACACAGAATATATCTTGCAGCTTACTTCAAAGTAACAAAGAATTTAAGATACTTGTTGCATACAATTACTGGTTGACCGCATTAGGAAGGCAAAGTTAAAGGGACAAAGGCGTTATTAATTCCTGGTAACTTTGAAACCGGCTCTGGATATCGAATGATTTTGGTAGATCGATCAAAGTAGGAACTTGGGTAATTAAATTGTTTTTTTTAATGAACGACGGGGAGACTCTTAGCCTTCATCATACCTGATGTTAATTTAAGTATTGATAAGGCTGAAGATGGAAGCGAGCCTCTCTTGGAATCCTCTGAGCGGATGAAAGCGGGCTTACAACAAGTCCTACCACCAACCAAACCGAATAAAATATGTACCCCCGTTGGGAATCGAACCCGGGACCCCTGGGTCTTATACCATTTTATTATTTGGAAGGAGGGACGCCGGCAAAGCCGGACGGGCGATCAGTCACCATAATCGGAACCACTTCGCCCAGGTCTTATACCATACCTGTATGGTGGTTGTACCACTAGACTACAGAGGCGGTTAAAATGGTGTATGACCTGCTAGTTGATTATCTAACTCTGTTGCCAACAGATTTTGATTGAAATTGATTGAAAGTGCAGTTACAATGCTGCTTTAGTAAGATAGTTGTCACATTGATTTTTACTGAAGCAGCAAAGTGACGGCACTTACAATCAAACGTTGATAGAAACAATTAAGTTACATAATCAGGGGACTAGATGCAGGCGGCTGCTTCTACCCTTGGACGAATTAACCATCCAAGCTTCTACCTGACGGGGACGACATGCAAAACGGACGCGTCCCACTTTCAAGCCGTTTTTCCAGAAAATATCTGACTTAAACATGATTTCTCATGAAAATTATCAAAAAAAGAACAGCTTTATATTTTGAGCTGTTTCTCACTGATCATCTTGACTGGCGTGTGGTCTATACCTACTCTTACTCAAGCTGCGAGATGTGAGATTGGCAGTGTAGCGTTACAAGGAGAGACAGAAGAGAAGAGTCTGTTCAAACTAAAACCAACTTACTTAAAACTACTTAAAAACTATGATATTGTAACGAACGGCAGGCAGCACGCTACAGCAGAGCATGAGAAGTGCAGCTTGCGTGAAAACTGGTGTGGTTCCCACGCAGCGTCACCTCAGCGACTGACGCCAAAACTGGCATTGGTCGGGTCAAAGACATAGTCCGCAAACAATAGTTATAGTTGCCAGCCCATGCGCTATTAGTAAATAAATAATTGCATACTCACACTAATTACCGCCAGCGGAAATGGGTCTACTTCAGTCTGCTTATCTTAACGTTGTGCTTACCTACAGCTTAAATATTTTTATCTGAATAAATTGATACTGACCTGTATCTACCTCACAACTTGCAGTGCAGTAATCTTGTAATGTGAGAAATGTTGTAATAAGTCTTTTTTTGCCAGTCGAAAATTGTTTACGGTTACAATAACCATAAAATGTAATATTATAATTAGTATTTTCTTTTTTGATGTTAATGTCACTTTTCAATTTGACGACTCTGTATGAATTAAAACAGGGAGAAAAAAACAGCCCTTGACGAGTTTTTTGCCAGTTCTTCTCGTTACAAGGTCTCCCGGCCGGCCCGTAGGGTTTGTGAACCGATGATATTGAATTTTGAATTATCTAGCCCAAGTTAGATTTCATGAAGAAATTGTGTTATTGATTCTACACTTGGTAGCAAATAAATCGAGCCACTGTGTTATTTTCATACAAACACGCTCACTTTACAGTGTCATTATTCAAAACATGAACAGCTATGTAAACATTTGTACGTCGAAGTATGAGTCGAATAAAAAGTCCAAAAATTCAAGAAAACTTTCAGTTTTGTGCAAAGTAAGGAAAACAAAATTCACTCAATCATGTTTCCTACAACTTAATATGGAATGAAAATTAATCATTTGTTTTACGGAAATTTTAAGAAATCAATAAATGTTTTCAGTTGTGTTAAATGCTAATTGGTTAATTGAACATTTGACCTCGCCATCAACACCCAAATCTTTGCAGAAATACACATACTTTTTTATTTATAAGACCGTGAAGTGAGTATGTTTGTATGAAGATAACGCAGTGGCTCGATTTATTTGCTACCGAGTGTAGATAACGGATACACATACATACTGTCTGACTAAGACAATTAGGCGCATGACAACTGAGAAAAACTAAAAAATCTATGTAAAAAACCAAAATTTTTAAAAAGCGGTAATCATTCAGTTAATCACTGTGGCGCTAATAAATTAATCACATAATAACAGAAGTGCGGTGATAGAAGTGGGCTGCAGGTGTCAAAAGTGCAAAACCGCATTCCTGTCATGCGCCTAATTGTCTTGGTCGTGTAGCAAATACTTTTTTTTTTGTAAACACATACATAATATACATATTAAACACCCAGAACAACACAAATAGGCATGTTCATGCACACAAATATTGGACTTGTCCGGGGATCGAACCCGGGACCTCTAGCGCAGAAGGCGAGCTTAGTACCATAGAAGCGTCATATTTTTACAGTTCCAAATGTTATTCGGAATCAAGTTCCTGAAAAACTTTCCCATTCGCAACGAAGTAACCATAATTAAGTCATTCAGCCTTTACTAGAATTTTGAAAAATACTTTATTTAGTCTTTATTATATTTTATAACTACATTAATTCCCTAAAGTATGTAGGTACCTATTGGTGATGGTATTTAAGAGGTACCTATGTAACGTAAAACACCATCTGGTCAAGAATTAGACGCAGGGACTGTCAGGGATATGTAATTTAGCTTTATGTGGTCCCTTCCTTAGAAATTAAGGTCACTTGTTGAAACTCCTTAAAGTAGATGAATGCGGGTGGAGCCGAGGGAGGCCGCCAGCCGCGAGCCGCCAGCCGTCCGTGCGACACATTGTCACCTCGTTCGTTACAACGTGATCTATGGTCGCGCCCCGCGGCCCGCGTCACTGGACCCGCGCGCTGACTCACCTGCCGAGCCCGAGCGCTGCGCCCGCGCTGCGCCCGCGCTGCGGTCACCGCACAATACAATACACTGCACGCTAACTAGATTAAGGTCGCCATGCCCAGCCGCAAACAAACCAACACGCCAATCACAATAGCTGACATACCAAACGTTAGTGCGATGATACAACCCGGCCGTATTTATGTTAACACTGATCGTTTCACTCCGATATTATTCATTTGAATAATCATTATTATCTTAACGATTTTACAACCTCGATGGCCGCCTCGGCTTCCGATCGTCGGTCACGGGATGCGTTACCAAAAATGTATTATCTGGAGCTCCACCGTGCTTTGGAGGGTACGGTGAGCCGTTGGTCCTGGCTGTGTTTTGAATGCAATCGTTAAAACCCACGAATCCGCATTGGGTCCGTCTGGAAACAGCATTTTCTACTTATATACAGGATGGAAAAAAAATATGGTCACTGGAGGGATAGTACCCTTAATATTGATGTAAGCCAATTCTACTCAAAGGATACATTCCTTTATTTTCAAAAATAAGTTAAACTACATTTAAATATTTTTGAAAACTTACATACCTGCACCGGGCATCGATCCGGCTTGTTTGAGAAAAAAAAACGTGTTCTTTTATGATACTATTCGATAGTGTTATGTATTAAAGATTAATTTAGGTTAAGTAACTTAATGTCTTATATTAAAGACAAAGCCAGGAAAGATAAAAGATTACATTTGACGACCTATATGGCACAGGGGTACTAAGCCCGTCTTCTGCCCCAGAGGTCCCGGGTTCGATCCCCGGACAAGACAAATATTTGTGTGCATGAACATGCCTATTTGTCTTGGTGTGGGTGTTATTATGTATGTATTTACAAAAATATAAGTATGTTTATCCGTTATCTCGTGTCCATGACACAAGTTCTTCATGAAACTTAACTGGTGTGTCTGTGTGCGATTATTAAATTATTTATTTGTTTATAGTTCTATACACAGGGCCGTCTTTACCCGGGGGTTCAAGGGGTGCGGGGCACCCGGGCGCAGAGTTTAACTATTTATAAACTGTGGCGGAGGCCTAGGCACAGAGTACATTTTAACATATAGAAAGTCCTAGGGGGCGCACGAGCGTACGCAAGCCGAGCGCTAGAAATTTTGATATTTTTAACCGACTTCAAAAGAAGAGGGAGGTTGTCAATTGGACGCGTATAAGTTTTTTTATGTACGAGTATGTTCACCGATTGCTCGAAGACACTGACCTACAGACGAACCCGGAGAGAAGTGTTGTAGTTTGCAAGTGTGTTCCCGAAGTGGTCCCATTTTTTGAAATTTTTAAGTCTATTCAGTGGTTTTCAGGAAATCATTAAAAAAATCTTCATAATTCCTATTAAACAATTAAAATAAAACAATACATCTCTTAGCGCAGTATTGTTTCAATGTTATCATGTTATTTTGTACTACGAATCTCTTAAAGTAAGCTTGTTTTTTGACGGAAGTGTTGTGACTTGTGACGTCTTATCTCAATCATGGCCTCAAAAAAAAACAAAACGCAAACAGGTGGTCAATCCTGCATTGGATACCCACAGCCGGCTGTGTCGAAGGTTATGTCAGACTCTAACTGACTTAACACCACCTTATGGCTGGATTCCCCGGAAAGGGACGGCAGCCTACGTCTGAAGCGACCGTAACCCTGGGGAGGGATACGGCGCGAGCGTCACTCACCTAAGTGAAGTGCGCTATTGAGAAGTACAAATACGTCCGACACCCAGACGGGGCACCGGCCGGAATCTAAATGAAGAGTGACGGCTCCCAGAGGGGGACCGTCTGAAATCGAATAGCTACACGACTGACACCCTGAGGGGGATCTTCCCAGAATGGGACTTCAGCCGTATGAGAGAGGACGGGGGGGTGACCTGAGGGGTCAAGACTGGCGGGCGGTTGTGGCTTCGGCCTCCTGAGCCTCCAATAGGCGGTTCAGGGTGGCCGAGAGCTGGTCGGGAGGGTCCGTGAGAACCGATCGGGGTCTACGGGAGTAGAGGTGTAAGGAATCGGGAGGGGTGTACGCCACTGCGTTGCGGATAAGGGGGTTCGGATGGCTCTCTGCTGATTCGATGAATCGCTCGGAGGCCTTGTGGAGGAATTGTTGGATGGTAGGAAGATCTACGTCCCTGTGTAAGTCCGCATTGCGAACATACCAGGGGGCATTGGTCGCTCGGCGACAGAAGATATTTTGGATTACTTGCAATTTGTGCAAGATGGAGGGCTGGGCATGGGCAAATACGGGAGATGCGTAAGTCATGACCGGTCGTATGCAGACCTTATAGAGGGTTCGCTTGTTTCGGAGGGACATCCTACTTTGTCGGCCTAACATGGGAGTGAGGCGGCCCATATAGAAACGGGCGTTGCGTGTCACCCTTTTGACGTGCGGCTTAAACGTAAGCTGCTGGTCTAGGGTGACACCGAGGTATTTGGCGGAGGTTTGCCAGGGGATGGGTTTACCCAGTAGGGTGTCTGCGTGACCCGCTTAGGGAACTGTATAGCGATTGTCTCGAGTCGGGTGTGTTCCCTAGGCGGTGGAAGAGGGGGCGCCTGTGCCTTTTGGTGAAGGAGGGACGGCCGCTAGATTCCCCATCTGCCTATCGCCCGGTGGTGCTGCTGGACGAGCCCGCGAAGCTCTTCGAGCGTATTATCGCGGAGCGTATCGTCCGGCACCTTGAAACGGTGGGGCCCGATCTGGCCGACAGTTTCCGCAAGAGGCGGTCCACTGTGGATGCCCTCCTGGCCCTACGGGACCTGGTGGAGAAGGCGGTGGAGAAGGGGGAGGTGGTGGTTGCGGTGTCCCTAGATATTAGGAACGCCTTCAACTCCCTCCCCTTCTCGGTCATCCGGGAGGCGCTCCGATTCCACGGACTGCCCCCGTACCTAGTCAGGGTGGTGGAGAGCTACCTGGAGGACAGGGAGGTCCTGTACCCAGCGGAGGATGGAGGAATTGTCGCCAAGGAGATGGTGTGCGGTGTTCCACAGGGATCGGTTCTGGGTCCGCTCCTGTGGAACATCGGATACGACTGGGTGTTGAGAGGGGTCCTCTTGCCCCGGATGGCAGTCATCTGCTATGCCGACGACACATTGGTTGTCGCCCGGGGCAAGACGTACGAAGATGTTAGGAGGTTGGCGGGGGTCGGAGCCTCCCTGGTGACGGAGAGGATCCGTATGCTCGGGCTCAACGTGGCCATTGAGAAGACGGAGGCGGTCTTCTTTCATGGTCCGCGGAGGGGCCCTCCGGCGGATGCGAACATCCGGGTCGACGGAGCGCGTATCCCTTTGCGCCCGTGGATTAAGTACCTGGGGCTGGTGCTCGACGGACGCTGGAAGTTCGAAGAGCATTTCCGGCAGCTGGCCCCGAAGGTAACAAAGGCGGCGGGGGCACTGGGGCGCCTCCTCCCTAATACAAGTGGTCCGGGGGACACTTGCCGGAGACTGTTCGCCGGGGTGCTGAGGAGCATGGCCCTGTACGGGGCGCCGGTCTGGGCCGACAAGCTCAACGATGAAAATCGGAGATGCTTACGTCGGCCGCAGAGAGCGATCGCTCAGCGCATCGTGAGGGGGTACAGGAGCATGTCCTTGGACGCGGCGTGCGCGCTGTCAGGAACTCCTCCCTGGGAGTTGGACGCCCAGGTGATGAGGGAGGCGTATCTCCAGAGAAGAGAGGCGCTGAGGAGCGGGATTTCATTGGCCCCGGCGGAAAGCTTGGCGGCTAGACGCCGAGCAGACGAGGATCTAATGATCAGGTGGGAGGCCCTGCTGGACGCGGATCCGGCTGGTAGGCGAACGGTGGAGGCCATCCGTCCAATCCTGCGGGAGTGGTGCGGGAGGAAGTATGGGTCGCTGACCTTTAGGTTGGCGCAGGTGTTTTCCGGGCATGGATGCTTTGGAAAGTACTTGCTCCTGATCAGGAGGGAAGCGACCCCGCAGTGCCATGAGTGCGGCGCTTCGGAGGACAGTGCGGAGCACACTCTTGCTGTGTGTCCCGCCTGGGCTCCGCAGCGCGGCACTCTGGTGGCTGCAGTAGGAAGGGATCTCTCGCTGCCCAGCGTGGCAAGAGCCATGCTGGCCAGCGACAGATCCTGGCAGGCGGCGGTTTCCTTTTGCGAGGACGTCGTCTCGCAAAAGGAGGCATCGGAACGGGTACGCGAGGCGGACGCTCATGCGGACCGTCTCCGACGAAGACGGGTGGGGCGGAGGAGACGGCGCTACGCGCATCTTGTCCCCCTTTAGCGGGGCGGTGCGGTGCGGGAGGCGACCTTTCGGTCGTCTCCCGGATCGCACGGTCCCCACTCACCAGTCTGAGGGATGGCCACGCTTGCCCGGCCATCTCTAGCCGCGACGAGGCCCGGACAATCGGGCGGACTGCCGGTCTAAGGGGTGCATACTACTCTGGTCCCCCGTGGCCTGTGGCAGTGAGAAGGCAAGCAGTGAGGGGTTTAGCTGGTAGTGCCCCCCCCTCCCGGTCCTCCGGTCTGTCTTCCGAGACGGGCTGGGGGGTCGCGAGGTGGGCGTCCCTCCCCAGTCCCGATCTCCCATCCGGCCTTTGGCCCGGTGGAGGATCGGGAGTGGGTGAGTCCTATCCCGTAACCCCGCCGAGCCTATTAGGCTCGACGGGGTAACGGGGGTGGCGAGAGATAGTGTGCTTGTTCCTAGGTCTCTACCAGGACGGGTATGCTAGGTGACCCCAGCATATCCTCAAGGCAGGAATCTGTAAAGACTGGATTCCCCTCACTCAAAAAAAAAAAAAAAAAAAAAGGGTGTCTGCGTGACGCATCGAAGCGAACTGCGGAGGATTTCTCCGGGTTCACTTCGATACGCCACTTGCGGAACCACTCGCCTAGCTGGTTGATGGACTTCTGTAATCTCGGGAGGATAGCAGCAAGGGACGCGCCTTTGCGATATAGGGCCGTATCGTCGGCAAAAAGGGATAGTTCTACGCCACTGACGGGCAGGGGGATGTCGTTAGTGTAAGCTATATACAGCAGGAGAGCTAAGACTGAGCCTTGGGGCACACCTGCTGTTATAGCACGAGGAGAGGAGAGAGTGCCTTCGTGTCTAAAACGAAAGGTACGGTTGCGGAGATATGAAGCTACGAGTCGGACTAGTCGGACTGGCAGGTCAAGTCTGCGCAGTTTGACGACTAGGCCGGCATGCCAAACCTTATCGAAAGCTTTGGCTACATCGAAAAAGACTGCTACAGTCTTGTATTTCCTGGGGAAGAAACCGCTCGAGATAAACTCGACTATGCGGTGTACCTGTTGGGGACATGAGTGTTTGGGCCGGAAGCCGAACTGGTGGGGAATGATTAAGTCCTTGTCAAAGAGGTGCTTTCTCATACGAGTGAGTATGCACTTTTCGAAAAGTTTGCCCATGGCCTTGAGGAGACTGATTGGGCGGTAGCTGGTGGGGAGGTCCGGGGGCTTACCCGGTTTTGGAATGCCTATTACCACCGCTTCCTTCCAGGCATCTGGAAAGTAGCAGTGGTCGAAGCAGGCATTGAAAATGAGGGAGAGAAAGATCAGTACTTGGTTGGGAAAGTATTTGAGGGCCTTGTTGGAGACGCCATCGGCGCCGGGGGCCTTTTTGATCTTTAGATCTTTAATGTGGGACTTGATCTCGTCAGTAGAGATAGAAATGGTGTCTGAGTCGGTAGGCAGAGGGAGGGAGTTCAGAGAGCTGAGCTCCTCCTCTACTTTCCTTATGTGGGTGGGGTCACAGGGTTGGGTGCTAACTGAGCATTGAGAGGCAATGCTATCGGCAAAACATTCCGCCTTTTCCTCGTCGTCAAAGGCTGTAGTGCCGTTCGGACGGAGGATAGGAGGAGTGAACGTGGTTGCGTCGCTACGAAGGGCTCTCGCCACTTGGTAGTACGCTTGATGAGAGGGAGAGATTTCGGCCATGAGGTCGCCAAACTGGTCGTTCCTCAGGTCGTTGAGTTGGGATCTGACTTTCCGCTGGAGGCGGTTCGATATGAGCCTATATTCGGGGGTCGGGTACTTTGCTGATCGCCTAAGTGCGGCATTTTTGGCACGCATCAGATTGCGGAGAGCCGGGGGATAGTTCTTGCGAGCTCTCACAGGAACTTCCCTCGTGTTCTCAGCAATGGCTGAGCGGACCAGTTGGGTCAGGGAGCTCACCGCATTGTCTATTTTCTCCGTACTGTCAAAGTAATCAGAGGAAATAGCGAACGGTGAGTTTTCAGCGTCCATAGCTGACGCAAGAGTGGATTGGAAACCATCTCAGTTGGTGATGGTGCGGTGAGGGGGAGCTACTTGGTGAGGATTACCCATGA
This sequence comes from Chrysoteuchia culmella, assembly GCA_910589605.1. Lineage (NCBI taxonomy): Eukaryota > Metazoa > Arthropoda > Insecta > Lepidoptera > Crambidae > Chrysoteuchia > Chrysoteuchia culmella. Next base: position 24,601,175 of record OU342649.1, read on the forward strand.
CAAGTGAGACTGGTTGGTAGTCAGACCCAAGATCGTTAAGAGATTCGATCGATCTGAGGTTGAGCGACACCCCTTTTACTAGTGCAAAGTCTAGTATGTCGGGGTCTCCCTCAACACTGTCAGGGTAATGGGTGGGGGAAAATGGGGAAATTACACTAATGTCTAATTCCTCGGTGATTTGCAGAAGTTTGCGACCACCGGGATTAGTTTTGAAACAAGTCCATTCAGTGTGCTTGTAGTTGAAATCTCCAAAGAGAATGACGGAATCGCCTAAGGAGAGAAGCGCTTCGAAATCGCTTTTAACAGGTTGGGAGCCGGCCTGTATGTACACTGATGCTATGATAAGGGTTCTATGACCCGTCATAGCCAGTCTACATACAGTGGCTTCCATGTTAGTGAGCGGGGGAGTGGGAATAGGGCAGCAGTGGAGTGCTTTCCTATAATAGATGGCAGTGCCGCCAGAGGCGCGGTGTCTACGTTGCCCTGGTACGGGCGGGGGGATGGGCCTGTCATTACGAATTAGGGAGTAAGAAGGGATTGAGAGACCCTTTCGGGTTGAAGGTCTGAGCCACATCGATATCCCTGTTGCTTACGAAATCCCTTAGTTCGGGGATATGAAAGCGGAGGGAACGAGCATTATAAGAAACAAGCGAAACACCCGAGGGCTTAATACGACCGGGACCGCTAGGGATGGGCGTGATGGCAGACGGTAGAGGGACTCGGGAGTATGGGTGTGCGTTCATATTGAGCGCAAGAGGGATTCGTGCTCGCAGAGTGCAAGCAGGCGTTCGTTTGCGTTACGCGCTCGGCGTAGTTTCCCGGCCAGTACGGAGACCTCGTTTAGGTCGATGGCACGAATCGTGTCTAGGACAAGATGCATGTCATCGGCTAAAGAGGGCGTACCGGGCGCCAGGCGTTGGAGAGGAGCAGGAGCCGCTGGGGGCTGCTTTGCCTTTGGAGGCAATGGGGTGGGCGCCGGTGCCGGGGGCGCTGTGCTAGCCATAGGGGCTGGGGCGGACAGTTTGGGTCTAAGGGGAGGCCAGGGGTCGGTCAACACCTTAGGAGGGTTGGTCGGCGGCTTAGGGAGAGAGGGCGCGTGGGATCCCTTTTTAACGGGAGGAGCAGGACGTGGGGCGTTGTGACAGCCTTTGTAATTGGCTGTGTGGCCAGTCTGGCCGCACAGTACGCAGGCAGGGGGTGTGGGGCAGTCGCGAGTGCGGGAGCACTCCTTGGTAAGGTGGGGGACCAGGCACTTGACGCACCTGGGGGAGGCATTGCAGTTCTTAGCTGCATGCCCGTATAGTTGGCAGCGATGGCATTGGCCAGGAGTGCCTTTCCTATGGGGACGTTCCACTCTGATCCCGGACAAACCGCAAACCTTGAGGTTTTTGGCTCGGAAGATCTCGAGCGATTTGGGGGAGTTCGTCAAGATGACGAGGGCGAGGGGGTAGGTTTTCCCAGTGCGGGTGTGCATTTTGTGCACAGCCTCCGCAGGGAATTCTTAGGATACGAGATCGCTGAGGATCTCGTCGTTGGAAAGTTCTTGTGGTACCCCGCGGAGTACAGCACGAACTTTCCTCTCCTCGGGGAGAGCAAAGGTGTGGTAGCCTATGTTCTTGTTGAGCAAGAGACGAGTGAGATTTCTGAAATCTTCACTCGTGGGGCAGTCAATTTTGATGGCAACACCGGTGTTGCGGGCATGAATGTATTGCACCTTGTTGGCGGTGCAGAGGGCGGACACTTCCGACCACTTCGATTTATCCCTAAGGTCCCTTCGCCAAGATGGGGTCGCACCTAGTGTGCGGACGAGTGGAGGCCTGGGAGGCCGAGAGGGGGGCCTGAGAGGCCGGGAGGGATGCCTGTGAGGCTGAGAGGGACGCAGTGGCGGCTCGTGATTGGAGTCGCGGGTCGCGAGATTGCGACAGGGGAGTGGGGGCAGCTGGGCCGCCATCACGCTGCGACACGGGGGTCGTGCACGTGGTGGGGGTGGCGCGGCGCTTTGAGCGCTTATTACGGACCGTGGTGAAACCATCGGTCAGGGTGGCGTCTGATTCCGACTCAGACGGGGAAGTGGAAGGAGAGCGGCGAGAGGCAGGCCTCTTGTTCGCCAGGAGCGATTCGTGCTCCATGGGTTCTGGAGAGGATGAGGATGTGAAGCTAGGAGTGGGGGAGCTGCGCTCGACACGTACGAGTGCAATAACAGCAAGTCGTATTGCACTATGTGCACTTACTTAGTGGTCGGCTGGCTGCGTGAAGACACAACACAACGAACACGAAAATCGCGGTCGCGAGCGGAGCGCAGCCGAGGACAGACACGCACGTGACTGTTCGGCGCGGAGATCGGAACCGGAATGGGTGGGTAGGCTTCGCCCTCGTGGACTACACGCCTTTATCCCACGGGAATGTGGTGTAGTTTTTATTATTTTCCTTGTGATTTTTACGTTTTTTCTTTCCATAAGAACCTTCCTTGTGCCTTAACAAAAACGTTAAAAAAATTAGCCGAATTACCTTGTCGAGCCTTTCTCGAGTTTTACACTTAGCAACACATTTGGCCATTCATTTTTATTTATAATTATAGGCACGCGGCGCGCCGCCGCCCGCCGACCGGCCGGTAACCCCGCAACCGCTATGCCCCTGCATTTTAAATCTGTAATATCTTCGAAAATATTCATTTAAATTACATGCTGTAAACGGCCATATTGATCTATATTAAATCAACACTGTATTTAAGGTACTTAATTGGATATGGATTAATGCAGATTGCTTAAAATTGCTTCGAAAATAAGCCTTTATTTCTCGTAAAAAGTAAATGACAAAAAAAATGCTATTGTGGGTTAAACATATACCACCGCGGAGTTTTCTGTAGGCCTTTTCAAAATCCGTTGCGTAGTTTTAAAGATCTAAGCATACATAGCGGGAAGCGACTTTGCTTTATATTATGTAGTGATTTACAGGCACCTCATTCATTCTTCCTTGAAAAAAAAAAAGATGGTCACTGGGGGACAGGTCTGGACTATAGGGAGGGTGATGAATTTGTTCAGAGCCACATCAGTGGATAGCAGCAACATGTGCACAAAGTCCTGCAAAATCAGCACGCTTTTGGTCAATTTTCATATGTTTCTCTTTGATAGCCTCCTTTGATTGTCCTCATATTGAAGTCAGTCGCCTCGATATTTTTGAACAGTTATGCGACTCAGTACTGCTTGGGTGGCGTGCTGTTTTTTTATGCCACTGCATCGACTCCTGTTTTGACGAAGTTTCAAAGTCGTAAGCACAGTTTCTTTCTTATTATAAATCCGGGTCTTAACTTCTTTCCTGTTTATGATAAATTTTAAATAGAAAAATATTGGAAAAAGTCAACTCGGCCACAAGTGAATTCTCAGATGGGATTCCTGTTCTCACTAGAACTTCAAAGACTGACGAGAGCATTCGATTTTTTTTCGTTGATGAATTGAAAAACGTTATTGGAATACCATGCGCTAAACTTGGTCATCCCAAGATGATGAATTGATCGATGATCTAGAATGTCCTTAATAGTTTTATCGGATGCTCCGACCATTGCTGCAAGCTGGTTATTTTGCAGGGGGGGGGGGGGGGGGGCATCTTTCCATTACCAAAACCAAAAACTTTTTGATCGATCCTCGTAAGTCTTGTTTCGGGCTTTGGAATTGAAAAAAAACGGTTGTTTTTTTATTTATATATTGATTGATTGTTTTTTATTTGTATATTGATTAATTGTTTTATATGTATAATAAAACAATTTTGAGAAATAAATAATGAAATATTTAAACACTACATTGTTTTTTGTTGGTTAATATTTCATTTATTTTTATTGTAGTATGACTTCAAAAGGCTTTTTTTCTTCTTTTTGGTTTTTGAAGTCGGTTTTATTTTTTCTATTAAAAGTATTTTTTTCACAATTTTTCAAGTTATAGAATACGTCCCGCACTTGCCTACAGTACTAGTTTGAGTCAAACTGAAATTAACGGGTTTGTGTTAAACCGCTTAACGGAATAACGTCAGTTTTTCTTTGAGATTTCCGGAAAACTACTGAACCGATTTCGAAATTTCGAAAGATTGGACCGGCTTGGAAGTATGCCCGATGTTGTAGAGTTTGAATCACTTCAATCGGTTCAGGGGTTTTCGAGTAATTGGTGAACATACATAAAAAATAATGTAAGTGTCTATGCGCGACGAATTTGTGACTTTTTATGAAGTCGATTAAAAACTACATTGCTTTTTGGTTGGAAAGTAGATAGGACGCTCCCTGGGAGGAGAGGGGGCGTAGGCTGACCACCCGCACCCCGGCGGGCGCAGAGTTGTGTTATTCTACTCACACTAAATTGATCTTAATGATTAACACTATCGATTGGTACTATAAAAGTACACGATGTTATTTTTCTCATTGCGCCGTCGCCGGTTCGATTCCCGGTGCAGGTAAATGATTTTTCAAAAATCTTTGAATGCAGTTTAATTTACCTACCTATTTTTGAAAATGAAGGAATGTTTCCTTTGAGTAAAATTTGCTAACATCCATATTTAGGGTACTTTCCCTGCAACGACCGTTTTTTTTCCACTCTGTATATACCTACTCTATCGAATGAACAAGGTTTGTAGTTGTAGGGTGTGCAGAGATTTTGGAAAAGGCGCCAACCCTCCATTTGTGGCGTTGTCTTTTTTGGTCCGGCTTGCCTTTTGCTATATTTGACCCGTCGCCATTCCTGTAGAGTCTGATTATGGAATTAGGATAGAACACACTGTGGCGACACACGACTAACTCGGAGAGCTTTGGATTGGACAAAGTCGTAGACGACGTAGTAGCTCAGGAATCCGGTGTCACGCAAGCGTGTTCAAGCTTAGTGCATCCCTGAATTAAAACGGTAATATGGATACGATTTTAAAAGTATCAGCCTGCATCAGGCATCAACAGAATCTGGAGCTACGAGTAGTTCACACGTAGCGATGCAAGGTGATAAGTGCGGGAGGGCGCGGGCGCGCGCGTGGGAGCGCGGCCCACTCGACACTTGGCCCAACAACTCGTATATAGTGATCTGTGATTACGTAGTAACTGTTTAGTAATCTGTGTCTGTGATTCGGCCCGACCCGCGCCACCCGCGCCGCCCCTGCCAGCTGCCACTGTGACGCTCTCAAGCCTGTTTCCAGAAGTATAATCTTACCTACATGGCCATGTAATGCTTACCTAGGCTACAAAGAAAGAAAGAAAGAAGTAAATAAAAAACTTTTATTCGGCTAACAAACAGTTCACAGTACACAAAGAAACATTAGTAACAAAAGCCGACTTCAAAAATCAAAAAGTAAAAAATAAACCTTTTGTTGGAGTCGGTGCCAGCCAAGGAATTCTTTTTTTTTTTGCGTTAGATAAGCTAAGTACTTTTTACCATGTTCATCGTGAGGAGCATAATTGCTTAGAAATCGTATCGCACCCGTGATATACTGAGTATTTAATAGTTCCGATGAATATGTGTGGTCTTCATAATCCGTTCCACTAGACCAAATGGTGCTTTATGGAAGCAACTGCACGAGTTACTTAAGAAAATACCGAAATCGATGTAGGTGTGTGTATAACATTTGAAGAGTCCCCTCGATTTCTCCAGGATCCCATCATCCGATTCTGTCTTGACGACAATGGGACCAACTAGAAAGTACACCCTTTCAAACAAATATAGAATCATTCAAATCGGTTCATAAATGATCGAGTATTGAGGTAACTAGTATTTAATAGTTCCGATGACCACGTGTGGTCGTCATCATCCGTTCTACTCCACCAAATGGTGCTTTATGGAAGCAATTGCACGGGTAACTTAAGAAAACACCGAAATTGATGTATGTGTGCCTATAACATTTGAAGAGTTCCATGGATTTCTCCAGGATCCTGTCTTGACGACAATGGGGCCAACTTGATGTATACCCTTTCGAACAAAAAATATACCTACAGGGTGGAAATTTAAAACGGGGCATGAAGGGCAGGTATACCTTAACCATTGTAGCTACATGAAAACGTTCTTACGAAACCATCCTTAATTTTTTGGGAGAACTGCATTCTTAAATTTTGAAATAAAAATACAGTCAGCAAAAACAAATTCGTTTTTAAACATTTTTGTTATGCCAATCGATCCTGTTTTGTAGGAGCATCAAAACACTCTAAAACACCTACTGCGGTATAAGTACTAGAAAAGTTAGAAATCGCGAAAAAAAAAAAATCCACTCAAGTTTATTGAGCAAAGGTTTGAGTCAACTCGTAGGTGAAGCGGATACGGCTGCGAGTAGCGCGAGTGCAGGGCGCGAGTTTTTCGCGTTTTTCGCAATTTCTGACGTTTATAGTACTCAAACATCCATTGGTCTTTTAGAGTATTTTGATCCTCCTGAGAAACATGATCGAATGTCATATAAAACATTTTTTACCGACTTCAACAAAAAAGGAGGGAGGTACTCAATTCAACGCGATTTTTTTTTTTTTTTGTCTGATGTATGTATACCGATTACTCCGGTGTTGGTGATCCGATTTTAATAGTTGTTTTTTTGTTCGATCGGGTACACTGTCAATTTGGTCCCATATAAGTCTCATTGAGATCCGATGATAATCTTCGGAGATATGGGGCCTAATGTCATGGAAGTCATGAAACAATTATATCATCCAGGTAATTGTTAGATTCTTGTTCGAGCTGAAGTTTCACGCAATAATTATAATTATTTTTTTATCTGAAAGAAAATGGTTTATGTGTGGTCCCATATAATTTTTACGAAGATCTGGCTAGTAGTTTTTTCATAATCTTGAAAAATATCAATCACCTTTTGGCAAGTAGTCGTTTACCTAGATGACATTGTGTATGGGCTGATTTTTAGTGTAAGTAACGGCACATGATGTAACTAAAAAATCTGAAATAAAAACATTTTATAAAAAAAAAAACAAACCGACTTCAAAAAGTAAAAAATAAAACTTTTGGAATCGGTGCTAGCTAGCTAAGGCCAAAAAAATATATAGTTAATAGAAGTGCAATGTAGAATGCCCTGGCTGGCACCGACTCCAAAAGTTTTATTTTTTACTTTTTGAAGTCGGTTTGATTTTTATTTATAAAATGTTTTTTATAAAACATTTTATTGCTGGCTGTAATTTTTTTCAAAATCTGTGAAGGCAGTTCAAAATTTCTCAAAAAATAAAGGATGGTTTTGTAAGAACGTTTTCATGTTGCTACAACGGTTTAATATCTGCTCCTACTGCCCCGTTTTAAATTTCCACACTGTATATTAAAATCGGTTCATAAATGACCGAGTAATGAGGTAACAAACATTAAAAAAAAACATACGCACGAATTGATAACCTCCTCCTTTTTTTGAAGTCGGTTAAAAAAGTTTTTATTTCCCAATTTTTTAAGTCAGGATAAGTCCCGCACTTCGGTTTGACTCAAACTAGTAGTGTAGGCAACTACTAGTTTAAGTCAAACCGTTTGGGTCAAACCGCTTGACCGTTAAGCAGCGCCATCTAGTGAACTTTATTGCCATCTTGCGGTTTTACAACTGTATTTTTGAGATTACCTGAAAATTACCATATTTTATGCAAATAAATAAAACAAAATATACTGAACTGATTTCGATATTTTGAAAAATGGGACCCACTTGGGAACACTCCTGTAACGTTATAATCATTACAACCGGTCCAGCCGTCTTCAAGTAATCGATGTACATACATAAAAAAATATTAAGGTGACGCTGGTTTTCAGATATTAATGTGAATTCACATGTAAATGTAAATTTTAAATTACAATGTTAATTTCACATATTTATGTGATGCTGGTTTTCAGGCGGAGCCAGAGAATAGATAGAGGCACCGCCAAACAATGAACATTAAGCTCAAATGAAAACTTAAACTATTACATAACTAATTAATTACCTATACAAAATAAAATAAAATTTCATTAAAACATAACTATAATACCTACATTATTATATATTTTTAGAGGACAACATCACAGAACAATGAAATAAATATTCAATGTAGATACCTAGACTATGATACAGATTAAAACTTATGTAATACACAATTAAAAGGTAGCATTACAAAACTTTTTAAAACTCAAAAGTAGGAACATTGGAAATTATAAACTATGACTTATTTATAATTATAGTGAAGGAGGAAAGCTTACTGAGAATTAAAATAAAAAATAAGACACCTGTGAAATGATACACTAGCAACTTGCAAGACAGCATAAGAAGTCTAGATTCGTGTCTCTTTATAGTAATTAGAATACGGCATAGCATCGCGGCGGCAAGTGATGTCTTCCTGCCAATTAAGAGGCGCACGCGCAGTGTCTGCGGGCCGCACTCCTTGCTCACGGTTCTTTAAAATAAAATATACCTACACGCAACGGTAAACAACAATGTGTTTACAAGAGATTAGATGTGTCATGAAAGCCGAACATTCTTTTTGTAACTGAGTGTCAAAACAACAAATAGCATAATAACATGTGGGTGGATTGACTGATATGACTTTAATCCTAATAGTGGTCACAAAAGTCTTAAATCATACGTGCGTGCATAGTCAGACAGCCGGTTTTATTACTACCTGCTAGCACCAGCGCCTTAGAGCGAGATTCTAACCCCCGCCCGACCCCTAGAACTACAAAAAAATACCTACGACGGTTAAAAAGTAGTTGAAAAAGGATTCAATAATTTAAAAACCCTCGAATTAATTATCCGTCGGGTGCTGCCATTAAATGGTACTAGTTTTGCAGTTACATAGTATCGTAAATAATTTGAGATATTTTATTGCTGTACTTATTGATATTTATGTTGAAAATTAAAGTAGTGATGGCGGCCCCCGATGGATAATTAATTAGGGGTTACTTAGGGGGGTAGGGGGACTTTTTAGAGAGCATAGGTATTATACGTCGTCTCAACCACATGACACCCACTGCTGGGTATTTATAGGCCTAGGATATTATGCGTACATTGTAATAAATAAAACCCTATACTGAAAACCGCATCAAAATAGTACTAGTAGTTTTGGAGATAACATTGGTTTGCAAAACAAACAAACAACCTCTCACCCCAAACGTTAAAATTGTCCATATTTTTTTTTGTATGAACTGCCTATTGGAAATAATCTTGGGTCTGACCGCTCTTTTTAACTCGAAATAGCTACTCAGTTCATGCGGTGACAGGGTTAAGTCCATATATTTATTTTGACCTTAGTATGAACTGGCTATTGATAATCTTGGGTCTGACCGCTCTTTTTAACTCGAAATAGCTACTCAGTTCATGCGGTGACAGGGTAAAGTCCATATATTTTTTTTAGACCTTAGTATGAACTGCCTATTGGAAATTATCTTGGGTCTGGCCGCTCACTTTTTTTTGGTCAGATTTTTTTGACTTGAAATAGCTACTCAGTTCATGCAGTGACAGGGTTAAGTCCATCAATTTTTTTTAGACCTTAGTATGAACTACCTTTTGGTAATAATCTTGGGTATGGCCGCTCACATTTTTTTTGTCCAGGTTTTTTAACTCGAAATAGCTACTCAGTTCATGTTCAAGTCGTATATTTCTGTTTGATAAAATAGATGGCGTTGTGCCCATAGAGATTTTAGTTCCTAAGTTAATTGATAGAAGTCGCTAAACCTTTTTGAATCTCATTTTCGTATACTGCATGTAATTTCCATAATATTGTGAATATTTTGTATGAGCTGGCTTGCAGTATACTAATGCAAGTGTAGTAGGTACCGGTTTCTTATTTAGTACTAGTGCCCAAAGTTCCAGTTCAGTTTTGTTAGGTGGTCCTAGATCTTAAACAGTGATAGGGTTAAATCCATATATTTTTTTAGGTCTTAATACCTTTTGAAAAAAATCCCGGGTCTGGCCGCCCAATTTTATTTGTGTTTTTGCCCAGAATGCCTTATTTAAAATAGCTACTCAGTTCACGCGGTTACAGGGTTAAGTCCATATATATTTTTAGGTCTTAACATGAATTACCTATTAAAAATAATCTTGGGTCTGGCCGCAAACTAATTTTTGGACCAATTTTGTGTGGAGATTGCCTGATGTCCTTTACAGCACTCTAATATATAAACTCATGTTAAAAAAGCATGCCATAGTATGGCATGCTTTTTTAAATGAGGCCTGCATGATTCCATTTGATTAATGTTTGTTAGAATTCGAATACATTTCTTTTGCAGAACAAAAACACTTTGAATTTCGACACAATGTCCCCACAAAATCACGCCGTATGCCAGTCTGGAATGTGCGTACGCGTAATACGCCGATAATGCGGTTTTAAAGTCAGTTATTTTCTTTAACTGGTACAGTACATTACAATATGTCGTTGGTAAAAATCTTGATTACAGGGTGAGATGGTGTTGTCGTGGTACAGCGGCGAGGCGGGCGGCGGCGGCGGCGGCGGCGGCGGTGTGGAGCGCGTGGCGGACCGGTGGGGCGGGCGCGTGCGGCGGCTGCCGGCCGACGCGCCGGGGCTGGGCCGCGGCTCCGTCAACGTGACCGCCGTGCGCGAGACCGACGCCGGCCTCTACCGCTGCCGCGTCTCCTTCCCCAACCGCACGCCGCCCGCGCGCAACAACGGCACCTTCTACTACCTCGAAGTCGACGGTAATGGCTTCTGCACGGGACGGTTGCCACTTTTGGTAATACATGTAATTTTGAACTACCTAAAAATACAATGCCGGGGCACTGGACTTCCATATGTGGTGAACTTCCATATGGTCCAGGATGTATAGGAGAATAGGCCATAACATAGCCCACTAAGCAGGCCCATTTGGACTGGTGGGTTTTATCGACTGCAAATACGGCAGGGATCAACAGCTTAGCGTCCGTTCCGATCCGAGTAAGGAGGAGCTCGATATAATAAATTTTTGGTCGATCGGCCTGTGACTGTGTGTGACCGACCTTTTCGAAAGTTGCTTAATCGCAGGCAGACCTTGCGAACCACTGACGCATAACTTCTCGAGTATAATTGTTAAAGACATTGTTTTATTTATGAATGACCTACATTTTGTCTGCAGGTGGAAATTTGATAGTGACCCCACCGATGAACGTGACAGTGCTGGAGGGGTCGCGCGCGGAGCTGGAGTGCCTGCCGAAGCACAGCGAGGCGGAGGTGCAGTGGTTCCGCGACGACACGCCGCTGGACCAGCTGCCCGAGCTGGCGGCGCGCGCCGACCTCCCGCGCAACGGCAGCCTCGTGCTGCGCACCGCGCATTCCGCCGACCCCGGCGAGTACCAGTGCCTGGTGCGCGACCCCGACGGCACCTCGCAGTCTGCTAGCGCCTTCCTTGACGTTCAATGTAAGAAACGATTCTGGTGTTACTTCAAAACGTATGCAAACTAAGACTTGGTTGATCATTTTCATCATTGAAAAAAAAACAGATAACATCCGTTTTTAACCAGGTCCAACTTTAGACCACGTTCTGTTAACGCCACTCGTGTTTTATTTCTATTTAAAACACTAATATTATAACATATTATCACGCTACATAATGAAAGTGCTACCTTTTATCTCGCAAAATACCTTCCTAGTTGTGAAACTAATGCGAGTATCAAGGAAGTTCCTTTTGTGTTCCTTTACGTGGACATCAATGACACCAGCACCGGTACTTGGCTGTAATTAAACGATTCTCTAACATAAAATATATTTATAATTAATCACAGGTATAGGAGATGAGTTATACATACCTACTTAGCACTAGTTCATTGTAAGAACCTTATTTGTGATGCAAAAATAAAGTTATTCTTATTTTATTTATTTAATTAATTTTGGAAAATGTATGAGTACACAACGCGTAGCTATCATAAGTCACGTGGACGTAAACAGACAAGGCGAAGGTGGTGTACTCGCCGGCGGAGCGGTTCCTGGCGTATGGCAAGCCGGCCAGCCTGGACTGCCACTTCAGCGCCAACCCGCCGCTTACCAACCTGCGCTGGGAGAAGGACGGCTTTCTCTTCGACCCTTACAACGTGCCCGGCGTCTTCTACAGCAGGAACGGCAGTCTGCTCTTCAATCAGGTTCAGTTCTTCTTCTTCTTCTCTATGTACGTACGTAGCAGCTCTGGTTGCGATATTAAAGTTTGTCAGTGTTAGATTTTTGTTACTCTTGGATTAGTAACTCTCGTTTATTGCCAATACAAGGGTATCGTTTGTAAGGTGGCTAATCTTGAAGAAGTAGTCCTTGTATAAGAATAGTAGACCTCGCTAAACTTCCCCTTTTTCCATTTGAAACTTTTTCGCAACATTTTGTGTAGGATGAAGTCCTCGAGCGTCTCGTTGATTGAACGCTTCCCCTCTTTTCCTCTATTGTCGCCCCTATCAATAATCTTGATTGACTTTAAAAATTTAACAAAGTCAAGGAACTTGTGTGCCAATTTTCGTCAAAATCGGTTGAAAAATATGACCTGTCGAGAACTGACACACGGTCAAAAGCAATTTTGGTCCATCTCGAAACAGAGCCTACGTTCGTTTCCAGGTGGACGAGTCGCACGAGGGCGAGTACTCGTGCACGCCGTACAACGCGCTGGGGTCGGAGGGCGCGTCGGGCGGCGTGCGCGTGCGCGTGGCGCGGCCGCCGGCGCTGGCGGCGCGCCCGCAGCCGCTGTACGTGGCGCGACTCGGCGACCGCCTCGCGCTGCCCTGCGCCGCCGCGCCCGACGCGCGCCTGCCGCCGCCGACCATCACTTGGTCCAGGGTACCTCTACTTTAATATCGTATAAAACTTTCATGGTCTTCTTCTTCTTTAGCCTTAAGTCACAGATTGCTGAGTGTATGCCTTCTCATTTGCACGCAGTTCCTATATAGCTATTCTATCCCTAGCTATTTTAGTTCACGGTCACTATTTTAAAGCGTTTAGGAAAAACGAGATTTTTACCATGTTTGTATTTAATTTTGTTTTCGAGTTCCCGATATTTCACCGGAGTTGCATCCGCCATGATGGCTGATGGTGACGTAATTTTCCAGTCTTTTTATATTGTCCTTTCAGTCCTCCATGCAAATGTAATCGGTTGCGATGAAATCGAGTTCGATTCGAAAAAAGTAGTTAGTTGGAATTGCGATACAGGTCTGTAATTAAAATATTGCCAAATTGAACGCAATCATTTTCCTGTGACTAATATAGTCTGCTAATAATGACTTTTATTTATCCACCTCCTAGTGGAGGTCACGGGCACGGGAAGCCGCTAGATGCGAGCACAGTAGAACCGATCGTATAGAGATCTTTGGGGGAGACCTATACCTAACAGTGGGTGTCGTGCGGCTGAAAAGCAGATTTATTCACTTTCTGAGAGACTCTCCGATCACGGGAATAGTATATTCTTAAAATAATCTGTTACAGAAAGACGGCAGTGAGTTACCAGAGGGTCGGCATTCGATTCAGGACGGCAACTTGACGATCGAGGAGGTAGCGGAGGAGGACCGCGGCGTGTACGTGTGCACGGCGGCCAACGACGCCGCCGCCGTCGCCGCCGAGACCGAGCTGCTGGTGGAGAACTTGCCGCCGCGCGCGCCGCACAACCTCACCGCGATACCGCACCACGACTCCATACACCTCTCCTGGGTGCCCGGTGCGTGCCATCCTTACTAGTCGCAACTTTCATTGAGTTTTATGTGTTTATTGGTGTGAACTTAAATGTTCAATGTTGAAATTATGTGTTCAATGTGTCTTGTTGGTGGCTAGACTTGCTTTTAGTCAAACTAACTGGCCGGAAAACAATACTGCTGAAAACATTATTGTTGTGGCGTCAGACTTAAATAAGAAGTGGTAGCTAGTTAGACTGACACAAAAATTCCTACCACCAACCGAACAAAATACAATAATAATGGAACATACATACGGTCCCATTGGGAATCGAACCCGGTACCTGCTAAGTCTGATACCGGTGGTATTAACCAGTAGACCGCCGAAGCGGTGCCAAATTCCAGCTACCTAAATTTCCACCTTCACCGTTATCATTTTTTAACATGGTTATGAAGAAGGCTGACCGTTTGCCCGTTGTGATAAAAAATAAAAATTGTAAGCTGTGGTTTTGTTTGCAACAGGACACAACGGTATGGAGGTGGACTACCAGGTGTGGTACCGCGAGCGCGCGGCGGGCGAGTGGCGCAGCATGAAGCTGCTGTCGCGCGGCGCCACGGCTGCGAGCGTGGTGGGCCTGCGCCCCGCCGCCGCCTACGAGCTGCGCGTGCTCGCGACGGACCACATCGGCGACGGGCTCTTCAGCAAACCGTTATACGTTACTACGCACGGTAATACGACTAACTAAGAAGACCACCTAGTATAGTGAATGTTTATTTAAGCACTTTTTCGATTTTCTGCTTCTTTATTTTCTTCTTGTATAGTTACATATTGCAAGTAACTATACAAGAAGAAAATAAAGTAAGAAACCTGGCTATGCGATATTTGTTCAACCCGGTTAGGTTGGATGCTCAATGGTTGCAGTCAAATCAATTGACAGTTTTTATTTTCTATGTAATGCGTTATGTTTGTGATGAGAAAATAAAGACTCAAGCTATTCTAATTCGAGTGTTTAACTTTCTGTATTCCTTTCTATCTCTATCAAGCACTCCCGTCTTTCTATCAATCCTCACTATAATATTTATCTCTCTACTTTCAACGTTTATTACATAATTTCACATTCTTAACTATTAATAACAGTAAGGCCAACACAGTTAACAATAAATTGATAAAACATTACAAGGCGGTAGTTCGCGGTACCTAACCCATTTTCCACGTAAAATCTCATGAACGCATATGTGGATGAAATAATAAGGGTTTAGGTCCGACCAAACGTACTCGAATATTGCCCAAAGGTGGTTGGCGGGAACTTCTGCAATTGTATATGTTGGGTGAGAACCCACGAGAAAAAGACAATATTAAAAAAAACCCACGTCGGTTTAAACGTAATTGAAAAAGGATAAAATAATATAAAAGCCTCCGACTTAATTATTCGTCAGGGGGTACCATTAAATGAACAATACTTTTGCAGTTTTATAGTAACGTGAATAATTAGATTTATATCTATTCATGCTGAAATTTATATTAGTGATGGCAGCCCCCGACGGATAATTAAGTCGGAGGTTTTTATATTATTTTATCATTTTTCAATTACATTTTAACCATCGCGGGTTTTTTCAAAATTGTTTTATTTTGCTTTTTATTTCAAACTCTTCAGAGAGCATAGATATTAAGTACATTGTACTACTGAAAACCGCATAATAATTGGACTGGTGAGTTGACACCGTAACACCTATCTAAGAACATGCACCAATCGAACCCGAACCCATCATTACAAACCGCATCAAAATTGGACTAGAAGTTTTGGATATAAATGGTAACATTGGTTTGCACAAACAAATGATCGCGCTATCGAGGTATCGCTATTCTTAGCTCGCTGCTAATACAGGGTTATTCTTAAAACAGTATCCAACATTTTTAAGTTCGACTAGAATCTGTAAGTAAACAATTTCTCCTAGAAACTCGGCTAAAATATATATATTTTTTTTACTCTTTATACAAATCAGACTGATCACGCCATCGATTTACTATGGAAAGTCAAAAGAATTGATTATTTCGAACCCATATTTCTAGGAGCAACCCTTCCCTTACCGACTCTGAGACAAACTTAAAAAGGACATCAGGCATTCTGGTTAAAAAGAAAAAACTTGAGCGGCAGACCCGGGATTATTATCAATAGGTAGTTCCTATTAAGACCAAAAAAAGAAGTATATTGACTTAACCCTGTCCCGCATGAACTGAGTACCTAGCTATTTCAAGTTGAAAAATCTGGACAAAAATAGTGATCGGTCATACCTAAGATTATTTCCAATAGGTAGTTCATACTAAGGCTTAAACAAAGTTATACGGACTTAACCCTGTCTTCGCATGAACTGGTAGCAACTTCGAGTTAAAAAATCTAGACAAAAAAAAAATTATGCGGCCAGACCCAAGATAATTTCCAATAGGTAGTTCATAGTATGGCCTACCACTAATATGTTAAACACTACCTATGTCTGTCCTAAAAGAAAAATAATATGTAGGCCAATAACAAAAAAAGGCATGAATAAATTTAGAAAAAACTTTACCAGCTCCTACTTTGGAAGTAAATAACCTTTATACTTAATCATTTATTCGGGGTGGTACACAGTGAATTTGAAACACATTAAAACAAAAAGTGATCCACTGTAAACTGATAAAATTAGGTTTAGTGATTGGGGCACAGCAGGAATTTGTACGAGTAGAAGGAAATTGTATGAGCTCTATGCATAAAAGCACACTTCCTGTAATTCTGATTTTGTTGATTATATTAGGAATTATTCTAAAACATTCAGAAAAGTATGTGCTACTGCTAAGTCTACTTACATTGCAAACAAAATCAATTTAGCTGATAACAAAATAAAGGCTATTTGGAATATTATTAACCAAGAAACTGGGAAAACAAAACATAATATAAATTCCTTCTCTCTCAAAGTACGAGTATATATCTGATAAAACTGATAAAACTGATAAATCTGACGATGAGGTTGCCGGTGTTTTTAAAGACTTCTTTTCTCGGATACCTACGAGTAATTTAAATTCCTGTCCAAACGTTGCTGCTGCCCTCTTGGAGTAAACATATTAACAGCGATAACATCAGCTTTTAAGACAATAAATAGTCATAGTCATAGTCATAGTCATAACATTTATTGCAACATGTTGGTTATTAAAACTGAAGATTTATGGGGCATATCAACCAGTGTGATTCAATCAATAATGTTGAAATAGCTCCTTATTTAGCTTTTATTTTTAATCAATGCGTAGATGACGGTTTTTTTCAGATCTTATGAAGTATAGTAAATTAATTCCGCTTTTTGAATCTTTGGACAAAAGTGATCATACAAACTTTAGGCCGATATAAGTACTACCTGCACTCAGTAACATTTTTGAAAAAAAAATATACATTCCATTAGTAAATTCTTCTCACATCTAATCAAATTCTTCATAAAAATCAGTTCGGATTTTGAAAAGGTAAAAATACTACCGATGCTGGAATTGTTCTGCTTAAACATATTTTTGATGCCTAGGCGGGTAAGCAGGACGTGATTGGTGAATTCTGTGACCTGTCTAAAGCTTTCGATTGCGTTGATCACCGAACACTTAATGAAGTTAGAAAATTATGGTGTCTCTAATAAATCAGTTGGTCTTTTGCAATAATACCTATGGGACAAAAATCAGAAAGTGATTGTTAATAATACTGCAACTACTGGAGCCCCATTATAATGGGCGTGCCCCAAGGTACAATATTGGGACCTATATAATAGTTCTAATCTATATTAATGACCTACCTTACTACGCGAATAATTTATGTGAGACGGTACTTTCTGCAGATGATACCTTTTTAATTTTCAAAATTGATAGAGGGAATAATTGTTCTGACGATATAAACAGTACTATCTCTAAAGTTGCACATTGGTTCAATGCTAATTATTTGTCATTAAATTCTAAGATAACGAAATGTGTTAAATTCTCACTTCCTAATGTAAGGCAGGTTGATGTGCATATTAATTTGAAAGCAGATGTAGTCGAGTTAGTTGAGAACACGAAATTTTTGGCAATACTTTAGATTCACGACTAAAATAGGATCCACATATTGAAGCCTTGTCGAGTAGGCTTAGTTCTGCGGCTTTTGCTTTAAAAAAGATAAGGCTTTTAACTGATATTGAAACGGCAAGATTAGTTTACTTTAGTTAGTTTCATAGTGTAATGTCCTATGACCCGTTATTGTGGGGAATAGCAGCCAATATTGAGAATAATAATTATAATAAATACATCAATCATTTATTTTCTCATCACATTTAAGGTTTTAGTACAAAACATTATTAGCTTAAACAATACACCTTTAAATAACCTACAGGTGGGAGAGACTGGTGCCCGTAATAGGAATCATAAAGATACCTGTACTAACAGGTACTATTACGCTATTACTTTCATACTAAAAATGCAATAGCAAATCCAATAGATGAATAGAAATATGTAGGAATTAGCCAAAAATACTATATTTGAAGAATTTTATGAGAGTTTGAAGTTTGATAGCCATAGCAATACCACACGCTATACCGTTAGGCGGTCGGGCCTCAGGCCCAAAGTAAGATAAAGTAGTAGTATGCAGACTAAATGTGTAGGTACGTGTTAATTGTGAAACAGATATAATAAAATAATTACAAAAAGTAACATAGCTAAATACATAGGTCATTGCCGAACCCAGCCCTACGCCAATGACTAGTTATCAGCTGTCGGATGCAACCGACAGACACTAGGAGAGCTTAATGGGAGTTACTTGCCGGTTCTTCTCGTTACAACTAGTTACTCACCGTAGGGTTTGTGAACGGAAAATCTTCTTTGACATTAACAAGTGTTTGTAATGTAACATCCTAGACTTAATAAAGAGTATTAACTTAGAGTTAATTAAGTAGGGAGTTATTAGATGTGCAAGGTCAATAGGTTTTCGGTCTCTTGATAATGTAATTTGGATACAGATTTCTTACAACTGAATTTATGAAGAGGATAAATAGTAAGAATCCTATTAATATTATTGTACAGGTAAGTACGGAGGAAACAGTAAAACCTTCTTACTAAACTAGTATGAAAAGTTGGTACGGTACATACTTTATATTTCCTGCACCTATTTTTTAACATAGCCTCCATATTGATAATGTGTTTGTACTTCAAAAACGTGCTGTGCGCGCCATTTACAAACTTAGGTGTAGAAATTCTTTAAGAGAACTGTTTAAAGAAATTAATATATTAACATTGTCAGGACAATACATATATAAGAAAATCGTATCTGTAAGGAAATATTTAGATTCATATGTTAAAAATAGCGATGTGCATCAGTTTAATAAAACAAACAGGAACAAGCTTGCCGTTCTAAAATTTAGAGTTAAAAAAAGTAGAGTCTCGTTTTGGGGGAAAGGCATAGCATTTTTTTATAAAGTTCCAAAAGATATAATTAAACTACCTTTGCATAAATAAAAAAAAACATGTTAAAAAGACGCTTCTGAGCAAAGGTTATTACAAGGTACAAGATTATCTAAATGACTGTAACGCATGGAACAGATAATTAATATAACGTCTACTATGTTATTCATCAGCAATATCAAATAATACTTTGACTGATTTGTATTTAGTAATGGTATAGTGTTTGTCAATACCATTACTTACATTTGATAAAGCTGGCAAGCTGCTTACGCTAATGCATGGCTGAGCTATGGAATCGTCCTTTGGGGTAATAGTGCACACGTGAATCAGCTTTTTATTCTCCAAAAAAGATGTATAAGATTACTCGCAAATATAGACAATATAGAAACATGTAGACCTCATTTTATTAGACTTAGAATACTAACACTTGTCTCATTATATATATTTGAAATATGTAAATTTGTCAAACAGAACATACATTTGTATTCACAAGCAAAAGATTTTTACCAACCTCCACGTAACCTAAGGTACCAAAATAGACTGGCTTTACCTTTCGCAAAACTACATATGGTGAGCTCAGGCACTTACCATATGTCAATTAAAATATTTAATAAAATACCAAAGGAATTCCAGGAAATACAAACAGAAAAGATCTTTTGCTCAAAACTGAAGGAATATTTAATACAAAAATGTTATTATACCTTGAAGGAATTTTTTGATTGTACTTAAAATGTTTATGTTTAAGAACACATACTTTTAAAATATTTAAATTGCCATACCCTTGCAGGGTCATGTTTATGGGTCATTTTTTATGTATTTACCATCTGTAATAACCAACATGTTGCAATAAATGTTATGACCATGACTATGACTATGACTAAGTTTTTTTGCGCCCGTTTTTTCTTGTCAGCTAAAAGAGTCTGTAACGGGTGGTAGGGCAAAACTGACAATTCAAAAATGCGTGTAATATGCTCAATTGAATAAAGAATATTTTCATTCTTCATTTTAATGTAGCAGTCAATTAGTTTTAGAATGTTTAAAAGATTTGTATACTTAAAACTCGCATTATTTGAGGAACTGCTGCTGCGAGCAAGCAAGTCTTAATAACTTGTGTAAATCTAAAAATCTTGATATATATCACTCTAGTTTAGCAATTGCGAGGCGTTTATTATGTAAGGAATTCTTTAAGTAAATGATAATTTAAGTAACTTTAAGTAAACACATTATAGGCACTGTCTTAGTTTGTAATAGTTTTAGATTAAGTTTTCCAAGAGCATCTTATTGTCCACACTTAACCATTTAAAATATGTTTTATATACGTGAAAACCTATTATTGCCTTACTGTTTTTATGTCAAAAATCAACTCTGTCTACTCGGTGTTGGTCTGCCAAACATTAAATAAATAAATAAACATAACCTGCCCCTTCTTCTTCTTCTAGTAAGTGTTCCCAAGTAAATAGGAAAAAGACTTTCCTAGTTATTTGGATTCGAACTTCCCTGTCCGTCTCTTCCACTGTACAAGGTGGAGTGGGCTTTTTTCCGCGTCGTCTCGTCGCGTCGATGTTGGTATGTTTAGGTCCACTTTCACCATGGATGCCTTTTTACATGCACGTACCACCGTAGACGTTTCCAGACATCAACAGAATTTGCCTTATTAATAATTATTATGGGGCATTATTGTTTCACCATCACAGATCATCTGACTTATTTATAAGTAGGTACTTTAATTGAATTCGGTCAACTATGATCTTCGATCAATGATCTCAAATCATCTAATAAGATTTGGCCATCTACTGTTGATACTAATTGAAGAAGAAGAAGTGCATATTTAATTTGGTTTAGATCCCGCCGAACCCGAAGAAAGCGGTGCGACCGCGTACGCGGCGGCGACGGAGGCGTCGGTGGCGGCATCGGCCGGGGAAGCGACCGAGGAGCTGGAGGTGTCGGTGCGGCTGCTGGACGAGGGCGCGCTGGTGCGCTGGCGCCGCGAGCGCCCCGCGCGCTGCCTCGTGCGCTGGTACGAGGGCGCGCCGCCCGGCGACCGCCTGCTGCTCGCCGCGCACACCACGCACGACTACATGCTCGGTCAGTACCTAGTGCTGCTTTCTCTGCGGTCACGGGAT
This sequence comes from Chrysoteuchia culmella, assembly GCA_910589605.1. Lineage (NCBI taxonomy): Eukaryota > Metazoa > Arthropoda > Insecta > Lepidoptera > Crambidae > Chrysoteuchia > Chrysoteuchia culmella. The sequence goes on from OU342649.1 coordinate 24,622,262, forward strand.
CGAAACATAAACTCTCGATTGTTTCAACGTTCGTATGGCTTTAGTGGCAATTCCTGTATCGTAATCTAGGTAATTCTCATGATCGCTTATAGCCACAGCAGACCTACATTTCATATGAAGGAAAGCGATAAGAAATCGTGAGATAACACCACTAAAATGTTCGACGTCAAGTCAACGCTCCGTCGTAATCGGTTGCAGTGAACGACATAGAGGAGGGCGGGCGGTACTGGGCGCGCGTGGAGTGCTCGGGCGCGGCGGGCGGCGCGGCGCTGTGGGTGCCGCAGTACGGGCGGTTGCGCGCGGTGGCGGGCGGGTGCGCGGCCGCCGCGCTGCTGCTGGGCGCCGCCGCCGCCGCCGCCTACCTGCTGCGCCGCCGCCTGCGCCGCAAGCCACCGCCGCCGCCGCCGCGACACCCGAGGGACAAGCGCGCGCGCTGACCCCGCGCACCGAACGACCCGCGCACTGAGCGGTTGCCGCTACTCTGTAAATAAATAGATTATATTAAGAAACTTAAAAGACGTATACGCACGAACGAACATAGCATGGCGAACACGAACATTGATGAACACGGAACGGTTGGTTCTTTCGTACGTGTGGCTGAACATAAATTAGGAAAGCGAACACGGAATACCTTATTAACACAGTAGCTGTAAGTGCTCGTTTATAAAGAAATCGAGTAGGGGGCCAATTGCGATGAAAAATAAGTTGTATTGGAATTTAATTACAATTTTTGGCCCCCAGCATCCGCACTGCAAAACCAAATTGGAATGCCACGAATTTTATACAATCAAGGTTTTTGTTGTTCGTTAGTGGTATGCAGTAGGCACGTGCGAACAAAGTGATCGTTGTTCGTGTTCGCCATGTTTTGTTCGTACGTGCGTACACGGCATAAGAATGAAGATAGGCATTAGACAAGCTATGTCCACACTATGCCCTTTCATCTTCAACTTTCGTCGTCATCTTTTTATTAAACTTTCGTTTGGCGCATTCAATTATTATTGAATGCATCAACAAACGCGACGTCAACTCTTTTCTTTCATCTGTCATAAAAGCGCATGTGCGCTGTTGACTGCTCTGAGTGCTTAGCGTGAGTTTCCCTACCTAACTCGCTTACGCCAAAGTTTGCGAATAGACCATAATTCTCAACCTTATTCCCATTGTATTAAAGTTATCAGTCAAAATTGTTACTCTCACGCGATGGTAACGTTTGGACATTTTCAAACTCGCACCTCCTTCCAGCCCTTTGTGCTGTGACGGTGACGCATGCATTTGATGAACAAGAAAGCAAGGGCACAGTAGTGTGGACTCGGTTTACGCTCACCTGACACTGTAACTTCGTCGAAAGAAGCATTATAATTTCAGAAGACTATTTAAAATATATGTGGTATGTGGTTAGTTTTTCAAACTTAACAATTGTGTGATTAAAGCTTTGCTTAGTTTTCTTTTAACGTTCAAAATATTTTTTTGACAAAATTGGTCAAAATTGGCGCATTGGACTTTTCATGCCATTATTACGAAAAAAAATTTTGGAGTTTTACAGTAAAATCAAAGTTATATTGAATGGGATATGAAATTATTTTATGATACATAGTTATTAGTTAGCTTTACAATAATGACGTCCAGACGTCCAGAGTCATATAATTATGTATTTAAAGTCATGGAACACAAGCGCTGAAATCTGTAGAAATACGTAAAATCGGCTCGTCTACCCCACATACATTATGTTCATTAATTTTTATAATATTTTCTAAGATAGGTAATTACCCTAATTTGATAAATAATAAGCAGTTTTTAAGGTGTCTTGATCTTCCGCTGTTTGTATTAGCATGACATGAGTGATGCCGATATTCGTCTTTCTGACTTCCGTATAATATACGGAAGATGTTTAATATATGCTATTCCGCTATAAATTAATTATTTATTTTGCATTGTTAATTATTAGTTCGCAATAAACTATAAGTTTAATTTGTTTTATTATTTAGTCATCATTTACCTACCTGTCAAATGACAAAAAAGACTGACTGCTTTTATGTTCCCATTTGTTAAAAAAAGGAGTTTTTTTAATTATTATTAATGACGGGAAGACTTAGTCTTCATCATACCTGGGCCCTTATTCACTATGACCACTTAGCGATTCCTTGCTCAAACCACGCCAATGTCGTACTTGATTTTGACATTTTCAAAAGTCGTTTTCTCCGTGATACTCCCAAATTATAAAGTTATTGTACAAGTAGGTACATGAAAGTATACAAGTTGTATAATTATTAAACAAGTAAAATAACTTTAAAATTTGTAAGTGTCATAGAGAAAACGAAATTTGAAAATGTCGAAATCAAATACGACTTTCGCGTGGTTTGAGCGAGGAATCGGTAAGTGGTCATAGTGAATACGGGCCCTGATGTTAAGTGTTGATAAGGCTGAAGATGGAAGAGAGCCTCTCCCGAAATCCTCAGCCACTGAGGAACTGGCTATCTTATCTCGAACGGCCGGAACACAACAATGCTGAAACATTATTGTTATGGTGTCAGGCTTAGATAAAATGGTGGTAGCTAGCCAGGCGGGCTTACAACAAGTCCTACCACCTACCAAACCGAATACAATACGAACCCCCGCGGGGAATCGAACCCGGGACCCCTGGGTCTGATACCGGTGGTTGTACCACTAAACCACAGAGGCGGTTAAAGTTTTAGATAAGGTTCTATGTTCGCCTGGATGTTTTTTAGGTTTTCGTAGCCTAATGGTAAAAAACGATACCCTTATAGATTCGCCATGTCCGATGTATGTCACAGCCACTTTATTCCAAAACTATGAGGATTACACAGTTGAATTTTGGTAGGTAGATGTATTCTGTAAACCGCTTTACAGTTTTTACACAAAAATAAAAAATAATACATATTTTTTCAATTTTACCTAAAAAACAAGATATCGAACTTCCGTCTTACTTAAATGATGCAGATAGAATTAATTATCATTTCATTAATGTTCCGGGCTCTCCTAACACTACTATCTCTTTCTTGACTTTTTTCGAGTTCCATAGGTTATGTGAGAATAGGTTTTGCGTATTATACTAAAACTCAAATCAAATGCTAGGTTGTGATAAGATATCGCTAAAAATGTTAGTTATGACCCTGCCACAGTCTTTGGAGTGTATTTGTGGTATTATCAATAGATCATTGTCAACATCGTCATTTCCTGATCTTTGGAAGACTGCAATCGTGCGGCCGCTTCCTAAAAACAATAATCCCGTTAGCTTAAATGACATCCGCCCAATCAGCATACTTCCTTGTCTCTCAAAGGTCTTGGAAAGAATTGTTTGCGACCAGCTGACAGACTTTTTAGAAAAAAACGACATTCTCCCTTCATTACAATCAGGATTTAGAAAGAGGCGGAGCACAACTTCAGCTCTGATTGATGTGTCGGACAACATCTTATCTGCACACGATGCTGGTATGTGTACATTGATGGTGCTTCTCGATTACTCCCGTTCATTTGATGCAATAAATGTGGATCTACTTCTCTCTAAGATGTCCGCTTACGGTTTTGATCGTCGTACATTATTGTGGTTTCATAGTTATCTTAGCAATCGTCGTCAATCGGTAACTATAAATCTTGCCAACGGTTCCAACATCTTCTCTATGCCTGTACCAATTACACGAGGGGTACCTCAAGGTTCCATACTGGGTCCGATTCTATTTAATCTTTACTGTGCGGACATTGTCCAATGTATAAAAAAATGCAAGTATCACATCTATGCCGATGACACTCAAATTTATATATCCTTCAAGCCGGTGGACTGTGTGACTGCTATTAAGGACCTAAATAAGGAGCTGGATAGAATTGCTGACTGGTCTAATAAAAATTGCTTGTTATTGAATCCCCTGAAAACAAAGTACATGCTATTTGGTACAAGAAAACAACTGAGCCAGCTACCAGAGAATCTGAATCTGACTTTGAAGGGACAAAAGATAGAACGTGTGACGTCCGCTCGTAACTTAGGTCTTATTTTTGACGAGAACTTGAGATTTGAGGATCACATTGCGGAATCGGTTAGAAATTGCTTTTACCGTCTTAAGGTACTTTACAGGATACGACCATTCTTGTCTGAAGAGTTACGTGTACAGTTGACTGAGTCGCTGGTCCTAGCTAAGATGAATTACGCAGATGCTGTCTATGAGTCTATGAGGTCCGTAGATGGCGCTGCCGTCACGTAAACATAGGCTCCGTATTTTAAGTGAGATTAAAATTAGAAAAGTGAATATTTTGCTATAATTTATACGCAGTAGTGTTTGTAACCAAAGTGGCTCAAGTGATCACGTTATTTAACAAAAACTCCATCGTAAATGGAAAATATCAAAGAAATTAAAAAGTGTTTGTCAGTGATTGAAAACCTGTGAAATTATACATTACTAAACATTAATTAACAATTTAATAATACAACCTAATAAACAGTGCCGAAACTAATATTTTCTAGTGTTAAAATAACTATTCAATCAGTGAAATAACCTCAAAAGTGCAAAATAATCTTATGTATGAATCATCCTAAACTGCTAACATAATAATTCAAAATTCCAGCAGCATACTCAATGCTAAATTTGCCAATTGCTTTCAACGTCCCACAGCAGCGAAAGATAGCCAACAGACTGAGCTCTAGCTCCTGCGAGAGGCCCGCGGATCGATCCTGATCGGAGATTGACAATAGTGGCTTTTTATATGCTTTGCTTTTTAAGTTTGCTTATTTATTTATTTTTGCATTCAAGAACACTAAAATTGCTATATAAATTGACAATAATAAAATTAAATTAAGAAAGGGAACTAAAGGAATAAAATAAAAAAAATGGAAAACGTTACTATAAGAAGACGTCTCGTACGATCCCAATCAGACTTGGATTTATCTGGTGCTAATAATTTGCTTAATTCCACAATACTTGACTCAACAATGTTAAGTATACAGAGTGAAATTCAAAATTTTAATACTTCACAATGCGATGAACATATGCAAGAAATCATATCCTTAAAGTGCTCCTTAGAAAGGGCGGAACAGGAAATTGAGAATTTAAACACCGAAAATAATGACTACAAGAGAATTATTGAAAAATAACAACAACAAATTGATATTTTAAAGAAAATCACATTGAACGTTGGACAAACAAGCAAAAACGTGACCCCAGTACGACGCAGAATTTTTCGAATTTCTTCCATATCGAGGACTTCACCTTTGCACTGTGAGAAATCGGTACTATTTAATTCAAGTACGATGATAAGCCCCAGTCAAATTCAACGGTTCAAGCATACAGATGACACTAGTAGTAACCAGGCAGAACGTATTAGTAACAATTTAAACATATCTAGCTGTCAAGACTCAACTACGAAGACGGAAAGTGTTACTATGGAGAAGAAAAAACGAAAAGTTATTATATTGGGTGATGAGCAAATAAAGAATTTATCATCAAAGTTACATTATAGCCGTAACCACAAAACAGATGATCCTTATATAATCTCAACAATAATTAAGCAAAATGCAAACTGTTCTCAAATTTTAAGAAGTTGTGATGAATTGGAAAAAGAACTATGTAATGACGATATTGTTATTTTGGCTCTGGGTTCAAATGACACAAATCCTTATGTTCTATTTTCTGAGCTAGGTATTGCTTTATATAAATTAAGAAATTTTAAAGTTTTTATTGTAAACGTACAGAATAACCCATATTTGAACAAAGACTTACTGAATTATAATTTGAATTTATTATTAAGAAATCATAAAAATTGTACTTTTATGGAATTATTTAACAATGATAATTATGCAAAAATTAAATTTCAGTTTAATCAAAACTATTTCACCAATCAATTATGTTCAAAAATAAATATAGAATTAGATTATTTAGAATATAAAATCAATTACCTTGATCCACAGAAAATTAAAATGATGGTAAGTCGTTCACACACGCAACACAATCATTGCATTGGAATGATTGGTAATAAAACTAAAGAGAAGATATATAAACAATTGACGATTCCGGATTTCTTCCACAGTACGACACATAAAAGTACCTTTTTTCGGAAACATGACTAAAAAAAAGCTGACATTGTTCCACCAAAATATAGCTAGCATTTTAAGTAAACGTGACATTTTTGAATTAACTTTGGACGAATTAAAACAGGAACTCGAGGATATTAATATAATTTGTTTAACAGAAACTTTTATTAAGAAAGGTTCTGAGAAAAATTTACATTTAAGAGACTATAAACTTGCTTCGTCCTTCTGTAGAAATGAACGCAGGGGAGGTTCATGCATCTTACTAAAAAATAATATTGATTTTAAAATAGTAGACGTTAAGGAAGCAATGGATCATGTATTTGAATGCTGTGCAGTAGAAATCCCAGAACACAACCTACTGATATACTGCATATATAGAACACCGTCGTCAAATACAGAATTATTTATTAACCAATTAGAACTATTATTACATAATTTGTCACGTAAACGTAAGCATAAAAATATTATTCTCTGTGGTGACTGGAATATCGATGTACTACTTGATAATAAAAATACAAATGAGCTTCTAAGTCTTCTTGCAAACCAGAACATTAAAAATCATATAACTAAACCCACACGTCTGAATGCTTGCTTGGACTTAGTCGCTAGCAATCTCCTAAATGTTCAATCAAAGTTGCATAACTTATGCTTGTCTGATCACGATAAGGGTCAAAGTATTACATTTGAAACTTCAAATACTAATAATTATAGAAAGATACCAGAGTTTTGGTTTGAAAAAAAGAGAAACTATTGTGAGGAGAACGTTAAAAAATTCATTGATTGCATAAGTTCACTTTCATTTAAAGATGTTCTTATAGAAACTGACACGGAAAAGTCTTTCAATCTCTTCTATGATTATTTGATTTTGTTTTACAACCTTTGTTTTCCAGTCATATCAGTTAAAATCGTAAATAGACCTAAGAAAAAAAACTGGTATTCAAAAGGCTTAAAACGTGGTTGTGTCCATAAAAGAAGGCTCTACTTAAAATATCGTTTATCTGCTTCTAACAAAGAGTTAAACAAAAAGGAATATTTACGATATTCACACATTCTAAAGAAGTGCTTACAACAAGCTCATCAAATTGCAAATACAAAGAAAATTGCCAAATCTAACAATGTGTGTAAAACAACTTGGGACATAATTAAAAGTGATACATCAAATAAATATAATAAAACACAAATACAAAAAGTTACAATAAATAATAAGACTATTGAAAATACTTTAGAAATATGTAATGAATTTAATGACTTTTTTATTAATATGACCAATAAATCAAATTCTGACATTAACATGCATAATAATAATAATGACATAAGTATTCCATTCTTTCCCAAATCAATATATCTTAGGCCTGTAAACGAAGACGATATTCTTAAAATTATCAAGGGAATGAAAAATACAAATTCAACGGGCTATGACGAAATAAACACAACAATACTGAAAGAGTGTGCCAAATATTTAGCAGTTCCTCTTACGCATATAATCAATTTGTCACTCGTCGAGGGCCATTTTCCATCACGACTAAAGCTATCCATTGTAAAACCGATTCACAAAAAAGGCGCTTTTGACGATTTAAATAACTACAGACCTATAACCCTAATACCAATATTAGCAAAAATTTTCGAAAAAGTCATATCAGAAAAAATTTACTATTTTTTATCGTCACAAAAACTGTTAACTAAAGAACAGTTTGGGTTTAGAAAAGATAGTTGTACAACACTTGCCTGTTTCAATTTAATAAAATGTATCACAGAAAATATTAACCTAGGTTTGAATACACTGGCAGTATTTCTAGACATGACGAAAGCGTTTGACTTTGTTTCACACAAAATTCTTTTAAATAAACTTGAACGGTACGGAATCAGGGGAAATGCTCTAGCTTGGCTAGAGAGCTACCTAAAAGACCGGCAGCAGTGTGTTGAAATATCCCAAATTTCCGGTAAGAATAAAACAGTTTACACTTCCGATTTACGATGTAATAAATTTGGTGTACCACAAGGAAGCATTCTTGGCCCTCTATTATTCCTTGTTTATATTAATGACTTGCCGAATACAACCAACCAAAACTGCTTTCTGTTTGCGGACGATACGACACTAGTAGTAAAATGTAAAAACGAAAGGGAACTAGAATCTGACACTGTAAGTAATGTTGCTAAAGTAGTAGATTGGTTAGAACATAATAATCTACAAATAAATACTGTTAAAACTAAATACATACACTTCCAAACTAAAAATAGTAATAAAAGGAAACTTAATATAAAATATTATTAAAGATCGAGGGAGATAGAAACACCGTATTTCACTTTACACAGTTTATTTTCTGAAATTCACTAAACACAGTTTTCGACTACGACCGTTCACTGCCGATGCTAATACACAACTGACTCGGACTGACTTCTCTCTTGCGCTCGTGCTACTTTCCCCCACTTACTATTTTAATATTTATGGCGGGAAAAACTCAACAGAACTGGGTAGTAGCACGTGCGCTAACAATACAGCTTCCAATAAATTGAATTAACAATATTAAACATTAGAAAATTAGGTATTAACCATGTATTTATTCCCTTATTCTCTAATATAATTAAAACTAGGAAATAATAACAAAATACACAAAAGAACATCGTAACAATGAAGCCGGAAGTGTGGCATGGCATTAAATCTAAAATACATGTTACAAGCACAGATTAGATAATGCAATCTTTAACAGTCGGCCTTTCCTGGCACATTTCACGACCCGGGAAATAGATTATACTTATGTACTTGATTAACTGTCTTTTAAATATTATAGTTTGCTCAGTTCGAAATATTTTAACTAATAATGTTAAACTAATAAATTTCTGCTGTCAATTGTTTTATGGACAGTAGATAATGGATAATCTAGTATCCATATTTTTTTAAATATATATTCATAATATACATATTGAACACCCAGACCAAGATAAATGTTCATGCACACGAACATTTGTCCCGTCCGGGAGTTGCAAGGTAGCAAGGTCGTCAACAAGTACAATTCAAAATAAGTATAAATTGTGCTATTATTGATTTAATTTTAATAGTAGTATTACTTTGTGTTATTACTTAGGTACTATATATTGAATTTAGACAGGTTTTAATATGAGATATAAAAACCGATTTTTATTTTATTAGTACATAAAATACATGCTCCATAAGTATTTGTATATTATTGTTATAAAAGGAATTTTAAGAAAACAAAGGCTTAATTATTATTTTATGTACTAACTATAATAATTACTTTGCCAGATAGGGTGATATTGAAACCTCATACATATTTTCAACACCACTTATGCTCAAATGTATTAATAAAACAATTATATCATTCTAACGTACAAATATAAGGGCCTCTTACAAATCCCAATATTTGTAATGACCGAGACCTCATACACATTCTCAGTCAAAGTACTGTGATTATTTGATCTTATCTTAGAATATTAAGGCCTCATACATATCCTTAATATTCATTTCAACCGAGACCTCAGACATGTCCTCGATTATAATTATTAATATCTTTTACTAGAAATACATCTTAGCTGAGACCTCAGACATATTCTCAACCAAGTTCTCCATTATTATTTTTTTAATTTAATTAATTTAAATACTAAGAGAAAAATCATAAATGCTTAATCTGCTTAATCTCATTGGGTAAGTCACTCAATCGCTGTCGTCATTGTTTGACCTATCGGACTCTGAGTCCATTCTATTAAATACTACCCAAGGGTAAATTTTATCTACTGAAAAGGTAGCGCTGAATTTCCTATTGCCTTTTCTAGATAATGGTGTATCTTCCACCACATAGCGATCATTATCAAGTACTTCAGATATACGATAAGGACCCCTTAGTCTCGAAACCAGTTTCCTACTCTGTCCCGTGGATGGAATTTCCCTCTCTATTCTTACTAGCTCCCCAACTTTATATTTTACTTCTTTTCTGTTTTTATCGAAATATTCCTTCTGTTTGTTTTGATTTTCTTGGATGTGTTCTGTCATTTCTTTTCTAGTGACTTCTAAAGAAGAAAGTGTGGTGTTATCTACTTCACCTGTTAAGCTAAGTTGCAATAATGAGTTCGATGTACTAACTAAGTTAAGACCGAATAATGCTTGAGCGGGACTCTTCCCTATACCTTTATTTAGAGTATTATTTAATCCCCATTGGATCTCTGAAACATAAATATCCCATGTATTTTCAGGCTTATTATGAGTAGACGCTGTAAGTGCAGCCAAAACCGTTCGATTATACCTTTCTACTTGGCCGTTGGCTCGTGGCGTCGCTACAGCGTTCAAAATATGTTTGATACCTAAGGAGTCCATATAATCTTGAAATCTTCGAGACGTGAAAGATGTGCCTCTATCAGAAATTACTCGTTTTGGAACACTAAATGTATGAAAATAGTTTTTCATTGCTTTAATAGAATGGCTCGATTTTGTACTTTTAACAGGGACAAGTAAAATAAATTTAGTGAATGCATCAATAATGAGCAGAATATACGCATTACCATGTTTGCTTTTTACAAAAGGACCTAAATGGTCGATGTGTAAAGTATGGAAGGGCTGATCCACCTTCTCGATTGGATGCAATTTGCCAGCTTTTTTCCCAGACGGTACTTTTGCGTGAGCACACTCTAAACATGACTGGACATACTTTTTAGTGAACCGTCTCATCTTAGCAAACCAGTAATAATTTTTAATGATTTCTAATGTTTTGTCGAGACCAAAATGGCCAATGTCATCATGATTGGCCTTTAGTATATGCCATCGGACACCTTTGGGTACAACCCAACGATCACCGTTTTCTGTCTTTCTGTATAGCATACCCCTTTTAACTAAGAAATTGTTTTTGATCTCTGTTTTACTATCATTTTCTTTGTCGTTTAATATAGAAACTATTCTTTGTAATTCGGGATCGTTCAGTTGTACCGTCGATATCCAATTTGTATCAATATTTCTAACTTGAAATTCTAATTCATCCGACGGTATGGGGTTGCGACTGAGCGCATCGACGTGCGTCATCGCTGTACCAGGTTTATAAATTATGTGAAAATCGAACTCTTGCATTATGTTCCACCATCTAGCAACCCTAGGCAACGTATCTCTTTTTTCAAATGTTGCGCGCAGGGAATTGCAATCGGTTACTATAGTAAAAGGGATTCCAAGTAAATATACCCTAAACCGTTGCAGCGACGTCACGACAGCCAACGTTTCCAAATCATAAGACGTAAATTTGGATTCTTCAGGTGAAGTTTGCCTGCTATAAAATGCCACTACATTAAATGGAGACTCTTTATTTGGCCTTTGCATTAACATACCAGCAACCCCGATCTTCGAAGCGTCCGTATGATCTTGAGTCTCATATTCGGGGTTATAAAAGGATAGGATGGGACGTTTAGTAAGTTCCTTTTTAAGATTTGAAAATGCAATTTCTTCCGCTTCGCCCCACGCCCACTTAGCGTCTTTCTTCAAGAGTTGTGTAAGTGGTTTTGCAATAATAGAGAACCCTTTAATAAATCTACGAAAAAAGCTTGCTAACCCCAAGAATTGCCTGACGTTGTGCTGATCTACGGGAGTTGGAAATTTGTCTACTGCTTCAATCTTTTTCTTGCCAGGTTGCACACCAGACTCACTTACTTCGAAACCTAAGTATTCTATGGACTTCATTAAAAAATTACATTTAGATAGATTAAGTGTTATTCCGTAAGAAAGGAAAAGATCTAATACCTCGTGTAGTTTCTGTAGGCCTTCTTCTATTGTTCTGTATGGGATGATTACATCATCCATATACGCAAAAGCCTCTTTGAATCTCGCGTTGCCCAACACATTATTGACAGCTCTCTGGAATGCCGACGGAGCATTAACGAGTCCAAAAGGCATACGATTAAACTCGTAATGTCCATCAGGGGTCACAAAAGCTGTCAAGCGCTTAGAAGTCTCAGCCATCGGGATTTGGTAATAGCCAGAAGCGAGATCCAAAGAGGTGTAATACTTATGGCCTGAAAGATTATCTAATTGATCGTCAATACGAGGTAATGGATAATGTTCCTTAATGGTACGTTTGTTCAACGCTCTAAAGTCAACACAAAGACGGTAGTCACCAGTCTTTTTTCGTACAAGTACTATTGGAGAGGCATACTCTGATGTTGATTGTCTGACTATATTAGAGTCTTCTAGTTCCTGTATCATGCCACGAACTACCTGTCGCTCAGAATGCGACATCCGATAAGGTCTGTATACGACAGGTGTGGTATCACTAAGGTTTATATTCATTTCAACGTTTGCAATACAGCCCAATTCTTCGACAGAGAACGCAAAACATTTTCTAAATTCATTTAACATTTTTGTTAATTTTGCTACATTTTCACTATCAATACTATGATCGACTTTAATCATGTGAGTTTCAATTTGATTTACCAGTATTTTATCAGGGCAGTGTTTTATCCTATTGACGTCAAAAGATTCAATTTCATTTATACAGGGTTACAGGGAAAGTCGTACTGAATATTAATGGACGTTATTATTTAGGTCATTTCTGATGAATTTGATCCTATAATATAGTGTCCGAAACTTAACCGTTATGGAGATATTGATATCTTTAAGTTTTTTTTTAAATATCCCAATTTTTTTGCTTTTTTGCCAATCTTTTTATGATTAAGACTCCTAGGGTTCGTTTTTTTATGTATTTAGTTAGAAGACATGCCAATGAATAAAAATGATCAACAAAAACTCAACCCTCCATTAACAGCTTAAAATAACTGCACGACAACGGTATAAATTAAATAATTTTTGCTAAGTATTCCTAACTTTGAAGCGATATGATAAAAAAAAATTGTATGGAACTTATTCTGCAGATGATTTTAAAAACTTCTACGTCTTCTTAGCTATTCAAAAAGGTATAACACTAGCTATTAAATAGGCAAAACATTGACCAAATAACAGTTCAGTTAGCAAAGGCTACATTTTTGGTTTGAGGTATAAATAGCTAAATCACGAAAATAAAACAAAAAAATCAGTAATATTTTTATAATTCATGTTCAACATGGCCGCCACTATTTCTTATACAAATTCTCATTCGTTTTCTTAAATTACTTTTTACAACAGATGTTTGCAGGCTCCGCCTCATTTCCTCAGCCGCATCAATAATTTTTTGTCGTAAAACCTCGATATTTGCGATTGGTGTCATTTCGTCGTACACTAGGGTTTTCATATGACCCCACACATAAAAATCCATCGGCGTTAAATCGGGACTTCTTGCCGGCCACGGTATGGGTCCACCTCTTCCAATCCACCGGTTTGGGTAATTTTCATCCAACCATGCTCGAACACTTCTTCTGTAGTGCGCTGGGCAGCCATCGTGTTGAAAGAACATATTTTGTCTTATTGCCAGAGGTAAATCGAGCATTATAGAGTATAACTCCTCCCTTAAAAAGTTCTCGTACATCTCGCCATTCAAATTATCGGGCAAAAAGTATGGCCCTATCAAATAATTAGAAATTATGCCCATCCACACGTTGAGACTGAATCTCCTTTGCGATCCTATTAATCTTTTTTTATTGGGATTACCTTGCGCTTTAGGAGCCCAATAATGGGCGTTATGGTAATTTGTGATACCGTCTTTGTCAAACTTAGACTCATCTGTCCACAAAATTTTCTTTAAAAAAGCCGGATCATCAATATCGGCATTTAGCATAAATCTGCAGAAGTCTAGTCGCCTCAGCGGGTCCCCTTCTTCATTTACGTGCACTGGCGTGTAATGGTAAGGGTATTAGCCAGAACTGTGCATTACGAACCGTTGACGTGGTTGGGTCGGCTTGAAAAAGGCGTCGAATTTCATTATTTTCTTCGTCGTCGTCATCAAAAATACGAGGTCGTCCCACGTCAGTTCGTCGTACTTGAACATGATGTTAATGTTGAACATGAATTATAAAAATATCACAGTTTTTATTTTTTTATTTACGTATTGAAGCTATTTTTACATCAAACTGAAAATGTAGCTTTTGCTAACTGAACTGTTATTTGCTCAATGTTTTGCCTATTTAATAGCTAGTGTTATACCTTTTTGAATAGCTAAGAAGACGTAGAAGTTTTTAAAATCATCTGCAGAATAAGTTCCATACAATTTTTTTTTACCATAGCGCTTCAAAGTTAGGAATACTTAGCAAAAATTACTTAATTTATACCGTTGTCATGCAGTTATTTTAAGCTGTTAATGGAGGGTTGAGTTTTTGTTGATCATTTTTATTTATTTATTTATTTATTTAATAAGGCTTACCAACTAAATACATAAAGGCAAATTATATTAAGTTTACAGCACTTAGCAAAATATGTATCTTATATGCATTTAACTTAAAGGTATGCACAACATTGTTATTTGTATAAGACGTTTTCTTTTATGTTTTATTGTTAGACTAATCAATAATAATACTGAGATAGAGAAAAAAATACGATAATGAAAAAATACAATGCAGAAATTAAAAATTATCCATACAACAATCCAAAATTGATTTTTTAAAGGAGGCTTTAGATTCACAAAATATATCTAAGTTACTATTTTGAAATAACAGATTATAATTTTTCAACATTAAACTAAGAGGAGAAGAACTACCATACATGTTTTTTCTTAAAGTTACTGAGAATGGTTTATAATTATGCAGACGAGCCGCAACTCTAGGAACTGACAGGAGAGACGGACTATCCACTTCATGGTTCAATAATTTATACAAGAAATTCATGGACAGCTGTTCTTTACGTTGCCTTAATGTTACCATGTTAAATTGATCTAACCTTTCAGAATATCCCCTTACGCTGCGGTAGGTACCATTGATAAAAGAGATTCTGTTGACAAACTTTCTCTGAATCTTTTCGATACGCTGAATATTGTTCTGATAAAATGGATACCAAACAAAACAACAATAGTCAACATGGCTTCGTACTAAAGCGAAATACAAAACTTTCATTGCCTGGACAGATTTAAATTCTTTAGAATTTCTAAATATGAACGCTAACATTCTCAAGCATTTGCTGACCGTGCTATTTATATGATTAGTAAATCTCATTTCAGAATCAAGAGAAATACCTAGGTCTTTGACTAGGTCCACTCTGTTCAAAACTGTTCCACCCACATTATAACTACTAGAAAATTTGTTATGTTTACGAGAAAACTTAATGTGGTAACATTTATGTGCGTTTAAGGTCATACCGTTTTGGTGACACCATTGCGTAATCCTATCTAAGTCCTCTTGAAGTTTCAACTGATCGGCAGTGCTTTGGACTGTTTTAGATAACTTTAAATCATCTGCGTAAAGTTCAAATTCAGAGTTAAGAATACAGCGTTTTATATCGTCTATAAACATAACAAACAGAATCGGACCGAGGTGTGAGCCCTGTGGAACTCCAGAGGATGGATGGGTCTCCTTCGAGGTATAACCGTTCACAATGACTCGCTGAGTACGATTACTAACGTAAGATGAAAACCAGTTCAAGAGTGATCCGTGTATGCCAAAAATGGTGCAAAGTTTATGTATTAGTAATGCGTGATCTACCTTATCGAAAGCTTTACTAAAGTCGGTATAGATTGCGTCTACTTCTTATTCATTGGCATGTCTTCTAACTAAATACATAAAAAAACGAACCCTAGAAGTCTTAATCATAAAAAGATTGGCAAAAAAGCAAAAACATTGGGATATTTAAAAAAAAACTTAAAGATATCAATATCTCCATAACGGTTAAGTTTCGGACACTATATTATAGGATCAAATTCATCAGAAATGACCTAAATAATAACGTCCTTTAATATTCAGTACGACTTTCCCTGTAACCCTGTATATAGAGCACGTGTCAACACGGTGTTTTTCTCAAAATTGAATTTAGCATCGAGACCTTTAATTATAATACTTCCCTTACCACCACTAACATGAATTACACTTTGGGGAATCTCATACTGCCTAGAAAGGGTTTGACATAAGCTTGGTTCAATAAATAGGTCACCAGAGTATTCAGGCTTGGTGTAAATACTAACTACCGTAAACCCATCGATCGTTACAGGACTGTCTACATAAATTTGTACGTTACCTACAGAGTGCGTTGTTATTTTTAAATCATTATTTGTTTTCAGAACCAAAACATGATTTTGCTCTGTGAATGTTTGTCCCAGTAATAGGGGGACTTGTAACAAATGATCAGGAACAATGAGGACCTCTACGTTAGCTTTAGCCGAATCTACCTGTACACTGACCCTACATTTACCAGTACAGTGAACCACACTATCGCCAAACCCTCTTAAAACGGGTAGATCTGATGTTACCCAAGATCCTACTAAGCCCCTAGCTATGGATTCTTTAAGCATCGTACATTGACTGCCGAAGTCTATAAAACAATTCAGCTGTTGACCATTTACAGTTGCAACTTTATAATATTTAGAGTCAATGTCTTTGTTTTCTGATATTTTTAAAACCGTCTTATTAATTTTATTCTCAGTAGAGACCGTTCCTGGACAATCTTTAGCGACGTGACCTACCCTATGACAACTATCACAACGTTTGATCGGTTGTTTGCATTTAAAGAACGGATGTCCCTCTTCTCCACAATTATAACACTTTGGAGGTTTATAATCTCTGCTTATTCTACTATTAGAATCACTCCGTGTTACCTTAAAATTTTTCGAGTGCCCTATCAGTATTGCTTGACTGCAAAGGCAGATTTGGTCTGTCGTGTCTCTTCATAAATTTTACATTTCGTAGAAAAACGAGTAATTTGTCTGGTTCTGTAAATTGTGCCGCTTCGGCGCTAGTTCTTACAGACCTATCTTCAATGCCAAATAGTAAACAATCGATTGCATTTTTTCCAATAATATTACAACGATTCAATAGTACCATTTTTTGATAATAATATTCTTCTAGTGACTCTCCAAATCTGGCTTTGCAAGCAAGCATATCAGTGAGCAGTTGACCGTGATTTTCCCCACTGGGAAAAGCCAATTTTAATTTGATCTGCCATTCAGCCCATGAAAACAGTAGGCTTGGTAACCCTTGGTACCATTTTTGTGCCAAACCTACTAATTTAGGGAGAGCATAATGGATGATTTGTCTTTCGGTCCAATTATAGATGGTGGCGCATTCATTGACCTTAATAATCCAAGTCTCAATGGTCTGATTACGTTTTGAGGGATCAAATTCGGGTATAACATTTAAAACTGGAAAACGCTCATTGCTACCATCTGTTTTCATGGCTTGTATCAGTTCCTTAAATGTAGATACAAGAATATTTGTATGTAGGGCTGCATTATTTATAGTATCTAGTGTACTCACTCCAGCTGCCGCTGCTGATGTGCTAGGCTCAGGATGTGTGTGACCCGGGGAACCCGATGAATGGCCCCGGCTTGGGCTGTGCGACTCATCGCGGCTGCGGTGGAGCAACACGTCATGGCTGCGACGGCGAGACACGTCTCGGCTGCGGCGAGGTAAATCTTCTCGGCTGCGGCTGCGCGTCTCGTCACGACCGCGGCGACGCGAATCGGCACGACCACGGGGGCACGACACGTCGCGGCTACGGCGGCGTGTCACGTCGCGGCTGCGACGGCGCGACAAGCCACGGCTAAAGTGACGCGTCTCGACACAGCTGTCGCGACGGGGGCGTGACTCGTCGTGGTTGTGGCCACTACGAGTCACTCGCCGTCTGCGTACTGGCGAATCCGATTCGCTTTGCGAAGAGTTGTCCGAAGCCTTTTCCATCTTTCTTTTACGATTCATTTTCTGAAAAACAATGATAATACAAAAAGTGGGTGTTCCTGAATTTCTAGATTTAAATAAAGGCTTCTATCTAACTATGATATCCTGGTAGCATTTTTTTTATTTATTTCAACACGATATGCTTATGGGAAACAATGGAAATGTATGGGGTTTGGGTAACTTTACTTTATAATAAAGTAAACTACGATCATTAATTGCTAAGGTTGGGATCACTTTAACGGTACCTAGTATAACTGCGAAAGTGCATAAAAATACCTATTCTTTCATGATAATCTCATTGCTATTGACAAGTAGGCCAACCATTACCCATTGTCCTTTACTGATGACAGCTTTACAATGCTTGACGTTTTACTTTAAATAAAGAGCTCCATGGTATGGTAACTAATTTTGTTACCAAAATAACTCATTTGAGATTAAGATTAGCTTACACACCAATGAGGTTGTTATATTGTGATGTGTGTATAATATGTAAATAATCAACCCAATGAAATGTTACTTGGATACTATTTTCATTTTATGTAATTTAATAATCATAGTTACCCAAATGTCAACATCCTAACAGAGTACACATGTAATTTTGTAAAAGATAAGAATTAAAGAATTAATCTAACTACCGTTTACAACTTTAGTACCAATTAAATTGTTTTATTATAATTTATTTTTTTCAAATTAAATAATGGTAATAAAAGTAACCCTTTTCTTATTCAATAAATCGCACCCCCCGGCGAATAACGTGGCAAGATAAAATTTGCAATTTTACAGGAAAAATAAAAAACATAAAATGATGAATATCTCAAAAACTACTGGCACGAATTAGTTAGTTTTTGTACTATTTTAAAGAAGATTTATTTCATAATTAAATTTAAAACTATTTAAATAACTTTATCTGATATTCGAGGAAATAAACACAAAAATGTAAAATACTTCCTAAGATTTTAAAAGTATTTGTTGTTAAGTAATATAACCACTTTATTCGCTGCTATCTCCTGCAACTACAGCTGACATAATAGGACTTAGCGAGGATTTTCATTAGATATAAGTAAAATATTACTTCGAGTAAAAGCAGATTACCGCTTCCTATTTCTAAGTATTAAGTGTTGTAAATAATGTTTATGTTTATTCAATTTTTTTTATTAAAGTCAATAAATAAAATAATAATCATTTACATTAAAATGAATTCTGAAACATACATCCAAATATCTAAAAAAAACTCAAATTAGATAATACTTATTGGTTTTATTTATAATCATACAAAAAGAAACAAAAATAAGACAACAAACAAACAATCATCTTCACTTCTTCACAATTATTTTCTCCTTAATTAGAACCAATCAAATATAAGTATTAATATAAAAACCAATAATTAAACTCCTTTTAGTAGTCCAATCCTCCTCTTTTTAATTAATAAATGTTAATGAATCATTCCGATTTCTTTTTTTCTTATTGCTACTACTAATCAATAATCATCGACTTTTATTAAATTCAGTCATCTTCTGTATCATCATCTTCGTGCAAACGATCAGATTCGTCATATTGGAGGGATTTGTAGAACCCATGATAATACTTAGGGATAGCTTCACTTGTGCATAAGCTCATAAGATCAGTATGTAATGCCTTCGAAATTGCAAATGGTGAGTTATATGCTTGTTTTAAATCTTCTATCAATTCATTGCTATTATTATTGGCTTCACAGGCTTTTTTGGTTTTCGTCCACGTACAGGCTTATTGGTTGCTTTCAAGGCTCGAACTCTGCTTCGTAATCATATTTAAAAAATAAAGTATCTGGATCGGAAGATGATGTGCTTACCTGTTTTATTTTTGACCACATAATTTTATTACCTTTACAATCACGTAACCAATTTTTTTTATCAGTGAGCCCTTTAATATCATAAAAATCAGATTGCTGGCGTGTAAATGATCTTCTTATTTTTAGCCCTTTCTATGCATGAGTGCATTGCATCCCCTTCTGACTGACTGTGCCCAACTTTAAAAAATCTATGAGTTATATTAACTTTATATTTTTTAGAAGCATACAAATACAGCGCAAATATAAATCTATTTTTGTTTTGTCCAGCACAGCTATCAGAGTAGAATGAAATTTTTTTGATGCCTTTCATGTGCTCTTTTTCAATAAAATTCAATAAACAGCTTCCAATTTCAATAGCCCCTCTCTTAGCTATTGCATAATGCCACACATAACAAAAGCCTTCTAAATTTAATGTATTGAAAATTGTAAAATTATAAATGGGGTATTTTCTTTTGTAATGAAATACTCCAACATTTGGTTGTGGTATAGTTAGGACATTCTCAAAATCAAATGTAGCAACTGTGGTTAGGATCAGAATTATTTTTTTCGCTGTTTTTTATTTCTCTTATAATATTTTTGTTCTTTAAATGTGTTTTATAATTTTCTCCGAGAGTTGCTTTACTTTCTTCATCAGCTTCTTCATACAAAACACAGGTAGCACATCTATCTTTTTTTGGTTGAAAAAAAGAATAATTAAATCTCGTGTTAAAAATTGTTTCATATTGTCTCTTGGTTCCTTCTATAGTATCTGGGTTTTCTATTTTGTAATTCTTGAACCAATCTATATATAAACGATACATTTTACTTATGTTTAAATTTTCAGATAAGTATAATCTTTTTGATTGTTTTCTTATATAATGCGATTCTACTACAGGAAATAAACTGATGTGCGTTAGAATGCTATTTTCTGTCAATATGCTCATTTTACGAGGTCTGTTATTATGAGTTCCTCTTTTGTCTTCTATGTTTTCGTAACTTTTACTTTTTTCTATGGCTGTATAAACACTCCTTTCAGAAATACTTAAAGTATTCAGAAAAAATAATTTGCATAGGTACTTGTGTCTCTGCTTCGCTCAATGGTAAAAAATATCTGATTGTTTGCACTCTATTGTTTTTTCTGTCTAATTGCATTATTTTGATGTCATCTGCTTTCACATGTCTTAAAATAAAATGCCATTGATTTTCATGACTTCCTAATTTCCAGTAAGACTCAAATATATTTTGCCTGCATTCCTCATCAAATTTTTCAAAGCACTTTTTATTGCATTTACATGGAGCACGAATTGATTTTGAGGGATATTTTTTTTTAGATCTTACACCTGTATATGATTGACCAGTGTTCGTACCTTATTTTTATTATCTTTCCATTCGTTTATGTTTCGCTTTCGTTTTCTTGATAAGGTTTTATCATTATCCTTTACATTTTCTTCTAGAGCTTCAATTTCTTCAACAGCTTGTATTATTTCCGAAGTCAAATTATTTTCTTGCGCGGAGTGACCTACGGCTGCTGGTGTGGTATCATTTTCAACTGTAGTATTAGAAATCAAATCTTGACGGAATTCGTATGTTTTTTCTAAAATAGTTGTTTGTAGTAAGCTTGTTGATGTGTTAGAATTATTCAAGGATGTACTGTCATTTATGCTATAATTATGCAATGTGTGGCTATCAAGATTTATATATGTTATTGTATTAGAACTATTTACTTCTGTATCACTATCCATTGAAGTATCAGAATTATTTTGATTTAATTCATCATTTTGAAATTCACGAGTTAGTGTTTTACATCTTGAAGTACTTGGAATGTCGTTTGGTATATGAATTATGGTCGGAGAAGCTATGAAATCAATATTATTAAGCAACCCCGACAAATTAGAAATTGTTGAAGGCGTTTTAATATTATTATCGTCATTATTATTTAAGTAATCCAATATGTACGGTGAAACTGATCTCTCTGGACTAGGAATTATCATTAAATAATTTTCTATATTTAAAAAGTATTCAATTAAAGAGCCCTATGCATAGAAAAAAACTTATTATTTAATTCCTTAATTTAATTTTGCTTAGCATAATTAATTAATTTATAATATGATAATTATCACTGAGTTAATTGTCTCGATGACTACTCGATTACTCTTCAATAATATAAATAATTGAGGTGGGTATGTTCAAAATGTTTTTTATACATACCTACTGAATATTATTGCCGTCTCAACACGTTATAGTATTCATTTGTAGGTACTTTTAGGTATGACAGCAATATATACGGAACATCACAATTTAGTGACTTTAAGGAGTGACATTATCTCAAGATTAAATAATAACCAAGCTACTTCATAAGTACTTCTGAGTATCATGGATTTATGTTATTTGTAAGTTAAGAAGAGTTAACGTCAATGGTTAGAACATTAAACAGCTGTTTATATTTTAACAAACCTTGCAAGAAGTAGGTAGGTAGTGTAAGTACTAAATCAGTTTTCAAGGTCTTACGTAAGTATGAGATAGTTTTGGAGCAATATGATAGAGTACCTACACTAATAAAGTACCTACTGTGATGATCATAGATCACTCACCTTAATGATAATAATAATTTACGAGATAAAGCTAATAACTTACCTTCATCGTTGTTGTTGATCATGGATAACATCCTTTTTACTCTGGGATTTTTTAGTTTTCTATAATTTGTGGACGGCATGATAATTGAAGATCAACAAATTACGATAATTTAACACTCTAAGTTGATATTTCACTGACTAAAACTTCAATTAAAACTTAAATTGTAGTACCCCGGCGCGGGCAACCTATCCAATGATGGAGTAAACAATGAAGCCGCGACAGGTAATGCGAGAATATTCCTTAAAGGGCGGGGGCCGCGGCAGGGACTATGATTTTATTTAAGTAACTATTCGATGCGTTCATCATCCATAAAATATCTTAATGCAATCTTCGAACACAATATTTATGTTGAATAATACGCACTGTAAACGATTCTTACCTTATCCAGTTTTGTAACGTATTACAAGAATAAAATAGTTATCGAAATCACGATTTACCATTTTCAAATAATTTAACGGTAGCCATAAATACAGCAATCAGATTGTTGATATCTCACCAGAATATAGTCGCAATATTGGTTAGCGCGGCTGCGCCCGAGTTAAATCGTCCAGAATAGTATCATAATGCACGCTTACGTTTCAGTCATTTCGCCTTCTGTGTTGTAATAGCGAGTTTCGCCCTTTTTCTACTTAAATATTTTTAACCGTGTTTTTAAGAAAAAAGTGGTCACATTGTTTGCTACCATTAATGTTGCATTTAAAATTGTAAAATAAATCCAATAGATGGGTTTGGACCCGTAGAATCGAAAAATGGAAAAACATTAAAAACGTTGTTATCATTCATTACCACTTTATTCGCCGGGGGGTGCGAAATCGTTTATGACTAGATATTGAAAGCTTATTTCTAAATTTCTAGTAAAAAGTGTAAGGAACGAGAAAAAAAATGGCGTTATTCTTGTATACTTTGCTTTTTACTCCATGCAAATTTACGTTCAAAATATACTGTTAAAAATTAAAATTGAAAGTAAGCTGTACCTTTTTGGGCGTTAAAGTCCTTTCACCGAGGGCGATTTCACTCGTTACCACGATTATATCCCGCTTCTGATCTATTAAAGATCGAGGGAGATAGAAACACCGTATTTCACTTTACACAGTTTATTTTCTGAAATTCACTAAACACAGTTTTCGACTACGACCGTTCACTGCCGATGCTAATACACAACTGACTCGGACTGACTTCTCTCTTGCGCTCGTGCTACTTTCCCCCACTTACTATTTTAATATTTATGGCGGGAAAAACTCAACAGAACTGGGTAGTAGCACGTGCGCTAACAATACAGCTTCCAATAAATTGAATTAACAATATTAAACATTAGAAAATTAGGTATTAACCATGTATTTATTCCCTTATTCTCTAATATAATTAAAACTAGGAAATAATAACAAAATACACAAAAGAACATCGTAACAATGAAGCCGGAAGTGTGGCATGGCATTAAATCTAAAATACATGTTACAAGCACAGATTAGATAATGCAATCTTTAACAATATAAAAATAACATTATCGAGGCGAAA
This sequence comes from Chrysoteuchia culmella, assembly GCA_910589605.1. Lineage (NCBI taxonomy): Eukaryota > Metazoa > Arthropoda > Insecta > Lepidoptera > Crambidae > Chrysoteuchia > Chrysoteuchia culmella. Next base: position 24,645,985 of record OU342649.1, read on the forward strand.
GTTGCACTTAGCTTGCCTCCTTTTTGGGGTGATTAAGTATCAGGAGCCCTCTTACCTATATGATAAGCTTGGCTGGATTGGGAGGCAATGTGAGCGGAGACAGTGCTCACGGCAGTTGGCCACGCCTGCGCATAAGTCTGCATCGTTTAGGGGCGCCTTTCGTTACGCTGCCTCTAAAATTTAGAATAATATTCCACCCCCATTCAGGCAGCTAAATTCAATCTAAGTTTTTAAACTGCGTATGAAGCAGTTCCTACTTGATGCGCAGCGTGACATGGAGTTGTATAACGTCAACAACATATCATTTATATAGCTTATCTTGTTTTAGTTGGTCGAAATATACATAATTTAACATATATTTATAATTTTACATATTAATATTCAGATATTTATATAAGGCGAAATGGAATTTAATAATAAAATTTTAAGGGGTGGTCAGGTCAAGTGTTTGCAATCTAAGAAAAATAATAAAAAAATCTAAAAAAATCTTTTTCTCCTAATAAAAAAATAAATTACGAGTTCGTAATTTACCTAGGTACTAGTTAATATTTTAAGTGTATTTTATTCATTATCAAACTTAATTAAACCTTGAATAATGAAAAAAAAAACCATTAAATAAACTATTTAAAAACAGCTGATATTAAGCTACACTGCGCTGCGCAGCGCGGCGCGGCCCGCCGCGGCGCCCGGCCGTCGACCCGGCCAGTCAGCTGAGAGCCATAAGTACCTACCTACTATGCAGCAAAGCTACCGCCTGGGCTGAGACCTAATTATTTTCTTTTCACAACTAATTTGAACGATTCGTTTCTAAGGTACTGTTAAGGCAAACAATCAATTGCATGATCCAGACAAGGCCACATTGTAGTGACAAACAACACATGTTATGAGCGTTGAGGTGAGTATTATGCTGTGATGAGTCTTATTTAAGCTGTGACGTGACTTTATTATTCAAACTTCCCTATTAAAACAAAATCAAGTTTCAAATTAGTTTTGGTTAATAAATAGGTGTAGGTAAGTATAAGTAGGTAAGTAGTACTTACATGGCGTCGAACAGCAATCCAGTTTACTTAATATTAATATGCGTACAGCAAAAGGCGATAAGCTTTCCATCACACTTAACAGGCTTTGGACTGACAAAGTAATGTAATAATAATTATGTATACGGACAGTAGTTAATTGGTTAAAGGACCTAGATACTAGAATAACTTTTATGTTCAACAACGCTCCTGACGAAGCCACCGACAAAACTCTACTCGAGCCGAGTAATCAGGAGTCATCAATTCCTGAACTCGCGTGTAGTGGTAGGGATGGAAAGTGTCCTCGTCGTGAAGAGTTCGCCACGCGTAGTACTGGCTTACTCCGAAAATTCTGGCAGCATCTCGAGTACTGGCCGTTTCGTGCTCTTCGAATTCCACGATCCGTTCTTCCACTTCAGCTGACACCACTCTTGGTCTACCAGCATCAACTGGCGGTGGTGGATCCAAACGGCCATGTTCTCGGAAACGGTACACGGCATTCAGTATGGTGCGGTGACTGAGGCGCACTCCGAACCTCTCTTCGTAAAGCTGCACAGCACTGCTTAACACTTCGCTACTTTCACGGTAACAAAATACCATTTCAAGGTACTCTCGACTAGTATACCTCCTAGGCATTTTTACTAACGCGCGTCGCGACCTGATAGCACAGAATGCACAAGGAGACTAACTAAAGAAAATATCAAATCAAAGTAAAGCGCGAAATTTCACGTGATTATTAGGGGTGGGACACGAGAAAAAAAGAAAAAAATATTAATTTGTGGCCGAGTTAATATTTTCCAATATTTTTCTATTTAAAATTTACCATAAGTATAAAAATAGCATTGAAAAATGCAAAATCATAAAACATTAATTATTTTTTCAGGCACATATTATCTTGGTTTGCATTGCTTCGCAACTTTTTGTTTAGTCTGATCACATAAATATCTGGGCAACATCTTGCTCTAGTAGGCCTTATCTCTTACTGGGGATATAGCTAACTAATTGATAATATTGATATGATATATCACACATAGAGGCTTTCGTCGTGCGTGATACGTTAAAACTTGTATAAGTAATTAAGTTTATTACAAATTCTTTCACAATTACAAAGTGATTTTATGCAAGCCTTTAATTATCTTAGCCATCGTCTACTTCCAAATTAAGACATAAGCAGGCCATACACGCAAGTATGGCCTGCTTTAGGAAAAATAATTACATTTTTTTTTATGAATCTTTCTACAGAATAATGAAACTAGGATTACAGAATTTACACACCCAAATTGACTACCGTAATAATTTACAATAGATAGATAAGAAGTTTACTTGCTACATAAAAAATAAAATCAATAGGCAAAGAGGCAGCTCTAAAATAGCGGCTTTTCTATTGATGATTCATATTGCATGCGGTTTCATTGATCTACCGCCACTGTCATCGCCGACAAACGATGCCGCCACGGCCGCCAAACGCTGCCTATCGCTTTTCGGCACCGTCCGCGTCGCTCGGCGGTCAATCAAAAAAGTTAGTGACTCGAAGATGATTGTGGTGTGCAGACGTGCAGTTGCGTGCCGCGTGCGGGCTGCATTTTCGTTTACGATATCGATCGGCAAAATGTGTACTAATAAACAAGCAAACGTGAGAAAAGTACTAACCAGACAGTGTCTCAGTGAGTGTAACAACAAATTAGTGTGTAACCCATCAATCAGTGCAATAAGGTTAATTAAGGAGTGTTGTGATGTATGAGTGAATGTGGTCGACAGCGACACAGGATAATGTATCCCTTTTTTGTATGCAGAATATGCAGATGATATCATCTGAATGGAACTAACTATTAAGTAAGTGAATGTAACTATTAAGTAAACTGGATTGCTGTTCGACGCCATGTAAGTACTACTTACCTACTTATACTTACCTACACCTATTTATTAACCAAAACTTATTTGAAACTTGATTTTGTTTTAATAGGGAAGTTTGAATAATAAAGTCACGTCACAGCTTAAATAAGACTCATCAAAGCATAATACTCACCTCAATGCTCATAACATGTGTTGTTTGTCACTACAATGTGGCCTTGTCTGGATCTTGCAATTGATTGTTTGCCTTAACTGTACCTTAGAAACGAATCGTTCAAATTAGTTGTGAAAAGAAAATAATTAGGTCTCAGCCCAGGCGGTAGCTTTGCTGCATAGTAGGTAGGTACTTATGGCTCTCAGCTGACTGGCCGGGTCGACGGCCGGGCGCCGCGGCGGGCCGCGCCGCGCCGCGCAGCGCAGTGTAGCTTAATATCAGCTGTTTTTAAATAGTTTATTTAATGTTTTTTTTTTCATTATTCAAGGTTTAATTAAGTTTGATAATTAATAAAACACACTTAAAATATTAACTAGTAGGTAAATTACGAACTCGTTATTTATTTTTTATTAGGTGAAAAAGATTTTTTTTGATTTTTTTATTATTTTTCTTAGATTGCAAACACTTGACCTTACCACCCCTTAAAATTTTATTATTAAATTCCATTTCGCCTTATATATAATGAAATAATATACTTACTTACTTTTATATACAACAGTTTACTTATGTACAGTTTATTAATTTGCATATAAATAAAATTTTACTAAAATTAACATATGATTGTGAGCCATTTCTGTTAGACATTCAGCTGTCAAAAAAATAAATAAAGGTGCCAATTGAAAATCAGCGTCGGGTCTCGCTGATCGCGCAAACCCGACATATGCTAATTTGGTATCCTATTTTGACGCAGCCGTTAGATTAGTGTTTTTTTTTTTTAATTCTTTCCTTTCATAATTTGTTAAGCATGTTTCTAATGTCTATGTCAAATAAATATATTTTCTTTCTTTCTTTCTTTCTCTATTAAGGGGGGGCTTCCCATACATGGAACTGTATACTGATAGCAGTGAGAGTTTAATCGACTTGGTCTGTGCCGATCTTGCTGTCAAATCCATTACAGTCGCATCATTGGGCAGTAGTATTATTGGTCATTCAGTGTTGGTTTGCGAATTCAAACTAAAACGGAATAAATTCACACCGTTTATCTCTCAATCAAGGTCGTTGAAACATCTCGACTATGACAAATTCCAACATGACATTTCGTTGTTAGACTGGAGCCAATGGTATAACTTACCCACACTGAATGCGATGGTGCTGACCTTCAATCAGAAGATCCTATCTGTCCTAGATTTTCATGCACCAGTTAGGTATAATGTGGTCAGGAAACCTGCTCATCCTTGGGTGACCGACACTATAAAACTGATGATGCAGTTACGTGATGACGCGTTACATAAATACAGAAAAACAAAAACAGATCTTAGTAGGCAACAGTATAAGGAGTATAAAGGATTGGTAATCGCCTCGCTGGTTCAAGAAAAAAAATGCTATTTTCGTCATAACATTGATGAAAAAATCAATAACCCGAAACTACTTTGGCGGAATTTACATAATACGCTTATTCCTTTTAATAAAAAAAGGGAGTTGCCTTCTGATTTTAGTGACCCTGACGTAATTAATAGCCATTTTTTAAACGTACCTGGCAACTTAGTAGCTAACAACACTTACATTGCCTTTTTCGAATCGAATCGGTATGGCGACGCGACTTTTAATATTGAGCAAGTCAGTGGCGACGTAATATCGCGGTTATTATCTAAACTAAAGTCGAATGCAGAAGGGTATGACGGTATATCGCTTAAAACCTTATTCTTGACTTTACCGCACACACTTGAATTTATCACCGGAATTATTAATAAGTCAATTGAGTCGTCCGTCTTTCCAGATGTCTGGAAAATTTCTACTGTCTTGCCGTTACCTAAAATCTCCAACCCAGTCCAAATAAAGGATCTTCGCCCCATCAGTATCCTTCCTTGCCTATCAAAGGTTTTAGAGAAGGTAGTCTGCCTCCAACTGACCGAGTATCTGGAAGGCAACGGGATTTTTCCTGATATGCAATCCGGTTTTCGGAAAGGCCGCAGTACCACTACCGCCTTAGTAGATGTGACGGATAATATCTTAGCTGATCAGGACAAAGGTTTGTGCACGGTGCTCGTGTTGTTGGACTTTTCCCGTGCTTTTGATGCTATAAATACTGATTTGCTTATCGCCAAGATGAAATATTACGGCTTTGAACATAACACGGTGCTTTGGTTCCAAAGTTACCTGTCTAATAGAAAACAGTTTGTATAATTAACTCAAAATAGTGGGAACCATAAAACCTCAGCACTCGAACCTGTAACACGTAGTGTGCCGCAGGGGTCAATATTGGGCCCTATACTTTTTATACTTTATTGTGCTGACATTGTAAATTGCTTTCAAAAGTGTCGGTATCACATCTTTGCCGATGATGTGCAGGTCTACATCTCATTTCCTCCTGAGAACTACGAAAGTGCTATCAAAATCCTGAATGAAGAGCTGAGTGCTGTTGCAATGTGGGCAGATAATAATTGTTTGGTCCTTAACCCCTCCAAGACAAAGTACATGGTATTTGGAACTAAAAAGATGAAAAATCTTCTACCGGATACTTTAAATATTGCTATATTAAGTGAACCTATTGATAGAGTAGACGTTGCGCGCAACCTTGGTTTGAACATGGATGCCGCACTAAGGTTTGAAAAACATATAGCTGAAACGGTTCAAAATTGTTTTTACAGGCTAAGAGTTTTGTATTCGATCAGGCCCTTTATATCCGAGGACCTCAGGATTCGACTAACAGAATCACTGATATTGTCTAAACTTAATTACGCTGATATTGTTTATGGACCGCGATTGCTTGCCAGGACCAACAGGCTTATACAAAGAGTACAAAATGCCTGTGCTCGCTTCTGCTTCTCCATACCGCGTCGTAGTCATATCACTCCCTTCCTCAATGAACACTACATTCTTAAAATGAAATCTAGACGTAAACTACATCTAGCAAGTCTACTTTTTGGCGTGATCAGGACTGGGCACCCTGCTTATTTGTACAATCGGCTAGTCTGGCTAAATTGCAGAAGGCTGTGTTCGGTGCAGCTAGCTACGCAACAACATCGATCTGCATCGTTCAGAGGTAGCTTCCGCTACGCAGCGTCTAAAATCTGGAATAACATTCCACCCCCTATAAGGAATAGTACTTCTATATTATGTTTTTAGAAAACGTTTACGACAACATCTTACCGATGCGCAGCGGGAGCTGGGAAATATTAATATCGATATGTCCTACATTTAACGATACACGCGCAGATATAATAACACTCTTTCACACGCACGCACAGAGATGAATACACACATTCACACGTACACATACACGCACAAACATTCTCATTCAAACATACCTATGTAAAACCACACACACAATCGCACATCTGCACTATTGTTTATACATTTTTATGTATATGACATCCAGGTGTCAATAAACTAAAAGCGGTCTAGTTGAAAACCAGCGTCAGTGTAATACTGACACAATGCTAAACTAGGTCCCTTTTAGTGCAGCCGTGGGACAATTTATTCAATACTGTAACTTAAAATTAAGTACTTTTTTTTTGTTAAGTATCTTTTTTATTGTATTATGTTAATATCACTTGTATGTCCTTCGCCTGTACTAAATAAATGTTGTGATTATGATTATGATTATGAACTGAAACTGAATTTTTTTTTTCCATCAAACCTATACATGTAGGGTATCTATGGATAGGTCTTTAAAAATTACATTGGTTGGTTGGTTGGTTGGTTGGTTGGTTGGTTGGTTGGTTGGTTGGTTGGTTGGTTGGTTGGTTGGTTGGTTGGTTGGTTGGTTGGTTGGTTGGTTGGTTGGTTGGTTGGTTGGTTGGTTGGTTGGTTGGTTGGTTGGTTGGTTGGTTGGTTGGTTGGTTGGTTGGTTGGTTGGTTGGTTGGTTGGTTGGTTGGTTGGTTGGTTGGTTGGTTGGTTGGTTGGTTGGTTGGTTGGTTGGTTGGTTGGTTGGTTGGTTGGTTGGTTGGTTGGTTGGTTGGTTGGTTGGTTGGTTGGTTGGTTGGTTGGTTGGTTGGTTGGTTGGTTGGTTGGTTGGTTGGTTGGTTGGTTGGTTGGTTGGTTGGTTGGTTGGTTGGTTGGTTGGTTGGTTGGTTGGTTGGTTGGTTGGTTGGTTGGTTGGTTGGTTGGTTGGTTGGTTGGTTGGTTGGTTGGTTGGTTGGTTGGTTGGTTGGTTGGTTGGTTGGTTGGTTGGTTGGTTGGTTGGTTGGTTGGTTGGTTGGTTGGTTGGTTGGTTGGTTGGTTGGTTGGTTGGTTGGTTGGTTGGTTGGTTGGTTGGTTGGTTGGTTGGTTGGTTGGTTGGTTGGTTGGTTGGTTGGTTGGTTGGTTGGTTGGTTGGTTGGTTGGTTGGTTGGTTGGTTGGTTGGTTGGTTGGTTGGTTGGTTGGTTGGTTGGTTGGTTGGTTGGTTGGTTGGTTGGTTGGTTGGTTGGTTGGTTGGTTGGTTGGTTGGTTGGTTGGTTGGTTGGTTGGTTGGTTGGTTGGTTGGTTGGTTGGTTGGTTGGTTGGTTGGTTGGTTGGTTGGTTGGTTGGTTGGTTGGTTGGTTGGTTGGTTGGTTGGTTGGTTGGTTGGTTGGTTGGTTGGTTGGTTGGTTGGTTGGTTGGTTGGTTGGTTGGTTGGTTGGTTGGTTGGTTGGTTGGTTGGTTGGTTGGTTGGTTGGTTGGTTGGTTGGTTGGTTGGTTGGTTGGTTGGTTGGTTGGTTGGTTGGTTGGTTGGTTGGTTGGTTGGTTGGTTGGTTGGTTGGTTGGTTGGTTGGTTGGTTGGTTGGTTGGTTGGTTGGTTGGTTGGTTGGTTGGTTGGTTGGTTGGTTGGTTGGTTGGTTGGTTGGTTGGTTGGTTGGTTGGTTGGTTGGTTGGTTGGTTGGTTGGTTGGTTGGTTGGTTGGTTGGTTGGTTGGTTGGTTGGTTGGTTGGTTGGTTGGTTGGTTGGTTGGTTGGTTGGTTGGTTGGTTGGTTGGTTGGTTGGTTGGTTGGTTGGTTGGTTGGTTGGTTGGTTGGTTGGTTGGTTGGTTGGTTGGTTGGTTGGTTGG